>JASDDO010000024.1:180179887-182999887 GCA_030015575.1 Agapanthus africanus
TTTGATTTTGATTTCATGCCTATGGTATGTATGTGATTTGACTTGTCCTTTCGGTATAGTTTTCATGCACTTTTAATACTTTGATTTGATTTTGTGCACGCTGATGCACGTGGTTGTGAGATTATATACCACGGTATACCTGATTTAGATTGAGGTATGTTGTATACCGTCGATTTCGATTTGTGATATTCGATATTTGTTTCTGTGCACCTTGTGCAATTGATTTGGATTCTTGAGCATACTTGGCGCGCTTGGTGCGATTTTGGTGTACACCAGATGCACTAAATCGGGATTTTTCGTGCATATCAGATGCACCTGATATTGTTCTCAGGCACACCCGTTGCCTTTGACAGGTGTTTTCGTGCACACCCGTTGCACTTAGATTTTGTTTCTGTGCACATATATGGCACATTCATTGATTTCGATTTCTGTGCACACCAGACGCACGCGACATTATTGCATATACTATTGAGTATGATTTCCTTTGAACAGTACGTTTTTATGGTAATTGCTATTTGGTTTACTAACCGAGCAGGACTGTTCTGAGAACAGTACCTAGGGTTTTTGCATGCATCAAAAGTTACCGAAGGGATTTCCAAAAAGGAGCTACAGTCTCAATATTTTCCTATGTGTCTGAGTTGACACGAAACATTTTACAAAGAAAACCATTCTAAATTATTTTCAAAATGGTGGGACGTGTATGTTAAACAAATGATATATATATGTATATATATAGTTATTTTTCTACAATAAACGTCCGCTACTTGTGCTGTGATACGCACATCGCACAGTGACTTGAAAAAGGTTTGGCATGCATTTCTTTCAGATGTTTTAACAAGTTTACAATGATGCGTACTATGTACATGTTATAGTTTTGATGTATATCATGTTGGTTTTCGTATTGGACTTTGACATCGGTATCTTCACCATGACTCCGATAATTGCGTGATACTTGACGGAGTTTGATTTTGAGTTATATACTCGTTTTTCTTGCGCATGCATTGCGCTAAGATGTGTCTTAAGTATTTAAGATTTCGGAGCCCCGCCGACTTGATTGCCTTGCTGAAATGTTTTAGTATTTGGGGGGATTAAATTTAAATTCGGGGACCGAATTTCTTTAAGGGGGAAGATTGTAACGTTTTGAAAATCGTTTTGGTGAAATTTCCGATAATCGGTAAAATAACTGGTGTTTTCCGTAAAAACCAAGATATAATTATTTTTCAACATAGACTTAAATATGCATATTCTAGCTATGTAATTGCCAGTATTTGGTATTTAATGGGTCGCTTATAAAATTGCTAGTTTACTAAAATAATTTCCCTTAATTAATTATTTTTTAATATTATTTTAAGATTTCACTAATACATTTAATTAGTGATAATTACAAATTAGAATGGGTTAATACAAGTTTTGTGCATCATGACACATTAAACCAAAATGTAACATGTTGTTTTTGAAATGAAATGAAATTGTCAAGATGGTTTTAGAATATATAAAAGAAAAAGGCTTAAATTTGTGAAAATAAATTAATATAATTAGAAATTGAGGTGTGGTGTTTATTTTCTTGTGTTCCCTTACTCACTCACACACACACCCTCTCCCCAAATAGTTTGGCCGAGCCCAACACCTGCTGCCCTCTCCCTAAATTCCCCACTTCAAAAGTCGAAGAAAAGAAAAATAAATAAAAAGAAATGAATCAACAAAGAGGTATGGTGATAGATATTTGAGGTGGAATTTTTCTTGACTTGAACAAACTCACCTCACTCACTCTCTCCCCTCTTCCCACCTCATGGCCGAGCCCCATTTCCAGCAGCCCTCTCCATGTTTCTCCCCTCCTTTTCGCCACAAAAAATCCACAAAATTCCATTAAAAATCAACAAAAACCTCACTAATTCTTCAATTAAACCCTTACCCATTTCTCCTTGTCCTAATCTACCATGGATCTTGGAGCTAGAAGCCATTTTGGAGGTCAAGTTTGCAAGTGTGATCTCTTGATTTATGAGGTATAAATCTTAACCTATGGTTTAATTGTTGTTTAATTACTTCAAACTAAATTAATTAAGTGTTTAATTTAGGTTTTAATTGCAAGTTGTGGTTCTCAAGTGAGGGTTTTGAATTCAAGCTAGGGTTTGATCACTTTATTTTAGTTATGATTTTTAGTTTAACATCTTGAGTTTTGCATAACCTAACCTAGTTGCTAGTTTGCTAATTGTTATTTTAAAATTGTACTAATTAAGCTATTTTGCAAACTAGGTTTTTAGGATTAATATAAATTGGTGAGATAAAATTTTAGTAAAGATTTGTGTGGTTTAATTAAGCTATAAAGTGATCATTGTGGTCACTAAAATTGTTAAAACATCTAAATTTGTACTAAATCGGTTAATGGATGCCTGCTAGGTTTTTGGAACAACAACACATCGGCCCGATGGACGGGCTCCCACGCCGACACTGCCATCGCATCGGGATCGGACGACCGCCTCACCCGTGGGCTGTTGGCCCTGTGCCACTGGACTAGCACAGGCCAATCCTCTCCCTCGGGTGGCCCGACAAAAAAGAACTTCTCCTTCCATTCATGAATGGAAGAAGGTACTGCTACGACCTCCGACCCGGCCATCCCTCCTTTGTGTTTTCTAAAAGAAATGTATACCTAGCTAGGGTCGTCCTTACGAGTGCCGGGGTGAATTTTGTAGTAGAGGGAGGAAAAGATAAGGTTCAGGCTGAAAAGGATCTCCTGTAGTCTCAACCGGACCAGGAACCCGAGGAGAATCCTCCACGAGTTCGGCACTAGCTGGCCCAGGGCTAATTGAAAGCAACGCAGCGCCGCACTCATCTTGGGGGAGAAGGGAAGACACATTCTAGCCCAAAAGGCTTCTAAGTACAAGGCAATCTCTTTGCCCCGTACCTGGTCTACCATCTCTCCCTCCCCAGCCAAGCGAAGCGAGTAGCCGGGGGGAATATGAAAGCGAGCCCGGATTGTGGTAAGCTCGTCCACATGCCTCAGGAGGGGAGGCGCGTCACGGACACTCCTGACACACGCTTTGGGGACCGTCCGTGCCGTGCGACCCCGGGTGGCCTGACTAACCCTAACTCCCTGGGGGGATTCCGACTCGGACGAGGAAGAGGAAGAAGCAGCAGAAGACTCTACCTCTACTATCTTAACAGACTCCCCAGAGGAAAACATCTAACCTGAGCAAAGGAAGGAGACGTCCGAGGAAAGAACGCAGGAAATCTGACCTAAAGGGAAGAGCGCCAAGCTAACTCATGCAGCGATGAGGAAATTATAGCGAAGTGTGGACATTGAGAGGGTCCCACTTCTATTTATACCATTCAGAAAGCGCATCCAACGGTGCCGATCGATTCCCGCCAAAACAGACGCCTCACGTTCGACGGCTGTCAACCTTCCACGTGTCACAAGAGCATTGGACGCGTCCCTTCAAGCGCCAAGGACACCAGCGGCCCATCACGTCAGCCAACCAGCGTCGGACGCATGGCCTGGTGCCTCAACGAACGTACGATCGAATCAGCGCTTCCCCTTTAATGCACGATCTCTTCTCTGATCCGCTGACGTCATCAGAAAATACAACTAACTGCCGGAGAATCCGCGCCGACGATGTCTTCAAATGAGAACTTAGCCCGGGTGACCGATCAGACCACACTCAACCCGACCCAAAAATAGGTCGGGACGAGAGTGAGGGGCTAATGATGATGCTCAATACTGAGAACTCCCAAGATCACGACACGTGGCAGATGACGTGTCCCAAGGCTTACAAGAAAGGAGTAAGAACGGTACGTTGAAGGCGTACCCCGGGCCTTCCTCCCGAGGATGTTCCAGACCCTCGGTGGCCTTCCAGACCACTCCTATGCTCATCTTACAAACAACCATTGGCTCACCTCCGAGCCCTCTTGTACGCTGGGCCTCCTCAGCCCCCCTAGCTCGCCTCCGATCTATTACAGAACCAATCTCGCTCGGCCTCTCGCTCGTCTCCGAGCCTCCCGCCTAGCTCAGCTTCCTCAGTTTCATCGACCGACCCAGAGCACAGATCATCAGCTTCCCGGACATGGCGAGCCCATGCCTCTCCAGCCCGCTCCCGCTGATGATGCCCACGAACTCGAGATGCCACGGAAGCGCTGGGCCCTCCATCTGCCGAGCCCTGGCTCGCGACCTGTCTCTTTTGAAAGCACTCTAAAATAAGGGCCAAAGATCGGTCGTGCCTGCTCTTAGAGATCAGGCCAAGCACATAGATCGTACGCATCTTGTCGAGCGTCTCATCCAGCAACTCTTCGAAGAGGGGGTTGTACAACCTCGGAGACCTCCTCCAGATTGAGTACATCAGCAATTGGAGGAGGGACGACCGACGAGGAAGGGGACGGCCGATGTGTTCCTCGATGCGCTGGACCACTCCCCAGTACCTCTCCTCGAAAACGGACTGGTCGTATAGATAGATGTCATTGGGAGTAATGATCTCTTTGATCGCATAGATACACCCGGCCATCTTGAAAAAGCAATGCCGAAAAGTTGGCATCTCCTTCTCTATTTATAGGCTCCACAGAATCCCCAAGAGCCTGAATTTGCGCGCGCATGGGCGCGAATCCTGGGATTCGCTCAATTCTTCCAATATTGTACTGCCACGTGGCGGGTATCCCGTATTTCTCGGTGAATAGAAGTCGGAACGACGTGGATCTTGGAACGCCTTGCCTCACCTATACGTTTCTGCCGCGTGCCGCCCGCGGCGGTCACTCTTCTAGGTATTCACACATCTAGAAAGGCCGGGAAAAACCGGGCATCTTCCCTGCTCGGTCCATCCTTGGCTAGTAGTTTACTACCCACCGACGCCAAGGATCGGAGCCCTCATCAAGAGGCCACCGAGCAGCTTCGCTGCTCGGTCCATCCTTAGCGGGTAACTTCTCACCCATCTACGCTAAGGATTGAAGCCCTCGTCAAGAGGCCACCGAGCAGCTTCCCTGCTCAGTCCATCCTTGGCTGGTAGTTCACTACCCACCGACATCAAGGACCCTCGTCAAGAAGCCACCGAGCAGCTTCCCTGCTCGGTCCATCCTTAGCTGGTAGTTCACTACCCACCGACGCCAAGGATCGAAGCCCTCGTCAAGAGGCCACCGAGCAGCTTCCCTGCTCGGTCCATCCTTGGTTGGTAGTTTATTACCCACCGACGCCAAGGATCGAAGCCCTCATCAAGAGGCCACCGAGCAGCTTCCCTGCTCGGTCCATCCTTAGTGGGTAACTCCTTACCCGTCTGCGCTAAGGATCGAATCCCTCTTCAAGAGGCCACCGAGCAGCTTCCCTGCTCAGTCCATCCTTGGTTGGTGGTTTACTACCCACCGACGCCAAGGATCGAAGCCCTCATCAAGAGGCCATCGAGCAGCTTCTCTGCTCGGTCTATCCTTGGCTGGTAGTTTACAACCCACCGATGCCAAGGATCGAAGCTTTCATCAAGAGGCCACCGAGCAGCTTCCCTGCTCGGTCCATCCTTAGTGGGTAACTCCTTACCCGTCTACGCTAAGGATCGAAGCCCTCATCAAGAGGCCACCGAAAAGCTTCCCTGCACGGTCTGTCCTTGGCTGGTAGTTTACTACCCACCAACGCCCAGTATCGAAACCCTCATCAAGAGGCCACCGAGCAGCTTCCCTTCTCGTTCTATCCTTAGTGGGTAACTCCTTACCCGTCTAAGCTAAGGATCGAAGCCCTCGTCAAGAGGCCACTGATCGAACGCTTTTGGCGTGTCGGATGTTCAAAGTTCTAAAGTTATAACAGCGATCAGGACGACATCGCTTTGCAGCTAGCCGGTTGAGCACGGGTCGACCCACAGGGAGATGGTTGTATGTCCGTTCGAGTTTTAGACGAGTCAATAAAGAATGTGTATATGTTTGTTCAATTCTAACCTATGTGTTTTATATGCAAGTATAAAGTTGTTAAGAAAAAGATACGAAAGTGTAAGCTAAAGAAATCCGCACTCAAGACCTTTGAGCCGAGTCTTGACCAATTGAAGCTTGGGCAATCGGCAACAACGTGGATTAGGGGATTTAAGCACGGTATTCGTGGAATCCGGCTTATTTACCCTTGTCCTTCCGTTCTTGTCTCTTGCTTTCGCCTCCGGCCAAACCGAATGCAACCGGTCGCAGTTAGGAATCACCGTTACCTTGGTAGGGTAGGGTGCCTAACGGAGCGCTTGCGTAACGTTTGGGCGGAGTTCAAAGGAAAATAACGGGAAAAGGAAATGATGAATGAAACCTTAACTTACAATGTTGTATTTATTCTTAACAACAACATATTACAATCATTCACAAAACGAACCAAAAAGAGCAAAAGAAAAGATAAACAAAGAAAAGAAAAGATTACAAGCAAGTAATTAAAAGTGCATGGAATTTAAGTGCATGAAAGTAAATGAGCAAGAAATGAAACTAGGAACCATAGAACCCAAAACAAGACATGGGTTCAATAACCAAATCTTAAACTTGCAAGCTCACTTAAGAGGTTGCAAGATCAAGAAAAGGCAAAGAACTCATGGAGAATGAAGCACAAAAGAGAGAACAAAATGATATAATCCCTTGAGATCAATGACCAAAGCTTAAACTTGCAAGCTCACTTAAGAGGTTGTAAGATCAAGTTAAGGTAGAGAGCTCAAGGGGGAAGCTAAGCAAAAGAATGATAAAAAATAACCCTCATCTTCATTTAACATCCACTCAAAAGCTCTCACAACAATTTCATGGAGGAAAGAATGAAGAAGAAGAAGAAGTAAACTAAAAACTAACAAAAAGTGGGCATAAGAATAGATCCCTTACAATGGCTTAGAACGGGGGTATTTATAGGAGGAGAGTTGAAAAGCTAGGGCAACATTCTGACCCTACAGGAAAAGACCAACCTACCCCTGAAAACTAATCATCTGATGAGACTATACGGCCACGGTTCCGCGGCGTAAGCGCGCTTATGCCGCGGAACCGCGGCCATAAAGAGGAGTGAGGCCTTCTATTTTTGTCGGTATCCCTGGTTTTCTGTACTCTTCAGTGTGGTATATGTTGTTTCTCAGAATCTCTTCACAATATTTCCAGAATTTCAGTAGATCAAAAGGTGATGTGATGTGGATCTTTTGCCAAGATTTCCTTGAGCTCCGCATAGATATGTTGGATCTTGTGTTGACATTGAGCTTTGTGCATGAAAATGACATTGATTTGCCATTTTGTCCCTTAAACTGGTGTGTGGCAACATACGGATAGAGAGCGGAGACCCGTGTTTTATCTGTGGTTGGCAGTAATCCGGAATTTGTCGTACTTTTTCATGAATTTCACTGTTTAGAGCTGAGAACCAGTATCCTGCAATTAACTAGCAAACACGGCTCAAGAGTACCTACCGATAAGCAAACGAGCATAAGAATGGGCGGTAGTAAAAGCAATATTCTGGTGTGAACAAATACCCCCAAACTTAACTTTTGCTCGTCCCGAGCAAAACCAATTATTCACAAAAAAGTCCTAACCTCACTTTCGCAGGGAACGCGATTGCACTGAGCGTGTGCAACAAGCCGTTAAATCTCTAGGTGTCCCTAGTAGGAGGAGTGTTGTCTCCTGAGGGTTTTCAGCGGATTACACCCACAAAATCCCGTCAAGCTAGTTTCATAAGTTACGTCGATTCTACTCCTACAGTTTAGTATCTACGTTAGAAACTCTATCATCCTAAGTTAGAAATATCCAACCCTTATGTTTCACACCTCCTATCTATTTAACCTTAGGTCCTATACGTTCTAAAAAAGTTTAGAAAGATGTTGGTTCTCCTGAGTTTTCCTTCTAAAGTGCGGCCTCAAATCAGGGATTTTTATAAACTTTACAGAAAACATAAGTCTTATCTTTTATTTCTATCTTTTATCCAAACATCGATTGTATACCCCTACGTGTGTGTGTATTTGCACCCCTACACTCAATAATTCAATTCAAGCTATAATACCCTTGCCCTAATACCTAATACTACTTCTTTTCATTAAGGATGGACGGATTTGCTCGCACACCTTTCATGCGACTATTAATGCTTGTTGAGGCACTAACGGACGATTACTGAATGTGTGAGCTTAAAGCGTAAATAGCAGTTTCCAGGTCTTGACTTTTTTTTTCTTTTTTCTTTTTCAAGACCGGATATATTTTTCAATATTGCTCTTTTGGTGTTTAGCTTTAAATACCGTTTTTTCTTTCCTACTAGGTTTTCAGGCAAGAGTATTTCTAGGTATCCTCTACTATCCCAAGTTTTAAGGTGCGTGTAAGTGCAGTTGTAGGGTATATACTTTTTGAATTTGAACTCAAGAATAGAAACTATTTTTCAGACTTATCCTTCAGTAGAGCTTCAATACTTTCCCCTCATCTTGACTTAACTCAAAAACTGAACTCAAGATTACCTATTTCTCAAAAAAAACTGTAAGGACGTATACTTACCAAAGTTAGACAGAATGAGGGTTATTTTTAGGGTTTTCAATTCCTAAGCCTAGAATTTAGTTATTTCTAACATATCAACTAAACTTTCAGAATAAAAATCTAAGTTACCCTATTAGCTAACTTGACGACAAAGATTTTATATTTTTTGGAATTTTTTTCGATTTTTATGGGTGTTTAATAAGGTATGCAAAATATACAAATGAATGCGAAGGAAGAAAGCTTACCGAGCACACCCCCAAACTTAAACTTGACAGTACCCTCACTGTCAGGCTACACCAAGAGGGTCAAAATTGTCGGCGCTCTCTCTAAAAACAAATTATATACAAAACAAAAAGGAAAAAAAAAAATATATACAAAAAAAAGAGTCCTCCTCAAACTTAAGTAAAACAGTGTTTCCACTGTTAAGTGTTGAAGTTCAGGATTAGGGGGAGAAAGAGAACAGTATCAAGCTATTCAAGGCCTTACACAGGCCAAAAGTGAGCACCAACCATTCAATTATTTTATCGCTATAATGTACAGGTTGGTGGAAGAATGCGGAGAGGTAAGAAATGGAGAATACGCGAGACCGTATGGAGATAGAAGCGGGATACGGTCTCGGTATATGAGAGGAAGAATAGCGGAAGGGAGAAAGAAGTGGAATACGAACTTGAGGGTGGAAATGGATTGAATAAATTAGTACAATCTGTAATGATTGATGTGAAAAGATGGATTGTACTAATCTATCAATATGGCGAGAAATGGGGTCAAATCCCTCAAGATTCGTTGGAAACCATGGATACGTCGAACTCGGTAAACCAGACATATGAAATGAAAGTGAGACGGTTTCTTGAAAGGTCGGAACGATGGAAAGGATGGAGGTAGGTGATTGAGGAAGGTTATCGGTTAAAGGTTCAAGAGGGTGTACACAGTCAATGAAAGGAACATGATGAATTGGAAAATCCGACTCATCAATTAAAATTGGTTCATCCTCAAAAATATCCTCAAAAGTTTCCTCAAAATTCAGCTTATCCATGCAAATTTCATCAAAATCAAGACGCATGTGGGGTTCAGGAAAAACAGTTAATGACTCGGGATGATGAATTGGAGAGAAAAACTCTGCCAAATTTACAGGTTCATCATCCAAAATATTTCCGGCGTCAATATTCTCAATCAAGTGAAAATCAATATTCTCAGACACCTCAAGAAAAGCATGGATATTAATCAATTCAGGTTCTAGAGTGGAGGTGTAGAGGTCAAAAGGATTGGGTGTGGTTTCACTCGAAAAGGACCCTTCACAATCGGGCAAATCAAACACTACAAAGTCACACAGCTCATTATCTGTTCTATCTTTAATCAATGAATCGTTTGGAACACTAGATAGACATTCAAAACCGGAGTTGTGGGATTCAAGTTGAAACGGGTAGGCTTGATTCGGAAGGGCGTACATCTCACTCTCTCCACTCAAATTCTCAACCTGTCCTACCGCCTCTTCATACATTGGAAAATTTGGAGCTAAGTGAAAACTAGCTACCGGGTCACTAGGTTGTATGAGGGCGGCCATGGACGCATTCAAATCCATCATCTGTTGGTACGACGCTATCCTAAAGTCTTCCAAAGACTGTTCCAGACTAGACATGGGTTGTGAAGGCGTTTCAGTAAAAGATTCAAAGTTGTTTGGATACTGAAAACTCCCAAATGGCGGTTCAGAAGCAATGTCTAGGGAAGGTGCAAAAGTCGGGTAGGACTGGTAGGAATTGAATGGTTGGACAGGAGCAGGATCAACATTTGGATAAGAAGGTGAATGGAATTGTTAATCTCAATAATCTGTAGTGGTGAAAGGAGTGAAAGATGGGCTACAGGATTGTTCAATATGTTCAGCGACGGACAAAGGACGTCTTGCAAAAGGGGTATCAACATAAGAGGGTGGGGGAGGTTGAAAGGGTTGATACAAAGTGGATTGCGGAGGGCAAGTATTTGTCCTAGACGCGTCTATCCGATCTTTCAAAGAGATTTTGGGCATGGAGGGATCGTTCGACGTTCGGCCAAAGCAAGAACCGTACGAAGTAATGTCTGGTTGTGGTTACCAAAGTTCGGCAAGAGTTTTGCGAGGTGGGGTACCCATGATATGAAGAGAGAAAGAAAGAAAGGCAGAGAAAAGGAGGGGAAAAAGATGTGATTTTTTTAGTTAGATATTAACAAAAGAATGAAATATACACATAAAAAGAATCTGGACCAAAAAAAAATCACGACACAAAAATACCACACACCTAATCGGTCTAGGGTTCACCTAGGTCAACTAGACCTGCTCAAGAACTTGATTGTCGAAGTAAAACTGTGTCGAGAAACGAGCTCAGGATACACTGATCACGAGGCCAGGTAAGTACAGAGATAAGGGGAGGTTTTTCCGACGCTTTCGCGAAGGTCCTTAATTAAATAACCCTTTCTCTTTTGGCGGTTTCGCCGTGAACACTTTCCTAGACACCCCGTAAAAAATATACCGTTAAGCGGTATTCTAAACACAGTTAACTTCTCCTAGTGAGCGCGGAGTCCTTAAGGGTAAAAGTCTAATTTCTTTTAAAATTTGTGCGGGTAAACGTTATGCTCAAATTCGTGATTTGTGGGCCACGGAAAAGGTGATGAAATCCTTTACCGTATATTGTGGGATTCGCTTGCCCTTAAGTCCGTATTAATGTATGCAATGCGCAATTTAATAAAAATTCTATAAAGAATCAAACAATCGTTTTTTATATTAAGCACGGCACTGCAACAAATACGGGTTAGTCATTTTTTTTGCGTTTGGTAGCGACATGCAAAGAATCCTGCAAAGATATTATAGTGGATGCGTCGGATTTGAGAAGAAGGTGTTAGTAAAGTACGTACCGTTAAGTTTTCGGGTTTAGAAAACCCCCGTTGAATCAAATCCGGTAAGCATGAAAAGTTCGCTTGCGCGGGTCAAACTACCCGGATCTTTGGCACTGTACTTTGCAATCACCTTAGCCTTGAACGTATACTTTGCTCCTCACAATCGCAGTTCGCAAATCCGCAAAAATCTGCAGAAAATACAGTATGGTGGAATTCACAGAGAAGATAAAAGAAAAGAAAAAAAGGGTGGAGAAAAAATTGGACACAGAGGCCTCAATGGGACCGCGGAACCGCCGCTCAAGGCACCTTTTGACCGCGGTTCCGCGGTAAAAATGTTGACTTGGGGATTTGTCTTTGGTCAACGAACTCCAGTTCTTCTTTTCTCCAAAAAAAAAACCTCTGTATTTTTTTGGATTACTGTACTTGCTCCAGATTAGCCTGCACACTTGCTCACAAAAATTATCAAAAATAACAAAAAGATTTTATTTATTTATAAATATATACAAAAAGAATATTAACCCGAATAACAAGAAAGAAAATACGTTACCGTCTCCCCGGCAACGGCGCCATTTGATCGAACGCTTTTGGCGTGTCGGATGTTCAAAGTTCTAAAGTTATAACCGCGATCAGGACGGTGTCGCTTTGCAGCTAGCCGGTTGAGCACGGGTCGATCCACAGGGAGATGGTTGTATGTCCGTTCGAGTTTTAGACGAGTCAATAAAGAATGTGTATATGTTTGTTCAATTCTAACCTATGTGTTTTATATGCAAGTATAAAGTTGTTAAGAAAAAGATACGAAAGTGTAAGCTAAAGAAATCCGGACTCAAAACCTTTGAGCCGAGTCTTGACCAATTGAAGCTAGGGCAATCGGCAACAACATGGATTAGGGGATTTAAGCACGGTATTCGTGGAATCCGGCTTATTTACCCTTGTCCTTCCGTTCTTGTCTCTTGCTTTCGCCTCCGGCCAAACCGAACGCAACCGGTCGTAGTTAGGAATCACCGTTACTTTGGTAGGGTTGGGTGCCTAACGGAGCGCTTGCGTAACGTTTGGGCGGAGTTCAAAGGAAAATAACGGGAAAAGGAAATGAGGAATGAAACCTTAACTTACAATGTTGTATTTATTCTTAACAACAACATATTACAATCATTCACAAAACGAACCAAAAAGAGCAAAAGAAAAGATAAACAAAGAAAAGAAAAGATTACAAGCAAGTAATTAAAAGTGCATGGAATTTAAGTGCATGAAAATAAATGAGCAAGAAATGAAACTAGGAACCATAGAACCCAAAACAAGACATGGGTTCAATAACCAAATCTTAAACTTGCAAGCTCACTTAAGAGGTTGCAAGATCAAGAAAAGGCAAAGAACTCATGGAGAATGAAGCACAAAAGAGAGAACAAAATGATACAACCCCTTGAGATCAATGACCAAAGCTTAAACTTGCAAGCTCACTTAAGAGGTTGTAAGATCAAGTTAAGGTAGAGAGCTCAAGGGGGAAGCTAAGCAAAAGAATGATACAAAATAACCCTCATCTTCATTTAACATCCGGTCAAAAGCTCTCACAACAATTTCATGGAGGAAAGAATGAAGAAGAAGAAGAAGTAAACTAAAAACTAACAAAAAGTGGGCATAAGAATAGATCCCTTACAATGGCTCAGAACTGGGGTATTTATAGGAGGAGAGTTGAAAAGCTAGGGCAACATTCTGACCCTACAGGAAAAGACCAACCTACCCCTGAAAACTAATCATCTGATGAGCCTATACGGCCGCTGTTCCGCGGCGTAAGCGCACTTATGCCGCGGAACCGCGGCCATAAAGAGG
This sequence comes from Agapanthus africanus, assembly GCA_030015575.1. Classification (NCBI taxonomy): domain Eukaryota; kingdom Viridiplantae; phylum Streptophyta; class Magnoliopsida; order Asparagales; family Amaryllidaceae; genus Agapanthus; species Agapanthus africanus. The sequence continues at coordinate 180,192,983 of JASDDO010000024.1, forward strand.
AGTGAGGCCTTCTATTTTTGTCGGTATCCCTGGTTTTTTGTACTCTTCAGTGTGGTATATGTTGTTTCTCAGAATCTCTTCACAATATTTCCAGAATTTCAGTAGATCAAAAGGTGATGTGATGTGGATCTTTTGCCATGATTTCCTTGAGCTCCGCATAGATATGTTGGATCTTGTGTTGACATTGAGCTTTGTGCATGAAAATGACATTGATTTGTCATTTTGTCCCTTAAACTGGTGTGTGGCAACATACGGATAGAGAGCGGAGACCCGTGTTTTATCTGTGGTTGGCAGTAATCCGGAATTTGTCGTACTTTTCCATGAATTTCACTGTTTAGAGCTGAGAACCAGTATCCTGCAATTAACTAGCAAACACGGATCAAGAGTACCTACCGATAAGCAAACGAGCATAAGAATGGGCGGTAGTAAAAGCAATATTCTGGTGTGAACAGCCACTGAGCAGCATCCCTACTCGGTCCATCCTTGGCTGGTAGTTTACTACCCACCGATGCTAAGGATCGAAACCCTCGTCAAGAGGCCACCGAGCAGCTTCCCTGCTCGGTCCATCCTTAGTGGGTAACTTCTTACCCATCTGTGCTAAGGATCTAAACTCTCCCAAGAGGTCACCGAGCAGCTTCCCCGCTCGGTCTATCCTTAGTGGGTAACTCCCTACCCATCTATACTGAGGGTCGGAAGCTCTCGACCTCGTCTACGCCGACCTATCTTCAGAGAGATGGTTGCCAGTCCAACTCGAGGAAGTGGGCGAGTCTACGCCTCTCCACTATGAGGTACCAACCGACATACCTTCAACGCACGATTGCCACCTCGACTTCGGGTCCATAATGACGCCGACCTTACACCGGCCATTGTACACTTTGACAAATAATTGGGTTTAACTCGATGTGCGATTGCGAACTAGAGGATCGGCAACCGACCTAGCGCTCATCAGGCGAGCAAAATGAAGACATTATCGTGAAATGGAAACATTGCCACAAAATTTTCTGCAAAAAGGCTTTATTTACAAAGGTATCGTGGGCTTCACAGCCTTACAAAATCGCCCGAAGGCTTACAAAATTCCAAAACAAGAAAAAAAAATAAAAAAGAAGGCTTGGAGACTCAGGCCTCGGGGCCGGAGAGGACCTCGACGTGTTCCGCGGCAGCGTCGGGAGCCGGGGTGGTGTTCATATCAGAATTTTGCATTATTATATTCCCCATTCTTAATCATATTGCAAATAAATAGGTGCTTTTGATCCATGTCTGCTAAATAGTTGCAGGTTACAGGTTTTCAGAACAATACAGTGAAATTCAGGAAAAGACGCTACAAATGTGAGACAACGACCAATAAATAGAGAAATCTGTATGATGCCGCCTACAGTTTAAGGAACAAATGAAGATTAATGAACAGTTCGATTGCACAAAGTACGAGGGAAGCACAAAGATTCAAGACTTCAACGCGAAGCTAACGGTAAAAGTCCACAAATTCTGCACTGTTGGAAATCTGGAAGAAAGTAGAAAGGAGTCTGAAGAACCAAGTGAAGAAAACAGAAGAAAAAGGCAATATGAAGCAACCCTGGAAAGATGAGACAAAGAGCCCCTAAGATGGCCGCGGATCCGCGGCCAAACATGGCATTCTGCCGCGGATCCGCGGCCGTGCTGTGCACGTGTCGGTGGGTGTCGGTGCATTGACCCGGCTTTCTTAGGGTAGTCTTGTAATTTCAGATGTGGATCAGATGTAAACCCTAGGGTTTCTCCTATCTATAAATAGGAAAGCCTACAACTCTTTTGGGGCATGCCTCTTTTTAATTCTAGATTAAATTTCAATTCCTTTATAATCGTCAAGAGTGCATCAATAAAGTAAGTTATTTTTTTATCTTGTGTTCTTCTTAATTGCAATTTTATTTCTCTGCATTTTTTACCTGTCTTTATTTATCTGCAAGTTCATTAGTTAATTAAAAAGAAAATTTATAAAAATGAATTTTGTCGCAATTTCCCTAATGAGTGAGTAGTTCCTCACTTGTTAGGGTTAGGATTGGGTAGGTTTGAGAGATAGAAATCTCTCACTCCTTTCTTGCCCTCATAACTTTATAAATTAGGACTCGATGTAAATCAAACACCCACCGCTCACTACGGCACCCTATCCTACGAGATAGCGGTGATTCCCTAGTTAGACCGGTAGTGGTTGATTTACATAGAGGTTAGGGCTAAGAATTAAGAAAGGACGGATAAGGACCAAAAGGAAGAAACTATGTTTCTTCCTAGTCGTGCTAATCCCCTTTGTTAATTATTACCCCAACACCTATGTTCTTAATTAGGGCAAAGGAAGTAGTGAGTAGAATTAACTTTCCAAACTAACCTAATCCTAACCCTAGCAAGGTTTTTATCCAAATTAAATTCAATCTTAGTTTTTATAAAATTCAAAACCTACCAAAAATAGGAATTAACTCGTTAGAACAATTAGAAAAGAACACGTTTTCCCTATGGACCGACCCGTACTCAATCGGCTAGCTACCAAGAGACACCGTTATTGATTGCGGTATTCTATTCTTTGATTTTAAAATGCACGCAAAAGACCTCTCAATCAAATGGCGCCGTTGCCGGGGATCACGGTAGTTATTTTCTTTTTGTAATTTCGGGTTAATTAAAAATTAAAAAAATCATAAAAACTGAAAAATATAAAAACAAAAACAAAAAAATTATCATCTTGTTATTTTTTGAAGGGTTTTTGTGCGAATTGTGAAGGAACGGAAAGACGAACAGATTCAGATCTGGAGCAAGCTCGGAGAACAAATCCAGAAACAGAAGATCTGAACAGGCAGAGGAGAACATTAACAGCAAACAGAAAAATCTCGGAGGCTTGAACCACCTAACCCACCGCGGAACCGCGGCGGATTCAGGGGTTTGACCGCAGAACCGCGGTCAACTGCTTACGTCAGCTTCCTAAAATTCTCTGTAAGTATTTTTGTCTTCCCTTCTACCCTCTGTGCTCCTCTGAAAAATTTTCCTGCAGGGTTCTTTGCGCAAAACTTCTTCTCCCTCTCCAATAAATCAATCTTGTGCAGGATTCTTTGCGCCGCAAATACAAATAAAAATTTTTGGCAAGTGTTTTGGATTTTATGTGTTAATTGCTTTGCATTTTTAAGACGGACTTTTAAGGGGCTATAACACCAATCCAGATTGGGTGGGGATTTCATTACCCTTCCTAGGACCCCAAAAATCACAAAATGCATATGCATCAACTCTCGAGTTAATTAAAAAATATTTAGACCCAGCCAATAAAGATTGTCGCGCTCATTAGGACAAAGGAAGGTTGTGGGCAATCGGTCGTTTATATAAACTTGACTTTGTGGTGCCTAGGCTAGACAAGTGGGAAATGTAATTTTAAAAGGCCCGTCTCACGGTGATTCATGAGCGGATCCCTCCTTTCTTTACTTGTTCTTAGCTGGCCACAATTGGCGGTGAAGAAGCTATTCAAGGGATATCTCACAACTTGCCCTTTGGACCAGTTAAGAGCAGTCTAGTTGGCTTAGGAGACCCTAGCTCTAGGCTTGATTGTGTATATTGTGATTGCATGAAAGTGTGTCGTAGTTCCTTATAAAAAATCTTTTGCAAAACTCCTTATAAAAAAAAAACCACAAAACAAAATTTTTACAAAAACTTGCCATTTTGTCGCTAGAAATCCATTGCACCCAACTTGCACCCACATTCTCTCATTGACGTTTTCTTGCCCCCACCTTCTATTTTTTTTACTACACTACACCTCGTTAGTGTATGTCCGATTGGACTAGGGACACTAGCGCCCGTTTAGTCCGTGTCTCGTTAGTGCCTACTGACGACGCTTTCGACTCTGAAGTCGAAATTCCCTCCACTTCTTTACTTTCATCTTCAAATTCATCATCTTCTAAGGAGATGTCGGGATTCAATCCTAACAACCCCTTACCTACTTCGGGACTGATTCCACCTCAACTGGGTGCGAATAACCCACAACACCCTCCTGTTGAAGCGCCCCAACGAATCGCGCTCCAGGATCTTTTCTATCCAACTCGCACCGCACTTCCCACTTGTCTTTCACTTCCACCGGCTAATGGGGATAACTTCGAAATTAAACCCCACTTCATCAATATGTTGCCCAAATTTCATGGGCTGGAATCCGAAGATGCCTACATATTCATTAACAAATTCCAGAATGTTTGCGCAATGATGAAGACCACCCAACTTTCCGATGATGCTATAAGGCTACGTGTCATTCCGTTCACTTTATGTGACCTAGCTGAAAAGTGGCTATATAGTACAACATCGCATTCCATAAAAAGTTGGGAAGAGTTTGTTAAGGCTTTTCTTAAAAAGTTTTACCCACACCACAAGACTGCGAGAATTAGAAATGAAATTAATCAATTTTCCCAGCTTCCTTCCGAACCTTTTTGGAAGTGTTTCGAAAGATTTAAGGACCTTCTTGTTCAATGCCCTCACCGCGGTATCGAGAGATGGCAACTTTGCCAAACTTTATACGAAGGACTGAACCCAGCAACTAAGCAGTTGCTGGAAACTATTTGTCAAGGTCACTTTCTTACAAAATCTGACGAGGAAGCTTGGCAATTTCTCGACGATCTTGCTGAACAAACACTTCAGTGGGAAAGCACTAGATAAACTGCTTCATCCACTTCATCCACTTCATCCGGTTCGTCTAGGGCAGGTGTCCACCAACTTGATATGTCAATTGCAATGAAAACCGAAATGGCCGCAATTACACGTAAACTAGAAGCAATTGAGAGCAAATTCTCATCGCCTTCTCCTGCCCCAGCTTTACCCCCACGCACTATTTGCGCTTGTTGTTCGGATCCGTCCCATTTAACCGAAGAGTGTCCTTACAAGCCACCTGTTCAAGGACAAGATCAAGTCAATGCTGTCTTTCAGTAGAGATAAATAAATGATCCATACTCTTCGACTTATAATCCTGGTTGGAGAAACCACCCCAATTTCGCTTGGAATCAAAATCAACAATTCCAAGGCAATAACAATTTTTAGAGGCCTCCTCCACAACAACAAGCCCCTCAACAAACTCAATATCAGCAACCTTTCCAACCCCAACCTTACCAAAATCAAATGAACAATTTTGCACCAAACAACTCTTTTCCTCAAAATAATTTTTTTCAGCCAAATAACGATAAGGTGTCCTTGCTAGAACGAAGTCTGGATGCGTTTTTAAAACAATCTACGCAATTCTCAGCCAACATCCAGTCTTCCATTCAGTCTTTGGTGCAACACATTGCATCACATGAGTGTTGGGGTAAAAATTTACACCCCGGTTGATCAAGTCAAAATCAAAGTCAACCCCAAGCCAAGTGGGCCCAAGCCCAGATCCAGTGGGCCCATGCCCGGGTCGAGCCCGAACATGAAGCGGCCGGCCTCCCCCATGCCAAGATAAAAATTTTGTAATAAATAATTTTTTTGTATTGCTTTTATTTTATTTTTGGATAAATGTAAGAAAAATAGGCATAAAGCTAAATTTTTGAAAAGCCTATGGCTTATGTGCAAAAAGAAATGGCACATGAGCCTTGGGATAGACAAAATGCCATTTTGTGAAGCCCAAGGGGCTATGTGTAAAGTGTATAGCCTATAAAGGCAAGGATAATGAAATATCCCAACAACTTTTTCTCTCTGTAAAAAATTTTCCAGATCTGGGATCTTTTTCCTTCTTCAGGGTTCCAAAACCTTCTTCTTTCTCTTGAATTAAATCAAGAGTTTTACTCTTCTTTTTATAAAGCAAAATAGTTTTTCACCACAAAACCCATAAAGGGGAACTCAGATCTTCCATCAGATCTCAAAAAGAAGAGATTTTTAAAAAATCCCACATCTCTTGATCTTCAAGATCCAGCAAACAGAGGAGGAAGAAGAAGAACATCTTTCACTAAACCCCCTAAAAAAAAGAAAAACACACCCAGGAGTCCAACTCCTCTCTGATTTCTCTTCTGAGAAATTTTTTTTAGGCTAAAAGCCTCCTTTTCCCGCTGGCGCACAAGCGCAGAGCGCCCGCGTGCCGACACGTGGCGCGCTTGCGCTCAAGCGCACAGCGTTCAAGCGCAAAGCGCCCGCGTGTTGACATATGGCGCACTTGCGCTCAAGCGCACAACGCTCAAGCGCAAAGCGCCCGCGTGTCGACACGTGGCGCTCTTGCGCTCAAGCGCAAGCGCTCGAGCGCAAGTCGCCCCCGTGCCAACACGTGGCGCTCTTGCGCTCCAGCGCAAGCGCTCGAGCGCAAGTCGCCCCGGTGCCGACACGTGGCCCTCTTGCGCTCCAGCGCAAGCGCTCGAGCGCAAGCGCTCGAGCGCAAGTCGCGCCCGTGCCGACACGTGGCGCTCTTGCGCTCAAGCGCAAGCGCTCGAGCGCAAGTCGCCCACGTGCCGACATGTGGCGCGCTTGCGCCCAAGCGCTCAGCGTCCGAGCGCAAAGCGCCCACGTGCCGACACGTGGCGCGTTGCGCTCCAGCACTCTGCGCTCGAGCGCAAAGCGCCCACGTGCCGACACGTGGCGCGCTTGCGCTCAAGCGCCTAGGCGCTGGCCCCACGCATCCTTTGGATGTCTTTTTCCCCTTTATTTATATATGCATGTATATATATACATACGTATACATATGTGCACATACACATACTCCACGACACTGTCCCTGTTAGAAAAAAAATTTCTAACGGGGCGCTGCCCCGCACCCCGCAAGGGGGATGCTAGCCCCCTTGACCCCCAGCCCGCTATCCGGGTAGCGGGACCCCCGTAAAAACTCTGCGTGGCTCCCGATATATCCAAAACCCCCTTCCAAAACAACACACACGTACACTGCACATTGAGTTCGCATGACCAGTTTAACCCGTCAATCGGAGGTTCCCTCGCTCCAAAGGCGAGGGGTAATTAACGGCAGCTTAGTCCGCGGCTGCCGGAGATTCGGATCCCCACAATCATTAAACCCCGGCCTACCCTAGGCAGGGGGAATCTGTAGTATACGCCTGACAAGCGCGCGCATATTCCCATCTCAATGGGGTGACGAAAAACACCCTACAATGAGCAAAGCATCAAAACCATTGAAGCTCAAATTGCACAACTGAATGCTGCTCTAAGCGAGCGAGAGAAGGGGAAACTTCCATCTCAACCACTGCCAAATTCCGGTCACACACAAAATGCACATGTTTCTCATGAACAACAAAATCATAATGTGAGTGCCGTGACCACATTGAGATCTGGAAAGGTATTGCACAACAACGTTGGCAATAATGACACCCCGGTCGCCGCTTCTTCTTCTTCATCTTCTTCAGAGCCTGTTCTTCATTCTTCACAAGGCTCTAATTCTTCTACTAATTCGAACAGACCCACATCTCACTCCACGAAAACACCAACACTGGGATCCGTTCCAACTCCGCAATCTACTCCACAAATATTGGACTCAACAAATTTTCAAAATATTCCATTTTCAAACAGGTTGAGATCTAATAAACAAACTCCACAAATGGAGAAGATTGTGGAGTTATTCAAACAGGTTAGCATTAACATACCTCTCTTGGATGCAATCCAACAAGTCCCTTCTTGCACTAAAATCTTGAAAGACTTATGCACCAAGAAGAGGAAATCACAGGTACCTAAGAAAGTTTTCGTGGCTAGTGCAGTAAGTGATGCTCTTACCCAACCTTTATCACAAAAACGCAAGGACCATGGCTGTCCTACAATTTCAATAACTATTGGGGATAAGAACATCAATCGCACACTTTTAGATCTTGGTGCCAGTGTTAATTTGCTTCCTTATTCAGTATATGAACAATTAGGCATTGGAGAGCTGAAACCCACACATTGTACTCTCCAAATGGCCGACCGATCCATCACCCATCCTAGGGGTGAGTTAGAGGATGTGTTGATTAAAGTAGGGGACTTCATTTTCCCCGTTGATTTCATTGTTATGGACACAAAACCTGTAGCTAACCCCCGGAGTCAAATTCCGGTGATACTCGGTCGACCATTCCTTGCAACTTCTAATGCGGTAATCAATTGTCGAAATGGTTCGATGAACCTATCTTTTGGAAACATGACAATTGAACTCAACATTTTTAAGTTGGGGAATCAGCCCTCCGAGCCTAATGCTAATATACTTGATGTTTGCTCGATCCAAGAGATCACTCAGGAGGATTGTGAGTTTGAAAAATTTCTGTTCGATCACCACAATTTTGACGCCAATAGTGCGTTCCTCCTTGAATCTGACACTGCTTTCACACACGATAACGATTACGAGTGTTTCACCTTTTCGAACGATTTTGAAGAATCACCACCCGAGTTTGAGTTCTTTGAATTTTCGGATGAGTTAGCTGAACCATCCGACTCGGTTGCTTACACTCGCTTCAAACCTCTATTGGAATCCTTCGAGTTTGAGACAGTTTCCCCAATTTTACCTTCAATTGTTTTGCCTCCAAAACTCGAACTAAAGCTATTTCCATCTCACCTTAAATACGCTTACTTAGGTGAGAATGAGACCCTTCCTGTTATCATCTCGGCTTCTTTAGCCCCAGAGCAAGAGAAAGCCCTTTTAATGGTCTTACAAAATAATCGGCAAGCTTTTGGCTGGACTATGACAGACATCAAGGGGATTAGTCCCCTAATAGTTGAACATCATATTCATATGATGGATGATGCCAAGCCAGTAAGGGATCCACAGAGACAACTAAACCCTATAATGAAGGAGGCTGTTAAAAAGGAGATTGTAAAATGTCTTGATAGTGGTATCATTTACCCTATCTCTGATAGCCAGTGGGTTAGCCCCATTCATGTTGTCCCAAAGAAATCGGGCATAACGGTCATAACTAATGAGGCGAATGAGTTAATACCTACTCGCACCCAAACTGGATGGCGAGTTTGCATCGATTATAGAAAACTCAACGCCGCGACACGGAAAGACCACTTTCCATTACCTTTCATTGACCAAATGCTAGAATGATTGGCTGGGCATGAATTTTACTGCTTTTTGGATGGATACTTCGGCTATAATCAAGTTCCCATCGTTGAAAAGGACCAAGACAAGACCACATTTACTTGTCCTTTCGGTACATACGTTTACCGTCGCATGCCCTTTGGGTTATGCAATGCACCCGCTACTTTCCAGCAGTGTATGATGGGCATTTTTTTAGACATGGTGGAAAAATTCTTAGAGATTTTTATGGATGATTTCTCCATTTTCGGCGACTCCTTTGATAAGTGTTTGCTACATTTAGACGCAGTTCTTACCCGGTGTAGGGATAAGAACCTTACTTTAAATTGGGAAAAATGCCACTTTATGGTACGAGAAGGTATTGTCCTAGGACATATCATCTCGCAAAATGGCATTAAGGTAGATAAAGCTAATATTGAAGTCATTTCCAATCTTCCTCCTCCCAAGCGCGTCAAAGACATCCGAGCCTTCCTTGGCCATGCCGGTTTCTATGGATGGTTCATCAAGGATTTTAGCAAGATAGCTAGACCCTTGACTCTTTTATTGGCCAAGGACACCACTTTTGATTTTGACTCAACCTGTATGAAGGCGTTCGAGTTATTGAAAAACTCACTTATTTCCGCTCCCATTATTTCATCTCCTGACTGGACGCATCCATTTGAAATTATGTGTGATGCATCTGATTTTTCCATTGGTGCTGTCCTTGGACAGCACATAAATAAGATGCCGCATGTAATTTATTATGCTAGCCGAACATCGAACGAGGCCCAATTAAATTACACAACAACTGAAAAAGAATTCTTAGCTGTTGTGTTTGCACTAGAAAAGTTCAGGCCCTATTTAATCAGCTCTCCAGTCATCGTTTACACGGACCACTCAGCTCTTCACCATCTTTTTGTGAAGAAGGATGCTAAATATCGGCTGATACATTGGATCCTCTTACTACAAGAGTTTGACCTTGTCATCAGAGACAAGAGAGGATGCGAAAACGTAGTCGCCGACCATCTTTCACGCCTTCCTTCTTCGCCTATACTTCAAATTCCTATTAAAGACGTTTTTCCTGATGAGCAGCTCTTAACTGTGTCATGCGAACCTTGGTTCGCAGATATCGTAAATTATTTGGCCACCGGACTGATACCAAACGAATGGTCGAATCAGGACAGACTCAGATTTCTATCTCAGGTAAAACATTTTTACTGGGATGAACCGTATCTATTCAAATACTGTCCCGACCAAATTATTCGTCGGTGTGTCCCAGACAATGAGTTTAAAGACGCATATGAGTACTGTAAGACATGCTCCCGGTCCCAACACTTGGGCCGGATATCTATGAGAAATGAAATGCCGCTCCAACCAATATTGGTTGTTGAAATTTTTGATGTTTGGGGATAGACTTTATATGACCATTTCCCAACTCTTTTGGGAACATGTATATTCTACTCGTCGTTGACTATGTTTCTAAATGGGTCGAGGCTATGCCCAGCCGAACTAATGACAATAGGTTGTCATTAGATTTATCAAAGAAAACATTTTTCTCGGTTTGGGCATCCTCGCGCGATTATCAGTGATAATGGATCTCACTTTTGTAATAGGACTTTCGAGTCCTTAATGCGAAAATACTCCATTACTCACAAGCTGTCAACGCCCTATCATCCCCAAACTTATGGGCAAGCCGAGATTTCTAATCGGCAGATTAAACAGATATTGGAGAAAACGGTTTCCAAAAACCGTAAAGATTGGTCATCAAAACTTATTGATGCCCTTTGGGAATTTCGTACTGCCTATAAAACCGATCTTGGCATGTCTCCATATAGTCTTGTTTATGGAAAGGCTTGCCACCTTCCAGTTGAAATAGAGCATAAGGTATTTTGGGCAATAAAAGAGTTGAATATATCTCTAGGAGATGCGGGCATCAATAGAAAGCTGCAGTTGAACGAATCGAACGAGCTGCAGGATGAAGCCTACGAGAACGCAGTAGTTGTTAAAAACCGAACGAAGGCGTTCCACGATAAACACCTTATGCGCAAAACTTTCAAACCTGGTCAACAGGTTTTACTTTACGACACTCGGTTACATTTCCATCCCGGCAAGCTCATATCTCAATGGAAATGACCATTTTTGGTACGCACCGTATATCCGCATGGTACGGTCGATCTAGAAAACCCGGAAGACGGTTCACTATTTAAAGTGAACGGACATCGACTTAAACCGTTCCTCACTGCGGACCCTTCGGAGGAGCTCCTGTTTTTGCAGGAGCCGATTTACATTGACCGATCTTCCTCCATCTACCCCTAAATTTTGATTATCTAGCCAAAACACTGTTTCAAACAAGTTTGGGGGTATGTATCACTTGTAATTATATAAAAACAAAATAAAAAAAAAATTTGAAAATAATTTTTTTGGGAATTTTTGTAAATTTCCAGTTTAATAAAAAAATAATTTTTTTTTACAAATAATTTCCTCTTTTCAGGAGGAGTTTTTTTTGCAAATAACCAACACATTCCCCCTATAAATAAAACCCGACCCCTCTCTGTTTTTACAAACCCTAAAATACTCCTCTCTGCAAACCCTAGCCGCCGCAGCAGCCCGAGCAAGCAGATCTCCCCTAGCCGCCGCGTTTTCGCCGCTGTAGCCCACTTTTGGCCACGCAACCGCCGCACCTCTGCCTCGTCACCCTCTGAATTTTTTCAGAGGAGGTTTGCATCATCTCTCCCTCTCTGTTAATTTTTTTTAGATCTGTGAACTTTCTGAATGGCACCAACAATGCAATTAGAACGAGATTTTTCACAAATCTTTTCACACACAATGTACGGAAGTTATTTTGGTGAGGAGATCATACGGCGAGGGTGGAACTTTCTAATTTACAATCATCCTAATGCTTACGCCCTTCCAGATCTAGTCGCTCGTTTTTACGAGTGCATGGAGGAAGATTGCCTAGCACAATACGGTTTTATTAAATTACTTTGGGGCGATAGGGAGATAATCATTGACAATGACTTCATCCATGAAGTCACTTTAATTCCTAGATTACCTGTTCATGACCAATCCCTTCAATTTGAAGACTACATGCCCTTAATGGGTAATGACTGTTCGAGAGAACCTAGGAAGGGAATACAAGCTAGAACCCTCTTCGCCAATGTATTAACCGTGTGCCGGTAGGCACAGAACAACATTTTTGGCAGTTCACATAATACCACATTTTTCACCCCATCCCTTCATATCGTGCACACCTTAATGACTAGGAACCCTAGATTTGACATGTGCATGGTTTTTCTTTATTCAATTGGTGCAGGCAAAAGGGCCGTAAATTACCCATGCCCTATGTTAGTGACACAACTGTGTCGCTATTTCCTCCCTGTGGAGGAATTTGAGTTTTACATGCATGTAGGTATATCCATTAGGCCTCTTATTGAGGGCGTATCCACGTCCTATACCCGCTTGACTGATGTATGGTCGCAAACAGAACCGGCCGAACATGTACCCGCCTGACACCCAGCTCCAGCTCGACCGCGAGCGATGAAGAGCTAACCCCTGCTGCGCAAGCGTGCCTACTTCGAAGAAACAATAGGGGGATAGAAAGATTGATTGGAATGATGATGCAGCATGATCAGCGTCTAACACAAGTAGAGCAGGGGATAAGAACCCTGCTAGCTAGAGAGGAGTGTTCCCGTTCACGTTCAAGGGGACGCCGAGGGCCTGAGCAGTGAGGGCACTGCTTTTGGTAAGTTTGGGGGAGAAGGTGGTTTGTAAATAGTTATCATTGCATTGCATATTTTAATTTTTGTACATATTTTTTTCTTTCTTTAATTCTGCATTGCATCTTTATAAAAAATTATAAAAATTAAAAAATGAAAAAAAAATATATAATAAAAAATTCAAATAAAAAATTGAAAAATTAAAAATATAATTTTTTATTAACTTGGCCATATTTGACTTAAGTTTGACAAGACGGTTAACTAGGTAGGAAAAACTAGATCCTAAATTTAGTAAATTAAAAACCTTAAAAATAACCTTTCTTAAAGTTTAACGGTAGAAAATATATGTCCTTGTAGTTTATTTAAAAATAGGCAAATTTTGAGTTCAGTTCTTGGGCTAAGTCAAAATAAGGGAAGAATATTGAAATTTTTATTGAAGTGTAAGTCTGAAAAATAATTCCGAACCTTTAGTCTAAATTCTGAAAATATATACCTTACAACTCGCACATACACGCACCTTAAAACTTAGGATAGTAGAGGATATCTTGAATTGCTCTTGTCTAAAATCCTTAGTACAAGAAAAAAAATTAAAGTATAAGTATGAGTCAAGAGATAAAAAAAAATGAACACTGGTTTTGTAATCACTTAAGGCTGCGTAAAATAAAAAAATATATAGCGAGGGTGCTTTATCACCTAGTGCTTTAGACCAACTGGTTTGGGAGTCACTGCTAAAGCCTTAGGTATTACAAGACGAGGAATTACGCCTAAATGCGCGAACACATTTTGTAATCGGTTGTTATTACCTCAAGAAGTATTGACGGTCGCATGAAGGCGGTGTGGGCAATTTCATCTAAAATTCACCAACTAAAAGTACTTTGGACGATGGACAAGAGTATAATAGCTTGAATTGAATTTCCAAGTATAGGGGTGATACACACACACACGTAGGGGTATATGATTGGGGTTTGGATGAGAGATAGGAATGAAAAACAGGACTTATATCTTCAGTAGAGATGATAAAAATTCCTAAGTTGAGATGGAACCTTAGAAGGAAAATTCAAAAGATACTAAAAGCTAAATAAATTTACAGAACATATACAATCTTAAGTTAAATGATAAGTGAGTGTGAAAAATATGGGTTGATGATTTCTAAGTTGAAGATAATAGAATTTCTTGCTAGAACACCGAATTGAAGAATGAAAGTCAATATGCCAAATTGATTGGATTTTGTGGGTAGTATCCGCTGAAAACCCTCAGGAGACAACACTCCTCATGCTAGGGACACCTAGAGGTTTAACGGCTTGTTGCACGAGCTCAGTGCAATCGCGATTCCCTGCGAAAGTGAGGTTGGGTTTTTTCGAGAATAAAAATAGTTTTGCTCGGGACGAGCAAAAGATAAGTTTGGGGGTATTTGTTCATATCAGAATTTTGCATTATTATATTCCCCATTCTTAATCATATTGCAAATAAATTGGTTCTTTTGATCCATGTCTGCTAAATAGTTGCAGGTTACAGGTTCTCAGAACAATATAGTGAAATTCAGGAAAAGACGCTACAAATGTGAGACTACGACCAATAAATAGAGAAATCTGTATGATGCCGCCTACAGTTTAAAGAACAAATGAAGATCAATGAACAGTTCGATTGCACAAAGTGCGATGGAAGCAAAAAGATTCAAGACTTCAACGCGAAGCTAACGGTAGAAGTCCACAAATTCTGCACTGTTGGAAATCTGGAAGAAAGTAGAAAAGAGTCTGAAGAACTAAGTGAAGAAAACAGAAGAAAAAGGCAACATGAAGCAACCCTGGAAAGATGAGACAGAGAGCCCCCAAGATGGCCGCGGATCCGCGGCCAAACATGGCATTCTGCCGCGGATCCGCTGCCGTGCTGTGCACGTGTCGGTGCACGTGTCGGTGGGTGTCGGTGCATTGACCCGGCTTTTTTATGGTAGTCTTATAATTTCAGATGTGGATCAGATGTAAACCCTAGGGTTTCTCCTATCTATAAATAGGAAATCCTACAGCTCTTTTGGGGCATGCCTCTTTTTAATTCTAGATTAAATTTCAATTCCTTTGTAATCGTCAAGAGTGCATCAATAAAGTAAGTTATTTTTTTTATCTTGTGTTCTTCTTAATTGCAATTTTATTTCTCTGCATTTTTTACCTGTCTTTATTTATCTGCAAGTTCATTAGTTAATTAAAAAGAAAATTTATAAAAATGAATTTTTTCGCAATTTCCCTAATGAGTGAGTAGTTTCTCACTTGCTAGGGTTAGGATTGGGTAGGTTTGAGAGATGGAAATCTCTCACTCCTTTCTTGCCCTCATAACTTTATAAATTAGGACTCGATGTAAATCAAACACTCACCGCTCACTACGGCACCCTATCCTACAAGATAGCGGTGATTCCCTAGTTAGACCGGTAGTGGTTGATTTACATAGAGGTTAGGGCTAAGAGTTAAGAAAGGACGGACAAGGACCAAAAGGAAGAAACTATGTTTCTTCCTAGTCGTGCTAATCTCCTTTGTTAATTATTACCCTAACACCTATGTTCTTAATTAGGGCAAAGGAAGCAGTGAGTAGAATTAACTATCCAAACTAACCTAATCCTAACCCTAGCAAGGTTTTTATCCAAATTAAATTCAATCTTAGTTTTTATAAAATTCAAAACCTACCAAAAATAGGAATTAACTCGTTAGAACAATTAGAAAAGAACACGTTTTCCCTATGGACCAATCCGTACTCAATCGGCTAGCTACCAAGCGACACTGTTATTGATTGCGGTATTCTATTCTTTGATTTTAAAAAGCACGCAAAAGTCCTCTCAATCAGGTGGCGGCTTGAGGGTCGGCGCCCACCGCAGGAGCTTCGGCACTGGGAGCCGGGGTGACCGCCTTCTCCTCAACGCCCCCACCGCAGGAGCTTCGGCACTGGGAGCCGAGGTGACCGCCTTCTCCTCAACGCCCCCACCAGGGGACTTCCCTTCGGCGAAGCTTCCGGTGGCATCCCCCAGCACCTCACCCTCGAGGGGGTACTCGAGCCAGAGCTTATCGTCGGGAAACTCCGGCATCAGCGCCTTGATGACATCTAGGGCATTATGCCAGAAGATGGCCGAGGTGTCGGCGAGGTCGACATAGAATTGATCCGATGTCTTGTAGCTCTCCACTGCCTTCGCAGCCCGGAGGTCAGGGCGCCTCATCCCTTCCTTCAGCGCCTCGTTCTCCCTCTTGAGGGTATCTCGCGTCTTCTTCAGAATGGCGGCGAGCACCCTGGTATCCTCCAACTTGGCATCAACAACCTTGCTGGACTCCATCAAAACTTGGATGGACTCCCGGCTGTTGGCGTTCACCCCCTCCTCGACAGCCACCCGGTCTTCGAGGGCGGCGATCCTCTCCCTCGCCTGATACAGCTCCCGGCTCAGGCTCTCCTCCCACGAGGAAGACTCGCCCGCTAGCTGCAGTGCCGGGGAGATTTCCTCGTGCTTTATGTTGACGACGAGGGCGCAGTGCTGGAGGACCTGAGGAAAACAAAATGAAGGGTTAAAAAGGTATACGATCCTGCAAACAAAAAGGCTTAATGAAAACCCAAACGGGAGGCGGACACTAACCTGCACGGCCTCCTGAGTTATGGCCGCGATTTGGTCCTTGAGGGTCCCTTAGGGGATTCTGCCCCCAGCCGACCGCTCCATCTCGGAGAGCAAGCTATCGGCGACAGAAAGCCCTGAGGGCACCTCGTAGCGAAGATCCCCTTCCTGCACGAAAATCGGGAAAGACGGGGCTCGGAACACCATCCTTTTGCGCCGCTTGAGGGGACCACGGTAGGGTCGGCCTCATCCTCCACCTCTACGACCCGGGGTTCCTGCTCCCGAGCATGTTTGCGGCTCTCCCCGTGGCTGTTCTCCAGAGCCAGGGGAGTAGTGGAATGCCTAGCCGAAGCTGTCGCCGACAGGGCCGGGCTCGCAGCGGGGCATGACGGGCCGGCGCCTCTGGTCTTCCTCCCTTTCTTCTCGGCCATGGCAGCCCAGAATTTAGATCGTTCCATCGGTTCTGCAAGAAAAAAGCGAAAATACAAAGAGGGGGTTAGCAATGCCAGAAAGTGTGGAAGAATACAAAATTCTAAACAGGTCGCCTAAGCTCCTAACTTACCCGTAAACTGAGCGGGGCTGAGCCTGGCCCAACTGAGGGCCTGCTCGGACAGCAACACATCAGCTCGATGGACGGGCTCCCACGCCGACACTACCATCGCATCGGGATCGGACGACCGCCTCACCCATGGGCAGTTGTCCCTGTGCTACTGGACAGGCATAGGCCAATCCTCACCCTCGGGTGGCCCGACAAACAAGAACTTCTTATTCCATTCATGAATGGAAGAAGGTACTGCTACGACCCCCGACCTGGCCGTCCCTCCTCTGTGTTTTCTAAAAGAAACGTATACCCAGCTAGGCTCTTCCTTACGAGTGCCGAGGTGATTTTTGTAGGAGAGGGAGGAAATGAGAAGGTTTAGACCGAAAGGGATCTCCTGCAGTCTCAACCGGACCAGGAATCCGAGGAGAATCCTCCACGAGTTCGGCACTAGCTGTCCTGGGGATAATTGAAAACAACGCAGCGCCGCACTCACCTCGGGGGAGAAGGGCAGACGCATTCCTTCCCAAAAGGCTTCCAAGTACAAGGCAGTGTCTTTGCTCCGTACCTGGTCTGCCCTCTCTCCCTCCCCAGCCAAGCGAAGCGAGTAGCTGGGGAGAATGTGGAAGCGAGCCCGGATTGTGGTAAACTCCTCCACATGCCTCAGGAGGGAAGGCACGTCACGGAAACTCCTGACACGGGCTTTGGGGACCGTCCCCGCCGCACGACCCCGGGTGTCCTGACTAACCCTAACTCCCTAGGGGGATTCCGACTCGGACGAGGAAGAGGAAGAAGATGCAGAAGACTCTCTAGACTCTACCTCTACTATCTCAACAGACTCCCCTGAGGAAGACATCTAACCTGAGCAAAGAAAGGAGACGTCCGAGGAAAGAACACAAGAAATCCGACCTAAAAGAAAGAGCGCCGAGTTAACACACGCAGCGATGAGGAAATTATAGCGAAGTGTGGACCCTGAGAGGGTCCCACCTCTATTTATAGCATTCGGCAAGCGCATCCAACGACGCCGATTGATTCCCGCCAAAACAGACGCCTCGTGTTCGATGACCGTCAACCTTCCACATGTCATAAGAGCATTGGACGCGTCCCTTCAAGCGCCAAGGACACCGGCGGCCCGTCACGTCAGCCAACCGCATCGGACGCGTGGCCTGGCACCTCAACGAACGTACAATCGAATCGGCGCTTCCCCTTTAATGCACGATCTCTTCTCTGATCCACTGACATCATCAAAAAATACAACTAACTGCCCGGGAATCCGCGCCGACGATGTCTTCAAATGAGAACTTAGCCCGGGTGACCGATCAGACCACTCCCGACCCGACCCATAAATAGGTTGGGACGAGAGTGGGGGGCTAATGATGATGCTCAATACTGAGAACTCCCCATATCACGACACGTGGCAGATGACGTGTCCCAAGGCTTACGAGAAAGGAGTAAGAACGGTACGTTGAAGGCGTACCCCGGGCCTTCCTCCCGAGGATGTTCTCGACCCTCGGTAGCCTTCCATACCACTCCTATGCTCGTCTTACAAAAAACCATTGGCTCACCTCCGAGCCCTTCTGCACGCTGGGCCTCCTCAGCCCCCCAGCTCGCCTCCGAGCTATCACAGAACCAAGCTTGCTCGGCCTCCCGCTCATCTCCGAGCCTCCCGCCGAGCTCAGCTTCCTCAGTCTCATCGACCGACCCAGAGCACAGATTATCAGCTTCCCGGATATGGCCTCGCGAATCTTTCCATACGCGAGATATCCGTAGCCCCACGATCCCGCTTCCCACGCCATCGCGTTCCCCCGTTAACGGGAGTATCTCGCCATTAATGGAGGATCCCTCCATTCGTGCGGGCGCAACTCTAAGGGCATTACGGCCGGCATAAATCTCGCGCTCGCCAGCCCATGGCTGCCACTATATAAACCCCCTCTCAGACGACTCAGGTAAGGAAATTATTATCCAATATGCCGCTATTCTGCCCAAATACCTCGACTAACTTGATCGTCGGAGGGTCCACGGTGGTACAACCACCCCGGGACTTCCTTGCAGGCAGCTCGGCTTCATTCCAAATCAAGCCCACTGAGATCCACACGCTTCAAGAGGCAACCCTCAAACCCAATCTTAGCTATCCATCAACGCTCGCTACAGATCAATGGAAGACAACATCTGAAGGAGATCAAGGCCCTCATCAAGAACTAAGTTCTTATGTTTTTTCTTTTATAAGAACTAAGTTTCTTTTTAGGGTTAAACCCTATTTTCAGAGGAATTGAATTCCTGTAAGATAGACTCTTATTCTTTTTCTTAGTTCTTTTATGAATCTTTGATTCTCAAGAACAAGATCTTCCCGATGAGAATTAAATTCTCAACTTGTAGGAGACTTGTTTTATGCATGTCAGATCCAGAACTAAGTTCTTGAGAAGGGTTAAACCCTTAGATATGATATGATAGGTAAATGAGATATTTTGATCTCTGTGGTTTCTTTACCTAGAGTTTGAGAGGAGGAAAATCTTCTTCTCTATTGAGAATTAAATTCTTTGTTGTTTTTAGAGCCTTATGTATTTTTTTAGAACCTGACTTGATGTCTCGGGTCCTTTATATAGTAGAAGCAAATTGTTAATTAGTTTTGAGAAAAGCTCTCATTAAGAGATTCCAATTTGTTCAGGGGATTTTACCCACTGTTGGATTTTTGATCCAATTATTTCTGTTTTATATAATATATTTTCTTGTTTTTAACAATATTGGAAAAATATTTTCCCATGTACAACATTTTATTATGTAAAACGATGACTTTTAATTACCATTGGATTTTTAATCCAACGGCTCTCTGTTTTTCAGAGAGCAGTCTTTTTTGTTTGTAAAGATTGAGAAAATATATTCCCCAAAATAGAATTTTATTCTATTATTGGATCTTTGATCCAACCTAGAATATCCTTCTCACTTAGAAAGATTTGGGAGATATTTTCTCCTAATATAATTTAATTCTATATTCTGATGATTTATTATCTCCATTGGATTTTTGATCCAACGGCTCTGTTTAACAGAGAGTATCCCAGTTTTTAGGGAAATATCCCCTGTAGAATTTAATTCTACTTGATTTTAACTTGGGCGCCGGCGCTCATGTGTTTTGCACGTGGGCGCCACTTAAGAATTTAAATTTTATATATGATAGGCACTCCTGTGCTTTGCACATTGGCGTCCATATGAGCTTCACGTACGGCGCTACCATAGGATTTAATCCTAATGGGTTGGCACTGGTGCTCTCGTGGGGAGCACGTGAGGCGCTGCCTCATTAAATTTTAATAGAGCTCATATCTTCAGTTACGTTTAAATATTGGGGGAATAAATGCCCCCTCCACCGTTGTTCTCACGTGGCTTATATGTGAGTGCAACGGTGTCATTTTTACCACCGTTTGATCTTCTAGGGAGTTGAACCGTCCCCTGACGTCCTGTAAATAGGGCCTTTGGCCCTTGAGATGACTTCCGTCTCATCATCTTCCTTAAGTTTCTTTCTTCTTTGAGAATTTAATTCTCTTGTCAGAGCTTAGATTTCTTGCCACTAAACTCTTTCTGATCAGAGATAAACTCTGCCAAAAAAATTTTTGGTAAGAATTATGAACAGAGTTTAACTCTTAAAAGACCCCCTTTTTTGTTTTGGATTTTTAATCCATTAACATAGCTTGAATTTTTTCTTGAAATGATCTCTTAGAGATCTTTAAAAGAACTTTTCCCCCTTTTTTTGAGTAGACCGGGGGTCTTGAGTCAATAGGCATCCTCGAGAATTACTAGTTCTCTTTTTAGGGTTTTATCCAATCATTGATTCTGATCTTTGAGAGTCTTTGGAATTTAATCCCATCGTGTTTCCCATCGGTTTCCCATCATGGGGATTTCTGGGATTTAATCCCATTATCGGAGGAATT
This sequence comes from Agapanthus africanus, assembly GCA_030015575.1. Lineage (NCBI taxonomy): Eukaryota > Viridiplantae > Streptophyta > Magnoliopsida > Asparagales > Amaryllidaceae > Agapanthus > Agapanthus africanus. The sequence goes on from JASDDO010000024.1 coordinate 180,213,669, forward strand.
TAATTCCATTTTGTCTTACAGAGCTTAGCTCTGAGAAATTTTGAAACTTTTGGGAATTTATTCCCCTTCCTATTCCTTTTTAGAGTTATAATACTCTTTTTAAAGATTTGAATCTGTTGCTATCTTTTAACATAACTCGTTTTTCGAGAACATTGGGATTTTTTTAACTCCACTGTTTAATGGGACTATTCATTTAATGAGAATCCTTTTGGATTCTCACAATGGGCGCATGTCTCGTCATTGATAAGCCATCACCTTGATTTTATGGGGCCCAATGTTTTTTCCTTTAGACTGTAATGAGTTTAATATGCCAATCACTAACTCTCCACTGGTTTTTCTTTTCAGGGACTATGGCTTCCGGTTTCTTTTTCTCTTATGTTCGTTCGGAGGGTGACTTTGCTGACGCCCCTACTGATCATGAAGTTCTTGCTTTAATCCGGGACTACGATTCAGAACAGAAATCTCTTCATTTATGGGGAGCGTGGTATAGCTATATTATCCGGGGTCGGCGCAGCTTTACTTGTGCGGCGCCATAGGAACCGATCCTGTCAATTCATTATGCTGACCCTCCGCAAGTCGCTTATGTTGTGGAAGTGGTCAATTGGACCGCGGAAGGTCGTCTCCAACCTTCTATGGCGTCGATACCAGTCCAGTCGCCGATGACCTAGATATTTTAGGGCATCGCATGCGTTAAGGAGAAGCGCGTCCTTGGGGTCAGGTTTACACAATATGAGTGACCCCTCGACATCCGGCTGGTTACCTCCAGTGGGCCCGTTACATTTTATTGTCCAAGAAATCGCTACTGCTGAAAACCGGGTTATACCCAGCGGTCTACGCGTCTCTCTTTTATTACCACACTCCTCATGTGTGGTGGGTTAAATCCTTTCTGGAGCAGTGGAATATTCTAACCCACACGTTTCTTTTGTCAGATCGTGAGGTATCGATTTCGCTGGAAGAATTTGCAGAAATTTCCGGGTTACCCGTTAGAGGGGAGCATTATGAGAAGATACTTCCTCCCGACGAGTATATCTTTGTCACCAAATCGGTAGTCATGGGCCTTACTCCGGAAAATGCTATCCGCCATAAGTTCCTGAGTTTGATCAAAGTGTTAAATATCTACGAGAGCTTATTTTTAGCGTCCGAGGGGGAATGAAGTTAGCTTTACGGACTTTGTTGCCCGTTTCCTTCGTCCGGAGGTTTTATCGAAGAAGGCTGCGAAGTTCGCCAAGCTTGATGATCCATTCAGGTTTAGCTTAGACAAATTTCCGACCGCAGATGCGGACTTAAAGCAGTTCTTTTTTCCGGACAACCCTATCGTCTCTTTTGCAGAGATTACCGCTCTGGATATTGTCGAAGAAATGTTTTTCATGGGCTTCAATGGTTTGTGGCTGAGATGGTTTGCACTCCCAATGCACCCTCGCTACATGAGACCGTCTGTTTTCTATCCGGCTCATCGCGTTACGGAAGGGACACGTCTGGCTATTGGGGTTGCGGGACTGGCCCACTTGTATCATGGTCTATGTATAGCGTTCGACACCATCCAGCCGGGTTTGAAGCCCGTAAATCTCCCTTTGTATTACTTCACCTCATTGATCGAGATGCACGTGTTGGGTGCCTTTGGTGTGCACAAAAGACCTAGATTTTATGAAGGGTAGAATTTCCCATCGGGTCATGCAATTGGTTGACGTTTCTTCTCCGGACCCAACACAGCGAGAGGCTCAACGATCGCTCCCGCGTCCGCACATGGTTGGGGACAACATGACCTTTGTTGATAGGATTTTGACGATTGTTAAAGAACCCTCCAAAGTGGTCCAGCCGCTTCATGATGTCTTTAAGGATGGTGCTTCAGCTTTGAGGGCCCGGAAGATCGCGCATTTGTATTCCATCAGGTCGGGTTTCCTAGTATTCAGGAAAAATGCCTCGGTGTTATTCATGAGGTATAACCCGCATCGTTTTGCTCATCAATCTGGCTATAACCAAGGCGTTCCTCTTGAAGCATTTCTCGTCGATCCGGTTTCTATAGAGAAGAGCGTTCGCAATGCGGCGCACCATTTTATGCGGCTGAATACGAGGTCCCATTTCCTGATCGTTGAGCTGAGTCATATCCCAAAGGCTTCAAATGCTTACATTGCCTGATATTAGCATGCGACGGGCGCCGTTTTCAAAGAAGAAAAACAGATGCTTCTTGATCATAAGTATTCTGTCCCGGCCAATAATCCCGCGGTTCCGCTGAAGCGACGGGCAGTTGTCCGTCCTTCCTTGAGAGAGAGAAACACGGTCGTAGTTCCGTGAGCCTTTCCAATAGTGTTGACGGCTAAGCCACGACTAGACGTAAGTGCTCCTTGTTGTGTGATAGCTGTGGAGTCTCCTGAGTCGGGTATTGGCTCGGAAATCGGGACTCTCCTTCCCAAGAAGCCTGTAAAGCGAAAGCTTTTATCCTTGAGTGTTGTTGCCGGCTCACAGAAGAAGAAGAAATCCTTGTTTTCGGCTGATGTTGTATTTGGTCAGGAGCCTCATGCTCCCAATAGCGAAGGCTTGTCCGAATACGGCACCAACGATTGTTTGTTCGAATCTTCTACCGATGAGAATGTCGCTACTGATCTTCAAGCTGCTATTGAGGCTTCTGAGAGATTGGCTCGCGAGCAAGCATCGTTTGCTTCTCTTACGGTGTCAGGTATATCTTATTTATACTCTTTTGTATATTTTAGCATTTATTATGTTTTATTAACGCTCTTTTCTTAACAGGCATCTCCACTGAAGATTCTCTTTTGGCGTCTCTCAAAACATTCGAGGAAGAGGAGAGGCTTTGTGCTTCTATGGGTCTCGATATGATTCGATTTGTAATGCCTTTGAATACATATTTAGATCATTTTGTTCACACCCCGACTCTCCTCTTTTTTTATTACAGGAACTACTGCAACTTGTGTTATTCCAAGTGCGATGACATCTTTAGGTGGTGATGCAGAGGATATGCCTCCCTCGATGGCAACTACGGAGCCTTCAGAGTTACCGACTACCATTGAGGTCGCCCTAGGACCGCTATGGGAAGCGTCACTAAAGCAGCCGATGACGGACATTGCAGCTGATCCGAAGGCTGAGCCTGATTCGGATAAAGACGTTCCCCTATCTGTGGTTCTGAAGAGATCTCACCGTACGGCCAAAGCCAAGAGGAAGCATCGGAAGCACGCAGTGAGGGAGCGTCAGGCTAGCTTGGCCACATGTGTGGGTTTGAGTGATATACGACCCCCCGATGTTCCCATGGAGGATATTCCATCTGTCTTGTCAACCGTTTATAGGCAGATTGCGCGCGCAGCTCATGAAGAGGCTGAGCGGTTACTTCAAGGTAGACAACGCACAATATCTTAATGAAACCTAGTAGGACTTATTTACTTTTCCAGGTTTCTTTCCACAGCAGTTTTTCTTGAATTATAACACATTTTTCTTTAAATGCTACAGCAGGGCTAAATTCAGGTGTCGGCGCTGCGGGTGAGGTGCCAACGTCTGGGGGTTCTGGCACGCTGAGCCTTCATATCGAATCTGAGATTGTTCCAGTTGCCACTTCTTCTCCTTATGGATCCCCGATATCCGCGGGTGACGCTAGCGTAACGATGTCCCTTATTGATTCGGGAGACGAAGGTGCAGAAGATGAGTCCGTCTTCCCGGTAATGGTGGAAATCGAGGAAGCTGTCATAACCAGTGACGCTCCAGATACCACTATGGTTTCTGCCCCGTCAAGTATTCCTTGTGTTATCACGTTTGGGTTCTCAGTCCTGCTAGACACATTCGATAATATCTCCTTTATTTCGAATATAGGTGCGGTAAACCCTGGCGCTGTGCTGATTGATGAATCCCCGTCAGTCGTCACCATGACTGTCGCTGTTCCACCTATCTCTTTCGCACCCCCAAGTTCTCTCGGGTTCAGCAACGGAAGGTAAAGAATCTTTTATTTCCTCATTTCAGTATTGATATTACTTCTTGGATTAATTTCTTTACCGTATATTGTTGCAATCCTGTAGGAGTGCTTTTCGACCGCTTATGCCAAATGTTAACCCCACACTTTGCTTTCGAATCAGGATCCGTCTCTCCTTCTGGCGTTGGTCATTATATCTTTCATTTCTTATTTCATCTTTCCACAAATAACACCTTTTTAATAGGCTTTTCCCGTATTGACCACAGTCTTACGAATCGAAGGAGGGGACGAAGAAATAGCCGAGCCCTTTATGCTCCCTGATTTACCCGTTTCAACTATTGGTAGGTTAGATCCCATTCCTCATGTTTTTAATTTAGGCTGAAATCTGACCTTTCTTTGTGCGTGTCTTATTCCGTAGTAGCTACACCGGTTTTAGCTCCTTTTGAGTCTCGTATTTCTATGCCCACGGGGTCCTTCGCTAAACGTCAGTCTTCCAGATGTGCGGCAAATAGCAGACGAATGCTAAGTGAGTTTATTGAAGACCTTAATGTTGAAGCTCTCACTTCTGCTGCGGACTTTGCGGACGAAGTCAACCCCATACTGTTGACTCTTGTGACTTTTCATAATGAAGATTTCATCGGCATCTGGGTTGACTACTGTAAGCGAATCGAGGCTTGCCTCCATAAGATCGAGTACAAACGTCTTGCGCCTGAGGCATTATCCTCGAAGACTCAATTGGTCGCATGGATTGAGCAAAGTGCCGCTTCTATTCAATATTTTGATAAGAAGCTGGTCCTGAAGCAGAAGGAGTGTTTCCCCCAATCAGAGCAAAGCTCTGTTCAAAATTTCAAATTTTGAAATGAAGCAGCGCTTCATAACAGCGCCAGCGCTTAGAGAGTCAAAGACTCTAAGGCAGCGCACTACGTGCAAAGCACGTAAGCGCTAGCGCTAAGTGCGCTGTACTCTAAGCAGCGCACCACGTGCAAAGCACGGGTGTGCTGGCGCTAAGTGCGTTGCACTCTAAGCAGCGCACCACGTGCAAAGCACGATTGCGCTAGCTCTGGAACTAAAAGCTCCTCACCGTCAGATCAAAGATCCAATAGATGATAAATCATCAATTAATCAGAATAAAATTCTGTTAAGGAAAGATTCCTCAAAATCTTTTCAAACAAGAAGATGATGCTCTGTAAATCAGGGCACCGTTGGATCAATGATCCAAAGGCGATTAAAAATCACCAAAAGTACAGAATAAATTCTGTATGGGGAAAGATTTCCCAATCTTGTTAAAAACAAGAAGATTGCCTTCTGTAAATCAGAAGCCCTTGGATCAAAGGTCCAATGATGGAAAAATCCCCAAATCAACTGGAGAAAAGATCTCCTTAACCAATTGAACAAATTAGCTTGCCCTATATAAAGGCCCCAAGACTTCAAGTCTCAGAGATACAGAAATATAGAGAGGAATCCCCCCATAAATTTTGAGAAATCTCAGAAAGAAGAGCCAAGATCTCGGTAGAAGAAAAAGATTTTCTTCAAGGTAAAAATAAACAGAGAGATGAAATCATCTCATATTAAAAAGAAGAATACACTTCTTTCTCACAGATCATAGATCTATAAGACCAAGGTCTTTCACAAAGAGATCAAAGGATCTCATCATAAAAAAAATAAGAAGAAGAACATAATTCTTCTCATAGATCATAGATCTACAAGACTAAAGTCTTTCACAAAGAGATCATGAACATCTCATTATAAAAGGGGGGGGAGAATAATTCAGTTCTCTTAGGATCATAGATCCATAAAGGCAAAGCCTTTCACCAAAATAAGAGATTGAAACATCTCCTATAAAATAAGAACTTTGTTCTTAGAACCTTGAGACAAAGTCTCTTATAAAAAGAGAATTTAATTCTCAGAGCGCAAAACTGATCTAAGTTGCATAAAAGAAGCGCTCCTAATTTAAAAGAGCTTCAGCGCTCCACATCTAGCGCAAAGCGCTGCAGAGTCTTAGAGCTCTTAATTTAAAAGAGCCTTAGCGCTCCAAATATAGCGCACTGCTCTCATAGACTGGCGCTCAGAGCTAAGCGCACCACGTGCTCCTCACGTGTGCGCCACTGAACAAATAGCGCTTTGCGCTCATAAACTGGGGCAATGAGCCCATCATCTGGCGCTTAGCGCCAAGCGCACCACGTGCTCCTCACGTGCGCTACCCAGCAGAAGCGCTCTGCGCTCTTTGATTGGCACAAAGCGCCAAGCGCGCCACGTGCTGCGCACGTGTGCGCTAAAAGAACATAAATTGTTCTATAAGTAAAGCCCAGAGCTATGATGAATGTTCAACATTCAGTAAAACACAAAAATATTTTCAGAATTCAAAGAAATGCTCAGCATTGTCAAATGTTTAACATTTTAACTGAATGGGCCGAGCCCAAAGTGGCCACAGAACCCTCATTCAGATTAAACGAGCCTATATACTCATAAATTTCAGATCTTAGTCCCAATTGGACTACAGATCTCCCAACCAAAATTGGTTCAAGGGTACATCTCTTTACTCCTCTGATATTTATCGTTGTAATCCTTCAACGTCTTCAGAGAGGTAACGGGTCCCAACAACCATACATTCCATAGACTATGACGTCTTTAAACTGGACTGTGGGGTCCTTAAACCCATGGACTATGATGTCCTTAACCTCGGACTGTGGGGTCCTTAAACCCATGGACTATGATGCCCTTAACCTCGGACTGTGGGGTCTTTAAACCCATGGACTATGATGTCCTTAACCTTGGACCACCATGTCCTTAAACTGGTAATTTGCCGCAATGTCCCTAAACTAAACAATAGAGCTCAAATGCTTTTTTATTGGATCTAAATGATCCCGTTAAGTTGATCTTAGTCTGAAATTAGACTAACGTATCCTTAACATACATTTAAGTTGATCTTAGTCTCAAATGAGACTAACGTATCCATAAACACAACCCCAAACCCAAATCTAAGAAGATACGGATTTGGACTAATCCACGCCCTATGGGCGACAACATAAATTAGTCTCCGTATACAATCCACGGGCAACCAAAAAACAAAACAAACATGTTTCCCCCAATCAGAGCAAAGCTCTGTTCAAATTCCAAGGCGGGAAATGAAGCAACGCTTCTGTTTCCCCCAATCAGAGCAAAGCTCTGTTTTAAAAATTCAAATAATAAAGGAAGCAACGCTTCAGTTGACTTACGCTTTGCGCTGCGCGACACGAGTCAGCGCAGTTGCGCTGAGCTCTGCGCTGCGCGACGCGTGTCAGCGCAGTTGCGCTGCGCGACACGTGTCAAGCGCAGGTGCTCTTGCGCCAACTGTGCCAGAATTAAACAATAAAATCTTGGAAAGATCTTTCTAATCTTGTTAAAAACAAGAAGATTACCTTCTGTAAAACAGAAGCCCTAGGATCAAAGATCCAACGGTGGGAAACATCCTTAAATCACTCAGATAAAGATCTCTTTAACTGATTTAACAAATCAATTGGCACTATATAAAGGCCCCTAGACTCCAAGTCTAAAAAACACATACACAGAGATAGAGATACAGAACTCCTCTAAAAACTTTGAGAAGAACTCGAAGAGAAAAAGGTAAACCTTTGGAAAAAAGAAGAAGTTCTTCTAAAAAGATCAAAGATCTAAGAACAAGATCAAGATCTTGAATAAAAAAAAAATAGAACAGAAGTAATTTACTTCTTTATTAGATCTTTTGATCTATATAAAGGCATTGCCTTTTGATGAACCATTGGTTCTTAAAAACTTGAGGTAAAACCTCTTTAGAACTAAAAAGGTTCTTTTATTTGATCTAAATTAGATCAAGATGCGCTCTGCACTACTGTACAGTGCCTTGCACTTTTGAAATTTGCACTGTTGCGCTGCTTGGATTGGCGCAAGCCACCAGAGAGCGCCACGTGTCAATCACAGACAACTGCGCCTTGCGCTTCTAAAAACAGAGCACTGCTCTCTTGGTTTGGCGCAAGTCTCCAGAGCGCGCCACGTGTCAGCAGCGCACTGGCGTAGTGCACTGCACTGCGCTAACAGACTTGCGCTCACCATCGCGTGACACGTGTCACCTCCACATGAATTTGCGCCTTGCGCTCCTCAATTGGCGCAAAGCGCCTGACAAGCCACATGGGGCATTGTCAGAACATTTAATGCAGTGCATTATTAAAAAGGGGCAGAGCCTAATTAAAAGGTCTATCAGACCAAATTAAAAAAATGCAGTGCATTATTAAAAAGGGCAGAGCCCAAATAAAGGCCTGACAGGCCAAACATAAATAAAATGTTGAATATTCTCAACTGGACTTAGCCCAATTCTGGCCGTAAGTCTTCAAATTAAATTGAACCGAGCACAACTGCTCTTTCAAATCAATTTACACCCGGTTCAAGGGTACATCTCTGAACTTCTTGGTATTTGTCGTTGTAATCCTTCAACGTCGTCAGAGAGGTGACGGGTCCCGACAACCACACATTAATACGGACTGTGAGGTCCTTAAACTCATGGACTAATGTGTCCTTAAACAAATATTCGTCCCCAAAATGGGAATGTTGGACCACCATGTCCCTAAACTGGTAATACAGACTGCGGGGTCCTTAAACTCGTGGACTAATGCGTCCTTAAACCAATATTCGTCCCCAAAATGGGAATGATGGACCACCATGTCCCTAAACTGGTAATACGGACTGTGGGGTCCTTAAACTCATGGACTTATGCGTCCTTAAACCAACATTCGTCCCCAAAATGGGAATGTTGGACCAACATGTCCCTAAACTGGTAATACGGACCGCGGGGTCCTTAAACTCGTGGACTAATGCGTCCTTAAACCAATATTCGTCCCCAAAATGGGAATGATGGACCACTATGTCCCTAAACTGGTAATACGAACTATGGGGTCCTTAAACTCATGGACTTATGCGTCCTTAAACCAATATTCGTCCCCAAAATGGGAATGTTGGACCACCATATCCCTAAACTGGTAATACGGACTGTGGGGTCCTTAAACACATGGACTAATGCGTCCTTAAACCGATATTCATCCCCAAAATAGGAATGTTGGACCACCATATCCCTAAACTGGTAATACGGACTGTGGGGTCCTTAAACTCATGGACTAATGCGTCCTTAAACCAATATTGGGAATGTTGGACCACCATGTCCCTAAACTGGCAATGGACCACTATGTACCTAAACTAGAACAATAGAGCCCAAATGCTCTTTTGTCGGATCTAAACGATCCCGTTAAGTTGATCTTAGTCTCAAATTAGACTAACGTATCCTTAACAAACGTTTGAGTTGATCTTAGCCTAAAATATGGCTAACGTATCCTCAAACCAAAACTCCAAACCCAAATCTAAGAAAATACGGATTTGGACTAATCCACGTCCTATGGGCGACGACATAAATTAGTCTCCGTATACAATCCACGGGCAACCACAAACAAAACAAACACCCACGACACGAAGTGAACATCTGGAGAAGGAGAAAGTTGTTACCGCGATGTGGTAGCGTAATTAACTGCAGGGGCTTGCGCCTGCAGGAAAGAGCGTCCCCACAATCAAAAACCCCTCAAGCGAGGGGGAATCTGACGAAGTCTGCTACATCGGCCGCATCCGTCTAAACCTTCGATACACGGTGCCATAAATCAACTTGGCATCTTCGGAGAGGTGGACGGATAAAACCAAATAGCATCTGCCCTGAATCTCAGGCAAGACGTCTTTGTGTCGCGCCGTCATTCGGAGGGGAACAGATTCTGGCACGCCCGGTGGGACATCTTCCTCTTTCCACTCTACACTTCGTGTGTCGTGTTCGCGAACGAATCGCGGTTTGCTGTAGTTGCCTGTGGGTTCAAGGTACTTAGATTTGGTGTCTTGCTCCGTGCAGAAAATAGAAGATCAATGGCTTCAAACTGCACTACCTGCAACTACAACTCTCACTCCGTCCTTGCTGGATGAATGACTTACGGGCCCCGAGCAGCCTCCCTTTTCAAGATGCCAGTGGAGCAGGTGACTCAAGCCACCACTGGACTATTCTTCGGGTCCATGCTCCCACCGATGAGCTTCAATACCCCAATGACGTCGCAAGAAGCTCCAAAGAAGTCGGTCTTTGATCGGCTTACAACTACCGCGGCCCCTCTCAACGGGTCGCCCAACTCCACTGCCTCGGTTTTTAACAGACTAGGCCAGAGCTCCAACGGGCCCATGAAGAAACCTGCAATACCAGAAGGCGTTATCCCGAAGCGGATAACCAACCCTGCTCCCGTTCCAGACGAAATCACCAAGGTTGCTTCCCCTACTCGGAAGTCTGCTTTCGATCGGTTGGCCGTCCCTATTCAACGGACGTCGGTCTTTAAAAGGCTGATAACAACGAATTCTGACCAACACAGGGGGCATGAGGAGGTCGCCCCTACGGCTAAACCAACTCCAATCGCAAGACATGCTCGCCGTCATCACTGGCTCCGAGTACGGAAGGCTGGGGGCAGCTCTCCCTCTGGATTTACTCCACCAGCTCCAACGGTGGGGATTGATGCTGCTGTTCCAACCGAGAACAGCTTTAAACTGCTCAACAAGGTGCTCAGAAACTCTCCTACTGCAGTGCTGAAGAGAACTCCTTCACCTGTGGGGAATGATACAGAGAAGAAGCTGGAGCAGCCCCCTCAGCGGCTGTCCTCTAAGATTTACAAGGTCTGGCGTCAAGTCCAAGACTCCGTGATGGATCAAGACTATCTCCGCCGACAGAAAAAGATGAAGGTTCGGCAGGAGAAGGACTACTCCGTCAAGCCAGAAAAAGCAACAGCTGGCTGGGTGCCCACTGCAACGGCTCCCTCAACGTCAATCACTCAAAAGAAAAGGGGGCCGCAAAAAGCCCCTGTGAACATGGCGAACCGTAAAAGCGCTGAACACAAACGCCCCAAGTCTGGGGGCATGGTGGTGCACACTGTTTATATGGCTTCCGGAAAGGAGGAAAGACGTGCTTCGACGGGTCACCGACCGCTCATCCGATCTGTGACAAAAGCCCAGGAGCAGCAACAGAAGCTTCAGGAAATGATGACTGCAATTGCTGCACTTACCGGGCCAAAAGAAAGCTCGGAGGCATCATCAGAACATCGTTACGAGCACGAAACCGATGCTGACTTCTTACGTAGAATCCTCGAAAAGAAAGACAAAGAAGCCGCAGAGCAAGCGGCCAACATAAAACAAATGGCACTCCTCTTCCAAGATATGGTAGGGATGATATTACAACCGGACCCTCCAGCTGAAGACCCTCCAATCATTGTTGGAGACGACGGAGGGGAGACATCTAATCCTCCTCCGACCCTTTCAGCAGCCAAGGAGGAAACCATTTCCAAAGCTGCACTAGACGACTATATAGCTCAGCAGATACGAGTTCATCAGGCAAATGAGGCGGCTTGGAAAATTGTTAGAACCGGACGACCCTACCCGGGCTGGTATGACCAAATCAGTTACCCGCCAGGATATACGATCCCTAAATTCCATGTGTACAAGGGGACAGGGAATCCACATCAGCATGTCGCTCAATTCAGGGCCTTATGCGGCAACACTGGAGGCGACGACAAACTGCTGCTTCACCAATTCGTCGGCAGCTTAGCAGAAACGGCCTTTGAATGGTATTCGGAGCTACCTAACGACTCTGTCAAAACATTTGCGGAGATGGAGCTATTGTTTACACAAAGATTCGCGAGTGCCAGCGAGCGCACCCCGATAACAGCACTGATTAATGCCAGGGTGAATCCAGGCGAGACGTCGGTTCAATACGCAATACGGTGGCGAAACTTATGGTCGAAGTGCGAACAGCGCATCGAAGAAGCGCCAGTGGTGGGCATGTTCGTGGGCACCCTAGACCCTCATGCAACTATTTCACAGTTCATGATGTTCTTTAAACCGGCCACGTTCCAGGCTTTAATTGATAATCTAGCCCAGATGGATCAAATGGGTCACAGACCGTCTCCTCCGAAGCCGGAACCCCGAAACGACAAGGGTAAAGGGAAGGTGACCTTCGTTGCGAATACCTAACAGCAGCCCAGTGCCCCAAAGCTAGCGGATCAACTGGAAGAGAGACGGTGGTATTATAATGAGAAAATGAAGCGCCCTTACTCATTCCCGCGGGATAAAACGAAGAGGCTTTTCGAGCTGGCGATGCGCAATAGGCTTATCTATCTCCCGAATCCAAGGAGACTACCGTAACCCAGCGAGGTGAATAATCCCAATTATTGCCCTTACCACCAAACGGTAAGTCACCCGATCGAGGATTGCTTCGTCTTTAAGGGATGGATCGAGGACCAGTACCTACAAGGCAAGTTTGCGCTGTCTGAAAAGTGGAAAGTAAACCCACCACAGCCGCACACTCCAAAGAAGACGGGCACGCCGGGGGCAACTTGTTCTTTTGTTGAAGAAGCTCCATGGGAGGTCGTGCTTTCCGCCAAAACCAAAAGGATGCTGAATGATCTCCAGACATGCCCGGCAATCAGATGGAAGAACCCGTTGGAACCTGAGATCATCGAAGGGATGCTAAAACCGCGCCCAACTCCAAAAACGGGTGGTGATGGTCAGAGCGCTCACACCTAGCCGTCAAAGACTTCAAAGAAGAAGAAGACCAAAAAGCTCGTGCAGCCTGGTGACAAGCGCACGGACCTGTAAAAACAGATTGACGCGTTGGAAGAATATAATCAGAGGGCGCGAATCCCAGTCATACTCCAAGAATTTCTCAGCCACGTCCTTGAGGACGGGGATGATGACAATGGAGAAGACTCGTCGGATGAATCTGGAGGTTATGTGGCAAACTGCCATGTGATCTCTCACTCGTCAATAAATAACGAAGAAGCTCCTTACACAGAGAAGCTGGGGGCAGATCCTGAGCCAGAACTTCTACGACTATCAGACGAAATGATTGATGCATTCCTGAACGACGCCCGTCTTAAAAGCAAAGATGATCGAGAGCGCGAGATCGCCATATTCGAGAAAGCCAAACGCCGGCGACTAGATGAAAGGGTCGAAACACCCCCACCAGATCAAAGTACATCCGACACAAATGAAAGCAGGATCAAGACAAGGAAACGATTCGCCAAAGCCATATCGATGGGGATGAAGCTGCCCTCTTTCAGAGAAAATTCTCCTGGCGGTATACATCTTGATGAAGCGGACGTACATCCTAACTTATGCTTATATCATCAGAAGATCGCACATCCTATTGAAGACTGCAACTCCTTTAAGTGTTGGTGGCAAGGGTATGTCGCTTACAGACAACACTTTAACAGGACAAAGCGTGAAGCTCGTAGACAGCGGAAAAATGCGACAGATGAGCGTAAAAGAATTGCCGGCAATTTTCATAGGGTTGATCCCGGGGGATCGCGAGTTCTCACCTTCGGGAGAGACTCCGACGAAGAAGTAGCCCACGGTCCTCTCTTCAAGGAATCCATCTCTGAAACGAAAGAATTGAGGAGTTGCGAGAACATTCAGCCGTGCAATCGCACGCTACCCGAAAAGAATCTCGGACCCGCAAACGAGGGATCGAACAAAAAGGATAAAAGGAAGGGAAGAATGGCCATCGTCGCCAACGCTCAACAACAATCGAGTGGCCCTAGACCGGTTGTTCGCCAAAGCAACAAGCTGCAACCCCTCTATGAGAAGTTGAAACGTCCTTACTCATTTCCTCAGGATGAAACAAGGAGGCTGTTCGAACTAGCAGTGCGCAACAGGCTTATCACTCTACCGGAGCCGAAACACCAGCTACAACTGAATGATATCAACAATTCTAATTACCGCCCTTACCACCAAGTATTGGGCCATCCGATCGATAACTGCTACGTCTTCAAAAACTGGGTTGAAGACCAGTACCAACAGGGCAAGTTCGCGCTGTCCGAAAAATGGAAGGTGAACCCACCACAACCACATGCTCCAAAAAAGATGGACATGCTGGGGGCATCGTGCTATTTCATAGAGAAATCCCCATGGACCAAAAAGTCCGTAAACTAGAAACTCGCCTCAAATATGGCAACGATAGACCAAAACGTCGTTAAACTAACGATGGACCACTATGTCCTAAAACTGGCCGACGACCGAAACGTCTTTAAACTACTACCGCAGCATCCTCAAGCTGGCGTGATAAAAAAAATAAAAAAAAAGAAATAAAAAAATAATAAAAACGGTATGTCCATAAGCAAAATGGGCACGGATGAAAACCCGAAAGGGCTCCGTGAGTAAAAACAGCAAGGCTACCGGCGAGTCTTGTGAAAACTTGAAAGGGCGCAACCTCGTTAGAAAAAAAAGAATAAAAAGAATAAAAAAAGAGAGAAGACGATATGTCTATAAGCAAAATGTGCACGGATGAAAACCCGAAAGGGATCCGTGAGTAAAAACAACAGGGCTACCGGCGAGTGTTTGTGAAAACCCGAAAGGGCGCATCCTCGTTAAAAGACACTTACAGGATCCTCTCGACCTTGAAGGGAGAAACTACCCACGTGAGATCCTTACGACTCACAAGGGAGCAACACACTTAGGGATCCTCACGATCCCTAAGGAGAAATTACACTTGCGATATCCTCACGACTCTTAAGGAGAACACTCTTATGGGACCCTCACGGCTCATAAGATTTGAAAGTCTTAAGTTACAGAGACCTGAACCTGTTCTTAAGCAACTCCCACAACCTTCGATATTGCCCTACAAGTGGTTCAATACCGACCCTTGTATACAATCCACGGGCTCGAATAAACATTTCCCTAACAAAGTCCCATCCGTGACTAGGGATATGTTTACACGGTGAACAAACACTTGTAAGTCCTCTCGACTTATAAGAAGAAAGCACTCTTGTAGGATCCTTACGACTTATAAGAGAATATACACTTAGGAATCCTCACGATTCCTAAGGAGAAAACACACCTACGAGATCCTCACGACTTGTAGGGAGAAATACCTTTGTGAGACCCTTACGGCTCATGAAGTCGAAAGCCTTATTCGACAGGACCCTAACCCTGTTCGCTAAGCTACCTTTGTTCGACATCGACAAAGGCAAATGATGATTCGCTCCTGGCAATATCCCAGTTGTAGTGATGCTGATGCCAAAATCGGTGTCTAATTCCTAGCTTGCAGCGAAACGACAGCAAGCCACACATGCATACGAAATAGCCGAAATGATGGGGCGACTTGCAACAAAATCAGCAAGTAAAAATGTATGCATGCAAAATAGCCGAAATGATTGGGTGACTCGCAATAAAAAAAGCAATGAGTAAAAATAAAATAAATAGCCGAAATTATTGGGCACCGCGAAAAATAGCCGAAATGATAGGGCAATCGCGATTTTCGCGATATAAAAAGCTGAAATGATAGAGCATCGCGGAAAGAATAAAAAATGATGAAAGAATGAAACTTTTTGCCCTACAGGTGAGATCACATCGATCCCTGTATACAATCCAGGGGCACAAACAAAGAGGGAACCATATCTTCCCAACAGGCTCCATCAGAAAGCGAAGCCAAATCTTGATGGTTCATAGACAACCTAGAGACAACCTCGACATTTGTCGCAATATTGCAGACACAATGTCAACAAACGAAGCAAAAGAAGATCCCTATCTTCAGGGTCTCGACGTCGATATCGACAACTCAGAGATCACCAACGGCGTTTCTCCTTACTCCAACCAGATGCAGACGTGACGTCAACAACCGACCTCAGAGTCGCAATGAAACGGAGCTACGGCATAGTCCCTAGTTCCAAATCTTAATGGCAATATCTACAGCCAAAGAATCGGCAACGGCGTTCCTTCGCAGTCCAGCAGGATGCAGATGCAACGTCAACGAAAAACCCCATGGTCGAAACAAAACGGAGTGACGGCAAAATCCCAACTCCACCTCAGCATTCGTCTCGTTACAGCAGACGCAATGTTAACAACGGCGTTCCTTCGCAGTCCAGCAGGATGTAAATGCAACGTCAACAAAAGACCCCATGGTCAGCAAAGCGGAGTGACGGCAAAATCCCAGCTCCACCTCAGCATTCGTCTCGTTACAGCAAAAGAGATGTCACTACAGCGTCCTTCCCCCAGCAGGATTCGGACGCACCAAAGCAATCGAAGCAAAGGCCAAATTCCTAGCTTCAGGGTCTTGACGGTAACTCATATAAAACCGGAAAGACCATCGGAGATCATCTCACACCAACATGGAGTGGTCACCACCTCGACGTTCGTCTCGACACAGCAGACGCAATGCCAGCAAACGAAGCGAAGGCCAAATTCCTAGCTTCAGGGTCTTAACGGCAAGTCATATAAAGCCTGAAAAACAATCGGAGATCATCTCACACCAGCGCGGAATGGTCACCACCTCGACGTTCGTCTCAATACAACAGACGAGATGTCACGACAGCGTTCTTCCACCAACAGGATTCGGACGTGACAAAGAAAACGAAGCGAAGGCCAAATTCCTAGCTTCAGGATCTTGACGGTAACTCATATAAAACCTGAAAGACAATCGAAGATCATCTCGCACCAGCGTGGAATGGTCACCACCTCGACGTTCGTCTCAATACAACAGACGAGATGCCGCTACAGCGTTCTTCCACCAACAGGATTCGGACGTGACAAAGCAAACGAAGTGAAGGCCAAATTCCTAGCTTCAGGGTCTTAACGGCAAGTCATATAAAGCCTGAAAGACAATCGGAGATCATATCGCACCAGTGCGGAGTGGTCACCACCTCGATGTTCGTCTCGATACAGCAGACGCAACATCACCAAGAGGAGCCACGGCAAAATCCCTAGTTCCAAACCTCGACGGTTCACCAGCAACCTAGACACAACCGCGACATTCGTCTCGATATAGAGGACGCAATGCCAGCAAACGAAGCAAAGGCAAAATTCCTAGCTTCAGGGTCTTAATGGCAAGTCATATAAAGCCTGAAAGACTATCCAGGATCATCCCACACCAGCGCGGAGTGGTTATGACTCATCGGGGCTCTCCAAAATGAGCCTAACCTCAAGTAAAAAGCGGCATGGCAAAATTTCTAACGCTTTCTCTTCCGACGGTCAAACTGCCTAGGAGGATTGCTTGAAGATGTCTTGTCCAGCCCCCGAAGGGATCAGAGACACGACAGTCGCAAGGCTGCTCGAACAGCAAGATTGCCTATCGAGGGATACATCAGCCAACGCGACGGTACGACGGACAAAACCCTAGTACCACAGACCCTAACGGACCTCTGTCGTAAAGAGCAGAGGTTAACTGTGACGTTAGGATATTCTTGTGAGAACTGCTCAATTCGTCTCGACTCGTGAGGAAATTAGTGTCTTTGCGAGAACTTCTCGATTCGTCTCGACTTGTGAGATAAAGCCTTAGGCAATGGGGATAAAAACCTGTTTCCTAAGCACTGGGGCCCTACAAGTTGGTTCAAAACGGACTCTTGCATACTATTCACAGGTCACACTCTCCAAAGTCGAATCTCGATAAGGAGGGAAACAACCGCTTACGGGTCCTCTCGACTCGTAAGAGGGAAAATTCTCGTATAAGATCCTTACGACTTATAAGAGAAAACGCACTTAGGAATCCTCACGATTCCTAAGGAGAAAATACACCTACGAGATCCTTTCGATCCGTAGGGAGAAAAGTCTTTGTGAGACCCTCACGGTTCATAAAGTTGAAAAGCCTTAGGTAACAGATCTGAACCTGCTTCCTAAGCCATCACTACTCCCCAAAGTATTCAAGACAGAATGTGCTATATCACCTACAGTCTATGCTTACTTAAGGAATACGCCAATAACAAAGCAGAAAATGAAGGGAAGTTGGCAAAAGATTTGTCATTCATACTTGGAAAATTCTTACAATTATAAAGACAATAAACAAAGACATTATCCAAATGATTACAACGGTAAAACCTCAAATCCCGGACATGGATTAAGGAACTCGAAAGTGACCTTGTCCAAGACTTTCCAAGCGTGGAGAACCATCCTAGTGTGCTTCCTTTCGTGAGCACGGGCGTCGGGATCTCCACTGATGTCCTCCACCCTCCGACAGGCAGCAAGAATGGCGGACTGTTGAAAGGCCTGGTGCAAGAGATCGACAAGATTGTCTCGCCGTCTCTTAGAGATTAAGTTCATCAGATACACCGAGTGCACCGTATCCTCCGCGGCATCCAATGCTCCAAGCGGCACGCCGGTACAGAACAACGGAAGCGCTTCCCAGATTGCTCCCACGATAAGCTTCAAGAGAGAGGAACGCCGGGGAAGCAGTTGACCATTGTATGCGTCAAAGCGACTCATGATTTCAGCACACTCGGCGTTGGTGAACTCTCGATTCTGAGAACGACCGAGTCGGCGAATGTCCCCGTAAGAGATAACCTCGTCGAGATCGTACATGTGGGCGTCCATTACTCCTGTAAAAGAGAATCAACAAAATTATCAGAAAGACTGATTAAGCAATTTCTTATTCAAGACATGCACAGGAAGTTAAACTCCTCAAGAGCAATGCTCTACAGACAGGAGTGACACCTGTCAAAATCAATTATGAAGGGAAGTTAAAGAAGGCCCCTGAGAACATTGAGAGCTCCGCTCTAAAAAGATGATATAATTCATCAAAAAATAAAATTCCATCTTAAATCTTCAGGATCCATGAAAAAGGAGCAAAGCTCCATTAATGAATTAAGAAAATACAAGGAAAATCTTTTAAAGAGCAGAGCTCTATTAATGGAACCCTAATAGGGTTCTCTCTAGTTCTCTTTAGATCCCCAAGACCTATAGAGCAAAGCTCTGCTAAGTGAAGCCCTAAATGGGTTTTCTTTAGATCAAGGATCATTTAAGAGCAAGGCTCTTCAAATTAATCTAATTTAATTTATACCTGAAAATTTCCTAGAGTTCTAACTCTTAAAAGTCTTTGAACGAAAGAGAATAAAATTTTTTAAGAAAAGAGATGAAAATCATCTAAGGGACCAAAGGTCCTATTTATAGGCATTGAGAGCGTTTCAACTTCCCAACGGTTGGAATTCTGCTACCGCTGCACTCACGTCTGGGGCCACGCAAGCCCAACGGTGGGGGGGGGGGGGCATTTGTTTCCACCAATCAGAACAAAGCTCTGTTCAAATTCCAAGGCGGGAAATGAAGCAACGCTTCTGTTTCCCCCAATCAGAGCAAACCTCTGTTTTAAAAATTCATATAATAAAGGAAGCAACGCTTTAGTTGACTTGCGCTCTGCGCTGCGCGACACGTGAGAGCGCAGTTGCGCTGCGCTCTGCGCTGCGCGACATGTGTCAGCGCAGCTGCGCTGCGCTGCGCGACACATGTCAAGTGCAGGTGCGCTTGCGCCGACTGTGCCAGAATTAAACAATAAAATCTTGGAAAGATCTTTCTAATCTTTTTTAAAACAAGAAGATTACCTTCTGTAAAACAGAAGCCCTAGGATCAAAGATCCAACGGTGGGAAACATCCCTAAATCACTCAGAGAAAGATCTCTTTAACTGATTTAACAAATCAATTGGCACTATATAAAGGCCCCTAGACTCCAAGTCTGAAAAACACATACACAGAGATAGAGATACAGAATTCCTCTAAAAACTTTGAGAAGAACTCGAAGAGAAAAATGTAAACCTTTGGAAAAAAGAAGTTCTTCTAAAAAGATCAAAGGTCTAAGAACAAGATCAAGATCTTGAATAAAAAAAATAATAGAACAGAAGTAATTTACTTCTTTATTAGATCTTTTGATCTATATAAAAGCATTGCCTTTTGATGAACCATTGGCTCTTAAAAACTTGAGGTAAAACCTCTTTAGAACTAAAAAGGTTCTTTTATTTGATCTAAATTAGATCAAGATGCGCTCTGCGCTACTGTACAGTGCCTTGCACTTTTGAAATTTGCACTGTTGCGCTCCTTGGATTGGCGCAAGCCACCAGAGAGCGCCACGTGTCAATCACAGAACAACTGCGCCTTGCACTTCTAAAAACAGAGCACTGCTCTCTTGGTTTGGCGCAAGTCACCAGAGCGCGCCACGTGTCAGCAGCGCACTGGCGCAGCGCACTGCGCTAACAGACTTGCGCTCACCATCGCGTGACACGTGCCACCTCCACATGAATTTGCTCCTTGCGCTCCTCAATTGGCGCAAAGCGCCAGACAAGCCACGTGGGGCATTGTCAGAACATTTAATGCAGTGCATTATTAAAAAGGGGCAGAGCCAAATTAAAAGGTCTATCAGACCAAATAAAAAAAATGCAGTGCATTATTAAAAAGGGCATAGCCCAAATAAAGGCCTGACAGGCCAAACACAAATAAAATGTTGAATATTCTCAACTGGACTTAGCCCAATTCTGGCCGTAAGTCCTCAAATTAAATTGAACCGAGCACAACTGCTCTTTCAAATCAATTTACACCCGGTTCAAGGGTACATCTCTGAACTCCTCTGGTATTTGTCGTTGTAATCCTTCAACGTCGTCAGAGAGGTGACGGGTCCCGATAACCACACATTAATACGGACTGTGAGGTCCTTAAACTCATGGACTAATGCGTCCTTAAACAAATATTCGTCCCCAAAATGGGAATGTTGGACCACCATGTCCCTAAACTGGTAATACGGACTGCGGGGTCCTTAAACTCGTGAACTAATGCGTCCTTAAACCAATATTCGTCCCCAAAATTGGAATGATGGACCACCATGTCCCGAAACTGGTAATACGGACTGTGGGTGTCACGACCCAAAATTGGCCCGTGACGGCCCTAATACTACGCAACGCCTAAAGACGCAACATAGTAAAAGAAAGCCAAACCCAGAAATCTAAACCAAGAAAAATACTGAAAAGATAATATAAGTTTAGAAACAATTGAAATCGCAACCCAAATTCTTTAAAAGTCTTACTTTCCTTCTTTAAAATTTTAGCAACACCCCCTTTTTTGTAAAGACAAGTCAAGAAGAATACAACACAAAAATAATGACAGTAGAGAAAAAGCTGTATATAAAAGACATCAAATCCACAATAATACATGCTAACGTCCTCACCAAGTCTCTATGTCCACAAATACAATAGTAGATGGAGAGTACAAATACAACGAATATACAATATGAAATACAGATAACCATCTAACCCACCTAAGCAAAAATGGAACTGTGAGCTGATGCGGTATCTGTAGTAAAAGATGGTAGCTGGATAGCTGAATAGAGGAATAGCCTGCCTCGACTACTCTGAGGAATAACCTGAAACACCTGTGGCACAACGGGGGTGAGTTGCCAAATCGTGATAGTATAAAACATATGCAGGTAATCGCAGGAATGCACGTACAGCATGAATCTATGATATGCGATTACAATAATAATATGTCATGCAATGCTGAAATAAGGAGGGTACACTAGCAGGTACAATCAATATGTGAAGCAATAATAACATGACAATAGTATGCAATAACTATGCAATAGAGATATGAGAAAGCGATTATGCAACTATCATAAGGGTACACTACAAGTACTACCAATATATGAATCTGTGCATAAGGTAGGTAAGGGTGAGGTATAGGGTGGAATATGTCATTTCCCACGGAAACCTGACGTCGTGGCAGGATCACAATCCATCAAGATACTCCAGTCCCAAATCCTCAAATCAGCCCCCACATTGGGCATCCACATCATCTAAGTGTCACATCTCCTCAACTGCACAATATCAAGTATATCTCGCATATGTATCGAATGTACAACATCAAGTAGATCCCACATATCTAGTATGTACAATATCAGTGTATCTCACATATATCACATGTACAACATCAAGTGGATCTCACATATCTCGTATGTACAAATCACCAATCACATAGGTAGGTCCAATATCCAATCCCAATGAATCACCTAGTATCCCAAGTCCAATCTCAAGTAAGAATCTAACATCCTAAAGGTATATATATGTACAGAAATAAATATGATGGGGGCAATACACATATATTAGCGTCCCATACCACTAATATTGGTGTAAGGGTATATATAACAACGGCTAAATCCCCTGTTATATATACAAAAAGGGGTTAGAGAAATATCATGAAACCGTGTGCCAAGCATCGACACAGAAATCCTCGTATATCGGGCTCCGTCAGTCCGGATCAGCCCACGGGGTCCGTCTGCGGTATCGGCCCTCGGCCCCGCCAGTACAGATCCTCCCGCATCCATCTCTCGACTCTGGCCAGTAGCCTCCGGACAACTGCCAGGTCCAACCAATCACCGGTAGGTACTCGCCCGCCTCCAGGCTCAATCGGCAAACCCATCGATCTTCTTGCCGAGGGGAACCATACCGGGCCCCACCATGTACTCTCATACGGCAACCACACCTCGTATGGAGTATATAATCAGCACCGATAAAACTCATGGGGGACGCTCAAATATCATATCAAGGAAACCGGGTTGTTATATGTATGCATAATTTCATGAACTCCCGCGGTTCCCAAATCCCGAAAACATCATGTAAAATCCAGATAAACAATGCGCAATCCAAGAATAAGTATATACGATATATCTGAATGCGAGCAGGTAAACACAAGTATATAGCTGAACCAGATGTATGCGAAATCAAGATAAGGTACAGCTAAGTAACATCAGTAAATGTGAATATGCGACAGCAACTGAATATGTGTCTAACATACAGGTGTAGCAAAATATAGGTATCTACCTATAGGAACTGATGTCGTATACCCCCTGGGTATAAGTAACATATGTAGGAAATCCCTCCCGGTATAGGTAAAATATGTAGGAGGTATACCTGTAGCTGTATCGCAAAGTGAAAATATACCTATCACTAAAGGTATGATACACTATAGGTATACCGATAAGCTAGATGTCAAGGGTGGCAAGCAATAGTAGCTATAAGGGGTAGTGTGTGACATAGCAATTATTGACGGTGTGTGTGTAGCATACAATCCGTGCTCGTGCAACATGAACCGTCAATAATGTGTGCAGTGTCCTACGGCAGCTAGTCACAGTATATAACTATATCAAGGAAATGCAGTAAATGCGCAATTCTACAATGACGTAGAATGTGCGACAGGTAATTGAATCCTAGCCCAGACGCATAACGCCATGCGGGCGATTCCCCTGTAGATGTTATATCTACTCACCTATACTCCACGCTGGGTGAATCCTATCACCTGCTCCCCCTGTAGCCGTGTCCGTAGCTCCTGCCTGCAAACCTGTAAATATGACATGGAAATCACATAAGCCAAATATCCGCGAAACGCGATATCGAATCGAAACGAGAAACTCGCGTCGCGAACTAAACGCGCGTGTGCACGATACGCTGAATCGTGTGTGTACGCGTCTAAAACCATCGCGACACGCCGCGATACGCTGGATCACAGAACCCACTCACGTATCGCGCGTATCGCGCAAACCCAACGAAACACAAAAGCGATATATAGTCCCAGATTTTCCTACAGGTAAGATATTACAAAACTAGACACACCAACACACTACACAACAATGCAGACTACCCCTGACAAAACCCCAACACCCAGAACCCTATCCTGGCTTCAATTTGCGGCCAGAATCCTAAAATTGGCGGCCTGAAATGGGGTAGGGTGGCTCGTGTTCAGGTGGTGTGCTCTAGACCTAGGTATCATGCTCTAGTCTTCTCAATTTTTACCTGAAGGCATCGGGTCTATAGCAGATCACAAAAGTCACAAAAATCACTTTAAAACGACAATTTGCACAAATTTGGAAACCTATGGTATTTTAGTGTAATCTGGCTAATATCTCAGTTGAAGTGGCCTTGTTAACACTTAAATATACTATGTTGGCCAACACAATCATCAATTTACCACAATATCTCACTAATCACCAAAACTAGCACTAAACTAGCTAATTTAACACTAATCGAGCTAATTAACACACAAGCTAGGCAAACAAGAAATAGGGTTCAGAAGGTATACCCTAAAGAGCCCTAGAAGGCAGGTGAAGAAGTGGAGAGGAGCTCTTGGAAGTGCTGGGGTTCCTGTTGCTGCTGTTGCTGCTGCTTCTGATGATGAAGATGATGTCTGCTGCTGCTGCTGATGGATGATGATGATGGTGCTGCTGAAGATGATGATGATGATGATGCTACTGCTGCTGGAGATGTTGTTGTTGCTGCCCCCTGGTGTTGGAGCTGCTGCGGCTGAAGAGGCTGATGATGATGATGATGTTGCCACTGCTGCTTGCTGCTACTTCTGCTGCTGTTGCTATTGTTTTTGTTGTTGTTGTTGCTGCTGGGGCAGCTGCTGCTGCAAGTGTGTGTGTGTTTGAGGGTGAGAGATGAGTGATATGAGAGTGAGAAAATGAGAGTAAGGCTAGAACCCCCCTCCCTCTCTCCTTCTCTCTCATCATAAATGAGCATGGCCTTAACCATGTAGCACCATGCCTCACACACACTATCTCTCTCTCTCAAGGTCAACATTTCAAACAAATAATAAAACCTTTATTAAATTCATTTAATTAAAAACAACCACAATATTTAACAACCCAAAGCACTAAAACAAAGCCTAAAACTAGATTAAGAGATGGTTAAGCCACAATTAACATCCTAGTTTACATGCACAAGTGTGTGTGTGCCTAACAAAATTCTAATAAAATACACAATAAATAGGATAAAATATATAAAACTTAATTTGGTAAACTTTTATTTAAAAACTAAACTCTAAAAATATAATTAGCTACCAAACACATTCTAAGGTGTTACAGTGGGGTCCTTAAACTCATGGACTTATGCGTCCTTAAACCAATATTTGTCCCCAAAATGGGAATGTTGGACCAACATGTCCCTAAACTGGTAATACGGACTGCGGGGTCCTTAAACTCGTGGACTAATGCGTCCTTAAACTAATATTCATCCCCAAAATGGGAATGATGGACCACCATGTCCCTAAACCGGTAATACGGACTGTGGGGTCCTTAAACTCATGGACTTATGCGTCCTTAAACCAATATTCGTCCCCAAAATGGGAATATTGGACCACCATGTCCCTAAACTGGTAATACGGACTGTGGGGTCCTTAAACTCATGGACTAATGCGTCCTTAAACCGATATTCGTCCCCAAAATGGGAATGTTGGACCACCATGTCCCTAAACTGGTAATACGGACTGTGGGGTCCTTAAACTCATGGACTAATGCGTCCTTAAACCAATATTGGGAATGTTGGACCACCATGTCCCTAAACTGGCAATGGACCACTATATCCCTAAACTAGAACAATAGAGCCTAAATGCTCTTTTGTCGGATCTAAACGATCCCGTTAAGTTGATCTTAGTCTCAAATTAGACTAACGTATCCTTAACAAACGTTTGAGTTGATCTTAGCCTCAAATATGGTTAACGTATCCTCAAACCAAAACCCAAAACCCAAATCTAAGAAAATACGGATTTGGACTAATCCACGTCCTACGGGCGACAACATAAATTAGTCTCCGTATACAATCCACGGGCAACCACAAACAAAACAAACACCCACGACATGAAGTGAACATCTGGAGAAGGAGAAAGTTGTTACCGCGATGCGGTAGCGTAATTAACTGCAGGGCTTACGCATGCAGGGAAGAGCGTCCCCACAATCAAAACCCCCTCAAGCAAGGGGGAATCTGACGAAGTCTGCTACATCGGCCGCATCCGTCTAAACTTTCGATACACGGTGCCATAAATCAACTTGGTATCTTCGGAGAGGTGGACGGATAAAACCAAATAGCATCTGCCCTGAATCTCAGGCAAGACGTCTCTACGTCGCGCCGCCATTCGGAGGGGAACAAAACACAAACGACACGAAGTGAACATCTAAAGAAGGAGAAAGTGGTTACCGCGATGCGGTAGCGTAATTAACTGCAGGGGCTTGCGCCTGCAGGGATGAGCGTCCCCACAATCAAAAATCCCTCAACGAGGGGGAATCTGACGAAGTCTGCTACATCGGCCGCATCCGTTTAAACCTTCGATACATGGTGCCATAAATCAACTTGTCATCTTCAGAGAGGTGGACGGATAGCACTAATTAGCATCTGCCCTCGAATTTCAGGCAAGACGAACCTACGCGGTCGCGTCTCTGTGTTCGGCGGAGAACATATTCTGGCACGCCCGGTGGGACGATTTCCTCTTTCCACTCCACACTTCGTGTGTCGTGTTTCGCGAACGAATCGCGGTTTGATATGGTTGCCCTTGGGTTCGAGGTGTTAAGATTTGGTTTTACTCCCGTGCAGAAGAAAGAACAGCAATGGCCTCTAACGGCTCCAGCTGCAACTGCAACTCCCGTTCCGTCCCGTCTGGAGGAGTAACCTATGGGCCCCAAGCAGCCTCCCTGTTCACAATGCCGGTGGAACAAGTGACCCAAGCCACCACTGGGCTATTCTTCGGGACCATGCTCCCACCGATGAGCTTCAACGCCCCTGTACCATTGCAAGAAGCTCAGAAGAAGTCGGTCTTTGATCGGCTTGCAACTACTGCGGCCCCTCTCAACGGGTCGCCCAAATTCAGTGCCTCAGTTTTCAATAGACTGGGCCAAAGCTCCAACGGGCCCTTGAAGAAGACCGCAATATCAGAAGGCGTTATCCCAAAGCAGATAGGCATCCCTACTCCTGAAGTCACCAAGGCGGCTTCTCTTGCTAAGGGGCTGGTCTTCACGAGACTGGCCGTTTCAGCTCCCACTCTGGGTGAAGTAACCAAGGCGGCTTCTCTTGCTAAGGGGCTGGTCTTCACGAGACTGGCCGTTTCAGCTCCCACTCTGGGTGAAGTAACCAAGGCTGTTTCTCCTGCATGAAAATCGGCCTTTTCAAGATTGGCCATTCCCTCTTAGCGAGCATCTGTCTTTGACAGGCTGGCGCCAGCAGCAGACTCTTATCAGAACAGGGGCATGGAAAAGCCGATCCAATAGCGGAGGTGATCCCGGTCGCACGACATGCTCGACATTGCCACTGGCGCCGAGTGAGGAAAGCTGGGGGCAATTCCCCTTCTGGACTGACTCCACCAGCTCCAATGGTGGAAGTTGATGCTGCTGTTCCAACTGGGAACAGCTTTGAACCACTCGGAAGGGTCCGCAAGAATTCTCCGACTGCTGTGCTGAAAAGGTCTCCTCCACCTGTGGAGAATGCCATAAAGGCGAAGCTGGAGCAGCCCCTTCAACGGCTGTCCTCTAAAATTTACAAAATCTGGCGTCAAGTCCAAGACTCGGTGATTGATCAAGATTACTCTTGCCGACAGAAAAAGGTGAAAGTTCAGCGAGAAGACGACCATCCTGTCAAGCCACGGAAGGCGACAGCTACTTGGGTGCCCACTTCAATTGCCCACTCAACTTCGACCGCCCACAAGAGGAGAAGGCCGGGGAAATCCCTACGTCTGCGACGAATCGCAAGATCATTGAACCCAAAAGTCCCAAGGCTGGGGGCATAGTGGTACACACCATCTATATGGCATCCAGAAAAGAGGATAGACGTATCTCCACAGGTCATCGACCGCTTACACGATCAGTGACTAAGGCTCAGGAGCAATAACAACAAAAGCTCCAAGAGATGTTAACAGCTATGGCCGCACTTACGGGACCGAAAGCAAGCCCTGAGACATCATCGGAGCAGCGTCGTGAGCAGGAAACGGATGCTGAATTCCTTCGGAGAATGCTTGAGAAGAAGAACAAAGAGGCTGCGGAACAAGCGGCCAACATAAAATAAATGGCCATTTTATTCCAAGATATGGTTGGCATGATGATCCAGCTGGACCCTCCAGCCGAAGACCCTCCAGTAATAATTGAAGATGATAGAGGAGAGACATCAAATCCTCTGCCAGCTCTGTCAGCAGCCAAGGAGGAGACCATCTCAAAAGCCGCCCTGGATGATTACATCGCTCAGCAGATACGAGTTCATCAGGCGAATGAAGCGGCTGGGCAAATTGTTAAAACTGGACGACCCTATCCGGGTTGGTATGACCAAATAAAGTAACCGCCGGGATACACGATCCCCAAATTCCACGTATATAAGGGGACGGGAAACTCGCACCAACATGTTGCTCAATTTAGAGCCTTGTGCGGTAATACTGGAGGTGATGATAAACTACTGCTCCGCCAGTTTGTTGGCAGCTTGTCGGAGACAGTATTCGAGTGGTATTCGGAACTCCCGAATGACTCTATCAAGACATTTGCAGAGATGGAGCTACTATTCACCCAACGTTTTGTGAGTGCTAGCGAACGTACCCTAATCACGGCGTTGATCAATGCCAGGGTGAAGCCGGGAGAAACTTGGGTCCAGTACGCGATACGGTAGCGGAATTTATGGTCGAAGTGCGAGCAGCGCATTGAAGAAGTGCCTGCGGTAGGCATGTTCATGGGTACTCTTGATCCAAAGGCGACCATTTCGCAATTCATGACGTTCTTCAAGCCAACTACTTTCAAGGCCTTGATTGACAAGCTAGCCCAAATGGATTAGATGGGTCATAGACCATCTCCTTCGAAGCTGGAATCTCGAAATGAAAATGGGAAAGGGAAAGCAACCTTCGTCGCCAATACTCAACAACAGCCGAGCAACTTAAAGCCGGTTGTTCACCAAAACAACGTGCGTCCACGCTCATCCCTCGAGGAGAGACTGGGACGTCCTTACTCGTTTCCCCGGGATAAAACGAGGAGACTGTTCGAGCTGGCAGTGCGCAATAGACTCATCAATCTGCCGGATCCAAAACGTCCGTTGTAGCCAGGCGATGTCAACAATCCTAATTACTGCCCTTACCACCAAGCAGTAAGCCATCCAATCGAAGATTTCTTCGTCTTCAAAGGCTGGATTGAGGACCAATACCAACTGGGCAAATTCGCGCTGTCTGAAAACTGGAAGATGAACCAACCACAACCACATGATCCGAAAAATATGGACACGCCGGTGGCATCATGCCCATTTATAGAGGAAGCTTCATGGGAAGTCGTTCTTTCGGCAAAAACTAAAAGAATGCCGAAAGATCTTCAAACATGTCCGGCGATCAGGTGGAAGAGCTCGCTAGAGCCGGAGATCATTGAGGGGATGCTGAAACAATGCTCAACATTGGGAGTTAATAGTGATTGTGGACAAAACATTCGGGCCCAGCCGTCAAAGTCTTCGAAGAAAAAGAAGAAGATCAAAAAGCCCGTGAAGACTGATGACAAGCGTACGGACCTGCAAAAACATATTGACGTGCTGGAAGAATATAACCAAAAGGCGCGGACTCCAGTCACACTCGAAGAATTTCTCATCCACGTCCTTAAGGATGGAGATGATGACAATGGAGAAGAATCGTCGGATGAACCTGAGAATTATGTGGCATGTTGCCATGTGATCTCTCACTCGTTAATAAACGGTGAAGAAGCTCTGGACGCAGAGAAACTGGGGGCAGGTCCTGAGCCGGAACTTCTAGGACCATCAGACGAAATGATTGACGCATTCCTGAACGAAGCTCTTCTGAAAAGCAAAGCTGATCGAGAGCACGAGATGGCCATATTTGAAAAGGCCAAACGCCGGCGACCGGAAGAAAGGGTTGAAACGCTCCCACCAGATCAAAGTACATCCGCCGCAAATAAAAGTAGGTTCAAGACAAGGAAAAGGTTCGCCAAAGACATATCGATGGGAATGAAGCTGCCCTCGTTCAGAGGAAATTCTCCTGGAAGTATACGTCTTGATAAATCAGACATACATCCTAACTTCTGCTTATACCATCAGAGAGTTGCACACCCTACCGAGTAGTGCATAGCCTTTAAAAAAACTGGTGGTAGGGATATGTTTCCCACCGACAACACGTTCAACGAGTGAAGTGCAAGACTCGTCGGGAACAGAATAGAACAACAGATGAGCGCAAAAGAGCTACTGGCAACTGTCACATAGTCGACACTAAGGGATCGCAAGTTATCATCTTTGGAAGCGACTCTGACGAAGAAATCGCCCTCAGCCCTCTCTTCAAGGAATCCACATCCGACACAAAAAAGGCGAAGATTTCCGAGAAAATCTAGCTGCGTAATCGTACGTTGCCCAAAAAATCTCGGACCTATGAACGTTTGACCGAAACGTCGTTAAACTACTACAAACCGCGCCGTCCCCAGGCTGACGTGGTGTTAAAAAAAGGGTATGTCCATAAGCGAAATGGGCACGGATGAAAACCTGAAAGGGCTCCGTGAATAAAAACAGCAGGGCTACCGGCGAGTTTTGTGAAAACCCGAAAGGGCGCAATCTTGTTAAAAGACACTTGCAAGATCCTCTCGACCTTGTGAGGAGAAAATACTTGCGTGAGATCCTTACGACTCACAAGAGAGCAACACACTTAGGGATCCCCACGATTCCTAAGGAGAATATACACTTACGAGATCCTCACGACTCGTAAGGAGAATTCCCCTTTGAGACCCTCACGGCTCATAGGATTCAAAAGCCTTAAGCTACAGGGATCTAAACCTGTTCTTAAACCATCACAATCCCTAGATTGCCCTATAAGCGGTTCAATGCTGACCATTGTATACAATCCACGGGCGCGAATAAACATTTCCCTAACAAAGTCCCACCCGCGACCAGAGATATGTTTATACAGTGGACAACCCTTGTAAGTCCTCTCGACTTATAAGGAGAAAACACTCTTGCAAGATCCTTACGACTTATAAGAGAACACACACTTAGGAATCCTCACGATTCTTAAGGAGAAAACGCACTTATGAGATCCTCATGACTCGTAGAGAGGAATACCTTCATGAGACCCTTACGGCTCATGAAGTTAAAAGCCTTAGTCGACAGGATCCTAACCCTGTTCG
This sequence comes from Agapanthus africanus, assembly GCA_030015575.1. NCBI lineage: Eukaryota > Viridiplantae > Streptophyta > Magnoliopsida > Asparagales > Amaryllidaceae > Agapanthus > Agapanthus africanus. Next base: position 180,244,286 of record JASDDO010000024.1, read on the forward strand.
CTAAGCCACCTTTGTTCGACATCGACAGAGGCAAATGATGATTCGCTCCTGGAAATACCCCAGTTGTAGCGATGCTGATGCCTAAATCAGTATCAAATCCTAAACTCGAAGCGAAAAGTCAGCGAACCAAAAAAAATGCATATGAAATAGCCGAAATGATGGGGCAACTTGCAACGAAATCAGCAAGTAAAAACGTATGCATGCAAAATAGCCGAAATGGTTGGGCAACTCACAATAAAAAGCAGCAAGTAAATAAAACAAATAGCTGAAATGACTGGGCACCGTGAAAAATAGCCGAAATGATTGGGCAATCGCGACTTTCGCGATATAAAAGCTGAAATGATAGAGCATCGCGGAAAGAAAAAATATATAAAGTGAAACTTTTTGCCCTACAGGTGAGATCACATCGATCCCTGTATACAATCCAGGGGTGCAAACAAAGAGGGAACTATATGATCCCACCAGGCTCTATCAGAAAGAGAGCCAAGTCTTAACGGCAATATCTACAGCCTAAAAATCAGCAACGGTGATCCTCCTCATTCCAACAGGACTCGGAAGCAACATCACCAAACGGAGCCATGGCATAGTCCCTAGTTCCAAATCTCGACGGTTCACAGACAACCTAGAGACCATCTCGACATTCGTCTCGTTACAGCATACGCAACGTCAGCAAAGCAGAGCCACGACATAGTCCTTAGTTCCAAATCTCGACGGTTCACAGACAATCTAGAGACCATCTCGACAGTCATCTCGTTACAGCAGATGCAACGTCAGAAAAACGGAGCCACGACATAGTCCCTAGTTCCAAATCTCGACGATTCACAGACAACCTAGAGACCACCTCGATATTCGTCTCGTTACAGCAGACGCAACGTCAGCAAAGCGGAGTGATGGTAAAATCCCAGCTCCACCTCAGCATTCGTCTTGTTACAGCAAACACAATGTCACCCCAGGGTCAAAAACAATGGAGCCATGGCAACGTCCCTAGTTCCAAATCTCGATGGTTCACCAACAACCTAGAGACCACGTCGACGCCCGTCTTGATATAGTAGACGCGATGTCACCCCAGCGTTCTTCCTCCAACAAGATGCAGACGCGACACCAACAACGGAGCCATGGCAAAGTCCCTAGTTCCAAGCCTCGACGGTTCATCAACAACCTAGAGACAACCGTGACATTCGTCTCGATACAGCAGACGCAATGCCAACAAATGAAGCAAAGGCAATATTCCTGGCTTCAAGGTCTTGATGGCAACTCATATAAAACCTGAAAGACTATCGGAGATCATCCCACACCAGCGCGGAGTGGTCACCACCGTGACATTCGTCTCGATACAGCAGACACGATGCCAACAAATGAAGCAAAGGCAATATTCCTAGCTTCAGGGTCTTGACGGAAACTCATATAAAACTTGAAAGACTATCGGAGATCATCCCACACCAGCGCGGAGTGATCACCACCGTGACATTCGTCTTGATACAGCAGACGCGATGCTAGCAAATGAAGCAAAGGCAATATTCCTAGCTTTAGGGTCTTGACGGCAACTCATATAAGACCTGAAAGACTATCGAAGATCATCCCACACCAGCGCGGAGTGGTTATGATTCATCGGGGCTCCCCAAACCGAGCCTAACCTCAAGTAAAAAGTGGCATGGCAAAATTCCCAATGCTTGCTCTTCCGACGGTCAAATCACCTAGGAAGATTGCTTGAAGACGTCTTGTCCAGCCCCCGTAGGGATCAGAGACACGACAGTTGTGAGGCTACTCGAACAACAAGATTGCCTATCGAGGAATATATCGGCCGACGTGACGGTACAACGGACAAAAACCCTAGTACCACAGACCCTAACGGACCACTGTCGTACAAAGCAGAGGTTGACTGTGACGTTAGGACATCCTTGCAAGAACTTCTCGATTCGTCTTGACTCGTAAGGCAAAGCCTTAGGCAATGGGGATTAAAAAACCTGTTTCCTTAAGCACTCGAGCCCTGCAAGTCGGTCCAAAATGGACTTTTGTATACTATTCACGGACCACACTCTCCAAAGTCGAACCTCGACAAGAAGGGAAACAACCACTTACGAGTCCTCTCGACTTGTAAGAGGGAAAATTCTCTTGTGAGATCCTTACGACTCTCAATAGGAAGCACACTTAGGAATCCTCGTGATTCCTAAGGAGAAAATACACCTACGAGATCCTCTTGACTCGTAGGGAGAAAACCCTTTATGAGACCCTCACAGCTCATAAAATTGAAAAGCCTTAGGCAACAGATCTGAACCTGCTTCCTAAGCCATCACTACCTCTCGAAGAGTTCAAGATGGAATGCTCTCTATCATCTACAGGCTACGTTTACTAAAGTAACATGCCGGCAATAAAGAAAAGAGAAGAAATCAAGAGATAACACAGATAGTACGAAGGAAATGTATCTTTTATTTATAAGTTCGATTGGGTACAAGATACATCATATGAAAGAATAAAAATGTTAATTAGTACAAAAACAACGATTGGGAGGGAAGGGTTTTCAATAAACTAATCAGTTGCTCGCGCACTCCCCTCAGCCCCTTTTCACGGTCAGCTGCCGCGGCCAACTCCGCTTCAACCTGAGCCCATTGCTGCAAATAAGATGAAAGTTGCTCATCGATGACCCGCTGAGCTGCCCCACGACTTTACGCATCTCACTCGATGAGGTCGAGCTTCTGCCTCAGCGTTAGCCCGTCAGAAATACATCGTAGGAGGCCCTCAAAGATAGCTTTCAGTTGTACAACATTTGCATCAACCTGAGCGTGTAGCCGGGCAGATTCGCTTGAAGTCTCCTCGCACTTCTTACGCTTTAAGGCCGCTTCTTGTTCAAGATGGCGGAAGTAGGGAGTGCTCTGCTCGACCCACGCATCATGTTGGGAGTTAACAGCCAGGACCTCGGGAGCAGGACGTCTGAGCTCAAGATCATGTAAGCAGGCCTCAATTTTCCTGCAGTGATTAACCCAAGACTCAACGACGCCCTCGCTATGGAAGTTCACGAGCATCGCCAGCATAGGATTAACCTCGGCGGCAAAATCTGCAGCGAGGGCAGGGATCTCCGCGTCAAGCTCTTCAATGGATTCACTCAACATACGAAGGCTGGTCCCAGCGCCCTTAGAAGATGGACGTCTAGAAAATGGTCCTGCTGGCATTAATATACAAGATTCGAAGGGAGCAGAAACCGGTGCGACTGCTGCAAAATGAATTACGGTTAAAAGCTAACTCGCAAAATAAATAAATCACATGAGTGATGAAGTATACTATACCGGCCGTGGCAGGTGGCAAGGCCGGGAGTACCGGTGGCGCAACTATTCTTTCATCTCCTCCTTCAATCTGTAGTGCTGCAATCAAAACAAAGAAGAATTAGCAATGACTTGGCTGCCCGTAAAGAAAAGAGAAGATATTAGCTAGAGGCTGTACTCACCAACGCCACTAGATGAAGCAATCTCCGACTGGAAGGAGATATGTGGGGGCAACACCTGATACAGATGATCGAAAAGGACTCTTGCAAGGGTGTAATAATGCAATGTCTGTACATAAAGTATATTGCCTACAATGAAACCGATAAGTCACAAACCCGTACCTTCCAGCATTTGGGAGGACATGAGGGAAGGCAAAGGGGCGACCACCGTCAAAGCAGCAACTGGTGATACTTCCTCGGGTAGCATAACCTCAACGCTCACCACACCTGCATTAGAAACAAGCGAAATATTGTCAGAAGAGATTGAAAGGAATTGCATAATGAAAAGGAAAGCAATGACCCAAGATCTACCTGGTGAGTCGCCGGTCGAAACCGCGACAAGGGCGTCGATGGGTGCAGCGACTGCTTCACCCTCCTCCATCGGAATGGTTTCGCCGCCCGTAGCTTCATCCCCCAACTCCACGAGAACCGTCGTGATACTCGCAGCGCCTGGCAACGGCAAAGAACCGCAATGGGAAAGAGTGGCAATTGGGGCAGTTCCAGACTCTTGAGAAAGAGTGGCCACTTCAGGCTCAGTAGTTGCCGTCATCTCGCCTGCCACCTTTTCATCCGGACTTGGCCCTGCAGGATAGGGTATATGAGAATCTGAAGTTTAAATTTTTGATAAAAGGACTCAGTGTTACGTTACCTCGGGTCGGTTTTTCAGTTGCTTCCTGAGCTGCACGTGCCACCTGTCTATGAGCGGTAGACAGGGTGACCGGAGCACCCTTTGAAGAAGCAGGGACAGGGGTAGCAGCGCTTGAGCGTGCACCCGCGGCCAAGGCGGCGTTACATTCTCTTATTGTACGCCTCCTGCGCTTCCTTTCCACCTGGGCCGTGAGAGCTGATCTTCTCAGGACCTTCGTCAAGGAGACGTCATCGTCCGCGCTAGGAGCTGCCTCTGGAGCCGTTATGGCATCCGTCATCGGTTGCTTAAGTAAAGCCTCTTTTGGCAATGCTGAGGAGGCCAGGACTTCGATAGCTGGCCCTGGAAGCATCTCCGCATCACCCTGCGAGATTGACACTGTACTGGGGATGACCTGAGTCGAGGTAGTCCCTGCGATAAGATGAAAAAGGGTTCAGATTACCCATAAGAAAGGGGAATGAAGGCACAATGAGCCGAAATATACCAACGCCTAGCGAAGCGCAAAGCCTTTTTTCCTCCTCAAAAGTCTTGAGGGAATCCGTGAGAACCTCTTTAGTGGAAATGCCTGTTAAAGAAGGAGTGTCAGTCAAAACATGATAACAAAAACATAACAGCAAAAAGTTACGGTTGAAGCTTACTTGATTGTGCGAGGATGATCAGTCCTGCTTTGTGGCTAGCTAGATGCTCGGAAGTTGCGATGGCAGCCTCCAGATCAGTATCATCTGGCGCCATGAATAGACCCTCGTTGGTCCCATATTCACTCAGGCCCTCGCTATAAGGAGCATGAGGCTCCTGGCCGAGCACAACGTCTGCAGAAAGAATCGACTTCTTCTTCTTCTTCTTCTGCGAGCGAGTACCGGTCGTCGTTAGCAAAAGCTTACGCTTGGTGGGCACCTTGGGACGACGAGTCCCGATATCTGAACCCATGCCAGACTCGGGAGACGCTACAGTCACCTCTTTCACGGGAGCACGGGGTATCGGTAGCTCAGGCCTATCACGCGGGAACACAACCGCATCAACCTTTCTCAAAGGAGGACGAACGATGGTCCGTTGCTTCAAAGGGATGGCTGGATTACCAGCAGGGGCTGCACCCTTACGATCGAGCAAAAACTTCTTTTCCTCCCTGATGACGGCACCCATTGCGTGTTGATACCATGCTATGTATACGTTCAGGGCTTTCGGAACACAACTTGGCTCACTAATGAAGAAATTGGACCCTGTGTTTAGGCGCATGAAGTGGTGCAAAGCGCTTCGGATACCCTCTTCAGTATAAACCGGTTCTGCCAAGAATGCCTCGAGCGGGATGCCCTGATTATAACTTGATTGCTGGGCAAAACGGTGGGGGTTATATCTCATAAACAAAGCCGAGTCATTATGCCTGAATACCAAGTATCCCGGCCTGATCGAGTACAAATGGAGAATCTCTCGAGCTTTCAAGGTAGAAGCTTCGTCCTTAAAGGTGTCCTGCAACGGCTGTACCGTCTTAGCGGATTCCTTACCGATGGTCATAACCTTATCAACAAAGGTCATGCCATCCCCGACGGTACGTGGGTGAAGAATTACACCCCGAGCCTCTCGCTGACTTGGCTCCACAATGGAAGCATTGCCCAGCCGCATGATCCGTGAAAAATTGAAAGTTTCATAGAAATGAGGCCTTTTGTGCATTCCAAAAGCACCGAGCACATGCAGCTCGAGCCATGAAGTAAAGTAATGCATCGGGAAGTTCACAGGCTGCACCCCCGGTTGAGTAGTGTCGGCCGCCAAACTAAGGCCATGATACAAATAAGCCAGCCCGGCAATCCCAACAGCAACCTGTCTCCCTTCAATCATCCGATGAGCTGGGTAGAAGACAGACGGTCTCATGTAGCGAGGGTGCATGGGAAGCGTGAACTAGCTTAACCACAAACCGAGGAATCCTAGAAAGAACGCTTCCTCATCGATGCCCGGAGCGGCAATTTCTGAAAAGGGGACGATCACGACGTTTAGAAGAAAGAAACTCTTTTGACCAGCTTCCAATATTGGCCGGCTATTCAAGCCAAAGCCGAAAGGATCATCAAGTTTGGCAAACCTTTCATCTTGTTGCGATAAAGCTTCTGGGCGGAGAAAACGGGCGATGAAGTCCCCAAAGTTAACCCCATGGCTTCCAGATTCATGAAATAAGCCCTCGTAAATGTTTAGCACCTTGATAAAGCTGGGGAATCGGTGCTGAATGGCATTCTCTTGGTTTAGACCCGTCATCACCAGTCGGGTAGCGAAAATATATTCATTAGGGGGCAAGATCTCCTCATAATGCTCCCCTCTGACAGGCAAGCCGGAGATATCCGCAAACTCTTCCAAAAAGATGGAAACTTCTCGATCTAGCATAAGGAAGGTATGAGTTGGAACGTTCCACAGTTCCAAAAAGGCTTTGACCCACCAGGCTGGAGGTGGGGAATATTGAAACAGGGAAGCATAGATCACGGGGTACAACCCGAGCCTCAACAACTCAGACTTCTTTGCCGATAGGATGTATCGGGCCCACTGCAGATATCCAGCTGAGTGACGGGGAGTCAGGCCTATGTTGTATGGCTGTCCCCAAGGGTGCGACTCGCCCTGGCATATACGCCGCCCTAGAATGTCCAAAGCCATCGGCGGTTGTACAGGTATTGCAGCCATAGAGGGCTGAAGACAACCCTCTGAAGTCCAATTAACCACCTCCACGGCATAGTTCACCGGGGGTACGTCAGCATAATGAATCGCATAGATGGCCTCTGAAGGTGTTGCGCAATAGAAGCTGTGTCGACCCATGATGATCTGGTTATACCATGTTCCCCACAAATGAAGATTCTTGTGCTCCGGGTCATGGTCTTTGATCAGCGCAAAAACCTCTCGGTCTACGGGTGCTTCGGGGAATCCGCCTTCCGAACGAACGAACGGAAAGGAAGTGTCGAAAGTCATAGAATCTGCGCGGAAAAGGACAAATTTTCAGCCACCAATGCTACAGTTTAAGTTCTGTCACTAGGTACTTTAAATCTGTACCACACTGCAATGCAGTGAAAAGGGACCAAAGGGACTCACATAATCTAGATGACAGTTCATCGTTAATAAACAGTCTCATCATTTGATGAGACTGCCATTAAATGAGGAAATCCTCAATTGATTCTCATTCAATAAAACCCCTCGGGCTAAGGAGTAAATCTCTCCTTGAGAGCAGTGCTCTGTGGCAGAGTGACATCTATCAACTCTAATGATGAAGGAATAAAAATTCCTCAAGAGCCTTGCTCTGTAAAAATGATGGAATCACCCATCGGAAAAATTGAAATAATTTTTTTAATGAATTAAAATTCTGAGATCTTCAAGATCCATGAACAAACTCTTAAAAGTTCTACATAAGAGATTAACAAATCTCCATTATTCAAGAGAGCAAAGCTCTGTTTATGGGTTAAGAAACCCTAAAAAGGTTTTCTTTAGATCTAAGATCTATGAAGAGCAAAGCTCTGTTAATGGGTAAAACCCTAATAACATTTTTTCAGATCTAAGATCTATGAAGAGCAAAGCTCTGTTAATGGGTAAAACCCTAAAAACATTTTGAGATCTATGATCTGAGGAAGAGCAAAGCTCTATTGATAAAGTTCAAATCTTACCAAAAATTTGGCAGAGTTTTGACTTTTGAAGGTTCTTAAAATGAAGAGCTATGCTCTGAAGGAGAATAAAAATTCTCAGAAAGAAGGAAGATGAACAGAAATCATCTCAATGGTCAAGGGTCCTATTTATAGGCGCTGAGAGCCGTTTCAACTTCTGAGTTGATCTAAGGGCCGAGATGCTGCCACCACTGCACTCACGCGTGGGCCACGTAAGCGCAACTGTGTGGGGGGGGGGGCATTTGTTTCCCCCAATCTGAGCAAAGCTCTGTTCAAAATTTCAAAATTTGAAATGAAGCAGCGCTTCATAACAGCACCAGTGCTTAGAGAGTCAAAGACTCTGAGGCAGCGCACTACGTGCAAAGAACGTAAGCGCTAGCGCTAGCGCTAAGTGCGCTGCACTCTAAGCAGCGCACCACGTGCAAAGCACGGGTGAGCTAGCGCTGGAACTAAAAGCTCCTCACCGTCAGATCAAAGATCCAATAAAGATGTTAAATCATCAATTAATCAGAATAAAATTCTGTTAAGGAAAGATTCCTCAAAATCTTTTCAAACAAGAAGATGATACTCTGTAAATAAGGGCACCGTTGGATCAATGATCCAAAGGTGATTAAAAATCACCAAAATTACAGAATAAATTCTGTATGGGGAAAGATTTCCCAATTTTGTTAAAAACAAGAAGATTGCTTTATGTAAATCAGAAGCCTTTGGATCAAAGATCTAACGATGGGAAAATCCCCAAATCAATTGGAGAAAAGATCTCCTTAACCGATTAAACAAATCAGGTCGCCCTATATAAAGGCCCTAAGACTTCAAGTCTTAGAGATACAGAAACATAGAGAGGACCCCCCCATAAACTTTGAGAAATCTCAGAATGAAGAGCCAAGCTCTCGGTAGAAGAAGAAGATTTTCTTCAATGTAAAAATAAACAGAGAGATGAAATCATCTCATATTAAAAAGAAGAATACACTTCTTTCTCACAGATCATAAATCTATAAGACCAAGTTCTTTCACAAAGAGATCAAAAGATCTCATCATAAAAAAAATAAGAAGAAGAACATAATTCTTCTCACAGATCATAGATCTACAAGACTAAAATCTTTCACAAAGAGATCATGAACATCTCATTATAAAAGGGGGGAGAATAATTTAGTTCTCTTAGGATCACAGATCCATAAAGGCAAAGTCTTTCACCAAAATAAGAGATTGAAACATCTCCTATAAAATAAGAACTTTGTTCTTAGAACCTTGAGACAAAGTCTCTTATAAAAAGAGAATTTAATTCTCAGAGCGCAAAACTGATCTAAGTTGCATAAAAGAAGAGCCTTAGCGCTCCTAATTTAAAAGAGCTTCAGCGCTCCACATCTAGCGCAAAATGCTGCAGAGCCTTAGCGCTCTTAATTTAAAAGAGCCTTAGCGCTCCAAATATAGCGCACTACGCTCATAGACTGGCGCTCAGTGCTAAGTGCACTACGTGCTCCTCACGTGTGCGCCACTGAACAAATAGCGCTTTGCGCTCATAAACTGGGGCAATGCACCCATCATCTGGCGCTTAGCGCCAAGCGCACCACGTGCTCCTCACGTGTGCGCTACCCAGCAGAAGCGCTTTGCGCTCTTTGACTGGCGCAAAGAGCCAAGCGTGCCACGTGCTGTGCATGTGTGTGCTAAAAGAACATAAATTGTTCTATAAGTAAAGCCCAGAGCTATGATGAATGCTCAGCATTCAGTAAAAGACAAAAATATTGTCAGAATTCAAAGCAATGCTCAACATTGTCAAATGTTTAACATTTTAACTGAATAGGCCGAGCCCAAAGTGGCAACAGAATCCTCATTCAGATTAACTGAGCCCATATGCTCATAAATTTCAGATCTTAGTCCCAATTGGACTACAGATCTCCCAACCTAAATTGGTTCAAGGGTACTTCTCTTTACTACTCTGATATTTATCGTTGTAATCCTTCAACGTCTTCAGAGAGGTGACGGGTCCCAACAACCATATATTCCATAGACTATGACGTCTTTAACCTGGACTGTGGGGTCCTTAAACCCATGGACTATGATGTCCTTAACCTCGGACTGTGGGGTCCTTAACCTCGGACTGTGGGGTCCTTAACCTCGGACTGTGGGGTCCTTAAACCTATGGACTATATGTCCTTAACCTTGGACCACCATGTCCTTAAACTGGTAATCGGCTGCAATGTCCCTAAACTAAACAATAGAGCTCAAATGCTCTTTTGTTGGATCTAAATGATCCCGTTAAGTTGATCTTAGTATGAAATTAGACTAACGTATCATTAACATACGTTTAAGTTGATCTTAGTCTCAAATGAGACTAACGTATCCTTAAACACAACCCCAAACCCAAATCTAAGAAGATACGGATTTGGACTAATCCACGCCCTACGGGCGACAACATAAATTAGTCTCCGTATACAATCCACGGGCAACCAAAAAACAAAACAAACACAAACGACACGAAGTGATCATCTGGAGAAGGAGAAAGTGGTTACCGCGATGCGGTAGCGTAATTAATTGCAGGGGCTTGCGCCTGCAGGGAAGAGTGCCCCCACAATAAAAAACCCTCAATGAGGGGGAATCTGACGAAGTCTGCTACATCGTCCGCATTCGTTTAAACCTTCGATATATGGTGCCATAAATCAACTTGTCATCTTCGGAGAGGTGGAAGGATAGCACCAATTAGCATCTTCCCTCGAATTTCAGGCAAGACGAATCTACGAGGTCGCATCTCTATGTTCGGCGAAGAACAAGGAGTATGAGATGACTTTCAACGAATCAAGCCAATTGCGTGCCCAGGTCGAAGTGAATGTTGCGAAACTCCAAGTTATCTTTGAAAATCTTCAACAATGCATCTCTGAACGAGTGGCGTTGAGGCAGAACCTTGACTCTATTGAGCGAGAAATGCGAGACTGCGAAGTTGCTAAGCAGGAAATTTCTGAGAAGCTTTCTTCATGCTTGCAACAACGGGCTCAAGTCGAAGCAATGCTGGTCGCAATAATGGAATGTGAGAAGGAGCTGCGGCAAGAGAGTGAACGGGTTGCCACTTTATTGAAAGCCCCGCCTTCTTAAAGGCTAGAATTGTATCTCTTTTTTTATATATAAATTGTATATTTCAACATTTCGATTCATGAATAAAGAATATATATTCTTTTCTTTTGCATGCTCTCTTCTGTGTTTGATATCTTGATCTGGCGCGAAGTAGTTTATGCACTCATTTCGGAGTTTGTAGTTTATTCACTCGTTTCGGAGTCTTCAGTTTATTTACTCGTTTCGGAGTTTGTAGTTTATTCACTCATTTCGGAGTCTCTAGTTTATGTACTCATTTCGGAGTATTTTTAGTTTACCTCTCTTGGGTTTATAGGCAAACTTGTCCTAACGTTGTATGTAGATAACCCCCATTCTTTACGACAGGGGTCTGTTAGGTTTGTGGTACTAGGGTTTTAGTCCGTGCTACCATCATGTTGGCTGATATATTCCTCGATATATAGTCTTTAAGCCGCTGTTCGAGTAGCCCCGCGACTGTCATATCTCTGATCCCTTCGGGGGCTGGACAAGACGTATTCGAGTAATCTCCTTAGGTCATATTACCGTCGGAAGAGCAAGAGTTAGGAATTTACCATGACGCTTTGTACATGAGGTTAGGTTCAATTAGGAGCCCCGATGAGTCATAACCGCACCCTTCTGGGGTGGGATGATCTCCAATGGTCTTTTTTAGGCTTTATATGAGTTGCCGTCAAGTCCTGGAGCTATGAATGAAGCTAGGAATATGCCGTCACTTCGTTTTTTTCTTTTTGTTTTGACGATGTTGCGCTGATTCTTCACTGAAGTCGGGAAACATCTGTGTGATCTCTATGCTGCATGTGTTGCGATCGAGATATGGAGCTAGGGATATGCCATTGCTCCAATTTCATTTGATAACTGCATCCACATCCTCCTGAAATAAGAGGGAATGTCGAGATAGTCTCTATGTTGTATATGAACCGTCCAGACTTGGAACTAGGATTTTGCCATTACTCCACTTTTATTTGACCCTTGGGTTTTTGTTGACGTTGCGTCTACATCCTGCTGGCATGAGAAGTACGTCGAGCTGATCTCTAGGCTGTAGATGTTACCATTAAGACCTGAAGCTAGGATTTTTCCGTCACTACATTTTATTTGATTGTTGTGTGCACCCCTGCTGGAATGAGGGGGAACACAGAGATAATCTCTAGGTGGTATATGTACCGTCAGGACTCGTAGCTCCTTTCGACGAAGCGTGGTGGGAAAATATGGTTCCATTTTTCTTTATTTGTGCTCATGGATCGTATACAAGAGTCAATATGGACATACTTGCAGGGCAGAAAAGTTTTGTTTTCATTTCATCATTTTTTTATTTCATTTTTTTTTCTTTTCGCGATGCTTTATCTTTCAGCTTTTTTATGTCGCGAAAGTCGCGATTGCCCATTCATTTCGGCTTTTTATCCACGGTGCCCAATCATTTCGGCCATTTTTTAAATATTTTTACTCGCTGATTTTTATTGCGAGTTGGGAACTTGAGATCTGATACCAATCTTGGTATCAACATCGCTGCAACTGGAATATTGACAGGAGCGAATCATCATTTGTCGTGAGAGGACATGGAGTTTGACACCTGTTTAGGCATCAGCATCGCTACCACTGGAATATTGCCAGAAGATAATCATCATTTGCTTTTTTCGATTTGAACAAAAGTGGCTTAGCAAACAGGGTTAGGATCCTGTCGACTAAGGCCTTTTGACTTTATGAGCCGTAAGGGTCTCATAAAGGTGTTTCTCCCTACGAGTCGTGAGGATCTCATAGGTGTATTTTCTCCTTAGGAATCGTGAGGATTCCTAAGTGGTATTTTCTCTTGTAAGTCGTAAGGATCTTCTAAGAGTATTTTCTCCTTGTAAGTCGAGAGGACTCACAAGTGTTGTTCACCATATGGGGATATTTCTTACCATAGGTGGAACTCGGTGGGGGATATATTTATTTATGCCCATGGATTGTATACAAGGGTCAATATAGGACCTCTTGTAGGGCAATATTAGGGGAATATGACAGTTTAAGAGCAGGTTTAGATCCCTGTAGCTTAAGGCAATATTAGCGGAATATTAGGGGAAATTCTCCTTACGAGCCGTGAGGATCTTGCAAGTGTGATTTCTTCTTAAGAATCGTGGGGGTTCCTAAGTGTGTTGCTCCTTTGTGAGTCATAATGATCTCACGTAGGTATTTTCTCCTCGCAAAGTCAAGAGGGCCTTGCAAGTGCACATAATAATTTTTTTTACGAAATTGCGCCCTTTTGGATTTTCATAAAGTTCGCCGACAGCCATGTTGTTTTTACTCACGGCGCCCTTTCGGGTTTTCATTCGTGTCCATTTCGCTTGTGGATGTTGGGGTAAAAATTTATACCCCGGTTGACCAAGTCAAAATCAAAGTCAACCCTAAGCCAAGTGGGCCCATGCCCGGGTCGTGCCCGAACATGAAGCGACCGGCCTCCCCCATGCCAAGATAAAAATTTTGTAATAAATAATTTTGTTGTATTTCTTTTATTTTATTTTATGGATAAATGTAAGAAAAATAGGCATAAAGCCAAATTTTTGTAGAGCCCATGGCTTATATGCAAAAAGAAATGGCACATGAGCCATGGGATAGGCAAAATGCCATTTTGTGAAGCCCAAGGGGCTATGTGTAAAGTGTATAGCCTATAAAGGCAAAGATAATGAAATATCTCAATAACTTTTTCTCTCTCTGAAAATTTTCCAGATCTGAGATCTTTTCTCCTTCTTCAAGGTTTCAAAACCTTCTTCTTTCTCTTGAATTAAATCAAGAGTTTTACTCTTCTTTTTATAAAAAGAAATAGTTTTCACCACCAAACCCACAAAGGGGAACTTGGATCTGTCACTAGATCTCAAAAAGGAGAGATTTTTAAAAAAAATCCCATATCTCTTGATCTTCAAGATCCAGCTAACAGAGGAGGAAGAAAAAGAACATCTTTCACTAACCCCCCCCCAAAAAAAAACACACACTCAGGAGTCTAACTCCTCTCTGATTTCTCTTCCGAGAAATTTTTTTAGGCTAAAAGCCTCTTTTTTCTCGTTGGCGCTCAAGCGCAGAGCGCCCGAGTGCCGACACGTGGCGTGCTTGCGCTCAAGCGCTCAGCGCTCGTGCGCAAGTCGCCCACGTGCCGACACGTGGCGCGCTTGCGCTCGAGCGCAAGTCGCCCCGGTGCCGACACGCGGCGCGCTTGCGCTCCAGCGCAAGTCGCCCCCGTGCCGACACGTGGCGCGCTTGCGCTCCAGCGCAAGCGCGCGAGCGCAAGTCGCCCCCGTGCCGACACGCGGCACGCTTGCGCTCAAGCGCCCAGCGCTCAAGCGCAGAGCGCCCACGTGCCAACACGTGGCACTCTAGCGCCTGAGCGCACAACACCTAGGCGCACAACGCCCAAGGTGCTGCCCCATGCATCCTTTGGATGTCTTTTTCCCCTTTATTTATATATACATGTATATATATACATATGTATACATATGTACACATACACATACTCCACGACACTGTCCCTGCTAGAAAAAATTCTAACGGGGCGCTGCCCCGCAAAGAGGCTGCTAGCCCTCTTGACCCCCAGCCCGCTATCCGGGTAGCGGCACCCGTAGAAACTCTGCGTGGCTCCCGATATATCCAAACCCCCCTCCAAAACAAAACACGCGTACACTGCACATTGAGATCGCATGACCAGTTTAACCCGTAAATCGGAGGTTCCCTCGCCCCAAAGGCGGGGGTAATTAACGGCAGCTTAGTCCGCGGCTGTCGGAGATTCGGATCCCCATAATCATTAAACCCCGGCCTACCCTAGGTAGGGGGAATCTGTAGTACGCCTGACAAGCGCGCGCGTATTCCCATCTCAATGGGGTGATGAAATACACCCTACATATCTTGGCACGCCCGGTGGGACCAATATCTCCTCCCATATTTCGGGTTAAACGTTCATGCGAACTCAATCAATATACATATCGATTGCCTATACTGAAATGATGTTCTTTTTTCCGTGCAGCAATCAACCTTCGACGAAAATGTCTCCCCAGACGAATTCAGCTTCTAACGTGACCCAGATCTGTACGTGGTCAAGATCAACGCTCGTGTGGTTCTCCCCGCAAGCCTCAGTCGATAGTGGGAGGAACCGCCCCGCCAGTTTGGCTCCGTCATCATCTATCCTGCCGGAAGCGCTCATCTGGCGGAGATCCCGGCGGAACAGGTGGCCAAGCCGGTCTCAAGGGGTAAGAGGCCGAATGTCGTGATCGCCAAAGCACCACAACCGAAACTTAAGATGGTATCTGAACGATTCTCTGGTGCTCCAGCGAGGGGCAAGAACTTCGGTACAAAGGGAAACATCAAATGTTGCGGACGAGCTCAGGCGATGACTCCAACAAATGCACAATCGAGCGTATCTCCAAGGCCCTCCATCGACTGTCTGCGTCGTCTTTCTAAAGAGCCGAAGTCTGCCAGGTGCTTAGAACAGAAAAGTTAAGGCAGAAGCGGCTCAGGTATCGAGCCAACAAGAGGGCCAAGGCTTCGGCCAAATGGAATCGTGTGAAGTTCCAAGTGCAGGGTTGCCCCGCGACGACGGCTGAGTCGGACGTAAGAATCAGCAATTCCTTCGAGCCTCTGAAGTGGGTTCAGAAAAACGCCATGACCGCCAGAATCAAGAAGACAGTGGTCCGAACAGTGCCACAAAGAGATGTGTCCCGGCTCTAACAGAAAAAGTATGACATTGTCTCTTCAAGAGTCTATCAACCACTCTATGCCGCACGAAAGCAGTGGGGCAAACCCAGAAAAGAAGCGCCAGCACCATTCAAGAACCTGGTTAGGCCAGCCGCCATCAATCGACTACCAGCTACCGAAACAAGGGGGTCAAGACAGCGATCCGTGAAATCAGCCGCCAATGATAGAAAGACGGCCGGATATATCATCCATATGGTCTATATGGCGGGCGGGCGCCCCAGCGACAACCTTCGCAGCAAAAGCAAGGATGGGGCCACCACATCCCAAGCCCAATCTAGCCTGAATGTGGTTGCCGCTGCCCAAGAACAGCCGCCCCCGTTGGATGAAGAAAACCCTCTCGATGAGGATGATAGGCAGAAAGACCCCTCTGTCCATGCAGAGTCAAGCTCGGATAGCGAGGAAGAGTCGACTTTCCGCCCCAGGACTGCGGAGCAAGAGCTGCTTCAAGAGCTTCGAAAACAGCTCAGGAGAAAAGATAAAGAGATGGCCAAGCTCTATTAGAAGATTGACGACTTAACGAACGTGGTGATGCAGCTTACGGCTCAAATTGCTCGAGCGCCTCCCAATCAAGCACAAGCCGCTACTAATCAGCCGGGTGATGACAATCCGAGGAAGCCAATGCCTGTTCCTTCGGGTCCAAGACTGGTCGAGCCACATGAAAGCCGGCCACACTCCGCTTCTGGGGACGCCTTGGCCCCAGATAGCACTATCCCGCTAATACAGGATCGGATAATGGATTTGGTCACTAGCAAGGTTAAAACATTGGTGGCCGAAGCCGAAGCTCAGAAAGAAATCGGCAGTAGTGGGCGGCCATATCTCGCGCAGTACGATCTGATTGAGTTCCCAAGCGGCTACGTCATTCCTAAGTTCGGAAGATTTGATGGAACGGGGAATGCAAATCAGCACGTCGCCCACTTCAAAGCATCGTGCGGAAATACAGGGGGCAATGACGCCCTCCTTCTTCGTCAGTTTGTCAACAGCCTGACCGGTGTCGCTTTCGACAGGTACGCGAGTATACCGGACGGGTCCGTCATTACCTTCGCCCAAATGGAGTCCCTGTTTCGGCAAAGGTTCATGAATGTCAGTGATAAAATCTCTATTGCCGACCTTGTGAGGACCAAGCCGGGGAAGAATGAAAGCAACACCGACTTTATCGCTCGATGGCGTAATCTCACAGTCAAGTGCGAACCACCGCTGGAGCAGGACCAGTCCGTCAGCCTTCTCATTGGGAACCTCAGCAATTGGATGGTCCCATTCTTGTGTACGGCGGGCCTCAAGACATTTCAGGAGCTAACCAAGAAAGTCCAAATGCTGGAACGCTCGAAGCAAGAGTCCCCGCCGGATTCTCAGAGAGACAAAACTTGGAAAAGCAAGCGGGACGATAACCGTAGAAGCGGGAGTTCCAGCAGTACCAATGTCTTCAATACGTCCGACGGTGAAGAAAAGCGAAGGGCGGGCGAATCCAAAACCAACCGGTCTCGAAAGCCATTGCTGGGAGGAGATGGGCCTTCCCTAGAGGAGAAAAAGAACAAGGTTTACTCTTTCAGAAGGGACAAGGTCCGCAAGATATTTAAAGATGCCTTGAACAACGACCTGCAATTGTCGGAGTCGAAAAGACCCCAAGAAGCAAAAATGACCGACAATCCTCTGTATTGCCCGTACCACCGAGTAGTGAGCCATGCGATCGAGGATTGCTATATCTTCAAAGATTGGGTCGAGAAGCAGTACAAGGCTGGAGAGATCGAGCTGTCCAAAAGCGTGTTGGTGAACAATCAAGTTGCAACCGCCAACTTTATACAGACAGAAGTTGAAGCCTTCTGGGAGCAGACAGCTGAACCTGCTGCCCTGACAAACGAAACTGACTCATCGCGGCCTCCGTGGAGTACGCACATATCTAATAAGACGAAGAAGATGATAAAGCTACTTCGGAAAGAACCCAGGACGGAACGGGAAGGGTAGAAGAAGCCTACTAGTCCAGCTGCCAATGCGGCTCCATCAGGCTCAAAATCCAAGAAGCTCAAGAAGAAGAAAAGTGCAGCTCGGCGCGAAAAAGAGTCTGCAGGGAGATCGACCATTCAAAAATATATCGATTCCATCGAAGAATATGAACAAAAGGAAAGAACATTGATTCAATTGAAGGAGTTCTTCCTTGTACAAGCGGCTGAAATTCTGGAGGAGTTAGAAGAAGACTCCAATGAAGAGATCCCAATAGTGACCTGCTACGCCATCCATCTTGGCAGCGACTCCGAGGATGAGCTCTGTTTTCCCGAAGAGGACGAGGAGCTCACCACAAAGGTCAATCAAATCCAGCTCAGAAGTGGCAGGGCTCTACCGCCAAATCAGGGCAACGCCCCAAAAGGGAAGGAAAAACAAGTCGCTAATGAAGAAGATGGCAGAGAATCGGCTGATGAAAACATAAGTCCTTCCTCGGTGGACTATAATGTCTTGGCACATCTCCGGAAGCTTCCGTCTCTCCTGAGCATCTACGATGCCTTGGTCTTATCTAAGGAGCTTAGAGATGTTCTCATTCACGCTCTACAAAACCCCGAGCGGTATCAGGCTCACTTTGCGGAAATTAATATGAAAGAAGCCCAGCACGCTTTGCATGCCGTCGCAGTCACATTTAAGGATGAAGACTTGCTACTGGGAACGGCTGAGCATAATCGGCCGCTTTACGTGACCGGGTACAGCGACGGAGATCGAATTAATCGCATATTGATTGATCCGGGGTCCTCAGTGAACATCATGAGCTTGCGAACTCTGAGGAGTTTGTCAATGGACGTCCGACACCTGTCAAGGGAAAGGATTGTCATTCAAGGCTTCAACCAAAATTGCCAGCAAGTTCTGGGGTCCATAGCTCTGCCAATCAAATTTGGGGATCTGCAAACTGAAGCTAAGATATACGTGATCGACGCCGACACGTCTTATAAGATTCTCTTGGGGCGGCCGTGGCTCCACGATTACGGCATCATCCCGTCAACTCTCCATCAATGCATGAAGTATACTAAAAATGGCGAAGAAAGACACATTGACGGAGACATCCAGCCGTTCGGTGTGCATGAAGTTCGCTATGAAGATTCTCGGTACTTTACGAACCACCAAAATGCTAAGCCACAACTGACTAAGGATAGACCGGCCCCAAGACTCAAAAGCAAATCTGCACCGGCTGTCACTTTCGAAAGCAAAAATACCCAAGTGCGCCCGCATTTCGGCAGCGACACTGATGAGTCCGACGATGGAAGCCCGTCCTTCCGTAAAACTCGCCCTCATTTCGGCAGCGATACGGACGAATTTGTTATTGAAGGCCCATCTAGCAGTAAAGTCCGCCCTCATCTTGGCAGTGACACTGAAGAGTCAGAAGAAGAGGACCTGTCGTGTAACAGCTGTGCAGATTGGCCCCCCATGCAGCAAGCGAAACTACGAGAGACCTTCGAAGTCGCAGAAGGGTCCCTGGCCATCACAAGGGTGCCGGAACGGATGTGCAAAGAGCTCGACGCATTGTCAGTCTCTACCGTGGACCAGCTGAAAACTTTCTACGTGCCCGGGAGGAAAAATGGACAGAAGGGCATCCTGTTTTACAGGTCAAACCCCGTTGTGTACCTGGAAGATCTTTCTGTCGCGTGCCTTCCCTATGAGAGAGGCATAAGAGCCGTCCTCAATCCCAGATACTATGCGCCCGAGATGCGGGAATACTTTAAGAAGTGCGGATGCCGGTTATATCAAACGGAGTCCGAAGCAAAGTTTTACGAAGGGCTATGGTATCTGCCCCAGGTCCGAGCACTCATCGATGGACGAATTCCAGATAGACGGGGAATAGGCTACATTCAACCTGATTCCAAAGCGTGCTACATGATCCATGTTGGTGAGGCCAGCAAAAGATCAAACGATGATGACGAGATAGCCGAACCAGAAGAAGCTCCTCAAGAGCTCGAAGATGGCGGACAAGCAACCTTTGACGAGCTAACCGAGATTGACTTAGGAACGCCCGATAATCCAAGGCCGACCTACATCAGCTCGCTCTTGTCAGAGAAAATGAAAGCGCAGATAATTGCCCTGCTGCATGAGTTCGTCGACTGCTTCGCGTGGACATACAAAGAAATGCCTGGCCTTTCCCCTGAAGAGGCCGTACATAAGTTGTCTATATCTCCTGATGCTAAGCCAGTCAAACAAGCACCTCGAAGAATGAGAAGGGAGTTGGAAGAAAAGGTCATCGAGGAAACCAAGAAACTCATCGATGCCGGCTTCATCAGGGAAGAGAAATATGCGGACTGGATCGCATGCATAGTCCCAGTGAAGAAGAAAAATGGGCAGATCCGAGTTTGTGTCGATTTCAGGGACCTCAACAAGGCATGTCCTAAAGACGCCTTCCCGCTACCGGTCATGGAAATGATGGTCGATGACACCTCAAATTACGAATTGTTCACCTTTATGGATGGTTCGTCTGGATATAATCAGATCAAGATGTCGTCTGAGGATGAGAAGCACACAGCATTTCGAATCCCGATCGGAATATATTGCTACAAGGTAATGCCGTTCGGACTGAAGAACGTAGGTGCTACATATGAAAGGGCAATGACCAATATCTTTGATGACCTAATCCATAAAGTCGTCGAATGTTACGTTGATGATCTGGTCGTCAAGACTAAAACCAAGGCCGATCATATCCAAGATCTTAGGACCGTTCTCACCAGACTGAGGGAATACGATCTGAAGATGAATCCTCTGAAGTGCGCTTTTGGCATGTCATCGGGAAAATTCCTGGGCTTCATAGTCCGACATCGAGGGATCGAAGTTGACCCATCAAAGATAAAGGCCATCATGGAGATGCCCCCTCCGAAGAGTCTGACGCAGCTAAGATCTTTTCAAGGCAAGCTTGCTTATATACGGAAGTTCATCTCAAATTTATCGGGGAGATGTAGGCCCTTCTCAAAGCTCATGAAGAAAGGAGCTCCTTTTATCTGGGATGCCGAATGTCAAGCAGCGTTCGAAAGCATCAAAAAATACTTGTTGCACCCTCCAGTACTGGCCGCCCCCATTCCGAATAAACCGCTAATTCTCTACACTGCTGCGCTAGATGAGTCACTTGGTGCGCTCCTTGCCCAGAATAACGAGGAGGGAAAAGAAAACGCCCTCTACTACCTCAGTCGAACTCTAGTTGGGGCGAAACACAACTATTCCCCAGTCGAAAAGCAATGCCTGGCTCTGATATTTGCTGTGAAGAAGCTGAGGCACTATCTGCTCGCTCATCGGGTTATGCTGATCTCCAAGGTCGACCCGCTCAAACATTTGATGACCAGAGCGAGCCTAGCCGGCAGAATGGCAAGATGGGCTGTCATGCTACTTGAGTTTGACATAGTTTATACTTGATTGTTAGGATACGTGCGTGTTCAAGTTCTAGTTTAAATACCGCAATCAAGACGGTTTCGCTTGTAGCTAGCCGGTTGAGTACGGGTCGTCCGCAGGGAGATGGGAGTCTTTTTCAAAGTGTTTTTACGAGTTAAGTCCGAAAGTTCAGATTTTGTTGGATTATCTAAGTGTTGAGTTGATATTTAAAGAGAGTTTGTTAGGGTTAGGATTATGTTAGTTTGAGTTAGGAGTCTCCACATCTTTCGTTGCCCCACTTAATATCGGTGTTACGGTAATCGGCAACAACGGGGATTAGCACGACTAGAAAGGAACTTGCGAGTATAAGCTAGGCTTTCCAACGCATAGTCCTTCCTTTTGGTGCTTGTCCGTCCGTTCTTGGCTCTTATCCATAACCTCCGGTTAATTCAACCAAAACCGGTCTCACTACGGAATCACCGCTATCATGTAGGATAGGGTGCCGTAAGGAGCGGATTGTGGTTCAATTAACGGGAGTTGATTTAAGTTGTTGGGGAAGGAAAGAGTGAGAGAGATTTCCTTCTCTCAAACTTCCCTTATCCTACCCTAACAAGTATAGAACTACTCACACTTCATAATACGGAAAAATAAAACAAACAAAAGAGGAAGATAGAAAGAAGGAGATTAGAAGAATACGACTAACTATTTGCGACCTCACCTTGGCGAGGATCGAGCGTAAGTATCATTGTCATATGAATGATAAAGAAAAAGAGAGAAGAAAGAAACAATCAAGCAAATAACAACAACTACTTAACAATTAAAATTACAACAAGTAAAGAAAGAGACAAGCATGATAATAAAAATGGTCTTCTTTATTCATCACTCTTCACTCAAAAGCTCACTACAAGTTTAATGGAGAAGAGGTGAGAAGAGGAAGAAGATAAATACTAAAACTAGGCAAAATGAAAATACAAGAATGGACCCCTTTCCTTCTCAAACTTCTGGGCTATTTATAGGCTGTAGAATGGAAACCTAGGGCAACCACCAGACCAAATATGCAATGACCAAAATACCCCCCAAAAATCTGCAGTCATGGCGCCAAAACGGCCGCGGATCCGCGGCCTGGACCCACCTTTTGCCGCGGATCCGCGGCCTTATTGTTGAATTGGGCTTTCATCTTTCTTGGGCTTCCCTGGTTTGATGTGTACATTATTCTGGCATATGTATTTTCTCAATTTGGCTCCACGATTTTTCCAGAATTTCTGTTGAGGGAAAGGTGGACTTTTTGTCAAGATTTTGTCATGATTGCCTCGAGCTCCGCGTAGATCTCTTGGATTTTGTGCTACCATTGAGCCTTGTGCCTGAAAACGACATTGATTTGACATTTTGTCTTCCTAAACTGGTATCTGGCAACATACGGATGAAGAGCGGAGACCGTGTTTTATCTGTGGTTGGCAGGAACCCGGATTTTGTCGTGTTTTCCATGAATTTCACCGTTTTAGAACCGAGAACCTGTATCCTGCAATTTACTAGCAAACACGGCTCAAGAGTATCTACCGATATGCAATGTGAAAAAAATTGGGCGGTATGAAAATACAAAAATCTGATATGAACAAATACCCCCAAACTTATCATTTGCTCGTCCCGAGCAAAGCCCATTTATTCATAAAAAATTTCCTAACCTCACTTTCGCAGGGAACGCGATTGCACTGAGCATGTGCAACAAGCCGTTAAACCTCTAGGTGTCCCTAGTAGGAGGAGTGTTGTCTCCTGAGGGTTTTCAGCGGATACTACCCACAAAATCCGGTCAAGTTGGTCTTGTAAAATAACTAAGATTCAAACCCTAAAGTTTTGTTTTAGAAAATAACAATTCTATAATCCTAAGTCTAGACCATCGAACCTTTATTTTTCACACCTCGCATCTTATTTAACTACAGATTTTATATGTCTTTACGTGCAGTGCAAATAGTGTCGTTAAGTTCCAGAAGGATCGATTAAAGTCATCATGTCGCACAATAAAGCCCAGATAACAATTTTAAAAGGATCACATAAGTTTTATAAAGAGTTAAGCATTTTTCAAGTTTCGTTTCCCAGTAAGATTTCAACTTCAGAATTTCTATCTTCCTTAACAGGAAACTAAATCGTATTTTTCACTCCACCCTTTTCTTGTTTTCATTTCATACACACCTCTGTGAACGTGCAATAGTCTTTATCAAAGAGTAAAACCTTCATATCTCTGTTAAATTTTTTTTTTAAAAGCCTGTCTTTTATCAAGATTATTCTCACACAAAGAACCGTTAGGAATTTTAACTCGGAGAGAACACTTGCTTGACTTTGTTTTAACCTGGACTTTCTAGGCTTCTTAGCGAGCTTTGGGCCAATGCACCCAAACCAGTTGATTTTAGAGCATTAGGTGTAGAAATACCCCAGCGGACTTAATTACTCAAGTTACCTAGGTCCAAAAACAAAAGACAGTTTGACGTGAAAATCAGATGATTTAATACGAACGGAGATATAACTGGCAGTTCAAATATTTTTTGGATAAAAGACGTGTTTGGTGTGTTTGGTGTGTAATCATTCCAATCAAGTTTTAGATGGGTTATTTTTCAGACTTAGCTCCAATTACGGCATCAATAACATTCCTTCATATTCGCTTTACTTCATAAACTATTCTTGACATTACTTATTTCAGAACAAACCTATTTGATCCTCAGAGAATCATTTATCTGTTTAAAAGTTTAAACATGAAAGACTTGTCATCTAATTCCCAAAATCGTACGACACGTGTAGTGTGATGTAAAGACGTATATCAGCTATAGTTAACTTCAAAGGAGAGTTATCTTTCAGGTTTTCAAAATCCAAACATAAGATCTAGTTATTTCTATTTTTTCAAACAAAAACCGTCGAAATGTTGAATCAAAGTTCTTCCACAAGCTAACTTGACAAAAAAGATTTTATTTTTTAGAAAATTTTCCGATTTTTATGGATTTTATGGATTTTTATGCAGATGCAAAATATACATATGAATGCGAAGGTAAGAAATGCGTACCGAGCGTACCCCCAAACTTAAACTGGACAGTGTCCTCACTGTCGTGGCATGAAGAGAGCAGTTGGAAGGTTCAAAATTGTCGGTTAGTGATACCCAATTTTTATTTGTTTTTGTTTTTAAAGAAAAGAAAAAGAATATACACAAATATAAACAAAATGGTTTGTACATACCCCCAAACTTATTTGGAACAGTGTCCACTGTTCTTGGCTGGATAACCGAAGTTTGGAGGTAGGCAGAGGAAGATTAGGCAGGGTAAACCGGCTCCTGTAGGAATAGGAGCTCCTCTGTTGGTTCGGCGCTAAGGTACGGTTTGCATCGGTGTCCGTTCACTTTGAAAATTGAACCGTCCTTTGGATTCTCCAAATCCACAGCGCCCTGCGGATACACATTCCGCACAAAATACGGCCCTTTCCAGCGAGATCTTAGCTTTCCAGGATGGAAGTGAAGTCGGGTGTCGTAAAGCAGTACCTGCTGACCAGGTACGAAGGTTTTGCGCAAAAGGTGTTTATCGTGAAACACCTTCGTTCGATTCTTAATGACAACCGCGTTATCGTAAGCCTCATCCCTAAGCTCGCATAGTTCGTTCAGCTGCAGCTTCCGATGGCTGCCCGCATCCTCCAGATACAGATTCAGCTCCTTAATCGCCCAAAATGCGCGATGCTCGATTTCGACAGGAAGGTGGCAGGCTTTTCCGTACACAAGCCGATAGGGAGACATGCCAAGGTCGGTCTTATAAGCGGTTCTAAATGCCCAAAGGGCATCAGTGAGTTTCAGAGACCAATCCTTACGGTTCTTGGAAACCGTCTTCTCCAGTATCTGCTTGATTTGCCGATTTGAAACTTCGGCCTGCCCGCAGGTTTGGGGGTGGTAGGGCGTAGAAAGCTTATGATTAATGGAGTATTTCCGCATCAAGGCTTCGAAAGTTTTATTGCAGAAATGACTTCCATTGTCGCTAATGATCGCTCGGGGGTGCCCAAACCGTGAGAAAATGTTTTCTTTAAGGAACCTAACGACAACCTTGTTGTCATTAGTTCGGCTGGGCACAGCCTCGACCCATTTAGAGACGTAATGAACAGCTAGAAGGATGTACAAGTTCCCGAAAGAGCTGGGAAACGGCCCCATGAAATCTATCCCCCAAACATCGAAAATCTCCACAACCAAGATCGGTTGGAGCGGCATCTCGTTTCTCCGGGATATCCGGCCCATGTGTTGGCACCGGGAGCAAGTCTTGCAATAGTCATGAGCGTCTTTGAAAAGTTGTGGCCAGTAGAAACCACATTGCAAGATTTTCTCAGCTGTCTTTCTGGGCCCAAAATGCCCGCCACACGCTTGATCGTGGCAAAATGACAGCACACTCTTGAATTCCTCATCAGGGACACACCAACGAATAATCTGGTCGGGACAGTACTTGAACAAGTAGGGTTCGTCCCAGTAAAAGTGTTTTACTTGGGATAAGAAGCGAAGTCTGTCCTGACTAGAGCATTCGGTCGGTAGTAATCCCGTGGCCAAATAGTTCACAATATCTGCGAACCAGGGTTCGCACGATACTGTCAAGAGTTGTTCATCCGGGAAAACGTCGTTAATCGGAATTGGAAGCGAAGGCGAAGAAGGAAGTCGTGAGAGATGGTCGGCAACTACGTTTTCGCATCCTCTTTTGTCCTTAATGACAAGGTCAAACTCTTGAAGCAAGAGGATCCAACGTATTAATCGAGATTTTGCATCTTTCTTCGCAAAAAGATGGCGCAGAGCTGAATGGTCCGTGTAGACAATGACTGGAGAGCCGATGAGGTAGGGCCTGAACTTTTCTAAAGCAAATACAACAGCTAAGAATTCCTTCTCAGTTGTTGTATAGTTAAGTTGGGCGTCGTTCAGGGTCCGGCTCGCATAATAGATTACGTGCGGCATCTTGTTGATGTGCTGTCCAAGGACAGCACCAATGGCAAAGTCGGATGCATCGCACATAATCTCGAATGGGTGCGTCCAGTCAGGGGAAGAAAGAACGGGAGCAGAAGTGAGTGAGCGTTTCAGTGACTCGAATGCAGTCACACAGCTCGAGTTGAAGTCGAATGGCGTATCCTTGGCCAGCAAAAGAGTCAAGGGCCTAGCAATCTTGCTAAAGTCCTTGATAAACCGTCTATAAAAACCGGCATGGCCAAGGAAGGCTCGGATATCTCTGACGCATCGTGGAGGAGGCAGATTGGAAATGACCTCAATCTTTGCTTTGTCAACCTCTATGCCATTTTGCGAGATGATATGTCCTAAGACAATACCTTCGCGCACCATGAAGTGGCATTTCTCCCAGTTCAAAGTGAGATTCTTGTCCTTACATCGGGTAAGGACAGCGTCAAGATGCAGCAAACACTCGTCAAAGGAGTCGCTGAAGATGGAGAAGTCATCCATGAAAATCTCCAGAAATTTTTCCACCATGTCAGAGAAGATACCCATCATACACCGCTGGAAGGTAGCGGGCGCATTGCATAACCCAAAGGGCATGCGTCGATATGCAAACGTGCCGAAAGGACAAGTGAAAGTGGTCTTGTCCTGGTCTTTTTCGGCGATGGGAATCTGATTGTAGCCGGAGTAGCCATCAAGAAAGCAGTAGTACTCGTGTCCGGCCAATCGTTCAAGCATCTGGTCAATAAAAGGTAGCGGAAAGTAGTCTTTCCGCGTTGCGGCGTTGAGTTTTCTGTAATCAATGCAAACTCGCCACCCAGTTTGGGTGCGAGTAGGGATTAACTCATTCGCCTCGTTGGTGATGACCGTGATGCCCGACTTCTTGGGGACAACGTGAATGGGGCTAACCCACTGGCTATCAGAGATAGGGTAAATGATACCACTATCTAGACATTTGACGATCTCCTTCTTCACAGCCTCCTTCATGACTGGATTAAGACGTCTTTGTGGATCCCGGGCTGGTTTGGCATCATCCATCAGATGAATGTGATGCTCAACGATCAGGGGACTAATCCCCTAGATGTCCGCCATGGACCAGCCAAAAGCTTGCCTGTTGCTGTGCAAGACCGCGAGAAGGGCTTTCTCTTGCTCGGGAGCTAGAGAAGCCGAAATGATGATAGGGAGGGTCTCGTTCTCACCTAAGTAAGCGTACTTAAGGTGAGATGGCAACGGCTTGAGTTCGAGCGTTGGAGGTGAAACGATGGAAGGCAAGACTGGTGCAAAGGTCTCGAACTCAAAGGACTCCAGCAAAGGTTCAAAACGAGTGTAGGCAACCGAGTCGGATGGTTCAGGTAACTCATCCGGAAATTCGAAAGATTCAAACTCGGGTTGTGCGCGGTTAAGATCGTTCGAGAACGTAAAACATTCGTAGTCGTTATCGGGCGCAGAAACAGCAGCAGGTTCGAAGAGAAACGCACTAGTGGCGTCAAGATTATCGTGATCAAACAGAAACTCCTCGAATTCACACTCTTCTGGTGTGATCTCCTGGATCGAGCAGACGTCCAGTATATGAGCATTAGGTTCGGCGGGCTGATTCCCCAACCTAAAAATGTTGAGTTCAATCGTCATATTTCCAAAAGAGAGGTTCATCGAACCGTTGCGACAATTGATCACAGCATTTGAGGTTGCGAGAAATGGGCGACCGAGTATCACCGGAATTTGATTCCGGGGGTTAGCTACAGGCTGTGTGTCTAATACAATGAAGTCGACGGGGAATATGAAGTCCCCGACTTTGATTAACACATCCTCTCGCTCACCCCTAGGATGGGTGATCGATCGGTCGGCCATTTGGAGAGTGCAGTGTGTGGGTTTCAACTCTCCGACGCCTAATTGCTCGTATACTGAATACGGAAGCAGGTTAACACTGGCACCAAGATCTAATAGTGCGCGGTTGATGTTCTTATCCCCAATAGTAATTGAAATCGTAGGACAGCCAGGGTCCTTCCGTTTTTGTGGTAAAGATTGGGTAAGGGCATCACTCATAGCACTAGCCAAGAAAACTTTCTTGGGTACCTGAGACTTCCTCTTTTTCGTGCACAAGTCCTTTAAGATTTTCGCGTAGGACGGGACTTGTTGGACAGCATCTAAAAGAGGAATGTTAATGTTAACCTGTTTGAATAACTCCAGAATCTTCTCCATTTGAGGATTTTGTTTATTAGACCTCAACCGGTTTGGAAATGGAAAATTTTGAAAATTGGTTGAGTCTAATGCTGGAGGAGGAGATTTTGGAGTTGGAACGGATCCCAGAATAGGTGTTTTCGTGGAGTGAGAAGTCGGTCCGTTCATAGAAGAAGAGGAAGGAGAGCCTTGTGAAGAACGGAGAATACGCTCAGAAGACGAAGAAGAAGAAGAAGAAGAAGAAGAAGAAGAAGCGGCGGCCGGGGTGTCATTGTTGATTCGTGTGCCGGTGTTGTTTTGCAGCGTCCTTCCCGATCTCAGTGTGGTCACGGCACTCACATTATGGTTTTGTTGTTCAAGAGCAACATGTGCATTATGTGGGTGACCGGGATTTGGAAGTGGCTGGGACGGGAGCTTCCCCTTCTCTCGCTCGCTCAAGGCCGCGTTCAGCTATGCAATCTGGGCCTCGATGGTCTTGATGCTCTGCCCGTGTGCGGCGGTGTGTTGCACTAAAGATTGGATCGAAGACTGGATGTTGGCGGTAGATTGAGTCGATTGTTTAACAAACGCCTCCAGACTTCGCTCGAGCGAGGAAACCTTATCGTTGTTCGACGGAACAAAGTTGTTTGGTGGAAAAGAGTTGTTGGGTGCAAAGTTGTTCGTCTGGTTTTGGAAAGGTTGGGGTTGGAAGGGCTGCTGATACTGAGTTTGTTGTTGCGCTTGTTGTTGCAGCGGAGGGGCCCTTTGGAAATTGTTGCCCTGGAATTGATTCTGATTCTGATTCCAGGCAAAATTGGGGTGGTTCCTCCAACCGGGATTGTAGGTGGAAGAGTATGGATCATTCCTCGGTCTTTGCTGGAAGGCAGCATTAACCTGATCCTGTCCTTGCGAGGGTGGATTGTAAGGACACTCTTCGGTCAAGTGGGAAGGATCGGAACAACAAGCGCAGATGGTACGAAGGGGGAGAACAGGGGCAGGAGCAGGAGCAGAAAATTTGCGCTCTATCGCTTCAAGCTTTCGTGTTATTGCAGCCATTTCAGCTTTCATCGCGATAGAGACATCGAGTTGGTGGATTCCTACCCTAGACTGACCGGTAGAAGTGGAGGTAGAAGAAGAAGAAGTCGGTCTTGTGCTCTCCTACTGTAGCGTTTGCTCCGCAAGATCGTCAAAGAACTGCCACGCTTCCTCGTCAGATTTCGATAGGAAGTGGCCCTGACAGATGGTTTCCAGCAACTGCTTCGTTGCTGGGTTCAGTCCCTCGTATAAGGTTTGGCAGAGTTGCCATTTCTCTATACCGTGGTGAGGACACTGAACAAGAAGGTCTTTGTACCGGTCAAAGCACTTCCAGAAGGGTTCAGAAGGAAGCTGGGAGAATTGGTTGATTTCATTTCGAATTCTTGCGGTCTTATGATTTGGATAGAATTTTTTCAGAAACGCTTTAACAAACTCGTCCCAGCTGGTGATTGAGTGGGAAGCGGTGCTATACAACCATTTTTCAGCGAGATCGCATAAAGTGAACGGAATGACCCATAGACTTATAGCATCATCCGACAGCTGGGTTGTTTTCATCATGGCACAGACGTTTTGAAATTTATTGATGAAGATATAGGCATCTTCAGATTCGAGCCCATGAAAACGTGGAAGCATGTTGATGAAATGGGGCTTAATTTCAAAGTTGTCCCCATTGGCCGGAGGAAGAGAAAGGCAGGTGGGAAGTGCAGAACGGGTGGGGTAGAAACGATCCTGGAGCGCGATTCGCTGCGTCGCTACAACAGGCGGAGGTGGTGGGAGATTAGTCTCCGTAGGAGGTGGAGCCAATCCAGCGGTGGTCAAAGAGATGTTCGTATTAAATCCCGACATCGCGGAAGAAGAGGTTGGTGAAGGTGAAGGTGAAGGTGAAGATGTATGAACAGAATTCCGGTCAACGTCGGAGTTGGCCGGCAAAGGAAGGGGTGAAAGAGGAGTGGACGGAGTATCGACTTCGGAGTCGATCGCGTAGTCGGTCGCGACTAACGTAACGCGGACTAGACGGGCGCTAGTGTCCCGAGTCCAAGCGGACATACACTAAACGAGTTTAGTATAGTCAAAGCGGAGAAGGTGAGGGTAAGAAAACGTCAATGGAGAAAGGCGATGGGTGGTGGGTGAAAATGGATTTGGCGACAAAAAGGGCAAGTTTTTATAAAAGTTTTTGATTTTTTCTTTTTTTTTTAGAAAGATTTTTACAGAAATATGTACGGATATACGGCTTAAGTAATCACAACCAAGATATGCACAATCTCACCTAGATCTACGGTCGTCTAGGTCTACTAGACCTGCTCCTAACTGTTCCAGAGGGCTAGAAAAAGGACCTCAAACCGCCTCTTCTCCGTCTAATGCGGCCAGATAAGTGCCAGGTAAGTGGGAGGTTGTCCAACGCTTTCGCGAAGTTCCTTAATTAAATAACCACTTGCCTTCGTCACACTTGCCTAGGCACCGCAAAAGTCAGATAGGATAAACAGCCGATGCCTGTAACTAGTCCTCTGTCCTAATGAGCGCGAAGTCCTTAGGGCTGAAGTCTAGTATTTTTTAATTTACAATGGACAATGCATATGCTTTAGTGATTTTTGGGGTCCTGGGAAGGGTGATGAAATCCCCACCCAATCTGGATTGGTTTCAAGCCCTTTAAGTCCGTATTAAAGAATGCAAAACAGTAACAAATCAACTGCAAACAATTTTTATTTGCGGCGCAAAAAATCCTGCACAAGAACAGTTTATTGGAAGGGGGAGAAGAATTTGCGCAAAGAAGGCTGCAGAAAACACAGTTCAGTGGAGTTCAGAGGAGTGGAGAGAAGAGAAAGACTCACCAGAAAGAAAATGGGACCCTGAAGCCACTAAATGGCCGCGGATCCGCGGCCAAACATGTGCTAAGGCCGCGGTTCCGCGGCAAGATAGTGGGCTTGGGCTTTGAAATTTTGTGGAGATGCTGGTCTGTGTCTCCTCTGGTTGTCTGGATGTGTGGAATTCTGATTTGCTCACTGTATCTGCTCCAGATTTTTACAGTAGACCGGATGCTTTGTTTTTGTCCGTCGCGGTGTAGCCGTGAGAATGTGGGTCTATCTTCCCACGTCTTTGGCACTGTACTTGAACTCCGTATTTTCAACGTCTTGGCCACTGAACTCGAACTTGTATTTTCCTTCACACTTGCACAAAAACTAATCAAAAATAACAAGATGGTTTTGTTTACAATGTATATATTTTTTTTGTTTTTTTGTTAGAGTTATACTTACAAATTAACCCGAAATTTCACAAAGAAATAAACTACCGTCTCCCCGGCAACGGCGCCATTTGATTGTTAGGATACGTGCGTGTTCAAGTTCTAGTTTAAATACCGCAATCAAGACGGTTTCGCTTGTAGCTAGCCGGTTGAGTACGGGTCGTCCGCAGGGAGATGGGAGTCTTTTTAAAAGTGTTTTTACGAGTTAAGTCCGAAAGTTCAGATTTTGTTGGATTATCTAAGTGTTGAGTTGATATTTAAAGAGAGCTTGTTAGGGTTAGGATTAGGTTAGTTTGAGTTAGGAGTCTCCACATCTTTCGTTGCCCCACTTAATATCGGTGTTACGGTAATCGGCAACAACGGGGATTAGCACGACTAGAAAGGAACTTGCGAGTATAAGCTAGGCTTTCCAACGCATAGTCCTTCCTTTTGGTGCTTGTCCGTCCGTTCTTGGCTCTTATCCATAACCTCCGGTTAATTCAACCACAACCGGTCTCACTACGGAATCACCGCTATCATGTAGGATAGGGTGCCGTAAGGAGCGGATTGTGGTTCAATTAACGGGAGTTGATTTAAGTTGTTGGGCAAGGAAAGAGTGAGAGAGATTTCCTTCTCTCAAACTTCCCTTATCCTACCCTAACAAGTATAGAACTACTCACACTTCATAATACGGAAAAATAAAACAAACAAAAGAGGAAGATAGAAAGAAGGAGATTAGAAGAATACGACTAACTATTTGCGACCTCACCTTGGCGAGGATCGAGCGTAAGTATCATTGTCATATGAATGATAAAGAAAAAGAGAGAAGAAAGAAACAATCAAGCAAATAACAAAAACTACTTAACAATTAAAATTACAACAAGTAAAGAAAGAGACAAGCATGATAATAAAAATGGTCTTCTTTATTCATCACTCTTCACTCAAAAGCTCACTACAAGTTTAATGGAGAAGAGGTGAGAAGAGGAAGAAGATAAACACTAAAACTAGGCAAAATGAAAATACAAGAATGGACCCCTTTCCTTCTCAAACTTCTGGGCTATTTATAGGCTGTAGAATGGAAACCTAGGGCAACCACCAGACCAAATATGCAATGACCAAAATACCCCCCAAAAATCTGCAGTCATGGCGCCAAAACGGCCGCGGATCCGCGGCCTGGACCCACCTTTTGCCGCGGATCCGCGGCCTTATTGTTGAATTGGGCTTTCATCTTTCTTGGGCTTCCCTGGTTTGATGTGTACATTATTCTGGCATATGTATTTTCTCAATTTGGCTCCACGATTTTTCCAGAATTTCTGTTGAGGGAAAGGTGGACTTTTTGTCAAGATTTTGTCATGATTGCCTCGAGCTCCGCGTAGATCTCTTGGATTTTGTGCTACCATTGAGCCTTGTGCCTGAAAACGACATTGATTTGACATTTTGTCTTCCTAAACTGGTATCTGGAAACATACGGATGAAGAGCGGAGACCGTGTTTTATCTGTGGTTGGCAGGAACCCGGATTTTGTCGTGTTTTCCATGAATTTCACCGTTTTAGAACCGAGAACCTGTATCCTGCAATTTACTAGCAAACACGGCTCAAGAGTATCTACCGATATGCAATGTGACAAAAATTGGGCGGTATGAAAATACAAAAATCTGATATGAACAATACTCCTCAGAAAGCAGTGAAAGGGCAAGTTTTTGCAAATTTCCTTGCCGCTCATCCTATACCAGAAGGGTCGCCGCTAAATTGTGAGTTACCTGACGAACAAGTGCTGCACCTCGAGGAAGATGGGCCATGTTGGGAGCTCTACTTCGATGGAGCCTCATCAATAAGGACCTCCAGTAAATCAAGCGTCCCGGAGATAAAAGCAGGGATAGGATTGGTGTTCATCACACCATCAATGGGAACCCTACGGCGTTCTTTCGCTCTCACCGAGCCTCGAACGAACAACGAAGCTGAGTATGAAGCCCTGATAGCTGGTCTGGAACTCGCCATAGAAATGAAAATCCTTCGGCTACGGGTTTACGGTGACTCCCAGTTTGTCGTCAACCAAGTAAGCGGCAATTATAAGATATACAAACCCGAATTAGCTCGGTACAGAGGCCGAGTGGTGGAACTCATGAAACGGTTCACTCATATTGAACTAACGAGAGTCCCTAGAGCGTTGAACGGAAATGCTGATGTACTCGCTCGCCTGGCCAAGGAGCTGGCTGATCCTGACATGGACGAAATTCTGATCACAGTCAGAAGCCGGCAAATTCTACCCCCAGTCTCTCTACGAGAAGAGGAAAGCGCGGAACTGAAGAGCAGACCTGCGGAAGAAGCTTCGATCATCCAAGACGAGCCCGATTGGAGAGAACCCTTCATAGAGTACCTCCGATACGACAAGCTGCCCGAAGAAAAATCTGCGAGGATTCAGCTGAAGAAAAGAGCTCTCCGATACGTGTTTGTAAATAACACGTTATACCGCAGGTCATATGACCAACTCTGGCTCAAGTGTCTGTCATTGGCCGAAGCCCAAAAGGTCATGAAAGATGTTCACTCGGGCGTTTGCGGTGCTCACTAATCTGGCCCCAAGATGCGACTTCAAATCAAACGGCTTGGGTATTACTGGCCCACCATGATACGGGATTGCGGAGAGCATGCAAAGAAATGTCAGATCTGCCAAATCCATGGTGATTTCATTCACAAGCATCCTAATCCGTTGCATCCTACGGTGGCGTCGTGGCCCTTCGAAGTCTGGGGCACCTACATTGTTGGACCAATTGATCCTCCATCATCCAAAGGCCACCGGTTCATATTGGCCACGACAGACTACTTCTCCAGATGGGCTAAAGCTGTCCCGCTAAAAGAAGTCAAAACAAAAGATATTCTGACATTCTTCCAGCATAATATTCTATACCGCTTCGGTGCACCAAGAAGAATCATTTCCGACAATGGGCCTTCTTTCAAGAGCTTCAATGTCTCAAGGTTCGCTACTTAGCACAAGATAGACTGGAGATATTCCTCCATCTATAATCCAAAAGCCAATGGGCTAGCCGAAGCCTTCAATAAGACTCTATGCAAGCTCCTGAGGAAAAATGCTTCAGCCAACAAGAGAGACTGGAATCTCAAACTTCACGAGGCGTTGTGGGCATATCGTACCACGCACCGTACTCTAACACAGTCCACTCCATACTCATTGCAATTCAGAGTGGAGGCGGTCCTCCCCCTCGAAGTCGAAGTTCCAAGCTTAAGAATGGCCGTTCAGCACGAGTTGACGGAGGAGGAAAACGTGCTCCTTCGACTTGAAGAGCTCGATGCCCTAGAAGAAAAGAGGCTCGCGGTACAGCAAAATCTGGAGCTATACCGAGCCCAAATGTCACGGGCCTATGACAAGATAACCCGTCTCCGCGCTTTCAAGAAAGGTGAATTGGTGTTGGTCCTCAAAAGACTGATCATCCCCAATCGACATGCCAAGGGAAAATTCGAGCCAAACTGGGAAGGACCATACGTCATCGAGAAAGTGTTCGACGGAGGATCCTACCAACTAGTAAGTGCCGAGGGAGAAAGGCCCATGCCACCCATCAATGGTCGATATCTCAAGAAATACTACACGTGAATGCTCCAAGTCGCGGGCGAATTGAGCACATCAGCCCTACGGTCTGGATCATACATCCTGCAAAACCGTATACAATCCACGGGCGTAAATGACCCCTATCTCTCCCAAATCCTGCCGGTGAGACTACTTTTAAAGTCCCACCAGCGGCAAAAAAAAGAAGAAAAGAAAAAAAAGGAAAGAAATAAAAAAAATAAACGGTATGTCCACAAGCAAAACGGGCACGGATGAAAACCCGAAAGGGCTCCGAGAGTAAAAACAGCAGGACTACCGGCGAGTCTGTGAAAACCCGAAAGGGCGCAAGCTCGTGAAAAGAGATGAAATACACTCGCAAAGTCCTCTCGACCTTGTGAGGAGAAAACCCTGCGTGAGATCCTTACGACTCACAAAGGAGCAACACACTTAGGAATCCTCACGATTCCTAAGGAGAAAATACACCTGCGGGATCCTTACGACTCGTAGGGAGAAAATGCTTTTATGGGACCCTCACGGCCTATAAAATTGAAAAGCCTTAGGTGATAGGGACCCAAACCTGTCTCCTAAGCCATCGTTCACCAACGGGCAACGGCAAATGATGAGTCGCTCCTGGCATTTCGCTTCAGTGTTAGCGGTGCTGATGCCGACTAAAAGCCCAAATCCTAAGTCCTCCCAAGGCAAATGATGAGTTACTCCTGGCATTATTCCAGTGCAGCAATGCTAATGCTAAACAAGATCCAAATTCCAAGTCCCCAAACGGAGAATGATGAGTCGCTCCTGATACCATATTCCAGTGTAGCGATGCAGACGCCAACCAAAATCCAATTTCTCAAAATTCTCCGGCCCTACGGTGGGTCCCCAAGTTGACCATCGTATACAATCCACGGGCTCAAATAATTCTCATCATACCCATGCCCCACCGTAATCACCAGTTACGCGGCTGGTCTCCGCTTTGGGAATGATGCTCCATTGATAAGACCCACTCATGTGTCCTCACGATATATGAGGAGAACAAACCTTTGTGGGATCCTTACGACTCATAAAGGAAAAACACACTTAGGAGTCCTCACGACTCCTAAGGAGAAAATACACCTGCGGGATCCTTACGACTCGTAGGGAGAAAATGATTTTATAGGACCCTCACGGCCCATAAAATTGAAAAGCCTTAGGCGATAGGGATCTAAACCTGTCTCCTAAGCCATCGCTCCCCAATCCCCAAATGGCGAATGATGAGTCGCTCCTGGTACCATACTCCAGTGCAGCGATGCAGACGCCAACCAAATTCCAAATCTCATACCCCAACGGCGAATGGTGAATCGCTCCTGGTACCATATTCCAGTGCAGCGATGCAGACGCCGACAAAGTCCCGAAATTTTTCCGGCCCTACGGTCTGGATCATACATCCTGCAAAACCGTATACAATCCACGGGCGTAAAACAATCCCAACCTCTCCCAAGTCCTACCAGTGAGACCACATTCAAAGTCCCACCAAAAAAATAAAAAATAATAATAAAAAAACCAATTCCCAAATCCTCCCGGGACAAATGATGAGTTGCTCCTGGCATTATTCCAGTGCAGCAATGCAGATGCCGAAAAAAAAATTCCCAAATCCTCCCGGGGCAAATGATGAGTTGCTCCTGGTATTATTCCAGTGCAGTAATGCAGATGCTAAACAAAAACCAAAATCCCAAAATCCTCTCAATGACAGATGATGATTCGCTCCTGGTACCATATTCCAGTATAGCGATGCTAATGTCAACCCAAATCAAAATCAACAAGTCAACTTTCACTCCAACACCGAAGAAAGCGGAGCAAGTCAGAATCCGATCTCGACACCGCAAGAAGCGGAGCAAGTCAAGTCTACCCCTGACACTGCAAGAAGCAGAGCAAGTCAAATCAAGCACCGACCGTCCAAGTCGTTAAAAGGGCAGAACCGACCGTCCACGTCGCAAAAAGAGCAGCACCGACCGTCCAAGTCGCTAAAAGGGCAGAATCGACCGTCCATGTCGCTAAAAGGGCAGCATCGACCGTCCATGTCGCTAAAATGGCAGCACCGACCGTCCACGTCGCTAAAAGGGCAGAACCGACCGTCCACGTCGCAAAAAGGGCAGCACCGACCGTCCAACTCGCTAAAAGGGCAGAATCGACCGTCCACGTCGCTAAAAGGGCAGCATCGACCATCCATGTTGCTAAAATGGCTGCACCGACCGTCCAAGTCGCAAAAAGGGCAGCATCGACCGTCCACGTCACAAAAAGGGCAGCACCGACCGTCCAAGTCGCAAAAAGGGCAACATCGACCGTCCAAGTCGCTAAAAGGGCAGCATTGACCGTCCATGTCGTAAAAAGGGCAGCGCAGGATTTCTACAAAGCGGGAACCAGATCACTCCGGGCCAGGGAAACGTCTATCACGGACACTCCGTCTCGGAGACATGTCAAGCAACGACCGTCCATGTCGTAAAAAGGGCAGTGCCAGCTTCCCAAAAAACGGGAACTAAATCAGGTCGCCTCTAAGTAAAAGAAGATCCATCAATTTCATGCACACGACCCGCATATGTGGTGTGCATTTATTGATGGGGGCAATTTGTTGGGGTAAAAATTTACACCCCGGTTGACCAAGTCAAAATCAAAGTCAACCCCAAGCTAAGTGGGCCCAAGCCCAGATCCAGTGGGCCCATGCCCGGGTCGAGCCCGAACATGAAGCGGCCGGCCTCCCCCATGCCAAGATAAAAATTTTGTAATAAATAATTTTGTTGTATTTATTTTATTTTATTTTATGGATAAATGTAAGAAAAATAGGCATAAAGCCAAATTTTTGTAAAGCCCATGGCTTATGTGCAAAAAGAAATGGCACATGAGCCATGGGATAGGCAAAATGTCATTTTGTGAAGCCCAAGGGGCTTTGTGTAAAGTGTATAGCCTATAAAGGTAAAGATAATGAAATATCTCAACAACTTTTTCTCTCTTTGAAAATTTTCCAGATCTGAGATCTTTTCTCCTTCTTCAAGGTTCCAAAACCTTCTTCTTTCTCTTGAATTAAATCAAGAGTTTTAATCTTCTTTTTATAAAACAAAATAGTTTTTCACCACCAAACCCACAAAGGGGAACTTGGATCTGTCACTAGATCTCAAAAAGGAGAGATTTTTAAAAAAAATCCCATATCTCTTGATCTTCAAGATCCAGCTAACAGAGGAGGAAGAAGAACATCTTTCACTAAACCCCAAAAAAAAACACACACTCAGGAGTCCAACTCCTCTCTGATTTCTCTTCCGAGAAATTTTTTTAGGCTAAAAGCCTCTTTTTTCTCGTCGGCGCTCAAGCGCAGAGCGCCCGCGTGCCGACACGTGGCGCCCTTACGCTCAAGCGCTCAGCGCTCGAGCGCAAAGCGCCCACGTGCCGACACGTGGCGCTCTTGCGCTCAAGCGCAAGCGCTCGAGCGCAAGTCGCCCCGGTGCCGACACGTGGCGCGCTTGCGCTCAAGCGCCCAGCGCTCAAGCGCCCAGCGCTCAAGCGCAGAGCGCCCACGTGCCGACACGTGGCACTCTGGCGCCTGAGCGCACAGCACCTAGGCGCACAACGGCCAAGGTGCTGCCCCACGCATCCTTTGGATGTCTTTTTCCCCTTTATTTATATATACATATGTATACATATGTACACATACACATACTCCACGACACTGTCCCTGCTAGAAAAAAAATTCTAACGGGGCGCTGCCCCGCAAGGGGGCTGCTAGCCCCCTTGACCCCAGCCAGCTATCCGGGTAGCGGGACCCCCGTAGAAACTCTGCGTGGCTCCCGATATATCCAAACCCCCCCTCCAAAACAAAACACGCGTACACTGCACTTTGAGTTCGCATGACCAGTTTAACCCGTTAATCGGAGATTCCCTCGCCCCAAAGGTGGGGGTAATTAACGGCAGCTTAGTCCGCGGCTGTCGGAGATTCGGATCCCCATAATCATTAAACCCTAGCCTACCCTAGGCAGGGGGAATCTATAGTACGCCTGACAAGCGCGCGCGTATTCCCATCTCAATGGGGTGACGAAAAACACCCTACAGTGGACATACCTTTTTTTTAACGATGGAACTCCCGAAAGTAGTTTCGCCGTAGATGCCCATCTGTTTGCCGGTGGGTCTTGAGTTGTAACTATCGCTGTTGAGAATTCGATTGCGATATAGATCTTAAGAGAGGACATCATCGTATTTGAGATGATGCGCCCTGTTTAAGGCGACACACTAGTTTAGAGACGTTTCGGTCCATTATCGCCATGTTTGAGGCGAAGTTTTAGTTTAAGGACATTTTGGTCCATCATTCCCATTTTGGGGGCAAATATTAGTTTAGGGATATTTCGGTCCACTACCGCCATGTTTGAGGCGAAGTTTTAGTTTAAGGACTTTTCGGTCCAGCATTCCCATTTTGGGGACGAATATTAGTTTAGGGACATTTCGGTCCATTATTAGTTTAGGAATATCTCGGTCCATTGTTAGTTTAGAGACGTTTCAGTCCTATTATCACTATTTAGAGGCGAGTATTAGTTTAAGGACTTCTCGGTCCATTATTAGTTTAGGGACATCTTGGTCCATTATTAGTTTAGGAACATCTCGGTCCAATTATCACCATTTTTTAGGCGAGTATTAGTTTAAGGACGTTTCGGTCCATTATTAGTTTAGGGACATCTCGGTCTAATTATCACTATTTTTGAGGCAAGTATTAGTTTAAGGACGTTTCGGTCCATTATTAGTTTAGGGACATCTCGGTCCAGCCTTCCCATTTTGGGGTGATGGAGCTTTTTGGATACTACTCTCAAAATTATGACTCAGGAAGATAGCGAGCGGACACAAGCGTCGTCATCTATCATTGAACCAAGTCATAACTCATCAAGGATAGTATTTTTTGAGGAATCGACCGTTTATTGGCCGGAAGGGTCTTTCGCCATCCATATCCATGAGCAGGTAAGCTCCACCTTGATAGACTTTGTCTATGATGTATGGGCCTTCATAGTTCGGCTCGAACATCCCCTGTTTTGCACGATTAGGGATCATTGGTCTTTTGACGACTAGTACGAGTTCGCCTTGGCAGAATGTTCTCGACCTGGTCAGTTTTTCGTATGACCGTGTCATCCTTACCTTATAAGCCTCCAGATTTTGCTATGCTATAAGACGGGTTTCTTTGAGAGCGTTGTGCTCCTCAAGCCTAAGATGAGTATTTTCTTCATTTGTCAGCCCGTATCGAACTGCTACTCGTAGAGAGGGGAGTTCTACCTCCAGTGGGAGCACTGCTTCCGTGCCGAACACTAATGCTTATGGTGTTGTATTCGTGGACGTCTTGAACGATGTTCGGTACACCCAGAGAGCTTCATGCAGCCTTTCGTGCCAGTCCTTTTTTGTTTCTGGACACTGTTTTCTTTATAATCTTTATCAGGGTCTTGTTGAAAGCTTCAGTTAGACCGTTGGCCCGAAGATTATAGACTGAAGAGTATCTCCAATCTATTTTATGTTGCCGTGCGAAGCGGCTTATTTTATGTCTTCTATAAGCTGGCCCATTATCCGAGATTATCCGTCGTGGAGTTCCGAACCGATAGATGACATGGGTTCTGAAGAAATGGAGGATATTCTCCGTCTTCACCTCCCTTAGTTGTACTGCTTCTGCCCATTTAGAGAAGTAATCGGCCGTTGCCAACATAAACCGATGTCCTTTGGAGGACGCTGGTTCGATAGGGCCAATTATATCTGTTCCCCACATCTCGAACGGCCAGCTAGCCACTGTCGGGCGTAGAGGATTTGGATGTTGATGGATAAAGTCCCCGTGAATTTGGCATAAGTAACACTGCTTCGCATATTCGAGGCAGTCCTGAATCATTATGGGGCAATAGTAACCCATTCTTTTTATCTTCAGTTTCATCTTTGGTCCAGCTTGATGATAACCACAGAGTCCGTCGTGTATTTCTTGGACGACTTTCTTTTCTTCCTCTGGCCCCAGGCATCTTAACCATTAACAATAAAATGATCTCTTATATAGAGTATCATTGACGAAG
Organism: Agapanthus africanus; assembly: GCA_030015575.1. Taxonomy (NCBI): domain Eukaryota; kingdom Viridiplantae; phylum Streptophyta; class Magnoliopsida; order Asparagales; family Amaryllidaceae; genus Agapanthus; species Agapanthus africanus. Next base: position 180,285,100 of record JASDDO010000024.1, read on the forward strand.
GCGAAAGACAGAGCTCGTTTCATGAGCTGATGTCTAGACGACGCATCTTCGGGCGTTCGTTGGGACTTAAAGTAGTCTATAAAGACTTCTCTCCAGTCCTTGACCTTTTCTTCGTTCTCTATTTGAAGGGATACTTGTTCGGTCACATCTTTTCCTTCGGATGGCTCTATTAGGTCTTCCGAAGATATATCCGTGGGTGCAAGAATCCTGCGGTTTTGCACAATGATCCTCACGTCATTGAGGTCTTCAACGGCCATTTTCTTAGCCAATTTGTCCAATGCATCCGCCTTGCCGTTTTCTGCACGCAGTATACTCTCCAGGATGTAGGAAGGGATTTGTGTCAGCAGTTGCTGCACTCTTTTGCCATACTTTTTTTTATCAGCTCTGGCTTTCATGTATGATAGTTGCATTTACTTGACTAACGATCAGCCGGGAGTCTTCATATATGAGGAGGTCTTTGATTCCCATGTCGATAGCGATCTCGAGACTTGCTATCACAGCTTCATATTCAGCTTCGTTATTAGTCCTTGGCTTTGTTAAGGAGAGGGCATAACGCAATATCCCTCCTTGCGGAGTCATGAAGATAAGGCCCACCCTAGCTTTGATTATAGGGGTATTTTGCTTTTGCCTCTTCAAGGAAGATGCTCCATCGAAATAGAGTTCCCGTTGGGAATCATTTTCTTCTTTCTTTTCTTCGATTGCGTCGAATGCATGTTCATCCGGCAACTCACAATTTAAGGGAGAGTCGGCTGGTATCGGATGCTCCGCAAGAAATTTGGCAATGGCCTGCCCTTTCACTGCTTTGAGGGGACGATACGTTATCGAGAACTCCATCAGGAGGAGGGCCCATTTGGCAAGCCTTCATGTTAGTATGGCCTTTAACATTAGATATTTGAGAGGATCCACCTTCGATATGAGATGAACCTCATTAACCAAGGCGTAATGTCCGAGCTTTGTTATTGCGAAGATCAGTGCCAGACAATACTTTTCGATGGGGGAATAGTTGTTTTCTTCCCCCAGGAGAACCCGACTGAAATAGCACAGAGCTCTCTCCTTTCCCTAATTGTTCTCGTGTGCCCATAGCGCACCCAAAGAACTGTAACATTTCAGAAAAAATAAAATATTATTTTTGGGAATTTATAAAGTTAAATAATAAATATTATGAATATTTTGATAATGCGGTATAATTAAATACTGATAAATTGGAGAATATTTTGAAAATTATAGAAATTACTGAAATGAGGGTGCTTTCTATGATTTAAGAAAATTATAAATTTTAATGATTAAATATATTCTATTTTAATACTAATCGCGATTAAATATCACTAATCGTGCATTAAGTTTGATTTGTGCACACGACATGCACCATGTCTTTTTCACTTTGTTACATTTTTTGTAACCATGGCTCATTTGGGTTTCTTTTGTGAAAAGAAAAGAAAAGATAAAGAAAACAAAACAAAAGAAAAAGGAAAAGAAAAAGAAAAGAAAAAGGGAAATTACTAAACAAATAAGCATGTGCATGAGAGAGAAAGGTGAGGGGGTCAATTGACCATGGCCATTCTCTTCCCTCTCCATTTCTCTTCATATTTCTCCTCTCCATTTTCCTCCATGGTTGCTGCCCTCATCTCCCACCTCCTCAAACTCCTCACTTCACCATAAAAAATTCATCAAAAGTCCATCCCCACTTCATTAAAAATGTGCACAAGCTCCACACAAACACTTTGGACCAAGAAAGCAAGGATTTTGGAGACTTTAGGCAACTCAAGAAATTTCTTGAGTTGCCAAATGAGGTACTTTCATCACCATTAGTATAGTATTTCAATTCCTTAAGCACCCATACATGTTTAGAATCGATTTAGCAAAGTTTAGTGAACTTGGAAAATTCCAAGATGAGGTTTGAAGGGACTTTGAATTGTGAAGTGTAAATTGAGATTAGTAGAGGCCTTACAACCCCTGTGGTGATTGATTAAAGACCAAAACCAGAGACTAAAACCCCAATTAGCGAACTTAGAAACCCCGACTTCGGCAGATTTTGTGAAATTGTGATGATATTTAGATATCTGTTATCACCCGGGACACCTGAAAAATATTTAGCAAACACAGTGATGTGTGCAGGTGACCAGAAGACTACCACTGAAATCTTAGCCCCTAATTCATTACCATGGTCGCAGATTTATTTGTATTTGCCGCAAATTGCGGCCATGTTGAGATGAAAACTTATGATTTTTGGTCTGTGTCATTGTTATTTGATATCTAGGGCAACCCCATATGCAAAATTTGCTAATTTTACCTGAGACGAAATCTGGAGGTGGTTTTCCCTAGTTGCTGTTCCGTATTTTGCAATTATGAGACTTTAGTTTTTGTATTTGATATTTTGTTTCCGTCGTGTGGCGTTTGAACGTCAACGACTAAGGTTATTGGTCGTGTTTTGTATGCGAGGCTATAGGTTTTGACCTATGAGCGAAACGTGTGCCGTTTTGGTTTTCCGACTTGGTTTTAATAAGGTTTTGTGAATGTGATATGTAGGTACCCCCACGAAGACTTCGAGACGACGAGGATGAGCATGGCGTCATCGACTCCAGCAAGAGAAGATCAAGGTGAGTAGATATATATATATACGGGGGAAGTCGGGTGGATAACGTATAGCACCCCCGTAGTTTCGTAGTGTAGCATACGAATACGTACACACACACACATATATAACTATGTTTATTGTGAGATTATTGATTATCAAGATAGATTCTAGGTGTTCATGATATAGTGTTAGTGTAATTAGAAGTAACTTAGTTTAGCTTCTTAGTCGCGAAACCCTAGATTAGAGATTACACCCACACGCACACACACACACTTGCATACATTTTATTATTTGTGCGTATATGGGGATATGTATATACACACACACACACATAGGTATGCGACTATGTATGTGTGTGTGTGTGTGTGTGTGTGTGTGTACACACACACACATACACACACACGTATACATATACATGGATGATGAGGATAGTATATGGTATTTGGTTATACATGGATGATGAGGATAGTATATGGTATTTAGAGATGAGTTGATGAGATTGGGCATGGTGCCATGGGATCGGTGATGTGACGTGGTTCGTATTATGAGATACGACATGATATTATTGTTGGGGTAAAAATTTACACCCCCGTTGATCGAGTCAAAGTCAAGGTTGACCCCAAGCCAGGTGGGCCCAAGCCCAGGTCAAGCGGGCCCATGCCCAAGTCGAGCCCGCGTCCAGCCTCCCCATGCCAACAACAAAATCATGTAATAAATAATTTTTATGTAATTTTTTTATACATGAATGTATGCAAAATGGGCATAAAGCCAATATTTTGTAAGCCCATGGCTTATGTGCAAAAATGAAATGGCACATGAGCCATGGGATAGGCAAAATGCCATTTTTGCAAAGCCCAAGGGGCTATATGTAAATATGTAAGCCTATATAAGGCAAAATGATGATGAATAAAGTAATACTTTTCATTCCCCCAAAAATTAGGGTTCTTTGTGCCTCCTGCTCCTTCTCCTTCTCCAAGGTTCTAAACCTTCTCATTTCTTTTGAATTAAATCAAGAGTTTTACTCTTTCTTTTCCAAAACTAAGTAGTTTTCCACCACAAAACCCACAAAAGGGAACTCAGATCTCCCATCAGATCTCAAAAAGGAGTGATTTTTAAAATCTCCTACTTCTTGATCTTCAAGATCCGGCCAAACAACAGGAGGAAGAAGAACCCCCTTCATCAGCTTCAAAACATCCTAGGAGTTTAACTCCATATATATAAAACAACAAATATTTCTTTTTTGAAGCATAGCTTCTGTTTCTTAGGCTAAAAGCCTCCTTTTCTCGCCGGCGCTCAAGCGCAGAGCGCCCTGGTGCCGACACGTGGCGCGCTTGCGCTCAAGCGCAAGCGCTCGAGCGCAAGTCGCCCTGGTGCCGACACGTGGAGTGCTTGCGCTCCAGCGCAAGCGCTCGAGTGCAAGTCGCCCCCATACCGACACGTGGCGCGCTTGCGCTCCAGCGCAAGCGCTCGAGCGCAAGTCGCCCCGGGCCGACACGTGGAGCGCTTGCGCTCCAGCGCAAGCGCTCGAGCGCAAGTCGCCCCCGTGCCGACACGTGGAGCACTTGCGCTCAGGCGCAAGCGCTCAGGCGCAAGTCGCCCCGGTGCCGACACGTGGCGCACTTGCGCTCAAGTGCAGAGCGCCCATGTGCCGACACGTGGCATTTTAGTGCCTGAGCGCACAGCACCTAGGCGCAAAGCGCCCAAGGTGCTGCCCCACGCATCCTTTGGATGTCTTTCCCCCTATTTTTATGTACATACATATACATACACATATGTATACATATTTACACACACACATACTCCGCGACACTGTCCCTGTTAGAAAAACTCTGCGTGGCTCCCGATATATTCAAACCCCCCCTTTCAAAACACAACACACGTACACTGCACATTGAGTTCGCATGACCATTTTAACCCGTTAATCGGAGGTTCCCTCGCCCCAAAGGCGAGGGGTAATTAACGACAGCTTAGTCCGCGGCTGCCGGAGATTTGGATCCCCACAATCATTAAACCCCGGCCTACCCTAGGCAAGGGGAATCTGTAGTATACGCCTGACAAGCGCGCGCGTATTCCCATCTCAATGGGGTGACGAAAAACACCCTACAATTATAGCGGGTCCTTAGGCGATGTGTTTCATACACACGCATATATATATGTAGATGGTATCCATTTGTACTAGACTTAGATTAGTACCCAGATCATGATATGATGATAAGGATACCGGATGGATAATGAGGTAAATGTGATATTCGACCCGTACTCAGATTTGGGATGCCGTACAATGGATTTACCGTACGAGCTATATTGATGATAGATCTGCACTCTTGACTCGAGAATGTCATATTATATAGTGTATCGTATGTGATACTATTGTGGCGGGATCACCGACTATTATATATATACATATATCGACTCAGACTTAGGTGGTTTTTCTTACCCTTTTGATTAGTCTTGTAGTTCACTTGTAGATGTTAGACTAAACTCGAGTCATACCTATTTCAAAACTAACGAATCGTGAGTATTTTAAAGTCAGGCTAAGGGATTCTACGGATATTTCAAATAACGTACCTTTTCTTAAAAACACCGTAGCCCCATTTTCTAAACACCATATTTCTTGTTATTTCAAATGGCAAAACTGTATGACTCGTAAATTGTAATGTATATTTCATTATTGCTGCATTTACTTTTCATTTCCATTTATCCTGCTATTTGCATTGCATTGCTTGTCTATATATGTATTTTCGTTAGTAATGATAAAACCTGTTGTTAGGACACCAGCACATTACCGATCATGTGTATGCTCTACGTACACTTGCTTGCTGGCTCACACACATCTTCATCGGTAATTGCTATGTCACGTACACCTTAGAGAATATTATTTCATTGACATAGCTTGCTAGCTGATAGTTCCTATATGTTATTGTTTCATATGTTAGTTTATTATTGCATTCATTGCTTGATATTTCATGCACATTTTTATATCCATTAGTCATGCAATATTATAAGGTCCAGTCCGGATTGCCGGAGCCCAGTATTCATTATTATTGACTTTTATTTTGGATTTCATATTTTCCATGAGATTTCAGGATTTGGAGAAACCGCAAGATTTAATAAACTCATTTATCATTTTAAAAGATAAAAGTACGGTTTTCTCATGTTATGACTGTGATATGTCCACCATGAGTTTTCTCGGCTCTTGAGTTATATCATACACCCGATTCGAGGAGGAGATGAACCGTCTGCGGGTGCATGGTGGACCCGATGCGGTACCCTGTGGCGAGAAGATCGCACATGATGGCGTTTGAGCCTGTGACAGGGGAGCATTGCTGGCCGGTGATTCTATTGAGATTTATGATACAGGCCAGTCCGGATAGCCAGAGCCTGAGATATTGAGATTTGATGATATAGGCCAGTCCGGATAGTCGGAGCCTGAGATATTGAGATTTGATGATACAGGCCAGTCCGGATAACCGGAGCCTGAGATATTAAGATATTGGGATATTGAGATATATATTTTGTGTCGATGCTTGACACTGATTTTCTGATGATTTCATTGATGATACTTAAATGGTTATACAGACATCTCACTATATTAAGAAAGCAGTTTTCTCATTCCTGATGTCTTCTGTTTTCATTATACCGCATTCATACCTCATATTTACGATATATTGCTACCTGAGGCACTGACACGAGCACTTGGGATTGCACTTATGCATAGATGTTTACCCTTGCCTTTATATTATGCTTCAGGCCATATTATCATTGAGGATATATATTACTGATCGTATTGACCTAGGATTGAGTCATACATACGATTTCTGGTCTGTGATGTTTTCTACTCACGAGTTGGCAACTCACCCCCGTTGCGCCGCAGTTTCTTGCAGGTTTTGCCGTACAGGTTCGTTGCGGTTTTGCTGGCACACTGTTCCTTTTCGGGTGATTGTTTTGGTAGGTGGGTTCACTTGCATCGTGATCACCACTGTACCTTTTATTTATATTCATTTGTATTTAGAAACTCCATTAACCAGACTTGTATATTTTATAGACTTAGAAGGCCAGTTGTATATTCTTTCGACCTTAGAATCGCGCGTTGTATTATTATGGTTTTAATGTTGATTTTGAGTTTCCTTTTAAGTTTTGATCCTCGCCCTACGGCGTTGTATATATTATTGCTTGCGTGGTTGTGACCGTAAATTGACGAAGAGCTAGCTCCTGCTTGGGGATGCCTTTATTCATATTATGCATGTTGTACCCTTTTGGGGCCAGTATTTACAAAGGAAACTCTGCCGAAATTTTCAGAAAAGACTTGGGATTTTAAAAATGCATATTCGGCTTATGTTATTAAAACCACTTGCTTTAAAAACTAAACTTTTCCTTCTTTTTTCATCTAAATGGTTTAGATTTCTAGGATTTTGGCTTACTTGAATTAGATGGGGTCCTATAGACTTCATATGATTCAAGTGCCAATCACGTGCCATTTCGGGTCGTGACAAAGTTGGTATCAGAGCGCTAGGTTAACCTTGGTTTGAGTCTATGTTTGACTATGTGGAGCCTAGGGCGTTTGTATATATATGGAATTTAGGCTTGACCTTATGGAACTTAGACTTGGTCGAGGGAGTATTAGACTCGAAATTTCGTCGTGTAGGTTGACCTTGGTTGATGGAGAAGGTGACTTAAGGAGAGTGATGTACCGTGTGTATTTTCCGCGGCATACTTACGATATGCTACTCCTCTTAAGAAGCCTTAGGATGTGCATTTCCTTGCACATTATTATTTTTATTCCTATGATCTATCCTCATCGATATTGGTTTATGGTTTTTGCCGCCACGATTACACGGGCAGAGAGAGAGAGAGAGAGCGCTACGGCTAGAGTTGCGTCAGCATGAGCTCGTCATGAACGAGGACTGATCAGGGCGTGATTCCAGGGACATACGATTACATAGAGGCGTCGTTTTATTGTGGTTTCACGCCATGAGCGTTTGATAGATCGCTTTTACAAGATTACTCGGACGTGCAGATCAGCACCAGAGGATTGAGCCACTGCTAGAGGCCAGCCAGAATGTGATGACCGTCAATGCACCGATTATACTTGATGATTGAGGCACTGTTCAGCGTGTGGACGAATGATTCAGTTGTTGCTGCGACCGACGAGATATCACCCCAGATGTTTGGAGCTAATGCTGCATGAGTTATACTTAGAGATATGATAGAAGATCGCTAGTCATCCAAGGAGGAATGACTAGGACATGTGATTCGTTGCCTACCCCGATGCGAGGTCATCAGACTAATTGATTCCAGCTGGAGACGACTTCACACAGGTACGTTGGGAGTCGAAGGAAAATGATCAAATGTCAAAAACCCATTTTCCAAGTTTAAAGTATTCGGAAAAACATGCAAGTAATTCTGTAGACCCTCTAGAAGAATGAAACCCTAACTCGATATAATGACCATGAGAACGATTGGAAACCTTAGGGTTTGCAGCAGTTTCGCGGTGCCATTGATGAGGCTTGGGTTTGCCCTTCTACGGCCGGTCCATAGGTACTGTGGCATGCACTAGAATACTATTAAACTGTACTCAAGATATTGAGCTCTTGGGGGAAATTATGGAACTTTGACGAATCGATCGAAAGGTTCGACGTCGTTCGGATATCATGTGATGGGATACAGTGCTTGGGAGACTCCAGATACGAGTATAGCCTTTGGAGCACAGTCCATGCAGCCATGAGGAGACGAGTCCGAATCATTCGACATTAGAGAAAGGTGGAGCAAGAGGTTCATACGAGATTTTGACGAGATGACGTTCCACTCCGCTGACATCAGAGATGCGATACGCATGCAGATGCGTTGAATATTGATATATCTTCCAGAAGGAGTCACGATAAGTATGCAGCCGTTCCAGAATAAGAAATAGATTTAGTGAAGGGTGATGACTACCGGGCAGTTTGGCAGAAACGAGATTTGGGAAAGACCTCGATAGGATCTTTCTGGAATACTATACGAGAAGACTTAGACCCAGGAGAGGTCATATTGTGCACACCCAGTAGGCCAGAGTTCGGCATCGTCGACGAGACATGTTATGAGTGACCATGACAGTTGGCCAGAGATCTTTAGAGGATGTGCTAGAGAGAGACTATTTCCGTCATTTTTGATTTTGATATTTTGGGCGATTTATTTGCATGATTGAGATTTTGTGCACCACAGTTGCACTTGACTTCGATTTGAGGTCATTCGAGATGTTGATTTTGATTTCATGCCTATGGTATGCATGTGATTTGACTTGTGTTTTTGGCATAGTTTCCATGCACTTTTAGTATTGGATTCGATTTTGTGCACGCTGATGCATATGGTTGTGAGATTATATACCACGGTATACCTGATTTGGATTGAGATGTGTTGGATACCATCGATTTCGATTGTGATATTCGATATTTGTTTTCGTGCACCTTGTGCACTTGATATGGATTCTTGCGCATATTGACGCGCTTGATGCGATTTTGGTGCACGCCAGATGCACTAAATCGAGATTCTTCGTGCATATCAGATGCACCTGATATTGCTGTCAGGCACATCCGTTGCCTTTGACAGGTGTTTTCGTGCACACCCGATGCACTTAGATTTGTTTCTGTGCACATGTATGGCATATTCATTGATTTCGATTTCCGTGCGCACCAGACGCACGTGGCATTCTTATATACATTTTGGGATTGATTTGAGCAGTATGTTTTTATGATATTTACTATTTGGTATAGTAACTAAGCAGGACTAGTCCAAGAACAGTACCTGGATATATTTTTGCATGCATTGATAGTTATCGAAGGGATTTCCAAAGGAGCTATAGCCTCAGTATTTACCTACGTGTCCGAGACGACACGAAATTTTTTATAAGGAAACCTTTCTAAATTGTTTTCAAAACGGCGGGACGTGTATATCAAACAAAGGGTATATATATATATAGTTATTTTTTTACAATAGACGTCCGCCACTATGCAGTGATACGCGCATCGCACAACAATTTGAAAAGAGTTTGGCATGCATTTCCTTCAGATGTTTCAACTACGCGTACCATGTACGTGTTATAGTTTTGATGTATATCATGTTAGTTTTCGTTTTGGGCTTTGATATTGATGTCGTCGCTATAACTCCGATGATTGCGGGATGCTTGGAGTTTGGATTTTGGTTTACATACTCATTTTTCATGCGCATGCATTGCGCTACTATGTGTTTTATGTATTTATGATTTCGGAGCCCCGACGACTTGATCATTTTACTGAAATATTTTAGAAATTTGGGGGGTTCAAATTTAAATTTGGGTACCGAATTTCTTTAAGCGGGGAAGACTGTAACATTTCAGAAAAAATAAAATATTATTTTTGGGAATTTATAAAGTTAAATAATAAATATTATGAATATTTGATAATGCGGTATAATTAAATACCGATAAATTGGATAATATTTGGAAAATTATAGAAATTACTGAAATGAGGGTGCTTTATATGATTTAAGCAAATTATAAATTTTAATGATTAAATATATTCTATTTTAATGCTATCGCGATTAAATATCGCTAATTGTGCATTAAGTTTGTTTTGTGCACATGACATGCACCATGTCTTTTTCACTTTATTACATTTTTTGTAACCATGGCTCATTTGGGTTTCTTTTGTGAAAAGAAAAGAAAAGATAAAGAAAACAAAACAAAAGAAAAAGGAAAGGAAAAAAAAAGAAAAAGGGAAATTACTAAACAAATAAGCATGGGCATGAGAGAGAAAGGTGAGGGGGTCAATTGACCATGGCCATTCTCTTCCCTCTCCATTTCTTTTCATCTTTCTCCTCTCCATTTTCCTCCATGGCTGCTGCCCTCATCTCCCACCTCCTCAAACACTCACTTCACCATAAAAAAATCATCAAAAGTCCATCCCCACTTCATTAAAAATGTGCACAAGCTCTACAAAAACACTTTGGACCAAGAAAGCAAGGATTTTGGAGACTTTGGGCAACTTAAGAAATTTCTTGAGTTGCCAAATGAGCTACTTTCATCACCATTAGCATAGTATTTCAATTCCTTAAGCACCCATACATGTTTAGAATCAATTTAGCAAAGTTTAGCGAACTTGGAAAATTCCAAGATGAGGTTTGAAGGGACTTTGAATTGTGAAGTGTAAATTAAGATTAGTAGAGACCTTACAACCCCTGTGGTGATTGATTAAAGACCAAAACCAGAGACTAGAACCCCAATTAGCGAACTTAGAAACCCCAACTTTGGCAGATTTTTGGAAATTGTGATGATATTTGGATATCTGCTATCACCCGGAATACCTTAAAAATATTTAGCAAACACAGTGATGTGTGCAGGTGACCAGAAGACTACCACTGAAATCCTAGCCCCTAATTCATTACCATGGCCACATATTTATTCGTATTGGCCGCAAATTGCGGCCATGTTGTGATGAAAACTTGTGATTTTTGGTCTGTGGCATTGTTATCTGATATCTAGGGCAACACTATATGCAAAATTTGCTAATTTTACCTGAGACGAAATCTGGAGGTGGTTTTCCCTAGTTACTGTTTCCGTATTTTGGGATTCTGAGACTTTAGTTTTTGTATTTGATATTGTGTTTCCGTCGTGTGGCGTTTGAACTTCAATGACTGGGGTTATTGGTCGTGTTTTGCATGCGAGACTATAGGTTTTGACCTATGAGCGAAACGTGTGCCGTTTTGGTTTTCCGACTTGGTTTTAATAAGGTTTTGCGAATGTGATATGTAGGTACCCCCACGTATACTTCTAGACGACAAGGATGAGCGTGGCGTCATCGACTCTTGCAAGTGAAGATCAAGGTGAGTAGATATATATCTACAAGGGAAGTCGGGTGGATGGCGTATAGCACCCCCGCAGTTTTGTAGTGCAGTATACGAATACATACATATATATATATATATATATATATATATATATATATATGTTTATTTTGAGATTATTGATTATCAAGATAGATTCTAGGTGTTCATGATATAGTGTTAGTGTAATTAGAAGTAACTTAGTTCAGCTTCTTAGTCGCGAAACCCTAGATTAGAGATTACACCCACACGCACATACACACTTGCATACATTTTATTATTTGTGCGTATATGGGGATATGTATATATATATACACACATAGGTATGGGACTATGTATATATATATATATATACGTATACATATAGATGGATGATGATGATAGTATATGGTATTTGGAGATGAGTCGATGAGATTGGGCATGGTGCCATGAGATCGGTGATGTGACGTGGTTCGTATTATGAGATATGACACGATATTATAGCAGGTCCTTAGGCGATGTGTTTCATACACATGCATATATATATGTAGATGGTATCAGTATGTGCTAGACTTAGATCAGTACCCAGATCATGATATGATGATAAGGATACCAGATGGATGATGAGGTAAATGTGATACTCGACCCGTACCCAGATTTAGGATGCCGTACGATGGATTTACCGTACGAGCTATATTGATGATAGATCCGCACTCTTGACTCGAGAATGTCATATTATATAGTGTATCGTATAGGATATTATTGATGCGGGATCACCGACTATTATATATATACATATATCGACTCAGACTTAGGTGGTTATCCTTACCCTTTTGATTAGTCCTGTAGTTCACTTGTAGATGTTAGATTAGACTCGAGTCATACCTATTTCAAAATTAACGAATCGTGAGTATTTTAAAATCAGGATTAGGGATTCTACGGATATTTCATAGGACGTACCTTTTCTTAAAAACACCGTAGCCCCATTTTCTAAACACCATGATTCGTGTTATTTCAAATGGGAAAACTGTATGACTCATATATAGTAATGTATATTTCATTATTGCTGCATTTACTTTTCATTTCCATTTATTCTGCTGTTCGCATTGCATTACATGTCTATATATGTATTTTCGTTAGTAATGATAAAGCCTGTTGTCAGGACACCAGCACATTACCGATCATGTGTATGCTCCACGTACACTTGCTTGCCGGCTCACACACATCTTCATTGGTAATTGCTATGTCACGTACACCTTAGAGAATATATTTCATTGGCATAGCTTGCTAGCTGATAGTTCCTATATGTTATTGTTTCATATATTAGTTCATTATTGCATTCATTGCTTGATATTTCATGCACATTTTTATATCCATTAGTCATGAAATATTATAAGGTCCGGTCCGGATTGCCGGAGCCCAGTATTCATTATTATTGACTTTTATTTTGGATTTCGGATTTTCCATGAGATTTCTGGATCTGGAGACACCGCAAGATTTAATAAACTCATTTATCATTTTAAAAGATAAAAGTGTGGTTTTCTCATGTTATGATTGTGATATGTCCACCATGAGTTTTCTTGGCTCTTGAGCTATATCATACACCCGATTCGAGGAGGAGATGAACCATCTGCGGGTGCATGGTGGACCCGATGCGGTACCCCGGGGCGAGAAGATCGCACAGGATGGCGTTTGCGCCTGTGACAGGGGAGCATTGCTGGCCGATTATTCTATTGAGATTTATGATACAGGCCAGTCCGGATAGCCGGAGCCTGTGATATTGAGATTTGATGATACATGCCATTCCGGATAGCCGGAGCCTGAGATATTGAGATATTGGGATATTGAGATATATATTTTGTGTCGATACTTGACACTGATTTTCTGATGATTTCATTGATGATACTTAAATGGTTATACAGAAATCTCACTATGTTAAGAAAACAGTTTTCTCATTCATGATATCTTCTGTTTTCATTATACCGCATTCATACCTCATATTTATGATATATTGCTACCTTAGGCACTGCCACGAGCACTTGGGATTACACTTATGCATAAATGTTTACCCTTGCCTTTATATTATACTTCAGGCCATATTATCATTGCGGATATATATTACTGATCGTATTGACATAGGATTAAGTCATAGATACGATTTCTGCTCTGTGATGTTTTCTACTCATGAGTTGGCAACTCATCCCCGTTGTGCCACAGTTTCTTGCAGGTTTTGCCGTACAGGTTCGTTGTGGTTTTGCTGGCACACTGTTCATTTTCGGGTGATTGCTTTGGTAGGTGAGTTCACTTACATCATGACCACCATTGTACCTTTTATTTATATTCATTTGTATCTAGAAACTCCATCAACCAGACTTATGTATTTTATAGACTTAGAAGGCCAGTTGTATATTCTTTCGACCTTAGAGTCGCGCGTTGTATTATTATGGTTTTCATGTTGATTTTGAGTTTCGTTTTGAGTTTTGATTCTCGCCCTTCGGCGTTGTATATATTATCGCTTGTGTGGTTGTGACCGTCAATTGACGAAGAGCTAGCTCTCGCTTGGGGATGCCTTTATTCATATTATGCATGGTGTACCCTTTTGGGGCCAGTATTTACAAAGGAAACTCTGCCGAAATTTTCAGAAAAGACTTGGGATTTTAAAAATGCATATTCGACTTATGTTATTAAAACCACTTGCTATAAAAACTAAACTTTTCCTTCTTTTTTCATCTAAATGGTTTAGATTTCTGGGATTTTGGCTTGCTTGAATTAGATGGGGGTCCTATAGACTTCATATGATTCAAGTGCCAGTCACGTGCCATTTCGGGTCGTGACAAGAATCCTCAAAGGCTGTTGTTTATAGGATAAGGGGTTTTCCCTTAACTGGGGTGGTCAATACCGGCAGATTTTGCAGGTATTGTTTAATTTCGTCTAGAGCATTTTGGCACTTTTGATCCCAGAAAAACAGGGTCCCCTTCTTCATTAAATGACTGTAGGGACGGCATTTTCTCGGAAGGTTGGCTATGAACCGCCGGATATACGCGAGCTTTTCTTGGAGAGAACACAGCTGTTTGAGAGTTCTTGGCGTGAGCATTTCTATAATCGCCTTGATTTTTGAGGGGTTGATTTCGATACCTCGGTGACGTATGATGAATCCTAGGAATTTTCCTGAGGAGACTCCCAACGCGCATTTTAGAGGGTTCAATTTCAGATTATACTTCCGAAGACATTGGAACACTATTTTTAGATGTTCCCAATGTTTCCTGTGAGATTTGCTCTTTACCACAAAGTCGTCGATGTAGCATTCGACAATCTCATGGATGAGGTCGTCGAAAATCTTTGTCATGGCCCTTTGGTAGGTAGCGCTAGCGTTCTTCAAATCGAAAGACATCACTTTATAGCAAAATATGCCCAATGGGGTTCGGATGGCAGTATGTTTTTGGTCTTCAGGATACATTTTTATTTGGTTGTGTTCTGAAGATCCATCCATGAAGGAGAAGACTTCATGGGTAGACGTGTTATCGATCATCAGTTTGGTAATATGTACTGGAAATCATCCTTCGGGCAAGCTTTGTTGAGGCCTCGAAAGTCCACGCAGATGCGCACCGTCCCATTTTTCTTCACCACCGGAACGATTTTAGCGATTCAGTTAGGATATTGCACTTCTTGAATGAAGCCGGAGTCGATTAGTTTCTTGAATTCAGTGACGATACTAATCTCAAGTTCGAGTCGCATCCTTCTTGGAGTCTGTTTCACTGGCTTTATGTCCTGCGATATGGCCAGTTTATGTACCGTTATTTTTGGATCTAGACCCGGTATCTCGGAATAGTTCCACGTGAAGCAGTCTTTATATTGCATGAGCACGTATTTTAACGTGGCTACCTGTTTTTCAGATAGTAGCTCACTGACGAATGTCGGCCTTGGATCGTTTTCTGTCCCCAAGTCAATTTCCTTAGGTTGTCCGCCGTGGTGTGTATCCCATCTTCCAGCTCTTTTAGTGCTGGTGGAACTCTGAGATCACCTCTTCCTCGTCTTCATTTGCGAAGCACATGTGGAGGTCATCCATAGTCTCATGCTCTCTCTCTTTTGAGAGTGTTATCATATGGAAGGTATGAGTTCGCTTCCATTCTTGGTGTTGAGTTGGTCCTATCCTCACGGTATAGGTCCTCTCTGGCTCATGCTTTTACGGCGGGGTTACCCTCCATCTGTCGAAAAAAGCAAACCTGCCTTGTTGATACTGGTCTTCTACCTTGAAGGTGAAGCAGTCTTCAAGGGGATGACCTATTATTTGATGATAGGATCAATAATCCAGATGATGGAACTCGTTTATTTGTTTGGGATGTCGGTACTCCGGAAGCGCCATCATTTGGTTCTTCATGGCAAGGTTAAATATTTTCCTTGTCTTGTCTTGAGGGAAAGAGTATTCCCGACTCATCTTCTTTATAAAGGACGGGCTCTAATCGAGTTCTTCTCGATTGTACGGCGTCTTGGATCCACTTTGTTGTTTTCGAACATTTTTTGCATTCTTTTCCCTATTTTTGCCTCCATTGCGGGATTTTCCCCTTTCGTGAGAACATACAGTGGGCCGGGGATGAAGAGCATTATAGTCTATCTTCTCTACAGATTGCCGACTGAGACGCTGCGTCCTGGCCTTTTCATAAATGGCCATTTCGAGGCTGTGATTGTCCTGGCTCGTTCGACAAGCCACTTTTATTAACTTGTCAATTTATTCTTCCAGCGACGGACTTAACGTTTTTAGAGCGGGATTTTGCTTCGATTTGACATCACGGCTATTGTAACAACCTAGTGCATGTATACTATATTTATTGGGGGTATTTCAAATCTTGCGACATATTTCTTTATTATTGTTGTTTGGGTTACAGATAATACATTTAGCAGCTGTGGTTATTATCTGACCCGACCCTCATGTTCGAAATCCATCATGGTTAAAGATTATATCAAATATTTGCTAGTACAGAGGATCCATGCAAATCGAGATTTTATAAATATATATAATATATTTTAGTATCCGCATGTCTTTTATAATACAAAATAAAAATCAAATAACATATTTTCATATCTAGCCTTGCATCCCATCACACCCCATATCATGGGATTGCACCCATATATCATGTTCGTACCATAATTGTTAAAACATACTCGTTTTGGATCGCTACGTATATTTACGTAGATCCGTACTTGGGGTATACATTTTTATTGACAGGATATCACATTATGGTTTAAAATTTTACGTATATTCTCCATATTTAAAAACTAGATTTTTAGAAGGGACATGGGTAATATTCGGAGTAATCTGGTATTAGCTGTAAAATCCCAATATATATATATATAATATTTTATATAACTAAACTAATATAAAGTGTTAAATATATATATATATATATATATATATATATATATATATATATATAATATTATTAATATAAAATATAATATCCTCTCTGTCTCAATCTCGCCTCTCTCTTTCTCTGTCTCTATCACTTTCTCTATCTCTCTCTCTCTCTCTCTCTCTCTCTATATATATATATATATATATATATATATATATATATATATATATATATATATATATATATATAAGAATAATGGAGGAAAGAGGCCATAGGAGGGAATTTCCTCCTATGGCATCGAAAAAGTTCGACCTCTGTCGTGTTTTCCGACGATCGGAATCCATCATCTTCATCGTTATCATCTAAGATGTGGGTATGCCAAATTTCATGTGGTTCTACAACTTTGTCATCGTTGATTTAGCAATGTAAAAGTTTCTATTGTCGGTAAACCGTTAATTTTGAACCCACTAATTCAATGGTGAAAAAGTTGTAGAATCATATGAAATTTGGTGTACCCATAGCTTAGATGATAACTATGAAGATGATGGACGCCGATCGTCGGAAAATACGATGGAGGGCGTACTTTTTCGACGCCATAGGAGGAGCATCTTTCTTCCATTATTCTCTCTCTCTGTCTTTATATATATATATATATATATATATATATATATATATATATATATATATATATCAATAAAATCTATTTATTAAAACCTTACACCTCTCTCTCTCCTCCTTTTTCTTCTCCCGCGAGTGAACACCCAGAACCTTAACCCACGCTCGCCGCCACCCCTCCCCGCCGTTCACCCTCTCGCTCTCGTCCTCGCCCTTCTCGCCTCCCCTACCTTGCCGCCATCACCTCCACCCCTTCTCCTCTTTTACCCGACAACCCCGAGCACACCCTGCACCTTTTCCTGACCCAAGAAACCCATACCTCGTCATCAGCAACCCTCGTCGCTGGTAGACCAAACCACCATCACCGTCTCCCTCTCGCCTCCCAGCACCAAGAACACCCAACACCATCACCAACGACCCCCCTATACACCCTTCCCCGATCATTGTTAGTTATATGTATGCCCTAGAGGCCATTACTGTACATGAGATGTATATTGTACTGGATGCTTGGACATATATAGGGAGGACTTTCTTGCTCGACATGATAGTATGTTATCTGGTTACTCTTTATCTTAACATGTATATTGATTGTCACTCTGTTACATGTTGGTAAAGCCCTTATGATGCATACTTGACTACCTAGATTATGATGGAGATCATACTAGTGGGACAAAGGTAGTCTGTGAGTACATCCTTTAATGTCCCTAGTCGTGGGTGTATCGAGATATACCAGAGTAGACTAGCGTATACCTTCTTGACCCATGAAGATGGGCGATGGATGATCCCATATTCATTGGTGTTTGACATCAGAGATGATATACGGGTGCTCAGTGAAGACTGGGTACACTGGACGGACTCACCGAGAACTCCCAGATGGTATTATACCTCACGTCAGATGGAAGTTCTCTGGTGACACTGGTACAGGTTAGTCTGTCGACCCGAGATCGTCATAGAGTCTTGTGTGATTCCCACTGTGCTTTGATTTCCACCTTACCACATTCATGAGAACGTGCAAAACGGTGGTTTTTGGGTACAGTCTCGAGTCACATGGAGGCAATGAGCGATAGGAGGGGATTCGTCTCTCCCGGTATTGGGGGTTGATGTTGCGCTGTGCTCGATTGGCCATAACAGGAAGTCCCTGGCCAGGGCTGTTTATGAGATTTACTGGTAAGTGTTATCAGTAGTTTCTCGACCCGTTATGAGCCTCATATCGGCACGACTTATCGAGTTATTGGGGTCTGATGTTTACCACCCCCAGACGAGATATGCGACATATCAGACGAGGAGACCGGACTGTACGGTAGTGTTACTGACAGGCTTTACAGGAGCTAAAGCGGGCTTGCTTATTGATCTTCTGATCGCTCAATACCCGGGTAGCCGTTACGTCCAGCTAGTACCGCTGACGGCTTGTGGGTGCTTGATGTGATCATCACCTACTGCTGGCGTATTGACGAGTCTTTAGAGTCCTACATAGAGGTTTTACTGGCTCAGGCAAAATGAAGTAGGAGCACATATGTGATATGTGCTGGACCGAGAATAATCCGAGTATGTGATACCGTATTCTATTCTCGCAATATTTGTATCGGACGGTTATATGTGATATAGCCGGGTTATCGAATCAAGTATTGATTCGATAAGTTGGTATATTTAATATTAGTCGGTTATATGTGATATGGCCGGATTATTAAATCAAGTGTTGATTTGATAATTTAGTGTATAATTGTATATTTGATATACTAATTTACATTAACTAATATTAGCTCACTTAAGCATTTATTATTCTCACATGTGCACACTTAATATATATGTGATATCTATTAATTGTGTTTTATTTTGTATCATGGTTGTTGATACACACTACATGGGTGTATGAGACTTACCCCATACTAATTATAATGTTGGGTTTTAGTATTTAAAGTAATTCCAAATTAGTGGATAATAGCTCACATGCATGAAGCTTCATGAAGCTTGTGGATGCATTGACTTAGTCCACTAATTTTGTTTTACTTAAGATATTTATTAATCTAACCATTATAATTTAGCCATGGTTATGTCTATACATGAGTTAGTATATGATACAAACTCACCCATGGTTCATTCTCTCACCTTATTAGTTCATTCTCATTTCTTTTGCTCATCTTCTTCTTTCTTGAGCAAAAAGCTTGCTAGGGTTTTCTAAAGAGAGAAAATATTGTGAGAAAAATAAAACTAAAGTGAGCCCACTTCCTACTTCATCATCCTCTACTAGATCAGCACTTTAGTATAGGGTGTTAGCTTCACTAATCTCTCATTAGTGAAGTAGTAGCTTGAGTTAGTGTCTCATCGATGTAGATCATCTTTGGTCTCTAAGACTTCAAGCAAGATCGTTCATTTCACCTTGAGAAGCCATGCTAGAGTCCGGGAGTTCCGTGATCGCAGTGAAGGGAACACTACAAGGAGGTATTGAAGTGAAGGAGCGGTCTACAAAGGTAGTTTTCCTAGTTCACTTAGATGTAAAGAAGTTTACATGTTTCGTATGATTCTCTAGTTATCGATTCTAGTTTAGGGTTCTTTAAAACGGTAAATTTGTGAAAATGGCATGGACGATGCCTCCCGAAACCTTACTGTCGTTCATAAGAACTCTACAGTGGTATCAGAGCTATTAGGCATTGGATGTCGACCTATGGAGGTTCTCACAGTGTGACAGTGTGGCGAAGCATAGGCTCTTACCCCCAGGATGTCCCGAGACCGGAAGGTGTTTCGGCGGGTTGTAGTCCTCGCGAGGGGACATGCGTAAAAAGTAGCTGCTGAGAGACCCGTTGGTGCCACGGTGACCCCATTGGATGTGGTGGCTTCCTGACCTACAGCGGTATCAGAGCCTAGCTAGAGAATTAGACGGATATTGTTAGATTACGAAACCGAAACGAACTCCGAAACTTGAAACACCAAATACGAGTTTCTGTCGATTTTTAAAGTTGTCAAATTTTTTTCTAAATAAGTACAGAATGTTGTATATGATATAACATGAACAATGGAGAAATTTGAGGCATTTCTGTTAGATTTTAGCCGATCACCACCACCCCCATCTCGGCCGAATTCCAAGCCCCCTGCCTAAATTTTTTTCTGTGTTCCATAGACTGGTTTTTGGTGTTTCAGGTGTTGTTTATTTTTGCTAAATTTGCATGAGATGTTAATTTACTATAAAGGCAACTCGGAGTGTTTCGTAGTCGTAATTCTAACTGTTTTCGGGTTACTTTAGACGGTGTTAAAAAGTTCGATCGGATATCAAATACCCGCTTTAACCCTTGCCGGAAAATTTTCCAAGTGTTGGATTTTTTCCGTAGTTAAAAAGCATTCAAACATCATGCAAGTTATGCGATGGACCCTCTAGAAGAACAAAACCTTAAGTCGATTATGTGACCGTCAGAACCGCCACTAAATCCTCGGGTTTGTGGTGGTTCAGCGGTGCCACATATGAGGCGTTGGTTGACCCTTCTACGGATGGTCCATTGGTACTGTGGCATGTGCTGAATAATTTTAAACTACGCTCAAGTGTTGAGATTTTTGGGTAATTGTGGGTGTTTGTTGAATCGATCGGAATGTTTAATATCGTCTAGTTTTTTTTCCTGCGACCGTAAGTGTAATATGTGGTGTATCGCTGGTTTCGTTGCTATATGTCAACGAAAATTGGGATACGCATATTTACTTACATTGATGATATGTGATGTTATGTGTTGATGTACATGTTATATTGGATCGTCGTGTTTTGAATAGACGGGGGTTTTATGTGAGATGAGAGTTTTTATTTTCATTTATGTAAAATTCAATATATGTAATATTCTTTTATTGGGGCACTTCCGGGTTGAGGATGATGTCACCATTGTTGTATATTATTTACTTTTCCGCATTAGAATAGACCCAAGGAGGGGAGCATAAGTAACCGGGTTCTAGAGTCCAGTGGGAGACCAACTAGAGGAGTCGAGTCCGGGTCTCCTAACTCTAGAATTGGTAAAGTTGCTTGCCGCTGTCGTAGGGGTCTAGGGATGTGGGTTTGGCTATTCATCGCGACCGTGGAATCCTGTTTTATACAGGCTCAAAATAAAACACGGACCTCCTAGTATATCCAATATTTCATATGTTTCTTCTGCTGCTTTGTGATGTGATCACTGTGGATTCTGAGACGAATGGATATACATT
The DNA here is from genome assembly GCA_030015575.1 of Agapanthus africanus. Taxonomy (NCBI): domain Eukaryota; kingdom Viridiplantae; phylum Streptophyta; class Magnoliopsida; order Asparagales; family Amaryllidaceae; genus Agapanthus; species Agapanthus africanus. The sequence continues at coordinate 180,306,631 of JASDDO010000024.1, forward strand.
ATATATGAGATATATATTAGATGTTGCTGATGTTTTGCACCCGTGCTAGTCCCGTCCTGGTATGCCGTTAGTTAAGTAACCTAACGGTGCATAACGAGACACTGTGGCGAATGCGGATGGCATAAGCGTACGTTTTATTTTCGTTTCTTCTGTGATGCTTAGGAAGCATAAATGATGGGACTTCATTAATATGATTAATGAAAGAAAAGAAGCCTAAAAGATGTTATGGAATCGAATTTTCAAAAACATGTAGCTCTAGTTGTTGCTTTGCATAGCGGTATTCCTTGTAGAATATTCAGCACCTTATTCGATAAGGAAAGAGCCGAGATCCTTTCACCGGGAGTGACCTCTTTAGCAATAACTGACAGATGTTACAACCCTTGGTTTCGTCTTTTGATTGCTTTTCTAGTTCTTGCTTTGCATAGTTGTATTGTGAATATCCTGCACCTCATTCGACGAGGAAAGAGCCAAGATCCCTTCACCGGGAGTGACCTCTTTAGCGAAACTACAAAAGCCTCAAAAACACTCCATTTAAAATCATTTGATTCTACAACGATATCAAGTTCATTACGCAAAAGGTTTTCTTAAAAACCTGTCATAGCCCTCCGTCATTTCAGATAAGTACTTCATAGTATTCGTGCTACGTTTGTTGGCTTTCGTCAAGGCATAGTGTGCAGTAGCTATTTATGCTTATCTGCATAAGCATATGATGCGATTGAGTTAGGGTAGTCGTGCGACTTTGTTGGCTTTCATCAAGGGTCATGCGGGTGGGTTAAATTCAATCAAGAAATGTACGGGTTGAACTTGATTAGCAGCCTATGGTTTTTAGCATTCATCAAGGTCATAGGATGCTAGGGGCAAAATTATCGGGAATTTCAAGTATTGAAATTTGCAATGAGATTGCATACCTTCTATGAGATAGTTGGATCCCGATACCCACTGCGAGTAAGAGTTACTCCTAGGAGAGTTTTGTACTTTACAATTAGCCGATGAAGTAGGTGTCTAGAAAGGTGTCAACGGGGTTACGCCCATGGGAAAACGAGGTTTATTTTAATTAGGTCCGTGCGAAATCACGGGGAACCTCCCTCAAAGTACCGGCACTGGCCTGGCTGAAAGATTGGCAAACTTGTAAGGTGTAATTAATCCCGGCTAGTCTTTGTTTTTAGGGTTTGAAGGAAGATTTGATAAAAACAGTGGGAGCCATCCTGATTAGATAAAATAATAATCAATCTGATCTTACAAGAGCATACGCTGAGTGTTTTCTTCTCTCTCTTTCCAGGTAGCGACCATGTCATGCCTTAATCAAGATAATAATATGGATGTATTGACTGAACCCACTTGTTATACTGAGCTGGGGAACGTTAGTCCCTCTCCAACTTATAATTGTTATAAGTCCGAGCAGGAAATAGGGGATTACCAGAATTCCCGTGCCGTCCAAACGAATAAAGTGCATCATGATGCATCTTCTTCGGGTGTGTTCATTAGCGAGAACTGTTTCTCAGTATCCTCTATGTCCTGGGTATTTGATACCGGACCAGGATCTCGCAAATGTAATATGTTACATGGGCTACAGACAGGTAGAGAACTGGGAATGAGTGATAGGTTTCAAGAGTTGGAAACGGTGCAATTGTTGCAGCCAAGATGTTGGCAGTTATCCCCCTGTATTACCCAATACATTGATTCTGAACGAATGTTATTAGACACCGAACCTGATAAACAACATCATATCAGTCTCTTTATTAAGTAAAGAAGGATATAATTTTGTATTGTTGGATAATGTTTTGAACATTTCCTATATCAAGAGTTGATCGGTTCAGGCACGTTATCTAAAAGCATATACGTTCTAAATCAAACCACAGTTCTTAACGTACAGAACACACACAAGGGGAATTGTTCAGAAATGAACGAATCCTTCTTGAGGCATTGTAGACTAGGTCATATCAATGCGACACGGCTATCTAAGTTGCATAAGGATGGATATTTTAATCCGTTCGAATTTTCATCTTATGACACTTGCCAGTCATGTCTCAAAGGCAAGATGACCAAAACTCCGTTTACTTGAAACAGAGAAAGAGTTAGTAAACTCTTGGGATTGATACATGATGATGTATGTAAGTCCCTTGTCTACACATGCCAGGATTGGTTCTTTATACTTCATTACATTCACTGATGATCTTTCAAGATTCGACACATGTTCCTGTTGAAACAGAAGTCTGAAGCTTTTGAGAAATTCAAAGAATATATGTTAGAAATAGAGAACCAATAAACGGGTATAAGTATTATATCCTTTGATGTGATCAGGGAGGAGAATACTTGAGCATGGAGTTCCTGGATTATTCAAAAAGAGAATGATATTCTCTCTCAGCATTACTCCTCCGTATACACCATAGCACGTCGGTGTATCGGGGCGGAGCAATCGCACCCTATGAGATATGGTGCGCTCTATGATGAGTACTACTGAGTTGCCTATTTCCTTTTGGGATTATGCTCTTGATGTAGCTGCATACCTATTGAATTGAGTTCCAACCAAATTAGGTGCCTACCACTCCATATGAGATATGGTATGGGAAGAGCCCATCTCTTAAGTAAGTTAAGATTTGGGGTTGTCCGGCCTATGTCAAAAGCAAAATCCGGACAAGCTCGAGGCAAGGCCAGTTCTGTGGAAGTTTGTTGGATATCCCAAACATTCGTAAGGGAATATCTTCTACCATACCGAGGAACAAAATGTGTCTTATTTCTCGGCATGCCACCTTTTAAAAAAAATGAATTTATTTTGGAAAGAAATTTGTGGTCATGAGGTAGAACTGGAAGGAGTTCCAGCTATCAAACTATAACTGATGATTTGGTAGAACTGGAGGATTCGATAGCTCCCGACGAACCTCAGCCTCTCCACCGATCTGGTAGGGTTCCTCATCCACCTGAGAGATAATTCGGTTTTCTCTATGACAGTGGGAGCGAGGATTGCATCATAAGATGATGACCTAACTAGTTTCGAGCAGGCCATCAAGAGTGTGGACTCTGTAAGAATGGCTAGATGCTAAGCGATCTGAGATGGAATCCATAAACACCAACAAAGTATGGACGTTGGTTGCTTTATCTGAAGGGTTAAATCCCCATCAGGAGCAAGTATATCTTGAGAAGATTACTTGGTGTAGATGGAAAAGTTGAGACTTTCAAAGCTAGAAAAGTTGTAAAAGGTTTTCGTCATTGACCAGGTGTGGATTATGATAAAACCTTTTCTCCTGAAGCTATGCTTAAGTCCATCCAGATCCTACTTGCCATTGCTATATACCATGACTACGATATCTGGTTGTTGGGTGTCATGACTGCTTTTCTAAATATTGATTTAGAAGAGAGTGTCTATAAGTACACAGCCAGAGGGCTTCGTAGACAGTGGGAGCAGCGGAAACGTGTGCAAGTTGCTTTACGGGTTAAAGCAGGATTCACGGAGTTAGAACATCTGTTTTGATGTGGTAGTCAAAGCGTTTGACTTCATCAAAATAGTAGATGAACCTTTTATATACAAAAAGGTAGTAGAGAGTAAGGTGGTCTTCCTCGTATAGTACGCGGATGACATACTCTTGATAGGAAAGGAGTTTCCTATGCTATGCTCGGTCAATCTCCTCTTATCACATGGATTCTCCATATAGGATCAAGGTGATACCTCCTAAATCCTGGGTCATGGATCTATGAGATAGATCTAAGTGGATATTAGGATTCTCACTAATTGTAGTGAGATGGTATCAATCGATCCTGGGGAGAATCACTGGATAGCTTTCAGGGTGGTAAGGTCGACTGAATGTCAGTCACAAGCATTGTCTTTACCCTCAATGGAGGGACGGTATGTTGGAAGAGTTCCAAGCTAGATACCGTGGCAAACTAGACGATAAAGGCTGGATAGATCGCTACCAAAGATGCTACCAAAGAGGAAGTCTGGGTGTATATAGTTCATGAGATGAACTTCGTTCCTACCATTGTGTGACAACAGAGTTGTGGCTTAGGCCTAGGAACCCACGTACCATCAGTGATCCAGACATATTCTAAGGCAGTATCACCTGATCATGGGGATGGTTGATCTCCAGGGGATCGAGGTTAGGAGAGTAGACTCAGAGGACAACATGGCGGATCCACTCACAAAGGCCTTTTCCCAGAGAGGGACTTTTATGGGATGGTTGAGTATGAGATAATACAACCACTGCTATATGATGGCCCTAGTGCAAGTGGGAGATTGTTAGTTATATGTATGCCCTAGAGGCCATTACTGTACATGAGATGTATATTGTACTGGATGCTTGGACATATATAGGGAGGACTTTCTTGCTCGACATGATAGTATGCTATCTGGTTACTCTTTATCTTAACATGTACACTGATTGTCTCTCTGTTACATATTGGTAAAGCCCTTAGGATGCGTACTTGACTACCTAGATTATGATGGAGATCATACTAGTGGGACAAAGGTAGTCTGTGAGTACATCATTTAATGTCCCTAGTCGTGGGTGTATCGAGACGGGGTATCAATATACCAGAGTAGACTAGCGTATACCTTCTTGACCCATGAAGATGGGCGATGGATGATCCTATATCCATTGGTGTTTGACATCAGAGATGATATACGGGTGCTCAGTGGAGACTGGAAGTGACAGCAAGGGTGACTTATCTGTCAACTTTTCCACTATCACCCCCAAAAAACCAAACTCTGCCTTACGTAAAGTTGCCAGAGTACGATTAACCTATGGATTTGAAATCACTGCTTATATACCTGGTATTGGCCATAATTCACAAGAACATTCTGTAGTATTAGTAAGAGGAGGAAGGGTTAAGGATTGTTTAACATATTAACTACTAGTTATAGTTGAAGTTTGAACTTCAATTATAGACACGAGACTATGAGCTTATTCAATTACAACTAATGGTCATAAAAATTCCTTTTCAAATTTTCCCTACACTGGACGGACTCGCCGAGAACTCCCAGATGGTATTATACCTCACGTCAGATGGCAGTTCTCTGGTGACACTGGTACAGGTTAGTCTGTCGACCCGGGATCGTCATAAAGTCTTGTGTGATTCCCACCGTGCTTTAATTTCCACCTTACCACATTCATGAGAATATGCAAAACGGTGGTTTTTGGGTACAGTCCCGAGTCACATGGAGGCAATGAGCGATAGGAGGGGATTCATCTCTCCCGGTATTGGGGGTTGATGTTGCGTTGTGCTCAATTGGCCATACCAGGAAGTTCCTAGCCAAGGCTGTTTATGAGATTTACTGGTAAGTGTTATCAGTAGTTTCTCGACTCGTTATGAGCTTCATATCGGCACGACTTATCGAGTTATTGGGGTCTGACGTTTACCACCCCCAGACAAGATATGCGACATATCAGACGAGGATACCGGACTGTACGGTAGTGTTACTGACAGGATTTACAGGAGCTAGAGCAGGATTTCTTGTTGATATTATAATCGCTCAATACCCGGATAGCCGTTATGTCCAGCTAGTACCGCTGACGGCTTGTGGGTGCTTGATGTGATCATCACTTACTGCCGGCGTATTGATGAGTCTTTAGAGTCCTACATAGAGGTTTTACTGGCTCAGGCAAAACGAAGTAGGATCACATATGTGATATGTGCGAGACCGAGAATAATGCGAGTATGTGATACTGTATTCTATTCTCACGATATTTGTATCAGACGGTTATATGTGATATAGCCGGGTTATCGAATCAAGTTTTGATTCGATAAATTGGTACATTTAATATTAGTCGGTTATATGTGATATAGCCGGATTATTAAATCAAGTGTTGATTTGATAATTTAGTGTATAATTGTATATTTGATATACTAATTTACATTAACTAATATTAGCTCACTTAATCATTTATTATTCTCACATGTGCACACTTAATATATATGTGATATCTAATAATTGTGTTTTATTTTGTATCATGGTTGTTGATACACACTATATGGGTGTATGGGACTTACACCATACTAATTATAATGTTGGGTTTTAGTATTTAAAGTAATTCCAAATTAGTGGATAATAGCTCACATGCATGAAGCTTCATGAAGCTTGTGGATGCATTGACTTAGTCCACTAATTTTGTTTTACTTAAGATATTTATTAATCTAACCATTATAATTTAGCCATGGTTATGTCTCTACATGAGTTAGTATATGATACAAACTCATCCATGGTTCATTCTCTCTCCTCATTAGTTCATTCTCATTTCTTTTGCTCATCTTCTTCTTCCTTGAGTAAAAAGCTTGCTAGGGTTTTCTGAAGAGAGAAAATATTGTGAGAAAAATAAAACTAAAGTAAGCCCACTTCCTACTTCATCATCCTCTACTAGATCAGCACTTTAGTATAGGGTGTTAGCTTCACTAATCTTTCATTAATGAAGTAGTAGCTTGAGCTAGTGTCTCCTTGACGTAGATCATCTTCGGTCTCAAAGACTTCAAGCAAGATCGTTCATTTCACCTTGAGAAGCCATGCTAGAGTCCGGGAGTTCCGGGATCGGAGCGAAGGGACCACTACAAGGAGCTATTGAAGTGAAGGACCGGTCTACAAAGGTTGTATTCCTAGTTCACTTAGATGTAAAGAAGTTTATATGTTATTTCGTATGATTCTCTAGTTATCGATTCTAGTTTAGGGTTCTTTAAAACGGCAAATTTTTAAAAATGGCATGGACGATGCCTCCCGAAACCTTGCTGTCGTTCATAGAAACCCTACAATCACCTCCAAACTCACAGCCACCTCGCCGACGGCAGCGCCTCGTCGTCGTCGACCTTGTCACCTCGCTACCATCCCTGTGTCTATCCTAACTTACCAGAAACCCTAGCAACCTCTCTTCTTCTTCTTCTTCTTTCTTTCTTTTCTCTCTTTTCTTGATTCCGGCCGTTTCGCCGGAGTTGCGCACGTCGCCGACGATCCGGACGACCCAGTCACCGTCGTTTTCCAGCCCTGTTACCATGTCACGTCACTGCTCAGCCAGGTCCAGTCCTGCGCACGTACGTTTTGCATCGCAAAGTTATTTCGACGTCGGACTTGATATCCATATCTCGACGTGAGATCCGATCAGGCAAGTTCTAAACTTGCAACATGGTATGTTACTATATCAATATCTATTTAATAAATGATAGTGCTTGTGTTTTATTATTCAGCAAATATTACTGATTTACCGTTTTTAGTATCCGTATGTATCCTTACTGATAATAGTTTATCTAGCTGCATGCCGGAACGTCACAACGTTATCATACTACTATATTAGTTCAATGCGTTATCTAGATTGCATCATACATGGGAATAGACGTGTAATGGTTATTATAGATAGATATATATACATCCTGGCATTAATAGTATTTCGATATTGATTACAGTTTTACATTGGTATCTATTTTGGTCAATATACAGTACATGGCATGTTCACGACCCATTACCAGACTTGTTACTTGGACCTTTTACTAATGTCGACAATCCTGACTTGTTGTCCTGACGAACGTGACTTGTTATTTACATAGACAAGACCTGTACCTACTTGATCTTGTATTAGCATTAGATTCATATCGTCAATACCTGACTTGAACAAAAAACCTGGGGGGAAGGGGAAATCAATAATGAAACCTGATTTGTAACTCAACAGTTCGATACTTCTAGATACTGATCAGTCTATACAGGCTCGGCCAGCCCCGGAATGATGATGCTGACATCATTCATCTGTACATGTTATCTGTTTACTGCTTAGTAGCACATCTCAGATTCAGCCCTGAGAATCTTGACCGTGGTCCCGGGCACGCACGGGATGCTGTTGTGTTACATCGACGATTCCATTAAATTGGTTTCAAATACTTCTAGAATAGATAACCTGGAAGCACAAAATTTAGGATACACATCATATACATATAGCTCACTATCCATATCTATATTTATTATTTATATTCATGTTTAAATATATCATCATATCCTGGTTATTACTATTATTTTGATATTATGACACACCGACGTCTGGGTTTTGCATGACCCAGTTTCTCTACCTCTATCGCAGGCAGATCAAGAGTACTTTAGCAATCAAGCTGTGCAATGAGGAGCTAGATGTTTAGTTTAGAGATGCTTTGTTTCTTTTATTTCTACAGTTTTATTTCTATTGATGTGAGCCCATATTGGGACGTGATTCTGACACTGTTGTTTATTGGATCTTGATTCGTTTCCACTTTATGCATTTTCTTGATTTTATTTACTGTGGCAGATGGACATGTGTTAACTAGATTATATATTTTACTGTTCTTGATATCCGCTTGATAGCCGTAATGTGACCGTGGAGGGATGATTCCTATCCACAGGTAGCATGGTTGGCTTTGTCACGTGCCGTGTTTATGTATTTTGGGAAGCGGGGCATGACAGGGTTTGTTTGGTATTAGAGCCATAGGATTTAGGGTTAGTCGGGTTTGGTTCTTTTTTTAGTTGGGAATTGAACCCAATACATTAACCAGGAAACCCGGAATTAGGAATATGTCCTGCCACATTATTATCTTGTCATTCAAATTCTTGAATCTTAACTTTCTCTTAACTCTTGAATCTTGAAGATATGGAAATGACTTTGCATCTCAACTTGGAATCCTCCTGATTTCTTATTGTTTCTCCCTTTATATTCTTTCGATTCTGATTGTAGGATTTAGGCGACTTGAATGGAGTTATATGATTGTAACTATGTACCGCGGTATGGTTACAATACAGTACTCTATTTAGGTAATCTGGAGTCTTATTTTGATTCATTTTCTTGACTTATGGTCGTTGTATTATCTTGTTTCCTCTCGGCATCATTACTTACGAGTTTATGTTTTATCACGAACTTGAAACCAACGACCACGATATATCCTTCATCTTTCCCCTTATCCCGTAGTGACCAGTTCGTCTGCGTTTCAAAGAATAAGGAGAAACACAGGAGAACATATGACGATTGCAGTAGTTCAAGATTAACCCTAGCGGGAGCTGATACAGACTGCTTCAAGACCGATCAGATGTAAGATGTTTGATTGAAGAAGTTTTTACAGACCCGCCTCAAATTATCAGAGTAGCGCAGTGAAAGAGTGGTGGGCTAATAACCCACAAGTTTTAGAACAAACTTGAAAATTCATGATGAAGGGAACCGTTTACAGAAGGGTGAAGTTTGTAACCAAGTTGCAGATGAAGCACTGATAGTAGTTCGGGATTTTGTGGATGTGTTCGTGGACATCTCGGGTTTTCCCCCAAAACGAGATGTGGAGTTCGCGATTGATCTTATTCCTGAAGTAGCATCGATTTCAAAGGGTTATTATTTAATGGAGCCGGTGGAACTGGAAGAGGTAAAGAAACAAGTTGTCGAATTACTCGACAAGGGTTGGATTCGTAGCAGCGATTCACCATGGGGAGCTCCAGTTCTTCTAGTCAAGAAGAAGGATGGCACGCGGAGGATGTGTATTGACTATCGAGAATTGAATCGGGTGACTATTAAGAACAAGTACCCAATCCCTCGCATTGGCGAATTATTCGAGCAACTCAGTGGCGTGAGGGTATTCTTGAAGTTGGATTTGCGATCCGGATATCATCAAGTTCAGGTGAAATCAGAATATATTTGCAAGACAGCGTTCTGAACTCGATATGGGCATTACAAGTACTTAGTAATGCCATTTGGAGTTACTAACGCACCGGCAATATTTATGGACTTGATGAACCGAATCTTTTCACTGTACATGAACCAGTTCGTAGTGGTGTTCATTGATGATATTCTGGTCTATTCGAGGAGAAAAGAAGAGCATGTAGAACACTTGAGGATCACACTACAAACGTTTAGACAAGAAAAATTATATGCTAAGATGAGCAAGTGCGAGTTTTAGCTCGAAGAAGAGAAGTTCTTGGGTCATGTTGTATCCGGAGATGGAATTACTGTTGAGCCTGAAAAAATTGCAGCTGTTCATGATTGGCCGATTCCAAAGAACATAGGGGAGATCAGAAGTTTTCTTGGGCTTTCTGGATACTATAGAAGGTTTGTGGAGAACTTCGCTCGAATAGAAGAACCATTAACAAGCTAACACGAAAAGAGTTACCGTTCGTGTAGACAGAGAAGCGTGCGTAATCTTTTGAAGTGCTGAAGTAAAGATTGACAACTGCTCCTATTTTAACAGTGCCAGATGGTTCCGGAGGATTAGTTATTCACAGCGACACATCTGGGAAAGGCTTGGGATGTGTTTTGATGCAGCATGGAAAGGTTGTAGCTTATGCGTCGAGGAAATTGAAGACCCATGAGAAGAAATACCCAACAAATAACTTGGAGCTAGCAGCAGTAATTTTCGTGCTGAAGATTTGGAGACACTACCTATTTGGCGAAAGAGTTGAAGTTTTACTGATCATAAGAGCCTAAAGTATGTGTTCACTCAGAAAGAGCTCAACATGAGACAGCGTAGATGGTTAGAGCTGATGGATGACTATGATCTTGATCTAAAATTCCATCTGGGAAAAGTTACTGTAGTGCTGGATGCTCTAAGTCGGTTGCCAGCTATACAGATGTTGACTGCACGAAAGGAGATTATAGCGGATCTTCAAAGGTTCGAGTTGGAGATCGTACTACCGAATTCTTCGGGACAGTTGATGCAGTTGCAAATACAGTCATCCTTGATTGATAATATTAAAGTATCGCAGTCGTACGATCCAGGATTGCAGAAGTTTCGAGGACACGTAGAAGCAGGACTTCAAATAGATTTGTTGATCCATGAAGATGGTTCGTTACGATATGGTAGTCGTTTATGTACGCCCAAAGGAGATGTTCGTGAAGAAGTTCAGAAGGAGGCTCATAGTTCAACATATTCCGTACATCTGGGAGGCACAAAGATGTACATAGATCCGCGATAATATTTCTGGTGGTAAGGTATGAAAATGGAGATTTCTCGCTACGTATCGAAGTGCTTGGTGTGTCAGCAAGTCAAGGCTGAACATCAAAGGGTAGCTGGTTTATAGCAACCACTTCCGATTCCTCAATGGAGGTGGAAACATATAACCATGGATTTCGTGACTGCTTTACCACGGAATCCAAAGGGCAATAATACAGTTTGGGTGATTGTCGATCGATTGATCAAGGCAGCTCATTTCATACCGTTTCAAGTTGGTCAGTCGATGGAGGCTTTGGCAGAGAGGTACAGCAGGAGATCGTGAGATTGCATGGAGTACCTGTGAGCATCGTTTCGGATCGTGATACTCAATTCCTATCACACTTTTAGAGGAGTTTACAGGAAATTTTGGGAACTCACTTGAAATTTAGCACAGCCTATCATCCTCAGACAGATGGCCAGTTTGAAAGAACGATCCAAACTCTTGAAAATACGTTGAGATCATGCATGTTGGACTTCAAGGGTTCATTGGAGGATCATTTGCACTTGGTGGAATTTTCATACAATAACAGTTTTTAGGCAACTATACAGATGGCTCCATTCGAAGCATTGTACGTTCGTAAGTGTCGCTCGCCGGTTTGTTGGGACGATATTGAAGAAAGAATATTATTGGGACCAGATCTTATTGTGCAAACGGTGGAGAAAGTTAACGTGATCCGAAATTATATGAAGACAGCACAAGATCGATAGAAAAGTTGGGCTGATACTGGACGAAGACCTCTAGAGTTCATAGTTGGTGATCTTGTATTCTTAAAGATATCACCGACCAGAGGAGTGATCCGATTTGGTAGTCGAGACAAAGTTAGTCCTCGATTCGTGGGGATTTTCGGTATTATCGAGTGTGTTGGAGAGGTAGCCTATCGATTGGCTTTACCACCATCTTTGGCGGGTGTTCATGATGTGTTTCATGTGTCTCAACTCCGCAAGTATGTTAGATATGAGATGCACGTCCTAGATCACTTGGAACTGACAGTAAGGGAAGATTTAACATATGAAGAGCGACCAATGGCTATTGTGGATCGACGAGAAAAGGTCTTCAAGTATAAAGTTCTCCCACGAGTACTTGTTTCATGGGGCAATCGTTCGCACGGAGAATCTACTTGGGAACGCGAAGACGAGATCCATGTATTCTTGTTTTTTTCATGTTCCGTGAATTTCGAGGACGAAATTCTTTTGTAGTTGGGTATAATGTAACACCTTAGTGCATGTATACTATATTTATTTGGGGTATTTCAAATCATGCGACATATTTCTTTATTATTGTTGTTTGGGTTACGGATAGTATATTTAGCAGCTGTGGTTATTATCCGACCCGACCCGCATGTTCGAAACCCATCATGGTTCAAGATTATCAAATATTTGCTAGTACAGAGGATCCATGCAAATCAAGACTTTATAAACATATATAATATATTTTACTATCCGCATGTCTTTTATAATACAAAATAAAAATTAAATAACAGATTTTCATATCTAGCTTTGGATGTCATCATACCCCATATCATGTGGTTGCACCCATATATCATGTTCGTACCCTAATTGTTAAAACAGACTCGTTTTGGATCGCTACGTATATTTACGTAGATCCGTACTTAAGGGTATACATTTTTATTGACAGGACATCGCATTATGGTTTAAATATTTACGTATATTCTTCATATTTAAAAACTAGATTTTTAGAAGGGACACGGGTAATATTCGGAGTAATCTAATATTAGTTGTAAAATCCTGTTCGCGCCAAAAATTTCTGCGCAAAAGAGTCCAAGGTATCAAATGGCAGCGATACGCTTAAGAAAATGCGGACCAGTATCTTCCGGCCTGTATTTTGATAAACTCCCCAATGAAGAACTGTTAAATTATGATGGTATTGAAAGCATCTCGAAAAAACCTTCGATTTGATATATTATGGGCCTCATAATTCATCCGGGATCAAAAGTTATGAGCAAATGTCTATGCACATGTGATATAAGGAAGACGACGCGAACCAGTATTTTCCGAGCTGTATTTTGACAAACTCCGGAATGAGAAATGGCTAAATTCTGATGATATTGAAAGCATCTTAAAAAGACCTTCGATTTGATATATTATGAGCCTCATAATTCATTCGGGATCAAAAGTTATGAGCAAATGTGTTATGCACGTGTAACCTAAAGTAATGCTCTACTACATGGGGAATGCATTTTTAGTCCCACATCGGGAAAAGGAGAGATGGCTCCTCTACCACTCCCATATAAATAAGAGGGGATACCTCTTAGAAAGGTAGAGTTAAATCCTCAAAGGATTCAATACTCAAAGGAGCTTAGTTCTCCAAAGGAGCTTAGTTCTCCAAGATAGAAGCTTTGCTTCTCCTCATAATGCGCATGTGCGCCACGTGCAACGCACGTGTGCCCGCCATGCGGCACCACGTGCAATGCACGTGCGCACGCCATGCGGCACCACGTGCAACGCACGTGCGCACCACATGAGAACATTTTTTGCTTGGAAAAAAGCCAAGAGCTTCAAACAGAGAGAGAATTCTGAGAAAAGCTCAAAGAAAAAGAAGGTAAAAACCTTTGAGATAAGAGAAAGTTCTCTCAAAGAATAGATCATTGATCTAGAAAACAAGATCAGTGATCTTCAATAAATAAATAAATAAATAAATAAAAATAATAAAAATAGTGCCTTGCACTTGCTATGAACCTTTGGTTCTCTGATATAAGAAAAACAAGAAGAATTTGTTTTTTCTTAAATCTAAATAAAAATAGTGCCTTGCACTTGCTATGAACCTTTGGTTCTCTGATATAAGAAAAACAAGAAGAATTTGTTTTTTCTTAGATCTAAATAAAAATAGTGTCTTGCACTTGTTATGAACCTTTGGTTCTCTAAGATAAGAAAAACAAAAAAAACTTGTTTTTTCTTAGATCTAAAAAATAGTGCCTTGCACTTGTTTTATGAACCATCGGTTCTTGAACCTAAAAGGTTCTTAAATTAATAGTGCTTTGCACTTATAAATTTGCACTGTTGTGCTTTTTGATTGGCGCAAAGCGCTTGATAAATGCAATGCATTTTCTAAAGGGCAAGGCCCAAACCAAAATGACCTGACAGGCCAAAATAAATTGCAAGGCAATAAATGGGCAGAGCCCAAATAAATTGATGCTTTGCATCCTTTATACAAGGGCAGAGCCCAAATAAAATTGATGCCTTGCATCATTCCTAAAAGGGCAGAGCCCAAAACAAATTGATGCTCTGCATCCTTTCCGGACAAGGCCCAAATAAAAATAAAAAAGAAATGCAATGCAAAAGCAAATAAAATGTTGAACATTTCAACTGGACTTAGCCCAATTTTGGCCATAAGTCCTTAAATTAAATTTACTGAGCAAAATTGCTCTTCTAAATCAATTTACATCCGGTTCGAGGGTACATCTCCGAACTCCTTTGACATCCGTCGTTGTAATTCCTCAACGACGTCAAAGAGGTGACGGGTCCCAACGACCACACATCGATATGGACTGCGGGGTCTTTAAACTCGTGGACCGAAAGGTCCATAAACTAACATCGGACCGGAACGTCCCTAAACTAACATCGGACCGGAACGTCCCTAAACTAATATCGGACTGAAACGTCCCTAAACTAATATTGGACCACCATGTCCCTAAACTGGCGATGGACCACCACGTCCCTAAACTGGAAAGTGGACCACTACGTCCCTAAACTGGAACAATAGAGCCTCCAAATGCTCTTTTGCCGGATCTAAACGGTCCCGTTTAAGTTGATCTTAGCCCCAAACACGGCTAGCGCATCCTTAGACATTTAAATGAATGATAAAACCCCAAATCAACTCTGGTTCAAGGGTACATCTCTGAACTCCTCTGACACCTATCGTTGTAATTCTTCAACGACGTCAGAGAGGTGACGGGTCCCGACGGCCATAAATGCTATGGACCACCACGTCCCTAAACTGGCATAATAGAGCCCAAATGCTCTTTTGTCGGATCTAAACGGTCCCGTTAAGTTGATCTTAGTCTCAAACTGGACTAACGTATCCTTAACAAACGTTTGAGTCGATCTTAGCCTCAAAAATGGCTAACGTATCCTCCAAACAGACTTTAGTCCCAAATTGGACTATGAATCTCCCAAACTGGAACAATAGAGCCCAAACGCTCTTTTGTCGGATCTAAACGATCACGTTAAGTTGATCTTAGTCTCAAACAGGACTAACGTATCCTTAACGAATGTTTAAGTTGATCTTAGCCGCAACGCGACTAACGTATCCTTAAACTAAAAACACCAAACCCAAATCTAAGTAAATACGGATTTGGACTAATCCACGTCCTACGGGCGACGGCATTACTCAGTCTCCGTATACAATCCACGGGCAACCACAAACAAAACAAACACACACGACACGAAGTGAAATTCTGGAGAAGGAGAAAGTTGTTACCGCGATGCGGTAGCGTAATTAACTGAAGGGGCTTGCGCCTGCAGGGAAGAGCGTCCCCACAATCAAAAAACCTCTCACCCTGAGGGGGAATCTGACGAAGTCTGCTACATCGGCCGCATCCGTCTAAACCTCCGATACACTGTGCCATAAATCAACTTGGCATCTTCGGAGAGATAGACGGATAAAACCAAATAGCATCTGCCCCGAACCTCAGGCACGGACGTCCTAACGTCTCGGCCGCCGTTCGGAGGGGAACAGATTCTGGCACGCCCGGTGGGACCTCTTCCTCTTTCCACTCCACACTTCGTGTGTCGTGTTCGCGAACAAATCGCGGTTTGCTGTGATTGCCTGTGGATTCAAGGTACTAAGATTTGGTGTCTTGCTCCGTGCAGAAAACAGAAGATCAATGGCTTCGAACTGCATCGCCTACAGCAACAGCTCTCGCTCCGTCATTACTGGAGGAGTGAGTTATGGGCCCCAAGCGGCCTCCCTTTTCAAAATGCCGGTGGAGCAGGTGGCTCAAACCACCACTGGACTATTTTTTTTGGGACCATGCTCCCACCAATGAGCTTCAACGCCCCAATGACATTGCAAGAAGCTCCAAAGAAGTCGGTCTTCGATCGACTTACCACTGCGGCGACCCCTTTCAATAGGCCGTCCAACTCCACTGCTTCAGGTTTTAATGGATTAGGCCAGTGCTCCATCGGGTCCATGAAGAAGCCTGCCATA
Source organism: Agapanthus africanus (assembly GCA_030015575.1). Classification (NCBI taxonomy): domain Eukaryota; kingdom Viridiplantae; phylum Streptophyta; class Magnoliopsida; order Asparagales; family Amaryllidaceae; genus Agapanthus; species Agapanthus africanus. Next base: position 180,322,697 of record JASDDO010000024.1, read on the forward strand.
CCAGAAAGCGTTATCCCGAAGCAGATAGCCATTCCAACTCACGTTCCTGGAAAAATCACCAAGGTTGCTTCCCATGTTCAGAAGTCCGCTTCTGACAAGTTGGCCGTCCCCGTTCAACGGACGTCGATCTTTAAAAAGCTGGTACCGGTATATTCTGACCAACACAGGGGGCATGAGGAGGTCACCCCTATAGCTGAAACAACTCCATCAGCACGACATGCCCGACGTCGCTACTGGCGCCGAGTGAGGAAGGCTGGGGGCAACTCCCCCTCTGGACTTACTCCTCCAACTCTAATGGTGGAGATCGATACTGCTGTTCCAACCAGGAACAACTTTGAGTTGCTGAACTCGGTGCGCAGAAACTCTCCTGCTGCGGTGCTAAAGCGAACTCCTTCATCTGTGAAGAATATTCCAGAGAAGAAGCTAGAGCAGCCCCTTCAACGGCTGTCCTCTAAAATTTACAAAGTCTGGCGACAGGTTCAAGTGTCGGTGATCGATCGGGACTGCCTCCGACGACAGAAAAAGATGAAGGTTCGGCAGGGGAAGGATTACTCTGTCAAACCACAAAAAGCAAAAGCTACTTGGGTGCCCACTACAACGGCTCCCTTAACTCCAATCACTCGAAAAAGGAGGCCGCAAGAAGCCCCTGTGTTTTCGGCAAATCGCAAAGACACCGAACACAAACGCCCCAAGTCTGGGGGCATGGTGGTGCACACTGTTTATATGGCTTCTGGAAAGGAGGAAAGCCGCATTTCTATGGGCCACCGACCGCTCACCCGATCCGTGACGAAAGCCCGGGAGCAACAACAAAAGCTTCAGGAAATGATGACTACAATGGCTGCACTCACTGAGCCAAAAGAAAGCTCTGAAACGTCTTCGGAAGAGCGTCAAGAACAAGAAACCGACGCTGACTTTTTACGCAGAGTCCTCGAAAAGAGGGACAAAGAAGCTGCAGAGCAAGCGGCTAACATAAAACAGATGGCGCTCCTCTTCCAAGATATGGTAGGGATGATGTTACAGCCGGACCCTCCTGCTGAAGATCCTCCGATCGTCCTTGAAGACGACAGGGGAGAAACGTCAAATCCTCCGCCGGCTCTATCAACAGCCAAGGAGGAGGCAATCTCCAAAGTTGACCTAGGTGAATATATAGCTCAGCAGATCCGGGTTCATCAAGCGAATGAAGCGGTTGGGCAAATTGTTAGAACCGGACGACCGTATCCGAGCTGGTATGACCAAATCAATTACCCGCCAGGATATACGATCCCTAAATTCCACGTATATAAAGGGACAGGGAATCCGCATCAGCATGTCGCTCAATTCAGGGCCTTATGCAGCAATACTGGAGGCGATGACAAATTGTTGCTACGTCAATTCGTCGGCAGCTTAGCAGAAACAGCCTTTGAATGGTATTCGGAGCTGCCTAACGACTCTATCAAAACATTTGCAGAGATGGAGCTGCTGTTTACACAAAGATTCGCGAGTGCTAGTGAACGCACTCCGATAACAGCACTGATAAATGCCAGGATAAGGCCAAGCGAAATGTTGGTCCAATACGCAACACGATGGCGGAACCTATGGTCGAAATGCGAACAACGCATAGAAGAGGCACCTGCGGTAGGCATGTTTGTGAGCACTCTCGATCCGCAGGCGACCATCTCACAATTCATGATGTTCTTCAGGCCGACCACCTTCCAGGCCTTGATTGAAAGATTAGCCCAAATGGACCAGATGGGCCATAGGCCTTCTTCTTCAAAGACAGAGCCTTGGAATGAAAAGGGCAAAGGGAAGGCAACCTTTGTTGCCAATACTCAACAACGGTCGAACAACTCAAAGCCGGTCGTTCGCCAAAACAACGTGCGCCCACGCCCATCCCTCGAAGAGAGGCTGGGACGTCCTTACTCGTTTCCGCAGAATAAAACGAGAAGACTGTTTGAGCTGGCAGTGCGCAACAGACTTATTAATCTGCCGAGTCCAAAGCGTCTGTCGCAGCCAGGCGATCTTAATAATCCCAATTATTGCCCTTACCACCAAACGGTAAGTCACCCAATTGAGGATTGTTTCGTCTTTAAGGGATGGATCGAGGATCAATACCTGCAAGGCAAGTTCACGCTGTCTGAAAGCTGGAAGGTAAACCCACCACAGCCGCACTCTCCAAGGAAGACGGACACGCCGGGGGCAACTTGTTCTTTCGTCGAGGATGAAAACGATGGAGAAAACTTATCGGATGAATCCGAAGACTACGTAGCGACTTGTTATGTGATTTCTCATTCACTGACGGATGATGAGGAGGATCCTTGCGCTGAGAAATCAACAGCGGACCCTGAAACAGAAATTCCGCGGCCGTCAGACAAGTTGATCGATGCCTTCCTAAATGAAATTCGTCTGAAAGCAAAAGCCAATCAAGAGCATGAAATGGCCATACTGGAAAGAACCAAGGTATTCCCGTCAAATCGAAAGCCATACCCTGCGGGTAAAAACAAATTCAAGACGAGGAAACGATTCGCCAAAGCTCTATCAGTAGGAATGAAGCTACCGCCCTCCGAAGAAAATCCTTTCTCTGAGATAGAGATGCACCCTAACTTCTGTTTATATCATCAGAAGATCATACATCCTACCGAAGACCGTGAATCCTTTAACTGTTGGTGGCAAGGGTATGTCGCTCAAAAGCGACACTTCGACAGGACAAAGTGTGAAGCTTGTGGACATCGGAAAAATGCGATAGATGAGCGCAAAAGAGCCACCGCCGACTGTCATATAGCCGACTTCAAGGGATCATAAATTGTCACCTTTGGAAGCGACTCTGACGAAGAAGCTATCCCCAACTTTTCCCTCGGGGAATCTATTTCGAAAATAAAGGAATTGAGAAGCTGCGAGAACGTTCAGCCATGTAATCGCACGCTATTCGAAAAAAATCTCGGCCCCGTAAACAAGGGACCGAACAAGAAGAACAAAGGAAAAGGAAAAAAGGCCCTCGTCGCCAGCACTCACCAACAATCAGGTGACCCTAGACCGGTTGCTTGCCAAAGCAACAAGCGGCAATCCCTCCAGGAAAAGTTGAAACATCCTTACTCGTTTCCGCAAGATAAAACAAGGGGACTGTTCGAGCTGGCAGTGTGTGACAGACTCATCAATCTGCCGAGTCCAAAACGTCCGTTGTGGCCAGGCGATATTAATAATCCTAATTATTGCCCTTACCACCAAACGGTAGGTCATCTGATCGAGGATTGCTACGTCTTCAAGAACTGGGTTGAAGACCAATACCAACAGGGCAAGTTCGCGTTGTCCAAAATTTGGAAGGTGAACCCGCCACAACCGCATGCTCCGAAAAATATGGACACGCCGGGGGCATCATGCTCATTCATAGAGAAAGCCTAGCGGACCACTACGTCCTAAAACTGGATAACGGACCGAAACGTCCTTAAACTAACAACGGACCGAGATGTCCTTAAACTAATGACGGACCGCAATGTCCTAAAACTTGCAAATGACCGAAACGTCAAACTACTCCCAAACCGCAGCATCTTCAGGCTGACGTTAAAAAATAAAAATAAAAATAAAAAATAATAATAATGGTATGTCCACAAGCAAAATGGGCACGGATGAAAACCCGAAGGGGCTCCGTGAGTAAAAACAGCAGGGCTACCGGCCAGTGTTCGTGAAAACCCGAAAGGGCGCGACCTCGTTTAAAAAAAAAAGGAAAAAGAAAAAAAAAAGAATAAAAAAAACGGTATGTCCACAAGCAAAATGGGCACGGATGAAAACCCGAAAGGGCTCCGTGAGTAAAAACAGCAGGACTACCGGCGAGTGTTTGTGAAAACCCGAAAGGGCGCAACCTCGTTGAGAAACACTTATAGGGTCCTCTCGACCCTGTAAGGAGAAACCACCTGCGTGAGATCCTTACGACTCACAAAGGAACAACACACTTAGGGATCCCCACGATTCCTAAGGAGAAAATACACTTGCGAGATCCTCACGACTCGTAAGGAGAACTCTCTTGTGGGACCCTTACAGCTCATAAGATTTGAAAGTCTTAAGTTACAGAGGCCTAAATCTGTGCTTAAGCAACCCCCACAACTTTCGACATTGCCCTACAAGTGGTCCGATATTGGCCCTTGTATACAATCCACGGGCGCGAATAAACATTTCCCTAACCAAGTCCCATCCGTGACTGGGGATATGTCCACACGGTGAACAACCCTTGTGAGTCCTCTCGACTCATAAGGAGATAACACTCTTGTAAGATCCTTACGACTTATAAGAGAACATACACTTAGGAATCCTCACGATTCCTAAGGAGAAAACACACCTACAAGATCCTCACGACTTGTAGGGAGAAATACCTTTGTGAGACCCTTACGGCTCATGAAGTCAAAAGCCTTAGCCGACAGGACCCTTAACCCTGTTTACTAAGCCACCTTTGTTCAACATCGACAGAGGCAAATGATGATTCGCTCCTGGCAATATCCCAGTTGCAGCGATGCTGATGCCTAGACCGGTATCAAATTCCAAGTCCTTTTACGGCAAATGATGATTCGCTCCTGGCAATATTCCAGTTGCAGCGATGCTGATGCCTAAATCGGTATCAAATTCCAAGTCCTTTCATGGCAGATGATGATTCGCTCCTGGCAATATTTCAGTTGTAGCGATGTTGATGTGTAAATTGGTATCAAATTCCAAGTCCTTTCATGGCAGATGATGATTCGCTCCTGACAATATCCCAGTTGCAACGATGCTGATGCCTAGACCGGTATCAAATTCCGAGTCCTTTCACGGCAAATGATGATTCGCTCCTGGCAATATTCCAGTCGCAGCGATGCTGATGCCAAGATTGGTATCAGATCCCCAATCCCCTACTCGCAAAAAAAAAAAAATCAGCGAGCCAAAAAAAAAATGCATACGAAATAGCCAAAATGATGGGGCAACTTGCAAACAAAATCAGCAAGTAAAAATGTATGCACGAGTAAAAAGAAAAATAGCCGAAATGATTGGGCAACTCGCAATAAAAAAAACAGAGAGTAAAAATAAAATAAACAGTCGAAATGATTGGGCAACTCGCAATAAAAAACAGCGAGTAAAAAGAAAAAATAGCCGAAATGATTGGGCACCGCGAAAACTAGCCGAAATGATTGGGCAATCGCGATTTTCGCGATATAAAAAGCTGAAATGATAGAGCATCGTGGAAAGAATAAAAAAAATGAAAGAATGAAACTTTTTGCCCTACAGGTGAAATCACATCGATCCCTGTATACAATCCAAGGGCACAGATAAAGAGGGAACCATATCTTCCCAACAGGCTCCATCAGAAAGCGAAGCCAAATCTCGACGGTTCATAGACAACCTAGAGACAATCTCGACATTTGTCGCAATATTACAGACACGATGTCAACAAATGAAGAAAACGAAGATCCCGAGCTTCAGGGTCTCGACGTCAACATCGACAACCTAGAGATCACTAACGGCGTTTCTCCTCACTCCAACCAGATGCAGACGTGACGTCAACAATCGACCTCAGAGTCGCAACGAAACGGAACCATGGAAAAATCCTTAGTTCCAATTCTCAATGGCCATATCTACAGCCTGGAGACCAACAACGGCGTGCCTCCTCATTCCAGCAGGACACAGATGTTACACCATCAAGCGGAGCGATGGCAAAATCCCAACTCCGCCTTAGCATTCGTCTCATTACAGCAGACGCAATGCCAACAACGGCGTTCCTTCGCAATCCAACAGGATGCAGATGCAACGTCAACGAAAGACCCTATGGTCAACAAAGCGGAGCGACTGCAAGATCCCAACTCCACCTCAGCATTCGTCTCGTTACAGCAGACGAGATGTCACTACAGCGTCCTTCCTCCAACAGGATTCGGACGCGCCAAAGCAAACGAAGCGAAGGCCACATTCCTAGCTTCAACGTCTTTACGGTAACTCACATAAAACCGGAAAGACAATAGGAGACCATCTCGCATCAGCACAGAGTGGTCACCACCTTGACGTTCGTCTCGATACAGCAGACGAAATGTCAACCCCAGCGTTCTTCCCCCAACAGGATTCGGACGCGCCAAAGCAAACGAAGCGAAGGCCAAATTCCTAGCTTCAACGTCTTTACGGTAACTCACATAAAACCGGAAAGACAATCGGAGATCATCTCGCACCAGCACAGAGTGGTCACCACCTCGACATCCGTCTCGATACAGCAGACGAGATGTCGACCCCAGCGTTCTTCCTCCAGCAGGGATTCAGACATGACAAGGCAAATGAAGCGAAGGCCACATTCCTAGCTTCAACGTCTTTACGGTAACTCACATAAAACCGGAAAGACAATAGGAGACCATCTCGCATCAGCACAGAGTGGTCACCACCTTGACGTTCGTCTCGATACAGCAGACGAAATGTCAACCCCAGTGTTCTTCCCCCAACAGGATTCGGACGCGCCAAAGCAAACGAAGCGAAGGCCACATTCCTAGCTTCAACGTCTTTACGGTAACTCACATAAAACCGGAAAGACAATAGGAGACCATCTCGCATCAGCACAGAGTGGTCACCACCTTGACGTTCGTCTCGATACAGCAGACGAAATGTCAACCCCAGCGTTCTTCCCCCAACAGGATTCGGACGCGCCAAAGCAAACGAAGCGAAGGCCAAATTCCTAGCTTCAACATCTTTACGGTAACTCACATAAAACCGGAAAGACAATTGGAGATCATCTCGCACCAGCACAGAGTGGTCACCACCTCGACATCCGTCTCGATACAGCAGACGAGATGTCGACCCCAGCGTTCTTCCTCCAGCAGGGATTCAGACATGACAAGGCAAATGAAGCGAAGGCCACATTCCTAGCTTCAATGTCTTTACGGTAACTCACATAAAACCGGAAAGACAATCGGAGATCATCTCGCATCAGCACAGAGTGGTCACCACCTTGACGTTCGTCTCGATACAGCAGACGAAATGTTAACCCCAGCGTTCGTCCTCCAACAGGATTTGGACACACCAAAGCAAACGAAGCGAAGGCCACATTCCTAGCTTCGACGTCTTGACGGTAACTCATATAAAACCGGAAAGACAACCGGAGATCATCTTGCACCAGCACAGAGTGGTCACTACTTCGACGTCCGTCTCGATACAATAGACGAGATGTCACCCCTATGTTCGTCTCGACACAGCAGACGCAACGTCATTAAACAAATGGAGCCACGGCAAAATCCCTAGTTCCAAACCTCGACGGTTCACCAGTAACCTAGAGACAACCACGACATTCGTCTCGATACAGAGGACGCAATGCCAGCAAACGAAGCGAAGGCTAAATTCCTAGCTTCAGAGTCTTAACGGCAAGTCATATAAAACCGGAAAGACAATCGGAGATCATCTCGCACCAGTGTGGAGTGGTCACCACTTCGACGTCCGTCTCGATACAGCAGACGAGATGTCACCCCAACGTTCGTCTCGACACGGCAGACGTAACGTCATCAAACAAACGGAGCCACGGCAAAATCCCTAGTTCCCACCGCAACATTCGTCTCGATACAGCAGACGCAATGCCAGCAAACGAAGCAAAGGCCAAATTCCTAGCTTCAGGGTCTTAACGGCAACTCATATAAAGCCCGAAAGACTATCGGAGATCATCCCCACACCAGCGCGGAGTGGTTATGACTCATCGGGGCTCTCCAAAATGAGCCTAACCTCAAGTAAAAAGCGGCATGGCAAATTCCTAGCGCTTGCTCTTCTGACGGTCAAACTGCCAAGGAGGATTGCTTGAAGACGTCTTGTCCAGCCCCCGAAGGGATCAGAGACACGGCAGTCGCAGGGCTACTCGAACAGCACGATTGCCTATCGAGGACTATATCAGCTTATGCGACGGTACGATGGCCAAAACCCTAAGTACCACCAACCTTAACGGGCTTCTGTCGTAAAGAGCAGAGGTTAAATGCGACGTTAAGATGTTCTTGCGAGATCTGCTCGATCCGTTTCGACTCGTGAGGAAATTGATGTCTTTGCGAGATTTTCTCGATGCGTCTCGACTCGTGAGATAAAGCCTTAGGCAGTAGGGATTAAAAAAACCTGTTTCCTAAGCACCGGGACCCTGCAAGTCGGCCCAAAACGGTTGATTGTAATAAAATGTTGTTGTGTAAATCAAATCAAATAGTCCCCGGCAACGGCGCCATTTGATTGTTGATAATTTGTGTGATTGTAATAGATCGAATGAAATAGTAAAGAAATCACAACCAAAAATATTTGACCGCAATCAACTACGGTGTCGAATTGTAGTTAGTATGTGAGTGCGGATCGTCCACAGGGAAAGTGTAATCGTTCGTCTTTTGAATTAGATGAATTGAAACATTAATGAAAACAAAACAAAACAATTCAAGATTTATAGTTGATGTTCAAGAATGAGAAAAAACTAGATCTAAGAAAGCATTAAAAGATAGAATCAAGAATTGATAGTTTGTTGATTTTTCCAAACCAAATCTCAAGAATCGAAATGAGGCTCGTAGGAATCGATCGGATCTATAGATGTGAAGTAATCTTACAATTACGTATTTTTATCCTTCGATGAATTGATACTAGATCGATGATCATCGATGAGAATTAGGGATTTCTTGTGAAACTAGGGTTTCATCTTATCCCTTGTTCTTTCGTCGATATCATTCACATTCTAGCCTCTAGTAAATTCAAGAAACGATCGTTGATCCCTAATTTCGAGCGATCACAATCAAGAAAGCATCGCTACGAAACTAGGTCATCGATTCTTGAACTAGCTAGGGTTTACAAAACTCGTAGGACTTAAAAATAGTATTACAATTTGTTACATCATCATTCTACAATCGTCTCGACTCCTTAACGAGCGGAGTTTTACTCGAACATCACAACAAGAGCAACAATTACAAATTGAGATCTAATCATGATGCAAGAATTAAAAGAAAGCAAGATTATAGAATTTCACCTTTTATTTATATCAACAATTTCGTTACAATCACTCAAGAACTACAAGAGGAGGAACTCGATCGTCGACTTGGCTTCGCTCGTCTCCGTGGATCGCGGATCGGCTTGGATCACTTGCCCGATTGAAGATCGGCTCGGCTCCTAAAAGGTTGAAGACTTCTCGCTTGATTTGGTACTCAAGATCTTGGATTAGGAGTGGAATTAGGGTTAGGGTTTCGCACAAGCTTTGTCACGAAACTTGTGGAAGAAAATGGTGTAGAATGAATCAATGATTATTGATTAGCCTTTAACCTTAGGTCTAGTGCTCTATTTATAGATAACTAACCCTAGATCTAGGATTTCAAATTCTAACTTTCCCTCCAAAAGTTTGTTGGGGGAAATTCAAATTTCCCTCCAAAAGTTAGTTAGGGGAGAAGGTTCTAGATGTAATTAGTTAGGAGGAGCTTCTAGAATAGGATTAATTAGGAGCTTAATTTAGGATTAGCCTTCTTAATCTCCTTTGCTGATCTGGCAGTAGGTTCGAGAGAGTTCTGGAGTTTGAAGTATCAGAATGAACTGTGGGACCAGAGATAGAGATTATGCCCAAAACTTGACGGCTGACGTGTCAGAACCGCCGCGCTTCCGCGGCGCAAGCCTACTCCTGCCGCGCAAGCGCGGCGCTCTTGGGGCTTTGGGGATTGTGCTTTCTGTGGGTTGCTGGACCTGATGTATGGGCCTCTATTGGATATATATAATTGTATTTCTCCCTCTGAAATGCTACCAGATCTGAAATGATTTAGCTGGCGTAATGTTTATCAGCTCTTTGGTTTTCCTTCCGTATTTCCTGCACATACTCAAGACAAGTGTTGCGCAAATACAGAAATGATGCGATGCCATGAAATGCGGTTAATTTCCTTTAAAGTGTCGGTTTAAAAGTCTAGTACATGCAATCTCATATTTTGTGACAGATTTGCTAATATGTAGAATATGAATGCCGAACACTTCTAAGTGTATGCAAATGTTAAGGAAATTGCCGGCTAAAATATACAATATTTTCGACTGATCAAATACCCCCAAACTTAATTTCGATCGTCTCGAGCGAATGTTTTATTAAAAAGAGAAGGAGAAAATGAAGAAAGAGAAAAACTAACTAGCACACTTTCGTAGGCAACACGATTGCACTGAGCACGTGCAACAAGCCTTTAAACCTCTAGGTGTCCCTAGTAGGAGGAGTGTTGTCTCCTGAGGGTTTTCAGCGGATTGCACCCACAAAATCCAATAATAAAAGAAAGATCATGAATATTACATTTAAAGAAAAGAATTGTAAAAGAAAGACCTTGAAAATTAGGGTTTCCAACTAAGCTAGCTTTTCGGTTGTCATGAGCCCTATCTTAATGGTCATGAAAAAATGTCAGAAATCACGTCCTCCCTCAATAAAACATCATCTTATTCTTCATTTCTATCTTTATTCCAAACATCGATCATATCACCCTGCGTGTGTGTAAAGACATCCCTACACCCGGAGAATTCAATTCAAGCTATCATACCCTTGCCCATCGGCCTCAGTACTTCTTGGCAAACGAGATTGCTTACACACTTTCATGCGACCGTTAATACTTCTTGAGGTACTAACTGACCGATTACTAATGTGCATGCTAACTTGGTGTATTTTCCTAATCTTGCACCACCTCAGGCATAGCAGTGACTCCCAGACCAGTTGACCTTGGGGCACTAGGTGAAGAAGCACCCTTTTGCTATATATTTTTCTTGCCCTTGGTGATAACAAAACCAGTGTCCATTTTTCTCACCACTTTAAAACACTCTTTTTCTTTTCATTCTTTTGGCTTTAAGACAAGAGCATTTCAAGGTATCCTCTACTATCCCAGGCTTTAAGATGTGTGTAAGTGCGAATAGCAGGGTAGCAACGTTCAAAATGTTTGGCTTCCAGAATAGAAACTATTTTTCAGACTTATTTTTATCCTCAGATTAGTGACGTCTTTCATCTTACTAACCCTTGGGACAACGGCTCATAACTACTTATTACTAGTTCGTATAAGAAAACTTCTAATTTTCTTAGTTTTCTTAAATTTTTCTAATCTCATGGATGTAATTGTTCACTATCTAAACTTTTATTATCTTATTTATGTACAAAAATATTTTTATAATTTTGAAAATTTTTAAATTTTTATGGTTTTCGAAAAAAAATGTTTTGTACTTATGCAATGTATGATGCAAATGATGCGTAAATAAGCACAAACCTCCCCCAAACTTGTTTTCAACAGTGTCCTCACTGTTGCCTTCTTCTAAATCTCGAAAAACCTGTAAGCTTGGGAGGAATTTATTAGTGGGGGCAAAATATTTAAGTGAAGAACCTCCCCTAAACTTATTTTTGGCTCATCATTTTGTAAAAATTCTTTTTAGGAGCCCGATTATACCCCCCCAAACTTGAGTTATGCAATGTTAAGTTTTGAAAATCACAAGTGGGGGTCAAAAATCAGTGGTCGATGCCAAGCTTTGCAAAGACCAAATGTTAACACCAACCATTCAAAAATTTTATCAATGCAGTGCTCGGGTTGGTGGAAGAAGAAGTGGGGAAAGGTTAAGCGGTGGAATAGAATGTGTGTGCGTCTCATTTTGGAGAGACGATGCAGTGAATGTGATGGATTACTCGCATTCTTTTTACAATTCATAAGAATGGGTGGAGGTTCAATTTCATTGATTGGGAGATGATTCATCTCAACACCCGTGTCATTTAAAAATGCGAGTTCATCAGCGAAGATTTCCTCAAAAGTTCCATCTATGCCCCGATGAATAATGTCATCACAAAGTACGGGGTGATCTTCAGACTCTAAGAACAATTCATAATCCGTGTTAATTGTTGACCCGGACATCTCGGTGGAAGAGTCCGTATGTGTATGATACATAGTTGGGTCAAACAATAACATATGAAAAGAGTCTAGATCGATATCAGGAGGATCATCAAATTCGCTGCTGTCGACATCCATTAAGTCGACAGAACAGATCTGAGCAGTAGGTTCGGAGGGTACACTTCCCAACTTGTAAATGTTCAGTTCTATTGACCTATTCCCGAAAGATAGGGTCATAGAACCATTACGACAGTTGATAATAGCATTGGAAGTGGCCAAAAAGGGGCGACCTAAAATCACCGGAATTTGATTCCGTGGGTTCGCTACAGGTTGTGTATTAATTACAATAAAATCTACCGGGAATATAAATTCTCCGATTTTTATTAACACATCCTCCAGTTCACCCCTAGGTTTGGTGATTGATCGGTCAGCCATCTGGAGAGTGCAATTGGTTGGCTTCAACTCTCCGATTCCTAATTGCTCATAAACTGAGTATGGAAGCAAGTTAACACTAGCGCCAAGGTCTAATAGAGCACGGTTAATGTGTTTTTCCCCAATAGAAACGGAAATAGTAGGATATCCTGGATCCTTACGTTTCCTCGGTAATTGTTGGGGGAAAGCCGTGTCTATTGTCTTTTCTATGAAAATCTTCTTTGGCACTGGATTCTTCCTCTTTCTAGTGCACAAGTTCTTAAGAGTTTTCGCATAGGAAGGAACTTGTTGGATAGCATCTAGGAGAGGGATATTGGTGTTTACTTGCTTAAAAATGTTCATGATCTTCTCCATATGTGGACTCGGTGTGTTTGCCCTTAACCGATTCGGATAAGGTGCTTTAGCAATAAGCGATGGGTCCATCATAGGAGAAGAATGTGTGTGTGGAACCGATCCCGGAATAGAAGTGGGAATCGTCCGAGGAGGGGTAAAAGAGGTGGGCTGTAGTGGCGAGCCTTTTGGAAAATGAAGAATAGGCTCGGAAGAAAATGGTGGGGTAGAAGAATTGGGGTAAGAAGTGTGTGGAAAGGTCTCAGCCGGGGTGTTATTGATTGATTTATCAGTATCATCAAACTCTTCCCCAAGACGATGGTCAAGCACTCTTCCAGATCTCAACGTGATTGCATCCACAGGATGTGAATAGCCAGAATTAGGTAAAGGTTGAGTTGAAAGTTTCCCTTTCTCTCTTGCACTCATTTCGGCTTTTAGTTGTGCAATTTGTTCTTCCATCGATTTGATATTATCATTTTGAGAGATAATGATCTTCATAACATTCTCGATGGAAGATTGCAAACTTGCCGTCCCTTGGATGGATTGTTTCATGAAAGTATCCAAGGTTTGTGCTAGTGCAGAGATATTATCAGTATCGGTCAATTGCAAAAAGTTTTCATGTGGTGCAAAAGTGTTGGCCGGATTTTGAAAAATTTGTGCTTGGAAGGGGTGTTGACTCAATTGAAGTGGTGGGTGCTGTTGTGGTGAAGGGACCCCTTGGAAATTGTGTTGGGTTGGAACCGTGTTTTGAAATTGTGATTGGTTCCAAGCAAAGTTAGGGTTATTCCTCCAACCCTGATCATATGTGGAGGAAGATGGATCGTTTCTAGGTCTTTGAAATGATGCATTGGTATGCTCATGACCTTGAAACGGACATTCTTCCGTCAAGTGAGACGGATCAGAACAACAACCACATACAGTTTTGGAGAGTGATATTTGACTTAGGGCGGCGGCTAAAAATTTATTTTCCATAGCGTCAAATTTCTTGTGTAAAGCTGAAATTTCAGCTCTAATTCCTATGGAAATATCATTGCCATCCCTAGACGATTGACTCACACCCTCCCACTGTAATGATTTTTCAGCGAAATCTTCTAGAAATTTCCAAGCTTCACAATCATCTTTGGTCATAAAGTTGCCTTGACACATGGATTCAAGGGTCTGTCTTGTGTAAGGAGTAATGCCCTCATAAATGATTCGGCACAGATCCCATCTCGGGATGCCGTGATGTGGACATTGGACTAACAGATCCTTGAAACGGTCAAGACATTTTGAAAATGTTTCATTTGGAAGCTGGGTGAATTGATAGATTTCGCTACGGACTCGAGCTGTCTTTTGATGTGGGTAGAATTTCTTAAGGAATGCTTTGACGAATTCGTCCCAATTTGAAATGGAATGTGCGGTAGTGTTATATAGCCACTTCTCGGCTAAATCGCACAAGGTAAAAGGGAGAAGACGAAGACGTAAAGCATCCACAGAAAGCTGTGAAGTACCCATCATTGCGCATACATTTTCAAATTTCGTGATAAACACGTATGCGTCCTCAGACTCGAGACCGTGAAATTTTGGTAAAAGGTTGATGTATTGGGGTTTTATTTGAAAATTTTCCCCGTTGGCTGGTGGTGTGGATAAGCAGGTGGAAAGTGGGCCTCGTGTAGGATAACATCTCTCTTGGAGAGAGATGCGAGGTGGATTCTGCGCACCAACGGACGGCGGCAGAGTAGTGGAAAAGTAGTTCGATGGAGGTGGATCCATCGATGTGGGTGTGGTGGTGGGTGAAAGAAAAGTAAGTGTAGAAATACCGACTTTAGGGTCGATAAGGGAAACGCGGACTAACGGGCACTAGACGCCCGTGTCCAGCCTATCTTGCACTAAAAAGGGTTAGTACAAGTGGCAGCGTGAATTTATAATTAGGGGAAATGATATGAATGTGGTGTTTGTTTTTGAAAAAGATACGGATTTTTTGAAAAAATGATGCAACAAAACAAATGCAACACACAAAAACCCTAGAATCTAGTGGTCACCTAGGTCAAACTCTAGACCGCTCCTAACTGCCAAAAGACAAGTCGCAGGATAAATCCTCCACTGCCTCTTTGTTCCCCTGTGGCCGGATAAGTGCCAGGTAAGTGGGAAGGAACCACCACTACAGTGGGCCTAATTAATAACCACTAGCCTTAGACACACTCGCCTTAGGCACCACAGAAAAACGCAGATAAACAATGAATTACCCACGGCCTTCTCTTGTCCTAATTGAGCGCGACAGTCCTTAGAGTCATCTCTAGATTTCTTTTAATTAATGAGGGTAAATGCGGATGCAAGTTTTGCGATTTTCGGGGCCTAGGAAGGGTAATGAACTCCCCACCTAATTTGGATTTGGTCGTGCCCCTTAAATTTCCGTATTAATATGCAACAACCACAAGAATCAAAAACACGCACAAATTTATTTTGCTTTGCGGCGCTGCGATTTATTTGCAAAGAATCCTGTACAAAATATTAGTTGGAGCAGAGAAAGAAGGAGATAAGAAAGATAGAAGATACCTGAGAAAAATTGATGCAGAGAGGAGATAGACCTGCGGCGCTTCCGCCGCGGATGAGGGTCTGGTGCCGCGGAAGGGCGGTGGAAAGAACTGTTCACTGCACCAAAATTCTTGGCACTGTTCAACTTGAACTCTTCAGCTCTCTGGAAAATTCAGAAAAATTTTTCTCCAGCTCCAATGATTCCAGATTTTCTCGCAACAAATCACAACACACGTATTAGTGTTTGCACGAATTTAGATCTAAAAATTATGATGAAATAAATTGTTCAACTCAAATTTCAAAAATACGAACTATTAGCGCACTGTCCCCGGCAACGGCGCCATTTGATTGTAATAAAATGTTGTTGTGTAAATCAAATCAAATAGTCCCCGGCAACGGCGCCATTTGATTGTTGATAATTTGTGTGATTGTAATAGATCGAATGAAATAGTAAAGAAATCACAACCAAAAATATTTGACCGCAATCAACTACGGTGTCGAATTGTAGTTAGTATGTGAGTGCGGATCGTCCACAGGGAAAGTGTAATCGTTCGTCTTTTGAATTAGATGAATTGAAACATTAATGAAAACAAAACAAAACAATTCAAGATTTATAGTTGATGTTCAAGAATGAGAAAAAACTAGATCTAAGAAAGCATTAAAAGATAGAATCAAGAATTGATAGTTTGTTGATTTTTCCAAACCAAATCTCAAGAATCGAAATGAGGCTCGTAGGAATCGATCGGATCTATAGATGTGAAGTAATCTTACAATTACGTATTTTTATCCTTCGATGAATTGATACTAGATCGATGATCATCGATGAGAATTAGGGATTTCTTGTGAAACTAGGGTTTCATCTTATCCCTTGTTCTTTCGTCGATATCATTCACATTCTAGCCTCTAGTAAATTCAAGAAACGATCGTTGATCCCTAATTTCGAGCGATCACAATCAAGAAAGCATCGCTACGAAACTAGGTCATCGATTCTTGAACTAGCTAGGGTTTACAAAACTCGTAGGACTTAAAAATAGTATTACAATTTGTTACATCATCATTCTACAATCGTCTCGACTCCTTAACGAGCGGAGTTTTACTCGAACATCACAACAAGAGCAACAATTACAAATTGAGATCTAATCATGATGCAAGAATTAAAAGAAAGCAAGATTATAGAATTTCACCTTTTATTTATATCAACAATTTCGTTACAATCACTCAAGAACTACAAGAGGAGGAACTCGATCGTCGACTTGGCTTCGCTCGTCTCCGTGGATCGCGGATCGGCTTGGATCACTTGCCCGATTGAAGATCGGCTCGGCTCCTAAAAGGTTGAAGACTTCTCGCTTGATTTGGTACTCAAGATCTTGGATTAGGAGTGGAATTAGGGTTAGGGTTTCGCACAAGCTTTGTCACGAAACTTGTGGAAGAAAATGGTGTAGAATGAATCAATGATTATTGATTAGCCTTTAACCTTAGGTCTAGTGCTCTATTTATAGATAACTAACCCTAGATCTAGGATTTCAAATTCTAACTTTCCCTCCAAAAGTTTGTTGGGGGAAATTCAAATTTCCCTCCAAAAGTTAGTTAGGGGAGAAGGTTCTAGATGTAATTAGTTAGGAGGAGCTTCTAGAATAGGATTAATTAGGAGCTTAATTTAGGATTAGCCTTCTTAATCTCCTTTGCTGATCTGGCAGTAGGTTCGAGAGAGTTCTGGAGTTTGAAGTATCAGAATGAACTGTGGGACCAGAGATAGAGATTATGCCCAAAACTTGACGGCTGACGTGTCAGAACCGCCGCGCTTCCGCGGCGCAAGCCTACTCCTGCCGCGCAAGCGCGGCGCTCTTGGGGCTTTGGGGATTGTGCTTTCTGTGGGTTGCTGGACCTGATGTATGGGCCTCTATTGGATATATATAATTGTATTTCTCCCTCTGAAATGCTACCAGATCTGAAATGATTTAGCTGGCGTAATGTTTATCAGCTCTTTGGTTTTCCTTCCGTATTTCCTGCACATACTCAAGACAAGTGTTGCGCAAATACAGAAATGATGCGATGCCATGAAATGCGGTTAATTTCCTTTAAAGTGTCGGTTTAAAAGTCTAGTACATGCAATCTCATATTTTGTGACAGATTTGCTAATATGTAGAATATGAATGCCGAACACTTCTAAGTGTATGCAAATGTTAAGGAAATTGCCGGCTAAAATATACAATATTTTCGACTGATCAACGGTCTCTTGCATACTATCCACGGGTCACACTCTCCAAAGTCGAATCTCGATAAGGAGGGAAACAACCGCTTACGGGTCCTTTCGACTCGTAAGAGGGAAAACTCTCTTATAGGATCCTTACGACTTATAAGAGAAAACACACTAAGGAATCCTCACGATTCCCAAGGAGAAAATACACCTATGAGATCCTCACGACTCGTAGGGAGAAAAGTCTTTATGAGACCCTCACGGCTCGTAAAGTTGAAAAGCCTTAGATGGCAGATCCTACCCCTGTCTCCTAAGCCATCACTGCCCTGCAAAGAAGTCAAGATGGGCCGACCATCTATGGGCCACACTTGCCAAAGCTACATGCCACTGAAATGGAGAACTTACTCATAAGCGTATGAACTACTCCACGCCAGAGTGAGACAAAAAAAGAAATAGAAGGATGCGGCTCATGGAGTTAAGGGTTGGAACTATATCCCTTAAGAGTTGAGATTTGAGTCAATGATAAATGACGACGCTTGTGTCCGCTCGTTATCTTCTTAGATCAAGATTCTGAAAGTGATACATCAACCCAAAACTGGTCATACGCCATGCATAACTCTGCATAACTCTGCACTACTTCACCCACGTACATACTTACGTGGGCAAAGTAGTGGGGGGCATTTGTTCCCGCCAAAAATTTCTGCGCAAAAGAGTCCAAGGTATCAAATGGCAGCGATACGCTTAAGAAAATGCGGACCAGTATCTTCCGGCCTGTATTTTGATAAACTCCCCAATGAATAACTGTTAAATTATGATGGTATTGAAAGCATCTCGAAAAAACCTTCGATTTGATATATTATGGGCCTCATAATTCATCCGGGATCAAAAGTTATGAGCAAATGTCTATGCACATGTGATATAAGGAAGACGATGCGAACCAGTATTTTCCGAGCTGTATTTTGACAAACTCCGGAATGAGAAATGGCTAAATTCTGATGATATTGAAAGCATCTCGAAAAGACCTTCGATTTGATATATTATGGGCCTCATAATTCATTCGGGATCAAAAGTTATGAGCAAATGTGTTATGCACGTGTAACCTAAAGTAATGCTCTACTACATGGGGAATGCATTTTTTAGTCCCACATCGGGAAAAGGAGAGATGGCTCCTCTACCACTCCCATATAAATAAGAGGGGATACCTCTTAGAAAGGTAGAGTTAAATCCTCAAAGGATTCAATACTCAAAGGAGCTTAGTTCTCCAAAGGAGCTTAGTTCTCCAAGATAGAAGCTTTGCTTCTCCTCATAATGCGCATGTGCGCCACATGCAATGCACGTGTGCCCGCCATGCGGCACCACGTGCAACGCACGTGCGCACCACATGAGAACATTTTTTGCTTGGAAAAAAGCCAAGAGCTTCAAACAGAGAGAGAATTCTGAGAAAAGCTCAAAGAAAAAGAAGGTAAAAACCTTTGAGATAAGAGAAAATTCTCTCAAAGAATAGATCATTGATCTAGAAAACAAGATCAGTGATCTTCAATAAATAAATAAATAAATAAAAATAATAAAAATAGTGTCTTGCACTTGCTATGAACCTTTGGTTCTCTGATATAAGAAAAACAAGAAGAATTTGTTTTTTCTTAGATCTAAATAAAAATAGTGCCTTGCACTTGCTATGAACCTTTGGTTCTCTGATATAAGAAAAACAAGAAGAATTTGTTTTTTCTTAGATCTAAATAAAAATAGTGCCTTGCACTTGTTATGAACCTTTGGTTCTCTAAGATAAGAAAAACAAGAAAAACTTGTTTTTTCTTAGATCTAAAAAATAGTGCCTTGCACTTGTTTTATGAACCATCGGTTCTTGAACCTAAAAGGTTCTTAAATTAATAGTGCTTTGCACTTATAAATTTGCACTGTTGTGCTTTTTGATTGGCGCAAAGCGCTTGATAAATGCAATGCATTTTCTAAAGGGTAAGGCCCAAACCAAAATGACCTGACAGGCCAAAATAAATTGCAAGGCAATAAATGGGCAGAGCCCAAATAAATTGATGCTTTGCATCCTTTATACAAGGGCAGAGCCCAAATAAAATTGATGCCTTGCATCATTCCTAAAAGGGCAGAGCCCAAAACAAATTGATGCTCTGCATCCTTTCCGGGCAAGGCCCAAATAAAAATAAAAAAGAAATGCAATGCAAAAGCAAATAAAATGTTGAACATTTCAACTGGACTTAGCCCAATTTTGGCCATAAGTCCTTAAATTAAATTGACTGAGCAAAATTGCTCTTCTAAATCAATTTACATCCGGTTCGAGGGTACATCTCCGAACTCCTTTGACATCCGTCGTTGTAATTCCTCAACGACGTCAAAGAGGTGACGGGTCCCAACGACCACACATCGATATGGACTGCGGGGTCTTTAAACTCGTGGACCGAAATGTCCATAAACTAACATCGGACCGGAACGTTCCTAAACTAACATCGGACCGGAACGTCCCTAAACTAACATCGGACCGGAACGTCCCTAAACTAATATCGGACTGAAACGTCCCTAAACTAATATTGGACCACCATGTCCCTAAACTGGCGATGGACCACCACGTCCCTAAACTGGAAAGTGGACCACTACGTCCCTAAACTGGAACAATAGAGCCTCAAAATGCTCTTTTGCCGGATCTAAACGGTCCCGTTTAAGTTGATCTTAGCCCCAAACACGGCTAGCGCATCCTTAGACATTTAAATGAATGATAAAACCCCAAATCAACTCTGGTTCAAGGGTACATCTCTGAACTCCTTGATTAATCAAAAAATTGTAGTTTGCCGTAATCAGAAACGGCGTCGCTTCGCAGCTAGCCGGTGAATACGGGTCGATCCGCAGGGATGTGTTAATTTCTGATTTTGTGTTATAACGAGTTGATTCAAATCGTGGTTGGTTTTTTATCGATTGAGTTTAAGATGAATTTATGTGATAAGAAAGGACTCGTTAGGGTTAGGTCGAAGGTAGGGGTGTTGAGATCTATGTTTTCACCTCTTTCAATGCCATGATTTAAGCTTTTTAGAAATATCACAACAATTATTAGCAAAGGGGATTAGGATGATCGGGAAGAAACAAAGTTTCTTCCTCTAGATCCTTGTCCGTCCTTTCCTATTAATTGATGTGATCTTCATGGATGTCATATAAGTCCGGCCTTTTATACTAAGGTTCACCGTTACCTTGTAGGTAGGGTGCCGTAGGGGGCGGATCGTATATGAATGCATGAAGATTTCGTTTTAAAAATAAGTTGGCGTTGAAGGAGGTGAGAGACATCCATCTCTCACTTACTCCCTTGTTCCTAACCCTAACGAGCGAGGATTTTATTCGCTCATTAGGGAATTGTTGCAAAGAGACATTTTTATGTTTATGTTTTAAAGGTTAACTACTTGGTGCAGATTAAGGAGGATTACACTAGAGCAAGAATTAACTAACTAGGGCAAGTAAAAGATTATACTAAGGCAAGAATGAAATAAAACTAAAAACTTACAAGAAAAAGTGATGCTCAGAATTCTTCAACAAATCTCACTTTTATTGATTATCAAGAGGCATACAATTTTTAAGATCTAAATTACAATTTATAAGTAACTAGTGAAGCTAGGGTTACAGACTCTCGTAGACATGAACTTACTGATTTACCCCCTAAAAATCCCAACACATGAAACGATACACCGACACAAGAAGTCGGTGCCGACACGGGCACCATATGGCCGCGGTTCCGCGGCAAAGACATGCCTTTGGCCGCGGATCCGCGGCCATCTAGTGGGCTTGGCCCACCAGATTTCTGTGCTTTGTTTCTCTTCTCTTGGGCTCTCTTCTTTTACTATTCTTTTCTCTGTTGGGCTTTCTAGTATTCTCCAGATTCTCAGTGAAACTTGTAAGGATCTTTTTGACCGTTTCACTTGACGTTCGTCTCGGCTTGAGTAGGATCCGTGTGCTGGTTGGTCAAAAGTCCATTTCCTGTATCAACTTTGTCTTTTTCACTGTATTTGCTTCAAAAGTCTGTATCCTGTATCATGTAACAAACGATCGTCAAAAGCACCTGTTTACTTATAAATTGCACAAAAAGTGGGGCGTATAAATTGCAATATTATGATGTGAACAAATACCCCAAAACTTACCTTTTGCTCGTCCTCGAGCAAACTTATTATTTTATTCTGACCTAGCCACACTTTCGCAGGGAAACGCGATTGCACTGAGCACGTGCAACAAGCCGTTAAACCTCTAGGTGTCCCTAGTAGGAGGAGTGTTGTCTCCTGAGGGTTTTCAGCGGATACTACCCACAAAATCCTATCAACTTGGTTTCTCGACTTTTGTTCTCCATTTAGGTTTTCTAACAAGGAAATCTATTATCGTTGACCCGCAAATTATCCACCCATATTCTTCACGCTTGCTCATTGTTTAATTTAAGATTACACATATCTTGTAGAATTACCTAGCTTTCGGCATTTCTTAAGTTTTCCTTCTAGAGTTCCATCTCCACTTAGGAATTTCTATCAACTCTATTAAAGATACAAGTTCTATTCTTCATTCCTTTCTCTTATCTAAACTCTAATCACATATCCCCACGTGTGTGTAAATATCACCCCTACACTTGGAAATTCAAATCAAGCAATCATACTCCAGCCCATTGTCCAAAGCACTTGTGAGACTTCGCTTTCACATCCTTCATGCGATTGTTAATACTTCTTGAGGTACCAACAACCGATTACCAGATGCGTTAGCATTTTAAGGCGTACTTCCTAGTTTTGCAACACCCAAGGCTTTTAGCACCTTCGCTAAATATTTTTCTATTTTTTTTTTTTTTTTTTTTAAGCCTTAAGTAATCACAAAAACCAGTGTCCATTTTTATTTTTTTTGTGCTAAGGACGTTAGACATGAGTATTTCAAGGTCTCTTCTACTAATCCAAGTTTCAAGGTGCGTGTTTGTGCAATTTGTAGGGTATACATTTTCAGAATCCAGACTTAAGTTAGGAACTATTTTTCAAACTTATACTCTAATAAGAGTTTTAATACTTTTCCTTCGTTTCGACTTAGCCCAAGAACTGAACCCAAAATTTGCCTATTTCTAAATAACCTACAAAGACATATGCTTTCCACAGTTAAACTTTAAGGAAGGTTATTTTTAGGGTTTTTAATTTGCTAAGTCTAAGATTTAGTTTTTTCCTAGCCAGTTAACCTATTTATCAAACTCAAGTCAATTAACCAGAATTGAATACATTAATTTTTATATTTTTTTGAAATTTTTTCAATTTTTTATGGGTTTTTCTGTTTTCTAATTTTTTTTATTTTTCAAAATTTTCAAATTTTTATGATTTTTTTATAAAAATGCAATGCAGAAATTAAATATGCAAAAAGGGGAAAAAAAAAATATATACAATATGCTATGCAAAAGATAACTATATACATCGCCTCTAATGCCCCCAAACTTGAACAAAGCAGTGCCCTCACTGCCCGGCCCCACGTCGCGCTCGTGAGCGTGAACGTGATCTCTCCCCCCTAGCCAATAGTGTCTGTATCCCCCTCTCAATCTCCGTCAACCGACGGTCGTGCTCTCGGGCCGTTGCCCGAAACTCATCCCTCAAAGAATCAATCCCTCTCACTGCCCTCCGCATCAATCGCGCATGCTCTTGTGGGGTTAGCTCTTCCCCGCTCGAAGTCGAGCTTGAGCTCGGGGTGCGTGCAGGTACATGTTCTGCCGGGTCGGTCCGTGTCCAAATATCCGTTAGTCTAGAGTAGGACGACGAGATGCCCTCTAAAAGTGGTCGGACCGGGGTATCATTTATCAAATATGAGTCAAATTCCTCAGCTGGGAGGAAATAACGGCAGAGCTGGGTAACTAGCATGGGGCAGGGGTGTACAGGACCTCGTTT
This sequence comes from Agapanthus africanus, assembly GCA_030015575.1. NCBI lineage: Eukaryota > Viridiplantae > Streptophyta > Magnoliopsida > Asparagales > Amaryllidaceae > Agapanthus > Agapanthus africanus. Next base: position 180,345,856 of record JASDDO010000024.1, read on the forward strand.
ACCCGAACCTATGGAGTAAAGCAAAACTGTGCACATGTCGAATCTAGGGTTTTTCGTCATTAAGGTATGAACGACATGTAAGGAAGGGGTGAAAAAGGTTGTATTGTGAGAACTCCCAAAAATATTGTTTTGTGCCCACCGGCACACAGTTAAAACATTTGCGAATAGGGTCCGTGCTTGGATCCCCTTGCGCAGTTCTCGCGCACAGTCATTACCCATTAAAGGAAGATAATCTTCAAAGCGAAGGGGTTTTTCGTGTGCGGGGACACGAGGTATGAGTGTAACCTCGTGTATCATGCCCCTGTCGATGCGAATTTCTTGAGTTCCCCAATTCAATTTAATATAACCTAAATTGTCTAGGCTATTCTCTTCCATTGACTCATAAAATTGGGTGACTAAGCTAGGGACAGCAAATGCAGATCCATGGTTATATAGGAGGAAATTCCATCCCCTCTGTGCAATTTCCTGTGGGAAGTATGATCCATAGATCTCATGTGCAAATACAGGGGAAAAATCCCTTTCAAATTGGAATTTATGAGCCATAAAGATGTGTGCAGGAAAATGTGTGTAATAATAGAGAGGAAAGGAACAGATGTACCTCCCCCGAAAATTTCAGGGGGTGAAGCTTCTGATGCGCGGCGGGTTGGCGGCAGGAGACGGCAGACGCGGCGGATCCGCGGTCTTCTGGCGGCGGCGCGTCTCGAGATTTCTTCAGGGGGCAGGGGCGGCGCCTAGGGTTTTTATGAGGAGAAAATGTTTTTAGGGTATGAAGGCAGGAGGGCTCGGGTCCATTATATAGGGGGAAAGGAGGTGAGTTTGCAAAAAACACCCTCTAAAGAGAGGGTTTTATGTGTAAATTCAGCTATTAATCTGCAATTTTGCAATTTGGTCCAAAATTTTTTTTTTTTTATTTTTTTTATTTTTTATTATTTATTTTATTTTTATTTTTATGTATTTTTTTATGGTATTTTGGAAATATAATACAAGTGATATACACACCCCCAAACTTATTTGAAATAGTGTCATTGGGAAACAAAGTTTGGGGGTGAAAGCGGAGGAAGATCAATCAGTGTAAATCGGCTCCTGCAAAAACAGGAGCTCCTCCGAAGGATCCGCAGTGAAGAACGGTTTTAGTCGATGCCCATTTACCTTAAATAAGGTACCGTCTTCAGGGTTCTCAAGATCTACCGCACCGTGCGGATAAACGGTGCGGACCACAAAAGGTCCTCTCCATCTGGACCTGAGCTTACCAGGATGCAAGTGTAACCGAGTGTCATAAAGTAGAACCTGTTGACCAGGTTCAAAAGTTTTTCGTAAAAGGTGTTTATCGTGGAACACCTTGGCTCGGTTTTTAGCAGTTATGGCATTGTCATATGCCTCATCCCTTAGCTCCTCCAACTCATTCAGTTGCAGCTTTCTGTTGCTGCCCGCATCTCCTAAAGACAAATTTAGCTCTTTGATAGCCCAGAAAGCTTTGTGCTCGATCTCCACTGGGAGGTGGCAAGCCTTCCCGTACACAAGCCGGTATGGAGACATACCCAGATCGGTCTTATATGCAGTACGGAAAGCCCATAGTGCATCTATCAATTTAAGCGACCAATCCTTACGGTTTTTAGAAACCGTTTTCTCCAAAATTTGCTTTATTTGCCGATTCGAAACCTCGGCTTGCCCACATGTTTGGGGGTGATATGGCGTTGACAATTTGTGGGTGATAGAATATTTACGCATCAAGGACTCGAAAGTCCTATTACAGAAGTGAGAACCATTATCACTTATAATTGCCCGAGGGTGCCCGAATCGAGAAAATATGTGTTCTTTAAGGAATCGAACGACAACTTTATTATCGTTCGTTCGACTGGGCACAGCCTCGACCCACTTAGAAACGTAGTCAACCGCCAACAGAATATACACATTTCCAAAAGAGTTAGGAAATGGTCCCATAAAATCTATACCCCAAACATCAAAAATGTCCACCACCAAAATGGGTTGGAGTGGCATTTCGTTTCTCCGCGAAATCCGGCCCAAATGTTGGCACCGGGAGCAAGTTTTGCAGTATTCAAATGCATCGTTGAAGAGTCGTGGCCAATAGAAACCACACTGCAGAACTTTTTCGGCTGTCTTCTTTGGGCCAAAGTGCCCGCCACATGCTTGATCATGGCAGAAAGACAGCACGCTCTTGACCTCACTCTCGGGCACACACCGACGGATGATTTGGTCGGAACAGTATTTGAAAAGATAGGGTTCATCCCAGTAAAAATGCTTTACTTGGGACAAAAATCGAAGCTTATCCTGTTTCGACCAATCATTAGGAATCAGGCCGGTGGCTAAATAATTTACAATATCGGCGAACCATGGTTCGCAAGAAACAGTCAAGAGCTGCTCGTCGGGAAAAACGTCAGAGATTGGAAGATCGAGCGTGGGCGAAGAAGGGAGTCGTGATAGGTGATCAGCTACTACATTTTCACATCCCTTTTTGTCCTTAATGACAAGATCAAATTCTTGCAATAAAAGGATCCAACGTATTAGCCTTGACTTAGCATCCTTCTTCGCAAAAAGGTGGCGAAGAGCCGAGTGATCAGTATAAACAATGACTGGAGAGCCGATTAAATAAGGCCGAAATTTTTCAAGTGCAAACACAACAGCTAAAAATTCTTTCTCTGTTGTTGTGTAATTAAGTTGGGCCTCATTTAGTGTTCGGCTGGCATAATAAATCACGTGCGGCATCTTATTAATGTGCTGTCCAAGAACAGCACCTATTGCAAAGTCTGATGCGTCACACATGATTTCAAAAGGGTGCGTCCAGTCAGGAGATGAGAGGATGGGTGCAGTGACAAGTGAATGTTTTAACGACTCGAATGCTTCAGTGCATGTGGAGTCAAAAGCGAAGGTCGTGTCCTTGGCCAGTAAGAGAGTCAAGGGTCTAGCAATCTTGCTAAAGTCCTTGATAAATCGTCTGTAAAAACCGGCGTGGCCAAGGAAGGCTCTGATATCTTTGACGCACTTTGGGGGAGGTAGGTTAGAAATCACTTCGATTTTAGCCCTGTCTACCTCGATGCCGTTTTGCGAAATGACATGTCCTAGAACAATGCCCTCTTGCACCATGAAATGGCACTTCTCCCAATTTAATGTTAAGTTCTTATCCCTGCAGCGGGTAAGAACAGCGTCAAGATGGCGTAAACACTCGTCGAAGGAGTCGCCAAAGATGGAGAAATCGTCCATAAAAATCTCCAAGAACTTTTCGACCATGTCTGAAAAGATCCCCATCATACACCGCTGAAATGTCGCGGGTGCGTTGCATAACCCAAAGGGCATGCGACGATAAGCAAAGGTGCCAAAGGGACAAGTGAATGTTGTCTTGTCTTGGTCCTCTTTGGCGATGGGGACTTGATTGTAACCGGAATAGCCATCAAGAAAACAATAGAACTCGTGCCCTGCCAATCGCTCGAGCATTTGGTCAATGAAAGGTAAGGGAAAGTGGTCCTTCCTTGTTGCGGCATTGAGTTTCCTATAGTCTATGCAGACTCGCCACCCAGTTTGGGTGCGAGTGGGAATCAACTCATTTGCCTCGTTTGTAATGACCGTAATGCCTGATTTCTTGGGCACGACGTGGATTGGGCTAACCCATTGGCTATCCGAGATAGGGTAAATGATACCGCTATCCAGACATTTGACAATTTCCTTCTTAACCGCCTCTTTCATGATGGGGTTGAGGCGCCTTTGTGGATCTCGTGCTGGCTTGGCATCATCCATTAAGTGTATATGATGTTCGACTATGAGGGGACTAATCCCCTTAATGTCCGCCATAGACCAGCCGAAAGCTTGCCGATTATTAAGTAAGACCGTCAAGAGAGCCTTCTCTTGCTCAAGAGCTAGAGAGGCTGATGTAATGACAGGTAAAGTCTCATTATCACCTAGATATGCATATTTTAGGTGTGTCGGCAAAAGCTTTAACTCGAGTTTAGGAGGTGAAACAATAGATGGTAACAATGGGGTAGTTGTTTCAAACTCGAATGATTCCATCAAAGGTTCGTACCGAGTGTACGCAACAGTGTCGGATGGTTCTACTAACTCATCCGCAAAAGCAAAAGACTCCAAATCAGGTGATGAGTCTTCGAAATCGTCGACGAATGTAAAACATTCAAAATCATTATCCGCCGCGAAAACTGAGTCGGATTCTAGGAGGAACGCACTAGTGGCGTTAACATTGCTGTGGTCGAATAAAAAATTCTCGAACTCACAGTCCTCCTCCGCGATCTCATTGATCGAACAAACGTCTAGTACGCTAGCATTGGGCTCAGCAGGCTGACTTCCTAACTTGAAAATATTGAGCTCAATTCTCATATTGCCGAAAGATAGGTTCATTGAACCATTACGACAATTGATCACTGCGTTGGAAGTAGCCAAAAATGGTCGACCTAGAATCACCGGAATTTGGTTCCGGGGGTTTGCAACAGGTTGTGTATCCATCACTATAAAGTCAACGGGGAAAATGAAATCCCCTACTCTTATTAACACATCCTCCAGCTCTCCCCTAGGATGGGTTATCGACCGGTCGGCCATTTGGAGAGTACAGTGAGTGGGCTTAAGCTCTCCAACGCCCAATTGCTCGTACACAGAATAGGGTAGCAAATTGACGCTCGCGCCAAGATCTAAGAGTGCTCTATTGATATTCTTGTCCCCAATTGTTATCGAAATGGTAGGACACCCGGGGTCCTTTTGTTTTGGGGGAAGGGAATTTACAAGAGCATCACTAATAGCACTGGCCACAAAAACTTTCTTTGGCACTTGCGACTTCCTCTTTTTGGTGCACAAGTCCTTTAAAATTTTGGCATATGAAGGAACTTGCTGAATTGCATCCAAAAGAGGGATGTTTATGCTAACCTGTTTGAACAACTCGACAATCTTTTCCATTTGAGGAGTTGGTTTATTTGATCTCAACCGATTAGGAAAAGGAACATTTTGAAAGGTGGTTGAGTCCAATTTTTGTGGATCAGATTGTCGAGCTGGAACGGTACCTCGTGTAGATGTGTTCATGTCGTGAGAATTAGGTCCGTTCAAGCTAGAAGAGGTAGAGCCATGTGAAGGGTGGAGAATAGGCTCTAAAGAAGAAGATGGTGAAGAAGATGAAGAAGACCCACCGGCAGGGGTGTCATTGTTAATGCCCACATTGTTCCGCAACACTTTTCCCGATCTCAACGTGGTCACCGCATTTACATTATGATTTTGCTGATTGTGTGCAGCATGTGCGTGACCGGGATTGGGCAACGGTTGAGACGGGAGTTTTTCTTTTTCGCGCTCGCTCAAAGCTGCGTTGAGTTGTGCAATTTGTGCCTCTATAGATTTGATACTCTGATCATGGGAGGCACTATTTTGCACTAAAGTTTGAATAGAAGTCTCAAGTCTTGCTGTAGACTGTGTAGATTGCTTAAGGAACGCATCTAGACTTCTTTCGAGCGAGCTAACCTTATCATTATTAGGTTGAACATAATTGTTTGGCTGGTACGCATTGTTCGGCACAAAGTTGTTCACCTGATTAGGGTAAGGTTGTTGTTGAAATTGTTGCGGTTGATATTGAGTTTGCGAGGGTGCTTGTTGTTGTTGTGGTGGAGGAGGTCTTTGAAAATTATTATTATTTCCTTGGAATTGTTGATTTTGGTTCCAAGCGAAATTTGGGTGACTCCTCCACCCCGGATTATACGTTGAAGAATACGGATCGTTCCTTTGTCGTTGCTGGAATGTAGCATTGACTTGATCCTGTCCTTGTGTAGATGCATTATAAGGACATTCTTCAGTCAGGTGCGATGGATCCGCACAACAAGCACAGACAGTACGTGGGGGCATAGCAGGGGCAGGAGAAGACGACGAGATTTTGGTCTCGATCGCTTCTAGCTTTTTCGTAAGAGCGGCCATCTCGGCCTTCATAGCAATCGACATCTCTATTTGATGTATGCCTCCCCTAGATTGACCACTAGAAGCTGATGTGGTCTTTGTGCTCTCCCACTGTATTGTCTGCTCACTAAGATCCTCGAGAAACTGCCACGCCTCATCATTAGACTTGGAGAGAAAATGACCTTGACAGATTGTTTCTAGCAACTGCTTCGTTGCCGAGTTCAATCCCTCATATAATGTTTGGCAAAGTTGCCAACTTTCTATACCATGGTGAGGGCATTGAACTAATAGGTCCTTGAATCTCTCGAAGCACTTCCAGAAAGGTTCGGAAGGCAGTTGTGAGAATTGAATTATTTCATTTCGAATTCTTGCAGTTTTATGGTGAGGATAGAACTTTTTCAGAAAAGCCTTCACAAACTCATCCCAATTTCTTATGGAATGTGATGCGGTGCTATATAGCCACTTCTCGGCTAGGTCACATAAGGTGAAAGGAATGACCCTTAGCCTTATAGCGTCATCACTCAATTGGGTTGTTTTCATCATAGCGCACACATTTTGGAATTTATTAATAAAGATATAAGCGTCTTCAGTTTCCAAACCGTGAAATTTCGGCAGCATATTGATGAAATGTGGTTTAATCTCAAAATTGTCCCCATTTGCCGGTGGGGGTGAAAGACAAGTGGGTAAAGAAGTGCGGATGGGGTAGAAGAGGTCCTGGAGCGCAACTCGTGCGGGCGCTTCAACAGGCGGCTGGTTCGGGTTATTCGCACCTGGTGGAGGTGGAATCATTCCCGTCTGCAAGGTATTATTGGGGTTGAATCCCGACATACCTTCGGTGGAAGAAATTAAAGGTGAAGGTAAGAAAGTGGACGGATTATCGACTTCGGTGTCGAAGGGTTCGTTGGTCGGTACCAACGAAACGCGGACTAATCGGGCGTCTGTATCCCTAGTCCAAAGTGGCATACACTAAAAGGGATAGTGCAGTCAGAAAAAAAGAAAAACAGAATGTGGGGGTAAGATAACGTCAATGAAGGAGAGATGGTAGAAATGAGGTGCAAGTTTTCTTAGCGGCAAGTTGCAAGTTTTCAAAAGATTTTTCTTTATTTATTTTTTTTTTTTTGTGTGTGAGTTTTGCAAAGAGGTTTTTTTTTTTGAAAACGGACTCGTGACACAACTGTATCAACCACACATGCACAATCAGGCCTAGATCTAGGGTTGCCTAGGTCTACTAGACAGCTCCTAACTAGGGCTAGAAATAGACCTCAAACCGCCTCTTCACGGACAAATACGGCCAGGTAAGTGGGAAGGAACCACCACTACAGTGGGCCTAATTAATAACCACTAGCCTAGACACCGCAATGTCGGTTCGGATAAACGGTCGATGCCTACCCTAGTCCTTTTCCTATTGAGCTCGCTGTCCTTAGGTCTGAGTCTAATCTTTTTTTTAATTAAAGGTGGTCGATGCAAAATGCTTTAGGTGTTTTCTGGGGTCCTGGGAAGGGTGATGAAATCCCCACCCAATCTGAGTTTGGTCAAATAGCCCCTTAAATCCGATTACAATATGCAAAACAAATAAAATCACTTGCAAACAATTTTAGCGCGGTGCAAAGAAGCCTGCAGAAATCTGTTATTTAGAAGGGGGAGAAAGACTCTTTACGCAAAGAATTCCTGCAGAAAATTTTCACAGACAGAGATATGGAGGTTTCAGAGGGAAGAGAGAGAGAACAAACCAAAAAAACTTCAGGTGCTGACGTGTCACTAGGAGCGCGGTTCCGCGGCTGGAGGCCCCCTTATGCGGCGGAAGAGCGGCTAAGTGGAGAGATCGGCCTCTGGAAAAAATTCTGTGGTTCTTTACCTTCAGTTCCTCTCTGTTTTTATGCACCAATTTTTGTTTTGCTCTCTGTAAAATTCCAGATCTGAAAGTTCTTGTCGTTCCTACAAGATTCACACGAGAAACCCTTCAAACAGATAAAAATGATCAAAAGAATATTTTTTGTATTTTGTATTTTCAGATTTGTATAATTTTCAAATTTTATATCAACCCGAAATCATACAAAAAGAGAAAATTACGCCATCCCCGGCAACGGCGCCATTTGATTAATCAAAAAATTGTAGTTTGCCGTAATCAGAAACGGCGTCGCTTCGCAGCTAGCCGGTGAATACGGGTCGATCCGCAGGGATGTGTTAATTTCTGATTTTGTGTTATAACGAGTTGATTCAAATTGTGGTTGGTTTTTTATCGATTGAGTTTAAGATGAATTTATGTGATAAGAAAGGACTCGTTAGGGTTAGGTCGAAGGTAGGGGTGTTGAGATCTATGTTTTCACCTCTTTCAATGCCATGATTTAAGCTTTTTAGAAATATCACAACAATTATTAGCAAAGGGGATTAGGATGATCGGGAAGAAACAAAGTTTCTTCCTCTAGATCCTTGTCCGTCCTTTCCTATTAATTGATGTGATCTTCATGGATGTCATATAAGTCCGGCCTTTTATACTAAGGTTCACCGTTACCTTGTAGGTAGGGTGCCGTAGGGGGCGGATCGTATATGAATGCATGAAGATTTCGTTTTAAAAATAAGTTGGCGTTGAAGGAGGTGAGAGACATCCATCTCTCACTTACTCCCTTGTTCCTAACCCTAACGAGCGAGGATTTTATTCGCTCATTAGGGAATTGTTGCAAAGAGACATTTTTATGTTTATGTTTTAAAGGTTAACTACTTGGTGCAGATTAAGGAGGATTACACTAGAGCAAGAATTAACTAACTAGGGCAAGTAAAAGATTATACTAAGGCAAGAATGAAATAAAACTAAAAACTTACAAGAAAAAGTGATGCTCAGAATTCTTCAACAAATCTCACTTTTATTGATTATCAAGAGGCATACAATTTTTAAGATCTAAATTACAATTTATAAGTAACTAGTGAAGCTAGGGTTACAGACTCTCGTAGACATGAACTTACTGATTTACCCCCTAAAAATCCCAACACATGAAACGATACACCGACACAAGAAGTCGGTGCCGACACGGGCACCATATGGCCGCGGTTCCGCGGCAAAGACATGCCTTTGGCCGCGGATCCGCGGCCATCTAGTGGGCTTGGCCCACCAGATTTCTGTGCTTTGTTTCTCTTCTCTTGGGCTCTCTTCTTTTACTATTCTTTTCTCTGTTGGGCTTTCTAGTATTCTCCAGATTCTCAGTGAAACTTGTAAGGATCTTTTTGACCGTTTCACTTGACGTTCGTCTCTGCTTGAGTAGGATCCGTGTGCTGGTTGGTCAAAAGTCCATTTCCTGTATCAACTTTGTCTTTTTCACTGTATTTGCTTCAAAAGTCTGTATCCTGTATCATGTAACAAAAGATCGTCAAAAGCACCTGTTTACTTATAAATTGCACAAAAAGTGGGGCGTATAAATTGCAATATTATGATGTGAACACTCCTCTGACACCTATCGTTGTAATTCTTCAACGACGTCAGAGAGGTGACGGGTCCCGACGGCCATAAATGCTATGGACCACCACGTCCCTAAACTGGCATAATAGAGCCCAAATGCTCTTTTGTCGGATCTAAACGGTCCCGTTAAGTTGATCTTAGTCTCAAACTGGACTAACGTATCCTTAACAAACGTTTGAGTCGATCTTAGCCTCAAAAATGGCTAACGTATCCTCCAAACAGACTTTAGTCCCAAATTGGACTATGAATCTCCCAAACTGGAACAATAGAGCCCAAACGCTCTTTTGTCGGATCTAAACGATCACGTTAAGTTGATCTTAGTCTCAAACAGGACTAACGTATCCTTAACGAATGTTTAAGTTGATCTTAGCCGCAACGCGACTAACGTATCCTTAAACTAAAAACACCAAACCCAAATCTAAGTAAATACGGATTTGGACTAATCCACGTCCTACGGGCGACGGCATTACTCAGTCTCCGTATACAATCCACGGGCAACCACAAACAAAACAAACACACACGACACGAAGTGAAATTCTGGAGAAGGAGAAAGTTGTTACCGCGATGCGGTAGCGTAATTAACTGCAGGGGCTTGCGCCTGCAGGGAAGAGCGTCCCCACAATCAAAAAACCCCTCACCCTGAGGGGGAATCTGACGAAGTCTGCTACATCGGCCGCATCCGTCTAAACCTCCGATACACTGTGCCATAAATCAACTTGGCATCTTCGGAGAGATAGACGGATAAAACCAAATAGCATCTGTCCCGAACCTCAGGCACGGACGTCCTAACGTCTCGGCCGCCGTTCGGAGGGGAACAAATCCCAATATATATATATATATATATATATATATATATATATATATATATATATATATATAATATTTTATATAACTAAACTAATATAAATTTTATGTTGTTAACTATATATATAATATATTATTAATTTAAAATATAATATCCTCTCTCTCTCTAACCTTTTCTCTCTCTCTAATAATATATATATATATATATATATATATATATATATATATATCATATAATAAAATCTATTTATTAAAACCTTACACTCCTCTCTCTCCTTCTCTTTCTTCTCCTACGAGCGAACACCCAAAACCCTAACCCACACTCGCCTCCACCCCTCGCCGCCGTTCACCCTCTCGCTCTCATCCTCACCCCTCTCGCCTTCCCTACCTCGCCGCCATCACCTCCACCCCTTCTCTTCTTCTCCCCGACAACACCGAGCACACCCTGCACCTTTTCCCGACCCAAGAAACCCATACTTCGTCATCGACAACCCTCGTCGCCGGTAGACCCAACCACCATCACCGTCTCCCTCTCGCCTCCCAGCACCAAGAACACCCAACACCATCACCAACGACCCCCTATACACCCTTCCACGATCACCTCCAAGATCACAGCCACCTCGTCAACGGCAGCACCTCGTTGTCGTCGACCTTGTCACCTTACCACCTTCCCTCTGTCTATGCCCACTTACCAGAAACCCCAGCAACCTCTTTTCTTCTTTCTTTCTTTCTTTTCTTGATTCCGGCCGTTTCGCCGGATTTGCATGCGTCGCCGAAGATCCGGACGACCCAGTCACCATCGTTGTCCAGCCCAGTCAACACGTCACGTCACGTCACTACTCAGCCAGGTCCAGTCCTGCGCATGTACGTTTTGCATCGCAACGTTATTTCGACGTCGGACTTGATATCTATATCTCGACGTGAGATTCGATCAGGCAAGTTCTAAACTTGTAACATGCTATGTTACTATATCAATATCTATTTAATAAATGATAGTGCTTGTGTTTCACTATTCAGCAAATATTACCGATTTACCGTTTTTAGTATCCGTATATATCCTTACTGACAATAGTTTATCTAGCTGCATGCCGGAACGTCACAACGTTATCATGCTACTATATTAGCTCAATACGTTATCTAGATTGCATCATACATGGGAATAGACGTGTAATGGTTATTACAGATAGATACATATACATCCTGGCATTAATAGTATTTCGATATTGATAACAGTTTTACATTGGTATCTATTTTGGTTAATATACAGTACATGGCATGTTCACGACCCATTACCAGACTTGTTACTTGGACCTTTTACTAATGCCGATAATCCTGACTTATTATTCTAACGAACATGACTTGTTGTTTACATAGACAAGACCTGTACCTGTTTGATCTTGTATTGGCATTAGATTCATATCATCAATACCCGACTTGAACACAAAACCTGAGGGTAAGGGGAAATCAATAATGAAACCTGACTTATAACTCAACAGTTCGATATTTCTAGATACTGATCAGTCTATACGGGCTCAGCCAGCCCTGAAATGATGATACTGACATCATTCATCTGTACATGTTACCTGTTTACTGCTTAGCGGCACGTGTTGGATTCAGCCCCGAGAATCTTGACCGTGGTCCCGGGCACGCACGGGATGCTATTGAGTTACATCGACAATTCCATTAAATTGATTTCAAATACTTCTAGAATAGATAACCTACAAACACAGAATTTAGGATACACATCACATACATATAGCTCACTATTCATATCTAAGTTTATTATTTATATTCATGTTTAATTATATCATCATATCCTGGTTATTACTATTATTTTGATATTATGACGCACTGAAGTCTGGGTTTTGCATGGCCCAGTTCCTCTACCTATATAACAGGCAGATCAAGAGTACTTAAGCAATCAAGCCGAGCAATGAGAAGCTAGACGTTTAGTTTTGTGATATATAGTTTCTTTTATTTCCGTAGTTTTATTTCTATTGATGTGAGCCCATATTGGGATGTGATTCTAACACTATTATTTATTGGATTTTGATTCGTTTCCTCTTTATTCATTTTCTTGATTTTATTTACTGTGGCATATGGACATGTGTTAGCTAGATTATATATTTTACTGTTCTTGATATCCTCTTGACAGCCATAATGTGACTGTGGAGGGATGATTCCTAGCCACAGGTAGCATGAATGGTTCTGTCACGTGCCGTGTTTACGTATTTTGGGAAACGGGGCATAACAGCTATTTGGAAGAGCGTTTTCCCCTTCACTTGAGGTGTTTACAACACGGAAACTGTGGATCTGCTCATGTTTCTTGGACCGAATGCATCTGAGCCTGATTGTCTTCTTCCCATTGGGCATCTTTCGCTGAGTCCCGGGAATATCCCAATTTTTTTTGTAGAATTGAGCTTGTCGAACGGTTTGTTCGAGGGTTACGCCTTGGCATCTTAACAGCCTTTTCAATCCCTCCGCGTAGTATCTTGGCAGACGTATCTTGGCAGACGGATTGGTTGAAACCTGTCGAGTGCAAAATCGGCACCATGCCAGACTTCTTTTTCTACTTTATTTTCCGTAGATTAGTAGAAGAGAATCGCTTTTTCACCTCTTCTCCTGGAAGGTACGTAGAAAGTTTGCAGTTCTTGTACGCTGTATGTATGGAGCGCATCAAGTTCCTTGTAATGCCGAGGCGGAACCATTGTAGTTTGTAGATTCTGATCTGTTCCAGCAAAAGTTTGCATTGACAGGAAGACGGAGAACACTGCTTTGGTCTCATCCTCTGAGTCGCTGCCAAAGACCAAGATAGGAGTAGATGGTCCGGGCTTATTGTTTTCATTTTGGGGTTGCCCCGAGTAGACTATTTCTTCATCTTCCTCGATATCGCTCCCAAAGATTGGGATAGTGGTGACGGACTTCTATTTATTCTCCGGCTTGTGACACCTTTCGGTATCATCGAAGTCTGGTAGGAAGTATTTTGCGTCTTCATATTTCCGGAATTTGTTTACCGAGAACGGGTTTAGCTCTCCCGTGACGGTGTACTCCGAACCATCCTTGAAATATTTCATACACTGATATTGTGTAGAAGGGATGACGTTGTACTTGTGTAACCAAGGCCTTTCGAGCAAAGCATTATAGCAAGTCTTGGCGTCAATGACATGAAATTTGATGTCAGTGAAGAGTAGCCCGAAGCATAACGTTAGTATTACGGACCCAAGTGTCTGAGACGACTGCGAGTCAAACCCGGAGATGGTAATTTTATCTCGGACAAGGTGCTGAACGTTCATGCAAATTTCCTTCAGCACTCTCATGTTGAGAAGGTTGATGGAGGATCCGTTGTCGACAAGGATTTTTCCTATCTTGATGTCGTGGCAATACCCGGTGACGTATAACGGGAGATTATGTTTGCACGTATCGAGGAGGAGATCTTCATCGCTGAATGTAATATCAGCCGTTTGGACCTGTGCCAGTTCATTCTTCATCTTCTCTTCTGCGAAGAAATCTTAGAACTGATCAGGCACTTGTAATGCTTTGATCAGGGAATTTCGTGTCTCTTTGGACAGGATGAGGGCATCCAATATGCTCAGTTGTGAGGGTATTTTCCTCAGATGTGATAGGACGTTGTAATCCACCTTGTTTTTCTTAGGCGGGTCCCTTACTGCGAGCTCTTTGACAACTCCATCGTCGAGGGCAATTTCCTCAGAAATTTCTTCTTTCCCTTTGTCTTTTTTGCTCGAACCTTTGTTTGTAGGTCCGAGATTCTTCTCAGGCAGCGTGCGGTTACGCTGCCGAATATTCTTGTAGTTCTTCTCCTCCTCTTCTTTTTCGGAGGGGGAGTCTTTGAAGAGAGAGCTGAGGGGTGTTTCGTCCTCGGAATCGCTCCTAAAGGTAAGAACTTGGGGATTTCTCCTTCTGAACCGGTACCAACCATATGACAGTTGCCAGTCGTTTCTACATGCGCTTTGTTCGCACTATTTTGCTGCTGACTGGCATGAGCTTGCGTTTCATCCTCTTGAAGTTTTTTTGATGGGCAACATAATCCTGCCACCATTTCTTGAAGGTACTGCATTCTTCGGTGGGGTGGGTGACCCTCCGATGATATATGCAGTAGTTTGGATGTGATTCTTCTCCATCGAGGCATATGACCCCGGAAGTGTTTTTTATGAGAGGTGGCTGCTTCATCCCCATTGACAGGGCTTTAGCGAACCGCTTCTCTATTTTGATCCTGCTCTTATTTGTAGCAGGTATGCTTTGGTTTGTTCGGAGTACTTTAGACTCGTCCTCGCCTCAGCTTCTTTACCCTGACGTTGATGCTTAGCCTTTTCATATATGGTCGTCTCGCATCCTCGGTCAACTTTGATTTTTTGAAAGGTTTCGTTTAGTAGCCTCTCAATCGGGTCTTCTGGCAGTTCCGGGGATTTTAGTGCAGATTCTGCCCCCAGTTCCTCTGCGTTGTTTTCTGACACCGAGGGAGCTTCTTAGTCATATAACGACGAATGGGAGACCGTGTAGCAACTTGCTACACGGTCTTCGGTGCCTTCTGATGAGTCATTTTTCTCATCATTGTCACTGTCTTCATCCCCAAGAATATGCTTGAGGAACTCTTCAAGCGTGAATGGTGTTCGCACCGTCTGGTTGTACTCCTCCAGCGCATCAATAAATTTTTGTAGATCCGTGCACTTGTCGTCATACTCGGCAGGCTGCACAGGCTTCTTGGTCTTTTTTTTTCTTCGAAGACTTTGAAGGCTTGACTTGGGGTTTTTTCCCCTTGTCAACAATTTTTGGTGCGGGACGTCGTTTTAGCATCCCTTCAATGATTTCAGGTTCAAGTGGGCTTTTCCACCTGACTGCCGGACATGCTTGTAGATGTAGGGTTGCTAGGCACGCATACAAGGTTCTATGAGGCATCAACCATGCCCGATTTAAAAATTAGCCGTGCCGAACAACCCGAAGCCGGATCTTTAAACTAGAGTTTAGGCGAAAACAAGCATGTTAAACTTTTTAACACTAAGTGAGAGGGATTACAACCTTTGTAGATCCGGTCATTCACTTCTTAAGCTCCGTGTTGAGGTCCCTTCGCTGCGATCATCGTGTTCCAGACTCTCGAGAGGCCTCACGAAGAGAAAGATGCAGTCTTGCTTCCGATCTTCGATACAAAGATGATCTACCTTGAAGTTTCGTTAACACAAGCTAACACTCATAATATGAAGTGAACACCCTCATCTAAATGGCAAGGATAGATGAGGATGATGAAGTAGGATTTTTGCTCTCATTTGTTTTCTTATTCTCACTCATTTTTCATCACAAATAAAAAGCAAGAAAGCTTTGCAAAAGGAGGAGGAAGAAGAAGAATAGTGATCAATTCCTTTTGTGATGAATAATGAAAGATAAGATATGATGAATAATGCAACCATGGTTGAATAAACCATTGTAGAGAATTAACCAAGGCTAGGGTTTTGGGTTAGGTTAAGAATGAATCATAACAAAATATCTTAACACAAAACAAAAAGAAACCTTCTAGAAGGTTCATGAATGCACTAACCCAAATCAAACCGTAATCTTTTTTAATCTCCACTAAACATGTTGCATTAGTAATCATATCATATTACAATATTATATATCACATATATAATATTTATTGTAACAAAATAAAATAATACTATTAACATATATCGCATATATATCAATGTATTACCCGAGTGAGAAAAAGAATCTTTTAGTGAGCAAATATTAGTTAATGTAATTTAAAATATCATATATATTATTATACATTAAATTATCGAATCAACACTTGATCCGACAATCCATCTATATCGCATATAACCGACTAATATTTATCCGTACCGATTCATCGAATCAACACTTAATCCGATGACCCGGCTGATATCAAATATCGCGAGAATAGATTACGGTTTCATATATCGTATTATCCTCGGTCCCGCACATATCACATATGTGCTCCTACTCCGTTTTGCCTGAGCCAAGAAACCTCTGTGTAGGACTCTAAAGAATCGTCAATACGCCGACAGTAGGTGATGATCATATCAAACACATACAAGCTGCAAGCGGTCAGCTAAACGTAACAGCCACCCAGGTATTGAGCGCTCAAAAGATCAACAAGCAATCATGTACATTCTCCTGTGAATCCAATCAGTAACACTCCCGTACAGTACGGTCTCGTCGTCTGATATGTCACATATCTTGCCTAGGGGTGGTATACGTCAGACCCCAGTAGCTTGATAAGTCGTGTCGATATGAGGTCTATAACAGTTCGAGAAACTACTGATAACACTTACCAGTAAATCTCAGCAACCCTGGCCAGGGATTTCCGGTTATAGCCAATCGAACACAGCACAACATCAACTCCCTATACCGGGAGAGACGAATCCCCTCATATCGCTCATTGCCTCCATGTGATTCGGGACTATACCCAAAAGCCACCTTTTTGCGCGCCCTCTTGGACATGGTATGATGGAAATCAAAGCACAGTGGGAATCACACAAGACTCTATGACGATCTCGGGTCAACAGACTACTCTGTACCAGTGTCACCGGAGAACTGCCATCTGACGTGATGTATAATACCATCTAGGAGTTCTCGGCGAGTCCGTCCAGTGTACCCAGTCTCTACTGAGCACCCGTACACCATCCTTGATGTCAAACACCGATGGATATAGGATCATCCATCGCCCATCATATGGGTCAAGATGCGTATACGCTAGTCTACTCTGGTGTATCGATACCCTGTCTCGATACACCCTCGACTAGGAACATTATAGGATGTACTCGTCGACTACCGTGGCCCCACTAGTATGATCTCATCATAGTCCCAGTAGTCTAGTACATATCCTAAGGGCTTTATCAACATGTAACATAGAGACAATCAGAGTACATGTTAAGATAAAGTACAACCAGATAGCATACTATCATGTCGAGCAAGAAAGTCCTCCCTATATATGTCCTAGCATCCACTACAATATACATCGTATGTACAGTAATGACCTCTAGGGCATACATATAACTAACAGTAGATCTCTCAGCATTCTTTTGGTTTTTGCTGAAAGAACAACTTCCCATGGAGTTTCTTCCACAAGTGAGCATGATACCCCCTGCGCATCCTCCTTTTTGGGAGTATGCTTCTGGGGTGGGTTTACCTTCCAGTTATCAGACATCGCGAATTTCCCCTGTTGATACTGGTCTTCGACCCAGTTTTTGAAGACGTAGCAAACTTCAATTGGGTGGCTCACCATTCTGTGATAGGAGCAATAGTTAGGGTTGTTGACGTCGCCAGGTTGCGGTGGACGCCTCGTGTCTGGAAATGTGATGAGTTTATTATGCACTGCCAATTCAAATAGTCTCCTCGTCTTGTTGCGGGGAAACGAGTAAGCGCGTCCTAGTCTTTCCTCCAAGGATAGGCGCGGACGTGCGTTGTTTTGGCGAGCAGCTGGTTTTGGGCTACTCGGTTGTTGTTGCGTATTGATAATGAAGGCCACTTTCCCTTTACCCTTATTATTTCGAGGGTCCTTATTTGAGGAGGAGGGCCCATGGCCCATCTGTTCTATTTGGGCCGGTTTATCTATCAGAGCCTGGAAGGTGGTTGGTTTGAAGAATGTCATGAACTGGGACACAGTCGTTTGAGGATCAAGGATCCTGATGAACATGCCTACGGTGGGAGATTCTTCAATGCGCTGTTCGCACTTAGACCATAGGTTGTGCCATCGGATCGCGTATTGGACCCATGTTTCTCCTGGCTTTACCTTGGCATTGAGTAATGCCGTGATTGGAGTACGCTCGCTTGCGCTGGAGAAACGCTGTGTGAACAGCAGTTCCATCTCTGTGAATGTTTTTACGGAGTCATTTGGGAGCTTCGAGTACCATTCAAAGGACGTTTCTGATAGGCTGCCAACGAACTGGCGAAGCAACAATTTGTCGTCGCCTCTAGTGTTGCCGCACAGAACTCTGAATTGCGCGACGTGCTGGTGAGGGTTGCCTGTCCCTTTGTATACATGGAATTTGGGGATCGTATATCCCGGCGGGTACTTGATTTGATCATACCAGCCTGGATACAGTCATCCAGTTCTGACAATTTGGCCAGCAGCTTCATTAGCTTGATGAGCTTTTATTTGTTGAGCAATGTAATCATCAAGGGCCGCTTTGGAGGTTGTTTCCTCCTTAGCCGCTGATAAGGCCGGGGGAGGGTTTGATGTTTCCCATATGTTATCCACGATAACTATCGGTGGATCTTTGGCCAGGGGTTCTGGATGGATCATCATTCCAACCTGTCTTGAAACAAGAGAGCCATCTGCTTTATGTTAGCAGCTTTTTCAGCAGCCTCTTTGTCCTTTCTCTCGAGAACCCTTCGTAGAAACTCTGTATCAGTCTCTTGCTCTTGGCGCTGTTCGACCTCTTTTTCCGGACGTGTTTACTGTCTAGTAAGTGCGGTCATTTTGTTCGGCATTTCTAAGAGCTTTTGTTGTTTCTCCTGGGCCTTTGTCAGCGATCGAGTTTGCGGTCGGTAACTCACCAAAGCACGGCTCCCTTCTTTCCCATTGGTCACATAGACCGTATAGCCGATAATGCCCCCAGACTTGGGGCATTTGGATCCACCACCTTTGGAATTTGCCGCGGACGGTAGGGCTTTCTCCAGCCTCGTTCTTTTATGAGAGATCGGAGTTGAAGGAGCCGTTATGACAGGCACCTGTTTAGGAGAAGTCCCTCGTTGTATGGTGGAGGATTAGTCCTTTTCTTGTCGAGCCTTCAATTTCTTTGGTCGACAATGGTAGTTTTGGTCAATCACAGAGTCCTGGACTTTTCGCCAGACCCTATGAATTTGTGAGGAGAGCCACTGATGAGGCCGCTCCGGCTTTTCCTGCATCGTAACTTCTACAGGTGGGGGTGATTTCTTTAGCACCGCCAACGGGGAGTTTTTCGCACCCTCCTAAGCGGATCAAAGTTGTTCCCGGTTGGAACAGCAGTATCGACTTCCACCATTGAAGCTGGTGGGGTGAGTCCAGAGGGGGAGTTGCTCTGAGCTTCTCTCACTCGGCGCCAGTGGCGACGTCGAGCGTGCCTTGCTGAAGGGACCGCCTTAGTTTTGAAAGCGGCTTCATCACGCCCCTGGTTTTTCTGAGGAGCTGCAATTGGTGTCAGCCTGTTGAAGACCGACGTCCTTGTTAATGTTTGAGGAGGGCAGGCAAATCTTTTGAAGACCGACTTTCTGATGGGGGAAGCACTTTTGACGGCTTTGCCTGTAGCAGGTGTTGGGAGGGATATCCGTTTTGGGGTAGCCCCTTCAGGTATCACGAGCTTCTTTGCGGGCCTGTTTGAGTTCTTGCTCAGCCTGTTGAAGACTGAGACGCTAGATTTGGACGGCCCGTTGAGAGGGGCCGTTGTGGTTACCAGTCGATCGAAGACCGACCTTTCAGGATCTTCTTCTTGCGGCGCTGAAGCACCGAAACTCACAGGTGGGAGCATGGTCCCAAAGAACAATCCAGTAGTGGCTTGTGTGACCTGCCCCACTGGCATCGAGAAAATAGAGGCCGCGTTGGGCCCATAAGTCACTCCTCTAGTTGGGGTAGAGCGGGAGTTGCTGTTGCATGATGTGCAGTTGAGAGCCATTGATTTCTGCATAGGAGCAAGACTCCAAGTTTTAGTATCTCGAATCCAGGGGCAACCATAGCGAACCGTGATTTTTTGTTCGCGAACACGACACACGAAGTGTGGAGTGGAAAAAGGAGTAAGTCCCACCGGAAGTGCCAGAATTTGTTCACCGCCGAAAGACCGGACCGAGACGTTTGGACGTCTGGCCTGAATTTGGGAGCAGATGCTATTTGGACTTATCCATCCACCTCTGTGAAGATATTAAGTTGATTTATGGCACCATATATCAGAGGTTTGGACAGACGCGGCCATTGTAGCGTGACTTTACCAGATTCCCCTTCCTTTATGATGTGTTTTTTATTGTGGAGATGCTCTTCCCTGCAGGCGCAAGCTCCTGCAGTTAATTACGTTACCGCATTACGATAACCACTTTCTCCTGCTCCAGCAGTTCACTTCATGTCGTGAGTTGTTTGTTTTATTTTTGGTTTCCCATGGATTGTATACAGAGACTATTTTATGTCGTCGCCCGTTGGGCGCGGCTTAGTCCAAATCCATATATTTTAGATTTGGGTTTGTTTTATTTAAGGACCGTCAATCTAGTTTGATATTAAGATCAACTTAAATATGTGGGCATTTGAGCTCAATTTATTTTAGCTAAGAATACGTTAGTCTTATTTGAGATTAAGATCAACTTAGCAAAATTTTTTAAGGATCATTTTTATTTAAGATCTAACAAAAGAGTATTTGGGCTCAGCTGCAAGAGACTTGGCCATTAGGCTTAGTCTGCTCGATTTTCTCTTTTTTTTTTGCTCAAAAGTGCTAAGCACTTATTTGGGTTCTGTTTGTTCAGCCCCCCTTTTTTATGCAAAAGTGCTAAGCACTTGTTTGGAGTTCTGGCGCTCATATGGGTATCATGTGAAGCCTTCAGTTATGGGTGCTGCCCAATCAGTGCTAAGCACTCAGTCATTTGACCATATATAGTGCTAAGCACTCAGTCATTTTGACCATATATAGTGCTAAACACTTTTTATATGGCGTCCGCGTAAGGAGCACGTGTGGCGCTATCCCATTTATTTTGTTGGGCGCCCACGTGTGTTTCACGTAAGGCTCTGGGTGCTGCCCAATCAGTGCTAAGCACTTATCCGTTTTGGCTGTATATGAAGTGCTAAGCATTTTTTATTCAGCGCTCATGTGTATTTCACGTGAGGCGTTGGCCTTCTGCTTTGGACGCCCGCGTGTTTTTCACGTGAGGCGCTGGGCGCTGTTGGGGATGCCCACATAAGAAGCACGTAAGACGCTAAATTCTTTTCTTTTTCAGAGATTAAATCTCCGTTAATAGCATTTTGACCATTAATGATCACCAAGATCTTTGTTTTGAAGATCTGGAATCAAGTTTTCTTTAAGAACTAAGTTCTTATGTTTTTTTCTTTTATAAGAACTAAGTTTCTTTTTAGGGTTAAACCCTACTTTCAGAGGAATATAATTCCTATAGGATAGTTTCTTTTTCTTTTTCTTAGTTTTTTTTCTGAATCTTTAATTCTCAAGAAAAAGATCTTCCCGATGAGAATTAGATTCTCAACTTGTGGGAGACTTGTCTTGTGAATCTCAGATTCAGAATTAAGTTCTTAAGAATGGTTAAACCCTAAGATATGATATGATAGATAAAGGAGATGTTTTGATCTCTATGGTTTCTCTGCCTAAGGTTTGAAAGGAGGAAGATCTTCTTCTCTATTGAGAATTAAATTCTCTGATATTTTTGAGAGCCTTATGTAATTTTTTGTAGAAGCTTATAGGGGGTTCCCTCTGTATGAGACTTGAAGTTTCGGGTCCTTTATATAATAGAGGCAAATTGTTAATTATTTTTGAGAAAATCTCTTATTGAGAGATTCAAATTTGTTCAGGAGATTTTACCCACCGTTGGATCTTTGATCCAATAATTTCTGTTTTACAGAATATATTTTCTTGTTTTTAACAAGATTGGGAAAATATTTTCCCATTTACAGTATTTTATCTGTAAAACGGTGATTTTTAATCACCATTGGAGTTTTAATTTAAGGGCTCTCTGTTTTTCAGAAAGCAATCTTTTTTGTTGGTAAAGATTGATGAAATATATTCCCAAAAATAGAATTTTATTCTATCATTGGTTCTGTACTCCATCCTAGAGTATTCTTCTCACTTAGAAATGAGAGATATTTTCTCCTAATAGAATTTAATTCTATATTCTGATGATTTATTATCTCCATTGGATTTTTGATCCAACGGCTCTGTTTAACAGAGAGTATCCCAGTTTTAAAGAAAATATCCCCCTGTAGAATTTAATTCTACTTGATTTTAACTTGGACGCCAGCGCTCACGTGTTGTGCACGTGGGCGCCGGCACTCACGTGTTGAGCGCCACTTAAGAATTTAATTCTTATATATAATAGGCGCTCCTGTGCTTTGCACATTGGCCCCCACGTGAGCTTTACGTGCGGCGTCACCATAGGATTTAATTCTAAGGGGTTGGCGCTGGCGCTGGCGCCCTCGTGGGGAGAAGGTGAGGCGCTGCCTCAATAAATTTTAACAGAGTTTAGCTCTTCTGTTACGTTCAAATATTGGGAGAACAGGAGGTATAGAATTGACCCGCGGAGGAGTCTTTGATGTAAGTAAATTTTAACAGAGTTTAGCTCTTCACTCCTTTTCAAAACTACACGGTTCCTTCAACGATATCAAATTCATTACATCAAATGTTTTTCGCCAAAAAACAGCCGTAGCCCTTCGTCATTTCAGATTAGTATTGCTTAGTATTCGTGCTGCGTTTTTCATTGCTATTCGCCGAGGCGTAGTATGTGGTAGCTCTGTAATGCTTTTCTGTCGCATTAAATGTAGATTTTTTAAGACAGTCGTACGATTTTGTTGATTATTCATCAAGGGTCAAGCGGGTGGGTTTAATGCAATCAAGATATTGACAGGTTAAACTTGACTAGGACCCTTGATTTATTGATCACTCGTCAAGGTCCTTGGGTCCTAGGGGAAAAAACTATATCGGCGGTTTCAAATATAAAGGAAACTTGTCAAGTATGCGCAAACCTTCTGGAGTGTAGTGACTTGAGTGGATTCCATCAAGTTGCTACACGGTGATAGTTGGATCCCGATTCGCATTGATGGGTAGGGATTACTCCTCGGGTTATCTTGACTAGTTTTCCTTTTAGGGTTTGAAGAAGAATTCGAGAAAATAGTGGGAGCCATCCAGATTAGATAAATTATTAATTAACCATTCTGATCTAGGTTAGACTGCACGCTGAGTGTTTCTTTTCTCTCTCTCCGGCTGCGACCTTAACCCGCCTTAAACCAGTTAAACTGAACCTTTTACCATCCGGATTTTGGATCGTCTAGATTCACGATAATGTCGCGTATATCCATGCCCCTCCTATTTTACCCTTAGCTTTCTCCAGAAAATTCTATGTCACTACGAAGATCCTAATAGAATGGATAAAACCATCTCGTATAGTTACATACGAACTTGAAAAAATTTATTTCAATTCGAAGATGGATTCTGATTCTGGAGAATTTGAATAGGATTATTCGGTTATCTCTACCCTTTACCTTCTCTCAGATTGTGAGAGCTCCTTGTATTAGGAGAGTACACCTATTATGCTTATTGGATAGTTTTCTTCCAAATCTTAGGCAGGTGCCGGAAGGTAGGGAAGGAAGAAAACCAATCAGCCTATATAAGGTGTACAAAAGGTAAGAAGTAAAGAAAAATGAAGGGATTGATGTGAGGGTAATGGAAATTGCAACTGGTGTCATGGATCTAGATAATTGAAGAGGCATTACTTGGAATACCCAGCCACCCTATCGAAACATGAACATTATCATGTTTCAGTTTTCCTGCGCAGTAGTTATTGAAAACTGCTTTCCCAATTACATTCTTACTCCAGGGTATGATGTACCGGTTGAGATTCTCACATCTGTATGGCGTTACAGATGATGAGTGGGAGTAGAATATTGGGAATTGGGTGATTAAATTCTCAATATTAGAGTTCGTTTTAATTGTTGATGTTCGAGGAAATCACCTGGGTTTGCCTATTGGCGATTTGTTGGTTTTGAATATCCGTTGTTATGTACCAATTTCAAACCGCTATATCTGTACGTTTATTTCATAAAGTGAGATATAATTTTTGAAATTCTGTTTACAACATTTACCTTTATCAGTTGATGATTAGGTAAGCTGAATTTAATAACGGTGTAACTCTTCTTAACCAAAATACAGTTTTCAACTTACGACACACATAATTTGGGTTAGTAAACTCAGGAGACTTATACAAAATATTGTATGTTGTCCAGTGTCTAGTAGGACGAGGGGTTGGTACTCGTACTATATTCCATTTACCTATAATTCTCTTGTTCTGGGCCCGCATTTATGCAAGATCCAAAAGTTAGAGAAATTTATAGGTATAAGAATAAAGTAGAGAATCACACGTTGGAAGTATCAGGATTCTTCGAGCCAATCAAAGATATCGATAATTATGCTGGGTAATCTACTATAGTAATGTTGAGAGTATTGTCTTTTAGACAGGTTACTCATATATGAGTGCGCTCCTTGATGACTAAGGTTGTAAGGGCCCTTTCCCATTAAGTGGTTGTGCACTGAAAACAGCTGCATACTATTTGAATATGGTTCCATCTAAATTAATGCTTCAGTTTCTATATGAATATTTAATGGTTCATATCTTAACGATGTTAAGGTTTATGGAGTTGTCCGGCTTATGCTTAAAACCAGAATCCGGATCAACTCAAGGCACGTTTCAGTAATGGTAGTTTGTGGGTTATCCCGGGCATAGACGAGGGTTAACATTTTACAATTTGCAAGATCAAAAGTTGTTTTGATCTTGACTCCCCATAATTTTTAGTAAAATGTATTCTTTTCAAAAGGCTTTTGTGGTAGTATGGTAGAACTGGAAGTGATTCCAGAACTACAAACGGTTATTGAAAGTTTAGTTGAACCTGAGAATTCAATTGATTCGACGATCCGTAAGTCACTCCGCAGATTTAGTGTGTAACCTCAGCCACCCGAGAGGTACTTCGGTTTCCTCATAGACGGTGACAGAGAGGTTTGCATCATGGTATGATGACCCAAGCTTGTCACTATTGCTGCCCTTGACTATGAGACCTAGCAGGTGGATGACTATAACGTCGTTCTAAATGGATTTTTAGAAGTGCACTTGTATATGACTCTGCCAGAGGATTGTTATAATCAGTGGGAGCAGCGGAAGTGTGGTGGGCAGCTTGCTTATGTCTATTTATAGATTAAAGCAGGTATAGCGGAGATAGATCATCTGTTTTGATGTAACGGTCACAGTGTTTGATTTCATCAAAATAACAGATGAACCTGGTAAGAAAGTAATAGGGAGTAGTGTCCAGAGATTTGGATGACATACTACAAATAGGAAATGAGGCTCGTATAGTATAATCGGTTAAACTGTGGTTGTCACAGGAGTTTCTCCACACAGGACATGGATAATGTTGCTTTTGCACTAGCTGCAGTAAGCAAATATTAATCCAATACTGGAGAAAAAAAGGGAAGTAGTTATGAACATAAGAGAATGTTCTTGGTATATGGTAATGTCAGTCTCCTACAGGAGGCGGTCACCGGTTATAGCTTCTAAGGTGACCTGGATGACATGGTGACCGTCAGAGTTATAAGTTTACCCTCTTTTGAGGGACAGTATGTTGGAAAGGGATCCAAGCGGATACGGAGGTAGGCATGGCGCAGAATACTGATTAAATTCAGTGGATGATACAGTCTAAGAAGTTTGTTGGATTTGGTGTTCATGTTATGAACTTGGTCCTATCAGATATCCAGACAAGTTCTAAGACAGATATCGCTCATTTTGGGAGATAGACGTTCTCTGCGAAGTTGAGATACAGAGAGACAAAGATAGAAATATTGGAGCGGATCCATTCACTAAGGCTATTTCTCGAACACGAATGATTCACAAATGCGGTTTTTGAAACTAATTAGTAGAGAAGTTGGGTATTCGATAGCACACGGGCTGTGGGTACGCGATACCGTAATAATTAACCTTAAGTGTAAGTAGGAGATTGTTGGATATAGTGCCCTCAAAGCAATTATTGTAATCGCAGACATACAATTATGATGATTGAGGGAGGACCTACACAGTTAGAACGGTCTTACTCGAGATGATAGTATGCTATCTGATTTGACTTAATCATTATGTACATGTCATGTGTGATATAGCATATCACTATTGCATATTGATAGAGCCCATAGGATTCATGCTTGACTACCAATGTTATGAAAGCGATCACACTTGTAAGAATTAGTCAGTCTATAAGCACATCCTTAAATGTCCTTAGTCGTGGGAATATTGAGACTGGACATCGATATTCCAGAGTAGACTAGTGTATACGTTTATTGATCCTGATGAGAGGCGATGGCCGGTCTCACATTCATTGGTGTTATTCAGTCACCAAAGATTGTATACAGGTGTTCGTTAGGTTATGAGTTATACTGGACGGACTTGTCGAGAACATGCTAGATGGTATTATACCTATTGTCAGATAGCAGTTCTCAGGTGACATTAGTACAACGTAGTCTGTTGACCCGAAATCGTCATTTGTCTTGAGGGTGTTCCCACAGTACTTTGATTGCTACCCTACCACGGTTTTAAAGAGTCATGTAAACAGGTAGCTTTTGGGTGCAGTCCCGAAGCGCTTGGAGACAGTGAGCGATTAAGGGTATTCGTCTCTCCCGGTATTGGGAGTTGATGTCGCGCGGTGTACGGTTGACCGTCACCATAAGATCTAGGCCTAAGCAGATGGGATTTACTGATTGCGATAAGTAGTTTCTCGATTGGTGATAGGTAGTGAAAAGTGTTTGTGTTGTTAACCGCAATCAGAACGGTGTCGCGTGTAGCTAGACCGAGATGAGTACGGGTCGTCCTCTGGGAAACGTGGAACCTTTTACTTTTACTTTAGATGTGTTGAGAAAGAAAGGAGAGATAAAGAATTTTATAGAATGGTTTCTAGATCTACGTTAAACAAGATTGTAAAATATAGATCTAGATTATTTTAGAGACTTAGATAATATAATAAGAAGGCTTGTAGGGTTCGTTAGGATTTAGTAGTTATGGACGATTAATTAAAAGTTACCCTTTTTATCCATTAATAGATTTAGAACTAGAACGACGGTGATGCGTGTAGATTAGGGTTTCTGGAGGGAAAAGGAATCCCACTCTTAACCCTTATCTCGACACGGAACTCCGTTCATATCTAGCCTTTACCAAAACAATCATTAATCTAATCTCTAATCGCGGTCGGAACTAGCAAAGAATTGCTAGCGTGCCCGATTAGGATGTTAATGATTCTTTTGATAAAGTTCCTAAACTTTATAGGACTTAAAAAGGGTTTAATTATTTTCATCGTCCATTATCCTACCCTAATCCTACGAACCCTAACAAGCGGAGAATTACTCGCGCATGTTGGGAGAAGAAGATGAAAAGAAAGAGAGGGAAAACATAATGTAAAATGCAAAAGAATAAAATAAAACAACTACCTTTATTAATCAACTTGAACAATCTACACTTTATTCCTTAGAAAATGATTACAAAACTAGTTGCTTCTCGATCTCTTCCAAGGAGGTAGATGAACCGTTGATGATCAGCCTGGATGCGTGAGCCGTCTTGGATTTCGTGATCGCGTCGGCTTGATGATTTTTCCAAGAGGCTCTCGGTGCTCTTTTATAGTGCAAAGCCAGAATCTTTTAGTTGGAAACTTGGTAAAATTCAGCATAGATTTATGCCAAAAAATCTTGCCTCCCAATTCCCTAGAAGTGCGGCGGATTCGCGGCCCAAGGATGGGTTTGGCCGCGGATCCGCGCTCAAAGGTGGGGATCTCTCGATCAATTTTCTTGGGCTCTCTGATTGTGACATTTGGCAATCCAAGGCACTTTTAGAATTCAGAAATCTTCTCTTGGTTGCTTCAAGACTTGGTCTCCAAGTTTTGCTTCTTAATTTGGCAAGATTTTCTCAACAACTTGATTTGCTTGATTCTAGCCTTGGAAAATTCTGCACAACTTGGAAATATTCTGCACAACAACTCAAATAAGATTTTAGTAGACTTTGTTCTACTAGGATTAGGTCAATAATATTATTTGCATACATTTTCCTACCAAGTACTAATTAAAATATATTAACACATGGAAAATGGTGTTTTTACACATAAACCCTCATATGTATAATATATTATAATAAAGTCATTTTTTAATATGAGAATGGTAGGAAAAATGTAATACAAATGTGCAGTTTTATCAACTGAACAAATACTCCCAAACTTATCTTTGATCGTCCCGAGCAAACTAGTTTATTCAAGAGGAGAAAAAGAAAAGAGAAAACTAAGCACACTTTCGTAGGCAGACACGATTGCACTGAGCACGTGCAACAAGCCGTTAAACCTCTAGGTGTCCCTAGTAGGAGGAGTGTTGTCTCCTGAGGGTTTTCAGCGGATTACACCCACAAAATCCAATAACAAAAAAAAGATGGTGAAATTTACATATAAAGATAAGAACCATAAAATAAAGGCTTTGAAAAATAAGAGTTTCCAACTATACTAGCTCTTCAGTTGTCATGAGCCTTATTTTAATAGTCATGAAAAAATGTTAGAAATCACATCAATCCTCAATAAAACATCCTCTTTATTTTTCATTCCTACCTTTCATCCAAACATTGATCATATAACCCCACGTGTGTGAAATGGACATCCCTACACTCGGAGAATTCAATTCAAGCTATCATACTCTTGTCCATCTACCTTAGTACTTTTTAATTTGATGAATATTTAGGGTTGCTCACACCTTTTCATGCGACCGTTAATACTTCTTGACGTACTAACCGACCGATTACTCATGTGCTTGCTGATTAGGTGATAATATTTTCTTCGTCTTGCACCACCTAAGGCTTAGCAGTGACTCCCAGACCAGTTGGCCTTAGGGCACTAGGTGAAGAGGCACCCTCGCTATATTTTTTTTTATTGCTGCCTTGGCGATAACAAAACCAGTGTTCATTTTTTTTTCTTTTCACCATTTTTATATTTTCTTCATTTTTTTTTTCATTTCCTTCATACTTTGGCTTTTAGACAAGAGCATTTCAAGGTATCCTCTACTATCCCGAGTTTCAAGACGTGTGTAAGTGCATATAGTAGGGTATCAACATTCAAATGTTTGGCTTTCAGAATAGAAACTATTTTTCAGACTTATTTTTATCCTCAGATTAGTGACTTCCTTCATCTTACTAACCCTTGGGACAACAGCTCATAACTACTTATTACTAGTTCGTTTAAGAAAACTTCTAATTTTCTTGGTTTTCTTAAACTATTCCTATCTTTTGGATGTAATGTTTCACCTTCTATTCTTTTGTTATCAAAAAAAAAAAAATTCTATATATATTTTTTTTGAAAATGTTGTGCTTATGCAAAATATGATGCAAATTGATGTGTAAATAAGCACAAACCTCCCCCAAACCTGTTTACAGCAGTGTCCTCACTGATGTCATCCGTTAAGCTCAAAAAACCTGTAGACTTGGGAGGAAATTATTAATGGGGGCAAGAATATATGAAAGTGAAAATCCTCCCCCAAACTTATTTTAGGCTCACAATTTTGTAAAAATCATTTTTTTTCAAGAGCCAAAATATACCACCCCTCCCCTAAACTTGAGTTAAACATTTTTAATCTTTTAAAATCGAATGAGGGGGTCAAGGTTATTGGTCAATGCCAAGCTTTGCAAAGACCGAAGGTCAACACCAACCATTCAAAAATTTTATCGATGAAGCACCAAGGTTGGTGGAAGAACATGTCACATATTGACGTGAAGAAGTGGGGAGGTGACAAGAGGTGTATTGGAAAAGGATTGCGTCTCAATTTGGAGAGACGACACAGTGATAGTAATGATGGATTACTCGCATTGTCATGATTGTCCAAAAGAGGGGGTGGAGGTCCAATTTCTTCATCTTGGAGTTGATTCATCTCAACACTCGTGTCTTGTAAAAATGCGAGTTCATCAGCGAAAATTTCCTCAAAGCTTTCATCGATACCCCGAAAAATAATGTCATCAGAAAAAATGGGGTGATCGTCAGACTCAATATAAAGTTCCTCATTAGATGTTGACCCGGACAACTCGGTGGAAGAGTAAATGGTTGGGTCAAACAACAACATATGAAAAGAGTCTGTATCATGAGGTTGATCAAATTCGCTGCTGTCGACATCCATTAATTCGACAGAACACACATGAGCATAGGGTTCAGAGGGTTCACTTCCCAATTTGTAAATGTTAAGCTCAATTGACTTCTTCCCAAAGGATAGGGTCATAGAGCCGTTTCTACAATTGATTACCGCGTTGGAAGTGGCCAAAAAGGGTCGACCGAGTATCACCGGGATTTGATTGCGTGGGTTTGCCACAGGCTGTGTATCAATAACGATAAAGTCCACAGGAAATATGAATTCCCCGACTTTGATTAACACATCCTCTAGCTCACCCCTAGGTTGGGTGATAGATCGATCGGCCATCTGAAGAGTGCAATACGCCGGCTTTAACTCTCCGATCCCTAATTGCTCATAAACAGTATACGGAAGCAAGTTAACACTAGCACCTAGATCGAGTAGAGCACGATTAATATTTTTACCCCCAATAGAAATTGAAATTGTAGGACTTCCGGGGTCCTTTCGTTTCTTGGGTAGTTGTTGTGTAAAAGCAGTGCTCACATTACTCGCAAGGAAAACTTTTTTAGGTACTTGAACTTTTCGCTTCCTAGTGCACAAGTCCTTTAGGATTTTCGCATATGACGGAACTTGCTGAATAGCATCTAGGAGAGGAATGTTTATGTTAACTTGCTTAAAAATTTCCACGATCTTCTCCATTTGTGGACTTGGTCTGTTGCCCCTTAACCTGTTTGGATAAGGTGCTTGATCAATAAGTTTTGGGTCCAACGTTTGTGGAGAAGACTGTGGGGATGGATTCGATCCCAAAATTGGAGTGGGAATCGACTTAGATAGATTTGGCGAAATGTTCGAGCCTTGGGGAAAACGGAGAATAGGCTCGGATGAAGGTGGAAGACTAGACGAATTAGGGGAAGAAGAAGAAGAAGAAGGGGTATCAAATGTGTCACTATCATCAAACTGCTCACCCACTTGGTTATTCAGCACTCTCCCCGATCTCAACGTAGTAATGGCATTCACATTATGACTTTGTGAATGGCCAGGATTCGGTAGGGGTTGAGATGAGAGTTTCCCTTTCTCTCTCGCACTCATTGCGGCGTTTAACTGTGCGATTTGGTTTTCTATTGATTTAATACTCTCACCATGGGAGGAGGAGTTTTTCGTTAGGGTATCAATAGAAGACCTTATCTCAGCCGAATTTTGCATGGATTGTTTCATGAACATATCCAAAGTTTGTGCAAGTGAGTTGTCAGTACCGGCCACTTGTGGTGTAGAAATGTTGGCCGGATTTTGGAAATTTTGTGACTGAAAGGGGGGCTGATTCTGTGGTTGTGGTTGCTGTGGAGGAGGTCTTTGATAATTACTTTGTTGGTTTTGATTCCAAGCAAAGTTAGGATGATTCCTCCATCCTTGATTATATGTGGAAGAATAAGGATCATTTCTAGGTCGCTGCTGAAAAGCAGCATTAGCTTGAAACGATGCATTCATAGGACATTCTTCCGTTAAGTGTGAAGGATCCGAACAGCAACCACAGATAGTCTTAGGAAGCGTGACCTGATTTAGGGAGAATGTTGAGAACTTGTTTTCAATAGCATCGAGTTTCTTCTGTATCGCTGCCATTTCGGCTTTCATTGCGATTGAAACATTGAGCTGGTGAATACCTCCCTTAGTTGAAGGTGGTCTTACGCTTTCCCACTGCAACGTGTGTTCAGCAAGCTCTTCCAGATATTTCCATGCTTCACCGTCATCTTTAGACATGAAATTGCATTGACACATTGTTTCAACCATCTGCTTTATCGCTGGATTAATGCTCTCATATATAATCCGACATAAATCCCATCTTTGTATTCCGTGATGGGGGCATTGGACAAGCAGATCTTTGAAACGTTCAAAGCACTTCCAAAATGGTTCATTGGGAAGCTGGGTGAACTGGTTGATCTCGCTCCTAACATGTGCAGTCTTATGATTTGGGTAAAACTTCTTAAGAAATGCTACGACGAATTCATCCCAATTAGTGATAGAGTGTGCGGCAGTATTATAAAGCCATTTTTCTGCCAAGTCGCACAGTGTGAATGGGAGAAGACGTAAGCGCATAGCATCTAAAGTCAATTGTGAAGTACCCATCATTGTGCATACGTTTTCGAATTTGGTGATGAAAACGTACGCGTCTTCCGACTCAAGCCCGTGAAATTTGGGCAGCAGATTGATGTAGTGGGGTTTAATTTCGAAATTATCCCCGTTAGGTGGTGGAAGAGATAGACAAGTGGGAAGAGGACCACGGATAGGATAGCATCTCTCTTGGAGAGAGATGCGCGGTGGATTCTGCGCACCTCCGGCCGGTGGCAGCGTGGTGTTATACTCTGATGGAGTGCCGTCCATCTCGGTCGTGGTGTGTGGTGGGGGAAAAGAGGATGAAGAAGTACCGACTTCGGAGCCGATAGCAGGAACGCAGACAAGACGGGCACTAGGATCCCGTGTCCAGCCGAGCATGCACTAAGCGGGTTTAGTGCAAGTGGCAGCGTGTGTGTGATTTAAAATTGGCTTGTTTTGAAAAAGTGCGACTCAAGACAAATCACCCTAAGATGCACAAGCAACCCTAGAACTAAGGTTACCTAGGTTAGTCTCTAGACCGCTCCTAGACTTCCAAAGGACAAGCCGCAGGATCAATCCTCTACCGCCTCCGTACTACCCTTGCAGCCAGATAAGTGCCAGGTAAGTGGGAAGGAACCACGTCGTGGGCCTAATTAAAAACCACTAGCCTTTGTCACACTTGCCTAGGCACTACAAAAGTAATGCGGATAAACGATAGATTACCCACGACCTTCCTCTGTCCTTATAGAGCGCGACAGTCCTTAGAGTCTGGTCTAGATATTTTTTAAATTAATGAAGGGTTGATCTATATGCTCGGTTTGTGATTTGTGGGGCTTAGGAAGGGTGATGAAATCCCCACCTAATCTTGATTTGGTCTTTGCCCCTTAGAATCCGTATTAAAATATGCAAAACAAAACCAATCACAAAATTTTTGCAAAAAGATTTTTTAGCGGCGCGATTTTGCAAAGAATCCTGCAGAAGATAGATTTTATTAGATCTGAGGAGAGAGAGAAGGAGTTAAGAAAGATACCAGAGAAGATTTATTCCCTAATTCCTCCAACTTGCCGCGGTTCCGCCGCAGAATGGGTGCTTTTGCCGCGGTTCCGCCGCGTCGCAGAGGGATCACTTGATGAAATTTTTTTTATAGCCTTCTGTGCTCATCTGGATCTCTAAAACTGTCTCTGTTTCCTGTTCTTCTTAATTTTGTGACTCCAGATCTCCTTGCAAAAATTCACGCACAAATCGTTAAATATGCAATTTGCAGTTTTGTGCTAATAATGATATGACTCGTCTAAGAATTCAACACAAATAGTAAAAATAAAAAAATTACGCACGTATCCCCGGCAACGGCGCCATTTTATTGGTAGTGAAAAGTGTTTGTGTTGTTAACCGCAATCAGAACGGTGTCGCGTGTAGCTAGACCGAGATGAGTACGGGTCGTCCTCTGGGAAACGTGGAACCTTTTACTTTTACTTTAGATGTGTTGAGAAAGAAAGGAGAGATAAAGAATTTTATAGAATGGTTTCTAGATCTACGTTAAACAAGATTGTAAAATATAGATCTAGATTATTTTAGAGACTTAGATAATATAATAAGAAGGCTTGTAAGATTCGTTAGGATTTAGTAGTTATGGACGATTAATTAAAAGTTACCCTTTTTATCCATTAATAGATTTAGAACTAGAACGACGGTGATGCGTGTAGATTAGGGTTTCTGGAGGGAAAAGGAATCCCACTCTTAACCCTTATCTCGACACGGAACTCCGTTCATATCTAGCCTTTACCAAAACAATCATTAATCTAATCTCTAATCGCGGTCGGAACTAGCAAAGAATTGCTAGCGCGCCCGATTAGGATGTTAATGATTCTTTTGATAAAGTTCCTAAACTTTATAGGACTTAAAAAGGGTTTAATTATTTTCATCGTCCATTATCCTACCCTAATCCTACGAACCCTAACAAGCGGAGAATTACTCGCGCATGTTGGGAGAAGAAGATGAAAAGAAAGAGAGGGAAAACATAATGTAAAATGCAAAAGAATAAAATAAAACAACTACCTTTATTAATCAACTTGAACAATCTACACTTTATTCCTTAGAAAACGATTACAAAACTAGTTGCTTCTCGATCTCTTCCAAGGAGGTAGATGAACCGTTGATGATCAGCCTGGATGCGTGAGCCGTCTTGGATTTCGTGATCGCGTCGGCTTGATAATTTTTCCAAGAGGCTCTCGGTGCTCTTTTATAGTGCAAAGCCAGAATCTTTTAGTTGGAAACTTGGTAAAATTCAGCATAGATTTATGCCAAAAAATCTTGCCTCCCAATTCCCTAGAAGTGCGGCGGATCCGCGGCCCAAGGGTGGGTTTGGCCGCGGATCCGCGCTCAAAGGTGGGGATCTCTCGATCAATTTTCTTGGGCTCTCTGATTGTGACATTTGGCAATCCAAGGCACTTTTAGAATTCAGAAATCTTCTCTTGGTTGCTTCAAGACTTGGTCTCCAAGTTTTGCTTCTTAATTTGGCAAGATTTTCTCAACAACTTGATTTGCTTGATTCTAGCCTTGGAAAATTCTGCACAACTTGGAAATATTCTGCACAACAACCCAAATAAGATTTTAGTAGACTTTGTTCTACTAGGATTAGGTCAATAATATTATTTGCATACATTTTCCTACCAAGTACTAATTAAAATATATTAACACATGGAAAATGGTGTTTTTACACATAAACCCTCATATGTATAATATATTATAATAAAGTCATTTTTTAATATGAGAATGGTAGGAAAAATGTAATACAAATGTGCAGTTTTATCAACTGAACAATTGGTGATATGGCTTGACACCGGCACGACTTATCAGGTTATCAAGGGTATGACGTTATCCACCCCCTTGACCGGATATGCGATACTCTCAGACGAACAGACCGGACTGTATGGTATATATCGCTGATAGGCTTAGTAGGGTTTCGGACGAGTTTGCTTGTCGATCTCCTTTTCGACAATACATGGGTAGCCATTACATACAGCTAGTACAGCTGACGTGCTTGTGGTTAAACCCACTGTCAGCGTATTGTTGAGTTTTTAAAGTCTCATACAGAGGGTTTCCAGTTTTGGAGATATGTTGTAGTTGTGGTATATTGGTACGCGCTTGGATTCGATTAAAACTAGTGCATTATATACACTGACCGTAATCGAACGGTTGCAATATTAGCAAGGTCTTTTGGAAAAGACGGATATTAAATCTAGTTTAGATTTAATATTACATATATTTAATATATGTATTTGTTAGTATTTTGTCACTAATTATTTGTCTCTCTTTTATGTATTTTAAATATCTTGGATAACAATTACAAGTGTCTCTCTCTCTCTCTCTCTCTCTCTCTCTATATATATATATATATATATATATATATATATATATATATATATATATATATATTTTTATTCTTTTTATTTTGTTTTCTTTAGCTTATGTTATTCCAAGAGAATAACATAAGTTTTGCCTCACACTTTGGAATGACATGTAGAGGGGGGAGAAGGGGGTAGACACTTGGTCGCTTGATTAAATTTTATGGCTAGGATTTTATAGAGAATGATAATTAGTAACCATTTTCTTTTTAAAGTGAATGGTTAACTAATTCTTTCTTTAACTTCTTCCTCTCTCTTACCAATGAAGCTCTTAGCCATGAAGCTCTCGTCTCCCTCCTTCTCTTTTGTGAGAAAACAAATTAGAAAAAGGAGAGAAAATTATAGTGGAGAAAAAACTACAACTCCTAATTAGTTAGCTTAGCAACCTAACTACTTAGGTTAACTCTATTTTGAGTTTGGAGCTAAAGCATTTGAGCCTTCATGGTGGATCTTCTTTGATGGAGGAGATATGCATGTAAGCCTGTTTCATGGAGTTTTAAAAAGCCTACAATGGAGTCCAATACATTTGGAAGCACTTGAAAATGTTATAAAGGTTGTAGCCTCAATCTAGTAGTTAGTTAATTTGCTCCCATTTCTTGGTTTCAAGTTCTAATTTTTAGGTAAGATCCTATGGTTTGGATTAATTGCTCTATTGATTTTTTCAAACCTTATGTTGTCATCTTTTAAAATTGCTAATAGCGTGCATTAGTTTCTTCAATGAGTATAATGATAAAAAAAATTGATAATTATTTTACATTTTTATTTTATTTTGTTCTATTTAATCTTTGACACGGCTTTGACCGTTCCAAAGTTTTGATCAAAAATTTTGGGACGGTCGAAACCGTCCCAAAGTGAGTGGGACAGCTCAGGCCGTCTCTAAATCGTTTGGATATGTCGGGGTCCGTCTTAATCCCAACATCCCAATTTTAGTCATTTACAGTAGTGTACCTTTGGAAAGATGCCATAAATACTCATTTTCTGTATTTAGCTCAGAGGAAACAGAAACTATGAAGCTTCAATTTCTTCCGCTCTCTTATTTCATATAGCCATATATAGTTCCATACGCGAACTAATTATTCTCACAACATAGTCATATAACATAATTCATAAGTACATAAAATCTCAAAATTGTAAAGCAACAGTCTCCTCCAATTCTTCGACCACAGACCACAAGAACTTCTTACCCGAGTTCCGCGCAGAACAATTAGCCCTAATCTGGCCTTTGTTCCCAGTCAACACGCCTATCTGACCCATCTTAACCATCGAAACCACAAATTTCTCGAAGAAACGACTCTGATCCTTGGCGAATTCCGAAACGAGAGACCTAGTCCTCGTGTTCGAAAACATATCCTGGTCGGACGTAAACAACCCTTGTCTATTCACAAGGTCGACATAGTACTTGTTATCGAACTTATTTGGAGTTCGAACATCGTTCACCGTCGTGTTGGTCGTGTTTGCGGCAGGACAGGTCAGTTTCAGTCCGGACCCGAACTTTGGGTCCATGGTGGAGTCTTGTTTCGGGTAGAGCCGGTTGGTGAAGGAGGTGCAGTGGGCTAGGCCGATGGTGTGGCCCCCGGAGAGAGCCACCAGGTCCCTGGCGCTGAGGTTGATTTTCTTGAGGATGGGGAGTATGGCGCTGACTTTAAAGGTAGGGGCCGGTAGACTGGCGATGGTAACGTTACGGGTTGCGAATGTCAGTCCGTCTCGGCGGCCTAAGGGGACCTTGTAATCAGGGCCACCAGACTGCAGACACAGAATAATAAATAAATCACTCGTAATAATAAATCACATGATGTAATTCTAAATTTTATGATGTTTTATGCAGGAATAATATAAGAGAGTAAAATCGCACAATCGAGACTATTGCTTATATAATTCGGCAAATATTTCTACTTTTAGCCAAGATAATCTTTTCATATAAAAAACCCCTCGTGCGTGTAGCAGATTAATTTATATTAAAATTTGGAAATATAAAATAGTAGTAAAGAAAATTAGGTTGTACCAATGCGACGGAGTCACGCGCAGCGAGGGCAGTGACATCGGCGCACGAGACAACTTGTCCACAGGCTTTGTCGATGAGAGCACGAAGGTCGTTAATGGCCTTAAAAGCCGATGGCCTCAATGTTAAGTTTGGTGGTGCAGCCTTCTCACTTGGTTTGCTTGTTGTTCCGTCAAGCAACACCGATCCATCGCAGCCCTGGAAGTATATTTAGAAGAAACTATGATAATTATCCAATATATTCAGACCCAAAGGTTAGATTTAGGTGATTTATTTAATTTTACACCCATCAACTTCCCATTTTTTAAAATAAAAATAAACCCAATTATCTGTACTTAAATATATTCTTAAAAACAGGGAAATTTTGTGTATAGTGAGATGAATTTCGGGATCATGTCAAGCTTTCCTCTAATAAGTTTAGTGGAGAATATCATCACCCGTTTTTATATGTATAGTGAGATGAATTTCATATGATCTTGTTATCCTTTCATAATCAAATGGTTTAGATGAAATGATGTCTCCACCAAATTTATTAAAAGAGACACCCGATAGGCCACCCAATATATAATCGAACAATAACGGCGAACCTTCTACTTAAAAAAATCCTTGTTATTTTACCTGCACGAAGCAGTCGTGGAAGTGGACCCGAAGAAGGCCGGCGGCGAGGCCGATGTCTTTCTTGAAGGCTTGCTTCAAGTGGTTTCTGATAATGGACTCTAAATTGGGGCATTTCGACTTGTAGAACGAGTAAGAGAGCCCCTTGGCTAATGGAAGAGTGCTTTGGGCTTTTGTAGAAGAAACCAACAATGCTATGAATGAGAACAAGAAGAGATAACCATAGCCTGTTGAAGCCATAGATAGCCTAAGGTGGTTGAACACTTCAACAAGCTTAATTATACATCAAGCTATATTTATAGGCACTTTGAGACTTGGCGGTGCAAAGCGGAAAAGTCCGTTGTTGTTTGGAATCGGTCTGCTGACGAAAAGAGAAAAAAGATGGGGAGGAAAAACATGATTGTTTTTATGGGCCCGAAGAAAATTAGACATGCTTGCTAGGCTGCCGTCGTTTTTTAATTAGCTAAAATAACTCACACGTTTAACTGTTGAACAAACATGAAATCATTAATCAGTTGCTATGGTGATATGAGAATATGAGATGGATCTGTTATGAGTCTTTCATATGGGTAGCCGATGGTTAATTAGTTGACGGATCAGACAATCGCGGATGTTAATTATCTGCCATCTAAACTAGACTATCATATATATATATATATTTGTCCGTGTTCAAGTTCAAGCTTTTGAATAATAAAAGTAACTTTATTATTCAAAGGCTGCTGCAGGAGGTGCAAATGAAACGCGTGATGTTATTTCCCACAGCAGTCAGCAATCAATGAATGCGAAAGAGTTGATTGCAGCTTTAATGCATATAAAATGCGAGCCTTTCTCTTTCATTCATTAATAAAATTTGGTACGTTGAGCTTTCGCTGAATTTTCAAAGTTCCATATATGTGATCTAACTCAGCAAAGTAATTAAATTAATTAATAATGACGACAGTTTATACATGGGGTACGATTTTGTAAAAGTATCTTTTGTCATCGTCACATTTTTTTTCCTTATCCATACTCCTATCATCTTTCTTGTTTTCTTATATATACAATTCTGGGAAAAGAAATAATAAATTTTCAGGTACGAATCGAAACCCCGTAAGCCGACGTCTTACATATTGTTATTTTTAGACGAGTATAACTACTGTTTGTTGTCCATGTTGTGCACACTAGACGATTGAGATTGAAAGCAAAATCAAACCATATTTATTAGGATGACCGTTCTATATTATCAAATCTTAATCGTTCGTGTATTAAACCATGAACGGTGTGTAGCCGGGTGTTAACTAAAACGTCAAATATGAATTCTACAAACCTATCAGTAGTGGTAAATAGCAACTAAGATATATAAAGACAAATCTCTAATTTTCTTTGCAACCATTTCTGGTTAGAAATATGCCCATTAAATAACAGTTGTATATAAACATTTATATATAGTAAACAGTTTGCAATTAAATGTAAAAAAAAATTATTATAATTTTCTTCTTACAACATCAAGAAAAGAACTCATATTAATGAATTTAGTTGCATTGGCACCTTTTCTTTTCCAAGAAAATACCCATCAGGAAAAGAAAACGTAGACATGACAATTGGAGGAGGAAAACAATTACATCTGAGAATAGGGCTTTAAAAGTGATAGTTATATATGAATTTTATGCAGCTGCACAGCGATTATAGCTAGTCAGCTTATCAAAATTGTGTAAAACAAAAAGGACGGGAACAAGCGCTTTACGAGTTCGAGGGCCGGGTGTGGCAAGCGCCCCTGGCCTATATCAATTTCAGCAAACATATATGTTAGAATTTGTGTATTTACCATGAATGTGAAAAAAAGATGGACATGCATGCATTCATGGCTTTATGAACCAGATTCTGTAAGATTTTGTGTAATCGTGTAATCAATTGAAATGAGAAAAATTTCTAATTAATTGTACCCTCATACTAATATTGTTTTCAATATCTCGTCAAAAAAATACATTACCATCTGAGCTAAATTTACATATCCTTCTTCTATACCTAATATATATACGTGTGTGTCCTCAGAATATCCTAATTCATATTTATAATCGATATTCACTTTTTCTTTCTTCCTTTTTTCAATATTTCAACTGAAGACGTGGCTTGCTAGATCCACTCTGCTTTGAGCCCCACAATTTTCCAAATTACTAAATAAAATGTAAAAATTAATTGTTTCCAATTTTCTCATGTTTGCTTTTTCAAAATTTAAGGGGAACAAAAAAGAAAACTTCAAACAATAAACAAAATAAATCTTTTTTATTAAGAAGTATAAATTTTGCTTCCAGCTTACACTAGAGTTTTCCATGTATAATACTATAGATTTTTCATACAAATACAAATATACAAATTAACTTAACTGTAGCTAGACATTACATATCTAGGGATGTAAATAGATTAGATAGGGATTGGATATAGATGTTATTATATCTGTATTCTTCACTGCTCGATGGATTCTAATACGGATATGAATGGTTATTAGAAATCAAAATATCGATAGAAGTCAGATATGAATACAAGATATGAAATGAATATTGTAAAAACCATACACAATAAAATTGTTTTTTTAATCTCACCCTCAAAACCTACATATTTCTAAATTTCATCCCTAAATATTCATATTTTCAAATTCCCCTCCTAAAATATCTCCATTAACCAAAAAACTCTTACGTCGTCTATATTCTATGAGAATTTAACTTGTGTTTGTTTGATTTAACGAAGTACTTGAGTTAGAGGCGTGATTCCTCCATCTTTTCCCTGAAAAGACCGAGAATCTTTCTTTTCTCTTTCCATCTTCAACTTTTTCATTGTTTTCATTATTTCAATAGATACTATATCGTTCTTCATTGAAGCAGTCAAAATTGGTAAAATAAGGAGCTCAAACTCCTTTGCATCAACCCGTCAGCAATGAGTGAAGAGGAAAAGCTCTAATTTTTTTGTCTAAGGAAAATCCTTAATTTAGAAATCAAGAAGAAATCTTAATCCTAGACTTGATTTGAAAGAGCAAGATAATTGTTGAGGGCATTTTGATCTTTTTGAAGTCTGTTAAAGGGTGAAAAACCAAAACCAACATAAAATCCATATAAGATGCTGAGTAAATCTAATCAGGGAAGTCTTTCGAACAAGTTAAAGGTTTTAGAGGAAAAAATTTTTAGACGTGAAATTTAGAAATATATAAGTTTCACGGGTAAGATGTAAATATATCCTGAAGATTTATTGTTTTTGCCACCGGATACGTTATGGAAAGATTATAGACGTTACCATATCCCTATCCGATAGTTATTAGAGGATACAGATGCAACCGGTGATCGAAAAATATGCGTAACGGATATAAGTACTAACATATCTGTATTTATTGACAGATACGAACATGGATATCAATAAAAAATGAAAATAACCATTAGTATTAATTTGATGAAAGTCCAAATACAAGTATCCATCATCCCTACGTCTCATCATAGCAGCTTTAATATTTTCAACATATAAAATATATATTTTAATGCCAGTAGGTGTGTGTAGAAGGGAATATGTCAAATAATGATGCCCAATTTCTGTGAAAGGACATAAAAGAGAAGACTAAATGGTATTAAATGATTTATAATGCAAAAAAGTTCTCACGTATATTTTTCCAAAAGAAAATCTAAACAAAGTCTAAACGTCAAAAGGCCAAGTCCATGATAGAACTTTATATTAAGTTTCCAAACGAGCATCTTGAATTAATGCTTTGCTTTTACATGAGCCCAAGATAGAATAAAGCAACACGAGCTGTTGAATTCTAGTGTTTTTGGTTAGAACTAGGAACAGCGTGACAGTTTATTCCTTATAAGAGCTAGCCGCCAAAATTGATCGAATTAGTTGGTAAGATACAAGAAAGAAATATGCATGAAGATCAAAGTTTTTTCTTCGGCCTCTAGAAACATTTTTGATAAGTTTACAGGAAATTTGTGCTGGTGTGAGGATGTACTGTTTACAGGACTATCCTACTTTTAAAAATAATTCTAGATTTAGTTGATGCTTCTATCTTTTCATATACATATACGTATGATAAACCTTTTCTTTCCGCCGAATAAGACGCAACATATTTAATTTCTATGTAAAAACCGTTCTACACCTAACAAAAAAAAAAGAAAAAAAATCCGAGCAACCCGGTTGAAGTTTCAAACACAAACCATTTAGATGGTCAGTTTGTTTAGAAGATATTTCATTAGCTGATGTAAGCTGACATTTGATAAGTGCCAGTCTGGTTAGGGTTATATGTTGTTATTCAACTTCGCATTATAAGATTTGATCCTTTAGAGTACATATACTGGTAAATGATGCACAACAAACATCAAATTTGTTGAAACATGTGTCTTGCATCCAGCTGATGTTTGGCAATGAGTTGAGTTAATTAGAAAATTTGTGTAGAACTAATATTAGAGTTTGTGCTATGCAAGTCTGTTGCGTATAAGACGATCACAAGGCACAAATCAAACGATATAGAGAAGAGAACAAATCACAGACAAGATAGAAATACGAGAGCTTACTAATTAGGCGAAGGCGAAACTTTATTAATAATCAAATATCGGAGGAGTACAAATCGATGGAGAATACAAATCCCTCTCAAACCATAGATCTCTCAGACTTATTAATGGATTCTCACAAATTAACAAAAGACATCATCTCTAGGTCTAAAATAAGCTATCATATATATAGCATACAAAAGTTTTTCTCAAAAAACTAATGTTCTAACTGAGGAAATATCCGGCCCAGACATACGGCAGACATCTGCTGAAGGAATCGATAGACGTCTGATATTTAGTCATGAACCAACAGAGCGTAAACCAGACGTCTGAATAAGAGATGGCCACACGTCTAGATTTGTTTCTCAAAAGAACATAGCACTCGGCAGACGTCTAAAGCTGATCGAGGCAGACGTCTGCCCAAAATATGCTCGTGCATACAGAGCAGAGGCAGACGTCTGGCGCTGAGATTGCCAGACGTCTGACCTGTGGATGACATCAAATCTTCATGTTGCTTCGTGACAATTCCGGATCTTCGAGTAGGAAATCTTAGGGGATCTAATGTGAGGCACATCTAACAAATCTCCATCTTATCTCGCATTTCACAAACTCCTCCATCAAAATAATAACATCTCCATATTCACCACAAAAACCCCCAAGGGCCCAAATGAGTGCAACACACTCAAATTAAGTTTAAGCAGTGCTCAAATTTAACAACTGAAAGAGACTTTGTTAACAAGCCGGTCATATTGTCTGCTGTGTCAACTTTCTTCACAATAATCTATTCTTTCTCAACGACTTCCTACACGAACCAATACCTCAAGTCAATGTGTTTCGTCCTATCATGATGCATCTGATTATTTGTCAAGTGAATCGCGTTTTGGTTATCACAGTAGACTATTATGGCATCCTCTAGAATACCAAGTTCTGAAAATAGTCCCTTTAACCATATTGTTTCCTTAACAGCCTCAACAACAGTCATATACTCCGCCTTGGTCGTAGAAAACACTGCCGTAGGCTGTAACGACGTACTCCAACTGACGGCACCTCCTAAGGAGAACACATAATCGGTGATCGACCTTCGTCTGTTAAGATCACTTGCATAATCGGAATCGCTGAATCCAACCAAATTGTCATCGTTCCTTCTAAACATCAACCCTACGTTAGATATACCTCGCAGGTATCGTAATATCCATTTCACCGCTTGCTAATGGAGTTTGCAAGCCTGACTACAATTTAAAAGTTATTTTTGTTTAAGAACAACAAGAAACAGCTTGTAACTCATTGGTAAAATCTTGCACTGCTGTGACGCAGCCCCTGTATTTGAATCCCACCAGCCACATATTATTTTTACTGAGTTTTCTTTTAAACTGTTTGGAAGCCCAAAAGTTTACACGTACAATACACGTAAAAATGAAAAGTCAGAGAAATCTAACACGCGGAAAATGTTGTATGAACTGAGGTGAACACATGGCGATGATCCGACGGCCCCCCTCACACAAATGGCCGGCGAGATGTGGCCTAGGGCTGGCGGCGACGGGTCCCCCATAGGGAAAAGTCCCCGGGCTTTGCACACTTGTCGATTGGCCTACCCTCATTACCCCTGCACTGTTTGTTTTCTCAACAATTTAATAGAGAATTCAATTTCCCAATTAATCCAATTTTTAATGCATTTTAATTTATTCTTTCAATTCCAAAACCCTAATTCCACAGTATAAATACAACCCCATACCTTAGCCCCTCCCCATTCTGAAATTCCTAACCAAAATTATCAAATTTTCTCAAGTACAAGTGGAGTAGAAGTGGAGTTAGCCCAAGGTCAACTTCCGGCGAGGAAACGAAGCAATTCCGGCGATCCCACGATACCACGGCGACAACACAATCTTCTTCTATCTTATCTTCACCCATCTAGCTAGTAAGTCTCACCACCTTCTTCTCTTTCTACATAAAAAGTCTCTTTTTATAAAACATGTCGGTAAATGGAGTTATACCGATATTTGATTCTAAAATCTTTGAAACTACAATTTTTCTTAAGAATCACCCATTCATATTCCTATACATTACTTGTTAATCATAAAACTAAAGTT
Source organism: Agapanthus africanus (assembly GCA_030015575.1). NCBI lineage: Eukaryota > Viridiplantae > Streptophyta > Magnoliopsida > Asparagales > Amaryllidaceae > Agapanthus > Agapanthus africanus. Next base: position 180,390,515 of record JASDDO010000024.1, read on the forward strand.
TAGAATAACTTTCACCCTAAATCATCATGCTGAACAATTTTAAATTGAGTTTTACCTTTAAATACCACGAACTTTGTATCGACCATATTTATTTGTTTTGCTTGCTATTACCTTTAGAAAACATCACGGGGTAACGACCTAACCTTCACAATACACATGATTCCATAGCACGATTCTCTTTGAAACATATATTGAAAGAATTTTAATACGATTTTTAAGATACCTTGAACTATAAAAATCCGGTTTTCTTTTAAATAGTATTATTAAACTCTTTGCGATTACGTCTCTACCACCCATTTTGAAGAATCTGCTATTGGATGGTTTGGATTATCGCACATCCTCGAGCTAGTAGAGCGAGATGCAGACCTTCTCATAGAGCATCCGATATCGAAAGAATTTTAATACGATTTTTAAGAAAAACGAGATTTTGTAATTAATAATAAAATTAATTTTTATAATTATATAAATATTAACAAACCACATATATTCAAGATATAATAAAATTCCATGTTTTTTTACTAAAAATAAAAGAATGACAAGTTTCACTGAAATACCATCAAGAATCAATACAAGACAAGTTTTATACTAAAATATCTTGAACTATTCAAGCTAGGTTAATATTCACTAAAATACCTCAAATCTTAAAAGTTGCATCCAAGAAACCCTAAATATGATAAATAAATATTCGAGATTTATTTTGAAAGTATATAAAAATATTTTTCATAAAACCCCTTCGAGTTATATAAAATTACATTTAAGAACTTTAGTAAATATAGGTTTAAGCGGGATCAATTCTCTTGAGCCCCAGGGAGCCGGAGAAAGTGAGTGCTTACCTATTTAAGCTAGAAAAACTTAACGGAGTTATCAATGGTAATTGTGTTGGAAAAAAACACAAATTCTGCCGTTCATGTGCAACAGTTACCGATAACCCCTAAACCTAATTCAGGACCCAAATCAGTTCTAAGTGTCTGACTCAAGTCTGATGTCCAAATCAATCTGAATCCAATTCAATATGAATTCAATATATCCAACATGTATACTTGAACCTGAATACCAGAACAATATCAACATGCAAACATAACTTGACTTGATCGAACCATGGGTATAACTTGACTTGATTACATGCCTGCTTAATACATTCTGAAACCGTTTACATGAACAACTTATATCTATGGTCTCGACAAGTCTGATAACTACAATTTATACGATGTATATTACGGGGTTTTAAAGGGGTAGACAGGTACGGAATGTGTTAAAAGTGGCACGATGATCGACACTAAAAGACACCTACATGAACATCTTATGCCGTTATCCCGTGGGTTTTGACGGGGCCTTGTACTTACATGTTACCACGGGATAGTTGGACTCCTCTCGTATACACTGATACATTCTGTACCATGTTACAAATAACTATGTTAGTATAACAAATATATACATGTTTATATTACCGGTTATCTCCTCTTTACTTGATCTGTTCCACTCTTACTTTTGGAACTTGCCGAGCGCTAGTTCGCCGACGACATTCCTGTTTCTTTATTTCTTTAGAATGTTCGTCAGGAGGACCCAACTCTTATGAGATCGAGGCCAGTCAGGAGTACTTGGAGCAATTTGAGCCCAGATAGAGCTCTAGATTACTTGTACTTATTTCCATTTCATATGTCACTGTTTAGGCATTGCTTTCATCATTGTATTTTCCTTTTCAAAAGCAGTTGTAATGTAAAGTTGAATGTTAATAAAAGTTGTTGTTTTATATTACATCTCTTGTCATTCTTGTGTATTTATTCATATTGCTTATTTACGCTTAACGTGTTTACTTCTGAGTAAATACGTCGTGGCCCGTCACGTCTGCTTCTCCGTACACTGGAAAGCGGGGCGTGATGGGTTTTGTTGGCGGCCCATGCAGGTCGGTTCTGCATGGAATCCTATGCAATATATCACAAGAAGTATAAGAATCAGCAACTATACATTCTTTTATATTTCAAATTCCTTGAAGCTATCCTAAGCTTTCTTTTTCTTTCAAGGTTATGGATTCACCGAACAACACGAGTACCAATGTCAACGGCAACACCCCACCATCTTCTCTACCACCACCACCTACTGTTGCAGCTCCCATCAACAAGCATACGGTATTGCTTGAGGTGATCAAGAGCCTCTTGGAGGGTCAGCAGCAACAGACTGCTATCTTCATGCACCGTCCAGAGACCGAGGCACCCGGAGTCAAGCAATTCTGGGCTCTGCATCCAAAGCATTTTTCTGAGAAAAAGAGCCCACTAGAGGCAGAGGATTAAGCTCAGTCCATTGAAGATAACATGGCAGTAGCACAAGTGCCAGAGATTGCTTCGGTGAGAGTTGCGAAGCTGCAACTCACAGATAACGCCAGAGTATGGTGGAAAGCTGAAGAAAGACGACTTGCCCAACTGATCGAATGGAGGACTTTTCATGATATGTTTGACGCGAAATATTTCCCGAGACTGCCCGTTTCGACATGGAACAGCAGTTCATCCACTTACAGCAAGGTTCAACGTGGAACAAATCTGTGGATGAATACGATACTGAGTTTACCATACTTAGTAGGTAAGATATGTCTCAATATTCAATTTATTGATATCATATAATACACTGCTAACACAAGACCGTAACAGGTTTGTGGCACACCTGATCCCGACTGCTGAGATCCGGGCTCGAAGATTTCAGCAAGGGTTGGACCCGGAAATCCAAGCCGCACTAGCTACAGGGGATTTCCCAACCCATGATCTTGCGCTGAAGGCTGCCCGACGATATGAGGCAGTAGTGAAGAAGAAGGGCAGATCTCAGACTACCGGTGTGAAATGCTCTGCCACTCAGATGGTAGGAGGAGCCTCTTCCAGGCCACCTTTTGTACCCAGGAGACCGGGAGTACCATTTAACCGGCCCAGTCCAGACTTTTGCTTCTATTGAAAAAGGAATGGACACCTGGCGAAAGACTGCAGGCGTGCGAATGGCCTATGCTTAGTTTGTGGCGCATCCACTCACGCCATCGGAGCTTGCCCACATCGTCTCACCCCAGCTCCCGCACCCCTACCAACGATCACTTTTTCGCAGCGGCCAGCTATTCAGGCTCCTGCACCTCGCTTAGCTCTACCTGCTCCACCTCCTCGTAGACTTCCTGCACAGCCTCCTCGTCAGTTCCATCAGGCACAGAGGAACATGCCTCAAGGACAGAGAAACATACAGAGGAATGTGCCTCCGGCAATGAGGAATGTACCTAAGCGTCAGGCTTTCACGATGAGTGTGGAAGAAGCTGAAGCCACCGGCTAAGTCATCACTGGTAACTCCCCATATTTCAAATCTTTTCAATCCTTATATATCAGTATATTCTTTTCCTATACCTAAACATATCCCACATAACTGAGTTACAATCTTAGTAGCCTCCCTACCTGTTTTAGCACTCTTCAATACTGGAGCATCACATTACTTTATGTCGCAACAGTTCGTCCGAACTCGTGCGATTCCAGTTAAATCGCTCGTATCCAGCTGGAATGCCAGTTCAGGGAACGATGTTCTAAAGGCAACTATGGGATACGATCTGTGTCCAGTGGTCATTTGCAGTAGAGAATTTTATACGGACTTCAAGGTGCTGGACATACTGAACTTCAACGTAGCGGACCGGCTAGGAACTTTCTTCGCTACCATCGAATGTCGTCAAAGGAGGGTAGTGTTCGAGATACCAGATCATCCGGTCTTTTATTTCAAGGGTGGAGACCGTACCCTGTAACCTAGCACCTACAAGGATAAACCAAGGAAGGTAGTGATTGCAACAATACAAACGGAAGAAGACAAGCAGAGGTAGTTCGAGAGTTTGAGGATGTTTTCCCTTGAAGATATCTCAGGTTTGCCTCCTGATCGAGCTCTTGAATTTTGTATTGACTTAGTACATGGTGCACAACTAGTGTTCAAAGCCTCGTACGGGTTATGCCCTGAAGGATTGAAGGAGATCTGTATTCAGCTGGACGAACTTCTGAAGAAAGGATGGAATCGTCCTAGTACTTCAAGTTTGGGATCTGCAGTTTTGCTTGTGAAGAAGAAAGATGTTTATAGAGAATGTGTATAGATTATCGAGCTCTGAACGAAGTGACGATAAAGAACAAGTATCCACTACCGTGCATCAACGATCTATTCGATCAGCTAAGTGGGTCTTGCGTTTTCTCAAAGCTAGATCTTCGTTCGGGTTATCAGCAGGTGAAGGTTAAAGAGTCTGATATTCCGAAGATGGCATTCGGGACTCGCTATGGTCATTATTAATTTGTCGTGATGCCATTTGGAGTGACCAATGCACCTGCGATATTTATGAATCTGATGAATCAGGATTTCCGAGAGTACCTAGATAGGTTTGTTGTTATTTTCATCGATGACATCCTGATGTATTTAAAGAATCGGAAAGAGCACGCCGAACACTTACGAATTGTCCTGGAGACTTTGCGATAGCATCAACTCTATGCCAAGTACAACAAGTGCGAATTTTGGCTAAATCAAGTCGGATTTCTCGGACAAATTGTTTCGGGCGAAAGAATCTCAGTAGATCCAGCTAAACTGGCAGCTGTCAGCGAATGGCCGACACCAAAGACGGTGAAGGATATTCGAAGTTTCTTGGGTTTAGCAGGATACTACCGAAGATTCATAAAAGGCTTTTCGAAGATTGCAGCACCGCTGACCAAGCTCACACGTAAAGATGAAGTATTCATGTGGTCAGGAGCATGTGAACAAGCTTTTATAAAAATCAAGTCAAGATTGATATCAGCTCCTATTCTCGTAATACCGGACCAATATGGAGGATTTTTTGTGCATTGCGATGCATCCGGTAGGGGATTAGGATGCGTTCTACACCAGCATGGAAAAGTTGTAACCTTTGCATCAGGACAACTGAAGGTTCATGAGCGCAACTCTCCAACACATGACTTGGAGTTGGCAGCCGTTATTTTTTCACTTAAGATTTGGCGCCACTATCTGCTTGGAGAACGGATGGATATATACACAGACCACAAAGGTCTGAAGTATATATTTACTCAGAAGGAGTTGAATATGCGGCAGAGAAGATGGCTAGAACTTATGGAGGGCTTCGATATCAACCTACAATATCATCCAGGAAAGGTGAATGTAGTTCCTGAAGCATTTAATTGCCAGCCGTTATCAATGAATCTCACCACACAGTGGAAGCTACAGCAGGAATTACACGGGATGGATATAAAAGTGGTTATACCAGGTAATACTTCAGAGTTGATGAACTTACAGGTTCAATCTACTATTGTCAATCAGATCAAAGCAGCTCAAGCAGGTGATGCCAAGCTGCAAAATATCCGAGAACAAGTAGAAATTGGACTGCGAACAAACTTCTGAAAGGTTACGCTAGCAACCCGGCCAACTTCCGTGGCCAAATGCGGAACAAAATTTTTTCGAACGATTAGAACATTGGCGCTAGAATAAACTTAAATCGGAACTTTCCATAAACCTATCTAGCAAAACTAAAAGGAGCTAACTATTAAGAAGGAATTCTCACCAAACGAACCAAGTCCTTCGGTCTTCTTTCCTCGTCATGTGCTCCAAGTGGCCACCTTGAACATGTTGATCTTCTTTGTTGGCTCCTTTGGTTCTCCGCGATCGATCTTGCTCTCCGGTCCACCTTTGTCGTAGATGATCCACCCGAGAGATATGATCCATGGCTTTAGTTCTACACTATATGTCAAGTGGAGCAACTAGAGAACTTGGGTTGCTAAACCAAGTAGTCTAGGATGTAGTATGATGATCTAAGTGTTTTGCTATCTCTTTCTTGCCTCTTCACTTGTTTCTCAACTCATGAGATGGTAGTGAAGAGCAAGATGATGAAGGTGGAGGAAACTCAAGAGGAGGGAGGATGGTGAAGCAAAAATGGGAGCTCAAGAATAATCAAGCATGCAAGTGAGAGAAAAATCAACACAAAGGTTTTGTGTATGAATTCTCATGAATAAACAAGTGTAGCCATACTTCAATAGTAACCACAAATGAATAAAGAATTCATTTGTGAACTAATAAAGCCATGCCACTCACCATGCCTCCCTCTCCTTAATTTCCACCTCATTTCCATTTATCAATAAATGGAAATGTCCATGATGAGGTGTCCACCTTCTAGAAAGTAATCTGTAATAAAATACGGATTACAGTCTGCTGTATATACATACCTGCATTCGGATAAAAACATGAATGCCCAAAGAGATAGAATAACACGAAGAACGTAATACTAGAATATATATATCGAAATACATATATGTAAACTATTAAATCAATACCTGACTTAATAATCCGGCTTAAACCCGAGCCGGCTAGTATTACCAACTATCCGATCGAAAGTCCGAGTACAAAGTACATCAATCGATCGGGACCCTACACGTATCCAATACGGCTACTACATCATTTCGCCTGAACCAGGGAAACCCTATGTGTGGGACTCTGAAGACTCGACAGTGTGTTACTGGATAAATCCATAACCACAAACACGGCAGCGGCACTGGCTGTACATAACGGCTAGCCGGGTACTTGTCGAAAAGGAAGGCCGATGAGCAAACTCATCTGGATCCCTACTGAACCTATCTGTGACAATCTCCGTACAGTCCGGTCTCTTCGTCTGAGAGTATCGCATACCGGGTCTGGGGGTGGTAAACTTCAGACCCTAATAACTCTGTAATTCGTGCTGATGCGGCTCAGGACCAATCAGGGAAACTACTGATCATCCTATCAGTAAATCCCAACTGCCTTGGCCAAGGTCTTATGGTCCTGACCAATCGAATACAGTGTGATATCGACTCCCTATACCGGGAGAGATGAATCCCCGACAATCGCTCACTGCCTTCATGTGGCTCGGGACTGTACCCAACCAAAACCTGTTTGCACGACTCAGTAGAGCCATGGTAGGGTAGTGATCAAAGCACAGTGGGAACTCACATGAGACAAATGCCGATCTCAGGTCTAAAGACTAATCTGTACTCATGTCACCTGAGAACTTCCACCTGACGATAGGTATAGTACCATCTGGAAGTTTTCGGCGAGTCCGTCCGGTGTACTCACCCCCAGTGAGCACCTGTATACGATCTTAGGTATGAAAGACCAATGGTTGCGGGACCATACCATCGCCCCTCATCGGGGTCTAGAAACGTATACACTAGTCTACTCCGGAATATCGATGCCCAGTCTCGATACTCCCACGACTAAGGACCATTTAAGGATGTGCGTACCGACTACCCAGCTCTCACAAGTATGATTTCCATCACAACGCAGGTAGTCTAGCAGTGATCCTATATGCTTTATCAACATGTATAAAAGATATGTAATAGCAAGTAAACATACACATGTTAAGATAAAGACAAACCAGATAGCATACTATCATATCGAGCAAGACTGTCCTGTACATATATATGTCCAAGCATCCAAATGTATACATAAATAATAATGGCCTCTAGGGCATACATATCCAACAATCTCCCACTTGCACTAAGGCCATATATATTGGCGTATCGAGTACCCAACGTCTGCTCTAGGGCCACTTGTTGGCGTATCGAATACCCAACATCTCAAAAAGTCTCTCGAACTGTGCTTGAGGAAGGGCCTTGGTGAATGGATCCGCAGTGTTGTCTTTTATGTCCACTCTCCGCACCTCGATCTTCCAGCAATCAATGATCTCCCTGATCAGGTGATACCGCCTCAAGATGTGCCTGAATTTATGATGGGACCATGGTTCCCTTGCTAAAGCTATAGCTCCATTGTTGTCGCAATACACAGGTATTGGGTTAACAATGGATGGAACCACCTGAAGTTCAGTAATGAACTTCTTAATCTAGATGGCTTCTTTTGCGGCATCGTTTGCAGCAATATATTCATCCTCTATCGTCGAGTCTGCGACGGTGTCCTGTTAGGAGCTCTTCCAACAGACCGCTCCTCCGTTGAGGGTAAACACAAAACCTGAGACAGACTTGCTGTCATACTTGTCACTCTGGAAGCTCGAATCGGTAAAAGACTCCACCTGGAGGTCCCCATTACCGAATACCAGGAATAGTTCTTTAGTCCTTCTCAGGTACTTCAGAATGTTCTTAACTGCTGTCCAGTGGTTCTCACCTAGGTTGGACTGATACCGGCTCACCACGCTAAGCGTGTAAGCTACATCTGGTCAGGTACATAGCATCGCATACATTATAGATCCTACCGCTGAAGCATAGGATATAGTGCTCATGCGAACCCTCTCCTCATCAGTCTTGGGAGACATCTCTTTGGAGAGAGTGATTCCGTACAATGCGGGTATGTTACCGCGCTTGGAATCTTCCATACTAAATCTCTTTAGTACGGTCTCTATGTACCTGGACTGTGAAAGTCCCAGTAATCACTTGGATCTATCTTTGTAGATCTTAATCCCTATAATGTACGAGGCATCACCCAGGTCCTTCATGTAGAACCTTTCTGATAAGAACAACTTGACCGATTGTAGCATAGGAATGTCATTTCCTATCAAAAGAATGTCGTCCACGTACAATACTAGGAACACGATAGTTCGTCCTACAATCTTGTTATATATACAAGGCTCATTCTCGTTCTTGATGAAGTCAAATTCCTTGACCGTTTCATCAAAACAAATGTTCCAGCTCCGCAATGCCTGCTTTAATCCATAAATGTATTTAAGCAATTTGCACACCTTCCCGCTGCTCCCACTGTCTACGAAACCTTCCGGCTGATCCATATAAACGCACTCTTCTAAACTTCCGTTCAGAAAAGCCGTTTTTACGTTCATCTTCCAGATCTCATAGTCATAGAAGGCAGCAATAGCAAGTAGGATCCGAATAGATTTGAGTATAGCCACTGGAGAAAAGGTTTCGTCATAGTCCACACCTGGTCTTTAACGAAAACCTTTTGCAACAAGTCTAGCCTTATAGGTTTTCACCTGCTCATCTACACCAAATTTCTTTTTGTAGATCCATTTGCATCCAACGAGTTTTACCCCAGGTGGAGCAATTTCCAAGGTCCACACTTTATTGGTGTACATGGACTCCATTTCGGATCGCATGGCATCCAGCCACTTATCAGAGTGCCTACTGATAATGGCATGCTTGAAACTAGTACGACCATCTTCTCCCAAGATACAATCCTCTCGGTCCCCGTCTATGAGAAAACCGTAGTATCTCTTGGGCGGATGAGAAATCCTACTAGATCCGCGGAGTGGCTGAGGCTCGTCTGGGGTTATTGAATCTTGAGGTTCCACCAAATCATCAGTTATAGTTTGTCCCACTGGAATTTCTTCCAGTTCTACCGTGCTCCCAGTTATTTCTTTTGCAAGAAATTGCCACTCTAAAAAGGTGGCGTGCTGAGCAACAAACACCTTCTGTTCCTCGGTGTGGTAGAACAGATATGCATAACCGTTCTTACGATATCCTACAAACTTACACAAAACTGACCATGCCTCCAGTTTATCCGGATTATGCTTTTTAACATAAGCCGGACAACCCCATATCTTAAATCTTTTAAGATACGGCCTTTTACCATTCCATATCTCGAATGGTGTTTTAGGCACGGATTTGGATGGAACATCATTCAACAGATATGCCGCTGTCAAAAGCGCATGTCTCCAAAATGAAAGAGGCAACTCGGCATTACTCATCATGGAGCGAACCATGTTTAATAGGGTACGGTTCCTCCGCTCCGATACACCGTTGTGCTGTGGTGTATACGGAGGAGTAAGCTGAGAGAGAATTCCATTCTCTTTTAGGTATTCTGGGAATTCCATGCTTAAGTACTCCCCTCCTCTATCCGATCGGAGGATCTTGATATATTTGCCAGTCTGGTTCTCTACTTCGTTTCTGAATTCTTTGAATTTCTCAAAAGCTTCAGATTTATGTTTCATGAGATACACATATCCGAACGTAGAGAGATTGTCAGTGAATGTGATGAATTACGAGAACCCACCCCTTGCATGTATAGACATTGGACCACGTATATTGCTGTGTATGAGTCCCAAGAGCTCTGTTGCTCTTTCTCCATATCCGGTGAACGGAGATTTGGTCATCTTTCCTTTGAGACAAGACTTGACAAGTTTCATAAGATGAAAACTCGAACATATCCAAAAATCCATCTTTATGCAACTTACTCAGTCTTTTCTCTACGATATGACCAAGTCTACAATGCCACAAGTAAGATTCGTTCACTTCTGAATTCTTTCTCTTGCGTGTGTTTTGTATGTTGAGAACTGTGTTTTGATTAAGAACATAGATACCATTACACAGTGTACCTTCTGCAACCAATACCCGATTAAGGTAAATGTTCATGATATTTCTATCAAGAACAAACTTATATCCGTCTTTATCTAGTAAAGAAACTAATATGATGTTGCAAACCATGGAAGGTACATAGTAGCAATTGTTCAAAATCATAACATTGCCATTTGGTAATGCTAGGTGATATTCACCGAAGGCAGAAGCATCAACTTATGCTCCGTTCCCTACTCTGAGGGACATATCACCAGGTCCAACCATCCTACTTTTTTTCAGTCCCCGTAATAAATTACAGATATGAGATCCTGATCCGGTATCTAGTACTCAGGAGGTAGGACTGACCGAAAAACAGTTCTCAATAACAAGAACACCTGAAGAAGACGCATTAGTATGCTCCTTCTTCGATGGGGTCATCAAGGAATTTATGCAATCCTCTTTCCTCTACTCATACTCATAATCTAGAGCCAAATTGACGTTCCCTAGTCCCGAATAAGAATTCGGATCGGTCAAGCAATACATTTTATTATCTTGATTAGGGCATGAAGTGGTTGCTACCTGGAGAGAGAGAGAAAAGAAACACTTTGCGTGCGCTTTTACAAGATTAGATTGGTTATTAGTTTATCTAATCAGGATAGCTCCTACTGTTTCCTCGAATTATTCTTCAAACCTTAAAAGAAGAATTAGTTGGGATTAATCGCACGTCACAATACTTGCTTAACTTTTCGGCCAGGCTAGTGTCGGTACATCGAGGGAGGTTTTCCAACGCTTTCGCGAAGTTCCTTAATTACATAACCTCTTTTCCCTGGAGGCTTAGCCCCACTAACACCGTTCTAAACACTTACTTGGTTTATAACATTGATTGTTAAGTGAGAAAATCTCCCAGGAGTAATCCTACTCATCAGTGTGATCGGGATCTAACTATCATTGCATGATAACCTAGATGGAAGCCACTCTAGTTATCACACTCCAGAAGGTATGCAACGTTAGCAAGTTTCCTGTATATTTGAAACCCCCGATGTGGTTTTTACCCCTAGCGGTTTATGACCTTGACTAGGTCAACATATCATAAGCCGCTAGTCAAGTTCAACCCGTCATTATCCTAGATTAACTTAGACCCACCCATATATACCCTTGACTAGGTCAAAATGGTTACACGGCTGTCCTAAATAATCTTAATACCTGCAACAAACAGGCACTACTCAGCTACCGAACACTATGTCTTGACTAGGTCAAAATACGCAGCACGAATACTAAGCAACACTCGTAAGAAATGACGGAGGGCTACGGCTGGGTTTTTGGCGAAAAACCCGTTAACGTAATGAACTTGATATCGTTGAAGGAACCTGAGCAGTTTTGAAAAGGAGTGGTTTAAGCTCCGCTTTTAAAAACTAGTGGTTTTGAAGAAAACACAGTAATCTACAGTATAGACTTTTGCTCAAGAGATCACTCCCCGTGAAGGGATCTCGGCTCTTGCCTCGTGGAATGAGGTGCTGGATATTCATAACCGAATACCACTATGCAAAGCGAAAGAATATAACGATAGTTTTTCGAAATTTGTTCCAACATCTTTTTAGGTTTCTTTTCTTGCATTAATCAAAATTAATGCGGTCCCATTATTTAACCTATCACACCAGAAAAGAACGAAAATATAATGTACGTATATGCCATCCGCATTTGCCATGGGGCCCCGTCATCACCCGTTAGGTTACTTAACTAACGATAGAGCGGGGGTTGGACTAGCGCGGGTGCAAAACATATACAATATCTACTAGTATATATAAGTATATATAACATTCATCCCAGACATGATAATAAGCAACATCACAGAATCATAGCCAACAATACAGAATGGTGGATAATCTTGGAGCCCCGGGTTTCATTTTAGCCACAAATAAAACCCGACGTTCCCGGTCGTGTGGATAGCCTATGCAATGAGAACCTGGACCCCTACGAGCGCGACAAGTTACCCCACAATCCCAGAAGTGAGGCAACCCCCTTCAACAAAGTGAATGGGCCACCTAGCACTTCACGGAATCCGGTAACTTGGGCACCCCTCCGTAGGTCATCCTATACCCCCTGCGAGTGCGGCGAATAGCCCGCCAATTCTCGAATGAAGCCCCCTCCGTCTCAACGCCATGAGATTCGTGCTTGTTGCCTTCTAGAACCCGGTGCACTCCACCGCGGGGTAATCCTAGTACAGAAAATGAAAATAATATGTACAAATGGTGACATCGACCTCAACCCGATCGTGCTTCAAACAAATGATATACAACCCGGCAAAAAAGGCAGTCCACATGTCGGACGCTCGCCCCACAATAACAAATGTACAAATGAATACAAACTGTACTAAATCATTACACCACCGGCTATCCACCACGACAATCCAACCATAATATCAGCACAATCACAGAACATCAACGTGAATGTCATGTTCGCAAACCCGTCTAAAAGAACATATAGCAATTAGACGAGTTTACCGATCAAATGATATTCACGGTGGCAGATGCTAATCTAAGTACCGATAACAATTAAATAGTTGTTAAAATATCGATTTCGAAATACTCCGCAATGCCCCAAAACACAAGATAATTGAAAAATCATTATGTGCAAAAACAAACATATCCTGAAACCCTAAATCCAAGAGTTAGAGAGCACCAAACAAAAACGAATCGATTCCCCTTCACAAAAACCGGCGAGGTCGGTTTTTTTCATGATGTGGCTGGTCCAAACATGGTAGAATCACTTCGTTTTTGTTCCGGGTTCATCTCACAGCTAAAGGATCACTCTGCACTTGCTTAAAAAATTTCAGAGGCCTTTTAAAAATTGACAGAAACCTGATTTCAAGGTTTCGTGTTTTGGAGTTATTTTTGTTTCGCTATTTTAAACAATGTTTAAACTGGTAGTATAGGTTTTAGGGGTGGCTCTGATACCATGAAAGGTTACGCTAGTGCCCCGGCCAACTTCCGTGGCCAAATGCGGAACAATTTTTTTTCTAACGATTAGAACATTGGCGCTAGAATAAACTTAAACCGGATCTTTCCATAAACCTATCTAGCAAAACTAAAAGGAGCTAACTACTATGAAGGGATTCTCACCAAACGAACCAAGTCCTTCGGTCTTCTTTTCTTGTCATGTGCTCCAAGTGGCCACCTTGAACATGCTTGATTTTCTTTGTTGGCTCCTTTAGTTCTCCGTGATCGATCTTGCTCTCCGGTCCTCCTTTGTCGTAGATGATCCACCCGAGTGATATGATCCATGGCTTTAGTTCCACACTATATGTCAAGTGGAGCAACTAGAGAACTTGGGTTGCTAAACCAAGTAGTTTAGGATGTAGTGTGATGATTTAAGTGTTTTTCTATATCTTTCTTGCCTCTTCACTTGTTTCTCAACTCATGAGAGGGTAGTGAAGAGGAAGATGATGAAGGTGGAGGAAACCCAAGAGGAGGGAGGATGGTGAAGCAAAAATGGGAGCTCAAGAATAATCAAGCATGCAAGTAAGAGAAAAATCAACACAAAGGTTTTGTGTATGAATTCTCATGAATAAACAAGTGTAGCCATGCTTCAATAGTAACCACAAATGAATAAAGAATTCATGTCACGCCCCGCTTCCCAGAGTGCGCTAAGATCGGCACGTGACAGAGCCAACCATGCTACCTGTGGTTAGGAAATATCCCTCCACAGTCACATTACGGCTGTCTATAAGATATCAAGAACAGTAGAAATAAAATAAACTATCTAGTACATGTCCATTTGCTAGAATAAACGAGTCAAGAAATATAAATATGCGGAAGCAATAAATCCAATAAGTAATAACATCTGGAAAGTACGTCCCAAATATGGGCTCACATCAGGAAATGAAAGTACGGAAATAAAACTAAACTAAACTGGATACTAACAGGATCCTCACTGCTCGGCCTGACGGCGGAAGTACTCCTGTAACAACCCTAATTTTCTTATACACTTTTTCTATACAAATTTTTAAATTTTTTTTAAATCCTTAAAGGGGTATTTATTGCCTGAGCACAAGACTTAAGTAATTAATTAGCAATATAATTACAAGAAGGAGCTTGTAGCTCATTGGTAATACCTTGCACTGCTGAACCAAGCCACCAGAGTTCAAATCCCATGCCCCACATTATTTTTTAATATTTATTTTGTTTAAATTTTATAGAAGCCCAACAATCCACCTGAGATAACTCCCAAACTTTGAACTGAACCTGAAAATCTGAATATACCAGTGCCTACCCCCGGTGACCCCCACCTCCCAAGACCCCGACTCGGCCGAGTCGGCCGGCGGACCGACCGACTCGGGCCGGCGCTGCCGGCCGGACTCGGCCGGACGGCCGAGTCGTCAACAAGGGAAGTGTGTCTTTTTAACTATCCTACACCCCTGCATACTTTAATTCCGCAGACCACCTCCAGAGAGCCCATTAACACCTAATTATTCCAATTTTTAATGAATTTCCTATTTTTTAATATTTTTTAATTAAAACCCATACACCTACCCTAACCCTAGCCTAACCCTATAAATACACCCCTACCATCTACCCTCTCATCCCAAAATTCTGAGCCAACTCTCTCAAAATCTCAAGAAAACTTGTGTACTTTGAAAACAAGCTAGAGGTGAAGCTCCGGCAAAATCTCCGGCGGAACTTCCGGCGATCGTTCTAGGAACCCCGACAACGAAGCAACACCCCAGCGATTCCTCTACTTCCATCTCACTTTTCTTGTTTTCTCAAACCCGTAAGTCCCATTTTCTATCTATCTCTTCTATCTAAAAAATACAGATTTGCAAAACCCGACAGAATCGGAACAAATCCGATTTCCTATTCGGTTTCCTATAAAATTCCGTTTCTCACTAATACAATCATACTTAAACTTCCTTGACTATTAAACACTAATCAAACAAATTGATCAAGTTTCATTACATAAAATGATAGCTATTTCCATCCATCGTATTTTTCACTTAAATACCACATTGTTTCAATTATATATTTAATTCCATTAAACTTGCTATACCTTTAAGTAGATCACGAGGTAACGACCTACCTCCTCACACACTCACATGTAAAAATAGTACAATAATCTTGGGAATTTAGAATACGAGAAAACAAACATTTTCATTTAAATACCATTTACTTAATAAAACCATTTCTAAAAGATTTAGCATTGATACATCATTTTAAATAAATACCACTTATTATGAAAATATGATAAGGTTGTGGGCATCAGTCGTTTATCTAAACTTGACTTTGTGGTGTCTAGGCTAGACAAGTGAGAAGGGTAATTTTAAAAGGCCCGTCTCACGGTGATTCATGAGCGGATCCCTCCTTTCTTCACTTGTACTTACCTGGCCACAATTGGCGGTGAAGAGGCGATTTGAGATATCTTACAATTTGTCGCTTTAGACCAGTTAGGAGCAGTCTAGTTGACTTAGGAGACCCTAGAACATAGAATACGGAAAACGACACTTTTTCATTTAAATACCATAATTAATAAAACCGTTTTTCTTAATGATTAGTATTTATACAAACCTTTGCAAAGCGCCGCTACAACCCATTTGGGGAACCCGTTCGGGATGGTGCAGATTATCGCACATCCTCGGGCTTAGTAGTGCGAGATTCAGACCTCCGCAAGGAGCATTCGGTCTCGAAAAATTTAAAATACGACATCTTAAGAGAACGAGATTTCTACAATATTATAAATATATACAAAAATTATTTTCATATAAATATATGTATATACAACATAAACATATCTATTTTTGAAGTATTATAAATATTCCATCTTTTCTACAATATCTCAAGAATCAATTTTACACTAAAATACTATGAATTCCATACAAATCAATATTACAAATAAATACCATTTATTATGAAATTAGGATCTTTCCACTAGAAATATCACAATATAAAATCTACATTCATTACAACTCTAAAGACAATTAATAAATACTTGGGGTGTATCTTGAAAACTATATCAAAAATATTTTTACATAAAACCCCCTCAAGTTTTCTAAATTAGCCTAAGGACCCTAGTAAATATAGGTTTAAGAAATAATCAAGACTTCGATTTACATTTTTAATTGTCTGACTCGGGTTTGAGTCTGATTATATCTGACTTGAATATGATTCAAGTACAATCTACAATTTATAATTTACAATATTCCAATTCAATATGAACACATGAATCCATGAATCCAGTTATCAATCTATACAACTTGACTGAATCAAACCATGGATATACATCCATTATCCAGTTATTCCATTTACATGATTCTACGGTTACATCTGTTTACTGATATCATGGTTTCGGTCAGTCAATCAATCAATTATACAATCAATACAATTTACAAGACAAACAAAACAATCAAAACACTACGGGGTTTAAGGGGTAGATTGGTACGGAAGGTGTTAAAAGTGGCACGAGATGGTAAGATTAAGACACCTAACCTATATTTCGTTGCTGTTGTACCGTGGCTTAACGGTTCCTTGTACATTCTGTTTGCCCGGATATCTAGCATATAGAGACCCTTCTTGTATACACTGGCATCCTTCTGTACCAAACTACAAACAACAGCATTAACACAACATTACAACAATATAATACAACTTTAAAAAATACATTCTTATTCTGTCTATTCTACTTTCCTCTTATCTTTGGGACTTACCGAGCGACTTGTTCGCTGACGACATTCTCTTTCTTTCTTCTTTGAATTTCGTCAGGTAATTTGGACACGTCAGAGATCGAGCCAACTGCAGAAGATTTGGATCAGTACAGCGAAGACCCTGAGCTCCAGACATTGTATATTTTCTATTCAGTACCTTTAATTTCCAGTCATGCCATTGTTTAGACATCGCTTTTATTTCAGTTGTATTTCCTTTTCATGCATTGTACAAAAGAATGTTAATGAATAAAGTTGCTGTTTTTATTATACCTTGTCTCTTATGCATTTACTTTTATATTGCTTAGTTACGCTTAGCGTATTTGCTTCTGAGTAAATACGTAGCGGACCAGTCGCGTCCTCTTCGCCGTACATCGGGAAGCGGGGCATGACAACTCCTGATCAGCCTGCGAAAGAGACAGAGGATCTGGGCCATGCAGAACCCAGACGTCAGTGCATCATAATATCAACAATAATAAATGAACAGGATACACGAGATATGCAGGCATGAATATAAACGATGACATGAATATAACCAGTAAACATGGATATGCAACAGTGAAGTGTATACGTGCAGTGAGGTGTAGTGAGTAATCTAAACTGTGCTATTGGGTTAACTATTCTAAAGTTTGTTTGAAATAAATTAGTGTACTCCTCCATATAACTCAAAGAATATGTCCCGTTATCCCCCGGGACCATGGATCAGGCAGTGGGAGTCACGAATGACGCTGTCCCGTTATCCCCCGGGACCACGGATCAAGTAAGAATCACGAATGATTCTGTCCCGTTATCCCCCGGGACCACAGATTAAGTAATACCCTTTTAAGCTACACTTCAGTTACACTTTTGATTTCCCCATACCCCCAAGGTTATGTGTTCAAATCAGGTATTGATAAATCTGGAGCTAATGCCAACACATGATCAAGCAGGTACAGGTTTGTCTATGCAGACAACAGGATACGTCCGTCAGGACAACATGTCAGGATTGTCGGCATTAGAAATAGGATCAGGTAATATGTCAAATAGTGGTATATCAGGTCATGACAGGTAGTGCACAGGTATCAAACGGATGCTCATAATAAAACTGTAGCAAGTACGGGTGCACGATAAAAGTACGGATGCACGGTAAAACACGGAGGCACAAATATCTATTAGGGATTACATCTACAACTCCATGACTACGCATGATGCATATTATCAAGCATGGGGTGTTAATATAACAGTAACATGAAATAATATGATCTGACATGCAACTAGATATATAATAAATGATACGGATGCGAACGGATATCGGAAAACGGTAAAACTGTAACATGGATGCACAATACCATAAACATGCAATATTCTTATTAATATAGATGCGAGTATAATAATATAGCCTGTATCAAGCTACTTGCATGCAACCAGATATGTAATTAATGATATGATGCGTACGGTTATCCGAAAACAGTAAAACCATAATATGGATGTACAATGCATTCAACATGTGATATTTTTATTCATATGGATGCAAAATATGTATCATAGCATGTAGTAAGGTAAACTTGCATGCGACTAGATATGTAAATAACGGTATGAATGCATACGGGTATCGAAAAACTGTAAAATAGTAATATGGATGCATAACTAAACAATATGTAATATTATTATTCGCATGAATGCAACATATAGTTGTATAGCATGTAGCAAGATAAACTTGCCTGAACGGATCTCACGACGGGGTGTATACGCAGCGTCCGACGTCGGGTAAACGTCGCAATGTACACACGCACACACGGGAAAGGTCGAGGCAAAGCAAGAAGGTGACCACGCTGGCCGGGAACGTCCACTGAGTCGGTCTGATCGTCAGCGACGACACATCTCCGGTGATGGCCGGGAAAAATCCAGATCAAGAAAAGAAAAGAGAAAGAAAGAAGAAGAAGAAGAAAGAAGAAGGAAAGGCTGGTGTTCTGGGGTTGTCTCGGGGTCAGAGGGGGTCGTGGTTATGAGGTGAGGCCGACGGGGTCAGAGCTCCGGCAACGTGAGGGTGGCAGTGGCAGTGGGTTTGGTTGAGGTCGGGTGTGCAGGAGGTTGTAGTGGGTTTCTGGGTTCGGGAAAAGAGAGGGCGAGAAGAGGAGGGAGAGGGGATGGAGGCGATGAAGAGGGTGGTGAGACGGCGAGGGGTGACGACGAGAGGCGTGGGTTGGGTTCACGTGACGAGGCGGCGGCGAGAAAAGAAAGGAGAAGAAGACGCAGAAAGAACGTGAAAAAATAGGGTTAAAGAAATTTATATATATATATATATATATATATATATATATATATATATATATATATATGCAGAGGGGAGGGGGGCGAGAGAGAGAGAGTCACGAGAGAGAGAGAGATTAGTGATTTTAAAAGATTTTTAAAATATTAAAAATATATATTTTTGTTATAAAACGTATATAAAAACCGTTTAATATATAAAAGAATTTTATATTATATATTTTGAGATTTTGGCTAAAAAAAGTAGTCCAAAATACGGCCGGGTTGGGTCTAAAATTACTGTTTGAAAATGCGGTTAATATACGTGTCAACCAAAACCAAAATAGGATATCCGGGTTGTTCCCGCCAAAAAATTTCTGCGCAAAAGAGTCCAAGGTATCAAATGGCAGCGATATGCTTAAGGAAATGCGAACCGGTATCTTCCGGCATGTATTTTTATAAACTACCGAAGGAGGAACTGTTAAATTCTGATGGTACCGGAAGCATCTCGAAAAATCCTTCGATTTGATATATTATGGGCTTCATAATTCATCCGGGATCAAAAATTATGAGCAAATATGCTATACACTGTTCCCTGATTAAAAAATCAGGAATTACCTCAATGAGATATCACGTGCTCACACGTGATCAATGGTCACGTGTTGACACGTGATAGTTAAAACATGAATAAAAACAAACGGCTGAAGAAGGACCCAATTGGGGGTCACGTGTTGACACGTGATAGTTAAAACAGAAATAAAAATAAACGGCTGAAGGAAATACCTCAATGAGGTATCACGTGCTCATACGTGACCAATGGTCACATGTTGACACGTGATGGTTAAAACTGAAACATAAATAAACGCTGAGAATAGGACTCAATTGGGGGTCACGTGTCAGCACGTGACTGGCTTCGAAAGCCTTACAGTTTAATAAAATTAAATTCTAAAAGATTCTAAATCTTTCCAAATGGAAAAGGATTATGGGGACCGTTGGATTAAAGATCCAAGGGTGATTAAAAATCACCAATTTATGGAAAATATCTTAGACAAGGAAAGATTTCCCCTAAATCTCACCGAAAATAACAAACAGAATATCTTTGGATTTAAAATCCAACGGTGAATAAAAATTCATTGTGTGATCTAAAGGATCATATTAATTATGAAATCAATTAAAATCTTTCAATGAAAGATTCACAAAACAAATTGATTCTTTTCTTTCTCCTATAAATAGGAGCCAAAAAAAGAAGAGAAGGGATCTACTTTTTTTGGGAGATAACAACAACAGAGAGAAAAAAGAGAGAAGAATTTAATTCTCAAGAGAGAAAATCCTAGGTAAGAAAAGGAAAGGAATCAAAACTTCAAAAAAAGAATTTAATTCTCAAAGATCTAAGAGTTTAACTCTTTTGCAAAAGAACTTAGTTCTTCCTCTGGTTGAAGATCTGCAAAGAGCACATCTTCCCATAAGTTGAGAATTTAATTCTCAACGGGTTGAGATCTTTCCATGCAGATCCGAAACTTAGAGGGGGAATTGAGTTTTAGAGAATTTAATTCTCCCAAAATGAAACTAGGGTTTAATCCTATATGAGAATTTAATTCTCCCAAAGTTACAGGAATTTAATTCCTCCAAGATAAAAACTAGGGCTCAACCATATATGAGAATTTAATTCTCCTGAAAATATAGGAATTTAATTCCTTCCAGATAGACAGAACTAGGGTTTAACCCTATATAAGAATTTAATTTTTTCATAATAGGAATTTAATTCCTCCAAAATCATGATTAGGGTTTAACCCTACAGAGAATTAATTCTTAAAATAAAGAGACTTGAAAGATCTCCATGCACATAAAGAATATTGGTCACGTGATGACACATGACCCCAATCCGCAGTGATCAGAAAAGAAGGAATAAAACTAGGTCACGTGTTCCCACGTGACCCCTAAAAAGATCCCCAAAAATAAAAAGGAAACAGTTTTGAGGCAATGCCTCACGTGCTCCCACGTGACTCCCAAAACGCAGAAAGAAAAAGCAAAGGAAATGAAGGCTTTGGGCGCTCTCACGTGTTAACACGTGACCCCTTGGCAAGCGCTTTAACAGTCAGCGCATAAATCCCCATCACGTGTCAACACGTGATGCTCAAAATAAAAATAATAAAAAGTGTTTAACACTTAATTGCAGAACGAGGTAAAAGGGGATCTGGTCCCACCTTTGGGCGTTCTCACGTGTCCCCACGTGACCCCTCTTTCTTTAGTGTTTAACACTAATTCAAGAACTTTATACCCAGTGTTTAACACTGGTGTTTTCTAGTGTGTAACACTAATTTGACAACTTTATTTCCAGTGTTTAACACTGTTGTTTGCTAGTGTTTAACACTAATTTGGGGGATTATATTTCCAGTGTTTAACACTGATTATCTTTTAGTGTTTAACACTAATTTGAGAGTTTATCTCCAATGTTCAATACTGAGGTTCTCCAGTGTTTAATACTACTTTTAGCCAAATTGGGTAATTTTCCAGAGGCAAAGCCTCCCATTCAAAACTGAGTAAAAATCAGAACTACAATGTCTGCTGCTCAATCAAAGACAAAATGTTCTCAAAGCCCTCAAACTCTTGTTTAGCATTGCTAAATAATGTGGGCTTGAACACAGACAAATGTCTAATAGTTCAACAAAGGGCAAACACTTCAAATTCAACTGGACTTAGCCCAAGTTAGCCATAAGTCCTCAACTCAGACTCAACTGAGCCAACGTGCTCACAATTTAATTAACTGATCCTACTTCCAAATTAGACTTCAGATCACTTAATCCACCTTGGTTCAAAGGTACATCTCTTCACTCTTTTGATATTGTCGTTGTAATTTCTCAACGTCTTCAAAGAGGTGACGGGTCCCGATAACCACACATTTCACGGACTGTGGGGTCCTTAAACTCATGGACTACGATGTCCTTAATCTTGACCGGGATGTCTTTAAACTAACAATGGACCACTATGTCCTTAAACTGGTATTGGACCACTATGTCCTTAAACTGGAAATCGACCGAAATGTCCCTAAACTAAACAATAGAGCCCAAATGCTCTCTTGTTGGATCTAAATGATCCTGTTAAGTTGATCTTAGTCTAGAAATTAGACTAACGTATCCTTAACACACGTTTAAGTTGATCTTAGTCTCAAATGAGGCTAACGTATCCTTAAACCAAATCCCCAACCCAAATCTAAAAAGATACGGATTTGGACTAATCCACGTCGTATGGGCGACAACGTAAATTAGTCTCCGTATATAATCCACGGGTAACCACAAACAAAATAAACACCCACGACACGAAGTGACCATCTGGAGAAGGAGAAAGTTGTTACCGCAATGCGGTAGCGTAATTAACTGCAGGGGCTTGCGCCTGCAGGGAAGAGCGTCCCCACAATCAAAAACCCCTCAAACGAGGGGGAATCTGATGAAGTCTGCTACATCGGCCGTATTCGTTTAAACCTTCGATACATGGTGCCATAAATCAACTTGGCATCTTCGGAGAGGTGGACGGATAGCACCAATTAGCATCTGCCCCGAAATTTGGGCAAGACGTCCATCGCGTCTCTGCCGCGTCTTTCGGAGGAGAACATATTCTGGCACGCCCGGTGGGACTTCTTCCTCTTTCCACTCCACACTTCGTGTGTCGTGTTCGCGAAATAATCGCGGTTTGCTGTGGTTGCCTGTGGATTTGAGGTACTTAAATTTGGTTTCTTGCTCGGTGCAGAAAACAGAAGATCAATGGCTTCAAACTGCACCAACTGCAACTGCAACTCTCACTCCGTCCCTACTGGAGGAGTGACTTACGGGCCCCAAGCGGCCTCTCTTTTCAAGATGCCAGTGGAGCAGGTAACTCAAGCCACCACTGGACTATTCTTCGGGACCATACTCCCACCGATGAGCTTCAATTCCCTAATGACGTCGCAAGAAGCTTCAAAGAAGTCGGTCTTTGACCGGCTTACAACTACCACGGCCCCTCTCAACGGGTCGCCCAACTCCACTGCCTCAGTTTTTAACATACTAGGCCAGAGCTCCAACAGGCCCATGAAGAAACCTGCAATACCAGAAGGCGTTACCCCGAAGCGGATAGCCATCCCTGCTCCCGTTCCAGGCAAAATCACCAAGGTTGCTTCCTCTACTCGGAAGTCTGCTTTTGATAGGTTGGTCGTCCCCATTCAACGGACGTCGGTCTTTAAAAGGCTGATACCAGCAAATTCTGACCAACACAGAGGGCATGAGGAGGTCACCACTACGACTAAACCAACTCCAATCGTGCGACATGCTCGCCGTCGTCACTGGCGCTGAGTGAGGAAGTCCGGAGGCAACTCCCCTCCTGGGCTAACTCCACCAGCCCCGATGGCGGAAATTAATGCTGTTGTTCCAACCGGGAACAGCTTTGAGCTGTTGAATAAGGTGCGTAGGAATTCTCCTACCGCTATACTGAGAAGGACTCCTCCTCCACTGGAGAAGGCTACGGAAGCAAAGCCAAAACGGTGCCCGCAGCGGTTGTCCTCCAAGATCTACAAAGTCTGGCGGCAGGTCCAAGACTCGGTGATCGATCCAAATTCCTCTCGCCAACACAAGAAGCTGAAGGTCCAACAGGAAGTAAGCCGTCCTGTTAAGCCACAAAAGATGACGACTACTTGGGTGCCCACTGCAGCGGCCCCTTCAACGTCAACCACTCAAAAAAGGAGGCCGCAAAAAGCCCCTATGAACATGGCGAACCATAAAAGCACTGAGCACAAACGCCTTAAGTCTGGGGGCTTGACGGTGCATACTGTTTATATGGCTGCTGGAAAAGAGGAAAGCCGCACTTCGATGGGTCACCAACCGCTTACCCGATCCGTGACAAAAGCCCAGGAGAAACAACAGAAGCTTCAGGAAATGATGACTGCAATTGCCGCACTTACCGGGCCAAAAGAAAGCTCGGAGGCGTCATCAGAACAGTGTCACGAGCAAGAAACTGACGCTGACTTCCTACGCAGAGTCCTCGAAAAGAAGGATAGAGAAGCAGCAGATCAAGCTGCCAATATAAAACAAATGGCGCTTCTCTTCCAAGACGTGGTAGGGATGTTGTTACAGCCGGATCCTCCAGCTGAAGACCCTCCGATCATTATTGAAGACGATAGAGGGGAGACATCTAATCCTCCTCCGGCTCATTCAGCAACCAAGGAAGAAACCATTTCCAAAGATGCACTAGACGACTATATAGCTCAGCAGATACGAGTTCATCAGGCGAATGAAGCGGCTGGGCAAATTGTTAGAACCGGACGACCCTATCCGGGCTGGTATGACCAAATCAGTTACCCGCCGGGATATACGATCCCTAAATTCCATGTGTACAAGGGGACAGGGAATCCACATCAGCATGTCGCTCAATTCAGAGCCTTATGCGGCAACACTGGAGGCGATGATAAACTGTTGCTTCGCCAATTCATCGGCATCTTAGCGGAAACGGCCTTCGAATGGTATTCGGAGCTACCTAACGACTCTGTCAAAACATTTGCGGAGATGGAGCTGCTGTTTACACAAAGATTTGCAAGCGCCAGCGAGTGCACCCCGATCCCCGCATTAATCAACGCCAGGGTAAAGCCAGGTGAAACATTGGTTCAATACGCAATACAGTGGCGGAACTTATGGTCTAAGTGTGAACAACGCATCGAAGAAGCACCTGCAGTAGGCATGTTCGTGGGCACTCTTGATCCGCAAGCGACCATCTCACAATTCATGATGTTCTTCAAGCCAACTACTTTCCAGGCATTGATTGACAAGCCAGCCCAAATGGACCAAATGGGTCACAGACCATCTCCTTCAAAGACGGATCCTCGGAATGAAAAAGGGAAAGGGAAAGCAACCTTCGTCGCTAACACTCAACAACAGCCGAGCAACTTAAAGCCGGTTGTCCGTCAAAACAATATGCGTCCACGCCCATCCCTTGAGGAAAGACTAGGACGTCCTTACTCATTTCCTCATGATAAAATGAGAAGACTGTTCGAGATGGCTGTGCGCAACAAACTCATCAATCTGCCGGATCCAAAACGTCCGTTGCAGCCAGGCGATGTCAACAATCCTAATTACTGCCCTTACCATCAAGCAGTAAGCCATCCAATCGAAGATTGTTTCGTTTCCAAAGGCTGGATTGAGGACCAGTACCTACAAGGAAAGTTTGCGCTTTCTGAGAAGTGGAAGGTAAACCCACCACAACCGCACACTCTTAAGAAGACGGACACACCGGGGGCAACGTGCTCTTTTGTTGAAGAAGCTCCATAGGAGGTGGCCCTCTCGGCCAAAACCAAAAGGATGCTGAATGATCTCCAAACATGTTCGGCAATCAGGTGGAAAAATCCATTGGAACCTGAAATCGTCGAGGGAATGCTGAAACCGCGCCCAACTACAAAAATTGGTAGTGATAGTCAAAGTGCTCACACCCAGCCATCAAAGTCTTCGAAGAAGAAGAAGAAGACCAAAAAGCCCGTGCAGCCTGGTGACAAGCGCACGAACCTGCAAAAACAGATTGACGCGTTGGAAGAATATAATCAGAAGGCGCGGACCCCAGTCACACTCCAAGAATTTCTCAGCCAAGTTCTTGAGAACGGAGATGATGACAATGGAGAAGACTCGTCGGATGAATCTGAAGATTATGTGGCAAGCTGCCATGTGATCTCTCACTCGTCAATAAATGATGAAGAAGCTCCTTACACAGAGAAGCTGGGGGCAGATCCTGAGCCAGAACTTCTAGGACCATCAGACGAAATGATTAATGCATTCCTGAATGAAGCCCGTCTTAAAAGCAAAGCTGATCGAGAGCGCGAGATGGCCATATTCGAGAAAGCCAAACGCCGGCGACTAAATGAAAGGGTCGAAACACTCCTACCGGATCAAAGTACATCCGACGCAAATGAAAGTAGGATTAAGACAAGGAAACGATTCGCCAAAGCCATATCGATGGGGATGAAGCTGCCCTCTTTCAGAGAAAATTCTCCTGGCGGTATACATCTTGATGAAGCAGACGTACATCCTAACTTCTGCTTATATCATCAGAAGATCGCACATCCTACTGAAGACTGCAACTCCTTTAAGTGTTGGTGGCAAGGGTATATCGCTCACAGGAAACACTTCAACAGGACAAAGCGTGAAGCTCGTAGACAGCGGAAAAATGCGACAGATGAGCGTAAAAGAATTGCCGGCAATTGTCATAGGGTTGATCCCGGGGGATCGCGAGTTCTCACCTTCGGGACCGACTCCGACGAAAAAGTAGCCCACGGTCCTCTCTTCAAGGAATCCATCTCTGAAACGAAAGAATTGAGGAGTTGCGAGAACATTCAGCCATGCAATCGCACGCTACCCGGAAAAAATCTCGGACCCGCAAACAAGGGATCGAACAAAAAGGATAAAGGGAAGGGAAGAACGACCTTCGTCGCCAACGCTTAACAACAATCGAGTGACCCTAGACCGGTTGTTCGCCAAAGTAACAAGCGGCAACCCTTCTATGAGAAGTTGAAACGTCCTTACTCATTTCCTCGGGATGAAACAAGGAGGCTGTTCGAACTAGCAGTGCGCAACAGGCTTATCACTCTACCAGAGCCGAAACACCAGCTACAACTGAATGATGTCAACAATTCTAATTACTTCCCTTACCACCAAGTATTGGGCTATCCGATCGATAACTGCTACGTCTTCAAAAACTGGGTTGAAGACCAATACCAACAGGGCAAGTTCGCGCTGTCCGAAAACTGGAAGGTGAGCCCGCTACAACCACATGCTCCGAGAAAGATGGATATGCCGGGGGCATCATGCTCATTCATAGGGAAAGCCCCATAGAACAAAAAGTCAGTAAACTAGAGATTCGCCTCAAATACGGCAACGGTGGACCACTATGTCCTAAAACTGGCTACGGACCGAAATGTCCCTAAACTAAAGACGGACCGCAATGTCCTAAAACTTGCAAATGACCGAAACGTCGTTAATCTACTACCAACCCGCGGCATCCTCAGGCTGACGTGGTATTAAAAAAAAGGGTACGTCCATAAGTAAAATGGGCACGGATGAAAACTCGAAAGGGCGCCGTGAGTAAAAACAGCAGGACTACCGGCGATGTTTGTGAAAACCCGAAAGGGCGCAGACTCGTAAAAAAAAAGGGTAAGTCCATAAGCGAAATGGGCACGGATGAAAACCCGAAAAGGCTCCATGAGTAAAAACAGCAAGGCTACCGGCGAGTTTTGTGAAAACCCGAAAGGGCGCAATCTCGTTAAAAGAAACTTGCAAGGTCCTCTCGACCTTGTGAGGAGAAACCACCTGCGTAAGATCCTTACGACTCACAAAGGAGCAACACACTTAGGAGTCCCCATGACTCCTAAGGAGAAATCACACTTGCGAGATCCTCACGACTCGTAAGGAGAATCCTCTTATGGGACCCTCACGGCTCATAAGATTTGAAAGTCTTAAGTTACAGAGACCTGAACCTGTTCTTAAGCAGCCCCCACAACCTTTAATACTGCCCTACAAGTGGTTCAATATTGACCCTTGTATACAATCCACGGGCACGAATGAACATTTCCCTAACAGAGTCCTACCAGCGACTAGGGATATGCTCACACGGTGAACAAACACTTGTAGGTCCTCTCGACTTGCAAGGAGAAAACACTCTTGTAAGATCCTTACGACTTATAAGAGAACACACGCTTAGGAATCCTCACGATTCCTAAGGAGAAAAAGCACCTACGAGATCCTCATGACTCGTAGGGAGAAACACCTTTATGAGACCCCTACGGCTCATGAAGTCAAAAGCCTTAGTCGACGGGATCCTAACCCTGTTTGCTAAGCCACCTTTGTTCGACATCGACAGAGGCAAATGATGATTCGTTCTTGGCAATATCCCAGTTGTAGCGATGCTGATGCCTAAATCGGTATCAAATTCCAAGTCCTTTCATGGCAAATGATGATTCGCTCCTGGCAATATTCCAGTCGCAGCGATGCTGATGCTAAGATTGGCATCAGATTCCAACTTCCACACTCGCGATAAAAAAAATCAGCGAGCCAAAAATGCATATGAAATACCCGAAATGATGGGGCAACTTGCAACGAAATCAGCAAGTAAAAATGTATACATACAAAAACAGCCGAAATGATTGGGCAACCCGCAATAAAAAGCAGCGAGTAAAAAGAAAAATAGCCGAAATGATTGGGCACCGCTAAAAATAGCCGAAATGATTGGGCAATTGTGATTTTCACGATATAAAAAGCTGAAATAATAGAGCATCGCGGAAAGAATAAAAAAAATGATGAAAGAATGAAACTTTTTGCCCTACAGGTGAGATCACATCGATCCCTGTATACAATCCAGGGGCACAAACAAAGAGGGAACCATACCTTCCCAACAGGCTCCACCAGAAAGCGAAGCCAAATCTCGACGGTTCATAGACAACCTAGAGACAACCTCGACATTTGTCGCAATATTGCAGACACAATGTCAACAAACGAAGCAAATGAAGATCCCTAGCTTCAAGGTCTCGACGTCAAAATCGACAACTTAGAGATCACCAACGGCATTTCTCCTCACTCCAACCAGATGCAGACATGACGTCAACAACTGACCTCAGATTCGCAACGAAGCGGAACCATGGCAAAGTCACTAATTCCAAATCTCAATGGCCACATCTACAGCCTGGAGACCAATAACGGTGGGCCTCCTCATTCCAGCAGGACACAGATGTTACACCATCAAACGGAGCCACGGCATAGACCCTAGCTCCAAATCTTGACGGTTCACAGATAACCTAGAGACCATCTCAGCATTCGTCTCGTTACACCAGACGCAATGTCAACAACAGCGTTCCTCAGCAGTACATCAGGATGTGGACGCAACATCAACCTCACGGTTGAAACAAAGCGGAGCGATGGCAAAATCCCAGCTCTACCCCAGCATTCGTCTCGATACAGCAGACGAGATGTCAACAATGGCGTTCCTTCGCAGTCCAACAGGATGCAGATGCAACGTCAACAAAAGACCTCATGGTCGAAACAAAGCGGAGTGACGTCAAAATCCCAGCTCCACCTCAGCATTCTTCTCGTTACACCAGACGCAATGTCAACAACGGCGTTCCTCAGCAGTACAGCAGGATGTGGACGCAACATCAACAAAAGACCTCACGGTCGAAACAAAGTGGAGCGGTGGCAAAATCCCAGCTCCACCTCAGCATTCGTATCGATACAGCAGACGAGATGTCAACAATGGCATTCTTTCGCAGTCCAACAGGATGCAGATGCAACGTCAACAAAAGACCTCATGGTCGAAACAAAGCGGAGTGACAGCAAAATCCCAGCTCCACCTCAGCATTCGTCTCGATACAACAGACAAGATGTCAACAATGGCGTTCCTTCGCAGTCCAACTGGATGCAGATACAACGTCAAAAAAAGACCTCATGGTCGGAACAAAGCGGAGTGACGGCAAAATCCTAGCTGCACCTCAGCATTCGTCTCGTTACACCAGACGCAATGTCAACAACGACGTTCCTTCGCAATCCAGTACGATGCAGATGCAACGTCAGCAAAAGACCCCATGGTCGAAACAAAGCGGAGTGACGGCAAAACCCCAGCTCCACCACGACATTCGTCTCGATACAGCAGACGCAATGCCTCCAAACGAAGCAAAATGCCAAATTCCTAGCTTCAGGGTCTTGACGGCAACTCATATAAAGCCTGAAAGACAATCGGAGATCATCTCGCACCTGTGCGGAGTGGTTACCACCTCAACGTTCGTCTCGATACAGCAGACGAGATGTCACTACAGCGTCCTTCCTGCAATAGGATTCGGACACACCAAAGCAAACGAAGCAAAGGACAAATTCCTAGTTTCAGGGTCTTGACGGTAACTCATATAAAACCTAAAAGACTATCGGAGATCATCCCACACCAGCACGGAGTGGTCACCACCTCAACGTTCGTCTTGATACAGCAGACGAGATGTCACCCCCAGCATTCTTCCTCCAGCAGGGTTCAGATGCGACAATCAAACAACGGAACCACGGCAAAATCCCTAGTTCCAAGCCTCGACGATTCACCAATAACCTAGAGACAACCGCGATATTCGTCTCGATACAGCAGACGCAATGCCAGCAAACGAAGCAAAGGCCAAATTCCTAGCTTCAGGGTCTTGACGGTAACTCATATAAAACCTGAAAGACTATCGGAGATCATCCCACACCAGCGCAGAGCTGTCACCACCTCTACGTTCGCCTTGATACAGCAGACGAGATGTCACCACAGCGTCCTTCCTCCAACAGGATCCGGACACGCCAAAGCAAACGAAGCGAAGGCCAAATTCCTAGCTTCAGGGTCTTGACGGTAACTCATATAAAACCTGAAAGACTACCGGAGATCATCCCACATGGAGTGGTCACCACCTCGACGTTCGTCTCGATACAGCAGATGAGATGTCACCATAGTGTTCTTCCTCCAGCAAGGTTCAGACGCGACAATCAAACAACGGAGCCACGGTAAAATTCCTAGTTCCGAGCCTCGACGGTTCACCAACAACCTAGAGACAACCGCGACATTCGTCTCGATACAGCAGACGCAGTGCCAGCAAACGAAGCAAAGGCCAAATTCCTAGCTTCAGGGTCTTGAAGGCAACTCATATAAAACCTGAAAGACTATCGGAGATCATCCCACACAAGCGCGGAGTGGTTATGACTTATCGGGGCTCTCCAAAATGAGCCTAAACTCAAGTAAAAAGCGGCATGGCAAAATTCCTAACGCTTGCTCTTCTGACGGTCAAACTACTTAGGAAGATTGCTTGAAGACGTCTTGTCCAGCCCCCGAAGGGATCTGAGACACGACAGTCGCAAGGCTGCTCGAACAACAAGATTGCCTATCGAGGAATACATCAGCCAACGCGACGGTACGACGGACAAAATCCTAGTACCACAGACCCTAACGGACCTTTGTCGTAAAGAGCAGAGGTTAACTGTGACGTTAGGACATCCTTGCGAGAACTTCTCGATTCGTCTCGACTCGTAAGGCAAAGCCTTAGGCAATGGGGATAAAAACCTGTTTCCTAAGCACTGGGGCCCTGCAAGTTGGTCCAAAACGGACTCTTGCTTACTATTCACGGACCACACTCTCCAAAGTCGAATCTTGACAAGGAGGGAAACAACCACTTACGAGTCCTCTTGACTTATAAGCGGGAAAATTCTCTTGTGAGATCCTTACGACTCTCAAGACAAAACACACTTAGGAATCCTCACAACTCCTAAGGAGAAAAGTCACCTACGAGATCCTCACGACTCGTAGGGAGAAAAGTATTTATGGGACCCTCACGGCTCGTAAAGTTGAAAAGTTTTAGGTGGCAGATCCCACCCCTGTCTCCTAAGCCATCACTGCCCTGCAAAAAGGTCAAGATGGTCCATCTATGAGCCACACTTGCCAAAGCTACATGCCACTGAAATGGAGAAGTTACTCATGAGCATATAAACTACTTCATGCCAGAGTAAGACATAAAGAAATAGAAGGGTGCGGTTCATGGAGTTGAGAGTTTGGAACTATATCTTTTAAGAGTCGAGATTTGAGTCAATAATAAATGATGACGCTTGTGTCCACTCGTTATCTTCTCAGATCAAGATTCTGAAAGTTATATACCAACCCGAAACTGGTCATACGCTATGCATTACTCTGCATACTTCACCTACGTATATACTTACGTGGGCTAAGTAGTGGGGGGCATTTGTTCCCGCCAAAAAATTTCTGTGCAAAAGAGTCCAAGGTATCAAATGGCAGCGATACGTTTAAGGAAATGCGAACCAGTATTTTCCGGCATGTATTTTGATAAACTACCGAAGGAGGAACTGTTAAATTCTAATGGTTCCGAAAGCATCTCGATAAATCCTTCGATTTGATATATTATGGGCTTCATAATTCATCCGGGATCAAAAGTTATGAGCAAATATGCTATGCACTGTTCCCTGATTAAAAAATCAGGAATTACCTCAATGAGGTATCACGTGCTCACACGTGATCAATGGTCACGTGTTGACACGTAATAGTTAAAACATGAATAAAAACAAACGGCTGAAGAAAGACTTAATTGGGGGTCACGTGCTCACACGTGACCAATGGTCACGTGTTGACACGTGATAGTTAAAACAGAAATAAAAACAAACGGCTGAAGGAAATATCTTAATGAGATATCACGTGCTCACACGTGACCAATGGTCACGTGTTAACACGTGATGGTTAAAACTGAAACATAAATAAACGCTGAGAATAAGACTCAATTGGGGGTCACGTGCTCACACATGACCAAGGGTCACGTGTCAGCACGCGACTGGCTTCGAAAGCCTTACAGTTTAATAAAATTAAATTCTAAAAGATTCTAAATCTTTCCAAATGGAAAAGGATTATGGGGACCGATGGATTAAAGATCCAAGGGTGATTAAAAATCACCAATTTATAGAAAAAATCTTAGACAAGGAAAGATTTCCCTTAAATCTCACCGAAAATAACAAACAGAATATCTTTGGATTCAAAATCCAACGGTGAATAAAAATTCATTGTGTGATCTAAAGGATCATATTAATTATGAAATCAATTAAAATCTTTCAATGAAAGATTCACAAAACAAATTGATTCTTTTCTTTCTCCTATAAATAGGAGCCAAAAAAAGAAGAGAAGGGATCTACTTTTTTTGGGAGATAACAACAACAGAGAGAAAAAAGAGAGGAGAATTTAATTCTCAAGAGAGAAAACCCTAGGTAAGAAAAGGAAAGGGATCAAAACTTCAAAAAAAGAATTTAATTCTCAATGATCTAAGAGTTTAACTCTTTTGCAAAAGAACTTAGTTGTTCCTTTGGTTGAAGATCTGCAAAGAGCATATCTCCCCATAAGTTGAGAATTTAATTCTCATCGGGTTGAGATCCTGCCATGCAGATCCGAAACTTAGAGGGGGAATTGAGTTTTAGAGAATTTAATTCTCCCAAAACAAAACTAGGGTTTAACCCTATATGAGAATTTAATTCTCCCAAAGTTACAGGAATTTAATTCCTCCAAGATAAAAACTAGGGTTCAACCCTATATGAGAATTTAATTCTCCTGAAAATATAGGAATTTAATTTCTTGAAGATGGACAAAACTAGGGTTTAACCCTATATAAGAATTTAATTCTTTCATAATAGAAATTTAATTCCTCCAAAATCATGATTAGGGTTTAACCCTACAGAGAATTTAATTCTTAAAATAAAGAGACTTGAAAGATCTCCATGTACATAAAGAATATTGGTCACGTGATGACACATGACCCTAATCCGCAGTGATCAGAAAAGAAGGAATAAAACTAGGTCACGTGTCCCCACCCCTAAAAAGATCCCCAAAAATAAAAAGGAAATAGTTTTGAGGCAATGCCTCACGTGCTCCCACGTGACTCCCAAAACGCAGAAAGAAAAAGCAAAGGAATAAGCGGAACTTAATAACACGTGACCCCTTGGCAAATGCTTTAACAATCAGCGTATAAATCCCCATCACATGTCAACACGTGATGCTCAAAATAAAAATAATAAAAAGTGTTTAACACTTAATTGCAGAACGAGGTAAAAGGGGATCTGGTCCCACCTTTGGACGTTCTCATATGTTCCCACGTGACCCCTCTTTCTTTCGTGTTTAACACTAATTCGAGAACTTTATACCCAGTGTTTAACACTGGTGTTTTCTAGTGTGTAACACTAATTTGACAACTTCATTTTCAGTGTTTAACACTGTTGTTTGCTAGTGTTTAACACTAATTTGAGGGATTATATTTCCAGTGTTTAACACTGATTATCTTTTAGTATTTAACACTAATTTGAGAGTTTATCTCCAATGTTCAATACTGAGGTTCTCCAGTGTTTAATACCACTTTTAGCCAAATTAGCTAATTTTCCAGAGGCAAAGCCTCCCATTCAAAATTGAGTAAAAATCAGAACTATAATGTCTACTGCTCAATCAAAGACAAAATGTTCTCAAAGCCCTCAAACTCTTGTTTAGCATTACTAAATAATATGGGCTTGAACCTAGACAAATGTCTAATGGTCCAACAAAGGGCCAACACTTCAAATTCAACTGGACTTAGCCCAACTTGGCCATAAGTCCTCAACTCAGACTCAATTGAGTCAACGTGCTTACAATTTAATTAACTGATCCTAGTTCCAAATTGGACTACAGATCACTTAATTCACCTTGGTTCAAGGGTACATCTCTTCACTCCTTTGATGTTTGTCGTTGTAATTCCTCAACGTCTTCAAAGAGGTGACGGGTCCCGATAACCACACATTTCACGGACTGTGGGGTCCTTAAACTCATGGACTACGATGTCCTTAACCTTGACCGGGATGTCTTTAAACTAACAATGGACCACTATGTCCTTAAACTGGTATTGGACCACTATGTCCTTAAACTGGTATTGGACCACCATGTTCCTAAACTGGAAATCGACCGAAATGTTCCTAAACTAAACAATAGAGCCCAAATGCTCTCTTGTTGGATCTAAATGATCCTGTTAAGTTGATCTTAGTCTGGAAATTAGACTAACGTATCCTTAACACACGTTTAAGTTGATCTTAGTCTCAAATGAGGCTAACGTATCCTTAAACCCAACCCCAAACCCAAATCTAAAAAGATACGGATTTGGACTAATCCACGTCCTACGGGCGACAACGTAAATTATTATCCGTATACAATCCACGGGCAACCACAAACAAAACAAACACCCACGACAAGAAGTCACCATCTGGAAAAGGAGAAAGTTGTTACCGTGATGCGGTAGCGTAATTAACTGCAGAGGCTTGCGCCTGCAGGGAAGAGCGTCCCCACAATCAAAAACCTCTCAAACGAGGGGGAATCTGATGAAGTCTGCTACATCAGCCTCATTCATTTAAACCTTCGATACATGGTGCCATAAATCAACTTAGCATCTTCGGAGAGGTGGACGGATAGCACCAATTAGCATCTGCCCCGAAATTCAGGCCAGACGTCCATCGCGCCTCTGCCGCGTCTTTCAGAGGAGAACACGAGTAACGAAAATGAATACCCCCAAGAACGGATACACGTAGCGTGCACGTAGCTATCCAAACGAGTCCGTCTTATTGAACGGAACGAGAACAAGATGTACAGATGCTACAACAGGGTTAGGAGTATGATGCAGGCCATGCTAGATATTTTTAAAATATTTTATTTGAATTTATTTGTTATATTGAAAAATGCAGATGCCAGATATAATGCAGGTATACAGGATATATAATAGGAAAGTGCACGGATTCTCAAAACTAGCCGAGACAAATCACAAACAGGAATCAAGACGGGTTTCCAGCATGCGGGTCGGATGCAAACACAGATAACAATTATACCATTCGCATCCAAACACAATAAATCAAGAAATAGCCATAAATAAAGAATACCCAAGAGAACTGGTATAAATGAATTAGGGTGTTACATTATACCCAACTACAAAAAGAATTTCGTCCTCGAAATTCCCCGAACAAGAAAAGGTAAACAAACAAACATGAATCTATGAGAAGAGGTGTTGAAACTTCTGTCGAATCTCGTCTTCTCGTTTCCAAGTCGATTCTCCGTGCGAGCGATTCCCCCAAGATTCAAGTACGAAAGGGATAACCTTGTTTTTGAGGACCTTTTCTCTTCGATCAACAATCGACATCGGTCGTTCCTCATAGGTTAAATCCTCCCTTACAGTCAGCTCCGAATGATCTAGCACGTGTTTTTCATCTCGAACATACTTACGGAGGTGAGATACATGAAATACGTCATGAACATTCGCCAAATATGGTGGTAAAGCCAATCGATAAGCTACTTCTCCAACACGCTCAATAATCTCGAAAGGCCCCACAAATCGAGGACTAAGCTTGCCTCGACTCCCAAAACGAATCACTCCTCTAGTCCGTGATATCTTCAAGAATACAAGATCACCAACAGCGAACTCTAGAGGTCTTCTCGATGTATCTGCCCAACTCTTCTGCCGATCCTGTGCTGCCTTCATGTGATTCCGGATAGTATTAACTTTCTCCACGGTTTGCACGATCAAATCCGGTCCCAACAATCTTCGTTCTCCAATATCTTCCCAACAAACGGGTGAGCGGCACTTGTGACCATATAAAGCTTCGAATGGAGCCATCTGAATAGTCGCCTGAAAGCTGTTATTATACGAGAACTCCACCATGTGTAAATGATCCTCCCACGAGCCCTTGAAGTTTAACATGCAAGCTCTCAACATGTCTTCAAGAGTTTGGATCGTTCTCTCTGACTGGCCATCTGTTTGAGGATGATAAGCAGTGCTAAACTTCAATCGCGTCCCCAAACTTTTCTGTAAACTCCTCTAGAAGTGCGATAAGAGTCGGGTATCACGGTCGGAAATGATGCTTACAGGTACACCATGCAATCTCACAATCTCCTGCATGTACCGTTCTGCTAACGCTTCCGTCGATTGACCAACTCGAAACGGTATGAACTGAGCTCCCTTGGTCAATCGATCAACAATCACCCAAACTATATTATTGCCCTTTGGTCTCCGCGGTAAAGCTATCACGAAATCCATGGTTATATGTTCCCACTTCCATTGAGGAATCGGAAGTGGTTGCAATAAACCAGCTACCCTTTGATGTTCAGCCTTAACTTGCTGACACACCAAGCACTTCGCTACAAAGTGAGCAATCTCCCTTTTCATGCCTTCCTACCAGAAATGCTGTCGTAGATCACGGTATATCTTCATGCCTCGTGGATGTGCGGAATAAGCGGAACTGTGCGCCTCCTTCATAATTTCTTCACGAATGTCTCCTTTTGGAACACAAAAACGGCTACCATATCGCAACGAATCATCTTCATGAATCAACAAGTCTGTTCGAAATCCTGCTTCTACCTATTCTCGAAACTTCAGCAATCTTGGGTCATGTGACTGTGCTGCTTTAATACTCTTGATTAACGACGATTGTACTTGCAGCTGACTTCAGCAATCTTGGGTCATGTGACTGTGCTGCTTTAATACTCTTGATTAACGACGATTGTACTTGCAGCTGCATCAACTGTCCCGAAGAATGCGGTAGCACGATCTCCAACTCGAATCTCCGAAAATCTTCGATAAGCTCCTTCTGTGCAGTCAACATCCGAATTGCTGGCAACCGACTAAGCGCATCCGGCACTACATTAACTTTTCCCGGATGGTATTTGAGATCAAGATCATAGTCAGCCATCAGCTCCAACCATCTACGTTGCCTCATATTAAGCTCTTTCTGCCTGAACATATACTTTAGGCATTTATGATCGGTGAATACTTCGACCCTTTCGTCCAGTAAGTAGTGTCTCTAAATCTTCAAAGCGAAAATAAATGCTGCAAGCTCCAAATCATGAGTTGGGTAATTCTTCTCATAGGTATTCAACTGCCGCGATGCGTAAGCTATAACTTTCTCATGCTGCATCAAAACACATCCCAAATCTTTCCCAGATGCGTCGCTGTGTATCACCAATCCTCCGGAACCGTATGATATGGTCAAAATAGGAGCGGTTATCAGCCTTTCCTTCAACGCCTCAAAAGCTGACGCACACCTATCCGTCCATACGAACGGTATCTCTTTTCACGTAAGCTTGGTCAACGTCTCAGCTAAACGAGCAAAATTCTCCACGAACCTTCTGTAATATCCGGCAAGTCCAAGAAAACTTCTGATCTCAGCTACGTTCTTCAGAATCGGGCAATCTTAAACTGCTGCAATCTTCTCGGGATCAATGGCGATTCCATCTCCGGATACGACGTGCTCCAAAAACTTCACTTCTTCAAGCCAAAACTCGCACTTGCTCATCTTTGCATATAATCTTTCTTGCCTCAACGTTTACAGTGTGATCCTCAAGTGTTCTGCATGCTCATCTAGGCTCCTTGAATAGACCAAAATATCATCGATAAACACCGCTATAAACTGGTCCAAGAACGGTGAAAAGATTCTGTTCATCAAGTCCATAAATATCGCCGGTGCGTTTGTGACTCCGAATGGCATCACTAAATACTCATAATGTCCATATCGAGTTCGGAACGCAGTCTTGCAAATATCTTCTGATTTAACTCGGACCTGATGATATCCGGATCACAAATCTAGCTTCAAGAACACCCTCGCGCCACTAAGTCGCTCGAATAATTCGCCAATGCGAGAGATCGGGTACTTGTTCTTAATAGTCACCCGGTTCAATTCTCGATAATCGATGCACATCCTCCTTGTGCCATCTTTCTTCTTGACTAGAAGAACTGGAGCTCCCCAAGGTGAATTACTGCTGCGAATCCAACCCTTCTCTAGCAATTCGGTAACCTGCTTCTTTACTTCTTCCAACTCCATTGGTGCCATCGGATGGCACGCCTAAACAATAAGTAATGTTATTATTCATATGAATGCAAAATATAGTAGTATAGCATGTAGCAAGATAAACTTGTCTGAACGGATCTCACGACGGGGTGTATACGCAGAGTCCGACGTCGAGTAAACGTCGCAATATACACACGCGCACACGGGACATGTCCAGGCAAAGCAAGAAGGTGACCACACTGGCTGGGAACGTCCACTGAGTCGGTCTGATCTTCAGCGACGGCACAGCTCCGGTGATGGCCGGGAAAAATCCAGATCAAGAAAAGAAAAGAGAAGGAAAAAGAAGAAGAAGAAAGAAGAAGGAAATGCTGGTGTTCTGGGGTTGTCCCGGGGTCAGAGGAGGTCGTGGTTAAGGGGTGAGGCCGACGGGGTCAGAGCTCCGGCGACGTGAGGGGGGCAGCGGCAGTGGGTTTGGTTGAGGTCGGGTGTGCAAGGGGTTGCAGTGGGTTTCTGGGTTCGGGAAAAGAGAGGGCGAGAAGAGGAGGGAGAGGAGATGGAGGCGGTGAAGAGGGTGGTGAGACGGCGAGGGGTGACGACGAGAGGCGTGGGTTGGGTTCTCGTGACGAGGCGGCGACGAAAAAAGAAAGGAGAAGAAGACGCAGAAAGAACGTGGAAAAAATAGGGTTAAAGATATTTATATATATATGTAGAAAAGAGAGAGAGAGAGAGAGTCACGAGAGAGAGAGAGAAATCAGTGATTTTAAAAGATTTTTAAAATATTAAAAATATATATTTTTGTTATAAAACGTATATAAAAACCGTTTAATATATAAAAGAATTTTATATTATATATTTTGAGATTTTGGTTAAAACAAAAGTAGTCCAAAACACGGCCGGGTTGGGACTAAAATTACGGTTTGAAAATGCGGTTAATATATGTGTCAACCAAAACAAAAATAGGATATCCGGGTAACGAAAATGCATACCCCCAAGAACAGATACACGTAGCGTGCACGTAGCTATCCAAACGAGTCCGTCTTATTGAACGAAACGAGAACAAGATGTACGGATGCTACAACAGGGCTAGGGGTATGATGCAGCCCATGCTAAATATTTTTAAAATATTTTATTTGACTTTATTTGTTATATTGAAAAATTCAGATGCCAGATATAATGCAGGTATAGATGATATATAACAGGAAAGTGTACGGATTCTCAAAACTAGCCGGGACAAATCACAAACAGGAATCAAGACGGGTTTTCAGCATGCGGGTCGGGTCGGATGCAAACACAGATACCAACTATACTATTCACATCCAAACACAATAAATCAAGAAATAGCCATAAATAAAGAATACCCAAGAGAACTGGTATAAATGAACTAGGGTGTTACAATTCAATTGTGAACTATTGAAGCCATGCCACTCACCATGCCTCCCTCTCCTTAATTTCTACCTCATTTCCATTTATTAATAAATGGAAATGTCCATGATGAGGTGTCCACCTTCTAGAAGGTAATCTGTAATAAGATACGGATTACAGTATGCTGTATATACATACCTGCATTCAGATAAAAACATTAATGCTCAAAGAGATAGAATAACACGAAGAACGTAATACTAGAATATACATATCGAAATACATATATGTAACCTATTAAATCAATACCTGATTTAATAATCCGGCTCAAATCCGAGCCGTCTAGTATTACCAACTATCCGATCGAAAGTCCGAGTACAAAGTACATCAATTGATCGAGACCCTGCACGTATCCAATACGGCTACTACATCATTTCGCCTGAACCAGGGAAACCCTCTGTGTGGGACTCTAAAGACTCGATAGTACGCCAACAGTGTGTTACTAGATAAATCCATAACCACAAGCACGTCAGCGGCACTAGCTGTACGTAACGGCTACCCGGGTACCTGTCGAAAAGGAAGGCCGACGAGCAAACTCATCCGGATCCCTACTGAGCCTATCTGTGACAATCTCCGTACAGTCCGGTCTCTTCGTCTGAGAGTATCGCATATCGGGTCTGGGGGGGGGGTGGAAAACGTTAGACCCTAATAACCCGGTAATTCATGCTGATGCGGCTCAGGACCAATCAGGGAAACAACTGATCACCCTATCAGTAAATCCCAACTGCCTTGGCCAAGGTCTTATGGTCCTGACCAATCGAACACAGTGCGATATCGACTCTCTATACCCGGAGAGATGAATCCCCAACAATCGCTCACTGCCTCCATATGGCTCGGGACTGTACCCAACCAAAACATGTTTGCACGACTCAGTAGAGCCGTGGTAGGGTAATGATCAAGGCACAGTGGGGACTCACACGAGACAAATGCCGATCTCAGGTCTAAAGACTAACCTGTACTCATGTCACCTGAGAACTTCTACCTGACGATAGGTATAGTACCATCTGGAAGTTCTCGGCGATTCCGTCCGGTGTACTCACCCCCAGTGAGCACCTGCATACGATCTTAGGTGCGAAAGACCAATGGTTGTGGGACCATACCATCGCCCCTCGTCGGGCTCTAGAAATGTATACACTAGTCTACTCCGAAATATCGATGCCCAATCTCAATACTCCCACGACTAGGGACTATTGAAGGATGTGCGTACCGACTACCCAGCTCCCACAAGTATGATCGCCATCATAACGCAGGTAGTATAGCAATGATCCTACAAGCTTTATCAATATGTATAAAAGATATGTAATAGCAAGTAAAACATACACATGTTAATATAAAGACAAACCAGATAGCATACTATCATATCGAGCAAGACTGTCATGTACATATATATGTCAAAGCATCCAAATGTATACATATACAATAATGGCCTCTAGGGCATACATATCCAACAACTTCATCATCCGCGAAGATGGATTTTTGAGATATGGAAGCAGGTTGTGTGTACCACAAGGTTCTGTTCGGGAAGAGTTGATGAAAGAAGCTCACAACTCTCTTTATTCAGTACACCCTGGTGGTACAAAGATGTACAAAGTTCTACGACAACATTACTGGTGGCATGGAATGAAGTGCGAAGTAACCAGAAGCGTAGCCAAGTGCTTGGTGTGTCAGCAAGTGAAGGTTGAACATCACAGAACTGCTGATTTATTTCAACCGTTACCTATCCCAGAATGGAAATGGCAACACATAATCATGGACTTCATGACTGCCCTTCCCCGCAGCACGAAAGGTAACGATGCGGTATGTGTTATTGTGGATCGACTCACCAAGTCGGCTCACTTCATCCCATTTCGAGTTGGCCAATCTACCGAGACACTGGCAAAGAAGTACATGGAGGTAAGCATGAATCTAATGTAAGATTTAACCTTAAGATGTACTATTTCTGATACTTATGAACTCATACAGGAGATCGTGAGATGATATAGAGTACCAGTTTGCATCGTCTCCGATCGTAATACCAGATTCCGATCGCAGTTTTGGCAGAGTCTGCAAGCTGGCTTGGAAACGAGTCTGAACTTCAGCACAGCTTACCATCCACAATCACATGGATAGTCTGAGCGGATAATTCAGATTCTAGAAGACATGCTAAGAGATTGTATGTTGGATTTCGGAGGTTCTTGGGAAGATCACCTACACCTTGTGGAGTTTTCATACAACAACAGCTATCAGGCGAGCATTGAAATGGCACCATTTGCAGCTCTCTATGGAAGAAGTGTCGATCACCACTAAGTTGGGACGACATCAGAGATCGTGAACTCCTTGGACCAGAGATGATCGTGGCAACCGTGGATGTAGTTCGTACGATCATGAAAAGAATGCGCATAGCCCAAGTCCGACAAAAGCACTGGGCTGATGCAAAGCGTTGACACCTAGAGTTCCAACCTGGAGATCATGTGTTCTTGAAGATCTCTTCAAAATGTGCAGTAATTCGCTTTGGCAAGAGGGAAAAGCTCAGTCCGAGATATATCGGACCGTTCGACATATTCGAATGAGTCGGAGAAGTGGCATACCGTTTGGCACTACCATCCTCATTGGAAGGAGTGCACAACGTGTTTTACATATCCCAGCTTCGAAGATATGTGAGCGACCCCAGCCACATCCTTGATCACTCCGAGCTCACTGTATAAATAGACTTAACTTGTGAGCAACAACCCGTTGAAATCCTGGACAGAAAGGTAAAGTCATCGAGGAACAAGGAAGTAAACTTGGTCCGAGTGATGTGGAAAAAAGATTCGCTAGGAGAATCAACTTAGGTGCAAGAAGATGACATGTGTGTAAGATATCCTTACTTATTTATAAATTAGTCCTTATGTAATTGTAAATTTCGAGGACAAAATTTTTGTAAGGAGGGTAGAATATAACGACTCTAATTTTACTCTATGAATTTTTTTTATGTTAATGTACAGAATGGAGTTTGCAAGCCCGACTATAATTTAAAAGTTATTTTTGTTTAAGAACAGCAAGAAAAACTTGTAGCTTATTGGTAAAGCCTTGCACTGCTGTGACGTAGCCCCTGTGTTCGAATCCCATCATCCATATATTATTTTTACCGATTTTTCTTTTAAACTTTTTGGAAGCCCAAAAGTTTACACGTGCAATAAGCGTAAAAATGAAAAGTCAGAGAAATCTAACATGTGCAAAATGTTGTATGAACTGAGGTGAACATGTGGCGATGATCCGACGACCCCCTCACATAGATGGCCGGTGAGATGTGGCCTAGGGCCGGCAGCGACGGTCCCCCGTAGGGAAAAATCCTTGGGCTTTGCACACTTTTCGATTGGGCTACCCCCATTACCCCTGCACTGTTTGTTTTCTCTGCAATTTAACAGAGAATTCAATTTCCAAATTAATCCAATTTTTAATGCATTTTAATTTATTCTTTCAATTCCAAAACCCTAATTCCACACTATAAATACAACCCTATACCTTAGCCCCTCCTTATTCTGAAATCCCTAGCCAAAATTATCAAATTTTCTCAAGTACAAGTGGAGTAGAAGTGAAGTTAGCCCAAGGTAAACTTCCGGCGAGGAAACGAAGCAATTCCGGAGACCCCGCGACGCCATGGCGACTACATAATCTTCTTCTACCTTATCTTCACCCTCCTAGCTAGTAAGTCCCACCCCCTTCTTCTCCTTCTACATAAAAAGTCTCTTTTTATAAAACATGTCGGTAAGTGGAGTTATACCGACATTTGATTTTAAAATCTTTGAAACTACAATTTTTCTTAAGAATTGCTCATTCATATTCCTATACATTGCTTATTCCTATACATTGCTTATTAATCATAAAACTAAAGTTTAGAACAACTTTCACCCTAAATCATCATGCTAAAAACTTTAAATTGAGTTTTACTTTTGAATACCATGAACTTTGTATCGACCATATTTATTTGTTTTGCTTACTATTACCTTTAGAAAACATCACGGGGTAACGACCCGCCCTTCACAATACACATGATTCCATAGTACAATTCTCTTTAAAATATATATCGTAGCGATTACAACATTTCATTAAAATACCTTGAACTATGAAAATCCGGTTTTCTTTTAAATAGTATTACTAAACTCTTTGCGATTATACCTCTACAACCCATTTTGGAGAACCCGCTATTGGATGGTGTGGATTATCGTACATTCTCGGGCTAATAGAGAGAGATGCAGACCTTCTCACGGAGCATCAAGTCTCGAAAGAATTTTAATACGATTTTTTTTAAGAAAAACGAGATTTTCTAATTAATAATAAAATTAAACATATTAACAAACCACATATTTTCAAGATATAATAAAATTTCATGTTTTTTTACTAAAAATAAAAGAATGACAAGTTTCACTAAAATACCATTAAGAATCAATACAAGACAAGTCTTACACTAAAATAACTTGAACTATTCAAGTTAGGTTAATATTCACTAAAATACCTCAAATCTTAAAAGTTACATCCATGAAACCCTAAATATGATAAATAAATA
The DNA here is from genome assembly GCA_030015575.1 of Agapanthus africanus. Lineage (NCBI taxonomy): Eukaryota > Viridiplantae > Streptophyta > Magnoliopsida > Asparagales > Amaryllidaceae > Agapanthus > Agapanthus africanus. The sequence goes on from JASDDO010000024.1 coordinate 180,434,945, forward strand.
CTCGAGATTTATTTTGAATGTATATAAAAATATTTTTCATAAAACTTCCTTGAGTGATATAAAATTATATTTAAGGACTTTAGTAAATATATGTTTAAGCGGGATCAATTCTCTTGAGCCTCAGGGAGCCGGAAAAAGTGAGTGCTTGCCTATTTAATGTAGAAAAACTTAACGGAGTTATCAATGGTAATTGTCTTGGAAAAAGACACAAATCCTGTCGTCCATGTGCAGGAGTTACCGATAACTCCTAAACCTAATTCAGGATCCAAATCAGTTCTAAGTGTCTAACTCAAGTCTGATATCCAAATCAATCTGAATCCAATTCAACATGAATTCAATATATCCAACATGTATATTTGAACCTGAACCTGAATACCAAAACAATATCAATATACAAACATGACTTGACTTGACCGAACCATGGTTATAACTTGATTTGATTACATGTCTGCTTAATCATCCTGAAACCGTTTACATGAACAACTTATATATATGGTCTCGGCAAGTCCTATAACTACAATTTATACAATGTAAATTATGGGGTTTTAAAGGAATAGACTGGTACAGAATGTGTTAAAAGTGACACGATGATGGACACTAAAAGACACTTACATGAACATCCTGTGCCGTTGTCCCATGGGTTTTGACGGGGTCTTGTACTTACATGTAACTATAGTCCAAGGGATAGTTGGACTCCTCTCGTATACACTGATACATTCTGCACCAAGGTACAAACAACTACGTTAGTATGACAAACATATACCTGTTTATATTACCAGTTATCTCCTCTTTACTTGATCTGTTATACTTTTACTTTTGGGACTTACCGAGCGATAGTTCGCTGACGACATTCCTGTTTCTTTCTTTCTTTGGAATGTTCGTCAGGAGGACCTGACTCTCAGAAGATCGAGCCCAGCCAGGAGTACTTGGAGCAGATTGAGGCCCAGATAGACCTCTAGATTACTTGTACTTATTTCCATTTCATATGCCATTGTTTAGGCATTGCTTTCATCATTGTATTTTCCTTTTAAAAAACGGTTGTAATGTAAAGTTGAATGTTAATAAATGTTGCTGTTTTATATTACATCTCTTGTCATTCTTGTGTATTTATTCATATTGCTTATTTATGCTTGACGTGTTTACTTCTGAGTAAATACATTGCGACCCTTCGCATCTACTTCTCCGTACAATGGGAAGTGGGGTGTGACACTTCTTTAACAAACAACATAGTTTTCTTTACTTTTGACTTCTAAACCTTCGGTTTATTGCATGTAGATTTTCTTTACCAAATTACCGTGCAAGAATGTGGTCTTCACATGGAGCCGCTCAAGCTCTAAATCTTGCATAATTATCAAACCGAGCAAGACACGTATAGAGGTGTGATTAACAACCGAAGAAAATACCTCAGTGGAGTTAACTCCCTACACCTGCGAATAGACTTTAGCTACCAACCGCGCCTTATATCTCGTATCAACCATCCCTTGGTCATCTTATTTTTTTTTGAATACCCACTTGCAGCCAACTATTTTCTTTCCTCCTTTAGGCTGCACAAGCTTCCAAGTTTGGTTCTTGTGAAGAAACTCAATCTCTCATTTTATAGCGACTAACCAACGAGCTGCTTTATCGGATGAGAGGAAGTGGGGAAGAAGGCGCAGTTATCGTTACCTACCGTTAACCTAGATCGTAAAATTAAAGACGTAATGGTTCAACCAAAGATCACACAATAATGCAACAATAGCTCTGATACTAGTTTATTACGTATAATATGATCACAAAGCATAAACCAAATTATATAGAGAAGAGAACAAATTACAGAAAAGATAGAAATACGAGAACTTACTAATTAGGCGAAAGTGAAGTTTTATTAATAATCAAATATCGGAGGAGTGCAAATAGATGGAGAATACAAATCACTCTCAAACCCCAGATCTCTCACAATTATCAATGGCTCATACAAATTAACAAAAAAAGCATCATTAGACTTAAGTCTAAAATAAGCTATCATATATATAGCTTACTAAATATTTCCTCAAAAAATTAATTTCTTCACTAAGGAAATATCCGGTCCAGACATACGGCAGACGTCTGCTGAAGGAATCGGCAGATGTCTGGTATTTAGTCACGAACTAACATAGTGTAAATCAGACGTCTAAATAAGATATGGCCAGATGTCTGGATTTGTCTCCTAAAAGAATAGAACGCTCGTCAGACGTATGAACCTCATCGAGACAGACGTCTGTCCACAATATGCTTGTGCATACAGAGCAGAGGAAGGCATCTGGCGCTGAGACCGCCAGACGTCTGACCTGTAGATGGCATCAAATCTCCTTGTAGCTTCGTGATAACTCCGGATCTTCTAATAGGAAATCTTAGGGGATCGAATGTGAGGCACATCTAACACAGTCTGAATTTTTTTCTCGCTCTGTAATAATCACAGATGATTTATATATATGTCACTTTTAGCCCATCTATTTAAAAATTGAAAACACATCTGGTTAATGATGCCAGGAACCACATTCACTACTACAAAAGTGCTCAAACGCAACGGGGATTTGGTCACGGTTTAAACCGTGACCAATTATGAGTAACGATCTTAAACGAATTGGTCACAGTTTCAATCGTGACTAAATCGAAGATGATGCGAGCCCCACAACCCACTGGGCAATAAAATTCCAAAACCAAAAATTTTAACCCTCGATCTCAAAAAAGTCTACCTTTTTTCTCCCAAAAAATGTCCTCCAAAATTTCCCCTCAAATTGATTGGAGTCGCCGCCGCCTTTGTCGATCGGAGTCGCTGTCACCTTTCGTGGAGCCTCCTCGCTCGGATCGACTTCAGTGAAGTCACGCCATCGCCTCGATCGACTGCTCCGTGGCTCGGTCGCTTGCGCCGGCCTCGCTTGAAGTTGCCGCCTGCCCTATCTCGTTGTCATGCTGCCTCGCCTCCTCTTTTCCAATCAAGGTTAGTATTTTAATTTTTAACGTGTTGATTTTTTTAATTCCAATTATTTGGATGTTGTTGATTTTGATAATTATTCGGGCCAATTAGGTAGCTAATTAGGGAGTTAGGGGTTATGATTAGGGTTTTGGGTTAGGGTTAGGGTCAGTGGTTAGGGTAGTTAATTAGGGGGTCAGGGTTTTGGGTTTAGGTTAGGGTAGTTAATTAGGGGTTATGATTAGTGTTAGGGTTGGGGTTAACGTTAGAGGTTGGGGTTAGGGTTAGGGTAAGGATTATGGATATGTAGTTTAGTGAAATGAAAGAATAGTTAAGGGTATTTTAGTGACATAGTTACAAATGTTAAGGGTATTTTAGCGTAAAATATAATGTTGAGCAAAGGGGTGTTGTACCAAAAAACTTAATAATGGTTTAGTGAAAAAGAATAATAGTTAAAGGTATTTTAGTGAATTTTATATTAACTTAGTTAATTTAAGAATATGAGTTGTTTATTTAAATTTTTTAAACTAGTTTTGTGAAAACCCCTAATAGTTAAGGGTATTTTAGTGTAATATACATAAAGACACATACACACACAAGCATACACACACATGCACTCGCGCGCACACATGTACATGGCCAAACCATAATTCATCTTCGATCATTATTCTTGTCACGCCCCGCTTCCCAAAATACGGAAAACGAGGGATGACTAGACCGGCCATGCACCTACGATCAAGGAATAATCCCGCCGTAGTCACACTTCGGTTTCTAGCATTACATGGTAATCAGTAAACAAAGCACAGAAGTAAAGGGAATACATCACTAAATTATTACATTACCTTTCATTGTTCATAATATACATTAAAACAAGAAAAGAACTACTAACCAAGTTCGAATACAAGGTCTCTTTAGGGAAAGCAGAAAAGATGAAAGAGGTACTCCTGACTAAATCTCCGCTAGCTCGAAGGGTAAGTCCGACTCTTGCGCTGGTTCTTCCTCGAGATCTGAGCATGCATACTCAGGTCGTCAGAGCGACGTAATAGCAATATTATAGTAGTGACATGAAACGGACAAATAAGATAATAACAGTGGAAGTAAAAATCAGGTAATCACTATGTCACTAACTGATGCAAAGTATGATCTGTGTCCCTATCAGTCTCCAAGTCATGTTTGAAATCGAGTTATGGAAAGGAGGATTATGTTTAACGAGGGTCTCATACATACCCGAGACTACGGCCAGCATCGCCCGGGATATAACCCTGTCAGCCGGACCGCTAGGCCCTACCTAATATATATAAGAGTCGCTGTTCGAATGATCATCCTCTAAATCACCGTCCTCGCTAAATATGATGCTCTTTCCACTTTGATTTCCTCCTTTTCCCCAGGTTTACACTATTGATGAGTATGGTCTAATCGTGTACAAGTATGCACCAATCACACGGTTTTGTCACTGTTCACCGTATTATTCACTGTCACGAATCATTCACTTTTTCATTGGCGTACTTGACACTCCTAAACCAATACCATTCACGCACGATAATGCATTGTACACTGAATAATAACGCGCACTATCACTATGTATATGGCAATCGGATAAGATATGCGCATTTATACAGTTAACAAGTCATGTGTAATATGAACTATTGTGCACCTTATGAGCTTATAAAAATTTCAGTAAATCATACGTTCAAAATTTAGTGAAATGATACAAAGACGGTAACAAGTAGACTCAGTCGGAAGTTTATAAAAATTTATTTCAGTACAATTGGATTCTGGGTTTTCAAGTTACAGCCGTTTCATTTTAAGTGTTCGCTGCAGGAAATTCAGTTTCTGAACTGAACGTCCGTTTCGCGACACGATTTTCTCCCTGTTGGGATCAGAATTTAGTGATACTATAGTTGAATGAAATTTATTTTTTTCAATAGGGTTTCCAACTCATCAGACGGATTCTCAATCGCGTCTCTACATCAGAAGTTATGCACTGTTCAACGATAGGGTATCAGTTCTGTTTTTGTTTGGGACTGCTATACGTCCTGTTCTTTTAAACTGCAGTTTAATTAGTAAACGACGGTAAAAAGGGGTGAAACCACTTTCATTATTTTTCTAACTGTTTCATCTTCACTAAAGTATAGGGTTCCGCAATATAAAACTTCAAGCAGCAAAGGGGTAAGCACTACGAGATAGAAATCAACAGCCATAGCTTCTCTGGACGCAGTCCAGAGCCGCTCTCCGAACTAGTTTCCGTCGTCTTTTCAGTATAAAAAAAATTTAATACTTTTATGGGGTTCCAGGTCATCGAGTCGGCTTCGATTCGAGCCCTCTAACGCATCATTCCAATTTTTCAACAATTAATTATAATTTTTACAAATTTCAGACGCGGGAAATTTTCAGTTTTAACGGGTGTTATCGGGGATGATCGTTCGAGTCAGTAACGATTACATTTTTCAGTCAAATTTTAACACAATGTTCATTATCACATGGGCCAAATTATATGATCAATTTCTGTCAGTTTAATGGAAGGTTTTCGTTCGGGTTTTGCATCAAACACTTGTGTCATATAAGTTTTCACGAATTGTAAACATGGAATTAATAGGATTTTGAATTGTAACGGAATAATCTAGCATGTAGCAAGTAGAGTACTTGCCTGGAGACGTGTTGGCGACGCACGGCAGCGGAAATGGCACGAACGCACGACGAACGGCACGGTTTGAGTTCACGGCCTCGGTTCGAGTTTGGGTGCGTCGTTGGTGTTGCCCGGGGGATGGCTCGTGATCACTGGAGGTAGAGTGGGGTGCTGTGGATCTCCTAGGAGTATGCTGGGGTCGGCGGTGGTCGGCGGAGGTAGCTCCGGCGATGGGTGCAGCGGGGGGTTCGAGGCTCGGATGCTTGGAGTTTGGTGTGGGTTGCAGCGAGGGAGTGAAGTAGTGGGGCTCGGGTTTTGGAGGTGATGGTGATGCAGAGGATGCAGAGGTCGACGGGGCAGTGGGGAGCTCGCCGGCGTGATGCTGTGCAGGGGGCTCTGCGGTGGCCTGAAGATAGTGGATGGGTTTAGGATGCTAGGTAGAGAGGGGAGATGGGGTCGGCTGTGAGATGAGGAGTCGGCTGTGGTCGTCGTCGGCGGCGGCGACGGGGTGTAAGGGTTGAAGCCGGGAGTTTTATTTTGGAGAGAGGAGAGGAAGAGTTTGAGGAGATCGAGAGTGTGAGGGGGAGAGGGTTAGAGCGATGAGGAGCGGGTTGATAGGCGCGCGCGAGGTCGTGATCGGGGTCGTGGTCGCGAACGGGGCGTTGGCGAGGCGACGTGGGCAGCGACGTGGGGACGCGCAGAAAAAAAAAGGAGCGGGAAAAATTTTTTGTGGGGAAGAAGAGGAACTAATGGGTCGGGTAGGGTTGCGTCGCGTGTAAGGAGGAAAGGAGTTGGGCTGGGGGATTTAATTATAGGTTTTATTTTATTAGCTGTTGGGCTGGCTGGGGAAGGTGCTGGGCTGATTTGGTTTGGGATTTAATTACTTGGTTTTATTATGTTGGGCTGGGGGGAGTATTTATATATATTTGGTTTTGGTTTTAATTTATTTGTTTGGACTTTGATTTTAATTGTTTAGGAAAAACAATTATTAAAACCTAAGCAACCAAATACCTACAAAATTACGAGGATAAACAGGAAAACATTCGGGGATTTGGGAAATATAGAAAATTTTCATTGATGGAAACGAGGATTTACATCATACCCCCCTGTTCCCCTCCGAACGGCGGCCCGGACTTCGCGTCCGTCTCTTCCTCTTGGCGTTCATCTAAAGACGTCTCAGGATTCTCTTTTGGCCCCGTGAGTGCGGCCATTGTAGTCATCATCTCCTGGAGCTTTTGTTGCTGCTCCTGAGACTTGGTCACTGACCGGGTAAGCGGTCGGTGACCCGTAGAAGTACGACTTTCTTCCTTCCCCGAAGCCATATAGACCGTATGAACTGCTATGCCCCCTGACTTGGGGCGTTTAGGTTCATCGCTCTTAGGCTTTGTCAGTGTCACGGGGGCTTTTTCTGGCCTCTTCCTTTTATGGACCTTTGAGGTTGAAGGAGCCGTTGAAGCGGGCATTCTAGCATTTGTTGCCCCCTGCTGTTTAATGGGGCGGTTCTTGTCTTTTCCCCCTTTGCCCTTTTCTGGCGACGAAAGTGGTCTGAGTCAATCACGGAGTCTTGAACCCTCCGCCAAACTTTATAAATTTTCGACGACAGCCGTTGAGGGGGCTGTTCCTGTTTCATCTCCGGAGCTTTTTCCATGGGTGGAGGAGACCTTTTCAACGTAGCAACCGGGGAGTTCTTTCTCACCTTCCTCAGCAATTCAAAGCTGTTCCCAGTTGGAACAGCAGCATCGACCTCCGCCACTGGAGCAGGTGGGGTTAGTCCTGAGGGAGAGTTGCCCCATGCCTTCCTTATTCGCTGCCAATGGCGACGTCGCGCACGACGAGCCGCTGGGACTGGCTCGGAAATCGAGTTGGTTTCTTGCTGCCCCCTGTTTGAGCGTGGGGTAACTGCTGATGTCAGCCTATCGAAGACTGATGCCTTCTGGCCAGCTGGGGGAGGAGTAGGAACCGTCAATCTTGTGAAGACCGACTCTCTGATGGGAGAAGACGTTTTAACGACTTCCAAAGTAGCGGCCGTTGCCCTCTTTGGGACAGCCACCTTATAGTTCTGACCCAGCCTGGTGAAAACGGAGGCTGTTGGTTCAGTAGCAGGCGACCCGTTGACAGGGGTCGTGGTAGCAGTGAGCCGGTCGAATACCGACTTCTTGTTCGCTTCTGGTGCGGATATCGGCGCAGAGAAGCTTGTAGGTGGGACCATGGTCCCGAAGAACAAGCCGGTGGTGGCCTGAGTCACCTGGCCTACCGGCAAAGTCAGGAAGGAAGCCGCCTGGGGCCCATATGCTACACCTCTCGGTGAGGTGGAACGACCGTTGCAGTGGCATTTTGAGCAGTTGGTGCAGTTGGTGGCCATTGAATGCTTGAGTTCTGTACCAAACAAAAGACCAAATCTTAGCAACTTGAAATCCGAAGGCAATCATTTAACAAACCGCGATTGGTTCGCGAAGACGACACACGAAGTGTGGAGTGGAAAGAGGAAGAGGTCCCACCGGGCGTGCCAGAATCTGTTCCCCTCCGAACGGCGGCCGAGACGTTAGGACGTCCTGTGCCTGAGGTTCGGGGCAGATACTATTTGGTTTTATCCGTCTATCTCTCCGAAGATGCCAAGTTGATTTATGGCACCGTGTATCGGAGGTTTAGACGGATGCAGCCGATGTAGCAGACTTCGTCAGATTCCCCCTCACGGTGAGGGGTTTTTGATTGTGGGGACGCTCTTCCCTGCAGGCGCAAGCCCCTGCAGTTAATTACGCTACCGCATCGCGGTAACAACTTTCTCCTTCTCCAGAATTTCACTTCGTGTCGTGTGTGTTTGTTTTGTTTGTGGTTGCCCGTGGATTGTATACGGAGACTGAGTAATGCCGTTGCCCGTAGGACGTGGATTAGTCCAAATCCGTATTTACTTAGATTTGGGTTTGGTGTTTTTAGTTTAAGGATACGTTAGTCGCGTTGCGGCTAAGATCAACTTAAACATTCGTTAAGGATACGTTAGTCCTGTTTGAGACTAAGATCAACTTAACGTGATCGTTTAGATCCGACAAAAGAGCGTTTGGGCTCTATTGTACCAGTTTGGGAGATTCATAGTCCAATTTGGGACTAAAGTCTGTTTGGAGGATACGTTAGCCATTTTTGAGGCTAAGATCGACTCGAACGTTTGTTAAGGATACGTTAGTCCAGTTTGAGACTAAGATCAACTTAACGGGATCGTTTAGGTCCGACAAAAGAGCATTTGGGCTCTATTGTGCCAGTTTAGGGACGTGGTGGTCCATATTCCAGTTTAGGGACGTGGTGGTCCATCGCATTTATGGCCGTCGGGACCCGTCACCTCTCTGACGTCGTTGAAGAATTACAACGATAGGTGTCAGAGGAGTTCAGAGATGTACCCTTGAACCAGAGTTGATTTGGGGTTTTATCGTTTATTTAAATGTCTAAGGACACGTTAACCGTATTTGGGGTTAAGATCAACTTAGACGGGACCGTTTTGATCCAACAAAAGAGCGTTTGGGCCCTATTGTGCCAGTTTGGGGACATGGCGGTCCGTCGCCAGTTTTAGGGACGTGGTGGTCCATTATTAGTTTAGGGACGTTCCGGTCCGTCGCCAGTTTAAGGACGTAGTGGTCCAATGCTAGTTTAGGGACGTTTCGGTCCGATATTAGTTTAGGGACGTTTCGGCCCGATATTAGTTTAGGGACGTTTCGGTCCATCGCCAGTTTAAGGACGTAGTGGTCCATTATTAGTTTAGGGACGTTTCGGTCCGTCGCCAGTTTAAGGACGTAGTGGTCCATCGCCAGTTTTAGGGACGTGGTGGTCCATTATTAGTTTAGGGACGTTTCGGTCCGATATTAGTTTAAGGACGTTCCGGTCCGATATTAGTTTAGGGACGTTTCGGTCCGTCGCCAGTTTTAGGGACGTGGTGGTCCATTATTAGTTTAGGGACGTTTCGGTCCGATATTAGTTTAAGGACGTTCCGGTCCGATATTAGTTTAGGGACGTTCCGGTCCGATGTTAGTTTATGGACATTTCGGTCCGATGTTAGTTTATGGACGTTCCGGTCCGATGTTAGTTTAGGGACGTTCCGGTCCGATGTTAGTTTATGGACATTTCGGTCCACGAGTTTAAAGACCCCGCAGTCCATATCGATGTGTGGTCGTTTGGACCCGTCACCTCTTTGACGTCGTTGAGGAATTACAACGACGGATGTCAAAGGAGTTCGGAGATGTACCCTCGAACCGGATGTAAATTGATTTAGAAGAGCAATTTTGCTCAGTCAATTTAATTTAAGGACTTATGGCCAAAATTGGGCTAAGTCCAGTTGAAATGTTCAACATTTTATTTGCTTTTGCATTACATTTCTTTTTTTTATTTTTATTTGGGCCTTGCCCAGAAAGGATGCAGAGCATCAATTTGTTTTGGGCTCTGCCCTTTTAGGAATGATGCAAGGCATCAATTTTATTTGGGCTCTGCCCTTGTATAAAGGATGCAAAGCATCAATTTATTTGGGCTCTGCCCATTTATTGCCTTGCAATTTATTTTGGCCTGTCAGGTCATTTTGATTTGGGCCTGGCCCTTCAAATAGTGCAAAGCACCAAGAATCTTTTGGATTCAAGAAAATGAGTGCAGAGCACTTTTTAATGATCTAAATTTAGATCAAAGAAGAGAAAAGAAAATCTTTTCTTTCTTTCTGTCTCAGAGAACCAGAGGTTCATAGCAAGTGCAAGGCACTATTTTTATTTATTTATTTATCTGAGAACCAGAGGTTCATAGCAAGTGCAAGGCACTATTTTTATTTATTTATTTATCTGAGAACCAGAGGTTCATAGCAAGTGCAAGGCACTATCTGTTGTGCGCACGTGCGTTGCACGTGGTGCCGCATGGCGGGCATACGTGCGTTGCACGTGGCGCACATGCGCATTATGAGGAGAAGCAAAGCTTCTATATATGGAGAACAAGCTCCTTTTAATATTATTAAATATTCTCATGTGGTGCGCACGTGCGTTGCACGTAGTGCCGTATGGCAGGCACACGTGCGTTGCACGTAGCGCACATGGCGCTTGCGCATATGCGCATTATGGAGGAGCATGCTCATATCTTGGAGAACTAAGCTCCTTTGAGTATTGAATCCTTTGAGGATTTTTACTCTACCTTTCTAAGAGGTATCCCCTCTTATTTATATGGGAGTGGTAGAGGAGCCATCTCTCCTTTTCCCGATGTGGGACTAAAAAATGCATTCCCCATGTAGTAGAGCATTACTTTAGGTTACACGTGCATAACACATTTGCTCATAACTTTTGATCCCGAATGAATTATGAGGCCCATAATATATCAAATCGAAGGTCTTTTCTAGATGCTTTTAATATCATCAGAATTTAGCCATTTCTCATTCCGGAGTTTGTCAAAATACAGCTCGGAAAATACTGGTTCGCATCGTCTTCCTTATATCACATGTGCATGGACATTTGCTCATAACTTTTGATCCCGAATGAATTATGAGGCCCATAATATATCAAATCGAAGGTCTTTTCGAGATGCTTTCAATACAATCAGAATTTATCCGTTTCTCCTTCGGGAGTTTGTCAAAAAACAGCCCGGAAGATACTGGTTCGTATTTCCTTAAGCGTATCGCTGCCATTTGATACCTTGGACTCTTTTGCGCAGAAATTTTTGGCGGGAACATCCCCTTAAAAAAATTTCGTCCTCGAAATTTAAGGAGACGACGAAACAACAGTACTAAACAAAGAGATGTGCAAAACGTGCACGGATATCTTCCTCACACTCCTAGGTAGATTCTCCTGGGGAACGACCGCCCCAAGACACTCGGACCAACGGAATGACCTTATTCTTCAGCACTTTCTCTCTGCGGTCGGGGATGGTGGTGGGCTGCTTCTCGTAAGATAGGTCGGTACCTAAAGCTAACTCTGAATAGTCCAGAACATGGCTCTCATCCCGAACATAATGCCGCAACTGAGACACATGGAAGGTATTATGCATACCAGCTAGCGATGGAGACAAGGCTAGTCGATAGGCCACTTCTCCTACTCGCTCTAGCACCTCAAAAGGTCCGATGAAATGGGGGCTGAGCTTTCCCCGACCTCCAAACCTGATAACTCCACGGGTAGGGGAAATCTTCAGGAAAACGTGATCTCCGACTTCAAATTCTAGTGCTCTCCTGCTGGTATCCGCCCAACTCTTCTATCGATCCTGAGCCATCTTAATGCGCCGCCTGATCATTTGGACCTTGTCGGCTGTCTGAACAATAAGCTTGGGACCCAGTAATCTTCGTTCTCCTATATCATCCCAACAAACTGGGTATCGACACTTTCGCCCATAAAGTGCTTCGAAAGGAGCCATCTGGATGCTAGCCTGATAACTGTTGTTATAAGAAAACTCGACTAGATATAGATGGTCTTCCCAGGAACCCTGAAAATCCAACATGCAGGACCTCAACATATCCTCGAGCGTCTGAATCAAACGCTCGGATTTTCTGTCCGTCTGTGGGTGATAAGCTGTGCTGAACTTGAGGCGGGTACCCAAACTCTCCTGTAAGCTCCTCCAAAAGTGCGAAACAAATCTGGTGTCTCGATCTGACACAATGCTGACCGGAACTCCGTGAAGTCGTACTATCTCCTGCATGTATCTCTCAGCCAGTGACTCTGTTGACTGTCCCACTCGTAATGGTAAGAAGTGTGCAGCGTTTGTGAGGCGGTCGACGATAACCCAAATGGCGTTGTTGCCACTAGGGCTCCGTGGAAAGGCCGTCACGAAATACATAGTAATGTGCTCCCACTTCCATTCTGATATCGGAAGTGGTTGTAACAATCCTGCTGTCCTCTGATGTTCCGCCTTCACCTATTGGCATACCAAGCACCTGGATACGAACCGCGCAATTTTTCGCTTCATCCCGTTCCACCAAAAATGCTGCTTTAGATCTCGATACATCTTCGTACCTCCCGGATGCACAGAATAAGCTGAACTATGCGCCTCATCCAGTACTTCTTCTCGAACATTCCCCTTGGGTACGCAGAGCCTGCTACCGAATCTCAGAGAACCGTCTTCATGTAGGATTAAGTCCGTTCTCAACCCGTCTTCTACTTCTGCTCTGAACTTTTGCAATCGAGGATCATCCGCTTGTGCAGCGTTGATGCGATCCACAAGGGAAGACTGCACCTGTTGTCACGCCCTGCTTCCCAAAATACGGAATACGAGGGGTTGACAAGGTCAGCCATGCTCCTACGGTCGAGGAAATATCTCTCCGTAGTCACACTTCGGCTTCTAGCTTTACGTGGTAATCGGTAATCAATGCACAGGTAAGGAGAAATGCAGTAAATAAAATCAAAAGAACTAACCAGGTGGAGATCAATGAAGTATAGCTCTGGGTCGCTGCTCGGGATGTCCGCGATGTCCTCAAGGTACGTCAGGTCCTGGTCTAAACTAGATCCACTTCTCACTCTGAGCATGCATACTCAGGCCGTCAGAGCGACACGATAGCAATATATATATAGATAAAACTATGAACTTGTGTAATAATAACGAATATGTAACAGTGATCAGGAGAATAAAGACGTGAACGTGAAGTAGCCAATGCAGGTATTTAATAAAGCAGGCAACAATAAAGCAGTAAACAGTATGGCAGGTATGTTGAATCAGTAAGCAATACATGTCAATGTCATTAACCCTATCAGTTTCTAAGTCTCACTGTACAGGTCGCTAAGCCTATCGTCAGTCCAAGTGTGAGAGTGAACCATTCGTGAGTATCCCCCACCCAAGGGTAGGACCCAAGAGCAAGGGAACACGGGCCCTAGTCGCTCGCTAATAATCAGTAATATCCCCATATATCTCCAGAATCGCTGTATGTGCCGGCATGGGACTCCCGAGATCCTGTTGAACTCACACTCAAACTACCCCACACCCCGTGGTCTACATCAAACGCCAACCATAAACTCAAATACCAGTCGGTCCATGACGAGTCTATGCGAGAACTGAAGACAGGGTCTTCATCAAGCATGTCTCGACTGATACCCAAGATAAATAGACAGTGTTTGATACCTTACCTGTGACACCTATACAAGTGCTTCCATAATTGTCCCATACCAATTATAGTCACACTTATACACGTCCCACAGACGTCGACAATGCAATAAATCAATAGGGTCCACTGATTGTGTACAAGTACGTGTCACTGTCACCTATCCATTCATGCTTAAACACTAACGTACTTGCCACAATCAAACACTAAAACCTAACACTGGGTAATGCATATGATCGCTAGGTTACTAATGCAATGACATATATATAATGTGTTGAGAATACAGTAATTAAGGCATGATTAAGATATCATCAGTCGGTGTCCTACCACTTGCATAATTTATCATAAATCATACATGCAAAATTTAGCGAAACAATAAAAAGGGTAAGTAGTATGTTTGATTATCCATTCATCAAAATTGGTTTCACATTAATCGGGTTTCAGGATCCCTAGATATGGCCATTTCATTTCAATCGTTCGCTGCAGGAATATCAGTTTCTGAACTGAACGTCCGTTTCGCGACACAATTATCACCCTGTTGGGATCAGAATTTAGCGATGTTCCAGTTGAATGAAATTTAGGTTTTTCAATAGGTTTTCCAACGCACCAGATGGATTCTCAATCGCGTCTCTACGTCAGAAGTTATGCACTGTTCCATGATAGGGTATCAGTTCTGTTTCTATTTCGGACTGCCATACGTCCTGCCCGTTTAAATTACAGTTTAAATAGTAACCGATGGTAAAAAGGGATGAAATCACTTGAGTTATTTATATAACAGTTTCATCTTCAATAAAGTATAGGTTTCCGCAATGTACAAGTTCAAACAGCAAAGGGGTAAGCCTTACGAGATAGAAATTAACACCCAGAGCCGCTCTGGACTGCAGTCCAGAGCCGCTCTCCGAACTAGTTCTCGTCATATTTTCAGTATAGAAACAATTAAAAACTTTTATGGAGTTCCAGATCGTCGAGTCGTCTTCGATTTGAGCCCTCGAACGCATCATTTCAATGTGTACACAATTAATTATGATTTTAACAAGTTTCAGACGCGCGGAATTTTCAGTTTTAACGGGTGTAATTGGGGTTGATCGTTCAAGTCAGTAACGATTATATTTTCCAGTAAAATTTTAACACAATATTCATCGCCACATGGGCCAGCATATATGATCAAGTTCTGTCAGTTTAGTGGAAGGTTTTCGTTCGGGTTTTGCATCAAGTACTTGTGTCATATAAAGTTTCACGAATCAGAAAAACGGAATTAATACGATTTTGATTTGTAACAGGATAATCTAGCATGTAGCAAGTAGGGTACTTTCCTGGAGACTCTTTGGCGACGTACGGCAGCGGAAACGGCACGAACGCGCAACGAACGGTGCGGCTAGGGTTCGCGGCCTCGGCTCGAGCTTGGGCTCTTGGACTCGATGGCTCGGTGGGTGCGACCGGCGTGTGCTGGTGTTGCGACGGTTATAGCCTTGATGATGATGATGGACACAGAGACTGAAGCCACGGCTTTTTCGGCGACGATGACGGCTGGAATAGAGGCGATTGACGATAGAGGCAAGTGCTCGATGAAATGGCTAATGCTTGGTTTGAAGCTTGGGCTAGCCTCGAGGCTCGGTCTCGGCTGGAGGTGGTGGAAACGGGCACTGTAGCTCCAGCGGGGAGGAGAGGGGTGAAGAGGAGGGGGTTGTTGGGTCAATGGAGGCGGCCGGAGTTGGGTTAACGGGAAGGAGCTCGAAGCTCGGAGGAGGAGGGCAGTGGTCGGGTGTGCAGGTGAGTTGGTCGGTAGGATGTTGGAGATGGAGGATGTAGAGGTCGATGGGGTAGTGGGGACTCGTCGGCGTGATGGGTGCAGGGGAGGCTCGGTGGCGGAGGGTGTGCAGGGGGCTCGAGCTCGGCGGTTTGGAGATGGTGAGGAGAGTGTGCAGGCGAGGGGGTGAAGTAGTGGGTGAAGAGGAGAGAGATGTGAGGGAGGAAGGATGAGGTGGTTGTAGTCGTTGTCGTCAGGGGTGCAGTGGGGTGAAACTGGGAGTTTTGGAGAGGGGAGAGGAGAAGTTTGAGAGAGATCGAGAGTGGGCAGGGGGAAAAGAGAGAACTAGAGAGACGAAGTGGGGGTGAAGCGCGCGCGCGGTCGTGGCCTTGAGGAGAGGGGGCGTTGGCGTCGTGGGCGGCGACGTGGGCGGCGACGTGGGGGCTGCAGGAATCGAGCGGGAAAAGAAAACGAGAGGGGAAGAAGGAATAAGCGGGTCGGGTCGGGTTTGGAGAGGGGCGCGGGCTTGGGCCGACTTGGGGAGATTTAATTCTTTAATTCCTTTTTCAAAGGAAAGAAATGGAGTGGGCCGTGCAGTGTTGGGCTGGGGGATTTAGGGGATTTGTTTAATTAATATTTTCATTTGGGCCGGGGGTTTAATATATATATAGTTTTGGTTTTGTTTTGGGTAAGAGGGAAAATAATGAAAAGAAAAAGGAGGTATGGTTAGGGTTTGGGTTAGGAAATTATAAAAGGACATGGAGATTAGAAAATAGGGTTAGGGTTACAAAAGGAACCAAGATACAATGAAGGGATTATGGTTTTATTTAAAATACTTAAACTAATTATAAGTATTAATAAGTAAATTCTGTAAGTGACCCTTATAAACATACGGAAAAATTTGTAGTAAATTTTTGGGGGAAAAACCTGGAGACATATTTATTAAAATACGCTAATTACATATAGGGACTGGGTATTACATCATACCACCTTTACAAAAATTTCTTCCTCGAAATTTAAAACAAGCGATAAGCTATATAAAATAACATGCGAAAAGCTACGACCTCGAACACTCACATATAGTGGTTTACTTAAAGCAGTTAAAAAGAAAAGAAAAAAAAATCGAAGGTCTAAGTAAGTATAAGGCAGAATCAACTATAAGGGCAAACTATATGTACAAGAGAATAAAAATAGCAATAACGAACAATTACATTCGAGGCATTCTAGATAAAATCGAAATTCTAAATATATGCATACATACGTATATCAAAATAGCGCAGCTAAAATAATGGCATCAGGCATAACCATTTATAATAGCAACTATAAGCACAATACCCGGGAAAAATAAAGTAACAATCATCAAATAGTGGAGGATTTGTCGATAGGCCAAAGTATTTTAGAATAACTGTATCGCTCAAACGATTTTAAAATAACTTAGAAACCCACGTGGTGAATATAAGAAATATAGAACAAAATAATATGCGTGATACATGTTTGCGTTATTGAAAACATGGAGAATAGCAAAGCATTTAAAAAATGGATAAAACGGAAGTAGTCAATAACACGCAATTTTTCGAAAAATACAAAATAGTAAAAGCTAAATTTTCGAATAACGACATCACTGAATGTAATAAAAGGAAGCACTACTGATGTATAAGGGCTAGTCAGGGTAGGGGTCACAATAGAGTATGGCCCATTCAAAAGATTGGGGTGCGGTACTTTCTAATCTAAGCGAGGATCAAAACAGTACAAGGTGCAAGAGTGAAGGACAGTAATGAATCTCAGGAGGAAAAGAAATGTATAGGAGAAACAGTCCAAGCATCATGTGAACCAAAAATTAAAAGATTAGCAAACTCAGAAATTTTATTTCATTCCAGAAAATTTCCAACAAGGAACTCACTAAAGATAAAGGGTAGCCCTAAGCTATACATAGATTTATTTGGCCAGAGGAGAAAAAAACTAAATCACGTCAGTCGCGGTTGTGGAAGTTCAGTAGGTTACGGTAAGCTCGCGCGCTCAGATAGGGGCGTCCATTTCTATATCACCTCGCAGGGATCGCCACTGGAGGTTCTTCTGCCGCGGGGTCTTGTTCTTCTAGTCTTTCTGTCTCGACTGGAGCTTCTTCATCATGGTATGCTTCCACGTGATTCGCCTCTTCTGGATCTTGTTCCACGGGTTTTCCTTCCACTGGATTCTCCTCAAGGTCTTCCTCCCCTGGATTCTCTTCTATTGGGTCCTCCTCGGGACCTTCCTTTATTGGGTCCTCTTCAGGGTCCTCTTCTTCATCGTCCGAGTCCCTGATCATGTAAACTTCTGGGACTGCGAATCCCTCGCCCTCGGAATCGCTGTTTCCAAAAGTCACCTGTGGACCGTTGATCTCGTCATCCGAACTCACCAGCATGCAGTCTAAGGAAACGCACGACCGTGTGTCCTTATCTAGAGGCGGCGCTGCTCCAGTGTAGGTCATGACCTGAAAAGAAAGAGCCGTGATTAGACAGTGGGACACACTAAGAAAATAACTAAGGATGTGGTAGCACAAGGAAAATATATGGTAGGTAAGGACCGAAAAACCAAATTTTAGAACGCTGATGCAATGAATAGTATAAGTAAAGCGAGAAGCAAGGGAATGATACATACATCACAACTCAGAGTTTTATTGCATTCAACTAAAAGTTCAGCAGATACAAGATCTTAAACGAAAGGGAATATTTACAAAAGAGTGACAACATTTTTTTTATTGAACGCAGAGGGGTGATAGTTCTTCTTTGATTTCCAGACCGCTGCATTCTCGTCATGCGAGTTGAATCCTGCGCTAGGTCCACACATCCTCGAAGCTCGAACTACGAAATAACCATCACTTAGCGGGAGTGGAGAGCGTGGACGAACCGCCTCCTTGTAGTTCCTTCCTTTTAGGCAACCATTGATAAGGTGTTCGCTGGATCCGCAAAACAGGCATTGCCCTTTGGCGCTGTGACAATCTCTCTGAAGGTGTCCTGGCTTCTTACAGTACCCACAATGTTGGGTCTTCCGCTGCTTCCGCTGCTGGGGAACAAGTGGACGCTTCATCTTCACCTCTTTTCCTCGTCTAACAGGGACCCCTTTACGCTTGGAGACTTCCGCTGGTGTCCGAGTCACCTGCCTTTTTAATCCTTCAGCAAACAGGTCATTTGTTCGCTCCTGGGCTTCCTTCAGACCTTGCAGTGCATTCAGAATCTCTACGGTCTGATTCTGGGGAGTAGAGGTAGAAGAAGAGTCGTTGGAAGACATGGTCCTGAAACAACAATTTTGAGGACGATATAAGGCACAAGCTATAAGAATTAAAATACAATATGGATTAGGCAAGAAATCAAGAATATCGGGTGCGGTGAAATTCAAACAAATGGAAATCAACTGTAGAACTCCAAGTCACTCAAACAGAGTACAGTATTGTAACTATGCTGCAGTTCACAATTACAACCACGTAACTCTACTAAGTCACCCAAAACTCTAGCGGATGGATCAAAATGTATAGCAGAACAAACTAAGTGAATCAAGATCAAGAATAACAAGTTTACAATCTAGATCGAAGGATGTCTTGGATTGTCAAGCACTACACGGAAACTGCAATCCCAATCGAAGCAAAACCTGGCTCTGATACCAACAAAACCATGTCACGCCCCGCTTCCCAAAATACGGAATACGAGGAGTTGACAAGGCCAGCCATGTTCCTACGGTCGAGGAAATATCTCTCTGTAGTCACACTTCGGCTTCTAGCTTTACGTGGTAATCAGTAATCAATGCACAGGTAAGGAGAAATGCAGTAACTAAAATCAAAAGAACTAACCAGGAAGAGATCAATGAAGTATAGCTCTGGGTCGCTGCTCGGGATGTCCGCGATGTCCTCGAGGTACGTCAGGTCCTGGTCCAAACTAGATCCACTTCTCACTCTGAGCATGCATACTCAGGCCGTCAGAACGACACGATAGCAATATATATATAGATAAAACTATGAACTCGTGTAATAATAACGAATATGTAATAGTGATTAGGAGAATAAAGACGTGAACGTGAAGTAGCCAATGCAGGTATCTAATAGAGCAGGCAACAGTAAAGCAGTAAACGGTATGGCAGGTATGTTGAATCAATAAGCAATACATGTCAATGTCACTAACCCTATCAGTCTCTAAGTCTCACTGTACAGGTCGCTAAGCCTATCGTCAGTCCAAGTGTGAGAGTCAACCACTCGTGAGTATCCCCCACCCAAGGGTAAGGGAACACGGGCCCGAGTCGCTCACTAATAATCAGTAATATCCCCATATATCTCCAGAATCGCTGTATGTGCCGTCATGGGACTCCCGAGATCCTGTTGAACTCACACTCAAACTACCCCACACCCCGTGGTCTATATCAAACGCCAACTATAAACTTAAATACCAGTCGGTCCATGACGAGTCTATGCGAGAACTGAAGACAGGGTCTTCATCAAGCATGTCTCGACTGATACCCAAGATAAATGGACAGTGTTTTGTTCCTTACCTGTGACACCCATACAAGTGCTTCCATAATTGTCCCATACCAATTATAGTCACACTTATACACGTCCCACAGACGTCGACAATGCAATAAATCAATAGGGTCCACTGATTGTGTACAAGTACGTGTCACTGTCACCTATCCATTCATGCTTAAACACTAACGTACTTGCCATAATCAAACACTAAAACCTAACACTGGGTAATGCATATGATCGCTAGGTTACCAATGCAATGACATATATATAATGTGTTGAGAATACAGTAATTAAGGCATGATTAAGATATCATCAGTCGGTGTCCTACCACTTGCATAATTTATCATAAATCATACATGCAAAATTTAGCAAAACAATAAAAAGGGGTAAGCAGTATGTTTGATTATCCATTCATCAAAATTGGTTTCACGTTAATCGGGTTTCAGGATCACTAGATATGGCCATTTCATTTCAAGCGTTCGCTGCAGGAATTTCAGTTTCTGAACTGAACGTCCGTTTCGCGACACAATTATCACCCTGTTGGGATCAGAATTTGCGACGCTACTGTTGAATGAAATTTATGTTTTTCAATAGGATTTCCAACTCAATAAACGGATTCTCAATCGCGTCTCTACATCAGAAGTTATGCACTGTTCCATGATAGGGTATCGGTTCTGTTTCTATTTGGGACTGCCATACGTCCTGCCCGTTTAAATTACAGTTTAAATAGTAACCGACGGTAAAAAGGGGTGAAATCACTTGCGTTATTTAGATAACAGTTTCATATTCAATAAAGTATAGGTTTCCGCAATGTACAAGTTCAAACAGCAAAGGGGTAAGCCTTACGAGATAGAAATTAACACCCAGAGCCGCTCTGGACTGCAGTCCAGAGCCGCTCTCCGAACTAGTTCTCGTCATATTTTCAGTATAGAAATAATTAAAAACTTTTATGGGGTTCCAGATCGTCGAGTCGGCTTCGATTTGAGCCCTCGAACGCATCATTTCAATGTGTACACAATTAATTATGATTTTAACAAGTTTCAGACGCGCGGAATTTTCAGTTTTAACGGGTGTAATTGGGGTTGATCGTTCAAGTCAGTAACGATTATATTTTCCAGTAAAATTTTAACACAATATTCATCGCCACATGGGCCAGCATATATGATCAAGTTCTGTCAGTTTAGTGGAAGGTTTTCGTTCGGGTTTTGCATCAAGCACTTGTGTCATATAAAGTTTCACGAATCATAAAAACAGAATTAATACGATTTTGATTTGTAACAGGATAATCTAGCATGTAGCAAGTAGGGTACTTTCCTGGAGACTGTTTGGCGACGTACGGCAGCGGAAACGGCACGAACAAGCAACGAACGGTGCGGCTAGGGTTCGCGGCCTCTGCTCGAGCTTGGGATCTTGGACTCGATGGCTCGGTGGGTGCGACCGGCGTGTGCTGGTGTTGCGACGGTTACAGCCTTGATGATGATGATGGACACAGAGACTGAAGCCACGGATTTTTCGGCGACGATGACGGCTGGAATAGAGGCGATTGACGATAGAGGCAAGTGCTCGATGAAATGGCTAATGCTTGGTTTGAAGCTTGGGCTAGCCTCGAGGCTCGGTCTCGGCTGGAGGTGGTGGCAACGGGCACTGTAGCTCCAGCGGGGAGGAGAGGGGTGAAGAGAAGGGGGTTGTTGGGTCAATGGAGGCGGCCGGAGTTGGGTTAACGGGAAGGAGCTCGAAGCTCGGAGGAGGAGGGCAGTGGTAGGGTGTGCAGGTGAGTTGGTCGGTAGGATGTTGGAGATGGAGGATGTAGAGGTCGATGGGGTAGTGGGGACTCGTCGGCGTGATGGGTGCAGGGGAGACTCGGTGGCGGAGGGTGTGCAGGGGGCTCGAGCTCGGCGGTTTGGAGATGGTGAGGAGAGTGTGCAGGCGAGGGGGTGAAGTAGTGGGTGAAGAGGAGAGAGATGTGAGGGAGGAAGGATGAGGTGGTTGTAGCCGTTGTCGTCAGGGGTGCAGTGGGGTGAAACTGGGAGTTTTGGAGAGGGGAGAGGAGAAGTTTGAGAGAGATCGAGAGTGGGCAGGGGGAAAAGAGAGAACTAGAGAGACGAAGTGGGGGTGAAGCGCGCGCGCGGTCGTGGCCTTGAGGAGAGGGGGCGTTGGCGTCGTGGGCGGCGACGTGGGCGGCGACGTGGGGACTGCAGGAATCGAGCGGGAAAAGAAAACGAGTGGGGAAGAAGGAATAAGCGGGTCGGGTCGGGTTTGGAGAGGGGTGCGGGCTTGGGCCGGCTTGGGGAGATTTAATTCTTTAATTCCTTTTTCAAAGGAAAGAAATGGAGTGGGCCGGGCAGTGTTGGGCTGGGAGATTTAGGGGATTTGTTTAATTAATATTTTCATTTGGGCCGGGGGTTTAATATATATATATATATATATATATATATATATATAGTTTTGGTTTTTTTTTGGGTAAGGGGGAAAATAATGAAAAGAAAAATAAGGTATGGTTAGGGTTTGGGTTAGGAAATTATAAAAGGACATGGAGATTAGAAAATAGGGTTAGGGTTACAAAAGGAACCAAGATACAATGAAGGGATTAGGGTTTTATTTAAAATACTTAAACTAATTATAAGTATCAATAAGTAAATTCTGTAAGTGACCCTTAAAAACATACGGAAAAATTTGTAGTAAATTTTTGGGGGGAAAACCTGGAGACATATTTATTAAAATACGCTAATTACATATAGGGACTGGGTATTACACCTGTAGTTGCCAAAATGACTGATTGCGCTCGGTGTGACGACCTCAAGCTCGAGTCTCTGAAAATCCTCAATGATGCTCTTCTGATTGGTCAACATCATGACCACTGGCCTGCGACTGAGAGCATCTGGTATAACATTTACTTTCCCCTAGTGATACTGAAGGTCCAAGTCGTAATCCGCCATCAGTTCTAGCCATCGGCGCTGCTTCATGTTTAGTTCCTTCTGAGTGAAGACATACTTCAGACTTTTGTGATCCGTGTACACCTCCACCTTCTCGCCCAACAGGTAGTGCCTCCAGATCTTCAATGCAAAAACCACTGCAGCTAACTCCAAGTCATGCGTAGGATAGTTCCTTTTGTGATTGCTCAGCTGTCGAGAGGTGTAAGCAACCACCCGACCGTGCTGCATCAGAACACAGCCTAAGCCCTTTCCTGAGGCATCACTATGTATCACCAAACCACCGGACTCATCTGGTACTGTAAGAATGGGCGCCGTGGTTAACTTCTGCTTCAGTGTCTCAAATGCCCGGGTACACTCCTCTGTCCATACAAACGGTACCTCCTTCCGTGTTAGCCTCGTCAACGGTTCAGCGATTCTTGAAAAGTCTTGGACGGGCCGCCGATAATATCCTGCCAATCCCAGAAAGCTTCTTATCTCAGCCACTGACTTCGGTGTTGGACAATCTCTGACAGATTCTATCTTTGCCGGGTCTACTGAGATGCCTTCGCCCGAAACAATGTGTCCCAAGAACTGAACCTTGTCGAGCCAGAATTCACACTTGCTCAATTTCGCGTGCAGCTTCTCTTCCCGAAGAATTTGTAACCGTGCGCAAATGCTCGACGTGCTCCTCCCGGGTCTTCGAGTAGACTAGTATATCGTCGATAAATACAATGTCAAACGTGTCCATGAACTTTGGAAACACCCTGTTCATCAAATCCATAAATATCGCTGGAGCATTGGTAACACCGAACGGCATCACAAGGAACTCATAATATCCGTATCGGGTCCTGAAAACCATCTTGCATACATCCTCGGCTGCTACTCTGATTTGATGATAGCCAGAACGGAGATCCAACTTCGAAAATACCTTGGCCCCACTTAACTGATCGAATAAGTCATCGATGCGCGGAATTGGGTACTTGTTCTTTATTGTGACTTTGTTCAGCTCCCGATAGTCTATACACATCCGCAGCGATCCATCTTTTTTCTTCACCAACAGAACTGGTGCACTCCACGGTGAAACGCTTGGCCGGATAAATCCCTTCTCCAGGAGTTCTTCAATTTGCTTCTTTAATTCTGCCAACTCAACCGGTGCCATTCTGCACGGGGCCTTGGAAACTGGTGCCGTACCTGGAGTCAAATCAATCGAGAATTCCAAGACGCGTGGAGGTGGTAGACCTGGTAAATCTTCAGGAAACACATCCAGGAAGTCCCGAACAATCTCTGGGGCTGGGCTCTCATCAATCTCCATAGCTGTCAACTCTTTTGGCTTGGCTCTATACTTGAGTGGCTCCAAAGATTCGCTCCTGCCTTCGAAAATAAATTCTGGGTGATTGGGAATGCGGAAAATCACATTCCGTGCTCGGCAATCAATAACTGCATGGAAGGTACTCATCCAATCCATCCCGAGAATTGCGTCATAGCTGCCTGTCCCGATCAAAAGGAAATTCGCATAGAATTCCCTGCCACACACTACAACTGGACATGATCTACATTCTCGACTAGATACTATAACGCCATTACACGTATGTATTTCCAACCCTTGGTTAATGGTTCATATGGTATGGAGTGTGTATCAATGAATTGTGCAGATATGAAACAGTGCGATGCTCCAGAATCAAATAGTACTCTAGCTGGCATGGAATGTACGAGTAGAATACCTGTGACAACTTCGCCTGAAGCCTCTTCCTGCTCGGCGGTCAAAGTGAAAGCCCGTCCCTGACCGCGGCCTGTGTAGGGTTGCCTCTGCTCCTGTGATCTCTGCTGCTGTGGTCCAGACCCTCCCTGTATCTCTGCTCTCTCGGGGCAACTGCTAACTCTGTGCTGACTGGATCTGCAAATCAAACACCGCCCCTTGGCGCGGCGACAGTCCTTCTGGGTGTGCCCATCTCTGTTGTAGTAGCCGCAAATTACATTCTTGCTCTCGGGGCGATGCTGGGGCACGAATGGACGCTTCATCTGTGTCGTTCCAGACCTGTGAAATGGTATGACTCCTCGAGAAGGTGCGTGGGTGCGTGCTGGAACAACCGGGGGCTTCCTGAATTTGTTGATCAATTTCTCCTGAATTCGCGCCGCGTTGAGTACCTGTGCAAAAGTCTGCAACTCGAATGACGCGATCAACTGTTGTAGCTCGAAATCGAGTCCCTGTAAGAAGCGCCTTGTTCCCCTCCGAACGGCGGCCGAGACGTGGGACGTCTCACCTGAGGTTCAGGGCAGATGCTAATTGGTGCTATCCGTCCACCTCTCCGAAAATGCCAAGTTGATTTATGGCACCGTGTATGGAAGGTTTAGACGGATGCGGCCGATGTAGCAGACTTCGTCAGATTCCCCCTCGTTTGAGGGGTTTTTGATTGTGGGGACGCTCTTCCCTGCAGGCGCAAGCCCCTGCAGTTAATTACGCTACCGCATCGCGGTAACAACTTTCTCCTTCTCCAGCTGGTCACTTCGTGTTGTGGGTGTTTGTTTTGTTTGTGCTTGCCCGTGGATTGTGTACGGAGACAAATTTATGTTGTCGCCCGTAGGACATGGATTAATAAAAATCCGTATTTTCTTAGATTTGGGTTTGGGGTTTGGTTTAAGGACACGTTAGCCATATTTGAGGCTAAGATCAACTCAAACGTTTGTTAAGGATACGTTAGTCTGATTTGAGACTAAGATCAACTTAACGGGATCGTTTAGATCCGACAAAAGAGCGTTTGGGCTCTATTGTTCCAGTTTAGGGACATGGTGGTCCATTGCATGTATGGTCGTCGGGACCCGTCACCTCTCTGAAGATGTTGAAGGATTACAACGACAGGTGTCAGAGGAGTTCAGAGATGTACCCTTGAACCAAGGTTGATTGGGGGATTTATAGTCCAATTTGGGACTAAAGCCTGTTTGAAGGTTTAAGGATACGTTAGCCATATTTGAGGCTAAGATCAACTTAAACGGTTGTTAAGGATACGTTAGTCCAGTTTGGGACTAAGATCAACTTAACGGGATCGTTTAGATCCGACAAAAGAGCATTTTGGGGCTCTATTGTTCCAGTTTAGGGACATAGTGGTCCATCGCCAGTTTAGGGACGTGGTGGTCCATCTCCAGTTTAGGGACGTGGTGGTCCATTGGTAGTTTAAGGACATTGCGGTCCATTGGTAGTTTAAGGACATTGCGGTCCATAGGTAGTTTAAGGACATTGCGGTCCATAGGTAGTTTAAGGACGCATAAGTCCATGGGTTTAAGGACCCCACAGTCCATATGGGTGGTGTTTAAGGACGCATTAGTCCGTTAGTTTAAGGACGCATAAGTCCGCGGGTTTAAGGACCCCACAGTCCGTATCTTGGTTTAAGGACGTATAAGTCCAAGAGTTTAAGGACCCCACAGTCCGTGTTGATGTGTGGTTGTCGGGACCCGTTACCTCTCTGAAGGCGTTGAAGGATTACAACGACAAATATCAGAGGAGTTCCGAGATGTTCCCTTGAACCAATAAGTTGGTTGAAAGAGCAGATGTGCTCAGTTTAAGATGATTTGAGGACTTATGGCCAGTTTGGGCTAAGTCCAATTATGTTTGAAATATTGGCCCTTTGGGCCATTAGACATTTGTCTGGGTTCAGTCCCTCATCATTCAGCAATGTTAAACAGAGATTTGGGGGCTCTGACAACATTTTGTCTTTGATTTCCTCAATATTGAGATTCATTTGGAGGAAGGACTTTTGCCTCTGGAGAATTAACCAATTTGGCTAAAAGTAGTGTTAAACACTAGAGAACAACAGTGTTAAACACTAGAGGTAGAACTCTCAAAATTAGTGTTAAACACTAAAAGACAATCAGTGTTAAACACTGGAAATATGATCTTCAATTTGGTGTTAAACACTAGAAACAATCAGTGTTAAACACTGGAAATAAGATTTTCAAATTAATGTTAAACACTAAAGAAAGATGGGTCACGTGTGGACACGTGAGGGCGCCCTGATTTCCCTCATTTTATTCTGCAGGTAGGTGTTTAACACTTTTGATTCTGACGGCCATAACGTGTGAGCACGTGATGGAGGCCCCCGCTCTGGTCTGTTAGAATGCTCATTAGGGGTCACGTGGTGACACGTGGGGACACCCTAAATGTGAAGCCAGATCTCCTTTGTTTTATCCTCAAATCTGCGAATAAGTGTTAATTTTTCATCTTTATTTTAGAGCATCACGTGTTGGCACGTGATGGGGGTTTATGCATCGAATATTACACCACTTGCTGAGGGGTCACGTGGGGACACGTGAGAGCGCCCGAAGCTTCTTTTCTTTTGTTTTGCCATTAAGTGTTAAACACTTTCATTTTTATTTTTAGAGAATCACGTGTTGGCACGTGATGGGGATCTGTGCGCCAATTGTTAAAGCATTTGCTGAGGGGTCACGTGATAACATGTGAGAGCGCCCAAAGCTTTCATTTCCTTTGCTTTTTCTTTCTGCGTTTTGGGAGTCACGTGGGAGCACGTGAGGTGATGCTTCAAAGTTCTTTGCAGGGGATCTTTTCAAGGGTCACGTGGGGCACGTGACCCTAGTTCTTTTCATGAACAGGGATCTTTTAAGAATTGAATTCTTTGTAGGGTTAAACCCTAATTATGATTTTGGAGGAATTAAATTCCTATCGTGAAAGAATTGAATTCTTATTTAAGATGAAACCCTGATTTCTTTTCAAAGGAATAAAATTCCCAGATATGTAAAAGAATTAAATTCTTGATTAGGGTTAAACCCTAGTTTTGTTTTAGGAGAATTAATTCTCAAAACTCAATTCCCCTTCTAAGTTTAGGATCTGCATGGCAGGATCTCGACCCGATGAGAATTAAATTCTCAAGTTATGGGGAGATGTGCTCTGTGCAGATCTTCAATCAGAAGAAGAACTAAGTTCTTTTTTGTATAAGAGTTAAACTCTTGGATTTTGAGAATTAAATTCTCTGTTTGAAGTTTATCTTTTTCCCTTTTCTCACCTAGGGTTTTCTTTGTTGAGAATTAAATTCTCCTTTCTTTTCTTCCCTCTTGAGAATTAAATTCTCCTCTCTCTGTTTTTCTCTCAAAAAAGTAGATCCCTTCTCTTCTCTTCTTGGCTCCTATTTATAGGAGAAGGAAAAGAATCAATTTGTTTAGCAAATCTCTCATTGAAAGATTTGATTTGATTGTTGAGAGATTTGATTTATATTTATCATTAATCTGGGCCTTTAGATCATTCAGTGAATTTTATTCACCGTGGATTTTAAATCCAAAAGACATTCTATTTGTTATTCTGGTGAGATTTTCAGGGAAATCTTTCCTTGTCCAAGATTTTTCCATAAATTGGTGATTTTTAATCACCCTTGGATCTTTAATCCAACGGCCACCATAATCTTTTTCCATTTGGAAAGATTTAGAAGCTTTTAGAATTTTAATTCTATTTCGAAATATTTAAATGATATTTTTTTTTAGAATTTAATTATATTGAACAGCAAGGCTTTTACAGCCAGTCACGTGTTGCCATGTGACCCCCAATTGAGTCCTTTTCTCAGTGTTTACTTACGCTTCAGTTGTAACCATCACGTGTCAACACGTGACCATTGGTCACGTGTGAGCACGTGAAACCTCATTGAGGTATTTCCTTCAGCTGTTTGTTTATGCTTCAGTTTTAACCATCACGTGTCAACACGTGATCATTGGTCACGTGTGAGCACGTGATTCCTGATTTTTTATCAGGGAACAGATTTTAGAATTTAATTCTATTCATTATTTTAGAGGCCTTTAAAGCCCATCACGTGTCTGCACGTGACCCATAGTCACGTGTGAGCACATGATGCCCTATTGGGGTCTTTTCTGAGTTTATATTATATTTTTTAACTCCTCCAGCGGGTTCTTAAAAGTCCATCACGTGTGGACACGTAATTCCTCATAACTTTTGATCCCGGGTGAATTACGAGGCCCATAATATATCAAATCGAAGGGTTTTTCCAGCCGCTTTTGATACCATCAGAATTTATCTATTTCTCATTCAGGAGTTTGTCAAAAAACAGCCCGAAAGATACTGGTTCGCATTTCCTTAAGCATATCGCTGCCATTTGATACCTTGGACTCTTTTGCGCAGAAATTTTTGGCGGGAACAAATGCCCCCCACTACTTTTCCTACGTAAGTATATACGTGGGTGAAGTAGTGCAGAGTAATGCATGGCGTATGACCATTTTCGGGTTGGTATATAACTTTCAGAATCTTAATCTGAGAAGATAAGGAGCGGACACAAGCGTCGTCATTTATCATTGACTCAAATCTCGACTCTTAAGAGATATAGTTCCAAATCCTTAACTCCATGAGCCGCACCCTTCTATCTCTTTATATCTTACTCTGGCGTGGAGTAGTTTATACGCTTATGAGTAAGTTCTCCATTTCAGTGGCATGTAGCTTTGGCAAGTGTGGCTCATAGATGGTCCATCTTGACCTCTTTGCAGGGCACTGATGGCTTAGGAGACAGGGTTAGGATCTGCCACCTAAGACTTTTCAACTTTATGAGCCGTGAGGGTCTCATAAAGACTTTTCTCCCTACGGATCGAGAGGGTCTCGTAGGTGTATTTTCTCCTTAGGAGTCGTGAGGATTCCTAAGCGTGTTTCTCTTATAAGTCGTAAGGATCTTGTAAGAGAATTTTTCCCTCTTATGAGTCGAGAGGACCCGTAAGCGGTTGTTCCCCTCCTTGTCGAAATTCGACTTCGGAGAGTGAAGCCCGTGGATAGTATGCAAGAGACCATTTTGGGCCGACTTGCAGGATCCCAGTGCTTAGGAAACAGGTTTTTTAATCCCTACTGCCTAAGGCTTTATCTCACGAGTCGAGACGAATCGAGAAGTTCTCGCGAAGACATCAATTTCCTCACGAGTCGAAACGAATCGAGCAGATCTCGCAAGAATATCCTAACGTCACAGTTAACCTCTGCTCTTTACGACAGAAGTCCGTTAGGGTTTGTGGTACTTAGGGTTTTGGCCGTCGTACCGTCTCATGAGCTGATGTATTCCTCGATAGGCAATCGTGCTGTTCGAGTAGCCTTGCGACTGCCGTGTCTCTGATCCCTTCGGGGGCTGGACAAGTCGTCTTCAAGCAATCCTCCTTGGCAGTTTGACCGTCGGAGGAGCAAGCGCTAGGAATTTGCCATGCCGCTTTTTACTTGAGGTTAGGCTCATTTTGGAGAGCCCCGATGAGTCATAACCACTCCGTGCTGGTGTGGGATGATCTCCGATAGTCTTTCAGGCTTTATATGACTTTCCGTTAAGACCCTGAAGCTAGGAATTTGGCCTTTGCTTCGTTTGCCGGCATTGCGTCCTCTGTATCGAGACGAATGTCGTGGTTGTCTCTAGGTTGCTGATGAACCGTCGAGGTTTGGAACTAGGGATTTTGCCGTAGCTCCTTTTGGTGATGTTGCGTCTGCTGTATCGAGACGAACGTCGAGGTGGTGACCACTCCATGTGAGATGATCTCCGGTGGTCTTTCAGGCTTTATATGACTTGCCGTTAAGACCCAGAAGCTAGGAATTTGGTCTTCGCTTCGTTTGCAGGCATCGCGTCCTCTGTATCGAGACGAATGTCATGGTTGTCTCTAGGTTGCTGGTGAACCGTCGAGGTTTGGAACTAGGGATTTTGCCGTGGCTCCTTTTGGTGATGTTGCATCTGCTGTATTGAGACGAACGTCGAGGTGGTGACCACTCCATGTGGGATGATCTCCGATTGTCTTTTCGGTTTTATATGAGTTACCGTCAAGACGTTGAAGCTAGGAATTTGGCCTTCACTTCGTTTGGTTTGGCGCGTCCGAATCCTGTTGGAGGAAGAACGCTGGGGTGACATTTCATCAGCTGTATCGAGACGTTCGTCGAGAAGGTAACCACTTCGCGCTGGTGCGAGATGATCTCCGATTGTCTTTCAGGCTTTATATGACTTGCCGTCAAGACCCTGAAGCTAGGAATTTGGCCTTTGCTTCATCTGCTGGCATCGCGTCCTCTGTATCGAGACGAATGTTGCGGTTGTCTCTAGGTTGCTGGTGAACCGTCGAGGTTTGGAACCAGGGATTTTGCCATGACTCCTTTTTGTGATGTTGCGTCTGCTGTGTCGAGACGAACGTCGAGGTGGTGACCACTCCGTGTTGGTGCGAGATGATCTCCGATTGTCTTTCAGGCTTTATATGACTTGCCGTTAAGACCCTGAAGCTAGGAATTTGGCCTTCGCTTCGTTTGCTTGGTGTGTCCTAATCCTGTTGGAGGAAGAACGTTGTTGTTGACATCTCATCTGCTGTATCGAGATGAATGTCGTGGTGGTGACCACTCCATGTGGGATGATCTCTGATTGTCTTTTCGGTTTTATATGAGTTACCGTCAATACGTTGAAGCTAGGAATTTGGCCTTCGCTTCGTTTGCTTTGGCGCGTCTGAATCCTGCTGGAGGAAGGACGCTGGGGTGACATTTCATCTGCTGTATTGAGATGATCGTCGAGGTGGTGACCACTCCGCGCTGGTGCGAGATGATCTACGATTGTCTTTCAGGCTTTATATGACTTGCCGTTAAGACCCTGAAGCTAGGAATTTAGCCTTCGCTTCATTTACTTGTACTGTGTCTGCTGTATCGAGACGAATATTGTGGTGGTGACCACTCCATGTAGGATGTGAGGACCAGGATCCGCTCTGGACGTTTCCCACGGGGTCGAAGAGTGACGTTATCCGAATTCCACGTGACCAGGAATTTTGCTCTAGATGCTTCACACGGGTTCACTGCCATGTTAGGCGAGGACTAGGCTCCGCTCAGGATGCTTTGGACGGGTTCACTGCCGTGCTCTGCGAGGACCAGGATTCACTCTGGACGTTTTCCACAGTGTCAAAAAGTGACGTTATCCGCGTTCCACGTGACCAGGAATTTTGCACTAGATGCTTCACACGGGTTCACTGCCGCGTTAGGCGAGGACTAGGCTCCGCTCTGGATGCTTCACACGGGTTCACTACCGTGTTCTGCGAGGACCAGGATCCGCTCTGGACGTTTTCCACGGTGTCAAAGAGTGACGTTATCCGAGTTCCACGTGACCAGGAATTTTGCACTAGATCCTTCACACGGGTTCACTGCCGCGTTAGGCGAGGACTAGGCTCCGCTCTGGATGCTTCACATGGGTTCACTGCCGTGTTCTGCGAGGACCAGGATCCGCTCTGGACGTTTTCCACGGTGTCAAAGAGTGACGTTATCCGCGTTCCACGTGACCAGGAATTTTGCACTAGATGC
This sequence comes from Agapanthus africanus, assembly GCA_030015575.1. NCBI lineage: Eukaryota > Viridiplantae > Streptophyta > Magnoliopsida > Asparagales > Amaryllidaceae > Agapanthus > Agapanthus africanus. The sequence goes on from JASDDO010000024.1 coordinate 180,466,966, forward strand.
TTCACACGGGTTCACTGCCGCGTTAGGCGAGGACTAGGCTCCGCTCTGGATGCTTCACACGGGTTCACTGCCGTGTTCTGTGAGGACCATGATCCGCTCTGGACGTTTTCCACGGTGTCAAAGAGTGACGTTATCCGCGTTCCACGTGACCAGGAATTTTGCACTAGATGCTTCACACAGGTTCACTGCCGCGTTAGGCGAGGACTAGGCTCCGCTCTGGATGCTTCACACGGGTTCACTGCCGTGTTCTGCGAGGACCAGGATCCGCTCTGGACGTTTTCCACGGTGTCAAAGAGTGACGTTATCCGCGTTCCACGTGACCAGGAATTTTGCACTAGATGCTTCACACGGGTTCACTGCCGCGTTAGGTGAGGACTAGGCTCCGCCCTGGATGCTTCACACGGGTTCACTGCCGTGTTCTGTGAGGACCAGGATCCGCTCTGGACGTTTTCCACGGTGTCAAAGAGTGACGTTATCCGCGTTCCACGTTACCAGGAATTTTGCACTAGATGCTTCACACGGGTTCACTGCCACGTTAGGCGAGGACTAGGCTCCGCTCTGGATGCTTCACACGGGTTCACTGCCGTGTTCTGCGAGGACCAGGATCCGCTCTGGACGTTTTCCACGGTGTCAAAGAGTGACGTTATCCGCGTTCCACGTGACCAGGAATTTTGCACTAGATGCTTCACACGGGTTCACTGCCGTGTTAGGCGAGGACTAGGCTCCGCTCTGGATGCTTCACATGGGTTCACTGCCGTGTTCTGCGAGGACCAGGATCCGCTCTGGACGATTTCCACGGTGTCAAAGAGTGACGTTATCCGCGTTCCACGTGACCAGGAATTTTGCACTAGATGCTTCACACGGGTTCATTGCCACGTTAGGCGAGGACTAGGCTCCGCTCTGGATGCTTCACACGGGTTCACTGCCGTGTTCTGCGAGGACCAGGATCCGCTCTGGACGTTTTCCATGGTGTCAAAGAGTGACGTTATCCGCGTTCCACGTGACCAGGAATTTTGCACTAGATGCTTCACACGGGTTCACTGCCGTGTTAGGCGAGGACTAGGCTCTGCTCTTGATGCTTCACATGGGTTCACTGCCGTGTTCTGCGAGGACCAGGATCCGCTCTCGACGTTTTCCACGGTGTCAAAGAGTGACGTTATCCGCGTTCTACGTGACCAGGAATTTTGCACTAGATGCTTCACACGGGTTCACTGCCGCGTTAGGCGAGGACTAGGCTCCGCTCTGGATGCTTCACATGGGTTTACTGCCGTGTTCTGCGAGGACCAGGATCCGCTCTGGACGTTTTCCATGGGGTGAAAGAGTGACGTTATCCGCGTTCCATGTGACCAGGAATTTTGTTGATTATATCCGCATTTCACGGAGTTAGGATTTGACTCTCTGTGGGAGTACATCGTCGAGTCATGGAACTGGGAGTTGCCGCAGTTCCGCTTTGCTTGATGATTTGTCCGCTGTGACGAGACGAGTGTTGAGACGATCTCTAGATTATTTATGGCCCGTCGAGATTCGGCTTCTTCTTCTGATGAAACCTGTGGATGAGGAGTGCAACTCCTTCTTTGTTTGCGCTCCTGGATTGTATACAGGGATTGATGTACCATCACCTGTAGGGAAAAAAGTTTCATTCTTTCATCATTTTTTTATTCTTTCCGCGATGCTCTATCATTTCAGCTTTTTATATCGCGAAAATCGCGATTGCCCAATCATTTCGGCTATTTTTTCTCGGTGCCCAATCATTTCGGCTATTTATTTTATTTTTACTCGCTGTTTTTTTATTGCGAGTTGCCCAATCATTTCGGCTATTTTTCATGCATACATTTTTTTTACTTGCTGATTTTTATTGCAAGTTGCCCCATCATTTCGGCTATTTCGTATGCACGTATGGCTCGCTGTTTTTTTTATTGCGAGTGTGGAACTTGGAATCTGGTGCCAATCTCAGCATCAGCATCGCTACAACTGGAATATTTCCAGCAGCGAATCATCATTTGCCATGAAAGGACTTGGAATTTGATGCCGGTTTAGGCATCAGCATCGCTACAACTGGGATATTGCCAGGAGCGAATCATCATTTGCCTCTGTCGATGTCGAACAAAGGTGGCTTAGTAAACAGGGTTAAGGGTCCTGTCGGCTAAGGCTTTTGACTTTATGGGCCGTAAGGGTCCCACAAAGGTATTTCTCCCTACAAGTCGTGAGGATCTTGTAGGTGCGTTTTCTCCTTAGGAATAGTGGGGATTCCTAAGTGTACGTTCCCCTGTAAGTCGTAAGGATCTTACAAAAGGGTTTTCTCCTTATAAGTCGAGAGGACTTACAAGGGTTGTTTGCTGTACATGCATATCCTTAGTCACGGATGGGACTTTGTTATGTAAATATTTATTCATGCCCGTGGATTGTATACAAGGGTCAATACGAGCCGCTTGTAGGGCAATATCGAAGGTTGTGGGGGTTGCTTAAGAACAGGTTAAGGTTTCTGTAACTTAAGACTTTCAAATCTTATGAGCCGTGAGGGTCCCATAAGAGAGTTCTCCTTACGAGTCGTGAGGATCTCGCAAGTGTAATTTCTCCTTAGGAATCGTGAGGATCCCTAAGTGTGTTGCTCCCTTGTGAGTCGTAAGGATCTCACGCAGGTGGTTTCTTCTTACAAGGTTGAGAGGATCCTGTAAGTGTCTTTTAACGAGGTTGTGCCCTTTCGGGTTTTCACAAACACTCGCCGGTAGCCCTGCTGTTTTTACTCACGGAGCCCTTTCGGGTTTTCATCCGTGCCCATTTTGCTTATGGACATACCGTTTTTTTTTTCTTTTTTTTCTTTTTTAACCACGCCAGCCTGAGGATGCCGCGGGTTGATAGTAGTTTAACGACGTTTCGGTCATTTGCAAGTTTTAGGACATTGCGGTCCGTCGTTAGTGTAGGGACGTTTCGGTCCGATGCCAGTTTTAAGACATAGTGGTCCACCGTCGCCGTATTTGAGGCGAATCTCTAGTTTACTGACTTTTCGGTCTAGCATCGCCGTATTTGAGGCGAATCTCTAGTTTACTGACTTTTCGGTGTATGGGGCTTTCTCTATGAAAGAACACGATGCCCCTGGCATATCCATCTTTTTCGGAGCATGTGGTTGTGGCGGGCTCACCTTCCAGTTGTCAGACAACGCGAATTTACCCTGTTGGTATTCATCCTCAATCCAGCCTTTGAAGACATAGCAATTTTCGAGTGGGTGACCCATTACTCTGTGGTAGGGACAATAGTTAGGATTGTTAACGTCACCTGGCTGCAACGGACGTTTTGGATCTGGCAGAGTGATGAGCCCGATGCGCACTGCTATCTCGAACAATCTCTTTGTTTTATCTTTGGGAAACGAGTAAGGACGTTTCAACTTCTCATTAAGGTATCGCGGCTTGTTGTTTTGACGACAAAACGATCTCGGGTTACTCGGCTGTTGTTGAGCGTTGGTGACGAAAGTCGCTTTTCCATTCCCCTTATTCCTTTTGTTCGATCCCTTGTCTGCAGGTTCGAGATTCTTTTTGGGTAGCGTGCGATTGCGCAGCTGAACGTTCTCGCAGCTCTTCTTTTCTTCCTCTTTTCCTGAGGTGGATTCTTTGAAGGGAGGGCTGAGAGTCATTTCTTCTTCAGAATTGCTCCCGAAGGTGAGACTTCTGCCGTCAACCATGTAACCGTCGCCGGCAGTTTTCATATGCTCATTTGTCGTGTTCTGTTTCCGATGAGCTTCGCGCTTCAATCGTTGAACGTGCTGCCGGTGAGCAACGTATCCCTGCCACCAGTTTTTAAAGGCATTGCATTCTTCAGTAGGGTGTGCAATCTTCTGATGATATAAGCAGAAGTTAAGATGCATGTCCGCTTCATCAAGATATATATCGGTGGGAGAATTTCCTCTGAAAGAGGGGAGCTTCATTCCCATCGATATGGCTTTGGCGAATCTTTTCCTCATCTTGAACCTGCTTTTATTTATGGCGGATGTATTTTGATCCGGTGGGAGTGTTTCGACCCTTTCATCTAGTCGTCGGCATTTGGCCTTCTCGAATATGGCCATCTCGCGCTCTCGATCAGCTTTGCTTTTAAGACGGGCTTCGTTCAGGAAGGCATCGATCATCTCGTCTGATGGCCACAGAAGTTCTGGCTCAGGATCTGCCCCCAGCTTCTCTGTGTAAGGAGCTTCTTCGTCGTTTATCAACGAGTGAGAGATCACATGGCAGCTTGCCACATAATCTTCAGATTCATCCGACGAGTCTTCTCCATTGTCATCATCTCCGTCCTTAATGACGTGGCTGAGAAATTCTTGGCGTGTGATTGGAGTCCGCGCTTTTTGATTGTATTCTTCCAACGCGTCAATCTGCTTTTGCATGTCCGTGCACTTGTCACTAGGCTTCACGGGCTTTTTGGTCTTCTTCTTCGACGACTTTGACGGCTGAGTGTGAGCGTTTTGGCTATCATCACCGATCTTTGGAATTGGGCGCGGTTTCAGCATCCCCTCGATGATTTGAGGTTCGAGCGGGTTCTTCCATTTGACCGCCGGGCGCATATGAAGATCACTCAGCATCCTTTTGGTTTTGGATGAAAGCAAGACCTCCCATGGGGCTTCTTCAACAAAAGAACAAGTTGCCCCCGGTGTGTCTGTCTTCTTAGGAGTGTGCGGTTGTGGTGGGTTTACTTTCCACTTCTCAGACAGCGCAAACTTGCCTTGTAGGTACTGATCCTCGATCCATCCCTTAAAAACGAAGCAATCCTCGATCGGGTGGCTTACCGTTTGGTGGTATGGGCAATAATTGGGATTGTTGACATCGCCTGGCTGCAACGGACATTTTGGACTCGGCAGATTGATGAGTCTGTTGCGCACTGCCAGCTCGAATAGTCTCGTTGTTTTATTCTGAGGAAACGAGTAAGGACGTCCTAGTCTTTCCTCAAGGGATGGGCGCGAACGCATATTGTTTTGACGGACAACCGGCTTTAAGTTGCTCGACTGTTGTTGAGTCTTATCGACGAAAGTTGCTTTCCCTTTGCCCTTTTCATTCCAAGGCTCTGTCTTTGAAGAGGAAGGCCTATGGCCCATCTGGTCCATTTGGGTCAGCTTGTCAATCAAGGCCTGGAAGGTGGTCGGCTTGAAGAACATCATGAATTGGGAGATAGTTGCTTGAGGGTCGAGATTACCCACGAACATGCCTACGGCAGGAGCTTCTTCTATGCGTTGTTCGCATCTCGACCATAGGTTCCGCCACCGGATTGCATATTGCACCCATGTCTCTCCCGGCTTCACTCTGGCGTTGATCAATGCCGTGATTGGGGTGCGCTCGCTAGCACTTGCAAATCTCTGTGTAAACAGCAGCTCCATCTCTGCAAATGTTTTGACAGAGTCGTTGGGAAGCTCCGAGTACCATTCAAAGGCCGTTTCTGCTAAGTTGCCGACGAATTGGCGAAGCAACAATTTGTCATCGCCTCCAGTGTTGCCGCATAAGGCCCTGAATTGAGCGACATGCTGATGTGGATTCCATGTCCCTTTATATACGTGGAATTTAGGGATCGTATATCCTGGCGGGTAACTGATTTGGTCATACCAGCTCGGATACGGTCGTCCGGTTCTAACAATTTGCCCATCCGCTTCATTCGCCTGATGAACCCAGATCTGCTGAGCTATATATTCGTCTAGGTCAACTTTGGAGATTGCCTCCTCCTTAGCTGTTGACAGAGCCGGCGGAGGATTTGACGTTTCTCCCCTGTCGTCTTCAAGGACGATCGGAAGATCTTCAGCAGGAGGGTCCGGCTGTAACATCATCCCTACCATATCTTGGAAGAGGAGAGCCATCTGTTTTATGTTAGCCACTTGCTCTGCAGCTTCTTTGTCCCTCTTTTCGAGGACTCTGCGTAAAAAGTCAGCGTCGGTTTCTTGTTCTTGACGCTCATCCGAAGACGTTTCAGAGCTTTCTTTTGGCTTAGTGAGTGCAGCCATTGTAGTCATCATTTCCTGAAGCTTTTGTTGTTGCTCCTGGGATTTCGTCACGGATCGGGTGAGCGGTCGGTGGCCCATAGAAGTGCGGCTTTCCTCCTTTCCAGAACCCATATAAACAATGTGCAGCACCATGCCCCCAGATTTGGGGAGTTTGTATTCAGCGCTTTTATGCTTCGCCATGTTCACAGAGGCTTTTTGTGGCCTCCTTTTTTGAGTGATTGGAGTTAAGGGAGCCGTTGTAGTGGGCACCCAAGTAGCTTTTGCTTTTTGTGGTTTGACAGAGTAATCATTCCCCCGCCGAACCTTCATCTTTTTCTGTCGTCGGAGGCAGTCTTGATCAATCACCGACTCTTGGACCTGTCGCCAGACTTTGTAAATTTTAGAGGACAGCCGTTGAGGGGGCTGCTCTAGCTTCTTCTCTGGAATATTCTTCACAGATGAAGGAGTTTGCTTTAGCACCGCAGTAGAAGAGTTTCTGCGCACCGAGTTCAGCAACTCAAAGTTGTTCCTGGTTGGAACAGCAGTATCGATCCCCACCATTAGAGTTGGAGGAGTAAGTCCAGAGGGGGAGTTGCCCCCAGCCTTCCTCACTCGGCGCCAGTAGCGATGTCGGGCATGTCGTGCTGATGGAGTTGTTTCAGCTATAGGGGTGACCTCCTCATGCCCCCTGTGTTGGTCAGAATATACCGGTACCAGCTTTTTAAAGATCGACGTCCGTTGAATGGGGACGATCAATTTGTCAGAAGCGGACTTCTGAACATGGGAAGTAACCTTGGTGATTTTGCCAGGAACGGGAGTTGGAATGGCTATCCGCTTCGGGATAACGCCTTCTAGTATGGCAGGCTTCTTCATGAGCCTGTTAGAGCTCTAGCCTAGTCCGTTGAAAACAGAAGCAGTGGAGTTGGACGACCCGTTGAGAGGGGTCGCGACAGTGGTAAGTCGATCGAAGACCGACTTCTTTGGAGCTTCTTGCAATGTCATTGGGGCGTTGAAGCTCATTGGTGGGAGCATGGTCCCAAAAAATAGTCCAGTGGTGGCTTGAGCCACCTGCTCCACCGGCATCTTGAAAAGGGAGGCCGCTTGGGGCCCATAAGTCACTCCTCCAGCAATGACGGAGCGAGAGTTATCGCTGCGGGTGGTGCAGTTCGAAGCCATCGATTTTCTGTTTTCTGCATAAAGCAAGACACCAAATCTTAGTACCTTGAATCCAAAGGCAATCACAGCAAACCTCGATTTGTTCGCGAACACGACACACGAACTGTGGAGTGGAAAGAGGAACAGGTCCCACCGGGCGTGCCAGAATCTGTTCCCCTCCAAACGGCGGCCGAGACGTGGGACGTCTCACCTGAGGTTCAGGGCAGATGCTAATTGGTGCTATCTGCCCACCTCTCCGAAGATGCCAAGTTGATTTATGGCACCGTGTATCGAAGGTTTAGACGGATGCGGCCGATGTAGCAGACTTCGTCAGATTCCCCCTTGTTTGAGGGGTTTTTGATTGTGGGGACGCTCTTCCCTGCAGGCGCAAGCCCCTGCAGTTAATTACGCTACCGCATCGCGGTAACAACTTTCTCCTTCTCCAGCTGGTCACTTCGTGTTGTGGGTGTTTGTTTTGTTTGTGCTTGCCCGTGGATTGTGTACGGAGACAAATTTATGTTGTCGCCCGTAGGACATGGATTAATCCAAATCCGTATTTTCTTAGATTTGGGTTTGGGGTTTGGTTTAAGGCACGTTATCCATATTTAAGGCTAAGATCAACTCAAACGTTTGTTAAGGATACGTTAGTCTGATTTGAGACTAAGATCAACTTAACGGGATCGTTTAGATCCGACAAAAGAGCGTTTGGGCTCTATTGTTCCAGTTTAGGGACATGGTGGTCCATTGCATGTATGGTCGTCGGGACCCGTCACCTCTCTGACGACGTTGAAGGATTACAACGACAGGTGTCAGAGGAGTTCAGAGATGTACCCTTGAACCAAGGTTGATTGGGGGATTTATAGTCCAATTTGGGACTAAAGCCTGTTTGAAGGTTTAAGGATACGTTAGCCATATTTGAGGCTAAGATCAACTTAAACGGTTGTTAAGGATACGTTAGTCCAGTTTGGGACTAAGATCAACTTAACGGGATCGTTTAGATCCGACAAAAGAGCATTTTGGGGCTCTGTTGTTCCAGTTTAGGGATATAGTGGTCCATCGCCAGTTTAGGGACATGATGGTCCATCGCCAGTTTAGGGACGTGGTGGTCCATTGGTAGTTTAAAGACATTGCGGTCCATTGGTAGTTTAAGGACATTGCGGTCCATAGGTAGTTTAAGGACGCATAAGTCCATGGGTTTAAGGACCCCACAGTCCTTATGGGTGGTGTTTAAGGACGCATTAGTCCGTTAGTTTAAGGACGCATAAGTCCGCGGGTTTAAGGACCCCACAGTCCGTATCTTGGTTTAAGGACGTATAAGTCCATGAGTTTAAGGACCCCACAGTCCGTGTTGATGTGTGGTTGTCGGGACTCGTTACCTCTCTGAAGGCGTTGAAGGATTACAACGACAAATATCAGAGGAGTTCCGAGATGTACCCTTGAACCAATGAGTTGGTTGAAAGAGCAGATGTGCTCAGTTCAAGATGATTTGAGGACTTATGGCCAGTTTGGGCTAAGTCCAATTATGTTTGAAATATTGGCTCTTTGGGCCATTAGACATTTGTCTGGGTTCAGTCCCTCATCATTCAGCAATGTTAAACAGAGATTTGGGGGCTCTGACAACATTTTGTCTTTGATTTCCTCAATATTGTGATTCATTTGGAGGAGGGACTTTTGCCTCTGGAGAATTAGCCAATTTGGCTAAAAGTAGTGTTAAACACTAGAGAACAACAGTGTTAAACACTAGAGGTAGAACTCTCAAAATTAGTGTTAAACACTAAAAGACAATCAGTGTTAAACACTGGAAATATGATCTTCAATTTGGTGTTAAACACTAGAAACAATCAGTGTTAAACACTGGAAATAAGATTTTCAAATTAGTGTTAAACACTAAAGAAAGAGGGGTCACGTGTGGACACGTGAGAGCGCCCTGATTTCCCTCATTTTATTCTGCAGGTAGGTGTTTAACACTTTTGATTCTGACGGCCATCACGTGTGAGCACGTGATGGAGGCCCCCGCTCTGGTTTGTTAGAATGCTCATTAGGGGTCATGTGGTGACACGTGGGGACACCCTAAATGTGAAGCCAGATCTCCTTTGTTTTATCCTCAAATCTTCGAATAAGTGTTAAACACTTTTCATCTTTATTTTAGAGCATCACGTGTTGGCATGTGATGGCGGTTTAAGCATCGAATATTACAACACTTGCTGAGGGGTCACGTGGGGACACATGACAGAGCCCAAAGCTTCTTTTCTTTTGTTTTGCCATTAAGTGTTAAACACTTTCTTTTTTATTTTTAGAGCATCACGTGTTGGCACGTGATGGGGATCTGTGCGCCAATTGTTAAAGCATTTGCTGAGGGGTCACGTGATAACACGTGAGAGCGCCCAAAGCTTTCATTTCATTTGCTTTTTCTTTCTGCGTTTTGGGAGTCACGTGGGAGCACGTGAGGTGATGCTTTAAAGTTCTTTGCAGGGGATCTTTTCAAGGGTCACGTGGGGCACGCGACCCTAGTTCTTTTCATGAACATGGATCTTTTAAGAATTGAATTCTTTGTAGGGTTAAACCCTAATTATGATTTTGGAGGAATTAAATTCCTATCGTGAAAGAATTGAATTCTTATTTAAGATGAAACCCTGATTTCTTTTCAAAGGAATAAAATTCCCAGATATGTAAAATAATTAAATTCTTGATTAGGGTTAAACCCTAGTTTTGTTTTAGGAGAATTAATTCTCAAAACTCAATTCCCCTTCTAAGTTTAGGATCTGCATGGCAGGATCTCGACCCGATGAGAATTAAATTCTCAAGTTATGGGGAGATGTGCTCTGTGCAGATCTTCAATCAGAAGAAGAACTAAGTTCTTTTTTGTATAAGAGTTAAACTTTTGGATTTTGAGAATTAAATTCTCTGTTTGAAGTTTATCTTTTTCCCTTTTCTCACCTAGGGTTTTTTTTGTTGAGAATTAAATTCTCCTTTCTTTTCTTCCCTCTTGAGAATTAAATTCTCCTCTCTCTGTTTTTCTCTCAAAAAAGTAGATCCCTTCTTTTCTCTTCTTGGCTCCTATTTATAGGAGAAGGAAAAGAATCAATTTGTTTAGCAAATCTCTCATTGAAAGATTTGATTTGATTGTTGAGAGATTTGATTTATATTTATCATTAATCTGGGCCTTTAGATCATTCAGTGAATTTTATTCACCGTGGATTTTAAATCCAAAAGACATTCTATTTGTTATTCTGGTGAGATTTTCAGGGAAATCTTTCCTTGTCCAAGATTTTTCCATAAATTGGTGATTTTTAATCACCCTTGGATCTTTAATCCAACGGCCCCCATAATCCTTTTCCATTTGGAAAGATTTAGAAGCTTTTAGAATTTTAATTCTATTTCAAAAGATTTAAATGATATTTTTTTTTAGAATTTAATTATGTTGAACAGCAAGGCTTTTACAGCCAGTCACGTGTTGCCACGTGACCCCCAATTGAGTCCTTTTCTCAGTGTTTACTTACGCTTCAGTTGTAACCATCACGTGTCAACACGTGACCATTGGTCACGTGTGAGCACATGAAACCTCATTGAGGTATTTCCTTCAGCTGTTTGTTTACGCTTCAGTTTTAACCATCACGTGTCAACACGTGATCATTGGTCACGTGTGAGCACGTGATTCCTGATTTTTTTATCAGGGAACAGATTTTAGAATTTAATTCTATTCATTATTTTAGAGGCCTTTAAAGCCCATCACGTGTCTGCACGTGACCCATAGTCACGTGTGAGCACATGATGCCCCATTGGGGTCTTTTCTGAGTTTATATTATATTTTTTAACTCCTCCAGCGGGTTCTTAAAAGTCCATCACGTGTGGACACGTAATTCTTCATAACTTTTGATCCCGGATGAATTACGAGGCCCATAATATATCAAATCGAAGGGTTTTTCGAGACGCTTTTGATACCATCAGAATTTATCTATTTCTCATTCGGCAGTTTGTCAAAAAACAGCCCAAAAGATACTGGTTCGCATTTCCTTAAGTATATCGCTGCCATTTGATACCTTGGACTCTTTTGCGCAGAAATTTTTGGCGGGAACACGCCTGGCCTTGGTGGCCTCTGAAGCGACCATGTACGGAGCAAATCGGTTCAGACGGTTGAATTCTACCGCATATACGTCCACGTGATGGCCATTCTGCTTCAGTATGATGAATCTTTCTTCCATCTCTGCCTTGGCGATGGAAGGGAAATAGTGGTCCAAGAAGCACTCCTTGAATTTGCTCCATTCGATTAGCCTTTCTAGTCTGCTTTCTTCCACTGACCACCAAGTACGGGCTTCATCTTCCAACTGGATCTTTATCACATTCACTTTATCTTCCTCTGGTACCCTGGCGGCCGTCAGTAAGTTCTCCATATTAACCAGCCATTGCTCGGCCTCGAGTGGTTCGGCTAGGCCCGTTAATGCAGCTGGATGCAACCTCCGGAAATCTGATACGGTGCCAGCCCTGGCAGAAAACGCTGATGGAGCAGTGCCCTCGGGGGCGGTAATGAGTGCGGATGATCCCCCTACAACGGTAATATCCCTGAGTCCCTCGGTGAGTAGGTCCGTCTTTCTCTCCTGAGCTTTTGCGAGAGACGTCAGTGCACTAAGTATCCTCTCCGTGCGATCCTGAGAACTTGAGTCCGAGGAGTGGTCATTCGGGGACGTCATATCGCTGGAAGATATTAAAAGGATATAATTATATACAAGGATGGAAGACAGGGACAGTGAAGCGAAAATAATGTAATACAATGTAGTTAATATTATCCCTTACTACTAAATGCGGCTCTGATACCAACAAAACCATGTCACGCCCCGCTTCCCAAAATACGGAAAACGAGGGATGACTAGGCCAGCCATGCTCCTACAGTCAAGGAATAATCCCGCCGTAATCACACTTCGGCTTCTAGCATTACATGGTAATCAGTAAACAAAGCACAGAAGTTAAGGGAATACATCACTAAATTATTACATTACCTTTCATTGTTCACAATATACAATAAAACAAGAAAAGAACTAATAACCAAGTTCGAATACAAGGTCTCTTTAGGGAAAGCAGAAAAGATGAAAGAGGTACTCCTGACTAAATCTCCGCTAGCTCGAAGGGTAAGTCCGACTCCTGCGCTGGTTCTTCCTGGAGGTCTGAGCATGCATACTCAGGTCGTCAGAGCGACGTAATAGCAATATTATAGTAGTGACATGAAACAGACAAATAAGATAATAACAGTGGAAGTAAAATGCAGGTAATCACTATATCACTAACTGATGCAAAGTATGATCTGTATCCCTATCAGTCTCTAAGTCATGTTTGAAATCGAGTTATGGAAAGGAGGATCATGTTTAACGAGGATCTCGTATATACCCGAGACTACGGCCCGCATCGCCCGGGATATAAACCTGTCAGCCGGACCGCTAGGCCCTACCTAATATATATAAGAGTCGCTGTTCGAATGATCATCCTCTAAATCACTGTCCTCGCAAAATACGATGCTCTTTCCACTTCGATTTCTCCCCTTTTCCCAGGTTTTCACTATTGATGTGTATGGTCTAGTCGTGTACAAGTATGCACCAATCACACGGTTTTGTCACTGTTCACTCTATTATTCACTGTCACGAATCATTCACTTTTTCATTGGCGTACTTGACACTCCTAAACCAATACCATTCATGCACGATAATGCATTGTACACTGAATAATAACGCGCACTATCACTATGTATATGGCAATCGGGTAAGATATGTGCATTTATATAGTTAACAAGTCATGTGTAATATGAACTATTATGCACCTTATGAGCTTATAAAAATTTTAGTAAATCATACGTTCAAAATTCAGTGAAACGATACAAAGATGGTAACAAGTTGACTCAGTCGGAAGTTTATAAAAATTTATTTCAGTGCAATTGGATTTTGGTTTTTCAAGTTACAGCCGTTTCATTTTAAGTGTTTGCTGCAGGAAATTCAGTTTCTGAACTGAACGTCCGTTTCGCGACACGATTTTCTCCCTGTTGGGATCAGAATTTAGCGACGCTATAGTTGAATGAAATTTATGTTTTTCAATAGGGTTTCCAACGCATCAGACGTATTTTCAATCGCGTCTCTACATCAGAAGTTATGCACTATTCAACAATAGGGTATCAGTTCTGTTTTAGTTTGGGACTGCTATACGTCCTGTTCTTTTAAACTGCAGTTTAAATAGTAAACGATGGTAAAAAGGGGTGAAACAACTTTCATTATTTTTCTAACTGTTTCATCTTCACTAAAGTATAGGGTTCCGCAATATACAACTTCAAGCAGCAAAGGGGTAAGCACTACGAGATAGAAATCAACAGCCAGAGCTGCTCTGGATTGCAGTCCAGAGCCGCTCTCCAAACTTGTTTCCGTCGTCTTTTCAGTATAAAAACAATTTAAGACTTTTATGGGGTTCTAGGTCATCGAGTCGGATTCGATTCGAGCCCTAGAAAGCATCATTCCAATTTTTCAACAATTAATTATGATTTTTACAAGTTTCAGACGCGGGAAATTTTCAGTTTTAACGGATGTAATCGGGGATGATTGTTCGAGTCAGTAAGGATTACATTTTCCAATCAAATTTTAACACAATGTTCATTATCATATGGTCCAGATTATATGATCAATTTCCGTCAGTTTAATGGAAGGTTTTCGTTCGGGTTTTGCATCAAACAATTGTGTCATATAAGTTTTCACAATTGTAAACATGGAATTAATAGGATTTCGAATTGTAACGGAATAATCTAGCATGTAGCAAGTAGGGTACTTGCCTGGAGACGCGTTGGGGACGCACGGCAGCAGCAACGTACACGAACGCGCGACGAGCGGCACGGTTTGGGTTCACGGCCTCGGTTCGAGTTTGGGTGCATCGTTGGTGTTGTCCGGGGGATGGCTCGTGATCACTGGAGGCGGAGTGGGGTGCTGTGGATCTCCTGGGAGTGTGCTGGGGTCGGCGGTGGTCGGCGGAGGTAGCTCTGGTGATGGGTGCAGTGGGGGGTTCGAGGCTCAGGTGCTTGGAGTTTGGTGTGGGTTGCAGCGAGGGAGTGAAGTAGTGGGGCTCGGGTTTTGGAGATGATGGTGATGCAGAGGATGCAGAGGTCGACGGGGTAGTGGGGAGCTCGCCACCGTGATGCTGTGCAGGGGGCTCTGCGGTGGCCTGAAGATAGTGGATGGGTTTAGGATGCTAGGTAGAGAGGGGAGATGGGGTCGACTGTGAGATGAGGATTCGACTGAGGCGTGACAAGGTGATAGTCGTCGTCGGCGGCGGCGGCGACGGGGTGTAAGGGTTGAAGCTGGGAGTTTTTTTTTTGGAGAGAGGAGAGGAGGAGTTTGAGAGAGATTGAGAGTGTGAGGGGGAGAGGGTTAGAGCGACGAGGAGTGGGTTGATAGGCGCGCGCGAGGTCGTGGTCGGGGTCGTGGTCACGAGCGGGGCGTTGGCAAGGCGACGTGGGCGGTGACGTGGGGACGCCCGGAGGAAAAAAAAGGAGCGGGAAAAATTTTTTGTGGGGAAGAAGAGAAACTAACGGGTTGGGTAGGGTTGCGTCGCGGGTAAGGAGGAAAGGAGTTGGGCCGGGGGATTTAATTATAGGTTTTATTTTATTATCTGTTGGGCTGGCTGGGGAAGGTGCTGGGTTGATTTGGTTTAGGATTTAATTACTTGGTTTTATTATGTTGGGCTGGGGGGAGTATTTATATATATTTGGTTTTGGTTTTAATTTATTTGTTTGGGCTTTGATTTTAATTGTTTAGGAAAAACAATTATTAAAACCTAAGCAACCAAATACCTACAAAATTATGAGGATAAACAGGAAAACATTCGGGGACTTGGGAAATATAGAAAATTTTCATTGATGGAAACGAGGATTTACAATTCTCTACATTGAACTCTTGTCAAATACCACCATAACCCCAACCCTAAATTCAAAATCTTAAACTCGACTAGGAAAACCATAAGTTTTACAAAATTTACCCTAAAATAAAAACTTCAACACATTGAAATCGAAATGTAAACATAAAACTAGTTCAAATTAAATATTAAACTTGCGCGTATGATACTCGATGAAAATATAAAATTTTCATATTATCGTCGCTAATCATATGTGAAAATGAAAACGTGACTTAGTCCCTGTCTATCGATTAATATACATTCGGTGTTCATCGTGACATAGAACTACATGAAAGGTTGTTAAACACCGGATGCTATCGTTTGGTTTCTAACAACCGTCGCGTAGTCTATGTGACGAGAATTAATATTCGATCATACAATAACGGATAGATTTGTCTCTTGTAGAAAAGTTAAGAATGTATAAAGCAGACACCTGTATTCACTTGTGTTTTTTTCGTTTTGGGATATTTTTTCGGTACCTTTCTGCTGGTTCTCCGTGTACAACAATAGATTAAATGTTCGTTTCAATAGTGTTTTATAGCATTGAAACGATTATATATTCTATCACAGTGTTCTTGGAGAATAGTGGGGAGGTGCTGCCGAAATTTTCTCGAAATGGATGAAAGCATAAGTGAATGGGTGTATGTTTTATACATTCTTAATGGGATAGGTGGCTTACCCTACAGCCGTTACCCTCAACTTCCAATAAAAAACATTTAATATTATCATCATCTTTCTTGGAAGAAAAATCCAACTCTCGAGCTTTGAGATTAGAAGAAGAAAGTTCTCAATAGAAGTTGGAGGAGATTAGAATGAGAAAGTTCTCAATAGGAGTTGGAGGAGAGCCCAATCCATTAACAATTGAAACCAAACATAACTAAGTCATCAATTAAACTTAACACTAACGTTTCTTATTATTCGTCTATCTCGTATTTGTCACGAAATCTTAATTTCGTGACTCTTATCTATAGGAACCTTGCTACGTTCCATTTTCTTCCAATATGGCATTCCCGTACCTCCATGATAAGAGTTGGATGTACGTTGACATTTTCTCGAGAGCCACCAGTTTTTTCTTAACGGTGTTTACTTTATCACCGATTTTTCCTATGCACGTCTTGGGATACCGAAAAAGCATGAAATCTATTGTCCTTACTATAAGTGTATGAACACGCGATTGTAGAAGAAGTCGGATATTGAGTTACATATCATGAAAAATGGTTTCCTTAAAGATTACAGTAAGTGGGATATTCACGGAGAAAAGGACGATGAAGAGCCAGTGCAAGAGACGGAAAATGAATTCATTGAAGCGGAAACCGAAGAGTGGAAATGGATAGTAGAAGAAGAAGAGGAGGAGGAGCGGTGGTTTGAAGAAGACGAAGTCGTCGAAGACAATGATGCTGTGTTCGCACCGGTCGATGATATGGATGGGCTTATAAATACCGCCGGACTTCCTTATGATACGGAAAGCACTAGACCCGTGTTATTGGAGAAGTATAAGGCTTCCTCGAGAATCCCTCTATATCCAAATTGTAAAGGGTTTTCGATACTATCCTTTTTCATACGTCACTCCCAGATCAAGTGCAAGAAAAGATGGAGTGACCAGTCTTTCACCGATCTCCTAGTATTGCTGAAGGAAGCTTTTCCCGGCCAAAACGAAGTGCCACCGAGCTGGTACGGGGCGCAAAAAATAATCACAAACATCGGCCTAAAGTGTGACAAGATACATGCATGCGAGAATGACCGCGTTTTGTTCCGAAAAGAACACGCTACACTCAAAAGCTGCCCAGTGTGCGAGAAAAATCGATTCAAGCCTAAGAAAGTCTTCCGTTCGAGTGATGTTCCCGTGAAGATTTTTCATCATTTTCCGTTAATATCGAAACTGCAACGGTTATTTATGTGTGAGGAGATGACATCCAAAATGCAGTGGCACCATAAAGCGCCTCTTGAAGAGGGAAAAATGAGTTATCCTATAGATTAGATATTGTGGAAAGCTTTAGATGAAAAACATCTTTCGTTCAGCGCAGACTCTCATAACGTGAGGCTGGGGATTGTGAGCGACGGTTTCAGTCCATTTGGGATGGTTCGTAGTAGGCGTACTCACAGTACTTAGCCCGTTGTGGTGACTATATATAACCTGCCGCCATAGAAGGCTATGACACAGTCTTATTTCAAGTTCGTGCTTTTATTCAATGGTCTTTCGTCTTCTAGGAAAAATATCGATGTGCACCTTCAACCCTTGATCGATAAGTTAAAGATGCTGTGGGAACCTGGTGCGAGAACCTATGACGCAGACGGTAAACAAGTTTTTCAGATGCGTGGTGCTTTAAATTGGACGGTTAATGATTTTCCTACCTATGGCATGCTGTCAGGGTGGACAGCTCAAGGTAAGCTTGCTTGCCCAAGTTGTCATATTCATACAAGCAGCGTACGCTTGAAGTTTAGAGGGAAAGAGTCGTTTATGGGTCACCGCCGATTCTTACCTATAAATCATAGATTCAGAAAGAATAAAAAAATGTTCAATGGTAAGACGGATACCGGTATGCCTCCTGAATCATTATCCGGTAACGACATACTGTAACAATGGAGTGGTTTTCAGAATATCACATTCAGAAAGAAACAGAACAAAGATACAATACCATGCCCATCTGGCTGGAAGAAGCTTAGTGGTTTGTTTCAGCTTCCGTACTGGTCTGATCTACCGATGCGCCATAATTTATATATCATGTATATCGAGAAGGGCGTCTCCGAGCACATCATCAATCTTCTGCTGTGTAAGGATGGAAAAACAAAGGACAATCTCAATGCCTGCCGTGATTTGACGAATTTGGATGGTATGTCCATTAGAAAAGAATTACAATCTCGGCCTGTGGCTGGTAAACCTAGTTATTACGAGATCCCAACGCCAATCTACAACATGAACAAAGAGGAGAAACGCCAGTTCTTGCATGTGTTGAAAGAATTGAAACTCCCCAACGGTTTCTCATCAAACATTTCTAAACAGGTGCAGGTAGAAAACGGAAAAATTGTAAGACTCAACAGCTACGATTACCACATATTGATGTAGCATCTTCTTCCTTTATACATCAGAGTATCGGTAAAACCAAAAGTTGGTCTCGTGGTTAACGACATTTGAACATATTTTCGCCAATTGTGTTCTTAAAACGTGGACGTCAATGAGACAACAGAGCTCGAAAAATATATTCTTTTGATCCTCTGCAAGTTCGAAACTTTCTTTCCACCTTCCTTTTTCGTTATTATTTTTCACTTGTCCATCAATCTGGCAACCGAGGTCAGGATTGGCTGTTAGGTCTATTACCGTTGGATGTATCCAATCGAGGGGTATTATTGACGTTTATTATTCATCATTTAAATTGCAAAGAATTATCATGAATTATTAATATCTATTATTTTTAATAGATATCTGTTAACTTTAAAAAACTATATCCACAATAAAAATCGTCCTGAAGGTTCGATTGCGCAAGGTTATCTCCTAGAAGAAGTCACGTCTTTCTGTGCTAATTTCCTGAACGACGATACCAGGACGAAGCTGAACAAACAACAGAGTGTTCCTGACGGTCCAATTAGAGCAGGAAGGCTAAAAACATGTCAAACGATCTCGCAGCCAATGTACATACATACATCTTGATAAATATCGAATGTTTTGCTAAATATGTAGAGCAAGTGTTTATTATTTCATCGTTTTAAACATTCGAAATTAAATTTAATCTAATTAATATAACTGTATATTAACGAACAGAGCGCACAAAGATATACTCAAGAGATCGAATCCTAGGACGTAGTCGAATGATAGGATCGAAGAAGAACAGATGCGCACTTTCACCGCTTGGGCTATAAAAAAGTCAACGAACAATTGAATCGTGGAGAGTGGATTGATAGAGAGATCCACGATCTTTTAAACGGTCCAACGATTGCAGCTAGGTTTTACAACGGGTACTGGATATCTGAATATAAATTTGAGGTAGAAAATACGGAACGTATTAGAGCTACGAAAAATAGCGGCATCGCAACCGTCGACGAGCATAGAAATCCCCACTACGGTGTTCTTGAGGAAGTTATAGCGGTCTCATACCAACATATGACAGCCCCATTTCATATATTCAAATGCAGATGGTACGATACCAAGTTTGACCGGGGTATGAAGGTCGATCAATACGGTTTGACTTTGGTGAACACCAAATGGATGTTACCAAAATACGATAGCTTTATCTTTCCCACAATGGCAACACAAATATATTATTTTCGGGACTTACAGAAGGTTGACTGGGATGTTGTTTATCGTTGGAAACCGAGAGATTATTATAATGTGCCGACGTTGAATGGCTCTGAAGATTAGAGTGACGATGAAGAATTCGCGATAAATATGTCTCAGTCTAGCTTTATCTTTTCATGCCGCCCATCCATACATTTGTAAGAAGTGACATCGGCCTATTGATCGTCACGGATCAAGATTTTAAGAATCCACCCAATGAATCTTCAGATAATATACCACATAAACGGGTTAGGTAATGAAGTTAAATTAAATATTCTAAATTGTATAATGATTATAAATAATGAAATAACGTTTAGATATATATGTAAGATTTGATCATGGGCAAAGGCAAAGGCACTAAATGCCACAAGAGACAGCGTCTATAGGACATTTTGAGTCGATCCATACCCGCCGACGAGACTGTCTCAGGACCCTCAGCAGGCACGGGAGCACCAGCAGCCGCGTCTATCTCTAGCAGTGCTCCTCTATTACTGCTACATCACCCCCATTCCCCTTACTCATTCTGTATCACCCTCGACTGTCCCTACTATCCTTACTAGCGCTCCCCATACTACCGCCAGATCACTCGCAGCGTCGCCACTTCCCCTACCCCTATTAGTGCGTCAGCGGGTTCTCATATCCCATTCACTCCTGCGCATTGGTGCATAGTTTACTCATTTAAAATTTTATATATCATTACAATATAGGCGGATATTGAATCATCTAATAGTTTATTGTTTATAGATTTGCATTCTACTCACAGGATGGCGTCTGGCACCGGTTTTAGCGCCACGTTGTGGACGACAGGTATAATTGGTATTTCTTAAAGGTTTTAAATAACTATTGTAATTTAAATTTATCAAATTCTATATTCATATTCTAAATATTATAATATTGTGTATGCATATTTATATTTTCGTAGGCTTGAGCAGTGTTAGGACACGAGGTCTTACTGGACCCGACTGCTGCAGGCCGCCTGAGGATGCTGGGTCGTGGGATCTGTATTTTGAAGTGAAAGGCGTGTCTGTTGGAGAGCATGCGATCAAGTGAGGGGATTATGTTGGGCAGGAGATCTGTACTTATTATAAGTACCCGCTCCATATTCGGTGGAATAAGGTCCAGACCGAGCGTGCTACGCTGTTTTTTGGGTCAGATGAGGTATGACATATCCATTCACACATTAAAATTTCAATCGTCGTTATATACATATACATATAATTATTTGTTTAATATATTTAAATTTCAGACGAGGAAGAATTACAGATTCGTTGGCGAGCCCGGCGAGGATGGCGTGTACAGGCCATTCAATATAGATCGCGTCCTTTCTCACTTCCTAGACCAGTGTGTGATCAAGCGACATTGTAGATAGGAAGTGAAGAGTGAACTTTACCTTTCCTGCGCCGTGGCGACCAAGGATCAGCGGAGACACTTGATGGAGGCCATAGCGCTGGATATCCCGAGAGAGGTTTGGCTGCTTCTTGTCGCCTATTTTGAGCGTGATGATGTGCAGACATCAATTTAATTTTTAAGATTTTAACAATATAATATGAAATCATATTCTAAACTATATTATAATCTTTATTTTTGCAAAACAATGTCAGTTCAAAATAAGCAGAATCGGAACAACGGCATACGAGTGTTGGGGGTCAAAATTTGCACCCCGTTGCCAAACTCAAAAATCAAAACCAAACTTAAAATCAGAGCCAAAATTAAAATAAAAACCCAAGTGGGCCCAAACCCAAACCCGAGCCCAAGTCAAGCCGAAGCATGAAGAGGGGGCCGACTAAAAAAAGAAAAGAGAAAGAAAAACTAAATGTAATTTTTGTTTTGCAATAAGCCAATTTTTGTTCAAGCCATGGGGCTAAATGTAAAAAATGTAAGCCTATAAAAGGCCTCACATGATGATTTGATAACGAATCTTAATTCTAATTCTCCAAAAACAAAATCTTGAGTTTTGAGCTATATTTTATTGTGCAAGTCTCTTTCTTCTTCCTCCTTACTTTTTTTAAAGCACGCACGTCAGGAGGCCTTAAAAAAAGGGGAAAAGAGCCCCTTTTGATCTTCAAAAGTCAAAATATTTGTGTTTTTGGACTGTTTCTTCTTTGGGTTTTGACCCTACGTTCAACATGCTAGGTGCCCATTTGGTTAGGTGCACACCCCGTTTGGTGTACATTGAACCAAGTGCGCACCGGCCCAGGTGCGCACTTCCCTAAGTGTGCACCTTACTAGACCTTTTGGCCCATTCGGGACCCTTTGGCTCCCTTCACTCCCTTGCACCTTACTACATACGCACCTTGATATGTGCACGTCTCGGAAGGCGTGTACTTGTCATGTGCGTTCCTTTACTAGGTGCGCATCTTGCAAGGTACGCGTTTTGGCAGGTGCACACTTGTCACGTGCGAACTTGATATATATACACTCATCACTTCTAACGGGGCGCTGTCCTTCACCCTGCAAAAGGGATGCTAGCCTCCTTGACCCCCAGCCCTCTGTCCAGGTAGCGGGACCCCCGTAAAAACTCTACGAGGCCCCCGATATGCCCGAAGCACTCTCAAACTTGTTCCCGAATACAACACGCACATATTGCATATTAAGTTCGCATGATCTGTTTGAATTGTTAATAGGAAGTTCTCTCGCTCCAAAAGCGAGAGGTAATTAACGGTTTCTTAGTTCGCGGATGCCGGAGATTCGGATCCCCACAATCATTAAACCCCTGTCTATCCAAACAGGAGGAATCTGTAATATACGTGACAAGCGACGTGTATTCCTATCTCAATAGAGTGTGAGAACGCGCTATTTCGATCCAAGGGAAGCACTCGTAGGCCAACACTCGTTGGCACTTGGTGAGTATTTCGACGCTTAATTCCATATATTTTTTATATTGTAAATTAATTATTAAATTAAATCCTAATTTCATCGTAGAGAAAGAAAGACCCTGTCAACTACAATGAATCCAAGGGATGGGCCGCGTTACATAAGAGCATGGGCGCATATATGGTAAGATTCATATAATCAAGTTGACTATGTATTTTAAGTTAGCACCTCTGTGTGTGTGTATGTAACGACCCTAGTATTACTGTACCTTCGTGTTTTCTTTCTTTAGTAAAATATTGTATTTATTTATTCTTAGTATTTTTGTATATTTTGTTTTTTATAAATATATTATTTTATTCTTCTATCTATTTTTCCCAAACTCGTTTCTTTAAAACTAAATTTTAACCTTTTTTCAAATTAAACATAAGACCTAACCCAGCCCATAACTCAAATCCAATTTCATTTTCATTTTCTTTAATAAATCTATGAGCCCAAAAGCCCACTTTCTTTTTAAGCAACATCATATATATAATTCTTATTAAATATGCATATGAACAACTTTGTAGTTCATTAGTTAAGTCTTTGCATTGTTATTCCATAGGTCACATGTTCAAATTCTCATTCTTGCAATTATTTTTTTTATCAATTTTTTATTCTTCTCATAACTTACAAATGAGACCTTTCATTTCCAAAATGAATGATGACCTTTCATTTCTCTTTAATTCCCATATTGAATGCATATATTATTATACATAATTCACCATTACACCATCTTTATTTGTCCTCCTCTATCTTTTCCTTCCTCACATTTTTCTATCTGTCACTTCTCCCCCTTCACTTAGAGTCCAAGAGGAAGAATATAAAGAAGTTTTTAAGAAGGTCTCGCTGGTAACGCGGGGCTATCGGTGGATAGACAAGCCTGGTGATAATACTGGCTTGTGTATGTAAGTCCCTTCTCTCTCCTTCCCCCATCTCTTATTTTCCACTTGTCATACCTCGTGAACCCTCTATTCTTTTCATATCGTAATCTTTAAGAGAAGATAAATATAAACATATACATAGATATAAGTCTAGATATATATTGTTTTATATGGTTTAATAATACCTTATTGCATCTTATTCAAATTAAAGTGTTTTTAATTCTTTGTTCATGACTATGAATGTTTATTACAAGTTATGAGAACACAAATTTCATGCCACAATATATCTATAATGTCTCACGAAATTATTTTATTTATTAAAATAAAAATAGAAGCCTGCATAAAATACTAGTTAATCTTTTTGCCGATTTTAGTATACACATCAATACCTTTAGCTCTAAAATAATTTTTAGAAATTAATTTTTTCTTCTAAAAATTTCAGGAAATTTACATATGATATATTATATTATTTTTTACATGCTGTAAAAATTTTAGATCAAATCACTTAACGGTTTAGGAATTATATCGTTTTTATTTACTGTTCGTAAAATAGAAAACTGCAGTTATTGGTCAAATTTTAGGACACATAAGTTGGTATACCGATATCCAAATTGAGCAAAATCAGGTGTTTTAGATATATACATCGAAAGATATATATTTTATTAGTTTTAAGTTTTTACTGAAAACTGATATAAAATATAGAAAACTGCGTTACAATATTAAGCGACGAATCTGGACAGAATCTGTCTTGATTCGCACACTGTTTTTAAATAGGACATAACTCGAAATCCCGATATCCGTTCGTGACAAAATTTAGATGTATAGATGCATAAATGATAAAGATATAATTTTTTGTATATTACATTACTTAGAAATGAATGAAACAACCCGTTATAGGCTTTGCAATATAACATATAATTGCTGTCCAGAAATCTGAATTTCTGTTTTAAACGCTGATGTTAAAATGATCATAACTAGAGTTTAAGAAATCCAAATCGTGCGAATTTTGGTGTTTTGGATAATTATATTGAAATACCTACAATTTTCCAATAATTTTTGTAACTTGAAACCCGATAAAAATTAACTCAAATTGTGTTTTAAAAATATGCGACGGTGCTGGAAAGATTCTGATCTGTTCTGCGCGACAAAACGAAAATGAGTATATCTCCCAAACCGGCAGTCGTATTTAGGCGCGACTGGAGCTCACACGTGCAAAACACTTAGGTCTATATTTTTGTTTATATTAAGAAATTTATTGACTTGATTGATTAGTCGTACATAATATTTCTTTACAGCATTGTTTATGGTAGTTACTCGAATAATATACTTGACTCATTTCATGCTATTCGAACATTTATACATATTTATCTTGATCATTTAATTGTTGTATGTACATAAATATGATAATTAATAATTGAGTTGTATTTTGAAAACTATACAAAATTATTTTTACATAAACCCCCCTCAAGTTATATAAATTACAATAAGGACCCTAGTAAATATAGGTTAAGCGGAACCAGTCTCTTGAGCCTCAGGAAGAAGGAGATATGGTTGCTTGCCTATCTAAGATAGACAATATAACAAACGGTGTTATCAACACGGTAATCGTCTTTGAAAAAGACACAAATCCTGCCGCACATGTGCAGCGGTTACCGATAACATCAAAACCTAATTCAGGACTTCAATTTCTTTTCTAATTGTTCTGACTCAGACTGAGTCTCATTAATAATCTGACTTGAATATGATTCAAGTACAATTTACAATCTACAATTCAATATGAATCCATGAATACATATATTCAATCTGTATTGACTAAACCGAACCATGGATATACTTCCATCTAGATGATTCTCCAGTTACATCCATGATTCTCCAGTTACATCCATTTACTGATATCATGGTTTCGGCAAATCATCCAATTATACAAGCTATATTACAAGACATTACAAGTTGTAATACAATACAGACAATACAACCAAGACATCGTAGGGTTTATGGGGTAGATTGGTACGGAAGGTGTTAAAAGTGGCACGAGACTGCAAGATTAAGACATAATTACATCCATGCCGTTGTTCCGTGGTATTATCGACAGAGACTTGTACTTCCATTTGCCCCTAATCTCTGGCATATAGAGACTCCTCTCGTATACACTGGCATCCTTCTGTACCAAGCTACAAACAACAGCGTTAATACTAAATACAACATTATAACAATATAAGACAACTTTAAAAGCTACACTCTCTCTCTCTCTCTCTTACTCTCTATCTATTCTACTTCTCCCTTATCTTTGGGATTTACCGAGCGATTAGTTCGCTGACGACATTCTCTTTCTTTCTTGAATGTCGTCAGGTGTTTCGGACCTTCCAGAGATTGAGCCCAGCACTGAAGACTTGGACCAGTTTACTGAAGATCCCGAGCTGTAGTTTCACTTGTACATTTTCCATTTCATTTCAATTTTTCCATTTCTGTTACGCCATTGTTTAGGCATTGCTTTCATTCAGATGTATTTACTTTTCCATGCATTGTACAAAAGAATGTTAATAAATAAAGTTACTGTTTCATTACATTTGCCTCTTGTGATATTCTTTTATATTACTTAGATACACCTAGCGTATTTACTTTAGAGTAGATACGTAGCGGCCTCGCTGCGTCCCCTTCGTCGTATACCGGGAAGCGGGGCGTGACAGGTTTTGTTGGCGGCCCATGCAGATCAGAGCTGTATGGAACCATACCATGAAGTTCAATCTGCGTGAACAACCTAAGCAATATAACACAAAAAACAACAACTGAAAACATTCTTTACACTACATATTCCTTGAATCCATCTTGAACTCCACCTTCGGTTTCCTTGAAGTCCATCTCAAGACTTTTGAATTCTTAACTCTTATTCACCCTTTCTATTTGTATCTCGTTGGAAAAGTAGCTCAGTTGGTTAGAGTATCAATCGATGGAGCTCGAAGATGACATCATCCTAATCATGTTTGCAACACCTTCTTGAGTAATTTCGAGGACGAAATTACTTTAAGGAGGGTAGAATGTAACGACCATAGTATTACTGTACCTTCGTATTTTCTTTCTTTAGTAAAATATTGTATTTATTTATTCTTAGTATTTTCAGTATATTTTGTTTTTTATAAATATATTATTTTATTCTTCTATCTATTTTTCCCAAACACATTTCTTTAAAACTAAAATTTAACCTTTTTTTAAATTAAACATAAGACCTAACCCAACCCATAACTCAAATCCAATTTCATTTTCATTTTCTTTAATAAATCTATGAGCCCAAAAGCCCACTTTCTTTTTAAGCAACATCATGTATTTAATTCTTATTAAATATGTGTATAAACAACTTTGTAGCTCATTGGTTAAGTCTTTGCATTGTTAGTCCATAGATCATATGTTCAAATCCTCATTCTTGCAATTATTTTTTTTTATCAATTTTTTATTCTTCTCATAACTTACAAATGAGACCTTTCATTTCCAAAATGAATGGTGACATTTCATTTCTCTTTTAATTCCCATGTTGAATGCATATATTATTATACATAATTCACCATTACATTATCTTTCTTTGTCCTCCTTTATCTTTTCCTTCCTCATATTTTTCTATCTCTCACTTCTCCCTCTTCACCTAGAGTCCAAGAGGAAGAACATAAAAATGTTTTTAAGAAGGTCTTGCTGGTAACACGAGGCTATCGGCAGATAGACAAGCCCGGTGACATTACCGGCTTGTGTATGTAAGTCCCTTCTCTCTCCTTCCCCCATCTCTTATTTTCCTCTTGTCATACCTCGTGAACCCCCTATTCTTTTTATATCGTAATCCGTAAGAGAAGATAAATATAAACATATACATAGATATAAGTCTAGATAAATATTGTTGTATATGGTTTAATAATACTTTATTGCATCTTGTTCAAATTAAAGAGTTTTTAATTCTTTGTTCATGAATATGAATATTTATTACAAGTTATGAGAACACAAATTTCATGCCACAATATATCGTCGTCCTAACGACATTAGTTTTTGTAACGATTCTTAATTTACTGACGAAATTTTTTAAATTTAATGTACAGAAAGGAGTTTACAAGCCCGAGTATAATTTATAAGTTAATTTTGTTTAAGAACAGCAAGAAACAACTTGTAGCTCACCGGTAAAGCTTTGCACTACTGTGATGTAGCCCCTGTGTTCGAACCCTATCAGACACATTATATTTTTTCTGATTTTTCTTTTAAAATTTTTGGAAACCAAAAAGTTTACACGTGCAATGCACATAAAAATGAAAAGTCTGAAGAAATAAACATGTGGAAAAAGGGTTTAAATACAAGTGAGTACACGTGTCCATAATCCACCGGCCTCTTTCACCAAATCGACCGGCGGAAACACCAATATGGCCGGCACCGATGGCCCCCCCCCATCGCCAATGAGGCCTGTGCTTTGCACACAAGTCTCTTGGCCTACCCCTAACTCCCCTGCATTTTTTGATTACTCTGCAATCAAATAGAGTCCTATCAATTCCCCATTTATCATCATTTTAATGCA
Organism: Agapanthus africanus; assembly: GCA_030015575.1. Taxonomy (NCBI): domain Eukaryota; kingdom Viridiplantae; phylum Streptophyta; class Magnoliopsida; order Asparagales; family Amaryllidaceae; genus Agapanthus; species Agapanthus africanus. The sequence goes on from JASDDO010000024.1 coordinate 180,494,529, forward strand.
TTTTAATTCATCTTTTTAATTCCAAAACTCTAATTCCATACTATAAATACTACCCCATGCTCTAGCCCTTCCTCATTCTGAAAATTCTAGCCAAAACTCTCAAATTTTCTCAAGTACAAATGGAGTAGAAGAGGAGTTCGCCAAAGATCAACTTCCGGCGAGGAATCAAGGCTTTTCCGGTGACCACGCAACGCTACAACTGCAAACCTCTTCTCTTCTACCTTTTCATAGGATACTTCACTTGTAAGTCCATTCCCATCCTTATTCTCCTTCTCTAAAAATCTCTTTTTCAAAACATATCGGTAAGTGGAGTTAATACCGACATTTTATTCTAAACCCTTGAAATCACACTTTTTCTTAATCATTGCTCATTCATATTTCTACACCTTACTTGTTAATATAAAACTAATGTTTAGAACAAACTTTCACTCAAAAATATCCTGAAACATGACTTTAAATCAACTTTTACAATAAAATACCATGAACTATAGATATGTCATCTTATATTCCTTTATTTAAACATACCTTTAGAAAACTTCACGGGGTAATAGCCCACCTCTCACAAACACACATGATTCCATAGCACGATACTCTTTGAACGTAATTTTGTGGCGAATACGATATATTACAATAAAATACCATCTACTATAAAAACGGTTTTATTTGGAATTGTATTTAAAAATTCCTTTGCAAATAAGCCTCTACAACCCTCTTTAGGGGACTCGCTATTGGATGGTGCAGATTATCACACATGCTTGGGCTAGTAGAGCGAGATGCAGACCTTCTCACGGAGCATTCGGCCTCGAAAGGTTTTTAATACGATTTTTAAGAAAAATGAATTTTTCTATTTAATAATAAAATTAATTTTTATATTTATATAAATATTATAAATCCATATATTTTCAAAATATAATAACCTTATATTTTTCAAAGAAAGAATTACAATTGAATTACAAGTTTCAAAGAAAAGAAATTTTTGTAAGGAGGATAGACCTTAACTACTCCAATTTTAGTGTACATAAAATTCATTTAAATTTAATGTACAATTGGGGTATTTATATTTCCTATGAGTACTGTAAGTATTTGTTTTAAATTTAGAACAGTAAGAAGGAGCTTGTAGCTCACTGGTAAGACCTTGCACTGCTGAACCAAAGCACCAGAGTTCAAATCCCATCAGCCACATATTATTTTTATTTAAAATTCTTTTAATCTTTTTAGAAGCCCAAGAGCCTACATGTGCAACACACGTAATAGGGTAAGTTACAGAATAATCAAACATGTGAACTGTAGAATACCAAACGACCCCGACACAATACCCCAACACCAACGACACCCGTCGGCATTGGGCCAGCGACAAGGCCATAAAATCCGGCGAGGTCGGTCATATCCGTCCCAAATGCTCTCAAACTTCACCCCCTGCACCTCTTCAGCTACCCCACTACTCCCTCATTGCTTGTTTACTCTGAATTAATCCAGAGAGCAATAAAATGCCCATTTAACCTAATTTTAATGCATATTTTTAATGCATTTTTATCACACCATAACCCTAATTTTTCCTATAAATACCCGCTCTATTTTACACTCCTTCACATTGAAATTTCCTACCAAAAACTCTACAAAATTTCCAAGTTCTTTTTGTGCACAAGTGGAGTTAGCGAAAGGGCGAAGCTCCGACGAACTTCCGACGGCAATCCGAGGAGATTCCGATGACGAAACGACGCACCGGCACCTCCTACCTCTTCCTCCTTCCCTCCTTTAGCCTAACAACCAGTAAGTCCCTACTTCTTCTTCTTTTCTCTATTCTAAAAATGTTCAAAACTAAAACCCTACGGAAGCGGAGTTAATCTGACTTCCGATTCGGTTTTTCCTTAAAAAGTTCTATTTTTCTTAAATACAATAATACCAAAATCTTATGTTATGACCATTAAACATTAACAAAGGCAATAGAACAAGTTTGACATCAAAATAATAATCGTAGCAAGTTTTATTTCACTTTTACATTAAAATACCTTCATGTTTCATTTCGACATGCTTGAACTTTTAAAACCGTAGTACCTTAGAAAACTCATGAGGTAATGCCTACCTCCTCACAACACACATACATAACATATCACGATGGAAGTTCGGAACATAGATTTGGGAAAATACGACTTTATATATAACTACCTTCAACTTATAAAACCTTTTTCTATAAGAAGTGTATTTAACAAATCTTTGCAATTATGCCTCTACAACCCATTTAAGGGAACCCGTTCGGTATGGTGTGGATTATCACACATTCTCGGGCCTAGTAGAGTGAGATACAGACCTCCGCAAGGAGTATACGATCTCGAAAGATTTTTAAAACATTCAAAACTAAAACACCTAACCTGAATCTCCATTGCTGTTGTACCGTGGTTGAACGGTTCCTTATACTCCGTATACCGTAGTCTCTGGTATAATGAGACTCCTCTCGTATATACTGGTATCTTCTGTACCAAGCTACAAAAAACAAAGTTAACAATATAATACAACTTTAAAAGTTGCACACACTCTCTCTCTGTTTATTCTATTTCTCCCTCATCTTTGGGACTTACCGAGAGATTGTTCGTTGACGACATTCCTTTTCTTTCTTCTTTGGAATGTTGTCAGGTGGATTGGACCTTCAGGAGATCGATCCCACCAGCGAGGACTTGGACCAGCTAGCTTTCGACCCAGAGCTTTAGATTCCTTGTACATATTTACATTTCTGCATTTTTCATTTCTGTTATGCCACTGTTTAGGTACTGCTTTCCATTCCATGTATTTACTTTTCAGATGTATTGTAAAAGTAATGTTAATAAAAAAAGTTGCTGTTTATTTATACCTTGTCTCTTGTGTATATTTTATTTTATATTGCTTAGATAAGCTTAGCGTGTTTACTTCTGAGTAAATACGTAGCGGCCCATCGCGTCCTCTGCCCGTACATTGGAAAGCGGGGCGTGACAGGTTTTTTTGGTGACCCATGCAGGTCAGCAATGTATGGAACCCTACCATCCAGGTCAGTTCTGCGTGGACAACGTAAGCAATATAACACAAGAACCAGCAACTAAAAGACATTCTTTACAATTCATATTCCTTGAATCTTACAATTTCATATACTTTCAATCTGTCCTAACCCAAATTTTTCTTTCAAGGTTATGGATTCCCTAAATAACACCAGCACGAATGTTAACAATACTCCCCCACCACTACCACTCACACCTTTCATCACTACTCCGATCAACCAGCAGACGGTTCTGCTTGAGGCAATCCGCAGCCTCCTGGAAGGATAGCAACAACAGACTGCTATCCTGATGAACCGACCAGAGGCAGAAGCACCTGGGGTGAAACAATTCAGGGCCTTGCACCCCAAACATTTTGCAGGAAAGGAGAGCCCTCTAGAAGCTGAGGAATGGGCTCAAAGCATTGAAGATGACTTGGCAGCGGTGCAAGTGCCAGAGATAGCTTGGGTTCATGTTGCGAAGTTGCAGCTTACGGATAATGCATGGGTTTGGTGGAAGGTGGAAGAAAGCCGTCTTGATCAACCCATCTAATGGAAGACTTTCCGTGACATGTTCGATGCAAAGTACTTCCCTGAGACTGCCCGCTTTGATATGGAACAACAGTTCATCCATCTGCAACAAGATTCAATGTGGACCAAGTCAGTAGATGAATATGACACTGAGTTCACCATGCTCAATCGGTAAGATACGTCTCAATATTTAGATTTTGAAATATCACATACTACACAGCTAACATAATACCTTAACAGATTTGCGGCACACTTGATACCGATGGATGAGATCAGAGCCGTCGATTTCAACAAGGGTTAGATCCGGAGATCCAGGCTGCCTTAGCCATATGAGATTTTCCGACCCATGAATCGGCTCTGAAAGCTTTCCGCCATTATGAGGCAGTAGTAAAGATGAGGGGCAGATCTCAATCTGCTGGAGTTAAGCGCCCTGCCAACCAGATGGCAGGAGGAGCCTCTTCAAGGCCACCATTCTTACCAAGGAGATCGGGAGTACCAATCAACCAGCCCAGCCCAACATTTTGCACATACAGCAGGAGAGATGGACATCTGATGAAAAACTGCCAGCATGCAAATCGCCTTTGCTTAGTCTGCGGCTCAGCTACTTACGATATTGGGTCTTGTCCTCGTAGACAAAACCCATATGCTGCACCCAGGCCAGCAATCACATACCCGCAGCGCCCAGCCCTTCAGGCACCTGCTCCAAGACTCACTCTCCCTGCTCCACCACCTAGAGGACCACCGATTGCACCTCCTCCCCGTAGGTTCCATCAAGCTCAAAGGAACCTACCTCAAGGACCAAGGAACATACAGAGGAATGCTCCTCCAGCAAGGAGGAATGTGCCGAGGCGACAGACTTTCACGATAACTGTGGAAGAGGATAAAGCCACCGACCAAGTCATTACTGGTAACACTTCCCTTTCAAATTCTCTTTCGGTTCATAAACATACCTATATCTTTTCCTTATACCTAAAACATATCCCACATATACCTTAGGTACAATCTTAGTAGCCTCACTTTCTGCACTCGCACTATTCGATACTGGAGCATCTCATTGCTTTATGTCGCAACGGTTCGTCCAAACTCATGCGATTCCAGTCACACCGCTTGGATCCAGCTGGAATGTCAGTTCAGGAAATGGCGTTCTAAGGCAACAATGGGATACAGCTTATGTCCAGTAGTCGTTTGCAGCAGAGAATTCTATGCTGACTTCAAAGTGCTAGACATACCGAACTTCGATGTGGTTTTAGGTATGGATTGGCTCGGAACATTTTATGCTACCATTGACTGTCGTCAAAGGAGGGTAGTATTCAAGATTCCAGACCATCCGGTCTTCTATTTCAAAAGTGGAGACCGTACCTTGGAGCTAAGTACTTATAAGGCGAAACCAAAGAAGGCAGTGATTGAGGCAATTCAAGCGGAAGAAGGATCAAAACCGGAAGTAGTTCGAGAGTTCGACGATGTGTTTCCTGACGATATATCAGGTTTGCCTCCCGATCGAGCTCTTGAATTCAGCATTGATTTAGTACCAGGAGCACAACCGGTGATCAAAGCACCTTATCGTTAAGTCTGGAAGGTTTGAAGGAAGTCCTAACTCAGTTGGATGAATTATTGGCGAAAGGATGGATTCTTCCCAGCACTTCAAGTTGGGGATCACCGGTACTGCTTGTAAAGAAGAAGGAAGGTCCATATCGAATGTGCATTGATTATAGAGCCTTGAACGAAGTAACGATAAAGAACAAGTATCCACTCCTGCGCATCGACGATTTATTCGATTAGCTAAGTGGATCTTGTGTTTTCTCCAAGTTAGATCTTCGTTCGGGTTATCATCAGGTGAAGGTCAAGGAATCTGATATCCATAAAACAGCATTCAGAACTCGCTATGGTCATTACGAATTTCTTGTGATGCCATTTGGAGTGACCAACGCACCAGCAATATTCATGAACCTGATGAATCAAGTTTTCCGAAAGTACTTAGATAGGTTTGTTGTCATCTTCATCGACGACATCCTGGTGTATTCTAGGAGTCGGAAAGAATATGCCGAGCACCTACGAATTGTCCTAGAAACTCTACGACAACATCAACTCTATAACAAGTATAGCAAATGCGAGCTTTGGCTAGATCAAGTTGGTTTTCTTGGACATATTGTATCGGGCGAAGGAATCTCTGTGGATCCAGTGAAAGTTTCAGCAGTAAGCGAATGGCCAACACCAAAGTTAGTGAAGGACATTCGAAGTTTCTTGGGTCTAGCTGGATATTACAGAAGGTTCATTGAAGGATTTTCGAAGATAGCAACACCCCTGATCAAGCTCACACGTAAAGATGAAGAATCCGTGTGGTCAGAAGCATTCGAAGAGGATTTCGTAGAACTCAAGTCAAGGTTGACATCAGCGCCTATTCTCGTTATACCGGACCAATCTGGAGGTTTCGAAGTGCACTGCGATGCATCCGGTAAAAGATTAGGATGTGTTCTACATCAGCACAGTAAGGTTGTGGCTTATGATTCAAGACAGCTAAAGATTCATGAGCGCAATTATCCGATGCATGATTTGGAGTTGGTGGCCGTAATCTTTGCTCTTAAGATTTGGCGCCATTATCTTCTTGGTGAACGAGTGAACATATACACAGATCATAAGAGTTTGAAATATGTGTTTACTCATAAGGAGTTTAATATGCGGCAGAGACGATGGTTAGAAATCATGGCCAATTTTGACATCAACCTGTAATATCACCCAGGAAAGGTAAATGTGGTACCTGATGCCCTTAGTCACCAACCATTAGCATTGAATATCACCGCCCAGTGGAAGCTTCAACAGGATTTGCATCAGATGGAGGTTAAAGTAGTCATGCCAGGTAACGTTTCAAGCTTGATGAATTGACAAGTTCAATCTACTATTGTCAATCAGATCAAAGCAACTCAAGAAAGTGATGCTAAGTTGCAAAAGATCAAAGAACAAGTGGAGAATGGACTCAGAACAGACTTCATCATCCATGATGACGGATCTTTGAGATACGGCAGCAGATTGTGTGTACCAAAAGGTTCTGTGCGGGACGAGTTAATAAAAGAAGCCCACAGCTCTCCCTACTCAGTACACCCTGGAGGTACAAAGATGTACAAAGATCTTCATCAAAATTACTGGTGGCATGGAATGAAGCGTGAAGTAACCAGAAGCGTCGCTAAATGCTTGGTGTGTCAGCAAGTAAAGGCTGAACATCACAGGACTGCTGGAATACTTCAACCGTTACCTATTCCAGAATGAAAGTGGCAACACATTACAATGGATTTTGTGGATGCACTCCCTCGCAGCACAAAGGGTAACGATGCAGTATGGGTTATTATGTATCGACTCACAAGTCGGCTCACTTCATCCCATTTCGAGTTGGACAAACTACTGAGACATTAGCAAAGAAGTACATGGAGGTAAGAATCTAAGTAAAATTTTAAACTCTTCAAAAATGTACTATCTCTGATACCCATGAACTCATACAGGAAATCGTAAGACTTCATGGAGTACCGATCTGCATTGTTTCCGATCGTGACAACAGGTTCCGATCGCAATTTTGGCAAAGTCTGCAAGCGAGCTTAGGAACAAGTCTGAACTTCAGCACGGCTTATCATCCATAAACAGATGGTCAGTCTGAGCGAACTATTCAGATCTTGGAAGATATACTCAGAACGTGTATGTTAGACTTCGGATGATCGTGGGAAGATCACCTACATCTTGTGGAGTTTTCATACAACAACAGCTACTAAGCAAGCATCGGAATGACACCTTTTGCAGCGCTATATGGAAGGAAGTGTCGATCACCATTAAGTTGGGACGACATCAGAGATCGAGAACTTCTTAGACCTGAGATGTTTAGAACCTCTGCGACGCTACAACTACAAACCACTTCTCTTCTACCTTTTCATAGGATACTTCACTTGTAAGTCCACTCCCATCCTTATTCTCTTTCTCTAAAAATCTCTTTTTCAAAACATGTTGGTAAGTGGAGTTAATACCGACATTTTATTTTAAACCCTTGAAATCACACTTTTTCTTAATCATTGCTCATTCATATTTTTACACATTTCTTGTTAATATAAAACTAATGTTTAGAACAAACTTTCACTCAAAAATATCCTGAAACATGACTTTAAATCAACTTTTACAATAAAATACCATGAAATTTAGATATGTCATCTTATATTCTTTTATTTAAACATAGCTCTAGAAAACTTCACGGGGTAATAGCCTACTTCTCACAAACACACATGATTCCATAGCACGATACTCTTTGAACGTATTTTTGTGGCGAATACAATATATTTCATTAAAATACCATCTACTATAAAAATGGTTTTCTTTGGAATTGTATTTAAAAATTCCTTTGCAAATAAGCCTCTACAACTCTCTTTAGAGGACCCGCTATTGGATGGTGCAGATTATCGCACATGCTTGGGCTAGTAGAGCGAGATGCATACCTCCTCACGGAGCATTCAGCCTCGAAAGGTTTTTAATACGATTTTTAAGAAAAATGAAAATTTCTATTTAATAATAAAATTAATTTTTATATTTATATAAATATTATAAATCCATATATTTTCAAAATATAATAACTATATATTTTTCAAAGAAAAGAATTACAATTGAATTACAAGTTTCAAAGGAAAGAAATTTTTGTAAGGAGGGTAGACTGTAACAACTCCAATTTTAATGTACATAAAATTCATTTAAAATTAATGTACAATTGGGGTATTTACATTTCCTATGAGTACTATAAATATTTGTTTTAAATTTAGAACAGTAAGAAGGAGCTTGTAGCTCACTGGTAAGATCTTGCACTGCTGAACCAAAGCATCAGAGTTCAAATCCTATCAGCCACACATTCTTTTTATTTAAAATTCTTTTAATCTTTTTAGATGCCCAAGAGTCTACATGTGCAACACACGTAATAGGGTAAGTTATAGAATAATCAAACATGTGAACTGTAGAATACCAAACGACCGCGACCCAATACCCCAACACCAATGACACCCGTCGGTATTGGGCCGGCGACAAGGCCATAAAATCCGGCGAGGTCGGTCATATCTATCCTAAATGCTCTCAAACTTCACCCCCTGCACCTCTTCAGCTACCCCACTACTCCCTCATTGCTTGTTTACTCTGAATTAATCCAGAGGGCAATAAAATGCCCATTTAACCTCATTTTAATGCATATTTTTAATGCATTTTTATCACACCCTAACCCTAATTTGTCCTATAAATACCCAATCTATTTTACACCCCTTCACACTGAAATTTCCTACCAAAATTTCTACAAAATTTCCAAGTTCTTTTTGTGCATAAGTGGAGTTAGCAAAAGGGCGAAGCTCCGACGAACTTCCGACGGCAATCCGAGGAGATTCCGATGACGAAACGACGCACCGGCACCTCCCACCTCTTCCTCCTTCCTTCCTCTAGCCTAACAACCAGTTAGTCCCTACTTCGTTTTCTTTTCTCTATTCTAAAAACGTTCAAAACTAAAACCCTACGGAAGCGGAGTTAATCCGACTTCCGATTCGGTTTTTCCTTAAAATGTTCTATTTTTATTAAATACAATAATACCAAACTCTTATATTATGACCATTAAACATTAACAAAGGCAATATAACAAGTTTGACATCAAAATAATAACCGTAGCAAGTTTTATTCCACCGTTATATTAAAATACCTTCATGTTTCATTTTAGAAATGCTTGAACTTTTAAAACCGTAGTACCTTAGAAAACTCACGAGATAATGACCTATCTCCTTACAACACACATACATAACATAGCACGATGGAATTTGGGAGGATTTAGGAAAATACGACTTTACATATAAGCACCTTCAACTTATAAAACCTTTTTCTATAAGAAGTGTATTTAACAATTTTTTGCAATTGTGTCCCTACAACCCATTTTGGGGAACCCGTTCGGTATGGTGCGGATTATCGCACATCCTCGGGCCAAGTAGAGTGAGATACAGACCTCCGCAAGGAGCATACGATCTCGAAAGATTTTTAAAATATTTTTCTTTAGAAAATGTGATTTCTATTATAAATAAAACTTATATTTTTAATAAATAAATATATATGTAATTAATATCAAAATATCTATTTTTAATACTTATAATATTCCACATTTCAAAAATTCAATAAAAACATTCCATTTACAAGAAAATACCATACAATTCCAATATTTCAAATAAATATCTTATACTTTAAAACTAGGTCATATTCACTAGAAATTTCACATTGAATAAAAGAAACATCTATGAAAATTCTAAAGACGATAATTAAATACTTGAGCTATATTTTGAAAGTACAACAATACTATTTTACATAAACCCCCTCAAGTTATACTAAATTACAATAAGGACCCTAGTATACATAGGTTTAAGTGGGATCGGTCTCTTGAGCCTCAGGGAGCCGGAGATATGGGTGCTTGCCTATTTAAGGTAGACAACTTATAAAACGGTGTTATCAACACGGTAATTGTCTTTGAAAAAGACACAAATTCTGCCGCCCATGTGCAGCAGTTACCGATAGCACCAAAACATAATTCAGGACTTCAATTTCTTTTCTAATTGTTTGACTCAGACTGAGTCTCAATATAATCAATCTGACTTGAATATAATTCAAGTATATATTCAACATGAATCCATGAATCTATATATTCAATCTATACAACTTGACCGAACCGAACCATGGATATACTCCATTTACAAGTTCATCCATTATATCCGTTCCATTACTGATATCATGGTTTCGGCAAGTCATCCATCTATATACAATATACAAATCAAACAATACAAACAATACAATCAAGACATTACGGGGTTTATAAGGGATAGATTGGTACGGAAGGTGTTAGAAGTGGCACGAGACTGCAACCATAAGATACCTAACCTGAATCTCCATTGCCGTTGTACCATGGCTGAACGGTTACTTGTACTCCGTATACCGTAGTCTCTGGTATAGTGAGACTCCTCTCGTACACACTAGCCTCTTCTGTACCAAGCTACAAACAACATCGTTGAAAATATAATACAACTTTAAAAGTTGCACTCTCTCTCTGTTTATTCTATTTCTCCCTCATCTTTGGGACTTACCGAGCGATTGTTCGCTGACGACATTCCTTTTCTGTCTTCTTTGGAATATTGTCAGGTGGATCGGACCTTCAGGAGATCGAGCCCACCAGCGAGGACTTGGACTAGCTAGCTTTCGACCCAGAGCTTTAGATTCCTTGTACATATTTACATTTCTACATTTTTCATTTCTGTTATGCCACTGTTTAGGCATTGCTTTCCATTCTATGTATTTACTTTTCAGATGGATTGTAAAAAGAATGTTAATAAATAAAGTTGTTGTTTATTTATACCTTGTCTCTTGTGTATATTTCATTTTATATTGCTTAGATACGCTTAGCGTGTTTACTTCTGAGTAAATACGTAGCGGCCCGTCGCGTCCTCTGCCCATACATTGGGAAGCGGGGCATGAAAGTATTTATTTCTGAGTAAATACGTCGCGTGCCTGCTACGTCACGGCTTCCGTATGCCGGGAAGCGGGGCGTGAAAGGTTTTGTTGGCGGCCCATGCAGGTCAGTTCTGCATAGAATCCTAAGCAATATATCACAAGAATTATAAGAATCAGCAAATATACATTTTTTACATTTCAAATTCCTTGAATCTATCCTAACCTTTCTTTTTCTATCAAGGTCATGGATTCACCGAACAACACGAGTACCAACGTCAATGGAAACACCCCACCACCTATTCTACCACCACCACCAACCATTGCAGCTTCCATCAACGAGCAAATGGTACTGCTTGAGGCAATCAAGAGCCTCTTGGAGCGTCAGCAGCAACAGACTGCTATCCTCATACACCGCCTAGAAGCTGAGGCACCAGGAGTTAAATAATTCCTGGCACTGCACTTGAAACATTTCTCTGGGAAAGAGAGCCCACCAGAGGCAGAGGAATGAGCTCAATCCATTGAAGATGACCTGGCAGCGGCACAAGTGCTAGAAATTGCTTGGGTGAGAGTTGCGAAACTGACAGATAACGCCAGAGTCTGGTGGAAGGCTAAAGAAAGCCGACTCGCCCAACCGATTGAATGGAGGACATTTCGTGATATGTTCGATGCGAAATTCTTCTATGAGACTGCCTGTTTCGACATGGAACAACAGTTCATCCACTTACAACAAGGATCGATGTGGAGCAAGTCCGTGGATGAATATGATGTAGAGTTTACTATGTTTAGCAGGTAAGATTTTGTCTCAAATTCAAATTCCAGATATCACATATTTCACTGCTAACACAAGATAGTAACAGGTTCGCAGCACACTTGATTCCGACTGTTAAGATCAGGGCACGACGATTTCAGCAAGGGTTGGACCCGGAAATCCAAGCTACACTAGCCACAGGGAATTTCCCAACCCATGATCTTGCTCTGAAGGCTGCCCGACACTATGAGACAGTTCTGAAGAAGAAGGGTAGACCTCAGATTGCCGGTGTAAAATGCCCTGCCACTCAGATGGCAGGAGGAGCCTCTTCCAGGCCAACATTTGCACCTAGGAGACCGGGAGGAACATTTAACCGGTCCAGTCCAGACTTTTGTTTCTATTGCAAGAGAAATGGACACATGGCGAAAGACTGCAGGTGTGAAAACGGCTTGTGCTTAATTTACGGTGCATCTACTCATGCCATCGGAGCTTGTCCAAATCGACTCAACCTAGCTCCAGCACCCCGACCAGCAATCACAGTTCCACAGCGGCCATCTATTCAGGCTCCTGCACCTCATTTTTCTTTTCCTGCACCACCTCCACGTGGATCTCCGGCACAACCACCTCGTCAATTTCACTAGGCCCAGAGGAACATGCCTCAAGGGTAGAGAAACACGCCCTAAGGAAAGAGGAATATGCCCCCAGCTAGGAGGAATGTACCCCGACACCAGGCTTTCACTATGACGGTTGAGGAAGCCGATGCCACTGGCCAAGTCATCACTGGTAATTCCCAACCCTTTCATCTTTCCAATCCTTGTACATCGCTATATTTTTTCCTGTATCTAAACCAACCTCACACAAGTTAGGTACAATACTAGTAGCCACCCTTCCCGCACTAGCACAGTTCGACACTGAAGCGTCGCACTTTTTCATGTCCCAACGATTTGTGAGAACACATGCGATTCCCGTGAAGCTACTCATTTTAAGCTGGAATGTCAGTTCCGGTAATGAAGCGTTGAAGGAAACTATGGAATTGGATCAGTGTCCAGTTGTAGTTTGCGGACGAGATTTCTACGCGAATTTCAAAGTAATGGACATCCCAAATTTTAATGTTGTGTTGGGCATGGATTTATTGGGAGTTTTCTATGCTACGATTGACTACCGTCAAAAGAGGGTAGTATTTGAGATACCATATCTCCCAGTCTTTTACTTTAAGAGTGGAGACAGAACTTTGGAGTCAGGAATCTTCCTCTTCAAGACGAAGAATACAGAAGTGTTTACTCTACCGGCGGAAGAAGAAAATGCAGAGGTAGTTCGAGAGTTCGAGGATGTGTTCCCTGAAGATATAACAGGTTTGCCTCCCGATCGAGCTTTTGAATTCAGCATTGATTTAGTACCTGGTGCGCAACCAGTAATCAAAGCTCCATACCGGTTAAGTCCATAAGGATTGAGGGATATCCGCATTCAATTGGATGAACTCCTGAAGAGAGGTTGGATTCGTCCTAGTACTTCAAGCTGGGGATCTCCAGTTTTGCTTGTGAAGAAGAAAGAAGATTCATATAGAATGTGTGTAGATTACCGAGCTATGAATGAAGTGACGATAAAGAACAAATATCCACTACCGCACATCGATGATCTTTTCGATCAGCTAAGTGGGTCTTGTGTATTTTGGAAACTAGATCTTCGTTCGGGTTATCACTAGGTGAAATTCAAAGAGTCTGATATTCCGAAAACGACGTTCAGAACTCGCTATGGTCATTACAAATATCTCGTGATGCCATTTGGAGTGACCAATGCACCTGCTATATTTATGAATCTGATGAACCAAGTTTTTCAAGAGTACTTAGACATGTTCGTTGTTATTTTTATCGATGACATCCTGGTGTATTCAAAGAATCGGAAAGAGCACACCGAGCATTTGTGGATTTTTCTGGAGACATTGCGACAATATCAACTCTATGCCAAGTGCATCAAGTGTGAATTTTATCTAGATCAAGTCGGATTTCTCGGATACATAGTTTCAGGCGAAGGAATCTCAGTAGATCCAGCTAAGGTGTCAGCTGTTAGCGAATGGCCGATACCAAAGACGGTGAAGGACATTCGAAGTTTCTTGGGATTAGCAGGATACTACCGAAGATCTATCGAAGGTTTCTCGAATATTGCAGCCCCCCTGACCAAGCTCACACATAAAGATGAAGCATTCGTGTGGTCAGAAGAATGTGAACAAGCTTTTGTAGAACTCAAGAAAATATTAACTTCAGCTCCTATCATTGTAATACCGGATCAATCTGGAGGTTTCGTCATACATTGTGATGCGTCCGGTAAAGGATTAGGATGTGTTCTACACTAGCATGGAAAAGTTGTAGCTTTTGCATCAAGACAGCTGAAAGTTCATGAGCGCAACTATCCAACACATGATCTAGAGTTGGTAGCCGTTATCTTTGCACTTAAGATTTGGCATCATTATGTTCTTGGAGAACGAGTGGATAGATACATGGACCACAAAAGTCTGAAGTATGTATTTACTCAGAAGGAATTGAATAAGCGGCATAGAAGATGGCTAGAACTCATGGCGGACTTCGACATCAACCTACAATATCATCCTGGGAAGGTGAATGTGGTTCCTGATACACTTAGCCGCCAGCCATTAGCAATGAAACTCACCACTCAATGGAAGCTACATTAGGAATTGCACAGGATGGAGATCAAAGTAGTTATTCCCGGTAACGCTTCGTATGTTACGAACTTATAAGTCTAGTCTATTCTTGTCAATCAGATCAAAATAACTCAAGCAAATGATGCCATGCAACAAAAAATCCGAGAACAAGTAGAAAGTGGACTTCGAACTGACTTCATCATCCATGAAGACGAATCCTTGAGATATGGTAGAAGATTGTGTATACCACAAGGTCCTATTCGAGAAGAGTTGATGAAAGAAGCTCACAACTCTCCTTATTCTGTACACCCTAGTGGTACAAAAATATATAAGGATCTACAGCAACGCTACTGGTGGCATGGAATGAAGCGTGAAGTAGCCAGAAACGTAGCCAAGTGTTTGGTGTGTCAGTAAGTGAAGGCTGAATATCACAGAACTGCTGGTCTATTTTAGCCGTTACCAATCCCATAAAGGAAATAGCCGCACGTTAACATGGACTTCGTGACCGCCCTTCCTCACAGCATGAAGGGTAACGACACAATATGGGTTATTGTGGATCGACTCACCAAGTCGGCTCACTTCATTCCCTTTTGAGTTGGCCAAACAACAGAGACGTTAGCAAAGAAGTACAAGGTAAACATGAATCTAAAGTAAGATTTAAACTCAAAGTGTACTGGTTTTTGATACCCATGAACTCATGCAGGAGATTGTGAGATTACATGGAATACCAGTTTGCATCGTCTACGATCGTGATACAAGATTCCGAACATAGTTTTGGCAGAGTCTGCAAGCTAGCGTGGGAACGAGTCTGAAATTCAGCATGGCTTACCATCCACAAACGGACGGACAGTCCGAGCGAACAATTCTGATTCTGGAGGACACGCTAAGAGCTTGTATGTTAGACTTCGGAGGTTCGTGGGAAGATCACTTACACCTTGTGAAGTTTTCATACAACAATATCAATCAGGTGAGCATTGGAATGGCACCATTTGTAGCACCATATGGAAGAAAGTGTCATTCAACACTAAGTTGGGACGACATTGGAGATTGTCAACTCTTAGGACCGGAGATGATCGTGGCAACTGTGGACGTAGTTCTCACGATCAGGGAAAGAATGCGCATAGCCCAAGATTGACAGAAGCATTGGGCTAATACAAAGCGCTGACACCTGGAGTTCCAACCGGGAGACCATATTTTTCTGAAGATATCTCCAAACAGAGAAGTGATCCGCTTTGGCAAGAGGGGTAAGCTCAGTCCGAGATATATAGAACCGTTCGACATACTCGAACGTATCAGAGAAGTGGCATACAATTTGGCACTACCACCCTCATTGGAAGGAGTGCACAACGTGTTCCACATATCCCAGCTCCAAAGATATGTGAGTGACCCCAGCCACACCCTTGATCACTCCGAGCTCACTTTACAGACTGACTTGACTTGCGAGCAACAACCCGTTGAGATCTTGGATCGAAAGGTGAAGACACTGCGGAACAAGGAAGTAAACATAGTCCGAGAGATGCTGTGAAAAGATTCGCCAGGAGAATTGATTGATTTCTATATGAGTGTGTAGTAACTAACCGCAATCAATAAAGACGTCATGTGTAACTAGCCGAGATGAGTACGGGTCGTCCTCAGGGATTCGTGGAATCTTTTAATCTTACTTTAGACGTGTTGATTAGAAAAGAGGAAGAATAGAAGATTAATGAATAAGGGAGAATAGTTTCTAGGTCTACGTTGAAATACGGATGTAGAATTTATAGTTTTAAGATCTAGTTTAAATATGGATATAGAATATATAAGAAGACGGCTTATAGGGTTCATTAGGATTTAGTAGTCATGGATGACTAATAAAGATTACTCCTTTTTTCTATTGATAGATTTAAAATTAGATCGAAAGTAATGAATGAGGATTAGGGTTCTTTGGAAGAAACTAGGGTTTCCACACTATTGACCCTTGTCCTTTCATTGATCTCTATTCATGTCTAGCCCTTAACAAAACAATTCTTAATCTGATCTCAAATCGCGGTCAAGACTATCAATAAATTGATGATGCGCCCGATTAGGATATTAACGATTCTCTTGCTAAAGTTTATAAACTTCATAAGACTTAAAGAAATTAAAATATTTTCTCATCCATTGTTCTACCCTAATCCTACGACCCTATCAAGCGGAGAATTACTCGCGCATGAAAGAGATAGAAAAAGAAGAACGGATAGAGACCATATTGCAGAAATTAAATACTAAATAATTAATCTAATGATCTACCTTTATTAATCAACTTCACAATTACAAAATCTTCGAGTTTAGATTACAAGAGGAAGAAGAAGTTGGTCTCGATCTCTGCCTCGTAGGAAGTAGATGTTCCGTCGAATCTCACGTCGCCTTATCACGTCGAATCGCGGACCTATCGTTGATCACTTGTTCTTTGAGGGAGATTTGCTTCTGTAAAAGATTGATGATTTCTAAGTTTAGCCCTCGGTCCTTTATATAGTCCCAAAACCAGAAAATATAGATCCCAAGAATCAGGGGTTGTTGTGTAGATCCAAATATAAAAATCCAAAACCCTAACTTGGTGAATCGGCCGTGGATCCAACACATATGGCATGGTTTGGCCGCGGAACTGCGGTCGTTTGGTGGGATCTTGGCTTCAAAATTATGGGTCTGTTTCGTTGTGATACATGGAGATTTATTTGATGTCTGGAATCTTCATATCTTTTCTGAGTCTCTGCCAGTATTGATTCTTCGATTTTATTTAACTTTATCGGAAGATTTTTAATTCCCGACATATCAATATCTCGATCTCCTGACCTGAGCTAAACCTTGCACAATATCTTAATGAATAATCTCAGTAATATTTGGTATTTTTGAGATATTATCCTAACCATTCTATATGATATTATATTTCGAGAATATTGGTTAAGGATATTTGATATGATATGCATATTTAAATTATCAAAATATTATATAAATATTATATGCATACATTTTCCTTCATAATATTAATTATAATATATAAACATATGAAAATAGATATTTTGCAGATAAACCCTCATTTATTTCATATTTATAATAAACACCTTTAAATATTTAAGAAAAGTAAGGAAAATTTTATATCAAATGTGCAATATTTCCGACTGAATAAATACCCCAAAACTTAATTTTGATCGTCCCGATCAAACTATTTATTCAAGAGAGGGAGAAAAAAGAAAAAGAAAAAGCTAAGTAGCACACTTTCGTAGGCAACACGATTGCACTGAGCACGTTCAACAAACCTTTAAACTCCAGATGTCTCTAGTAGGAGGAGTGTTGTCTCCAGAGGGTTTTCAGCAGATTACACCCACAAAATCCCATAATAAAAGAAAGATGGTGTGAGTTACATATAAAGATAAGAAGTATAAAAGAAATAACTTGAAAATAAAAGTTTCTAACTACACTTGCTTTTTGGTTTCCATAAGCCCTATCTTAATGGTCGTGAAAAGATGTTAAAAATCATATCATCTCTCAATAAAACATTGTCTTTAGTCTTCCTCCCTATCTTTCTTCTAAACATCGATCATATACCCCTACGTGTGTGTAAAAAACATCTCTACACTTAGAGAATTCAATTCAAGCTATCATACTCTTGTACATCTTCCAAAGTACTTTATAGTCGGTGAATATTTTCGATGAAATTGCTCACACATTCTTCATGCGATCGTTAATATTTCTTGAGGTACTGACCGACCGATTACAAAATGTGCTCGATTATTAAAGCGTAATTCCTCGTCTTCCAACACCTAAGCTTAGTAGTGGCTCCCAAACCAGTTGGTCTAAGGCACTAGGTGATAAAGCACCCTCGCTATATTTTTTTATGCTGCCTTGGTAATTACAAAACCAGTGTTCATTTTTTTTCTTCACCACTTATACTTTTTTTATACTAAAACTTTTAGACAATAGCATTTCAAGGTATCCTCTACTATCCCAAGTTTCAAGATGTGTGTAAGTGCGTATAGTAGGGTATCAACGTTCAAATATTTTGCCTCAAGACTAGGGACTATTTTTCAGACTTATTTTTATCCTCAGATTAGTAATTTCCTTCATCTTACTAACCCTTGGGACAACAGCTCATAACTACTTATTACTAGTTTCGTTTAAAAAAACATCTAACTTTCTTGCTTTTCTTAAACTATTCCTATCTTTAATATGTAAAATTTTCACTTTCAAACTTTCATTATCAATTTTTTTGTGCTTATATATAGTATAATGCAAAGTAATGCGTGAATAAGCACAAACCTTCCCCAAATCTGTTTGCAGCAGTGTCCTCACGAATGTCATCTGTTAATCTAAAAAAAATCTGTAGGTTTGGGTGGAAAAGTTAGTAACGGGGACATGAAATAATGAAAGTGAAATCCTCCCCCAAACTTATTTTTGGCTCAAAAAAATTTATTTTCTTTCAGGAGCCAAAATATTTTCTCCCTCCCAAACTTGAGTAAAATAGTCTTAAGCATTTAAAATTATGAGGGGGGGTTAAAGTTATTGGTCAATATAAAGCTTTACAAAGACCAAAAGTTAACACCAACCATTCAAAAATTTTATCAATGTAACGCACTGGTTGGTAGAAGATCATGTCACCTATAGATGTGAAGAAGCAGGGAGGAGATAAGAGGTGGAATAGAACGGTTTACGTCTCGGTTGATAGAGACGAAACAGTGATGGTGGATTACTCGCATTCTCGTTATTGTTAAGAAAAAAGGGTGGTGGTTCAACTTCTTTGTGTTGGGGTTGATTCATCACAACTCCCATGTTTTCTAAGAATGCGAGTTCTTCAGCGAAGATTTCTTCAAAACTTTCATCGATATCCCAAATAATAATCTCATCGGAAAGTACGGAATGATACTCAGATTCCATAAAAGTTTCATATTTAGCGTTAGATGCTGACCTGGACAGCTCGATAGAAGTGTCCGTATGTGTATAATAAATAGCAGGGTCAAACATCAACGTAATAGCGGAGTCGACATCAGTATCGTGAAGCTGTTCAAATTCGCTGCTGTCGGAATCTATCGCTTCGACAGATAATACTTGAGCATAGGGTTCGGAGGGTTCACTTCCCAACTTATAAATGTTAAGCTCAATTGACATCTTCCCGAAGGATAGGGTCATAGAGCCATTTCGACAATTGATTATTGCGTTTGAAGTCGCAAGAAGAGGTCGATGTAGAATCACCGGGATTTGGTTTCGTGGGTTTGCTACAGGCTGTGTATCTATAGCGATAAAGTCCACAGAGAATATAAATTCCCCGGCTTTGATTAACACATCCTCTAGCTCACCCCTAGGTTGGGTGATAGATCGATCGGCCATCTGAAGAGCGCAATGCACCAGTTTTAACTCTCCGATCCCTAATTGCTCATACACATAATACGGAAGCAAGTTAACACTAGCACCTAAATCGAGTAGAGCACAATTGATATTTTTACCTCCAATAGAAATAGATATGGTAGGACTTCCGGGGCCCGTTCGTTTCTTGGGTAATTTTTGGGTAAATGTAGTGCTCATATTACTCACTAAGAATACCTTTTTGGGCAATTGAGTTTTTCTCTTCCTAGTGCACAAGTCCTTAAGGATTTTTGAATAAGACGGAACTTGTTGAATAGCATCTAGGAGTGGAATGTTTATGTTAACTTGCTTAAAAATTTCCACATTCTTCTCTATTTGTGAACTTAGTCAGTTGCCTCTTAACCTATGTAGATAATGAGCTTTATCAACAAGGGTTGGGTCCAACATTGGAGAGGATTGTAGGGATGGAATGGATCCCAGAATTGGAGTGGGGATCGTCTTAGGTGGACTCGAGAAAGTAGGCTGAGTGTTCGAGCCCTGGGAAAAACAGAGAATAGGCTCAGAAGCTGGTGGACTAGACGAAATAGGAAAAGAAGTAGAAGTCGGGGTGTTATTAATATCATCAACGTCATCAACGTGTTCACCTACTTGGTTGTCCAGCACTCTTCCCAATCTCAACGTGGTAACGGCACTCACATTATAAATTTGTGAGTAGCCAGGATTAGGTATTGGTTGAGATGGAAGTTTCCCTTTCTCTCTCGCACTTATCGTGGTATTTAACTGTGCAAGTTGTGCTTCTATCGATTTTATGCTTTCATTGTGGGAAGCGGTGTTCCGCATCAACATTTGGATAGAAGATGTTAAAGTATCCGTCATTTGCATAGAATGTTTAATGAACGTGTCGAGTGCAGAGGGTTTATCGGTACTTGCAAAAGAATTATTATAAGGATCAAAGTTGTTGGCCTAGTTTTGCAAAGGTTGCGGTTGAAAGGGGTGCTGACTCGGTTGTGGTGGTTGCTGTTGCTGTGGAAGAAGTCTTTGATAATTGCTTAGGAACTAGTTTTGATTTTGGTTTTGGTTTTGGTTCCAAGCAAAATTAGGATGATTCCTCCATCCCTGATTATATGTGGAAGAATAAGGATCGTTTCTAGGTCGCTGCTGAAAAATAGCATTAATTTATTCTTAACCTTAAAACGGTGGATTCAAAGGACATTCTTCCGTCAAATGTATTGGTTGGAACAGGAACCACAGACGGTTTTGGGAAGTGTAAATTGGTTTGGGGAGGCTGAAGAGACTTTGTTTTCTATAGCCTCAAGTTTCCCTTGTATCGCGGCCATTTCGGTTTTCACTGCGATAGAAATATCGAGTTGATGGACACCTCCCCTGGACAATGTAGGTCTAACGCTTTCCCACTATAAAGTTTGTTCAGCGAGATTTTCCAGAAATTGCCAAGCTTCACCATCATCTTTATACATGAAATGATATTGACATATGGTTTCAAGCATCTATTTTGTTGCTGGATCAACACCCTCATATATAATGCGACAATGGTCCCATCTATTGATTCAGTGATGAGGGCATTGTAGAAGAAGATCTTTAAACCGTTCAAAGTATTTCCAAAATGATTCATTGGGAAGTTGGGTAAAATGGTTAATCTCGCTTCGAACGCGGACAGTCTTATGATTGGGATAAAATTTCTTAAGGAATGCTACAACGAATTCATCCCATTTGGCAATAGAATGTGCGGCAGTGTTATAAAGCCATTTTTCTGTTAGTTCGCACAAAGTAAAAGGGAGAAGACGTAATCTCATAGCATCCACAGAAAGTTGTGACATGTCCATCATTGCGCATACGTTTTCAAATTTGTTTATAAAAACGTATGCGTCTTCGGATTCAAGCCCGTGAAATTTGGGCAACAGTTTGATGAAGTGGGGTTTAATTTCAAAATTATCCCAATTGGCTGGTGGAATAGATAGACAGGTAGGAAGGGGTCCACGCATAGGGTAGCATCTTTCTTGGAGAGAGATGCGCGGTAGATTCTGTGCACCTACGGGTGGCGACAGGATAGTGGTGGTAAAATATGATGGAGAACTGTCCATCTCGGTCGATATGGTGGGTGGAGGGGAAAAAGAAAATGAAGAAGTACTGACTTCGGAGTCGATAGCAGAAACGCGGACAATACGGGGACTAGAATCTCGTGTCCATCCGAGCATGCACTAAGCGAGTTTGGCGCACGTGGCAGCGTGTGAACGATTTAAAATGGTTTGTTTTGAAAAGCGTCGGACGTAAGACAAATCACACAAAAATGTACAAACAACCTTAGAACTAAGGTTACCTAGGTCAAGTCACTACACTGCACCTAGACCTCCAAAGAACAAGTCGCAGGATTAATCCTCTACTACCTCTTTATAACTCTTGTGGTCATGTAAGTGCCAGGTAAGTGGGAGATATCCGCTATACGTAACACCGAAAATAGCGGGCCTAATTAAGTAACCACTTGCCTAGACACACTTCCCTAGACACCACAAAAGAAATGCAGATAAGCGATAGATTACCCACGACCTTCCTCTTCCTAATTGAGCGTGACGGTCCTTAGAGTCTTGGTCTAGATATTTTTTTAATTAATGTAGGATGATGCTGATGCTCGTTTTGTGATTTGTGGGGTCTAGGAAGGGTGATGAAATCTCCACCTAATCTGAATTTTGGTCTTGCCCCATAAAGTCCGTTTTTTAAAATATGCACACACAAACCAATTACAAAACACGCAAAAAGATTTTTGATCTGCAATATTTTGCAAAGAATCCTGCAGAAAAATATACTATTGGATTTTTCAGAGGAGAGAGAAAGAGATAGAAAAGTTACCAGAGAATTTTGGGGGTACAATTCTTCAACTTTGCTGTCCAACCGCCCCAAAATGCTAGCTTATGCCGTGTTTCTGCCATAAGAGGGAGGGTTCTTTGTAAAAAAATTTCTAAAATGCCTTCCTAACTCCTCTGGACCTCTCTGAAAGTCTCTGAATCTTGATTTCCTTTCTTTAGTGTCTCCAGATTCCCTCGCAAAAATCACACACTAATCGTTAAATACACAATATGTGGTTTTGTTTTATTTTTATGATATTGATCGAATAAGAATTCAACACGAATAGCAAGAAAAAAATATTGCGCACGTTGATTGGTTTGTCTTTTGTGTACGTGCGGTTTAAAATCAAAATTAAGAATATACCGCAATTAATAACGGTGTCGCTTGGTAGCTAGCCGGTTGATAACGGGTCGGTCCATAGGGAAAACGTGTTCTTTCTGTATGTTCTTACGAGTTAAGTCCTATTTTTGGTAGGTTTTGATTTAAAAATCTAGGATTGAAATTAATTTGATTTAAAACCTTGCTAGGGTTAGGATTAGGTTAGTTTGGAAAAATAACTCTACTCACTGCTTCCTTTGCCCTAATTAAGAACATAGGTGTTAGGGTAATAGTCAACAAAGGGAATTAGCACGACTAGAAAGAAACGTAGTTTCTTCCTTTTGGTCCTTGTCCGTCCTTTCTTAACTCTTAGCCCTAACTTCTATGTAAATCAACCACAACCGGTCTAACTAGGGAATCACCTCTATCTCGTAGGATAGGATGCCGTAGTGAGCGGTGTGTGTTTGATTCAAATAGAGTCCTAATTAAAATATTATATAGGCAAAAAAGGAGTGAGAGATTTCCATCTCTCAAACCTACCCAATCCTAACCTTAACAAGTGAGGAACTACTCACTCATTAGGAAAATTGCGACAAAATTCATTTTTATAGTTTTCATTTAATGACCTAATTTGTTGATAATAAAAGACAGATAATAAAATTATAGAAATTAAATTCAAATGGAAAATTGCAAGATAAAAAAACTTACTTTTATTGACACCTCTTCAACGATTACAATGGAATAAAATTTAATCTAGAAAAATTAAAAAGAGGCATCCTCCAAAGAGGCACACCAAAAAGAGGTATTGAGCCCTCCTATTTATAAATAGAAAAAACCCTAGGTTTTACATCTGATCCACATTTGAATTTACAGAACTACCCTAAGAAAGCCGGGTCAAAGCACCGACACCCACCGACACGTGCACCGACACGTGCACTGCACGGCCGCGGAACCACGGCAGAATGCCATGTTTGGCCGCGGTTCCGCGGCCATATGGTGAGCTCTTGGACTCAGTTCTTTAGGGATGCTTCAAGTTGCCTTTTCCTTCTGTTTTCTTCACTTGGTTCCTCAGAATCTTTTCTACTTTCTTCCAGATTTCCAACAGTGCAGAATTATGTGGACTTTTACTGTAAGCTTCGCGTTGAAGTCTTGAATCCTGTGCTGGCCATGTACTTTGTGTATTGAACTGTCTACTGATTTTCGTTTGTTCCTTAAACTGGTAGGCGGCATCATACAGATTCATCCATTGTTGGTCGTAGTCTCACATTTATAGCGTCTTTTCATGAATTTCGCTGTAATGACCTGAGAACCTGTAACCTGCAACTATTTAGCAGACATGGATCAAAAGTATCTATTTATTTGTAATATGATTAAGAATGGGCGATATAATACTGCAATATTCTGATATGAACAAATACCCCCAAACTTATCTTTTGCTTGTCCCGAGCTAAACCAATTTATTCTCGAAAAAATCCTAACCTCACTTTCGCAGGGAATCGCGATTGCACTGAGCTCGTGCAACATGCCGTTAAACCTCTAGGTGTCCCTAGTAGGAGGAGTGTTGTCTGCTGAGGTTTTTCAGCGGATACTACCCACAAAATCCGATCAATTTGGATTGTTGATTTTCATTCTTCAATTCGGTGTTCTAGCAAGAAATTCTATTATCTTCAACTTAGAAATCATCAACCCGTATTTTTCACACTCATTTATCATTCAACTTAAGATCGTCTATGTTCCGCAAATTTATTCAGCTTTCAGTATCTTTTGAATTTTCCTTCTAAGGTTCCATCTCAACTTAGGAATTTCTATCATCTCTACTGAAGGTATAAGCCCTATCTTTCATTCATATCTCTCATCCAAGCCCCTATCATACACCCCTACGTGTGTGTGTATATTACCCCTACATTTGGAAATTCAATTCAAGCTATCATACCCTTGTCCATCGTCCAAAGTACTTTTAGTTGGTGAATTTTTAGATGAAATTGCTCATACATCCTTCATGCGACCGTTAATACTTCTTGAGGTACTAACGACCGATTACAAAATGTGTTCGCGCATTTAGACGTAATTCCTCGTCTTGTAATACCTGAAGCTTAGCAGTGACTCTCAAACCAGTTGGTCTAAGGCATTAGGTGATAAAGCGCCCTCGCTGTATTTTATATTTATGCAGCCTTAAGTAATTACAAAACCAGTGTTCATTTTTTCTATATTTTATCTCTTTATTCATACTTGTACTTTTATTTTATTTTCCTTCATACCAAGGATTTTAGACAAGAGCATTTCAAGGTATCCTCTACTATCCCAAGTTTCAAGGTGCGTGTATGTGCGAGTTGTAGGGTATATATTTTCAGAATTTAGACTTAAGGTTCGGAATTATTTTTCAGACTTACACTTCAAATAAAAATTCAATACTCTTCCCTTATTTTGACTTAGCCCAAGAACTGAACTCAAAATTTTTCCTATTTCTAAATAAACTACAAGGACATATATTTTCTATAATTAAACTTTAAGAAAGGTTATTTTTAGGGTTTTTAATTTACTATGTTTAGGATCTATTTTTTCTAACTAGTCAACCGTCATATTAAACTTAAGTCAAATATGGCCAAAATTGAACTTTTCAATTTTTATAATTTTTTAAATTTTTTCAATTTTTATGGGTTTTAAAATAAGTATGAAAATGCAAAAATATACATATGAATGCGAAAAAAGAAAGCTTACCGAGCGTACCCCCAAACTTAAACGTGACAGTGCCCTCACTGTCAGGCTACACCAAGAGGGTCAAAATTGTCGGCACTCCCTTTTTTTTAATTTTTATTTTGATTATTAACAGAAAAAGAAAACAAAATATATATACACAAAAAGGTTCTCCCCGAACTTAAGTGAAACATTGTTTCTACTATTGTCATTTTTTTAAATCTCATAAACTTGTATACTTGGGAGGAAAAATTTATTAACAGGGACATGAAATATGATCGTGAAAATCTCCCCCAAAGTTATTTTTGGCTCACCACTTTGAGTTAGAAAAAATTATTTTCGAGAGCCAAATTATACCCCCCCCCCCAAACTTGAGTTAAACAATGTTAAGCTTTTAAAGAGGGGGTTCAAAATTATTGGTCAATACCAAGCTTTGCAAAGACCAAAAGTCAATACCAACCATTTGAAGAATTTATCAATGTAACGTATAGGTCGATGGAAGAACATGTTATATAGAGCCAAGAAAAAGTGGGGAAGAGATAAGTGGTGGTATGGAAAGGGTTTGCGTGAACGTGAATGTGAGGAGATAAGAGGTGATGATAAATAAAAACGAGAATGTGAATGATTAGAAATGAGTGGAATATTGGCATTCTCGTATTTTATAAGAAAAAAGGGTGGTGGTTCAATTTCTATAGGTGGAGATTGATTAATCACAAAATCCTTGTTGTTTAGGAATGCAAGTTCGTCAGCGAAAAGTTCTTCAAAACTCTCATCGATGTAATTGAACATTTTACTGTCAGTAAGTTTTGTGCCAGAATTTATCATACTTGATTTGTCAAAAATTATGGAGGTAGGAGACTCGAAAATCTCATCTAACTTATTTTCAAAAGTATCCAAATCAAGTTGGCTTTCTGGAATGATCGAACTTGAATTATCGGATTGTGATTCATCAACACTCACTGAAATTATAGGAAGAATAGAAGAAGAACCTGAGAAAGTGGGAGAAAGAAGTTGAATACGAACTTGAGAGTGGAGATGGAGTGTATAAATTAGCACAATTTGTAATGACCGATATGTAAAAAGCGATTGTGCTAATCTATCAACCCACTGAGAAATGAGGTCAAATCCCTCAAGATTCAAAACATGGGTACGTCGAACTTGGTAAACCAGACATAAAAAATGAAAGTGTAACGGTTTCTTGCAAGGTCGGAATGAGGATGGAGGGAAGTGATTGAGGAAAGGTATCGGTTAAAGATTCAGAAGGGTGTGCGTAGTCAATGAAAGGGATAGAATGAATTGGAAAATCCGACTCCTCAAATAAAACTGCTTCATCTTCAATAATTTCCTCAATACTTTCCTCAAAATTTAGCTTATCCATGCAATTCTCTTCAAAATCAAGACGCATATGAAGTTCGGGAAAAACATTTAATGACTCGGGATGATGAATTGGAGAGAGAAATTCATCCAGATCTGTGGGTTCATCATCCAAAATATTCCCAGCATCTATATTCTCAATCAAATGAAAATCAATTTTTTCAGACACCTCATCAAAAGCATGGATATTAATCAATTCAGGTTCTAGAGTGGAGGTGTAGAGGTCAAAAGGATTGGTGATGGTTTCACTCGAAAGGGACCCTTCACAATCAGGTAAATCAAACACTATAAAGTCGCACAACTCATTAAACGTTTTATTTTCAACTGGTGAATCATTTGGAACACTTGATAGACATTCAAAAACGAAATTGTGGGATTCAATTGGGGATGGGTAGGTTTTATTTGGAAGGGTGCACAGCTCACTCTCTCCACTCAAATTATTAATCTTTCCAACCGCCTCATCATACATTGGAAAATTTGGAGCTGGTTAGAAACTAACCACCAGGTCACTAGGTTGTATAAGGGCGGCCATGGACGCATTCAAATCCCTCATCTGTTGGCATGACGCTACCATAAAATCTTCCAACGACTATTCCAGACTAGACATGGGTTGTGACGGGGTTTTAGTAAAAGATTCAAACTTGTTTGGATACGTTAAACTCCCAAATGGCTTTGTAGAAGCAATGTCTAGGGAAGGTGCAAAAGTCGGGTAGGACTAGTAGGAATTAAATGGTTGGACAGGAGTAGGATCAATATTTGGATAAGAAGGTGAATGGAATTGTTGATCCAAAGAATTCGCAGTGGTTAAAGGAGTGAAAGATCGGTTACGAGATTGTTCAATATGTTCAGCAATAGATATGGGTTTCGGAGTTACAACAGTACTCGAAAAGGGGTATCAACGTAAGAAGGTGGTGAAGATTAAAATGGTTGATATAAGGTGGATTGCGGAGTCCAACTGGTTGTCCTAGACGCGTCTATTCGATCTTTCAAAGAAATTTTGGGTATGGAGGGGTAGTTGGAAATTCGACCAAAACAAGAAGCGTAGGAAGTAATGTGTGGTTGAGGATACCAAAGTTCGGTAAGAGTTTTACGAGGTGGGGTACCCATGATGTGATGAGAGAAAGAAGAAAAAAAAGAATGTGATTTTTTTTTATTATTTTTTTTTATATTTTTTGTTTTTAAAAAAAATTGTTTGTTTTTGGAGTTTTGAAATTTTTGAAAGTGTTTTATATAGAAAGAGTTTTTGCAAAATTTGTACGGAACTATGGCACAATTTCAAACAACCACAGTTTAAACATGTACAATCAAACCTAGAGCTAGGGTCTCCTAAGTCAACTAGACTGCTCCTAACCGTTCCAAAGCGACAAGTTGTGAGATATCCCTCAAATCGCCTCTTCACCGCCAATTGTGGCCAGGTAAGCACAAATGAAGAAAGGAGGGATCCGCTCACGAATCACCGTGAGACGGGCCTTTTAAAGTTACCTTTCTCACTTGTCTAGCCTAGACACCACAAAGTCAGGTTTAGATAAACGACTGAATGCCCACAACCTTCTTTTGTCCTAATGAGCGCGACAGTCCTTAATTGGCTGAGTCTAGATATTTTTTAATTAGCTCAAGGTTGATGCTGTTGCGCCACGGCAGCGCCCCGGCCGTCTATCAGAGGCCAAAATGCGGAATCAAAAATTTTCCTTACTTGGAAACTGGCGCTACCGCGGACAATAAAACCCGGATCGTTAACCATTAACCTATACTAGCAAACAAGAGATGGGAAGAGAAGTATACCGAGTGATCCGAGTCCTCCGGTCTTCTCGTCATCGTCCCGATCTCCCGCGGAAAGTCTAGTCTCCATGTCGTCGCCTCCTCGCCGGAAGGGC
This sequence comes from Agapanthus africanus, assembly GCA_030015575.1. Lineage (NCBI taxonomy): Eukaryota > Viridiplantae > Streptophyta > Magnoliopsida > Asparagales > Amaryllidaceae > Agapanthus > Agapanthus africanus. The sequence continues at coordinate 180,523,376 of JASDDO010000024.1, forward strand.
ACCACATCGCCTGCGTCTTTTACGGGCTCCCGCCTCAATACCGAGGCAACTCGGGCATGAAGCTGGCAAGTTGACATGCCCAAGAAAAGCTGTAGAATGTAGTGTAGAAACTTTATCTCTTGGAGTTTATGTAGTTGCCATTGATGGATGGAGGAAGATGTAAAGAAAATTGGTGCTTTCAATTTTCTAGCAAGAAGAATATGAGATGAAGAATTCCTCACATAACAAAATGAACTCTCTCATTCTTTTTCTCTCAAGTGAACCCTCTCTCTCAAGTAGTGAGAATGGTGGAGGAATGAAAATACAAACCTTCACAAGAAGGGAGGTGAGTGTAGGAGAAAAAGAAAGGTGACCATATCCAAACATCATCATAACAATCTCACATCAAACTTCATCTCATATCTAATCTTAATAAAGCAAGAAAAGATGATAGAAAAGAATGGTATCAAAAGATGCTATCATAATCAATCCTTATGCAAGAAACCCCCTCCTCAAATGTAATTTGCAAAACTGCAAATTACCCCCTCCATCGGAAAAGTCCGGCCGGGAAAGAACAAAGGAAAAACGGCCGGAACGGAATGCAAACTGGCAACTCCAGAAAACTGGTCCCGTAATAAATTACAGGAAAACCCCGATACTGTGCATACACACCCGCATCTGTATTCCGACCAGATACAAATGCAATGAGACAAAATCTACACTGTACTAAACTAGGACCGGCTTAAACCAAAGCCGGCTAGTAAAATCCGTTCGATCCTGATCCGTGCAATACCGCACGTATCTGATCGAACATTGCCATATAACTATACGGCCACTAGTACAAACCGTCCGATCCTGATCCGTGCAATACCGCACGTATCTGATCGGACCCTGCCATATCTCCATACGGCCTCTACAGCGTTTCGCCCGAAAGCTTGAGTAACTGTAAGTGTGGTGGACTCTAAAGACTCGTCAATACTATGGCTGTGGATTTAACCACTAGCACGTCAGAGGTATAAGCCAATACGTGACGGGCCACCAGCTATTAACCAAAAGGGACATCGATGAGCGAACTCATCCTGACACCCTTCTGAGCCTGTCAGTGAAAATATCCGTACAGTCCGGTCCGTTCGTCTATGAGCATCGCATGTCGGGCCTAGGGGGTTGGTAAAAGTCAGACCCCCAAAAGCGGTACAAGTCGTGTCGGAGTGTAGCCCAGAACGCCCTGAGATACTACTGGAATACCTACCAGTAAATCTCCTGCCTCGGCCGAGGGCTTTGCGTAATGTCTCTCCTAGACACAGCGCGACCTTACCCCCAATACCGGGAGGGACGAACCCCTGAAGATCCGCTCACTGCCTCCATGTGGCTCGGGACTGTACCCAACTAAAACCTGTTTGCACGACTCCTTTGAGCCGTGGTAGGGTAGTAATCAAAGTACAGTGGGAACTCACACGAGACAAATGACAATCTCAGGTCGATGAACTAACCTGTACACATGTCACCAGGGAACTGCTATCTGACGTCAGGTATAAGATTAACTAGCATGTTCCCGGCGAGTCCTGTCTGGTGTACTCATAACCCAATGAGCACCTGTATACATCTTAGGTGAACCAACTGACACCAGTGGCTTATGAGACCGGCCACCGCCCCTCGTCGGGGTCTCGACTGTATACACTAGTCTACTCTGGAGAATCGATGCCCTGTCTCGAAACTCCCACGACTAGGGATCTTTTAAGGATGTGCTTATGGACCACCAGCTCTCACGTATATGATCGCCATCATACTGCCGGCAGTCAAGCAAGAATCCTAGGGGCTCTATCAGCGTGTAATAGCGACCTGTAAGGTCACCTGAAGCAGTACACGATGATAAAGGTAAACCAGATTGCATACTATCATCTCGAGTAAGACTGTCCTACCGGGATAGGTCCTCCCTCAATCATTGCAATCACGTGCCTGTGATCCAATAATTGACTCTGAGGGCACTATCTCCAACAATCTCCCACTTGCACTCAAGGCTAATTATTGCGATGCCGCATACTCACAGCCCGTGTGATACCGAACACCCAACTCCTCTACTAGTCAGTCTCACAAAGCTCGTTTGCAAAACAATTGCGTTCGAGGAATAGCCTCAGTGAGTGGATCCGCTGTGATGTTTCTTTCTATGTCTCTCTATATCTCAAGTTCGCGGAGAAAACCATCTCCCGAAATGAGCAATACCTGTCTTAGAGTATGTCTGGATATTTGATGGGACCTAGCTCATAAATGAACTCCAAATCCAAACTTCTTAGACTGTATCGATAACTGCAGTACCCAGTGCTATGCCTCCCTCAGTATTGCCTTGAACCACCTGTCCAAAATACTGCCCCTCGTCAGAAGGAGAAACTATAACTCTGACAGCCACTCTGCCATCCATGTCACCTTGGAAGCCTGGAGTGATAACCGTCTCCTAAAAGAGGCTGTCGTTATCACATCCCTAGAACACGCACTTATGTCCTAAAACTGCTTCCGATTGTTTCTCCAGGATTGGATTAATATCAACTTATTGCATCTACTGCAAGAACAATATCTGATGTGGTACTTGACATCTCATGATTGACTCAATTGTCTAAGCAAGTGATCTGTCAATCATGCGTATCCCTCTCCCCTTTAGTCTATAAGACACCTTTAGAGAGGGTGACTCCATCACCTGCAGGTACACTACCGTGCCAGGAGTCGTCCATTCTAAATACTCATAGAATGCTGTCAAGGTACCCAGATTGGGAAACTACCCAAATCTAGATCTAAAACCATAGATCTAGTAACCAGAATGTCTGATATAATATCCAAGTCCTGTGTGGAGAAACTACTGTGTGACAACCAAAGTATAACCGATCTTAGTATAGGAATATCACTTCATACTCTGTGTATGTCATCCAAATACCATGACATCACACCCTACTACCTTCTCAACAGATCCATCCCCTATTCTGATGAAGTCAAACCTATGACTGTCACATCAGAAATAGATGATCTATCTCCGCTGTAACTGCTTTAGTCTATAAATAGACATAAGCCTGATGACCACCAATGCTTCCGCTGCTCCCACTGACTACGACAACCCTCTGCCAGAGTCATATAGACGTGCACTTCTAAAGCTAGTTTAGAACGACGCTATACTCATCCTCCTGCCGGGTCTCACAGTCAGGAACAACAGTAATGGTAAGTCTGGGTAAACAAGAACCTCCCTGCCACCGTCCTTGAGCATACCGAAGTACCTCTCGAGTGCCTGAGGTTACCCATCATATCTGCGGAGTGGCCAATGGAATGTCAAACCAGATTGAATCTTTAGGTTCCTTATCAAATCTTCAGTAATCGTTTGTGGTTCTGGAATTACTTCCGGTTCTACCATACTCCCACTACTGTTTTCTGAAAAAATCCATTTTTATTAAAACTGTGGCGAGTCTAGAACAATATTACTATTGATCTCCCAGATGGTAGAAAGTCAACCCTCGTCATAGCCTGGGTCAACCCACAAACAGCCATTACAGAAACGTGTCTTGAGTTGTCCAGTGTCTGGTTTTAATCATAAGCCGGACAACTCCCCGTACCTTAACAATGTCAAGATATGAACTGTTCTATATCCAATATAGAAACAGAGGCACTGATTTAATTGAACCAGATTCAAATCATGTAGCTGTCTCCAGTGCATGTCAACTAAATGGAAGGATGCCGATCAGCGTTACTCAACTTAGGAATGTTTCCAATTATGAGTAACCTGAAAGAGAAGCTAGTTCTCTTAATCATTACTATCAACTGAACACCATACACAAGTATCTACATCTTCGATCACTTTGAAGAATCCCGATACTTGCTACACCTGGTTCTCTACTCTATTCAAATACCTATAACTCCTCAAAACTTAGACCCTGTGTTCCTACGGAATACTTGTCTAAGAACTAGAGAAGTTAAAAGTAAACAGAATATAGTATGAGGACCAACCCTTCTGTCCTAATGGACACTGGACAACATACAATACTCTGTATAAGTCCGCTGAGTCTAACAACTCTTTCACTGTGCGTCGTAGGTTGAAAACTGTACTTATGGTTAAGAAGAATTACACCGCTGTTTAATGCTCCTTACCTAACCATCCACTGATATAGGTAAATGTCATCGACATAATATCAAAAGGTATATCTCACTCTGTGAAAATAGACGTACAGATATATCAATTTGAAATTGGTGCACAACAGCGGATATTCAAAACCAAATATTTGCCGACCGGCAAACAACCCAGGTGGCTTCCTCAAATATCACCAATTACAACGAATCCCGATATAATGAGGATGGTCACCTAATTCCCAATAACTTACTCCCACTCATCATCTGTAAAACCATACAGATGTGAGAATCCAACCTGGTAAATACATACCCTGGAGCAAGTGTCTAATCGGGAAATCAGTTTTCTTTTAACAGTACACAGTTGAACTGAAACATTGAAATGTTTCGATGGGGTATCCTGGTATTCCTAGTAATGCCTCTACCATTATCCAGATTCACAACTGTAACCGTATATCTCTTTGCCATCTCTCCAAATCCCTTTATATGTCTTTAGTCATTACCGTCTGCACACCCCTTTAGGCCAAATGGTTTTCTTCCTTCCCTACCGTTCGGCACCAGCCTATGGTTTGGAAGAAGACTATCCAATAAGCATAAAAGGTGTACTGTCCTAATCCTAGGAGCACTCGCAAAGCGAGAGAAGGTGAATATAAAAGACAACCGAATAAACCTTATTCCTATTTCTCCTGAACCAGAATCCATCCCCGAACTGGAACAAGTTCCTTTCGAGTTCGTATATAACCATACGATGGAGTATCCAAATAAACTGTGGATCTTCGTAGTGATACGGAGTGTCCTGGAGAAATACAAAGGTGATTTAGGATTGGCGAAGAAATACTTGGTTCGGTCGTGAATAGCAGTCGTAATTTACTTTGCCCTCTTACTAATACCTTGCTTTGTCTTAATCTTAATACCTTCTGCACACTGTTTAGGCTAATTGGTTTTCTTCATTCCCTACCGGTCGGTACCAGCCTAGGGTTTGGAAGAAGACTATCCAATTTGCATAATAGGTGTGCAATCTCCTAAACCAAGGAGTACTCACAACTTGAGAGAAGGTAAAAGGAAAAAGACAACTGAATAATCCTATCCGTTTTCTCCAGAACCGGAAACCATCCTCGAATTCCTTCGAGTTCGTATATAACCATACAATGGTTTTGTCCAATGGAAGTGGACGTTCGTAGTAATACGGGGTGTCCTGGAGAAAAGGGTAAAAGTAGGAGTGGCAATGAGGTTTGCAACTCTGACAATCCAAAAGCCTGTGTTAAGAAGGTTCGGTCAACTTGGTCACTGAGTCATAGTCCAGGGTCGGGTCAATGGTCACTGCCAAAGAGAGAGAGAGAAAAGAAACACTCAGCGTGCACTCTAACCTAGATCAGAATGGTTATCACTATACCTAATCTGGAAACCTCCCACTGTACCTCAAATTCTCCTCCAAACCTGAAAGAATAATTAGTCGGGGTCACCCGAGGAGTTAACTAACTCATCAGTGGGAATCGGGATCCAACTATCATTGCATGATAACTTGACAGAATCCACTCAAGTCACCACACTCCAGAAGGTATGCGCATGCCTGGCAAGTTTCAGTTCTTTTGAAACTCCCGATGTGATTTCTACCCCTAGGACCCAAGTGACCTTGATGAATAATCAACAAATCAAAAGGTCCTAGTCAAGTTCAACCCGTCATTATCTTGATTGCGTTAAACCCACCCGCACGACCCTTGACGAATAATCAACAAAGTCGTACGACTGTCCTAACCAATCCACATATCCATACGACAAAAAGCATTACAGAGCTACCGCACACTACGCCTCGGCGAATAGCAACGACAAACATAGCGCAAATACTAAGCAATACTAATCTGAAATGACGGAGGGCTACGGCTGGTTTTTTGGCGAAAAACCTTTAACGTAATGAACTTGATATCGTTGAAGGAACCGGACAACTTTTTTATAAAAATATAGTGACGAAAACCTTTGCTAAAGAGGTCACTCCCGGTGAAGGGATCTCGGCTCTTTCCCCGTAGAATGAGGTGCAGGATATTCCAACTGAATACCACGATGCAAAGCAAAAGTAATCGGCTATAGTGAAGTTAATGCCCTGACGCAAACTTCTATCCAAGGGGTCACTCCCGGTGAAGGGATCTCGGCCCTTGCCTCGTCGACTGAGGAGCAGGATATTCCAAATGAATATCACGATGCAAAACAAAAGTGAACGTCCTTGCAATAACAGCTTTTTGAAAAATGTTCCAACAACATCAGAATAGGTTTGTTTATCTTTCATTGATCCGAATCAACGCAGTCCCATCAATTGATCACACCACAAAGAACGAAAATATACTGATGTACGTATATGCCATCCGCATTCGCCACTGGGTCCCGTCATTACCCGTTAGGTTAGCTAACTAACGACAGAGCGGGGACTGGACTAGCGCAGATGTAAAACATATACAACATCTACTAATATATATACCAATATATTATATTCGCTCAAGGCGTGATAAGAATGCAACATCACAGAAATGTACAGCATCACAGAACAATACAGATATCTGGGATCCCCGGGTTTCATAGAGCCGCTACTGAAACCCGACGTTCCCCTGGTCGTGTGGATAGCATGTGCAATGAAATCCTAGACCCCTACGGGCGCGGCAAGTCACCCGCCAAAACCTGAAGCGAGGCAGCCCCCTTCAGCACCATGAATGGACCATCCAACACTTCATGGAATCCGATAACTTGGGCACCCCTCCTGGGTCAACCTGTACCCCCTACGAGTGCGGCGAATAGCCCGCCAATCCTAGAGTGAAGCCCCTTCCGTCTCAATGCCATGAGATGCGGGCCCTTTGCCCTCTAGAACCCGGCTATCCGTGCACCCCTCCGCGGGATAATCCTAGTACAGAAAGTAAAATATACATACAACGGGTACATCGACCGCAACCAGGCCGTGCCCCAAAAGAATAATACAAACAAGCAGTGACGGCAGTCCACATGTCGGACGCTCGCCCCACAATATCAAATGTACATATAAAACAAAACTGTACTAACATTGCATCCAGGCTATCCCCCACGACCGATCCGCAACATCACAGCATGAACACAGAACATCAACGTGAAAGTCACGTTCGCAAATCCGTCTAACCGGGCTATAGCAGTTAGACAGGATTTATCGATCAAGTGACATTCACGGTCGCAGATATAATGTAAATACCGTGAACTAGCAAGTTTGAAATATCCGATCGAACAAAATATACCAGGTGGGCCCCAAAGCATTACTGTAGCACTTGCAGAAAATCTGGGCCCAAACAAAATATACCAAAACCCTTATTTTCAGCCCACAAGCCCACTGTAAAAATACGGCGAAATGATCCCAACTTCCTGCGGCGGAACCGCGGCCAAAGAGGGGTTAAGGCCGCAGTTCCGCGGTCGTAAGGAAGAATTGGGTTACCAAATTTTTCCAGTGTTCTTAGGATTCTCTGTACATCATTCTGCAATAACCTGAAAAATTTTTGGAGCTCGGAAAAAATCGACAGAAAACTGATGTGAAGAAAACGCGGTTTTGGAATTTTTGTTCGATCGGAAAAGCAAAACACACTAGAACAAGCTAGACTAGGTTAATGGCATGGCTCTGATACCATGTTGCGCCACGGCAGCGCCCCGGCCGTCTACCCGAGGCCAAAATGCGGAATCAAAAATTTTCCTTACTTGGAAACTGGCGCTACCGCGGACAATAAAACCCGGATCGTTAACCATTAACCTATACTAGCTAACAAGAGATGGGAAGAGAAGTATACCGAGTGATCCGAGTCCTCCGGTCTTCTCATCATCGTCCCGATCTCCCGCGGAAAGTCTAGTCTCCATGTCGTCGCCTCCTCGCCGGAAGGGCACCACATCGCCTGCGTCTTTTACGGGCTCCCGCCTCAATACCGAGGCAACTCGGGCATGAGCCGGCAAGTCGACATGCCCAAGAAAAGCTGTAGAATGTAGTGTAGAAACTTTATCTCTTGGAGTTTATGTAGTTGCCATTGATGGATGGAGGAAGATGTAAAGAAAATTGGTGCTTTCAATTTTCTAGCAAGAAGAAGATGAGATGAAGAATTCCTCACATAACAAAATGAACTCTTTCATTCTTTTTCTCTCAAGTGAACCCTCTCTCTCAAGTAGTGAGAATGGTGGAGGAATGAAAATACAAACCATCACAAGAAGGGAGGTGAGTGTAGGAGAAAAAGAAAGGTGACCATATCCAAACATCATCATAACAATCTCACATCAAACTTCATCTCATATCTAATCTTAATAAAGCAAGAAAAGATGATAGAAAAGAATGGTATCAAAAGATGCTATCATAATCAATCCTTATGCAAGAAACCCCCACCTCAAATGTAATTTGCAAAACTGCAAATTACCCCCTCCATCGGAAAAGTCCGGCCGGGAAAGAACAAAGGAAAAACGGCCGGAACGGAATGCAAACTGGCAACTCCAGAAAACTGGTCCCGTAATAAATTACAGGAAAACCCCGATACTGTGCATACACACCCGCATCTGTATTCCGACCGGATACAAATGCAATGAGACAAAATCTACACTGTACTAAACTAGGACCGGCTTAAACCAAAGCCGGCTAGTAAAATCCGTTCGATCCTGATCCGTGCAATACCGCACGTATCTGATCGAACCTTGCCATATAACTATACGGCCACTAGTACAAACCGTCCGATCCTGATCCGTGCAATACCGCACGTATCTGATCGGACCCTGCCATATCTCCATACGGCCTCTACAGCGTTTCGCCCGAAAGCTTGAGTAACTGTAAGTGTGGTGGACTCTAAAGACTCGTCAATACTATGGCTGTGGATTTAACCACTAGCACGTCAGAGGTATAAGCCAATACGTGACGGGCCACCAGCTATTGACCAAAAGGGACGTCGATGAGCGAACTCATCCTGACACCCTTCTGAGCCTGTCAGTGACAATATCCGTACAGTCCGGTCCGTTCGTCTATGAGCATCGCATGTCGGGCCTAGGGGGTTGGTAAAAGTCAGACCCCCAAAAGCGGTACAAGTCGTGTCGGAGTGTAGCCCAGAACGCCCTGAGATACTACTGGAATACCTACCAGTAAATCTCCTGCCTCGGCTGAGGGCTTTGCGTAATGGCTCTCCTAGACACAGCGCGCCTTACCCCCAATACCGGGAGAGACGAACCCCTGAAGATTCGCTCACTGCCTCCATATGGCTCGGGACTGTACCCAACTAAAACCTGTTTGCACGACTCCTTTGAGCCGTGGTAGGGTAGTAATCAAAGTACAGTGGGAACTCACACGAGACAAATGACAATCTCAGGTCGATGAACTAACCTGTACACATGTCACCAAGGAACTGCTATCTGACGTCAGGTATAAGACCAACTAGCATGTTCCCGGCGAGTCCTGTCCGGTGTACTCATAACCCAATGAGCACCTGTATACATCTTAGGTGAACCAACTGACACCAGTGGCTTATGAGACCGGCCACCGCCCCTTGTCGGGGTCTCGACTGTATACACTAGTCTACTCTGGAGAATCGATGCCCTGTCTCGAAACTCCCACGACTAGGGACCTTTTAAGGATGTGCTTATGGACCACCAGCTCTCACGTATATGATCGCCATCATACTGCCGGCAGTCAAGCAAGAATCCTAGTGTCTCTATCAGCGTGTAATAGCGACCTGTAAGGTCACCTGAAGCAGTACACGATGATAAAGATAAACCAGATAGCATACTATCATCTCGAGTAAGACTGTCCTACCGGGATAGGTCCTCCCTCAATCATTGCAATCACGTGCCTGTGATCCAATAATTGACTCTGAGGGCACTATCTCCAACAGGTGCATATGCTTTTTATGATTTCTGGGGTCTTAGGAAGGGTAATGAAATCCCCACCCAATCTTGATTGGTGTTATAGCCTCTTAAAAGTCCGTATTAATTATGCAAAGCAGTTAACACACCAAAAACACTTGCAAATTATTTGGCAGCGCAAAGAATCCTGCACAAAAACAATTTATTGGAGTGGGAGAAGGATTTTGCGCGAAGAACCCTGCAGGAAAAATTTTCAGTGGAGCTCACGGGATAAGAGAGAAGACAAAAATACTGACAGAGAAAATTTGGGGTACTGACGTCAGCAATTGACAGCGGAACCGCGGTCAAACTCCTTCTTATGCCGCGTTTCCGCGGTAGTTTGGTTGGTTTGGATCTCCAAAATTTTCTTGTTTGCTGTTATGGTTCTGCTCTGTCTGTTCAGATCCTCTGTTTCTTGATTTGTCCACTGGGCTTGCTCTAGATCTGAAACAGAATTTGCTCCAAGTCTGCACACTTGCACAAAACTTTTCAAAAAGAACAAGATGATTTTTTATTTTTTTTGTTTTTCAGTTATTATAATTTTTTTTTCAATTTCAATTAACCCGAAATTACAAAAAGAAAATAACTACCGTGATCCCCGGCAACGGCGCCATTTGATTGGTTTATCTTTTGCGTACGTGCGTTTTTAAAATCAAGATCAAGAATATACCGCAATCAATAACGGTGTCGCTTGGTAGCTAGCCGATTGAGTACGGGTCGGTCCACAGGGAAAACGTGTTCTTTCTTTAAGTTCTTACGAGTTAAGTCCTATTTTTGGTAGGTTTTGATTTAAAAATCTAAGATTGAAATTAATTTGATTTAAAACCTTGCTAGGGTTAGGATTAGGTTAGTTTGGAAAAATAACTCTACTCACTGCTTCCTTTGCCCTAATTAAGAACATAGGTGTTAGGGTAATAGTCAACAAAGGGGATTAGCACGAGTAGGAAGAAACGTAGTTTCTTCGTTTTGGTCCTTGTCCGTCCTTTCTTAACTCTTAGCCCTAAACTCTATGTAAATCAACCACAACCGGTCTAACTAGGGAATCACCGCTATATCATAGGATAAGGTGCCGTAGTGAGCGGTGTGTGTTTGATTCAAATAGAGTCCTAATTAAAATATTATATGGGCAAGAAAGGAGTGAGAGATTTCCATCTTTCAAACCTACCCAATCCTAACCCTAAAAAGTGAGGAACTACTCACTCATTAGGAAAGTTGCGACAAAATTCATTTTTATAGTTTTCATTTAATGGCCTAATTTGCTGATAATAAAAGACAGATAATAAAATTGCAGAATTTAAATTCAAATGGAAAATTTCAAGATAAAAAAAACTTACTTTTATTGACACCTCTTCAATGATTACAATGGAATAAAATTTAATCTAGAAAATAAAAAGAGGCATCCTCCTAAGAGACACACCAAAAAGAGGCATTGAGCCCTCCTATTTATAGATAGGAAAAACCCTAGGTTTTACATCTGATCCACATTTGAATTTACAGAACTACCCTAAGAAAGCCGGGTCAAAGCACCGACACCCACCGACACGTGCACCCACACGTGCACTGCACGGCCGCGGAACCACAGCAGAATGCCATGTTTGGCCGCGGTTCCACGGCCATATGGTGAGCTCTTGGACTCAATTCTTTAGGGATGCTTCAAGTGCCTTTTCCTTCTGTTTTCTTCACTTGGTTCCTCAGAATCTTTTCTATTTTCTTCCAGATTTCAATCAGTGCAGAATTATGTGGACTTTTACTGTAAGCTTCGCGTTGAAGTCTTGAATCCTGTGCTTCCCTTGTACTTTATGCATTGAACTGTCTACTGATTTTCGTTTGTTCCTTAAACTGGTAGGCGGCATCATACAGATTCATCTATTGTTGGTCGTAGTCTCACATTTGTAGCGTCTTTTCATGAATTTCACTGTAATGACCTGAGAACTTGTAATCTGCAACTATTTAGTAGACATGAATCAAAAGCACCTATTTATTTGTAATATGATTAAGAATGGGCGATATAATACTGCAATATTCTGATATGAACACACGTATCCCCGGCAACGACACCATTTGATTGATTTCTATATGAGTGTGTAGTAAGTAACCACAATCAATAACGGTGTCGCGTGTAGCTAGCCGAGATGAGTGCGGGTCTTCCTTAGGCATTCGTGGAATCTTTTAATCTTATTTTAGTTGTGTTTATTAGAAAAGAGAAAGAATAGAAGAATAAAGAATAAGGGAGAATAGTTTCTAGATCTACATCAAAATACAGATGTAGAATTTATAGTTTTAAGATCTAGTTTAAATGCGGATATAGAATATATAAGAAGACGGCTTGTAGGGTTCGTTAGGACTTAGTAGTCATGGATAACTAATAAAGATTACACATTTTATATATTGATAGATTTAAAACTAGATCGATAGTGATGAATGGGGATTAGGGTTTTTTTGGAAGAAACTAGGGTTTTCACACTATTGACCCTTGTTCTTTCATTGATCTTTATTCATGTCTAGCCCTTAACAAAATAATTGTTAATATGATCTCAAATCGCGGTCAAGACTATCAATAAATTGATAGATCTCCCGATTAGGATGTTAACGATTCTTTTGCTAAAGTTTATAAACTTCATAAGACTTAAAAGAAGTTAAAATATTTTATCATCCATTGTTCTACCCTAATCCTACAAACCCTATCAAGCGGAGAATTACTCGCGCATGATGGAGATAGAAGAAGAAGAACGGATAGAGATCATAATGCAGAAATTAAATACTAAATAATTAATCTAATGATCTACCTTTATTAATCAACTTCACAATTACAAAACCTTCGAGTTTAGATTACAAGAGGAAGAAGAAGTTGCTCTCGATCTCTGCCTCGTAGGAAGTAGATGTTCCGTCGAATCTCACGTCGCCTTATCACGTCGAATCGCGGACCTGTCGTGGATCACTTGTTTTTTTACGGTGATTTGCTTCGTATAAAAAATTGATGATTTCTAAGTTTAGCCATCGGTCCTTTATATAGTCCCAAAACCAGAAAATATAGATCCCAAGAATCAGGGGTTATTGTGTAGATCCAAACATAAAATTCCAAAACCCTAACTCGGTGAATCGGCCGCGGATCCACCGCATATGGCATGGTTTAGCCGCGGAACCGCGGCCTTTTGGTGGGATCTTGGCTTCAAAATTATGGGTCTGCTTCGTTGTGACACATGGAGATTTATTTGATGTCTGGAATCTTCATATCTTTTCTGAGTCTCTGCCAGTATTGATTCTTCGATTTTATCTAACTTTATCGGCAGATATTTGATTCCCGACATCTCAATATCTCAATCTCCTGATCTGAGCTAAACCTTGCATAATATCTCAATGAATAATGTTAGTAATATTTGGTATTTTTGAGATATTATCCTAACCATTTTATATGATATTATATTTCGAGAATATTGGTTAAGGATATTTGATATGATATGCATATTTAAATTATCAAAATATTATATAAATATTATATGCATAAATTTTCCTTCATAATGTTAATTATAATATATAAACATATGAAAATAGATATTTTGCAGATAAACCTTCATATGTTTCATATTTATAATAAACACCTTTAAATATTTAAGAAAAGTAAGGAAAATGTTATATCAAATATGCAATATTTTTGACTGAACAAATACCCCCAAACTTAACTTTGATCGTCCCGAGCAAACTATTTATTCAAGAGAGGGAGAAAAAAGAAAAAGAAAAACCTAAGTAGCACACTTTCATAGGCAACATGATTGCACTGAGCACGTGCAACAAGCCTTTAAATCTTTAGGTGTCCCTAGTAGGAGGAGTGTTGTCTCCTGAGGGTTTTCAGCGGATTACACCCACAAAATCCCATAATAAAAGAAAGATGGTGAGAGTTACATATAAAGATAAGAATTATAAAAGAAAGAACTTGAAAATAAGAGTTTCTAACTACATTAGCTTTTCGGTTGCCATGAGCCCTATCTTAATGGTCGTGAAATGATGTTAATAATCACATCATTCCTCAATAAAACATCGTCTTTAGTTTTCCTCCCTATCTTTCTTTCAAACATCAATCATATACCCCTACGTGTGTGTAAAAGACATTTCTACACTTAGAGAATTCAATTAAAGCTATCATACTCTTGTCCATCTTCCAAAATACTTTATAGTCGGTGAATATTTTCAATGAAATTGCTCACACATTTTTCATGCGACCGTTAATATTTCTTGAGGTACTAACCGACCAATTACAAAATATGCTCAATTATTAAAGCGTAATTCCTTGTCTTGCAACACCTAACGCTTAGCAGTGACTCCCAAACCAGTTGGTCTAAGGCACTAGGTGATAAAGCATCCTCGCTATATTTTTTTTATACTTCCTTGGTAATTACAAAACCAGTGTTTATTTTTTCTCTTCACAACTTATACTTTTTTTATACTAAGGCATTTAGACAAGAGCATTTCAAGGTATCCTTTACTATCCCAAGTTTCAAGATGTGTATAAGGGCGTATAGTAGGGTATCAACGTTCAAATGTTTTGTCTCAAGACTAGGGACTATTTTTCAGACCTATTTTTATCCTCAGATTGTAATTTCCTTCATCTTACTAACCCTTGGAACAACGGCTCATAACTACTTATTACTAGTTTCGTTTAAAAAAATATCTAACTTTCTTGCTTTTCTTAAACTATTCATATCTTTAATATTCCAGACTTTTGCTTCTATCGCAAGAGAAATGGACACCTAGAAAAAGACTGCAGGCGTGCAAATATCTTGTGCTTAGTTTGTGGCGCATTCACTCACGCCATCGGAGCTTGTCCATATCGACTTAACCCAGCTCCAGCACCCCGAGCAGCAATCACAGTTCCACAGCGGCCAGCTATTCAGGCTCCTACACCTCGTTTTTCCTTGCCTGCACCACCTCCACGTAGATCTCCGGCACAGCCTCCTCGTCAATTTCACCAAGCCCAGAGAAACATGCCTCAAGGGCAGAGAAACTGTTGGCTATAGCGCCCTCAAGGCAATTATCATAGCCGCGGACTTGTGATTATGATGATTGAGTGAGGACCTATACCGATAAAACAGTCTTACTCAAGATGATAGTATGCTATCTGGTTTGTCTTTATCATCATATACATGTTGATAGAGCCCATAGGATTCTTGCTTGACTGGCAGCATTATGATGGCGATCATATATGGGGGAGCTGGGGTCTATAAGCACATCCTTAAATGTCCCTAGTCGTAGGAGTATCGAGACCGGGCATCGATACTCCAGTGTAGACTGGTGTATACTGATCGAGACCCCGACGAGGGGCGGTGGCCAGGTCTCACAAGCCATTGGTGTTAGTTTGTTCGCCTAAGATAGTATACAGGTGCTCATTGGGTTATGAGTACACTGGACGGACTCACCGGGAACCTGCTAGTTGGTATTATATCTATTGTCAGATAGCAGTTCCCAGGTGACATGTGTACAGGTTAGTCTGTCGACCTGAGATCGTCATTTGTCTCGTGTGAGTTCCCACTGTGCTTTGATTACTACCCTACCACGGCTCAAAGGAGTCGTGCAAACAGATTTTAGTTGGGTAGAGTCCCGAGCCACATGGAGGCAGTGATTGGATCGTCGGGGATTCGTCTCTCCCGGTATTGGGGGTTGATGTCACGTTGTGTATGGATGGCCATCACCATAAATCCGTGGCCACGGTGGACGATAATTATCGATCCAGGATCGATAGTTTCTCAGGTGGTGATGGGTTTCATGCTGACACTAAATATCACGTTGTTGGGGGTCTGACTTTATCCACCCCCGTAAACTCGATATGCGATACTCTTAGACGAACAGACCGGACTGTGCAGATATTGTCACTGACATGCTCAGTAGGGGTTCAGGATGAGTTTGCTCGTCGGCCTCCCTTTCGCTCAATACCAGGGTAGCCGTTACGTACAGCTAGTGCCGCTGACGTGCTTGTGGTTAAACCCACTGCCAGCGTATTGACGAGTCTTTAGAGTCCCATACAAAGGGTTTTTACGGTTCAGGCGATATGGTGTACATGAGGTATGTTGATACATACAGATTTCTGATTAAATATGTGCACTTGCTGCGCAGACTTTAATTGGACGGTTGATAATACTAGCGGTTTAGGATTAAGCCAGTTTATTAAATCAGGTTTTGATTTAATAGTTTACATATGTATTTATATATATATATATATATATACGTATTCTAGTATTATTGTTCGCTATTTATTTTCTCTCTTGGCTATTCGTATTTTTGTACGAATACGCGTATATGTATTTCGGTACATAGACCGGGAAGTATTTCGTATTTTATACGGAATAGCTTCTAGAAGTTTTGCCTCCTCATTAGTGATTTTCCATTTATGGAAATTCATTTGTTTTATAATGAGGTGGAGGGTGTGAGGTGGCATGAACAATGACATGGCATGGTCAAAGCATGGGTTTTGAGTATGGTTGGCATTTTGTTTATTGTAATTGGACTTTTGAAAAGATTTCATTTTTTGTGTGGAGGAGAGAAGGGGGGCCGGCCACTTTTAGTGGGGAATTCATTTCATTTGTTTCCTACACACTCTCACTCTCATTCACACAAAACAGTTAGCCATTTTCATAGTTCATCATGCCAAGACTTCATCACCTCATTCTTCTTCTATGGTTGCTTCATTGAGCACAAGAAAAGAGAGAAAATGGTAGTGCCACTTTCATACACCCCCACTCTCCATAGCTAGCGACTTTGAAGCGTCGGTTATCTCGTTTGTCGAGGTTGGAGCTTGCGCCGTTTCCCTCTGGTGGATCATCGGAGACGAAGGAAGACCGGCAACCAAACATCGTCAAAGGATCACTAGGAGCTTGGAATGAAGACCGAAGGACACGGATCAACTCGGTATAACGATTCTAACTCTTAGTTAACTCGCTAGTTTAGGGTTTAAGGTCGATCCGTAATTCGGGTAGCGGTAGCGCCGGTTTGATAAATTTTTGTTCCGCATTTTGGTCGCGTTTCGACGGCCGGGACACTGCCGGGACCGAACATGGTATCAGAGCCACCCTTTAAACCCCTTACTAGCTTGTTTAAACGTGCTTAAAAGATCGATCGACAGAATTTACAAAAATCACGATTTCAGTTTTGGGTTTGCTGTCGATTTTCAAAAGTGGTTAAAAAATTATTTCAGGCATCTTAAAAATCCGTGCAGGCAATCCTAAGGGTACAGGAGAAATTTAGGCTCCTTAAGCCTCTAAGGCGCCGCGGAACCGCCGCTCTTACCCCCTTTTGGCGGCGGATCCGCGGCCAATTAGTGGCGACGGGCTTCCAAATTTCTACTGTAGCACCCTGATGTGAAATTGTAATTTTTTTGATATTCTGTTTTGGCCCAGGTTTCAGTGAAGTTTTGTTTTGCTATTGGGGACAATTTGGAACTTAGTCGATCAATATTTTAAGTGTGCGTTTGACAGTACTTACATTACTATCTGCGACCGTGAATGTCATTTGATCGGTAAACTTGTCTGATTGCTATATGTCATTTAGACGGGTTTGCGAACGTGACATTCACGTTGATGTTCTGTAATATGCTGTGATGTTGGTTGGATCGTCGTGGTGGATAGCTGTGGTGCAATGTTAGTACATTTTTATTTCATTTGTACATTTGATATTGCGGGGCGAACGTTCGACATGTGGACTGCCGTCACTGCCAGTTTGTATATTATTCTTTTGAAGCACGACCGGGCTGAGGTCGATGTCACCCTTGTATATTATTTTTCTTTTCTGTACTAGGATTACCCCGCGGTGGAGTGCACGAATAGCCGGGTTCTAGAGGGCAACTGGTCCGCATCTCATGGCATTGGGACGGAGGGAACCTTATTCTAGAATTGGCGGGCTGTTCGCCGCACTCGTAGGTGGTATAGGTGACCCAGGAAGGGTGCTCAAGTTACCGGATTCCGTGAAGTGCTGGGTGGTCCATTCACGCTGCTGAAGGGGGCTGTCTCACTTCTGGTTTTGGCGGGTAACTTGCCGCGCTCGTAGGCGTTTAGGTTTAATTGCACAGGCTATCCACACGACAGGGAACGTCGAGTCTCACTTGCGGCTCAAGTGAAACTCGGGGCTCCAGATTATCCACCATTCTGTGTTGCTTCTGTGATGTTTCTATGATGTTGCTTTATATCATGTCTGGGTCGAATGTTATATATATATATATTTATATATACTAGTAGATGTTGTATATGTTTTGCACCCGCTCTAGCCCAGTCCCCGCTCTGTCGTTAGTTAAGTAACCTAATGGGTGATGACGGGACCCAGTGGCGAATGCAGATGGCATATACGTACATTTTATTTTCGTTCATTTCTGATGTGATTAATTGATGGGACTGCATAGATTCTTATCAATGCAAGGATAAAACAAACCTATATATGATGTTGTTGGAACCAAGTTTTTAAAAACTGACATTATAGATGTACACTTTTGCTTTGCACAGTGGTATTCATTTGGAATATCCTGCACCTCATTCGACGAGGCAAGGGCCGAGATCCCTTCATCGGGAGTGACCCCTTGAGTAAAAGTTTGCGTTAACGTAATAACTTCACTATAGTCGATTATTTTTTCTTTGCATCGTGGTATTCAGTTTAGGATATCCTGCACCCTATTCGACGGGGAAAGAGCCGAGATCCCTTTACCGGGAGTGACCTCTTTAGCAAAAGTCTTCGCCACTATATATTTATAAAACCACTTGGATTCCTTCAACGATATCAAGTTCATTACGTTAAAGGTTTTTCGCCAAAAACCAGCCGTAGCCTTCCGTCGTTTCTTTTAGGTGGTATCTAGTATTCGTGCTGCGTTTGTTAGCCTTTGTCAAGGCGTAGTGTGTGGTAGCTAGATATTGCTTGTCTGTTGCATTGAGTTGCGATTATTTAGGACAGTCGTATAACCTTGCTGGCCTTTGTCAATGGTTTATACGGGTGGGTCTAGAGTAATCCAGGATAATGACGGGTTGAACTTAACTTGTGGTTTATGATTTGTTGGCCTTTGTCAAGGTCATAAACCACTTGGGGTAAAAATCATATCGGGAGTTTCAAACATACAGGAAACTTTCCAGGCCTGCGCATACCTTCTGGAGTGTGGTGACTTGAGTGGCTTCCATCAAGTCATCATGCGATGATAGTTGGATCCCGATTCCCACTGATGAGTAGGATTACTCCTCGGGTGATTCCGACTAATTCTCCTTATGGGTTTGGAGGAGAATTCGAGGAAACAGTGGAAGCCATCCTGATTAGATAAAGAGATTAACCATTCTGATCTAGGTTAGAGTGCACGCTGAGTGTTTCTTCTGTCTCTCTCTCTGGCTGCGACTATGACCCGACCTTTGACTAAAACTCATGAAACCAAATTGACCGAATCTTCTTAAAACACTTTGGCTTTTGGAATGTCACGGTGTCGCATACATCATTGCCCCTTCTATATCACCTTTGCATTTCTCCAGAACACCCCGTATTACTACGCCCATCCACTTCCATTGGATAAATCTATCTTATAGTTACATACGAACTCGAAGGAACTTTTTCGGGGATGGATTCTGGTTCTGGAGAGTTTGAATAGGATTATTCGGTTGTCTTTTTCCTTTACCTTCTCTCAGGTTATGAGGGCTCCAGGATTAGGAAAGGGTACACCTATTGAGCTTATTGGATAGTCTTCTTCCAAACCACAGGCAGGTGCTTAACGGTAGGGAAAGAAGAAAACCAATTAAGCTTAAGTGTGGTGTACATAAGGTAATAAGTAAAGACATATAAAGGGATTAGAACAAATGGCAAAGGAAATTGCAATCACCATCATTCACGACAAAGACCGGGTATACCCCTGCCACTCCTACATCCACTTTGCTTTTCTCTGGGAAACTCCGTATCACTACGGATATCCACTTCCATTGGATAAATCCATCCTATGGTTACATACGAACTCGAAGGAACTTTTTCGAGAATGGATTCTGGTTCAGGAGAAAAAGAATAGAATTATTCAGATGTCTTTTCTCTTTACCTTCTCTCAGGTTGCGAGGGCTCTTAGGATTAGGAGAGTACACCTATTACGCTTATTGGATAATCTTCTATCAAACCTTAGGCTGATGCCGAAAGGTAGAGAATGAAGAAAACCGATTAGCGTAAAGGAGGTGTACAGAAGGTAATAAGTAAAGACATAATAAAGGAATTGTAGTGAGAGCAGGTAAGTATATGGTTACTGTCATGATTCAGGATAATGGAAGAGGCGTTACTAGGTATACCAGTTAACTTTTTTAGAACATTTTCATGTTTCAGTTTTACTGTGCGATGTTAACTGATAACTGTTTTCCTAATTGAAATCTAACTCCAGGGTATGTATTTACCAGATCAGTTTCTCACATCTGCATGTTATTGCGGATGGTGAGTGGGAGTAAAATATTGGGAATTGGGTGATTAGATCCTCATTATATCGGAATTCGTCGTAATTGGTGATATTTGAGGAAATCATCTGGATTTTTGCCGGATGGCAAATATTTGGTTTTGAATATCCATTGTTATGCACCAATTTCAAACTGATATATCTGTACCTTTATTTTATAAAGTGAGATATAACTTTTTGATATTGTGTCTATGACATTTACCTATATCAGTTGGTGATTAGGTAAGGTGCATTCAACAGCGGTGTAACTCTTCTTAACCAAAGTACAGTTTTTCAACCTACGACGCACAGATTTTGAGTTATTGAACTCAGGGAACTTATACAAAGGATTGTATGTTGTCCAGTGTCCGTTAGGACAATGAGGTTGGTACTCGTACTATATTCTGTTTACTTGTGACTTCTCTAGTTCTGGACAAGTATTTCGTTGAAATGCAAAGTCCAGATATTGAGAAGTTATAGGTATAAGAATAAAGTAGAGAACCATTTGTTAGAAGTATCGGGATTCTTTGAAGTATTCGAAGATGTAGATACTTGTGTTTGGTATTCAGTTAATAGTAATGGTTTTGAGAACTTCCTTATTTTTCAGGTTACTCATATATGGATGCACTCCTAGATGAGTAATGCTGATTGTCCTCTTTCCATTTGGTTGATATGCACTGGAGACAGCTGCATGATTTTGAATCTGGTTCAAATTAGATTAGTGCTTTTGTTTCTATATTAGATTTATATAGAATCAATTTATATCTTAACGATGTTAAGGTATAGGGAGTTGTCCGGCTGATGCTTAAAACCAGAATCCGGATAAACTCAAGGCACGTTTCAGTAATGGCAGTTTATGGGTTATCCCGGGCTTTGACGAGGGTTAACTTTCTACCATCAGGAAGATCAATATTTATATTGTTCTTGACTCGCCACAGTTTTAGTAAAATGGACTTTTTCAAAAAAAAAAAACACAAGTGGGAGTATGGTAGAACTGGAAGTTATTCCAGAACCACAAACGATTACTGGAAATTTAATAGAACCTAAGGATTCAATTGGATTTGATGCTCCATTAGCCACTCCACAGATTTGGTGGGTAACCTCAGTCACCCGAGAGGTACTTCGGTCTTCTCAGAGACGGTGACATGGAGGTTCTTGTTTACCCAGACTTGCCATTGCTGTTGTTCTAAACTATAAGACCCGACAGGAGGATGAGTATAGCGTCGTTCTAAACAAGTTTTAGAAGTGCACGTATATATGACTCTGCCAGAGGGTTGTTATAGTCAGTGGGAGCAACGGAAGCATAGAAGGCAAGTAGCTTATGTCGGTTTATAGACTAAAAGCAAAAATAGCGGAAATAGATCATCTATTTTTGATGTGACAGTCATAGGTCTTGACCTCATCAGAATAGGAGATGGATCTGGTAAGAAGGTAGTAGAGAGTGATGTCCAGGTATTTGGGATGACATGCACTTGATTGGAAGAGATATTCCTATACTACGATCAGTTATACTGTGGTTGTCACAATGTTGTTTTCTCCACACAAGATATGGATGTAATATCAGGGTTTCTAGTTACTAGATCTATGGTTTTAGATCTAGATTTGGGAAGTATCCTAATCAGGGTATTTTGACATTAAATGGATGACTCCTGACATGGTGGTCTACCTGCAGGTGATGGGGTCAACCTCTCTAAAGATGTCTTACAGACTAAAGGGGAGAGGGATCTACATGATTAGCATATCACTTGCTTAGGCAATTGAGTTAATCATGAAATGTCAAGTACCACACCAGATATTGCTTTTGCACTAGATGCAATAAGCATATATATTAATCCAATCCTGGAGAATCAATGGGAAGCAGTTATTGAACATAAATGAATGTTCTAGGAAAATGATTACGACAGCCTCTTCAGGAGACGGTTATCATTTCAGGCTTCCAAGGTGACCTGGATGATAGAGTAACTGTCAGAGTTATAGTTTTTTCCTCTTCTGAGGTATAGTTTGTTGGACAGGTGGTCCAAGCGAATGCTGAGGAAGGGCATGGCGCATGATACTGATTAAATTCAGTGGACGATACAGTCTAAGTAGTTTGCTGGATTTGGAGTTCATTTGTGAACTGGGTCCCATTAGATATCCAGAAAAATTCTAAGACAGGTATTGCTCATTTCGGGAGATGATTTTCTCCGCGAAGTTGAGATTAAGAGAGATAAAGAAAGAAATATTGGAGTGGATCCACTCACTGAGGCTATTTCTCGAATGCAATCATTTTCGCAAACAGGCTTTGCGAAACTGATTAGTAGAGATGTTGGGTGTTCGGTATCACACCGGCTGTGAGTATGCGGCATCGCAATAATTGGCCTTAAGTGCAAGTGGGAGATTATTGGCTATAGTGCCCTCAAGGCAATTATCATAGTCGCGGACTTGTGATTATGATGATTGAGTGAGGACCTATACCGATAAAACAATCTTACTCAAGATGATAGTATGCTATCCGGTTTGTCTTTATCATCATATACATGTTGATAGAGCCCATAGGATTCTTGCTTGACTGGCAGCATTATGATGACGATCATATATGTGGGAGCTGGGGTCTATAAGCACATCCTTAAATGTCCCTAGTCGTAGGAGTATCGAGACCGGGCATCGATACTCCAGTGTAGACTGGTGTATACTGATCGAGACCCCGACGAGGGGCGGTGGCCAGGTCTCACAAGCCATTGGTGTTAGTTTGTTCATCTAAGATAGTATACAGGTGCTCATTGGGTTATGAGTACACTGTACGGACTCGCCGGGAACCTGCTAGTTGGTATTATACCTATTGTCAGATAGCAGTTCCCAGGTGACATGTGTACAGGTTAGTCTGTCGACCTGAGATCGTCATTTGTCTCGTGTGAGTTCCCACTGTGCTTTAATTACTACCTTACCACGACTCAAAGGAGTCGTGCAAACAGGTTTTAGTTGGGTACAGTCCCGAGCTACATGGAGGCAGTGATCGGATCGTCGGGGATTCGTCTCTACCGGTATTGGGGGTTGATGTCGCGTTGTGTATGGATGGCCATCACCATAAATCCGTAGCCACGGTGGACGAGAATTATCGATCCAGGATCGATAGTTTCTCAGGTGGTGATGGGTTTCATGCCGACACTAAATATCGCATTGTTGGGGGTCTGACTTTATCCACCCCCCTAAACTCGATATGCGATACTCTTAGATGAACAGACCGGACTGTGCAGATATTGTCACTGACATGCTCAGTAGGGGTTCAGGATGAGTTTGCTCGTCGGCCTCCCTTTCGCTCAATACCAGGGTAGCCGTTACGTACAGCTAGTGCCGCTGACGTGCTTGTGGTTAAACCCACTGCCAGCGTATTGACGAGTCTTTAGAGTCCCACGCAGAGGGTTTTCACGGTTCAGGCGATATGGTGTATATGAGGTATGTTGATACATATAAATGTCCGATTAAATATGTGCACTTGCTGCGCAGACTTTAATTGGACGGTTGATAATACTAGCGGCTTAGAATTAAGCCAGTTTATTAAATCAGGTTTTGATTTAATAGTTTACATATATATTTATATATATATGTATTCTAGTATTATTGTTCTCTATTTATTTTCTCTCTTGGCTATTCGTATTTTTATACGAATACGCGTATATGTATTTCGGTACATGTACCGGGAAGTATTCCGTATTTTATACGGAATAGCTACTAGAAGTTTTGCCACCTCATTATTGATTTTCCATTTATGGAAATTCATTTGTTTTATAATGAGGTGGAGGGTGTGAGGTGGCATGAACAATGACATGGTATGGTCAAAGCATGGGTTTTGAGTATGGTTGGCATTTTGTTTATTGTAATTGGACTTTTGAAAAGATTTCATTTTTTGTGTGGAGGAGAGAAGGGGGGCCGGCCACTTTTAGTGGGGAATTCATTTCATTTGTTTCCTACACACTCTCACTCTCATTCACACAAAAGAGTTGGCCATTTTCATAGTTCATCATGCCAAGACTTCATCACCTCATTCTTCTTCTATGGTTGCTCCATTGAGCACAAGAAAAGAGAGAAAATGGTAGTGCCACTTTCATACACCCCCACTCTGCATAGCTAGTGCCTTTGGAGTGTCGGTTACCTCGTTTGTCGAGGTTGGAGCTTGCGCCGTTTCCCTTGGGTGGATCATCGGAGACGAAGGAAGACCGGCAACCAAATATCGTCAAAGGATCACTAGGAGCTTGGAATGAAGACCGAAGGTCACGGATCAACTCGGTATAACGATTCTAACTCTTAGTTAACTCACTAGTTTAGGGTTTAAGGTCGATCCGTAATTCGGGTAGCGGTAGCGCCGGTTTGATAAATTTTTGTTCCGCATTTTAGTCGTGTTTCGACGGCTGGGGCGCTGCCGGGACCCAACAGAAACATGCCCCAAGGACAGAGGAATGTGCCCCCAGCAAGGAGGATTGTACCCCGACGCCACCATGACGGTTGAGGAAGCCGAGGTTATTGGCCAAGTCATCACTAGTAATTCCCAACTCTTTCGTCTTTCCAATCCTTGTACATCGCTATATTTTTTCCTGTATCTAAACCAACCTCACACAAGTTAGGTACAATACTAGTAGCCATCTTTCCTTCACTAGCACTGTTCGACACTGAAGCGTCACACTGCTTCATGTTCAAACGATTTGTGAGAATACATGCGATTCCTGTGAAGCCACTCATTTCAAGCTGGAATGTTAGTTCCGGGAATGGAGTATTGAAGGCAACTATGGGATTGGATCAGTGTCCAGTTGTAGTTTACGGACGAGAATTCTACACGAATTTCAAAGTACTGGACATCCCAAATTTTGATGTTGTGTTGGGCATGGACTTACCGGGAGTTTTCTATGCTACGATTGACTGCCGTCAAATGAGGGTGGTATTTGAGATACTAGATCATCCAGTCTTTTACTTCAAGAGTGGGAACAGAACTTTGGAACCAGGAATCTTCTGCGCCAAGCCGAAGAATGCAGAAGTGTTTACTCTACCGGCGGAATAAGAAAAGCCAGAGGTAGTTCAAGAGTTCGAAAATGTGTTCCCTGAAGATATAACAGGTTTGCCTCCCGATAGAGCTCTTAAATTCAGCATTAATTTAGTACTTGGTGCGCAACCAGTAATCAAAGATCCGTACCAGTTAAGTCCGGAAGGATTGAGGGAGATCCTCATTCAATTGGACGAACTCCTGAAGAAAGGTTGGATTCGTCCTAGTACTTCAAGCTGGGGATCTCCAGTTTTTCTTGTGAAGAAGAAAGAAGATTCATACAGAATGTGTGTAGATTATCGAGCTATGAACGAAGTGACGATAGAGAACAAGTATCCACTACCACGCATCGATGATCTTTTCGATCAGATAAGTGGGACTTGTGTATTTTTGAAGCAAGATTTTCGTTTGGGTTATCACTAGGTGAAGGTCAAAGAGTCTGATATTCCGAAAATGGTGTTCAGGACTCGCTATGGTCATTACGAATATCTCGTGATGCCATTTGGAGTGACCAATGCACCTGCTATATTCATGAATCTGATGAACCAAGTTTTCTTAGAGTACTTAGACAGGTTTGTTGTTATTTTTATCGACGACATCCTGGTGTATTCAAAAAATTGGAAAGAGCACGCTGAGTATTTGCGGATTTTTCTGGAGACATTACGACAACATCAATTCTATGCCAAGTACAAGAAGTGTGAATTTTGTCTAGATCAAGTCGGATTTCAAGTCGTTTCAGGCGAAGGAATCTCAGTAGATCCTGCTATGGCGTCAGCTGTTAGTGAATGACCGATACTAAAGACGGTGAAGGACATTCAAAGTTTCTTTGGATTAGCAGGATACTACCGAAGATTCATTGAAGGTTTCTCGTATATTGCAGCACCCCTAACCAAGCTCACACATAAAGATGAAGCATTCGTGTGGTTAGAAGCATGTGAACACGCTTTTGTAGAACTCAAGACAAGATTAACTTCAGCTCCTATCTTGTAATACCGGATTAATCTGGAGGTTTTGTCGTACATTGTGATGCATCCGGTAAGGGATTAGGATGTGTTCTACACCAGCATAGAAAAGTTATAGTTTTTTCTTCAAGACAGCTGAAAGTTCATGAGCGCAACTATCCAACACATGATCTAGAGTTGGTAGCCGTTATCTTTGCACTTAATATTTGACATCATTATCTTCTTGGAGAACGAGTGGATAGATACACGGACCACAAAAGTCATAAGTATGTATTTACTCAGAAGGAATTGAATAAGCGGCACGGAAGATGGTTATAACTCATGGCGGACTTCGAAATCAACCTACAATATCATCCTGGGAAGGTGAATGTACTTCCTGATGCACTTAGCCGCCAACCATTAGCAATGAAACTCACCACTCAGTGGAAGCTACAACAGGAATTGCATAGGATGGAGATAGAAGTATTTATTCCCGGTAACGCTTCATATGTTATGAACTTATAAGTCCGGTCTATTCTTGTCAATCAGATCAAAACAGCTCAAGCAAATGATGCCAAGCTACAAAAGATCCGAGAATAAGTAGAAAGTGGACTTCAAACCGACTTCATCATCCACGAAGACGAATTCTTGAGATATGGCGGTAGATTGTGTGTACCTCAAGGTCCCATTCGAGAAGAGTTGATGAAAGAAGTTCACAACTCTTACACCGCGGTAGTCCAAAAATATATAAGGATCTACGGCAACACTACTGGTAGCATGGAATGAAGCGCGAAGTAGCCAGAAGTATAGCCAAGTGTTTGGTGTGTCAGTAAGTGAAGGCTGAATATCACAGAACTGCTGGTCTACTTCAGCCATTACCAATTCCAGAATGGTAAAGGCAGCACGTTACTATAGACATCAAGACTGCCCTTCCTTGCAGCATGAAGGGTAACGACGCAGTATGGGTTATTGTGGATCGACTCACAAAGTCAGCTCACTTCATTCGCTTTCGAGTTGGCCATGCTACAGAGACGTTACCAAAGAAGTACATGGAGGTAAATATGAATATAAAGTAAGATTTAACCTCAAAGTGTACGTTTATACCAGAATATTGCATTTTAATACTGTTGGATATATGTATGCCTTAGAGGCCATTATATGATAGTGGATGTATTTATACATGTATATATATATATATATATATATATATATATATATATATATATATATATATATATATATATATTCAGTGTACATTCTTGCTCGACATGATAGTATGCTATCTGGTTCTTCTTTATCTGACATGTCGATTTGATCATGCTTTTATTGATTCACACATGTTGATAAAGCCCTGAGGATATTGGCTTGACTACTGTGATTATGATAGAGATCATACTAGTGGGACATCTGTAGTTTATAAGCATATCCTAGAATGTCCCTAGTCGTATGTGTATCGAGACGGGGCATCGATATACCAGAGTAGACTAGCGTATATGATACTAGACCCATACGATGGGCGATTGATGTTCCCACATTCATCGATGTTTGACATCGAGATCATATACGGGTGCTCAGTGGTGACTAGGTACACTGGACGGACTCACCGAGAACTCCTATATGGAATTATATCTATCGTCGGATAGCAGTTCTCAGGTGACACTGGTGCAGGTTAGTCTGTAGACTCGAGATCGTCATAGAGTCTTATGTGTTCTCCCACTGTACTTTGATTACCACCCTACCATGGCTCTACTGAGTCGTGCAAACAGATGGCCGTTGGGTACAGTCCCGAGACATACGAAGGCGATGAGCGATAGGAGGGGTTTCGTCTCTCCCGGTATTGGGAGTTGATGCTGTGCTGTGCTCGACTGGCTATATCAATAAGTCCCTGGCCAGGGCTGTTGAGATTTACTGATAAATGTTATAAGTAGTTTCTCGATCTGTTATAGACCATTCATCGGCATGACTTATTGAGTTATTGGGGTCGACCTTACCATCCCTAGACTTGATATGCAGCATATCTGACGAAGAGACCGGACTGTACGGTAGTGTTGTCGGTTGGCTCGACGGGAGTTGTAGCAGGTTTGCTTGTTTTCTTCTGATCGCTCAATACCCGGGTGGCCGTTACATTTAGCTGATCGCTTCCGGCTTGCGGGTGCTTGATATGATCATCACCCACTGCCGGCATATTGACGAGTCTTAGAGTCCCACAATGGAGTTACCTAGTCCAGGCGAAAAGTTGTGGTGCGCATATGCGATATGCGAGTGGACCTGGTTAAAATGTGCGTATGAGATACCGTATAATAATCAGGCGGCTTGCTTTTGGTCGGGTCATATGTGATATGACCGGGTTGCTAAATCAAGTGTTGATTTATCATTTGACCATTAGTTTCTCACTAGAAATCCTTTCTTGTCTTTTGTGGGTGTATGCATGCATGTATGCATTCATTCTTGTTCATGCACATATGGATATGCATGCACACATACATGCATACATCATTCTATCATGGTTGTATATATAGAAGATGGTGGCAATATAAGACTCACACCTTATGATTATATATGGATATATATTTGTATTTGTTTTAAAACAAAAAAAAAGGAAAGGATTAATACATGGTTATCTTCTACACTCTTCTTTGAACTAACCTTTGTTCACCCACTTTTTAACCATAAGTTAATCTTCCTTTTTTCTTTTAACTCAAGTACAATAATATCTTTATTATGTAACCTGGTTTGAGATGAAGAGTAGAATATATATATACTTATATTTTTTATTTTTCATACGATATTATCATTCTCTTGAGTTTTCTAGAGCTATCATCTTCTTCCTCCTCTCTCTCTTGCTCTCTAGATTTCTCAAGTGAGCAAAATACTTACCAAGTTAGGATTTTGAAGTGAGAAAACCAATCACAACACCATTCTACACTAGTCTTGCCCACTTGTGAAGAGTGTTAGCTTCTATTTCTCTTCTTGATCTTATGAAGTTTAAATCTTGGACAAAGAGGACTCCGGGTGGATCATCGTGGACTGATCAGTCGAAAATACTGCATTTCTAACACGGCAATTTCCCTACCTTTTGCTTTAATGTATAGGTATCTGGTATTCATATCGCATATATTAGCAAAACACATGTAAAATACTGGATTACTTGTACTGTGTACTAAAACCGGCACTTTTAGGGAAATTGTGTGTTTTTCATGGCATCGCATCATCCTTGTATTGCGCAACTCTTGTCTTAGGTCTAATGCAGGAAATTCCAGAAGCAAAAGCCAAAATTGGGAAAAGATCTAATAAAATACACGCCAACTCCAAGATGTAAGATATGGTAATATTACAGAAATCCAAATAAAATTACACACATCAGAAAGAGGCCCAAAATTCAGCCCAAGAATTACCATGCAGAATTAAAGTTCCAAGTCCACTAAAAGGCCGCAGATCCGCGGCCCAAACCCCCTTTGAGTCGCGGATCCTCGGCCGTTTGAGGAGATCAAAGCACCAAATTTTGTACACGTGTCTCTTATAACGGCCAAAGCTTCCAGAAGACCCCAGAAGCTCCACGTGGCACATCTAGAAGGCTCGGCTTAACAAACTCTTGGAGGGAAATTCAAATTTTGGGCTTAACTAACTTTTTGTTGGGAAATTTAAATCTTTTGGTTAACTAACTTGTGGAGGGAATTCAAATTTTAATCCTAGATCTAGAATTTGGAGGTCTATATAAGAGAGCCTAGATCTAGGGTGCAAATTGTTCAAGAATCATCACCATCTTCAACCCACAAGTTTAGTGACAAAGCTTGTGCCTCAAATTCAAACCCCAATTCAAAATCAAGATCAAGATCCCGAGAGCAATTCAAGCAAGAGTGCCTTTAACCTTTAGAAGCGACGCCAGATTTCAACGGAGCAAGAGATCCAAGCCGATCCGCGACTCAAGGAGCCGAGCGAAGCCGAAATCGACGATCTAGTTCCTACCTTTTGTAAATTCAAGAGAGTTGTAACGAAATTTGTCGATAAATAAAGGTGAATTTTTTATATTCTTGCTTATCTTTTAATTCAAGCATAATGATTAGATCTCAATTTGTGATTGTGTTTGTGATCATGATGTTTGAGTAATCTCTGCTCGTGTAGGAGTTGTGACGATCTTTAGATGATGATGATTTAGATATTTTTACAATTCTTAAATCCTATAATGTTTGGAAATTCTAGTGAATCAAATGATTAATAACCTAGTTTTGAGATGATACTTTCTTGATCGTGTTCACTCGAAACTAGGGAACAACTATTAAACATTTGATTAACTAGAAACTAGAATTTGAATGCGATCCATCGAAAGGACAAAGGATAAGTTGCGAAGTCCCTAATTTCCTTGCAAGATCCTTAAACCTCGATGAATTTGCATCGATCTAGTACCAATTCGTTAATGGATAAGAATGCGTAATCATTAGATCTCATCACATCTATAGATCCTATCTACTCCTACGAGCCATACTTCTAATCTTGATTGTTGATTGGAAATTATCTCTCATCTCAATTCTTGTTTTCTTTTAGATCTAGATTTTTCTTACTCTTGATCTTCAATTACAAATCATGAATTGTTTTCTTTTCTTTGCCTTAAATTTTCAACTCATCTAATTCAAGAATTGAACGGATCTCACTTTCCCTGTGGACGATCCGCACTTACTAACGCGCTACATCTGACACCGTTATTGATTGCGGTCAAATATTTTTGATTGTGATTTTCTATATTCAATTTTCTAAAAACCAACTACACATCAAGAATATCATTCAAATCAAATGGCGCCGTTGCCAGGGATCGTGTGCTATTTGTTCATTTTTTGAAATTTGAGTTGAAAAGTTTATTCCATCAATATTTTTTAGATCAAAACTCGCGCAAATACTAATACGTGTTGTTGTGGTTAATTGCAAGGAGATCTGGAGCTTGCTGTGAAATTGGAAAATTATTTGAAGAATTCCAGAGGACTAAGGAAGTGATCTGGAGCTTGCTGGAAAAATTTTGTGCAGTGATTCCACTAAAGCACCGCGTTTCCGCGGCCCTAGCTCCCAAATGCGGCGGTTCCGCGGCTTCATGAGGGCTTCTCTGTAAAAATTTTATCTGGTAACCTCTAACTTTCTTATCTCCTTCCTAAAATCTGCTCCAATTAACATTTTGTGCAGGTTTCTTTGCAAATAATCGCAGCGCCGCGCAAAAAGCAAAATAAATTGTGCTTGTTTTTTATTTTGTGGTTGTTTGCATAATTAATACGGAATATTAAGAGGCACGGCCAAATCCAAATTAGGTGGGGAGTTCATTACCCTTCCTAGGCCCCAAAAATCACAAACCTGCATCCGCATTACCCTCATTAATTAAAAAGTATCTAGAGATGACTCTAAGGACCGTCGCGCTCACTTAAGACAGAAGAAGGCCGTGGGTAATTCATTGGTTATCCGCGTTTCTTTTTGTGGTGTCTAAGGCAAGTGTGTCGAAGGCTAGTGGTTACTTAATTAGGCCCACTACTTACGTAGTGGAGAACCTCCCACTTACCTGGCCACAGGAGAAACAAAGAGGCAGTGGCGGATTTTATCCCGCGGCTTGTCTTTTGGAAGTTAGGAGCGGTCTAGAGATTTGACCTAGGTGACCATAAATTTTAGGGTATTGCTTGTTGCATTTGTTGTGATCGCATCATATTTTCAAAATCCGTATCATTTTTCAAAACAAACACCGCATTCACTTCATTTCCCCTAATTATAAATCACGCTGCCACTTGTACTAACCCTTTTTAGTGCAAGATAGGCTGGACACGGGATTCTAGTGCCCGACTTGTCCGCGTCCCCTCGATCGACTCCGAAGTCGGTATTTCTCCATTTACCTTTCTTTTACCCACCACCACACCCACACCGATGGATCAGTCTCCATCAAACCTCTTTACCGCTACTCTGCCGCCGTCCGTTGGTGCGCAGAATCCTCCCCGCATCTCTCTCCAAGAGAGGTGCTACCCTTTGCGAAGTCCTCTCTCGACCTGCTTATCCATTCCACCAGCCAACGAGGATAACTTTGAGATTAAGCCCCAGTACATCAACCTTCTACCCAAATTCCACGGACTTGAGACTGAGGACGCTTACGTTTTTATCACCAAATTTGAAAACGTATGCGCAATGATGGGTACATCACAACTTTCTGTGGATGCCATGCGTCTACGACTTCTTCCATTTACCTTGTGCGATATAGCCGAGAAGTGGCTGTATAACACCACCGCACATTCCATCACGAATTGGGAAGAATTCGTTGCGACATTCCTTAAGAAATTCTACCCTATGCAAAAGACAGCTTGAATCCGTAGCGAACTCTATCAATTCTCCCAGCTTCCGGCTGAACCATTTTCAAAATACTTTGACCGATTCAAGGATCTTTTGGTTCAATGCCCACATCACAGCATCCCGAAATGGGAACTTGGCCGAATCATATATGAGGGCAGTAACCCTACCACTAAACAAAACCTTGAAAACATGTGTCAAAGCACCTTTATGACTAAGGATGATGGGGAAGCATGGAAATTTTTAGAAGAGTTCGCTGAGAAGTCACTACAGTGGGAGACTGGAACCCAGCCATCGAGTAGGGGTGGCGTACACCAAATAGACGTGTCCATAGGTGTTCGAGCTGAGATGGAAACAATGCAAAAGAAGCTCGACGCTATGGAACACAAATTCTTAGCAGCCTCCCTAAACCCAATGTCGCTCCCCAAAACTGTTTGTGGGTGCCGTTCTAATCCTTCTCACTTGACGGAAGAATGTCCATTAAACTCTCAGTTTCGAGGTCTCGAGCATACCAATGCCGCATTTCAAAGACCTGGAAACGACCCTTTTTCTTCCACATATAATCAGGGTTGGAGGAATCACCCGAATTTTGCTTGGAACCAATCCCAAAACACGGTTCCAAACCCTAATCAATTCCAATGGGTCCCTCCACTACAACAGCAACCACTTCAACTCACCCAGCATCCCTACCAGTCACAAAATTTCCAAAACCAGGTCAACACTCATGCACCTTCTAATCCCATGCAGTCGACCTGTTCTGACGAGTTCTCTCAATTCGCTCAAACCATGAAATCACTCCTTTCAAATTTCACGGAAATGTCGGCCGAGGTTAGGTCTTCTGTCGGTGAGATAAAGAAAAACTCAGCGTCCCAAGCTGAGAGTATCAAAACGATGGAAGCTGAGATTGCACGACTTAAGGCCGAAATGAGTGCGAGAGAAAAAGGGAAACTCCCAGCTCAACCTTTGCCCAATCCTGGTTATTCACATCATGTGAATGCAATCACCACGTTGAGATCTGGGAGAGTGCTGGATAACCATGTTGGGGAAGAAGTTGATGATATTGATGATCCTATCAACACCCCGGCTGAGACCTTCCCTCACACACACACTTCTAAGTCTGATTCTTGTTCTCCTACCCCACCGCCTTCTCGCGATCCTATTCTCCATTTCCCTCTAGGCTCGACACCTCAGCCCACCTCTTCTAGTCTACTACCGATGATCCCCACTTCTATTTTGGGATCAGGTCCACACACACTTCCTTCTCCTATGATGGACCCTGCGCTTATTGCTAAAGCACCTTATCCTAATCGGTTAAGGGCTAACACAACGAGTCCACATATGGAGAAGATTATGGACATGTTTAAGCAAGTTAACATCAACATCCCTCTTCTAGATGCGATTCAACAAGTCCCCGCTTATGAGAAAATTCTTAAGGACTTGTGCACTAGGAAGAGGAAGACTCAAGTGCCAAAGAAGGTCTTCATGTCCAATAGCATTAGCACTGCTTTTATCCCTTCGTTACCAAAGAAACGTAAGGACCCGGGATGTCCTACGATATCGATTTCTATTGGGGATAAACACATCAACCGTGCTCTTTTAGACCTTGGCGCCAGTGTTAACCTGCTTCCTTTCTCAGTCTATGAGCAACTAGGGATCGGAGAGTTGAAACCAGCCCATTGCACTCTCCAGATGGCTGACCGATCAATCACCAAACCTAGGGGTGAACTGGAGGATGTGTTAATAAAAATCGGGGAATTCGTATTCCCTGTGGATTTTATTGTACTTGATACACAGCCTGTAGCGAACCCACGAAATCAAATTCCGGTGATTTTAGGTCGCCCCTTTTTGGTCACTTCCAACGTTATCATCAACTGTCGTAATGGCTCTATGACCCTATCCTTCGGGAATAGGTCAATAGAGCTGAACATTTACAAGTTGGGAAGTGTACCCTCCGAACATACTGCTCATGTCTGTTCTGTCGACTTAATAGATGTCGACAACAGCGAATTTGATGATCCTCCTGATACCGATCTTGACTCTTTTCATACGTTATTGTTTGACCCAACTATGTATCAGACACATACGGACTCTTCCACCGAGATGTCTGGGTCAACAACTAACACCGATTATGAACTACTTTTAGAGTCTGAAGATCACCCCGCACTTTGTGATGACATTATTCTTCGGGGTATTGATGAAACTTTTGAGGAGATCTTCGCTGATGAACTCGCATTTCTGAATAACACGGGTGTTGAGATGAATCATGTCACAATCATTGAAATTGAACCTCCACCCCTTCTTCTGAATTGTAAAAAGAATGCGAGTAATCCATCACATTCACTGCATCGTCTCTCCAAAATGAGACGCACATATATTCTGTTCCACCACTTACCCTTTCCCCACTTCTTCTTCCACCAACCCGAGCACTGCATTGATAAAATTTTCGAATGGTTGGTGTTGATTGTCGGTCTTTGCAAAGCTTGGCATCGACCAATGATTCTTGACCCCCTCATGTGATTTTCAAAGCTTAGCATTGCATAACTTAAGTTTGGGGGGGAGGAATTTTTTTCTGGCTCTTGAAAAGAAAATTTTTACAAAAATTTTGAGCCAAGAATAAGTTTGGGGGAGGGTCTTCACTAATATATTTTGCCCCTACTAATAAATTCCTCCCTGGCTTACAGGTTTTATGGATATAGCGGTTGGCAACAGTGAGGACACTGTTGAAAACAAGTTTGGGGGAGGTTTGTGCTTAGTTTTGCATCATGTGCATATCATTTGCATAAGCACAAAACATTTCTTAAAAAAAAACCATAAAAATTTAAAAATTTTCATAACCCATAAAAATTCTGTGTACATATTTTTGACTCATCATTTTTTGTAAATAGTTTTTCAAAACCCATTAAAACCTATAAAAATTTAAAAATTTTCAAAATCATAAAAATTCAAAAAATTTCAAAATTTCAAAATATTTAATATTTATGATAATAAAAGATTAGATAGTGAACAATTACATGCATGAGATTAGAAAAATTTAAGAAAACCAAGAAAATTAGAAGTTTTCTTATACGAACTAGTAATAAGTAGTTATGAGCCGTTGTCCCAAGGGTTAGTAAGATGGAGGAAGTCACTAATCTGAGGATAAAAATAAGTCTGAAAAATAGTTTCTATTCTGGAAAGCCAAGCATTTTGAACGTTGATACCCTGCTATTCGTACTTACACACATCTTAAAGCCCGGGATAGTAGAGGATACCTTCAAATGCTCTTGTCTTAAAGCCAATGTATGAAGGAAATATAAAAATAAAATGAATAAAGTATAAAGTGGTGAGAAAAATGGACACTGGTATTTGTTATCACCAATGGCAATAAAAATGTATAGCGAGGGTGCCTTTCAACCTAGTGCCCTAAGGCCAACTGGTCTGGGAGTCACTGCTATGCCTAAGGTGATGCAAGACGAGGAAAATACACCAAATAAGCAAAGCACATGAGTAATCGGTCGGTTAGTATCTCAAGAAGTATTAACGGTCGCATGAAAATGTGTGAGCAACTTCAGCAAAATATTCATTAATTAAAAAGTACTGAGGCTGATGGGCAAGAGTATGATAGCTTGAATTGAATTCTCCCGGTGTAGGGATGCCCTTTACACACACGCAAGGTGATATGATCGATGTTGGAAGAAAGATAGAAATGAAGAATAAATACGATGTTTTATTGAGGGAGGACGTGATTTCTGACATCTTTTCATGACCATTAAGATAGGGCTCATGACAACCGAAAAGCTAGCATAGTTGGAAACCCTAATTTTCAAGGCTTTTCTTTTACAATTCTTGTCTTTAAATGTAATATTCATGATCTTCCTTTTATTACTGGATTTTGTGGGTGCAATCCGCTGAAAACCCTCAGGAGACAACACTCCTCCTACTTGGAACACCTAGAGGTTTAAAGGCTTGTTGTACATGCTCAGTGCAATCGTGTTGTCTACGAAAGTGTGCTTTTCTCTTTCTTTATTTTCTCCTTCTCTTTTTAATAAAACAATTCGATCGAGATGATCGAAAATAAGTTTGGGGGAATTTGATCAGTCGAAAATACTGCATTTCTAACACGGCAATTTCCCTACCTTTTGCATTAATGTATAGGTATCCGGTATTCATATCGCATATATTAGCAAAACACATGTAAAATACTGGATTACTTGTACTGTGTACTAAAACCGGCACTTTTAGGGAAATTGTGTGTTTTTCATGGCATCGCATCATCCTTGTATTGTGCAACTCTTGTCTGAGGTCTAATGCAGGAAATTCCAGAAGCAAAAGACAAAATTGGGAAAAGATCTGATAAAAGACACGCCAACTCAAAGATGTAAGATCTGGTAATATTACAGAAATCCAAATAAAATTACACACATCAGAAAGAGGCCCAAAATTCAGCCCAAGAATTACCATGCAAAATTAAAGTTCCAAGTCCACTAAAGGGCCGCAGATCCACGGCCCAAACCCTCTTGGAGCCGCGGATCCGCGGCCGTTTGAGGAGATCAAAGCACCAAATTTTGTACACGTGTCTCTTATAACGGCCAAAGCTTCCAGAAGACCCCAGAAGCTCTACGTGGCACATCTAGAAGGCTCGGCTTAACAAACTCTTGGAGGGAAATCCAAATTTTGGGCTTAACTAACTTTTTGGAGGGAAATTTAAATCTTTTGGTTAACTAACTTGTGGAGGGAATTCAAATTTTAATCCTAGATCTAGAATTTGGAGGTGTATATAAGAGAGCCTAGATCTAGGGTGTAAATTGTTCAAGAATCATCACCATCTTCAACCCACAAGTTTAGTGACAAAGCTTGTGTCTCAAATTCAAACCCCAATTCAAAATCAAGATCAAGATCCCGAGAGCAATTCAAGCAAGAGTGCCTTCAACCTTTAGAAGCGACGCCGGATTTCAACGGAGCAAGAGATCCATGTCGATCCGCGACTCAAGGAGCCGAGCGAAGCCGAAATCGACGATCTAGTTCCTACCTTTTGTAAATTCAAGAGAGTTGTAACGAAATTTGTCGATAAATAAAGGTGGATTTTCTATATTCTTGCTTATCTTTTAATTCAAGCATAATGATTAGATCTCAATTTGTGATTGTGTTTGTGATCATGATGTTTGAGTAATCTCTGCTTGTGTAGGAGTTGTGACGATTTTTAGATGATGATGATTTAGATATTTTTACAATTCTTAAATCCTATAATGTTTGGAAATTCTAGTGAATCAAATGATTAATAACCTAGTTTCGAGATGATGCTTTCTTGATCGTGTTCACTCGAAACTAGGGAACAACTATTAAACATTTGATTAACTAGAAGCTAGAATTTGAATGCGATCCATCGAAAGGACAAAGGATGAGTTGCGAAGTCCCTAATTTCCTCGCAAGATCCTTAAACCTCGATGAATTTGCATCGATCTAGTACCAATTCGTTAATGGATAAGAATGCGTAATCATTAGATCTCATCACATTTATAGATCTGATCTACTCCTACGAGCCATACTTCTAATCTTGATTGTTGATTGGAAATTATCTCTCATCTCAATTCTTGTTTTCTTTTAGATGTAGATTTTTCTTACTCTTGATCTTCACTTACAAATCATGAATTGTTTTCTTTTCTTTGCCTTAAATTTTCAACTCATATAATTCAATAATTGAACGGATCTCACTTTCCCTGTGGACGATCCGCACTTACTAACGCGCTACATCTGACACCGTTATTGATTGCGGTCAAATATTTTTGATTGTGATTTTCTATATTCAATTTTCTAAAAACCAACTACACATCAAGAATATCATTCAAATCATGGACCCAAAAGGATCTCAAGCGGACCTTTTCCAACCCTCAAGTAGCCAAGGAGTCTATCGAAGGGAGCTACAAAGGTTGTACTCTCAAAACCCTAGTTTTATCTATTTGTCATGATGTGTATGTTTAGAAACCCTAATTTTCTAGTGATGATTCTTTGTATGTTCACTTAGCACCTAATTTTTTTTTGATTTTGAGACATGTGATACTTCCAAACCCTTCATGAGGTGCTAGGTAAACCTAACAATGGTATCAGAGCTGACCTAGAACTTTAGGCGACACTTTAACGAAGTTAAAACTCCGATCGAACCAAAAATACGGTTTTTTGAACCCTCTTTGGACATTTTTTGAAACATTATTATTTTCAGAATTAAAAATACGTAAAAAACTCAACAGGGAATTCTAAGAAACACTGTAAAAAACGAAGCCCTAATTCATACATAGCGCCGTGGAACCGCGGCCATAACTTACTTGGGCCGCGGATCCGCGGCCGTACAGGAGAGTTATGGCATCATTTTTATACAGTAATATTCCTACCTGCTTGTATACTTTTTTGGGTATGTTTAATCCGATTCAAGTGTTGAATGTTCTGGGGATGGTTTTGGATTCGGTGATTCGATCGGAATTTTAATCTCGTGCCTTTTTCGGATAATTTAGAAAGTATTAAAAAGTTCGAACGAGTGTCATTAACTCACTTTTTCACGGGGTTTAAATTTTTCGGAAATACGTGCAAGTTAAGTGGTGGACTCTCTAGAAGACAACAAACCTTAACTTGATTATGTGACCGTCTTGAACTGCCTTTTGAACCTTAGGGTTTGGGGCAGTACGGCGTGCCACATGTGAGGCGTTGGCTTGACCCTTCTACGGCTGGACCACTGCTACTGTGTCACATTCTGGGATTTTTGAACTTCGCTCAAGTGTTGAGCTTTAGGAAATTTTGGGTATTTGATCGTTCGATCGAAAACTTTAATACTGTCTAGTTATCTGAAATGTGATACAATATGTGGAATTCATATAGTTAGGCATGAAATGCGAAGTATGTGATATTTCGGATTTACGATGTCTAAAGAGAATGTGGATTCCAAATATTGTAGTTTTACACTTTCTTTTCTGTGACCGTAAGTGTAGTGTGTCGCTTATCGCCGGTTTCGTTGCTATACATCAACGACAATCGGGGTACGCATACTTACTTACGTTGATGATATATAATATTATGTGTTGCTGAGATATGATGTGCAGGATTGTCGCAATTGAATAGCCGGGGGGTTTTATGTGAGATGAGAGTTTTATTTTCATTCATGTAAAATTCAAATGTAATGTAATATTCTTTTATTTGAGGCACTTCTGGGTTGAGGTTGATGTCACCAGTGTTGTATATTATTTACTTTTCCGCATTAGGATAGACCCAAGGAGGGGAGCACAAGTGACCGGGTTCTGGGGTTCAGTGGGAGGCCATCTCGAGGAGTCGAGACCGGGTCTCCTAAACTCCAGAATTGGTAGGGTCGCTTGCCGCTCTCGTAGGGGTCTAGGGGTGTGGGCTTGGCTATTCATCACAACTGTGGAATCCGTATTTTCTATTGTTGGCTAAATACTAAATACGGACGTCCTAGTATATCCCACATTATATCTGCATTTCTGCTGCCTGTGTTCTGTGATATCTGAGACGAATGATATATTATATATATGATATATAGTAGACGTTGCTTATGTTTTACACCCGCGCTAGTCCCGTCCCGGTATGCCGTTAGTTAAGTAACCTAACGGTGCATAACGGAACATTGCGGCGAATGCGGATGGCATAAGCGTACATGTTATTTTCGTTTCTTTTCTGTGATTGGCTTAAGGACTTAAATGATGGGACTACATTAATATGATTAATGTAAATAAAATTAACCTAAAAAGATGTTGTAGAATCAGATTTGAAAACCACTCGGCTCTTTATGAAAAAGCTATATTTCAAAACCGCGGAGCTTAAACCACTCCTTTTGAAAACCATTTGATTCTACGACGATATCAAGTTCAAAGCGTTAAAAAATTTCTTAAAAATCATCCGCAACCCTCCGTCATTTTAGGAAGTAGAGTATTTAGTATTCGTGCTACGTTTGTTGACCTTAGCCAAGGCGTAGTGTACGGTAGCTAAGTGATGTCTTCCTACAATGCATATGATGCAGATTAATTAAGACGGGCATATGACTTTGTTGACCTTAGTCAAGGGTCATGTGAACGGGTCTGATTAATCAAGAAATGACGGGTTGAACTTGACTAGTACTTATGATTTGTTGACCATAGCCAAGGTCATGAGTGCTAGGGGTAAAAATTACATCGGAAATTTCAAGTGTTGAGATTTGCAATGAGATTGCATACCTTCCATATGATGGTTGGATCCCGATCCCACTGTGGGCAATAGTTGCTCCCACGAGAGTTTTGCAGTTTACAATTAGCTAACTCATTAGGTGTCTAGAAAGGTGTTAACGGGGCTACGCCTCTGGGAAAACGAGGTTTACTTTAATTAGGTCCATACGAAAGCACGAGGAACCTCCCTCAAGTACCAACACTGGTCTGGCTGAACGGTTAGCGAAGTTTTAGACTGTAATTAATCTTGGCTAGTTTTCCATTTAAGGTTTGAAAGAAAACTTGATTAAAGCAGTGGGAAACATCAGTTAGACAAGATAATAACCAATCGGATCTTTGCAAGAGCTTTCGCTGAGTGTATTCTTTTCTCTCTCTTAATGGCAGATACCAATGACTGGACTCAAGCTTCTACTAGATAAAAATAAACTGAATGAGACCAATTATAAAGACTGGCTGAGGAATATGAAAATAGCCTTGACTTATGATAAAGTATCATATGTCCTCACGGCTCCAGCCCCGCCCGTCCCAGGTCCAAAATCCTCAGTTGCGGACAAAGAAGTCCGCAAGACATGGGACACTGACTGTGCCACGGCCAAATACCTCGCGCTTGCATCGATGGACAACACACATCAAAAGCAGCATGAGAATATGAACATTCATGACATATTCCTCCATACAAAGGAGTTGTATGGAGAGCAATCCCGCGTATTACGATACGAAGCATCAAAGAAATTGTTTCAGATGCGAATGGCCCCTGGCACATCAATAGGAGACCATGTTCTGAAGATGATAGCTCTTATAGAAGAGCTTGAAGTCCTTGGATGGACGATGGAAAACGAACAATATACGGATATTATTCTGCAGTCCCTCCCCTCCACCTTTGCTCAATTCATAGTTAACTTCAACATGCACAACATGGAGAAGGAACTACCTGAACTCCTTAATATGTTAAGGAGTGCAGAGAGCACACTAAAATCAGTGAAAACTCCCGTTATGACTGTTGGACATCTTCCTCTTCTCGCCCAAAGGCTAAGGCCAAGGGAAAGAAAAAGAAGAAGCCCACCAATCCTAAGGGTGGAGTTAAAAAGGTTAAGGGGAAGGAAAAGTCCAAAGCAGGAGAATTGAGGAAAGGGGAATGTTTTCATTGCCACAAAACAGAACATTGGAAGCGTAACTGTAAAGAGTACTTAAATCTCAAGAAGAAGCATGGGGATTGTTCCCTTCCGAACGGCGGCCGGGACGCGGGCGTCCCGCCTGAGGTTCGGGGCAGATGCTAATTGGTGCTTTCCGTCCACCTCTCCGAAGATGCCAAGTTGATCTATGACACCGTGTATCGGAGGTTTAGACGGATGCGGCCGATGTAGCAGACTTCGTCAGATTCCCCCTCGTTTGAGAGTTTTTGATTGTGGGGACGCTCTTCCCTGCAGGCGCAAGCCCCTGCAGTTAATTACGCTACCGCATCGCGGTAACAACTTTCTCCTTCTCCAGATGGTCACTTCGTGTCGTGTGTGTCTATTTTATGTTTTTTTTTTGGTTGCCCGTGGATTGCATACGGAGACTGAGTTATGTCGTCGCCCGTAGGGCGTGGACTAGTCCAAATCCGTGTTATCTTAGATTTGGGTTTGGGGGTTTGGTTTGAGGATACGTTAGCCATACTTGAGGCTAAGATCAACTCAAACGTTTGTTAAGGATACGTTAGTCTGATTTGAGACTAAGATCAACTTAACGGGATCGTTTAGATCCGACAAAAAAGCATTTGGGCTCCATTGTTCCAGTTTAGGGACATAGGGGTCCATTGCATGTATGGCCGTCGGGACCCGTCACCTCTCTGACGACGTTGAAGGATTACAACGACAGATGTCAGAGGAGTTCAGAGATGTACCCTCGAACCAGAGTTAAACGGGGGGGATTCATAGCCCATTCTGTTTGAAGGTTTAAGGATACGTTAGCCATCTTTGAGGCTAAGATCAACTTAAACGGGATCGTTTAGATCCGACAAAAGAGCATTTGGGGGCTCTATTGTTCCAGTTTAGGGACATAGGGGTCCATTGCTAGCTTAGGGACATTGCGGTCCATGGGTAGTTTAAGGACATTGCGGTCCACGGGTAGTTTAAGGACATTGCGGTCCACTGTTAGTTTTAAGACATCTCGGTCGAGGTTAAGGACATCATAGTCCATGGGTTTAAGGACTCCACAGTCCGGTATTTGCTCTGGATGCTTCACACGGGTTCACTGCCGTGCTTGGCGAGGACCAGGCCCCGCTCAGGGCGTTTTCCGTGGGGTCAAAGAGTGACGTTATCCGCGTTCCACGTAACCAGGAATTTTGTACTAGATGCTTCACACGGGTTCACTGCCGTGCTCGGCGAGGACTAGGCTCCGCTCTGGGTGCTTCACACGGGTTCATTGCCGTGCTCTGCGAGGACCAGGATCCGCTCTAGACGTTTTCCACGGGGTCAAAGGGTGACGTTATCCGCGTTCCACGTAGCCAGGAATTTTGCATTAGATGCTTCCCACGGGTTTAAGGACCCCACAGTCCATATCAATGTGTGGTCGTCGGGACCCGTCACCTCTTTGAAGACATTGAGGGATTACAATGCCAAGTATCAAAGGAGTGAAGAGATGTACCCTAGAACCGGAGTGGATTAAATAGTCCTTGGCCCAATTTGGGATCAAGACCAATTAATTATGTTATGAGCCCATTGGCCCAGTTAATTACGAATTGAGGACTCGTGGCCTAGCTTGGGCTGAGTCCAATCATGTCTGGAATATTGGCTTCCTGTTGGTCCATTGAAGGAGAGGCTTTTCCTCTATCCATTTAGCCAATTGGGCCAAAGCCTAGTGTTAAACACTACAGAGCAATCAGTGTTGAACACTGGGAACGAGATTGACAAGTTGGTGTTTAACACTAAAAGATAATTGGTGTTAAACACCAGCAACAAGGCTTTCAAATTATCATAAACACTAAAACAGATCAGTGTTAAACACCGGCAACGGAGATCTCAGATTAGTGTTAAACACTAAGGTCATCAGTGTTGAACACTGCGAATAAAGTTCTTTGATTAGTGTTGAACACTGAGGCCCAACAGTGTTTTAACGCTGGATTCGGGAGTTCCAATTTAGTGTTAAACACTAAGGCAAGAGGGGTCACGTGGCAACACGTTAAAGC
Source organism: Agapanthus africanus (assembly GCA_030015575.1). Lineage (NCBI taxonomy): Eukaryota > Viridiplantae > Streptophyta > Magnoliopsida > Asparagales > Amaryllidaceae > Agapanthus > Agapanthus africanus. Next base: position 180,567,333 of record JASDDO010000024.1, read on the forward strand.
GCCCTCCCTTCATTTGTTCTTCTGAGACTATTGCATCTTTCAGAGCATCACGTGCCATCACCTGACGGGCATTCAAATGCTTATGTGTTAAAGCCTCTGTCAAGGGTCACGTGGGTCATGTGGGGCACTGCCTCAAAGGGGCTTTCTGTAGGTCTTTTAGGGGGGTCACGTGGTGACACGTGACCCTGCCTCTATGTATGTTGTTTTAGAGGATCTGTTAATCTTTTCCACGAATTAAATTCCTCGTAGGGTTGAACCCTGACAACAATTTCGGAGGAATTAAATTCCTACTTCATTTTGAAGATTTATATTCTGGAATAGAGTTGGACTCTGAATTAGGAATTAAATTCCTCATATATGTGAAGAACTGAATAGGGTTAAACCCTAATAAAAGCTTTTAAGGAATTAAACTCCTATTCTCTGTCAAATTATGATTAAGGGAATTAAATTCCCGCTGTTTCAACAGAACTAGGTTCTTAATTAGGGTTAAACCCTGTTTCTTTTTGTTCTGAAGGAATTAAATTCCCATGACGCAGGGTCAAGCCCTAATTTTATTTTAAAGGAATTAAATTCCTATAGTTCTGTGAGAATTAAATTCTCGTGCTTCCATTCTCTATGTTTTGGATCTGCATGGCAGGATCTCGACCCATTGAGAATTAAATTCTCAACTTCAAGGGGAGATGTGCACTTTGCAGATCCTCTATCAAAGAGAGAAGAAATATGTTCTTCTGTTTTATATATCAGAGTTGAACCCTGTTGAGAATTAAATTCTCCTTTCTTTCAAGGAGCCTTCCCTTTCTAACCTAGGGTTTTCTTTTGCAGAAGATCCAAATTCCTCAAAGTATCAAGGCTCTCTCCCTTTTCTTCCCTCTGCGTATATATCTTTTTTTGTGTCTCTTGGCTCCTATTTATAGGAGAAGCAGCCGAGTCAATTAGTTTTTGACGTATCTTCATTGAGAGATTTGATTTGCATCCATCATTCGTTCTGGACCTTTGGATTATTAGGTGAATTTTTATTCACCATTGGATTTCAAGTCCCGGGATTCTCCTTTGTTATTTCGGTTAGATTTAAAGGGGAAATCTTTCCAAACTCGAGATTTTCCCATAGATAGATGATATTTAATCATCTTTAAATCTTTAATTCGATTGGTTCCAGGTAATCGCTTTCCTTTGGCAAGATTTGAATCTCTTTCAGAATTTAATTCTGTTAGCAAAATGGGCTTTGAAAGCCGGTCACGTGTGGCCACGTGACCCATGTTCACGTGTGGGCACGTGACCCTCTTTGGAATGAGCCCTCTTCTTTCCTTTGCGCTATACCTTTGCCGCTGCTTGGTCATCACGTGCCAACACGTGACCACTGGTCACGTGTGAGCACGTGACCCTTGTCTGGATCCTCTTTCCTTGATTTAACTGGAGATTGATGTGCCTGTGAAGCCGCTTTAACATGTCACGTGTCAACACGCGACTGCTGGTCACGTGCTAGCGCGTGATGCCTTCTCTGAAGCCCTTTTCTTTGATGTAGTCAGGAAGCTGAATCTGACTTGATGATGCTTTTAGGTGTCACGTGCCAACACGTGACTGCTGGTCACGTGTAAGCGCGTGACCCTCTTCTGAAGCTTTTTCCATAAGCTTTTCTGATTTTAAATCAGGAAACAAATGCCCCCACAGCATTGTTCTCATGTGTCTGCACGTGAGTGCAACGCTGTCACCTTTTGTGACCGTTGGATTCCTTTAGGGATTTGGGGAGATGAAGCGTTTCCATCGCCTTCTATAAATACCACTGTCTCTTCAGAAGAGCCTTCACTTTACTTATCTTCTTCCTTTGAGAGCCTTTTCCCTTGAGAATTTAATTCTCGCTTCCAGAGCTTAGTTCTCTGTCTTGAAACATTTTCAGAGTTTAACTCTGTTTAGGTGACCCTTTTTCCTCAGGTAATGTTCTTGGACAAACAGCGAACCTCCACATTCCTTTGGATTTTAAATCCAAAACAAGGGTTTTTACTCTTTTTTAACAAGGAACCCATTTTTCTTCAAGTTTTTCCATAAGATCATGAAACCGCCTAACCTTCGAACTGTAGATCTCTTAGGGTTTAGATGATCTTTGGGGAGACGATGATGGCGTTTCAACTCCATGGAATTTAGTTCCATCCCAAAAATGTTTCTGGGAATTTAATTCCCTTCTCTTAATAAGGAATTTAATTCTAATGAAGAACTCAGTTTTTTCACACGGAGGCTTCTTGGGGTTTCCTTGTCATTCTATGATTAGTGAAGAAGAAGAGGGTTTGTAATAAATCGTCCTGATTTTTATTTCAGGTATCATGGACGCTCATTTGTATAATCTCAATGAAATCATTTCCTATGGGAATATTCGTGCCCTAGGCCGTAGTCAGAATCAGGAGTTCACCAACGCTCAGTGTGCTGAGATTATGAGCCGCTTTGACGAGTACAACCATCGGCTACTCCCCCGTCGCTCTTCTCTTCTAAGGCTGATCGTGTTGGAGATCCGGGAGGCACTTCCTCTCTTTTGCGCTGGTATACCGCTCAGGGCCTTGGACACTGCTGAGGATAAGGTACATTCAGTGTACCTGATGGGCTTGATCTCAAAGAGGAGGCGAGATCACCTTATTGATCTCTTGCACCAAGCCTTTCAGCAGTCCGCCATACTTGCCGCCTATCGGAGGGTGGAGGATATTCGTGAGGACCCCGACGCTTGCGACCACGAGAGGAAGCATACTCGGGAGGTTCGAAATGCTTGGAGAATCTTGGACAAAGTTAATTTTGAGTTTCTCAACCCATGTCCCGCGTCTGAAGTCTTACCGTTGTAGTTGTGTCCTCTTTATTTTGTATGAACTTCTCAAAGTATGAATGATAAGTTTTATTATGTTTTTCCCTGTTCGCATGCCTTTCTCTGGGATTTCATCATCTTGCTATTTTTGTTGTTGGTGCTTTTAATATGCAGGGTGCTACTCCATTTTTTTGTGTACATCGGGTTTGGGCCTCACGTGTTCTGCGCGTGGGGTCCCTTGATGGGGCTGTTCACAAAATCTTCCCATGCCATATTTTCAGTGCATAATATCAGATGCAGAAAAAAAAAGGCCTTGGAAATAGTTCCCTCTCCTTGATTTTCGACGCCTTTCCTTTTTTGTGCCTTGGAAATAGCTTCACCATGCAAGATTTTCCGCGCTCAGCACTTAGTGCCCTTTTTTATATATGAGGCTATAGCTTTCTTTTCCCTTCATAAAGAGATTTATATTATTGTCATTTTATCTTGGAGTAACTTGTCTTGAGAAACAAACGAGCGCCATGGCCTGCAATCGCCCTCATGCTCGTCGACAGCCATGGGAGGTTCCTATTGAGGGGATGGTCCCCCGCTTTGCTGCTCGGTTGGTGGATCCCCTCCTTACCGACAACGAATGCGACTCAGCCATGCATGAACTCTCGATCCGTAGGGGGTCCCCCTACCGATGGGTTCCCTCTGGCTCCGGATGATTCTCACGGCTGTGCTTGCCGACATCCCTCCTCACCCGGCGGAGATGACCCTGGCGATGCTCGACGCGGCGGAAGAAAAACTCGAGGGCTTTCATGAAGCATGCCTGATTACTCAGGCTTTGAAGGATTACTCAATTCATCTGCTGAGCCAGATAAAGGCCCGGCGAGCTATCATGTCTGCTTTCGCGGACGAACACGGCGCCAATCGATGGGGAGCGACTCCTCGTGAGAACCGTCATTTCGATGTGCTGGAGAAAGCAGAGAGAGAGATGGAGAATTTTGTCCTCTGCTTCATCAATCCCTGTGCCGTTGATCCCATGTTTGGTGACCTTTTCCGTTAGCGTAGAACATGTTTAAATTAGTCCCTCCTTTTTTACGCTTTATGCCGAACTTCCATGTAGGCTTGGTACTAGTATGTATGTTTCCGTTTGCATAAATAAATTTTGTGTTCCTTTTATGAAAACTTCCTTTAATTATCAATACTGTAGTCATGTCGCATGCACATTAAAGCTTCGAATTTTATTTCTTTTTCGGATGCTCATATGATTGCGAACACATGCTCGATAGAATAATCATCGGAAAGTTTTTCGTTGCTTTTCATACCAGGTTATGTGAGCGCGTGCTGGATCGATTATGGTTGTCGATCGGAAGCCCATTTATATGGTCTCGAGCGTGTATGTCCCATTTCCAAGGTTGCGGTCGCAAAGTGAGCTTACATGGCCTGATAGGGCGACGCGTGGCGAACATATTGTCGTGCGAAAAAAGGGTTCGGCCGTAAATTTTCAGAGAGGGGGCTAGCTTCCAAGGCGTTGAGCGAGCTTCAGGCCAGCCTCACAGCCAAGGCCAACAAAGCATACGAACTCTGGCGAGTGCTCCAGGAGTCCTTAAAAGAGGTGGTGTCTCTCGATAAAACTGCCACGTTCATTCGTGAGGGGGTCGAGGCTCATAAAGCCACCGAGAAAGAGCTCGACGCTCGGCTTGTTTCGTATCAGGCTCAGCAAGCTCAGGCGGAGGCTCGTCTTCTGGAGTTCTTGCGTCATAAGCCGTGGCTCAACAACAGAACGATGAATTGGTAAAATTACTGCACCGCCCGCCGGCTTGATGACTCGTATCTTTTCTCCCCTTTTTGTACATACTCATGAATGAGAGTATTTCCTTTTTGTTTTTTTTCATGACTTGTATTTTGTATCCATTTTGGCTTATGAATAAAAGATACAATTTTCCTCTCAATGGTGTATCCCCTTTTTATCGAATGTATTCTGTGGATATTCTATCTTGATCTCCTTGCAGGACAGCGATGGCTCAGGATTCAGGGTTAAGATCTGCTTCCTAAGACTTTTGCATTTTATGAGCCACGAGGGTCTCATAAAGAGTTTTTCTCCCTATAGGTCGAGAGGATCCCATAGGTGTAAGTTCTTCTTAAGAATCATGAGGATTCTTAAGCGGGTTTTCCCTTGAGAGTCGTAAGGATCTCACAAGAGAGTTTTTCTTCCTTACAGGTCGTGAGGACCTGCAAGTGCTGGATGTGGTCACCCTTATCCGTGTTTCACAGGGTCAGGGGCTGCTCCAGGTATCGTAGTTTAAGGACGTCGCGGTCAAGGTTAAGGGCCTCATAGTCTGTGGATTTAGGGACTCCACCGTCCGCTGTTAGTTTTAAGACATCACGGTCAAGGTTAAGGACCTCATAGTCCGTGGATTTAGGGACTCCACAGTCCGATGTTAGTTTTAAGACTTCACGGTCAAGGTTAAGGACCTCATAGTCCATGGATTTAGGGACTCCACAGTCCGATGTTTGGTTGCAGGGACCCGTTACCTCTTTGAAGACGTTGAGGAATTACAACGCCAGGTATCAAAGGAGTAAAGAGATGTACCCTTAAACCAAGGCAGAATCCGTAGGGAATCGGGGTGGTTGATCTTTAGTTTTAAGACATCACGGTCGAGGTTAAGGACGTCATAGTCCGTGGATTTTAAGGACTCCACAGTCCGGTATTTGCTCTGGATGCTTCACACGGGTTCACTGCCGTGCTTGGCGAGGACCAGGCTCCGCTCTGGGCGTTTTCCGCGGGGTCAAAGAGTGACGTTATCCGCGTTCCACGTAACCAGGAATTTTGCACTAGATGCTTCACACGGGTTCACTGCCGTGCTTGGCGAGGACTAGGCTCCGCTCTGGATGCTTCACACGGGTTCACTGCCGTGCTCTGCGAGGACCAGGATCCGCTCTGGACGTTTTCCACGGGGTCAAAGAGTGACGTTATCCGCGTTCCACGTAACCAGGAATTTTGCACTAGATGCTTCACACGGGTTCACTGCCGTGCTCGGCGAGGACTAGGCTCCGCTCTGGATGCTTCACACGGGTTCACTGCCGTGCTCTGCGAGGACCAGGATCCGCTCTGGTCGTTTTCCATGGGGTCAAAGAGTGACGTTATCCGCGTTCCACGTAACCAGGAATTTTGCACTAGATGCTTCACACGGGTTCACTGCCGTGCTTGGCGAGGACTAGGCTCCGCTCTGGATGCTTCACACGGGTTCACTGCCGTGCTCTGCGAGGACCAGGATCCGCTCTGGACGTTTTACACGGGGTCAAAGAGTGACATTATCCGCGTTCCGCGTAACCAGGAATTTTGCACTAGATGCTTCACACGGGTTCACTGCCGTGCTTGGCGAGGACTAGGCTCCGCTCTGGATGCTTCACACGGGTTCACTGCCGTACTCTGCGAGGACCAGGATCTGCTCTGGACGTTTTCCACGGGGTCAAAGAGTGACATTATCCGCGTTCCACGCGACCAGGAATTTTGCACTAGATGCTTCACACGGGTTCACTGCCGTGCTTGGCGAGGACTAGGCTCCGCTCTGGATGCTTCACACGGGTTCACTGCCGTGCTCTGCGAGGACCAGGATCCGCTCTGGACGTTTTCCACGGGGTCAAAGAGTGACATTATCCGCGTTCCGCGTAACCAGGAATTTTGCTGATTGTATCCGCATTTCACGGGATGGAGGTTTGGCTGTTGGTGATGTGTAAACCGCCGAGCCATGGAACCGGGAGTTGCCGCTATTCCGCTTAGCTTGAAGTTGTGTCCGTCATTACGAGATGAGTGTTGGGATGATCTCTAGGTCGCTTGTGGCCCGTCGAGATTTAGCTTCTTTCTTTGGTGAAACCTAGGGGTGGAGGTATGTTCCCTTTTTGTTTACGCCCTTGGATTGTATACAGGGTGTGATGGAACATCACCTGTAAGGCATAAATTTTATTTTTATTTTATTTCTTTTTCCGCGATGCTCTATCGTTTCAGCTTTTATATCGCGAAGGTCGCGATTGCCCCGTCATTTCGGCTATTTTTCACGGTGCCCAATCATTTCGGCTATCTATTTATTTTCTGCTCGCTGCTTTTTATTGCGAGTTGCCCCATCATTTCGGCTATTTTTCATGCCTTCATTTTTACTTGCTGCTTTTTATTGCAAGTTGCCCCATCATTTCGGCTATTTTGTAGGCATGTGTGGCTTGCTAACTTTTTCGCTGCAAGCCTGGATTTTAGGCATCGATTTCGGCATCAGCACCGCTACAACTGGAATGTTGCCAGGAGCGAGTCATCATTTGCCTTTGTCGGTGATGAACAAAGGTGGCTCAGCAAACAGGGTTAAGGGTCCTGTCGACCGAGGCTTTTGACTTCATGAGCCGTAAGGGTCTCACAAAGGTATTTCTCCCTACAAGTCGTGAGGATCTTGCAGGTGTATTTTCTCCTTAGGGATCATGAGGATTCCTAAGTGTATGCTCCTCTGTAAGTCGTAAGGATCCTACAAGAGGGCTTTCTCCTTATGGATCGAGAGGACCTACAAGGGTTGGACTTTGCAGGGGAAATGTTTATTCGCGCCCGTGGATTGTATACAAGGGTTAGTATTGAGTCCCCTGTAGGGCAATATCGAAGGTTGTGGAGGATTTGCTTAAGAACAGGTTTAGGTTTCTGTAGCTTAAGACTTTCAAATCTTATGAGCCGTGAGGGTCCCATAAGAGAGTTCTCCTTACGAATCGTGAGGATCTCGTAAGTGTATTTTCTCCTTAGGAACCGTGAGGATCCCTAAGTGTGTTTCTCCTTTGTGATTCGTAAGGATCTCACGCAGGTGGTTTCTCCTTACAAGGCCGAGAGGACCCTACAAGTGTCTTTTAACGAGGTTGCGCCCTTTCGGGTTTTCACAAACACTCGCCGGTAGTCCTGCTGTTTTTACTCACGGAGCCCTTTCGGGTTTTCATCCGTGCCCATTTTGCTTGTGGACACACCGTTTTTTATTCTTTTTCTCTCTCTTTTTTTTTATCTCGTCAGCCTAAGGATGCTGCGGTAGTAGTTTAGGGACGTTTCGGTCCGTCGTTAGTTTAAAGACATTTCGGTCCATCGATAGCTTAAGGACGTTTGTTGCTTGCAAAGCCTGAGCTTAGGAAGATAGCGAGCGGACATAGTCGTCGTCATCTATCATTGACCCAGGCGGTGGCTCATTAAGCATAGTATTTCTTTAAGAAGCGGCCGTTTATTGGCCTGAAAGGCCTTTCACCGTGCATGTCCATGAGTAGATAGGCTCCACCCTGGTAGACCTTGTCTATGATGTACGGGCCTTCATAGTTTGGCTCAAATTTTCCCCGCTTGGCACGATTGGGGATCATAGGTCTTTTGACCACTAGTACGAGATCGCCTTGGCGGAATGTCCTCGGCCTGGTCAATCTTTCGTACGAGCGCGTCATCTTTGCTTTGTAGGCTTCCAGATGTTGTTGCGCTATGAGCCGGGTTTCATCGAGGGCATCAAGCTCCTCAAGCCGAAGGTGAGCATTTTCTTCGTCCGTCAGCTCGTAGTGGACTGCCACTCGCAGGGAGGGTATCTCTATCTCGAGGGGGAGCACTGCTTCTGTCCCAAATACCAACGCGTACGGCGTTGTGTTCGTGGCCGTTTTGAACGTAGTTCGATAGGCCCAAAGGGCTTATTGCAGCCTCTCGTGCCAGTCTCTCTTATTCCTGGAAACGGTCTTTTTTATGATCTTCGTCAAGGTCTTATTGAAGGCCTCGGCCAGACCGTTAGCTCGTGGGTTGTAAACTGAAGAATAACTCCAGTCTATATTGTGCTGCTGTGCGAAGCGGCTAATCTTATGGCTTCGGTAGGCCGGCCCATTATCGGAGATAATCCGCCGTGGGGTTCCAAACCGATAGATGACGTGCGTCTTGAAGAAATCGAGGATATTCTCCGTCTTCATTTCCCTCAGTGGTACTGCTTCTGCCCATTTGGATAAGTAATCAGTTGTCGCCAGGATAAAACGATGTCCCCGGGATGATGCTGGCTCGATGGGGCCGACTATGTCAGTCCCCCACATTTCGAATGGCCAGCTAGCCACCGTTGGGTGTAGTGGATTCGGATGTTGGTGGATAAAGTCTCCATGAATCTGGCACGAGTGGCATTGCTTCGCATACTCGAGGCAGTCCTGGATCATCGTGGGCCAGTAGTAACCCATCCGTTTAATTTTTAACTTCATCTTCGGGCCTACTTGATGAGAACCACAGATTCCGTCATGAACCTCTTGAACGACTCTTTCTGCTTCGTCCGGTCCTAAACATCTTACCCATAGAGAATCAAACGATCTCTTGTATAAAGTGTCGTTGACGAAAGCGAAAGACAGAGCTCGTTTCATGAGCTGATGTCTTGAGGACGCTTCTTCAGGCATTCGGTGGGACTTAAAGTAGTCTATGATGACTTCCCTCCAGTCCTCGGCCTTCTCATGGTGTTTTATTTGTAGGGTCGTCTTCTCAGTCGCTTCCTTTTCTTTATATGATTCCGGAGGTATTTCTGCCGGGGCGAGCACTCGACGGCTTTGTACCACGATTCTGACGTCATCGAGGTTCTTGTCAGCCAGTTCTTTAGCAAGTTTGGCCAACGCGTCTGCTTTGTTGTTTTCCACGCGTGGTATGTTCTCCAAAGTATAGGAAGGAATTTGGGTCAATAGTTGTTGCACCTTTTCGCCGTACTTCACCAACTCCGGTTTGCACGTTTGGTAGTCACCATTTACTTGACTAACGACCAGTTGAGAATCCCCGTATATAATGAGGTCTTCAATTCCCATGTCGATGGCGATTTCGAGGCCTGCTATCAGAGCTTCGTATTCAGCTTCATTGTTTGTCCTTGGCTCTGTTAAGGAGAAAGCAAAGCGCATTATCCCTCCTTGTGGAGTTGCAAAGACGAGGCCTACCCCCGATTTGATCATTGGGACACCTTGTTTCAGTTTCTTTACGGAGGACGCTCCATCGAAATAGAGTTCCCATCAGGTGCTTCCGCCGCTAATCGCATCAAATGCATGCTCGTCCGGCAAATCACAGTTCAGAGGAGAATCGGCCGGTATCGGATGCTCAGCGAGGAAATCGGCAATGGCCTGGCCTTTCACTGCCTTGAGAGATTGATACGTTATCGAGAACTCCATCAAGAGCAGGGCCCACTTAGCGAGTCGTCCCGTCAATATGGCTTTCGACATCAAGTATTTAAGGGGATCCACCTTTGAAATGAGACGGACTTCATGCGCCAACGCATAATGCCTGAGCTTTGTTATCGCGAAGATTAACGCCAAGCAATGTTTTTCAATAGGAGAGTAGTTGCTTTCTGCCCCCAGTAGAACTCGACTTAAGTAGTAGAGTGCCCTCTCTTTCCCCTGATCGTTCTCTTGTGCCCATAATGCGCCCAAGGAACCTTCGAGGGCGGTCGTATAAAGAATGAGGGGTTTTCCCTTGACCGACGCAGCCAACACCGGAGGGTTCTGCAGGTACTGCTTGATCTCGTCTAGTGCACCTTGACATTTGTGATCCCAAACGAATGGAGTTCCCTTTTTCATCAGGTGGCTGTAAGGACGGCATTTGCCTGAAAGATTATCGATAAACCGCCGGATGTATGCGAGCTTCCTTTGGAGGGACCGCAACTGTTTGAGGGTTCTTGGCGGAGGCATTTCCATGATCGCTTTAATCTTTGACGGATCTATTTCAATACCTCGGTGTCGAACGATGAATCCCAGAAATTTGCCCGAGGAGACTCCAAACGCGCATTTGAGGGGATTCATTTTCAAATTATATTGCCGAAGGCGTCGAAATACAGTCTCCAGATGCTTTAAATGATCATCGTATGACATGCTCTTTACTACGAGGTCATCGATATAGCACTCGACGATGTCATGTATGAGGTCATCGAAGATCTTTGTCATGGCCCTTTGATAGGTAGCGCCAGCGTTCTTTAGACCAAAGGGCATAACCCTGTAACAGAATATACCCAAAGGGGTCCGGAAAGCGGTGTGCTTCTGGTCTTCGGGATGCATCTTTATCTGATTGTATCCTGACGAACCGTCCATAAAGGAGAAAACCTCGTGAGTGAACGTGTTATCTATCAGTAGCTCGGTTACTGGTACTGGGAAATCATCCTTTGGACAGGCTTTATTGAGATCCCTGAAATCCACGCATATGCGTACCGTCCCATTCTTCTTCATTACCGGGACGATATTGGCGATCCAATCGGGGTATTGGACTTCTTGGATAAATCCCGAATCGATCTGCTTCTTGAGTTCGGCGTTGATGCTCATCTCAAGCTCGAGTCGCATCCTTCTTGGCGCCTGCTTGACCGGCTTGATATCTGGGGATATTGCTAATTTATGCACAGCAATCTCCAGATCTAATCCTGGCATCTCGGAGTAGTTCCACGCGAAGCAGTCTTTATGCCGTAGAAGCACGTTCTTTAACGCAGCCACCCTTTCTTCAGATAGCAGCTCGCTGACAAATGTCGGTCACGGGTCATCTGCCGATCCCAACTCAATCTTCTTGAGGTTATCTGCAGTAGTATGTATACCATCTTCCAGTTCTTTCGGGGCTGGCGGAAATTCTGAGATCACCTCATCATCGCTGTTCTCAAAGCACCGGGGAAGGTCATCCATGTTCTCGGACTCTTCTTTTAATATCGTAATCGTATAACAGGTGCGAATCCGCTCCCAGGACTGAGGTGGATCTGGTTCTGCTCTTGCGACTTTGGGTTCATGCTTTTGTGGCGGCGTTACCCTCCAGCCGTCGGATAAAGCGAATATGCCCTGTTGGTACTGGTCCTCGACCCAGTTCTTGAAGGTGAAGCAGTCTTCGGTAGGATGTCCTATGGCTCGGTGATAAGAGCAATAGCTCAGACGAGAAGCCTTGTTAGCTTGTTCAGGGTGTCTGGACTCTGGAAGCGCGATCATTTGATGTTTTAAAGCTAGCTTGAGTAACCTCTCCGTCTTGTCTCTGGGGAAGGAATACGCTCGACTCAACTTCTTTATGAGGGACGAAGCCGAGCCGTGCAATACCCGATCACGCAACCCTCTAATCCTGCGTCGTTGTTGTCGGCTCCTCTTTCCACTTCTTGATTTATTTCCGTCTCTGCATCGGGCCTTTCGCACAACGGATTGACAAGGATGAGCATCTTTGTCTTTTGCAGTCTGTTGAAATAGACGTTGCGTCCTGGCCTTCTCGTAGATGGCCATTTCGCGGTTGTGGTCTTCCCGAGCTTTCTGACCCGCTTTCCTGATAAGCTTGTCCATCCGTTCTTCAAATGACGGACTCGGCACTTCAATCGCGGGATCTAGTTTTGATGAGGGGTTGGCATTTCCTGACAGGGTGTCCTCTTCTTCATCAAAGGTATATATAGCGTCGCTACTGTGGGCCCGTTCCCGTTTTCCGGCTCTCGCGTACCCAAGCCCAAGTGTTTCCATTTTCCCGTTGGGCAATTTGCGTTGAGTCCCGGGGACATCCTAAATCTTGTTGTAGAACCGAGCCTGCCGAACAGTCTGTTTTAAGGGTACTCCTTGGCGCTTCAATAGCTTTTTTAATCCATTTGTATAGTATCTAGGCAGACGGATGGGTTGGAGCCTGTCAAGTGTAGCATCCGAGCCATGCCAGATCTCTTTTCTCTATTTTCGACTCTGAGGATCGGTAGAATAGGATCATCTTCTCACCCCTCTGCCTGGGAGGGACGTAAAATGTTTGCAGGTCCTGCACATTGTGAGCTTGAAGCGTGTCGAGATCCTTGTAGTGTTCTCGCGGTACCATGGTGATTTGCAAACTATGGTCATCGCCAGGGGGTGCCTGTATTGACAGCCGATTGGAGAACACGGCATTAACTTCATCCTCTGAATCACTTCCGAAGACCAACATGGGGACGGGCGTCCCCAGGTTGCTGTGTTGAGATGGCCCTGCATAAACTATCTCTTCCTCTTCTTCGGTATCGCTCCCGAAAACAGGGATGGTGGCGGCGGTTTTGTTCTCCGGATTGCGACACCTCTCTGTATCCTCGAAATCTGGCAAAAATTACTTCGCATCTTCGTATTTGCGGACTCCGTTCACGGAAAATGGGTTCAACTCACCTGTTACAGTATACTCGAAACCATCCTTAAAGTACTTCATACACTGATGTTGCGTAGAAGGGATGATGTTGTACTCGTGTAGCCAAGGACGACCGAGCAAGGCGTTGTAGCAGGTCTTGGCGTCAATGACATGGAATTTGATGTCCGTGACGAGAAGTCCAAAGCGTAATGTTAGTATCACAGATCCGAGAGTCCGTGACGATTGTGAATCGAAACCGGAGATAGTAATCTTGTCACGAGCGAGGTGTTGCACACTCATGCAGATTTCCTTCAACACCCGAACATTAAGGAGATTGACGGAGGATCAATTATCCACCAGGAACTTGCCTATCTTGATATCATGGCAGTATCCGGAGACATATAGGGGACGGTTGTGGTCGCACGTCCCGAGGAGGAGGTCTTCATCACCGAAAGTGATGTCGGCCGTATGCACTTCCTCTAGTTCATCCTTCATCTTTTCAGTGGCGAGGAAGGCTTGGAATTGCTCAGGTTCTTGTAACGCCTTAATCAGTGAGTTTCGCGCTTCTTTTGATAATAGGAGGGCATCGAGAATGCTAAGCTGAGAAGGTAGCTTCCTTAGGTGCGCGAGGATGTTATAGTCCACCTTATCCTTCCTAGGAGGGTCTTTGGCAGCCAGCTCTCTCATGACTTGGTCATCTAAACTGATATCATCAGTGACCTTTTCCTTCCCCTTATCTTTTCTACTCACGGGCCCGAGATTCTTTTCCGGGAGCGTACGATTGCGCAGCTGGATGTTTTCGCAGGCCTCTGGTTCTTCCTCTTTACCCAAGACGGATTCTTTAAAGAGATGGCCCAGAGCCATTTCCTCATCAGAGTCGCTCCAAAAGGTGAGAACTTGTGACCCCCGGCATGAGCCATACAACAGTTGCCAGTAGTTCTGTTGTGCTCATCGATAGTACTTCTTCGCTCCCGACGGATCTTGCGTTTCATGCGCTTAACATGTTGCCGACGAGCAACATATCCTTGCCACCATATCTTAAAGGCGTCGCACTCCTCCGTGGGGTGTGAGATTTTTCGATGATATGCGCAATAATCAGGGTGCCTATCCACCCCATCATGTGTGTTTCCTTCCGAGGGTGGTAGCTTCATCCCCATTGACATGGCTTTGGCAAACCTTTTCCTTGTTTTGAATATCCTCTTGTCTACTTCGGATGCCTTTCGCTCTGGCAGAGGTAGTTCAACTCTTCCGTCCAGTCGCCTGCATTTGGTTCCTTCTGACGCTTCCATCTCACGCTCCTGATCCGCTTTACTTTTTAGACGAATCTCGTCTAGAAAGGCATTGATCATTTCATTTGTCGGCCACGCACGCTCTGGTTCAGGCTCTGCCTCCATCTTCTTAGTGCCTGGAGTTTCCTCATCATCGGTGAACGAGTGGGAGATTACGTTACAACTCGCCACATATCCTTCGGATTCATTCGACGAGCTCTCTCCCTCATCTCTCTCTTGAAAGATGTGGTTGAGGAACTCTTGCAGAGTGACAGGAGTTCGCGCCTTTTGATTGTATTCTTCCAGCGCGTCGATTTGCTTCTGCAAGTTCGTGTGCTCGTTTCCAAGCTTCACGGGCTTCTTGGATTTCTTCTTTTTCTTCGAAGATTTTGACGGTTGGGCGTGAGTATTTGGGCCCTCGTTGCGAGTCTTCGTAGTTGGGCGGTGCCTCAGCATCCCTTCGATAATTTGAGGTTCAAGAGGGTCTTTCCATTCGATCGCAGGGCACGCATGAAGGTCTCTCAGCATTCTTTTGGTTTTAGTTGATAGCACGACCTACCATGGAGCTTCTTCAATAAAGGAGCAGGTTGCCCCCGGTGCATCTGCTTTCTTAGGAGTATGCGGTTGTGGTGGGTTCACCTTCCACTTTTCAGATAGTATAAACTTCCCCTGGAGGTATTGATCTTCAATCCATCCTTTGAAGACGAAGCAATCTTCAATCGGATGACTTACCGTTTGATGGTAAGGGCAATAGTTAGGGTTATTCACCTCGGTGGGTTGAGGTGGTCGTCTTGGATTTGGTAGGTTTATAAGTCTGTTGCGTACTGCCAGCTCGAATAACCGTTTCGTCTTGTCTCGTGGGAACGAGTAGGGACGTTTCATCTTCTCATTATAATATCGGCGTCTTTCTTCCAGTTGATCTGCCGGTTTCGGGGCGTTAGGTTGCTGTTGGGTATTCGCAACAAAGGTTGCCCTTCCTTTACCCTTGTCATTCCGAGGTTCCGACTTCGGGGGAGGTGGTCTATGACCCATCTGGTCCATCTGAGCCAACTTGTCGATTAAAGCCTGGAATGTGGTTGGCTTAAAGAACATCATAAACTGGGAGATAGTTGCGTGGGGGTCTAGGGTTCCCACGAACATGCCCACTGCGGGTGCCTCCTCAATGCGTTGCTCACATCTCGACCACAAATTCCGCCAGCATATAGCATACTGGATCCAGGTTTCGCCTGGTTTCACCCTGGCGTTAATCAATGTAGTTATTGGAGTGCGTTCGCTAGCACTTGCGAATCGCTGAGTGAATAACAACTCCATTTCAGCGAACGTTTTGATAGAATCGTTCGGGACTTCTGAATACCATTCGAACGCTGTTTCTGATAAGCTGCCCACGAACTGGCGGAGCAACAGTTTATCATCACCGCCGGTGTTGCCACAAAGGGCCCTGAACTGGGCGACATGTTGGTGGTGATTGCCGGTCCCCTTATACACGTGGAATTTTGGTATCGTATAGCCTTGCAGGTATTTGATTTGGTCGTACCAGCTTGGATACGGCCGGCCCGTTTTTACGACTTGACCAGCTGCCTCAGTCGCATGATGAACCCGGATTTGCTGGGCTATATAGTCGACCAAATTAGCCTTAGAGATTGTCTCCTCCTTGGCCGTTGAGAGGGCTGGTGGTGGATTTGACGTTTCTCCTCGGTCTTCTTCAAGAACGATTGGGGGATCCTTGGCGGGTAAGTCCTACTGGATCATCATTCCTATCATATCTTGGAAGAGAAGGCCCATACGTTGTATGTTGGCCGCTTGTTCAGCAGCCTCTTTGTCCTTTTTCTCCAGTATCCGGCGAAGGAATTCAGCGTCGGTTTCTTCCTCCTGTCGTGCGTCTGAAGACGTTTCTGGGCTTTCTTTTGGCCCGGTAAGTGCGGCCATAGCATTCATCATTTCCTGAAGCCTTTGTTGCTGCTCCTGGGCTTTCGTCACGGATCGGGTTAGCGGTCGGTGGCCCGTAGAAGTGCGGCTTTCCTCCTTTCCCGAAGTCATGTAAACAGTGTGCACCACCATGCCCCCAGACTTCGGGCGTCTGGGCTTAGTGCTTTTAACCGTCGTTGCAGGCTGGGGGATCTTCTCTGGCCTCCTCCTTTTATGAGCCATGGAGGTTGAGGGGGCCGTTGAGGTGGGCGTCTAGACAGCCTTTTGGGGTTTAGCCTGGTGACCAGCTTCCGGTTGGATTTTCAGCTTCTTGTGCTGGCGGGAGAAGTTTGGATCGATGATCGAGTCTCGGGCCTGCCGCCAAACCTTATAGATTTTGGAAGACAGCCGTTGAGGGGATCGGGGCTATTCTGATTTTATTTCCACAACCTTTTTTGATAGGGGAGGAGACCTCTTTAGCACTGCAGTAGGAGAATTCCTTCGCACCTTATTTAGTATCTCGAAGCTGTTCCCAGTTGGAACAGCAGCATTAACTTCTGCCATCGGTGTTGGTGGAGTTAGCCCCGAGGGGGAGTTGCCCCCAGCCTTCCTTACTCGGCGCCAATGGCGACGTCGAGCGTGTCGAGCGGACGGCGTTGGGTCAGCGGTAAGAATAGCTTCGTCTTGCCCCCTGTGTAGGTCAGGGGTCGTCGCTGGTGTTAGCCTGTCAAAGACCGACGTCCTTTGGGTAGCAGGAGCGGGAGCTGAAGCCGTTAATCTTGTAAAGACCGACTTTTTGGTCGGAGGAGCCGCCTTGGCGACTTCGGGGGTAGGAGCGGCCACTTTCTTAGAAGCAGCCTCCTTTGAGATTGTAGGCCCCGTGATGAGCTCGCAGGATTTCTGGCCCAACCTAGAGAAGACCGAGGCGTTGACGTTGGGCGACTCGTTGAGAGGAGCCGCGGCAGGGGTAAGACGATCAAAGACCGACTTCTTGGGAGCTTCCTTTGTCAGCACCGGCACGGTGAAGCTTGTCGGCGGGAGCATGGTCCCAAAGAACAATCCTGTGGTGGTGCGAGTCACCTGGTCCACTGGCATTGTGAATAACGAAGCAGCTTGGGGTCCATAGGCTATACCTCCTGGCGAGGCAAAGCGTTGGTCGCAATTGCAGTTTGAGCAGTTGGAGAATTTCGCAGAAGTAGAAGCCATCGATCCTTTGCTTTCTGCAATAAGCAAGATGCCAATTCTTAGTATCTTGAAACCCAAGGGCAACCATTAGCGAACCGCGATTGGTTCGCGAATCACGACACACGAAGTGTGGAGTGGAAAGAGGAAAAGGTCCCACCGGGCATGCCAGAATCTGTTCCCCTCCGAACGGCGGCCGGGACGCGGGCGTCCCGCCTGAGGTTCGGGGCAGATGCTAATTGGTGCTATCCGTCCACCTCTCCGAAGATGCCAAGTTGATCTATGACACCGTGTATCGGAGGTTTAGACGGATGCGGCCGATGTAGCAGACTTCGTCAGATTCCCCCTCGTTTGAGGGGTTTTTGATTGTGGGGACGCTCTTCCCTGCAGGCGCAAGCCCCTGCAGTTAATTACGCTACCGCATCGCGGTAACAACTTTCTCCTTCTCCAGATGGTCACTTCGTGTCGTGTGTGTCTATTTTATGTTTTGTTCTTTTGGTTGCCCGTGGATTGTATACGGAGACTGAGTTATGTCGTCGCCCGTAGGGCGTGGACTAGTCTAAATCCGTGTTATCTTAGATTTGGGTTTGGGGGTTTGGTTTGAGGATACGTTAGCCATACTTGAGGCTAAGATCAACTCAAAGGTTTGTTAAGGATACGTTAGTCTGATTTGAGACTAAGATCAACTTAACGGGATCGTTTAGATCCGACAAAAGAGCATTTGGGCTCCATTGTTCCAGTTTAGGGACATAGGGGTCCATTGCATGTATGGCTATCGGGACCCGTCACCTCTCTGACGACGTTGAAGGATTACAACGACAGATGTCAGAAGAGTTCAGAGATGTACCCTCGAACCAGAGTTAAACGGGGGGGATTCATAGCCCATTCTGTTTGAAGGTTTAAGGATACGTTAGCCATATTTGAGGCTAAGATCAACTTAAACGGGATCGTTTAGATCCGACAAAAGAGCATTTGGGGGCTCTATTGTTCCAGTTTAGGGACATAAGGGTCCATTGATAGTTTAGGGACATTGTGGTCCATGGGTAGTTTAAGGACATTGCGGTCCACGGGTAGTTTAAGGACATTGCGGTCCACTGTTAGTTTTAAGACATCTCGGTCGAGGTTAAGGACGTCATAGTCCATGGGTTTAAGGACTCCACAGTCCGGTATTTGTTCTGGATGCTTCACACGGGTTCACTGCCGTGCTTGGCGAGGACCAGGCTCCGCTCTGGGCGTTTTCCGCGGGGTCAAAGAGTGACGTTATCCGCATTCCACGTAACCAGGAATTTTGCACTAGATGCTTCACACGGGTTCACTGCCGTGCTCGGCGAGGACTAGGCTCCGCTCTGGGTGCTTCACACGGGTTCATTGCCGTGCTCTGCGAGGACCAGGATCCGCTCTGGACGTTTTCCACGGGGTCAAAGAGTGACGTTATCCGCGTTCCACGTAGCCAGGAATTTTGTATTAGATGCTTCCCACGGGTTTAAGGACCCCACAGTCCATATCAATGTGTGGTCGTCGGGACCCGTCACCTCTTTGAAGACATTGAGGGATTACAATGCCAAGTATCAAAGGAGTGAAGAGATGTACCCTAGAACCGGAGTGGATTAAATAGTCCTTGGCCCAATTTAGGATCAAGACCAATTAATTATGTTATGAGCCCATTGGCCCAGTTAATTACGAATTGAGGACTCGTGGCCTAGCTTGGGCTGAGTCTAATCATGTCTGGAATATTGGCTTCCTGTTGGTCCATTGAAGGAGAGGCTTTGCCTCTATCCATTTAGCCAATTGGGCCAAAGCCTAGTGTTAAACACTACAGAGCAATCAGTGTTGAACACTGGGAACGAGATTGACAAGTTAGTGTTTAACACTAAAAGATAATTGGTGTTAAACACCAGCAACAAGGCTTTCAAATTATCATAAACACTAAAACAGATCAGTGTTAAACACCGGCAACGGAGATCTCAGATTAGTGTTAAACACTAAGGTCATCAGTGTTGAACACTGCGAATAAAGTTCTTTGATTAGTGTTGAACACTGAGGCCCAATAGTGTTTGAACGCTGGATTCGGGAGTTCCAATTTAGTGTTAAACACTAAGGCAAGAGGGGTCACGTGGCAACACGTGAGAGCGCCCTCCCTTCATTTGTTCTTCTGAGACTATTGCATCTTTCAGAGCATCACGTGCCATCACGTGACGGGCATTCAAATGCTTATGTGTTAAAGCCTCTGTCAAGGGTCACGTGGGTCACGTGGGGCACTGCCTCAAAGGGGCTTTCTGTAGCTCTTTTGGGGGGGTCACGTGGTGACACGTGACCCTGCCTCTATGTATGTTGTTTTAGAGGATCTGTTAATCTTTTCCACGAATTAAATTCCTCGTAGGGTTGAACCCTGACAACAATTTCGGAGGAATTAAATTCCTACTTCCTTTTGAAGATTTATATTCTGGAATAGAGTTGGACTCTAAATTAGGAATTAAATTCCTCATATATGTGAAGAACTGAATAGGGTTAAACCCTAATAAAAGCTTTTAAGGAATTAAACTCCCATTCTCTGTCAAATTATGATTAAGGGAATTAAATTCCCGCTGTTTCAACAGAACTAGGTTCTTAATTAGGGTTAAACCCTGTTTCTTTTTGTTCTGAAGGAATTATATTCCCATGACGCAGGGTCAAGCCCTAATTTTATTTTAAAGGAATTAAATTCCTATAGTTCTGTGAGAATTAAATTCTCGTTCTTCCATTCTCTATGTTTTGGATCTGCATGGCAGGATCTCGACCCATTGAGAATTAAATTCTCAACTTCAAGGGGAGATGTGCACTTTGCAGATCCTCTATCAAAGAGAGAAGAAATATGTTCTTCTGTTTTATATATCAGAGTTGAACCCTGTTGAGAATTAAATTCTCCTTTCTTTCAAGGAGCCTTCCCTTTCTTACCTAGGGTTTTCTTTTGCAGAAGATCCAAATTCCTCAAAGTATCAAGGCTCTCTCCCTTTTCTTCCCTCTGCGTATATATCTTTTTTTGTGTCTCTTGGCTCCTATTTATAGGAGAAGCAGCCGAGTCAATTAGTTTTTGACGTATCTTCATTGAGAGATTTGATTTGCATCCATCATTCGTTCTGGACCTTTGGATTATTAGGTGAATTTTATTCACCATTGGATTTCAAGTCCCGGGATTCTCCTTTGTTATTTCGGTTAGATTTAAAGGGGAAATCTTTCCAAACTCGAGATTTTCCCATAGATAGATGATATTTAATCATCTTTAAATCTTTAATTCGATTGGTTCCAGGTAATCGCTTTCCTTTGGCAAGATTTGAATCTCTTTCAGAATTTAATTCTGTTAGCAAAATGGGCTTTGAAAGCCGGTCATGTGTGATCACGTGACCCATGGTCACGTGTGGGCACGTGACCCTCTTTGGAATGAGCCCTTTTTCTTTCCTTTGCGCTATACCTTTGCCGCTGCTTGGTCATCACGTGCCAACACGTGACCACTGGTCACCTGTGAGCACGTAACCCTTGTCTGGAGCCTCTTTCCTTGATTTAACTGGAGATTGATGTGCTTGTGAAGCCACTTTAACATGTCACGTGTCAACACGCGACTGCTGGTCACGTGCTAGCGCGTGATGCCTTCACTGAAGCCCTTTTCTTTGATGTAGTCGGGAAGCTGAATCTGACTTGATGATGCTTTTAGGTGTCACGTGCCAACACGTGACTGCTGGTCACGTGTAAGCGCGCGACCCTCTTCTGAAGCTTTTTCCATAAGCTTTTCTGATTTTAAATCAGGAAACAGGGATGCTTCCGCTTCAGGTGTGTTTGTGACTGAAAACTGTTTTTCAATAAACTCTGCTTCCTGGGTATTAGATACCAGTTCAGGTTCTCACATTTGCAATTCTATGCAGGGGCTGAGAAATAGCAAGGTTTTGAAGACACGTGACCATACTCTCCGCGTTGGAAATGGTTCCAATGTACATACAGTCGCAGTGGGAGAGTATCACTTAGGGTTGCCATCTGGGTGTATATTGGTTTTGAACCCATGTTATTTTGTACCTAGTATGCTTTGTAATATAATATCCATTTCTTTGTTAGACAATGAAGGATATAATTTTGTATTGCAGAACAATGTTATGAACATTCACCTGAATCAAATGTCGGTTGGGTATGGTACGCTTAATAACGGGATATACGTCCTAAATCAACACACAGTTTTCAGCATACAACACACTAATAAAAGAAAACTTTCAGAAATAAATGAAGCTTTTCTTTGGCACTGTAGACTTGGTCATATTAACGAAACAAGACTAAACAAGTTACACAAAGATGGATATTTAAACTCTTTTGAATATAAATTTTATGCGACTTGCCAGTCTTATATCAAGGGTAAAATGACCAAAACTCCGTTTACAGGACACGGAGAAAGAGCTACTGAGCTCCTAGGCCTCATACATAGTGATGTATGTGGGCCAATGTCTACACAGGTTAGAGGCGGTTTTTCTTACTTCATTACTTTCACTGACGATTTCTCAAGATTCGGTCATGTATTTTTATTAAAGCACAAATCCGAAGCTTTCGAGAAATTCACTGAATATAAACAAGAAGTAGAAAAACAAACCGGCTTGAGTATTAAGATGCTTCGATCAGATCGAGGTGGGGAGTACCTCAGTACAGAATTTGCAAACTTCCTAAAAGAGAATGGGATTCTCTCTCAGCTCACTCCTCCTTACACACCACAGCACAACGGTGTGTCTGAACGACGGAATCGGACCCTATTAGATATAGACCATTCCATGATGAGTGATACTGAGTTACCCGTCTCATTTTGGGGGCATGCATTGGAGACTGCAGCATTTCTACTGAACAGGGTTCCAACCAAAACCGTGTCTACCACGCCATATGAGATATGGCATGGGAAGAGACCATCTCTTAAGAGAATTAAGATTTGGGGTTGCCCGGCCTTTGTTAAAAAGCAGAATCCGGACAAACTCGAGACATGGTCAGTCATGTGTAATTTTGTGGGATATCCAAAGAACTCTTATGGATATCTTTTCTACCATAAGGAGGAACAAAAGGTGTTTGTTTCTCAGCATGCCACATTCTTGGAAAAAGAGTTTTTTACAAATGAAAATGATGGCAATGTGGTAGATCTAGAAGAGCTTCTAGAAACACAAACTACAAATGACGACTTGGTTGAACCGGCTGTTGCAATAGAAACCGAGGAACCTCGGCCACTCCGTAGGTCTGGTAGAACTTCTCGCCCACCGGAGAGGTACTACGGTTTCCTCATTGATGGTGACAGAGAAGACTGCATCATGGAGGATGATGATCCTACCAGTTTTCAGCAAGCTATCACGAATGGAGACTCTGTGAAGTGGCTGGATGCCATGAGATCCGAAATAGAGTCTATGTACACCAACAAAGTATGGACTTTGGACGTTGTACCCCTTGGGGTAAAATCTGTAGGGTGCAAATGGATCTTTAAAAGAAAGATTGGTGTAGATGGGCAGGTAGAGACCTATAAAGCAAGACTTATGGCGAATGGTTTTCGTCAAAGACCAGGTTTGGACTATGACGAGACTTTTTCGCCCGTAGCCATGCTTAAATCCATTCGGATCCTACTTGCTATTGCTGCTCACTACGACTATGAAATCTGGCAGATGGACGTTAAAACGGCATTTCTAAATGGGGATTGAGAAGAATGCGTTTATATGGATCAGCCAGAGGGCTTCATTGACAGTGGGAGCAGCGGGAAAGCATGTAGATTGCTTAAATCCATATATGGGTTAAAGCAGGCATCACGGAGTTGGAACATCTGTTTCGATGATGTTATCAAAGAGTTTGATTTCATCAAAAATCCAGATGAACCTTGTGTTTATAAGAAGGCTGTAGGGAGAGCTGTCACATTCCTCGTATTGTACGTGGACGACATTCTTCTGATAGGAAATGATATTCCTATGCTACAGTCGGTCAAATCTTTCTTATCACTAAGGTTCTCCATGAAGGACCTGGGTGATACCACATACATTCTAGGCATTAAGATCTATAGGGATAGATCCAAAAGGTTGTTGGGATTGTCCCAAACCAGGTACATCAACACCATCCTAAAAAGGTTTAGTATGGAAAACTCCAAGCGGGGTGCCTTACCCGCTTGCCATGGGGTCACTCTCTCCAAGGACTCTTGCCCAAAGACCGATGAAGAGAGAGCTCGCATGAGCATTATACCCTATGCTTCGGCAGAAGGATCTATAATGTATGCGATGTTATGTACACGTCCAGATGTAGCTTATGCACTTAGTGTTGTAAGAAGGTATCAATCCAACCAGAGGAGAATCACTGGATAGCTGTGAAGAACATTCTTAAGTACTTACGAAGGACTAAAGAATTGTTCTTGGTGTATGGTAATGGAGATCTCCAAATGGAGGCCTTTACCGATTCGAGCTTCCAGAGCGATAAGGACGACGGCAAATCTATCTCTGGGTTTGTATTTACCCTCAATGGAGGGGCGGTAAGTTGGAAGAGTTCCAAACAGGATAACGTTGCAGACTCTGCGATGGAGGCTGAGTACATTGCTGCGAATGATGCCGCCAAGGAAGCCGTCTGGATGAGGAAGTTCATCTCGGAGCTAGGAGTAGTTCCAACCATTATTGATCCAATACCATTGTATTGTGATAATAATGGGGCTATGGCGTTAGCCAAGGAGCCCAGGTCCCATCAGCGGTCCAGACATATCCTAAGGCGCTTTCATTTGATCCGAGAGATTGTAGATCGCCGCGAGATCGAGATTAGGAGAGTAGACACAAAGAATAACGCCGCGGATCCACTCACCAAGGCCCTCCCTCAGCCGCAGCATGAGCGACTTTTTGAGATGTTGGGTATGAGATACGCCAATAACTGGCCTTAGTGCAATTGGGAGATTGTTGGATATATGTATGCCCTAGAGGCCATTATATGATAGTGGATATATTTATACATGTATATATATATATTCAGTGTACATTCTTGCTCGACATGATAGTATGCTATCTGGTTCTTCTTTATCTGACATGTTGATTTGATCATGCTTTTATTCATTCACACATGTTGATAAAGCCCTGAGGATATTGGCTTGACTACTGTGATTATGATAGAGATCATACTAGTAGGACATCTGTAGTTTATAAGCATATCCTGGAATGTCCCTAGTCATAGGTGTATCGAAACGGGGCATCGATATACCAGAGTAGACTAGCGTATATGATACTAGACCCATACGATGGGTGATGGATGTTCCCACATTCATCGATGTTTGACATCGAGATTATATACGGGTGCTCAGTGGTGACTGGGTACACTGGACGGATTCACCGAGAACTCCTATATGGAATTATATATATCGTCGGATAGCAGTTCTCAGGTGACACTGGTGCAGGTTAGTCTGTAGACCCGAGATCGTCATAGAGTCTTGTGTGTTCTCCCACTGTACTTTGATTACCACCCTACCATGGCTCTACTGAGTCGTGCAAATAGGTGGCTGTTGGGTACAGTCCCGAGACACACGAAGGAGATGAGCGATAGGAGGGGTTTCGTCTCTCCTGATATTTGGAGTTGATGCTGTGCTGTGCTCGACTGGCTATATCAGTAAGTCCCTGGCCAGGGCTGTTGAGATTTACTGATAAGTGTTATTGGTAGTTTCTCAATCTGTTATAAACCATTCATCGGCACGACTTATTGAGTTATTGGGGTCGACGTTACCAATCCTAGACTTGATATGCAGCATATCTGACGAAGAGACCGGACTGTACGGTAGTGTTGCCGGTTGGCTCGACGGGAGTTGTAGCAGGTTCGCTTTTTTTCTTCTAATCGCTCAATACCCGGGTGGCCGTTACGATTAGCTGACCGCTTGCGGCTTGCGGGTGCTTGATATGATCATCACCCACTGCCGGCGTATTGACGAGTCTTAGAGTCTCACAATGGAGTTACCTAGTCCAGGCGAAAAGTTGTGGTGCGCATATACGATATGCACATGGACCCGGTTAAAATGCCTGTATGAGATAACGTATATTAACCGGGCGGCTTGCTTTTGGTCGGGTCGTATGTGATATGACCGGGTTGCTAAATCAAGTGTTGATTTATCATTTGACCATTAGTTTCTCACTAGAAATCCTTTCTTGTCTTTTTTGGGTGTATACATGTATGTATGCATTCATTCTTGTTCATGCACATATGGATGTGCATGCACACATACATGCATACATCATTCTATCATGGTTGTATATATAGAAGATGGTGGCAATATAAGACTCACACCTTATGATTATATATGTATATATATTTGTATTTGTTTTAAAACAAAAGAAAAGAAAAGGATTAATACATGGTTATCTTCTACACTCTTCTTTGAACTAACCTTTGTTCACCCACATTTTAACCATGAGTTAATCTTCCTTTTTTCTTTTAACTCAAGTACAATAATATCTTTATTATGTAACCATGGTTTGAGATGAAGAGTAGAAAATATATATACTTATATTTTCTATTTTTCATATGAGATTATCATTCTCTTGAGTTTTCTAGAGCTATCATCTTCTTCCTCCTCTCTCTCTTGCTCTCTAGATTTCTCAAGTGAGCAAAATACTTATCAAGTTAGGATTTTGAAGTGAGAAAACCAACCACAACACCATTCTACACTAGTCTTGCCCACTTGTGAAGAGTGTTAGCTTCCATTTCTCTTCTTGATCTTGTGAAGTTTAAAGCTTAGACAAAGAGGACTCCGGGTGGATCATCGTGGACCCAGAAGGATCTCAAGCGGACCTTTTCCAACCCTCAAGTAGCCAAGAATTCTAGCGTAGGGAGCTACAAAGGTTGTACTCTCAAAACCCTAGCTTTATCTACTTGTCATGATGTGTATGTTTAGAAACCCTAATTTTCTAGTGATGATTCTTTGTATGTTCACTTAGCACCTAAAATTTTTTTGATTTTGAGACATGTGATGCTTCCAAACCCTTCATGAGGTGCTAGGTAAACCTAACAAATACCACTCATTCATTATCTATTTTTTTGTATATATTGGTACTATTAACAGTGTCTGCTCAGTAGTTACAGATTACAGGTATCCGTGATAAAATACTGGAAATACATTCAAAATCATGGATATTGCAGTTGTGAGCTAACACTGCAACCAGAACCACAAACCGACCGATACTTCATAAGTTTCTTTGTGCAACATGCTTGTGTACACACTTTTTATCTAAATGGACCAACACAATACAAGTTGTACACAAGTGTCCACTAGGACCTAGGGGGGCTGCCATGGCACACACTCATGATGGCTAGGCCCAAATGGGCTAGAGCAAGTGGGCATGAGAAGTGATGTGCATTCAATGCATAAAGTGTTGATATGATTCATAGATTCAATTTTCCCTCCAAGCACTGGGTGCAAATCAGGTCAAAACAGAGAAAATAAACAACACCAGAGTGATATTAGGGACAACACATGCCAACACACAAAACACGAGCCCCAGAGCTCGGATTTGGGCCGAGCTCATACCCCGCGGGGCCGGCTAAACAGTGCACAAATGCCTCCAGTTTCTCACAGTCCCTCCCTTGTTGCCACATCAGCTCATTTTTATTATTTGTTTAATTTTCTTTTGAGCCTATAAATACAGAACAAGTGAGCAAGGGAGAGGGGTCCAAGTTTTGTTAAACATTTCATACACTTTGTAACTCTTTTTGTTTTCTTTTTGGTTCTCTTGTACATAGCTTAGCTTTCCCTTGGGTTCATGGTCTTCTCTTGATCTTGCAACCTCTTTAGTGAGCTTGCAAGTTTATGATTTGGCTATTGATCTCAAGGTTGTATCTTGGACATAATAAAGACATCATTTTGCACACTTGGGTTCCTAGTTATTCTTGCTCTTTTCATTCTTGCTATTTTACTTTCTTGCTCTTTTATTACTTGATTTACATTCTTGCAATTTTCATTCTTTCCTGTACTTACTTGCACTTTAAATTCCATGCACTTACTTACTTGTAATGTTTTCTTTTCTTTTCTTTGTTCTTTTCTTTGCTCTTTTTGGTTTGTTATTGTAATGTTTGTGAATATGTGTTGTTAGGAAAAGAATACGATATTGTAAGTTAACGTTCCGTTTCTCATTTTCTTTTCCTGTATTTTCCATTGAACTCCGTCCAAACATTACGCAAGTGCTCCGTTAGGCACCCTACCCTACCAAGGTAACGGTGATCTCTAACCGCGACTGGTTGCGTTCGGTTTGGCCGGAGGCGAAAGCAAGAGACAAAAACAGACGGACAAGGGTCAATAAGCTGCATTTCTAATACCGTGCTTAAATCCCCTAATCCACGTTGTTGTTGATTGCTCTAGCTTCAATCGTTACGTTCGGCTCAATGGTTTTAGTGCGGATTTTCTTAGCTTACACTATTGTATCTTTTCCTAACAAATTTTATACTTTGCATATAACACATAGGATAGATATGAACAATTCCTCCCATGAGCTTAACTCGTCAAAACAAGAACGTAAAATGCTTCGTCTCCCTGTGGATCGACCCGTGCTCATCGCGGCTAGCTGCAAAGCGACACCGTCCTTATCGCGGTTTAACTTTAGAACTCTTAAAACTCGACACGCCAAGTGCGTGCAATCAAATGGCACCGTTGCCGGGGAGACGGTAACGTTTTTATTTTTTTTATTTCGGGTTAATCATTGTACATCTCATTCATACAACTAACCCTATTTTCAAAACAACTTAAAAATTTCAAAAACCAAAACAAAAACAAAAACTAACTAAACTAACTATTTTGTTCTCTGGAAATTGGACCTGCTTGCACTCTGTAAATCAACTGAAGAAACAAACAATACCAGTGAGATACCTATAAAACAGTAGGAACACAGAACAAGTTTGGAGCCTATCTGATACAAAGGGGCCGGCGACATCCCTCATTCATCCTAGCTCGCCGGTCAAGTTGCTTCCTTCTGCCTCCAACTTCTCCTTTGTGCTCCAGTGTGCTATTTTTGTCCTATTTTCATTGCTTGTTTTTTTTATAATTTTTAGTGTGCAGGTATTTGGGCATTTGTATCGCTTTTTCGCACTAAAAATCTGTTTTTCCGATATTTCAGATTTTTGCGGATTTGCGAACTGCGATCGTGGGGAGCAAAGTGTACATTCCAAGGTAAGGTGATTACAAAGTACAGTACTAAAGATCCGGGTAGTTTGACACGCGCAAGCGAACTTTTCAAGCTATTCGGATTTAACTTCAACGGGGGTTTCTAAACCTGAAAATTTATCGGTACGTACTTCGTTAACACCTTCTTTCTCAAATCCGACGCATCCATTATAATATCTGTGCAGGATTCTTTGCAAGTTCGATAGCAAACGCTAAAAATTGACTAATCCGTATTTGTTGCAGTGCTGTGCTTAAAGTAAAAACGATTGTTTGATTATTTGAACAAATTTTTTTCATTGAATTGCGCATTGCATACATTAATATGGACTTAAGGGCAAGCGAACCCCACAACTTATGGTAAAGGATTTCATCACCTTTTCCGTGGGCCACAAATCACGAACTTGAACATAACGATTACCGGCACAAATTTTAAAAAGAAACTAGACTTTAAGCCTTTAAGGACTTCACACTCACTAGGAGAAGTTAACTGTATTTAGAACACCACTTAACGGTATATCGTTTACGGGGTGTCTAGGAAAGTGTTCACGGCGAAACCGCCAAAAGGGAAAGGGTTATTTAATTAAGGACCTTCGCGAAAGAGTCGGAAAACCTTCCCTTATCTCTGCACTTACCTGGCCTCGTGATCAGTATATCTTGAGCCCGTTTCTCGACATGGTTTTACGTCGACAATCAAGTTCTTAAGTAGGTCTAGTTGACCTAGGTGAACCCTAGACCGATTGGTGCGTGGTATTTTTGTGTCGTGATTGTTTTTGTCCAGATTCTTTTTTGTGTTTCATTCTTTTGTTAATAACTAACTAAAAATAAATAAATAAAAAACCACATTCCTTTTCCCACCTTTTCTCTTTTTCTCCTTCCTCTCATCATATCATGGGTACCCCACCTAGAAAAACTTTTGCCGAACTTTGGTACCCACAATCAGACATCACTTCTTATGGTTCTTTGTTTGGTCGAACGTCGAACGATCCCTCCAAGCCAAAAATCTTTTTGAAAGATTGGATAGACGCGTCTAGGATGAACAACTGGACTCCGCAATCCACTTTGTATCAACCGTTTCAACCTACCCCACCTTCTTACGTTGATACCCCTTTTGAGAGTCCTGTTGTAACTCTAAGACCTATGTCTATTGCTGAACGTATTGAACAATTCCGTAACCGATCTTTCACTCCTTTCACCACTTTCAATTCTTAGGATCAACAATTCTATTCACCTTCTTATCCAAATGTTGATCCTACTCCTGTCCAACCATTCAATTCCTATCAATCCTACCCGACTTTTGCACCTTCCCTAAACATTGCTTCTCCACAGCCTTTTGGGAGTTTTCAATATCCAAACGAGTTTGAATCTTTTACTGAAACCCTTTCACAACCTATGTCTAGTCTGGAACGGTCATTGGAAGACTTTCGGGTAGCGTCGTACCAATAGATGATGGATTTGAATGCGTCCATGGCCGCCCTCATACAACCTAGTGACCCGGTAGCTAGTTTCCAACTAGCTCCATATTTTCCAATGTATGAAGAGGCGGTAGGACATGCTGAGAATTTGAGTGGTGAAAGTGAGCTACACACCCTTCCAAATCAAACCTACCCTCCCAAATGGAATCCCACAACTCCGGTTTTGAATGTCTATCAAGTGTCCCAAATGATTTACCGATTGAAGATAGAATGTTTAATGAGTTGTGCGACTTTGTAGTGTTTGATTTACCCGATTGTGAAGGGTCCCTTTCGAGTGAAACCGCACCCAACCCTTTTGACTTCTACACCTCCATATTAGAACCTGAATTGATTGATATCCATGCTTTTGATGAGGCGTCTGAGAAATTTAATTTTCACTTGATCAAGGATATTGACGCCGGGAATATTTTGGATGATGAACCCGCAGATTTTGATGAGTTTTTCTCTCCAATTCATCATTCCGAGTCATTAACTGTTTTTCCCGAACTTCATATGCTGCTAGATATTAATGATAATTGCATGGATAAGCTGAATTTTGAGGAGAATATTGAGGATATTTTTTAGGATGAACCAGTTTTGCTTAATGAGTCGGATTTTCCAATTCATCCTATCCCTTTCATTGACTGTGTACACCCTCCGGAACCTTTAACCGATAACCTTCCTCAATCACTCCCCTCCTTCCTTTCCATCATTCTGAACTTGCAAGAAACCGTATCACCTTCATTATCTGTGTCTGGTTTACCAAGTTCGGCTTACCCATGGTTTCTCACGAATATTGAGGGATTTGACCCAATTTCTCGCCATATTGATAGATTAGTACAATCCATCTTTTCACATCGATCATTACAGATTGTACTAATTTATTCAATCCATTTCCACCCTCAAGTTCGTATTCCACTTCTTTCTCCCTTCCGCCATTCTTCTTCTCATATACCGGGACCGTATACCACTTCTATCCGCATACGGTCTCGCGTATTCTCCATTTCTTTCCTCACCGTATTCTTTCACCAGCCTGGGCCTTATCCCGATAAAATTTTGAATGGTCGGTGCTCACTTTTTTCCTTTGTAAGGCCTTGTATAGTTTGATACTGTTCTTTCCCCCTAATCCTGAACTTTAATGCTTTAACAGTGGCAACACTGTTTCACTTAAGTTTGGGGGGATCTTTTGTGTATATATATATATATTTTTTTTTTGTTTTGTATATAATTTGTTTTTGGGGAGGCACCGACAATTTTGACCCTCTTGGTGTAGCCTGACAGTGAGGGCACTATCAAGTTTAAGTTTGGGGTGTGCTCGGTTAGCTTTCTTCCTTCGCATTCATTTATATATTCTGCATTTGCATACCTTATTAAAAACCCACAAAAATCGAAATTTTTTACAAAAATATAAAAACTTTGTCGTCAAGTTAACTAATAGGGTAAGTTAGATTTTTTTATTCCGAAAGCTTAGTTGATACATTAGAAATAACTGAATCCTACGCTTAGGAATTGAAAACCCTAAAAATAACCCTCTTCCTATTTAATCTTGGTAATTATACGTCCTTACAGTTTTTTTGAGAAATAGATAATCTCGAATTCAGTTCTTTAGTTAGGTTGAGATGAAGAGAGAGCATTGATATTTTACTGAAAGATAAGTCTGAAAAATAGTTTCTATTCTTAAGTCCAAATTTAGAAAGTATATACCCTACAAACTGTACATACACGCACCTTGAAACTTGGGATAGTAGAGGATACATAGAAATACTCTTGCCTGAAAGCCTAGAATGAAAGAAAAAACGGTATTTAAAGCTAATTACCAAAAAGAGCATCATTGAAAAATATATCCGGTCTTGAAAAAGAAAAATAAAGAAAAAAAAGAAAAGAAAAGAATAAATAAAGTCAAGACCTGGAAACTGCTATTTACGCTTTAGGCTCATACATTCAGTAATCGTCTGTTAGTGCCTCAAGAAACATTAATAGTCGCATGAAAAGTGTGTAAGCAACACCGTCCATCATTAATGAAAAGAAGTAGTATTAGGTATTAGGGCAAGGGTACTATATCTTGAATTGAATTCTCAAGTGTAGGGGTGAAAAATTACACACACGTAGGGGTATACAATCGATGTTTGGAGAAAAGATGGAAATAAAGAATAAGACTTATGTTTTCTGTAAAGTTGATAAAAATCCCTGATTTGAGACCGCACTTTAGAAGGAAAACTCAGGAGGTACCAACGTCTTTCTAAACTTTTTTGGAACGTATAGGATCTAAGATTAAATAAATTGGAGGTGTGAAGCATAAGGGTTGGATATTTCTAACTTAGGATAATAGAATTTCTAACCTAGATACTAAACTGTAGGAGTAGAATCGACGTTAACTTATGAAACTAACTTGACGGGATTTTGGGGGTATTATCCGCTGAAAACTCTCAGGAGACAAAACTCGGCTTGTTGCACGAGCTCAGTGCAATCGCGTTCCCTGCGAAAGTGAGGCTAGGATTTTGTTTTGCTCGGGACGAGCAAAAGATAAGTTTGGGGGTATTTGTTTATACCAGAATATTACATTTTAATACCGCTCATTCATTATCTATTTTTTGTATATATTGGTACTATTAACAGTGTCTGCTCAGTAATTACAGATTACAGGTATCCATGTCAAAATACTGGAAATGCATTCAAAATCACGGATATTACAGTTGTGAGCTAACACTGCAACCAGAACCGCAAACCGACCGATACTTCATAAGTTTCTTTGTGCAACATGCTTGTGTACACAGATTTTATCTAAATGGACCAATACAATACAAGTTGTACACAAGTGTGCACTGGGACCTAAGGGGGCTATCATGGCACACACTCATGATGGCTAGGCACAAGTGGGCTAGAGCAAGTGGGCATGAGAAGTGATGTGCATTCAATGCATAAAGTGTTGATATGATTCATAGATTCAATTTTCCCTCCAAGCACTGGGTGCAAATCAGGTCAAAACAGAGAAAATAAACAATACCAGAGTAATATTGGGGACAACACAAGCCAACACACAAAGCACGAGTCCCAGAGCTCGGATTTGGGCCGAGCTCATACGTTTTGGGGCCGGCCAAACAGTGCACAAATGCCCCCAGTTTCTCACAGTCCCTCCCTTGTTGCCACGTCAGCTCATTTTTATTGTTTGTTTAATTTTCTTTTGAGCCCATTAATACAGAACCAGTGAGCAAGGGAGATGGGTCCAAGTTTTGTTAAACATTTCATACACTTTGTAACTCTTTTTGTTTTCTTTTTGGTTCTTTTGTACATAGCTTAGCTTTCCCTTGAGTTCATGGTCTTCTCTTGATCTTGCAAGCTCTTTAGTGAGCTTGCAAGTTTAAGATTTGGCTATTGATTTCAAGGTTGTATCTTGGACATAATAAAAAAATTATTTTGCACACTTGGGTTCCTAGTTATTCTTGCTCTTTTCATTCTTGCTATTTTACTTTCTTGCTCTTTTATTACTTGCTTTACATTCTTGCAATTTTCATTCTTGCCTTTACTTACTTGCACTTTAAATTCCATACACTTACTTACTTATAATGTTTTCTTTTCTTTTTATTGTTCTTTTCTTTGCTCTTTTTGGTTTGTTATTGTAATGTTTATGAATATGTGTTGTTAGGCAAATAATACGATATTATAAGTTAACGTTCCGTTTCTCATTTCCTTTTTCCGTATTTTCCATTGTACTCTGTCCAAACGTTACGCAAGCTCTCCGTTAGGAACCCTACCTTACCAAGATAACGGTGATCCCTAACTACGACCGGTTGCGTTCGGTTTGGCCGGAGGCGAAAGCAAGAGACAAGAACGGACGGACAAGGGTCAATAAGCCGGATTTCTAATACCGTGCTTAAATCCCCTAATCCACGTTGTTGCCGATTGCTCTAGCTTCAATCATTAAGTTCGGATCAAAGGTTTTAGTGCGGATTTCCTTAGCTTACACTATTGTATCTTTTCCTAACAAGCTTTATATTTTGCATATAACACATATGATAGATATGAACAATTCCGCCCATGCGTAATAACTCATCAAAACAAGAACGTAAAACGCTCCATCTCACTGTGAATCGACCTGTGCTCATAGTGGCTAGCTGCAAAGCGACACCTTCCTGATCGTGGTTAAACTTTAGAACTCTTAAAACTCGACACGCCAAGAGCATGCGATCAGTGTACTAGTTTTTGATACCTATGAACTCATGCAGAAGATTGTAAGATTACATAGAGTACCAGTTTGTATCGTCTCTGATCGTGATACAAGATTCCGATCATAGTTTTGGCAGAGTTTGCCAGCTAGTCTGGGAACGATTCTAAACTTTAGCATGGCTTACCATCCACAAACGGACGGACAGTCCGAGCCAAAAATTCAGGTTCTGTAGGACATGCTAAGAGCTTGTATATTAGACTTCAGAGGTTAATGGGAAGATCACTTACACCTTGTGGAGTTTTCATATAACAACAGCTATCAGGTGAGCATTGGAATGACAACATTTGCAGCACTATACAGAAGAAAGTGTCATTCACCACTAAGTTAAGACGACATTGGAGATCGTGAACTCTTAGGACCAGAGATGATTGTGGCAATTGTGGACGTAGTTCTCACGATCAGGGAAAGAATGCGCATAACCCAAGATTGACAGAAGCATTGGGCTAATACATAGCGCTGACACCTGGAGTTCCAATCTGGAGACCATATTTTTCTGAAGATCTCTCGAAACAGAGGAGTGATCCGTTTTAGCAAGAGGGGTAAGCTCAGTCCGAGATATATAGGACCGTTCGACATACTCGAACGTGTCAGAGAAGTGGTATACCATTTAGCACTACCATCCTCATTGGAAGGAGTGCACAATGTGTTCCACATATCCCAGCTCTGAAGATATGTGAGTTCCCCGAGCCACATCCTTGATCACTTCGAGCTTACTGTACAGACTGACCTGACTTGCGAGCAACAACCCGTTGAGATCTTGGATCGAATGGTGAAGACACTGTGGAACAAGAAAGTAAATTTGGTCCGAGTGATGTGGAGAAAAGATTCGCCAGGAGTAATGATTGATTTCTATTTGAGTGTGTAGTAAGTAACTGCAATCAATAATGGTGTCGCGTGTAGCTAGCCGAGATGAGTACGGGTTGTCCTTAGGGATTCGTGGAATCTTTTAATTTCACTTTAGACGTGTCGATTAGAAAAGAGGAAGAATGGAAGAATAAAGAATAGGGAAGAATGGTTTCTAGATCTAAGTCAAAATACGGATGTAGAATTTATAGTTTAAGATCTAGTTTAAATACGGATATAGAATATATTAGAAGACGGCTTGTAGGGTTCGCTAGGATTTAGTAGTCATGGATGACTAATAAAGATTACTCCTTTTTATCAATTGACAGATTTAAAACTAGATCGATAGTGATGAATGAGAATTAGGGTTCTTTGGAAAAAACTAGGCTTTCTACACTATTGACCTTTGTTCTTTCATTGATCTTTATTCATGTCTAGCCCTTAACAAAACAATTGTTAATCTGATTTCAAACCGCGGTCAAGACTATCAATAAATTGATAGCGCGTCCGATTAGGATGTTAACGATTCTTTTGCTAAAATTTTAAACTTTATAAGACTTAAAAGTAGTTAAAATATTTTCTCATCCATTGTTCTACCCTAATCCTGCGAACCCTATCAAGCGGAGAATTACTCGCATATGATGAAGATAGAAGAAGAAGAACAAATAGAGATCATAATACAGAAATTAAATACTAAATAATTAATCTAAAGATCTACCTTTATTAATCAATTTCACAATTACAAAACCTTCGAGTTTAGATTATAAGAGGAAAAAGAAGTTGCTTCCGATCTCTGCCTCATAGGAAGTAGATATTCCGTCGAATCTCACGTCGAATCGCGGACCTGTCGTGGATCATTTGTTCTTTGACGGTGATTTGCTTCGTGTAAAAGATTGTTGATTTCTAAGTTTAGTCTTCGGTCCTTTATATAGTCCCAAAACCAGAAAATATAGATCTCAAGAATTAGGGGTTGTTGTGTAGATCCGAACATAAAAATCCAAAACCCTAACTCGGTGAATCGGCCACGGATCCGCCGCATATGGCATGGTTTGGCCACGGAACCGCGGCCGTTTGGTTGGATCTTGGCTTCAAAATTATGGGTCTGCTTTGACACATGGAGATTTATTTGATGTCTGGAATCTTCAGTTCTTTTCTGAGTCTCTGCCAGTATTGATTTTTCGATTTTATCTAACATTATCGGCAGATTTTTGATTCCCGACATCTCAATATCTCGATCTCCTGACTTGACCTAAACCTTGCACAATATCTTAATGAATAATGTTAGTAATATTTGGTATTTTTGAGATATTATCCTAACCATTTTATATAATATTATATTTCGAGAATATTGGTTAAGGATATTTGATATGATATGCATACTTAAATTTTCAAAATATTATATAAATATTATATGCATACATTTTCCTTCATAATGTTAATTACAATATATAAGCATATGAAAATAGATATTTTGCAGATAAACCCTCATATGTTTCATATTTATAATAAACACCTTTAAATATTTAAGAAAAGTAAGGAAAATGTTATATCAAATGAGCATTATTTTCGACTGAACAAGAATCAACATGGGAACGAGAAGATGACATGCGTGCAAGATACCCTTACTTATTTGTATATTAGTCCCTATGTAATTGTAAATTTCGAGGACGGAATTTTTATAAGGAGGGTAGAATGTAACGACTCTGAATTTACTGTACGAAATTTTTTAAATTTAATGCACAGAAAGGAGTTTACAAGCCTGAGTATAATTTATAAGTTAATTTTGTTTAAGAACAGCAAGAAACAACTTGTAGCTCACTGGTAAAGCCTTGCACTGCTGTGACGTGGCCCCTGTGTTCGAACCCCATCAGACGCATTATATTTTTTCTGATTTTTCTTTTAAAATTTTTGGAAGCCCATAAGTTTACACTGCAATGCACATAAAAATGAAAAGTTTGAATAAATAATCATGTGGAAAAGGGTTTAAATATAAGCGAGTACATGTGTCCAAAATCCACCGGCCTCCCTCATCAAATCGACCGGCGGAAACACCTATATGGCTGGCACCGACGTCCCCCCGTCGCCAATGAGGCCCATGCTTTGCACACAAGTCTTTTGGCCTGCCCCTAACTCCCCTGTACTATTTGATTACTCTGTAATCAAACAGAGACCCCTTAATTTCCTATTTATTCTTATTTTAATTCATTTTTTTAATTCCAAAACCCTAATTCCACACTATAAATACTACCTCATGCTCTAGCCCTTCCCCATTTTGAAAATTCTAGCCAAAACTCTCAAATTTTCTCAAGTACAAATGGGGTAGAAGAGAAGTTAGCCAAAGATCAACTTCCGGTGAGGAATCGAGGCTTTTCCAGCGACCCCGCGACGCCACGACTACAAAACTCTTCTCTTATACCTTTTCATAGGATACTTCACTCGTAAGTCTCTTCCCATCCTTATTCTCCTTCTCTAAAAATCTCTTTTTCAAAACATGTCGGTAAGTGGAGTTAATACCGACATTTTATTCTAAAACTTTGAAATCATACTTTTTCTTAATCATTCCTCATTCATATTTCTACACCTTCCTTGTTAATATAAAACTAATGTTTAGAACAAACTTTCACTCAAAAATATCATGAAACATGACTTTAAATCAACTTTTACATTAAAATACCATGAACTTTAGATATGTCATCTTATATTCCTTTATTTAAACATACCTCTAGAAAACTTCATGGGTTAATGACCCACCTCTCACAAATACACATGGTTCCATAGTACGATAATCTTTGAATGTATTTTTGTGGTGACTACAATATATTTCATTAAAATACCATATATTATAAAAACGGTTTTTTTTGGAATTATATTTAAAAATTCCTTTGCAAATAAGTCTTTATAATCCTTTTTAGGGGACTCGCTATTGGATGGTGCGAAATATCGCACATTCTTGGGCTAGTAGAGCGAGATGCAGAGCTCCTCATGGAGCATTCGGTCTCGAAAGATTTTTAATATGATTTTCAAGACAAACGAAATTTTCTATTTAATAATAAAGTTAATTTTTATATTTATATAAATATTATAAATCCGTATATTTTCGAAATATAATAACCTTATATTTTTCAAAGAAAAGAATTACAAGTTTTATCAAAATACCATCACGATATCAGCAAATGTCAAGCTTTACAGTAAAATACCCTGAACTATCCAAACTAA
The DNA here is from genome assembly GCA_030015575.1 of Agapanthus africanus. Taxonomy (NCBI): domain Eukaryota; kingdom Viridiplantae; phylum Streptophyta; class Magnoliopsida; order Asparagales; family Amaryllidaceae; genus Agapanthus; species Agapanthus africanus. The sequence goes on from JASDDO010000024.1 coordinate 180,605,399, forward strand.
GTTATTATCACTAAAACACCATAAATTCTTAAAATTCACATTCAAGGAAACCCTAAATAATATAAATAATATTTCGAGATTATTTTGAAACTATAAATTAAAAATATTTTTCATAAAACCATATCGAGTTATATAAAACTATATTTAAGGACTTTAGTAAATATAGGTTTAAGCGAGATCAATTCTCTTGAGCCCCAGAGAGCCGGAGAAAGTAAGTGCTTGCTTATTTAAGGTAGAAAACTTAACTGTGTTATCATTGGTAATTGTCTTGGAAAAATACACAAATCCTGCCGTTCATGTGCAGCAGTTACCGATAATTCCCGAATCTAATCCATGATCCAAATCAGTTATAAGTGTCTAACTCAAATCTGAATCCGATCTGAGTTTAATCAAACACGAATCCTATATCAAACATGAACACTTGAACCTAAACCTGAATATCAGAATTCAACAACAATATCAAACATGCAAATATGACTTGACTTGACCGAATCATGATTATAACTTGACTTGACTACATGACTACTTATTTACATCCTGAATTTAACTACTTGAACAACTTGTATCTATGGTCTCGGCAACCCTGATAATTATAATCTATAAAATACTTTACAGGGTTAACGGGATAGATTGGTACGGAATGTATTAGAAATGGCATGATATGGTCTCTGAAAGACACCTACATGAACTCTCGTGCCGTTGTTCCGTGGATTTTGACAGGGTTTTGTACTACATGTTACCTTATTCCACGGAGCAAGTCGGACTCCTCTCGTATATACTGATATCTTCTGTACCAAGCTACAAATAATTACGTTAGAATAATGATCTTATACCTGTATTACCTACTAGATTCATTCCACATTACTTGTACTATTCGTTTCTCTCTTTTGGGACTTACCGAGCGCTAGTTCGTTGACGACATTCCTCTCTATTTCTTTGTTTGGAATGTTCGTCAGGAGGACCGGACTCTCTCGAGATCGAGCCTAACCAGGAGGACGTGGACCAGTTCAGCGAGCAGCAGGATTTCTAGCTTTTCCTTGTACTTACTTTTCATTTATATGCCACTGTTTAAGTATTGCTTTATATCTTTGTACTTTTCTTTTCAAACAGTGTATTGTAAAAATGAATATTAATAAAAGTTGTTGTTCATTTTATATCTTTTGTCATTCTTGTGCATTTTACATATATTGCTTATTTACGCTTAACGTATTTATTTCGGAGTAAATACGTCGCGTGCCTGCCACGTCACCGCTTCCGTACGCCGGGAAGCGGGGCGTGACAGTTCTATTTTTTGATTTGTTGACACATACATTTGTTCATTATTGGAGTATTGATCATATTGTATGATTTATTGACACATACATTTTTTGATTTATTGATACACACATTTGTTTATGTTTCCGTGTGATTCGGAGCTTATTAGTTTGAATATCATATATTGCGTGAATAAAAATTATATATCGCTCATTGTGGTTGAAATTAACGCGCGTGGGACGCGAAATATTTAATTATTTAAAGAAAAAAAAAAACATTGTTCACGGTTGTAACCGTGACTAAACACATTTGTTCACAGTTACAACCGTGAACAAAAGGCTATTCCAGATACTGATATCTGGAGCAAATCAGTGTTTTGGGTCACGGTTATAAGTATTGTTCACGATTGTAACCGTGACCAAAACTTGTTTTGTTCACGGTTAGCACCGTGAACATAAACCTTCGGTTCACCAACCAACCAACCAACTTTTTAATTTTTCACTCAAAGAAATATTCACGGTTCTAACCGTGAACATTTCTCATTTTGTTCACTGTCAGAACCATGACCCACCCTTTCCTTACGCAGGTTTGGGCCACGGTTCACTCTCGGTCGTGGTTTAAACCATGAATAAATCCCTGCCTTGCAGTAGTGATTACTAAAAGAATAAGTTGTTGGATTGCAGGCCGACGATCGATGCATATCAAGGATAACGTAAAGCTTGTATGCATAGGTTGAATAAATGGAGATAAATAAATATATTTCTAAAGCAACAATGACGAGATTTTAACCGGGTCTTTGAAACCAGATGTTTTAATCCTATTTCCACGGCCATTGCATCGAAAGTCTTAAGCTTTGGATCATGGGAATACAATGAATATCAGGACCGGCCATAAGTCCTGGCACATCAAGACTGACCGATAATTAGTTCGACAAATTTATGCATAATCTTTCTTGTGGAATTTAGTCTCATGTCGAGTAATTATGGATGAACACTAGTAAAATAAGGGGTTGCCCCTACGGATAATATCATCCGTAGGGGCAATAAAAGTTTGGCCCTACGGATTAATACGTAGGGCAAAGTGGTTGCCCCTACGGTCGTTCAATATTTATTTAAAATTTATTAAATCTTAAAGTGTTTTTTGCCCCTACGGTGGCGCAAACCAAGCACCTATGGGTATATCCGTAGGGGCATCTAAATAGCGATTTAAGTGATCGATCCCTATGCTGATTATTTCTTATTCCCTTATCGTTGCGCGCGAACCCAAATCCCCAAACCTTGACGTTCCCGCCGATCGCCGTTCTCGTCATCGCCAGCGCCGGCCGAATCGTCGTCGCCACCGCCTGCAGTGATCTCGTCGTCGCCACCGCCGGCCGAGTCGTCGTCGCCACCGCCTGCAGTGATCTCGTCGTCGCCACCGCCCTCATCGTCGCCGATTGCGTCTCCGTCGTCTCCTCCACCGCCTAGCCTACAGGTTAGTTAAACATTATTTTAATGATGTTAGGGTAGCGATGAGGGTTAGTGTTAGGTATCGGTTGGGGTTAGGGTTAGGATTAGGGTTAGGGTACGGGTTCGATCGGTTGGGGTTCGACTGGTGTTGGGGTTAGGGTTAGGGTTAGGGTTCGGTTGGGGTTTGGTGTTGGGGTTGGGGTTCGGCTGGGGCTGGGTTGGGGTTAGGGTTTGGTGTTGGGTTGGGGTTCGGCTGGGGCTGGGTTGGGGTTAGGGTTAGGCCGGGTTAGGGTTTGGTGTTGGGTTGGGGTTCGGCTGGGGCTGGGTTAGGCTTAAAAAGGTGAAATTTTAGGGGATTGATCTGGAAAATAGTGAAAGTCGATACTGTTTATTTGTGAATAACACAGTCCATGATTTTTATATGAGAAAATGGTCCATGAAAGTCTATGGGATTTATCTAAAAAACGCTGAAAGTTCATGTATTTATTTGTAAACAACAAAATTTATGGTATTTATCTGGAAAACGTTGGAGGTCAATGGTATGTATTTGTAAACAACAAAATCTATGAAAATTATGTGAAACGTTAAAACTTCATGGTATTTATTTGTAACAAACAAAGTCTATGGTATTTGTTTGATACATATTGAAAGACCATGACATTTATATGTAATGGGTCAAAGTCATTTGGGTTATGTCAATCTTATTGGCGATACTTTCTTTTTGTGCATATCCAAAAACTTTGAAAGTTCTTGGTACCTATTAGAAAATATAAAGGGTTTAGTAGTGAAAGGAAAGAATTGGATTTAGAAAAACCGTGTGTAACTTTTAGAAATTCTATACACTCAAGTATAGAGAAAAGGGTTAATTGCGGATACAGCCTATGTACTATGGGGATCAAGCACTTATAACCTCTGAAGTATAATAATCACTTTTGTTTGTTTTTCATTAGTGATTAATTTTTAGTTTGCTATTTATTCTTTTTCAGTATGGATACTTGATAGAATTATAATTGCTTTACTATTGTTTGCCTTTTTCCTTTTGTGTAGAAAATATATCCATTGTGTCATATGGACACTATTAATTTCACATCGATTCAAGGGAAAAATTGAGGAAGATTGTGTTTGTTATATCAAAAACCTTTTTGTTGAACCCAACAGGTGAAACTTTAGAGTTGTTATAGATAGCTCTACATGTTTAATGCATGTACCATTGTTAAGAGAGTGCAAGGTGGAGAACAATAATTTGTTTCAACGGCACGTTTTTCAAGTTATAACCAATATATGATACTCGATGATAATATGAAACCTTCATATTCCCATCGATACCCATATATGAAACTAAAAGTGCCACTTAGTCCCCGTCTATCGGTTAACATACGTGCGATGCTCGTCGTGACCTAGAACTATACGAAGGTTGTTAAATATCGGACAGTATAGCTCGATACTAACAACCGTCGTATAGTCTACGCGACGAGAAAATTCAATCGTATGGTAACCCATAGATTTGTCCCGTGTGGACAAGTTAAGAATGTATAAAGCAAATGCCTTCATTCACTTGTGTTTTCATCCGTTTCGAGATATTTCGTCGGTATCTTTCCGCTGGTTCTCCGTGTACAAAGATAGATTAGATGTTCATTTCAACGTTGTTTCACAGCTTTGAAATGATTATCTATTCTATTACAGTGTACTCGGAGAACAGCAGGGAGGTGCTGCCGAAATTTACTCGAAACGGTTGAAAGCACAAGTGATGGGCGTTCGCTCTATACATTCTTAATGGGATAGAAGCCTACCCCCGACAGCCGGAACACATACATACAAACGCATAATTAGAGAGCGATTCGAGATGTTCGGGTTAAAACCAATATATGATACTCGATGATAATATGAAACCTTCATATTCCCATCGATACCCATATATGAAACTAAAAGCGCCACTTAGTCCCCGTCTATCGGTTAACATACGTGCGATGCTCGTCGTGACCTAGAACTATACGAAGGTTGTTAAATATCGGACAGTATAGCTCGATACTAACAACCGTCGTATAGTCTACGCGACGAGAAAATTCAATCGTATGGTAACCCATAGATTTGTCCCGTGTGGACAAGTTAAGAATGTTTAAAGCAAACGCCTTCATTCACTTGTGTTTTCATCCGTTTCGAGATATTTCGTCGGTATCTTTCCGCTGGTTCTCCGTGTACAAAGATAGATTAGATGTTCATTTCAACGTTGTTTCACAGCTTTGAAATGATTATCTATTCTATTACAGTGTACTCGGAGAACAGCGGGGAGGTGCTGCCGAAATTTACTCGAAACGGTTGAAAGCACAAGTGATGGGCGTTCGCTCTATACATTCTTAATGGGATAGAAGCCTACCCCCGACAGCCGGAACACATACATACAAACGCATAATCAGAGAGCGATTCGAGATGTTCGGGTTAAAACCAATATATGATAATATGAAACCTTCATATTCCCATCGATACCCATATATGAAACTAAAAGCGCCACTTAGTCCCCGTCTATCGGTCAACATAACGTGCGATAATTTATTCTTTTCAACGACAAACGCACACGCAAAGCATATACATGGATTTTCACCTTTGTCAGTAACTATCCCGTTCTTATATTTCTCAATATAGTCAGCATAACCTACAATTTATATGTTATTCAGTCTAACATAGCCCATGAGTACGTCAGAGTTAAGGACTGGATGTATGTGGATTGGAAACAACGTATGCAACCTAAGTTTGTCGCAGGAGTTGCTGCTTTCCTTGAATTTGCACGAGCACATAATAAGATCATAATAGAGAAGATTCTCTGTCCGTGCGATAGATGTGGCAATAAGTACTGGCAGAAGGTAGAATTGGCAGAGCTTCATATTGTAAAACATGGGTTTACTAGACTTTATTCAACTTGGAAATATCACGGGGAAGGAGAAGAATGCAGTACTGCGGTAGAAGAAGGAGAACACGATAATGCGGCAGGAGAAGAAGAAGAATTCGGTAATACGGCAGGATACAGAGATTTATTTCCATCAGAAGAAATGGAGGATATGGTAGAGGCTGCCCTAGGTGAATCTATTCGTACCGAAGATGACATTCCTTCCGGTCAAGGACCGCGTGCGGATAAATATGAAAATTTCATGAATGATGCTAGGAAACCAATTTATGAGAATGCGAAGTATTCCACCCTCTCATGGTTCGTCCAACTTTTCCAAATTAAGTGCCTAAATGGATGGAGCAACAAGTCATTCACAATGCTTCTTTCGTTCTTGAAAGATTCTATGCCTCCGGGAAATAATGTGCCCGAAAGCTGGTACGAAGCCCAGAAAATGATGTCTGATTTGGGTCTAAAGTGCGAGAAGATTCAAACATGTTCTAAAAATTGCGTGTTGTACCGGAAAGAGAATTCAGATTTGAAAGAGTGTCCAACATGCGGAGAGGCCAGGTATAAGCCGAAAGATTCTGATAAGAAGCCTGATATACCTGTGAAGATAGCACGATATTTTCCCATAACACAGAGGCTACATAGGCTATTCAGGTGCAAGAAAACAGCCGAGGCAATGATTTGGCATCACCGTGCTCCTCCAAGCGAAAATGGAAAAATGAGCCATCCAAGAGATTCACCGGCATGGAAGGATTTCGATAGAAGGCACGCAATATTCAGTAGCGATCCTCGCAATGTCCGGCTCGGACTGGCTGCCGATGGCTTCTGCCCATTCAACTATATGGCTGGAAGTCACAGTACATGGCCCGTTGTAATGATAATTTATAATCTGTCGTCTTGGTTGGTTATGGACCAATCATACTTTATGATGCCTCTTCTTATCGACGGACCAAACTCACCGGGAAACAATATCGACGTCTATCTCCGACCTCTGATTGAGGAGCTGAAAACTTTGTTCATTGATGGTGTAGAGACATATGATTCAAACACAAATACAACCTTCATACTGCGTGCGGCTTTAATGTGGACAATTAATGACTTTTCTGCGTATGGAATGCTTTCAGGTTGGTCCGTACATGGTCACAAAGCATGTCCTCATTTCCATGAACACACAACATCAAAATTTTTGAATTTTAGCAGGAAGGTTTGTTATTGCGGCCATCGACGTTTTCTGCTTCCAGACCACCCCTATAGGTTAGACACGGTTCACTTTGATGGTCATCAGGAGCTTCTTGGGCCTCCATCCCCATTGTCCGGAGAGGACGTGACTGCTAAATGGGATGGTTACAATAACGTGACCTTCGGGATGGATCCGACGAGACAGGTCAAACCACAATATTGGAACAAGTTAAGCATTTTCTTCGAGCTTCCGTACTGGTCTACAAATTCAGTGCGTCATTGTCTGGATGTCATGCATATAGAGAAGGGAGTATCAGAGCACATACTTAACTTGCTTCTGTGTAAAGACGGGAAATCGAAAGACAACATGAATGCCCGGATGGATCTACAAGAGTGGGGAATAAGAAGTGAACTGCACCCTAAACCGGTAGCGGGTAAACCGGGCAAGTTTGTACTTCCCAATGCCGCTTATCATATGTCACAACCGGAGAAGAAAAGATTCCTGCAGGGGTTGCATGATTTGAAAGTCCCCACAGGTTTCTCAGGATCATTCAGCAAGAAAATAAAAATTATGAAGGGAAAGATCGATAGGCTGAAAAGTCATGACCACCATGTTATCGTGAAGCACCTTCTTTCATTAGCCCTCAGGACTTCTCTCCCCGACTCGGTTGGTCTAGTAAACAACGACCTATGTTGTTTTTTCAGGGAGTTGTGTGCTAAAACGCTGGAGGTTGCGACGCTGGATAAACTAGAAAATTCTATTGCGTTGATACTTTGCAAGTTTGAGCGTATTTTCCCACCGTCATTCTTCGATATCATAATACACTTGACGGTTCATCTTGCAACTGAGGCGAAATTAGCCGGACCGGTACAATATCGATGGATGTATCCCGTCGAGAGGCACGTTAAATTTTTCGTTTCGCGCAATTTATAAATTTATTTTTGTCATGTATGCCCATGTTTATTTATTCAACATATTCTCATTAGGTACCTTTACACTCTTAAGAAGTATATACGCAATAAAAATCGACCAGAGGGTTCTATCATGCAAGGTTATCTTCTTGATGAAGCAACCACATTTTGTTCCCGCTATCTGGACGAGAACATTGAGACAAGGCTTAACCGACCACGAAGAATTCAAGACGGGCCATATGGTAAAGCCGAGTATAAGAGGGTAGACACTATGTTTATCAACAAGATATACCGATTTATCTTGCTTAATTGCGTATGTCTTGAACAAATTAGAGAGTAAGTTCTTTTGGATTAATTGTTATATCTGTGTTTGTGTGTGTATGAAATGACATAATATTAATGTCACAATTATTTATCGAAAACAGAACTCATTTTAACGAGGTACGTGAGGGGCATCCTGATTGGAACGAAGAGCGTTTGGAAAAATACCATCAGGATAATTTTTGTGATTGGTTCACAGAGCATGTAAGTTATTCGAATTACATTTTATTGCTATCAGTTTTAATCTAAACTTGTATCGCTATGTATTTATCGTAAAATTTGTTTTGTTAGATCCACGATCCGAACTTGTCTGCATCATTTGAGAGTGATTCAAGATGTTTAGCTCAATTTCCTAGTATGGAGGTTGCATATTACAAAGGATTTGGTGTCCTTGGATACAAATTCGAAGTTAAGGACATAGAAACATCTAGAATCACTCAGAATAGTGGGATTGCGACGGTAGGATCGGACGGTGTGATTTACTATGGGTACTTAAATTGTATACTCGGCATCCACTATCCCGGACGATCAGAACCCTTTTATATATTCCACTGTACTTGGTACGATCCGCGAACCGATACAGACAGGTGGAGAAGCAGTCTTGGGACCTGGAAAGATGAATATGGATTGACCAGTGTGAACACACTTCGATTTTACGGTCAGGACGATCCGTTTATCTTTCCGAACCAAGCGTTCCAAGTATACTACTCACAGTGTTTGAAGCATCCGGGGTGGAGTGTTGTATGCCGATGGAAACCTAGAGATGTCTACGATGTCCCAGAATACGAGGACAGCGATGAGGACGAAGAAGAGAGAAGGCTTAAAGTGCTCCGACCGTCTGTTTCGAAGGACGGGTTGTCTTCGACCGATCATGAAGTTACGTGGGTTAGAAATGGCATCGACGATGAAATCCAAGTAGATATGTATGATGCGCCCACGAAACGAAAAAGGTTATCAGTAATGTTATATTATTACTTCACATTTTACGCTCTAGATCATATATAGTCAATACTTTTAATGATTGTCTAATGCGTCCACGAACCGTTTATCTAGATTGGATGACGATGTCGGGAGCAGCGAGGGGCGGCAGGAGCTCCAGCCGCGGCAGAGGCAGAGGCAGAGCGGTTCTGCCGCCCGGAGAGCTCCGTAGGGAGCTTCAGAGGGCCGGTCTTGCACCCAGATCGGAGACCCCTTCGGATGCCTCCTTCCGTGTTGATTTGGCCACACCTCCAGGTATACTGCACGCATATCCATTTTGAATGTAATATTACAGATATTCATGCATGTTTATGTCAAAATTACTTATATTGTCAATGTTTGATTGTCTAGTTGTTGGTGATGCGTCCACATCTGGGACAGAGGCCACCCCCGCTCCTCCAGGTATGTTTATATATCATATAGTGTATGTATATTGATTTAGAATGCTATATCATAAATATACACATTCCTTTTGCTCTTACTTAGCAATTTTTATTATTGTCTAGCTGTAGGTGGTGACACCACCGCACCTGCGGGTATGTTTATATGTCCTATAGTGCATGCATATTGATTTAGAACGTTATATTATTGATCTACACATTCTTTTTGCAATTACTTATAAAATCTTTTTTTAATTGTCTAGTTGTTGGTGATGCGTCCACATCTGGGACAGAGGCCACCCCCGCTCCTCTAGGTATGTTTATATATCATATAGTGTATGTATATTGATTTAGAATGCTATATCATAAATATACACATTCATTTTGCTCTTACTTAGCAATTTTTATTATTGTCTAGCTGTAGGTGGTGACACCACCGCACCTGCGGGTATGTTTATATGTCCTATAGTGCATGCATATTGATTTAGAACGTTATATTATTGATCTACACATTCTTTTTGCAATTACTTATAAAATCTATTTTTAATTGTCTAATTATAGGTGGTGCGTCCACACCTTCCACAGGGGCCACTCCTGCCGCTTCCATACCCTCCGCATCGTCTGCAGGTTAGTATGAATAAATTTAAAATATTTATTTATTTTACATATGCTCTATAGAATAAATATGAACTTCATGGAGATTTAGCGTCGATGTTTATTTTATAGTTGGAGGGGATGCGTCCGGGTCCGGGACCCCGGTTGTTCCTCACCGGAGGAACTATCATCCCGCTCGTGCTGCTGCTCGGGCCCAGGCTCGTGCGCTATTCACCGGAGGTATATATCACACTTGAATTCTTAATACAACTTTGTCTTATTATTGATTGTCTTGATATTTCGTGCAGACGCAGGGCCTCTCCATCCCCAGAGGGGGACTCGAGGGCCGAATCAGTCCCATAGGCTGAGGCCTGATAGAGCTAGGGGGGAGGCAGCATTCCCCCTATTTTTTACCCTTGACTATCGCTATACCGGTCCTCATGCCGAGAGGTTCGGCCGGTATTTGGGGGACGAGAGCCGGATCGTGAAGAACTATCCACTTCACGTTGAGTGGGGCGAGCAGCACCAGCGCTCATTCGCCCTCTTCTTTGAACATGCTCGGGTATGTATTAATATATATTTTCATTTGATCTATCCAATATATTTATTATTAACAATTGCAATCTAATAACAATGTTTTTTTTTGTATTTTCAGTTGGATTACGATTTTCAGCCTGTAGCCGACCCTGATCACCCGGGGAGGGTGCTCGACCTTCATGCTCTGTACAATGGCCTGATGAAGAACATGCAGGCCAAGGTCCGATACAACAGGAATGAGCTGAAGGCCGACTGTTACTCCCTGTGGATAGCGACCCCCGAGGCAGAGAGAGCGGCCCTCCTATCTACTCCGGCGTTTGCGAGAGTCGACGTAGAGACATTGCCTATATTGTGCGCTTATTTCGACTCCGAACGCAAACGAGTATGTATTTTAAATTTAATTCATTATTTATGATATAATTTATTTCTTTGTGTTTCTTAATTAGAAAACTAAATGTTAATGCGTTGTGCAGAAACAGGCCGCTCAGAATACGGAGAACAGGAAGTCGGCGAAGAGGGGTCGCCCCACTTACACAGGTGGCTCGAGGAACATTACTCGAGCCATGGAGTTATCGGTAAATTAAGAGTTATTCTCTAATATTCTGCAATATTAAGAGTTATTCTCTAATATTTCTAATATTAAGAGTTACTTTCTAATATTGCAGACATCTCGGACCGTGGCGTCAGGTGGTACACCGAGCGTGCTGTCCGCATATCTTGCCGTCCACGGCACCTCGACAGATCCCGCCACGGGCGAGCTTCGATGTCCCGACATCGCTACCCAGGAGTACTGCGTAAGTGTTGATATTTTTTCTACCCAAATTTGAAATTTTAGTTTTGGAAGGTTCAAGTTTAAATTTTATACTTATACTTTACTGCTTAATGTGGGTGTAGGAGCAGGTGGTTGAGCAGGCCCAGGCCTCGGGGATCGATTTTACCGGACAGAACGATCCGAGGCTGCTGACCCCAGTTCTGGATGCCGCACACGGAGGGCACCACGGAGGTTGGGAGAGAGGCCGGGGATTGGGCCCTAGCAGGGCCCATATGAGGTTGGACTCCACCCCGGCGGTTACTTCCTCCGTCTCCAGTGGCCGGCATGTCCATCAGGAACTGGATAGCTTGAGGGCCACCGTTCAGGAGTTGAAGGAGATGCTGGTATGTATACTACTTTATAATAAAATATCATTTCATATTATATACATATCAACATATCCATAATTAGTACGTAGCTTGAGCTTATTTGGTTTTAGAATTAAGTTTGATTAATCATACATACATATGTAATTAAAATAAACAACGCTTTTCCAAACTAGATATCCAAACAGGGTTTCGAAATAACTTAATAATGAAACGAATTCGAATAATACACGGTTCTTACACGCTTCTTATACACGTTATGTCCAGACGCGACAGGGTAGATCGGCCGAGCCTCCACATGCATCTCCTTCGGCTGCGGCTCCGCAAGCCACTACATCGGCTGCGGTTCCGCAGACAGCTCCTGTAGCTCCACCGCCCACTCAGACTCCCGCAGCCGCGGCTCCGCAAGCGACTACCTCGACGGCGGCTGCGCAGACCACAACGCCAGCTCCACATGCCGCTCAGACTCCCTTATTTGTAGCATTGGAGAGTGTATTTACCGATGAGCAGGCGCGCGTTATTTTAACGTTATTCGGAGGTGGAGCTGGACCGAACTAGGGTAGCTTTTTGGTTCTTATTTTTTGAAACATGTATTTATTTATATCACATTGTACTACATTTTGAAACGATATTGATATTGGTTTGTATTTATATCATATTCAGTTTTTGGGTTTCTTTTGTATATTATATATATGCGTGAGATGTGATTATGAATACTGCAATATATGATTTGATTGATGTATATAGTATTGTGCACAGGGCGGGAAAAAATCTAGCAGCCCATTTTTAAAAAAAAATACAGGCAATATGTACCTACGGCTTAATCCGTAGGTATATATGTTGCCCCTACGGCGTTATCCGTAGGGGCAAACTATCAGGAAACCTGATATTTTCCCACCTGATATCAGTGCAGGGTGTTGGAGGTGCCCCTACGGATATGTCCGTAGGGGCCACTGTGTATCCCCTACGAATTTATCCGTAGGGGCAAAATATCAGGTTTCCTGATATTTTCCCCCCGATCTCAGTGCAGGGTGTTGGGAGTGGCCCCTACGGACCTATCCGTAGGGGCTACTTTATATCCCCTACGGATGTATCCGTAGGGGTCTAAATAGGACCTACGGATATATCTGTAGGTATATACAATATATTCAAAAAAAAAAATTAAATATATGATTTTATTACCCCTACGGGGTACTCCGTAGGGGCTATAGCACCTACCGAGGTAGCCGTAGGGGCATAAATTTGTCCGTAGGGGCACGTTCAGGGCCTCAACTTGCACCTGCGGCCTTTGCATCTACGGGGTCTTTTTTCGTCCCTACGTATATATCCGTAGGGGCAGTGGGTTGCCCCTACCGATAAATCCGTAGAGGCAACCCTTATTTGTAGTAGTGGAATAAACATAGTGTAGATCTACAGTGTTTATTCCGTAGCCTCTTATCCGAATAAAACTCAAGCTCATATATGCTTTTTTCTCATAAAAGTTGAAATTATTCATTACTCTACGACTCTAGTTTTGTTTATTTGCTTAACAAAGTTTTTGGAGTGAATACGTAGTGTCGCCCATTAGATTTGAAAGTTCAACTAAACCCAAACAATTATCACTGTGACATAAGTTTAATTAATTGTGACGAAGTTAACAGCTAGGTCACCAAGAGCAGCTGAGTCAAAGAGAAGATTATCTTTTATTTTGTGTACTCATTTCATCATCTTTTGCAATCATCTTCTCTTTTGTTTATTGTTTTAAGAGGTATTCGATCGTAATGGCATATCAGACACTTTTACGATGGTATAATATACTACTACAGGGTAGGGATTTGTTCACGGTTTAAACCGTGAACAAAGATCATTTAGTTCACGGTTTAAACCATGATAGAATCGTGACCCAAACCTGCGTAAGACAAATATTGGGTCACGGTTCTCACCGTGAACAAAGTAAGAACGTTCACGATTATAACCGTGAACGGTTCTTAGCGTTAATAGTTAAAAAATCAGTTAGTTGGTGGGCCCGAGGTTTTTGTTCACGGTTTTAACCGTGAACAAAACAAGTTATGGGTCATGATTACAACCGTGAACAAAACTTGTAACCGTGTCCCATAACACAAACCTGCTCCAGATATCAGTATCAGGAGCGGCCTTTAATTTGTTCACGGTGTTAACCATGACCAACTGTGTTTAGTCACGGATAAAACCGCGACCCTACTATTTTTTTTCTAATAAATTAATTTTCCGTGCTCCACACGCATTAATTTCAATCACAACCAGCAATATATAATTAACATTCATAAGCATCGATATATAATTATCATTCACACAACATATTCTAATCTCACGCAATATACGATAATCAAAGTAATAAACTTCGAATTGCATTCAAACATAAACAAAAAATATATATACAATCAATATGATCAATACTCCACTAATTAACAAATCAAAAAATGTATGCATTAAAAAATCGTCCAATATGATCAATACTCTACTAAAGATATGTGTCAACAAATCAAAATATAGAACTAACGTCGTTGGGACGACGATCCACCTCCACCGTCCTGTGGCCTAAAGAATGCGCCCAACTCATTCCGTACGCCCTGCTGGACGGAATCGGCGTGCGACTGCTACATATCTCGGATCTCCGCCCTAAACTCCTGCAGTTCTTGACGCATCTCCTGAAGCTCCTGTCGCGTCTCCTGCTGCGTCTGATGCTGCTGCTCCACCTGCTCGCGGAGCCGATGGATCTCCTCCTGCGACGCAGCTGCCGCATCCACCCGCGGCTGGATCACGGCGTACTCATGCACGGTCGAACGTCGACTATCAAAAAATCGATGGGTCCAGGTTCCAATCCTGTGCTCATACCCACCATGATGCCTGCTGGATATCGAATTCAGGACAGGGACAATGGCGGTGATCGAGTCGCCGGGGACAAGTCCTAAGACGTCCGTCTACTCCTAGAACTAGGTCTGTATATATACATACATACATACATACATACATACATACATACATATGTATGTATATGTGTATGTATATATGTATGTATGTATACTGTCACGACCCGGGATTGGCACGTGACCGGCACTTGAATCACGTGAAGTCTATATGACCCCACCGTAATCCAAGTAAGCCGAAAGACCAGAAATCTAAATCTCTTTAGGAAAATAATAGAGGTGCAGTTTTGAAATAAAAGTATAATGAATTCAAATTTCTCTTTTAAAAGTATAAGTAATATTATATGAAAATACAGGTGAGATGTATACTATAGTTGAAAACATTTTCGTCATTAGAAATTTGGGCTGCACCTCCTTTGTAAATTTTGATCCAAAACCAATACATAGCAATAATAATATACATCCCCAAACGGGAGCTAGATTTTCTTCAATTGGCGGAATCACAACAACACAATAAATATATATACGACGCCCCAAGGCGAAAATCAATCACAGAAAAGAAGATAAAGAAAACCAAAGTATCATCAAACCCAAAAAATTAAAGAATAACACATATCCGTGACTCTAAGTCCGAAAGAATATACAAATCTGTAGTTTCTAAGTCTAGCAAATATACATATTCTGGTTGATAGAGCTTTTAACTCGATACAACTGAATAAATATATACAAATGGTGGTCACGATCTAAAATGTACCCTACCTACCAATGCAAATCACCCAGAAGGAAGTTGTGTGTCAGCAAGCCGCTACTGAATTCATGCGATCAATCCTGTAAGAAAACTGTGGCACAACGAGAGTGAGTTGCCAACTCGTGAGTAGAAGACATTATCAGGTAGAAATCGAATGTATGAAGATATTCTAGGTCATACAGTAATATAATAATATAATAATATCGAGTGGTAAAAAGGGTGATAGTGTAAACATAAGTATAATAATATTAATATAATCGTGCCCGTGTCATAATATGGTACCATGTCATCTATATCATATGTGTGTATATATGTATCATCCGACGTATGTCCATCAACGACACATCAAATCATCATAAAAACCTGTGTGCCCAGCATCGATACTCGAAAACATCATAAAACCCGTGTCCAGCATCGACACGTAAATCCTCATATCTCAGGCGCCGTCTCATCGGATCGGCCCTCATATCCATCTGTCTTAATCGCTCTGGTCGGTATCCTCCGGATATCTGCCGAGTCCAGTACTATCACCGGTAAGTAGTGTTTCCCTGCTGGGCTCAACGTCTCATTATACGATCTTCTTGTCCCGGGGTACCGTACCGGGTCCACCATGTACCTGCAGACGGTGCCTCCTCTCTCCTCGAATCGGATATACACATAACTCAGAACTTAGAAAACTCATGGTGGATGCCACACATCATATCAAGAGAAACCGCGTTTTTAAAACAATCATAAATTTTCAAAATGTATCTGCGATTTTTCAAATCCAGAAATCTCATGAAAACCGAAATCTCATAAGCATGAACAAATAATGAAACAATGAGTACATGCACAGAACAAATCCGTAATGCATAACTACTGTGTTTATATGAGTGTGGTATCTAATTAGGTAAGAAAATTCGATAATTGAACTAGTAAGTGTGGTGTGGGTACTAAACAATAACTAAAAAGCTACATGTTACTAGATTATATGGTGAAGTAATGATTTCTAATATGTACATGGTATGGCAATTACTGATGATGAGTGTGTGATTCGGTGAGTATGTGTACGTGCAACATGCGCATCATCGGTAATGGTGTGTGTGTCCTAGCAGACGATGTCATACAAGATAAGAAAAGAACGTGGTGTATACCGTAAAATGAGAATAATATGAGCATAGCAAAAAAAAGAAATTGTAAAGACAACAATATAAAATACATAGTTACATATGAGCCATACAGTTATAATTTAAAATAGTACGAATCGTTGTTTTAGAAAAATAGGGGCTATGGTATTTTTGAGAAGAAGATACCATTTGAAAATCCGTAGCGTCCCTTAAGGTTGACATTTAAAAATGCATAACGATTCGTTAGTTTTGAAAATAGGTATGGCGCTAATTATATCCTAATATCTACTTAAGTGATTAGAAAACAATAATTTTCCGAGTCGATACATCCATAAATCAGCGATCCAGCCTCAAAGTATCACGTACGGTATAATCTATCGTACAACATCATCAAGTCAAGAGTGCGGATCAATTATCAAGTACATCATATCACGTACGGTATAATCCATCGTACGATATCATCAAGTCAAGTGTGCGGATCGATCATCATGTACATCATATCACATACGGTATAATCCATTGTATGATATCATCAAATCAAGTGTACGTGTCTATTATCACGTACATCTTATCATCTCATCTAGTCACATATCGTCACATGTTATATAATCTCGTATCGTATTATGAACATATATATCGCCTAATCTTTATATAATATAATATATCGTATCGTATCATGCCATTTCATCTCATATCATATAACATAGACTCGTGATATCATGTCCGATCATATCGACTCATATCATTCTAACATGTCATATTCTCATATCGTGATGTTATATCGAAATTATCCTCAAATTTATGTGTGTGTACACACACACACACTCACACGCACACACACATATATACATATATCTGTGTGTGTAACAACATATATACCAATGGCTCGAGACTAAGAGAATAAGAACTAAGGATATTCCTCCCTACGAGTATGCTTACTATTGCTTATATTCTCCTAAAATCCTATTATCTAAGTATACTTATCTAATATTTATATATATAATTATATATCTAGTACCCTAATACTACGGTTGCTGGGGTGCTATACGCCATCCACCAGACTTCCCCCGTAGATATACATCTACTCACCTACTATCCTCTCTCTATCCGAAGTCGATTAACGCCTTGGTCTCCTTCGTTGTCCCGGAAGTTCACGCAAATTTACCTACAAGTCAAAACACATCGTATCGAAATCAAAATCAACTCTTGAAAACCGATACGGAAAGAGAAGTGTACATATGTTAGAACTTATGGTCTACGCATGCAAGAACAATCAAACAACCCCCCGGCGTTGACGTACGAATGTCAAACGACCGAGACAAAACTCAAATATCAAAAATCAAGTTTTCAAAAGTTGGAAAATATCGACAGAAAACAAGTAAAATGACTTTAGATTTTACCTAAGACGAAATTAAACTTTTTTGCATATAGGGTAGGTTTATTTATCTAATGAGTGAGCTACAGACCAAGTTTCAGACCCTAAATCCAAAATTGGACGGAAAATTGCGGCCAAATTGAATAAAACAGCGGCCAAAAGTTGAGGGATTGGACTTAGGTTTCTAGTGTAGCTTCCTAGTGATCTGCATATCTCACTGTATCTGCTAATAAATTTTCAGTGTTCTAGAGTCATTCCAGATTCCATTTGAATATCAAAAGTCAATGAAAAACCGATGTCGGAAAATTCTGAACTCAAGTTTGGCAATTCTAAACTCACCTAGACTAGGGATTCTATCACTAAAAGGGCAATAGTCACTCTCTAAACTCTCTACTATAACATTACTACTTATTAAACCACCAAAGATTACCTTAGAATTTTCCAAGTTCACTAAACACATACTTTTAAGCTCTAAACTATTTTATAAGCTTAAGAAACATAAAAACTTGGTGAAATGTGAGTGTTTTACCTCAAAAAGCAACTCAAGAAAATTCTAAGATGGCCAAATGAGCTTAAGACTAGAAATTGATCCCACCATGATGTTTGTAGTAAGCTTAAGAATAATTTTTGTGAAGGAAAAATAGGGTTTTAATAAGGTTTTGAAGGTGTTTTGTGGTGGTAGAATGGGTGGTGGAGGAGGTGGAGAAAAATTGGAGGAGGAGATGAAGAAAGAGAATGAGCGAAGAAAATGAAGAAAGATGAGTTGAAGAAAAGACAAATGAATGGTTGTAGCTATGGTTCACTCTCTCTCTCCCCTCTCTCATCCCATACCTCCTTGTCCTCTTCTTCACTTCCTTTTCTTTTCTTTTCTCTTTTCTGTGATTGATCTTCGTCTTGGGGCGTCGTATATATATTTATTGTGTGGTTGTGATTCCGCCAATTGGCGAAGACCTAGCTCCCGCTTGAGGATGCCTATTATTATTGCTATGTATTGGTTTTGGATCAAAATTTACAAAGGAAGTGCTGTCCAAATTTCTAATGACGAAAATGTTTTCAACTATAGTATACATCTCACTTGTATTTTCATATAATATTTCTTATACTTTTTAAAGAGGCATTTAAATTCATTATACTTTTATTTCAAAACTACACCTTCATTATTTTCCTAAAGAGGTTTAAATTTCTGGGCTTTCGGCTTACTTGGATTACGGTGGGGTCTTATAGACTTCACGTGATTCAAGTACCGGTCACGTGCCAATTTCGGGTCATGACAAATTCCGTACGGCCTGCTGGACGGAATCGGCGTGCGACTTCCTCATGTCTCGAATCTCCGCCCTAAACTCCTGCAATTTGTGACGCATCTCCTGAAGCTCCTGTCACATCTCCTACTGCGTCTGATGCTGCTGCTCCACATGCTCGCGGAGCCGATGGATCTCCTCCTGCGACGCAGCTGCCGCATTCGCTCGTGACCGGGTCATGGCGTACTCATGTGCGGTCGAACGTCTATCAAAAAATCGCCCCGGGACCAATCCTGCGCTCATACCCACCATGATGCTCTACGGATATCGAATCCAGGACAGGGACAATTGCGGTGATTGAGTCGCCAGGGCCAAGTCCCAAGACGTCCGTCTACTCGTGGAACTGGGTCTGTATAGAATATAAATATATATATATATATATATATATATATATATATATGTATGTATGTATGTATGTATGTATGTATGTACATACGTATGTATGTATACACAGGTGCTAACTTAAAATACGTAATCAACATGATTATATGAAACTTACCATGTACGCTTCTGTGCCCTTGTGTAACGTGACCCACCTCTTAGTTTTATTGTAGTTGGAAATTTAGTTTAATAATTAATTAACGATATAGAAAACATATGGAATTAAATGTCTAAATACTCACCAAGTGCTACCGAGTATTGTCCTCCGAACGCTTCTCCTGGATCGGGATAGCACGTTCTCGCACGCCGTTGTTCCGGTTCTACTTATTTCGAACCGACATTGTCTTGCAAAAATAAATATTATAATATATTTTAGAATATGATTTCATATTATATTTTTAAAATCTTAAAAATTAAATTGATACCTGCACATCATCACGCTCAAGATAGGCGACAAGAAATGGCTAATCTTCTCTCGGGATCTCCAGCGCTATAACCTCCATCAAATGCATCCGCTGATCCTAGGTCGCTTCGGTCTAAAGAAGGTAAAGTTCACTCTTCACTTTCCATCGGCGATATCGCTTGATCACTTAACACTGGTTTAGAAAATGAGCTTGGACGCGATCTATTTCGAATGGCCTGTACCCGCCATCCTCGCCGGGTTCGCCAACGAATCTGTAATTCTTCCTGGTTTGAAATTGAAATATATTAAACAAAAAATATACGTATAACCATATAACGATGATTGAAATTTAAATGTGTGAAAGAGTATATCATATCTCCTCCAACCCAAAAAACCGCGTAGCATGCTCGGTCCGGACCTTATTCCACCGAAGATGGAGCGGATACTTGTAATAAGTATGGACCTCCTGCCCAACATAATCCCCCACTAGGTCACGTGCTCTCTAACAGACACACTTGTCACATTAAAGATCAAATCCTATGGCCCAGCATCCGCCTGCGGCCTGCATCAATCGGGCCCAACAGGACCTCTCGTCCTAACATAGCTCGAGCCTGCGAAAAAATAGATATATGATTGTTCGTGCGAAAGGTGTGTATGTATGTTTGTAAATAACCGCAATCAAGACGGTGTCGCAAATAGCTAGCCGCGATGAGTATGGGTCATCCGCAAAGAAACGTGAACTTGTTTTCTTGCTTTAGAAAGGATGTTGTTGTCGTTTTATTTTAATATGAATATAAAATTTATAATAGAAAGTCTTATAGAATTTATAGGACTTGGTTGTTAATGGATGAATATTTAGAAATGTTTCTTTTGATCTTTTAATAGTTTAAAACTTAGATAGATAGCGATGAATGTGGATTAGGGGTTCTTGGAGGGAACTAGGTTTTCTCACTACTACCCCCTGCCTTTCCATTGATCTCTATTAATCTCAAGCCTTTAACAAAATAAGTTTCTAACTAATCTCAAATTGTGGTTGCGACTATCAATAAATTGATAGCACTCCCGATAAGAGGGTTAACATTTATTTTGCTAAACTTTATAAATATTAAATTGTTAAAAGAAGTTAAAAAATATTTCATCCATTATTTTACCCTATCTTACAAACCCTAGCAAGAACGAAATTACTCGCTCATGGTTATTGGCGATTTAAAAGAGAGGTGGAAGATGAATGAAGTCATATTAGAAGTGCAGAAAGTAATGCAGAAAAAGTAATACGTAAAAGTAAATGCAGAAAAAGTAAATGTGAAAAGTAAATGCGAAAAGAATTAAAACAAACACTATCTTTATTAATCAACTATTGCATTACAAATTTTATCTTCTTCAAAAGTAGATTATAAGAACACTAGTTTTGCTCGTAGATCCCTCTCTTGAACTTTTAGTTTGGGATCTTCAATTGTTGGTTTATTGGATGATTTCAGAATGCACAGCTCTCAGTCTTTTATATAGCCCCTGAAAATACAAACCCTAGATTCTATAGTGGATTAGGTGTGATTACAATCATACCCCCAAAATCTCAGATCCAACGGCCCAGAGATGACCGCGATTTTGCCGTCCTTACCTCTTGTTGACCACGGTTCCGCCGCCCTTTAGTGGGATTGGGTGTTGAGATTTTTTTATGGTTTTTAGTCTCGATATTTAGAGATCCTTTTGATATATAGATTCTGAAAATATTGCTCTGAGTCTCTGCCGTTGCTGGATTCCTCGATTTGCTTCTAAAATTTGGCAGATTCGGTTTCAATATCCCGATTTAATTTGAATCTGCTACATAGATTTCAGACCTGAGCTAATAGCTGCATAATATCTCAAATCAAAGTTTTAGTAGCATTTGGTATTTTTGAGATGTTATTCCAACCATTTATATGATATAATATTTTAAGAATATTGGTTAGGAATATTTGATATGATATGCATATTTTAATTACTAATATTTCATTCAAATATTATATGCATATATTTTCCCTAATTATATTAATTATAAATGAAGAAACAAATGATAATAATCTTTTTACAAATAAACCCACATATGTTCTTTATTTATAATTAACACCTTTTAGCACTTAACAATAATAGAGAAAATGTTCATACAAATGTGCAATATATTTGACTAATCAAATACCCCCAAACTTATCTTTAATCTTCCCGAGCAAACTATTTATTAAAAAGAAAAAGAAAAAACCTAGCACACTTTCGTAGGCAACACGATTTCACTTAGCACATGAAACAAGCCGTTAAACCTCTAGGTGTTCATAGTAGGAGGAGTGTTGTCTCTTGAGGGTTTTCAGCGGATTTCACCCACAAAATCCCATAAAAAAAGAAAGAAGATGCAAATTCCATACAAAGATAAGTAATATTTAAGAGAAAAAACTTGAAAATAAGTGTTTCAAACTACACGAGCTTTTTAGTTGTCATGAGCCCTATCTTAATGGTCTTGAAAAGATGTCAGCAATCACATCATCCCTCAATAAAATATTGTCTTTAGTCTCCCTTCCTATATCTCCTCCAAATATCGATCATATACCCCTACGTGTGTGTAAAAACATCCCTACACTTGGAGAATTAAATTCAAGCTATTATACCCTCTATCCATACACCTTAGTAGTTTTTAGTCGGTGAATGTTTTGGATGGATTTGCTTACACATTGTTCATGTGACCGTTAATACTTCTAGATGTACTAACCAACCGATTTCCCAATGTGCTCACTTATTAAGGCGTAATTAGCAATATCCTAGTCTTGCAACACCTAAAGCTTAGCAGTGACTCCCAAACCAGTTGGTCTAAGGCACTAGGTGATATGGCACCCTCGTTATATTTTTTTTATACTGTCTTAAGTAATTAAAAAACCAGTGTTCATTTTTCTTCACCATTTATATTTTATGTGTCATTTATATTTTTGTTAATTTATATTCTTTTTCATACTAAGGCTTTTAGACAAGAACATTTCAAGGTATTTTCTACTATCCCAAGTTTCAAGATGTATGCAAGTGCATATAGTAGGGTATCAACATTCAGAACTTTGGACTCAAAAATAGAGACTATTTTTCAGACTTATTTCTATCCGCAAATTAGTGATTCCTTTCATCTTACTAACTCTTGGGACAACGGCTCATGACTACCTATTACTAGCTTCGTTTAAAACATCTAATTTTCTTAAATCTTTTTCTCTCTTTCGTATGTGTTTTTCACTTCCTAACTTTTTTTTTTCAAAAAAAAAAATTTTATTTAATGCTTTTATTTTTATAGTATAGTGCAAAATGAATAAGCACAAACCTCCCTCCAAACCTATTTGCAGCAGTGTCCTCACCGATGTCATCTTTTAAGCTCAAAAGTTGTAGACTTGGGAGAAAAAGTTCTCAATGATTAGTAAATGGGACAAGAGTTAATGACAGTGAAATTCTCCCCCAAAATTATTTTTGGCTCACAATCGTGCAAAAATTTCTTTTCATTCAAGGGCCAAAATAATATGTTTCTCCCCTCCAAACTTAATTAAAACACCGTTTTCATTACTAAGCATTTAAAATTATAAGAGGGGGATAAATATTATTGGTCTATGCAAAACTTTACAAAGACCAAAAGTTAAAACCAACCATTCAAATGTTTTATCAATGTAACACCATGGTTGGTAGAAGATCATATTACAGACAGACGTGAAGAAGTGGGGAGGAGATAAGAGGTGTAATTAAACGGTTTTACGTCTCTATTGGTAAAGATGAAACAATGATGGTGGATAAAAACGAGAATGTGAAAGATAAGGAATATGTGGAATAGTCACATTCTCGTACGTGACTAGAAGAAGGGTGGCGGTTCAACTTTTTTGGGTGGAGGTTGATTCTTCACAACATCCAAGTCTTTAAGAAACGCGAGTTTTTCGGCGAAAATATTTTCGAAACTTTCATCGATGGTCAGAGTGATAATCTCATAGGAAAAAAAGGAAGCGATATTTATATTAGTGGTATATGCAGATTCACTAGGACGGTTGAAAGTTCCAAGGTCTGTCTTTTGTGCTCCAAGATTCAAAACACTCGATTCGTTAGAAATTATGGTGGTAGGAGACTCGAAAAGATCGTCTCCCTCATTATTAAAAGAGTCTAAATCGAACGGTCTTTCAAGAATCATAGAAATTGAAATATCGAAGTATTGTTCATCAAAACTCGGTGGAATTGAAAGAAAATTCGAAGAACCAAAGAAAGTGGGTGATGAAATGGGTAAACAAATTTGGGTGTCGAGTATTGTTGAACTAGATGTGGGAGATGAAGGATGAATATCGGTTTTCCTATCGGATAAGTTAGTGGTAAGAATAGGATTGGTTAATTGTACAGGAAAATGTTCATATTCAATAGAAGGGACATGATTGGTCAAAGAATCCAACTCATCTAACATAACGGGTTCATCTTCAACGAGATTCACATCACCGCTCTCACCAACACCTTCAGTCAAATCAAACGAACAGTTCTTTAAAAATTCATCAATTATACTATCCTCAATCGATGGATCACTTGATTCACTTGATGGAACTGGAAGGTTTGAAATATCAAGTGTAGCCGAATAAGGATCAGTTTGATTTGAAACGGTGTAAGGCTCTCTTTCACACTCATAATTGGAAAAGTCAAACATGTTAATTTCGGGTACCTCATCAATTAGATTATTAAGCGGTTTATCATAAAATACATTCGGTTGGGGTGCAGGATAGAAGGTGTCGAGATCAAAAGAATTGGTTCTGGTTTGACTTGGATGGATCTCTTGTTCTTATTCACTACTCAATTCCAACTCTCCTTCAAGACTGGACGTGGTTTGCGAAGAAATTCCAATGAAGGATTCTCTTTAAACCGTGGAACTTCCTAATTGATTTTCAGAAGCACTGTCTAAATAAGCTGAAAAAGTTGAGTACTGTTGGAAATGGTTTAATTTTTGGTTACGAGCGAGTTCAATATGTTCCGCAATTGACATGCGTTTACCACTTGCCATATTAGCCTCAAGAGAAGTGTTAACATGAGATGGTTTTAATTGTTGGTTACGGACGAGTTCAACGTGTTCCGCAATCGACATGCGTTTACCACTTGCCATATTAGCTTCAAGAGAAGTGTTAACATGAGCAGGTGTGAAAGTTTGGTGTTGTAGGTAAGAATTAGAAGGGTGTATCCATGTTTTATAAACAGGATTAGAATCAATGATATGAATGTCACGCCCCGCTTACCAGTATACGGCGAAGGGGACGCGACTGGTCCGCTACGTATTTACTCTGAAGTAAATACTCTAAGCGTATTTAAGCAATATAAAAGTAAAGCACAAGAGACAAGAGATATATAACAGCAACTTTATTTATTAACATTCTTTTGTATAATGCATGAAAAGGAAATACAACTGAAATAAAAGCGATGCCTAAACAATGGAATAACAGGAAATTAAAAGTACTGAATGGAAAATGTACAATGAAACTAGAGATCTGGTTCATCAGCAAACTGCTCCAAGTCTTCTGCAGATGGCTCGATCTTTGCCGGGTCCAAATCACCTGACGACATTCAAAGAAGAAAGAAATAGAATGTCGTCAGCGAAAAGGTCGCTCGGTAAGTCTTAAAGCTAAGAGAAAAGTAGAAAAGAAGAGAGAGAGAGGGAGTAGCTTTTAAAGTTATATTTGATTGTTATAATGTTGTATTTCGTATTAACGCTGTTGTTTGTAGCTTGGTACAGAAGGATTCCAGTGTATACGAGAGGAGTCTCGTTAGACCAGAGACTATGATGAACTGAATATAGAGTACAAGGCTCCGTTAGAAGGCCCGGAACAACGGCAATTGGATTCATGTTAGGTGTCTTAAGTCTGACTGTCTTGGCCACTTTTAACACCTTCCGTACCAATCTACCCCTTAAACCCTGTAGCGTTTTGATTGTATTGTTTGTCTTGTAAATTGTATTGATTGTATAATTGGTTGACTGACCGAAACTATGATATCAGTAAACGGATGTAACAGTTGAATCATGTAAATGGAATAACTGGATAACCATGTAAATGGAATGTATATCCATGGTTCGGTTCAGTCAAGTTGTATAGATTGATAATATGATTCATGAATTCATGGATTCATGTTGGATTTTAATATTGTAGAGTTTAGATTGTAGATTGTACTTGAATCATATTCAAGTCAGATTATATTGAGACTCAAACTGAGTCAGACAATTAGAAAAGTAAATTGAAGTCTTGATTATTTCTTAAACCTATAATTGCTAGAGTCCTTAGAGTAATTTATAAAAATTGAGGGGGTTTTATGTAAAAATACTTTTATATACTTCTCAAAATACACCTCAAGTATTTATTATTCGTCTTCAGAGTTGTAATGAATGTGAATTTTATATTATGATATTTCTAGTTAAAATATCCTAGTTTCATAAATAAAGGTATTTATTTGTAATATTGATTTATGTGGAATTTATGGTATTTTAGTGTAAACTTTATTCTTGTGATTTTTAGAAAAAGGTGGAATATTTATATCATAACAAAATAGGTATTTTAATGATAAATATACATATATTTATACAAAAGTAATTTATATATATATATATTTTATATTCTAAAAATCTCATTTTCTTAAGATGCCGTATTTTAAATCTTTCGAGACCGAATGCTTCTTGCGGGGGTCTGAATCTCGCACTACTAAGCCCGAGGATGTGCGATAAACCACACCATCCCGAACGGGTTCCCCAAAATGGGTTGTAGCGGCGTTTTGCAAATATTGTAAAATACTAAATCCTTTAGAAAACGGTTTTATAAAGTAAATGGTATTTATTGGTAAAAATATCAATTTTCCGTATTTTAGATTCTAGGGTTTCCTAAGTCAACTAGCCTATTTCTAAATGGTCTAAACGACAAGTCGTGAAATGCCTCAAATCGTCTCTTCACCGCCAATTGTGTCCAGGTAAGTACAAGTGAAGAAATGAGGGATTCGCTCACGAATCACCGTGAGACGGGCCTTTTAAAGTTACCTTTCTCACTTGCCTAGCCTAGACACCACAAAGTCAGGTTTAGATAAACGACCGATGTCCACAACTTATCGTATTTTCCTAATAAGAAATAGATATTCAAAAAGTGTAACTATACTAAATCTTTTAGTAATGGTTTTATTAAGTCGCGGGTATTTAAGTGAAAATATTGTTTTATCGTATTCTAAGTTTTCGATGGTTTCGTGTTAGTTTGTATATGAGTGCGTGAGGAGGTATGTCGTTACCTCGTGCTCTACTTTAAATGTATAGCAAGTTTGATGGAGTTAAATGAATGATTGAAACAATATGGTATTTAAGTGAAAAATACGATAAATTGAGATGGTTATCATTTTATGTGATGAATCTTGATCAAATTGTTTGATTAATGTTTAATAGTCAACATGAGAAAGTTTAAGTATGATTGTATTAGTGAGAAGTGGAATTTTAAAGAAAACCGAATCGGAAATCGGATTTGTTCCGATTCCGTCGGGTTTTGTAAATTCGTATTTTTAGAATAGAAAAGAGAGATAGAAAATAGACTTACGGGTTTTAGGAAACACAAGAGGATGAGAGGGAAGTAGTGGAATCACCGATGTGTTGCGTCGTCGCCGGTAGTTCCTAAAACGATCGCCGGAAGTTCCGCCGGAAAATTCGTCGGAGCTTTGCCTCGAGCTCACTTCGATTGCACACTAGGGTTCTAAGGATTTTTTCTTGAGAGTTGGCTCAGAAATGTGAGTGAGAGGGTAGAGGGTAGGGTGGTATTTATAGGGTTAGGCTAGGGGTAGGGTATATGAAAGGTTTTAATTTTAAAAAAAAATGTAAATATGTATTAAAAAATCATTAAAATGGCGTAAATGGGGATTTCAAAGGTCTCTGAAACCGATCTAGGAATTTGAACTGTACAGGGAGGTTTAGAAGATGAAGAGAAACAACATTGAAGAAGGGAACTCGGCCGAGTCAGGGCATGGGGAGGTGGGGGGTCGTCTAGAGTAGCCTCTAGTATATTTAGTTTTTAAAGTGTAGTGGGAAAATCTGGAGTTGTGGACTGTTGGGCTTCCATAAAATTTAAAACAAAATAAATATTAAAAATAATGTGGGGCATGAGATTTGAACTCTGGTGGCTTAGTTCAGCAATGCAAGGTATTACCAATGAGGTACAAGCTCCTTCTTGTAATTAAATTGCTAATTAATTACTTAAGTCTTGTGCTCAGGCAATAAATACCCCTTTATGGATTTTGAAAAAAAAAATTTAATATTTTGTATGGAAAAAGTGTATAAGAAAATTAGGGTTGTTACATTCTACCCATCTTATAAAAATTTCGTCCTTGAAATTTGTAAAAAGAAAGTGTAACAAATCTAAGGAAAGTTTGGTGCTGGTGTACAGACAGTATGTGAAAATAACAAGGTGGTGCAAGGGTGTGAAAAAATGTGTGAAGGAATGAAAGAAAGTGAAGGTTTTGGTAAAATTGTAAAAGAGGTGAGAGAATTTTGGGTTAGGACAAATTCAAGGTATATGATTCAAGTAATATGAAATGATGGGATTCAAGAAACATGATTATAAAGAATGTTTTAGTTGCTAGTTCTTATGTTTTATATTGCTTAGGGTTCTATACAGCTCTGACTTGCATGGGCCGCCAACAAAACTTGTCACGCCCCGCTTCCCAGTATACGGCGAATGGGACGCGACTGATCCGCTACGTATTTACTCTGAAGTAAATACGCTAAACGTATCTAAGCAATATAAAAGTAAAGCACAAGAGACAAGAGATATATAACAGCAACTTTATTTATTAACATTCTTTTGTACAATGCATGAAAAGGAAATACAACTGAAATAAAAGCGATGCCTAAACAATGGCATAACAGGAAATGAAAAGTACTGAATGGAAAATGTACAATGAAACTAGAGCTCTGGTTTTTCAGCAAACTGCTCCAAATCTTCTGTAGATGGCTCGATCTCTGCTGGGTCCAAATCACCTGACGGCATTCAAAGAAAAAAGAAATAGAATGTCGTCAGCGAACAGGTCGCTCGGTAAGTCCCAAAGGTAAGAGGAAAGTAGAAAAGGAGAGAGAGAGGGAGTAGCTTTTAAAGTTATATTTGATTGTTATAATGTTGTATTTCGTATTAACGCTGTTGTTTGTAGTTGATTGATCTCAAAAACTATCTATTACCGCAATCAAGAACGGCGTCGCATGTAGCTAGCCGGTGAGTACGGGTCGGTCCACAGGGATGTTGTGAATTTCCTAATCACTCTAACGAGTTAATTCCAAACGGTGTGAATGGATTAATTAAATCTAAAAACTAAATTAATCTAGGGCAATTGAATTAAAGATCTAACTATCTAATTAGGGTAAGGAATTAAATTTAATCTAAGGCAGAGAATGAAAAATTAACTAGGACAAGAATTGAAATCTAAACTAGGGCAATTAAATAAATCTACTTACTTTACAGATGGCTCTCTCCAAACATTTACACAGGGTTGTCAGATCTGAATAGATGATATGAAAAGAGGCATCGATGCCCTCCAAAAGATTTCTAAATTTTATTCATAAAAAGAGGCATGAGGGAGGCATAGCATTTACAATGATTTAGAGTTCCTATTTATAGATGATAGGAAACCCTAGGTTACAATTGATTCGCACGTCTACATTTACCAAAATATCCTTAAGAAGACCTAGTCAAAGTAGACTCCAAGTTTTGGTAAAATTTTATGTCTCTGTCTCTTTAAAAGGAAGTATTGGGCCTTGAAATTTCCTTTGCCGGCTCTTCTGTCTTTGGGCTTTCTTATTATTTGGTTCTTTTATTAAAATAGCTTCTATGTTTCTTCCAGATCTCCAGTGAACAATTGCGGTGGAATTTTAACCGTTCGCTTTGTAATCTTGGACCTTGCATTGCCTTGTACTTTGTGAATTTTATCTTTGATGTAGGCTTGATCGAGAGTCTTCTTTTTGTTGGTCAAAGTCCACTTTTGCATCGTCTTTTCATCGTTTTCACTGTTTTCTGTCCAAGAACCTGTAACCTGTAATATGTAGCAGACATGCGTCAAAAGCACCTGTTTATTTATAAAACGAATAAGAATGGGAAATATAATAATACAATATTATGGTGTGAACAAATACCCCAAAACTTATCTTTTGCTCGTCCTCGAGCAAACTTATTTTTTATTCTCTACAAAAACCTAACCGCATTTTCGCAGGGAATCGCGATTGCACTGAGCTCGTGCAACAAGCCGTTAAACCTCTAGGTGTCCCTAGTAGGAGGAGTGTTGTCTCCTGAGGGTTTTCAGCGGATACTACCCACAAAATCCTATCAATTCGGTTTTTCGACTTTTATTCTCCAATTAGGTTTTCTAACAAGGAATTCTATTATCATCGACTCATAAATCATCCACCCATATTCTTCACACTTCCTCATCATTTAACTTAAGATTATATATGTCCTATAGACTTACTTAGCTTTCGGCATTTCTTAAGTTTTCCTTTTAGGGTTCCATCTCCACTTAGGAATTTTTATCAACTCTATTAAAGATACAAGTTCTATTCTTCATTCCTCTCTCTTATCTAAATCCCAATCACATACCCCTACGTGTGTGTATATATCACCCCTACACTTGGAAATTCAAATCAAGCAATCATACTCTTGTCCGTTGTCCAAAGCACTTTTTAATTGGTGAATTTTTAATTGAATTTTGCTTACACATCCTTCATGCGACCGTTAATACTTCTTGAGGTACCAACGACCGATTACAAGATGAGTTTGCACGTTAAAGCGTAATTCCTAGTCTTGCAACACCCAAGGCTTTTAGCAGTGACTCCCAAACCAGTTGGTCTAAGGCACTAGGTGATGAAGCACCCTCGCTAAATATTTTTCTATTTTTACAGCCTTAAGTAATCATAAAAACCAGTGTTCATTTTTTTTTCTTTATTCACACTTGTATTTCTATTTTTATTTTCTTCGTACTAAGGACTTTAGACAAGAGCATTTCAAGGTCTCTTCTACTATTCCAAGTTTCAAGGTGCGTGATTGTGCAAATTATAGGGTATACATTTTCAGAATCTAGACTTAAGCTAGGAATTATTTTTCAAACTTATACTCTAATAAAATATCAATACTTTTCCTTCGTTTCGACTTAGCCCAAAAAGTGAACTTAAAATTTGCCTATTTCTAAATAAACTACAAAGACATATACTTTCTACCATTAAATTTTAAGGAAGGTTATTTTTAGGGTTTTTAATTCACTAAGTCTAAGACTTAGTTGCTCCTAGCCAGTTAACCTATTTGTCAAACTCAAGTCAATTAGCCAAAATTGAATACATTAATTTTTATAATTTTTTGAATTTTTTCAATTTTTATGGGTTTTAAAATAAGTATGCAAATGCAAAAATATACATATGAATGCGAAGGAAGAAGACGTACCGAGCATACCCCCAAACTTAAACTTGACAGCGTCCTCACTGTCATGCTACACCAAGAGGGTCAAAATGTCGGCACTCCCCTGTTTATTTATTTATAATTTTTTTTATTTTTATTTTTTTTGAAATTTTTTTTATAGAAAAAGAAAACAAAAAATATATGTACATATATACTACAAGGTTCCCCCCAAACTTAAGCTTGGCCTTACACAAGCTAAAGGTTAGCACCAACCATTCAAAAATCTTATCGTGGTAATGGCCGAGTTGGTGAAATAATGGGGTGTAAAGGAAAGAAATGAGAAACACACGAGACCGTGTGGGAAGAAGGGTAGAATATGGGCTCGGTGGAGGAGAAGAATGGCGGAAAGGAGAAAGAAGTGGAGTACGATCTTAAGGGTGTAATTCAAGTGAATAAATTAGCGCAATTTGTGATGACTGATGTGTTAAAAACGATTGTGCTAACCTATCATCCCGTCGAGAAATGGGGTCAAATCCCTCAAGATTCGCAAGAAAGCATGGGTACGCCGAATTTGGTATAGGAGATGAAAGCGTAACGGTCTCTTGTATGGTCGGAATGATAGGAAGGACGAAAGGGAGTGATTTAGGGATAGTCGTAATCTCACCTAAGTAATCTGTCTCGAACTTGAAGGATTCCATCAATGGTTCGAACTGACTGGAAGAAACCGAGTCTGATGGTTCAACTAACTCATCTGAAAATGTAAAGGACTCAAACTCGGACGGTGAGTCATCAACACCGTCCGAAAAAGTGAAACACTCGTACGTGTTATCGGCTGTAAGAACTGTGTCAGATTCAAAGGAAAAATTTTCAAGCTCACAGTCTTCAAGCGTGGTATTAGGCTTGGTCGGAACGATGAAAAGGAGGGAGGGTGATATAACAGTTAAAGGTTCGGGAGGATGAATTGGAAAATCCGACACATCAAACAGAAATGGTTCAACCTCAATATTATCCTCAATACTCTCCTCGATACTATCCTCATAATTCTCCTCAATATTTAGCCTATCCATGCCATTATCATCAAAATCAAGACGCATATGAAGTTCGGGAGAAACATTTAATGACTCGGGATGATGACTTGGACATAAAATTTCAAACAAATATACTGGTTCATCATCCAAAATATTCCCGGCGTCTATATCCCCAATCAAGTGAAAATCAATATTTTCTGACACCTCATCAAAAGCATGGATATTTATCGATTTAGGTTCTAGAGTAGAGGTGTAGAGATCGAACGGGTTAGGTGTGGTTTCACTCGAAAGGGGTTCTTCACAATTTGGAAAATCAAGCACTACAAAATCACGCAACTCATTATTTTGGACATATGTTTGAAAATTGGAGTTGTTGGATTCAATTGGGTATGGGTAGGTTTGATTTGGAAATCCTCTCACATTCTCACTCTGTCCAACCGCCTTCTTATACATTGAAATTTTTTTAGCTAGTTGGAAACTAGCTACCGGTTCACTCGGTTGCATAAGGGCGGCCATAGACGCTTCCACATTCCTAGTCATTTTGTTTGTTGCTGCAATATAAGCTGCCAAAGACTGTTCTAAACTAGACATGGGTGGTGAAGGGGTTTCGGTAAAAGATTCGAAATTGTTTGGATATATGAAACTCTTAAATGGCTATGTAGAAATAGGGTCTAGTGAAGGTGGGAAAGTCAGGTAGGACTGGTAGGAAGTGGATGGTTGGACAGGGGTAGGGTCAACATGTGGATAAAAAGGTGAATGGACTTGTTGATCCCTAGAAATAGATGAGTGGAGAGGGGTGAAAGATCTGCTACGAGATTGAGCAATATGCTCAGCAATGGACATCGGATTAGGAGTTACAGCAGGACTTGGAAAAGTGGTGTCAACGTACGAAGGTGGTGAAGGTTGACAAGGTTGACACAAAGTGGGTTGTGAAGTCAAACTGTTTCTCCTAGACGCTTCTATCTGATCTTTCAAAGAAATTTTGGGCACGGAGGGATCTTCTTTAAATCGACCGAAACAATTGACGTACTAGGCAAAGTTAGGTTCGGGATACCAAAGTTCGGCAAGAGATTTATGATGTGGGGTATCCATGATAAAAGAATGAGAAAAGAAAGAAGGTAGGTGGTGCAAGTGGGGTGCGCGGATTTCTTAGCGACAAAAGTTGCAAGTCTTTTTATAAAAATATTTTTCCTCTTTTTTATTTCGAACTGTTTGCAAAAAGATTTTTGATAAAGGGCTTAGACAAACTTTCGATCAACCAAAAATGCACAATCAAGCCTAACTCTAGGGTCACCTAGGTCAGCTAGACAGCTCCTAACTTTTCCAAAGGGCTAGAGATAGGACCTTAAACCGCCTCTTCACCGCCAATTGCGGCCAGGTAAGTGCCAGGTAAGTGGGAAGGAACCACAGTAGTGGGCCTAATTAATAACCACTAGCCTATGACACACTTGCCTAGACACCGCAAAGTCAGGTTAGGATAAACGGTCGATGCCTATAACTAGTCTTCTGTCCTATTGAGCTCGAAGTCCTTAGGGCTGAGTCTAGTATTTTTTAATTAAAGATTACACAATACAAATGCATTATGTGATTTCTGGGGTGCTGGGAAGGGTGATGAAATCCCCACCCAATCTGAATTGGTCAAAAACCCCTTAAAGTCCGATTAAAATATGCAAAGCAGTAAATCACTTGCAATCAATTATTTTTTTAGCGCGGCGCAAAGAATCCTGCAGAAAATCAATTATTGGAAGGGGGAGAAGATTTTTAGCGCGAAGAATCCTGGAGAAAATTTGACAAAAACATATATGGGGATTTGCAGAGGGGAGAAAAAGGAAACAAACCGACAAAATTTCACGCGCTGATGTCACAAGGGGGCCGCGGAAGGGCGGCGGGAGCGCGCTTAGGCCGCGGCTTAGCGGTGGGATAAAGAGATCAGGTCCTGAGAAAATTTGTATTGCTCTGTTGTAGCAATCTCCTTCTGTTCTGATGTACCGTTTTCTGTTTCGAACTCTGGATTTTTCCAGATCCGTCAATCCTGCAAATATTCACAAAAGAAACCCTTCAAACAATAAAAGATGATAAAAATTTTATATTTTTGATTTTTCTGTTTTTATGATTTTTTTTAATTTAGATTAACACGAAATTGCAAAAAGGAAATACTACGCCATCCCCGGCAACGGCGCCATTTGATTGATCTAAAAAACTATCTATTACCGCAATCAAGAACAGCGTCGCATGTAGCTAGCCTGTGAGTACGGGTCGGTCCACAGGGATGCTGTTTCCTAATCGCTCTTACGAGTTAATTCCAAACGGTGTGAATGGATTAATTAAATCTAAAAACTAAATTAATCTAGGGTAATTGAATTAAAGATCTAACTGTCTAATTAGGGTAAGAAATTAAATTTAATTTAGGGCAGAGAATGAAAAATTAACTAGGGTAAGAATTGAAATCTAAACTGGGGCAATTAAATAAATCTACTTACTTTACAGATGGCTTTCTTCAAACATTTACACAGGGTTGTCAGATCTGAATAGATGATATGAAAAGAGGCATCGATGCTCTCCAAAAGATTTCTAAATTTTATTCATAAAAAGAGGCATGAGGGAGACATAGCCTTTACAATAATTTAGAGTTTCTATTTATAGAGGATAAGAAACTCTAGGTTACAATTGATTCGCACGTCTACATTTACCAAAATATTCTTAAGAAGACCTAGTCAAAGTAGACTCCAAGCTTTGGTAAAATTTTATGTCTCTGTCTCTTTAAAAGGAAGTATTGGGCCTTGAAATTTCCTTTGCTGGCTCTTCTATCTTTGAGCTTCCTTATTATTTGGTTCTTTTATTAAAATAGCTTTTATGTTTCTTCCAGATCTCCAGTGAACAATTGTGGTGGACTTTTAACCGTTCGCTTTGTAATCTTAGACCTTACATTGCCTTGTACTTTGTGAATTTTATCTTTGATGTAGGCTTGATCAAGAGTCTTCTGTTTGTTGGTCAAAGTCCACTTTTGCATCATCTTTTCATAGTTTTCACTGTTTTCTGTCCAAGAACCTGTAACCTGTAATACGTAGCAGACATGCGTCGAAAGCACCTGTTTATTTTTAAAACGAATAAGAATGGGGAATATAATAATACAATATTATGGTGTGAACAGTAGTTTGGTACAGAAGAATGCCAGTGTATACGAGAGGAGTCTCGTTAGACCAGAGACTACGGTGAACTGGATATAGGGTACAAGGCTCTGTTAGAAGGCCCGGAACAACGGCAATTGGATTCATGTTAGGTGTCTTAAGTCTGACCGTCTCGTGCCACTTTTAACACCTTCCGTACCAATCTACCCCTTAAACCCCGTAGTGTTTTGATTGTATTGTTTGTCTTGTAGATTGTATTGATTGTATAATTGGTTGACTGACCGAAACCATGATATCAGTAAACGGATGTAACAGTCGAATCATGTAAATGGAATAACTGGAGAAGTATGTAAATGGAATGTATATCCATGGTTCGGTTCAGTCAAGTTGTATAGATTGATAATTGGATTCATGAATTCATGGATTCATGTTGGATTGTAATATTGTAGAGTGTAGATTGTAGATTGTACTTGAATCATATTCAAGTCAGATTATATTGAGACTTAAACTGAGTCAGACAATTAGAAAAGTAAATTGAAGTCTTGATTATTTCTTAAACCTATAATTGCTAGGGTCCTTAAAGTAATTTATAAAACTTGAAAGGGTTTTTATGTAAAAATACTTTTATATACTTCTCAAAATACACCTCAAGTATTTATTATTCGTCTTTAGAGTTGTAATGAATGTGGATTTTATATTATGATATTTCTAGTGAAAATATCCTAGTTTCATAAATGAAGGTATTTATTTGTAATATTGATTTATGTGGAATTTATGGTATTTTAGTGTAAAATTTATTCTTGTGATTTTTAGAAAAAGGTGGTATATTTATATCATAACAAAATAGGTATTTTAATGATAAATATACATATATTTATACAAAAATAATTTTTATATATACTTTATATTCTAAAAATCTCATTTTCTTAAGATGCCGTATTTTAAATCTTTCGAGACCGAATGCTCCTTGCGGGGGTCTGAATCTCGCACTACTAAGCCCGAGGATATGCGATAAACCGCACCATCCCGAACGGGTTCCCCAAAATGGGTTGTAGCGGCGCTTTGCAAATATTGTAAAATACTAAATCCTTTAGAAAACGGTTTTATAAAGTAAATGGTATTTATTGGTAAAAATATCAATTTTCCGTATTTTGGGTTCTAGGGTTTCCTAAGTCAACTAGCCTATTTCTAAATAGTCTAAACGACAAGTCGTGAGATGCCTCAAATTGCCTCTTCACCGCCAATTGTGGTCAGGTAAGTACAAGTGAAGAAAAGAGGGATCCGCTCACGAATCACCGTGAGACGGGCCTTTTAAAGTTACCTTTCTCACTTGCCTAGCCTAGACACCACAAAGTCAGGTTTAGATAAACGACCGATATCCACAACTTATCGTATTTTCCTAATAAGAGATATATATTCAAAAAGTGTAACTATACTAAATCTTTTAGTAATGGTTTTATTAAGTCGAGGGTATTTAAATGAAAATATTGTTTTCTCGTATTCTAAGTTTTCGATGGTTTCGTGTTAGGTTGTATATGAGTGCGTGAGGAGGTAGGTCGTTACCTCGTGCTCTACTTTAAATGTATAACAAGTTTGATGGAGTTAAATGAAGGATTGAAACAATGTGGTATTTAAGTGAAAAATACGATAAATTGAGATAATTATCATTTCATGTGATGAATCTTGATCAAATTTTTTTATTAATGTTTAATAGTCAATATGAGGAAGTTTAAGTATGATTGTATTAGTGAGAAGTGTAATTTTATAGAAAACCGAATCGGAAATAGGATTTGTTCCGATTCCGTCGGGTTTTGTAAATTCGTATTTTTAGAATAGAAAAGAGAGATAGAAAAGGGACTTACGGGTTTTAGGACACACAAGAGGGTGAGAGGGAAGTAGTGGAATCACCGATGTGTTGCGTCGTCGCCGGTAGTTCCTAAAACGATTGCCGGAAGTTCCGCCGGGAAATTCGTCGGAGCTTCGCCTCGAGCTCACTTCGATTGCACACTAGGCTTCTAAGGATTTTTTCTTGAGAGTTGTCTCAGAAATGTGAGTGAGAGGGTAGACGGTAGGGTGGTATTTATAGGGTTAGACTAGGGGTAGGGTATATTAAAGGTTTTAATTTTAAAAAAATGTAAAAATGTATTTAAAAAATCATTAAAATGGAGTAAATAGGAATTTCAAAGGTCTCTGAAACCGATCTAGGAATTTGAAGTGTACAATGGGGTTTAGAAGATGAAGAGACACAACATTGAAGAAGGGAACTCGGCCGTCCGGCCGAGTCCGGCCTGGGGCGCCGGCCCTTGTCGGCCGGTCCGCCGACCGACTCGGCCGAGTCGGGCCTAGTCAGGGCATGGGGAGGTGGGGGGTCGTCTAGTGTAGCCTTTGGTATATTTAGATTTCAAAGTGTAGTGGGAAAATCTGGAGTTGTGGACTGTTGGGCTTTCATAAAATTTAAAACAAAATAAATATTAAAAATAATGTGGGGCATGGGATTTGAATTATGGTGGCTTGGTTCAGCAATGCAAGGTATTACCAATGAGCTACAAGCTCCTTCTTGTAATTAAATTGCTAATTAATTACTTAAGTCTTGTGCTCAGGCAATAAATACCCCTTTATGGATTTTGAAAAAAAAAACAATTTAAAAATTTGTATGGAAAAAGTGTATAAGAAAATTAGGGTTGTTACAATGAAGAATATTGATATTGGTTGGGTAGTTGGAGACAGGCGATTGCAATTTGTTCAGCAATGGTTATGGGTGTAAAAGTTGCCGTATTCGCTTCAAAATAAGTATCGACATTTTCATATGGAAATGATGGTGATTGTTGTCCTAACGGTTTTGAATCAGTGAAAGATATGAAATTTTGGCTATGAGCCTTCGCAATATGCTCAGCGATGGAAATACGTTTAGAAATTACCTCACTAAGCTTAAACGGATTATCAACATAAGAAGATGTTGAATTTTGACACGGTTAATAGGATCTTGAGTGAAATGTCCAACTGTTATTTTTCGCGCGCTCTATCCTATCTCTTAAAGAAATGGTAGAGTCAGAAATTGTACCAAAGCAATTACGAAAACAAGAAATATATAGTTCTGGATAGTAAAACTCGGCAAGAGTTCGTCTGTTTGGGTTACCCATAATAAGAAAGTGAAAAGGAAGGGCGAAATGGTAATAATTTAAGCTCTTTTTTTGAATTTTGGAAATTGTTTTTCTTTGAAAGAGGGACTTGACAAACGTGCACAAACTATACCTAAAACTAGGGCCACCTAGGTCAAATTATTAGACCACTCCTAGACTTCCAAAGGACAAGACGTAAGATAAATTCTCTATCACCTCCTTATCAATCTTGCAGCCAGGTAAGTATTAGGTAAGTGGGAGTTATTCACTATATGAATCACCAAAATAGCGGGCCTAATTAAATAACCACTTTCCTTAGTTACACTTGCCTTAGACACCACAAGAGAAATGCGGATAAGCAATAGATTACCCATGACCCTCTTTTGTCCTAATTGAGCGCGACAGTCCTTAGAGGCTTGGTCTAAATATTTTTTATTAATGTAGGGTGATGTATGCTCGTTTGTGATTTGTGGGGCCTAGAATGGGTGATGAAATCCCCACATAATCTGAATTTTGGTATTGCCCCTTAAAATCCGTTATAGATATGAAAAACAAACCAAAATAAAAAACACGCAAAAATATTTTTAGCGGCGATGTTTGCAAAGAATTCTGCAGATAAAAACAATTTATTGGAGTTTTAGAGGAGAGAGGTAGATAATATGAGAATACCAGAGAGTTTTTGGGTCTCAAATCCTTAATAGAGCTGTGGTTCCGCCGCCGAATGCACCCAAAAACCGCGGTTCCGTCGTCGTTTGACAAGTTCGTTTCCTCAAATTTCTTCAGAGCATCCCTACGCTCCTCTAGTCCAAATTTAAAGTCTCTGAATCTCTGATGGTTCGCTCCAAATGCTCCAGATTTCTCGCAAAACCCGCACAAAAATCGTTAAAAATACAAAATGTGGTTTTTTTAATTTATATTTATATTTTTTATGTTCGCTATTTTTTATTAGAAATCAACCCGAATAACAAGAAAATTAATTACGACCGTTTCTCCGGCAATGGCGTCATTTGATTGGATGTGCGAAAGGTGTGTATGTATGTTTGTAAATAACCGCAATTAAGACGGTGTCGCAAATAGCTAGCCGCGATTAGTACGGGTTGTCCGTAGGAAAATATAAACTTCTTTTCTTACTTTAGACGGGTTGATAAAAGAGAGGTGAGTTGTTGTCATTTTATTTTAATATGGATATAAAATTTATAATAGAAAGGCTTGCAGGGTTTATAAGACTTAGTAGTTAATGGATAAATATTTAGAAATATTTCTTTTGATCTTTTAATAGTTTAAAAGTTAGAGAGATAGCGATGAATGTGGATTAGTGGTTCTTGGAGGGAACTAGGGTTTCCCACTACTACCCCTTGTTCTTCCATTGATCTCTATTAATCTTAAGCCTTTAACAAAATAAGCGTTTAAATAATCTCAAAGTGATCGTGACTATCAATAAATTGATAGCGCGCCCGATAAGAGGGTTAATATTTATTTTGCTTAAATTTATAAACATTAAAATGTCAAAAGAAATTAAAAGATATTTCATCTATTATTCTATCCTATCCTACAAACCCTATCAAGCATGAAATTACTCGCTTATGATTATTGGCGATTTAAAAGAGAGGTGGAAGATGAATGAAGTTATATTAGAAGTGCAGAAAGTAATGCAGAAAAAGTAATGCGTAAAAGTAAATGCAGAAAAAGTAAATACGAAAAGAATTAAAACAAAAACTACCTTTATTAATCCACTATTGCATTTCAAATTTTTTCTTCTTTAAAAGTATATTAGAAGAACCCTAGATTTGCTTGTAGATCTCTCTTTTGAACTTTTAGTTTGGGATCTTCAATTGTTGGATTATTGGATGATTTCGGAATGCACAGCTCTCGGTACTTTATGTAGCCCATGAAAGTACAAACCCTACATTGCATATTGGATTAGGTGTGATTACAATCATGCCCCCAAAATCTCAGATCCAACGGCCCAGAGATGACCACGGTTCCGCTGAATTTACCCCTTGTTGACCGCGGTTCCACCGCCCTTTAGTGGGATTGGGTGTTGAGATTTTTTATGGCTTTTAGTCTCGATATTTAGAGATCCTTTTGATATATAGATTCTGAAAATATTGCTCCGAGTCTCTGCCGTTGCTGGATTCCTCGATTTGCTTCTAAAATTTGGCTGATTTGGTTTTGATATCCCGATTTGATTTGGATCTCGTACATATATTTCAGACCTGAGCTCATACCTGCACAATATCTCAAATCAAAGTGTTAGTAGCATTTGGTTTTTTTAAGATATTATTCCAACCATTTATATAATATAATATCTTAAGAATATTGATTAAGAATATTTGATATGATATGCATATTTTAATTACTAATATTTCATTTAAATATTATATGCATATATTTTCCCTAATTATATTAATTATAAATGAAGAAACATATGATAATAATCGTTTTACAAATAAACCCACATATGTTCTTTATTTACAATTAACACCTTTTAGAACTTAACAATA
The DNA here is from genome assembly GCA_030015575.1 of Agapanthus africanus. Taxonomy (NCBI): domain Eukaryota; kingdom Viridiplantae; phylum Streptophyta; class Magnoliopsida; order Asparagales; family Amaryllidaceae; genus Agapanthus; species Agapanthus africanus. Next base: position 180,646,403 of record JASDDO010000024.1, read on the forward strand.
ATAGGAAAAATGTCTATATAAATGTGCAATATATTTGACTAATCAATATACATAAAAAATATTATAATATTTAGAATATGAATATAGAATTTAAAAGCTTTAAGAAATAACGATTATACATGTCGTCCCCGGCGTGGCGCTAGAACCGGTGATAGACGCCATCCCGCGAGTAGAATACGGATCTGCAAACAATAAACTGTTAGATGATTCAATATCCACCTATATTGTAATGATGTATCAAATTTTAAATGAGTAAACTATGCACCATGTGCAGGAGTGACGGGGGTATGAAGACCCACTGATACACTAGTAGCGATAGGGGTGTTTGCGATGCTGCGGGTAACATAGCTGTAGTATGGGGAGCGCTAGTAAAGATAGGGGACGGTCAGGGATGGTGCGGTGTGAGTAGGAGGGCCATGGGTGGTGATGTGGCGGTAATAGGAGGAGAGCTAGTAAGGATAGGAGGGACAGTCGGGGATGATGCGGTGTGAGTATGGGGGGATATGGGAGGGTGATGTGGCGGTCATAGTGGAAGCGCTGCTAAGGATAGGCGCTTCTGCTGCGGCTTCCGTGCCTGCTGAGGGTCCTGAGATAGTCTCGTCGGCGGGTATGGATCAACTCAGAATGTCTTATAGACGCTGTCTCTTATGGTGTTTAGAGCCTTTGTCCGCGCTCATGATCAAATCCTGCATATATATATATATATATAAACGTTATTTCATTACTTATAATTATTATACAATTTAAAATATTCAATTTAATTTCATTACTTAACACGTTTATGTGGTACATTATCTGAAGATTCGTTGGGTGGATTCTCAAAATCTTGATCCGTGACAATCAATTGGCCAATGTCATTTCTTATAAACGTATGGATGGGCGGTGCAGAATAGTTTGGATCCCTGGTACGTTCAATAGATGGACTGAAACGTATTATCGCGAGATCTTCATCGTCGCCCTCGTCTTCAGACCCATTCAACATCTACACGTTATAATAATCTCTCGTTTTCCAACGACAAATAACATCCCAGTCAACCTTCTGCAAGTGTCGAGAATAATATATTTGTGTTGCTATTGTGGGAAAGATAAAGCTGTCGTATTTTGGTAACATCCGTTTGGTGTTTACCAAATCAGAGCGTATTGATCGACCTTCATACCCCGGTCAATCTTGGTATCGTACCATCTGCATTGGAATATATGAAATGGGATAGTTGTATGCTGGTATGAGACTGCTATAACTTCCTCAAGAACACCGTAGTAGGGATTTCCATCCTCGTCGACGATTGCGATACCACTATTTTGTGTAGCCCAAATACGTTCCGTACTTTCTACCTCGAATTTATATCCGGATACCCCGTACCCGTTGTAAAACCTAGCAGCAATCGTTGGACTGTTTAAAAGGTCGTGGACCTCTTTATCAATGTGCTCTCCAAGATTCAATTGTTCGTTCACTTCTTTTATAGACCAAGCGGCGAAAGTGCGCCTCTATTCGTCTTCGATCCTATTATTCGACCACGTCCTAAGATTCGATCTCATGAATATATCTTTGTACGCTCTATTCGTTAATATACAGTTATATTAATTAGATTAAATTTAATTTCGAATGTTTAAAACAATGAAATAATAAACACTTACTCTACATATTTAGCAAAACAATCGCTGTTTATCAAAATGTACGCATGTACACGGGCCACGAGCTTGTAAAATATGTTCTTTAGCCTTCCTGTTCCAATTGGACCGTCAGGAACACTCTGCGGTTTATTCAGGTTCGTCCTGACATCGTCGTTCAGGAAACGAGCACAGAAAGACGTGAATTTGTCACGTCCCGCTTCCCAGAGTACGGTAAGGAGACGTGACGAGCCACGCGACGTATTTAATCAGAAGTAAACACGCTAAGCGTAAATAAGCAATATAATGAAGTACACAAGAAAAAAATGACAAGAGATGTAATTGAACAGCAACTTTTATTTATTAAACATTTCTATACAATAAAACTGAAAATGTAAATAAAAGAATGGAAAGCAATGCCTAAACAATGACATGAACTGAAAGAAAAGTGAGTACAAGTGAAGCCTAGTGGTCGTGCTGCTCAGTGGTCTGCTCCAATTGCTCCTGGAAGGTCTCGAACTCCTCAGAATCGGGTCTTCCTGACAACATTCCAAAGAAAGAAGAGAAATATGAATGTCGTTAGCGAACAATCCCTCGGTAAGTCTCAAAAAGATAGAAATAGAATAGACAGATAAGAGGATGTAACTGGTATAACGTTTGATTGTTATGCTAACACAGTTGTTTGTAGCTTGGTACAGAATATGCCAGTGTATACGAGAGGATTCCAACTTACACCTTGAACTATGGTAACCCGTAGTACAAGGCCCCGTCGATAAAACCACGGAACAACGGCAATGGATGTATAGTTACGTCTTTTAATGACCATCTCATGCCACTTTTAACACATTCCGTACTAGTCTACCCCTTTAAAACCCCGTAATGTATTTTGTATTGATGTGTATTGTTTTGTTTAATAGATGTAAGACTTGCTGAAACCATGATATCAGTAGTTCATGTAAACGGAAGGGACATAAATGGATAGTCATGTAATCAAAGTATATCCATGGTTCGGTTTAGTCGAGTCATGTTGATATTGATTGTATTCTGGTATAAATGGATTCATGTTGAATTGGAGTTGTACTTGAATTGTATTCAATGATGGATTGATTTCAGATTAGACTGAGACTCTGTCTGAGTCAGACACTTAAATAAAATTGAAGTCCTGAATTAGTTTTGGAGTTATCGGTAACTGCTGCACATGGACAGCAGAATTTATGACTTTTCCAAGCCAATTACCGTATTGATAACCCCGCTTTTAGTTTTCTACCTTAAATAGGCAAGCACCCAAATTCTCTAGCTCTCTGAGGCTCAAGAGAACCGGTCCCGCTTAAACCTATATTTACTAGGGTCCTTATTGTAATTTAGTATAACTTGAGGGGGTTTTATGAAAAATAGTTTTGATATATTTTCAAAATACATCTCAAGTATTTAATCATCGTCTTTAGGGTTTTCATAGATGTAATTTTTAAGAGTGATGAGATAGTTTAGTGGATATAAAGCTAACTTGAATAGTATATGGTATTTTCATGTAATTTGACTTGTATTGATTCTTGATGGTATTTTCATGTACTTTTGTGATTCTTTTCTTTTGATTAGAAAACATGGAATATATTATATATTTAAAATAGATATTTTGGTAATATATATATAATTATTAAAAATAGAATTTATTTATTAAATAGAAACCACGTTTTCTTAGAAATTGTAATAAAAATTCCATCGAGATCGTATGCTCCGTGAGAAGGTCTGCATCTCACTCTACTAGTCCCGAGGACGTACGATAACTCGCACCATCCCGATCGGTTTCTCTAAAATGGGTTGTAGAGGCTTATCTGCAAGGAATTAATTAAAACAATTTAAAGAATATGGGTTTTGATAGTTTAAGGTATTTTAATATAAAATATTGTATTTTGTTCCACTAAAATTGTTAAAAAAATCCATCGTGCTATATCAAGATGAGTGTTGTGATGAGGTAGGTCATTACCTCATGAGTTTTCTAAAGGTAATATGAGCAAAACGATTAAGCAATGTCGTATGTAAACTTGATAGTATTTTACCGTAAAAATGAAATAAAAGTTGCCATACATATTATTTTGAATTGAAACTTGTTGTAAATGTTATTTTATGTTTATTAAACAAGATATAAAGAGATGGTTATTATGTGGTTAAGAAAAATTGAGTTTTTAAAGAAATTAGAACCAGAAGTCGGATTAACTCCACTTTCGACGAGTTTTAAAAAGAGAAGTCTTTTGAATAGAAAGAGAGGAGGGGAGAGGGGATTTACTGATTGATTATAGAGGGGGGAGGTAGAGGAAGATTTCGAAGGCGTCGTGGAGTCGCGTTGTAGCCGAATTTGTCCCGAAATGTCACCGGAACTTTGACCTTGGCTAACTCCACTTGTACAACTTTTGGACTTAGAAATTTTTGAGAGTTTTTGATTCTAGATTTAAGAATAGAGAAGGCTAAAATGTAGTGTGGTATTTATAAGAGAAATTAGGGTTTTTTGAGTGAAGAGAGAATTAAAATATGCATTAAAATGGATTAAAGAGGTGAATTATCACTCTATGGATAAATGCAGGGAAATCAAACAACATGGGGGTAGTGGGGGGTATCCAAAGGGTTAGGGTTTAAAATTTGGAAGCAATAGGGGCGGGGGGGAGGGTGGGCCCAGCGGCCCCGGCCCCATGGCGAATCGCGCCGGTCCAAGAAAGGGGTAGGGTGCTTGGATGGATGCCACGTGTTTATGTCTGTTTAAATATCATTTTCCACATGTTTGATTTTAGTATGACTTTTCATTTTACGTGTAGTGCACGTGCAAATGTTTGAGCTTCTAAATGTTTAAAAGAAAAATCAATAAAAATATTATGTGGCTGGGGGGATTTGAACACAGGGGTTATGTCACAGCAGTGCAAGACTTTAGATACAAGTGCTTTCTTGTTGTTCAAAAGCAATTTAAATTTATAACTTGTGCTCATGCTAAGGTATTCTTTTCTGTACTTTAAAAAAAAAATTGAATATAAATTTAAGGTTGTTACATTCTTCTTCCATGAGATAACCTTGAGCAATTGAACCTTCAAGACGATATTTGTTGCGGATATAGTTTTTTTTTAAGTTAACAGATATCTGTTGAAAATGAAATAAATTAATAATTCATGATAATTATTTACAATTTAAATGATGAATAATAAATGTCAATAATACCTCTTGATTGGATACATCCAACGGTAATGGACTGGACCACTAATTCTGAACTCGATTGCAAGATGGACGGACAAGTGAACAATAATGTCGAAAAAGGAAGGCGAAAACATAGTTTTGAGTTTGCAGAAGATTAAAGGAATGTCTTTTTTGAGCTCTGTTATCTCATCGACGTCCACATTTTTGGAACACAATTGACGGAAATACGTGCAAAAGTCGTTAAGCACGAGACCGACTTCCAGTTTTACTGATGCTCTGAGGCATAAAGGAAGTAAATGCTGCATCAATATGTGGTAATCGTGGTTCTTAAGTCCTACGATTTTTTCATTTTCTACCTGCACCTGTTTGGAAATATTTGATGAGAAACCATCGAGGACTTTTATTTCTTTCAACACACGCAAGAACCGTCACTTCTCCTCTTTGTTTATGTTCTAGATTGCCGGTGGGATATCGTAATAACCCGGTTTACCAGCCACAGGCCGAGATTGCTATTCCTTTTTAACGGAAAAACCATCCAAATTCGTCAAATTACGATGGCCGTTGAGATTGTCCTTCGCTTTTCCATCCTTACACAGCAGAAGACCGGTGATGTGCTCGGAGATGCCCTTCTCGATATGCAAGCCATCTAAATTGTGGCGCAGCGGTAGATCAGACTAGTATGGAAGCTGAAACAAACCATTAAGTTTCTTCCAGCCAGATGCGCATGGCATTGCATCTTTATTCTATTTCTTTCCGAATGTGATATTCTGAAAACCTCTCTATTGTTGCAGTATGTCGTTACCGGACAATGATTCAGGAGGCATACCGGTATCCGTATTACCATTGAACATTTTTTTAGTCCTTCTGAACTGTGAGTTATAGACAAGAATCGTCGGTGACCTATAAACGACTCTTTCCCGCTAAACTTCAAGCGTACGCTTCTCGTATGAATTTGACAACCATGACAAGCAAGCTTATCTTGAGTTGTCCACCCCAACAGCACTTCGAATACACTGTAATAGAACAGATAATCGTTTCAATGCTATGAAACACCATTGAAACGAACATCTAATCTATTGTTGTACACAGAGAACTAGCGGAAAGGTACCAACGAAATATCCCGAAACGAATGGAAAAACACAAGTGAAAGTGAATGCAGATGTCTTCTTTATACATTCCTAACTTGTCCATATGGAACAAATCTATCAATTATCATACGATCGCATATAAATTCTTATCATATAGACTGCGTGACGATTGTTAGAAACCGAACGATAATGTCCGGTATTTAACAACTTATGTGTAGTTTTATGTCACGACGAACACCGAACGTATGTTAACCGATAGACCGGAATTAAATCACGTTTTCATTTTCACGTATGATTAATTATCGATGAGAATATGAAAATTTCATAGTATTATCGAAAATCATACACTTAGTTTCAGATTTGATTTCAATTAGTTTTACATTTACGTTTCAAATATAAAGTTTTGAAGTTCTAAATTTAAGGTAATTATTTTTAAGATGAGGGTTTTCTTAATCGAGTTTAAGATTTTGGATTTAGGCTTGGTTTTATAGTGGGATTTGACAAGAGCTTAATATAGAGCAGAACGATGATGAATTAAGATTCGACATTGCTTGTATGTGTGTGTGTATGTGTGTGCGTGCGTGCGCATTTATGTTTGTATGTTTGTGTGTGCATATACTCACTCAAGTGCGTGCACCCCCTTTAAGCAACCTATTTCTTCTATTGTAATAAATAACACTCAAATACCCTTAACTATTCTTGTGTTTTCACTAACTACCTTAAATTAAATAAATTACTATGAATTCCACTAAAATACCCTTAACTGTTATTGTTTTTCACTAAACTATCTTAAAAATTTAACTAAACGATTCATCTTAGTTAATTAACTAAATTATTATAGATTTCACTAAAATATCCTTAAATTTTCTTGTTTTCATTAAACTATCATTAAATTTTTTAATAAAAAATCCCCATTTGATCACTGTTATTTATTTACAGTAAAATACCCTTAACCATTGTTATTTTCCACTAAAATATCCTTAACCATTGTTGCTTTTCACCAAATTACCTATAAAAATTCACTAAATTATCCTAACACTAACCTTAACCTTATCCCTACCCCTAATTAACCACAACTCCAACCCTAACTCAATCCTTAACCCTAACCCTAACCCTATCCCTAGCCCTAATCCTTAACCCAATCCAAACCCTAACTCTCCTCCAACACCAACATCACTACCACCGCCGCCAACACCACTACCAACAATAACAACAACAACTAAAACAACACCACCAACAATAACATCATCAACAATAATAGGAGCAACAACATCGGCAACAACACAACAGGGGGAAACGGGTAATTAAGCTGGGAAAAATAAGAATTAAACTAAAAAAATATCTAAAATTTACTTCCTGACGACGATGGCGACAAACTTTGACGACGATGGCGACAAACTTTGATGACGACCTAAGGCCCCGATCAGATACGACGACCTAATTCCCCAATCAAATACGACGACGACCTAGTGCAAAAATTAAAATTAAAATTAAATCAAAACAATTCAAAATTACCCTAATGCTAATCAATTTTATTTACCTCTAGACGATGACGGCGAGCTTTGATGACGAGCTCGATCGGGTCTGGACCTTCGACGACGAGCTCGACCTGGAAGGCTTTGTCTTCTTGATGGTGATCATTCTTCCTAGCTTTAACCCTCACATGAGATGTGAATCAAAAGCTTAGGATTTCAAGTTAATCCAAAACAATTCTACATCAAATCTTGGACGCGTCGGCTAGCCAACTTCGCGCCCGAGTTGCCTCGGCATTGAGGTGGGAGCCCGTAAAAGACGTAGGCGATGTGGTGCCCTTCCGGCGACGAGATGGAGACCGGACATTCCGCGGGACTTCGGGTGGATCATCGTGGACAAGGAAGGCTTCCATCGATCAGTTACAAACTATCATAGTGCCAAGGAGTCACCGAGGAAGATCTACAAATGTTGTAATCTTTCCTCTTAGTGATAGTTTTACAATTGCATGTGATGCTTATTTGTATGAATCCCTAAAACTTCTAGCTACGATTCTCGCCGGGGCTAGCTTAGCACCTCCAAAATTTTGATTATGGCATGGGTGATGCCACCGAACCCTTGACGAGGTGCTAGGCCATCCCTACAGTGGTATCAGAGCCAGGCTAGAGCTTTAGGCGATGCGTAGGCGAAATTAAAAGTCCGATCGAACCACGAAACATCAATTTGGACCGCTCTCTGGAATTTTTTCTGAAAATTGGATTTTTTGAAATTTAAAGGTCCTAAAAAAAATCAGCAGGCAAATCTAAGAATTACCATATAAAAATTTTTAAACGATCCCTCTAAAGCGCCGCGGAAGGGCGGCCAAAACATGGTTTTGGCGGCGCTTTAGCGGCCGTACTGCAGCATCAGGTAAAAATTTTTTGTGCACAGTACCTGATAAATTCTTACTATGCCTCTGAAATATTTAAAACTCACTCAAGTGTTGAGTGTTCTGGAGATAAATTGGATTTGGTGATTCGATTGGAAAAGTTTAATTTCGTTCAGATTTTCAGATTTTTAGAACGTGTTAAAATGTTTGAACGAATATTAGAAACACAGTTTTTCCCGTATTGGAAAAATTCCAAGTGTTGGATTTTTCCCTAGTTCGAAACTTTCGAAAAACATGCAAGCGCATTGTGGACACTCTAAAAGAACATAACCATAACTCGATTATGTGACCGTCAAAACTATCACTGAACCTTAGGGTTTGTGGTAGTTTAGGGTTGCCACATGTGAGGCGTTGGTTTGGCCCTTCTACGGTTGGTCCATAAGGGGCTGTGGCATATTCTAGAAACTTTTGAACTCGGCTCAAGTATTGTGCAGTTTGGGAAATCCTGGGTGTTTGTTTATTCGGTCGAAGAGTTTAACATTGTCTATTTATCTGAAATGTGATACAATTTGTGGAATTCATATAGTTAGGCATGAAATACGAAGTATGTGATATTTCGAATTTATGATGTCTAAGGAGATTGTGAATTCCAAATATTGTAGTTTTTCATTTTATTTTCTGTGACCGTAAGTGTAGTATGTGGTGTATCGCCGTTTTCGTTACTATATGTCAAGGACAAACGGGATACGCATACTTACTTACGTTGATGATATGAGATATTATGTGTTGCTGAAATATGATGAGCAGGATTGTCGCGAATGAATAGCCGGGGGATTTTATGTGAGATGAGAGTTTTATTTTTCATTCATGTAATAAATCAATTGTATATTATTTACTTTTCCGCATTAGGATAGACCCAAGGAGGGGAGCACAAGTGACCGGGTTCTAGGGTTCAGTGGGAGGCCATCTCGAGGAGTCGAGACCGGGTCTCCTAAACTCTAGAATTGGCAGGGTCACTTGCCGCTCTCGTAGGGGTCTAAGGGTGTGGGCTTGGCTATTCATCACGACCGTGGAATCCGTATTTTCTATTGTTGGCTCGATACAAAATACGGACATCCTAGATATCCTTTTATATGCTTCTGCTGTTGATATTCTGTAATGTGATTACTTAGTATCTGAGACGAATGGATTATTATTATATATATGATATATAATAAACGTTGCTTATGTTTTGCACCCGCGCTAGTCCAGCCCCCGCTCTGCCGTTAGTTAAGTAACCTAAAGGTGCATGACGGGGCCCAGTGGCGAATGCGGATGGCATAAGCGTACGTTCTATTTTGCGTTTCTTTTCTATGATGTTTAGGAAACATAAAAGATAGGAAACGTAAATGATGGGACCACATTAATATGATTAATGTTAAAAGAAAAGAAACCTAAAGATGTTGTAGAATCAAACTTTTTGAAAAAGGGTTACTCTGGTTTTTGTTTTGCATAGTGGTATTGTTGAATATCCTGCACCTCATTCGATGAGGAAAGGGCCGAGATCCCTTCACCGGGAGTGACCCCTTTAACGAAACTGGAAAAAGTTACTAAGAACTCGAATTGATTTTATAGTTGATCTATTATTGCTTTGCATCGTGGTATTTACATATCCAGCACCTTATTCGATAAGGAAAGAGCCGAGATCCCTTCACCGGGAGTGACCTCTTTAGCAAAATTAGAAAGATACTACAAAACCATTCGATATTTAAAACTGGAGCTTAAACCACTCCTTCCCACTTGATTCTACAACGACATCAAGTTCAAAACGTTAAAGTTTTTCATAAAAAACCATCCGTTGCCCTCCGTCATTTTAGGAAGCAGAGTACTTAGTATTCGTGCTACGTATGTCGACCATAGCCGAGGCGTAGTGTTCGGTAGCTAAGTGATGTATTCCTACAAAGCATATGATGCGATTAGTCAGGACATTCATGTGATTATGTTGATCATAGTCAAGGGTCATGTGGGTGGGTCTGGCTAATCACGAAATGACGGGTAGAACTTGACTAGTACTTATGATATGTTGATCATAGTCAAGGTCATAAGGACTAGGGGTAGAAACCATATCGGGAATTTCAAGAGTTGAAATTTGCAATGAGATTGCATACCTTCTATACGATAGTTGGATCCCGATCTCACTGCGAGTAAGAGTTACTCCTGGGAAAGTTTTACACAAGACAATTTGATGAAATTATAGGGTGTAATTATTCCCGGCTAATCTTACCTTTTAGGGTTTGAAGGAAGATTTGATAAAAACAGTGGGAGACATCTGGATTAGATAAATAACCAATCTAATCTTGCAAAGAGCATACGCCAAAAACGTTTTCTTCTCTCTCTCTCCAGAAAGTGACCATATTATGCCTTAATCAAGATAATAAATACGGATATATTGACTGAACCCGCTTGTTATATTGAGCCGGGGAACGTTGGTCCCGCTCCAACTTATAATTGTTATAAGACAGAGCAGGAAATAGGGAAATACCAGAATTACTATGCCGCCCAAACGAAGAAAGTGCATATGATGCATCTCCTTCGGGTGTGTTCATTACAAAAACTGTTTCTAAGTATCTTTTACGTCCTGGGTATAATGATACCGGATCAGGATCCCATAAATGTAATCTGTTACATGGGCTACAGAAAGGTAAATGACTGAGAACGGGTGATAAGTTTCAAGAGTTGGAAATGGTGCAATTGTTGCAAGCCAAGAAGTTGGCAGTTATCACTCTGTATTAAGAATACATTGATTCTGAACAAATGCTATTAGATACCGAACCTGATATACAAAATCATATCAATCTCTTTATTAGTAAAGAAATGATAAAATTTTATATTGATGGATAATGTTTTGAACATTTCCTATATCAAGTGTTGATCGGTTCAGGCACGTTATCTAAAAGCATAGACGTTCTAAATCAAACTACAGTTCTCACTATACAGAACACACATAAGAGGAAGAGTTCAGAAATGAACGGATCCTTCTTGAGGCATTGTAGACTAGGTCAGATCAATGCGACCCTGCTGGCTGAAGTTACATTTTAGATGCATATTTAAACCAGTTTGAATTTACATCTTGTGAAACTTGCCAGTCATGTCACATAGATAAGATGACCATAGCTCTGTTTATTGGAAACAGAGAGAGTTAGTGAACTCTTGGGGTTGATACATGATGATGTATGAAAGGCCCCCTGTCTACATATGCCATGACCGGTTCTTTATACTTCATTATTTTCTCTGATAATCTCTCAAGATTCAGACATATGTTCCTGTTGAAACACAAGTCCGAAGCTTTTGAGATATTCACAGAATATAATAGAAGTAGAGAACCAAAAACGGGTATAAGTATTATGTCCCTTGATGAGATCAAGGAGGAGAATACTTGAGCATGGAAATCCTGGACTGTTCTAAAGGAGAATGAGATTCTCTCTCAGCATTACTCCTCCGTATACACGATAGCACGATGGTATAACGGGGCGGAGCAATTGCACCCTATGTGATATGGTGTGCTCTATGATGAGTATTACTGAGTTTCCTATTTTCCTTTTGGGAGTTATGCACTTGTGAAGCTGCGTACCTATTGAATAGGGTTCAAATCAAATCAGGTGCCTACTACTCCATATGTGATATGGTATGGGAAGAGCCCATATCTTAAAGATGTTAAGATTTGGGGTTGTCCGTCCTATGTTTAAAAACCTAAATCCGGACAAGCTCGAGGCAAAGTTAAAACTGTGGAAGTTTGTTGGATATCCCAAGCATTAGCAAGGGAATATCTTCTACCTAACCGAGGAACAAAAGTTGTTTTGTTTCTCAGCATGCCACCTTTGTGAAAGGGAATTTCTTGTGAAGAAATTAGTGGTCATGAGGTAGAACTGGAAGGAGTTCCAGCTACAGCAAATGATTTGGTAGAACCAAAGGATTCAATAGAAACTAACGAACCTCAGCCTCTCCGCCGATCTAGTAGGGTTCCTCACCCACCTAAGAGATACTTTGGTTTCTCTATGACAGTGGGAGCGAGGATTTCATTTTACCCCAGCGTTTCCCGAGACCGGAAGGTGTTCCGACGGGTTGTAGTCCTCGCAATGGGGACTGCATACAAAGTAGCTGCTGAGGGACCTTTTGGTGCCACGGCGACCCTATGGGATGGGGTTGTTGCCTGACCAAAATGGTATGACCTAACTAGTTTCGAGCAGGCCATCAGGAGTGGGACTCTGTAAGAATGGCTGGATGATTAGCGATCTGAGATGGAATCCTTATACACCAACAAAGTATGGACTTTGGTTGCTTTATCTGAAGGGTTAAATCCCCATCAGAAGCAAGTATATCTTGAGAAGATTACTTGGTGTACATGGAAAGGTTGAGACTTACAAAGCTATGCTTAAGTCCATCCAGATCCTACTTGCTACTGCTACATACCTTGACTGCGATATCTGGTGGTTGGGTGTCATGACTGCTTTTCTAAAATGAAGTTTTAGAAAAGAGAACGTCTATAAGTACACAGCCAGAGAGCTTCGTAAACAGTGGGAGCAGCGGAAAAGTGTGCAAGATGTTTTATGTGATAAAACAGGCATCGCGGAGTTGGAACATCTGTTTTTGATGTGGTAGTCAAAGGGTTTGACTTCATCAAAATAATAGATGAACCTTGTATATACATAAAAGATAGTAGGGAGTATGGTGGTGATCCTCGTAGAGTACGTGGATGACATACTCCTGATAGGGAAGGAGTTTCCTATGCTACGCTCAGTCAATCTCCTCTTATTATAAATGATTCTCCATATTGGATCAAAGGTGATACCTCCTAAATCCAGGATTTTGGATCTATGAGATAGATCTAAATGGATATTAGGATACTCACTAGTTGTAGTGAAATAGTATCAATTGATCCTGGGGAGAATCACAGCGGAGTTGGAACATTTGTTTTGATGTGGTAGTCAAAGAGTTTGACTTCATCAAAATGGTTGAACCTCGTGGTATGGAGTATGATGGTAATCCTCGTAGAGTACGTGGATGACATACTCTTGATAGGGAAGAGTTTCCTATGATACACTCGGTCAAATCTCCGCTTATCATAAGATTCTCCATATAAGATCAAAATGATACCTCCTAAATCCTGAGCTTTTGATCTATGAGATAGATCTAAATGGATGTTAGGATACTCACTAGATGTAGTGAGATAGTATAAATCGATCTTGGGGAGAATCGCTGGAAAGGTTCCAGGGTGATTAAAGACGACTGAATGTTAGTCGCAGGCATTGTCTTTACCCTCAGTAGAAGGACGGTATATTGGAAGAGTTCCAAGCTAGATACCATGACATAAAGGCAAGATACGCCATTACTAAAGATGCTACAAAAGATAAAGTCTGGATATATATATGTTCGTAAGATGAACTTCGTTCCTACCATTGTGTGACAATGGAGTTGTGGTTTTAGCCAAGGAACAACCGTCCCATCAGAAATCCAGATATATAATTCTTAGGCAGCATCACCTGATCAAAGAGATGGTTGATCTCCAGGGAGATCAAGGTTAGGAGAGTAGATACAGAGGATAACAGAGCGGATCCACTCACTAAGGCTTTATTCCCAGTAGAGACTTTTATGGGATGGTTGAGTATGAGATACTTCAACCACAGCTGATTGATTGGTATGTGATACCACAACAGATGGCCCTAGTGCAAGTAGGGGATTGTTAGTTATATGTGTGCCCTAGAGGCCATTACTGTACATACGATGTATATTGTAGTGGATGCTTGGACATATATAGGGAGGACTTTCTTGCTCGACATGATAGTACGCTATCTGGTTGTACTTTATCTAAACATGTACTCCGATTGTCTCTTTTGTTACATGTTGATAAAGCCCTTAGGATTTGTACTCGACTACTGGGACTATGATGAGATCATACTAGTGGGGCCATAGTAGTCTATGAGTACATCCTATAAACTGTTCCTAGTCGAGGGTGTGTCGAGACAGGGCATCGATACACCAGAGTAGACTAGCGTATACGCATCTTGACCCATATGATGGGCGATGGATGATCCCATATCCATCGGTGTTTGACATCAAGGATGGTGTACGGGTGCTCAGTGGAGACTGGGTACACTGAACGGACTCGCCGAGAACTCCTAGATGGTATATATACCTATTGTCAGATAGCAGTTCTCTGGTGACACTTGTACAGGTTAGTCTGTAGACCCGAGATCGTCATAGAGTCTTGTGTGGTTCCCACTGTGCTTTGATTTCCTCCCTACCACGGCTCTACTAAGTCGTGCAAACAGGTGGATTTTGGGTACAGTCCCGAACATATGGAGACAGTGAGCGATAGGAGGGGTTTCGTCTCTCCCGGTATAGGGGGTTGATGTCGCGCTATGTTTGATCGGCTATAACACCTAAATCCCTGGCCAGGGTTCTCAAGGTTTGCTGATAAGTGTTATCAGTAGTTCCTCGACCAGTTATGAGCCATAAATCAACATGACTTATAAAGTTACCGGGGTCTGACATTTACCACCCCTAGACTGCATATGCGACGTATCAGACGAAGAGACCGGACTGTACGGTAAGTGTTGCTTACAGGCTCGTAAGGGTTGTGATGAGTTCGCTCGTCGGCCACCTTTTTGACAATACCTGGTAGCCCGTTATGTATTGGCTTATACCTCTAACGTGCTAGTGGTTAAATCCACAACTAAGGTGTTGACGAGTCTTTAGAGTTCCCCACATTCTGTTACTCAAGTTTTCGGGCGAAACGATGTAGAGACCGTAAGTTGTTACGGCAGCCGTAAAGTGTTGCGGCAGGTTTTCGATTATGTTCGGTAATTGTTACAGGAATAATAATCGAAAGAACAATACTGGACGGATACCGGTATTATATTATTGGATTAATGGTATTCGTATTTTTCGGAATTCGGATACGGGTATACAGTATACGGTATACGGTATACGAAGGATGGGTATTTTTGTAATTGTTACAAAATACCTTCTAGAAGATGCCACCTCATAATGACATAATAATGACATCATTTATTTTGTGAAAATAAATAAGTGAGGTGTAAATTGAAAAGTATAAGCATGATAGAAGTGGATGTACTAATTAAGCATGATACTTCTTTCATAATGCATGCTTTAATTAGTGCTAAATTCTTTTCTTTCTTTTTTCTATCATGCTTAAACTTTTTAATTATAAATGAAATTATTCTCTCCTCCATTTCTTCTTATAAATACCTTCACATGAGATGTGAAATCAAGGCATTCAATTCCTTAACAAAATTATGATAAGTGTATCATAACAAGTTCATAAGAAGAGAGAAAGAAAAATGATGGTGATCATTCTTCCTAGCTTTAACCCTCACATGAGATGTGAATCAAAAGCTTAGGATTTCAAGTTAATCCAAAACAATTCTACATCAAATCTTGGACGCGTCGGCTAGCCAACTTCGCGCCCGAGTTGCCTCGGCATTGAGGTGGGAGCCCGTAAAAGACGTAGGCGATGTGGTGCCCTTCCGGCGACGAGATGGAGACCGGACATTCCGCGGGACTTCGGGTGGATCATCGTGGACAAGGAAGGCTTCCATCGATCAGTTACAAACTATCATAGTGCCAAGGAGTCACCGAGGAAGATCTACAAATGTTGTAATCTTTCCTCTTAGTGATAGTTTTACAATTGCATGTGATGCTTATTTGTATGAATCCCTAAAACTTCTAGCTACGATTCTCGCCGGGGCTAGCTTAGCACCTCCAAAATTTTGATTATGGTATGGGTGATGCCACCGAACCCTTGACGAGGTGCTAGGCCATCCCTACACTTCTAAGAGGCCGGGCCTCGACTACTGAGGCGAGGCGGCATCGGCGGAGGAATCGAGGGGCATGAGAATTGGGAACGATGGGGGAATAATTTGTGAGAGGGAAAATAATTGATTGGGGGTAATTTTGGGGATATATTTTGTTTTATGGCTCTGAGGTGGTGGGGTCCGTTTTATTTTTGGTTTAGTTACGGATATAACCGTGAACATGTCTTTTGAAACCGTGACTCAAAATAGCTCACGGTGGTAACCGTGATCACTTTCCCATTAATATTAGCCATATTTGTATAGCAGTGATACTGAGATAATTAAGATAGAGTACTAGATTTATATACACATGCAATGTATGTGCATCCTACTCGTGACCTTGTTAAGAAATATGTAGAAGAACTAATATGCTACAAGTTTTTTTGCTTGTGGGAATAGAAAATGCAGCATTATTACATGACGCATTAAAGCATCCTTGGACAATTTCCAACCTTTCTTGAAGTTATTATTTCAAAACATATATAATTTCCTTTTTATAAATTGGTTGAACAAAATAAAAAATAAAATAGCATTTGTTCTAAACTTGCAATAATAATTTTGTGAGGTTGATGATACGTCTTGTATGATTGTTATGATTATTACTTCTAAAATGAAATAATTATTGTAACAAAATTGATTCCATCAAATAATGAAACTATTGATTCCATCAAATAATGAAACTATGTAAATATTTTAATTTATATTTGGGTATATTTTACTAAACGAATCTTGAACTTTCAATGTTTTCTAGCACACTGTCCTTGATTGTTGTATTACTTATAACCACCCTAAACGATTTTACAACTATAGAGTATAACTTTGGTCACGGTTTTAACAAATGTTTGTATAATTAATAAATCAATAAAACAAATGTTTGTATCAAAAAATTAATAATCTATGGTTGTTGGGATGATCCAGCTCTATCGTCCCGTGATCTGAACATACTCCTAGATTCGTCTCGTATTGCCTGCCTGATGGCCTCTGCGTTCGACCGAATCAGCTCCTCGATCTGCGCCTCAAGCGTATCCACCCGCAATTCTGCTGCTTCACCTGATCTTGAAGCCGACGAATCTTCTCCTGCGACACAGCGGCCGTATCTGTCCGCGACTGGGCCACAATGCACTCTTGGACGGATGAACGCCTGGTAAAGTGTTGGTTGGCTCCGAAACTACACCGCGCTCATAGCCACCGATATGTCTGCCGGATATCGAATTTACAACAGGGACAATATCAGTAATCGAGTCGTTGGGGCCAAGTCCTAAGGTGTCCGTCCTCTTCTGGAACTAGGTCAGTGAAGAATATATATATATATATATATATATATATATATATATATATATATATATATATATAAACGTGTTAACTTAAATACAGTATCGACTTAATTATATGAAAATTACCATGTATTCGGCCATGCCCCTATGTAACGTAGACCATTCCCTAGCTGCAGTGTAGTTGGCGGGGTCTTTCTTTTTCTGTGATAAAATTAGGATTTTTTTTAATAAGTATTTTGTGACAAAAGAACATATATTCTTAAATATCGAAATACTCACGAGCTGGTGCTGAGCGCTAACCTGCGACCGCT
This sequence comes from Agapanthus africanus, assembly GCA_030015575.1. Classification (NCBI taxonomy): domain Eukaryota; kingdom Viridiplantae; phylum Streptophyta; class Magnoliopsida; order Asparagales; family Amaryllidaceae; genus Agapanthus; species Agapanthus africanus. The sequence goes on from JASDDO010000024.1 coordinate 180,664,052, forward strand.
TCTCTTGGATCGGGATAGCGCATTCTCTGACGCCGTTGTTCCGGTTCTCTCTTTTGCGAACCGACTCCGCCTTGCAAATATAAACATGACAATATTATATATCATAAAATATGATTTCATGTTATATTATTATATTCTTAAAAATTAAATTTATACCAGAACATCATCGTGCTCGTAATACGTGACCAGCAGTGGCCAATTCTCTCTCGGGACATCCCGAAAAATAGCCTCCATCACCGCTTCCCGCTCCTCCTCAGTCGCCACCGTCCAGGAAATGTAATGATTTTTCCTTACTCCATATCAGCGTCTCCTCTTGATAACATGGCATTCGGATATAACCTGGCCTATGACCAGATGTGCATCGAATGGCGTAGAAATGCCATCCTTACCGATGGCGCCGATAAATCTGTAATGTCCCTAGGTCTGAAATTACAAAAATTTAAATAAGTAAGTGTGTGTGTCTATATATATATATATATATATATATATATATATATATATATATAACGACGATTAAATTTAAATGTATAAAAGGGTATGTGATACCGTGGCCGCTGCAAAAAACTACCGAATATATTCGATCTGGCATGGGTTCAACCTAATATGGAGCGGGTACCTATAGTAGGTACGGATCTTTGCTCCCATGTAATCCACCCACTTGGTCGAGTAATCACTAACGGGCACACCTGACGTGGTCCACTCCAACGTCCATGGAGCAGCACCTGGGGCTGGCCTGGAGGAGGAGGGCCCAGTAGGACCATCATTCTAACACTGGTGGAGCCTGAAAAAAGTTATATATACGGACATAATATTATAATATTTAAAGTATGTATATAGCATTTGACAAATTTAAATTACAATAGTTATTTAAAATATTTAAGAAATAATGAGTATAACTAGCATCCCCGGCGTGCCGCTAGAACCGACGCTAGACCCCGTCCCATCAGTACCATGCATGACTATAAAAAATAAACTGTTAGATAATTCGATAGAATTATTTTAATAGAAAACTAAAAAATGAATAAATAACTATATATAATGTGTAGGAGGAGTAACAGGGGTAGGAGGATCTTCTATCCCTCTAATAGGGATAGGCAGCGGGACTTGTGGCGCTGCGGCTGCTGGGGACGGTGGGGGTCCTGTAGTGGAGGTTCCGGTAGGAAGGGCCATGGTAGGAGGGGTGGTAAGAGGGTCGCCGGTAGGAGGGGAACTAATACGTGGGGCACGGGTAGGGGTTCGCGTCGCTACCGCCACCGCCGCAGGTACTGACATCCCGCCATTCTCGTCTGGATGTCGTTTCCTATGACGTCCAGAGCCGGATCCACTGCCTTCCATCAGGCCCTACATATTTATTTAAATATTAAAAATTTACTTATAATCATTATAAAATTTAAAACATTTAGTTCCATGTCATTACCTAGCACGTTTGTTGGTGCATTAGCTAAAAATTCGTTGGATGGATTATCGAAATCTTGATCCGTGACAATCACCTGGCCGATTTCACGTCTTACTAACGTATTGATGGACGGTGCAGAATAGTTTGGATTGTTCGTACGTTCAATCAAAGGACTGAAACGTGTTATTGCCTCTTCCTCGTCACCCTCATCTTCAAAGATACTCAACGTCGACACATTATAATAATCTCTTGGCTTCCAATGACAAAGAACACTCCTGTCAGCCTTCTTTAGGTTCCGAGAATAATATAGTTGTGTTGCCATCGATGGAAATATAAACTTATCTTATTTGTAGACTGTCCGTTTGGTGTTTACCAAACTGTGTTTGTATTCATCGACCTTCAAACCCCGTTCAGAGTTGGTATCGTACCATCTACATTGGAAAATAAAAAAAGGGGCAGTCTTATGAATGTATGAGATCTCTATAATCTGCTCAAGAACACTGTAGTGGGGATTTCCTCTGTCGTCGGAGGTTGTGACTCCGCTACTTTGCGTAGCTCTAATGCGTTCCGTCCTTTCGATCTCAAATTTGTAGCCGGAAAACCCATACCCGTTGTAAAACGTAGCTGCAATCGATGGAACGATTAAAAGGTCCCGGACCTCTCTATCAATCTGCTCACCACGATTCATTTGTCCGTCGACTTCTTCTTTACTCCAAGTGACGAAAGAACGTCTCTGTTCTTCTTCGATTCTGTCATTCGACCATGTCCTACGATTCGATCTCTTGAGTATAGTTTTGTGCTCTATGTTCGTTAATTTACAGTTATATCAGTTAGATTATACTCTATTTCAAATGGTTTACATGGATGAAATTAGAAAAACTTAATCTGCATATTTAGCAAAACATTCACTGTTTAGCAAGATGAAAGCATGTAAACCGCCAATGATATCGTAAGATATGTTTTTTTGCTCCAATTGGACTGTCAGGAACATGTGGCAGTTTATTCAGTTTCGTCCTGACATCGTCGTTCGGGAAACGAGCACAGAAAGACGTCACTTCTTTCAAGAGATAACCTTTCGCAATCGAATCTTCAGGACGATATTGGTTGCGGATATAGTTTTTTAAAGTTAATAAATATCTGTTGAAAATAATGGATATTAATAATCCACGATAATGTTTTGCAATTTAAATGATTAATAATAAACATTTTCATACCTCTAGATAGGATATATCCAATGGTAATGCACCGGACCGCCAATCTTGATCTCGGTTGCCAAATGGACGGACATGAGAACAATAATGTCGAAAAAGGAAGGTGAAAAGATAGTTTCGAGCATGCAGAGGATCATAGGAATATCTTTTTCGAGCTTGGATATCTCATCGACGTCCACGTTTTTGGAACACGGTTGTTGAAAATACGTGCAAAAGTCGTTAAGAACGAGGCCAACTTCAGATTTTACCGATACTCTCAGGAATAAAGGAAGAAGATGTTGCATCAATATGTGGTACTTGTTGCTCTTGAGTTTTACGATTTTTCCATTTTCTAATTATACCTGTTTGGAAATGTTTGATGAGAAACCAACATGGATTTTCAATTCTTTCAACACCTGCAGAAACCGCCGCTTCTCCTCTTTGTCTAGGTTGTAGATTGCCGGTGGGATCTCATAATAACCTGGTTTACCAGCCATAGGTCGAGAATGCAATTCTTTTTTAATGGACAAAAATCCAAATCCGTCAAATCATGAAGGGCGTTGAGAATGTCCGTCGTTTTTTCATCCTTACAAACCAGAAAATTGATGATGTGTTCAGAGACACCCTTCTCGATATGCATAACATTTAAATTATGGTGGAGCGGTAGATCGGACTAGTACGGAAGTGGAAATGGATCACTTAGCTTCTTCCAATCGGTTTGGCATGATATTGCATCTTTGTTTTGTTTCTTTCCGAATGTGATATTCCGATAACCTCTCCATTGTTACAATATGTCGTTATTGGACAATGGTTTAGGAGGCCTACCGGTCTCCGTCTTGCAATTGAACAATTCTTTATTCTTTCTGAATCTGTGAGTTATAGGAAAGAAACGTCGGTGTCCCATAAACGACTCTTTCCCGCTAAATTTCAAATGTACGACGCTCTTATGGAGAAAGCAAACTTACCTGGAGTTGTCCACCCCAACAACATACCGTAGGTAGGAAAATCATTAATAGTCCACAACAAAGCAGCCCGCATCTGAAAAAATTATTTACCATCTGCGTCATAGGTTCTTATGTCAGGTTCCCACAACAATTTTAACTCATCGATCAAGTGTTGAAGGTAAACGTCGATATTTTTCCCAGGAGATGAGGGACCATCGATTAAAAGTGCTAACGTAAAATAAGACTGCGTCATAGCCCTCCATGGCGGCAGGTTGTATATAGTCACCACAACGGGTCAAGTACTGTGAGTACGCCCGCCGCGAACCATCCCAAATGGACTGAAACCATTGTTCGCAATTCCCAGCCTTACGTTATGAGGTTCTACGCTGAATGAAGGATGTTTTTTATTTAAAACTTTCCACGACATCGAATCTATAGGATGACTCATTTTTCCCTCTTCACGAGGCACTTTATGGTGCCACCGCATTTCAGACGCCGTCTCCTCACACATAAATAACCGTTGCAACCTCAGTATTAATGGAAAATGATGAAGAATCTTTATGGGCACATGACTCGACTTAGGGTCTTTCTTAGGCTTGAATCGGCTGGTCCCGCACACGGAGCAGTTTCTGAGTGTGGCGTGTTCATTCAGGAACAAAACACAAATCATTCTCACATGCATGTATCTTATGATACTTTAGGCTGATATTTGTGATTATCTTTTCGCTTCGTACCAGCTTGGTGGCACTTCATTTCCGTCGGGAAAAGCTTCCTCCAGCCGTTCTTAGAGATCGATAAAAGACTGGTCACTCCATCTATTCTTGCACTTGATCTGGAAGAGATGTACGAAAAATAACAGTTTTGAAAACACTTTGCAATTTGGATATACCGGGATCCTAGAGTCAGCCTTGTACTTCTCCAATAACGAGAGTCCAGTACTTTCCGTATCATAATGAAGATCAGCGGCATTTATAAGCTCATCCATGTCCTCGATCGGCGCAAATACAATATAATCTTTTTCGACGGCTTCTTCTTCTTCAAACCGCCATTCCTCTTCCTCTTCTTTTTCTACTATCCCTTACCACTCTACGGTTTCCATTTTGATGAATTCGTTTTCTATCTCTTGCATTCATGCCCCGTCTCTCGTTACAATGACTTTTCTCCGTGAAGTTCCCACGGAGTGTAATTTCTAACGAAACTATATTTCACGATGTGTAAATCAACTTCTAACTTTTTGATCAATCGCTTGTTCATACACTTAGAGCAAGGACAATAGATTTCATGCTCTTTTGGTCACCCAAGACGTGCTTAGGAAAAATCAGTGAAAAAACTAACACTGTCAACGAAAAAGCGGTTGACTCTCGAGCGAGTTTCAACGCACATCCAACTCTTATCGTGGAGATATGGGAATTCCATATTGGAACAGCCCGGACGAAGTAAGCGTCCTATAGACAAGACGCATCAGATTAAGATTTCTTGACAGATACGCGATAGACGGGATACTAAGAAGCGTTAGTGCTAGGTTTAATTGACGATTTGGTTAATTTAAGTCTCAATTGACGATTTAGCTATAAAAATTATCAAGGACCGAGAGCAAATGCTCACAGGTAGATAGTTGGATTCTTCTTCTAAGAAAGATGATAATGATATTAAATGTTCTATATTGGATGTCGAGGGTAGCGGCTGTCTGAGGTAAGGCACCTATCCCATTAAGAATGTATAAAGTATACACCCATTTACTTGTGCTTTCATCCGTTTCGAGAAAATTTCGGCAGCACCTCCCCACTGTTCTCCGAGTACACTGTAATAGAACATATAATCGTTTCAATGCTGTGAAACACCATTGAAATGAACATCTAATTTATCGTTGTATAAGGAGAACCAGCAGAAAGGTACCACCGATGAAATATCCTGAAACGAATGAAAAACACAAGTGAATACAGGTGTCTGCTTTATACATTCCTAACTTGTCCACACGAGACAAATCTATAAGGTATCATACGATAGAATATTAATTATCGTCACATAGACAACTGTTGGGTTAGCTTAACGCCCGAACCATCAAACCTGGCGGTTTGCGGAACAAAATTTTTCTAGCGTTTCAAAAATGGCACTAGGATAACCCAATAAACCCGGATCTTACCATAAATCTATCTAGCTAAACTAGTAGTGCTATCTACTATGAAAGAAGTCTCACCAAACAATCTAAGTCCTTCGGTCTTCTTTCCTTATCATATGCTCTTAGTGGCCACCTTGAACATGCTTGATCTTCTTTTCCCGCTCCATAGGTTCTCCGGGATCGAGCTTGTTCTCCGGTCCTCCTTTGTCGTAGATGATCCACCCTAGGGATGTGATCCATGGTTCTAGCTCCTAACTAAGTGTCAATAGGAGCAACTAGAGAACTTGGGTTGCTAATCTAAGTTGTCTAGGATGTAGTGAGGAGTTCTATGTGTTCTACTATCTCTATCTTGCCTCTTCACTTGTTTCTTAACTCATGAGAAGGTAGTGAAGAGGAAAATGATGAAGGTGGAGGAAACTCAAGAGGAGGGAGGAGGGTGAAGCAAAAATGGGAGCTCAAGAATAATGAAGCATGCGTGTCAGAGAAAATCAACACCATGGTTTTGTGTATCAATTTCCATAAATAAACAAGTGTAGTCATGCTTCAATAGTAACCAAAAATGAATAAAGAATTCATTTTTCAACTATTGAAGCCATGCCACTCACTATGTCTCCCTCTCCTTAATTTCCACCTCATTTCCATTTATCAATAAATGGAAAAATCCATGATGAGGTGTCCACCTTCTAGAAGGTAATCTGTAATAAAATACGGATTATAATCTGCTGTATATACATATTTACATTCGGATAAAAACATGAATGCCTAAAGAGATAGAATAACACGAATAACGTAATACTATAATATACATATCAAAATACATATATGTAAATTATCAAATCAATACCTGATTTAATAATCCGGCTCAAACCCGAGCCGGCTAGTATTACCAACTGTCCGATCGAAAGTCCGGGTACAAAGTACATCAATCGATCGGAACCCTGCACATATCTAATACGGCTACTACATCATTTCGCCTGAACTAGGGAAACCCTCTGTGTGGGACTCTAAAGACTCGACAGTACGCCGACAGTGAGTTACTGGATAAATGCATAACCACAAGCACGTCAGCAGCACTAGCTGTACGTAATGGCTACCCGGGTACCTGTCGAAAAGGAAGGACGACGACCGGACTGTACGGTAAGTGTTACTGGTTGGATTCACAGGAGTGTGAGCGGGCTTGCTCGTCGATCTTCTGATCGCTCAATACCCGGGTGGCCGTTACGTTTAGCAGACCGCTTGCGGCTTGTGGGTGCTTGATATGATTATCACCTGCTGCCGGCGTATTGACGAGTCTTTAGAGTCCTACAAAGAGGTTTCCTGGCTCAAGCGAAACGAAATAGGAGCGCATATGAGATATGTGCGGGACCGAGAATAATGCGTGTATGTGATACCGTATTCCATTCTCGCGATTTGTAACATTGATCGGTTATATGCGTTATAGCCGGGTTATCGGATCAAGTGTTGATTCGATAAGTTGTTACTATTGATATTAGTCGGTTATATGCGATATGACCGGGTCGTTAAATCAAGTGTTGATTTAATGATTTAATGTATAATTATATATTTGATATATTACTTTGTATTAACTAGTATTGGTTCACTTTAAATGGATTTTCTCACTTGGATGTACAAGTTGTATATGTGATATACTTTTTGTGCAAATTGATTGTATCATGTTTGATGATACATGATAGTTTGGTGTATGGTTTAAACCATGGTTGGTCAATGGTTAGGGTTTCTTTTGCTTCATTTACTTGTTTATTTATTCATTTATTTATCCATTTTGTTTATTTTAGCAAAAGAAATTGATGAAGAGAAAATGGTGGCTTTCTTTGTTTGTTTTTGAAGCTTCTTGAAGGTTTGACCTAGTGACCATTTTGTCTTCATGTTTAACCCTAACCCTTCCAATTAACCACGGTCTATTCTCTACACCTAATCATGGTTGCCATATGATAAGTATTGATTTTATTATTCATTTAGAAAAAACTTATGATATATTCTTTCTTCTTCTTCTTCTTCTTCATCTTAAACAAGAAGAAAGCTTTCTATTTCAATGGCAACTTGAGCATATAAGTGAGAAATCCAATTCTAAAGTGAACCCACCTCCTATTTCTTCATCCTCTACCTCTTGCCAAGTAGTAGAGTGTGTTTCCTTCACAAGTTTTCTTGACTTGGTGAAGTTGGAGCTTGATCTAGCGATGCCTCGACGTAGATCATCTTCGGCATCGTCGTCGATGACCTAGCCCGCTTTTTTCTCCGATGAAGCCGACGCTAGAGCCCAAGATCCGATTTGTACAGTGAGGAGACTTCATCGCGGAGCCATGGAGGTGGAGAACCGGATCTACAAAGGTTGTATTTCCGTTTACCTTTTAGTTAAGTTGTCAACTAGTTTCTTTTTCGCCTAAACTTCTAGCCAACGATCTAGTCTAGGGTTTCTCGGCACCGTAATTTTTGAAATTGGCATGGTTGATGCCTTGTGAGACCTCTTGAGAGTGCCTAGGAACCCTACAGTGGTATCAGAGCCTAGCTAGAGCCTTAGGCGAAGTCTAGACGACGTTTGAAACCCGATCGAACCGAAACCCTAATTCCCGAGATGCTCTCTGGACTTTTTTCAAAAACTGGGTTTTTTCCAGATTAAAAATGCTTAAAAAATTCAGCAGGGAATTATAAGAATTACGGTGCAAAATTTATCCCATGATCTGTTAAAAGAGCGGCGGAACCGCGGCAGAAGCCTGGCTTCTGCGGCGGTTCCGCGGCCAAAAGATGACATCATCCATCCAATTTTGCACAGTAATTTGTTAATTGGGGTGCTGAGTTTTCTGGGATTTTTTAATCTGAACTCAAGAGTTGAGTTTTCTGGGGTGTTTTGGGGCTTAGATGATTCAATCGGATTATCAGATTTTGTCTATGTGGCTTTCCGGATATTTTAGAATATGTTGAAAAGTTCGACCGGATATAAATACCCATCTTTTTCCCTGCCGGGAAATTTCCAATTGTTGGACTTTTCCGTAGTTTAATGACGTTCTAAGTAGTGCAAGTAACGCGATGGTCCCTCTAGAAGACAACAAACCTTAACTCGATTATGTGACCGTCTTGAACTGCCCTTTGAACCTTCGGGTTTGGGGCAGTACAGCGTGCCACATGTGAGGCGTTACCTTGACCCTTCTACGGCTGGACCGTTGGTACTGAGGTATGAACTGGATGTTTTTAAACTTGTTTCATGTGTTGAGCTGTTTCGGGAAAACTTGGGTGTTTGACTGTTCGATCGAAAAGTTTAACATTTTCTGTTTATCTGGAATGTGATACAATAATTGGAATTCACAAATAGTTATGAGATAACTGAATGAATGTTATAAACACAGCACTTTAGTCTCACTTGATCGGTTGCCACGGAATTTTGATGTGATCAAAAGTCCGTCGCAATCACGTAGCGTACGCGGATACTCGCCGGGTAAACTTAATAGACAGCCTCACTCCATTGCCCCGACCAAGTGACTGTAGGAGAACCCCGTCGCCGAAAGCATCCGTTCGGGTGCTCGCGGCAGCGGTGTTCCGCCTTGGTGCACTTTATCGACGGCGTCGGGGGTGCGGCCGCCTACTGAAGTTTGCGACGAGCATTCGATCTGAATGTCGGGAATCTTGTTGAATTGCCCGACTTGATATTGAAAAGTGTTTTCAATAATGAGACTAAAATGCGGGGTTTATAATTGTTAGGCATGCGATGTCTAAGTAATTCATTTGGTCAGGCATGCGATGTCTGAAGAGATTGCGGATTTCAACTGTTGTAGTTTTACACTTTCTTTTCTGTGACCGTAAGTGTAATATGTGATATCGCCGGTTTCGTTGCTATATGTCAACGACAATTGGGATGCGCATATTTACTTACGTTGATGACATGTGATGTTATGTGTTGCTGGATATGTTATATTGGATCGTCGTGTTCGAATAGCCGGGGTTTTTTTTATGTGAGATGAGTGTTTTTCATTTTCATTCATGTAAAAACTTGTATGTAATATTCTTTTATTGGGGCACTTCCAGGTTGCGGAAGTTGTCACCGTTGTTGTATATTATTTACTTTTCCGCACTAAGATAGACCCAAGGAGGAGGGCACAAGTAACCGGGTTCTGGAGTCCAGTGGGAGACCAACTCGAGGAGTCGAGTCCGGGTCTCCTAACTCTAGAATTGGTAGGGTTGCTTGCCGCTCTCGTAGGGGTCTAGGGGTGTGGGTTTGGTTATTCATCACGACCGTGGAATCCGTGTTTTATACTGGCTCGTATTGAAAACACGGACGTCCTAGTATATCCAATATTTCATATGTTTCTTCTGCTGCGATATCTGTGATGTGATCATGTGATGTTCTGTGATAGATACTATATATAGTATATATGATATATTATATAGGCGTTACTTATGTTTTACACCCGCGCTAGCCCTGCCCCGCTCTGCTGTTAGTTACCTAACCTAACGGTGCACGAGGGGATATCGAGGCGAATGCGGATGGCATAAGTGTACGTCGTATTTATCTGTGATGTTTAGGTAATTTAAATGATGGGACTTCATTAATGAGATTAATGAAATAGAAGAAACCTAAGATGTTGTAGAATCGAATTTCAAAATAAAACAGGTAGCTACAGTTCTTGCTTTCCACAGCGGTATATATGATATATCCTGCACCTTATTCGATGAGGAAAGGACCGAGATCCCTTCACCGGGAGTGACTCCTTTAGCAATAACTGGCAGATGCTACACACTCGGTTTGTCTTTTGATTGCTTTTAAGTGTTTTTGCTTTGCACAGTGATATATGTGATATATCCAGCACCTCATTCGACGAGGAAAGGACCGACGATCCCTTCACCGGGAGTGACTCCTTTAGCAAAACTAGAAAAGCCTCAAAAGTACTCCATTTTAAAATCATTTGATTCTACAACGATATCAAGTTCATTACGCAATAGGTTTTCAGAAAAACCTGTCGTAGCCCTCTGTCATTTCAGATAAGTAGTTGTCACGCCCCGCTTCCCAAAATACGGAAAACGAGGGATGACTAGGCCAGCCATGCTCCTACGGTCAAGAAATCATCCCACCGTAGTCACACTTCGGCTTCTAGCACTACATGGTAATCAGTAAATAAAGCACAGTATTAAAGGAATCACATCACTAATTTATTACATTAAAATTTCATTGTTCACAGATCACAGATAATAAGAAAGATAACTAACCAAGTTCAATCTCACAATCTCTCTTATGGAAAGCAGTAAATGAAGAAGGTACACCAAACTATATCTCCGTGAACTCAAAGGATAGATCCGTCTCCGGTGCTGGTCCTCCCGCGGAATCTGAGCATGCATACTCAGGTCGTCAGAGCGACACAAATAATAATATCATTACAATCAGATGCAACAGGTAAATAAGGTAATACTGGTATGAGAATAATGCAAGTAATCACTATGTCACAATATGATGCAGAATATGTTATGTGTCCCTATCGGTCTCTAGGTCATGTTTGAAATCAAATAGTGGAAGGAGAATCATGTTTAACAGGAGTCTCGTACATACCCGAGACAACGGCCCACATGCCCGGGACATAACCCTGTCAGCCGGATCGCTAGATCCTGTCCTACACGTATAAGTATCACAGTTCGAATGATCATCCTCTAATCACGGTCCCGCTAAATATGATACTCTTTCCACTTTGATTTCCCCTTTTTCCCCCAGGTTACACTATTTATGATATTGGTCTAGTTGTGTACGAGTATACCAATGACACGGTTTCATCACTATCCACTGTATCAATCACTGTCATGAATGTTCACTTTCCATTGGTGTACTCGTCACTCCTAAATCAACATCCATCACTCACGATAATGCAATGTCCACACGCACTAACACTGTGTAAATGACAAGGATATGATATATGTATTGTAAACTACCAAATAAGCTCGGTATGTTATGAATTAATATGCATGTCACGAACCAAAATGAATTACACAAATTAATATGTTACGAATTCAGCAAACATGATGTAGGTAAGATATATAGAACAATCAGTCAGGAATTCATCAAATTTTGTTTCAGTTCGATCGGAGTTTCGGTTTTCAAGATATAACTGTTTCAGTTTAAGTGTTCGCAGCTGGAATTTCAATTTCAGAACTGAACGTCTGTTTCGCGACACGAATTGCGCCCAGTTGGGCTCAGAATTTAGCGATGTCATAGTTAAATGAAATTTAGGGTTTTCGATAAAGTATTCAACGCAACCGACGGATCTTCAATCGCATCTTTACGTTAAAAGTTATACACAGTTTAATCTCAAATGTCATTTCAGAAAGTGTTCTGGACAGCTTTACGTTCTGCCCTTTTAAAATAAGTTTAAAATAACAAACGGCGATGAATCGGAATGAAACCACTTGTTTTCTCTCACTAACAGGAATATATTATAACTAATGTAAAGTTCCATATCACAAGATTTCAGGAAACACGGGGACGCAGGCCTTTAGACAGAACACCCTAATCAGAAACATTCTGGACTGCTGTCCAGAGTCATGTTCCGATCCAATTATCTTCAGAGTTTCAGAACAGAAAACATTAAAATTCTACATAGTATTAAAGTACGTCGAGTCGTCTTCGATTTAAGCCCTCGAACGCATCTTTCCAATATGTGTATGATTTATGGTGATTTTATTCGTTTTCAGTTACGAGGGAAATTCCAGTTTTAACGACATGTTTGGGGGTATCGATTTTCGTTACAAACAATCGCGTTTTTCAGCAAATTTCACACATGTTATATATCATTCAAAGGGCCAACAGAAAGTATCGGTTGCCGTCAAATTAGACATTTTTTTTCTATTAGTAATTAACATCGAGCACTTATGTTTTAACACGTATAGGAAATCGGAAAGCTTGTAAATTACATAATCTAGGTGGGTTACACTATTATTATAGCATGAAGCAAGTAAATACTTTCCTGGAGAACGCCTCGGTGTCGTATGGCAGCAGTGGCGTCGCGAACGCGCGATATACGCCACGTATCGGATTCCCGCGAGCCTCGATCTAGATGTGGATCTCGCGTCGGGTTCCCGGAGTCGTCTTTGTGCCTGTTGGAAGTCTAGAATGGTGCTCTGTAGGTCTCTCGAGGTGTGTTGGGGTTGCTGACGGTCGACGTCGTTGCTCCGGCGACGCACAGTGCAACCCACAGTGATAAAATGTTTGCTAATTGGGTTTTGGAGTTTTTGAAGAAGGGAATAGGTTAGTCAGTGGGCGAGGGTCGTGGTGATGGTGATGATGCTGAGGAGGTGGAGGTCGTTGGGAGGGTCGGCGATGTGGTGGGGAGTTCGCCGGCGTCGAGGGTATAAGGTGATGACTCGAGCTCGGCTGAAATGGGTTGTGTGCAGGGGATATTTGAGAGGGCTCGGTTTGAAGAATGATGAAGTCCTAGAGGGAGAAGAGAGTGGGTCATCGATGGTTGTCGAGGTGTTGTCGAGGTGTGGTCGAGGTGTGGTCGCCGTCGATGGGGCGACGAGTGGTCGGGCAAAATGGGTTCGAGAGGAATTTGGGTGCTCGGTGGATTTGAAGAGTGATGAGAGTCAGGAATTTTCCAAGAAGAAAGAGAAGAGAGAGGTGAGGTTGTGATATGGAACGGCGGCAACGGTACTGCGTGGGCGTGGGCGTGAGCGACGGCGGAGGAGGCGGGTCGCGCGCGCAGTTAAGGGGGTAGCCGTTGGAAATTTGAAGAGGGAAGAAGAACAGTGAGGGTCGGGTCGGGTCTGAAGCAAGGGAATTGGGCGTGGGCTGCAGGGAGTGGGCCGCGAAAAGAATTCATTTTTCTTTAAAAAATCTCGTGGGCTTCAGAAAGTAACGGGCCGGTAAAAAAAAAATTAGTTCTCAAAAAGAGATGGGCTGAGATAAGGAATGGGTTGGGTTTGTTTAAAATATTCCTTTCTTTTTACAAAAAAACGAAATGGGCTGAGGGCAGAGACAGGCCGGCTCAAAAATTTGGTTAAAAAATTTATTTAAAGATGGGATGTGGGCTGGTGGGTTTAAGAAATTAGTTTGTTAGTTTAAATTCGGCTTTTTGGGTTGTTGGGAAAAATTTTTAATACTGGAATTCAAACTACTACCTTCTACAGAATAATTACAAGGAAAAGTAAATTTCGAGAATTTGGAAAAATACAAAGAAAATTCTTGTAGATGGAGAACGGGGATTTACATCATACCCCCCTTAACAAAAATTTCGTCCTCGAAATTTGATAAGGACACAAGAATACAATGTACTAAACAAAGAGATGTGGATAACGATCACGGATATCTTCTTCCCGCTCCCAGGTGGATTCTTCTGGGGAACGACCGCCCCAAGACACTCGGACTAACGGAATAACCTTATTCTTCAGCACTTTCTCTCTGCGGTCGAGAATGGTAGTAGGCTGCTCCTCGTATGCCAGATCAGTCCCCAAAACTAATTCTGAATGGTCCAGAACATGGTTCTCATCTCGAACGTAACGCCGCAACTGTGACACATGGAAGGTATTGTGCACACCAGCTAGCGATGGAGGCAAGGCAAGTCGATAGGCCACCTCTCCTACTCGCTCTAGTACCTCAAAAGGTCCAATAAAACGGGGACTAAGTTTTCCCCGACTTCCGAATCTGATAACTCCACGTGTAGGGGAAATCTTCAAGAATACATGATCTCCAACTCCGAACTCAAGTGCCCTTCTGTTGGTATCTGCCCAACTCTTTTGTCGATCCTGAGCCGTCTTAATACGCTGCCTGATCATTTGGACCTTGTCCACTGTCTGAACAATGAGTTCGGGGCCCAGTAATCTTCGTTCTCCCACATCATCCCAACATACTGGTGATCGACACTTACGCCCATATAGCGCTTCGAAAGGAGCCATCTGAATACTAGCCTGATAACTATTGTTGTAAGAAAACTCGACTAGATGCAGATGGTCCTCCCAGGAACCCTGAAAGTCCAACATACAGGCTCTCAACATATCCTCAAGCGTCTGAATTGTACGCTCGGATTGTCCATCCGTCTGTGGGTGATAAGCTGTGCTGAATTTAAGGCGGGTTCCCAAACTCTCCTGTAAGCTCTTCCAAAAGTGCGACAAGAATCTCGTGTCCCGGTCTGACACAATGCTGACTGGAACACCGTGAAGTCGCACAATCTCCTGCATATATCTTTCTTCCAGTGATTCTGTCGACTGTCCCACTCGGAAAGGTAGAAAGTGTGCAGCTTTTGTGAGGCGATCGACGATAACCCAAATAGCATTATTGCCTCTAGGGCTCCGTGGTAAGGCCGTCACAAAATCCATAGTAATGTGCTCCCACTTCCATTCAGGTATCGGCAATGGTTGTAATAATCCTGCTGTTCTCTGATGTTCCGCCTTCACCTGCTGACATACCAAGCATCTGGATACGAACCTCGCAATTTCCCGCTTCATTCTGTTCCACCAAAAGTGCTGCTTTAGATCCTGATACATTTTTGTACCTCCTGGATGCACAGAATAAGCTGAACTGTGTGCTTCAGCCAAAACTTCTTCTCGTACATCTCCTTTAGGTACGCAGAGTCTGCTACCGAATCTCAAAGAGCCATCTTCATGTATAATCAAATCCGTTCTCAGTCCAGCATCCACTTGCTCTCTGAACTTTTGTAATCGGGGATCATCCGCTTGTGCAATCTTGATGCGATCCACTAGGGAAGATTGCACCTGTAGCTGCCAAAATTGACTGAGTGCGTTCGGAGTAATGACCTCAAGTTCAAGTCTCTGGAAATCCTCAATAATACTCCTCTGACCGGTCAACATCATGACCGCTGGTTTGCGACTGAGTGCATCTGGTACAACATTGACCTTCCCCGGGTGATATTGAAGGTCCAAGTCATAATCTGCCATCAGCTCTAGCCATCGGCGCTGCCTCTTGTTTAGTTCCTTCTGGGTGAAAACATACTTCAAACTTTTATGATCCGTGTAAACCTCCACTTTCTCACCCAAAAGATAGTGCCTCCAAATCTTCAGTGCAAAGACTACCGCGGCTAACTCCAAGTCATGCGTGGGGTAGTTCTTCTCGTGGTTTCTCAGTTGTCGAGAGGCGTAAGCAACCACTCGGCCGTGTTGCATCAAAACACAGCCTAAACCCTTCCCCGAGGCATCACTGTGTATCACCAAACCACCGGAATTTTCTGGTACTGTAAGTATAGGTGCTGTGGTTAACTTCTGCTTTAGTGTGTCAAATGCCTGAGTGCATTCCTCTGTCCATGTAAACGGCACGTCCTTCCGTGTCAGCCTCGTCAATGGTTCCGCGATCCTTGAGAAATCTTAGACGAACCTCCGATAATAACCTGCCAATCCCAGAAAACTCCTGATCTCAGCCACTGACTTCGGCGTCGGCCAATCTCTGACAGATTCTATCTTTGCCGGGTCCACCGAGATGCCTTCGCCCGAAACGATATGTCCCAAAAACTGAACCTTGTCAAGCCAGAACTCACACTTGCTTAGCTTCGCATACAGCTTCTCTTCCCGAAGAATTTGTAAGACTGTGCGTAAGTGTTCAGCGTGCTCCTCCTGAGTCTTCGAGTAGACAAGTATGTCGTCGATAAACACAACTACAAACGCGTCCAAGTATTTTGCGAACACCCTGTTCATTAAATCCATGAATATTGCTGGGGCATTGGTAACACCGAACGGCATCACAAGGAACTCGTAATGTCCGTATCGGGTCCTGAAAGCCGTCTTGCATACATCCTCAGCTGCTACTCTGATTTGATGATATCCAGAACGGAGGTCCAACTTCGAGAAAACCTTGGCTCCACTTAGCTGATCAAATAGGTCGTCAATGCGCGGTATTGGGTACTTGTTCTTTATCGTGACCTTGTTCAGCTCCCGATAATCTATACACATTCGCAGCGATCCATCCTTCTTCTTTACTAATAGGACTGGTGCACCCCACGGTGAAGCGCTTGGTCGAATAAATCCTTTCTGCAAAAGTTCTTCAACCTGCTTCTTCAATTCCGCCAACTCAACTGGTGCCATTCGGTATGGGGCCCTGGATACTGGGGCCGTACCTGGAATCAAATCGATTGAGAACTCCAAAATTCGAGGTGGTGGTAGACCTGGTAAATCCTCGGGAAAAACGTCCAGAAAGTCCCGAACAATTTCTGGGGGTGGGCTCCTATCAATCTCCATAGCTGTCAGCTCCTTAGGCTTTGCTCTGTATTTAGCTGGCTCCAAAGATTCGCTTCCGCCCTCGAAAATAAACTCCGGGTGATTGGGAATGCGGAAAATCACATTCCTTGCACGACAATCGATTACAGCATGAAAAGTGCTCATCCAATCCATCCCAAGAATTGCGTCGTAACTGCCTGTCCCAATTAGGAGGAAATTCGCATAGAATTCCCTGCCACACACTACAACCGGGCATAATCTACATTCTCGGCTAGATATAATGATGCCATTACCCGTATGAATTTCCTATCCCTTGGTTAGTGGTTCATGTGGTATTGAGTGTGTATTTGTGAAATGCTCAGACAAGAAACAATGCGATGCTCCCGAATCAAAAGGTACTCTAGCTGGTAAGGAATGCACGAGTAGAGTACCTGTAACCACATCTCCTGCTGCTTCCGCCTGCTCGGCGGTCAAGGTGAAAGCCCGTCCCTGACCGCGACCTGTAAATGGTTGCCTCTGCTCCTGTGGCCTCTGCTGTGACGGTCCAGACCCTCCCTGTATTTCTGCTTGCTCAGGACAGTTGTTAATCCTGTGTTGACTGGAACCGCAAATTAGGCACTGTCCCTTGGCACAGCGACAGTCCTTCTGAGTATGTCCTCCTCTACCGCAATAGCCGCAAGTTACGCCCTGTCTCTGGGGGCGATGCTGTGGTACAAACGGGCGCTTCATTTGCGTCGTCCCTGCTCTATGAACCGGTATAGCTCCTCGAGAAGGCGTGTGGGTACGTGCTGGGACGACTGGGGGTCTTCTGAACTTGTTAATCAATTGCTCCTGAACTCTCGCCGCGTTGAGTACCTGTGCGAAAGTCTGTAGATCTAACGATGCAATCAGCTGCTGCAACTCAAAATCTAACCCCTGAAGGAAACGTCTGGCCCTGGTGACTTCTGATTCGACCATGTATGGAGCAAAGCGGCTCAGACGGTTGAACTCTGCCGCATAAACGTCCACTGGGCGTCCATTCTGCTTTAAAAGAATAAACTTCTCCTCCATTTCTGCCTTGGCGGTGGGAGGAAAATAATGATCTAAGAAGCACTCCTTAAACTTGCTCCATTCGATCTGCCCTTCAAGTCTGCTTTCTTCTACCGACCACCATGTACGAGCCTCGTCTTTTAATTGTATCTTTATCACATCCACTATGTCTTCCTCTGGAATCCTGGCAGCTGTCAGTAAATTTTCCATGTTTACCAGCCATTGTTCAGCCTCAAGGGGTTCAGCTAGCCCTGTGAACGCAGCTGGGTGTAACCGTCGGAAGTCTGATACGGTACCAGCCCTAGCCTGATATGCTGGGGGAACAACACTCTCGGGGGTAGTAATAAGTGCGGAGGGTCCTCCTGCGGCGGTAATCGCCCTGAGTCCTTCGGTAAGCAAATCAGTCTTCCTCTCCTGAGCTTCCGCGAGAGTGGTCAGTGCACTGAGTATTCTTTCCGTGCGGTCCTGAGAGCTGGAGTCCGAGGAGGGGTCGTTCGGGGACGTCATATCACTGGAAGATTCAAAAGAATAGGTTCAGATTCAAGGATAGAAATCAAGGGTAGTGAAACAAGAATAACGTAATATTGCATGGTTAATGTTATCCCTTGATACTAAACACGGGCTCTGATACCAACTAAACCATGTCACGCCCCGCTTCCCAAAATACCGAAAACGAGGGATGACTAGGCCAGCCATGCTCCTACGGTCAAGGAATCATCCCGCCGTAGTCACACTTCGGCTTCTAGCACTACATGGTAATCAGTAAATAAAGCACAGTATTAAAGGAATCACATCACTAATTTATTACATTAAAATTTCATTGTTCACAGATCACAGATAATAAGAAAGATAACTAACCAAGTTCAATCTCACAATCTCTCTTATGGAAAGCAGTAAATGAAGAAGGTACACCAAACTATATCTCCGTGAACTCAAAGGATAGATCCGTCTCCGGTGCTGGTCCTCCCGCGGAATCTGAGCATGCATACTCAGGTCGTCAGAGCGACACAAATAATAATATCATTACAATCAGATGCAACAGGTAAATAAGGTAATACTGGTATGAGAATAATGCAAGTAATCACTATGTCACAATATGATGCAGAATATGTTATGTGTCCCTATCGGTCTCTAGGTCATGTTTGAAATCACAAAGTGGAAGGAGGATCATGTTTAACAGGAGTCTCGTACATACCCGAGACAACGGCCCACATGCCCGGGACATAACCCTGTCAGCCGGATCGCTAGATCCTGTCCTACACGTATAAGTATCACAGTTCGAATGATCATCCTCTAATCACGGTCCCGCTAAATACGATACTCTTTCCACTTTGATTTCCCCTTTTTCCCCCAGGTTACACTATTTATGATATTGGTCTAGTTGTGTACGAGTATACCAATGACACGGTTTCATCACTATCCACTGTATCAATCACTGTCACGAATGTTCACTTTCCATTGGTGTACTCGTCACTCCTAAATCAACATCCATCACTCACGATAATGCAATGTCCACACGCACTAACACTGTGTAAATGACAAGGATATGATATATGTATTGTAAACTACCAAATAAGCTCGGTATGTTATGAATTAATATGCATGTCATGAACCAAAATGAATTACACAAATTAATATGTTACGAATTCAGAAAACATGATGTAGGTAAGATATATAGAACAATCAGTCAGGAATTCATCAAATTTTGTTTCAGTTCGATCGGAGTTTCGGTTTTCAAGATATAACTGTTTCAGTTTAAGTGTTCGCAGCTGGAATTTCAATTTCAGAACTGAACGTCTGTTTCGCGACACGAATTGCGCCCAGTTGGGCTCAGAATTTAGCAATGTCATAGTTAAATGAAATTTAGGGTTTTCGATAAAGTATTCAACGCAACAGACGGATCTTCAATCGCATCTTTACGTTAAAAGTTATACACAGTTCAATCTCAAATGTCATTTCAGAAAGTGTTCTGGACAGCTTTACGTTCTGCCCTTTTAAAATAAGTTTAAAATAACAAACGGCGATGAATCGGAATGAAACCACTTGTTTTCTCTCACTAACAGGAATATCTTATAACTAATGTAAAGTTCCGTATCACAAGATTTCAGGAAACACGGGGACGCAGGCCTTTAGACAGAACACCCTAATCAGAAACATTCTGGACTGCAGTCCAGAGTCATGTTCCGATCCAATTATCTTCAGGGTTTCAGAACAGAAAACATTAAAATTCTACATAGTATTAAAGTAAGTCGAGTCGGCTTCGATTTAAGCCCTCGAACGCATCTTTCCAATATGTGTATGATTTATGGTGATTTTATTCGTTTTCAGTTATGAGGGAAATTCCAGTTTTAACGACATGTTTGGGGGTATCGATTTTCGTTACAAACAATCGCGTTTTTCAGCAAATTTCACACATGTTATATATCATTCAAAGGGCCAACAGAAAGTATCGGTTGCCGTCAAATTAGACATTTTTGTTCTATTAGTAATTAACATCGAGCACTTATGTTTTAACACGTATAGGAAATCGGAAAGCTTGTAAATTACATAATCTAGGTGGGTTACACTATTATTATAGCATGAAGCAAGTAAATACTTGCCTGGAGAACGCCTCGGTGTCGTATGGCAGCAGTGGCGTCGCGAACGCGCGATATACGCCACGTATCGGATTCCCGCGAGCCTCGATCTAGATGTGGATCTCGCGTCGGGTTCCCGGAGTCGTCTTTGTGCCTGTTGGAAGTCTAGAATGGTGCTCTGTGGGTCTCTCGAGGTGTGTTGGGGTTGCTGACGGTCGACATCGTTGCTCCGGCGACGCACAGTGCAACCCACAGTGATAAAATGTTTGCTAATTGGGTTTTGGAGTTTTTGAAGAAGGGAATAGGTTAGTCAGTGGGCGAGGGTCGTGGTGATGGTGATGATGCTGAGGAGGTGGAGGTCGTTGGGAGGGTCGGCGATGTGGTGGGGAGTTCGCCGGCGTCGAGGGTATAAGGTGATGACTCGAGCTCGGCTGAAATGGGTTGTGTGCAGGGGATATTTGAGAGGGCTCGGTTTGAAGAATGGTGAAGTCCTAGAGGGAGAAGAGAGTGGGTCGTCGATGGTTGTCGAGGTGTTGTCGAGGTGTGGTCGAGGTGTGGTCGCCGTCGATGGGGCGACGAGTGGTCGGGCAAAATGGGTTCGAGAGGAATTTGGGTGCTCGGTGGATTTGAAGAGTGATGAGAGTCAGGAATTTTCCAAGAAGAAAGAGAAGAGAGAGGTGAGGTTGTGATATGGAACGGCGGCAACGGTACTGCGTGGGCGTGGGCGTGAGCGACGGCGGAGGAGGCGGGTCGCGCGCGCAGTTAAGGGGGTAGCCGTTGGAAATTTGAAGAGGGAAGAAGAACAGTGAGGGTCGGGTCGGGTCTGAAGCAAGGGAATTGGGCGTGGGCTGCAGGGAGTGGGCCGCGAAAAGAATTCATTTTTCTTTAAAAAATCTCGTGGGCTTCAGAAAGTAACGGGCCGGTAAAAAAACAATTAGTTCTCAAAAAGAGATGGGCTGAGATAAGGAATGGGTTGGGTTTGTTTAAAATATTCCTTTCTTTTTACAAAAAAACGAAATGGGCTGAGGGCAGAGACAGGCCGGCTCAAAAATTTGGTTAAAAAATTTATTTAAAGATGGGATGTGGGCTGGTGGGTTTAAGAAATTAGTTTGTTAGTTTAAATTCGGCTTTTTGGGTTGTTGGGAAAAATTTTAAATACTGGAATTCAAACTACTACCTTCTACAGAATAATTACAAGGAAAAGTAAATTTCGAGAATTTGGAAAAATACAAAGAAAATTCTTGTAGATGGAGAACGGGGATTTACAGTAGTAGTTAGTATTCGTGCTGCGTTTGTTGGCCTGCGTCAAGGCGTAGTGTGCGGTAGCTAACTAGTATTTATCTGCTTATGCATATGATGCAGATTGGATTAGGGTAGTCGTGCGACTTTGTTGGCCTGCGTCAAGGGTCGTGCGGGTGGGTTTAATTCAATCAAGAAATGACGGGTTGAACTTGACTAGCGCACTATGGTTTGTTGGCCTGCGTCAAGGTCATAGGACGCTAGGGGCAAAATATTATCGGGAATTTCAAGTGTTGAAATTTGCAATGAGATTGCATACCTTCTATGAGATAGTTGGATCCCGATACCCGCTGCGAGTAAGAGTTACTCCTGGGAGAGTTTTATACATTACAATTAGCCGATCAAGTAGGTGTCTAGAAAGGTGTCAACGGGTTACGCCTCTGGAAAAACGAGGTTTACATTAATTAGGTTCGTGCGAAAGCACGGGGGACCTCCCTCAAAGTACCGACACTGGCCTGGCTGAAAGATTGGCGAACTTACAGTGTGTAATTAATCCCGGCTAGTCTTTCCTTTTAGGGTTTGAAGGAAGATTTGATAAAAAGCAGTGGGAGCCATCATGATTAGATAAAATAATAACCAATCTGATCTTGCAAGAGCGCACGCTGAGTGTTTTCTTCTCTCTCTCTCCAGGTAGCGACCATATCACGCCTTAATCAAGATAATAATACGGATTATTGACCGAACCCGCTTGTTATACTGAGCTGGGGAACGTTGGTCCCGCTCCACCTTATAATTGTTATAAGACAGAGCAGGAAATTGGGGAATACCAGATTTCCCGTGCCGTCCAAACGAAGAGAGTGCATGCTGATGCATCATCTTCGGGTGTGTTAAATACAAAGAATCGTTTCTCTGTATCCTCTACGTCCTGGGTATGTGATACCAAATCAGGATCCCAGATATTTAATCTGTTACATAGGGCTACAGAAGGTAGAGAACTGAGAACGGGTGATAAGTTTCATGAGGCAGAAAATGGGGCAAGAGTTGCAGCCAAGTCTGTCGGTCACTGTCACCCTGTATTACCAATACAATGATTCTGAACGAATGTTATTAGATACCGAACCTGATATACAAAATCATATCACTCTCTTTATTAGTAAAGAAATGATAAAATTTTGTATTGTTGGATAATGTTTTGAATATTTCCTATATCAAAAGTTGATCGGTTCAGGCACGTTATCTAAAAGCATTGACGCTCTAAATCAAACTACAGTTCTTAGTATACGGATCACACACAAGAGGAAGAGTTCAGAAATGAACGAATTCTTCTTGAGGCATTGTAGACTAGGTCATATCAATGCGACCCGACAGGCTGAAGTTACATATAGATGCATATTTAAATCAGTTTGAATTTACATCTTGTGAAACTTGCCAGTCATGTCACAAAGATATAATGACACCAGCTCTGTTTATTGGAAACAGAGAAAGAGTTAGTAAACTCTTGGGACTGATACATGATGATGTATGTAAGGTCTCCTGTCTACACATGCCAAGACTGGTTCTTTGTACTTCATTACATTCTCTGATGATCTTTCGAGATTCAGACCTATGTTCCTGTTGAAACACAAGTCCAAACCTTTTGAGATATTCACAGAATATAAGCGAGAAGTAGAGAACCAAAAAGGGTAAAAGTATTATGTCCTTTGATGCGATCAGGGAGGAGAATATTCGAGCACGGAATTCCTGAATTATTCTAAAGGAGAATGAGTTTCTCTCTCAGGATTACTCCTCCGTATACACCATAGCACGATGGTAGATCGGGGCGGAGCAATCACACCCTATATGATAAGGTGTGCTCTATGATGAGTACTACTGAGTTACCTATTTCCTTTTTGGAAGTAATGCGCTTGAGAAGCTGCATACCTATTGAATAGGGTTCCAATCAAATCAGTTGCCTACCATTTCATATGCGATATGGAAAGGGAAGAGCCTATGTCTTAAGCTAGTTAAGATTTGGGGTTGTCCGGCCTATGTCTAAAAGCAAAATCCGGACAAGCTCGAGGCAAGGTCAGTTATGTAGAACTGGAAGTGTTTCAGCTATACAAACTACAACAAATGATTTGGTAGAACCGAAGGATTCAATAGTAACCAACGAACCTCAGCCTCTCCGCCGATCTAATAGGGTACCTCACCCACCTGAGAGATACTTTGGTTTCTCTATGACAGTGGGAGCGAGGATTGCATCATAAGATGATGACCCAACTAGTTTCGAGCTGGCCATCAGGAGTGAGACTCTGTAAGAATGACTGGATGTTTAGCGATCTGAGATGGAATCCTTATACACCAACAAAGTATGGACTTTGGTTGCTATATCTGAAGGGTTAAATCCCCATCAGGAGCAAGTATATCTTGAAAAGATTACTTGGTGTAGATGGAAAAGTTGAGACTTTCAAAGATAGACTTGTTAATGGTTTTCGTCATCGACCAGGTGTGGATAGTGATGAAAACTTTTCTAAGGATCTATGCTTAAGTCCATCCAGATCCTACTTGCCACGGCTACATACCATGACTACGATATCTGGCGGTTGGGTGTCATGACTGCTTTTCTAAATGATGTTTTAGAAGAGAACGTCTATAAGTACACAGCCAGAGGGCCTCGTAGACAGTGGGAGCAGCGGAAACGTGTGCAAGATGCTTTATAGGATAAAGCAGGCATCGCGGAGTTGGAACATCTGTTTTGATGGATTAGTCAAAGAAGTTGACATCATCAAAATGGTAGATGAACCTTGTATATACAAAAAGGTGGTAGGGAGTATGGTGACGATCCTCGTGAGTACGTGGATGACATACTCTTGATAGGGAAGGAGTTTCCAATGCTACGCTCGGTCAATCTCCGCTTATCACAATGATTCTCCACATAGGATCAAAGTGATACCTAATAAATCCTGGATTTTGGATCTATGAGATAGATCTAAATGGATGTTAGGATACTCACTAGTTGTAGTGAGATGGTATCAATTGATCCTGGGGAGAATCACTGGAAGTGTTCCAGAGTGATAAGAACGACTGAATGTCAGTCGCAGGCATTGTCTTTACCCTCAGTAAAGGGACGGTATGTTGGAAGAGTTCCAAGCTAGATACCGTGACATACTAGACGATAAAGGCAGGATACATCGCTACTTAAGATGCTACCAAAGAGGCTGTTTGGGTGTATAATGGTTCATGAGATGAACTACGTTCCTACCATTGTGAGACAATGGAGTTATGGCTTATGCCAAGGAACGCAGGTCCCATCAGTGATCCAGACATATTCTAAGGCAGTATCACCTGATCAAGGAGATGGTTGATCTCGAAGGGAACGAGGTTCGGAGAGTAGACTCAGAGGATAACACGGCGGATCCACTCACGAAGGCCTATTCCCAGAGAGAGACTTTTATGGGATGGTTGAGTATGAGATACTACAACCACTGCTACAGATGGCCCTAGTGCAAGTGGGAGATTGTTAGTTATATGTATGCCCTAGAGGCCATTACTGTACACAGGATGTATATTGTAGTGGATGCTGGGACATATATAGGGAGGACTTTCTTGCTCGACATGATAGTATGCTATCTGGTTGATCTTTACCTTAACGTGCACACTGATTGTCTCTCCGATACATGTTGGTAAAGCCCTTAGGATGTGTACTTGACTATCTGGACTATGATGAGGATCATACTAGTGGGGATATGGTAGTCCATAAGTACATCCTTCAAGGTCCCTAGTCGTGGGTGTATCGAGACGGGGCATCGATATACCAGAGTAGACTAGCGTATACCTTCTCGACCCATACAGATGGGCGATGGATGATCTCATATCCATTGGTGTTTGACATCGGAGATGATATACGGGTGCTCAGTAGAGACTAGGTACACTGGACGGACTCGCCGAGAACTCCCAGATGGTATTATACTTTACGTCAGATGGCAGTTCTCTGGTGACACTGGTGCAGAGTAGTCTGTTGACCCGAGATCGTCATAGAGTCTTGTGTGGTTCCTACTGTGCTTTGATTTCCATCTTACCACGTCCAAGAGGGCATGCAAAACGGTGGTTTTTGGGTACAGTCCCGAATCACATGGAGGCAATGAGCGATAGGAGGGGATTCGTCTCTCCCGGTATAGGGAGTTGATGTTGCGCAGTGTTCTATTGGCTATAACCAGAAATCCCTAGCCAGGGTTGCTGAGATTTACTGGTAAGTGTTACCAGTAGTTTCTCGAATTGTTATAGACCTCAGATCGACACGACTTATCGAGCTATTGGGGTCTGACATTTACCACCTCTAGGCGAGATATGCGACATATCAGACGATCGGACCGGACTGTACGGTAAGTGTTACTGGTTGGATTCACAGGAGTGTGAGCGGGCTTGCTCGTCGATCTTCTGATCGCTCAATACCCGGGTGGCCGTTACGTTTAGCAGACCGCTTGCGGCTTGTGGGTGCTTGATATGATCATCACCTGCTGCCGGCGTATTGACGAGTCTTTAGAGTCCTACACAGAGGTTTCATGGCTCAAGCGAAACGAAATAGGAGCGCATATGAGATATGTGCGGGACCGAGAATAATGCATGTATGTGATACCGTATTCCATTCTCGCGATTTGTAACATTGATCGGTTATATGCGTTATAGCCGGGTTATCGGATCAAGTGTTGATTCGATAAGTTGTTACTATTGATATTAGTCGGTTATATGCGATATGACCGGGTCGTTAAATCAAGTGTTGATTTAATGATTTAATGTATAATTATATATTTGATATATTACTTTGCATTAACTAGTATTGGTTCACTTTAAATGGATTTTCTCACTTGGATGTACAAGTTGTATATGTGATATACTTTTTGTGCAAATTGATTGTATCATGTTTGATGATACATGATAGTTTGGTGTATGGTTTAAACCATGATTGGTCAATGGTTAGGGTTTCTTTTGCTTCATTCACTTGTTTATTTATTAATTTATTTATCCATTTTGTTTATTTTAGAGAAAGAAATTGATGAAGAGAAAATGGTGGCTTTCTTTGTTTGTTTTTGAAGCTTCTTGAAGCTTTGACCAAGTGACCATTTTGTCTTCATGTTTAACCCTAACCCTTCCAATTAACCATGGTCTATTCTCTACACCTAATCATGGTTGCCATATGATAAGTATTGATTTTATTATTCATTTAGAAAAAACTTATAATATATTCTTTCTTCTTCTTCTTCATCTTAAACAAGAAGAAAGCTTTCTACTTCAATGGCAACTTGAGCATATAAGTGAGAAATCCAATTCTAAAGTGAACCCACCTCCTATTTCTTCATCCTCTACCTCTTGCCAAGTAGTAGAGTGTGTTTCCTTCACAAGTTTTCTTGACTTGGTGAAGTTGGAGCTTGATCTAGCGATGCCTCGACATAGATCATCTTCGGCATCGTCGTCGATGACCTAGCCCGCTTTTTTCTCCGATGAAGCCGACGCTAGAGCCCAAGATCCAATTTGTACAGCGAGGAGACTTCATCGCGGAGCCATGGAGGTGGAGAACCGGATCTACAAAGGTTGTATTTCCATTTACCTTTTAGTTAAGTTGTCAACTAGTTTCTTTTTCGCCTAAAGTTCTAGCCAACGATCTAGTCCAGGGACAAAACACTCAAAATAGTGTTATACACTAAAAATGAGGCGGTCACGTGGAGTCACGTGAGGCACCAGAGAATTGGGCCAGACTTCCTTTATTTTACTCTCAAAATCTGCCAATAAGTGTTAAACACTTAATCTTCGTAATCAACACGTGTGGGCACGTGATAGTGCCCATATATTGGGTATTAATTCCTCTGTTTTCCTTCATTTGCCCTTTTTTAAAATGGTGTTTGTCAGGGGTCACATGGGGACACGTGAGGCGCCCTAAATCAGTATTGCATTTGGCTTTATTCCCTTCAGTTTTGAGGGTCACGTGTGAGCACGTGAGGCATTACCTCCAAGCTTTTTCTTTCTCATTTTGAGGAGTCTGTTTAGGGGTCACGTGACCTAGTTTTGTTCGTTCTTTTTTACTCATTGAGGATGAGGGTCACGTGTTACCACGTGACCAGGTTGGGTATTGATCTCTTTACGTGCATGGAGAGTTTAGTCCCTTATTTAAGAATTAAATTCTTTTGTAGGGTTAAACCCTAGTTTCATTTAGAGGAATTAAATTCCTATATATTTGGAAGAATTAAATTCTTATATAGGTTAAACCCTAGTTTCATTTAGAGAAATTAAATTACTATATATTTGGAAGAATTAAATTTTTATGTAGGGTTAAATCCTAGTTTCATTTGGAGGAATTAAATTCCTATGAATTTGGAAGAATTAAATTCTTATGTAGGGTTAAACCCTAGTTTCATTTGGAGGAATTGAATTCCTATGAATTTGGGAGAATTAAATTCTCATATGGGGTCAAACCCTAGTTTCATTTGGAGCAATTAAATTCCTATGAATTTGGGGGAATTAAATTCCTTAAACTCAATTCTCCCTCTAAGTTTTGGATCTGCATGGCAGAATCTTCCCGATGAGAATTAAATTCTCAACTTGTGGGGAGATCTGCTTCTGCAGATCTTCAACCAAAAGAAGAACTAAGTTCTTATTCAGAAGAGTTAAACTCTTAAATTGAGAATTAAATTCTCTTTTGTTTTATGAAGCTTAGATATCTTTCCCCTTTCTCACCTATGGTTTCTTTTCTCTTTTGAAGAAATCTTCTTTTCTCTCTTGAGAATTAAATTCTCTTCTTTTTTCTCTCTCTTGATGTTTTTTTCCACTTATTGGCTTTTATTTATAGGAGAAAGAAAAGAATCAGTTTGTTTAGTCAATCTTTCATTGAAAGATTTTAATTGATTTTGTAACCAACATGATCTTTTAGATCACTCAGTGAATTTTATTCACCATTGGATTTTTAATCCAAAAGATTTTTTATCTGTCATTCCTGGAAAATTTAAGGGAAATTTTTTACTTGTATAGAATCTTTCTATAAATTGGTGATTTTTAATCACCATTGGTTTTTAATCTAACGGTGCTCCACTTTACAGAGTACAATCTTTTTGTTTGGAAAGATATAGGGAAATATTTTTCCAACTAAGGTTTTTGATTTCCCTTAATTAGAATTTAGTTCTATTAGTTCAGAAGGTTTAAGAGCCTATCACGTGTTAGCACGTGACCCCACTGATTGACTAATTAATTAGAATTTAATTCTATTGGTTTATAGGGTTCAGAAACCCATCACGTGTTGGCACGTGACCCCACTGATTAATTATTTAATTAAAATTTAATTCTATTGTTTCAGAGGGTTTAAGAGCCTATCACGTGTTGGCACGTGATCCCACTGATTAATTATTTCCAATTATTTACTTTATTCAGTGCCTACAGGCTTTACCTGTAAATGGTCATGTGTCTGCACGTGATGCCCAGTCACGTGTGGCCATGTGATGCCCGGTCGCGTGTGGGCACGTGATGCCTCATAACTTTTGATTCCAGATGAATTATGAGGCCCATAATATATCAAATCGAAAAAATTTTCGAGACACTTTTGATACCATCAGAATTTAGCTGTTTCTCTTTTGGGAGTTTGTCAAAATGCAGCCCGGAAAATACTGGTTCATATTTTCTTCCTTAGATTACACGTGCATAACATATTTGCTCATAACTTTTGATCCCGGATGAATTATGAAGCCCATAATATATCAAATCGAAGGATTTTTTGAGACGCTTTAGATACCATCAGAATTTAGCTATTTTACATTCGGGAGTTTGTCAAAATACACCCCGGAAAATACCGGTTCACATTTTCTTAAACGCATCGCTGCCATTTGATACCTTGGGTTGTTTTGCACAAAAAAAATTTTTTGGCTAGAACAAATGACCCCCACTACTTTGGCCATGTAAGTATATACGTGGGTGAAGTAGTGCAGAGTAATTCATAGCGTATGACCAGTTTTGGGTTGGTATATAATTTCAGGATCTTGATCTGAGAAAATAACGAGCGGACACAAGCGTCGTTATTTATCATTGACTCAAATCTCGACTCTTAAGGGATATAGTTCCAAACCCTCAGCTCCATGAGCCGCACCCTTCTATTTCTTTATGTTTTACTCTGGCATGAAGTAGTTTATATGCTCATGAGTAACTTCTCCATTTCAGTGGCATGTAGCTTTGGCAAGTGTGGCCCATAGATGGTAGATAACAGTTCATCTTGAACTCTTTATAAGGTAGCGATGGCTTAGAAAACATGGTTAGGATCTGTTGCCTAAGACTTTCTAATTTTATGAGCCGTGAGGGTCTCACAAAGGCTTTCTCCCTACGAGTCGTGAGGATCTCGTAGGTGTATTTTCTCTTTAGGAGTCGTGAGGACTCCTAAGTGCGTTTTCTCCTGAGAATCGTAAGGATCCCACAAGAGAATTTTCTTTATGCGTAGGGATACTAATTTCCCCGCAAGTTGAGACGAATTGAGAGATTCTCACAAAGATACTGATTTACTTGCAGGTTGAAACGAATCGAGAGGTTCTCGCCAAGGACGCTGATTTCCCTGAATCGAGATAAGAAGCGATGGCTTAAGAAACAGGTTCAGATCTGCCGCCTAAGACTTTTCAACTTTATGAGTCGTGAGGGTCTCATAAAGATTTTTTTCTCCCTATGAGTCGAGAGGATCTCGTAGGTGTATTTTCTCCTTAGGAATCGTGAGGATTCCTAAATGTGTTTTCTCTTGAGAGTCGTAAGGATCTCATAAGAGAATTTTCTTCCTTACAAGTCGAGAGGACTCGTAAGTGATTGATGGGTTGACCTACTCCCGAGTCAAAGCATTGCTTCAACAGGGAGGTTGAGGGTTGACTTTGGGTTGTCTGTGCACCGCCGAGTCATGGAACTGGGAACTTTACCGCGGGTCGGCACGAATCGAGATGTTCTCGTCAAGGACGTTGATTTCCCTGAATCGAGGTATTTTCCAAGGACACTGATTTCCTTGCGGGTCGACGCGAATCGAGATGCTCTCTCTAAGGACGCTCATTTCCCTGAATCAAGGTTTTGCCAAGGAAATTGATTTCCCTGGAGTCGAAACGAATCGAGGTATTTCTGCAAAGACACTGATTTCTCTGCGGGCCGACGCGAATCGAGGTGCTCTCGTCAAGAACGTTGATTTCCCTGAATCGAGATTTTGCCAAGGACACTGATTTTCCTGGAGTCGAAACGAATCGAGGTATTCCTACAAAGACACTGATTTCTCTGCGGGCCGACGCAAATCGAGGTGCTCTCGTCAAGGATGCTGATTTCCCTGAATCGAGGTTTTTGCCAAGGATACTGATTTCCTCGGAGTTGAGACGAATCGAGGTATTCCTGCAAAGACACTGATTTCCTTACGGGTCGACGCGAATCGAGATGCTCTCGCCAAGGACGCTGATTTCCCTGAATCGAGGTTTTGCCAAGGACACTGATTTCCCTGGAGTCGAAACGAATCGAGGTATTCCTACAAAGACACTGATTTCCTTGCTGGTCGACGCGAATTGAGATGCTCTTGTCAAGGACGCTGATTTCCCTGAATCGAGGTTTTTGCCAAGGACACTGATTTCCTCGGAGTTGAAATAAATCGAGGTATGCCTGCAAAGATACGGATTTCCTTGCGGGTCGACGCGAATCGAGATGCTCTCATCAAGGACCCTGATTTCCCTGAATCGATATGTTGAGCCAAGGACACTGATTTCCTCGGAGTTGAGACGAATCGAGGTATTCCTGCAAAGACGCTGATTTCTCTGCGGGTCGACGCGAATCGAGATGCTCTCGTCAAGGACGCTCATTTCCTTGAATCAAGGTTTTGCTAAGGATACTGATTTCCCTGGGGTTGAGACGAATCGAGGTATTCCTGCAAAAACACCGATTTCCCTGCGGGTCAATGCGAATCGAGGTTCTCGTCAAGGATGCTGATTTCCCTGAATCGAGATATTTGTCAAGGACACTGATTTCCTTGGTGTTGAAACAAATCGAGATATTCCTGCAAAGACACTGATTTCCTTGAGGGTCGACGCGAATCGAGAGGTTCTCGTGAAAGACGCTGATTTCCTTGAATCGAGATATTTATCAAGGACACTGATTTCCTTGGGGGTTGAAATGAATCGAGGTATTCCTGCAAAGACACTGATTTCTCTGCAGGTCGACGCGAATCGAGATGCTCTCGTCAAGGATGCTGATTTCCCTGAATTGAGGTTTTGCCAAGGACACTGATTTCCCTGGGGTTGAGACGAATCGAGGTATTCCTGCAAAGACGTTGATTTCTCTGCGGGTCGACGCGAATCGAGATGCTCTCGTCAAGGACGCTGATTTCCCTAAATCGAGGAGGTTTTGCCAAGGACACTGATTTCCTCGGAGTTGAGACGGACCGAGGTATTCCTGCAAAGATGCTGATTTCTCTGCGGGTCGACGCGAATCTAGATGCTCTCGTCAAGGACGTTGATTTCCCTGAATCGAGGTGGTTTCCAAGGACACTGATTTCCTTGGAGTCGGTTGACTTGTTTTCGAGACGGAGCGTTGATCCGGCGGGGAGGTCATTGGTTGACTCTAGGTCGTCTGTGAACCGTAGGGTCTTGGAACTAGGGGACTTTGCCATGGCTCCGATTGGTGGTGTAGCATCTGTGTCCTGCTGGAATAGGAGGCACACCGTTGTTGGTCTTCGGGCCGTAGATGTGGCCATTGAGATTTGGAACTAGGGACTTTGCCATGGCTCCGCTTCATTGTGACTCTGAGGTTGGTTGTTGATGTCACGTCTGCATCTGGTTGGAGTGAGGAGAAACTCCATTGGTGATCTCTAGGCTGTCTGTGAACCGCCGAGATTTGGAACTAGGGGACTTTGCCATGGTTCCGTTGTTTTGACCCTGGGGTCGTTTGTTGACGTTGCATCTGCATCCTGCTGGAGTAAGGAGAAACGCCGTTGGTGATCTCTAGGCTGTCTGTGAACCGTCGAGATTTGGAACTAGGGGACTTTGCCATGGTTCCGGGGTAGTCTCTAGGCTGTATATGAACCGTCGAGACTTGGCTCTCCTTTTGACAGAGCCTGGTGGGAAAATATGGTTCCCTTTTTTTGTGCCCCTGGATTGTATATAGGGATCGATGTGATCTCATCTGTAGGGCAAAACTTTCATTCTTTCATTTTTTTTATTTCTTTCCACGATACTTTATCATTTCAGCTTTTATATCGCGAAGGTCGCGATTGCCCAATCATTTCGGCTATTTTTCGTGGTGCCCAATCATTTCGGCTGTTTTTGTTTTTTTTACTTGCTGCTTTTTATTGCAAGTTGCCCAATCATTTCGGCTATTTTGTATGCACATATTTTACTTGCTAATTTTGTTGCAAGTTTCCCCATCATTTCGGCTATTTCATATGCATTTTTGGCTCGCTGATTTTTTATCGCGAGTGTGGAACTTGGAATCTGGTGCCAATCTCAGCATCAGCATCGCTGCGACTGGAATATTGCCAGGAGCGAATCATCATCTGCCTTAAAAGGACTTGGGAATTGATACTGATTTAGGCATCTGCATCGCTACAACTGGGATATTACCAGGAGCGAATCATCATCTGCCTTTGTCGATTTAAACAAAGATGGCTTAGCAAACAGGGTTAGAATCATGTCGACTAATGCTTTTGACTTCATGAGCCGTAAGGGTCTCATAAAGGTGTTTCTCCCTACGAGTCGTGAGGATCTCGCAGGTGCGTTTTCTCCTTAAGAATCGTGAGGATTCTTAAATGTGTGTTCTCTTATTAGTCGTAAGGATCTTACAAGTGTGTTTTCTCCATGCAAGTCGAGGGGTCCTACAAGTGTTTGTTCACCGTGTGAGCATATCCCTAGTCGCCGGTGGGACTCTGTTAGGGAAATATTTATTCGTGCCCGTGGATTGTATACAAGGGTCAATATTGAACCACTTGTAGGGCAAAATCGGGGGGTATGATGCTTAAGAACATGTTCAGATCCCTGTAGCTTAAGGCTTTTGAATCTTATGAGCTCTGAGGGTCTCATAAGAGGGTTCTCCTTACGAGTCGTGAGGATCTCGCAAGTGTAATTTCACCTTAGGAATCGTGGGGATCCGTAAGTGTGTTTCTCCTTTGTGAGTTGTAAGGATCTCACGCAGGTGGTTTCTCCTTACAGGGTCGAGAGGACCTTGCAAGTGTCTTTTGACGAGATTGCGCCCTTTCGGGTTTTCACAAAACTCGCCGGTAGTCCCGCTGTTTTTACTCATAGAGCCCTTTCGGGTTTTCATCCGTGCCCATTTCGCTTATGGACGTACCTTTTTTTTTACCACGTCAGTCTTGGGATGCCGCGGGTTTGTAGTAGTTTAAAGACGTTTCGATCAGAGGTCCGAGATTTTTCGGGCAACGTACGATTACGCAGCTAGATTTTCTCGCAAATCTTCGTATCTTTTGTGTCGGAGGTGGATTCCTTGAAGAGAGGGCTGAGGGCGATTTCTTCGTCAGAGTCACTTCCAAAGGTGATAACTTGCGATCCCTTGGTGTCGACTATATGACAGTTGCCAGCGGCTCTTTTGCGCTCATCTGTCGTGCTTTTCTGTTCCCGACGAGCCTTGCGCTTCACTCGTTGAACGTGTTGTTGATGGGCAACATATCCCTGCCACCAGTTTTTAAAGGCTATGCACTCCTCGGTAGGATGCGCAATCCTCTGATGGTACAAACAAAAGTTAGGATGTATGTTTGCTTCATCAAGATGTATATCTCCAGGAGAATTTCCTTTGAAAGAGGGAAACTTCATTCCCATTGACAGGGCCTTAGCGAATCGTTTCCTTACTTTAAGCTTGCTTTTGCTGGAGATAGGGATGCTTCGATCCGGTTGGGGTGCCTCGACCTTTTCATTCAGTTGTCG
The DNA here is from genome assembly GCA_030015575.1 of Agapanthus africanus. Taxonomy (NCBI): domain Eukaryota; kingdom Viridiplantae; phylum Streptophyta; class Magnoliopsida; order Asparagales; family Amaryllidaceae; genus Agapanthus; species Agapanthus africanus. Next base: position 180,698,589 of record JASDDO010000024.1, read on the forward strand.
GCGTTTGGCTTTTTCGTATATGGCCATTTCACGCTCTCGATTGGCTTTGCTTTTCTGACGGGCTTCATTTAGTAGCAAGCCCATCATTTCGTCAGACGATTCCAAGGGTTTTGGCTTCGATCCTGCCCCCAGCTCTTTTATGCTGTCTTCTATCGCCGAGTGAGCTTCTTCGTTAGTTAACTCCGAATGAGAGATCATGTGGCAACTTCCCACATAGTCCTCAGATTCTTCTGACGAGTCATCCCCGTCGTTATTGTCGTTATCTTCGCTCTCAAGGATATTGTTGAGAAATTCTTGGAGTGTGACCGGGGTTCGCGCCTTCTGATTATATTCCTCAAGTGCGACAATATGCGTTTACAGATCCGTGCGCTTGTCATCAAACTGCACGGGCTTTTTGGTCCTCTTCTTTTTCTTCGAAGACTTTGACGGCTGGGCCTGAAAGTTTTGTCCACCATCACAATTAACTCCCAATGTTGGGCGTGGTTTCAGCATCCCCTTGATAATCTTCTGTTCTTGCGGACTTTTCCACCTGATCGCCGGACATGTTTGAAGATCTTTAAGCATTTTTTTAGTTTTTGCTGAAAGAACAACTTCCCATGGAGCTTCCTCTATGAATGAGCACGATGCCCCCGGCATGTCCATCTTTTTCGGAGCATGTGGTTGTGGCGGGTTCACCTTCCAATTTTCAGACAACGTGAATTTGCCTTGCTGGTATTGGTCTTCAACCCAATTTTGGAAGACGTAGCAATCTTTGAGTGGATGGCCCAATACTCGATGGTAGGGGAAGTAGTTGGGATCGTTGACGTCGTTCGGTCGCGATGGGTGTCTCGACTCTGGTAGAGTGATGAGCCCATTGTGCACTGCTAGTTCGAACAGTCTCCTTGTATTATCTCGGGGAAACTAGTAAAGACATCTTAACTTCTCATCACGGGATTGCCGCTTGTTGCTTTGGCGAACAACCGGTCTCGGGCCACTCGGTTGTTGTTGAGCGTTGGTGACAAAGGTGGCTTTCCCTTTGCCCTTTTCATTCTGAGGCTCTGTCTTTGAAGAGGACGGTCTATGGCCCATCTGGTCCATTTGGGCCAGCTTGTCGATCAAGGCCTGGAAGGTGGTTGGCTTGAAGAACATCATGAATTGGGATATGGTCGCCTCCGGATCAAGGGTTCCCACAAACATGCCTACTGCAGGAGCCTCTTCTATGCGCTGTTCGCACATCGACCATAAGTTGTGCCACCGTATCGCATACTGAACCCATGTTTCTCCTGGTTTCACCCGGGCATTGATCAACGCCGTGATTGGGGTGCGTTCGCTAGCGCTCGCAAAACGCTGGGTGAATAGCACCTCCATCTCTGCAAACATCTTAATGGAGTCATTCGGGAGCTCGGAATACCACTCAAATGCCGTCTCTGACAAGCTGCCAACGAATTGGCGAAGCAGTAGCTTATCATCACCTCCGGTGTTGCCGTACAAAGCCCTAAATTGAGCAACGTGCTGGTGTGGATTTCCCATCCTATTATATACGTGGAATTTGGGGATCGTGTATCCCGGCGGGTACTTTATCTGGTCGTACCAACCCGGATAGGGTCGTCCAGTCTTAACAATTTGCCCAGCTGCTTCATTCTCTTGATGAACTCGTATCTGCTGAGCGATGTAATCATCCAGGGCGGCTTTGGAGATTTTCTCCTCTTTGGCCGTTGATAGAGCCGGAAGAGGGTTCGATGTCTTTCCCCTATCGTCTTAAAGGATAATCGGAGGGTCTTCAGCTGGAGGATCCAGCTGTAACATTATCCCGACCATATCTTGGAATAAAAGCGCCATTCGTTTTATGTTGGCCGCTTGTTCCGCGGCCTCTTTGTCCTTCTTCTCAAGCATTCTCCGAAGGAATTCGGCATTAGTTTCCTGCTCACGGCGCTGCTCCGAGGATGTCTCTGGGCTTGCTTTTGGTCCTGTGAGTGTGGCCATAGCTGTTAACATCTCTTGGAGTTTTTGTTGTTGCTGCTCCTGAGCCTTAGTCACTGATCGCGTAAGCGGTCGATGACCTGTGGAGATACGACTATCCTCTTTTACGGATGCCATATAGACGGTATGCACCACCATGCCCCCATACTTAGGGCGTTTAGGTTCAGTGGTCTTGCGATTCATCGCAGACTCAGGGATTTTCTCCGGCCTTCTATTCTTGTGAGCGGTCGGAGTTGAGGGGGCCGTTGCAGTGGGCACCCAAGTAGCTGTCACCTTTTATTGCTTGACAGGATGGTCCTCTTCTCTCTAAACTTTCACCTTTTTCTTTCGGCGAGAGTAATCTTGATCAATCACCGAGTCCTGAACCTGTCGCCAAACTTTATAAATTTTAGAGGACAGCCGCTGAGGGGGCTGCTCTAGCTTCACCATAATAGCGTTCTCCATGGGTGGAGGAGATCTCTTTAGCACGACAGTCGGAGAGTTTTTGCGCACTCTCCTTAGCGGTTCAAAGTTGTTCCCAATTGGAACAGCAGCATCGATCTCCATCGTTGGAGCTGGCGGAGTCAATCCAGAAGGAGAGTTGCCCCCGGCCTTCCTTACTCGGCGCCAGTGGCGACGTCGAGCGTGTCGAGCCATTGGGATTGTTTCAGCTGTAGGGGTGACTTCCTCATGCCCCCTGTGTTGGTCAGAAGTTTTCATTGTCAGCCTATTGAAGACTGACGTCCATTGAGAAGGGGTAGTCAGTCTTGCAAAGGCCGACTTTTGAACAGGGGAAACGACTTCATGACTTCACCTGGAGTGGGAGTTGGAACGGTCAGTCTTGCAAAGACTGACTCTCTAGCATGGGAAGCCGCTTTGACGACTTCAGGGGCAGGAATGGCTATCCGCTTCGGGATAACCTCTTCAGGAATTGTGGGCTTCTTCATGGGCCCATCTGAACTTCGGCCCCGTTTGTTGAAAACTAAGGCAGTGGACTTGGACGACCCGTTGAGAGGGGCCTCAGTAGTTGCAAGCCGATCAATGACCGACTTCGTGGGAGCTTCTTGCGATGGTACAAGAGCGCTGAAGCTCGTTGGCGGGAGCATGGTCCCGAAGAACAATCCAGTGGTGGCCTGAGTCACCTGTTCCAGAGGCATAGCGAAGATGGAGGCCGCTTGGGGCCCGTAAGTCACTCCTCCAGATGGGACGGAGCGAGAGTTGCAGTTGCAGTTAGTGCAGTTTGAAGCCATTGATCTTTTGTTTTCTGCACGGAGCAAGACACCAAATCTTAGTACCTCGAATCCAGGGGCAACCATGTCAAACTGCGATTCGTTCGTGAACACGACACACGAAGTGTGGAGCGGAAAGAGGAAAAGGTCCCACCCGGCGTGTTAGAATCTGTTCTCCTCCGAAACATAGGGAAGACAAATGTCTTGCCTGAATTTGGGGGCAGATGCTAATTGGTGCAATCCGTCCACCTCTCCGAAGATACTAAGTTGATTTATGGCACCATGTATCGAAGGTTTAAACAGATGCGGCCGATGTAGCAGACTTCGTCAGATTCCCCTTCATTGAGGGGTTTTCGATTGTGGGGACGCTCTTCCCTGCAGGCACAAGCCCCTGCAGTTAATTACGCTACCGCATCGCGGTAACCATTTTCTCCTTCTTCAGGTGGTCACTTCGTGTCGTGGGTGTTTGTTTTATTTTTTTTTGCCCATGGATTGTATACGGAGACTAATTTATGTTGTCGCCCATAGGGCGTGGATTAGTCTAAATCCATATTTTCTTAGATTTGGGTTTGGGGGTTGGGTTTAAGGATACGTTAGTCTCATTTGAGACTAAGATCAACTTAAACGTTAGTTAAGGATACGTTAGTCTAATTTTAGACTAAGATCAATTTAACGGGACCATTTAGATCCAACAAAAGAGCATTTGGGCTCTATTGTTTAGTTTAGGGACATTGCGGTCGATTAGTTTAAGAACATTACGGTCCAAGGTTAAGGACATCATAGTCCATGGGTTTAAAGGACCCCATAGTCCGAGGTTAAGGACATTATAGTCCATAGGTTTAAAAGACCCCATAGTTCGAGGTTAAGGACATCATAGTCCATGGGCTTAAGGACCCCACAGTCCAGGTTAATGACATCATAGTCCATGGGTTTAAAGGACCCCACAGTCCAGGTTAAGGACATCATAGTCCATGGGTTTAAAAGGACCCCACAGTCCAGGTTAAGGACATCATAGTCCATGGGTTTAAAAGGACCCCACAGTCCATAGAATGATTGGTTATCTGGACCCGTCACCTCATCCATGGGTTTAAAAGGACCCCACAGTCTATGGAATGATTGGTTATCGGGACCCGTCATCTCTCTGAAGACGTTGAAGGATTACAACGACAAATATCAAAGGAGTGAAGAGATGTACCCTTGAACCAAAGTTGATTGGGAAATCTGTAGTCTAATTTGGAACTAAGATCAATTAATTAGATTATGAGCACATTGGCTCAGTTAAATCTGAATTCAGGACTTATGGCCAACTTGGGCTAAGTCCAATTAGGTTTGAAATGTTGGCCCTTTGTTGGACTGTTGAACATTTGTTTGGGTTCAGCCCCCTATTATTTAGCAATGCTAAACAAAGGTTTGGGGTTCTGACAACACTTTGTCTTTATCGAGTGCTGAGCACTCATATATCATATGAGACGATCAATCTTAGAAGACAAGGGTATGTTTGAGGCTCAGTCAAAAGAAGAGTCTTGCCTCTAGAAAACTTAGCCAATTTAGACTAAGACTGGTTTGAAAATAGTGTTAAACACTAACACATATTTGACAATCACATGTTCCCACGTGATGCACTTAAAATAGTGTTAAACATTAGGGACAAAACACTCAAAATAGTGTTAAACACTAAAAATGAGGCGGTCACGTGGAGTCACGTGAGGCACCGGAGACTTGGGCCAGACTTCCTTTATTTTACTCTCAAAATCTGCCAATAAGTTTTAAACACTTAATCTTCGTAATCATCACGTGTGGGCACGTGATAGTGCCCATGTATTGGGTATTAATTTCTCTGTTTTCCCTCATTTGCCCTTTTTTAAAAAGGTGTTTGTCAGGGGTCTCGTGGGGACACGTGAGGCGCCCTAAATCAGTATTGCCTTTGGCTTTATTCCCTACAGTTTTGAGGGTCACGTGTGAGCACGTGAGGTATTGCCTCCAATCTTTTTCTTTCTCATTTTGAGGAGTCTGTTTAGGGGTCACGTGACCTAGTCTTGTTCGTTCTTTTTTACTCATTGAGGATGAGGGTCACGTGTTACCACGTGACCAGGTTGGGTATTGATCTCTTTACGTGCATGGAGAGTTAAGTCCCTTGTATAAAAATTAAATTCTTTTGTAGGGTTAAACCCTAGTCTCATTTAGAGGAATTAAATTCCTATATATTTGGAAGAATTAAATTCTTATGTAGGGTTAAACCCTAGTCTCATTTAGAGGAATTAAATTCCTATATATTTGGAAGAATTAAATTCTTATGTAGGGTTAAACCCTAGTTTCATTTGGAGGAATTAAATTCCTATGAATTTAGAAGAATTAAATTCTTATGTAGGGTTAAACCCTAGTTACATTTGGAGGAATTGAATTGCTATGAATTTGGGAGAATTAAATTCTCATATGGGGTTAAACCCTAGTTTCATTTGGAGGAATTAAATTCTTATGAATTTGGGGGAATTAAAATCCTTAAACTCAATTCTCGCTCTAAGTTTTGGATCTGCATGGCAGAATCTTCTCGATGAGAATTAAATTCTCAACTTATGGGGAGTTCTGCTTCTGCAGATCTTCAACCAAAAGAAGAACTAAGTTCTTATTCAGAAAACTTAAACTCTTAATTTGAGAATTAAATTCTTTTTTGTTTTATGGAGTTTAAATATCTTTCACCTTTCTCACCTAGGGTTTCTTTTCTCTCCTGAAAAAAATCTTCTTTTCTCTCTTGAGAATTAAATTCTCTTCTTTTCTCTCTCACTTGTTGTTTTTTTTCTCTTCTTGGATTTTATTTATAGGAGAAAGAAAAAATTCAGTTTGTTTAGTCAATATTTCATTGAAAGATTTTAATTGATTTTGTAACCAACATGATCTTTTAGATCACTTAGTGAATTTTATTCACCATTGGATTTTTAATCCAAAAGATCTTTTATCTGTTATTCCTGGCAAATTTCAGGAAAATCTTTTCTTGTATAAAATCTTTCTATAAATTTGTTATTTTTAATCACCATTGGATTTTTAATCCAATGGTGCTCCATTTTACAAAGCATAATCTTTTTATTTGGAAAGATCTAGGGAAATATTTTTCCAACTAGCGTTTTTGATTTCCCTTAATTAGAATTTAATTCTACTAGTTTAGAAGGTTTAAGAGTCTATCACGTGTTAGCACGTGACCTCCTAATTGACCAATTAATTAGAATTTAATTTTATTGGTTTAGAGGGTTCAGAAACCCATCACGTGTTGGTACGTGACCCCGCTGATTAATTATTTAATTAGAATTTAGTTCTATTGTTTCAGAGGGTTTAAGAGCCTATCACGTGTTGGCACGTGACCCCACTGATTAATTATTTCCAATTATTTATTTTATTCAGTGCCTACAGGGTTTGCCTGTAAATGGTCACGTGTCTGCACGTGATGCCCGGTCATGTGATGCCCGGTCACGTGGGGGCACGTGATACCTTATAACTTTTGATCCCGGATGAATTATGAGGCCCATAATATATCAAATGGAAGGAATTTTTGTGACACTTTCGATACCATCAGAATTTAGCTGTTTCTCATTCGGGAGTTTGTCAAAATGCAGCCCGGAAAATACTGGTTCGCATTTTCTTCTTTAGATTACACGTGCATAGCATATTTGCTCATAACTTTTGATCCCAGATGAATTATGAAACCCATAATATATCAAATCGAAGGTTTTTTCGAGACGCTTTCTATACCATCAGAATTTAGTTGTTTCACATTCAGGAGTTTGTCAAAATACAGCCCGGAAAATACTGGTTCACATTTTCTTAAATGTATCGCTGCCATTTGATACCTTGGGCTCTTTTGCGCAGAAATTTTTTTTTGGCAAGAACACGACAATTCGGCCTACAATCTTATTATAGAAGGCTCATCCTCGTTCTTGATGAAGTCAAATCGCTTGACTGTTTTATCAAAACAGATGTTCCAGCTCCACGATGCCTGCTTTAATTCATAAATGTATTTAAGCAATTTCCACACCTTTCCGCTGCTCCCGCTGTCTACGAAACCTTCCTGCTAATACATATAAACGCACTCTTCTAAACTTCCATTCAGAAATGCTGTTTTTACGTCCATCTGTAAGACCTCATAGTCATGGAAGGCAGCAATGGCAAGTAGTATCCGAATAATTTTGAGCATAGCCACTGGAGAAAAGGTTTCATCATAGTCCACACCTGGTCTTTGACGAAAACCTTTTGCAATGAGTCTAGCCTTATTGGTTACCACCTGCCCATCTACACCAAATTTCCTTTTGCAGATCCATTTGGATCCAACGGGTTTTATCCCAGGTGGAGCAATATCCAAGGTCCACACTTTATTGGTGTACATGGACTACATTTCGGATCACATAGCATCCAGCCATTTATCAGAGTCCCTGCTGATAATGGCCTGCCTGAAACTCGTAGGATGATCTTCTTCCAAGATGCAATCCTCTCGATCCCCGTCAATAAGAAAACCGTAGTATCTCTCAGGCGGATGAGAAATCCTACCAGATCTGCGGAGTGGCTGAGGTTCGTCCGGGGTTATTGAATCTTGAGGTTCCACCTAATCATCAGTTATAGTTTGTCCCACTGGAATTTCTTCCAGTTCTACCGTGCCCCCACTTATTTCTTTTGCAAGAAATTGCCGCTCTAAAAAGGTGGCGTGCTGAGCAACAAACACCTTCTATTCATCGGTGTGGTAGAACAGATATCTATAACCTTTCCTAGGATACCCTACAAACTAAAACAAAACTGACCGTGCCTCCAGTTTATCCGGATTATGCTTTTTAACATAAGCCGGACAACCCCATAACTTAAATATTTTAAGATACGACCTTTTACCATTCCATATCTCGAATGGTGTCTTAGGCATGGATTTGGATGGAACATCATTCAACAGATATGCCGCTGTTAAAAGCGCATTTCCCCAAAATGAAAGAGGCAACTCGGCGTTTCTCATCATGGGGCGAACCATATCCAATAGGGTACGGTTCCTCCGCTCCGATACACCGTTGTGCTGTGGTGTATACGGAGGAGTAAGCTGATAGAGAATTCCATTCTCTTTTAGGTATTCTAGGAATTCCGTGCTTAAGTACTCCACTCCTCTATCAGATTGGAGGATCTTGATACTTTTGCCAATCTGGTTCTCTATTTTGTTTCTGAATTCTTTGAATTTCTCAAAAGCTTCAGATTTGTGTTTCATGAGATACACATATCCGAACCTAGAGAGATCGTCAGTGAATGTGATGAAGTACGAGAACCCTCCTCTTGCATGTATAGACATTGGACCACATACTTCACTGTGTATGAGTCCCAAGAGCTCTGCTGCTCTTTCTCCATATCCGGTGAACGGAGATTTGGTCATCTTTCCTTTGAGACAAGATTGACAAGTTTCATAAGATGAAAATTCGAGCGTATCCAAAAGTCCATCTTTATGCAACTTACTCAGTCTTTTCTCCCCGATATGACCAAGTCTACAATGCCACAAGTAGGATTCGTTTACATTTGAACTCTTCCTCTTGCGTGTGTTCTGTATACTGAGAACTGTGTTTTGATTAAGAACATAGATACCCTTACATAGTGTACCTTCTGCAACCAATACCTGATTAAGGTAAATGTTCATGATATTTCTATCAAGAACAATCTTATATCCATCTTTATCAAGTAAATAAACAGATATGATGTTGCAAACCATAGAAAGTATATAGTAGCAATTGTTCAAAATCATAGTATTGCCATTTGGCAATGCTAGGTGATATTTACCGACGGCATAAGCATCAACTTGTGCTTCATTCCCTACTCCGAGGGACATATCACCAGGTCCAACCATCCTACTTTTTCTCAGTCCCTGTAATAAATTACAGATATGAGATCCTGATCCGGTATCGAGTACCCAGGAGGTAGGACCGACCGAAAAATAGTTCTCAATAACAAGAACACCTGAAGAAGACACAATAGTATGTTTCTTCTTCAATAGGGTCATCAAGGAATTCAAACAATCCTCTTTCGCTTGCTCACACTTATGACTGTCGTCATATGTTAGAGCCGAACCGACGTTCTCCAGCCCCGAATAAGAATTCGGATCGGTCAAGCGATACATTTTATTAGCTTGATTAGGGCGTGAAATGGTTTCTACTTGGAGAGAGAGAAAAGAAAGACTCAGCATGCGCTTTTGCAAGATTAGATTGGTTATTAGTTTATCTAATCAGGATGGCTCCTACCGTTTCCTCGAATTCTTCTTAAAACCTTAAAAGAAGAATTAGTTGGGATTAATCGCACGTCATAATATTTGCTTAACCTTTCGGCTAGGCTAGTGTCGGTACTTCGAGGGAGGTTTTCCAACACTTTTGCGAAGTTCCTTAATTACATAATCTCTTTTCCCTGGAGGCGTAGCCCCGCTAACACCATTCTAGACACTAACTTGGTTTATAGTATTGATTGTTAAGTGAGAAAATCTCCCAGGAGTAATCCTACTCAACAGTGGGATCAGGATCCAACTATCATTGCGTGATAAACTAGATGGAAGCCACTCTAGTCACTACACTCCAGAAGTTATGCAGCACTAGCAAGTTTCATGTATATTTGAAACCCCCGATGTGGTTTTTGCCCCTAACAGTTTATGACCTTGACTAGGTCAACATATCATAAGCCGATAGTCGAGTTCAACCCGTCATTATCCTAGATTAACTTAGGCCCACCCGTATATACCCTTGACTAAGTCAAAATGGTTATACGACTGTCCTAAATAATCGCAATACCTGCAACAAACAAGCACTACTCAGCTACCGAACACTACGTCTTGACTAGGTCAAAATACGCAGCACGAATAGTAAGCAACACTCGTAAGAAATTACGGAGGGATGCGGCTGGGTTTTTGGCGAAAAACCCATTAACGTAATGAACTTGATATTGTTGAAGGAACCTGAGTAGTTTTGAAAAAAAAGGAGTGGTTTAAGCTCCGCTTTTGAAAACTTCTTGTTTTGAAAAAACCCAAGTAATCTACGGTATAGACTTCTGCTCAAGAGGTCACTCCCCGCGAAGGGATCTCGGCTCTTGCCTCCTAGAATGAGGTGCTGGATATACACAACCGAATACCACCATGCAAAGCGAAAGAATAAACTATAGTTTTTCAAAATTTGTTCCAACAACATCTTTTAGGTTTTCTAATCTTGCATTAATCAAAATTAATGTGGCCCCATCATTTAACCTATCACTGCAGAAAAGAACGAAAATATGATGTACGTATATGCCATCTACATTTGCCACTGGGCCCCGTCATCACCCGTTAGGTTACTTAACTAACGACCGAGCGGTGGCTGGACTAGTATGGGTGCAAAACATATACAACATCTACTAGTATATACATATAAGTATATATAACATTCGTCCTACGTATGATAATAAGCAATATAACAGAATCACAACCAACAATACTGAAAGGTGGATAATCTTGGATCCCCGGATTTCATTTGAGCCACAAATAAAACCCGACGTTCCCGGTCGTATGGATAGCCTGTGCAATGTAAACCTGGACCCCTACGAGCGCGGAAAGTTACCCGCCAATCCCAGAAGTGAGGCAACTCCTTTCAACAAAGTGAATGAGCCACCCAAGACTTCACGGGACCCGGTAACTTGAGCGCCCCTCCATGGGTCATCCCTATACCCCCTACGAGTGCGGCGAATAGCCCGCTAATTCTAGAGTGAAGTCCCCTCCATCTCAACGCCATGAGATGCGGGCTTGTTGCCCTCTAGAACCCGGCTACTTGTGCACTCCACCTTGGGGTAATCCTAGTACAGAAAATAAAAATATATGTACAAAGTGACACCGATCTCAACCCGGTCGTGCCACAATCAAATAATATACAACACGGAAAAGACGGAAGTCCACATGTCAGACGCTCGTCCCGCAATAACAAATGTATAAATAGATATAAACTATACTAAATCATTGCATCATCGGCTATCCACCACGACAATCCAACCATAATATCAGCACAATCACAGAACATCAACGTGAATGTCATGTTCGCAAACCCGTCTAAAAGAACATATAGCAATTATACGGGTTTGCCGATCAAATGACATTCACGGTCGCAGATGCTAAACTAAGTACTGATAACAAAATACGTATTTTAAAATTTCAATCGACTAAACTTTTCCAAGTGGGCCCCAAGTTCTAATCCAGTACTCAAACAAATTTGGGCCCAAAAACCAATCATCTCAAAAATCACAGGTCATCACAGAGAAACACCAGAAGAAAAATGATACACAGATACGTCAATACGACGGCGGAACTGTCGCGAAAAGGCATGTTCTGCGGCGGTTCCGCGGTCGTATGTAAAGATCGTGACTTCAAATTTCATCAGTTGTTCTAAAAGAGCCTGCACGAATTTTTAATATATAGAAAATGATTTTTAGACCAATTTAAAAATTCGACAGAAAGTGTGATTTTGGATTCGTGTTTTCAAAAATTCCGGTCGATCGATATTTTAAACACACTAGAACTAGCTATTATTGGTTTTATGGGGTGGCTCTGATACCATATTGGGTTACCTTAACGCCCGAGCCATCGAACGTGGCAGTTTGCGGAACAAAATTTTTCTAGGGTTTCAAAAACGACGCTAAGATAACCCAATAAACCCGTATTTAGCTATAAAAATTATCAAGGACCGAGAGCAAATGCTCACAGGTAGATAGTTGGATTCTTCTTCTAAGAAAGATGATAAGGATATTAAATGTTATATATTGGATGTCGAGGGTAGCGGCTGTCGGAGGTAAGGCACCTATCCCGTTAAGAATGTATAAAGTATACACATATTCACTTGTGCTTTCATCCGTTTCGAGAAAATTTCGGCAACACCTCCCCGCTGTTCTCCGAGTACACTGTAATAGAATATATAATCATTTTAATGCTGTGAAACACCATTGAAACGAACATCCAATTTATCGTTGTACACGGAGAACCAGCGGAAAGGTACCACCGATGAAATATCCTGAAACGAATGAAAAACACAAGTGAATGCAGGTGTCTACTTTATACATTCCTAACTTGTCCACACGTGACAAATCTATCGGTTATCATATGATAGAATATTAATTATCGTCACATAGACAACTGTTGGGTTAGCTTAACACCCGAACCATCGAAAGTGGCGGTTTGCGGAACAAAATTTTTCTAGGATTTCAAAAACGGCACTAGGATAACCCAATAAACCCGGATCTTACCATAAACCTATCTAGCTAAACTAGTAGTGCTATCGACTATGAAAGATGTCTCACCAAACGATCCAAGTCCTTCGGTCTTCTTTCCTTATCATATGCTCCCAGTGGCCACCTTGAACATGCTTGATCTTCTTTTCCCGCTCCATGGGTTCTCCGGGATCGAACTTATTCTCCGGTCCTCCTTTGTCGTAGATGATCCAACCGAGAGATGTGATCCATGGCTCTAGCTCCTAACTAACTGTCAATAGGAGCAACTAGAGAACTTGGGTTGCTAATCTAAGTTGTCTGGGATGTAGTGTGGAGTTCTATGTGTTCTACTATCTCTATCTTTCCTCTTCACTTGTTTCTCAATTTATGAGAGGGTAGTGAAGAGGAAAATGATGAAGGTGGAGGAAACTCAAAAGGAGGGAGGAGGGTGAAGAAAAAATGGGAGCTCAAGAATAATGAAGCATGCATGTGAGAGAAAATCAACACAATGGTTTTGTGTATCAATTTCCATGAATAAACAAGTGTAGCCATGCTTCAATAATAACCACAAATGAATAAAGAATTCATTTTTCAACTATTGAAGCCATGCCACTCACCATGCCTCCCTCTCCTTAATTTCTACCTCATTTCCATTTATCAATAAATGGAAAAATCCATAATGAGGTGTCCATCTTCTAGAAGGTAATCTGTAATTAAATACGAATTACAGTCTGCTGTATATACATACCTGCATTCGGATAAAAACATGAATGTCCAAAGAGATAGGATAACACGAAGAACATAATACTAGAATATACATATTGAAATACATATATGTAAATTATCAAATCAATACCTGATTTAATAATCCGGCTCAAACCCGAGCCGGTTAGTATTGCCAACTGTCTGATCGAAAGTCCGGGTACAAAGTACATCAATCGATCGGAACCCTTCACGTATCCAATACGGCTACTACATCATTTCGCCTGAACCAGGGAAACCCTCTGTGTGGGACTCTAAAAGCTCGACAGTACGTCGGCAGTGAGTTACTGGATAAATCCATAACCACAAGCATGTCAGCAGCACTAGCTGTACGTAACGGCTATCCGGGTACCTGTCGAAAAGGAAGGCCGACGAGCAAACTCATCCGGATTCCTACTGAGCCTATTTGTGACAATCTCCGTACAGTCCGGTCTCTTCGTCTGAGAGTATCGCATAACAGGTCTAGGGGGTGGTAAACGTCAGACCCTAATAACCCGGTAATTCGTGCTGATGTGGCTCACGACCAATCCGGGAAACTACTGATCAGCCTATCAGTAAATCCCAACTGCATTGGCCAAGGTCTTATGGCCCTGACCAATCGAATACAGTGCGATATTGAATCCCTATACCGGGAGAGACGAATCCCCAACAATCGCTTACTGCCTCCATGTGGCTCGGGACTGTACCCAACCAAAACCTGTTTGCATGACTCAGTAGAGCCGTGGTAGGGTAGTGATCAAAGTACAGTGGGAACTCACACGAGACAAATGCCGATCTTAGGTCTAAAGACTAACCTATACTCAAGTCACCAGAGAACTTCCACCTGACGATAGGTATAGTACCATCTGGAAGTTCTCGGCGAGTCCGTCCGGTGTAGTCACCCCCAGTGAGCACCTGTATACGATCTTAGGTGCGAAAGACCAATGGTTGCGGTACAAAACCATCGCCCCTCGTCGGGGTCTAAAAACGTATACACTAGTCTACTCCGGAATATCGATGCCCAGTCTCGATGCTCCCATGACTAGGGACCATTTAAGGATGTGCATACTGACTACCCAGCTCCCACAAGTATGATCGCCATCACAACGCAGGTAGTCTAGCAATGATACTACGGGCTTTATCAACATGCACTAAAAAATATGTAATAGAAAGTAAAACATACACATGTTAAGATAAAGACAAACCAGATAGCATACTATCATATCGAGCAAGACTGTCCTGTACATATATATGTCCAAGCATCCAAATATATACGTATACAATAATGGCCTCTAGAGCATACATATCCAACAACAACGCGGCGGTTGTAAGAAACCGAACGATAACGTCCGGTGTTTAAAAATTTTGTGTAGTTTTATGTCACGATGAACACCGAACGTATGTTAACCAATAGATGGGAACTAAGTCGCGTTTTGATTTTCGCATATGATTAATTATCGATGAGAATATGAAAATTTTATATTTTCCTCGAGTTTCATACACTTGTTTTAAGATTTAATTTGAATTATTTTTACGTTTACGTTTCAATTTTAAGGTTTTGAAGTTTTTGGTTTAGGGTACAGTTTTTTAAAGTTAAAGGTTTTCTTAATCGAGTTTAATATTTTGGATTTAGATTTGGGGTTAGGATGGGATTTGACAATTGTTCTATATAGAGGAGAACGATGGTGAATTAAGCTTCGACCTTTTGTGTGTGTGTGTGCGCGCTGGTGTGTGTGTGTACACGTACGCGCGCGCGCACGTGCAATTGTATGTGTATGTGTGTATACACATTTACACATAAGCAAACACACACATTTACTAAATTACTATTAAACACACCTTAATTTTTTTTCACTAAACTACCCTTAGCTAATGTTATTTTTTCATTAAACTACCTTAACAAATTTAAATAAACAACTCATCATCTTAAATTATCTAAATTACTATAAATTTCACTGAAATACCCTTAACCATTGTCGTTTTTCACTCAACTTTGATTAAATTTTTAAGTAAAAAAACCTTGCTCAATTTTATTTTTGCACTAAAATACCATTAACTTTTGTAGCTTTATCGCTAAAACACCCTTAATTATTGTTGAATTTCACTAAATTACCCATCCCTAACCCTAACGCTAACCGTAACCCTATCCATAAACCTTAACAGTAACTCTTTCCCTAACCCTAACCCTAACAGACCTTAACCCTATCCCTGAACCCAAACCCCTATCCTAACCGGCTTAACCTAACCCTAACCCGATCCAACGGCAGTAGCAACAACAACAACAACAAAACCAAAATTAACAACGAATTTCAAAGATGTTAACCAAATTAAACAAAAATCAAAAACATTTGTAAATACTAAAATTAACAAAATTTTAAATTGAACACTAACCTTTTAATGAAATCCACGACCAGCTGAAAGGGTGGCAGCGGGGGCTTCGAACGGCTGGGAGTGACAAGAATGGCAGCGGAGGTGGGGGCTTCTAGTGGCGGAGCTGATCTCAAGCAGCGACGATGTGAGGGGAGGTAATCAGAAACGAGAGATGATGAGTGGGGAGGAAATCGATGATACGAGGGGAGGCGATCTGCGACGAGAGGGGACTTCGAGTGGCTGGTAACGGTGAGGAAAGGGAAGGCGCGATCGACGACGAGGGGCTTCGAGCGGTGGGGAACGACGATGAGGGGGCTTTGAGTGGTGGGGAATGACGACGAAAGGACTTTGAGCCCGAGTGGCGAAGAGGCGGAGGCGGGAGAGAATTTGGGCAAAATTTTTTTGTTGTAGGGAATTGAAAGTGTTTCCCTAATATTTAACCTAATAAAAGAGCAAAGCTCTGTTGAATCTAATGAGGCAGCGCCTCACGTGCTCTTTACTAGGGCGCCAGCATGAAAGCCAATCTTATAGGATTAATTTCTATGGTGGCGCCTCACGTGCTCCTCACGCGGACGCCAATGTGCAAAGCACAGAATAGTTCATAAGAGTTAAACTCTTAGATGGCGTCGCACGTACTCCTCACGTTGGCGCCAATGTGCAAAGCATAGAAGAGTTCATTACATAAGAGTTAAACTCTTAGATGGAGCTGCACGTGCTCCTCATGCGGGTGCCAATGTGCAAAGCACATAAATACCTATTATAAGAATTAAATTCTTAAGTAGCGCCGACGTGCATAACACGTGAGCGCTGGCGCCAAGGTAGAATTAAATTCTACATTTCCGTAAAAGTTGGGATATTCTCTGTTAAACAGAGCCGTTGGATTAAAGATCCAATGGAGATGATAAATCATCGAAATACAGAATTAAATTCTGTTGGGAGAAAATATCTACCAAATCTTTCTAAAATAAGAAAGATACTCTCGGTTGGATCAAAGATCCAATTATAGAATAAAATTCTATTTTTGGGAATATATTCTCTCAATCTTTTTTTAAAAAAAGACCGCTCTCTTTAAAACAGAGAACTCTTGGATTAAAAATCCAATGGTGATTAAAAAATCACTGTTTTACAGATTAAATTCTGTTTAGGGAAAAATATTTCCCCAATCTCGTTAAAAAAAAATCATA
Source organism: Agapanthus africanus (assembly GCA_030015575.1). NCBI lineage: Eukaryota > Viridiplantae > Streptophyta > Magnoliopsida > Asparagales > Amaryllidaceae > Agapanthus > Agapanthus africanus. The sequence goes on from JASDDO010000024.1 coordinate 180,715,264, forward strand.
TTTTGTAAAAATAGGAGTCCTTGGATCTAACATCCAATGGTGGGTAAAATTCCCCTAATCAATTTTGAGACCAATTAAATCAATTGGAATATCTCAATAAGAGATTTTCTCAAAACTGAATAACAATTTGCCTCCAGTATATAAAGGACCCGAGACGAACTCAGAGGGAGGGACAGAAGACCACAACACAGAGAGAGAGACAGAAGCAGATAAATAAAACCCCCTATAAGCTTCTGCAAAAATATAGGGAGCTCTCAAGAAGAACAGAGAATTCAATTCTCAAAGAAGAAGACCTTCCTTCTCAAAACCCTAGGTAAAAAAAAGAGATCAAAATATCTCTATCACATCTAAGGGTTTAACCCTTTTTAAAGAACTTAGTTCTTTGTTTGGATCTGAGATCCACAAGACAAGTCTCCCATAAGTTGAGAATTTAATTGCCATCGGGAAGATCTTGTTCTTGAGAATCAAAGATTCAGAAAAGAACTAGGTCCAAAAGAAAAAAAAATAAAAGGAGAAAGAAACCTATAAAAGAACTTAGTTCTTAAAGAAAAAACTGATCTTAGATCTTCAAAAAACAAAGATTTTGATGATCATTAATGGTCAAAATGCCATTAACAGAGATTTAATCTCTAAAAAAGGAAAAAAAAACTAGCGCCTCATGTTCTCCTCACGTGGGCGCCCCCTTTTAACGGCGCCTAGCACCTCACGTGAAAAACACGCGAGAGCCCAAAATAGAAGGCCAACGCCTAACGTGAAACACATGTGGGCGCTAAATAAAAGTGCTCAACACTCCCTATGCAGCCGAAGACAGCTAAGTGCTTAGCATTGATTGGGCAGCGCACAGCGCCTTACGTGCTCCTCTCGTGAGCGCTATACAAAAAGTGCTTAGCACTTCATATGCAGCGAAAACGGCTGAGTGATTGGCACCGATTGGGCAGCGCCCAGCGCCTCACGTGCAGCTCACGTGGACGCCATAAAAAGTGTTTATCACTTCACATTTAGTTAAAATGACTAAAAGTGCTTAACATTTATTGGGCAGCGCCCATGACTGAATGCTTCACATGACATACATATGAGCGTCAGAGCTCAATAAGGGCTTAACACTTTTACATGAAAGGAAAAAGGCTGAACAAACAGAGCCCAAATAAGTGCTTAGCACTTTTGAATAAAAAAAGGCTAAGTAGACTTGGCTCAAATTGGTTAAGTCTTTGAAATTTTCTTGCAGCTCAGCCCAAATACTCTTTTGCTGGATCTTAAATAAAAATGATTCTTGAAATTTTGCTAAGTTGATCTTAGTCTCAAATTAGATTAACGCATCCATAGAAAGAACAAATTGAGCCAAGATACTCATACATTTAAATTGATCTAAATATCAAACCAGATTAACGGTTCCTAAATAAACATAAGCCCAAATCTAAAATATACGGATTTGGACTAATCCGCGCCCTACGGGTGATGACATAAACTAATCTCTGTATACAATTCACGGGCAACTAAAATAAACAAAAACACACACGACACGAAGTGAACTTCCGGAGCAGGAGAAAATGGTTATCGCAATGCGGTAAAGTAATTAACTGTAGGGGTTTGCGCCTGCAGGGAAGAGCATCCCCACAATCAAAAACCCCTCATAAAATGAGGGGGAATCTGATAAAGTCTGCTACAACGGTCGCATCTGTCCTAACCTCCGATATACGGTTTCATAAATCAACTTGGTATTTTCGGAGTGGTAAACGGATAAATCCAAATAGCATCTACCCCCAAACACAGGCAAAATGATCTATCCTAGTTCGTCTCTGTTTTTGGTAGTGAACAGATTCTGGCACGCCCGGTGGGACCTTTTTCTCTTTCCATTCCACACTTAGTGTGTCGTGTTTCGCGAGCGAAATCGCAGTTCGCAATGGTTGCCCTTCAATTTGAGGTACTAAAATTTGGTTTCTTGCTCCTGTGCAGAAGAAGAAAATCGATGGCTTCCCACTGCACCTCTTGCAACAGCAACTCTCGCTCCATCCCAACTGGAGGAGTGACCTACGGGTCCAACGCGGCCTCCATCTTTTCAATACCGGAGGAGCAAGTAACGCAATCCACTACTGGACTATTCTTCATGACCATGTTCCCACCAGTGGGTGTCGGTGCCTCAGCGCCGCAGGAAGAAGCTTCTAAGAGGTCGATCTTCGATCGACTGGCGACCACAACGTCCCTTTTTAATAGGCCATCCAAGTCTGGTGTCTCAGTCTTCAACAGGCTGAGCAAAAGCTTGAACGGGCTCACAAAGTGGCTCGTAATACCCGAAGGGGCTACCCCAAAACAGTTAGCCCTCCCAACTCCTCCTGCAGGTGAAGAGGTCAAAGGTGCTTTCCCTACCAGAAAGTCGGTCTTTGAAAGAATGGTCGGCCCTCCTCGAAATCTGCCAAGGACGTCGGTCTTCAACAGGTTGACGCCAACAGCAGCCCCTCAGCAAAGACAGGGGCACAAAGAAGCTGCATCCAAAACTGAGGCGGTCCCGTATGCAAGACATGCTCGATGTCGTCACTGGCGCCGAGCGAGGGAAGCTGGGGGAAACTCCCCCTCTGGACTTACCCTACCAACTCCAATGGTGGAAGTTGACGATGTTGTTCCAACTGGAAATAATTTTGATCTACTCTGGAGGGTACGCAAGAACTCTCCAACGGTGGTTCTAACAAAATCGCCCCCGCCTGCAGAAACCACAGTGCAGGAAAAGACGGAGCACCCTCATCAACGGCTCTACTCACAAATTCACAGGGTTTGGCGAAAAGTTCAGGACTCCGTGATTGATCAGAACTACTCTCGTTGACCGAAAAAATCGAAGGCTCGACAAGAGAAAGACTGTCCCTCCATCATACAACGAGGGGCTTCTTCTGCACAGATGCTTGTTACAATGGCTCCTTCAACTCCAACCTCCCACAAAAGGATGAGGTCAGAGAAAATCCCACCGCTGGTGGCAAATTCCAAAGGCAATGTACCCAAACGCTTCAAGTCTAAAGGCATCATCATACATACGGTCTATATGGCTTCTGGGAAAGAAGAAAGTCGTGCTTCCGTAGGTCACCGACCGCAAACTCGGTCGCTGACAAAAGCTCAGGAGCAACAACAAAAGCTCCAGGAAATACTGAACAAAATGGTAGCACTTACCGGGCAGAAAAAAAGCCCGGACACAATAGCCGAACAGCGCCAGGAGCAGGAGACCGATACAGGGCTCCTGTAAAGGGTGTTTGAAAGAAAGGACAAGGAACCTGCTGAGCAGGCTGCTAACATAAAGCATATGGCTCTATTGTTCCAAGACATGGTTGGGATGATGATCCAGCCAAAACCCCCAGCCGAGAATTCGCCGATAATCATCGAGGATGACAAAAGAGAAACATCAAATCCTCTCCCAGCCTTATCGGCAGCCATGGAGGAAACAATCTCCAAGGCCGCTCTTGATGATTATATCGCTCAACAAATACGAGCTCATCAAGCTAATGAAGCCGCATGCCAAATCATCAGAACTGGGCGACCGTATCCAGGATGGTATGACCAAATTAAATCCCCGCCGGGATATACGATCCCCAAGTTCTATGTATAAAAGGGGACATCCAACCCACATCAGCACGTCGCGAAGTTCAGAGCTCTGTGCGTCAACACTGGAGGAGACAACAAACTGTTCCTTCGCCAGTTCGTTTGCAGCCTGTTAGAGACAGCCTTTGAATGGTATTCGGAGCTCCTAAATGACTCCATGAGAACATTCACAGAGATGGAGTTTTTGTTCACACAGCGGTTCGCCAGCACAAGCGAGCGCACCCCGATCACGGCATTAATCAATGCCAGGGGAAAGCCAAGAGAAACCTGGGTCCAATATGTGATCCGGTGGCGGAACCTATGGTCTAAGTGCGAACAGTGCATTGAAGAATCCCCTGTCGTGAGCATGTTCATCAAGACCCTCGATCCTCAAATGACTGTGTCCCAGTTTATGATATTCTTCAAACCAACAACCTTTCAGGCTCTGATCGATAAACTGGCCCAAATAGACCATATAGGCCACGGGCCTTACTCCTCAAGTAAGAACCCTCGAAACGCCAAGGGTAAAGGGAAAGCGGCCTTCGTTGCCAAAACAACCGAGTAGCCTAAAACCGGCTGCTCGCCAAAACAACGCACGTCCATACCTATCCCTGGAAGAATGGCTAGGACGCGCTTACTCGTTACCCCATGATAAGACGAGGAGACTATTTGAGTTGGCAATGCATAAAAAACTCATCACATTACCAGACCCACGGCGTCCACCGCAACCCGGGTGACGTCAACAACCCCAATCACTGCTCCTATCATAGAATGGTGAGCCATCCAATTAAAGATTGCTACATCTTCAGGAACTGGGTCGAGGACCAGTATCAACAGGGGAAGTTCGTGCTGTCCGAGAACTGGAGGGTGAATCCACCATAGAAGCACATTCCCAAAAAGGTGGATGCACCGGGGGCATCATGCTCGCTCATGAAAGAAACTCCATGGGAAGTTTTTTCAGCTAAAACCAAAAGAATGCTGAAGGATCTACAGGCATGTCTGGCAGTCGGATGGAAAAATCCACTTGAACCTGAAATCATCAAAGAGATGCTGAAACCGTGTCCCATACCGAAAATTGTTGACAAAGGGGAAAATCCCCAAGTCAAGTCTTTAAAGTCTTCAAAGAAAAAAAAGAAGACCAAGAAGCCTATGCATCCTGCCGAGTATGACGACAAGCGCATGGACTTACAAAAGTACATCAACACGCTGAAAGAATACAACCAGAAGGCTCGGACACTGGTCACGCTCAAAGAGTTCCTCAAACATATTCTTGAGAATGAAAATAGTGACAACGATGAGGAAAATGACTATTCAGAAGAAACCGAAGACTATGTAGCAAGCTGCCACATGGTCTTCCATTCATTGTTAAATGTCGAAGAAACTCCCTCACCGTCAAAAAACAACGGAGAGGGACTGGGGGCAGAATCGGCACTAAAATCCCCGGAATTTCCAGAAGACCCGATCGATAGGCTGTTAAACGAAGCCTTTCGAAAAAGCAAAGCTAACCGAGAACGCGAAACAGCCATATACGAAAAGGCTAAGCGTCAACGTCAGGATGAAGAAGCTACGGCAAGGTGGAGTCGTAAAGTACTCCAACCAAACCAGAGCATACCTACGACAAATAAAAGAAGAATCAAGGCAGTGAAGCGGTTCGCCAAAACCCTGTGAATGGGAATGAAGCTACCACCTCTCGTAGGAAACACTTCCGTGGTCATATGCCTCGACGGAGAGGATTCACATCCAAACTACTGTCTATATTATCGGAAGGTTATCCACCCTACCGAGGAATGTGGTGCCTTCAAAAAGTGGTGGCAAGGATACGTTGCCCATAAAAAAAACTTCAAGGTGGTGAAACGCGAAGCTCGTCGATGGCAAAATAGTGCGACGGATGCGCATGAAAAAAAGACTGGCAACTATCATATGGTTGATACCAGTTCGGAAGGGAAAAACCCCAAGTTCTTCCTTTCGGGAGCGATTTTGAGGACGAAATACCCCTCAGCCCTCGCTTCAAAGACTCCACCTTCGAAAAAGAAGAGGAGGAGAAGAACTGCGAGAATATTTAGCCGCGTAACCGAACGCTACCTGAAAAGAATCTCGGACCTACAAACAATGGTTCGAGCAAAAAAGACAAAGGGAAAGAAAAAGTCCCTGAGGAAATTGCCCTCGAAGATAGAGTTGTCAAAGAGCTCCCAGCCAGGAACCCGTCTAAGAAAAACAAGGTGGATTACAATGTCCTAGCTCATCTGAAGAGAATACCCTTACAACTGAGCATATTGGATGCTCTCCTCCTATCCATAAAAGCACGAGATTCTCTGATCAAGGTATTATAAGAGCCCGATCAGTTCCAAGCTTTCCTTGCAGAAGAGAAGATGAAGGATGAGCTGGCGAGGTCCACCCAGCTGACATTACATTCAGCGATGAAGATCTCCTCCTTGGTACGTGCGAACATAATCACCCGTTATACGTCACCAGGTACTGCCATGACATCAAGATAGGGAAAATCCTTGTCGACAACGGATCCTCCGTCAACCTTCTCAACGTGAGGGTGCTGAAGGAAATTTGCATGAACGTTCAGCACCTGGCCCGAGAAAAATTACCATCTCTGGGTTTGACTCACAGTCGTTATAGACACTTGGGTCCGTAATTCTAATGTTACGCTTCGGGCTTCTCGTCAATAACATCAAATTTCACGTCATTGACGCCAAGACTTGCTATAATGCTTTGCTCGGCAGGACCTGGTTAGAAGAGTACAACGTCATCCCTTCTACACAATATTGTTTGAAGTATTTCAAGGATGGCTCGGAGTATACCGTCACGGGAGAGCTAAACCCATTCTTCATAAACGAGGTCCGGAAATATGAAGACGCAAAGTACTTCCTACCAGAGTTCGAAAATACGGAAATGTGTCATAAGTCGGAGGATAAACAGAAGTCCGTCCCACTATCCCGATCTTTGGGAGCGATTCCGAGGAAGATGATGAAATAGTCTACTCGGGGCAACCCCAGAAAGAAAACAGCAGGCCTGGAACATCTACTTCTATTTTGGTCTTTGGCAGTACCTCTGAGGAGAAGAGCAACGCAGTGTTCTCCATCCGCCCGTCAGTGCAAACCCTCGTTGGAGCCGATCAGAGTCTGCAAATCACAATGGTTCCGCCTCGGTATTATAAGGAACTTGATGCGCTCGATACATACAGCATCCAAGAACTACATACTTTCTGCGTCCCTCTCAGGAGAATAGGTGAAATGGCGATCCTTTTCTACCAATCCACGGAGACCAAAGTAGAGAAAGAAGTCTGGCACGGTGCCGATTTTGCACTCGACAGGCTTCAACCAATCCGTCTGCCAAGATACTACACGGAGAGATTGAAAAGGTTGTTAAAGTGCCATGGTGTACCCTTCGAACAAACTGTTCGGCAAGCCCAATTTTATAAAAAGATTTGGGATATCCCTGGATCCTAGCGAAAGATGCCTAACGGGAAGATGGAGACAACCGGGCTCGGATACGTTCGATCTAAGAAACAGGAGCAGTTCCATAGCTGCCACGTCATAAACAGCTTCAGCGAAGAGGAAAACACTCTTCCAAATGGTCGTGGCGTGGAAACAGAGCGAAATTCCGCTCTAAGAACGTTAAGTCCGTTGCTCGAAGAACAAATAGACAAGCTAATAAAAGAAGCTTGTCAAAAGAGCCGAGACAATCACAGCCGTGAAATGGCCATCTATGAAAAGGCCTGGACACAGCGCCTCAATCAGCAATCCGCGCAGAAGGAAGACTATAATGTTCTTCGCGAAAGGGGAAAATCCCGAAATAAAGGCAAAAACAAGGAAAAGAACGCAAACAAAGTTTGGAAACAACGAAGCGGATCCAAGATGCCGTGCAATCGAGAAAAGATCGATTGGAACCCGTCCTTTATAAAGAAGATGGGTCGGGAATACTCTTTCCCCCAAGACAAGACGAGGAAAATATTCAACCTTGTCATGAAGCATCAAATGATGACACTCTCAGCACCCTAAACAAATAAACGAGGTCCGTCATCCGGATTATTGCTCCTACTACCGAGCAATAGGTCATCCTCTTGAAGATTGCTTCACCTTCAAATACTAGGTAGAAGACTCGTATCAGCAAGGCAGGTTTGCTTTATCCGACTGCTGGAGGGTAACCCCGCCACAAAAGCATGAGCCAAAAAGGACCTATACCGTAAGGCCAAGACCAACTCAACCATAAAAAGGGAAGCGAATTCGTACCCGCCATATGATAACACTCTCAAAAGAGGGAGGGCACGAGTTTATGGATGACCTCCACACGTGTTTCGCAAATGAAGACGAGGATGAGGTAATCTCAGAGTTTCCACCGGTACCAAAGGAGCTGGAAGATGGGATACACACCACGGAGGACAACCTAAGAAAAATTGACTTAGGGACGGAAAATGATCTGAGGCCAATGTTCTTCAGTGATCTACTATCTGAAAAACAGATAGCCACATTAAAAGATGTACTCATACAATATAAAAACTGCTTCGCATGGAACTATTCCGAGATGCCGGGTCTAGATCCAAAGGTGGCAGTACATAAACTTTCCATATCGCCGGATATAAAGCCAATCAAACAGGCGCCGAGAAGAATGCGACTCGAATTCGAGATGAGTATAAATGCCGAAGTCAAGAAACTCATCGACTTCGGCTTCATCCAAGAAGTCCAATATCCTGACTGGATCGCTAACATCGTTCTAGTGATGAATAAAATTGGGACGGTGCGTATATGCGTGGACTTTCAGGACCTCAACAAAGCTTTATCGAAGGATGATTTCCCAGTACCTGTTACCGATCTGATGATCGATAACGCATCTACCCATGAGGTCTTCTTCTTCATGGATGGATCTTCAGGATATAACCAAATGAAAATGCATCCTGAAGACCAAAAGCATACCTCCTTCCGGACTCCGCTAGGTATATTCTGGTATAAGGTGACGCCCTTCGGTTTAAAGAATGATGGCGCTACCTACCAGAGGGTCATGACAAAGATCTTTGATGACCTCATCCATGAAATCGTCGAATTCTATATTGACGACCTTGTGGTTAAAAGCAGATCTCATGAGGAACACTGGGAACATCTAAAAACAGTGTTTCGATATCTTCGGAAGTATCATATGAAGTTGAATCCTCTAAAATGCACATTTGGTGTCTTCTCTGGCAAATTCCTAGGATTCATCATACGACACTGGGGTATTGAAATCGACCCTTCAAAGATTAAGGCGATTATGGAAATAACCAAGCCGAGAACCCTTAAACAACTGCGGTCTCTTCAAGAAAAGCCCGCATATATCCGGCAGTTCATAGCCAACCACTCCGGAAAATGCCGTCCCTATAGTCATCTGATGAAGAAGGGGACCCTGTTCGTGTGGGATCGAAAGTGTCAAAATGCACTAGACAAAATCAAGCAATACCTGCAGAATCCGCCGGTATTGGCCGCTCCGGTTAAAAGAAAACCCCTTATCCTATATAAAACATCCCTTGAGGGTTCTCTAGACGCGCTATGGGCACAAGAGAACGATCAAGGAAAGGAGAGAGCTCTGTACTATTTGAGTCGAGTTCTCCTGGGGGCAGAAAATAACTACACCCCCATTGAAAAGCATTGCCTGGTACTGATCTTCATGATAATGAAGCTTAGACATTACGCCTTGGCACATGAGGTCCATCTCATATCAAAGGTGGATCCTTACAAATATCTGATGTCAAGGGCCATACTAACAGGAAGGCTTGCCAAATGGGCCCTCCTCCTGATGGAGTTCTCGATAACGTATCGTCCCTTCAAAGCAGTGAAATGACAGGTGTTGGGAATTCTCCCGCGCGAGCAAACGCATATGTTTTGAATTAAGGATACCGTTTTAATGAAATCGTATTGCGCAAGCGAGATCGTTCTCATTTTAAAATTTACAACCGCACGTGCACGGCACGTTGTAGCGAGCCGGTAAGTACGGGTCGATCTGCAGGGAATTGTGTATTGGGTATTTAAAGTTAACAAATTAATGAATTGGGGGTTGTCACAAAATAATATAAAAGAATACGGAAATAAAGAAAAGCAAGAAAAAAAAGTAAGAGAAGAATGGTTGTGGCTTGGCTCAGGAGCTCGAATCGTGACGTTTACCTCTACACTCCCTTGATCATGAGTTGTCCGGCCTTACCTTGATCCCGACATGAAGCTCGACTTGTCAATGCGGTTGCGGAGTACAAACTGTCAAAGTCCGATATTCGCCGCTAAGTACGAAACGAGTCCGTTTTGATCACTTACCGTTTGTATGTCCGCGCTTGGGGTATCAACACTAAACATAAGGGTTAGCAAGCATACCGCAACAACAAAAACACAAAGTGGTTAGTGAGAGCAAATGATTTTGGTGTTAAGTGTGCTAAGTGTTTGTGATGGTATATGATATATGAAATTATGAGATTTGTCAAGTCCTTATCACAACATACCATATCCAAACTTAGCAAACTTAATACCAAATTGATTATAACTTAAACATTTAAAATTGGGAAGGGAATGAATACGGTATATGAGGAGGTTACAAGTAAGCATGTGTCAAGATACCGTATTATATCAACATAAACAATATTTAGGTTAGAATCATAAGTTAAGCACATGAAACATAAACAAGAGATGGAGGAGGCAAAGCCTTTCATCTCACTTCCTCACCCACACCACAACCAAAATAAAGATTAGTTAAGCATGAACAAAAAGAAAGCAAGTAAGTAAAGAAAGCAAGTATAAAAATAAAGCAACAATATATTAATACTTGAAGAAGAGATACAAGATTTGGTAGTTTATTCAACCTCCTTAATGAAGCTCTCCAAAGAGAGCTTCAAGAGGGAAGAAGAAGAAGAAACCAAGTGAAGCTCACTCACCCTCAAGCTAAACCAAAAAGAAACTAAAACTATATGGTATATTACAATGTAAAATGGGTAGCCTCTCTCTTTCCCACTGGTCTGCTATATATAGGCACAAAAAATGATTAAACAAATAATAAGAATGAGGTGACAAGGCAGCAGGGGAGGAACAGTAAAAAGGTGGGGCCCATTGGACACTATTTGGCCGAGGTCGCCGGTTTTGGAGGGAGTGTGGCCGGGTGAAATCCGAGGAGAGGGGCTCATCTTTGTAGTGTGGTCTTGTGTACTCTTCAACATTACTCTGATGCTGTTTGTTTGGTCTACAATAACCTGGTTTGTATGCAGAGATTTGGAGAGAACTAGGTGTTTTAACTCACATCAACACTTTTTTGCATTTATTGCACCATTCAATGCCCATCACACCACACATGCCCACTTGCTCAATTCATGATGCCAAGGCAGCCCACCATGGTCCATGGCATGTGCACACTTGTGTGTTGGACCATTTTGACAAAAAGTGTGTACACATGCATTATTTCCAAAAGAGCTCTTGGGATATCGGTTGGTTTCCTGTTCTGTTTGCAGTGTCGGCTCCCAATTGTTTTATCTGTGATTGTGAATGTGCTTTCCAGTATTGTATCACGAATACCTGTAAGCTGCAATAACTTAGCAGACACTGATTAAAAGAACCGATAAATAGAAAAACAGATAACGAATCAGAGGTATTAAAATGCAGTTTTCTGTGGTGAACAAATACCCCCAAACTTATCTTTTGCTCGTCCCGAGAAAAACAAAAAATCCTAGCCTCACTTTCGCAGGGAACGTGATTGCGCTGAGCACACGCAACAAGCCGTTAAAGCTCTAGGTGTCCATAGTAAGAAGAGTGTTGTCTCCTGAGGGTTTTCAGCGGATTACACCCACATAATCCCGTCAACTTAGTTTCGTAAGTTAACGTCGATTCTCCTCCTACAGTTTAGTATCTAAATTAGAAATTCTATTATCCTAAGTTAGAAATATTCAGCCGTTATGTTTCACGCCTCCTATCTATTTATTCTCATATCATATGCGTATTTAAAGTTTAGAAAGATATTGGTATCTCTTGAGTTTTTCCTTCTAAAGTGTGGTCTCAAATCAGGAATTTTTATCAATTTTACAGAAAACATAAGTCTTATTCTTCTTTTTTATCTTTCCTCCAAATATCGATCGTATGCCCCTACGTGTGTGTAAATTTTCACCCTTACACTTGAGAATTCAATTCAAGCTATAATACCCTTGCCTTAATACCTAATCCTACTTCTTTTCATTAATGGATGGATGGTGTTGCTCATACACCTTTCATGCGACTATTAATGATTCTTGAGGCACTAACAGCCGATTACTGAATGTATGAGCTTAAAGCGTAAATAACAGTTTCCAGGTCTTGATTTTATTTATTTTTTTCTTTTATTTTCCTTTTTCTTTTCAAGACCGGATATATTTTTCAATGATGCTCTTATGGTGTTTAGCTATAAATACCGTTTTTTCTTTCATACTAGGCTTTCAGGCAAGAGTATTTCTAGGTATCCTCTACTATCCCAAGTTTCAAGGTACGTGTATGTGCAATTTGTAGGGTATATACTTTCTAAATTTGGACTTAAGAATAGAAACTATTTTTCAGACTTATCTTTCAGTAAAGTTTCAATACTTTCCCTTCATCTTGACTTTACTAAAGAACTGAACTTAAGATTACCTATTTCTCAAAAAAAACTGTAAGGACGTATATTTACCAAGTTTAAACAAAAAGAGGGTTATTTTTAGGGTTTTCAATTTCTAAGCCTTGGATTTAGTTATTTTTAACGTATCAATTAAACTTTCGGAATAAAAATCTAAGTTACCCTATTAGCTAACTTGACGACAAAGTTTTTATATTTTTGTAATTTTTTTTTATTTTTATGGGTTTTTTTTATATGTATGCAATGCAGAATATACACATGATGTAATGCCCACCCCCAAACTTGAGTTTTACGATGTCCTCATCGTTGCCCCCCGTCTCCGGTAGCTAGACTTAGATATCGTGGTGAGAATTTTATTAAAAGAAAAAGAAAAAACATAAGACTAATTACAACATGTACAAGTTAAAAGACCGAGTTAGTGCAGAAATTAATACCAACCATTCAAAATTTTTGTCGATATAGTGCCATGGCTAGCAAAAGAATAGGTATAATAAAAAGAATAGGAGAATATACACAGAATGGTTAGATGTTAGTAAAAGGCATGGGCGTGTAAAAGTAGGGAGCAAAAAATGTTGAAGGTGAAAATGAAGTTTTGAAGCGGTCAAAGCATTGTTTTCTAAATGAATTGAATTTTCAATAAGTATGTATTGAGTTTCGAAGTCAGGTTCGTGTAAGAACTGGAGTTCATCCGCAAAAAGTTTTGAAAAAGAAAGGTTCAAAGGATGATCCCAAAATGATCTTGACCCAAACTCACCAAGAATATCAAGTTCATCAGCAAAAATTTTCTCAAAACTCTGTATAAAAGAATAATTTTCAACACCGCCTTCCTCCCTATTATTTTTCACAATCCTACTCTCATTATTTATACTCTTTCCCAAAAAGATTTCCTCATCATCACATTCAAAAATGGGTAGGTTCATATCATTTAAAAAAATAGGTTCCCACACTAATGTTTCTCGAAATAATATCAACATGTGATACAAAAATTGTGGGTTCTTGATCATTGATTTCTTCTAATCTATCCAAACCATACCCGTTAAATTCACAAGCTCCCTCATCTAAAATTGGAAAGCAAAAATCAGCCGGTTCAAGAATTTCCTCATCAAGTATTATTACAGTTAAATCAATCTCTAGATCACAAGTGATAAGATGTTCAGTGGATACTTGAAGGCTAATGGTGGACTGACTTAGGGGGTTTGCTTGTGTGTCCTGCGAACACTCAGTCAATTCTGTTGTATCATCATCTATGAAATTATCTAAATTGATTTGATCACTTATTTCACTTGGGTGACACCCTAGATGACAAATGTTGACACTATGGGGTTCCGATTGACTGTGCTTACTCTCTAAAATCCTTTGAGCTAAATATTTCACTTGTTCCTCTATGCTAGCCAAAGATTGGGCTTGAGTAAGAAATAATTGCTCAGATTGCTGTATGAACAGGGCTAGCGTAGCGGATGATTGATTCTCGACCGCAGTTATCACTTCAATACCTAACTCTAAAGCGGTCAACACAGCATCCATCTCACTATCACTCCCTAGAGATGGTTCAATTGTTTGGAGGGGTTGTAATGGTGGTGATGCTAACGCAGTCATTCTGTTGACATCTTTCTCTAAATTCTTAATCATTTAGTCTATGGTTTAAGGGGGACTAGGTTCAGGAGTGTTAGGTGGGTGACCATTATCAAAAATTTGGGACGGTTGGTCACCCCCTAGAAAAAGACAATTATCATGAATGTGGAAAGAATTTTGGCAATTTGTACAAATTAATTGGGATTGAGTATAAACAAAAGAATAAGTGTCGTGAAAAATAGAATTGAATCGTATATCACCCATATTAACAAGATGCACAAATGTCACAAAAATAAAGAATATCACACCCCTAGCAGTCTATGTTGTGCTAAGTCAACTAGATCTGCTTAAGAACCTGATTGACGAAATAAAACTGTGTCGAGAAATAGGCTCAAGATATACTGATCACGAAGCCAAGTAAGTGCAAGAGAGAAGTGGAGGTTTTCCAACGCTTTCGCGAAGGTCCTTAATTAGATAACCCCTTTCTCTTTTGGCGGTTGCGCCGTTAACACTTGCCTAGACACCCCGTGAACGATATACCGTTAAGCAAAGTTCTAAACACAGTTAACTTCTTCTGATGAGCACAGAGTCCTTAGAGTGAAATTTCTAATTGATTTTAAATTACTGGGGGTATGCAAGAATACAGTTTTGTGATTTGTGGGCTACGGAGAAAAGGTGATGAAATCCTTTACCGTATCTTGTTTGGTCATTTTGCCCTTGATACCATATTAAAATACAATGCGCAATCAAATAAAATAATTTCAAGAAATCAAGCAATATAAACAATTCTTTTTCAAGTTAAGTTTAAGCGCTACAAAAAATACGGTTAGTTTTCTTATCAATTGGCGGCAAAATTGTGCGAAGAATCCTGCAGAAAATAGAATATTGGAGTGCATCGGATTCGAGCGAAGGTGTTAGGAAATACGTATGGATTTGATTTGGTTTAAGAAAAACCCCTTTGAATCCAAGTCGTTGATTGTTCGCTTGCGCGGGTCAAACTACCCGGATCTTTGGCACTATACTCCGCTAACGTCTTGAAATTTCATTTGAATCTTGCTCCGCACGATCGTTGGTCGTAATTCCGCGAAAAACCTAAAATGTCGGAAAATACGATATTTAGTGTCAAAAGCAATATATATGCCGCAATTTCTACACACTCAAAATTAGAAAAATCAAACAATACCACTAGAATACACACACTTCTCTGGAGATCACACAAAAATAAAAAACCAAAAATTCCCTAAAAGGGCCGAGGTCGCCGGAATTTCCCCTGCTGTCGCCGGTTAAATTCCGAGGAAAGGGGGTGAAATTTTGTGTGGCTTCTCTAGGAAAGATAAGTATTCATATGGTACGACTTGATTTTTTAAATTCAGCTCAGGGTGATTACAGGTCAGAAGAACAGAGAACAAAAGTCAGAAAAATCTTATTGTTGGTTTTTGAAAAAAATTTAGTTAGAAGTTAATGAGTTAGTAAGAACCAGAAATAACAATTCCTAATACAACCAACTCCTCGGCAACAGCGCCAAAAACTTGTTGGGAATTCACCCGAGCGCGCAAACGCGTATGTTTTGAAATAAGAATACTGTTTTAATGAAATCGGATTGCGCACGCGAGATCGTTCTCGTTTTAAAATTTATAACCGCAAGTGCATGGCACGTTGTAGCGAGCCGGCAAGTACGGGTCGATCCGCAGGGAATTATGTATTGGGTATTGTTGTTTAAGGTTAAAAAATTAATGAATTGGGGGTTGTCACAAAATAATATAAAAGAATACGGAAATAAAGAAAAGCAAGAAAAACAAGTAAGAGAAGAATGGTTGTGGCTTAGTTCGGGAGGTCGACTAGAGACGTTTACCTCTACACTCCCTTGATCATGAGTTGTCCGGACTTACCTTGATCCCGGCATGAAGCACGACTTGTCAACGTGGTTGCGGAGCACAAATCATCAAAGTCTGATATTCGCCGCTAAGCACGAAACGAGTCCGTTTTGACCACTTACCGTTTATATGTCCGTGCTTGGGGTGTCAACACTAAACACAAGGGTTAGCAAGCATACCGCAATAACAAAAACACAAAGTGGTTAGTAAGAGCAAATGATTTTGGTGTTAAGTGTGCTAAGTGTTTGTGATGGTATATAATATATGAAATTAAGAGATTTGTCAAGTCCTTAATCACAACATACCATATCCAAACTTAGCAAACTTAATACCAAATTGATTATAACTTAAAAATTGAAAATGGGGAAAGGGAATGAATACGGTATATGAGGAGGTTACAAGAAACCATGTGCCAAGATACCATATCATATCAATGCATAAACAATATTTAGGTTAGAATCATAAGTTAAGCACACGAAACATAAACAAGAGGTGGAGGAGGCAAAGCCTTTCATCTCACTTCCTCACCCACACCACAACCAAAATAAAGATTAGTTAAGCATGAACAAAAAGAAAGCAAGTAAGTAAAGAAAGCAAGTATAAAAATAAAGCAACAATATATTAATACTTGAAGAAGAGATATAAGATTTGGTAGTTTGTTCAACCTCCTTAATGAAGCTCTTCAAAGAGAGCTTCAAGAGGGAAGAAGAAGAAGAAACCAAGTGAAGCTCACTCACTCTCAAGCTAAACCAAAAAGAAACTAAAACTATATGGTATATTACAATGTAAAGTGGTTAGCCTCTCTCTTGCCCACAGGTCTGCTATATATAGGCACAAAAAATGATTAAACAAACAATAAGAATGAGGTGACAAGGCAGCAGGGGAGGCACAGTAAAAAGGTGGGGCCCATTGGACACTATTTGGCCGAGGTCGTCGGTTTTGGAAGGAGTGTGGCCGGGTGAAATCCGAGGAGAGGGGCTCGTCTTTGTAGTGTAGTCTTGTGTACTCTACAACATCACTCTGATGCTGTTTGTTTGGTCTATAATAATCTTTTTTGTATGCAGAGATTTGGAGGGAACTAGGTGCTTTAACTCACATCAACACTTTTTTGCATTTATTGCACCATTCAACGCCCATCACACCACACATGCCCACTTGCTCAATTCATGATGCCAAGGCAGCCCACCATGGTCCATGGCATGTGCACACTTGTGTGTTGGACCATTTTGACAAAAAGTGTGTACACATGCATTATTTCCAAAAGAGCTCTTGGGATATCGGTTGGTTTCCTGTTCTGTTTGCAGTGTCGGCTCCCAAACGTTATATCTGTGATTTTGAATTTATTTTCCAGTATTGTATCACGAATACCTGTAAGCTGCAATAACTTAGCAGACACTGATTAAAAGAACCGATAAATAGAAAAACAGATAACGAATCAGAGGTATTAAAATGCAGTTTTCTATGGTGAATGATCAGTCGAAAATAATGTATTTTTAATACGGCAATTTCCCTATCATTTGCAATCATTTAGAAGTGTTCGGTATTCATATTTCACATATTAGCAAATCAGTCGCAAAATATAAGATTGCATGTATTAGACTCTTAAACCGATACTATAAAGGAAATTGACTGCATTTCATGGCATCGCATCTTCGCTATATTGCGCAACACTTGTTTTGAGATCTGTGCAGGAAAATCCAGAAGAAAGGCTAAAATGTACATGGTACCGATCAAAATTACGCCAACTCAAAAGATGCAGATCTGGTAGCAATACAGAGGGAATTATAATATTCAAGATATCCTAAAAAGCTCCACAAATCAGCCCAAGTCATCACCAGGAAGCCCAAGGCCCAAGCGCCACACACAGCCGCGGATCCGCGGCAGGAGCCTGCTTGCGCCGCGGATCCGCGGTGGGTCCAAGGATTCAGCCTCTCAATTTTAGTGCAAAACTCCTGTCTCAGCTGCTACAGT
Organism: Agapanthus africanus; assembly: GCA_030015575.1. Classification (NCBI taxonomy): domain Eukaryota; kingdom Viridiplantae; phylum Streptophyta; class Magnoliopsida; order Asparagales; family Amaryllidaceae; genus Agapanthus; species Agapanthus africanus. Next base: position 180,732,828 of record JASDDO010000024.1, read on the forward strand.
TCAGAAATGTACTCCAAGTTCCAGAAGATTCCAGATATTTCTGCCAGATCAGCAAACTAGGGTTTTCTAAGCTTAATTAATCCTAGCTTAAACCCTAAGCTAACTCCTAACAAACTCTTTCTAGAAACTCCTCAACAAACTTTTGGAGGGAATTGTAAATTCAAACCTAGACCTAGGGTTTAGGTGTTCTATAAATAAGACCCTAGACTCACTTGTAAAGGATCCCATGATTGAATTCATTAGATTCATTCATTGAAATCAATAGACCCATTCACTCTCTTTCTTCATCTTCTTCTTCCACAAGTCTAGTGACAGGGCTTGTGTGAAACCCTAACCCTAATTCCAATCAAAAGCCAAGATCCCGAGTACCCATCAAGCAAGAAGCCTTGCAACCTTTTATGAGCCGAGCCGGTCTTCAACAGAGCAAGTGGTCCAAGCCGATCCGCGACTCACGGAGCCGAGCGACGCCAAAATCGACAATTTAGTTCTTCCTCTTGTAGTTCTTGAGCGACTGTAATCAAATTGTTGATATAAATAAAAGGTGATTTTTTTTTATCTTTTTTTCTTTAAATTCTTGCATCATGATTCAATCTAAATTTCTAGTTGTAATTCTTGTTGTGATGCTTGAGTAATACTCCGCTCGTCGAGGAGTTGAGACGATCAATAGAATGATGATGTAATATATCTGAAAACGATTCTTGATTCCTACAAGTTTTGTAAACCCTAGCAAGTTCAAGAACCGATAACCCATTTTGTTACGATGCTTCCTTGAATGATATCGCTCTAAATTGGGGAGTTACGATCGTTTCTTGAAAGTGCTAGAGGCTAGAATGTGAATGATATCGACAAAAGAACAAGGGTTAAATGATGAAACCCTAGTTTCACGAGAAAGCCCTAACTCTCGTCGATCATCATCGATCTAGTATCAATTCTTCGAAGGACAAGAACACGTTATCTTGAGATTACATCACGTCTATCGATCCGATCGATTCCTACGAGCCTCATTTAGATTCTTGACATTTTGGTTGGAAATATTATCGAAACCAAATTCTTGATTGTTTATCAGTTTCTTGATTCTTGATTAAACATCGTGACACCTGAATCAATTGATAAATTCTTGAATCATGTTTTCTTTTCTTTTCGATTAAGTTTTCAATTCAAACAAATTAAATACAGAAACGAATCGCACAATCCCTGTGGACGATCCGCACTCGCTTACGATGTACAATCGACACCGTAATTGATTGCGGTCAAATATAATTCTTTGATTGTGATTCTATACATTTTCTAATTACCGACACAAAGAAACTCATTCGCTTTGTTCGATTTACACAAACAAGAATTTTAGATCAATCAGTGAACAACAGTCCATCGCCAAATTTCTTGCGGAGCACCCGATACCGGCTGACTCCCCCTTAAATTGCGAGTTACCAGACAAACACGCGTTCGATACAATCGAAGAAGAAAATGACTCCAAATGGGAGCTCTACTTCGATAGAGTATCTTCCATGAAACGGCGAAAGCAAAATACCCCAATAATCAAAGCCGGGGTGGGCCTTATCTTCGTGACTCCGCAAGGAAGGATATTGCGTTACGTCCTCTCCTTAATGGAGCCAAGGACTAATAACGAAGCTGAATATGAAACTTTGATAGTGGGCCTCGAGATCGCTGTCGACATAGGAATCAAAGACCTCCTTATATATAGAGACTCCCAGCTGATCGTTAGCCAAGTAAATGGCGATTATCAGACATGCAAGCCAGAGTTAATAAAGTATGGCGAAAGAGTGCAACAACTGTTGACACAAATCCCCTCCTACATTCTGGAGAGTATACCACGTGCAGAAAACAGTAAGGAAGATGCATTGGCCAAATTGGTTAAGGAACTGGCCGATGAAGACCTCGATGACGTATGGATCATCGTGCACCGGGTTCTCGCGCCAACAAATATATCTTCGGAAGACTTAATAGAGCCATCCGAAAGAAACGAAACGACCGAACAAGTAGCCTTTCAAATAGAGGACGAAGAAAAGGTCAAGGATTGGAGGAAAGTCTTCATAGACTACTTCAAATCCCAACGAACGCCCAAAAATGCATCGTTTAGATATCAGCTCATGATACGAGCTTTGTCTTTCGCCTTTGTCAATGATACTCTATATAAGAGATCGTTCGATTGTCTATGGCTAAGATGCCTGGGGCCGGAGGAAGCAAAGAAAGTCGTTCAAGAAATTCACGACAGACTCTGCGGTTCTCACCAAACTGGGCCAAAGATAAAGCTGAAGATCAAAAGAATGGGTTACTATTGGCCTGCAATGATTCAGGACTGCCTCGAATATGCGAAGTAGTGTCACTCGTGCCAAATCCACAGGGACTTCATCCACCAACATCCAAATCCGCTACACCTAACAGTGGCTAGCTGGCCGTTCGAAATGTAGGGAACCGATATAATTGACCCCATTGAATCAGCATCGCCCAAAGAACATTGGTTCATACTGGCAACGACCGACTATTTTTCTAAGAGAAGCAGTACCACTATGGGAGGTGAAGACGGAGAATATCCTTCATTTCTTCAGGACACATGTCATCTATCGGTTCGGCACTCCGCGACAAATTATCTTGGATAATGGGCCAGCTTATAGAAGTCATAAAATCAGCCACTTCGCACAACAGTATAAAATAGATTGGAGATACTCTTCAGTCTATAATCCTTGGGCCAACGGTCTAGTTGAAGCTTTCAACAAGACCTTGATGAAGATTATATAGAAAACAGTGTCCACAAACAAGAGACTGGCATGAAAGGTTGCATGAACCTCTCTAGGCGTACCGAACAACGTTCAAACATCGACGAATACAACACGATACGTGTTGGTATTCGGCACGGAAGCAGTGCTTCCCCTGAAAATAGAACTCCCTTCTCTACGAGTAGCAGTTCGATACGAGCTGACAGATGAAGAAAATGCTTATTTTCGGCTTGAGGAGCTCGATGCCCTCAACGAAACTCGCTTTATAGCACAACAAAACCTGAAGGCTTATAAGGCAAGGATGACACGGTATGAAAGACTGACTGGGCTGAGAACATTCCGTCAAGGCGAACTCATGCTAGTCTTCAAAAGACCAATGATCCCCAATCGTGCAAAACAGGGGAAATTCGAGCCGAACTATGAAGGCCCGTACATCATAGACAAAGTTTACCAAGGTGGAGCCTACCTGCTTATGGATATGCATGGAGAAAGACCCTTCCGGCAAATAAACGGTCGATTCCTCAAAAAATACTACGCTTAACGAGTCACGACTTATGTCTATGATAGATGACGGCGCTTGTGTCCTTTCGCTATCTTCCTGAGTCAGAACTCTGAGAGTAGTATGCAAAGAAGCTCCGTCGCCTCAAACATGGCGACAAAGGACCGAGATGTCCTTAAACTAGAAATTCTCCTCAAACATGGCGATAAAGGACCGAGATGTCCTTAAACTAGAAATTCGCATCAAACATGGCGACAAAGGACCGAGATGTCCTTAAACTAGAAATTCGCCTCAAGCATGGTGATAACGGACCGAGATGTCCCTAAACTAGAACCTCACCTCAAATGAGGCGATATAGGACCGAGAAGTTCTTAAACTAATTATCTGGCTCAAACATGGCGACATCAGACCGAGATGTCCCTAAACTTACAATGCACCGAGATGTCCTTAAACTAGATATGCGTCTCAAACATGGCGATAACGGACCGAGATGTCCCTAAACTAGAATCTCGTCTCAAATGTGGCGATATAGGACCGAGAAGTCCTTAAACTAATTATCTGCCTCAAACATGGAGACATCGGACCGAGATGTCCCTAAACCAACAATGGAACGAAAAGTCCTTAAACTAGAAATTTGCCTCAAACATGGCGATAATGGACCAAAACGTCCCTAAACTAGTGCGTCGCCTCAAACATGGCGCGTCGCCCCAAATATGGCGATACCCTCCCTTGAGATCTATATTGTAATTGAAGTCTTGACGGCAAGGGTTGCAACCCAAGTCCTACCGGCTACACAGCTACTCCAGCAATGAAGCCGCTCTCAAATCCGACCGGCAAACAGATGGGTCACTTACGACGAAGCTACTTTCGAGAGTTTCGTTGTTAAAAAAAGACGGTATGTCCATAAGCAAAATGGGTACGGATGAAAACCCGAAGGGGCACCGTGAGTAAAAACATTAGTACTGTCGGCGAGTTTGTGAAAACCCGAATAGGGCGCAAACCCGTAAAATAAAAAAAATTCATGTGCACTTGCAAGTTCCACTCGACATTGTAAGGAGAAAACACCTGCGTGAGATCCTTACGACTCACAAAGTTGCAACACACCTAGGAATCCTCATGATTCCTAAGGAGAAATTACACTTGTGAGATCCTCACGACTCGTAAGGAAAATTCCCCTTATAAGACCCTCATGGCTGATAAGATTCAAAAGCCTTAAGCTACAGGGATCTGAACCTGTTCTTAAGCCGCCATATCTCCCAAGTTGCTTTACAGGCGATCCAATATTGACCCTTGTATACAATCCACGGGCACGAATAAACATTCCCTCACCAAGTTCCACCAACGACGAGAAATGTCCCCGTATGGTGAACGACACTTGTAAATCCTCTTGACTTATAAATAGAAATTAATCTTGCAAGATCCTTACGACTTATAAGAGAAAATACATTTAGGAATCACCATGATTTCTAAGGAGAAAGTACACCTACGAGGTCCTCATGACTTGTAGGGAGAAATACCTTTATGAGACCCTTACGGCCCATAAAGTCAAAAAGTCTTAGTCGACAAGATCCCAACCCTGTTTGCTAAGCCACCTTTGTTCAAACAAGCAAAGGTAAATGATGAGTCGCTCCTGGCAATATTCCAGTCGTAGCGATGCTGATGCCTAAACAGGTGTCAAACTCCAAATCCTTTCACAGCAAATGATAATTTGCTCCTGGCAATATTCCAGTGGTAGCGATGCTGATGCCGAGGTTGGTATCAGATTCCAAACTCGCAATAAAAACAGCATCGAGTAGCAAAAAAAGGTATTTGAAATAGCCGAAATGATGGGGCAACTCGCAATAAAAATCAGCGAGTAAAAAAATATATGCATATAAAAACAGCCATAATGTTTGATCAACTCGCAATAAAAAGCAGCGAGTAAAAATATAAAAATTTAGCCGAAATGATTGGGCACCGCGTATAAAAAGCCGAAATGATTGGGCAATCACGACTTTCGCGATATGAAAAGTTGAAAAGATTGAGCATCACGACAATAAAAAATAAAATAAAATAAAATTTTCTCTGCCATGTAAGTATGTCCATATTGACTCTTGTATACAATCCATGGGCACAGATGAAAGAAAGGGAACCATACTTTCCCACCAGGCTCCATCAAAGGGAGAGCCAGATCATGACGGCAATATCTACAGCATAGAGATCAGCTCGACGTTCTTCTCATTCCAACAGGGTGCGGACATAACGTCAGCAAAGTTCCAAGGAGCCAAATCAAAGTAATGGCAAAATCCTAGATCCAACTCGGCGTGCCTTCTCATTCCAACAGGATGCAGATGCAACGTCAAAAAAGGACCCAAGGGTTGAAACAAAAATGGAGCAATGGAAAAATCCTAGCTCCAAGTCTTGACGGTTCATATACAACTCATAGACTATCTCGACTTTCCTTCTCTTTCTGGTAGGATGCAGACGCAACGTCAACAAAAGACCGAAGGGTCGAAACAAAAATAGAGCCATAGCAAAATCCTAGCTCCAAGTCTTGACGGTTCATATACAACTCAGAGACTATCTCGACGTTCCTTCTCATTCCAGCAGGATGCAGATGTAACGTCAACAAAAGACCCAAGGGTCGAAACCAAAAATGGAGTAACGGCAAAATCTTAAACTCCAAGTCTTGACGGCACATATACAATCTAGAGACCATCCTGATGTTTCCCCTCATTTCAGCAAGATGCTAATGCGGCTATCAAATGAAAATGGAGCAATGGCATATTCCTAGCTCTGGACTTCAATTACAGTACATACAGCATAGAAGTCTTACAGATGTCTACCCTACTTCAGCAAAGAATCGGCGTGAAATCATCAAAACAAAAAAATGAAGCAACGACATATTCCCAGCTTTGGGTCTTGAAGGCAACTCATGTAAAGCCTAAAAGTCTATCGGAGATCATCCCATGCCAGAGCGGAGTGGTTATTACTCATCGGGGCTCCAAACTAAGCCTAACCTCAAGTTAAAAGCGTCATGGCAAATTCCTAACGTTTGCTCTTCCGACGGTAATATGACCTAAGGAGATTACTTGAAAACGTCTTGTCTAGCCCTCGAAGGGATCAGAGACATGACGGGGCTACTTGAACAACGGCTTAAAGACCGCATATCGAGGAAGATATCAACCAACGTGACGGTACCACGGACTAAAATCCTAGTACCACAAACCTAACGGACCTCCATCGTAAGGAATGGAGGTTATCTGCATATAACGTTAGGACAACTTTTTCTGTAAATCCAAGGGAGGAATGCTAAAGAAACTCCGAAACGAGTACATAAACTAGAAACTCCGAAACGAGTGAATAAACTACAAACTCCGAAACGAGTGAATAAACTACAAACTCCGAAACGAGTAAATAAACTAGAAACTCCGAAACGAGTGAATAAACTACAAACTGCGAAATGAGTAAATAAACTAGAGACTATGAAATGAGTAAATAAACTACAAACTCCGAAACGAGTAAATAAACTAATGAGTGCTAAATTAAGAATATCGGACACAAGGGAGCCCATGCAAAAAAAGTGAATTCTTTATTCATAAATCAAAATGGTTTACATTTATGTATAGAAAAGTAGGAAATACAATTTTAACTGTTAAGAAGGTGGGGCTTTCAATAGATTGACAACCCGCTCACTTTCTGCCCACAGCTCCTCCTTGCGTGCCACTACTGCAGCTAGCCTCTCTTCGACTTGAGCCCGTTGTTGCAAACATGATGAAAGCTTCTCTGCAATTTCCCGCTTTGCAACCTCGCAATCTCGCATGGCCCGCTCGGTAAAGTCGAGGTTCTGCCTTAGCGCCAGTCCAGTAGAAATGCATTGTTGGAGGTTTTTGAAAATATCTCACAGCTGCGCGGCATTCACATCGACCTGGGCTCGCAATCGGCTGGATTCATCAAAAGTTGTCTCATGCTCCTTTCGCTTCAAGGCCAACCTTTGCTCAAAGTATTGAATAGAATCAACACATTGCTTGATCTACGCCATCAGTTGGGCCTTCGAGATTAATGCTTCAGGAGTGAAACGCTTGATTTCGATCTCATGCAGACAAGACTCGATTCGCTTACAATAATCAACCCAAAGGACGGTGAAATCTTCATTGTGGAAATTCACAATTGTCACCAGCATCGGGTTGACCTCGTCAGCAAAATCAGCGGCAGAAGTAAGAGCTTCAACGTTAAGATCTTCGATTAATTCACTCAGCATTCGTCTGCTATTCGCCGCACCCCTGGAAGATTGACGCTTAGCAAAGGGCCCTGCGGGCATAGAAATGCGAGACTCAAAAGGAGCCAAAGCCGATGTAGCTGCTGCGGAATAAATCATGCACAAAGAAGATTCAGATTTCAACCTGAAAAATAAAGAGGAATGCTGATGGACGAGATCTACCATACCGGTGGTCAAAAGTGGCAGGGCAAGGAGCACAGGAGACTCGGATATTCCTTCACTCTCTCCCTCAAGTATGATGCTGTGGTCAATATGAGGAAAGCTTAGTAATAGAAAGTTTACTCGTGGAAAGATAAAATAAAAGGTGAAGAATATACCAAGCAACGCCTGAAAGGGGAACAAATTCTTATTGGAAGACGAAGTGTGGGCTTAACATCTGGTGTAACCGGTCAAAAAGCACTCCTACAGGATTGCAACAATATATGGTTAATACAATAAAAATGTATCTACAATGAAACAAGAAGTGAGGGATCCCTACCTTCCGTCATTAAACCTAAGGGAACTCGGGCGGACACATAAGAGAGGGGTGGAGTAGTGACAATCGCGGCCACGGCTGACAGTGATCCTTCAATCAGCACAGTGCCGGGGTCTACCACGCCTGTATTTAGAATAAAGGAAATATCAGCAGAAATGTTTAATGGGATTGAGAAACCAAAAGAAATGACTCGAGGTATACCTGGTGGGGGCGGAAATCATAACAGGGTATGGAACGTCACCAGCCTTAACGGCTTCCTCAGTCTCTATAATCATCGGGAAGGTGGATTCGACATCCACACCTTCGTCCTCTGAATCAATAAGGGTCGTCGTAATGCTTTCATCACCCGCTGATATCGTGGATCCACGAGGGGAGGAAGCGGCAATCAGAACAGTCCCAGATTTGAAAGGGAGGCCTGATACTCCAGGCACTTCGAGTGCTTGCGCTTCGCCCGCCGCGTCACCACCTGAACTTGGCCCAGTTAAAAAAACAAAAAAAACAAGAGTGTTATAATTCAAGAAAAAGGCTTCTATCAGGTTTCAATAAGGGATTGTGAACTGTTTTACCTTGAAGAGATTGCTCGGCCTCTTCAAGAGCCGCACATGCAACCTGCTTATGAGCGGTGGACAGAGCAGAAGGAGCGTCCTCCATGTAAACATCAGAAGGTCGAGCATCGCTCGATCCCGCTTCTGCGGCCAGATTAGCCTGACGCTCCCTTGCGGCGTGCTTTTTGCGCTTCCTCTCAGCTTTGGCTGTCCGGACGGATCTCTTCAGGACCTCCGATAGAAGAGCGGCGTCATCCAGATCAGGCTCGGCCTCAGGACATACTGTAACATCCGTCATCGGCTGCTTCAGCGACGCCTCCCATGACGGCCCGGAGAGGACCTCAGCCATAACCGATGGCCCTGAAGACTTTTCCACACCACCACCCGAGGTTGGCATTGTACTCGGAACAACATGGGCTGCGGTGGTTCCTATAATAGGAAAAAGAAGGGAGTAAATTTGTGAATAAAATAAACTAAATATTTAAAGGCGTCGAGAAACAAATCATACCAAGACCCATGGAAGCATGAAGCCTCTCTTCCCCTTCAAACGTTTTGAGGGACGCCAAAAGGGCCTCTTCAGTGGAGATTCCTGTTAAGAGAAGGGCGTTAGTAAAGCGTAATAAATTCATAAAAAGGAATGTATACATGAGAGAATAAACGAAATATACTGGACGCCGCAAGAGAAGCTAACGTCGCTTGCTCATGGTCCAGTCATTCAGAAGCTTCGATAGCAGCTTGAAGTTCGGTAGCGGCAACAGGAGCTTCGAATAAACCATCATTGTTGCCATACTAAGACAGTCCTTCGCTATAAAGAGCGTGAGGCTCTTGGACGAATACAACATCAGCTGAGAACAGAGATTTCTTTTTTTTTTTCTGCGAGCTGGCACCAACCTCCATCGACAACAGCTTCCGTTTAATGGGCTTCTTCGGACGGCGGGTTCCGATCTCCGAACTAATACCAGACTCGGGGGACGCAGCAGCCACCACAGCCATAGGAGCATTTACCTCCGGCCGAGGATTATCTGGAAAATCTCACAGAACCACAATTGCGCTGCTTCCCCTCAAATAAAGAAGCACAACCGCCCGTCTCTTCAGCGGGACCGTTGGATTACTGGCTGGGACAGCATCCTTTTGGTCAAGCAGCAGCTGCCTCTCTTCCTTGATGATAGCGCCTGTTGCATGTTGGTACCAAGCAACATAACCATCTAAGGCCCTTAGAATGTGACTCGGCTCGCTGATGAGGAAATGGGACCCTGTATTCAAACGCGTGAAATGACGCGTCATGTTGCAAACACCTTCCTCAGTAGAAATGGGATCCACGATGAACGCCTCGAGGGGAACACCTTGGTTGTAACCCAATTACTGAGCGAAATAGTGTGGGTTATATCTCATGAAAAAAACCAAGGCGTTCTGTCTGAATACCAGGAAGCCCGGTCTGATAGAATACATGTGGACAATCTCTTGGGCCCTCAATACAGAAGCTCTGTCCTTGATAACGTCGTGAAGTAGCTGGATGGCTTTGGAAGATACCTTGCCGATGGTCAGGAATCTGTCGATGAAGGTCATGCTGTCCCTGACCATGCATGGGCGAAGAAGCAATCGCCGAGCCTCCCGCTGTGTTGGGTCTGGATAAGAAGCATCGACTAAGTGCATGACCCGAGGAAAATTATATCCGTTAAAAAATCTGGGTTGTTTATGCACACCAAAAGCACCCAGCACGTGCATCTCGATCCATGAGGTGAAGTAATGTAGTGGGAGATTAACGGGCTTCAGGCCCGTCTGAGTAGTGCCGGCCGCTAGACTCAGGCCGTAATATAAGTGAACCAGACCTGCAACCCCAACGGCCAGGCGTGTCCCCGCCACAATACGGTGATCTGGATAAAAGGTAGACGGTCTCATATAACGAGGATGCATCGGAAGTGTAAACCAGCTTAGCCACAATACGGTGATCTGGATAAAAGGTAGACGGTCTCCTCATCAATGTCTGGAGCAGCGACCTCTGCGAAAGAAATGACCAGGGTATCCGGAATAAAAAAATTGCTTTAAATCTTCTTCCGCGGTCGGTAATTTGTCTAAGCAAAATCCGAACGGATCATCAAGCTTGGCGAACTTTGCTGCTTTCTTCAACAAAGCCTGTGGACGAAGGAAGCGGGTGATGAAATCGGTAAAGCTAACTCTGTGCCCACCAGACTCTAAGAACAAGGTCTCGTATATGTACAATACCTTGATCAAGTTTGGAAACTAGTGTTGAACGGCATTCTCTGGGGTAAGACTCATTACCACTGATTCGGTAGCAAAGATGTCCTCGTCAGGGGGAAGTATCTCCTCATAATGTTCCCTTCTGACGGGTAATCCAGATATTTCCGCGAATTCCTCTAATAAGATTGAGACCTTCCGATCCGATAAGAGAAATGTGTGGGTCAGGATATTCCATTTCTCCAGAAAAGAATTGACTTACCACACATGGGGAGTGTGGTACTGAAAGAGGGACGTATAGATCTCAGGATATAGCCCGGTCTTCAGTAGCAGCGTCTTCTTGGTCGACAGAATGTATCGGGCCTATTACAGATTGCCAGCCGCATGACGGGAAGCCATTCTTATCATGTAAACCTGCCCCCAAGGATGTGATTATCCTTGGCATATGCGATGCCCTAGAATGTCTAGGGCCATCGGTGGTTGCACTGGTATCGATGCCATAGAGGGCAGGAGATGACCTTCCGGGGTCCAGTTGACTTCTTCTACTGCGCAGTAACTTACGGAGGGTCAGCGTAATGGATTGACGAGATCAGTTCTGAGCGCGCTGCTCAAGTAAAACTGTGCCGACCCCAGATAATGTGACTATACCACAACCCCTACAGATGAAGAGACTTTTGCTCTGGGTCATAATCCTGAATTAGTGCAAAGACTTCCCGATCTGTAGGCGCATCGGCGAAAGCACTTTCCAAGCGAACGTAGGGGGGGGGAGGAATCAGAAGCCATAATCCCTGTAAAAATAAAAATAAAAAAGGGGGTTAATTGTCGACACAATGTTTAAAACTTTAACATTTTCATTATGCCTAAATTTATACTACATTCTAGCATGTTAAAGTCACCACAGTTCAAAAAGAAAGGGACAATAGGCCCCACAAAATTAAGGTAATGCCCCCATCAATGATGAGGAAGGCACTCATTGTAAGAATCAAAATGGATTCTCATTTAATGAAAAATCTCATTGAACTGTGGAGTTACACTCCTTCGAAAAATGAGATCTACAGCAGATTCAAATCTGCAAGAAGAACCCTAGAAAGAAAGAAAAGGAGAATAAAATTCCTAAAAGAATTTCTTAAAAAAGAAATTTTCTCAGAGCTAAACTCTATAGAACAACCCAGAATTAAATTCCTCTAATGGGATTAAATCCCAGAAATCCCCACGGGAAATGGAATTAAATTCGAAACAACCCTTAAAGATCAAAGTCACTAAAAGGATAAAACTCTAAGATCTCTGAGACCAACAGTCTACCTAAAATAAAGTTTTTAAAATCTATAAGAGATCATTTCAAGAATAAGAGCCAAGCTCTATTAATGGATTAAAAATCCAAGACAAAAAGAGTCTCTTTTAAGCGAAAAATGGTCATAATCCTTACCAATTTTTTTAAATAGAGTTTAAACTCTAAGAGTTTCTTTGGACAGAGATATAAGCTTTGAGAAGAGAATTAAATTCTCAAGGAAGAAGAAGGAGGATGACGAAACAACAGTCAACTTAAGGTCCAAAGGCCCTATTTATAGGATGTGAAGGGACGGTTCAACTCCTTAGAAGATCCAACGGTGGAAAACAGTGACACCGTTGCACCCACGTGTAAGCCACGTGAGAGTAACGGTGGGGGGCACTTGTTTCCCCAATATTTAACCTAATAAAAAATCAAAGCTTTGTTCAATCTAATAAGGAAGCACCTCACGTGCTCTCCATGAGGGCTCCAGCGCCAGAACCAATCTTATATGATTAAATCCTATGGTGGCGCCTTACGTGCTCTTCACGTGGGCACCAATGTGCAAAGTACAGAAGAGTTCATAAGAGTTAAACTCTTAGATGACGCCGCACGTGCTCCTCATGCAGGCGCCAATGTACAAAGCACAGAAGAGTTCATTGCATAAGAGTTAAACTCTTAGAGGCGTTGCACGTGCTCCTCATGTGGGCGCCAATGTGCAAAGCACATAAATACCCATTATATGAATTAAATTCTTAAGTAGCGCCCACATGCATAACATGTGAGTACCGGCCCACAGGTAGAATTAAATTCTACATTTCCCTAACAAAAGTTGGGATATTCTCTGTTAAATAGAGCCGTTGGATCAAAGATCCAAAGGAGATTATAAATCATCAAAATACAGAATTGAATTCTGTTGGGAGAAAACATCTACCAAATCTTTTTAAAATAAGAAAGAAACTCTCAGTTGGATCAAAGATCCAATTAGAGAATAAAATTCTATTTTTGGGAATATATTCTCTCAATTTTTTTAAACAAAAAAGATTCCTCTCCGTAAAAAAGAGTACCCCTGGATTAAAAATCTCATGGTAATTAAAAAATCACCATTTTACAGAATAAATTCTGTATAGGGGAAATATTTCCCCAATCTCGTTAAAAACAAAAAAAAAATCATACTTTGTAAAAATAAGAGTTCTTGGATCAAAGATCCAATGGTGGGTAAAATTTCCCAAATTAATTTTGAGACCAATTAAATCAATTGGAATCTCTCGATGAGAGATTTTTTCAAAACTGATTAACAATCTGCCTCCACTTTATAAAGGACCCGAGACGAACTCAGAGGGAGGGACAGAAAACCACAACACATAGAGAGATGGAAGCAGATGAAGAAAACCCCCTATAAGCTTTTGCAAAAATACAGAGAGCTCTAAAAAAGAACAGAGAATTCAATTCTCAAAGAATAAGACCTTCCTTCTCAAAACCCTAGGTAAAGAAAAGAGATCAAAATATCTCTATCACATCTAAGGGTTTAACCCTTTTTAAAGAACTTAGTTTTTTCTCTGGATCTGAGATCCACAAGACAAGTCTCCCATAAATTGAGAATTTAATTCTCATCGGGAAGATCTTGTTCTTGAGAATCAAAGATTTAGAAAAAAAACTAAGTCTAAAAGAAAAAACAAAAGGAGAAAGGAACCTGTAAAAAAACTAAGTCTAAAAGAACCTGTGAAATACACGTGGGCGCTGAATAAAAGTGCTCAGCACTTCCTATGCAACCGAATATAGCTAAGTGCTTAGCACTGGTTGGGCGGCGCCCAGCGCTACACGTGCTCCTCACGTGGGCGCCATACAAAAAGTGCTTAGCATTTCATATGCAGCCAAAAATGGCTGAGTGCTTGGCACTGATTGGGCAGCACCCAGCGCCTCACGTGCACCTCACTTGGACGCCATAAAAAGTGCTTGGCACTTCACATTTATTCAAAATGACTAAAAGTGCTCAACATTTATTGGGCAGCGCCCATGACTTAATACTTCACATGACATGCATGTGAGCGTCAGTGCTCAAATAAGTTCTTAGCAATTTTATAAGAGAAGAAAATGGCTGAACAAACAGAGCCCAAATAAGTGCTTAGCATTTTTGAATAAAAGAAAGACTAAGTAGACTTAGCTCAATTTGGTCAAGTCTATGAAATTTTCTTGTAGCTGAACCCAAATGCCCTTTTGCTGGATCTTAAATAAAAATAATCCTTGAAATTTTGCTAAGTTGATCTTAGTCTCAAATTAGACTAACGCATCCTTAGCAAGAACAAATTGAGCCCAAATGCTCACATATTTAAATTGATCTTAATCTCAAATCAGATTAATGGTCCTTAAATAAACCTAAGCCCAAATCTAAAATATACGGATTTGGACGAATCCGCGCCCTACGGGCGTGGACATAAACTAGTCTCCGTATACAATCCACTGGCAATCAAATCCAACAAAAACACACACGACATGAAGTGAATTTCTGGAGCAGGAGAAAGTGGTTATCGTAAAGCGGTAACGTAATTAACTGCAGGGGCTTGCGCCTGCAGGGAAGAGCGTCCCCACAATAAAAAAAATGCCTCATAAAATGAGGGAGAATTTAATAAAATCTCCTACAATGGTCACATCTGTCCAAGCCTCCGATATACGGTACAATGAAACAACTTGGTATTTTCGGAGAGGTGGACAGATAAATCCAAATAGCATCTGCCCCCAAACTCAGGCAAGACGTCTATCCCAGATCGTCTCTGTTTTCAGCGGTGAACAGAAAACTCGGTGGAAAAATAGGAAAATTTGGGGTTTTATCACTATTCGGTTGTGGGGTCTGCCACATTATGCAATCGATTATTGTTCAATCTGTGATCAATTCTTCTACAACTGTTACGTTAAAATGGTCACGGTTTGAACCATGATGAAAGCCCCGTTATCTTTAAGCCTTTTGTACTAGTGTTTTGAACTTCACTTGGGTCTAGCTTGGAAACTAGGTTATAGTTTTTGAAACAGTGTTTTTGGGGGGTTTCGAGACTAAACATTACAATTTATAGCCACGGCCTGTTTTGCAACCAAAATTGAGTATTTTAAACCACGGTTTCAAAAAGTTTCGATGGCTCGAGACCCCATTTTTCTAAACTACAGAAATAGTGGAGTGTCGGAAAGTTTCGTCCTACCCCTCTCTCTTTTATTCTCTCTCCAGCCCTTATAACTTAAATTAAATGAAATCTTGGTTTCCATAAACTGTGTTCATAAACGATCCTCAACTTTGCAGAAACCTAATTTATGAACCACAGTTTGCATGATTGCACACTACTGTTTCAGTTTATCTTAATCGTGACCATGGTTTCCAAAAAAACTTGTTGCCAAACTAGGCCTTTATGGTGGTAATTCTGACTATATATTGTTAATTACACCTTTTCATGATAAAAATCTAATAATGTTCAAGAACCTCTGAGCTTTGAGAAAATTAAGATTTAAAAATTAAACAATCCATTAGATTATATAATATGAGATAAAATAAATATAAAAATTTATTAGAAATCAGGTAATTATTAAGAGTAGATAGGTCATGAAAACCGTGTTGAACCAACAGCCATGAGTTTTCTAAAAAAAATATAAGAAAGCTTAATATAGTTATTGTTTACCCTCTTTAGGAGCTCTAACGATCGAATCGTTAAGATAAATGTTAAGTTTAAACAAAACAAGTTTAAAGTTTGACCAGAAAGTTCTGAAGTTTGAGATTTCCGATAAACGCAACCACTTACCGTTAATTATACCATATTGTCTTAGAAAATATCTAGACGAGTTATCTCATTAGATCATTCTAAATCACATCATTTAAGAAAAGATCACAATCACTTACAAGGAGAATATAAAGGAAACGTCGACATGGGATTTCATTCATATCATTTGTTTTACAATTTTGAATATAAATATATTTTTTACAATCTCTAAACTTATAAAAAAATATTACAAGAGATTGTTTGATACATGGGACAAAGAAAGAATGTCAAAATAGCTTTCATGATTTGAGTGAGGTACCCATCATCGGGTGGGTGTTTTATTTGATGCCCCACTATTGGGCAGGGTCTTATCGGGTGCTCCCACCATCGGGTGGGAGGACCCGACTATCAGGTGCCTCCCTTATTCCGGAGGGGGACTAACTATCGGGTGCCTCCACTATTAGGGTGGGGTCCCGACACTCGTGTGAGGGTCCCGTCCCTTATTTGATAAGTGGGGAACACCTTATTTTAAAATGTCCAATTTTGTTTTTAAAAAGAACATATAATTATACTATATGTTCAAACATCATTTCAAGAACATAAGTTTTATTATTTTATGTCCATGCATGGTTTTATTTCGAAACTTAATGAGTTAGTTTTCATATGTTTCGAACGAATTATGATTTAGGGCTCTCGGGTAAGAGTTATGATTGTTTTGCTTTGATGTGTCGAAGGAGGCAGACTCGGCCCGAAAATTTGTTTTGAAAATTCTGGCAGAGATTCCCCTCATATATTTAGGCTTTATTTATGAAAACGTATACACTTTTAGTGTCTAAATTCTTATATATGCGGAAGAATAGGGTTTCCTCAACTTTCCAAGTGGAAGAATAGTGTATTCTCTACTTTCCGAATTTTTAAAGAACAAATGTTCCAAATTTTGAAGAACACTTGATGTGTTTATGTTCTCTGACTTTGTTTATTGGGAGAGAAAAGAAGACTTGAAGAAGATGAGGGCTTTCATCATTTCTTATCTTCTTTCTTCTTACACTTCTTCTTTGCCAAATATTGTAGAATGTAGAATGCCCCATTTTCTTCTTTCTTTTGTGATGTATGTATATGAATAAGGGTAGTTATGAGACCACTCCTCATTTTGAGAGAAGGGAAAGAGAATAACTTCTCATCCATTTCTCTTTATATATATGAGAATAATATATAAAAAAAAGAGTTCGTAGAAGGATTTTTCGTTAGGTGGCGTCAAAAAAATATATCTTTCGTCATTGTAATCGACGATCTGTGCCCGTCATCATCATCTTTATCATCTAAGATATGGATACACTAAATTTCATGTGATTCTAACATATTTTCACCATTGATTTAGCAATGTAAAAAGTTCTATTGTCGGTAAACCGTTAAATTTGCACCCACGAAATCAACATTGAAAAAGTGATGGGGTCACATGAAATTTGGTGTATCAATATCTTAGATGATAAAGATGATGATGACGAATGCCGATCGTCGGAAAAAATGGTGGAGGGTGAATTTTTTTGCGCCACCTAACACAAAAAGCCTCCTAGGGCCTCTTTCCTCTATTATAATGGAACTTTTTACATTGCTAAATCGACGGTGAAATGGTGTTGTAATCCTATGAAATTTGGTGTATCGACAAATTAGAGAATGGATATCAAGTTGGAAGGTGCCGATTGTCGAATAAAATGGTGGAGAACGTACTTTTTGCCGCAACCTAATGAAAAAAGTATCCTAGGGCCACTTTTCTCTCTCTCTCTCTCTCTCTCTATATATATATATATATATATATAAGGATTAAGGGTCTTGAGCCTGAGCCCAAGAACATTTCCTTAGACCGCTGCCCAAGACCCCTCTCGCTAACCCTTCGTCGCCGCCTCCGATCACCACTGCCCCAAACCACCGCAACCCCTCCACCGGCGCTGCTCCATCATCACCATCTCCATCATCACCATCATCATCACCGCCATCACCCACCATCATCAGCATGACCACCACCACTTACTGCTCCGGTATACGCCACTTCCACTTCCACCGCGACCTACCGCTACTGTCATCGACGTAGTCCTACAACCTAATTCTGAAACCCTAAACCTAAAATAATTTAATTGAGTTGCCGCTTTCCTCGTCGTTGCCGATGTGCCACCCTCGCTGTCGCCACAGCGTCGAAGGAGGTTGAGGGAAAGGGATGAGCATAGGATGGGGGTTTGGGTTTGGTGAGGGGGAGAGAGAGTGGTGGTGATGATAATGATGGTGATGATGGCGTTGGAGGTTGTGGCGATGATGAGGGTGATGATGGGGCAGCGGTGGTGGAGGGGTTGCGGTAGTGTGGGGCAGCGGCTATCAAGAGGGGGGGTCTTGGGCAGCGGGCTCAGGAAAAGATCCTGAACCCCCCTACCACATACAGAAAAAGGGGTATGAGATGGCTACCCCTTTTCCAAAATGGACCCTCCACCTCAAAACTCACCTACCTTCATGTGTTTTACCGATCGAAAATGGTCATTTTGATCTACGTATCATGAAACGCTTATGTTCAAAAACTCTCCAGATTTAAAGAACTCTAACACGTTCATCAAGCGATCCCATTTTTTCTATATTGATAAGCCATTAATTTTTTTATCCACTTGATGAATGCTTTAAAGGTCTTTTACTCCCAATATTTTTTGTATTTGGGGCTTTTATGACATATAGATCAAGATGGCCAATTTAGAGAAAAACATGAGGCATACAGGTGTTTGAGGCAGGGCCCCTTTTTAAAAAAGAGGCAGGGCCCCTTTTTAAAAAAGAGGCAGCCACCTCATATACCCCTATATATATATATATATATATATATATATATATATATATATATATATATATATATATTGGGTCCCAACAAATGCCTTCCGGGCCTTGATAGAGAATTTTTTAGTCTCTAAATTTTAACCGCAGATATGCAGTCGTGCAATTGTAATACTTGATTTAAAACATTTCTTTCTTGATCTCTATCTTCAATTTTTGGAAACTGATTCATAGGGAAACGCTGAGATTTTAATTAATTCTAAAACAAGGAACGAAATAGTTGATTTAAAGTAAAATAAAGTTACAAGAAATTAAAAAGAAAATTTAGAATAAAGGTGGGTTTTAATAATAAAGCAAGCGTAGGGTGTCCAATTACCTTTACTATTATGGTTGGTTTATATGATTCTATTCTTTTCTAATTCGTATGTTTAAATTCATTACCATCAAATATATAAAAGCACAAAGTAATCTTGTTTCGCAATGAAATATCAATCAATGAAAGCATAAATCATGCATTTAGAGATCTACCCTATCAATCACACCACATCACCTCGCAAAGAAATCAAAACATAATATTCTAATTACCTTAAAAATAATCTAGTTTTACCCTTCTACAAACTAACTCATAAGTTGTCAATTCAAGAATTAGATTGTATTATCGGATACTCTAAATCACCTTAGTTTAATTAGGTTGAATCTACTTGATTAAAAACCATCTCTCACCTTCTCTAATTAGATTTCTTGTTCGTCACACTATCATTAATCTAACTAGTTTTTCGGTGTTATCACCTTTCCTTAAATCTATTCAAGTCGTCAACTATCATCATATAATTTGGTTTATTAGATGAAAAACAAAAGGGGAAGATTTTAGATCAAGAGAAAATGCATCATGAAAAACAAAGAAAACAAATAAAGATATTAAAACATTACAACTATGATAGAAAGAATAATTCTAACCCAAGAAAAATAATTAGCTACTCATCATCATAAAAGAAAGCATCATAGAATATAACTTCATAATGATAAAGTAACTACAAAACTTGATCTCTCCAAAATAAAAACCATAATTTTAAAGCTAAGGGAGAGAAGAAAACCCTATGAACCATCCAGAGGTATTTATAGGGTTTCTAGAGAATTGAAACATACATTATAAAAGATATTGAGAATCACAATTTCCCCCAAAAATCTCGAGTCCTAATCCTATAAAATTTCGATTATAATTGATTTTTCTGCTGATTTGGCCGAAATTTTATTGCTTCCGATCTTTTGTTTTTTTTTCTTTCCATATTTTGTGATTTGATCTTGAGATCTTTAGTCTTTGTTCCATTTTTGATAATTGATTCTCTGATTTCTGTTTAGCTCCATTAAGTTTCCATTCCACGCACATAAACAGTCTTTTGCGCACTTTTCCTATTAAACCATGTAACCAGCAATAATTGACAAAACATACCTGGAACAACTTAAAATAGGCAAAAATAAAGAAAAATATGGTTATAAAATATGCAATAAATTGCATCAATCAAATACCCTCACATTTATCTTTTGCTGGTTCTCGAGCAAACTTTGGGTTTAAAAATCTAAAAAAAACCTAAAAGTAAAAATCTAACTAACATCTACTCCTATGCTTCTTTTGCGGGTGTGCGATTGAACTGAGCTCGTGCAACAAACCTTTCAACCTCAAAGTGTCCCTAGTAGAAAGAGTTGTGTCTCCTGAGGGGTTTCAGCTGATACTACCTACAAAATCCCAAAAAGGAGAAAGAAAAGAGAATATGAGAACTGAAAATAAAGAAAACAAAAATAAGAAAGTGAAAACTACATATAAAGATAGGAACAGATAAAAGAAAAAATTGAAAAAGAAGAGTTTCAAACTTCCACCGGCTTTTCAATTTTCATAAACCTTCATTTTAATAATCTTGATCAACTCCGAAATTACTTCCACCCTCAATAAAACATCATCTTATTCTTCATCAATACCTCTCCTCCAAATATCGATCATATACCCCTACGTGTGTGTAAAATCATCCATACACTCGAGAATTCAATTCAAGTTTATAGTACCTTTGCCTTTATACCGTCGTAAATAGATAGATACACTCACACACCTTAAGATGCGACCATTAATACTTCTTGAGGCACTAATTAACCGATTACTCAATGTGTGAGTTTTTCTTCTTTTTTCCCATATATATAAGCTTAATCTTACAATTACCTCGGGCTTTCAGCAGTGACTCTCAGGCCAGTTGGTCTAAGGCACTAGGTGATGAAATACTTATTGAATTATATATATATATATATATATATATATATATATATATATATATATATATATATATATTAAGCCCTAATTAAGCATAAAACCAAACTTATATATATTCATCATTAGGCGTTTAGGCAAAGATATTTCTAGGTATCCTCTACTATCTAAAGTTTCAAGATGCGTGTATGTGCAATTTGTAGGGTATATGCTCTCTAAATTTGAATTTAATTTAGTGTTATCCTCATATTCAATAACATCCTTCATCTCACTCAACTTTTGGGAATCGAGTTCATGATCACTTATTACTAGTTTTATTCACAAATATCTCTTTTTCTTGCTCTTCTTAAATCTTTCTCTCTCTTCTATATACATTTTCACTCTCTTTATTTTTATTTTCAAAATTTTCTAATTTTTTTCAAAAGAAAATCTAAAATAAAATGAAAAAGAAAGAAAAATGAAAAATACCAAAAAAACTAAAAACTTTGTACAAAACGAAACCATCACCCCTAATTGTTTTAGATAGTGTCCTAACTATCCTCAATCATGGCCTTTCCCTCAATATTTATGAAATTTGATAACTAATTCAGGCATATCCATGACTAATAGATCAAATTACCAAAAAAATACTGGAATTAGAAAAAGGAATGAGAATTTTACCTCCCCCGGAAATCTGGGGGTTGTGGTTGCCGCCTCTCTCTGTTAGAGTTTCCAAGCTGCTATTAGTTTTGGGGAATGAGGCTCAATTTGGCAACATATAAGGGGTTAGGTAATTTTGTACAAAAGTCCTTTAGAAAATAAAATTAGTAAATAAACCAATAAAAGAAAAATGTTAGTAAAGAAAAAGGAAAAATAATATACACAATACTTTTGCTAATCCAAATATTAGTATTAACCACCCAAAAATTTGTCTTTAACTATGAAAGAGTAGTAAAATAAATTATAACAATATGTATCGATCAATACCCTAAAATTGATGTGAATAATATGAATGTGGTGTTTATATATGGGTGTAAAAAATTGTGACCCAAACTTAGCCGAATAAACCAGCGCGGTAATAAAAAATTTATATATAAATGAATCATGCAACTGCGCTATCTTTTCACTATATTGGCTAAATAGATCGAAGTCTTCGATATGAACGTGCGGTATACAAATAAAATATCCCGTTATATCAGTTAAAGGTACAACTTCATCTTGCTTTTCGCTAGGATTGGTTTTAGCGATAAAAGGAAGTATTGGAGGTGCCGGTTTAACTATGAAAGGCGCATCTAAAATTCTAAGTTCATCTTTAAAAACTTTCTCCAAACTTGGCTCCAAATAACAAATGTCATCAACGATTTCTTCAATTTCGTCCAAGATCATGAATTTCTCCTTAAAAAATTCCTAAGAACTATAATTTTCAAAACAGCCTTCTTCAAAATTAAACAACTCTTCCTTGTAAACTTCTTCTATTCTAATAATTGAATTCTCTTCAAAAATGTCATCACATCTCTCGTCTGACAATTCTTTTTCCTCTTTCTTCAACTGAATTATGAGTAACTTTTTTCATCTAGAAATACAGGTTTCCACTCTAAATTGTAATAAAAAATTTCATTTATTATTCCAACTAAAGGTGTGGGTTCACTATCAAAAAATTTCTCAAATTTTTATCAAACCAACCGCATTAAAATCATAAGATTCTGCTACAGATGCGGTTTCAATAACCAAAATTTTCTCAAAATTTATATCCACTACTATTATTATGTCAAAAACATCTTCCTCAAAAATTTTACAATTAGTTAAATCAAATATCTCAATCTCAAACGTATCATCAATTAAATCATCTTCATATAAATTTGATATTAGAGGCCAAATTGGAAATTCAAAATTATGAGGGTAGGTGTCAAATGGACTTGAAGTAGACTCATCCTCAGTTTCCTCATACACCAAAAAATCAGACCCATCTAAGCTATAAGCTTCAAACGTGTATTCGCAAATCAGTTACTCCTCATATTGCACAATCGTTATTGACATAAATTCGCAGCCGCACATATGACACTTATAACTTAAACGTTCTTCGGTTAGACATTTTAAACCATGGTTATTCTCAAATACTTCCTCAATAGGTTGATTACGATGTTCTAAGGTGTTGGGAACAATTGGTTTGCATGGATTTGTTGGCTATAGTGCCCTCAAGTCAATTATTGGATCGCAGGCACGTGATTACAATGATAGAAGGATGACCTATACCGGTAGGACAGTATTACTTGAGATAATAGTATGCTATCTGATTTGTCTTTATCATCGTGTACATGCTTCAGATGATATTACAGATCACTATTATATGTTGATAGAGCCCACATGATTCTTGCTTGACTACCAGCAGTATGATGGAGATCATATACATAAGAGTTGGGTGGTCTATAAGCACATCCTTAAAGTGTCCCTAGTCGTGCGAGTTTCAAGGCTGGGCATCGATACTCCGAAAGTAGACTAGTGTATAAGAATCGAGACCCCGACGAGGGGCGGTGGCCAGTCTTACAAGCCATTGGTGTCAATTGGTTCATCTAAGATAGTATTTACATGTGCTCATTTGGTTATGAGTACACCGGACGGACTCGCCGGGAACATGCTAGTTGGTATTATACCTATTGTCAGATAGCAGTTCCCTAGTGATATGTGTACAGGTTAGTCTATCGACCTGAGATCGTCATTTGTCTCATATGAGTTCCCACTGTGCTTTGATTACTACCCTACCACGGCTCAAAGGAGTCGTGCAAATAGGTTTTAGTTGGGTACAGTCCCGAGCCACATAGAGGCAGTGAGAGGATCGTCAGGGGATTCGTCTCTCCCGGTATTGGGAGTAGAGGTTGCGGTGTGCACGGGTGGCCATCACCAGAAATCCTTGGCCAAGATAGTCGAGAATTACTGATTCGGATAGTAGTTTCTCAGATGGTGATGGGCTTCATACCGACACTAAATATTGCGTTATTAGGGGTCTGACTTTATCCACCCCCTAGACCCGATATGCGATACTCATAGACGAACGGACCAGACTGTACGGATGTTGTCACTGCCAGGCTCAATAGGGTTTCAGGATGCGTTCGCTCGTTGGCCTCCCTTTCGCTCAATATCTGGGCAGCCGTTACGTACAGCTAGTGCCACTGACGTACTTTTGGTTAAACCCCACTGCCAGCGTATTGACGAGTCTTTAGAGTCCCACACAGAGGGTTTTCCTGGTTCGGGCAAAACGTTATAGAGTCCGTATGGTTTTATGGCAGGGTTTGATCATATAGGTGCACTTGTGCACGGATCATGATCGGACGGATAATACTAGTGGGCTTTGGTTTAAGCCGGATCCTAGTATTATATTGTTAGATTACTTTCGTCTCGTTGTATTCGTATTCAGTCGGAATACGGATGCGGGTATGTATATACAGATGAGGGGTATTCTTGTAATTCCGTTACGAGATTACTTTAGAAGTTGCAATTTCATTTTGTATTAAACATTTGGTCTAAATGTTTAATTGTGAGGAAATTGTGAGTGAAAGTCTTGGCAATTGGCATTGATTGTGCATGTGCACACTTGGTGACTCATGGTGTTGGGTCTTGTGAGGGTTTGGTGGGATATTATGGTGAGCAAGTGGCAAATCTTTTGCTATGGATTTTTTCTTTGGTTGCTCACCAAATTCTCACAACAACTCACACACACAAAAAGACAGCAGAACATTTTTCTTCACTAGCTTTTTCTTTTGTGCCAATGTCTTGAGCTCACAATTTCCTTCATGGCTTCTTCTTTAACCTCCATCCATACCCTCTCATAAGTTGAGAATCCATGGATGTTTTGAGACAAAGTATTCACACACTATCTCTATTTCATCTTGGGCATCTAGGCTGGCAAACTTGATGTCCGAGTTGCTTCGGTTTTGAAGCGGGAGCCCGTATTACTAATCCTCGACGTAGATCGTCTTCGACGAGAGAGACCAGAGAGCGAACTTGATCGAGGAAGCTGCGAGGAGCTTGGGACAAAGGTTGAAGACCGAAGGACACGGATTGATCGGTATAACTTCTCTAAACTCCTTTTGTAGAACTAGTATAGGGTTAATGGTACGATCTATCAGTTAGGGTTCCGTTAGCGCCGGTTTTCTAAAGTTTTTGTTCTGCATTTGGCCACGGATTGATGGTCGGGGCGCCGGCGTAGCCTTACAGATTTGCATTGGGATAGTCTCTTGATCTTTCCTATTAGCGATTGCAGCAGTTATCGGCCCAAGAAAAATATCAGTATTAGTCATTGATTGCTTTATTGACATAATCTCTTCCTGCACAATTATAGCCAACTATTATTCAATATATGCATGTCTAGTATCCTCATCATTATCAACGTCTAGGTAAGGTGTGAAAGTTTGGTACAGTTGATAAGAATCTGATTGGAAATGATCGTCAGGAGGGCCAATATCATAGTATGGGTATGGTGAAAATTGTTGTCGTCTTTAAAATTGGAAGGAGTGAAAGTTGTTTCAGCTATATATGTGCACGGTGAATTATAACTGCTCATATATTTATTCATTCTAATGAAATCAGCAAGTGTTGGTTTAACTGGGTAGCAAAGTTCATATAAAGTCAGTTTCGCATGTTCATCACCCATATTAAAAAAAAGAAATGCAGACTTGATTTAACCAATCACAACCGTAAAATGCACAAGAAATCCCTAAAACTAGGAACACCTAGATCAAATCCCTATACCGGCTCCTATACATCCAAGGGATAAGTCGTGGGATAAATTCTCTAGTGTCTCTTTACCAACCTAATGGCCAGGTAAGTGCAGGTGAGGAACGGAGGTTTTCCATAGTTTTCGCCAACTTCTTTAATTACAGAACTGTTTCCCCCCAATAATAGAAAAGCAAGGCTCTGTTCAAAATTTGAAAAGAGGCAGCACCTCACGTGCCTTGCACGAGGGCGCTAGCGCCGAGAGTTAAGAACTCTGAGGCAGCGCTTCACGTGCTTCGCACGAAGGCGCCGGCCCCAGAACTAAAAGTTCTCTGTCGTTGGATCAAAGATCAAATGGAGATGATAAATCATCAAAATACAGAATTAAATTCCGTTGAGGAAATATTTCTCAAATCTTTCTGAACGAGAAAGATTACTCTCTGTAAAATATAGCACCGTTGGATTAAAAATCCAAGGGTGATTAAAAATCACCAAGCTACAGAATAAGCTATGTATGGGAAAATATTTTCCCAATTTTTCTAAACAAGAAAGATTACGCTCTGTAAAACAGAGCACCGTTGGATTAAAGATCCAATGGTGATTAAAAATCATGAAGCTATAGAATAAGCTCTGTATGGAAAATATTTTCCCAATCTTGTTAAAAACAAGAAAAATATCTTCTGTAAAATAGAAGTCTTTGGATCAAATATCCAACGGTGGATAAAATCCCCAAATCAATTAAGGATATCTCAATGAGAGATTTCTTTAAATAAATCAATAAACTTACCTCCACTATATAAAAGCCCCAAGACTTCAGTCTTGCACAGAAGAACCCCCCCCCCATAAAGTTCAAGTTCAAAAAAAAAAGAAGAGCAAGCAAAAAAAATTTAAGAGAGAAGAAGGAAGAAGAAATTTCTTCAAGGTAAATAAAGATAATAGAGATCATAGTATCTCATCTGCATATCCATGGGTTTAACCCTCATAAGAACATAGTTCTTTCCCCTGGATCCGAGATCCAAGAGACAAGTCTCCCACAAATGAGAATTTAATTCTCGTAGGGATGAATTTGTTCTTAGGGATCAAATATCCAGGGGAGAACAAAGAATCGAACATCTTCAGAAAAAATGCACAAAGAAAGAAACAGCACCAAGCGCCTCATGTACCCCTCATGTGGGCGCTGATCAAATAAAGAGTTCTTAGCACTTAATAGTTGGCGCTCAGCGCCAAGCGCCACATGTGCCCATCACGTGGGCGCTGCCTAAATAAAGAGTGCTTAGCACTCAATGGTTGGCGCTCAGTGCCAAGCGTCTCGCGTGCCCATCACGTGGGCGCTTCTTAACATGAAGTGCTCTGCACTCATCAAACAGTGCCTAGCGCCTAGCGCTAGGCCCCTCACGTGTTCCGCACGTGAGAGCCATAAAGAGTGTTTAACACTCCATAAAAAAAACAAAAAAAGAGAGGATAAAGTAAAGGGTGAGTGTCAGAGCCCATATCAATGCTGAGCACTGTTTGCACAGAGAAGGGACTGAGCCCAAACAAGTGTTTAACACTTTATTCAAAGACTAAGTGGGCTGAGTCCAAGTTGACCACAATTCCCTAATTCAGATCAACCGAGCCCATGTGCTCACCATTTTCCAAATTGGTCTTAGTCCGAAACATGACTGTTGATATTCCAACGGATATTGGTTCAAGGGTACATCTCCCCACACCTCTGATATGTTAGTAATATGTATGCCCTAGAGGCCATTGCTGTACATACGATGTATATTGTAGTGGATGCTTGGACATATATAGGGAAGACTTTCTTGCTCGATATGATAGTATGCTATCAGGTTGCTCTTTATCTTAACATGTACTCTGATTGTCTCTATGATACATGTTGATAAAGCCCTTAGGATGAGTACTTGACTACCAAGACTATGATGCAGATCATACTAGTGGGGACAGAGTAGTCGTTAAGTACATCCTTCAAATGTTCCTAGTCGAGGGTGTATCGAGACAGAGCATCGATATACCATAGTAGACTAGCGTATACTCTTCTCGACCCATATGATGGGCGATGGATGATCCCATATCCATTGGTGTTTGACATCAGAGAAGGTATGCGGGTGCTCAGTGGAGACTGGGTACACTGGATGGACTCGCCGAGAACTCCTAGATGGTATTTTACCTATCGTCGGATAGCAGTTCTCTGGTGACACTGGTACAGGTTAGTCTGTAGACCCGAGATCGTCATAGAGTCTTGTATGATTCCCACTGTGCTTTGATTTCCACCTTCCGAAGTTCAAGAGAACGTGCCAAATGGTGGCTTTTGGGTACAGTCTCGAGTCACATGGAGGCAATGAGCGATAGGAGGGGTTTCGTCTCTCCCGGTATAGGGAGTTGATGTTGCGCTATGCTCGATTGGCCATAACATGAAATCCCTGGCCAGGGTTGCTGAGATCTACTGGTAAGTATTATAAGTAGTTTCTCAACCCGTTATGGACCTTGCATCGGCATGACTTGTCAGGCTATTGGGGTCTGACGTTATACCACCCCCAGGCTGTGATATGGGACATATCAGAAGAAGAGACTGGACTATACGGTAGTGTTACTGATTGGATTCACAGGAGTACGAACAGGCTTGCTTGTTGATCTTCTGATCGCTCAATACCCGGGTGGCCGTTACGTTTATCAGACCGCTTGCGGCTTGTCGGTGTTTGATATGATCATCACTTATTACCGGCGTATTGACGAGTCTTTAGAGTCCTACACAGAGATTTTCTGGCTCAAGCAAAACAGAGTAGGAGCGCATATGTGATATGTATAGGACCGAGATTAATGCGTGTATGTGATACCGCATTCTATTCTCGCGATGTGTAACATGATTGGTTATATGTGATATAGCCGAGTTATCGGATCAAGCGTTGATTCGATAAGATGTTGCATTTGATATTAGTCGGTTATATTTGATATAGCCGGATTATTAAATCAAGAGTTGATTTGATAATTTAATGTATAATTATATATTTGATATATTATATTACATTAACTAATGTTTAGCTCACTAATGATTTCTTTTCTCGCCTGATGTGCATATTGTAGATATGTGATATGTATAATTATGTACATGTATTGTGTCATGCTTGATGATACATACAAGATGGGTGTATGAGACTTATACAATGCTAGGGTTAAATTAGGGTTTTGATTATTTCTTAAGTTATTACAAAAGAGCAAAAGACTTGGTCAAAGTTTTCAAGCTTGGAGAAGCTTGTAGAACTTTCTTAAGGTCAACTCTTTTGTCATTCCTTAGGATATTTTTCCTTAACCCAACCTTTAACCATAGCCTTGGGTTTATTCTCTACATGAGTTGGCCATGATAGCTTTAACTCAACCATGGGTGCAATAATTCATTTGGATGAATTATTCATGAGTTCTTCTTCTTCTTCTTCTTCAAGCTCCATGAAAAGCTTTCTAGCTTCAATGGAGGTATGAGAAATAATGTGAGAAAATCAATTCTAAAGTGAGCCACCTCCTACTTTTTCATCCTCTACCACTTTCCATGTAGTAGAGTGTGTTCTCTTCACAAATTCCATGACCTAGTGATGGAATAGCTTGAGTTAGTGTCTCCTCGACGTAGATCATCTTCGGCCTCGAAGTCATCGAAGCAAGCACGTTCGTTTCTTCATAGAGCCTCTCTAGAGTCCAGAGTTTACGATCACAGCGAAGGGGATTACTACACGGAGCTATTTGAAGTGAAGGACTGGTCTACAAAGGTTAAATTCCTTGCTCACTACTTATTGCAAAGCGTTTGCATATATTTACCATATATTTCTAGTTAACGATTCATGGTTAGGGTTAGCTAGAACGACAAATTTTTGAATTTGGCATGGACGATGCCTCCCGAGACCTTGCTGCCGTGCTAGGCAACCCTACAGTGGAATCAGAGCATAGCTAGAAAATTATAAGGATAATGTCAACGAAACGAACTCCGAAACTTGAAATACTAAAACCTGCTTGCTGTCGTTTTTAAAAGGTTGTCAAAATTTTTTTCAAACAAGTGCAGAATGACATTTGAGCAAATATAGGAGTGTTCCCCGCCGAAAGACGTGACGAAGACGCGGCAGAAGTCTTGCCTGAATTTCGGGACAGATGCTAATTGGTGCCATCCGTCTACCTCTCCGAAGATGCCAAGTTGATTTATGGCACCGTATATCGAAGGTTTAAACGGATGCGGCCGATATAGAAGACTTCGTCAGATTCCCCCTCGTTTGAGGGGTTTTTGATTGTGGGGACGCTCTTCCCTGCAGGCGCAAGCCCCTGGAGTTAATTACGCTACCGCATCGCGGTAACAACTTTCTCCTTCTCCAGATGGTCACTTCTTGTCGTGGCTGTTTGTTTTGTGTTTGGTTGCCCGTGGATTGTATACGGAGACTAATTTATATCGTCGCCCGTAGGGCGTGGACTAGTCCAAATCCGTATCTTCTTATATTTGGGTTTGGGGGGTTGGGTTTAAGGATACGTTAGCCTCATTTGGGACTAAGATCAACTTAAACGTATGTTAAGAATACATTAGTCTAATTTTAGACTAAGATCAACTTAACAGTTTGTTAAGGACACGTTAGTCTAATTTTAAACTAAGGTCAACTTAACCATTTGTTAATGATATGTTAGTCTAATTTTAGACTAAGATCTACTTAACGGGATCATTTAGATCCAACAAAAGAGCATTTGGGCTCTATTGTTCTAGTTTAGGGACTTTGCGGGCAGTTGCCAGTTTAAGGATATGGTGGTCCAATGTTAGTTTAAATACATCGCGGTCGAGGTTAAGGACATCATAGTCCGTGAGTTTAAAAACTTCACAGTCAAGGTTAAGGACATCATAGTCCGTGAGTTTAAAGACCTCACAGTCAAGGTTAAGGACATCATAGTCCATGAGTTTAAGGACCCCACAGTCCAGTTTAGAGACGTCATAGTCTGTGAAGTGTATGGTTATCGGGACCCGTCATCTCTCTGAAGACGTTGAAGGATTACAACGATAAATATCAAAAGAGTGAAGAGATGTACCCTTGAACCAAAGTTGATTGGGGATCTGTAGTCCAATTTGGAACTAAGATCAATTAATTAGATTATGAGCACATTGGCTCAGTTAAATCTGAATTGAGGACTTATGGCCAACTTGGGATAAGTCCAATTACATTTGAAGTGTTGGCCCTTTATTGGACCATTAGACATTTGTCTGGGTTCAGCCCCTCATTATTTAGCAATGCTAAACAAGAGTTTGAAGGCTCTGATGACATTTTGTCTTTGTTGAGTGCTGGGCACTCATATGCCATATGAGATGATCAATCTTGGAAGACAATGGTATATTTGAGGCTCAGTCAAAGGGGAGACTTTCCTCAGAAGGACTTAGCCAATTTAGGTTAGGGTTGATTTGAATATAGTGTTAAACACTAACATATATTTTATGGTCACGTGTTCCCACGTGATGCGCTGAAAATAGTGTTAAACACTAAGAACAAAACGCTTCAAAAATAGTGTTAAACACTAAAATGGGATTGGTCACGTGGGGCCATGTGAGGCATCTGAAGGTGGGGACCAGTCTTCCTTTATTTTGTTCTCAGAATAAATAAGTGTTAAACACTTTTAGTCTTTAAGGCCGTCACGTGTGAGCACGTGATGGGTCCATTGGATATTAAAGGGATTTGTTAGGGGACATGTGGGGAAACGTGAGGGCGCCCTAAATATGGGGCCAGATCTTCTTTGTTTTATCCTCAAATCTGTGATTAAGTGTTAAACACTTTTAATTTCCTGGCCATCACGTGTGGGCACGTGATAGGCAGTCATGCACTGATTCGTTAAGGCATTTATTAGGGTTCACGTGGTAACACGTGAGAGCGCCTAGAGCCAACATTTCCTTTGCTTTTATTCTCTTTGTTTTGGAGGTCACGTGGGAGCACGTGAGGCATTGCCTCAAAGCTTTTTCCTTCTCATTTTTGGGGATCTTTTCAGGGGTCACGTGGGGATACGTGACCTTAGTTCTTTTCATGCACAGAGATCTTTTAAGTCTTCTTATTTTATTTTGAGAATTAAATTCTTATATAGGGTTAAACCCTAATCATGATTTTGGAGGAATTAAATTCCTATTATGAAAGAATTAAATTCTTTTGTAGGGTTAAATCCTAATTTCTTTTAGAGGAATTAAATTCCCATATATGTAAAAGAATTAAATTCTTGTATAGGGTGAAACCCTAATTTCATTTTAAGATGAATTAAATTCCTGTGAATTTGAGAGAATTAAATTCTCAATTAGGGTTAAACCCTAGTTCTGTCCATCTTGAAAGAATTAAATTCCTGTAATTTTAGGAGAATTAAATTCTCAGATAGGGTTTAAATCCTAATTTTATCTTTGAGGAATTAAATTCTCAAATAGGGTTAAACCCTAATTTTATCTTTAGGAGAATTAAATTCTCTAATCTCAATCCCCCCCTCTAAGTTTTGGATCTGCATGGCAGAATCTCAACCCGATGAGAATTAAATTCTCAACCTATGGGGAAATTTGCTTCTGCAGATCTTCAACCAGAAGAAGAACTAAGTTCTTTTTACAGAAGAGTTAAACTCTTAGATTTGAGAATTAAATTCTCTATTTTTGTTTTATGAAACTTTGATCCCTTTCTCTTTTCTCACCTAGGGTTTTCCTTCTTGAGAATTAAATTCTCCTTTTTCTTCTCTCTGCTATTTGCCTTTTGGAAAATTTCAAGATCCCAAAAATTCTCTCCCCAAAGTTCTCCTCTTGGTTCCTATTTATAGGAGAAGGAAATGAATCGATTTGTTTAATAAATCTTTCATTGAAAGATTTTGTTTGTTTTCATAATTAATATGATCCTTTAGATCATTCAGTGAATTTTATTCACCGTTGGATTTTCAATCCAAAGATATTCTGTTTGTTATTTTTGGTGAAATTTAGGGAAATCTTTCCTTGTCTAAAATCTTTCCATAAATTGGTGATTTTTAGTCACCGTTGGATTTTTAATCCAACGGTGCTCCCTTTTACAGAACACCATCATTTTTGTTTGGAAAGATTTAAAGAAATATTTTTCCAGTTAGGGTTTTTGATTTCCCTTAATTAGAATTTAATTCTATTAACTCGTAAGGATTTTAAAGCCCATCACGTGTTGGCACGTGATCCCAACGTTTGACCATTGAAATAGAATTCAATTCTATTAATTAAAGAGCTGAGGGACCCATCACGTGTTGGCACGTGACCCTCTTTCATTCAGAATTTAATTCTGTCTTTTAACTGGGCTAAAGGACCATTACGTGTCAGCACGTGATGCCCCATTAGGGTCTTTCCTTAGCCGTTTTGTTTACACTTTTGTTGATTCAGAATTTAATTCTATAAAGTAGAGATCTTAGGAAACTATCACGTGTCAACACGTGACCCTTGGTCACGTGTGAGCACGTGATATCTCATTGAGGTATTTCCTTAGCTGTTTTGTTACATTTTTGTTTGATTTAGAATTCAATTTTATAAAGTAGAGATCAAAGGAACTTATCACGTGCCAGCACGTGACCATTGGTCACGTGTGAGCACGTGATACCCCATTGGGGTTTTTCCTTTGTCTTTATTATATCTTTTAATTCCTTTTTAGTGGGTTGAAAGGCCTATCACGTGTGGACACGTGACTCCTATTGATTAGAGTTTTAATTCTATTAGTTAAAGAGCCTAAGAACCCATCACGTGTCTGCACGTGACCTTTGGTCACGTGTGGACACGTGATCCCCCACTGGGGTGTTCCTGATTGTTTTATTGCACTTTCAATTTTCTTCAGTGGGCTTTTAAAGGCCTATCACGTGATGACACGTCACCTCATTTAATTATCTATTTTATTTAGTGCCTACAAGCTTTGCCTGTAAATGGTCACGTGTGGGCACAAGATGCCTCATAACTTTTGATCCCGGATGAATTATGAGGCCCATAATATATCAAATCGAAGGATTTTTCGAGACACTTTCGATACCATTAGAATTTAGTTATTTCTCATTCTGGAGTTTGTCAAAATACAGCCCGGACAATACTGGTTCGCATTTTCTTAAGCGTATCGTTGCCATTTGATACATTGGGCTCTTTTGCGTAGAATTTTTTGGCGGGAACAAATGCCCCCCACTAATTTGCCCACGTAAGTATGTATATGGGTGAAGTAGTGCAGAGTTATGCATGGCGTATGACCAGTTTCGGGTTGGTATATAACTTTCAGAATTTTGATCTGAGAAGATATCGAGCGGACATAAGCGTCGTCATTTATCATTGACTCAAATCTCGACTCTTAAGGGATATAGTTCCATACCCTCAGGCCCATGAGTCGCACCCTTCTATTGTTTTATGTTTTACTCTGGCGTGAAGTAGTTTATATGCTTATGAGTAACTTCTCCATTTCAGTGGCATGTAGTTTTGGCAAGTGTGGACCATAGATGGTAAATAACAATTCAACTTGAACTCTTTATAAGGTAGCGATGGCTTAGGAAACAGGATTAGGATCTGTTTCCTAAGATTTTCCAACTTTATGAGCCGTGAGGGTCTCACAAAGGCTTTTCTCCCTACGAGTCGTGAGGATCTCGCAGGTGTCTTTTCTCCTTAGGAGTCGTGAGGACTCCTAAGTGCGTTTTCTCTTAAGAATCGTAAGGATCCTACAAGAGAATTTTCTTTATGTGTAGGGACACTAATTTCCCTGCAAGTTGAGACTAATCGAGAGATTCTCGCAAAGACACTGATTTCCTTACGGGTCAAAACGAATCGAGAGGTTCTCGCCAAGAACGCTGATTTCCCTGAATCGAGATAAGAAGCGATGGCTTAGGAAACAGGTTCAGATTTGCTGCTTAAGACTTTTCAACTTTATGAGCCGTGAGGGTCTCACAAAGGCTTTTCTCCCTACGAGTCGTGAGGATCTCGTAGGTGTCTTTTCTCCTTAGGAGTCGTGAGGACTCCTAAGTGTGTTTTCTCTTGAGAATCGTAAGAATCCTACAAGAGAATTTTCTTTATGCGTAGGGACACTAATTTCCGTGCAAGTTGAGATTAATCGAGAGATTCTCACAAAGTCACTGATTTCCTTGCGGGTCAAAACAAATCGAGAGTTCCTCGCCAAGGACGCTGATTTCCCTGAATCGAGATAAGAAGCGATGGCTTAGGAAACAGGTTCAGATCTGCTGCCTAAGATTTTTCAACTTTATGAGCCGTGAGGGTCTCATAAAGATTTTTTTTCTCCTTACGAGTCGAGAGGATCTCGTAGGTGTATTTTCTACTTAGGAATCGTGAGGATTCCTAAGTGTGTTTTCTCTTGAGAGTTGTAAGGATCTCACAAGAGAGTTTTCTTCCTTACAAGTCGAGAGGACTCGTAAGTGATTGATGAGTTGACCTACTCCCAATTCAAAGCATTGCTTCAACAGGGAGGTCGAGGGTTGACTTTGGGTTGTCTGTGCACCGCCGAGTCATGGAACTGGGAACTTTTCCGCGGCTCCGCTTTGCTGACGTTGTATATTCCTGCAGAGACACTGATTTCTCTGCGGGTCGGCACGAATCGAGATGCTCTCGCCAAGGATGCTGATTTCTTTGAATCGATGTATTTTCCAAGGACACTGATTTCCTCGGAGTTGAGACGAATCGAGGTATTCCTGCAAAGACGCTGATTTTCTTGCGGGTCGACGCGAATTGAGATGCTATCGTCAAGGACGTTGATTTCCCTGAATTGAGGTTTTGCCAAGGACACTGATTTCCCTGGAGGTCGAAACGAATCGAGAGATTTCTTCAAAGACGCTGATTTCTCTGCGGGTCGACGCGAATCGAGATGCTCTCGTCAAGGACGCTGATTTCCCTGAATCGAGGAGGTTGCCAAGGACACTGATTTCCCTGGGGTTGAAACGAATCGAGGTATTCCTGCAAAGACGCTGATTTCTATGCGGGTCGACGCGAATCGAGGTGCTCTGGTCAAGGACGCTGATTTCCCGGATTCGAGGTTTTGCTAAGGACACTGATTTCCTCGGAGTTGAAACGAATCGAGGTATTCCTACAAAGACACTGATTTCTCTGTGGGTCGATGCGAATCGAGGTGCTCTCGTCAAGGACGCTGATTTCCCTGAATCAAGGTTTTTGCCAAGGACACTGATTTTCTCGGAGTTGAAACGAATCGAGGTATTCCTGCAAAGACGCTGATTTCTCTGCGGGTCGATGCGTATCGAGGTGCTCTTGTCAAGGACACTGATTTCCCTGAATCGAGGTTTTTGCCAAGGACACTGATTTCCTCGGAGTTGAAACGAATCAAGGTATTCCTGCAAAGACATTGATTTCTCTGCGGGTCGACGCGAATCGAGATGCTCTCGTCAAGGATGCTGATTTCCCTGAATCGAGGAGGTTGCCAAGGACACTTTCTCTGTGGGTCGACGCGAATCGAGGTATTCCTGCAAAGACGTTGATTTCTCTGCGGGTCGACGCGAATCGAGGTGCTCTCGTCAAGGACGCTGATTTCCCTGAATCAAGGTTTTGCCAAGGACACTGATTTCCTCAGGGTTGAGACAAATCGAGGTATTCCTGCAAAGACGCCGATTTCTCTGCGGGTCGACGTGAATCGAGGTGCTCTCGTCAAGGATGCTGATTTTCCTGAATCGAGGTTTTTGGCTGACTTGTTTCCGAGACGGAGCGTTGATCCAGCGGGGAGGTTATTGGTTGAATCTAGGTTGTCTGTGGACCGTAGAGTCTTGGAACTGGGGACTTTGCCATGGCTCCGATTGATGGTGTAGCATCTGTGTCCTGCTGGAAAAAGGAGGCACACCGTTGTTGGTCTTCGGGACGTAGATATGGCCATTGAGATTTGGAACTAGGGACTTTGCCATGGCTCCGCTTCGTTGCGACTCTGAGGTTGGTTGTTGACATCACGTGTGCATCTGGTTGGAGTAAGGAGAAACACCGCTGGTGATCTCTAGGCTGTCTATGAACCGTCGAGATTTGGAACTAGGGGACTTTGCCATGGTTCCGGGGTAGTCTCTAGGCTGTTTGTGAACCGTCGATATTTGGAACTAGGGGACTTTGCCGTGGCTCCGTTTGTTGGTGTTGAGTCTGCATCTGATTGGAGGGAGGAAGAATGGCGGTGTTGATCTCTAAGTTGTCGATGTTGACGTCGAGACCCTGAAGCTAGGGATCTTCCTTCACTTCGTTTGTTAACATTATGTCTGCAATATTGTGACGAATGTCGGGATTGTCTTTAGGTTGTCTATGAACCGTCGAGATTTGGCTTCGCTTCGACGAAGCTTGGTGGGACGATATGGTTCCCTTCTTTTTTGTGCCCATGGATTGTATACAGGAGTCAATGTGACCTCACCTGCAGGGCAAAAAGTTTCATTCTTTCATCATTTTTTTATTCTTTTCGCGATGCTCTATCATTTCAGCTTTTAATATCGCGAAAATCGCGATTGCCGAATCATTTCGGCTATTTTTCGCGGTGCCCAATCATTTCAGCTATTTGTTTTATTTACTCGCTGCTTTTTAATGCGAGTTGCCCAATCATTTTGGCTGTCTTTGTATGCATACATTTTTACTTGCTGATTTCGTTGCAAGTTGCCCCATCATTTCGGCTATTTCATATGCATTTTTGGCTCGCTGATTTTTTTATCGCGAGTGTAGAACTTGGAATCTGATGCCAATCTTAGCATTAGCATCGCTACGACTGGAATATTGCCAGGAGTGAATTATCATTTGCCATAAAAGGACTTGGAATTTGATACTGATTTAAGCATCAGCATCGCTACAACTGGGATATTGCCAGGAGCAAATCATCATTTGCCTATGTCGATGTCGAACAAAGGTGGCTTAGCAAACAGGGTTAGGATCCCTTCGACTAAGGCTTTTGACTTCATGAGCCGTAAGGGTCTCATAAAGGTGTTTCTCCCTACGAGTCGTGAGGATCTCATAGGTGCTTTTTCTCGTTAGGAATCGTGAGGATTCCTAAGTGTGTGTTCTCTTATAAGTCGTAAGGATCTTACAAGAGTATTTTCTCCTTGCAAGTCGAGAGGATCTCATAAGCGTAGTTTCTCCTTAAGAATCGTGAGGATTCCTAAGTGTATTTCTCCTTTGTGAGTCGTAAGAATCTCACGTAGGTGGTTTCTCCTTGCAGGGTCGAGAGAACCTTGCGAGTTTCTTTTAACGAGATTGCGCCCTTTCGGGTTTTCATAAAACTCGCTGGTAGTCGTGCTGTTTTTACTCACGGCACCCTTTCGGGTTTTCATCCGTGCCCATTTTGCTTGTAGACATACCGTTTTTTTTGTTTTTTTTTCCGAGTCTGCGCCCTTTCAGTTTTTCACAAATATCGCCGGTAGTCCTGCTGTTTTTACTCACGGCGCCCTTTCGGGTTTTCATCCATGCCGATTTTGCTTGTGGACTCACGGCGCCCTTTTTTTTACCACGTCAGCCTGGGGATGCCGCGGGTTGGTAATAGTTTAATGACGTTTCGGTCATTTGCAAGTTTTAGAACATTGCGGTCCATCGTTAGTTTAGGGACGTTTCGGTCCGCTGTAGCTTTGAGGCGAAGTTTCGCCGGATGCTTTATGAACAAGTAGGTTTCTCCTTGATAGACCTTGTTACATAATCCAAGGATTTTGGCACTGCTCGTGCCCCCAGCTCCTCTACGTTATCTCCTAACGCCGAGTGAGCTACTTTGTTACTTAACGACAAATGAGCGATTATGTGGCAACTTGCCACATAATCTTCGGATTCTTCTGACAAGTCGTCTCCCTCATCATTGTCGTTATCTTCATTCTCAAGGATGTGACTGAGGAACTCTTGAAGCGTGACTGGGGTTCGCGCCCTCTGGTTGTATTCTTTCAGCGCATCAATATGCTTTTGCAGATCCGTGCGCTTGTTGTTAGACAGCGCGGGCTTTTTGGTCTTCTTCTTTTTCTTCAAAGACTGTGATGGCTATTCCTGGGTGCTTTGCCTATTGCTATTAATTCCCGATGTTGGGCGTGGTTTCAACATCTCGTCGATGATCTCCGGCTCTTGCGGGCTTTTCCACCTGATCGCCGGGCATGTTTGAAGATCTTTCAGCATTTTTTTTAGTTTTTTCCGAAAGAACAACTTCCCATGGAGCTTCCTTTATGAATGAGCACGATGCCCCCGGCATATCCATCTTTTTCGGAGCATGTGGTTGTGGTGAATTTACCTTCCAATTTTCGGACAGCGCGAACTTGCCCTATTGATACTGGTCTTCAACCTAATTTTTGAAGACATAGCAGTCTTCGATCGGATGGCCCAATACTTGGTGGTAGGGGCAGTAATTAGGATCGTTGACATCGTTCGGTTGTGGTGGGTGTCTCGACTCCGGTAGAGTAATGAGCCCATTGCGCACTGCCAGTTCAAACAGTTTCCTTATTTTATCCTGGGGAAATGAGTAAGGACGTCTCAACTTCTCATCGAGGGACTGCCGCTTGTTGCTTTGGCGAACAACCCATCTTAGGCCACTCGGTTGTTGTTGAGCGTTGTCGACAAAGGTTGCTTTCCCTTTGCCCTTTTCATTCCAAGGCTCCGTCTTTGAAGAGGAAGGCCTATGGCCCATCTGGTCCATTTGAGCCAGCTTGTCAATCAAGGCCTGGAAGGTGGT
This sequence comes from Agapanthus africanus, assembly GCA_030015575.1. Lineage (NCBI taxonomy): Eukaryota > Viridiplantae > Streptophyta > Magnoliopsida > Asparagales > Amaryllidaceae > Agapanthus > Agapanthus africanus. The sequence continues at coordinate 180,771,919 of JASDDO010000024.1, forward strand.
CGGCTTGAAGAACATCATGAATTGGGATATGGTCACTTGAAGGTCAAGAGTACCCACGAACATGCCTACCACAGGCGCTTCTTCGATGCGCTGCTCGCACTTCGACCATAGATTCCGCCATCGTATTGCATACTGGACCCATGTTTCTCCAGGCTTCACTCTGGCATTGATCAATGCCGTGATTGGGGTACGTTCACTAGCACTCGCAAAACGTTGGGTGAACAGTAATTCCATCTCTGTAAAAGTTTTGACGGAGTCGTTGGGTAGCTCTGAATACCACTCAAATGCCGTCTCTGCCAAGCTGCCGACGAATTGGCGAAGCAGTAACTTATCATCCCCTCCGGTGTAGCCGCACAAGGCTCTGAATTGAGCGACATGCTGATGCAGATTTCCCGTCCCCTTATATACATGGAATTTAGGGATCGTGTATCCCGGCGGGTACTTTACTTGGTCATATCAACCCGGATAGGGTCGTCCAGTCTTAACAATCTGACCGGCCGCCTCATTCGCCTGGTGAGCTCGTATCTGCTGAGCGATGTAATCATCCAGGGAGGCTTTTGAGATGGTCTCCTCTTTAGCTGCTGAACAAGCCGGAACAGGGTTTGACGTCTCCGCTCGGTCGTCTTCGAGGATAATCGGAGGATCATCAGCTGGAGGGTCTGGCTGGATCATCATGCCCACCATATCTTAGAATAGAAGAGCCATTTGTTTTATATTGGCTGCTTGTTCCGCGGCCTCTTTGTCATTATTCTCAAGTATTCTCCGAAGGAATTCGGCATCAGTTTCCTGCTCACGGCGCTGCTTCGAAGATGTCTCTGGGCTTGCTTTCGGTCCTGTGAGTGCGGCCATGGCTGTTAGCATTTCTTGGTGCTTTTATTGTTGTCGTTCCTGAGCCTTAGTCACTGATCGGGTAAGCGGTCGATGACCCGTAGAAACACGGCTTTCCTCTTTTCCGGATGCCATATAGACGGTATGCACCACCATACCCCCAGACTTAGGGCGTTTGGGTTCAGTGGTCTTGCGATTCATTGCAGACTCAGGGATTTTCTCCGGCCTTCTCCTCTTGTGGGTGGTCGAAGTTGAGGGGGCCGTTGCAGTAGGCATCCAAGTAGCCGTCGCCTTCTGTGGCTTGACAGGGTGATCCTTCTCTTGCCTAACTTTCATCTTTTTCTGTCGGTGAGAGTAATCTTGATCAATCACTGAGTTTTGGACTTGACGCCAGACTTTGTAAATTTTAGAGGACAACCGCTGAGGGGGCTACTCCAGCTTCGCCTTTGGGGCATTCTCTATAGGTGGAGGGGATCTTTTCAGCACGGCAGTTGGCGAATTCCTGCGCACCCTGTTAAGTAGTTCAAAGATGTTTCCAGTTGGAACAGCAGCATCGATTTCCACCGTTGGAGCCGGCGGAGTCAGTCCAGAGGGAGAGTTGCCCCCAGCCTTCCTTACCCGGTGCCAGTGGCGACGTCGAGCATGTCGAGCTGTTGGGATTATCTCAGCTGTAGGGGGGACTTCCTCATGCCCCCTGTGTTGGTCAGAAGTTGTCGTTGTCAGCCTATTGAAGACTGATGTCCGCTGAGTGGGGATGGCCAACCTATCGAAAGCAGACTTCCGAGCAGGTGAAGCAGCCTTGACGATTTTGCCTAAAACGGGAGCTGAAACAGTCAGTCTTGTGAAGACCGATCCTTTGGAGGGAGAAGCCGCTTTGACGACTTCGAGAGCAGGAATGGCTATTCTTTTTGGGATAACCCTTTCTGGTATCACGGGCTTCTTCATGGGCCCAAATGAGCTTTAGTCCGGTCTGTCAAAGACTGAGGCACTGGATTTGGGCGACCCGTTGAGAGGGGCCGCTGTAGTTGCAAGCCGATCAAAGACCGACTTCTTGGGAGTTTCTTGCGAGGGTACAGGGGCGTTGAAGCTCATCGGTGGGAGCATGGTCCCGAAGAACAACCCAGTGGTGGCCTGAGTCACCTGTTCCACCGGCATAGCAAAGATGGAGGCCGCTTGGGGCTCGTAAGTCACTCCTCCGGACAGGACGGAGTGAGAGTTGCAGTTGCAGTTAGTGCAGTTTGAAGCCATTTATCTTCTGTTTTCTGCATGGAGCAAGACACTAAATCTTAGTACCTCGAATCCACAGGCAACCATAGCAAACCGCAATTCGTTCGCGAACACGACACACGAAGTGTGGAGTGGAAAGCGGAAAAGGTCCCACTGGGCGTGCCAGAATATGTTCCCCGCTGAAAGACGCGACGAAGACGCGGCGGACGTCTTGCCTGAATTTCGGGGTAGATGCTAATTGGTGCTATCCGTCAATCTCTCCGAAGATGCCAAGTTGATTTATGGCACCGTATATCGAAGGTTTAAACGGATGCGGCCGATATAGCAGACTTCGTCAGATTCTCCCTCGTTTGAAGTGTTTTTTATTATGGGGACGCTCTTCCCTGCAGGCGCAAGCCCCTGCAGTTAATAACGCTACCGCATCGCGGTAACAACTTTCTTCTTCTCCAGATGGTCACTTCGTGTCATGGGTGTTTGTTTTGTGTTTGGTTGCCCGTGGATTGTATACGGAGACTAATTTATGTCGTCGCCCGTAGGGCGTGGACTAGTCCAAATCCGTATCTTCTTAGATTTGGGTTTGGGGGGTTGGGTTTAAGGATACGTTAGCCTCATTTGGGACTAAGATCAACTTAAACGTATGTTAAGTATACGTTAGTCTAATTTTAGACTAAGATCAACTTAACAGTTTGTTAAGGACACGTTAGTCTAATTTTAAACTAAAGTCAACTTAACCATTTGTTAAGGATACGTTAGTCTAATTTTAGACTAAGATCTACTTAACGGGATCATTTAGATCCAACAAAAGAGCATTTGGTCTCTATTGTTCTAGTTTAGGGACTTTGCGGTCAATTTCCAGTTTAAGGACATGGTGGTCCAATGTCAGTTTAAAGACATCGCGGTCGAGGTTAAGGACATCATAGTCCGTGAGTTTAAAGACCTCACAGTCAAGGTTAAGGACATCATAGTCCATGAGTTTAAGGACCCCACAGTCCAGTTTAGAGACGTCATAGTCTATGAAGAGTGTGGTTATCAGGACCCGTCACCTCTCTGAAGACGTTGAAGGATTATAACGACAAATATCAAAGGAGTGAAGAGATGTACCCTTGAACCAAAGTTGATTGGGGATCTGTAGTCCAATTTGGAACTAAGATCAATTAATTAGATTATGAGCACATTGGCTCAGTTAAATCTGAATTGAGGACTTATGGCCAACTTGGGCTAAGTCCAATTACATTTGAAGTGTTGGCCCTTTATTGGACCATTAGACATTTGTCTGGGTTCAGCCCCTCTTTATTTAGCAATGCTAAACAAGAGTTTGAAGGCTCTGATGACATTTTGTCTTTATTGAGTGTTGGGCACTCATATGCCATATGAGATGATCAATCTTGGAAGACAAGGGCATATTTGAGGCTCAGTCAAAGAGGATTCTTGCCTCAGAAGGACTTAGCCAATTTAGGCTAGGGTTGATTTGAATATAGTGTTTAACACTAACGTATAATTTATGGTCACGTGTTCCCATGTGATGCGCTGAAAACAGTGTTAAACACTAAGAACAAAACGCTTCAAAAATAGTGTTAAACACTAAAATGAGATTGGTCACGTGGGGCCATGTGAGGCATCTGAAGGTGGGGACCAGTCTTCCTTTATTTTGTTCTCAGAATAAATAAGTGTTAAACACTTTTAGTCTTTAAGGTCGTCACGTGTGAGCACGTGATGGGCATCCATCCATTGGATATTAAAGGGATTTGTTAGGGGTCACGTGGGGACTCGTGAGGACGCCATAAATGTGGGGTCCGATCTCCTTTGTTTTATCCTCAAATCTGCGAATAAGTGTTAAACACTTTTAATTTCCTAGCCATCACGTGTGGGCACGTGATAGGCACTCATGCATTGATTCGTTAAGGCATTTATTAGGGGTCACGTGGTAACACGTTAGAGCGCCTAGAGCCAACATTTCCTTTGCTTTTATTCTCTTTGTTTTGGAGGTCACGTGGGAGCACGTGAGGCATTGCCTCAAAACTTTTTCCTTCTCATTTTTGGGGATCTTTTCAGGGGTCACGTAGGGACACGTGACCTTAGTTCTTTTCATGCACAAAGATCTTTTAAGTCTCCTTATTTTATTTTGATAATTAAATTCTTATATAGGGTTAAACCCTGAACATGATTTTGGAGGAATTAAATTCCTATTATGAAAGAATTAAATTCTTATCTAGGGTTAAACCCTAATTTCTTTTAGTGGAATTAAATTCCCATATATGTAAAAGAATTAAATTCTTGTATAGGGTGAAACCCTAATTTCATTTTAAGAGGAATTAAATTCCTGTGAATTTGAGAGAATTAAATTCTCAATTACGGTTAAACCCTAGTTCTGTCCATCTTGAAGAATTAAATTCCTGTAATTTTAGGAGAATTAAATTCTCAGATAGGTTTAAATCCTAATTTTATCTTGGAGGAATTAAATTCCTATAACTTTGGGAGAATTAAATTCTCAAATAGGGTTAAACCCTAATTTTATCTTTGGGAGAATTAAATTCTCTAAACTCAATCCCCCCTCTAAGTTTTGGATCTGCATGGCAGAATCTCAACCCGATGAGAATTAAATTCTCAACTTATAGGGAGATTTGCTTCTGCAGATCTTCAACCAGAGAAAGAACTAAGTTCTTTTTACAGAAGAGTTAAACTCTTAGATTTGAGAATTAAATTCTCTTTTTTTGTTTTATGAAGCTTTGATCCCTTTCTCTTTTCTAACCTAGGGTTTTCCTTCTTGAGAATTAAATTCTCCTTTTTCTTCTCTTTGCTATTTGCCTTTTGGAAAATTTCAAGATCCCAAAAATTCTCTCCCTAAAGTTCTCCTCTTGGTTCCTATTTATAGGAGAAGGAAATGAATTGATTTGTTTAATAAATCTTTCATTGAAAGATTTGTTTGTTTTCATAATTAATATGATCCTTTAGATCATTCAGTGAATTTTATTCACCGTTGGATTTTCAATCCAAAGATATTCTGTTTGTTATTTTTGGTGAAATTTAGGGAAATCTTTCCTTGTCTAAAATCTTTCCATAAATTGGTGATTTTTAGTCACCGTTGGATTTTTAATCCAACGGTGCTCCCTTTTACAGAACACCATCATTTTTGTTTGGAAAGATTTAAAGAAATATTTTTCCAGTTAGGGTTTTTGATTTCCCTTAATTAGAATTTAATTCTATTAACTCATAAGGCTTTTAAAGCCCATCACGTGTTGGCACGTGATCCCAACGTTTGACCATTGAAATAGAATTCAATTCTATTAATTAAAGAGCTAAGGGACCCGTCACGTGTTGGCACGCGACCCTCTTTCATTCAGAATTTAATTATGTCTTTTAACTGGGCTAAAGGACCATCACGTGTCAGCACGTGATGCCCCATTGGGGTCTTTCCTTAGCCGTTTTGTTTACACTTTTGTTTGATTCAGAATTTAATTCTATAAAGTAGAGATCTTAGGAAACTACCACGTGTCCACACGTGACCCTTGGTCATGTGTAAGCACGTGATAAGTCATTGAGCTATTTCCTTAGCTGTTTTGTTACATTTTCGTTTGATTTAGAATTCAATTTTATAAAGTAGAGATCAAAGGAACTTATCACGTGCCAGCACGTGACCATTGGTCACGTGTGAGCACGTGATACCCCATTGGGGTTTTTCCTTTGTCTTTATTTTATCTTTTAATTCCTTTTTAGTGGGTTGAAAGTCCTATCACGTGTGGACACGTGACTCCTATTGATTAGAGTTTTAATTCTATTAGTTAAAGAGCTTAAGAACCCATCACGTGTCTGCACGTGACCTTTGGTCACGTGTGGACACGTGATCCCCCATTGGGGTATTCCTGATTGTTTTATTGCACTTTCAATTTTCTTCAGTGGGCTTTCAAAGGCCTAGCACGTGATGGCACGTGACCCCATTTAATTATCTATTTTATTCAGTGCCTACAAGCTTTGCCTGTAAATGGTCACGTGTGGGCACGTGATGCCTCATAAATTTTGATCCCGGAAGAATTATGAGGCCCATAATATATCAAATCGAAGGATTTTTCGAGACACTTTCGATACCATCAGAATTTAGTTGTTTCTCATTCGGGAGTTTGTCAAAATACAGCCCAGACAATACTGGTTCGCATTTTCTTAAGCGTATTGCTGCCATTTGATACCTTGGGCTCTTTTGCGCAGAAATTTTTGGCGGGAACAAAGAGCATGGAAGAAACTTGGGACCATGTGCTCGGATTTTGGCCGAGCACATGGCCACCAAAACCGAGGAGGCCGGCCTGGGGGTGGAGTCAGGGTCCCAAATTTTTTTCTTGCTCTGTGCTTAAGGTTTTGGTATTTCAGGTGTTGTTTATTTTTGCTACATTTTCATGTGATGATTAATTCAATGCAAAGGTAACTCGGAGTGTTTCGTATTCGTAGTTTTAACATTATTTTGGGTGTTTCACGTATTGTCTAGACGAAGTTAAAAGGCTCGATCGAATGTTAAAATCCCATTTTTCCAAGTTTAACGTATTCGGAAAAACATGCATGTGATTCTGTGGACCCTCTAGAAGAACGTAAACCTTAACTCGATTATGTGGCCACCAAAACCGCCACTTGAATCTTAGGGTTTGTGGTAGTTTAACGTTTCACATGTGAGGCGTTGGTTTGGCCTTTCTACGGCTGGTTCATAGGTACTGTGGAATCTTCTGTGTATTATTAAAACTGTGCTCAAGTGTTGAGCTGTCAGGAAATTGTGTGATTTTGATGAATCGATCGAAGAGTTTATCGTCGTCCGGATATTATGTGATGGGATACAATATTTGGAATCCACAAGTAGTTATGAGATAACTAAATTGAATTTTATAAATCTAGCAGTTTAGTCTTAGATGATCGGTTGCCACGGGATTTTGATGAGATCAAAAGTCCGTCGCAATCACGTAGCGTACGCGGATACTCGCCGGGTAAACTTAATAGACAGCCACGCCCCATAGCCACGACCAAGTGATTGTAGGAGAACCCCATCGCCAAAAGCATCCGTTCGGGTGCTCACGGCAGCGGTGTTCCGCCTTAGTGCACTTCATCGACGGTATCGGGGATGTAGCCGTCTACTAAAGTTTTCGACGAGCATTCGATCAGGATGTTGGGAATCTTGTTGAATTGCCCGAATTGTTATTGAAAAGTGTTTTCGGTATCGAGACTAAAACGCGGAGTTTATAATTGTTAGGCATGCGATGTCTAAGGAATTCATTTGGTTAGGCATGAAATCCAAAGTATGTGATACGTTGGGTTTATGATGTCTAAGGTGGTTGCGGATTCCAACTGTTGTAGTTTTTCACTTTCTTTTCTGCGACCGTAAGTGTAATATGTGGTGTATCGCCGGTTTCGGTGCTATATGTCAACGACAATTGGGATACGCATATTTACTTACGTTGATGACATGTGATGTTATATGTTGCTGGCATATGTTATATTGGATCGTCATGATTGAATAGCCGGGGTTTTATGTGAGATGAGAGTTTTTCATTTTCATTCATGTAAAATTCATTGTATGTAATATTCTTTTATTGGGGCACTTCAGGGTTGAGGATAATGTCACCATTGTATATTATTTACTTTTCCGCATTAGGATAGATCCAAGACGGGGAGCACAAGTAACAGGGTTCTAGGGTCCAGTGGGAGACCATCTCGAGAAATCGAGACCGGGTCTCCTAACTCTAGAATTGACAGGGTTACTTGCCGCTCTAGTAGGGGTCAAGGGATGTGGGTTTGGCTACTCATCGCGACCGTGGAATCCGTGTTTTATACTGGCTTGATATAAAACACAGAAATCCTAGTATATCCAATATTTCATATATATTCTTCTGCTGCAATGTTCTGTGATGAGATCATATTACTGCCTCAGACGAATGTTTATATTATATATATGAGATATATATTATATATTGTTGATTTCGTTTCAAATGTGATGCTTGGGAAGCATAATAAATGGGACTTCATTAATGAGATTAATGAAATTAAAAAAACCTAAAGATATTGTAGAAACTTGTCTCGAAAACTGGTAGCTCTAGTTCTTGCTTTGCATAGCGGTATTCCTTGTAGAATATCCAGCACCTTATTCGATAAGGAAAGAGCCGAGATCTCTTCACCGGGAGTGACCTCTTTAGCGAAACTAGAAGATGCTACAAACTCGGTTTGTCTTTTGATTGTTTTTTATAGTTTTTTCCTTTGCATAGTGGTATTTGTGAAATATCCTGCACCTTATTCGATAAGGAAAGAGCCGAGATCCCTACACCGGGAGTGACCTCTTTAGCAAAACTAGTAAAAACCTAAAAAACACACCTTTACAAAATCACTCGATTCTACAACGATATCAAGTTCATTACGCAAAGGGTTTTCTTAAAAACCTGTCGTAGCCCTCCGTCATTTTAGATAAGTAATAGTTAGTATTCGTGTTGCGTTTGTTGACCTTGTCAAGGCATAGTGTGCGGTAGCTGATTAGTGCTTATCTGTATAAGCATTTGATACGATTGGATTAGAGAAGTCGTGCGACTTTGTTGACCTTGTCAAGGGCCATGCGGGTAGGTTTAATTCAATCAGGAAATGACGGGTTGAACTTGACTTGTGGTCTATGGTTTGTTGACCTTGTCAAGGTCATAGATCGCTCGGGGAAAAACATTATTGGGAATTTCAAGTGTTGAAATTTGTAAAGAGATTGCATACTTTCTATGAGATAGTTGGATCCCAATACCCACTGCGAGTAAGAGTTACTCCTGGGAGAGTTTTACACATTATAATTAGCCGATCAAGTAGGTGTCTAGAAAGGTGTTAATGGGGTTACGCCCCTAGAAAAACGAGGTTTATTTTAATTTGGTCCATGCGAAAGCATAGGGAACCTCCCTCAAAGTACCGGCACTGGCCTGGCTGAAAAATTGGCGAACTTGTAGGTGTAATTAATCCCGGCTAGTCTTTCTTTTTACGGTTTGAAGGAGGATTTGACTAAAACAGTGGGAGACATCCTGATTAGATATATTAATAACCAATCTAATCTTGCAAGAATATACGCTGAGTGTTTTGTCCCGCTCCAACTTATAATTATGGATGTATTGACCATGTCACGGCTTAATCAAGATAATAATATCGATGTATTGACCGAACCCGCTTATTATACCGAGCTGGGGAACGTTGGTCCCGCTCCAACTTATAATTATTATAAGACAGAGCAGGAAATTGAGGATTACCAGGATTCCTATGCCGCCCAAACGAAGAAAGTGCACGCTGATGCATCTTCTTCGGGTGTGTTCATTATCGAGAACTGTTTCACAGTATTCTCTACATCCTGGATATGTGATACCGGATCAGGATCTCAGATATGTAATATGTTACATGGGCTGCAGAAAGGTAGAGAACTGAGAACGGGTGATAAGTTTCAAGAGTTGGAAACGGTGCAATTGTTGCAAGCCAAGCAGTTGGCAGTTATCACCCTGTATTACAAATACATTAATTCTGAACGAATGTTATTAGATACCGAACCTGATATACAACATCATATCAGTCTCTTTATTTAATAAAGAAGGATATAATTTTGTATTGTTGGATTATGTTTTGAACATTTCCTATATCAATAGTTGATCGGTTCATGCACGTTATCTAAAAGCATATACGTTCTAAATCAAACCACAGTTCTTAAAGTACAGAACACACGTAAGAGGAAGAGTTCAGAAATGAACGAATCCATCTTAAGGCATTGTAGACTAGGTCATATCATTGTGACCCAACTAGCTAAGTTGCATTTAGATGCATATTTAAATAAGTTTGAATTTACATCTTGTGAAACTTGTCGGTCATGTCACAAATATAAGATGACCATAGCTCCGTTTATTGGAAATAGAGAAAGAGTTAGTGAACTCTTGGGATTGATACATGCTGATATATGAAAGTCCCATGTCTACACATGCCAGGACCGGTTCTTTGTACTTTATTACATTCACTGATGATCTCTCAAGATTCGCGCATGTGTTCTTATTGAAACACAAGTCTGAAACTTTTGAGAAATTCAAAGAATATAAGTTAGAAGTAGAGAACCAAAAACAGGTATAAGTATTATATCTTTTGATGTGATCAGGGAGGAGAATACTTGAGCACGGAATTCCTGGACTATTCTAAAGGAGAATAAGATTCTCTCAGCATTACTCCTCCGTATATACCACAGCACGTCAGTGTATCAGGGCGGAGCAAATCGCACCCTATGTGATATGGTGTGCTCTATGATGAGTACTACTGAGTAGCCTATTTCCTTTTGGGAGTTATGCACTTGAGAAGTTGCATACCTATTGAATAGGGTTCCAACCAAATCAGGTGCCTACCACTCCATATGTGATATGGTATGGGAAGATCACATCTCTTAAGGATGTTAAGATTTAGGGTTGTCTGTCCTATGTCTAAAGCAAAATCCGGACAAGCTCGAGGTAAGGTCAGTTCTGTGGAAGTTTGTTGGATATCCCAAGCATTCGCAAGGGAATATCTTCTACCACACCGAGGAACAAAAGGTTTTTTATTTCTCGGCATGCCACCTTTTTAGAAAAGGATTTTCTTATGAAGAAATTAATGGTCATGAGGTAGATCTGAAAGTAGTTCCATCTATACAAACTACAGCTGATGATTTGGTAGGACCGGAGGATTCAATAGTTTCCAACGAACCTCAACCTCTCCACCGATCTGGTAGGGTTCCTCATCCACCTGAGAGATACTTTGGTTTCTCTATGACAGTGGGAGCGAGGATTGCATCATGAGATGATGACCCAACTGGTTTCGAGTAGGCCATCAGGAGTGGGGACTCTGTAAGAATGGCTGGATGCTAAGCGATCTGAGATGGAATCCTTATACACCAACAAAGTATGGACTTTGGTTGCTTTATCTGAAGGGTTACATCCCTATCAGGAGCAAGTATATCTTGAGAAGATTACTTGGTGTACATGGAAAAGTTGAGACTTTCAAAACTATGCTTAAGTCCATCCAGATCCTACTTGCCATTACTGCATACCATGACTACGATATCTGGCGGTTGGGTGTCATGACTGTTTTTCTAAATATTGATTTAGAAGAGAGCGCCTATAAGTACATAGCCAGAGGGCTTCGTAGACAGTGGGAGCAGCGAAAACGTGTGCAAGTTGCTTTATGAGTTGAAGCAGGTATCACGGAGTTAGAACATCTGTTTTGATGTAGCAGTCAAAGCGTTTGACTTCATCAAAATGGTAGATGAACCTTGTATATACAAAAAGATAGTAGGGAGTATGGTGGTGACCCTCGTATTGTACGTGGATGACATACTCTTGATAGGAAAGGAGTTTCCTATGCTACGCTCGGTCAATCTCCTCTTATCACAAGGATTCTCCATATAGGATCAAGGTGATACCTCCTAAATCCTGGGTTATGGATCTATGAGATAGATCTATTTGGATGATTAGGATTCTCACTAGCTGTAGTGAGATAGTATCAATCGATCCTGGGGAGAATCACTGGAAAGGTTCCAGGGTGATAAGGACGACTGAATGTCAGTCACAGGCATTGTCTTTACCCTCAGTGGAGGGACAGTATGTTGGAAGAGATCCAAGCTAGATACCGTGACATACTAGACGATCAAGGCTGGATACATTGCTACCAAGGATGCTACCAAAGAAATAGTCTGGATGTACACTAGTTCATGAGATGAAATTCGTTCCTACCATTGTGTGACAATGGAGTTGTGGCTTAAGCCTAGGAACCCCCGTCCCATCTGTAATCCAGACATATTCTAAGGCAGTATCACCTGATCATGGAGATAGTTGATCTCCAGGGAGATCAAGGTTTAGGAGAGTAGACACAGAGGGCAACACGGCGGATCCACTCACAAAGGCCTATTCCCAGGAGAGACTTTTTTGGGATGGTTGAGTATGAGATACTTCAACCACTGTTGATTGTTGGGTATGAGATACTACAACAGCTGGCCATAGTTCAAGTGAGAGATTGTTAGTAATATGTATGCCCTAGAGGCCATTACTGTACATACGATGTATATTGTAGTGGATGCTTGGACATATATAGGGAGGACTTTCTTGCTCGACATGATAGTATGCTATCAGGTTGCTCTTTATCTTAACATGTACTCTGATTGTCTCTATGATACATGTTGATAAAGCCCTTAGGATGAATACTTGACTACCAGGACTATGATGCAGATCATACTAGTGGGGACAGAGTAGTCGTTAAGTACATCCTTCAAATGTTCCTAGTCGAGGGTGTATCGAGACAGGGCATCGATATACCAGAGTAGACTAGCATATACGCTTCTCGACCCATATGATGGGCGATAGATGATCCCATATCTATTGGTGTTTGACATCAGAGAAGGTATGCGGGTGCTCAGTGGAGACTGGGTACACTGGACGGACTCGCCGAGAACTCCTAGATGGTATTTTACCTATCGTCGGATAGCAGTTCTCTGGTGACACTGGTACAGGTTAGTCTGTAGACCCGAGATCTTCATGGAGCCTTGTGTGATTCCCACTGTGCTTTGATTTCCACTTTACCACGTTTAAGAGAACGTGCAAAACGGTGGCTTTTGGGTACAGTCCCAAGTCACATGGAGGCAATGAGCGATAGGAGGGGTTTCGTCTCTCCCGGTATAGGGAGTTGATGTTGCGCTATGCTCGATTGGCCATAACATGAAATCCCTGGCCAGGGTTGCTGAGATCTACTGGTAAGTGTTATCAGTAGTTTCTCGACCCATTATGGACCTTGCATCAGCATGACTTGTCAGGCTATTGGGGTCTGACGTTATACCACCCCCAGGCTGTGATATGCGACATATCAGATGAAGAGACCGAACTGTACGGTAGTGTTACTGATTGGATTCACCGGAGTACAAACAGGCTTGCTTGTTGATCTTCTGATCGCTCAATACCCAGGTGGCCGTTACGTTTAGCAGACCGCTTGCGGCTTGTGGGTGTTTGATATGGTCATCACTTACTGTCGGCGTATTGACGAGTCTTTAGAGTCCTAAACAGAGGTTTCCTGGCTCAAGCGAAACGGAGTAGGAGTGCATATGTGATATGTGCAGGACCGAGATTAATGCGTGTATGTGATACCGCATTCTATTCTCGCGATGTGTGACATGATTGGTTATATGTGATATAGCCGAGTTATCGGATCAACCGTTGATTTGATAAGATGTTGCATTTGATATTAGTCGGTTATATTTGATATAGACAGATTATTAAATCAAGAGTTGATTTGATAATTTAATGTATAATTATATATTTTATATATTATATTACATTAACTAATGTTTAGCTCACTAATGATTTCTTTTCTCACCTGATGTGCACATTGTAGATATGTGATATGTATAATTGTGTACATGTATTGTGTCATGCTTGATGATACATACAAGATGGGTGTATGATACTTATACCATGCTAGGGTTAAATTAGGGTTTTGATTATTTCTTAAGTTATTAAAAAAGAGCAAAAGACTTGGTCAAAGTTTTCAAGCTTGGAGAAGATTGTAGAACTTATTCAAGGTCAACTCTTTTGTCATTCCTTAGGATATTTTTCCTTAACCCAACCTTTAACCATAGCCTTGGGTTTATTCTCTATATGAGTTAGACATGATAGCTTTAACTCAACCATGGGTGCAATAATTCATTTGGATGAATTATTCATGAGTTCTTCTTCTTCTTCTTCAAGCTCCATGAAAAGCATTCTAGCATCAATGGAGGTATGAGAAATAATGTGAGAAAATCAATTCTAAAATGAACCCACCTCCTACTTCTTCATCCTCTACCACTTGCCATGTACTAGAGTGTGTTCTCTTCACAAAATTCATGACCTAGTGAAGGAATAGCTTGAGTTAGTGTCTCCTCGACGAAGATCATCTTCTGCCACGAAGTCATCGAAGCAAGCACGTTCGTTTCTTCATAGAGCCTCTCTAGAGTCCGGAGTTTACGATCGCAGCAAAGGGGACTACTACACGGAGCTATTTGAAGTGAAGGACCGGTCTACAAAGGTTGTATTCCTTGCTCACTAGTTATTGCAAAGTGTTTGCATATGTTTATCGTATATTTCTAGTTAACGATTCATGGTTAGGGTTAGTTAGAACGGCAAATTTTTGAATTTGGCATGGACGATGCCTCCCGAGACATTGCTGCCGTGCTAGGCAACCCTACATGATACATGTCGTTGTAATTCTTCAGCGTCTTCATAGAGGTGGCGAGTCCCGACAACCAACAACTCTATGGACCGCAACGTCCTTAAACTAAGACAATATAGAGCCCAAATGCTCATTTGTTGGGTCTGAATGATCCCAAAATTCTTGTTGAGTAGATCTTAGTCTAAAATTAGACTAACGTATCCTCAGCAAACATTTCAGTCGATCTTAATCCCAACCGAGATTAACGATCCTTAAATCAAACCAAACAAAAATCTAAGAAAATACGGATTTGGACTAATCCACGCTCTGCGTGTGACAACATAAATTAGTCTCCGTATACAATCCACGGGCAACCAAAAAAAATTAAAACAAACTCACACGACACGAAGTGACCTTATGGAGCAGGAGAAAGTGGTCACCGCGATGCGGTAACGTAATTAACTTCAGGGGCTTGCACCTGCAGGGAAGAGTGTCTCCTCAATCAAAAAAAACCCTCACAACGGGGGGGAATCTGACGAAGTCTGCTACAATGGCCACGTCTGTCTGAACATTCGATACGTGGTGTTGTTTCCCTCAATCAGAGCAAAGCTCTGTTCAAATTTTGAAATTTGAAATGAAGCAGTGCTTCATAAAAGTGATGGTGCCAAGAGCGCCAACGCTAAGAGTCAAAGACTCTGAGGCAGCGCTCACGTGCAAAGCACGAGAGCGCTCGCACCAGGAGCGCCAGCGCTAAGAGTCAAAGACTCTGAGGCAGCGCTCACGTGCAAAGCACGAGAGCGCTCGCACCAGGAGCGCCAGCGCTAAGAGTCAAAGTCTCTGAGACAGCGCCTCACGTGCAAAGCACGAGAGCGCCAAGTGCTAGAACTAAATGTTCTCCACTATTGGATCAAAGATCCAACTGAGATGAATAAATCATCGAATTACAGAATTCAATTCTGTTGAGGAAATACTCCTCAAATCTTTCCAAACAGAAAAGATTGTGCTCTATAAATTAGAGCACCGTTGGATCAAAGATCCAATGGCGATTAAAAATCACCAAGATACAGAATAAGTTCTGTATGGGAAAATATTTTCCCAATCTTATTAAAAACAAGAAGATTGTCTTATGTAAATCAGAAGCCCTAGGATCAAAGATCTAGTGGTGGGGAAACATACCCAAATCAATCAGAGAAAGATTTCCTTAACTGATTCAACAAATCAGCCTCCTGATTGATCTCAAAAACTATTTCTATAACCGCAATCAAGAACGGCGTCGCATGAAACTAGCCGGTGAGTACGGATCGGTCCACAGGTATGTTGTGAATTTCCTAATCGCTCTTACGAGTTAATTCCGATGGGAGCCGGATTGATTATTAAATCTAAAAACTAAATTAATCTATATCTAAATCTTGCTAGGGTTAGGTCTAGGTTAAGTTTGGAAAGTCTATAAATCTCACCGCTTTCTACACTCATATGAAGATCTAATTAGGTGTTATGGTAAATATTAATAAAATGGATTAGGATGATTGGGAAGATTGTTCTTCCTCTAGATCCTTGTCCTTCCTTTCTTAATCTTTACCCTAACCTCTATGGAAAACATCACAACCGGGCCTTTATACTACGGTATCACCGCTACCTCGAGGGATAAGGTGCCGTAGCGAGTGGTATGTGCATGTATGCATAGAGTCCTATGAAAATAGATGATGGGCATGAAAGGGGATGAGAGATCTTTATCTCTCAAACCTTCCCCAGATCTAACCCTAACAAGCGAGGAGACTACTCACTCATTAGGGAATTAAAATACATTTATCTAGGGCAGAGAATAAAAGATTAACTAGGGAAAGAAATTAAATTTATCTAGGGCAAGAAAAGAAAATTAACCTAAGGCAGAAAATAAAGAACTTACAAAAATGATGCTCTCCAAAAGAATGCTGAAATTTATTAATGAAGGGAGGCATGAGAAATTACAATGAGTAGAGTTCCTATTTATAGAGAATAGGAAACCTAGGTTACAATTGATTTGCATGTCTATATTTACCCAAATATCCTTAGGAAGACCTAGTCAAAGTAGACTTGAATCTTTGGTAAAATTTTATATCTCTGTCTCTTTAAAAGAAAGTATTGGGCCTTGGATCTTTGGGCTTCCTTATTATTTGGTTCTTTATTAAAATAGCTTCTATGTTTCTTCCAGATCTCCAGTGAATAATTGCGGTGGACTTTTAACCGTTCGCTTTGTAATCTTGGACCTTGCATTGCCTTGTACTTTGTGAATTTTATCTTTGATGTAGGCTTGATCAAGAGTCTTCTGTTTGTTGGTCAAAGTCCACTTTTGCATCGTCTTTTCATCATTTTCACTGTTTTCTGTCTAAGAACCTGTAACTTGTAATATGTAGCAGACATGCATCAAAAGCACCTGTTTTATTTTTAAAAAGAATAGGAATGGGGAATATAATAATGCAATATTATGGTGTGAACACCTCCCCTATATAAAGGACCCAAGACGTCAAGTCTTGCAGAGAAGAACCTCCCCATAAACTTCAAGTTCTCAAAAGAAAAAAAGAGAAGAGAAAGCTCTAAGAAGAAGAACCTTCTTCAAGGTAAATAAAAAGAAGAGAGATCATAACATCTCCTCAATTTCTGAGAGTTTAACTCTTATATATGAAGAACTTAGTTCTTTTTCTAGATCACAGATCTATAAGACAAAGTCTTTCACAAAACAAAAGAGATCATAGCATCTCCCCATAAAAGAAGAACTCAGTTCTTAGAGACAAAGTCTCTCATAAACAAAAACAAGGAGATCAAAGCATCTCCTCACAAAAAGAAGAACTCTGTTCTTAGATCCATGAGACAAAGTCTCTTATAAACCGAGAATTTAATTCTCAGAGCACAGAACTAATCAGAGCTGCCAAAGAAGCGCCTCAGCGCTCCATTTTAAAAGAAGCGCTTTAAGCGCTCCAAGTCTGGCGCTCAGCGCCAAGCGCGCCACATGCTCCTCACATAGGCGCTATTTTACAAGAAGCGCCTTAGCGCTCCATGTCTGGCGCTTAGCGTCAAGCGCGCCACGTGCTCCTCACATGGGCGCTATTCTGAAGGAAGCGCTTTAGCGCCTTAGCGCTCCATGTCTGGCGCTCAGCGCCAAGCGCGCCACGTGCTCCACACGTGGGCGCTATTCTGAAGGAAGCGCTTTCGCGCTCCAGCGCTCCAAGTCTGGCGCTCAGCGCCACATGCTCCCCACGTAGGCGCAATCTCAGAGGAAGCGCCTTAGCGCTCCAAGCCTGGCGCTCATCGTACATAAAGTGTTCCGTACATAAAGATTCTGTACACAATGCGCTCTGCGCTACAAAGAGTGTTCAACACTTTATAAAAGACTAAAAGAAAAGGGGGCGTCGGAACCTAAATTAATGCTCAGCATTATTGAACAAAAAGGGGTTGATCTCAAACAATAGTTCAACATTTTATACCAAAGGGGGGCCGAGCCCAAACAAATGTTCAACATTTAATTCAAAACTGAGTGGACTGAGCCCAGGTTGGCCACAAGTTCCTAATTCAAATTAACCAAGCCCATGTGCTCATAGTCTCTTCAATTGGTCTTAGTCCTAAACTAGACTATAGATCTCTCAACCAACATTGGTTCAAGGGTCATCTCTTCATACCTCTGATACATGTCGTTGTAATTCTTCAGCGTCCTCAGAGAGCTGGAGGGTCCCAATAACCAATAATTTTTGGTGCATCTCCAAACGGTTAAACCAAAACTTTAGAGACCATGATGTCTTTAAACCAGACTATGATGTCTTTAAACCAGACTATGATGTCTTTAAACCCTACGGACTATGAGGTCCTTAAACTCAAGGACTATGATGTCCTTAAACTTATGGGCCGCAACGTCCCTAAACTAAACCCCACATACTATGATGTCTTTAAACTTATAGACCGAAGTGTCCCTAAACTAAAGCGATAGAGTCCAAACACTCTTTAGTCGGATCTAAATGATCCCAAAACCCCGTTGAGTAGATCTTAGTCTAAAATTAGACTAACGTATCCTTAACAAATGTTTAAGTTGATCTTAATCTCAAAGAGATTAACGAGCCTTAATCCAAACCAAACCCAAATCTAAGAAAATACGGATTTGGATTAATCCACGCCCTACGGGCGACAACATAAATTAGTCCCCGTATACAATCTACGGGAAACCAAAAACAAAACAAAAACCCATGACACGAAGTGAACTGATTGTTCGTGTTTTTGCGTATTCTTAACTACCGCAATCAAGACGGTGTCGCTTGGTAGCTAGCCGGTTGAGTACGGGTCGATCCACAGGGAGACGGAATCCTTTTCTTTATGTTCTAACGAGTTAAATCAGGTAATTGGATAGGTTTTGTTTTAATATCTATAAATGAGAAAAAAGTTTGCTAGGGTTAGGATTAGGTTAGTTCGAGATAGGGATCTTCTCACATCTTTCAATGTCTTAGTTATGAATATAGGTGTTAGGGTAATCGGCAACAACGGGGATTAGCACGAATAGGAAGAAACTTACAAGTCTAAGCTAGGCTTTCCATACTTTGTTTCTTCCTTTTGGTCCTTATCCGTACGTTCTTGGCTCTTAGCCCTAACCTCCGGTTAATTCAACTACAACCGGTCTAACTAGGGAATCACCGCTATCATGTAGGATAGGGTGTCGTAGTGAACGGATTGAGGTTGAATTAAATGGAGTCCGTATTTAAAATTATTGGGCAAAGAACTACTCTCAATCCTTCTTTCTCCTACCCTAACAAGTGAGGAATTACCCACTCATTAAAAGATTTAAAATAAAGATCAAGATAAGAAATTGCAGATTAATTCTACCACTAGATTAACAATTAAAAATTTCAGGTATTTAAAATACAATAAAAAGAATTCGAGATGAATAAATAAAAAAAATTTACTTTATTGATGACCACTCAAAAACGCATTACATTGGAATTTAAATTTTTAGATCTAGAAATTAAAAAGAGGTATAAAAATAAAGAGCGGCATCCTAAAAGAGGCACCCTTAATTTGGATTTGAGCTCTCCTATTTATAAATAGGAAAACCCTAGCTTTACATTCTAATCCAATCACGAATTTACAAAACTACCCCAAAAGAGCCGAGTCAACGCACCGACACTGCTACCGATAATGTGCATACGTGGTCGCGGAACCGCAGCAGAAGTGCCCATTTGGCCGCGGTTCCGCACCCATTTGGTGGACTTGGGGCATCAAACTTTCTGGTCTTTTTCATGTTGCTTTTATCTTCTGTTTTATCCTATTGGTTTCTAAAAAGCTCTTCAGTTCTCTTCCAGATATTCAGCAGTGCTCTTTTGCCTTGAGCTCCACGTTTGAAGTCTTGGATCTTGTGCTGCCCTTGTGCTTTGTGAATTGAAGTGACCAACAATTTGCCATTTTGTCCCTTAAACTTGTAGGCGGCATCATATGAATGGTTATTGAAGATCAGTATTCATCTGTTGTTGATCGTAGTCCTACATTTATTGTGACTTTTCATGAATTTCACTGTAAAGAGCTGAGAACCTGTAACCTGCAATTATTCAGCAAACATGGATCAAAAGTACCTACCTATATGCATTGTGATCAAGAATGGGCGGTATAAAAATGCAAAAATCTGATATGAACAAATACCCCCAAACTTATCTTTTCCTCGTCCCGAGCAAAGCCAATTTTATTCTTAAAAAGTCCTAACCTCACTTTCGCAGGGAACGCGATTGCACTGAGCTCGTGCAACAAGCCGTTAAATCTCTAGATGTCCCCAGTAGGAGGAGTGTTGTCTCCTGAGGGTTTTTAGCGGATACTGCCCACAAAATCCCGTCAAGTTAGTTTCATAAGTTAAAATCGATTCTACTCCTACAGTTTAGTATCTACATTAGAACTTCTATCATCCTAAGTTAGAAATATTCAACCCTTATATTTCACGCCTCCTATCTATTTAACCTTAGATTCTATACGTTCCAAAAAAAAAGTTTAGAAAGACGTTGGTATCTCCTGAGTTTTCCTTCTAAAGTGCGGTCTTAAATCAGGGATTTTTATCAACTTTACAGAAAACATAAGTCTTATTCTTTATTTCTATCATTTATCCAAACATCGATTGTATACCCCTACGTGTGTGTGTTATTTCATCCCTACACTAGAGAATTCAATTCAAGCTATCATACTTTTGTCTATCTTCCAAAATACTTTTTAATTGGTGAATTCTAGATGAAATTGCTCACACATCCTTCATGCGATCGTTAATACTTCTTGAGCTACTAAACGGCCGATTACAAAATTTGCTTGCGCATTTAGACGCAATTCCTTGTCTTGCAACCCCTAAGCCTTAGCAGTGACTCCCAAACCAGTTGGTCTAAGGCACTAGGTGATAAAGCACCCTTGCTATATTTTTTTTTTATTTATGCTGCCTTAAGCAACTACAAAACCAGTGTTCATTTTTTTTCTTCTTTCTTCACAACTTATACTTTTATTTTATTTTCCTTCATACTAAGGATTTTAGACAAGAGCAATTCAAGGTATCCTCTACTATCCCAAGTTTCAAGATGTGTGTAAGTGCGTATAGTAGGGTATATACTTTTTAAATTTAGACTTAAGAATAGAAACTATTTTTCAGACTTATCCTTCAGTAAAGCTTCAATACTTTCCCTTCATCTTGACTTAACTCAAGAACTGAACTCAAGATTACCTATTTCTCAAAAAAAACTGCAAGGACGTATAATTACCAAGTTTAAACAGAATGTGGGTTATTTTTAGGGTTTTCAATTCCTAAGCCTAGGATTTAGTTATTTCTAACGTATCAACTAAACTTTCAGAATGAAAATCTCAGTTACTCTATTAGCTAACTTGACGACAAAGATTTTATATTTTTGTAAAGTTTTTGATTTTTATGGGTTTTAAAATAAGTATGCAAATGCAAAAAATATACACATGAATGCGAAGGTAGAAAGCTTACCGAACACACTCCCAAACTTAAACTTGACAGTACCCTCACTGTCAGGCTACACCAAGGGGGTCAAAATTATCGACGCTCCCTAACAGAAAATTTTAAACAAAAAAAAAAGGAAACCAAAAAATATATACACAATAAAGGTCCCCCCCAAACTTAAGTAAAACAGTGTTTCCACTGTTTAAGCTGTGAAGTTCAGGATTAGGGGGGAAAGGAGAACAGTATCAATCTATACAGGGCCTTACAAAAGCCAAAAGTGAGCACCAACCATTCAAATATTCTATCTCTGTAGTGTGTTGGTTGGTGAAAGAATGCGGAAAGGAAAGAAAAGAAGAATACGCGAGACCGTATGGGAAAAGAGGTGGAATGTGGTCTCGGTATATTAGGAGAAGAATGGCGGAAAGGAGAAAGAAGTGCAGTACTACTTGAGGGTGTAAATTGAGTGAATATATTAGCATAAACTGTGATGACCGATGTGTAAAAAGCGATTGTGCTAATCTATCAACCCGTCAAGAAATGGAGTCAAATCCTTTAAGATTTGTGAGAAAACATGGATACGCCGAACTTGGTAAACCAGACATAAGAAATGAAAGTGATATGGTTTCTTGCGCGGTCAGAACGATGGAAAGGATGAAGGGGAGTGATTTAGGAAGAGTAACAGTTAAAGGTTCAGGAGGGTGTACACAGTCAGTGGAAAGGACAGGATGAATTGGAAAATCCGACTCATCAAACAAAACTGGTTCATCCTCAATACTATCCTCAAAATTCCCCTCAAAAGTTATCTCATCCATGCAATTATCATCAAAATCCAGACGCATATGAAGTTCGGGAAAAATAGTTAATAACTCGGGATGATGAATTGGAGAGAGAAACTCATCCAAATCTATGGGTTCATCATCCAAAATATTCCCGGCGTCAATATTCTCGATCAAGTGAAAATTAAATTTCTCAGACACCTCATCAAAAGAATGGATATCAATTAATTCAGGTTTTAAGATGGAGTTGTAGAGGTCAAAAGGATTGGTGATAGTTTTACTCGAAAGGGACCCTTCACAATCAGGTAAATCAAACACTACAAAGTCGCACAACTCATTAAACGTTTTATCTTCAACTGGTGAATCATTTGGGGCACTTGATAGACATTCAAAACCGGAGTTGTGGGATTCAATTGGGGACGGGTAGGTTTGATTTGGAAGGGTGCACAGCTCACTCTTTTCACTCAAATTCTCAATCTGTCCAACCGCCTCATCATACATTGGAAAATTTGGAGCTAGTTGGAAACTAGCTACCGGGTCACTAAGTTGTATGAGGGCGGCCATGGACGCATTCAAATCCATCATCTGTTGGCATGACGCTACCCTAAAGTCTTCCAACGACTGTTCCAGACTAGACATGGGTTGTGAAGGAGTTTCAGTGTTGTTTAGATACTGGAAACTCCCAAATGGCTGTGTAAAAGCAATGTTTAGGGAAGGTGCAAAAGTCGGGTAGGACTAATAGGAATTGAATGGTTGGATATGAGTAGGATCAACATTTGGATAAGAAGGTGAATGGAATTGTTGATCCAAAGAATTCGCAGTGGTGAAAGGATTGAAAGATCGGTTACGAGATTGTTCAATACGTTCTGCAAGAGACATAAGTTTTGGGGTTACAACTGGACTCTCAAAAGGGGTATCAACATGAGAAGGGGTGAATGTTTGAAACGGTTGACACGAATTGGATTGCTGAGTCCAATTCTTTGTTCTAAATGCGTCTATTCGATCTTTCAAAGAGATTTTTGGCATGGAGGGATCGTTCGAAATTCGGCCAAAGCAAGAACCGTAGGAAGTTATGTCTGGTTGTGGGTACCAAAGTTCGGCAAGATTTTTGCGAGGTGGGGTACCCATGTTAGACGAGTGAAAAGGTAGGGAGGGAAAGAAGTGGTATATTTTTTTTTTAGTTTTTTTTTAAATGTTTGTTTTTGGAGTTTTTTTTAAATTGTTTGTTTGAAAAAATACGGAATTATGGGACTAAACTTTTTACAAGCACAATCACAATCACAATATGCACAAACACACCTAGAGCTAGGGTCTTCTAAGTCCACAAGACTGCTCCTTACTGTTCCAAAGTGACAAGTTGTGAGATAACCCTCAAATCGTCTCTTCACTGTCAATTGTGGCCAGATAAGCACAAATGAAGAAAGGAGGGTTCCGCTCACGAATCACTGTGAGACGGGCCTTTTAAAATTACCTTTCTCACTTGTCTAGCCTAGGCACTACAAAGTCAAGTTTAGATAAACGATTGAATGCCCACAACCCTCCTCTGTCCTAATAAGCATGAAAATCCTTAGTCGGCTGAGTCTAGATATTTTTTAATTAAGCTCAAGGGTGATGCGTATGCTTTTAGTGATTTTTAGGGTCTTAAGAAGGGTGATGAAATCCCCACCCAATCTTAATTGGTGTTATAGCCCCATAGATTCCGTATTAATTATGCAAAGCAGTAACACACCAAAAATTTTTTATTTGCAGCTCAAAGAATACAACAACAACAACAACTGAGCCTTTTATCCCAAGCATATGGGGTAGGCTACATGAACCAACATAAGAATCACGCCGGGTCCAGCACATGAATCCTCTGTCTCCACTCACTTCTATCGAACAATATACTTTCATTGAGTCCTTTGGCAACCATATCGTTTCGTATCACCTCCATCCATGTTTTCTTCGGTCTCCCTTTTGCCCTTTTGCCATTACCCATATCGAGAGTATCTATTCGTCGAACCGGTGCTTCCATAGCTCTGCGTCGCACATGACCAAACCATCTAAGTCGGTTTTCCCGCATCTTCTCCTCCACGGGTGCTACACCAACTTTTGCACGAATATCCTCATTTCGCACCTTGTCTTTTCTAGTGTTACTGCACATCCAACGAAGCATGCGCATCTCCGCTACGTGCATCTTCTGTGTATGATGTTTCTTAGGAGCCCAGCATTCTGTACCATATAATAAGGCAGGCCGAATAGCGCTCCGATAAAACTTCCCTTTCAATTTTAACGGAAAGTTACGATCACACAAAATCCCTGTTGCACTCCTCCATTTCAACCAACCAGCTTGGATCCTTTGATTAACATCACTATCGATCTCCCCATTCCTTTGGATGATGGAACCTAGATATCTAAACTGGTCGCTCGGTGATATCTCTTGCCCTTCCAATGTTATACCAATATGGTTTTGACTTCTCTGGCTACTAAATTTGCAGTGCATATATGCTGTCTTGGACCTGCTCAATCTGAATCCCCGAGATTCCAATGTTTGTCTCCTTAATTCCAATTTGGCATTAACCCCTGCTTTCGTCTCATTTACTAGAACAATATCATCAGCGAATAGCATACACCAAGGGACCTCATCTTGGATAGTTCTAGTAAGCTCATCCATCACGATGGTAAACAGGAAAGGACTTAATGCAGATCCTTGATGTAAACCAATAGTAATCGGAAAATCACTTGTTAAGCCACCGCAAGTTCTGATATTTGCCACTACTCCATCGTACATATCCTTGATTATGTCAATATACTTGACGGGGACCCCCTTTTTCATCATTGTCCCCCATAATACCTCTCTAGGTACCTTGTCGTACGCTTTTTCTAAATCAATAAATATCATTTGCAAATCTATTCTCCTCTCTCGAAAGCGCTCGACAAGTTGACGAAGCAAATGAATCGCCTCTGTCGTCGATCGTCCAGGCATGAACCCAAATTGGTTCTCTGTTATCTTAATATCCTTCCTTAGCCTGTGTTCAATCACTCTCTCCCAAAGTTTCATGGTGTGACACATTAGTTCAATCATCAAATTTGTTCCTTAGCCTGTGTTCAATCACTCTCTCTGTTATCTTAATATCCTTCCTTAGCCTGCGGCTCAAAGAATCCTGCACAAAAACAATTTATTGGAGAGGGAGAAGAGGTTGCTGTGCAAAGAATCCTGCAGGAAAAATTATTCAGTGGAGCGCAGAGGAGAGGAGATGAGAATTGAGATACATACAGAGAAAAATGGGTCGCTGATGTCAGCAGTTGATCACGGTTCCGCGGTCAAACGTGCACTTGTGTCGCGGTTCCGCGGCTATTCTGAAGGTTGACGTCATCAAATTTGTTCCCTGTGCTGAATTGGTTCTCCTCTTTCTTTTTAAATCCCATGTTTCTGGATTTGTCCACTGAGTTACTCCAGATCTGAACCAGTCCTTCTTTTCCTGCAAAATTTGCATAAAAACCAATCAAAAATAACAAGTTGATTTTTTATATTTTTAATTTTTCAATTTTTCATATTTTTAATTAACCCGAAATTACACAAAGAAAGAAACTACCGTGTCCCCGGCAACGGCGCCATTTGATTGTTTGCGTTTTTGCGTATTCTTAATTTTTAACTACCGCAATCAAGACGGTGTCGCTTGGTAGCTAGCCGGTTGAGTACGGGTCGATCCATAGGTTAACGAAATCCTTTTCTTTATGTTCTAACGAGTTAAATCCGGTAATTGGATAAGTTTTGTTTTAAGATTTATGAATGAGAAAAAAGCTTGCTAGGGTTAGCATTAGGTTAGTTCGAGATAGGGATCTTCTCACATCTTTCAATGCCTTAGTTATGAATATAGGTGTTAGGGTAATCGACAACAACGGAGATTAGCACGACCAGGAAGAAACTTACAAGTCTAAGCTAGGCTTTCTATGCTTAGTTTCTTCCTTTTGGTCCTTGTCCGTCCGTTCTTGGCTCTTAGCCCTAACCTCCGGTTAATTCAACCACAACCGGTCTAACTAGGGAATCACCGCTATCATGTAGGATAGGGTGTCGTAGTGAGCGGATTGAGCTTGAATTAAAGGGAGGCTGTATTTAAAATTATTGGGCAAAGAAAGGAGTGAGAGAGATTTCCTACTCTCAATCCTTCCTTCTCCTACCCTAACAAGTGAGGAATTACTCACTCATTAAAAGATTTAAAATAAAGATCAAGATAAGAAATTGCAGATTAATTTTACCACTAGATTAACAATTAAAAATTTCAGGTATCTAAAATACGATAAAAAGAATGCGAGATGAATAAATAAAAAAACTTACTTTATTGATGACCTCTCAAAAACGCATTACAATGGAATTTAAATTTTTAGATCTAAAAATTAAAAAGATGCATAAAAATAAAAAGAGGCATCCTAAAAGAGGCACCTTAATTTGGCTTTGAGCTCTCCTATTTATAGATAGGAAAACCCTAGGTTTATATTCTGATCCAATCATGAATTTACAAAACTACCCTAAAATAGCCGAGTCAACGAACCGACACTGCCACCGACAATGTGCATACGTGGCCGCGGAACCGCGGCAGAAGTGCCCATTTGGCCGCGGTTCAGCGGCCATTTGGCGGACTTGGGACATCAAACTTTCTGGTCATTTTCATGTTGCTTTTATCTTCTGTTTTATCCTCTTTGTTTCTTAAAAGCTCTTTAGTTCTCTTCCAGATATTCAGCAGTGGACTTTTGCCTTGAGCTCCGCGTTTGAAGTCTTGGATCTTGTGCTGCCCTTGTGCTTTGTGAATTGAAGTGACCAACGATTTGCTATTTTTTCCCTTGAACTTGTTGGCGGCATCATACGAATGGTTAGCGGAGATCAGTATTCATCTGTTGTTGGTCGTAATCCCACATTTGTTGCGACTTTTCATGAATTTCACTGTAAAGAGTTGAGAACCTGTAACCTGCAATTATTCAGCAAACACGGATC
This sequence comes from Agapanthus africanus, assembly GCA_030015575.1. NCBI lineage: Eukaryota > Viridiplantae > Streptophyta > Magnoliopsida > Asparagales > Amaryllidaceae > Agapanthus > Agapanthus africanus. The sequence continues at coordinate 180,798,830 of JASDDO010000024.1, forward strand.
AAAAGCACCTACCTATATGCATTGTGATCAAGAATGGGCGGTATAAAAATGCAAAAATCTGATATGAACATGACCATTTGGAGAAGGAGAAAGTGGTTATCGTAACCCGATAACGTAATTAACTGCAGGAGCTTGCGCCTGTAGGGAAGAGCGTCCCCACAATCAGAAACCCTTCATATTGAGGGGGAATCTGACGAAGTCTGCTACAACAGCCGTATCCGTCTAAACCTCCGATACACGGTGTCATAAATCAACTTGGCATCTTCGGAGAGGTGGACGGATAAAACCAAATGCCATCTGCCCCTAAATTCCAGCCAGACGACCTACGCGGTTTCGTCTCTGTTTTCGGCGGTAAACAGATTCTGGCACGCCCGGTGGGACCTTTTCCTCTTTCCATTCCACAATTCGTGTGTCGTGTTTCGCGAACAAATTGCGGTTTGCTATGGTTGCCCCTGGATTCGAGATACTAAGATTTGGTGTCTTGCTCCTTGCAGAAAAGAAGATGGAGTCAATGGCTTCCAACTGCACCAACTGCAACAATTGCAACAACTCCCACTCCGTCCTCGCTGGAAGAGTAACCTACGGGCCTCAAGCAGGATCCATTTTCACGATGCCAGTGGAACAGGTGACGCAGGCTACCACTGGGTTGTTCTTCGGGACTATGCTCCCATTAATGAGCTTCAACGCCCCAGTGCCATCGCAAGAAGCTTCAAAGAAGTCGGTCTTTGATCGGCTTGCAACTGCCGCGTCCCCTCTCAACGGGTCGCACAAATCCAACGCCTCGGTCTTTAACAGATTGGGAAAAAGCTCCGACGGGCCCATGAAGAATCCCGCAATACTAAAAGGGTTATCCCGAAGCGGATAGCCATCCCTGCTCCAGTAAATGAAGTCATCAGAGAGACTTCTCCTACTAAGGGGTCGGTCTTCACAAGACTGGCCGTTCCAACTCCCGCTCCAGGCGAAGTCACCAAAGCTGCTACCCCTGCTCAAAAGTCTGCCTTCGACAGGTTGGCCATCATCCCCTCTCAACGGACATTAGTCTTTGACAAGATGACACCAACAACAGTTTCTCATCAAAGCATGAAGCACGATACAGCTATCCCGACAACAGAGGTGATCCCATCAGCAAAACGCGCTTGACGTCTCCATTCGAGCCGAGTGAGGAAAGCTGGGGGCAGTTCCCCTTCTGGACTGACTCCACCAGCTCCAATAGTGAAAATTGATGCTGCTGTTCCAACTGGAAACAACTTTGAACCACTTAGGAGGGTGCACAAAACTCTCCAACTGCTGTGTTGAAAAGATCTCATCTACCTGTGGAGAATGCTACAAAGGCAAAGCTAGAGTAGCCCCCTCAGCGGCTGTCCTCCAAAATTCACAGGGTCTGGCGAAGGGTCCAAGACTCTGTAATTAACTAAGATTACTCCCGCCGACCAAAGAAGATGAAGGTTCAACAAGAGAAGGACCACCCTGTCGTACCACAAAGGTGTCATCTACTTGGGTGCCCACTGCAACGGCCCCCTCAACTTCGACTGCCTACAAAAGAAGAAGGACGGAGAAAATCCCTGTATCCACGACAAATCTCAAAGGCACTGAATCCAAACGCCTCAAGTCTGGGGGCATGGTGGTGCACACCATTTACATGGCTTCCGGAAAAAAGGATAGTCGTATCTCCACGGGCCATCGACCACTCACCCGATCAGTAACAAAGGCTCAGGAGCAACAACAGCAAAAGCTCCAGGAGATGCTGACAACCATGGCCGCACTCACTGGGCCGAAAGAAAGCCCGGAGACGTCGTCGGAGCAGCGTCAAGAGCAATAAACCGATTCTGAATTCCTCCGAAGAATGCTCGAAAGGAAAGACAAAGAGGCAGCGGAACAAGCGGCCAACATAAAACAAATGGCGCTATAGTTCTAAGATATGGTGGGCATGATGATCCAGCCAGACCACCCAGCCGAAGATCTTTCAGTAATAATTGAAGATGATAGAAGGGAGAAATCAAACCCTCTTCCGGCCTCTTCAGCTGCAAAGGAGGAAACAATCTCGAAAACTGCGCTAGATGATTATATAGCTCGACAGATATGAGCTCATCAAGTGAACGAAGCCACTGGCCAAGTCGTCAGAACTCGGCGACCATATCCAAGCTGGTACGATCAGATCAAGTACCCTCCAGGATACACGATTCCTAAGTTCCATTATACAAGGGGACAGGCAATCCCCATCAACATATCGCCCAGTTCAGAGCTCTGTGCGGCAACACTGGAGGTGACGATAAGCTACTGCTTCGCCAATTCGTCGGCAGCTTGGCGGAGACGGCATTCGAATGGTATTCAGAGCTTCCCAACTGTAGGGAGTTTTTCGTCACCCCATTGAGATGGGAATACACGCGCTCTTGTCAGGCACATTACAGATTTCCCCTGCCTAGGGTAGGCGGGGGTTTATTAATTATGGGGATCCGAATCTTCGGCAGCCGTTGACTAAGCTGTCGTTAACTACCCCTCGCCTTTAGAGCGAGAAAACCTCTGATTGACGGGTCAAACACGTCATGCGAACTCAATGTGCAGTGTTGTGTTTTGAAGGGTTTTGGATATATCGGGGGCCCCGCAGAGTTTTTACCAGGGTCCCGCTGCCTGGATAGCGAGCTGGGGGTCAAGAGGGCTAGCAGCCCCCTTGCGGGGTGCGGGCAGCGCCCCTTTAGAATTTTTTCTAACGGGGGAGGTGTTTTTAGTGTGGAGTACATGTAAAATGAGGGGGGAAAGGCGTCCAAAGGATGCTTGAGCGCCAGCGCTTGGGCGCTGGCGCTAGCTCTTTGGGCGCGAGCGCCTCACGTGTCCGTCACGTGGGCGCTCGGGCGCTAGCGCTTTAGGCGCTAGCGCCTCAAGTGCCCAGTACGTGGGCGCTAGCTCTTTGGGCGCTCGGGCGCTCGGGCGCTCGGGCGCTTTGGGCGCCTCACGTTCCAGGCACACGGGCGCTTGGGAGCTAGCGCTTTGGGCGCTAGCGCTTCACGTGCCCGGCACGTGGGCGCTCGGGCGCCAGCGCCAGCGCTTTATCCCTTAGTGCCTCACATGCCCGGCACGTGGGTGCTAGCGCTTTGGGTGCTAGCGCCTCACGTGCCCGGCACGTGGGCCCTTGAGCGCTGGGCGCTAGCGAAAGGAAGGGTTTTTTACCCCCCAGAAGTGGGTGTTAAACACCAAACGAGGGTTTTTAGGGGAGTTGAACTCCAAAAGATCTGGATTAGGAGATAAACTCCTTTGAGGATTTGGGCCTTGGAGTTGAACTCCCTAAAAAACTTCAGAGGTTCTTCTCTCTTAAACCTGAGATCTTCTCTTGAGCCTTAGATCTTTTCCAAAGTTGGATTTTCGGAGATGGGTCTCCTTCTTCCTCCTCGTTGTTGGCCGGATCTTGGAGAACAAGAGGGGTGAGATTTTAAAAATCTCCCCTTTTTGAGGTCTAATGGAAGATCTGAGCTCCCCTTTGTGGGTTTTGTGGTGAAAAACTATTTAGTTTTGGAAAAGGAAGAGTAAAACTCTTGATTTAATTCAAAAGAAAGAAGAAGGTTTAGAACCTTGAGGAAGGAGAAGGAGGCACAGACCTTGAATTTTTTTAGAGAAAGAAAAAGATCTTTAGATATTTTCATCATCTTTGTCTTTATAGGCTACAAACTCTACATATAGCCCTTGGGCTTTACAAAATGGCATTTTGCCCATCCCATACCTCATGTGCTCATTTCTTTTGCACATAAGCCATGTGCTTTACAAAAATTTGGCTTTATGCCCATTTTTCTTACATTTATATATAAAAATAAAATAAAATAAGTACACCAAAATTATTTATTACAAAATATTTATTTTGGCAAGGTAGAGGCCGGCCGCTTCATGCTCGGGCTCGACCCGGGCATTGGCCCACTTGATCTGGGCTTGGGCCCACTTGGTTTGGGGTTGACTTTGATTTTGACTTGGTCAACCGGGATGTAAATTTTTACCCCAACAAATTGCCCCTATCAATAAATGCACACCACACATGTGGGTCGTGTGCATGAAATTGATGGATCTTCTTTCACGTGGAGGCGACTTGATTTGGTTCCCGCTTTTTGGGAAGCTGTTACTGCCCTTTTTACGACTTGGACGGTCGATGCTTGACGTGTCTCCGAGATGGAGTGTCTGGTTGACTTGATTCCAAGGCGGAGCATAATTCCGACGAGAAGGTCGTTGCTGCCCTTTTAGAGACATGGACGGCCGATGCTGCCCTTTTAGCGACGTGGACGGTTGGTGCTGCCCTTTTAGCGACTTGAAAGGTCGGTTCTGCCCTTTTTGCGACTTGGATGGTCGGTTCTGCCATTTTAGCGACGTGGACGGTCGGTGCTTCCCTTTTAGAGACTTGGACGGTCGGTGCTGCCATTTTAGCGACTTGGACGGTCGGTTCTGCCCTTTTTGCGACGTGGACGATCGGTTCTACCCTTTTTACGACTTGGACGGTCAGTTCTGACCTTTTTGCGACGTGGACGGTCGGTTCTGCCCTTTTAGCGACGTGGACAGTCGGTGCTGCCCTTTTAGCGACGTGGACGGTCGGTGCTGCCCTTTTTGCGACTTAGACTGTTGGTGCTGCCCATTTAGCGATTTGGACGGTCGGTTCTTCTCTTTTTGCGACTTGGACGGTCGGATCTGCCCTTTTTACGACGTGGACGGTCGGTTCTGCCCTTTGGCCACTTGGACGGTCGGTTCTGCCCTTTTTGCGACGTAGACAGTCGGTTCTGCCCTTTTTGCGACGTGGACGGTCGGTGCTGCCCTTTTCGCGACTTAGACGGTCGGTGCTGCCCTTTTTGCGACTTGGACGGTCGGTTCTACCCTTTTTGCGACTTGGACGGTCGGTTTTACCCTTTTTGCGATGTGGACGGTCAGTTCTGCCCTTTTTGCGACGTGGACGGTCGGTTCTTTCCTTTTAGCAACGTGGACAGTCGGCTGTTCCCAGTTTAACAACGCGGTAGTCAATCGCTCCTAGTTTAACGATGTGGTGGTCAGATGTTCTCAGAGAAAGGCAGATGTCTAAGAGAATCAGGTTCCCGAAAGACTTCGGTCTCCATTTGTATGAAATTGGTGGTCGCAGCTTGTTTGTTTGCTAACACGCCAGGGGACAACGAGATTTCTCCCGCCTTATATTGTTTTTCGACCCAATCTTTGAAGACGAAACAGTCCTCAATAGCATGACTTATCACTCTGTGATAGGGGCAATATTTGGGGTCGTCGGTCATATTCGCTTCCTGCGGTCTTTTTGATTCCGGCAATTGCAGATCGTTTCTTAGGGCATCCTTGAATACTTTACGGACTATATCCCTTCTGAAGGAATAGACCTTATCCAGCTTCTCTTTCAGTGGAGACTTTTCTCCCTCTCCGAACACTGGCTTCCGAGGCTGGTTGGCATTAGGCCCGCTCATCCCTTGCTTATTTCGGTTAGCCGAAGTGTTAAAAGATTCAGCATCGTCAGAATTTTCGCCTCTGCGATTTTCGTCCTTTCGGTTTCTCCAGGACCTATTGTTACTTTGGGAGTCAGAGGAGGACTCCTGCTTCGAGCGTTCCAACATCTGAACTTTCCTAGTCATCTCTTGAAATGTTTTGAGATCTACGGTGCATAGAAATGGGGCCATCCAATTGTTGAGATTTCCGACGAGGAGACTGACAGATTGGTCATGCTCTATCGGCGGTTCACATCTGACGGAGAGATTACGCCATCGGGTTATAAAATCCATGATGCTTTCATTGTTCTTTGTCTTGGTCTTTACGAGATCGGCAATGGTGATCTTATCGCTGATGCTCATGAACCTCTGCCGAAACAGAGACTTCATTTGGACGAAAGTTGTGATGGAGCCATCCGGTATGCTCGCGTACCAGTTGAAAGCAACATCGGTCAAGCTATTAACGAATTGGCGGAAGATAAGCTCATCATTGCCTACAGTATTCCCGCATAAGGCTTTAAAGTAGGCGATGTGCTGATTCGCATTTCCCGTCCCATCGAATCTTCCGAATTTAGGAATGACATAGCCGCTAGGAAATTCTACCAGATTATACTGAACAGGATATGGTCTCCTGCTACTGCTAACATCTTGTTGCGCTTCAGCTTCGGCTACCAATATTTTGATTTTCTTGGCAACCAAATCCATGATTTGATCTTGAGTTAGAGGGCTACTGTCATTAGTAGCCAAGATATTTCCCGAGATAGGATGCGACTGACTTTCATGCGGTCCGCCCACCTTTGGATTTGAGGGAATAGGCGTCGGCTGTCTCGGGACACTGTTTCCCGAGTCATGAGCAAAGCCTTGCGCTTGATTGGGAGGATGAGAGGCAGGTTGGGCCGTGAGTTGTAAGACGACGTTTGTCAAGTCGTCAATTTTTGAGTAAAGCTTGGCCATCTCTTTGTCTTTGTTTCTAAGCTGCTTTCGGAGCTCCTGGAGAAGTTGCTGCTATGCGGTCTTAGGATGGAAAATTGGCTCATCTTCGCTTTCCGAGCCCGACTCCTCATGAACTGAGGGCTCTCTCTGCCTATCAGCCTCACTGGGAGGATTTTCATCACCCTCCAGAGGTTGCTGGTCTTGGGAAGTGACAGCTATATTCACATCAGATTGGATTTGAGATGGGGTGGCCCCGTCCTTGCTCTTGCTGCGCGTGCCCACCATATAGACAGTGTGGACCACATATCCAGCCATCTCTTTATCTTTGGCGGTTGATTTTGTAGAGCGGTATGAGCTTTGGAATTTCATAAATTTTAACATGGCCAGAGCCCTAGCCCTTTTGTTAGCTCTATATCTGAGCCGCTTGTGCCTCAGCTTCTCTGCTTTGAGCGGTTGGCAGGCTTCTGCTCTTCGGGAAGCCGCCGTGAGCCGATTAACGGGGAGATTAGAGAAGATACCCAATTGAGAAGTTGTCAGGGGCGCCGCTGGAGCTCGCCCGAGATGCCTTGTTGCTTTGTTGGTGTTGATGGCCTTGCCCCTAGCTGGGGCCAAGGAAAGTCGTTCAAACACTAACTTGCATTTGGGTTGGGGTGCCTTCGAGACCACCACATTTGGCCTCTTTCCTTTCAAGGCCGGTTTATACATCACCGGGGCTTGAGGAGCAGAGATGGCGTTAGCTGGTATGAACAGAATAGAGCCGAATGGTTGTGACGGCTCTTCCCATTATCGCCTGAGACTGGCCATGAGGATCGTCCTGGAATCCATATTCATCGTGTAGGAGATGGAGCTGTGTCGAGAGCTGAGCTGATCCTTAGAGACATGATTGAGGATTGATCGCTTGAAGTCCTGCATGAAAGAGCATTATTTTAGTATAAATATCGATATGTATATTGATTGAGTTCACATGAACGTTTAACCCGAAATATGGGAGGAGAGATCAGTTCCACCGGGCATGCCAGAATCTGTAGGCTGTTTTTCATCACCCCATTGAGATGGGAATGCGCGCGCTTGTCAGACGTATACAGATTCCCCCTGCCTAGGATATGCCAGAGTTTATTGATGGTGGGGATCTGAATCTCCGGCAGCCGCGGACTAAGCTGCCATTAATTACCCTCGTCTTTGGAGAGAGAGAACCTCCGATTGACGGGTCAAATAGGTCATGCGAACTCAATGTGCAGTGTTGTGTTTTGAAGTGGTTTTGGATATATCGGGGGCCCCGCAGAGTTTTTAAGGTGGTCCCGCTACCCGGATAGCGGGCTGGGGTTCAAGGGGGCTAGCAGCCCCCTTACGGGATGCAGGGCAGCGCCCCTTTAGAAAATTTTCTAACGGGGGAGGTATTTTTAGTGTGGAGTACATATAAAATGAGGGGGAAAAGGCGTCCAAAGGACTCGTGAGCGCCAGCACTTAGGCGCTTGCGCTAGCTCTTTGGGCGCCAGCGCCTCACGTGCCCGGCATGTGGGCGATCGGGTGCTAGCCCTTTGGGCGCTAGCGCCTCACATGCCCGGTACGTGGGCGCTCGGGCGCTAGTGCTTCACGTGCCCGGCACACGGGCGCTTGGGCGCTAGCGCTTTGGGTGCTAGCGCTTCACGTGCCCGGCACGTGGTTGCTTGGGCGCTAGCGCCTCACGTGCCAGGCACGTGGGCGCTAGCGAAAGGAAGGGTTTTTACCCCCCCCCCCCCCAGAAGTGGGTGTTAAATTCCAAACGAGGGTTTTGAGGGGAGTTGAACTCCAAAAGATCTAGATTAGGCGTTAAACTCCTTTGAGGATTTGGGTCTTGGAGTTGAACTCCCTAAAAATTTTCAGAGGTTCCTCTCTCTTAAGCCTGAGATCTATTCTTGAGCCTTGGATCTTTTCCAAAATAGGATTTTCGGAGATGGGTCTCCTTCTTCCTCCTCTTTGTTGGCCGGATCTTGGAGAATAAGAGAGGTGGGATTTTAAAAATCTCCCATTTTTGACATCTAATGGAAGATCTGAGCTCCCCTTTATGGGTTTTGTAGTGAAAAACTATTTAGTTCTAGAAAAGGAAGAGTAAAACTCTTGATTTAATTCAAAAGAATGAAGAAGGTTTAGAACCTTAAGGAAGGAGAAGGAGGCACAGACCTTGATTTTTTTAGAGAAAGAAAAAGATCTTTAGATATTTTCATCATCTTTGCCTTTATAGGCTACAAACTTTACATATAGCCCCTTGGGCTTTACAAAATGGCATTTTGCCCATCTCATGCCTCATGTGCTCATTTCTTTTGCACATAAGCCATGGGCTTTACAATAATTTTGCTTTATGCCCATTTTTCTTACATTTATTCATAAAAATAAAATAAAATAAGTACACCAAAATTATTTATTACAAAATTTTTATTTTAGCAAGGGGGAGGCCGGCCGCTTCCTGTTTGGGCTCGACCCGGGTATTGGCCCACTTGATCTAGGCTTGGGCCCACTTGGTTTGGGGTTGACTTTGATTTTGACTTGGTCAACCGGGGTGTAAATTTTTGCCCCAACACCAACGACTCCGTCAAAACTTTATTCAGATGGAATGGCTATTCATCCAGCGTTTTGCAAGCACTAACGAACGCATCCCAATTACGGCATTGATCAATGCCAGGGTGAAGCCGGGAGAAAAATGGGTTCAGTATGAAATCCGGTTGCAGAATCTATGGTCGAAATGCGGACAACGCATCGAAGAAGTTCCTGTAGTAGGCATGTTCGTGGGTACCCTCGATCTACAGGCGACCATATCCCAGTTCATGATATTTTTCAAGCCGACTACCTTCCAGGCCTTGATTGACAAGCTGGCCCAAATGGATCAGATGGGCCATAGACTGTCTTCCTCGAAAATGGAGCCTCGAAATGAAAAGGGCAAGGGAAAGTGACCTTCGTCGCTGCCACGCCCCTCTTCCCAAAATACGGAATACGAGGGGTTGACAAGGCCAGCCATGCTCCTACGGTCGAAGAATTATCTCTCCATAGTCACACTTCGGCTTCTAGTTTTACGTGGTAATCAGTAATCAATGCAAGGTAATGAGAAATGCAATTACTAAATCAAACAAATACAGAAGAACTAACCAGATGGATATCAAGAGAATACAACTCTGGGTAGCTAATCAAGATGTCCGCGATGTCCTCGAGGTACGTCTGGTCCTGGTCCAAGCTAGATCCACCTCTCACTCTGAGCAAGCATACTCAGGTCGTCAGAGCGACGCGATACCAGTATATATATGGATACAAATGGTAACTCGTACAATAATAATGAATATGTAACAGTAAATCGAGAGAGTAAAGACATGAACATGAAGTAGCCAATGCGGGTGTCTAATAGAGCAGGTGAATAGTAAAGCAATAAAATAGTATGTCAGGTGTGTTAATCAGTAAGCAATGCATGTCAATGTCACTAACCCTATCAGTCTCTAAGTCCCACTGTATAGGTCACTAAGCCAATCGTTTGTCCAAGTGTGAGTCAACCACTCGTGAGTATCCCCCACCCAACGGTAGGACCCAAGGGCAAGGAAACACGGGCCCAAGTCGCTCATAATAATCAGTGATATCCCTATATATCTCCATATATCTCCATATGTGCCGGCATGAACTCCCGAGATTCTGTTGAACTCACACTCAAACTACCCCACACCCCGTGGTCTACATCAAACGCCAACCATAAACTCAAATACCAATCGGTCCATGACGAGTCTACACGAGAACTGAAGACAGGGTCTCCATCAAGCATGTCTCGACTAATACCCAAGATAAATGGACTGTGTTTGGTGTCTTACCTATGACACCCATACAAGTGCTTCCATAATTATCCCATACCAATTATAGTCACACTTAAACACGTCCCACGGACGTCGACAATGCAATAAATCAATAGGGTCCACGGATTGTTTACAAGTACGTGTTACTTTCACTTATCCATTCATGCTCAAAAACAAACGTACTTGCCACAATCACCACTAATATCTAACACTAGGTAATGCACATGATCACTAGGTGACCAATGCAATGACATATATATAATGTGATGAGAAAACAGTATTTAAGGCATAATTAAGATGTCATCAAACGATGTCCTACTACTTGCATAATTCTTCATAAATCACACATGCAAAATTTAGCGAAACAATGAACAGGGGATAAGTAGTATGTTTGATAATCTATCCAGTAAATTTGGTCTCACGTCTCGGGTTTCAGAATCACTAGATATGGCTATTTCATTTTAAGCGTTCACTGCTGGAAATCCGGTTTCAGAATCGGAAGTCCGTTTCATAACGTATTTTAATCCCAGTTGGGTTCAGAATTAGGCGACGCTACAGTTTCACTATAGTTAGGATTTCCAGTCAGGTTTCCACCGCAATTGGCGGATTAGTATTATATTATGCCAACAAAGAGTTATGGCCAGATTAAGTTTGAGGTGTAAAATCTGTTTATGCAAAATTCAGCAAGACATGTCGACAAGGTAAAATGAATTAAATATATCAAACTGTTGAGGAATCCAGTGAATCCAGTCGAGTAAGAAAGCTAATCAAATTTCCTACGCAACGATACAGGGTTCCGTGCATTCTCTTATAAGAACAGTGATATACGGGGGTTTAACAACAGGGGTTAACCTGGATTTCCATTGTGGACTGCAGTCCAGAATCATAATCCACCGCAGTTATTTCTATCATAGTGTACTAAAATTCAGTGATAAACAATATATTACAGTAGGTTAAACCGTCAGCTTCGTTAAGAGCCATCGAACGCTAAAATACGGTTTATACACAATTTATTATAAATTTTATACTTTGGCATGCACGGAGGTTTTCAGGTTTTACGACAGAAATTGGGACGCCATTTTACGTGAGCAAACGATCTTATTTTGCAACCAAAATCTTAATGGGTATTCATTATAACTCGGGCCATTCAAAGTTATCTAGTGCCGTCAATTTAACCGGGTTTGTAGGTCATGGTTCACATCGAACACTTAACTTATAGCAATTTACACGAAAACTTGTGTGCGGGAATTTTGGTAACTAGAATTGTAATATAAGAAGTAGCATGAAGCAAGTATTAAACTTGCCTGACGACGTGTCGACGACGGCACGGCAACGGTGCGATCGTGACACACGCGCGGCACGGCAATGACGATTCCGGCACGGCACAACAGCGACAAAAGTCTCGATCTTGGCTCGAGCTTGTCGGAGTTGGAGGCTCAGTATTGCTGGCGTCGATCTGCAGCGATGTGGCGGTGCAAGGAGTGGTGACGGTGATGGTCCAAGGAGCTCCGGTGACGGTGGCAGCCGGCGGTAGAGGGTGTGTAAGGAGTTCGGATGGGTTTGCTGTTGGTTGTCGGTGGTGTTCAAGTTGGTCACTGGGGGTTGCTCGAGGGGGATGGTAAGGTGGTCAGCCGGTGAAGTTTCTGGTGTTGGAGGCGGCGGCTCGTCGGCAACGGCGGTGCAGCAGGTGGCCGGAGCTGGGGTGAGGCTCGGAATTTGGAGCGTAGTGAAGGGAGTGAGGCAGTGGAGGGGATCGGGGTAGTAGGAGGTGATGGTGGTGATGCTGAGGGAACGACGAAGTGGCCGGCGGCGAGAGGGAACGACGACGAGGTCGGAAGTGGTGGCTAGCTCTGAGCTTTGGTGTGCAGGTGAGGGGAGCTCGGGACTTTTGGGAGTGAGGAGAGGGGAGAGAGTTGCAGTGAGGTGGGCTCGGGGTTTTGGAGAGGGGAGCGAGGTGATCGCCGGCGGTGAGAGGGGGTGCAGTGGGGAAGCTCGGTGAAGGGGGTGAGGAAGATGAAGATGAGGTTGGTGGCTGGAGTTGAGGGTGAGGGAACTCGGCTCGTATGAGAGAGGGAGGGAAACGAGGTTGAGGGAGGGAAGCAGCGCGCGCGCGAACGCGGGTCGTGGTCACGACGAAGGCGGCGCGTCGACGACGTGGGGAGCGACGTGGGAATGCGCAGGAATCGAGCGGGAAAATGAGCAGAGTGGGGAAGGAGAAAGAGAGCGGGTCGGGTCGGGTTTGGAGGGGGCGCGGGCTTGGGCCGGGTTGGGGAGATTTAATCCTTTAATTCCTTTTTTCAAAGGAAGGAAATGGAGTGGGCCGGCAGTGTTGGGTTGGGAATAAATATATGCATATGTATAGTTTTGGGCTGGGGCTTAGAAATAGGAAATAGGGAAAAGGGAAAAGAAGTGAGTAAAAAGGATTTTGGTTTAAATTAGGGATAGGGTTTTAAACTAACTAAAATAATTTTAAATATAAATAAACAAACTTGTAAGCAAAAATTTATATAAATACGGATATTGGCGCGCAAACGAACCGGGTATTACATCATACCACCCTTACAAAAATTTCATCCTCGAAATTAAAATAAACGATAAGCTATATAGAATAATACGCGAAAAGCTACGACATCGAACACTAACATATAGTGATTTACTTAAAGCAGTAAAAAGAAAAATCTAAGGTCCATGTAAGTATAAGGCAGAGTCAACTATAAGGGCAAACTATATGTATAAGAGAATAATAATAGTAATAACGAACAATAACATTCGAGGTAAGCTAGATAAAATCAAAGTCCTAAATATGTGCAAAGAGGCCACCAACTCAAGTACTAACATATAGCGATTTATTTAAAAGCAGCTAGATAAAAGTCTAAGGTCTATACATGTATGAGAAATAACGCAACGAAAAGAATGGGCTTAAGTAAACACGAGGCATGACCGCCTATAATGATAGACTATATGCACAATATCAGAAAATAAAATAGCAATAACAAACAATAGTGGAGTGTTTGCCAATAGGCCAAGGTGTTTTAGAATAAAAGTATCGATCAAACAATTTCAAGACGACTTAGAAAACTCACATTGTGAAAATAAGAAACATAGCATAAAATAATACGTGCAACATATGGTTGCGTTATCGAAAATGGGAAGAATAGTAAAGTACTTAGAATGCATAAAGCGGAAATAGTCAATAACACGCACTTTTCAATAATTACCAGAAAATGAAAACTAAATTTTCGAATAACGATGTCCCTAAATATAGTTAGGGTGATAAGAGATAGCACAAAGATGTATAGAGCTAGCCAGTGTAGGGATTACGATGGAATATGGCTCACTCAAAAGGTCGGAGTGTGACACTTTAAACTGAAGGTCGAAAAGACAGGGGTCGGGTCAGCACAGGGCGTAAGGGTGAACAGTAATGAACCTCAGGAGGGGAAGGAATGTATGGGAAGGAAAACGGTCGATAGATTATGCGAATCAAAATTCCGAAGGGTTAGTGAACTCGGAATTTGACTATCAATTTCTCCTCCAGAAGGATCTCAAACAAGGCACATACGAAGGATGAAGGGTGGCCCATTCAAAAGATCGGAGTGCGATACTTTTTAATCTAAGCGAGGGTCAAAACAGCACATGATGCAGGGGTGGACAGTCAGGGATCTCAGGAGGAAAATAAATGTATAGGGGAAACAGTCAAGCATCAGCTGAACTAACAATCAAAAGATTAGCGAACTCAGAAGTTTTATTTCATTCCAGAAAATTCTAAACAAGGCATTTTTGAAAAGTAAAAGATAGCCCTAAACTATACATAGATTTTATTTGGCCAGAGGAGACAAAAGCTAAATCACGTCAGTCGCGGTTGTGGAGGTTCAGCAGGTTACGGTAGGCTCGCGCACTCAGATAGGGCGACCGTTCCCATATCGCCTCGCAGGGATCGCCACTGGAAGTTCTTCTGTCATGGAGTCTTCTTCTTCTGGCCCTTCTTCCTCGGCTGGAGCTTCTTCATCGAGGTCTGATTCTACGTGATCCTCTTCTGCTGGATCTTCCTCCATGGGATTTCCCTCCACTGGATTTCCTTCTATCGGGTCCTCCTCGGGATCTTCCTCGGGATCTTCCTCTATCGGGTTCTCTTCGGGGTTCTCCTCATCGTCGTCAGATTCGCAGATTATGTTGACTTCTGGGGCTGCGAATCCCTCACTCTCGAAATCGCTGTTTCCGAAAATAACCTGGGGGCCGTTGATCTCGTCATTCGAACTCACCAGCATACGGTCTAAGGAAACGCATGACGGTGTGTCCTCATCTAGTTGCGGCGCTGCTCCAGGGTGGGCCATTGATATGAGAAGAAAGAGTCATGGTTAGACAGTGGGACACATCAAGAAGATAACCAAGGATACAGTAGCACATGGAAGATATGCTGCAGGCAAGGACTGAAAAATTAAAATATAAAAATGCTGATGCAATGATTAGTATAAGGAAAGTAAGTGACAAGGGGACGTTACATACATCACAACTTAGAATTTCATTGCATTTCAACTAAGGTTCAACGGATATAAGATCTTAAACGAAAGGAAAATATTTACAATGGAGTGACAACATTTTTATTGAAAGCAGAAAATGCGATAACTCTTCTTGGATTTCTAGACCGCTGCAATCTCGTCACGCGAGTTGAATCCTGCGCTGGGTCCGTACTATTCTTCGAAGCTCGAACTACGAAATAACCATCACTTAGCAGAAGTGGAGGGTGTGGACGAACCGCCTCCTTGTAGCTCCTTCCTTTTAAGGCAACTATTGATAAAGTGTTCGATGGATCCGCAAATCAGGCATTTCCCTTTGGCGCGACGAAAATCCCTCTGAAGGTGTCCTGGCTTCTTGCAGTACCCACAACATTGGGTCTTCTGCTGCTTCTGTCGTGGGGGAACAAGTGGGCGCATCATCCTCACCTCTTTTCCTCGTCTAACAGGGATCCCTTTACGATTGGAGACTTCCGCTGGTGTCTGAGTTATCTGCCTTCTTAGTCCTTCAGTTAACAGGTCGTTTGTTCGCTCCTGGGCTTCCTTCAGATTTTGTAGTGCATTCAGAATCTCTACGGTCTGATTCTGGGGAGTGGAAGTAGGGGGAGAGTCGTTGGAAGACATGGTCCTGAAACAACAATTTGAGGACGATATAAGGCATAAGCTATAAGAATTAAAATACAATATGGGTTAGGCAAGGAATCAAGAATATAGGGTGCGGTGAAATTCGAACAAGTGGGAATCAACTATAGGACTCTAAGTCACTCAAATAGAGTACAGTATTGTAACTATGCTGCAGTTCACAATTACAACCACGTAACTCTATTAAGTCACCCAAAACCCTAGCGAATGGATCAAAATGTATAGCATAACACACTATGTGAATCAAGATCGAGAATAACAGATTTACAATCTAGACCGAAGGATATCTTAGATTGCCAAGCACTACACGGAAACTGCAATCCCAAATGAAGCAAAACCGGTCTCTGATACCAACAAAACCATGTCACGCCCCGCTTCCTAAAATACGGAATACGAGGGGTTGATAAGGCCAGCCAAGTTCCCACGGTCGAAGAATTATCTCTCCGTAGTCACACTTCGGCTTCTAGCTTTACGTGGTAATCAGTAATCAATGCACAGGTAATGCAGTAACTAAATCAAAAAAATACAGAAGAACTAACCAGATGGAGATCAAGAGAGTACAACTCTGGGTAGCTTATCAAGATGTCCGCGATGTCCTCGAGGTACGTCTGGTCCTGGTCCAAGCTAGATCCACCTCTCACTCTGAGCATGCATACTCAGGTCGTCAGAGCGACGCGATAGCAGTATATATATGGATACAAATGGTAACATGTACAATAATAATGAATATGTAACAGTAAATCGAGAGAGTAAAGACGTGAACATGAAGTAGCCAATGCGGGTGTCTAATAGAGCAGGTGAATAGTAAAGCAGTAAAATAGTATGTCAGGTGTGTTGAATCAGTAAGCAATGCATGTCAATGTCACTAACCCTATCAGTCTCTAAGTATCACTGTATAGGTCACTAAGCCTATCGTCAGTCCAAGTGTGAAAGTCAACCACTCGTGAGTATCCCCCACCCAAGGGTAGGACCCAAGGGCAAGGGAACACGGGCCCGAGTCGCTCATAATAATCAGTGATATCCCTATATATCTCCATATATCTCCATATGTGCCGGCACGGGACTCCCGAGATTCTGTTGAACTCACACTCAAATTACCCCACACCCCGTGGTCTATATCAAACGCCAACCATAAACTCAAATACCAATCGGTCCATGATGAGTCTACACGAGAACTGAAGACATGGTCTCCATCAAGTATGTCCTGACTAATACCCAAGATAGATAGACTATGTTTGGTGCCTTACCTGTGACACCCATACAACTTTCATAATTGTCCCATACCAATTATAGTCATACTTATACACGTCCCACAGACGTCGATAATGCAATAAATTAATAGGGTCCACGGATTGTGTATAAGTACATGTCACTTTCACGTATCCATTCATGCTTAAACACTAACGTAATTACCACAATCACCACTAATACCTAACACTGGGTAATGCACATGATCACTAGGTTACCAATGCAATGACATATATATAATGTGATGAGAAAACAGTATTTAAGGCATAATTAAAATGTCATCAAACGATGTCCTACTACTTGCATAATTCTTCATAAATCACACATGCAAAATTTAGCGAAACAATGAACAGAGGATAAGTAGAATGTTTGATTATCTATCCAGAAAATTTGGTTTCACGTCAATCGGGTTTCAGAATCACTAGATATGGCCATTTTATTTTAAGTGTTCACTGCTGGAAATCCGGTTTCAGAATCGGAAGTCTGTTTCGTAACGCATTTTTATCCCAGTTGGGATCAGAATTAGGCACGCTACAGTTACACTATAGTTAAGATTTCCAGTCAGGTTTCCACCGCAATTGGCGGATCAGTATTATATTATGCCAACAAAGAGTTATGGGCAGATTAAGTTTGAGGTGTAAAATCTGTTTCTGCAGAATTCAGCAAGACATGTCGACAAGGTAAAATGAATTAAAAATATCAAACGGTTGAGGAATCCAGTGAAGCCAGTTGATTAAGAAAGATAATCCAATTTCCTACGCAACGATACAGGGTTCCGCGCATTCTCTTATAAGAACAGTGATATACGGGGGTTTAACAACAGGGGTTAACCTGGATTTCCATTCTGGACTGCAGTCCAGAATCATAATCCACCGCAGTTATTTCTATCATAGTGTACTAAAATGCAGTCATAAACAATATATTACAGTAGGTTAAACCGTTAGCTTCGTTAAGAGCCATCGAACTATAAAATCCGGTTTATACACAATTTATTATAAATTTTATAGTTTGGCATGCACGGAGGTTTTCAGGTTTTACGACAGAAATTGGAACGCCATTTTACATGAGCAAACGATCTTATTTTGCAACCAAAATCTTAAGGGGTATTCATTATAACTCAGGCCATTCAAAGTTATCTAGTTCCGTCAATTTAACTTGGTTTATAGGTCATGGTTCACGTCGAACACTTAACTTATAGCAATTTACATGAAAACTTGTGTGCGGGAATTTTGTTAACTAGAATTGTAATATAAGAAGTAGCATGAAGCAAGTATTAAACTTGCCTGACGACGTGTCGACGACGGCACGGCAATGGTGCGATCGCGACACACACGCGGCACGGCAATGACGATTCCGGCACGGCACAACAGCGACAAAAGTCTCGATCTTGGCTCGAGCTTGTCGGAGTTGGAGGCTCAGTGTTGCTGGCGACGATCTGCAGCGACGTGGCAGTGCAGAGAGTGGTGACGGCGATGGTCCAAGGAGCTCCGGTGAAGGTGGCAGCCGGCGGCAGAGGGTGTGTAAGGAGTTTGGGTGGGTTTGCAGTTGGTTGTCGGTGGTGTTCAAGTTGGTCACTTGGGGTTGCTCGAGGGGGATGGTAAGGTGGTCGGCCGGTGAAGTTTCTGGTGTTGGAGGCGGCGGCTCGTCGGCAACGGCTGTGCAGCAGGTGGCCGGAGCTGGGGTGAGGCTCGGAATTTGGAGCGTAGTGAAGGGAGTGAGTCATTGGAGGGGCTCGGGGTAGTAGGAGGTGATGGTGGTGATGCTGAGGGAACGACGAGGTGGCCGGCGGCGAGAGGAAATGACGACGGGGTCGGAAGTGGTGGCTAGCTCTGAGCTTTGGTGTGCAGGTGAGGGGGAGCTCGGGGCTTTTAGGAGTGAGGAGAGGGGAGAGAGTTGCAGTGAGGTGGGCTCGTGGTTTTGGAGAGGGGAGTGAGGTGATCGCCGGCGGTGAGAGGGGGTGCAGTGGGGAAGCTCGGTGAAGGGGGTAAGGAAGATGAAGACGAGGTTGGTGGATGGAGTTGAGGGTGAGGGAACTCGGCTCGTATGAGAGAGAGAGGGAGACGAGGTTGAGGGAGGGAAGCAGCGCGCTCGCGAACGCGGGTCATGGTCGCGACGAAGGTGGCGCGTCGACGACGTGGGGAGCGACGTGGGAATGCGCAGGAATCGAGCGGGAAAATGAGCGTAGTGGGGAAGGAGAAAGAGAGCGGGTCGGGTCAGGTTTGGAGGGGGCGTGGGCTTGGGCCGGGTTGGGGAGATTTAATCCTTTAATTCCTTTTTTCAAAGGAAGGAAATGGAGTGGGCCGGCAGTGTTAGGTTGGGAATAAATATATGCATATGTATAGTTTTGGGCTGTGGCTTAGAAATAGGAAATAGGGAAAAGGGAAGAGAAGTGAGTAAAAAGGATTTTGGTTTAAATTAGGGATAGGGTTTTAAACTAACTAAAATAATTTTAAATATAAATAAACAAGCTTGTAAGCAACAATTTATATAAATACGGATATTGGCGCGCGAACAAACCGGGTATTACAGTCGCCAATGCTCAGCAGCAGCCCAGTGGTCCAAAACCAGCCGATCGCCAAAACGATAGACACCGATTCTTCAACGAGAAGCTAAAACGCCCTTATTCGTTTTCCCGAGATAAAACGAGGAGACTGTTTGAGCTAGCAGTGCGCAACAAGCTCATCACCCTGCTGGATCCGAAACGCCCACTGCGGCCCAATGACGTCGACAGTCCCAACTATTGCCCCTACTATCGAATAATGGGTCATCCAATCGAAGATTGCTTTGTCTTCAAAAACTGGATTGAAGACCAATACCAGCAAGGCAAATTTGCGTTTTCCGAAAACTGGAGGGTAAACCCGCTATAACCACACATTCCGAAAAATATGGACACGTCAGGGGCATCATGCTCATTTATAGAGGAAGCACCATGGGAAGTTGTTCTTTCGACAAAAACTAAAAGAATGCTGAAAGATCGCTAAGCATGTACGGCGATTAGGTGGAAGAGCCCGCTGGAGCTTGAGATTATTGAGGGGATGCTGAAGCCGCGCCCAACGCTGAAAGTTGGTGAAGGTGGACAAAACTTTCAGGCCAAACCTCCATATTCTTTAAAGAAAAAGAAGAAGGCCAAGAAGCTCATCCAACCCGAAGACAGCCGTACAAGTCTGCAGAAATACATCGATGCACTGGAAGAATATAACCAGAAGGCATGGACCACAATCACGTTGGATGAATTCTTTAAGCATGCTCTTGAGAATGAAGCCGATGACGATTATGAAGGAGACAGTTCTTCAGAAGAGCCCAAGGATTATGTAGCAAGCTGCCACATGATCTCTCATTCATCTATAAATAGCAAAGAAGCTCCTGATGCAGAGAAACTGGGGGTAGATCCAGAACCGGAATCAAAATCTCTGGAGCTATCGGACGAATTGATTGACAGACTGCTGAGCGAAGCTCTTCAGAAAAGCAAATCTGACCGAGAGCGTGAAACGGCCATCTATGAAAGGGCCAAGCGTCGGCGTCACGTTGAAGAAGCTCCGGTATTGAGAAGACATAGAGAACCCCAACCGGATAGAAGCACTTCTGCCGCCAGCAAAGGCAGGTTTAAGATAAGGAAGCGGTTCGCTAAAACCCTATCGATGGGAATGAAGTTGCCACCTTTCAAAGAAGACACTTCAGAAAATACGTTCCCCGACGAACTAGATGCACATCCAAACTACTGCTTATACCATCGGAGGATCGCACACCCTACCGAGGAATGCATAGCCTTTAAAAATTGGTGGCAGGGATATGTTGCTCATCGACAGCATTTCAAGCGGATGAAGCGCAAAACTCGTCGAGAGCAGAGAAACACGACAGATGAGCGCAAAAGAACTGCCGGTGACTGTCACATGGTTGATTCCGGGGGATCGTAAGTTCTCACCTTCGGGAGCGATTCTAACGATGAAATAGGCCTCGGCCCTCTCTTTAAAGAATCTACCTCAAGAAGAAAGGAAGAGGCAAAGAACTGTGAGAATATTCAGCTGCGCAACCGTACGTTGCCCGGAAAGAATCTCGGACCTGCAAATAGGGGATCAGATAGAAAATATAAGGGGAAGGAAAAAGTCCCTGAGGATATCGCTCTCGATGATCGATTCGTCGAAAAGCTGCCAGCTAAGGACCCACCAAAGAAAAATAAGATGGATTACAACGTTCTGATACACCTGAGGAAGATACCCTCGCATCTAAGCAATCTCGATGCCCTTCTGCTATCTAAAGAGGCGAGAGATTCTTTGATCAAGGCACTACAAGAGCCCGTGCAGTTCAAGCTTTCCTTGCCGAAGAAAGATGAAGGACGAGCTGGAAGAAGTGCACACGGCTAACATCACTTTCGATGATGAAGATCTCCTCCTCGGAACATGCGAGCACAACCGTCCCTTGTATGTCACCGGATACTGCCATGACATAAAGGTAAGGAAGATCCTAGTTGACAACGGGTCCTCTGTCAATCTTTTAAATATGAGGGTGCTAAAAGAAATTTTCATGAGCGTCCAGCACCTCGATCGGGATAAAATAACCATCTCCAGGTTTAACTCCCAGTCATCACGGACGCTCGGGTCTGTGATACTGACGTTACGCTTTGGGCTGCTCGTCACTGACATTAAATTTCATGTCACTGACGCTAAGACTTACTACAACGCTTTGATCGGCAGGCCTTGGTTACACGAGTACAACATCATCCCTTCAACACAACATCAGTGTATGAAGTACTTCAAAGATGATCTCGAGTATACAGTGACAGGGGTGCTGAACCCATTCTCCGTGAATGAAGTCTGAAAGTACGAAGATGCAAAGTATTTCTTACCAGACTTTGAAGACACGGAAAGATGCCATAAGCCAGAGAATAAGCAGAAAGCTATCACCACTATTCCGGTCTTTGGGAGCGATACCGAGGAGGAGGAAGAGATAGTATATTCAGGACCACCCCAATGCAAAAAACCAGGACCATCTACCCCTATTTTGGTCTTTGGCAGTGACTCCGAAGATGAAGTCAACGCAGTGTCCTCAGTTCGTCCATCAATACCGGTCTTCACTAGAGATGATCGGAGTTTCCAAATTGCCATGGTTCCGCCTCAGCACTACAGAGAGCTTGATGCGCTGGAGACATATAATGTGCAAGAGCTACAAACGTTCTACGTCCTTCCCAGACGAAGAGGTGAAAAGGCAACCCTATTTTATTAATCCACGGAGACTAAAGTCGAAAGAGAAGTCTGGCGTGGTGCCGAACCTGCGCTTGACAGGCTCCAACCCATTCTTCTGCCCAGATACTACACCGAGAGATTGAAAAGGTTATTAAGATGCCAAGGTGTACCATTCAAACAAACTCTTCGACAAGCTCAGTTCTACAACAGGATTCGGAACGTCCCTAGAACGTAGCGAAGATTGCCCAATGGAAGAATGGAAATGATAGGGCTGGGATATGTCCAGTCCATGAAATGGGAGCAGTTCCATGGCTGCCATGTCATAAAGGACCTTGACAAAGAATATGATGCTATTTTAAAAGACGCTGACGCCGAACCAAAACAAGGTCCTGCCATAAAAGTGTCAAGTCCGTCATTTGAAGAACAAATGGACAAATTAATAAGGGAAGCGAGTTAAAAGGCTCGGAACGACTACAGTCGCGAAATGACCATTTACGAGAAAGCCAAGACGCAACGCCTCCTTCAGCAGACTACGGAGGACGACAATGCCCTTCACCGTCAGCCTGCCATACATTCCCAAGACAAGAAAAATGCCCAACGCAGAGGCAAAAACAAGTCAAAGAATGGAAAAAACGTTCGACGGCGGCAAAACGGATCCAAAAGACCACGCGATCAGGAAATGGTCAACCGGAATCCGTCTCTCATGAAAAAGATGAGTCGAGCATATTCTTTCCCTCAAGACAAGACGAAGAGAATCTTTGACCTTGTCATGAAACATCAAATGATGACACTCCCGGAGTCCCAGCACCCCGATCAACCAAACAAGTTTCATCACTCGGATTATTGTTCCTATCACCGAGCAATAGGACATCCTCTAGAAGACTGCTTCATCTTCAAAAACTAGGTTGAAGACCAATATCTACTCGGCAGGTTCGCTCTATCCAACAGTTGGAGGGTAGCCCTACCACAAAGGCATGTGCCAAAAGCAACGTATATGGAGAGAGTAGAACCAGATCAACATCGTTCTTGGAAACGATCTCGTACCTGTCACGTGATAACGCTGTCAGAAGAAGGAGTGCCCGAGAACATGGATGACCTCTCCCGGTGCTTCGAAAATGAGGATGAAGATGAGTTGATCTCTGAGTTTCCACAGGCACCAAAAGAGTTGGAAGATGGGATACATACTACTGCGGACAACCTGAGGAAAATCAACTTAGGGACGGCAAATGACCCGCGGCCAACGTTCGTCAGCGAGCTGCTGTCCAAAGAATAGATAGCTACGCTAAAGGACGTACTCATGTAGTATAAAGACTGTTTCGGATGGAACTATTTCGAGATGCCGGGGCTAGATCCAGATATAGCAGTGCATAAATTGGCAATATCTCCAGGCGTCAAGCCAGTCAAACAAGCACCAAGAAGGATGCGACTCGAGCTTGAGATGAGCATCAACGCCGAAGTCAAGTAGCTAATCGACTCCGGGTTTATCCAAGAAGTTCAGTATCCTGACTGGATCGCCAACATTGACCTAGTGATGAAAAAAAATGGGACGGTGCGCATCTGCGTGGACTTTCGGCACCTCAACAAAGCCTGTCCGAAAGATGATTTTTCCGTATCGGTTACCGAGCTGATGATAGACAAGATGTCCACTCACGAAGTCTTCTCCTTCATAACGGGTTGTCATGCTACAATCAAATAAAGATGCATCCCGAAGACTAGAAGCATACCGCTTTCCGGACTCCTCTGGGCATATTCTGCTACAAAGTGACGCCTTTTGAACGCCGGTGCTACTTATCAGAGGGCCAAGACGAATATTTTCGATGAACTCATACATGAAATCTTCGAATGCTATACCGATAACCTTGTAGTGAAAATCAAATCATATGAGGAACACTGGGAGCATCTGAAGATAGTGTTCCAACGTCTTCGGAAATACAACCTGAAGATGAACCCTCTCAAATGCGCGTTCGGAGTTTCCTTAGGCAAATTCCTGGGATTCATCGTACGACACCGGGGCATCGAAATAGACCCGTCAAAAATCAAGGCGATTATGGAAATGTCTCCGCCAAGAACTCTCAAGCAGCTGCGGTCTTTCCAAGAAAAGCTCGCATATATTCGATGATTCATAGCGAACCTCTCCGGAAAATGCCGTCCCTACAATCACCTGATGAAGAAGGGAACCCCGTTCGTTTAGGATCGCAAATGCCAAAGCGCATTGGAAGAAATCAAGCAATACCTACAGAATCCGCCGGTACTGACCGCTCCAGTCAAGGGAAAACCCCTCATTCTGTACACAATAGCCCTCGAAGGTTCGTTAGGCGCACTATGGGCACAGGAGAACGACCAAGGGAAAGAGAAAGCCCTCTACTGTTTGAGCCGAGTTCTCCTGGGGGCAGAAAACAATAACTCCCCTGTCGAAAAACACTGCCTGGCGTTAATCTTCGCGATAACGAAGCTCAGACACTATGTTTTAGCTCATGAGGTCCATCTCATATTAAAGGTGGATCCTCTCAAGTATTTGATGTCAAAAGCCATATTAACATGACGACTCGCTAAATGGGCCCTCCTCTTGATAGAGTTCTCGATAGTCTATCGACCCCTCAAGGTAGTGAAAGGCCAGGCCATCGCCGACTTCCTCGCCGAGCATCCAATACCTGGCGACTCACCCCTAAACTGTGAATTGCCAGACGAACACACGTTTGACACGATTGACGGGGAGAAAGGAGGGAGTGATACCCGATGGGAACTCTACTTCGACGGGGCATCTTCCATGAAAAAGCGACAGCACAACACCCCTATAATCAAATCTGGGGTAAGCCTTATCTTCGTGACTCCGCAAGGAGGGATAATGCGCTTTGCCTTTTCCCTAACGAAGCCGAGGACAAACAATGAAGCAGAATATGAGGCTTTGATAGCAGGTCTCGAGATCGTTGTCGAAATGGGAGCCAAAAACCTCCTCATATAGGGAGACTCCCAGTTGGTCGTTAGTTAAGTAAACAACGACTATCAAACATGCAAACCAGAGTTGGTGAAATACGGCGAAAGAGTGCAACAATTGCTGACTTAAATCCCTTCCTACGTCCTGGAAAGCATACCGCGTACAGAAAATAGCAAAGCGTACGCATTAACCAAACTCGCCAAAGAACTGGCTGACGAAAACCTCGATGGCGTAAGGATCGTTGTGCAAAACTGTCGGGTTCTTGCACTAGCAGAAATATTTCCGGAGTCGTCCGAAGAAAAGGGAGCGACCAAGCAAACGGCTCTACAAATAAAAGACCAAGAAAAGGCTAAATATTGGAGTGAAGTCTTTATAGACTACTTAAAATCCCGTCAAACACCCAGAGATTCATCCTCAAGACATCAGCTCATTAAACGAGCTCTGTTTTTCGCCTTCGTCAATGACACGCTGTATAAGAGATCGTTCGACTCTCTATGGCTGAGATGACTGGGACCGAAAGATGCAAAGAGAGTCGTCCAAGAAACTCATGACGGGCTCTGCGGTTCTCATCAAGGCGGGCCAAAGATGAAGCTGAAGATCAAAAGGATGCGCTACTATTGGCCCACGATGATTCAGGATTGTCCCGAATACGCGAGACAATGCCACTCATGCCAAATTCACGGGGACTTCATCCACCAGCATCCAAACCAGCTACACCCAACAGTGGCCAGTGGGCCATTCGAAATATGTGGAACCGACATAATTGGGCCCATAGAACCAGCATCGTCCAAAGGACATCTGTTCATATTGGCGACAACTGATTACTTCTCTGAGTGGGCAGAAGCAGTACCGCTAAGAGAAGTGAGGACGGAGAATATTCTCCATTTCTTTAAGACACACGTCATCTATCGGTTCGGCACTCCACGACGGATTATCTCCGATAACGGGTTAGCCTACAGAAGTCACAAAATCAGCCGTTTCGCACAGCAGCATAATATAAACTGGAGATAATCTTCAGTCTACAATCCCCGAGCTAACAGTCTAGCTGAGACTTTCAACAAGACCTTGACGAAGATCATAAAGAAGATGGTGTCCAAAAATAAGAAGGACTGGCACGAGAGACTGCAGGAAGCTCTCTGGGCTTACCGGACCACGTTTAAAACTTCCACAAATACAACACCATTTGCGTTGGTATTCGGCACGGAAGAAGTACTCCCCTTGGAGATAGAACTACCTTCTCTACGAGTGGCAGTTCATTACGATCTAACAAACGAAGAAAATGCTCATCTTCGGCTTGAAGAGCTCGAGGCCCTTGACGAAACCCGGCTCATGGCACAACAAAACTTGGAGATATACAAAGCAAAGATGACACGCTCATACGAGAGATTGACTAGGCCGAGAACATTTCACCAAGGCGAACTCGTGCTAGTGGTCAAGAGACCTATGATCCCCAATCGTGCCAAACGTGGGAAATTCGAGCCGAATTATGAAGGCCCGTACATCATAGACAAAGTTTATCAAGGTAGGGCTTACTTGATCATGGATATGCATGGCGAAAAACCCTTCAGGCCAATAAACGGCTGGTTCTTAAAAAAATACTACGCCTGACGAGTCACTGCCCGGGTCAACGATAGATAACGATGCCTATATCCGCTCGCTATCTTCCCAAGCCCTAACTCTATAAGTAGTATATAGCGAAACCGTTGTCTCCAAAATGGCAACGATGGAACGAAACGTCCCTAAACTAACGACGGACCATAATGTCTCGAAACTAGCTACGGACTGAAACATTTTTAAACTACTACAAACCGCAGCATCCTAAGGCTAGCGCAAAAAATATATAATAAAAAGAAGAAGAAGAAATAAAAAAAACGGTACGTCCATAAGCGAAATGGGCATGGATGAAAACCCGAAAGGGCTCCATGAGTAAAAACAGCAGGGCTACCGGCGAGTTTATGAAAACCCGAAAGGGCGCAATCTCGTTAAAAGGCACTTGCAAGGTCCTCTAGACCTTGTAAGGAGAAAGTACCTGCGTGAGATCCTTACGACTCACAAGGGAGCAACACACTTTGGGATCCCCGCGATTCCTAAGGAGAAGTTACACTTACGAGATCCTCACGACTCGTAAGGAGAATTCCCCTATGAGACCCTCACGGCTCATAGGATTCAAAAGCCTTAGGCTACAGGGATCTGAACTTGTTCTTAAGCCGTCATCATATTTCCCAGATTGCCCTACAAGCGTTTCAATATTGACCCTTGTATACAATCCACGGGCACGAATAAATATTTCCCCAACAGAGTCCCACCAGCAACGAAGGATATCCTCACATGATGAACGACCCTTGTAAGTCCTCTCGACTTATAAAGAGAAAACGCACTTGTAAGATCCCTACGACTTATAAAAGAACACACACTTAAGAATCCTCATGATTCCTAAGGAGAAAACGCACCTATGAGATCCCCACGACTCGTAGGGAGAAACACATTTGTGAGACCCTTACGGCTCATAAAGTCAAAAGCCTTAGTCGACAGGATCCTAACCCTGTTTACTAAGCCTCCTTTGTTCGTCATCGACAGAGGGAAATGATGATTCACTCCTGGTAATGTCCCAGTGGTAGAGATGCTGATGCCTA
This sequence comes from Agapanthus africanus, assembly GCA_030015575.1. Taxonomy (NCBI): domain Eukaryota; kingdom Viridiplantae; phylum Streptophyta; class Magnoliopsida; order Asparagales; family Amaryllidaceae; genus Agapanthus; species Agapanthus africanus. Next base: position 180,826,165 of record JASDDO010000024.1, read on the forward strand.
AATCGGTATCAAATTACAAATCCTTTCACGACAAATGATGACTCGTTCCTGGCAATATTTCTGTCGCAGCGATACTGATGCTAAAATTGGCATCAGATTCCAAGTTCCATACTCCCAGCAAAAATTCAGCGAGCTATAAATGCATATGAAATAGCCGAAATGATAGGGAAACTTGCAACAAAATCAACAAGTGAAAGATATGCATACAAAAAATAGCCGAAATGATTGGGCAACTCGCAATAAAAAGCAGCGAGTAAAAAGAAAAATAGCCGAAATGATTGGGCACCGCGAAAAATAGCCGAAATGATTGGGCAACCGCGACTTTCGCGATATAAAAGGCTGAAATGATAGAGTATCGCGGAAAGAAAAAAATGAAATGAAACCTTTTGCCCTACGGGTAAGTCCATACCGACCCCTGTATACAATCCATGGGCATAAACGAAAAGGAAACCATCAAACGGAGAGTCAGATCTTGACGGCAACATCAGCGTCCCGGAAGATCAACACGGCATTCATTCTCAACTCCAGAAGGATGCAGATGTAACGTCGACAACCGACCTTAGGGTCGCAACCAATCGTAGCCATGGCAAAGTCCCTAGTTCCAAATCTCGACGGCCACGTCTACAGCCTAGAGAACAACAACGGTGTTCCAGCTCATACCAGCAGGATTCGGATGCGACGTCACCAATCGGAGCCACGGCAAAGTCCCTCGTTCCAAGACTCTGCGGTTCACAGATAACCGAAATTCAACCCTGACACCGTAGAAAAAAGAGAAAAATGATCCCGACACCATAGAAAAAAGAGAAAGTTGATCCCGACACCGTAGAAAACGGTGAAAGTCAACCCAGACACCGTAGAAAACGGCGAAAGTCGATCCCGACACCGTAGAAAACGACGAAAGTCAACCTGGACACCGTAGAAAACGGAGAAAGTCAACCCCGACACCGTAGAAAACGGCGAAAGTCGATCCGGCACCGTAGAAAACGGCGAAAGTCAACCTCGGCACCGTAGAAAACGGCGAAAGTCAGCCCTGACACCGTAGAAAACGGAGAAAGTCGATCCCGACACCGTAGAAAATGGAGAAAGTCGATCCCGACACCGTAGAAAATGGCGAAAGTGGTCCCTGACACGGTAGAAAACGGCGAAAGTCAACTCCGACACCGTAGAAAACAGAGAGAGTCGATCCCGACACCGTAGAAAACGGAGAAAGTCGATCCTGACACAGTAGAAAAAAGGCGAAAGTCAACCCTGACACCGTAGAAAAGGGGAAAGTCGTTCCCGACACCGTAGAAAACAGTGAAAGTCAACCCTGACACCGTAGAAAACGGAGAAATTCGATCCCGACACCGTAAAAAACGGCGAAAGTCAACCCTTGACCTCCCCATCGGAGTAATGCTTCGATTTGGAAACAAGTCAACTCATCAACCACTTACGAGTCCTCTCGACTTGTAAGGGAGAAAATTCTCTTGCGAGATCTTTACGACCCTCAAGAGAGAGCACACTTGGGAATCCTCACGATTGCTAAGGAGAAAATACACCTACGAGATCCTCTCGACTCGTAGGGAAAAAAAATCTTTATGAGACCCTCACGGCTCATAAAATTGAAAATTTTTAGACGGCAAATCTGAACCTGTTTCCTAAGCTATCACTACCTTACAATAGGAGGCCCTCAAAGATAGCTTTCAGCTGTACAGCATTCGCGTCAACTTGGGTGCGCAGCCCGGCAGATTCGCCTGAAGCCTCCTCGCGTTCTTTCCGCCTCATGGTCGCCTCTTGTTCGAAATGGTGGAGGAAGGGAACGCTCTACTCAACCCATGCAGCCCGCTGGGAGTTTAAAGCCAACACTTTCGGAGCGGGATGCCTGAACTCAATCTCATACAGACAGGCCTCGATCTTCCTGCAGTAGTTAACCCAAGAATCGACGATGCCCTCGCTATGGAAGTTCACGAGCATCTCCAACATAAGATTAACCTCAGCAGCAAAATATGCAGCAGATGCGAAAGCCTCGGCGTCTAGATCCTCGACGAACTCGCTTAACATTCGTAGGCTATTCGCAGCACCCCTGGAAGATGGGCGTTTAACAAAGGGCCCTGCTGGCATTGGAATTCGAGACTCGAAGGGAGCTGGAGTCGGTGCGATTGCTGCAAAACAAATCATAGTCAGATGTCGGCTCAAGAGATAAAGAAAATGTACGAGCAATGGAATCTACTGTACTGGCTACGACAGGTGGCAGAGTTGGGAGTGCCGGCGGCATGACTGTTCTCTCATCCCATCCTCCAATCTGTAATACTGCAATCAATTCAAAGAAGAATTAGCAATGACATGGTTTCCAATAAAAGAAAGGAAAGGGTGTCAGTTAAAAAAACTATACTCACCGACACTGGCAGGCAGGACGACTTCTGATTGGAAGGAGAAATGTGGGTTCAGCACCTGATACAGATGGTCAAAAAGGACTCCTGAAAGGTTATAACAATACGATGTCAATATAAAGAGTATATTAACCACAATGAAACCGATAAGTCTTAAACATATACCTTCCAGCACTCCAGATGACATGAGAGAAGGCAACGGAACAACAGCCGTCATGGAGGCGACCAGAGGCGCTTCAGATGGCGGAATCTCCGCATTCACTGCACCTACACTCAGAACGAACAAAATGTTATCAGATGGGGCTGAACGGGATCGAAAGATAAAAAGAAAACAGTGACCCAAGATCTACCTGATAAGTCTCCAATCTAAATCGCGACGAGAGCATCACTAGGCGCAGCGGCTTCTTCGCTTTCCTCCACTGGAATAGTTTCTGCGCCCGTGGCTTCGTCCCCTGATTCGACAAGGGCCGTCGTGACGCTCGCGACACCTGCCGATATCTGGGAGCCACCGGGAGAAAGAGAGACGGTTTGGGCAGTCCCAGACTCTCGAGAGAGAGTAGCCGCTTCGGGCTCTGTGGTCGCCGTCTTCTCGCCTGCCAACTCATCGCCAATACTTGGCCCTGCAAGATATAGTATGTCAGAATTTGCAGATCGAATAAAAATGGAAAGACCGGGCATTACATTACCTGGCAATGGATTCTCAGTTGCCTCCCGAGCCGCGCGCACGACCTGTCTATGAGCGGTAGATATGGTAGCTGGAATATCCTGTGGAGGAATAGCGACAGATGGGGTGGCGCTTGAACCTGCACCCATAGCCAAACTGACATCACGTTCCCTCGCCGGACGCTTTCTACGCTTCTTGTCGGCCTTGGCAGTAAGAAATGATCTCTTCAAGAACTCCGTCAATGGGACGTCATCGTCCGAACCAGGAGCTGCCTCTGGAGCCGTTACGGCGTTCGTCATTGGTTGCTTAAGCGAATCCTTTTGAGGCAATACTGGGGGAGCTGGGGCCTCAGCAGCCGGCTCTGGAAGCGTCACCGCATTATCACGCGGGATCGGAACCATACTCAGGATAACCTGAGTCAAGCTAGTACCTGCAATAAGATGAAAAGGTAGGGTCAAACCTCGAATAAAGAAAAGGGGAATGAAGGCACAATGAGCCGAAGTATACCAAGGCCCAAAGAAACACGGAGCCTCTCTTCCTTTTCGAAAGTCTTGAGGGAAGCCACGAGAGCCACTTCGGCGGAGATACCTGTTGAAGAAGAAAGCGTCAGTCAAAGAATAATGATAAAAAATATATATAATCGCGAAAATATACGGCTGAAGTCTACCTGACTGTGCAATGGTGATCAATGATGCTTCATCGCGAGCTAGTTGCGCGGAAACCGCGATGGCAGCCTCTAGATTAGTATCATCCGGTGCAATGAATAAACCCTCATTGGTTCCATATTCGCTCAAGCCCTCGCTGTAAGGAGCACGTGGCTCCTGGCCGAATACAACGTCGGCAGAAAACAACGACTTTTTCTTCTTTTTCGAGCGGCCGTCGGTAGCCAGCAACAAGAGCATGCTCTTGGCGGGCAACTTTAGGCGACGAGTCCCGATCTCTGTACCCACGCCAGAATCGGGAGACGCTGCACCAACCTCTTCTACAGGCGCACGAGGTAGAGGTTTATCAGGAAAAGCATGCGGGGCCACAACCGCAACAGCTTCTCTTAAGGGAGGACGAACGATGGTCCGTCGCTTCAAGGGAACGGTTGGATTACCCGCTGGGACAGCACCCTTGCGATCGAGCAGCAACCGCTTTTCTTCCCTAATGACAGCACCCGTCGCGTGCTGGTACCATGCCATGTATACGTTCAGGACTTTTAGAACGCAACTTGGCTCACTGATAAAAAAGCTGGACTCGGTGTTAAACCGCATGAAGTGGTGCAGCGCACTATGGGGACCTTCCTCTGTAGCAGCATGCTCAGCTAAAAAGGCCTCAAGCGGGACACCCTGATTATAGCTTGATTGTTGAGCAAAACGGTGCAGGTTGTATCTCATGAACATCGCCGCATCGTTCTGGCTAAACACTAAAAAGCCTGGCCTGATTGAATATAAGTGAAGAATCTCCCGAGCTTTCAAGGTAGAAACCCCATCTTTGATGGTGTCCCGCAGCAGCTGCACCGTCTTAGCGGATTCCTTGCCGATAGTCATGACCTTATCAACGAAGGTCGTGCCATCCCCAACAGTACGCGGGTGAAGAATCAGACCCCGACCCTCTCGCTGAGTTGGTTCCAAAGCGGAAGCGTCAACCAGCCGCATAACCCGAGAAAAGTTATAGCTTTCGTAGAAACGGGGCCTCTTGTAGATTCCAAAGGCGCCGAGCACATGCAGCTCAAGCCACGAAGTGAAATAATGCATCGGGAAGTTCACAGGCTACACCCCCGGTTGAGTGGTATCTGCCGCCAAGCTAAGGCCATGATACAGATGAGCCAGCTTAGCAATCCCAACGGAAACCCGTGTCCCTTCAACCATTCAGTGAGCCGGGTAGAAAATGGACGGCCTCATGTAGCGAGGGTGCATGGGGAGCGCAAACCAGCTTAACCATAAACCAAGGAACCCTAAAAAGAACACCTCTTTGTCAATGTCTTGAACGGCGAGTTCTGCAAAGGGGACGACCGCGGCGTTTGGGAGGAAGAAATTCTTTTGATCTGCTTCCGCTGTCGGCCGGCTATCCAAGCCAAAACCGAAAGGATCGTCGAGCTTGGCAAACTTCGCACCTTATTTCGACAAGACTTCCGGGCGAAGAAAACGGGCGATGAAATCTGTAAAGCTGACCCGTGGCTTCCAGATTCGAGATACATGCTCTCGTAAATATTTAACACCTTGATCAAGCTTAGGAATCGGTGTCGAATGGCATTCTCTAGGGTCAGACCCATCATTGCTGATCGAGTGGTGAAAATGTACTCGTCAGGGGGTAATATCTCCTCATAATGTTCCCCTCTGATAGGAAAGCCGGAGATCTCCGCAAACACCTCCAAAGAAATTGAAACTTCCCGATCTAATAGAAGGAAGGTGTGAGTTGGAACGTTCCATTATTTCAAAAAAGCTTTGACCCACCATACAGGGGCGTGGAGTACTGGAAGAGAGAAGCATAAACCGTGGGATACAACCCGAGCTTCAACAGCGGTGATTTCTTAGCCGACAAGATGTACTAGGCCCACTACAGAAATCCAGCTGAATGGCGGGGAGTCAAGCCTATCATGTATGGATGTCCCCAAGGGCGCGACTCACCTTGACATATACGTCGCCCCAAGATATCCAAAGCCATTGGAGGCTGTACGGGTATTGCAGCCATAGAGGGCTGAAGGCAACCCTCCGAAATCCAGTTGACCTCCTCTACGACATAGTTCACTGAGGGTGAGTCGGCGTAGTGAATGGCGGAGATCATCTTCGAAGGTGCTGCACAAGAAAAGCTACGTCGGCCCCTGATAATTTGATTATACCACGTCCCCCATAGATGAAGAGACTTTTGCTCCGGGTCGTGATCTTTGATCAGCGCGAAGAATTCCCTATCCACAGGCGCGTCAGGGAGTGCGCTTTCCGGACGAATGAAAGGGAAGAAGGTGTCAAAAGACATAGTACCTGCGCGAAGAAGAACAAGAATTAGCTGTCAAGGCGACAATTCAAATTCTGACACTTGGTACTTAAAATTTATACCGCACTGCAATGCAGTGGAAAGGGACCAAAGGGGACCCACACAATCAAGATGACGGCTCATCATTGATGATACAGTCACCCATTAATGAGGAAATTCTTAAAGGATTCTCATTTAATGAGGACCCCTCGGGACAAGGAGTAAAACTCCCTTAAGAGCAGCGCTCTGCAACAGAGTGACATCTGTCAACTCTAATCATGAGAGGAAAAAAATTCCTTCAAAATTTTAAGAGCTATACTCTGTGAAGACGATGGAATCATCAATCAAAAACCTTAAAAAAAAAAAGCAAAGCTTTTACAGAGTAAAAAATCCAAGATCTTCAAGATCTGTGAACAAACTCTAAGAGTTCTTCATGGAAGATGAACAGTATTTCAGTTTATGGGTTAAAATCGCCCTAAAAAGATTATATCTTGAAGATCTATGATCTAAAAATGAGCACGGCTCTGTTGATGGATAAAACCATAAAATATATTTATTTAAGATCTGTGATCTGAGAAGAGCAAAGCTCTGTTAATAAGTTCAATTCTTACCGAATTTGGGCAGAGTTTGGACTCTGAGAAATTTCTTAAGGCAGAGAGCTGGGCTCTGAAAGAGAATTAAATTCTTAAGAAATAAGAACAAATCAAGAGGATGAACAAGCAGTCATCTTAAAGGGCCAAAGGTCCTATTTATAGGAGTTGGAAGTCGATCCGACTTCCAAGAACAATCCAACGGTGGAAAGGCTGTCACCGCTGCACTCACGTATGGGTCATGTGAGCGCAACGGTGGGGGGCATTTGTTTCCCCCAATCAGAGCAAAGCTCTGTTCAAATTTTGAAATTTGAAATGAAGCAGCGCTTCATAAAAGCGTCGGCGCCAAGAGCGCCAGTGCTAAGAGTCAAAGACTTTGTGGCAGCGCTCACGTGCAAAGCACGAGAGCGCTCGCGCCAGGAGCGCCAGCGCTAGGAGTCAAAGAATCTGAGGCAGCGCCTCACATGCGAAGCATGAGAGCGTTAGCGCTAAGTGCGCTAGCGCCAAGAGTCAAAGACTCTGAGACAGCGCCTCATGTTCAAAGCACGAGAGCACCAAGCGCTAGAACTAAATGTTCCCCACCATTGGATCAAAGATCCAACTGAGATGAATAAATCATCAAATTACAGAATTCAATTCTGTTGAGGAAATACTCCTCAAATCTTTCCAAACAGGAAAGATTGTGCTCTATAAATTAGAGCACCGTTGGATCAAAGATCCAATGGTGATTAAAAATTACCAAGATACAGAATAAGTTCTGTATGGGAAAATATTTTCCCAATCTTATTAAAAACAAGAAGATTGTCTTCTGTAAATCAGAAGCCCTAGGATCAAAGATCCAATGGTGGGGAAATATCCCCAAATCAATCAGAGAAAGATTTCCTTAACTGATTCAACAAATCAGCCTTCCCTATCTAAAGGACCCAAGACTTCAAGTCTTACAGAGAAGAACCTCCCCATAAACTTCAAGTTCTTAAAAGAAAAAAAGAGAAGAGCAAGCTATGAGAAGAAGAACCATCTTCAAGGTAAATAAAAAGAAGAGTGATTATAACAACTCCTCAATTTCTGAGAGTTTAACTCTCGCATAATAAGAACTTAGTTCTTTTTCTAGATCACAGATCTATAAGACAAAGTCTTTCACAAAAGACAAAGAAATCATAGCATCTCCCAATAAAAGAAGAACTCAGTTCTTAGAGACAAAGTCTCTCATAAACAAAAACAAGGAGATCAAAGCATCTCCTCACAAAAAGAAGAACTCTGTTCTTAAATCCATGAGACAAAGTCTCTTATAAACCGAGAATTTAGTTCTCAGAGCACAGAACTAATCAGAGCTGCCAAAGAAGCGCCTCAGTGTTCCAATTTAAAAGAAGCGCTTTAAGCACTTCAAGTCTAGCGCTCAGCGCCTAACGTGCTCCTCATGTGGGCACTATTTTACAAGAAGCGCCTTAGCGCTCCATGTCTGGCGCTCAGCGCCAAGCGCGCCACGTGCTTCTTACGTGGGTGCTATTCTGAAGGAAGCACTTTAGCGCCTTAGCGCTCCATGTCTGGCATTTAGCGCCAAGCGCGCCACCTGCTCCTTACGTGGGCGCTATTTTGAAGGAAGCGCTTTAGCGCCTTAGCGCTCCATGTCTGGCGCTCAGTGCCAAGCGCGCCACGTGCTCCTCAGGTGGGCGCTATTCTGAAGGAAGCGCTTTAGCGCTCCAGCGCTCCATGTCTGGCGCTCAGCGCCAAGTGCGCCAAGTGCTCCCCACGTAGGCGCTATCTTAGAGGAAGCGCCTTAGCACTCCAAGCCTGGCGCTCATCGTACATAAAGGGCTCCTTACATAAAGATTCTGTACACAAAGCGCTCTGCGCTACAAAGAGTGTTCAACACTTTATAAAAGACAAAAAGAAAAAGGGGTGTCAGAACCCAAATTAATGCCAAGTATTATTGAACAAAAAGGGGTTGAGCTCAAACAAATGTTCAACATTTTATACCAAAGGGGGGCTGAGCCCAAACAAATGTTTATCATTTTATTCAAAACTGAGTGGACTGAGCCCAGGTTGGCCACAAGCTCCTAATTCAAATTAACCAGGCCCATGTGCTCACAGTCTCTTCGATTGGTCTTAGTCCTAAAATAGACTATAGATCTCCCAACCAACATTGGTTCAAGGGTCATCTCTTCATATCTCTGATACATGTCGTTGTAATTCTTCAGCATCCTCAGAGAGATGGAGGGTCCCAATAACCAATAATTTTTGGTGCATCTCCAAACGGTTAAACCAAAACTTTAGAGACTATGATATCTTTAAACCAGACTATGATGTCTTTAAACCATACGGATTATGAAGTCCTTAAACTCATGGACTATGATGTCCTTAAACTTATGGGCCGCAACGTCCCTAAACTAAACCCCGCAGACTATGATGTCTTTAAATTTATGGACCGCAGTGTCCCTAAACTAAAGCGATGGAGTCTAAACATTCTTTCGTCGGATCTAAATGATCCCAAAACCCCGTTGAGTAGATCTTAGTCTAAAATTAGACTAACGTATCCTTAACAAACGTTTAAGTTGATCTTAATCTCAAAGAGATTAACAAGCCATAAACCAAACCAAACCCAAATCTAAGAAAATATGGATTTGGACTAATCCACGCCCTAGGGCGACAACATAAATTATTCCCCGTATACAATCCAAGGGAAACCAAAAACAAAACAAAAACCCACGACACGAAGTGAACATTCGGAGAAGGAGAAAGTGGTTATCGTAACCCGATAACGTAATTAACTACAAGGGCTTGCGCCTGCAAGGAAGAGCGTCCCCACAATCAAAAACCCCTTACAATAAGGGGAATCTGACGAAGTCTTCTACAATGGCCGTAACCTCCGATACACGGTGTCATAAATCAACTTGGTATCTTCGGAGAGGTGGAGGGATAAAACCAAATAGCATCTGCCCCCAAATTCAGGTCAAACGACCTACGCGGTTTCGTCTCTGTTTTCGGCGGTAAACAGGTGCCATAAATCAACTTGGCATCTTCAGAGAGGTGGAAAGATAAAACCAAATAGCATCTGCCCCCAAATGCAGGCAAGATATTTGTCTTTTCCGGCTTTTGGCGGTAAACAGATTCTGGCACGCCTGGTGGGACCTTTTCCTCTTTCCACTCCACACTTCGTGTGTCATGTTCGCGAACGAATCGTAGTTTAATATGGTTTCCCCTGGATTCGAGGTACTAAGATTTGGTGTCTTGCTCCGTGCAGAAGAGAAGATGACATTGATGGCTTCCAACTGCACCAATTGCAACAGAAACTCCCACTCCTTCCCTGTTGGAGGAGTGACTTATGGGCCCCAAGCGGCCTCCATCTTCGCAATGCCAGTGGAACAGGTGACTTAGGCCACTACTGGACTGTTCTTCGGGACCATGCTCCCGCCAATGAGCTTCAATGCTTCAATGCCATCACAGGAGGCTCCAAAGAAGTCGGTCTTCGATCGGCTTGCAACTACCACGGCTCCTCTCAACGGGTCGTCCAAGTCTGCCGTCTCAGTCTTCGAAAGGCTAAGCTAAAGCTCCAGCAGGCCCGCAAAAAGGCCCGCGTTACCTGAAGGGGTTATCCCCAAGCTGATAGCCATTCCAGCTTTGGTACACGAAGTCGTCAAAGCGGCTTCTCCTTTTAAAGAATCGGTCTTTACAAGACTTTCCGTTCCAACTCCCTCTTTGGGCAAAGTCATCAAGGCTTCTTCCTCTCTCGAAAGATCAGCCTTTGCAAGATTGACCGTTCCCTCTCAGCGGACGTCGGTCTTTGACGGGCTGACACCAAGAACACCCTATCATAGCAGAGGGCATGATGAAGTCACTCCGACAACAAAGATGGTCCCATCTGCACAATATGCTCAACGTCGTTACTGGCGCCGAGTACGGAAGGCTGGGGGAAGTTCCCCTTCCGGACTTACCCTACCAGCTCCAATGGTGGAAATTGATGCTGCTGTTCCAACTGGGAACAGCTTCGAGCTGCTCAGGGGGGTGCGCAAGAACTCTCCAATTGCCATACTGAAGAAGTCTCCTCCGCCGGTTGAAAACACAACACGGGTAAAGCCGGAACAGCCTCCTCAACGGTTGTCCTCCAAGATCCACAGAGTTTGGAGGAAAGTCCAAGACTCTGTATTTGATAAAGATTATTCTCGCCGGCTGAAGAAGACGAAGGCTCGGCAAAAGGAGGACCGTCACTCCGTCATACCACGGAAGGTATCGTCCACATGGGTGTCTGCTGCCCCCCTCGACTTCGACCTCCCATAAGAGGAGAAGGCCGGAGAAGATACCCATGCATGCGGTAAATTTCAAAGGCAGTGGACTCAAACGCCCCAAGTCTGGGGGCATGGTGGTGTACACGGTGTACATGGCTTCCGGCAAAGAGGAAAGCCGCACTTTCATGGGTCATCGACCACTTACACGGTCTATGACAAAAGCTCAGGAGAAACAACAAAAGCTCCAAGAGATGCTGACAATGATGGACGCACTCACTGGGCAGAAAGAAAGCCCAGAAGCATCGTCGGAACAATGCCAGAAGCAGGAGACCGACACCGAATTCCTACGGAGGGTGCTTAAAAAGGAAGACAAAGAAGCCGCGGAACAAGCGGCTAATATAAAACAAATGACGCTCATGTTCCAAGACATGGTGGGGATGATGATCCAGCCGGAACCTCCAGCCGAAGACCCTCCGATAATTATCGAAGACGACAGAGGGGAAATGTTAAACCCTCCTCCGGATGTATCAATAGCCCAAGAGAGACAATTTCCAAGTCTACCCATGATAACTACATAGCTCAACAAATACGAGCTCATCAAGCGAGTGAAGCGACCGGCGAAGTCGTCAGAACTGGGCGGCCTTATCCGGGTTGGTATGATCAGATCAAGTACCCGCCGAGATATACGATTCTTAAGTTCCACGTGTATAAAGGAATGCACAATTCATACCAGCACGTTGCTCAATTTAGAGCTCTATATGGCAATACTGGAGGCGATGACAAACTATTGCTTTGCCAATTTGTCGGCATCTTGATGGAGACAGTATTTGAATGGTATTCAGAGCTTCCGAATGATTCCATCAAGACATTTACAGAAATGGACGTACTGTTTACGCAACGGTTCGCAAGCGCTAGTGAGCGCACCCCGATCACGGTTTTAATCAACGCCAGGGTGAAGCCGGGAGAAACCTGGGTTCAGTACGCAATTTGGTGGTGGAACCTATGGTCGAAATGTGAACAACGCATAGAAGATGCTCTTGGTATGTTCGTCGGGACCCTCGACCCTCAAGCAACTATATCCCAATTTATGATGTTCTTCAAGCCGACCACCTTCCAGGCCTTGATTAACAAGCTGGCCCAAATAGACCAGATGGGCCATAGGCCGTCCTCTTCAAAAACAGATCTCCGGAATGAAAAAGGGAAAGGGAAAGCGACCTTCATCGCCAACGCTTAACAACAACCTAGTGACCCGAAATCGGTTGCTCGCCAAAACAACAAACCACAAGCTTTCAAAGAGTAGTTAAGACATCTTTACTCGTTTCTCCGGGATAAAACAAGGAGATTGTTCGAGCTGGCAGTGCGCAACAGACTCATCACTCTGCCGGATCCGAGACGCCCGCTGCAATCGGGCGACATCAACAATCCCAATTATTGCCCTTACCACAGAATAGTGAGCCACCCAATTGAAGATTGCTAAGTCTTCAAAAACTGGGTTGAAGACCAGTACCAACAGGGTAAGTTCGTGCTATCCGAAAACTGGAAGGTAAACCCGCCACAACAGCACGCTCCTAAAAAGATGGATAATCCGGGGGCATCATGCTCATTTGTAGAGGAAGCTCGATGGGATGTTGTCCTTTCTGCTAAAACTAAAAGAATGCTGAAGGATCTTCAAGCATGTCTGACAATTAGGTGGAAAATCCCGCTGGAGGCTGAAATTATTGACGGAATGTTGAAACCGCGCCCAACGCTGAAAGTTGGTAATGATGGGCAAAACCTCCAGGCCAAGCCTCCGAAATCTTTAAAGAAAAAAAAAGGCCAAGAAGCCCGTGCAGTTCGATGGCAATCATACGGGTCTGCAGAAGTACATTGACGTGCTGGAAGAGTACAACCAAAAAGCACTGACCCCAGTCACACTGGAAAAATTCTTCAAGCATGTCCTTGAGAATGGAAACAATGGCATTGATGAAGGAGACGATTCTTCAGAAGAACCCGCGGATTATGTGGCGAGTTGCCACATGATCTCTCACTCGTCAATAAATGGCAAAGAAGCTCCTGACGTAGAGAAACTGGGGACAGATCCAGAACCAAAATCCATGGAACCGTCAGATGACCTGATCGACAGGCTGCTGAACGAAGCCCTCCAAAAGAGCAAAGCTGACCGAGGATGTGAAACGGCCATATACGAGAAGGCCAAGCGTCGGCGTCAAGCTGAAGAAGCCCCGGCAATGAGAAGTCATAAAGTACCCCAACTGGATCGAAACACACCCGCGACATACAAAAGCAAGTTTAAGACGGGGAAACGGTTCGCCAAAACCATGTCAATGGGAATGAAGCTACCACCTTTCGAAGAAATACTCCCGGGAGTGCGTGCCTTGACGAAGCGAATGTACAACCAAAATACTACTTATACCATCGGAGGGTCATACACCTTACCGAAGAGTGTAATTCCTTCAAGAAGTGGAGGCAGGGATACGTTGCCCACCGACAGCACTTCAAGCGAATGAAGCGCGAAGCCCGTCGGGAACAGATAAGCACGACAGATGAGCGTAAAGGTACGGCCGGTAACTATCATATGGTTGATGCCATTTTGACAAAAGGGAAATATGAAGTTCTTACCTTAGGGAGCGATTCTGATGAAGAAATAGACCTCGGCCCTCTCTTCAAGGAATCCACCTCTGAAAAAGAAGAAGAGGTGAAGAATTGTGAGAACATTCAGCTGTGTAACCGTACGTTGCCTGAAAAGAATTTCGGACCCTCAAACAAAGGTTCAGGTAAGAGAGACAAAGGGAAGGAAAAAGTCCCTAAGGAGATTGCCCTTGATGATAGAGTCGTCGAAGAGCTCACAGCCAAGGACCCGCTCAGAAAGAACAAGGTGGATTAAAACGTCCTAGCACATCTGAGGAAGATACCCTCACACTTAAGCATTTTGGATGCCCTTCTCCTGTCTAAAGAGGCATGAGATTCCCTGATCAAGGCGTTACAAGAGTTCGACCAGTTTCAAGCCTTCCTGGCGAAAGAAAAGATGAAGGACGAGCTGGAAGAAGTCCACACGGCTGATATCACGTTCAGCGAGAAGACCTCCTTCTCGGAATGTATCAGCACAACCGTCTACTGTATGTAACCGGGTATTGTCACGATATCAAGATAGGGAAGATCCTGGTCGACAACGGGTCCTCCGTCAACCTTCTCAATGTAAGAGTGTTGAAGGATATTTGCATGAATGTGCAGCACTTAGCTCGGGATAAAATTACCATCTCCGGTTTTGACTCCCAATCATCACAAACGCTCGGGTCTGTAATACTGACATTACGCTTCGGGCTGCTCGTCGCTGACATCAAATTCCATGTTATTGACGCCAAGACTTGCTACAACGCTCTGCTTGGCAGGCCTTGGTTACATGAGTACAACATCATCCCTTCTACACAACATCAGTGTATGAAGTACTTCAAGGACGGCCTCGAGTACACAGTTACAGGGGAGCTGAACCCATTCTCCATAAATGAAGTCTGCAAATATGAAGACGCCAAGTACTTCTTACCAGACTTTGAAGATATGAAAAGATGTCGAAAACCGGAGAATAAACAAAAAGCCATCGCCAATATCCTGATCTTTGGGAGCAATACCGAGGAGGATGAAGAGACGGTCTACTCGGGACAACCCCAAGGCAACAAGCCAGAACCATCTACTCCTATTTTGGTCTTTGGCAGTGACTCTGAAGACGAGGTCAATGCGGTATTCTCTGTTCGTCCATCAATACAGATCTTTGCTGGAGCTGACCAGAGTTTACAGATTACCCTGGTTCCGCAGCAGCATTACAAAGAACTTGATGCACTTGATGCATACAGCATGCAAGAGCTGCAGACCTTCTACGTCCCTCCTCGCCGAAGAAGTGAGAAGGCGATCCTTTTCTATCGATCCACTGAGACTAAAGTAGAGAGAGGTATGGAACGATGCCGAACCTGCGCTCGACAGGCTTCAACCAATCCGTTTGCCCAGGTACTACGCAGAAGGACTGAAAACGCTATTGAGATGCTAAGGTGTACCCTTCAAGCAGACCGCTCGACAGGCCCAGTTCTACAACAATATTTGGGACGTTCTCGGGACTCAGGGAAAGATACGCAACGGGAGAATGGAGACGACTGGCCTTGGATAACTTCGGCAGAGAAGCGAATCCATTTCGAGATAGCGTTGATTTCGAACCAGAGCAAGATCCCACCGTGAGAATACCAAGCCCGTCATTCAAAGAATAGATTGACAAGCTAATAAGAGAAGCGGGTCAAAAGGTTCGGGATGACCATAGCCGTGAAATGGCCATTTACAAGAAAACCAGGATGCAGCGTATCATTCAACAGGCTATGGAAGGAGAAGACAACGATGCCCTTCACTCCCAGCCCGCTGTGCGCTCTTGTGGCAAGAAAAAAGCACGACGTAGAAGTAAAAGCAAGGTGAAGAACATAGACGGCATTCAAAAACAGCGAAGCGGATCCAAGAAGCCGCGCGAGCAAGAAAAAGTCAGCTGGAACCCGTCTTTTATGAAAAATATGGGTCGAGAGTACTCTTTCCCTCAAGGCAAGACAAGGAAAATATTCAACCTTGTCATTAAGCATCAAATGATGATGCTCCCGGAGTCTCGATACCCCAAACAGATGAACGAGGTCTATCACCCGGATTACTGCTCCTACCACCGAATAGTGGGACACTCTCTTGAAGACCGCTTCACCTTCAAAGACTGGGTTGAAGATCAGTATCAGTAAGACAGGTTTGCTCTATCCAACAGTTGGAGGGTAGCCCCGCCACAGAAGCATGAGCCGAGAGCAACTTACATTGCAAAGGAAAGTCTAGATCAGCATCGAGCTTGGAAACGAGCTCATACCTGCCATATGATAATATTCTCAAAGGAAGAAGAGCACGAGAATACAAAAGACCTCTCCCAGTGCTTCACAGATGAACATGAGAACAGGGTGATCTCATAATTTCCACCGGCGCCAAAAGAGCTGGAAGATGGGATAAACACCACAACAGACAACTTGAGAAAAATCAACTTGGGGACGGCAAACGATCCAAGGCCAACGTTCGTCAGTGAGCTGCTGTCTGAGAAACAGGTGGCCATGTTAAAGGACGTGCTTATGCAGTATAATGACTATTTGCATTGAACAATTCCAAGATGCCGGAATTAGATCCAGAGATAGCTGTGCATAAACCGGCAATATCGCCGGATGTCAAGCCAGTCATACAGGCACCAAGATGAATGCGGCTCGAGCTTGAGATGAGTATCAATGCTGAAGTCAAGAAGCTAATCGACTTCGGCTTCATCCAAGAAGTTCAATACCCTGACTGGATCGCCAATATCGTTCCGGTAATGAAGAAAAATGGGACAGTACGCATCTGCGTAGATTTTCTGGATCTCAACAAAGCTTGTCCGAAAGATGACTTCCCAGTACCTGTTACCGAGCAGATGATCGATAACACATACACCGATGAAGTCTTCTCCTTCATGGATGGATCCACAGGGTACAATCAAATCAAGATGCATCCTGAAGACCAAAAGCACACTCCTATTCGGACTCCGCTGGGCATATTCTGTTACAAAGTAATGCCCTTTGGTCAGAAAAATGCTAGCGCCACCTACCAGAGGGCCATGACAAAGATCATCGATGACCTTGTACATGAGATTGTCGAGTGTTATATCGATGACCTCGTGGTTAAAAGAAAATCATATGAGGAACACTTGGAGCATTTGAAAATAGTGTTCCAGCGTCTTCGGAAATAGAATCTGAAGATGAACCCTTTGAAATGCTCGTTTGGAGTTTCCTCAAGCAAATTCCTAAGATTCATCGTACGTGTAACACCCTAGTTCATTTACACCAATTCTATTTTGAGTATTTTTTTATTTATGTTATTTCTTGATTTACTGCATTTTGGGTGCGAATAGTGTATTCGACATCTGTATTTGCATCCGACCAGACCGGCTTGCTGGAAACCCATTTTTATTCCTGTTTATGATTTATCCCGGCTTGTAATGTGGATCCGTACACTTTCATTTTTTCATATATTGCATACTGGCATTTTATCCGGCATCTGCATTTTTTTAGTATAACAAATAAAGTCAAATAAAATATTTTAAAAATATCTAGCATGGCTTGCATCATACCCATAACACTGTGGTAGCATCCACGAATCTTGTTCTCGTCCCGTTCAGTGAAACGGATTTCTTTGGATGGCTACGCGCACGTACGTGCATCCGTTTTTGGGGGTATGTATTTTTTCGTTACCCGGATATCCAACTTTAATTTTGGTCGATATGTATATTTTTCGTATTTTAAAACTGAATTTTAGACCCGACCCGGGCATGTTTTGGACTATGTTTCTATTTACCAGAATATCAAATTTTATTTATATAATATTAATTTTATAAACTGATACAAATTAAAATTTAGTTAACTAATAAAAGATTTTTTAAATTTAAATCTAAACTAATTTCCTAACAAACTAATAACCCCTTTCTCTCTCTCATTTGCATATATATATATATATATATATATATATTATTTTTTCTTTTCTTATTTAATAGACAACCTCTTCTTCTTACTTCTTCTTCTTCTTTCTTCTTTCTTTTTCTTGATCTTGTTTCTTGATTCCAGTGATCACCGCCGGAGCCGTGCTCGTCGCTGATGATCCGAGTGATTCAGTGAACGTACCTTGCCTGTGTGATCACCCTTTTGCCTTGCCTGGACCCGTCCCGCGTGCCGCGTGTCCGTTGCGGTGATTTACCGACGTCGGACGTGCCGTGCGTATCCGTCACATGATTCGATCGAGGAAAATTTACCTTACTACATGCTATGTTACTATATTTACATCCATTTGAATAAATATAATATATATATTTAAAATTATGCATCTCATGTTATAGTTTTCTAGTTTTACGACGTCCGTTTGCATTCGTACAATTTATTTCGTATCTAGTGCATGCAAATATATCTTATTACATGCTAGACTATAATATATTGTACCCATTTGAATAATAATATCACATAATGTTTAGTTATGCATCCCACATTACCATTTTACAGTTTTACTGTCTTCGGACATCTGTATGCATCCATATTACTATTTACATATCTAGTCGCGTGCTAATTCATCTTGCTACATGCTATGTATCTTATTTTGCATCCATATGAATAAAAATATCACATGTTGATTGCACTGTACATCCATATTAAAGTTTTACCGTTTTCGATACCCGTTTGCATCCATACCATTTAAAATATATATCGTCGTAATATTTCTTATTATTATCATCTTTAATTAGTTTATAATCTGAATTTTATAATGTTATACAAAATATATTTGAAAATATTATAATTTACATATGAAACGTCGTTGCAAAGCGGATACGACAAATCTGAAATTTACTGTACACCTTACTTTATAAAATTCATTATAATCGTAGAAAAATTATTAGGATACGTTCTTTAGTTCGTTACGAATCTAACTCAGAATACTATAATTCTATGAAATATTTACTTGCAAAATAAATTGTTTAAATAACGTAAAATGCAAATGAAGATATCTCTAAACTGCTGTCCAGGAAAATTCCAGCAACAAACTTTGACTCGACCAAGGCGGACCTTCCCAACAAGGCAAAGGCGACATCAAGCGCGGACAGAAAAACACCCTACCTTTTGAAATCGCTTCCTAAGATGGCCCAGTCCTCCTGCAGAACAAGGCTCTTTCTTAGTTCCAACCACCTGGGATGCCTTATTAGCGTCATTTAATTTAGGTCATAATCCGCTCCTGGGTCGTCGCTCTGCTGCGTCTGGCCGTTCCCTCTATGTCCATTCAATCTGAATCTTGCTGCATGAATGCACTGAAAGACCAGGAATGCCCTTCAATTTCGAATGTTCATAACTTTTTGTAGGAACAACCTGAGATACATAAACTTATAAAAATGAAAACCTTATTGAATTATCTTTATTTTGGTATAATACACGTCCCTTTTAGAGAACGTTTGTTATTTTTAAGCTATTTTACAAATCAGGGTGACGCTGAATTTCTGAACGGAACTTTCTTGTGCATGGTTAATCAATACCACTTTTATAGTTATTAATCGGTTTGAATATGTTATCCATGTTAATATTATTATATCAATATCTATTTAATAAATAATAGTGCTTGTGTTTTAATATTCAGCAAATTTTACCGATTTACAGTTTTATAGTATCCGTCTGTATCCGTACGGTTTATTACATATCTAGTTGCACGCCGAGACCATATTATTTCATATTATTGTTGTTATATTGACACCTCATGCTTGATATTGTGCATCCTACTTAGTCATGATGTAACCCTGATCGATAATTGTGCATCCATGCTTTGATTTGTGCACCCATACATGCTACAGTTTGATTATGAGCACCCACTTGATACCTGATACACCACCACTTGACATGACTTGATACATGTACACTATCTAACATGACCTGATATATCACTACTTGACATGTTACCTGATCCTGTTCCTAATGCCGACAATCCTGACATGTTGTCCCGATGGACATATCCTGTTGTCCGTATAGAAAAACCTGTTCCTGCTTGATCCTGTGTTGGCATTAGCTCCAGATTATCAATACCTAACTTAATCACATAACTTGGGGGTATGGGGAAATCAATGATGAAACCTGACTTGTAACTTAACAGTTCGACGTTTATACTGATCAGTTTTGGGGGTTAGGCCAGTCCTGGAATGATTTTGCTGACATCATTCGTCTGTACATGTTTCCTGTTTGTGCTTAGCGGCACGTCTCGGATTCAGCCCCGAAAGTCTGGATCGTGGTCATGGGATACTATTGAGTTACATCGACGATTCATGAAATTGATTTCACAGACTTGAGAGTAGTTAACTCAGTAGCACAATTTAGTTTCACTGCTGCACTTCGCATATACTGTTACACTTCACTGTCCTATATCCCTGCTCACTTATTACATTCATGTACCTTTTTTATAATCCATGCCTGCATGACTTGTTACCCCCTGATTATATTATTATTGATGTTATGACGCACTGACGTCTGGATTTTGCATGGCCCAGATCCTCTACCTTTGTCGCAGGCTGATCAGGAGTACTTCCGCCGTTAGGCCGAGCAGTGATGATCCAGTTAGTATCCAGTTTAGTTATGTTTTACTTTCCAGATGTTTTTCTCTTTGGATTTATTGCTTCCGCATATTATTTCTTGACTTGTTTATTCTGGCATATGGACATGTACTAGATGGTTTATTTTATTTCTACTGTTCTTGATATCTTATAGACAGCCGTAATTTAACTGTGGAGGGATGTTTCCTAACCATAGGTAGCATGGTTGGCTCTGTCACGTGCCGATCTTAGCGCACTCTGGGAAGCGGGGCGTGACAAGGTTTGTTTGGTATCAGAAACATAGGATTTAGGTTATCGGGTTGATTCTTTTGTAGTTGGGTATTGAACCCAATACACGAAGCAGGAAACCCATAATTAGGAACATGTCCTGCCACATTGTTATCGTGATTCTTGATTCTTATCTTTCTCTTGACCCTTGTCGTGACGATATGCAAACAACTTTGCATCTCGTCTTGAAACCTTTTGGTTCTATTGTTTCTCTTTTCCTATTCCTTTGATTCTGATACTAGGATTTGGCGGCTTGAACGGAGTTATGTGATTGTACCCATGAACTGCAGCATGATTACAATGCGGTACTCTATTTAAGTAACTAGGAGTCCTGGTCTTGATTCATTTCTTTGTTCCATGGTAGTTTTATTACCTTGGTTCTCTTAGTGTCGTTGCTTACCAGTTCATGTTTTGCAGATTTCTCGGTGATCGATACCGGCAGCTATGTTGTTGTCTTGGGAATGGATTTTCTCGGCACTTTCCACACTCACATTGATTGTAGGGCAAAGAAAGTGATTTTCCAGATTTCCGGACATCCGGAGTTTGTTTTTGCTGGAGGAAGCAGTTCTGTCGGGCCAGTCGAGTTTAGGGCTAGGCCGAAAAACAGTGTTCTTTCGTCGATGGAAGTTGATAAGGAGGAAGCGCCAGCTGTAGTTCGAGAGTTCATGGACGCATTCGAGGCCATCTCGGGTTTACCGCCAAAACGAGATGTGGAGTTCGCGATCGATCTTGTTCCTGATGCAGCGCTAATCTCAAAGGCGTACTATCCAATGACACTAGTGGAGTTGGAAGAAATCAAGAAGCAGATTACCGAATTGCTAGAGAAGGGTTGGATTCGTAGCAGTAATTCATCTTGGGGAGCTCCAGTTCTTCTAGTTAAGAAGAAAGATGGCACAAGGAGGATGTGCATCGATTATCGAGAATTAAACCTGGTGACTGTTAAGAACAAGTACCCAATCCCTCGCATTGGTGAATTTTTCGAGCAGGTTAGTGGCGTGAGGGTATTCTCGAAGCTGGATTTGCGATCCGGATATCATCATGTCCGAGTTAAATCAGAGGATATTTGCAAGACTGCATTCCGAACTAGATATGGACATTACGAGTATTTAGTGATGCCATTCGGAGTCACGAATGCGCCGGCGATATTTATGGACTTGATGAACCGAATCCTTTCACCGTTCTTGGACCAGTTTATAGTGGTGTTCATCGATGATATTCTGGTCTATTCGAGAAGCCTAGAAGAGCATGCGGAACACTTGAAGATCGCACTGCAGACATTGAGGAAAGAAAGATTATATGCGAAGATGAGCAAGTGCGAGTTTTGACTTGAAGAAGTGAAGTTTTTGAGGCATGTCGTATCCGGAGATGGAATCGCCGTTGACCCCGAGAAGATTGCAGCAGTTCAAGATTGGCCGATTCCGAAAAACGTAGCAGAGATCAGAAGTTTTCTTGGACTTGCCGGATATTACAGAAGGTTCGTGGAGAATTTTTCCCGTTTGGCTGAGCCTTTGAACAAGCTTACGCGAAAGGAAGTACCGTTCGTATAAACGGAAAAGTGTGCGTCAGCTTTTGAGGCGTTGAAGCAAAGGTTGATAACCGCTCCTATTTTGACCGTACCAGACAGTTCTGGAGGATTGGTGATTCAC
Organism: Agapanthus africanus; assembly: GCA_030015575.1. Classification (NCBI taxonomy): domain Eukaryota; kingdom Viridiplantae; phylum Streptophyta; class Magnoliopsida; order Asparagales; family Amaryllidaceae; genus Agapanthus; species Agapanthus africanus. The sequence continues at coordinate 180,848,030 of JASDDO010000024.1, forward strand.
AGCGACGCATCTGGGAAATGTTTGGGATGTGTTTTGATGCAGCATGGGAAAGTTATAGCTTACGCATCGCGACATTTGAAGACCTATGAGAAGAATTACCCAACTCATGATTTGGAGCTAGCAGCTGTGATCTTGGTTTTGAAGATTTGGAGACACTACTTATTGGGCGAAAGGGTCAAAGTATTCACCGATCACAAAAAGCCTAAAGTAGGTGTTCACACAGAAAGAGCTTAACATGAGACAGCGTAGATGGTTGGAGCTGATGGCTGACTACGATCTTGATCTTAAGTACCATCCGAGGAAGTTAATGTTGTGCCGGATGCGCTTAGTCGGTTTCCAACTATTCGGACGTTGACTGCACAGATGGTGCTTATCGAAGACTTTCGGAGATTCGAGTTGGAGATCGTGCTACCGCATTCTTCAGGACAGTTGATGCATCTGCAAGTACAGTCATCATTGATCGAGAGTATTAAGGCAACACAGTCACAGGACCCAAGATTGCAGAAGTTTCTAGAACAAGTTGAAGCTGGACTTCGAACGGACTTGTTGATTCATGAAGATGGTTCGTTGCGATATGGTAGCCATTTGTGTGTGCCAAAAGGAGATATTCATGAAGAGCTTATGAAGGAGGGACACAGTTCCGCATATTCCGTACATCCAGGAGGTACGAAGATGTACCGTGATCTACGACAGCATTTTTTGTGGGAAGGCATGAAAAGGGAGATTGCTCGCTTTGTAGCAAATTGCTTGGTGTGTCAGCAAGTTAAGGCTAAACATCGCAGGGTTGCTAGTTTATTGCAATCACTTTTGATTGCTCAATGGAACTGGGAACACATAACCATGGACTTCGTGACAGCTTTACCGCGGAGTCCAAAAGGCAACAATGCAGTTTGGGTGATTGTTGATCGATTGACCAAGGTAGATCATTTCATACCATTTTGAGTTGGTCAGTCAACGGAAGCGTTAGTAGAACGGTACATGCAGGAGATTGTAAGATTGCATGGAGTACCTGTGAGCATCGTTTCCGATCGTGACACCTAATTCTTATCACACTTCTGGAGGAGTTACAGGAAAGTTTAGGGACGCGATTGAAGTTTAGCACAGCTTATCATCCTCAGACAGATGGCCAGTCGGAGAGAACGATCCAAACTCTTGAAGACATGTTGAGAGCTTGCATGTTGGACTTCAAGGGTTCTTGGGAGGATCATCTACACTTGGTGGAGTTTTCTTACAACAACAGCTTTCAGACGACTATTTAGATGTCTCCTTTCGAAGCATTGTATGGTAGCAAGTGTCGTTCACCTGTTTGTTAGGACGATGTTGGAGAACGAAGATTGTTGGGACCGGATTTGATCGTGCAAACAGTAGAAAAGGTTAATACTATCCGGAATCATATGAAGGCAGCACATGATCGGCAGAAGAGTTGGGCAGATATATCGAGAAGATCTCTAGAGTTCGCTGTTGGTGATCTTGTATTCTTGAAGATATCACCGACTAGAGGAGTGATTCGTTTTGGGAGTCGAGGCAAGCTTAGTCCTCGATTCGTGGGGCCTTTTGAGATTTTTGAGCGTGTTGGAGAAGTGGCTTATCGATTGGCGGTACCACAATCTTTGGCGAATGTTCAAGACGTGTTTCATATATCTCAACTCTGTAAGTATGTTCGAGATGAAACACACGTGCTGGATCATTCAGAGCTGACTGTAAGAGAGGATTTGACCTCTGAGGAACGACTGATGTCGATTGTTGATCGAAGAGAAAATGTCCCCAAGAACAAGGTTATCCCTCTCGTACTTGTTTCTTGGGGGAATCGCTCGCACGGAGAATCGACTTGGGAACGAGAAGACGAGATTCGACAGAAGTTTCCACACTTATTCTTGTAGCTTCTTAATTGTTTATCCTTTCCTGTTCCTGGAATTTCGAGGACAAAATTCTTTTTGTAGTTGGTTACAATATAACACCCTAGTTCATTTATAACAATTCTATTTTGAGTATTTCTTTATTTATGGTATTTTCTTGCTGCATTTTGGGTGCGAATAGTGTATTTAACATATGTATTTGCATCCGACCCGACCCACTTGCTGGAAACCCGTTTTGATTCCTGTTTATGATTTATCCCGGCTTGTTATGTGGATCCGTGCACTTTCATTTTTTCATATACTGCATACTCGTATTTTATCTGGCATCTACATTTTTTTAGTATAACAAATAAAGTCAAATAAAATATTTTAAAAATATCTAGCATGGCTTGCATCATACCCCTAACCCTGTGGTAGTATCTGCGCATCTTGTTCTCGTCCCGTTCAGTGAAACGGATTTGTTTGGATGGCTACGCGCACGTACGTGCATCCGTTCTTGGGGGTATGCATTTTTTCGTTACCCGGATATCTAACTTTAATTTTGGTCGACATGTATATTTTTCGTATTTTAAAACTGAATTTTAGACCCGACCCGGGCGTGTTTTGGACTACGTTTGTATTTAGCAGAATATCAAATTTTATTTATATAATATTAATTTTATAAACTGATACAAATTAAAATTTAGTTAACTAATAAAAGATTTTTTTAATTTAAATCTAAACTAATTTCCTAACAAACTAACAACCCCTTTCTCTCTCTCTCCTCTGCATATATATGCATATATATATATATATATATATATATATATATATATATATATATATATATATAATTTATTTTTTCTTTCCTTATTTAATACACAGCCTCTTCTTCTTACTTCATTCTTCTTTCTTTTTTTTGATCTTGTTTCTTGATTCCGGTGATCACCGCCGGAGCCGTGCTCGTCGCTGACAATCCGAGTGATCCAGTGAACGTACCTTGCCTGTGTGATCACCCTCTTGCCTTGTCTGGACCCGTCCCGCGTGCCGCGTGTGCGTTGCGATGATTTACCGGCGTCGTAAGTGCCGTGCGTATCCGTCGCGTGATTCGATCGAGGCAAGTTTATCTTGCTACATGCTATGTTACTATATTTACATCCATTTGAATAAATATAATACATGTATTTAAAATTATGCATCCCATGTTATAGTTTTACAATTTTACGACGTCCGTTTGCATCCGTACAATTTATTTCATATCAAGTGCATGCAAATTTATCTTGTTACATGCTAGACTATAATATATTATACCCATTTGAATAACAATATCACATAATGTTTAATTATGAATCCCACATTACCATTTTACAGTTTTACTATCTTCGGTCATCCGTATGCATCCATATCACTATTTACATATCTAGTCGCATTCTAATTCATCTTGCTATATACTATATATCTTATTTTGCATCCATATGAATAAAAATATCACATGTTGATTGCACTGTACATCCGTATTAAAGTTTTACCGTTTTCGGATACCCGTTTGCATCCATATCATTTAAAATATATATCGTCGTAATATTTCTTATTATTATCTTTAATTAGTTTATAATCTGCATTTTATAATATTATACAAAATATAGTTGAAAATATTATAGTTTACACATGAAACGTCGTTGCAAAGCGGATACGACAAATCTTACTGTACACCTTACCTTATAAAATTCATTATAAATCTTAGAAAAATTATTAGGATACGTTCTTTAGTTCGTTACGAAGATAACTCAGAATTCTATAACTCTATGAAATATTTACTTGCAAAATAAATTGTTTAAATAACGTAAAATGCAAATGAAGATATCTCTAAACTGCTGTCCAGGGAAATTCCAGCAGCAAACTTTCAATTTCGAATGTTCATAGCTTTTTTTAAGAACAACCTGAGATACTTAAACTTATAAAAATGAAAACCTTATTGAATTATCTTTGTTTTGGTATAATACACGTCCCTTTTGGAGAACGTTTGTTATTTTTAAGTTATTTTACAAATCAGGGTGACGCTGAATTTCTGAACGGAACTTTCTTGCATGGTTAATCAATATCACTTTTATAGTTATTAATCGGTTTGAATTTGTTATCCATGTTAATATTATTATGTCAATATCTATTTAATAAATAATAGTGCTTGTGTTTTAATATTCAGCAAATTTTATCGATTTACAGTTTTATAGTATCCGGCTGTATCCGTACGGTTTATTACATATCTAGTTGCACGCCGAGACCATATTATTTCATGTTATTGTTGTTATATTGACACCTCATGCTTGATATTGTGCATCCTACTTAGTCATGATGTAACCCTGATCGATAATTGTGCATCCATGCTTTGATTTGTGCACCCGTACATGCTACAGTTTGATTATAAGCACTCACTTGATACCTGATACACCACTACTTGACATGACTTGATACATGTACACTACCTGACATGACCTGATATATTACTACTTGACATGTTACCTGATCCTGTTCCTAATACCGACAATCCTGACATGTTGTCCCGATGGACATATCCTATTGTCTGTATAGACAAATATGTTCCTGCTTGATCCTGTGTTGGCATTAGCTCCAGATTATCAATAACTGACTTGATCACATAGCTTAGGGGTATGGGAAAATCAATGATGAAACCTGACTTGTAACTCAACAGTTCGACGCTTATACTGATCAGTTTTAGGGGCTAGGCCAGTCCCGGAATGATGTTGCTGACATCATTCGTCTGTACATGTTTCCTGTTTTTGCTTAGCGACACGTCTCAGATTCAGCCCCGAGAGTCTGGACCGTGGTCCCGGGTACGCACGAGATACTATTGAGTTACATCGACGATTCATCAAATTGATTTCACAGACTTGAGAGTAGTTAACCCAATACCACAATTTAGTTTCACCGTTGCACTTCACATATACTGTTACACTTCACTGTTCTATATCCCTGCTTACTTATTACATTCATGTACCTTTTTTATAATTCATGCATGCATGACTTGTTACCCCCTGATTATATTATTATTGATTTTATGACGCACTGACGTCTGGGTTTTGCATGGCCCAGATCCTCTACCTATGTCGCGGGCTGATCAGGAGTACTTCCGCCGTTAGGCCGAGCAGTGATGATCCAGTTAGTATCCAGTTTAGTTATATTTTACTTTCCAGATGTTTTGCTTTTTGGATTTATTGCTTCCGCATATTATTTCTTGACTCGTTTATTCTGGCATATGGATATGTACTAGATAATTTATATTATTTCTACTATTCTTGATATCTTATAGACAGCCATAATGTGACTGTGGAGGGATGTTTCCTAACCACAGGTAGCATGGTTGGCTCTGTCACGTGCCGATCTTAACACACTCTGGGAAGCGGGGCGTGACAGTATGACACTGGGGCATCGAAATAGACCCGTCAAAGATCAAGTCGATTTTGGAAGTGCCTTCGCCAAGAACTCTCAAGCAACTGCGGTCACTCCAAGGAAAGCTCGCGTATATCCGACGGTTCATAGCTAACTTTTCCGGCAAATGCCACCCATACAGTCATCTAATGAAGTAGGGGACCCCATTCGTTTGGGATCGTAAATGCCAAAAAGCACTGGACGAAATCAAGCAATATCTGCAGAACCCGCCGGTACTGACCGCTCCGGTCAAGGGAAAGCCCCTAATCTTGTACACAACAGCCCTTGAAAGTTCTTTAGGCGTGCTATGGGCACAGGAGAACGACCAGGGGAAGGAGAGAGCTCTCTACTATTTGAGTCGAGTTCCCTTAGGGGAAGAAAATAACTACCCCCCCATCAAAAAGCATTGCCTGGCACTGATCTCCGCGGTAACGAAGCTTCGACATTATGCATTGGCACATGAGGTCCAACTCATATCGAAGGTGGATCCTCTCAAGTATTTGATGTCAAGAGCCATGCTAACAGGAAGGCTTGCCAAATGGGCCCTCCTCTTGATGGAGTTCTCGATAGTATATCGACCCCTCAATGCAATAAAAGGCTAGGTCATCGCCGACTTTCTTTCTGAACATCCGATACCTGCCGACTCTCCCTTGAACTACGAGTTACCGGACGAACATGCATTTGACGCAATTGACGGGGAGAAAGAAGGGAATGATACCCGATGAGAACTCTACTTCGATGGAGCGACCTCCTTGAATAAGCGAAAGAAAAACACCCCAATGATTAAAGCCGGGGTGGGCCTTATCTTTGTGAATCCACAAGGAGGGATAATGCTTTTTGCCATTTCTTTAACAGAGCCGAGAACAAACAATGAGGCTGAGTTTGAAGCTTTGATAGCAGGTCTTGAGATTGCTGTTGACATGGGCATAAAAAACCTCCTCATATATGGAGACTCCTAGCTGGTCGTTAGCCAAGTAAATGGCGACTACCAGATGTGCAAACCAGAACTGATCAGGTATGGTGAAAGAGTGCAGCAACTGCTGATGCAAATCCCCTCCTACACCCTGGAAAGCATACCGCGTGCGGAAAATAGCAAGGCAGATGCATTAGCCAAGCTCGCTAAGGAACTGGTTGACAAAAACCTCGATGACGTAATGATCATTGTGCAAAGCCGCCGGATTCTCGCGCCAGTAGAGATATCTCTGAAGAAGTCTAAAGGAGAGGAAGCAACCGAACAAGCAGCCTTCCAATTAGAGGATGAAGAAAAGGCGAAGGATTGGAGAGAAGTCTTCATAGACTACTTCAAATCCCATCGAACGCCCGAAAACACATCATCAAGACATCAGCTCATGAAGGAAGCTCTGTCTTTCGCCTTCGTCAATGATACTCTGTATAAGAGATCATTCGACTCTTTGTGGCTAAGATGCTTGGGACCAGAAGAAGCGAGGAGGGTCGTCCAAGAAACTCACGACGGACTTTGCGGTTCCCATCAGGCTGGGCCCAAAATGAAGCTGAAGATCAAGAGAATGGGCTACTACTGGCCTATAATGATTCAGGACTGTCTTGAATATGCGAGGCGGTGTCATTCATGCCAAATTCACGGGGACTTCATCCACCAGCATCCAAATCCGCTACACCCAACGCTGGCTAGCTGGCCGTTCGAAATGTGGGGGACCGATATAATCGGGCCCATCGAACCAGCATCATCCAAGGGACATCGGTTCATACTAGCAACAACTGATTACTTCTCTAAGTGGGAAGAAGAAATACCGTTAAGAGAGGTGAAGACGGAGAACATCCTCCATTTCTTCAAAACACATGTCATCTACCGGTTCGGCACTCCGTGACGGATCATCTCAGATAATGGGCCAGCCTATAGAAGCCATAAAATCAGTCACTTCGCACAACAGCATAATATAGATTGGAGATATTCTTCGGTCTATAATCCCCGAGCTAATGGTTTAGCTGAGACTTTCAACAAGACCTTGACAAAGATCATAAAGAAAACGGTGTCCATAAATAAAAAGGACTGGCACGAGAGATTGGATGAAGCTCACTGGGCCTATCGGACTACGTTCAAGACGGCCACTAACACAACGCCGTTTCCGTTAGTATTCGGCACGGAAGCGGTACTTCCCTTGGAGATAGAGCTACCTTCTCTACGAGTGGCGGTTCGGTACAAATTGACGGATGAAGAAAATGCCCATCTTCGGCTTGAGGAGCTCGATGCCCTCGATGAAACTCTTCTCATGGCACAGCAAAACCTGGAAGCTTACAAAGCAAGGATGACACGCTCATACGAAAAACTGACTAGGCCGAGAACATTCCGCCAAGGCGAACTCGTGCTAGTCGTAAAAAGACCTATAATCCCCAACCGTGCCAAACGAGGGAAATTCGAGCCAAATTATGAGGGCCCGTACATTATAGACAAGGTCTACCAAGGCAGGCCTACTTGCTCATGGATATACATGGTGAAAGACCCTTCAGGCCAATAAACGGCCGGTTCCTTAAGAAATACTACGCTTGACAAGTTACGGCTCAGGTTAATGATGGATGACGACGCTCGTGTCCGCTCTCTATCTTCCTGAGTCCAAACTCTATAAGTTCTATCCAGCGAAACCTCGCCTCAAAATCCCCAACGGACCGTAACGTCCTTAAACTAGCTGTGGACCGAGATTTCCTTAAACAAACAAGGGACCGAGATGTCCTTAAACTAACAACGTCGCCTCTAACACGGCGATAGTGGAATGCAAGTCCACAAGTCCCAGCGGTTAGGAATGCAACTCAAATCCCACCGGCAAACAGATGGGTCACATGCGGCGAAACTATTCTCGAGAGTTTCATCGTGCAAAAAAAACGGTACGTCTACAAGCAAAATCGTCACAGATCAAAACCCAAAAGGGCTCCATGAGTAAAAATAGCAGGACTGCCGGCGAGTTCGTGAAAACCTGAAAGGGCGCAGACTCGTAAAAAAATTCATGCACACTTGCAAGGTCCTCTCAACCTTATAAGCATAAAATACCTGCGTGAGATCCTTACGACTCACAAGGGAGCAACACACTTAGAGATCCCCACGATCCCTAAGGAGAAATTACACTTACGTGATCCTCATGACTCGTAAGGAGAATCGCCTTTATGAGACCCTCACGGCTCATAGGATTCAAAGCCTTAAGATACAGGGAGCTGAACCTGTTCTTAAGCCATCACATTCCCCAAGTTGCCCTACAGGTAGTCCGATATCGACCCTTGTATACAGCCCACGGGCACAAATAAACGTTTTCCCCACCAAGTTCCACCAACGACGAGGAATGTCCTCATGTGGTGAACGACACTTGTAAGTCCTCTCGACTTATAAAGAGAAAATACTCTTGTAAGATCCTTACGACTTATAAGAGAACACACACTTAGGAATCCTCAAGACTCCTAAGGAGAAAACACACCTATGAGATCCTCACGACTCGTAGGGAGGAACACCTTTATGAAACCCTTACGGCTCATGAAGTCAAAAAGCCTTAGTTGACAGGATCCTAACCCTTTTTGCTAAGCCACCTTTGTTCGAATCGACAAAAGAAAATGATGATTCGCTCTTGGCAACATTCCATTGGTAGCGATGTTGATGCCCAAGATTGGTATCAAATTCCGGGCCCTTTTACGGGAAATGATGATTCGCACCTGGCAATATTCCAGTCGCAGCGATGCTGATGCCAAAATTGGTGTCAGATCTCAAGTTCCATACTCGCAATAAAATCAGCGAGTAAAAATGCATATGAAATAGCCGAAATGATAGGGCAACTCGCAACAAAAATCAACGAGTAAAATATATGCATATAAAAATAGCCGAAATGATTGGGCAACTCGCAATAAAAAGCAGCGAGTAAAGAAAAAGAAAAATAGCTGAAATGATTGTGCACTGCGAAAAAATAGCCGAAATAATTGGGCAATCGTGACTTTCGCGATATAAAAATCTGAAATGATAGAGCATCGCGGAAAGAAATAAAAAATGAAATGAAATTTCTGCCCTGCTGGTGAGATCATATTGACCCCTGTATACAATCCATGGGCACAAATGAAAACAGAACCACATTGTCCCACCAGGCTTCGTCAATGGAAACCTAGATCTTGATGGCTACACCTACAGCCTAGAAATCAACAATGACGTTCCTTCTCGTTCCAACCAAAAGCAGATACGACGTCAGCAAAATGGAGCCACGGCTGTAGGGTGTTTTTCGTCACCCCATTGAGATGGGAATACACGCGCGCTGGTCAGGTGCATTACAGATTCCCCTTGCCTAGGTAGGCTGGGGTTTATTGATTGCGAGGATCCAAATCTCCGGAAGCCGCGGACTAAGCTGTCGTTAATTACCCCTCGCCTTTGGAACGAGAGAACATCCGATTAACTGGTCAAACAGGTCATGCGAACTCAATGTGCAATGTACGTGTGTTGTGTTTTGATAGGAGGTTTTGGATATATAGGGGTCCCCGCAGAGTTTTTACGGGGGTCCCGCAACTCGGATAGCGGGCTAGGGGTCAAGGGGGCTAGCAACCCCTTTACGGGGTGAATGGCAGCGTCCCGTTAGAAAAATTTTCTAACGGGGGAGGTATTTTTAGTGTGGAGTGTGTGTGTGTGTGTATATATATATATATATATAAAGGGAAAGGGCATCCAAAGGATGCGTGGGAAAAAACGCCAGCGCTTTGAGCACAAGGGCGCTGGCGCCTCACGTGCTAGGCACGTGGGCGCTCGGGCGCTAGCGCTTAAAGCGCTGGCGCTTTTTCCAACGCATCCTTTGGATGCCCTTTCCCTTTATATACACACACACACACATACTCCACACTAAAAATACCTCCCCCATTAGAAAAAATTTCTAACGGAGCGCTGCCCCGCACCCTGTAAGGGGGCTGCTTGCCCCCTTGACCCCCAGCCCGCTATCCGGGTTGCGGGACCCCCGTAAAAACTGTAAGTCCACGGTAGCGCCCCGGCCGTCTAACAGACGCTAAATGCGGAACAAAAACTTTTACAACTGGCGCTATCGTATACTATGACCCGGATCTGCCATTAAAGCTAAACTAACAAACTACAAAGTGGGTAAAAATGTCATACCGAACGATCCGAGTCCTTCGGTCTTCAAACATCATCCCACGCTTTGTTGCGGCTGCTCCGATCTCCTGAATCTCCAGTCTTCTCGTCCAGGTAGCACCACGTCGACAGATCTTTAAACGGGCTCCCGCCTCTGAACCGAGGCAACTCGATCATCAAGTTTGCCAAAAGAGATGACCAAGATTGATGTAGAGAATGAGTAGAACACTTCGTCTCGTTACGTCCAAAGCTATGGACGAACGGTTAATGAAGTTGCCTTTTGGATCGGGTGAAAATGAGAAGTGAGCAATCTTAATTTCATGAAGCAAAACCCCTAATCTTTTTTTTCAAATGAACAACCTTCACCTCTAGCAAGAAGGGCCGGCTACTATAAAAGGAGGAGGGAGGTGAGTGTAGGAGTGGGGAGGGTGACCATAACAATAATGAGAAGAATGAGTCATTTAGACACCTTGCATTATCATTAATGCACTAATGAATCATTTAACCTAGTCATGCTATCATTAAGTGAACAATTAATGCAACCAATGAATTAACAACACCTCATCATCCTAGTCACCATCTAGAAGCTTCTAGAACCACGACTCACCCTCATGACTCACCCTAGTGACGAAAAGATAAATCCGTATTAAACCAAATGTTTAATACGGCCGATAGAAAACTGGAAACTGGAAACTTCCAAAAGCGATCCCGAAACGGATTTCAGGATAACCCCGTAACAGTATAAACATACCAGCATTTGTATTACGACCGAATACAAATGCAACTGAGACAAAAATATTATATCTACACAGTATAATACTCGGATCCGGTTTAAACTAAAGCCCACCAATATTATATCTACACACACACACATACTCCACACTAAAAATACCTCCCCCGTTAGAAAAAATTTCTAACGGGGCGCTGCCCCGCACCCTGTAAGGGGGCTGCTAGCCCCCTTGACCCCCAGCCCGCTATCCGGGTTGCAGGCCCCCCGTAAAAACTCTGCGGGGCCCCCGATATATCCAAAACCCCCTTTCAAAAACACAACACACGTACACTGCACATTGAGTTCGCACGACTTGTTTGACCCGTTTATCGGAGGTTCTCTCGTTCTAAAGGCGAGGGATAATTAACGGCAGCTTAGTCCACAGCTGCCGGAGATTTGGATCCTCGCAATCAATAAACCCCAGCCTATTCTAGGCAGGGGGAATCTGCAATGCGCCTGACCAGCGCGCGCGTATTCCCATCTCAATGGGGTGACGAAAAACACCCTACAGATTCTGGCACGCCCGGTGGGACTTTAAAAGTAGTCTCACCGGCAGGACTTGGGAGAAATAGGGGTCGTTTACGGCCGTGGATTGTATACGGTTTTACAGGATGTATGATCTAGACCGTAGGGCTGGTGTGCTCAATTTGCTTGCGACTTGGAGCATTCACGCATAGTATTTCTTGAGATATCAGTCATTGATTGGTGGTATGGGCCTTTCTCCCCTGGCACTTATTAGTTGGTAGGATCCTCCGTCGAACACTTTCTCGATGACGTATGGTCCTTCCCTGTTTGGCTCGAATTTTACCTTGGCATGTCGATTGGGGATGATCGGTCTTTTGAGGACCAACACCAATTCTCCTTTTTTTGAATGTAGGGAGACGAGTCATCTTGTCATAGGCCCGTCATATTTGGGCTCGATACAGCTCCAGATTTTGTTGTACTGCAAGCCTCTTTTCTTCGAGGGCGTCGAGCTCTTCAAGCCGAAGGAGCGCGTTTTCCTCCTCCGTCAACTCGTGCTAAACGGCCATTCTTAAGCTTAGAACTTTGACTTCGAGGGGGAGGACCGCCTCCACCCCGAATCGCAATGAGTATGGAGTGAACTGAGTTGGAGTACGGTGCATGGTATGATATGCCCACAACGCCTCGTGAAGTTTGAGATTCCAGTCTCTCTTGTTGGCTAAAGCATTTTTCCTCAGGAGCTTACATAGAGTCTTATTGAAGGCTTCGGATAGCCCATTGGCTCTTGGGTTATAGATGGAGGAATATCTCCAGTCTATCTTGTGCTGAATAGCGAACCTTGAGATTTTGAAGCTCTTGAAAGAAGGCCCGTTGTCAGAAATGATTCTTCTTGGCGTCCCAAAGCGGTATAGAATATTATGCTGGAAGAATGTCAGAATATCTTCTGTCTTGACTTCTTTTAGCGGGACAGCTTCAGCCCATCTGGAGAAATAGTCTGTTGCAGCCAGTATAAACCGGTGGCCTTTGGATGACGGAGGATCAATTGGACCAACTATGTCGGTGCCCTAAACTTCGAAGGGCCATGACGCCACCGTAGGATGCAACGGATTGGGATGCTTGTGAATGAAATCACCATGGATTTGGCAGAGATGGCATTTCTTTGCATGCTTTTCGCAATCCCTTATCATGGTAGGCCAGTAATATCCAAGCCGTTTGATCTGAAGCCGTATCTTGGGGCCAGATTGGTGAGCACCGCAAACGCCCGTGTGAACTTCTTTCATGACCTTTTAGGCTTCAGCCAATGACAGACACCTGAGCCAGAGTTGGTCATATGACCTGCGGTATAGTGTGTCATTTACAAACACATATCGGAAAGCTCTCTTCTTCAGCTGAATCCTTGCAGATTTTCCTTCGGGCAGCTTGTCGTATCGGAGGTACTCTATGAAGGGTTCTCTCCAATCGGGCTCGTCTTGAATGATCGAAGCTTCTTCGGTAGGACTGCTGTTCTGTTCCGCGCTTTCCTCTTCTCATAGAGAGACTGGGGGTAGAATTTGCCGGCTCCTGACTATGATCTGAATTTAGTCCATGTCAGGATCAGCCAGCTCCTTGGCTAAGTGAGCGTGTACATCAGCCTTTCTATTCAACGCTCTAGAGACTCTCATTAGTTCAATATGAGTGAACCGTTTCATGAGTTCCACCACTCGGCTTCTGTACTGAGCTAACTCGGGTTTGTATATCTTATGGTCACCGCTTACTTGGTTGACGACAAGCTGGGAGTCACAGTAAACCCGTAGCCGAAGGATTTCCATTTCTATGGCGAGCTCCAGACCAGCTATCAGAGCTTCATACTCAGCTTCATTGTTTGTTCGAGACTTGGTGAGAGCAAAAGAACGCCGTAGGGTTCCCATCGATGGCGTGATGAACACCAATCCTATCCCTACTTTTATCTCCGGGACGCTTGATTTAATAGAGGTCCTTATTGATGAGACCCCATCGAAGTAGAGCTCCCAACATAGCTCGCTATCCTCGAGGTGCAATATTTGTTCATCGGGTAACTCGCAATTGAGCGGTGACCCTTCTGGTATGGGATGAGCAGCGAGAAATTCCGCAAGAGCTTTCCCTTTTACTGCTTTCCGAGGAGTATAAACTATGTCAAACTCAAGTAGCATGACAGCCCATCTCGACATTCTACCGGCTAGGCATGCTTTGGTCATTAAGTGTTTATGTAGGTCGACCCTAGAGATCAGCATAACCCGATGAGCGAGCAGATAGTGCCTCAGTTTCTTCACAGTGAACATCAGAGCCAGGCATTGCTTTTCAATCGAGGAATAGTTGTGTTCCTCCCCGAATAAAGTTCGACTAAGGTAGTAGAGGGCATTCTCTTTTCCCTCCTCGTTGTTCTGGGTAAGGAGCGCACCGAGTGACTCATCCAGCGTGGCAGTGTAGAGAATCAGCGGTTTATTTGGAATGGGAGCGGCCAGCACTGGAGGGTGCAACAAGTACTGTTTGATGCTTTCGAACGCTTCTTGACATTCGGCATCCCAGACAAAAGGATCTCCTTTCTTCATGAGCTTTGAAAAAGGCCTACATCTCCCCGATAAATTTGAGATAAACCTTCGTATATAGGCAAGCTTGCCTTGAAAAGATCTTAGCTGTGTCAGACTCTTCGGAGGGGGCATCTCCATGATGGCCTTTATCTTGGATGGGTCAACTTCAATCCCTCGATGTCGGACTATGAAGCCCAAGAATTTTTCCGATGACACGCCAAAAGCTTACTTCAGAGGATTCATTTTCAGGTCGTACTCTCTCTGCCTGGTGAGAACGGTCCTAAGATCTTGGACGTGATCGGCCTTGGCTTTAGTCTTGACGACCAGATCATTAACATAGCATTTGACGAATTTATGGATTAGGTCATCAAAGATATTGGTCATTGCCCTTTGATATGTAGCACCTGCGTTCTTCAGTTCGAACGACATCACTTTATAGCAGTATATTCCGATCGGGGTTCGAAATGCTGTGTGTTTCTTATCCTCAGGCGACATCTTGATCTGATTATATCCATACGAGCCATCCATAAAGGTGAACAGTTCGTAATTTGAGGTGTCATCGACCATCATTTCCATGACCGGTAGCGGGAAGTCGTCTTTAGGACATGCCTTGTTGAGGTCCCTGAAATCGACACAAACTCGGATCTGCCCATTTTTCTTCTTCATTGGGACTATGCATGCGATCCAGTCCACATATTTCTCTTCCCTGATGAAGCCGGCATCGATGAGCTTCTTGGTTTCCTCGATGACTCTTTCTTCTAGTTCCCTTCTCATTCTTCGAGGAGCTTGTTTGACTGGCTTAGCATCAGGAGATATAGCCAGTTTATGCACGGCCACTTCAGGGGATAGGCCAGGCATTTCTTTATACGTCCACACGAAGCAGTCGACGAACTCGTGCAGCAGGGCGATTATCTGCGCTTTCATTTCCTCTGATAAGAGTGAGCTGATAGGTCGGCCTTGGATTATCGGGCATTCCTAAGTCAATCTCGTCTAGCTCGTCGAAGGTTGCTTGTCCGCCATCTTCAAGCTCTTGAGGAGCTTCTTCTGGCTCGGCTATCTCGTCATCATCATTTGATCTTTCGCTAGCTTCACCAACATGGATCATGTAGCACGCTTTGGAATTAGGTTAAATGAATCCTATGCCCCGTCTGTCTGGAATTCGTCCATCGATGAGTGCTCGGATCTGGGGCGGATGCCATAGCCCTTCATAAAAATTTGTTTCGCACTCTGTTTGATATAACCGGCATCCGCACTTTTTTAAATATTCCCACATCTCGGGTGCATAGTATCTGGGATTGAGGACGGCTCTTATGCCTCTCTCATAGGGAAGGCACGCGACTGACAAATCGTTCGGATGCACCACAGGATTTGACCCATAGAACAGGATGCCTTTCTGTCCATTTTTCCTTCCGGGAACTTAGAAAGTTTTCAGCTGGTCTACGGTGGAGACTGACAAGGCATCGAGCTCTTTGCACATCTGCTCCGGCACCTTTGTGACAGCTAGGGGCCGTTCTGCAATTTCGAAGGTCTCTCGTAGTTTTGTTTGTTGCATAGGGGTCCAATCTGCACAGCTGTTGCACGGCAGGTCCTCTTCCTCCGACTCTTCAGTGTCGCTGCCAAGATGAAGGCGGACTTTGCTGCTAAATGCGGCTTCAGTAACAGATTCGTCCGTATCACTACCGAAACGAGGGCGGGTTTTACGGAAGAATGAACTTCTAGCGTCGGACTCATCAGTGTCGCTACCGAAACGCGGGCGCACTTGGGCGCTTTTGCTTTTGAAAGTGACAGCCGGCTCAGATTTTCTTTTGAGTCTTGGGGCCGTTCTATCCTCAGTCAGTTGTGGCTTAGCATTTTGGCGGTTTATGAAGTACCGTGAATCTTCATATCGTACTTCATGCACACCGAACGGCTGGATGTCTCCGTCAATGCGTCTTTCTTCGCCATTTTTAGTATACTTCATGCATTGATGGAGAGTTAACGGAACGATGCTGTAATCGTGGAGCCACAGCCGTCCCAAGAGAATTTTATAAGATGTGTCAGCGTCGATCACGTATATCTTGGCTTCAGTTTGCAGATCCCCAAATTTTATTGGCAAAGTTATAGACCCCAGAACTTGCTGGAAGTTTTGATTGAAGCCTTGAATAACAATCCTGTCCCTTGATAGGTGTCGGACGTACATGGACAAACTCTTCAGAGTTCGCAAGTTCATGATGTTCACTGAGGACCCTGGATCAATCAATATGCGATTAATCTGGTCTCCGTCGCTGTACCCTGTCACGTAAAGCGGCTGATTATGCTTAGCTGTTCCTAGTAGCAAGTCTTCGTCCCTAAACGTGACTGCGGCGGCATGCAAAGCGTACTGGGTTTCTTTCATATTAATTTCCGCAAAGCGAGCCTGATACCGCTCATGGTTTTGTAGAGCATGAATGAGAACATCTCTAAGCTCCTTAGATAGAACCAAGGCATCGTAGATGCTAAGGAGAGACAGAAGCTTTCGGAGATGAGCCAAGACATTGTAGTCCACTGAGGAAGGACTTGAGTTTTCATTAGCCGCCTCTCTGCCATCTTCCTCATTAGCCACCCGTCTTTCCTTTCCTTTTGGGGCATTTCCCTGATTTGGCGGTAAAGCCCTGCCGCTTCTGAGCTGGATTTGGTTGGCCTTAGTGGCGAGCTCTTCGTCCTTCTCGGGAAAACATAGCTCTTCCTCAGAGTCGCTGCCCAGATGGATGGCGTAGCAGGTTACTATAGGTATCTCTTCATTAGAGTCTTCTTCTAACTCATCCAGAATCTCAGCCGCTTCTACAAGGAAGAACTCTTTCGATTGAACTAGAGTTCTTTCCTTCTGTTCATAGTCTTCGAGGGAATCAATATATTTTTAAATGGTCGATCTCCCTGCAGACTCTTTTTCGCGTCGAGCTGCACTTCTCTTCTTCTTGATCTTTTTGGATTTTGAGCCTGATGGAGCCGAATTGGCAGCTGGTACGGCAGGCTTCTTCTACACTTCCTATTCCGTTCTGGGATCTTTCCGAAGTAGCTTTAGCATCTTCTTCGTCTTGTTAGATACGTACTTACTCCAAGGATGTTGCGGTGAGTCGGTTTCATTTCTCAGGGCAGCGGGTTCGGCTGTCTGCTCCTAGAAGACTTCAGCTTCTGTCTGTATAAAGTTGGTGGTTGCAACTTGATTGTTCACCAACACACTTTTGGACAACTCGATCTCTCCAGCCTTGTACTGCTTCTCGACCCAATCTTTGAAGATATAGCAATACTCGATCGCATGGCTCACTACTCGGTGGTACGTGCAATACAGAGGATTTTCGGTCATTTTTGCTTCTTGAGGTCTTTTCGACTCTGGCAATTGTAGACCGTTGTTCAGGACGTCTTTGAATATTTTATGGATTTTGTCCCTTCTGAAGGAATAGACCTTATCTAACTTCTCTTTGAGTGGAGATTCTCCTCCCTCTCCGAACACTGGCTTCCGAGGCTGGTTAGCACTAGGCCCGCTCATCCTTTGCTTATTTCGGTTAGCCGAAGTGTTAAAAGATTTAGAATCGTCGGAATTCCCGCCTTTGCGATTATCATCCTTTCGGTTTCTCCAGGACCTATTGTTATTTTGGGAATCCGAAGAGGGCTCCTGCTTTGAGCGCTCCAGCATCTGAACTTTCCTAGTCAGCTCTTGGAATGTTTTGAGACCCGCGGTGTATAGAAACGGGGCCATCCAATTGTTGAGATTTCCGACGAGGAGACTGACAGATTAGTCCTGCACTATCGGCGGTTCACATTTAACGGAGAGATTGCGCCATCGGGTTATAAAATCCATGTTGCTTTCATTGTTCTTTGGCTTGGTCCTTACGAGCTCGGCAATGGTGATCTTAGCGCTGACGCTCATGAACCTCTGCCGAAACAAAAACTCAATTTGGACGAAAATTGTGACGGAGCCATCCGGTATGCCCGCGTACCAGTCGAAAGCAATGTCGGACAAGCTATTAACGAACTGACAGAGGAGAAGCGCGCCATTGCCCCCAGTATTCCCGCATGATGTTTTGAAGTGGGCGATGTGCTGATTCGCATTTCCTGTCCCGTCAAATCTTCCGAATTTAGGGATGACATAGCCGCTGGGAAATTCTACCAGATCATACTGAGCAGGATATGGTCTCCCGCTACTGCAAACATCTTTTTGCACTTCGGCTTCAGCTACCAATGTTTTGACTTTGTTGGCAACCAAATCCATGATTTGATCTTGAGTTAGTGGGCTACTGTCATCGGTAGCCAAGACATTCCCTGGGATAGGATGCGACTGATTTTCATGCGGTCTGCCCACTTTTGGATTTGAGGGAATAGGCATCGGCTGTCTTGGGATACTGTTTACCGGTTCATGAGCAGAGCCCTGCGCCTGATTGGGCGGCTGAGAGGCAAGTTGAGCCGTAAGCCGTAAGAAGACATTTGTCAAGTCGTCAATCTTTGAGTAGAGCTTGGCCATCTCCTTGTCTTTGCTTCTGAGCTGTTTTCGGAGCTCTTGGAGAAGTTGCAGCTCTGCGGTCATAGGATAGAAATTTAGCTCGTTTTTGCTTTTCGAGCCCGACTCCTCATGAACTGAGGGCTCTTTCTGCTTATCAGCCTCACTGGGAGGATTTTCATCACCCTCCGAAGGATGCTGGTTTTGAGAAGTGAAAGCTATATTCACACCAGGTTGGATTTGAGATGTGGTGGCCCCATCCTTGCTTTTGCAGCGAAGGTTGTCGCTGGGACGCGTGCCCACCATGTAGACGGTGTGGATAACACATTCAGCCATCCTTTCATCACTGGCAGCTGGTTTCACAGAGCGGTCTGGGCTTTGGAAATTCACAAATTTTAACATGGCCGGAGCCCTAGCCCTTTTGTTGGCTCTGTATCTGAGCCGCTTCTGCCTCAGCTTCTCTGCCTTGAGCACTTGGCAGGCTTCGGCTCTTCGGGGAACCGCCATAGGCCGAGTGATGGGGAGGCTTGAGAAGACATCCGCCCGTATGTCTTTCGAAGGCATCGCTTGGGCTTTCCCGTGACGTATGGCAACCTCTTTTGTTCTGACGGCTTTGTCCCCAGCTGGGGCCATGGAAAGCCGTTCAGACACCGATTTGCCTTTGGGTTGGGGCGCCTTCGAGACCACCGCATTTGGCCTCATGCCTTTCGAGGCCGGTATGTCGGTTACCGGAGCTTGAGGTGCAGGGATGGCATTAGCCGAGACAAACAGAATAGACCCAAATTGTAGCAGCGGTTCTTCCCATTGTCATCCGAGACATGCCCAGAGGACCGTCCTGGAGTCCATCTTCATCGTGTATGAGATGGGAGCTGAGTTCATCTTTAGAGACATCATTGAGAAGTGATTGCTTGAAAACCTGTATGAAAGAGCATTATTTTAGTATAAATATAGTTATGTATATTGAATGAGTTCATATGAACGTTTAATCCAAAATATGGGGGGAGAGATTGGTCCCACCGGGCGTGTTAGAATCTGTAGGGTGTTTTTCTTCACCCCATTGAGATGGGAATACGCGCGCTCTTGTCAGGCACAGTACAGATTCCCCCTACCTACGGTAGGCATGGGTTTATTGATTGTGGGGTTCCAAATCTCCGGCAGCCGCGGACTAAGCTGCCGTTAATTACCCCTCGCATTTGGACCGAGAGAACCTCCGATTGACGGGTTAAACTGGTCATGCGAACTCAATGTGCAGTGTTGTGTTTTGAAGGGGTTTTGGATATATCGGGGGACCGCAGAGTTTTTATGGGGTGGGGGTCAAGGGGGCTAGCAGCCCCCTTACGGGGTGCGGGCCCAGTTAGAAATTTTTTCTAACGGGGGAGGTATTTTTAGTGTGGAGTGTGTGTGTGTGTGTAAGGGAAAAGGGCATCCAAAGGATGCGTGGGAGAAAGAGCTCGGGCGCTAGCGCTTTGAGCGCTAGGGCGCTAGCACCCTACGTGCCAGGCATATGGGCGCTCGGGCGCTAGCGCCCCACGTGCCAGGCACGTGGGCGTTCGGGTGCTAGCGCCCTACGTGCCAGGCACGTGGGCGCTCGGACGCTAGCGCTTGTGGCGCTAGCGCTTTGAGCGCAAGGGTGCTAGCGCTTTGGGCGCTAGCGCCCCACGTGCCAGGCACGTGGGCGCTCGGGCGCTAGCGCTTTGGGCACTAGCGCTCTGAGCGCAAAAGCACTAGCGCTTTGAGCGCAAGGGCGCTAGCGCTTTGGGAGGCAAAAGGGACTTAGTCCCTGCAATGGGAGTTGTACTTTCAGAAAAGAACACTTATTATTTTTTTTTTGTGTGTGTGTGTGTGTGTGTTTGAAGAGTTAAACTCCTAGGATATTTTGAAGCTGATGAAGGGGCTTCTCCCCTTGAGCCCTAGATCTTTCCCAAAGTGGGGTTTCTGGAGATGGGTCTCCTTCTTCTTCCTGTCGTTTGGCCGGATCTTGGAGAAAGGGAGTGAGATTTAAAAATCTCCCCTTTTTGAGATCTAATGGAAGATCCAAGCTCCCATTTGTGGGTTTTGTGGTGAAAAATATTTAGTTTTGGAAAAAGAAGAGTAAAACTCTTGATTTAATTCAAAAGAAAGAAAAAGGTTTTAGAATCTTGAAGAAGGAGAAAGAGACACAGGCCCTAATTTTTTAGAATGAAAAGTTTTTTTTATATTTTCATCATGTTGCTTTATATAGGCTTACACATTTACATATAGCCCCTTGGGCTTTACAAAATGGCATTTTTCCCATCTCATGGCTCATTTGCCATTTCTTTTTGCACATAAACCATGGGCTTTACAAAAATTTGGCTTTATGCCCATTCATGTATAAAAAATTACATCAAAATATTTTATTACATGATTTTTTATTTCAGCATGGGAGAGGCCGGCCGCTTCATGTTCGGGCTCAACTCAGGCATGAGCCCACTTGATCTAGGCTTGGCCCACTTGGCTTGGAGTTGACCTTGACTTTGACTTGGTCAACCGGGATGCAAATTTTGACCCCAAAAACGGCAAAGTCCCCTAGTTCCAAATCTCGACGGTTCATGGACAACCTAGAGACTACCTTGGAGTCATGGCAGAGTCCCTAGTTCTATGTCTCGACGGCAGCATCCACAGCCTAGAGATCAACAACAACGTTCTTTCTCCCTCCAGCAGGATACAGACGCGACATCAACAAACGGAGCCTTGGCAAAGTCCCATAGTTACAAATCTCGACGGTTCACAGATAACCAAGAGACAACCTCGACATTCGTTGAAATATTGCAGACACAATGTCAACAAGCAAAGCAAAGGAAGATCCCTAGCTTCAGGGTCTTGACGACAACTCAAATGGACCTGAAAGACTATCAGAGATCATCCCACTCCAGCGAGGAGCGGTCATGACTCATCGGGGCTCCCAAACTGAGCCTAACCTCAAGTAAAAAGCAACATGGAATATCCCTAACGCTTGCTCTTTCGACGGTAATATTACCCGGAAGATTACTGAAGATATCTTGTCCAGCTCCCGAAGGGATCAGAGACACGAAAGTCGCAGGGCTACTCGAACAGCAAGATTGCGTATCGAGGAACACACAGGCCAACGCAACGGTACGACGGGTACAAAACCCTAGTACCACAGTCCCTAATGGACTTCTATTAGCAGGAGTTAACTGTGATGTTAGGACATCCTTGCTAGAACTTCTCGATTCGTCTCGACTCTGTTTCCCCCAATCAGAGCAAGGCTCTGTTTGAATTTCAAAAAAATTCAAATTTTGAAGCAACGCTTCAAATTCCGTGCGCTGCGCGCAACGCGCCACGGGTCAGAAGCTGATACGTCAGCGCAGCGCCTAAGGCAGTGCGCCAAATCAGAGAAAGGCTCTATTAAAAAACAAAATTAAAGGAAGCAGAGCTTCAGTTGCTTTTGCGCAAGAGCGGCGCTGCGCGACACGTGTCAGCGCAGTTGCTTCTGCGCAAGCGCTGCGGTGCGCGACATGTGTCAGCGCAGCTGTGCAAGCGCAGCTGCGCTGCGCTGTGCGCAGCGCGACAAGTGTCAGCGCAGTTGCGCTGCACTGTGCGCTGCGTGACACGTGTCAAACGATGGTGCATCTACGCCAAAAAGAATTAAAATTCTAATAAGATCTTTCTGTTCTTGTTAAAACAAGAAGATTGTCTTCTGTAAAACAGAAGCCCTTGGATCAAAGATCCAACGGTGGGGAAAATTCCCCAAATCACTCAGAGAAAGATCTCTTTAACAAATTTATGGGCACTATATAAAGGCCCCTAGACCCCAATTCAAAAGAGATCAACATCAAGAACTTCAGAAAAACAGCAAAAAAGAGAAAGCTCTGAAGAACTTCGAAGAACTCAAGAAAAAGGTAAAAACCTTTATGAAAAGAAGAAGAATTTCTTCTGAATAGGTCATTGATCTAAGAACAAGATCAATGATCTTCAATAAAAAGAAAAATAAATAATAACAGTGCCTTGTACTTTTTTATGAACCACTGGTTCTTTGAAAACAAGAAAAACTTGTTTTCTTCTATCTAAAATTGATCAAAATATAAAACAGTGCCTTGCACTTACAAATCTGCACTGTTGCGCTCCTGGGTTGGCGCAAGCCACCAGAGAGCGCCACGTGTCAGCACCAGAATAACTTGCGCTATGCGCTTTTAAAATAGAGCATTGCTCTCTGAAATTGGCGCAACTCACCAGAGCACGCCACGTGACGGCCTCAGAACAAACTGCGCTATGCGCTTCTAAAATAGAGCATTGCTCTCTAAAATTGGCGCAACTCACCAGAGCGCGCCACGTGTCAGCTCCAGAATCATTTGCGCCATGTGCTTTTAAAATAGAGCATTGCTCTCTGAAATTGGCACAACTCGCCAGAGCGCGTTACGTGTCAGCAGCGCAACAGCGCAGCGCACTGACACAGCGCACTGCGCTAACTGCGCTTGCGCTCACCAGAGCGTGACACGTGTCACCTCTACATGCGCTTGCGCTCATCAATTGGCGCAGAGCGCCTGACAGGCCACGTGGCATTCTGTCACAATAATTGATGCCCTGCATCATTAAATAGAAGGGCTGAGCCCAATTAAAAATAGGCCTAGTAAATGCTATGCATTATTTTTAAAAAGGGCAGAGCCCAAACAAAAGCATATGCAATGCATCATTCATTTTTTTAAAAAATGGGGGGCAGAGCCCAGATAAGGGACTGTCAGACCAGAACAAATGTTGTGCATCATTTAAAAGGGGTAGAGACCAAATAAAGGTCTAACAGAGACCAAGATTAATGCTATGCATTATTGAACATGGGCAAAGCCCTACCACAGGCCTAATAGGCCAAAAATCAAGAAAAAACGTTGAATATTCTCAACTGGACTTAGCCAATCATGGCCGTAAGTCCTCAAACTAAATTGACTGAGCAAGACTGCTCTCCTAAATCAATTTACATCCGGTTCGAGGGTACACCTCCGAACTCCTCTGACCCCTATCGTTGTCATCCTTCAACGACGTCAGAGAGGCGACGGGTCCCGACGACCACACATCAACACGGACTGTGGGGCCCTTTAACCCACGGACTTATGCGTCCTTAAACTAACGGACTAATGCGTCTTTAAACACAACCATATGGACCGCCACGTCCCTAAACTGGAATATGGACCACCATGTCCCTAAACTGGAGATGGACCACCATGTCCCTAAACTGGCAATGGACCACTATGTCTCTAAACTGGAACAATAGAGCTTCCAAATGCTCTTTCGTCGGATCTAAAAGATCCCGTTAATTCGATCTTAGTCTCAAATAGGACAACGTATCCTTAACGAACGTTTAAGTTGATCTTAGCCTCAATATGGTTAACGTATCCTTAAACTAAAACCCCAAACCCAAATCTAAGTAAATACGGATTTGGACTAATCCACGTCCTACGGGCGATGGCATAACTTAGTCTCCGTATACTGTAGGGTTACTAGGCACACTGACAAAGCTCTACAAGGCATCGACCATGCCAAAATTAAAATTTTATGTGCCGAATAACACTAAGCAAGATCGTATACTAGAGTTTAGGCGAAACAATTAGCAAGTAAACAACTTTACTCTAAAGGAAATACGAAATACAACCTTTGTAGATCGGTCCTCCACTTCTAAAGCTCCTTGATGAAGTCCCTTCGCTGCGATCAAGCTTCTCCCGGACTCTTGCATGGCTTCACGACGCGAAGGATGCGACCTTGCTTGAAGTCTCCGAGGCCGAAGATGATCTACGTCGAGGGAATTCCGACTTAAGCTCCTACTTCACTAACTAGAGAATTAGTGAAGTAAACACCCTAAACTAAAGTGCTAGTCTAGTAGAGGATGGAGAAATAGGAAGTGGGTTCTCTTTAGAATTTTGTTTCTCACACTCTTTCTCACTTTGGATCAAACCCTAGTTTTCTTTCTCCTTTTCACAATGAAGAAGAAGAAGAAAAGAAAGAGATGAGGATAATGATCAAGTGAGAAATCTAACCATGGTGAGTGAGTATCATATACTAACCCTTGTAGAGACTTAACCCTAGGCTAATCTTTATGGTTGGGTTAAGAAATATCCATAGTAAAAACAAAACCAAGTTGAATTAGTCAATGCATCCACAAGCTTCCACAAGCTTCATGCATTTTCTAATCCTCCACTTGATTTTGTAATTACTTTAGATATTAAAAACCCTAAATAAAAATTAGCATAGTGTAAGTCTCATACACCCATGTATAGTGTATCATCAACCATGATACAAAAATACAACACATTTTCATATATATCATATATAGTAAAAATGTGTAAATGTGAGAAAAAACCCTAAGTGAACATGTGTTAGTAAATGTAAACTAGTATATCTAATATACAATTATACACTTAATTATTAAATCAACACTTGACTTAATAATCCGGTCATATCTCATATAACCGACTAACATTCATCGTATCGACTTA
This sequence comes from Agapanthus africanus, assembly GCA_030015575.1. NCBI lineage: Eukaryota > Viridiplantae > Streptophyta > Magnoliopsida > Asparagales > Amaryllidaceae > Agapanthus > Agapanthus africanus. The sequence continues at coordinate 180,873,083 of JASDDO010000024.1, forward strand.
TCGAATCAACACTTGATTCGATAACCCGGTCATATCATATATAACCGACCAATACAAAAAGTCGTGAGAATAAAATACGGTATCACATACACGCATTATTCTCGGTCCCGCACATATCACATACGTGCTCCTATTTCGTTTTGCCTGAGCCAGAAAAACCTCTATGTAGGACTCTAAAGACTCGTTAATACGCCGGCAGTAGGTGATGATCACATCAAGCACCCACAAGCCGTCAGCGGTACTAGCTGGACGTAACGGCTACCCGGGTATTGAGCGATCAGAAGATCAGCAAGCAAGCCCGCTCCAACTCCTATAAAAAGCCTGCCGGTAACACTTCCCGTACAGTCCGGTCTCCTCGTCTGATATGTCGCATATCAAGTCTAGGGGTGGTAAACGCCAGACCCCAATAACCGATAAGTTGTGCCGATGTGAGGCACATAACGGGTCGAGAAACTACTGGTAACACTTACCAGTAAATCTCTGAATCAGCCCTGGCTAGGGACTTCCCTGTTACGGCCAATCGAGCACAGCGCAACATCAACCCCTAATACCGGGAGAGACGAAACCCCTCCTATCGCTCATTGCCTCCATGTGACTCGGGACTGTACCCAAAAACCACCGTTTTGCATGCCCTCATGGACATGGTAAGGTGGAAATCAAAGCACAGTGGGAATCACACAAGACTCTATGACGATCTCGGGTCTACAGACTAACCTGCACAAGTGTCACCAGAGAACTGCCATCTGACGTAAGGTATAATACCATCTGGGAGTTCTCGGCGAGTCTGTCCAGTGTACCCAGTCTCCACTGAGCCCCCGCATACCATCTCTGATGTCAAACACCAATGGATATGGGATCATCCATCGCCCATCTCATGGGTCGAGAAGCGTATACGCTAGTCTACTCTGGTATATTGATGCCCTGTCTCGATACACCCTCGACTAGGGACCTTGAAGGATGTACTTATGGACTACCATGTCCCCACTAGTATGATCCGCATCATAGTCCAGGTAGTCAAGTACACATCCTAAGGGCTTTATCAACATGTAGCCATCAGACAGTATAAAGAGACAAGTATACATGTTAAGATAAAGAGCAACCAGATAGCATACTATCATATCGAGCAAGAAAGTCCTCTCTATATATGTCCAAGCATCGAATATAATATACATCATCTGTACAATACTGGCTTCTAGGGCATACATACAACTAACATATACAATCCACGGGCATCCACAAACAAAAAAAATACACACGACACGAAGTGAAATTCTGGAGAAGGAGAAAGTTTTTACCGCGACGCGGTAGCGTAATTAATTGCAGGGGCTTGCGCCTGCAGGGAAGAGCATCCCCACAATCAAAAACCCCTCAAGCGAGGGGGAATCTGACGAAGTCTACTACATCGGCCGCATCCGTCCAAACCTCCGATACACGGTGCCATAAATCAACTTGGCATCTTCGGAGAGGTGGACGGGTAAAACCAAATAGCATCTTCCCCGAATCTCAGGTAAGACGTCCATGTCTTGGCCGTCTTTCGGAGGGGAACAGATTCTGGCACGCCCGGTGGGACATTTTCCTCTTTCCACTCCACACTTCGTGTGTCGTATTCGCGAACGAATCGCGGTTTGTTAATGGTTGCCTGTGGATTCGAGGTACTTAGATTTGGTGTCTTGTTCCGTGCAGAAAACAGAAGATCAATGGCTTCATACTGCACTACCTGCAACTGCAACTCTCACTCCGTCCCTACTGGAGGAGTGACTTACGGGCCCCAAGCAGCCTCTCTTTTTAAGATACCAGTGGAGCAGGTAACACAAGCCACCACCGGACTGTTCTTTAGGACCATGCTCCCACCGATGAGCTTCAATGTCCCAATGATGTCGCGAGAAGCTCCAAAGAAGTCGGTCTTGGATCGGCTTACAACTACCGTGGCCCCTCTGAACGGGTCGCCCAACTCCAATGCCTCAGTTTTTAACAGACTAGGCCAGAGCTCCAACAGGCCCATGAAAAAGCCTGTAATACCAGAAGGCGTTATCCCGAAACGGATAGCCATCTCTGCTCCCATTCCATGTGAAGTCACGAAGGCTACTTCCCCTGTTCGAAAGTCGGCCTTCGCGAGACTGACTATCCCCTCTCAACGGACGTCAGTCTTCGACCGGCTAGCGCCAATAACATCCTCTCCTCAAAGCAGGGAGCATGACAAAGCCATCCCCATAGCCGAACCAACACCGTTCGCTCGACACGCTCGACATCGCCACTAGCGCCGAGTACGTAGGGCTGGGGGCAGCTCTCCCTCTGGGATAACTCCGCCTGCTCCGATGGTGGAAATCAATGCTGCTGTTCCAACTGAGAACAACTTTGAACTACTTAACAAGGTGCGCAGGAACTCTCCTACAGCCGTGCTGAAAAGATCTCCGCCACCAATGGAGACTGTCGCCAAAGAAAAGATGGAACAGCCCCTTCAACGGCTGTCCTCTAAAATTTACAAAGTCTGGCGACAGGTCCAAGAGTCGGTATTTGATGAAAACTATCTCCGCCGACAGAAAAAGATGAAGGTTCGGCAGGAGAAGGGTTACTCCGTCAAGCCATAAAAAGCAATAGCTACTTGGGTGCACACTACAACGGCCCCCTCAACTCCAATCACTCAAAGGAAAAGGAGGCCGCAAAGAGCCCCTGTGAACATGGCGAAGCGTAAAAGCGCTGAACACAAACGCCCCAAGTCTGGGGGCATGGTGATGCACACTGTTTATATGGCTTCCGGAAAGGAGGAAAGCCGCGCTTCGACGGGTCACCGATTGCTCACCCGATCCGTGACAAAAGCCCAGGAGCAGCAACAGAAGCTTCAGGAAATGATGACTGCGATGGCTGCACTTACCGAACCTAGAATTTGTTAATGAAGATATAGGTATCTTCGGATTCCAGCCCGTGAAATTTGGGCAACATGTTGATGAAGTGGGGCTTAATTTCGAAATTATCCCTTTTTGTCGGCGGTGGTGAAAGACAAGTAGGAAGTGCGGAGCGGGTAGGGTAGAAATGATCCTAGAGCGCGATTCGCTGTGGCGCTTCGACATGAAGTTTTTGCGGGTTATTCGCACCTAATTGAGGTGGAATCAGTCACGAGGTAGGTAAAGGGTTGTTAGAATTGAATCCTGGCATCTCTTTAGAAGATGATGAATGTGAAGATGACGATAAAGATGAAAAAGGAGTGGAGGAAGTTTTGACTTCGGAGTCGATCACGTAGTCGGTAGCGACTAACGAAACACGGACTAAGCGGGCGCTAGTGTCCCGAGTCCAACCGGATATACACTAAACGAGTTGTAGTGTAGTCAAAACATAGAAAGTGAGGGTAAGAAAACGTCAATGGGGAAATGTGAGTGAAGGGTGGGTGCAATGGGATTCTAGCGACAAAGGGTAAGTTTTTGTAAAAAATTTGTTTTGTTTTTTTTTTATAAAGAGTTTTACAAAAAAAATTGTACGGAACTACGACACACTTTTAAACAATCATAATTTAAACATGTACAATCAAATCTAGAGCTAGGGTCTCCTAAGTCAACTAGACTGCTCCTAACTGGTCCAAAACGACAAGTTGTGAGATATCCCTCAAATCGCTTCTTCATCGCCAATTGTAGCCAGGTAAGCACAAATGAAGAAAGGAGGGTTCTGCTCACGAATCACCGTGAGACGGGCCTTTTAAAGTTACCTTTCTCACTTGTCTAGCCTAGGCACCACAAAGTCAGGTTTAGATAAACGACTGAATGCCCACAACCTTCCTCTATCCTAATGAGCGAGACAGTCCTTAATTGGCCGAGTCTAGATATTTTTAAATTAGCTCGAGGGTGATGCATATGCTTTTTTTGATTTCTGGGGTCTTAGGAAGGGTAATGAAATCCCCACCCAATCTTAATTGGTGTTAGAGCCCCTTAGATTCCGTTTTAAATATGCAAAGCAGTAACACACAAAATCTAAAACACTTGCCAAAAAAATTTCTTTTTATTTGCGGCGCAAAGAATCCTGCACAAAAATGATTTATTGGACAGGAAGAAGAAGTTGCTCTGCAAAGAATACATACAGGAAAAAAATTTCAGTGAAGTTCAGGGGGTAGGAGGAAAGAAATGGAATGCTTACAGAGAGAGATGAACTGCTGACGTCAGCAGTTGACCGCGGAACCGCGGTCAAATTCCTGCTTATGCAACGTTTCCGCTGCGGTTTAGTAGGTTTGGATCTTCAAAAATTTTCTCTGCGCTGATTTTGTTCTACTTTGTCTGTTCAGATCCTCTGTTTTTGGATTTGTTCACTGAGCTTGCTCCAGATCTGAATCAGTCCGTCTTCTTTTCCTGCACAATTCGCACAAAAACCAATCAAAAATAACAAAATGATTTTTTTATGTTTTTTCAGTTTTTTTTCAATTTTTATATTTTTTTATTTAATTAACCCGAAATTACAAAAAGAAATAATCTACCGTTTCCCCGGCAACGGCACCATTTGATTGTTGATGGTTTTAGTATGCGTTTAAAAATTTAAGAATACTGTAATCAAGACGGTGTCGCTTAGTAGCTAGCCAGTTGAGCACGAGTCGATCCACAGGAAAATGGTGTTCTTTTCTTTAAGTTCTAACGAGTTAAGTACTAACTTGGTAGGTTTTGATTTAATATCTACGAATGAGAATAAATTAATTTAAAGGCTTACTAGGGTTAGGATTAGGTTAGTTCGAAATAAGGATTCTTCTCACTTTTATCAATGCCCTAGTTAAGAATATAGGTGTTATGGTAATAGTCAACAACGGGGATTAGCACGACTAGGAAGAAACTTAGTTTCTTCCTTTTGGTCCTTGTCCGTCCGTTCTTGGCTCTTAGCCCTAACCTCCGGTTAATTCAACCACAACCGGTCTAACCAGGGAATCAGCGCTATCATGTAGGATAGGGTGCCGTAGTGAGCGGTGTGTGGTTGATTTAAAAAGAGTCCGTATTTTAAAAATTATATGGGCAAAGAAAGGAGTGAGAGAAATTTCATTCTCTCAAACCTTCCATATCCTAACCCTAACAAGTGAGGAATTACTCACTCATTAGGAAAGTGACAATAAAATTCATTTTTGTTTTCTTTTTGATAGACAAACAAACTTCCATATTATAAAAAATTGCAGGTAATAAATTGCAGATAAAAAATACAAGATAAAAATAAAAACTCACTTTATTGATGACCTCTCAACGATTATAAAGGAAATTAAAATTTTTAGATCTAGAAATTAAAAAGAGGCATGCCTTCATTTGGCTTTTGGCTTTTCTATTTATAGATAGAAAAAACCCTAGGTTACATTCTGATCCACACTTGAATTTACAAGACTACCTTAAGAAAGCCGAGTCAAAGCACCGACACCCACCGACACATGCACCGACACGTGCATCATACGTCCACGGATCCGCGACAGAAAGGCATGTTTGGCCGCGGTTCCGTGGCCGTATTGTGGGATCTCTGGCTTAATTCTTCAGGGTTGCTTCATATTGCTTTTAACTTCTGTTTTCTTCACTTGGTTCCTCAGAATCTCTTCTACTTTCTTCCAGATTTCCAACAGTGCAGAAAGATGTGGACTTTTGCTGTGAGCTTCGCGTTAAAGTTTTGAATCTTGTGCTGCCCTTGTGCTTTGTGCATTTGAACTGTCTACTAGTTTTCATTTGTTCCTTGAACTGGTAGGCAGCATCATACGGATTCATCTATTGTTGGTCGTAGTCTCACATTTGTAGCAACTTTTCATGAATTTCACTGTAATGTTCTGAGAACCTGTAACCTGCAACTATTTAGCAGACATGGATCAAAAGCACCTATTTATATGTAATGTGATTAAGAATGGACGATATAATAATGCAAAATTCTGATATGAACAGTACAAAAGGCTGGGCTGTTGATTGGTAATCCCGGTCTCCTTGGTACAAATGTGGTCCTAATGAGGCTCCTCCTGCCATCTGGTTGGCGAGACGCTTCACTCCGGTAGATTGAGGTATGCCCTTCTTCTTCACCACTGCCTCATATCTTCAGGCAGCTTTCAAAGCCATATCATGGGTTGGGAAATCTACTGTAGCTAATGCAGCTTGGATTTTATGGTCCAACCCTTGTTGAAATCTTCTAGATCTGATCTCAGCAGTAGGTATGAGATGGGCCGCAAACCTGTTACGGTCTTGTGTTAGCTGTGTAGTATGTGATATAAAATCGAACATTGAGACATATCTTACCGACTGGGCATGGTGAACTCAGCGTCATATTCATCTACTGACTTGGTCCATATTGAACCTTGTTGCAGATGGATGAACTGCTGTTCCATATCAAAGCGGGGAGTCTCAGGGAAGTACTTTGCATCGAATATGTCACGGAAAGTCTTCCATTCGATAGGTTGGTCAAGACGACTTTCTTCCGCCTTCTACCAGACCCGTGCATTGTCCGTAAGTTGCAGCTTTGCAACTCGAACCCAAGCGACCTCTGGCACTTGTGCTGCTGCCAGGTCATCTTCGATGCTCTAAGCCCATTCCTCAGCTTCTAGAGGGCTCTCTTTTCCTGAAAAGTTCTTGGGGTGCAGAGCTCTGAATTGCTTCACCCCAGGTGCTTCCGCCTCTGGTCGGTTCATCAGGATGGCAGTCTGCTGCTGTTGTCCTTCTAGGAGGCTGCGGATCGCCTCAAGCGGTACCGTCTGCTCATTGATCGGAGCAGCGACGGTAGGTGTAATCGGTAAGGGAGGTGGAGTGTTGTTGATGTTTTTGCTGGTATTGTTTGGGGAATCCATAACTTTGAAAAAAAATTTAGGTTAGGACAGTGCAAGGTCTTACCTATGAGCTATAAGCTCCTTCTTGCTATTAGAAAGCAAAACAAACTTATAACTAGTGCTCAGGCTCAAGTACCTCTTTCTGTATTTTTTGAAAAATTTGTACTGAAAGTTGTACAGAAAGTTTAGAGTTATTACAACGGTGCCGGCTTAAGTGCCAATCTCGCCGGCCATCTGTAGAGGGTGGTGCCCTGGATCGATGCCACGTGTCCTAGTCTGTATAAATACCCTTTTGCACATATTTATTTTATCTGACTTTTTATTTTTACGTGTATTGCACATGTAAAATTTTGGGCTTCTAAAAAGTTTAAAATAAAAAATCAGTAAAAATAATATATGGCTGGGGGATTTGAACACATGGGTTATGTCACAGCAGTGCAAGTATTTACCAATGAGCTACAATTTGTTTCTTATTGTTTTCGAACAAAAATAATACTTAAAGTATACTCGGACTTGCAAATACTCCATCTGTACATTAACTATAAAATTTTTGTACAATCAAAACAGAGTCGTTACATGTTCTCAGCTTCGTTGTTTGTGTGAGGATCGGTGACAGCGAAAGAACGTCGTAAGATGGACACTTGGCAAGGTGCGAGGGTGTGAAGGGGACCAAGAACGTCGTAAGATGCACACTTAGCAAGGTGCGAGGGTGTGAAGGGGGCCAAAGGGTCCCGAATGGACCAAAAGGTCCAGTAAAGTGCACACTTAGGGAAGTCTGCAGCTAGCAAAGTGCGCACCTGAGCCGGTGCATGCTTGGCTTGATGTGTACCCAATGGGGTGCACACCTTGCACGGTGCAAGTAAGTTCGAAACCCAACGAAATAACAGTCCAAAAATACAAAGATTTTGACTTTTGAAAATCAACATAAGCTATTTTCCCCTTTTTTGACCCCTCTTGATGTGCGCACTAAAAATAGAAAGGTGGAGAGAAAGAAAGACATGCACACTAAAGAGAAGCTCAAAACTCAAAATTTTGTTTTTCGGAGATTCAAGATTAAGGCCAAGATTAATTGTCAAATCATCATGGGCGGCCTTTTATAGGCTTACATCTTTTGCATTTAGCCCCTTGGCTTGTACAAAATTGGCTTTTACCTATTTAATTTAAAAAAACAAAAATTACATTTTTAATATTTTCCTTTTCTTCTTCTCTTTTAGCCGATCCCTCTTCATGCTTGGGTTTAGGCTTGGGCTCGGGCTCTGGCTCGGGCCCACTTAGCTCAGACTTAGGCTCGGGCCCACTTGGGTTTTTTATTTTGATTTTAGTTTAGACTTTGAACTTGAATTTGATTTCTGATTTTGGCAATTAGGTGTAATTGTTTATCCCAATAACCACAAGTCGGTGGACACCACAGTGGAGATAAACTGATAAGTGATATCAGTTGTATCTCCGATTGGTTATGAGTCCTATGTCCACAACTTATCGAGTTATTGGGGTCTGACAGATTCTATACTCTAGACCCAATATGCAATACTCTTAGGCGAAGAGACCGGACTGTACGACGATTTTCACTGATAGACTTTACCGGGTTCGGATGAGCTTTCTTGTTGACCTTGTTTCGATCAATACCTGGATAGTCGTTACGTGCAGCTAGTACCACTAACGTGTTTGTGGGCTATGAATACGATCCTAATCTACTACCAGCATATTGTCAAGTTTTTAGATTCCCACACAGAGGTTTCCCAGGACAGGTAAAACGATGTAGAGCACATATGAGGATACGTGCAAGAGTTCGATTAAACACGTGTATGACATGTATTTTAATTGGTTCTATAATGATATTAGCCTGTATATATATAATATAACCGGATTATTAAATCTAGTGTTGATTTAATAATTAAATGTATATTTATATATTGATATATTTATATATTAATTAATATCATTCTCACTTTATAATTTTCTTCTCTTTATTAATATTTATATTTGATATAAATATTGTGATATCTATGTTGATACATATAAGATGGGTGTATAAGACTTATATAGTTAAGATGAGAACATTCTTATTCTTTTATTAATTTCAAAATGAGAATGAGTCATAAATATTAGATGCTTGTAGATTGCTTGAGGTGTTTTCTTTGATGACTCATTTTTGAATAACGATTTGTTCTCATCTTGAATCTTATCTTCTTGTTCCTATCTCCATGGCTCTCTCTCTATCTTGAGTTTTTTCTCAAGTGAGAAAAGAAAAGAAAAGAGAAGAATTTAGTGAGCCAATTTTTCTACATCTTCTACTAATCATCCTTAGCAAGTTTAATTAGTAGGTTACTTCATTTTGATGAGATCAATTTGAAGCTAAACCTTGTGTTGGAGTTATCTCAAGATGAATTATCTTCAGTAAGGAGATAATCGAGCAAGCTTGTTCCGGAATTCGTGGAGACTAGCCGGAGTCCAAGGAGCGGTGGCTAATGCACTACAAAGGTTGTAGCCCTCCAACTTCTTTATTTAGCTTTCTGGTTTAGTTTCAATTTTAGTGTTTTGGTTTGATTCTTGGGTTGGGATTGCTATTGCTCCCTAGTTTTTTAAAATTACCGCTTCCGCCGCACTTTATAACCCTACTAAGTGAGCCTAGCATCCCATCAGTGGTATCAGAGCCATGCCAAAAGACAATAACTTGTTTTGACCAAATTAGAGTTTCGAATCACAAAACTTGCTGATTTCTTTTTCCGAAGATTAAACCACTGTTCATTTTTTAAAACGCGACCTGATAATTTTTTAAACAATACCAGTGAGTTGTAAATGTTTTGAAAACGATGTGACATGAACCCTGGCCCACAGCTCCAAAATTGGACCGCCGATGTTGGTTTTTCATCGGTTTACTGTTTAAATTATGAGCTCCTATTCTTACAGTAGGTTAATTTTTTGGAAATATGATTTCTGGGATTATTTGATTTGATCATCGAAGTATTCAGAAATTTTTGCGATCGAAATTATAGCCTCGTTTTTGTTTCGCAGATAAAGTTGTGTTGGTTAATGTCGCCGAATTGATGTGATCAATTCGACGGGGTTGCACACTTGTTATTTGCGATGATGTGAATCTGAGATGTTGGTGTGGATGGATTGTGTTTTGATTGTTGCAAAATGAATAGCCCCCGTATGGAAGTGTGATGTTATGATAAGTGTTATTTCCATTCATGCTTGTAGCTATTATGTTTATTCTTTAGTTCGGGACGAGCTCCAAAATGCGGCCGATGTTTCTGGTATATGTATATTCTTTGTTTTGGGGCTTGGCGGTTCACATGTGGCCGTAGTCACTGATTGATGTATTATTATTTGTCGGGACACGATCAGGTTGATATAGTTTATAGCTTTACCCCGCGGAGAAGCGCACGGGAGGCCAGGTTCTACATTGCAGCGGGTTTCTATCTCAAGGAGTTGGGATTGAGTCACTCGAGTCGAGGATTGGCGGGTCTCTTGCCGCTCTTGTAAGGGTATAGGATAGACCCGCGGAAGAGTGCTCAAGTCACCGAATTCGAGAAAGTGCCGGATGGCCCCCTCGTGGTGAAGATGATGGGTTGCCTCGTTTCTTGCGTTGGTTGGTAGCTTGCCGCACTCCTAGGGTTTGCTTTTGGCTACGCACGGGCTATTCATGCGACCCGGGAACGTCGCATTTCGTTTATGGCTCAAACGAAATGAGGGATTCCTAGGTAATCCGTCCATTCCTATTCTGTGATGTTCATTGCCTGCATGTAATGTGTTTACCTACCTGTGATGATATTTAACGCTTGCCGTAATGCTGATTATCTGCCTGTGATGATATATATAGTGATATATATGATATATAAATAAATGCTATATGCGTTTTGCACCCGCGTTAGCCGTGCCCCCGCCCTGCCGTAAGTTAAGTAATCTTACGGTGAAGACCCGGGGACCCGTGGCGAATGCAGATGGCATATATATGCATTCTATTTTCTTTTCATATTTTTCTGTGATTGTACCAGAAGATGCTAGGTAATGTCATTATTTTTTTGATGAGATTGTGTTAATAGGATTAATGCAAGGTTAAATAAACCAAATACACGTTGTAGGGACTAAATATCAAATATTGTGGTGTTATAGTCGAATCTTTTTCTTTGAACAGAGATATTCAGTTAGGAATATCCAGCACCTCATTCCACAAGAAAGAGCCTAGATATCTTCACAGTGAGTGACCACTTTTACAAAAGATTGTGTTACTATAAATTTATAAATTGAATAGATGTTGTCTTTTTCTTTACATCGAGGTATTCGATTAGGAATATCCTGCACCTCATTCGATGAGGGAAGAGCCTTGATCCCTTCACCGGGAGTTCGCACTTAAGCAAAAGTTTATGTTACTATAAATTTGCAAAACCACTCGGTTCTTACGATGACAGCAAGTTCATTACGTTAAAGGTTTTCTTCAAAACCGGTCGTAGCCCATTATCATTTCAGGAAGTAGAGTACTTAGTATTCGTGCTGCATTTGTTGGCAAGCATCAAGGCGTAATGTACGGTAGCTAAGTGATGTCTTCTTGTTAGCATGTGATGCGGTTAGCCAGAACAGTCGCACTGCTTTGTTGGCATTCATCAAGGGTTTGTACGGGTGGGTTTGAGTTAATCACGAAATGACGGGTAGAACTCGACTAGCGGCCTATGGTTTATTGGCATTCATCAAGATCATAGGTTAACCGAATGTTTTTACAATCATTGGTTTAGGAATGTCATGATTGCCCTATTTCACGACATAGTCGTATATGTCCTGTAGGGTTCCTAGCCACTCTTACTAAGGTCTATAAGGCATCAACCATGCCCGATTTGAAATTTAGACGTGCCGAACAACCCAAAGCGAGGATCTTTGCTAGATTATTAGGTTTAAACATGCAAGTAAACATCTTTACAACTAAGAGAGAGGGATTACAACCTTTTTAGTCTGCTCCTTCGCTTCATAAGCTCCGAGTAGAATTCCCTTCGCCACGATCCATGATCTCCCGGACTCAAGAGAGGCTTCACAAGCCGAACGATCCATACTTGCTTGTAGTCTTCCTATTCGAAGATGATCTACCTTGAAATCTCTTTAACTCAAGCTCTCACTCACTAATGAGGTGAACACCCTAATCTAATTGGCTAGATTAGATGAGGAGGATGAAGTAGGATTTATGCTCTCTTTTATTATCAAATTCTCACACTCATTCATCAAAAAATAAAATCTAGAAAGCTTTTGTGAGCTCAAGGAAGAAGAAGAAGAAAAATGAATATCCTTTTGTCATGAATAATGAATAATCACTTATGGTTACAAATACAACCCTTGAGTTAAGCATGAGTGGCTTAACACATATAGAGATTTAACCTAGGGTGAAGGATTTGGGTTGGGTTAGAAATATCTAGCAAAATATCAACCATATCTTTGCTAGAAACAAAGTAAAACCTTCTAGAAGCATCATGAAAGAGCTAACCCAAATCAAACCCTAACCATGTTTAATCTCCACTAATCATGTTGCATTAGTAATCATAACACATTACAATATTATATATCACATATATAATATATATTTGTAACAAAAGAAAATAATACAATTAACATATATCGCATATATATTAATGTATTATGCGGTGAGAAAATGAAATAATAAAGCGAGCCAATATTAGATAATGTAATGCAATATATCACATATATAATTATTCATTAACTTATCGAATCAACACTTGATCCGACAATCCGGCTATATCGCATATAACCGACTAATATATCATGTACCGACTCATCGAATCAACACTTGATCCGATGACCCGGCTCATATCAGAATATCACGAGAATATAATACGGTATCTTATATCGCATTATCCTCAGTCATGCACATATCACATATGCGCCCCTACTCCGTTTTGCCTGAGTCAAGAAACCTCTGTGTAGGACTCTAAAGAATCGTCAATACGCCGGCAGTAGGTGATGATCATATCAAACACCCACAAGCTGCAAGCGGTCAGCTAAACGTAACAGCCACTCAGATATTGAGCGATCAGAAGATCAACAAGCAAGCCTGTACATTCTCCTGTGAATCCAATCAGTAACACTCCCGTACAGTCCGGTCCCTTCGTCTGATATGTCGCATATCTAGTCTAGGGGTGGTATACGTCAGACCGCAGTAACCGATAAGTCGTGTCGATGTGAGGCTCATAACAGGTCGAGAACCTACTGATAACACTTACCAGTAGTACTCAATATCCGCCCTGGCCAGAGACTTCCAGTTATAGCCAATCAATCACAGCACAACATCAACTCCCTATACCGGGAGAGACGAATCCCCTCATATCGCTCATTGCCTCCATGTGATTCGGGACTGTACCCAAAAGCCACCGTTTTGCACGCCTTCTTGGATGTGGTAAGGTGGAAATCAAAGCACAGTGGGAATCACACAAGACTCTATGACGATCTCGGGTCTACAGACTAACCTGTACCAGTATCACCGGAGAACTGCCATATGACATGAGGTATAATACCATCTTGGAGTTCTCGGCGAGTCCGTCCAGTGTACCCAGTCTCCACTGAGCACCCGTATACCATCCTTGATGTTAAACACCGATGGATATGGGATCATCCATTGCCCATCATATGGGTCAAGATACGTATACGCTAGTCTACTCTGGTGTATCGATGCCCTGTCTCGACACACCCTCGACTAGGAACAGTTATAGGATGTACTCATCGACTACCGTGGACCCACTAGTATGATCTCATCATAGTCCCAGTAGTCGAGTACATATCCTAAGGGCTTTATCAACATGTGAGAGTAAGACAGTAAACTAATATAAGTCAACATATCAAGATAAAGTGAAACCAAATAGCATACTATCATGACGAGCAAGAAAGTCCTCTCTATATATATCCAAGCATCCATTATAATATACATCATATGTACAACAATGGCCTCTAGGGCATATACATAACTAACAATCTCCCACTTGCACTAAGGCCAGCTACTGTAGTATCTCATACCTAGCATCCCGAATAATCTCTCAAACTGTATCTGGGGAATGGCCTTTGTGAGTGGATCCGTAGTGTTGCCCTTCGTATCAACTCTCCTGACCTCGATCTTCCGGCGATCAACTATCTCCCTGATCAGGACATACCGCCTCAGAATATGTATGGACTTCTGATGGGACCTGGGTTACTTGGCCAAAGCCACAGCTCCATTGTTATCGGAATACAAAGGTATTGGATGCTCAATGGACGGAACCACACCAAGTTCAGTAATGAACTTCTTTATCCAGACAGCCTCTTTGGCAGCATCGTTGGCAGCGATGTATTCAGCCTCCATCGTCGAGTCTGCAACAGTATCCAGTTTGGAACTCTTCCAACACACCGTCCCTCCATTTAGGGTAAAGACAAATCCTGAGTGCGACATAGAGTCGTACTTATCACTTTGGAAGCTCGAATCGGTAAAGGACTCCACTTGGAGTTCTCCGTTACCATACACCAAGAACATCTCTTTAGTCCTTCGCAAGTACTTGAGAATGTTCTTCACAGCTGTCCAGTGACTCTCTCCAGGATCTGCTTGATACCGACTCACTACACTTAGTGAGTATGCTATATCAAGTCTGGTACATAGCATCGCATACATGATAGAGCCTATTGCCGAAGCATAGGGTATCCCTTGCATGCGAGCTCTCTCTAAATCAGTCTTGGGAGACATCTCTTTGGAGAGAGTGAGTCCAGAGATCGTAGGTTGGTTCCCATGCTTGGATTCTTCCATACTAAACCTCTTTAGTATGGTGTCAATGTACCTGAATTGGGACAATCCCAGTATCCGTTTAGATATATCTTATAGATCATGATTCCTAATATGCAGGAGGCATCACCTAGATCTTTCATTGAGAATCTTTGTGATAAGAAGAGCTTGCCTGATTGCAGCATAGGAACATCATTTCCTATCAAGAGTATGTCATCGACGTACAATACGAGGAAGACAACCTTACTCTCTGCAACCTTCTTATAGATACAAGGTTCATCTACGTTTTTGATGAAGTCGAACTCTTTGACTACAACATCAAAGCAGATGTTCCAACTCAACGATGCTTGCTTTAACCCATAGATGGATTTAAGCAGCTTGCACACCTTTCCGCTGCTCCCACTATCTACGAAGCCCTCTGGCTGAGTCATGTACACGCACTCTTCTAAATCACCGTTTAGAAAGGCGGTCTTAACATCCATTTGCCAGATTTCGTAGTCATGGTATGCAGCAATAGCAAGTAAGATCCAGATGGACTTAAGCATAGCCACTGGAGAAAAGGTTTTGTCATAATCCACACCTGGTCGTTGACGAAAACCCTTTGCAGCAAGTATAGCTTTGAAAGTCTCAACTTTTCCATCTACACCAATTTTCTTCTTAAACATCCATTTGCTCCCAATAGGTTTTACCCCTTCAGGAGCAACTTCCAAAGTCCATACTTTGTTGGTGTACATGGATTCCATCTCAGATCGCATTGCATCCAGCCACTTCACAGAGTCACCACTCGTGATGGCCTGCTCGAAACTAGTCGGGCCATCATCTTCCATGATGCAATCCTCGCTCCCACCATCAATAAGAAAACCGTAGTATCTCTCAGGTGGATGAGAAACCCTGCTAGATCGGCGGAGAGGCTGGGGTTCGTCGGGTACTACTGAATCTTCTGGTTCCATCAAATCATCTGTCGTAGTTTGTTCTGCTAGAACTTCTTCCAGTTCTACCTCAGACCCACTAATCTCTTTTGCAAGAAATTCCTTTTCTAAAAAGGTGGCATGTCGAGAAACAAACACCTTTTGTTCCTCGGTGTGGTAGAAGATATACCCTCGCGAATATTTGGGATATCTAATAAACTTACACAGAATAGACCTTGCCCCGAGCTTGTCCGGATTTTATGTTTTCACATATGCCGGACAACCCCATATCCTAACATAATTAAGATATGGTCTCTTTCCTTTCCATATCTCATATGGAGTGGTTGGCACAGATTTGGTGGGAACATATTCAATAGATCTGCAGCTGTCTCCAGTGCATATCCCCAGAAGGAAATAGGTAACTCAGCTGTACTCATCATAGAGCGTACCATATCTAATATGGTGCGATTCCTCCGCTCCGATACACCGTTGTGCTGTGGTGTATAAGGAGGAGTAAGCTGAGAGAGAATCCCATTCTCTTTTAGATAATCTAGGAACTCATTGCTTAAGTATTCACCTTCTCGATCAGATCGAAGGATCTTAATACTTTTGCCCGTTTGGTTCTCTACTTCGTGCTTATATTCTCTGAATTTCTCAAAAGCTTCAGACTTGTGTTTTATCAGGAACACATGTCCGTATCTTGAGAGATCGTCAGTGAACGTAATGAAGTAGGAAGAACCGTTCCTGGCATGTGTAGACATGGGACCGCATACATCACTATGTACCAGTCCTAAGAGTTCCGTAACTCTTTCTCCGTGTCCACTAAACGGAGTCTTGGTCATTTTGCCTTTAAGACATGAATGGCAAGTATCATAAGATGATAATTCGAACGGATTCAAATATCCATCCTTATGTAACTTTGCTAGCCATGTCGCATTGATATGACCAAGTCTACAATGCCATAAGAAGGATTCGTTCATTTCTGAACTTTTCCTCTTGTGTATGTTTTGTATATTAATGACTGTATTTTGATTGAGAACGTATATGCCATTATGTAACGAGCCTGATCCAATCAACTTTTGATTCAGGAATATGTTCATAACATTATCCTGTACTACAAAATTATATCCTTCTTAACTTAATAAAGAAACTGATATAATGTTGCACATCATGTTCGGTATATAATAGCACTCGTTCAGAATCATTGTATTACTACTTGGTGATAAAAGGTGATATTCGCCAACTGCTTTGGCTGCAATACTTGCACCATTCCCTATTTGTACGGAATGATCACCTTTTCCCAGTTCTCTACCTTTACGTAGCCCACGTAACAATTTACATATGTGGGATTCCGATCCGGTATCTAATACCCAGGACGTAGGGTGAACTGAGAAACAGTTCTCAATAACTAACACACCCGAAGAAGATGCATCAGCATGCTTGCTCTTCGTTTGGGCGGCGTGAGAATCCATATATTCTCCCGTTTCCTGTTCAGTCTTATAACTCTTATAAGAAATAACGGGACCAACGTTCCCCTGCTCAGTATAATAAGCGGGTTCAGTCAATACATCCATATTATTATCTTGATTAAGTCCTGACATGGTCGCTACCTGGAGAGAGAGAGAAGGAAACACTTTAGCGTATGCTCTTTCAAGATTAGATTGGTTATTATCTTATCTAATCAGGATGTCTCCCACTGTTTTTATCAAATCTTCCTTCAAACCCTAAAAGGTAAGATTAGCCGGGATTAATCAAACCCTACAATTTCGTCAATCTTTCAGCCAGATCAGTGTTGGTACTTGAGGGAGGTTCCCCGTGCTTTTGCACGGACCTAATTAAAATAAACTTCATCTTCCCAGAGGCTTAACCCCGTTAACACTTTTCTAGACACCTACTTGATCGGCTAATTGCCCTGTGTAAAATTCTCCCATGAGTAACTCTTACTCGTAGTGGGTATCAGGATCCATCTATCTCATAGAAGGTATGCAATCTCATTGCAAATTTCAACACTTGAAATTCCCGATAATACTTTTACCCCTAGCGTCCTATGACCTTGACGCAGGCCAACAAACCACAGTCCGCTAGTCAAGTTCAACTCGTACATTTCTTGATTGAATTAAACCTACCCGCACGACCCTTGACGCAGGCCAACAAAGTCGTACAACTACCCTAATCCAATCACATCTCATGTTTGCAGATAAGTACTGGTTAGCTACCGCACACTACGTCTTGACGCAGGCCAACAAACGTAGCACAAATACTAAGTAATATCTATTTGAAATGACGGAGGGCTACGCAGGTTTTTCAGAAAACCATGAGCGTAATGAACTTGATATCATCGTAGAATCGAGTGATTTTGGAAAGGAGTGTTTTTTAGGCTTTTCTAGTTTCGCTAAAGAGGTCACTCCCGGTGAAGGGATCTCGGCTCTTTCCCCATCGAATAAGGTGCAGGGTATATCATATATACCGCTGTGCAAAGCAAAAACTATAGAAGCTGTCAAAAACTAAACCGTGAGTTTGTAGCATCTACCAGTTTTGCTAAAGAGGTCACTCCTGGTGAAGGGATCTTGGCTCTTTCCTCATTGAATAAGGTGCAGGATATATCATATATACCGCTATTCAAAGCAAAACTGTAGATACCCTTTTTATAAAATTTTGATTCTACAACATCTTTTAGGTTTCTTTTCTTTTATTAATCTCATTAATAAAAATCCCATCAATTAATGCTTCCTAAGCATCACAGAAGAAATGAAGGCAGTAATATTTATATATCAACATATATATATAGTATAAGCATTCGTCTCAGGCTGTAATATGATCTCATCACAGAACATTGCAGCAGAAGATAACATATGAAATATTGGATATACTAGGACGTCCGTGTTTTATTTCGAGCCTGTATAAAACACGGATTCCACAGTCGCGATGAATAGCCAAACCCACATCCCTAGACCCCTACGAGAGCGGCAAGCAATACTGCCAATTCTAGGGTTAGGAGACCCGGTCTCGACTCCTCGGATGGCCTCCCACTGGACCCCAGAACCCGGTTACTTGTGCTCCCCTCCTTGGGTCTACCTAATGCGGAAAAGTAAATAATATACAAAGGTGACATCAACCTCATCCCGGAAGTACCCCAATAAAAGAATATTACATACAAATAAATTTTACATGAATGAAAATAAAAAATCTCATCTCACATAAAACCCCCGGCTATTCAGAACACGACGATCCAATACAACATATCACAGCAACACATAAATCTCATATCATCAACGTAAGCAAGTATGCGTATCCCGATTGTCGTTGATGTATAGCAACGAAGCCGGGGATACACCACATACTACGCTTACGGCCACAGAAAAGAAAGTGTATAACTACAACATTTAGAATCCACAATCACTTTAGACATCGTAAATCCGAAATATCACATACTTCGCATTTCATGCCTAACTATATGAATTCCACATATTGTATCACATTCCAGATAAATAGACAATATTAAACTTTCCGATCGAATAATCAAATACCCAATGTTTCCCAAATAGATCAACACTTGAGCGGAGTTTAAAAAAAATCCCAAAACATGTCACAGCCCCAATGGTCCAGCCGTAGAAGGGTCAAACTAACGCCTCACATGTGGCAACGCCGTACTGCCCCAAACCCTAAGGTTTATAGACAGTTCAAACAGTCACATAATCGAGTTAAGGTTTGTGTTCTTCTAGAGGGTCCACAGATATGCTTGCATGTTTTTCTGTAAGTTTATACCTGGAAAAATTCCAACACTTGAAAGTTTTTCGTGTCGGGAAAAAATGAATTATTGATATCTGTTCGAACATTTTAATACTTTCTAAATTATCCGGAAAACTAAACGAAATTAAACTTTCCGATCGAATCAACGAATATAAAGGATCTCCAGAAAACTCAACGCTTGAGTAATATTAAAAATACCCAGAAGCATGTACAAATACCTACGGATATACCCTTCAAATACGTGTCCCTAATTCCCACTTATGGCCGCGGAACCGCCATGACAAGCATGTTCTTGCCGCGGTTCCGCGGCTCTTTGAGAGACTTGGAGGCTCGTATTTCATGGTTATCCTTAGAATTCCCGGCTGATTTTTTCAAGTATTTTTAATGCAGAAAAAACCAACTTTTTAGAAAATTTCCAAAGAGGGGGTCAAGTTCGATGTTTCGGGGTTCAATCGGAGTTTTAACTTCGTATACACGTCGCCTAATGCTCTAGCTAGGCTTTGATATCATTGTAGGGTTCTTAGGCACTCTTACTAAGGTCTATAAGGTATCAACCATGCCCGATTTAAAATTTAGACTTGCCGAACAACCCAAAGCGATGATCTTTGCTAGATCATTAGGGTTAAACATGCAAGTAAACATCTTTACAACTAAGAGAGAGGGATTACAATCTTTGTAGTCCGCTCCTTCGCTTCATAAGCTCCGAGTAGAAGTCCCTTCGCCGCGATCCATGATCTCCCGGACTCAAGAGAGGCTTCACAAGCCGAACGATCCATGCTTGCTTGTAGTCTTCCTATTCGAAAATGATCTACCTTGAAATCTCTTTAACTCAAGCAATCACACACTAATGAGGTGAACACCCTAATCTAATTGGCTAGATTAGATGAGGATGATGAAATAGGATTTATGCTCTCTTTTATTATCAAATTCTCACACTCATTCATCACAAAATAAAACCTAGAAAGCTTTTGTGAGCTTAAGGAAGAAGAAGAAAAAAAATGAATATCCTTTTGTCATGAATAATGAATAATCACTTATGGTTACAAATACAACCCTTGAGTTAAGCATGAGTGGCTTAACTCATGTAGAGATTTAACCTAGGGTGAAGGGTTTGGGTTGGGTTAGAAATATCTAGCAAAATAGCAATCATAATATCTTTGCTAGAAACAAAGTAAAACCTTCTAGAAGCATCATGAAAGAGCTAACCCAAATCAAACCCTAACCATGTTTAATCTCCACTAATCATGTTGCATTAGTAATCATAACATGTTACAATATTATATATCACATATATAATATATATTTGTAACAAAAGAAAATAATACAATTAACATATATCGCATATATATCAATGTATTATGCGGTGAGAAAATGAAATAATAAAGCGAGCCAATATTAGATAATGTAATGCAATATATCACATATATAATTATACATTAACTTATCGAATCAACACTTGATCCGACAATCCGGCTATATCGCATATAACCGACTAATATATCATGTACCGATTCATCGAATCAAGACTTGATCCGATGACCCGGATCATATCAGAATATCGCAAGAATATAATACGGTATCTCATATCGCATTATCCTCGGTCGTGCACATATCACATATACGCCCCTACTCCGTTTTGCCTAAGTCAAGAAATCTCTGTATAGGACTCTAAAGAATCGTCAATACACCGGAAGTAGGTGATGATCATATCAAACACCCACAAGCTGCAAGCGGTCAGCTAAACGTAACAGCCACCTTGGTATTGAGCGATCAGAAGATCAACAAGCAAGCCTGTACATTCTCCTGTGAATCCAATCAGTAACACTCCCGTACAGTCCGGTCCCTTCGTCTGATATGTCGCATATCTAGTCTAAGTGTGGTATACGTCAGACCCCAGTAACTGATAAGTCGTGTCGATGTGAGGCTCATAACAGGTTGAGAACCTACTGATAACACTTTCCAGTAGCACTCATTATCAGCCCTGGCCAGGGACTTCCAGTTATAGCCAATCGATCACAGCACAACATCAACTCCCTATACCGGGAAAGACGAATCCCCTCCTATCGCTCATTGCCTCCATATGATTCGGGACTGTACCCAAAAGCCACCATTTTGCACGCCCTCTTGGACGTGGTAAGGTGGAAATCAAATCACAGTTGGAATCACACAAGACTCTATGACGATCTCGGGTCTACAGACGAACCTGTACCAGTGTCACCGGAGAACCGCCATCTGACGTGAGGTATAATACCATCTGGGAGTTCTCGGCGAGTCCGTCTAGTGTACCCAGTCTCCACTGAGCACCCGTATACCATCCTTGATGTCAAAAACCGATGGATATGGGATCATCCATCGCCCATCATATGGGTCAAGATGCGTATACGCTAGTCTACTCTGGTGTATCGATGCCCTGTCTCGACACACCCTCGACTAGGAACAGTTATAGGATGTCCTCATCGACTACCGTGGCCCCACTAGTATGATCTCATCATAGTCCCAGTAGTCGAGTACATATCCTAAGGGCTTTGTCAACATGTGAGAGTAAGACAGTAAACTAATATAAGTCAACATGTCAAGATAAAGTGAAACCAAATAGCATACTATCATGACGAGCAAGAAAGTCCTCTCTATATATATCCAAGCATCCATTATAATATACACCATATATACAACAATGGCCTCTAGGGCATATACATAACTAGCATGTCCTTACCCCTCACACTTCCCCTTTTGCTTCCTTCAGAACACTCTATATCGGATACAGCGATCCATATTGCATAGAAGGCTATCTCGTATAGTTACATACGAACTCGGAGAAAGTGTTTCAGTCGAGGATGAACGCTAGTTCTGGAGAAAGTGAATTGTATATGATACAATTCATTTGTCTCATCTATCCACCTTATCTCAAGTTTGAGTGCTTCTTAAATAAAGAAAATATACCAGTTACACTTGTTGGATAGTCTTCTTCTAATCCCGATATTGGAGCTGAAAGGAAGGGTAAGAAGAAAACCAACTAGCATAAATCCGGTATATACAAGGTAAGAAAGAAAAACAACAATAGGGGTTGAAGTGAGCGGAAAGGAAAATGCAACCACTGTTATGACCCTGGGCAGTGAAAGAGGTATTAGTAGGAATACCCGGCCACCCCTTGAAACATTTTGATGTTTCATATTTTTTGTGTAAATGTAATTGAAACTCATTTCTCCATTAATTCTGATTCATGGGTATGTGGATACTGGATTAACATTCCACATTTGTAAGTTGTTACAGATACTGAGAAGGATTAGATTATTGGAAAGGTGATTTGATCCTCAATATCGGATATCGTAGCAATTATTGCTATTGGGGAAATCATCCGGTTTTGCCTTTCGACAAACTTTTGGTTTTGAATATCTGTTATTATGCACCAACTTTTAAAAACTATTATATCTGTCTCTTTATTTGATAAAGCGGGATATAAATTTTCAAAAAATTATGTTATGAATATTTGCCTTTATCATTTAATGATTAGGTAAGGTGAATTGAATAACGGGATATACATTCTTAACCAGAATAGAATTTTCAAATTATAACACACAGAGTATGAGTTAGTGATCTCATAGAACTTATACATAGGGATGTATGTTATCCAATGTCTGCACGGACAAGGGGTTGATACTCATACGTCGTTCCGATTTCCTATGAGTTCTCTGATTTTAGACATGCATTCTTGTTAAAATGCATAGTCCAAAGATTCTGAGAAGTTCATAGGATATAAGAATAAAGTAGAGAACCAAACGTTGGAAGTATCATGATTCTTCGAAGTGTTCGATGATGCGGATACTCATTGTCACGACCCATAAAAGGCACTTGACTGGCACTTGAATCATGTGAAGTTTATAGGACCACACATAATTCAAGTAAGCCAAAAGCCCAGAAATCTAAACCTTTTTAGGGAAAAAAGTAGAGGAGAAGTTTTGAAATAAGGGTTTAATGAAATCAGATCCTTTCTTAAAAACATAAGTAATATCATATAAAAAAACAATGTTTCCAAACTGTCTTGAAAACATGTTTCTTCGTTTGAAATTTGAGCAGCAACTCCTTTGTAATTTTTATCCCGAAAACGGATACAAGCAATAATAAATATAGGCATCCCAAGCGGGAGCTGGCTCTTCGCCAATTAGCGGAAACAACTACGCAAGAATATAAATATACAACGCCGAAGGCGCAGGTCAAAACACAGAAATAAAGGAAAAAAACAAAGCATCATAGATGAAAACCGAAATAAAGAACAAATACACAACTGTGACTTAAGGTCCAAAATAATATACAACGGTGGTTTCTAAGTCTACAAATATACACAGTCTGGTTGATAGAGCTTTTAACTAGATACAACTGAAATGAAATATACAAGTATTTAATGATGGTCAGGATACGATGTATCCCACCTATCAATGCAATCATCCTGAAGGAAGTGTTGTGCCAGCAAGCCGCAAAAGAACCTATGCGGTAAACCTGAAATAAAACTGTGGCATAACGGGGGTGAGTTGCCAACTCGTGGGTAGAAACATCACCGAGTAAAAACCGAATGTATGACTATCTCCTAGGTCATACAATAACTATAATAATAATATAATGGCGTCGAGTAATAACAAGGGTAACAGCATAAGTATAAGTGTAAACCATGGTACTCGTGTCAGAGTCATAAAGTAGTAACAAGTCATATATATATTGTATGAATGCATCATCCAATGTGTGTCCAGCAACGACACACAAAATCATGATAAAACCTAAGTGCCCAGCATCGACACTCGAAAACATCATGAAATCCATGTCCAACAGCGACACATAATGCTCATATCTCGGGCTCCGTCAGTCTGGATCGTCCTATATCATCTGATCTCATATCTCGGGCTCCGTCGGTCCGGATCGGCCCATATCATCTGATCTCACAACTACGATCGGTATCCTCCGGATATCCGCCGCGCCAAACTATCACCGGTCAGTAGAGCTCCCCTGTCGGGCTCAACGTCTCAATCACTCTACATACGTCAATCTTGCCCCGGGGTACCGCACCGGGTCCACCATGTACCTGCAGACAGTGTCGCCCTCGCTCCTCGTGGCTGGTAATCATATATCATATATGCTCCAGAACCAAGAAAATCTCGTGGTGGACGCCACACATCATATCAACGAAAACAGCATTTTTCATTTTAAAAGGAGCATAAGTTTTCAAATTCACATACGGTTTTCCAAATCCAAAAATCTCAAGAAAATGGAATCTCAAATCATAAGCTAGAAATGAATCATGAATATCGGCATAGAGCCCATCTTACAGTGCATAAAACAGAATGTATGTATGAAAATGCATGCGACATCGAAATAAGGAATGCAATATCTAAACTAGCATGTGAGAGCAAGAATACTAACAATATGAATAACTACCGGCTAGCAGGTTATACAAGTGTAACGTTTTAGAAATCGTTTATGCGAATTTTCCGTTAATAGGTAAAATAAACAGTTTTTTCCGTAAAAACGCAGAAGTGATCATTTTATAGTAGAGAATTAACTGCACCTAGTTTAATTAGTAAATTTGCTAGTTTGTGGTATTTAGTTAGTCACTTGAAAATTTTAGTTCACTTAAATATTTTTTTCCTTAATTAAAATATTATTATAAGCTTTTAATTAAGCACTTAATTAGTGGTAATTACAATTTGGTTTGGGTTAATTATGTTAATGTGAATTCATGCTAACTTAATCACAAGATTAAGCATTTTATCTTGTTTCCAAAATATCCTTGATGATATCTAGATATTTGTTGGAATTAAAGGAAATTTAATTAAAAGGTTTAAGAGGTGGCATGATGGGAGGTGCTTTAATTGAGCATTAATTGTGAACTTAGACTAGAAATTTCCACACAACTCCGCATCTTTCTCTTCTCCTTTATTTTGGCCGACCCCCTCCCCCCTTTGCTGCCCCATCTTTTCTCTCACCCCATTTTCACTTCTAAAAGCTTAAATAATTCATCAAAAAACATCAAATAATCCCACAAACTCAAAAACAAATCCATACCCATTATTCTTTAGTCTTAACCAAGCTTGGATTTTCATGAAAGTTAGCATTTTGGAGGCTATTTTGATGATCTAGTTCCATGCTTGTGATTCTAGTGTGAGGTATAAATAACCCTAAGCTTTAGTGTTGTTTAAATACCTTAATCTAGTTATTAGATGTTTAAATAAAGCTTTAATTAACATGTTTTGGAAATTTTAGAAAGGGTTATGAAGATCAAGTTAGGGTTTTGATTGTTTAAAATGGTTAATTGAGTAGTGTATGCTTGGAAAACTTAACCTAATTATGAGATTGTTAAATGATATTTTTCCTAATTTTCTAATTAAGATTAATTGCAAACTAACTTTTACTAAATCTTATATGGGTGAGATTAAAATTGTAGTAAAGGTTTGTGTGGCTTAATTAAGCTACTTTGTGATGATTGTGATCGCTAGAATTGTTTAAACTTCTAGACTTGAGCTAAAATGATTAAAAGTTGCTTAGTAGGTTTTCGGTAAAATTAGGCGTGGGTTTCAATTGACGTTGCGATATTATATATAGTATCTTCCACGATATATATTGTGTTGTGAATGCGTGATCGGTACGATCGGGGTCTAGGCTTGGTGGTTGTGTAGTTTAGCGATCCTAGTTAGGGTTGTGCCGATGTCGTACGCGTTTTGTGCACTAGGTGCACAGTATGTATATCTTGTGGACGTTATCCTTGCGTTTCGTTGTCTTTGTGTCGGCGCAGGATATTTATCCTTATGTGTTGTGTTTGTGAAATTTTAGGATCGCAAGCGGGGACTTCAGACGCTGCGAAGAAAGGGAAGCAGGTGGTCGGATTTTCTTAGCTCGAGATCATCGGTGAATAGATTTAACATCTACGGGGAAATCGCCCGTATGGCGTTATGCGTCAGGGCTGGATATGATATTAGAGCTGCATATTTATACGCATATGAGTTGATTGCGCATGAGCGTCATTGCATATTATTACCTGTTGTGCCTTGACTTGGTACCTTTTGGACACTGCACTATTACTGACGGTTCATATTGCACGAGCACTAAATTGTATGCTACACTCACACCGTTCCATGACACGCGCAATACATATCTTGTTATAGCTACTTGTACATCATGCATACATACTTACATGTACACCCACATATCTTGTTATAGTTACATATACCCCTATGTTGTATTGTATTGACATTGACATTCAAACGTTGATTATTGTGTGCTATTGCGCATATGAAATGCATCATACATACATGCTTATATGTAGATACACATATCTTGCTATAACTACATGTACAGCATGCATACATACTTACATGTACACCCACATATCTTGCTATAGCTGCATGTACACCCCATATGATGTTGCACTTGATTTCGGAGGAATTGGGAACCGCATGATATATTTAATAACTTGATGCATTTAAATAACGGTTTTCCCTTGATATGCTCATATTACTGTTCTATGTTGCATATATCATGTTTTCATGGATTTACGCATTGAGATATGGATTTCATGTGATTTATGGATTTGAGAACCGTGGGGGTATTTCAAGAATTTATGTATTGTTTGAAAACCCGATTTCTCTTGATATGATATTTCAGTGCGTCCACCATGAGTTTTTTCGGTTCTGAGACTTGTGTTAAAAACCCGATTCGAGGAGCGGTAGGCACTGTCTGCGGGTACATGGTGGACCCGGTATGGTTCCCCGGGACAAGAGGTGATTTTCATGGTATAGACGATGAGCCTGGAAGGAGTAGTACTACCTACCGGTGATTGTATAGAACACGGCAGATGTATGGTGGATACCGTTTTGGAGTTATGATATGAGATGGATATAAGGACCGATCTGAGGATGCGGCGCCTGAGATATGAGGATTTACGTGTCGATGCTGGACATGGGTTTCATGATGTTTCGAGTGTCGATGTTGGACACTCAGGTTCCATGATTTTGATGTGTCATTGATGGACACACGAGATAGATATCCTTATATATACACACAAACACACACACACACATGCATATGTTTTCATGAGGTTTCGAGTGTCGATGTTGGACACTCAGGTTCCATGAGATTTACATATTTGAGGGCCGATCAGAGTGACAGCGCCTGAGATATTGGGATTTGGGGTGTCGTGATAGACACCAGTATTTTCCACGATGATGATGTTATGTTGTATCCATACCCAGCATTTATTTGATATGCATTTTTATTCATGTAGATGTAGTACCTTGATGGTGTACTGTTCACACCATAATATTGTATTATTATATTCCCCATTCTTATGCGTTTTATAAATAAACAGGTACGTTTGACGCATGTCTGCTACATATTACAGGTTACAGGTTCTTGGTGCGAAAACAGTGAAAAAGACAAAAGATGATACAAAAGAGAGACTTTTGACCAACAAATAGAAGGATCCTAGTCAAGCCTAGACGAAGAACAGTTCACAATGTACAAGGCAACGCAAGGTCCAAAATGTCAAAGCGAACGGTTAAAAGACCACTATAAGTTTTCACTGAAAGATCTAGAGAAGACCCAGAAGCCAAATGGAGAAAAGAACCAAAGAATCAGAAGCCCAAAAAGACCCAGAAGCTGACCCAAAATTTTATCCAATGTTCTCACCAATGGGCCGCGGAACCGCGGCCCTAACCCTACCCATGCCGCGGTTCCGCGGCCATCTTGTGCCCGGGGTTCGTGAAATTTTTACCAAAATATTGTGGCGGCGCTGAATAGTCAACCTAAGGGCAAATTTGTAATTGCAGACGTGCGAATCAAATGTAATCTAGGGCTTCCTATCCTCTATAAATAGAAACTCTAAATCATTGTATTCTTTTCATGCCTCCCTTCATTAATAAATTTTAGTATTCTTTTAGAGAGCATCGGTGCCTCTTTTCATTTCATGAATTCAGATCTGACAATCCTGTGTTGATGTTTGGAGAGAGCCATCTGTAAGTAGTTTTATTTAATTGCTCTAGTTTAGATTTTAATTCCTTGCCTTAGATGTTAGATTTGGGGAAGGCTTTTGAAAGATGAGATCTCTCATCCCTTTCTTGTCCATTATATATTTTCAATAGGACTTCATGCATACACGCACACACCGCGCCCTACGGCACCCTATCCCTCGAGGTAGCGGTGATACCGTAGTATAAAGGCCCGGTTGCGCATGTTTTTTGCGCGTGTTTTCCATGGAGGTTAGGGTAAGGATCTCTAAAGGAAGGACAAGAACCTAGAGGAAGGAACACCTTCCCGAATGGATCTAATCCCCTTTATTGATAATTACCATAACTCCTCATAGATCTTCATTTGGGTATAGAAAGCGTTGAGATTTATTTACATTTCCAAACCATTCCTAAACCTAACCCTAGCAAGATTTAGATCTAGATAATCTTAGTATAGATAGATTTAGATTTAGATTTAGATTTAGATTTAATTAAAAGATCCGACTCCCATCGGAATTAACTCGTTTGAGCGATCAGGAAATTCACAACATCCCTGTGGACCGATCCGTACTCACCGGCTAGCTACCAAGCGACGCCGTTCTTGATTGCAGTAATAGATAGTTTTTGAGACAAATCATGTACCTTGATCATGATTGTTGCATATCTATATTGCCATACTTATGCTATCAGATTACATGTGATAGATTATCGTTGTTCGTGCATACTTGCGATTACAGTATGATGTTATTTACTATTCACGAGTTGACAACTCACCCCCGTTGTGCCACAGTGTTTTGCAGGATTTACGCTCAGAGTAGTCGCGTCAGGGCTTCTTATTATCTCTACTTTTGCGAATATCACTACGGTTGGCTGTGAGGCCTTTTGCTATAGGTGGGTTTGCGGTTATCCGATGATGTTCATTATTTATCTTTTGTATCTAGTACTCTCCATCTACCACTTCATGTATTTGACTTAGAGACAAGTTGTGAGGATCGATATTGTGTTATTTTGTGACTCTGGGTGCCGTGCTCGTAGGAGCCGGTCTTGTTATAAAGTTTTACCTCCTTATGATGTTTTCATTTATATTTCTTCGCTACGGCGTCGTATATATGCTTATGGTGGTTGTTTCCACCGTTGGGCGTGATTTGCTCCCGTTTGGGGATGCTTTATTTATATTCTATTTTGTACCCGTTTTCAGGGCTAGTTTTTACAAAGGAGGTGCTGCCGAAATTTTTAAGAAAGTAAACTTAAGTTTAAAGATTTTTGCTTGAGATTTCCGAAGGTTTTTAACTATGTTTTCTCCACTTATCCCTCTTTGGGGTGGTTTAGATTTCTGGGTTTCGGTTTACTTAAATTGCGTACGCCTGTTGACGTCATGTGGTTTAAGTTCCGGTCACATGCCTAAATTTGGGTCGTGACAACAAGTGAAGTAACATTTTCTAATATATACGTGACATGGTAATTACCGATGTTGATATGTGTGAGCCGGCAAGCAAGTGTACGTGAAACATGCGCATCATCGGTAATGGTGCATGTTTCTTAACAGATGAGATCATAATAGCTAATGCAAAACATGTATATATATATATGCAATGCAATGGAATTAACATGAACAGAGCAAAACGTAACAGTAAAACGCAACATTGTAAAGTATATATATATATATATATATGAGCCATAAGGTTACCATATTTAAAATAGTACGAATCGTTGTTTTTGGAAAAACAGGGACTACGGTGTTTTTTGAGAAAAGAAAATCCGCAATTTCCCTCATGTTGCTCTTTGAAAATACCTACGATTTGTTGGTTTTGAAAATAAGTAGGACTCGAACTCTATTCTAGCATTTACCTAAGTAATTAAGGGACTAAACTAAACGATGTCAAAAGTGAAAGGAAATCTAAAGCATAACCGAGTTGATAAGTCTAGTAGTCGGCGATCCAGCCTCATAGCATCACGTACGATACTATCCATCGTACGGAATTATCGAGTCAAGTGTGCAGATCAATCATCATATATAAATCTCGTACGGTATATTCCGTCATACGACATCCTCAAAATCGAGGGTACGGGTCAATTGTCATATATATATCATCATTCGTACGGTATCATTCATCGTAATATATCAATATCATGGGTATGGATCTAAGGTCTCGTACATTTTATTATATTATCAGGTCACATGTTATCGCATGTTTTGTATATATCGCCCAACGATCCTTTAATATATCATATTCTCATCTCCCATGTGTATACACACACACACACACACACACACACACACACACACACACACACATACATATATATATATACACACACATATACCAAGTGTACGTGTGTGTGCGTGAACGTGACAACACATATCCTAAAGGTTCGCGACTAAGATAAATAAGGTTAAGGGTGTATCTTCTTACAACTACGCTTAATCTATCATATAGTCTCCTGGAATTCTACTTGCTAAGTATCCAAAACTCACGTCGACCTATATATAAATTATAACAACCCTAAGCTATTGTTGCGGGGGTGCTATACGCCATCCACCCGACTTCCCCCGTAGATATACATCTACTCACTTTGGATCCTCGGTTTGTCGAAGTCGATGACACCTTGATCTCCCTCGTCATTCTGAAGTCCACATGAAGGTACCTACAGTTCACACACTTCGTATCGTAAACAAAAATCCAATGCGAGAAAACCGATATGGCACACGAAGTGCACATAGGTTAGAACCTACGGTCTATGCATGCAAGAATAACCAAATAACTCTCGATGTAGTTGTACAAACGTCAATCGACCGAGATAAAACACAAATATCAAAACTCAAGTTATTAAAACTGCAAAACGAAAACAACAACTTGGGAAAATATCTCCAGATTTTGCCTCAGGTGAAATTGGGACAAGTTGCACATAGGATAGGTCTAATTATAGGATATAGGATCCATAGAACCAAGATGGGGCCCACCTAACTATCCCAGGCCGCAAATTACGGCTATTCTTAGTATATTTGCGGCCAAAACTAAGAGATGGGGCCTCGGGTCTCAGGGGTGGCTTCCTAGGTGTCTGCTTGTCTCTACGTGTTTGCTAAATATTTTTCAAGGTCTCCGGGTGGTAGCAAATCCCCATAACACATCTCAAATTCTCAAAAAACCCGATATCGGCAAATCTAAAGTTCAAGTCTTGGGGTTTAGTCTCTGGTTTTGTCCATAATACTAACACTACAGGGGTTGTAGTCACTAAAAACACCTCAATTGCACTTTTCCAATACACACAAACCCTAAACCTCATCTTGAAATATTCTAGAATCACTAAACCACAAAATTTTAACTCTAAAATACACTAGGAAGTAAGGAAACTAAAATTCTAAACTAAGGGTGTAGGATTTACCTCATATGGAAACTCAAGAAAATTCTTGGGTTGCCCAAAGTGCTCAAAATCTCTACTTGATTCATCCATGGTCTTTGTAGTGATGAGGGGAACATTTTTTGTGAAGAGAGCATGGTGTTTTGTAGGGGGTTTTGAGGGTGGCCATGGGTGGTAGTGAGGAGGTGGTGGAGGATGAAGGAGGAGGAGAAGAAGAAAATGAAGAAGAGAAATGAGGAAGGAGGAAATAATAAGAGGGTGGCTTGACTCTAGAATATTCTCATTCACTCCCCCCCCCCTCTCACTCTAGCCATGCTCATATGTCCCCACCCCACTTATGCAATTCTTTTCTTTTTCCCTTATCTTTTAAAACAAAACCAAAGCAAAGCACTTAAGGAATTTTAAAGCCATGGTTCAAAATAAAAATGTAACAAGTGTTTTCAAACATGACATGTTACATGTCATAAACAAGATTAATGTATAATTAGTAAAATATTAATCGAGTTTAACAATCACTTATATACAATTAATTGTATAATAAATTGTAAAATGCCCAAATCACATAAATTCTTTCAAAATCATTATTCACATTAATTTTTCCAAATATTTTCTAAACTATCGGTATATAATTATGCCATTTCATTCGAACTAATTCTCATGCTTTAATAATATTCATGAAATTTATTATTTTAATTATTTAAATTCCCAAAACTAATATTTTATTTTCTGAAATTTTATAATCTTCCCCCTTAAATAAATTCGATCCCCAAATTTAAATTTAAACCCCCTAAATACTAAAACATTTCGGTAAAATGATCAAGTCGTCGGGGGCCCAAAATCATGAATACATAAACATATCATAGCGCAATGCCTGCGCACGAAAACGAGGGCAAAACTCAAAATCAAAACTCCGTCAAGCGTCATGCAATCATCGGAGTTAATGCAAAAATATCTGTGCCAAAATCCATTACGAACGTCAAAGATGATATAATTTAGATTATAACATATATATAGTGCGCATCTGAGTGAAATCGTTAAAACAACTAAATAAAAGTGCATGACAAATCTTTTTCGAATCGCCCTGCGATGCGCATATCACGGTACAAGTAGCGGACGTGCATTTATAAGGAATATATATATATATATATATATATATATATATATATATATATATATATATATATATGTGTCCTTTGTTTAATAGGTACGTCCTGCCTTTTGAAAATGATTTAGAAATGTTTCTGTATAAAATTTCATGTCATCATGGACACGTAGAAAAATATTGAGACTATAGCTCTTTTTGAAAATCCCTTCGATAAAATATCGATGCATGTAAAAATACTCAGGTACTGTCCTTAGACTAGTCTTGTTCAGTTATTAAACCATATATTATATACCGTAAACACATGATACTCGAAATGAAATCAATCTCAAATAGTATATATAAAAAGTCGCGTGCGTCTGGTGCTCACGGAATCGAAATCAAATACGGGTGCTACGAATGTGTACAGAACAAAACCCATATACAACATCTATGCACGAAAACATATGTCGAGTGCAACGGATGTGCCTGACAGAAATACCGGGTGCATCTAATGTGCACGAAAAATCTCGATTAAGTGAATCTGGTGTGCACAAAATCTCCTCAAGGGAGCCAAGTGCGCGTAAGAATCTAAATCAGGTGTACAAGGGGCACGAAAATGTAAATCTAGAGCACTAGGGTGCACGAAAACGAATATCGAGTGCACAAAACGAAAATAAGTACAGCTGATATATAAAAATGTGAATCAAGTGCAACTGTGGTGCACATAGAAAATATCAAAAAAAATCTTCAAAATACCGGAATCAAAATGATAGAAACGTGATATACGAATCACCAAGACGAAATCCACAATAACTTTTGTTGAGGTGCCCTTCCTTCAATGTCGAACGGTGCCGGTGCATCCAAGGCTGGCAAAGCAAGAATATCTACTTGCCTCTTGCCCACTGTCTGGCATCCTCTACTTTTAGGTCCTTTTTCTCTCTGCGGATTACCAGTTACATGACTTCTCGGTTCGACAGCCTGATTCAGAGTAATAACGGAATAGTTCCGCCCTGGTGCTTCTTAGAAGATCTCCTGACCAATTAGCATGGTCACTCGTAACGTATCATGTCAATGATGGAAATCTCTGGCCCATTGAGTGTGCGCGATACAATCGATCCTGATTCAAGTCTTCATCATGAAGTACTCCCGAAAGATACTGTCAGGATCTTTTCCCAATCTCATCTCTGCAGGACTTCCCGGAAGTTGGCACTCTTTACTTAATCCATTTCTTGTTTCGGGACAGTTGCATTCTCATCATGACGTTCTTCTGGAAGGGTGGTCATATCCAGCGCCTCTACGTGCGTAGTAAATCTCTGACATCAACGGAGTGGAACGACAACTTATGAAAATCTCGCACGAACTTCTTGCCCCGCTTCCCTACAGTATGGACCAATTCGGAATCATCTCTTCGTAGTTGTGTGGACTGCGCTCCAATTGGCTGTACTCATATCTAGAGTCTCTTTCAAAGCTACGCACTCGGCATCTCTAATATCCCGTAGAAGGCATCTGGCCAATTACGTCCTTGGGAACTCGTCCAAATCACCAGAGTAATGCGCTTTCGCTCACCCTTTCTCGATCGACTCACAACACGTCTATGTGAGGTCCCCTGCTAACTAAAGTTAGTTGATTTGATGACCTCGCATCGGAGCATCCAAACGAACAAAGTGTCCTAGTCACTCATCCAGGGGTGACTATCGGTCTTCTATCACATCTCTGTGTATGACCTCATGCTGCATTAGCTTCATAGTTCTGGGGGCGATATCTTGTCAATCTCAACTATAGCTGGCTCACCTGTCCGCACGGTAGACAACGCCTCAATCATCTGGAGTAGAAGGTACCTTAATATTCTTCACAATCTCAATCTGGATGGCCTCTAGCAATGGCCCGATTATCTAGTGTAGATCTCGAATGCTCGTGTCAACAAGAAAATCTTAATAAAACTATAAAATAGTGCGTTCGTGTGTCACCGGAATACATCCTGATCATTCCTCGTCCATGACGAGCTCGTTCTGACCGCAACTCTAGCCGCTGCTCTCTCTGCTCGTGTAGCCAAGGTAATAGAAACCACGAACTGATATCGATGAGGATAGATCACAGGAACGAATAGAATATGGTGTATAAGAAATGTATATCCTAAGGCTACTTAAGCGAAGTAGCGTATCGTAAGTACGTCGCGGAACATACATACGGTACGTCACTCTACTTAAGTCACCTACTCCATCAACCAAGGTCAACCTACGCGATGAAAGTTCGGATCTAATACCCCCTCGGCTAAGTCTAAGTTCCGTAAGGTCAAGCCTAGGTTCCGAAATATATACTCCCTAGACTCCGCATAGTCAAATCTAGACTCGAACCAAGGTTAAACCTAACTCTCTGATAACAACTTTGTCATGACCCAGAAAATGCATGTGACTGGCACTTGAATTATGTGAAGTCTATAGGACCACACCTAATTCAAGTAAGCCAAAAGCCCAGAAATCTAAACCTTTTTAGGGAAAATAGTGGAGGTGAAGTTTTGAAATAAGGGTTTAATGAAATCAGGTCCTTTCTTTAAAACATAAGTAATATCATATAAAAAAAACAATGTTTCCTAACTGTCTTGAAAACATGTTTCGTCGTTTGAAATTTGAGCAGCACCTCCTTTGTAATTTTTAATCCGAAAACGGATACAAGCAATAATAAATATAGGCATCCCCAAGCGGGAGCTGGCTCTTCGCCAATTAGCGGAAACAACCACGCAAGAATTTAAATATACAACGCCGAAGGCGAAGGTCAAAACACAGAAATAAAGTAAAGAAAATAAAGCATCATCGATGAAAATTGAAAAAAGAATAAATACACAACTGCGACTCAAGGTCCGAAATAATATACAACGGTGGTTTCTAAGTCTGCAAATATACATAGTCTGGTTGATGGAGCTTTTAACTAGATACAACTGAAATGAAATATACAAGTATTTAATGGTGGTCACGATACGATGTATCCCACCTATCAATGCAATCACCCTGAAGGAAGTGGTGTGCCAGCAAGGTACAACGGAACCTGTGCAGTCAACCTGCAAGAAAACTGTGGCATAACGGGGGTGGGTTGCCAACTCGTGAGTAGAAACATCACCGAGTAGAAACCGAATGTATAACTATCTCCTAAGTCATACAATAACAATAATAATAATATAATGACGTCGAGTAATAACAAGGGTAACAGCATAAGCACAATTGTAAACCAAGGTACTAGTGTCAGAGTCATAAAGTAGTAACAAGTCATATATATAATATATGACTGCATCATCCAATGTGTGTCTAGCAACGACACACAAAATCATGATAAAACCTGAGTGCCCAGTATCGACACTCGAAAACATCATGAAATCCGTGTCCAACATCGACACATAATGCTCATATCTCGGGCTCCGTCAGTCCGGATCGGCCCATATCATCTGATCTCATATCTCGGACTCCGTCAGTTCGGATCGGCCCATATCATCTGATCTCATGACTACGGTCAGTATCCTCCAGATATCCGCCACGCCAAACTATCACCGTTCGGTAGCACTCCCCTGCCGGGCTCAATGTCTCAATCACTCTATATATATATCAATCTTGCCCCAGGGTAACGCACCGGGTCCACCATGTACCCGCAGATGGTGTCGCCCTCGCTCCTCGTGGTGGGTAATCATATATCATATATGCTCCAGACCAAGAAAACCTCATGGTGGACGTCACACATCATATCAACGAAAATAGCATTTTTCATTTTAAAAGGAGCATATGTTTTCAAATTCACATGCGGTTTCCCAAATCCAGAAATCACATGAAAATGGAATCTCACAATCATGAGCTAGAAATGAATCATGAATATCGGCATAGAGCTCATCTTAAAATGCATAAAACAGAATGTATGTATGAAAATGCATGCGGCATCGAAGTAAGGAATGCAATACTTAAACTAGTATGTGAGAGAAAGAATACTAATAATATGAATAACTACCAGCTAGCAGGTTATACAAGTGAAGTAATGTTTTCTAATGTGTACGTGACATGGCAATTGCCGATGATGATGTGTGTGAGCCGGCAAGCAAGTGTACGTGCAACATACGCATCATCGATAATGGTGCATGTGTCCTAACAGACGATATCATAACAGCTAATGCAAAACATATATATATATATATGCAATGCTATGGAATTAACATGAACAGAGCAAAACGTAACGGTAAAACGCAACATTGTAAGGTATACATATCTATATATATATATATATATATACACACACACACACATGAGCCATACGGTTACCGTATTTAAAATAGTATGAATCGTTGTTTTTGGAAAAGTAGGGGCTACGGTGTTTTTTTGAGAAAAGAAATATCATTTTGAAAATTCGTATCTTCTCTTGGGTTGCTCTTTGAAAATACCTACGATTCGTTAGTTTCGAAAATAGGTATGACTCAAACTCTATTATAGCATCTACCTAAGTAATTAAGGGACTAAACTAAACGGTGTCGAAAGTGAAAGGAAATCTAAAGCATAACCGAGTCGATAAGTCTAGTAGTTGGCGATCTAACCTCATAGCATCACGTACGGTATAATCTATCATACAGCATCCTCGAGTCAAGAGTGCGGATCAATCATCATATATAAATCTCGTATGGTATAGTCCACCGTACGGTATCCTTAAAATCGAGGGTACAGGTCAATAATCATATATATATCATCATTTGTACGGTATCATTCATCGTACTATATTAATATCACGGGTACGGATCTACGGTCCCGTACATTCTATTATATTATCAGGTCACATGTTATCGCATGTTTTGTATATATCGTACAATGATCATTTAATATATCATATCCTTATCTCCCGTGTGTGTGTGTGTGTGTGTATGTATGTATATATATATATATATATATATATATATATATATATATATATATATAATCATACACACACATACATATATACACACACACATATACCAAGTGTACGTGTGTGCGCGTGTACATGACAACACATATCCTAAAGGTTCACGACTAATATAAATAAAGATAAGGGTGTATCGTCCTACAACTACGCTTAATCTATCCTATAGTATCCTAGAATTCTACTTGCTAAGTATCCAAAACTCACGTCGACCTATATATAAATTATAACAACACTAAGCTACGGTTGCGGGGGTGCTATACGCCATCCACCCGACTTCCCACATAGATATACATCTACTGACTTACGATCCTCTCTTTGCCGAAGTCGATGATGCCTTGCTCTCCCTCGTCGTTCCTAAGTCCATGCGAAGGTACCTACAGTTCACACACTTCGTATCGTAAACAAAAATCCAATGCGAGAAAACCGATATGGCACACGAAGTGCACATAGGTTAGAACCTACGGCCTACGCATGCAAGAATAACCAAATAACTCTCGATGTAGTTTTACAAACGTCAATCGACCGAGATAAAACATAAATATCAAAACTCAAGTTATTAAAACTGCAAAACGAAAACAACAACTTGGGAAAATATCTCCAGATTTTGCCTCGTGTGAAATTGGGACAAGTTGAATATAGGATAGGTCTAATTATAGGATATACGAGCCATGGAACCAAGATGGGGCCCACCTAACTATCCCAGGCCGCAAATTGTGGGTATATTTGCGGCCAAAACTAGGAGATAGGGCATCGGGTCTCAGGGGTGGCTTCTTAGGTGTCTGCTTGTCTCTAGGTGTTTGCTAAATATTTTTCAAGGTCTCCGGGTGGTAGTAGATCCCCATAACACATCTCAAATTCTCACAAAACCCGGTATCGGAAAATCTAAAGTTCAAGTCTTGGGGTTTATTCTCTGGTTTTGTCTATAATACTAACACTACAGGGGTTATAGTCACTACAAACACCTCAATTGCACTTTTCCAATACACACAAACCCAAAACCTCATCTTGAAATATTCTAGCATCACTAAACCATAAAAGTTTTACTCTAAACTACACTAGGAAGTGAGGAAACTAAAATTCTAAACTAAGGATGTAGGATTTACCTCATATGGCAACTCAAGAAAATTCTTGGGTTACCCAAAGTGCTCAAAATCTCCACTTGATTCATCTATGGTCTTTGTAGTGATGAGAGGAACATTTTTTTGTGAAGGGAGCATGGTGTTTTATGGGGGGTTTTGAGGGTGGCCATGGATGGTAGTGAGGAGGTGGTGGAGAATGAAGGAGGAGGAAAAGAAGAAAATGAAGAAGAGAAATGAGGAAGGAGGAAATAATAAGAGGGTGGCTTGACTCTAGAATCTTCTCACTCTCTCTCTCCCTCTCTCTTTTTCTCACTCTAGCCATGCTCACATGTCCCCACCTCACTTATGCAATTCTTTTCTTTTTCCCTTATCTTTTAAAATAAAACCAAAGCAAAGCACTTAAGGAATTTTAAAGTCATGGTTCAAAATAAAAATGTAACAAGTGTTTTCAAACATGACATGTTACATGTCATAAACAAGATTAATGTATAATTAGTAAAATATTAATCGAGTTTAACAATCACTTATATACAATTAATTGTAAAATAAATTGTAAAAAGCCCAAATCACATAAATTCTTTCAAAATCAATATTCATCTTAATTTTTCCAAATATTTTCCAAACTATCGGTATATAATTATGCCATTTCATTAAAACTAATTCTCATGCATTAATAATATTCATGAAATTTATTATTTTAATTATTTAAATTCCCAAAAATAATATTTTATTTTCTGAAATGTTACACTTATGCTAGGTATTCCTTAGTTATATATAATCGAGAATTTGATTCTCTCTCAGATTACTCATCCGTGGGTGTGTTTCTTGATTAGTATTGCTGAATCGCCTTTTTCAATTAAGAGATACACTAGAAATAAATGTATTTCAATTGATACTGGTTCCATCTAAATCAGCGCCTCAAATCTATATATGATATAGAATGGGTTATCATCTTAAAATTGTTAAGATGTTGAGTTTTCCGGGTTATGCTTAAAACCAGAATCCGGATAAACTCAAGACATGTTTCAGTAATGGTTGTTTGTAGATTATCTCGGGTATTGACGGGGGATTAACTTTCTATCATTTTCGGGATCAAAAGTTGTTTTGTTCTCGACACGTCATCTTTTTAGAAAAGGAATTTCTTGCAAAAGAAATTAGTGGGAGTATGGTAGAACAGGAATTGATTTAGAACCACAAACGGTTACTGAAGATTTAGTAAAACCTAGAGATTCAATTAACCCTGACAAAACTTAGTCTACTCCACAGATTTAGTAGGTGACCTTAGGCACCTGAGAGATACTTCGGTTCCCTCATAGAAGGTGACAGGGAGGCTTGCATCATATGATGATGACCCTACTATATCAGCAGGCTATGAGAAGTGGTGCCTTCCGATTGATGGCTGGATGCCAAATTATCCTAGTTCGATTCCATACACTGCAATAAAGTGTAGATTTTGTTGGGTGCTCCTGAACGGGTAAAACCCATTAGGAGTAAGTAAATCTTTCGAGATCAGTGCAAATGGAAAGGTGCTAACCTGATAAGGCTAAACTTGTAGTAAAAAGTTTTCATCAAATAGCCGATGTGGATTGTGATAAAACTATTACTTCAGTGTCTGTGCTGAAATCCATACGGATATAACTTACCACTGTTGTTTTTCATGACCGTGATATTTGGCAGATGAATGACTATAACGTCTTTCTAAATTAGATTTAGAAGTGTATGTGTATATGACTATGCCAGAGAATTATCTTAGTAAGTAGGAACAGCGGTAAGTGTGTAAGTTGCTTAAGTCTATCTTTAGACTAAAGCTGGCGGAGATGAATCATCTGTTTTGATATCACGGTCAATGTCACGACCTAGAAAAGGCACGTGACTGGTACTTGAATCATGTGAAGTCTATAAGACCCCGCCAAATTAAAATAAGCCAAAAGCCCAGAAATCTAAACCTTTTAGAGAAAATAATGGAGATGAAGTTTTGAAATGACGGTATAATAAAATCAGGTTCTTTCTTTAAAAAGATAAGTAATAGTATATGAAAACACCATGTTTTGTAGCTGTCTTGAAAACATGTTTCGTCATTGAAAATTTCGGCAGCACCTCCTTTCTATATTTTAACCCGTAAACAAATACAAGCAATAATAATAAAACGCATCCCCAAGCGGGAGCTAGCTCTTTACCAATTGACGAAAAAAACCACGCAATGATATAAATATATACAACGCCGAAGGCGAGGATCAAATACAGAAAGAAAATAAAGAAAACCATTATTCAGTCGAAAATATTGCACATTTGATATAACATTTTCCTTAATTTTCTTAAATATTTAAAAGTGTTTATTATAAATATAGAACATATTTGGATTTATCTGCAAAATACTCTTTACCATATGTTTATATATTATAATTAACATTATGAAGGAAAATATATGCATATAATGTTTATATAATATTTTGGTAATTAAAATATGCATATCATATCAAATAATCTTAATCAAATTTCTTAAAAATTTATTACCATATAAAATGATTAAGATTATATCTCTAATATAACAAATATTACTAACATTATTCATGGAGATATTGTGCAAGATTTAGCTCAGGTCAGGAGATCAAGATTTTCAAGATGTCAGGATTAAAAATCTGTCAATAAAATCGTAGAATCAATACTGGTAGAAACTCAGGAAATATTTCCAAAATCCAGATATCTAGAAGATCTCCACGTGTCAACATAAGGCCACAGCAGAAAACCCAAACCCTAAGCCCACCAAAGCGCGGCGGTTCCGCGGCTAAGATGCCCTAATTGTGGCGGATCCGTGGCCCCTTTGTAGCCGTTGGATCTGAGATTTTTGGTTGGTGATCATGATTGCATATCTTAACCTATGAGATCTAGGGTTTCTGATTTGAGAGCTATATAAAGGACCGATGGCTAAAATTAGAAATCATCACTTTTAACACGAAGAAAATCACCGTCAAAGAATAAGAGATCCACGACAGATCCGCGATTCGACATGATAGAGCGACGTGAATTTCGACGGAACAAATACTTCCTACGAAGCAGAGATCGAGAGCAACTTTTTTTTCTTGTAATCTAAACTCGAAGGATTTGTACTTATAAAGTTGATTAATAAAGGTAGATCTTTAGCTTAATTATTTCACATTTACTTTCTGCATTTAAATTCTGCATTATGATTTCCTTCGCTGTCCATTCTTCTTCTATCTCCAAACATGCGTGAGTAATTCTCCGCTCGATAGGGCTCGTAGGTTTAAGGTAGATCAATGGATGATGAAAATTTCTTAACTCTTTTTACGTCTTATAAACTTTATAAACTTTAGCAAAGCAATTGTTAACATCCTAATCGGACGCGCTATCAAATCATTGATAGTCACAACCACGATTTGAGATTAGATTAACAATGGTTTTGGTAAAGGCTAGACATGAATAGAGGTCAATGAAAAGATAAGGGTTAAGAGTGGGAACCCTATTCTCTCCAAAAACCCTAATCTGCATTTATCGCTATCGATCTAGTTTTAAATCTATTAAAAGATAAAAGGAGTCATCTTTTGTATTCATCCATAACCACTAAATCCGATGAACCCTACAAGCCTTCTTTATATATATTCTACATCTGTGTTTAACATGGATCTAGAATCTATTCTCCTTTCTTCTTTTATTTTATTCAACTCGTTTAAAGCAATATTAAATGTTCCACGCATCCCTGCGGACGACCTATACTCATCTCGGCTAGCTACACACGACACCGTTATTGATTGCGGTTACTACAGACACTTTTTCACATCAATCAACAATGCATCATCAAGACACCAGAAATAAGAATAATTACATGAGCGTGACTCTAAGCCGAAAGAATATACAACAGTGTTCTCTAAGTCTACAAATATATATAGTCTGGTTGATGAAGATTTTAACTAGATATAATGAAATGAAATATACAAATATATAATAGTGGTCACGATGCAATCTGTCCTACCCATCAATGCAATCACCCTGAAGGAAGTGGTGTGCCAGCAAGCCGCAACGGAACCTGTGCGGTCAACCTGCAAGAAAACTGTGGCACAACGAGAGTGAGTTGCCAACTCGTGAGTAGAAGACATCACCGAGTAGAAACCGAAAATATGACTATCTTCTAGGTCATACAGTACGATACAGTAATAATAGTAACACGATAACCTCGAGTAGCAATAAAGGTAATAATATAAGCATATGTGTAAAGCCAAGTACTCGTGTCCGTGTCACAAAATAACTACATAACATGTAGATTATGTATGAATGCATCATCAAATCGGTGTGTCCAGCATCGACACACAAAATCATGATAATACCTTAGTGCCAAGCATCGGCACTCGAAAACATCATGAAAACCATGTCCATCAGCGACACATAATCCTTATATATCTCGGGCTCCGTCATTCCGGATCGGCCCATATCATCTGATCTCACGACTATAG
The DNA here is from genome assembly GCA_030015575.1 of Agapanthus africanus. Taxonomy (NCBI): domain Eukaryota; kingdom Viridiplantae; phylum Streptophyta; class Magnoliopsida; order Asparagales; family Amaryllidaceae; genus Agapanthus; species Agapanthus africanus. Next base: position 180,916,135 of record JASDDO010000024.1, read on the forward strand.
TCGGTATCCTCCAGATATCCTCCATGCTAAACTATCACCGGCCGGTAGTGCTCCTCTGCCGGGCTCAACGTCTCAATCTCTATACGGCCTTCTTGTCCCGGGGTACCGCATCGGATCCACCATGTACCCGCAGACGGTGTCGCCCTCTTTCCTCGTGGCGGGTAATCATATATCATATATGCTCCAGAACCGAGAAATCTCATGGTGGACTCCATACAGCATATTAAGGGAAAAACCGTATTTTTCTTTAAAAGGAGCATAAGTTTTCGAATTCATATGTGATTTCCCAAATCCCGAAATCTCATGAAAATCGGAATCTCATAATCATGAGCTAATAAGGAGATAATGAATACTAGCATAAAGCCAGACTGCAGTGCATAACCAAAATGAATGTATACCAATGCATGTGGCATCTAAGTAAGAAATACGAAGTCTAAACTGGCATATGATATCATGAATGCAAAACAGTACTACTTAGCTAAAATTATCAGTGTATACAATGGAATAGCGGTTACTACAGTGTACGTGACATGGCAATTACCGATGCTGATGTGTGTGATCCGGCAAGCAAGTGTACGTACAATATACTCATCATCGGTAATAGTGCAGGTGTCCTAGCAGACGAGATCATAACAGAAAGTAAACAGTAAAAGAAACAATAAGGTATATAAATCTATATACGAGCCATACCATTTATCATGTTTAAAAAAACAGAATCGTTGTTTTTAGAAAAGTAGAGACTACGGTGTTTTGAGAAAAGAGATGTCTTTTGAAAATCCGTAGCGTCCATCGATTTATCCTTTGAAAATGTCTACGATTCGTAGTTTTGAAAATAGGTATGACTCGAGCCTAAGCTAACATCCATCTAAGCAACTAAAAACTAAACTAAGAAACGAGTCAAAAGTAAATAGGAATCGAAAGCATATCCGAGTCTATATATCTAGTACTCGGCGATCCAGTCTCATAGCATCACGTACGGTAATAACTATCGTATGGCATTCTCGAGTCAAGAGTGCGGATCAATCATCATATATATATATATATATATATATATATATATCGTACGGTATAGTCCGTCGTACGGCATCCTCAAAATCGAGGTTACGGGTCAAATATCATATATAAATTATATATTTCGTACAATATCAATCGTCGTACAATATTATAATCAGGGTACAGATCTAAGGTCTCGTACAATCTATTATATATCAAGTCACATGTTATCGCATGTATGTATATAATGCCCAACGATCTGCTAATATATCGCATCATAAACGATGTCTCATCCCAAATCATATATCAATTATCTCTTGACATCCTGCTCGATTGTATCGACTCAAACCATATAATACATCATATCCTCATCATACACGTATATGTATAGTGTATATATATATCTGATTGTATCTCAAAAACTATCTATTACCGCAATCAAGAACGGCGTCGCATGTAGCTAGCCGGTGAGTACGGGTCGGTCCACAGGGATGTTGTGAATTTCCTAATCGCTCAAACGAGTTAATTCCGAACGGTGTGAATGGATTAATTAAATCTAAAAACTAAATTAATTTAGGGCAATTGAATTAAAGATCTAACTATCTAACTAGGGCAAGGAATTTAATTTATACTAGGGCAGAGAATGAAAGATTACCTAGGGAAAGAATTGAAATTAATTACTTACTTTACAGATGGCTCTCTCCAAATATCAACACAAGACTTGTCAGATCTGAATTTCTGAAATGAAAAGAGGCATCGATGCTCTCCAAAAGAAATCTAAATTTTATTGATAAAAAGAGGCACGGGGAGATATAGGCTTTACAATGATTTAGAGTTCCTATTTATAGAGGATAGGAAACCCTAGGTTACAATTGATCCGCACGTTTACATTTACCAAAATAGCCCTATAAAGACCAGTCAAAGCCGCCACAAAAATATGGTAAAAAGTTTTTCTCCTGATTGCACTACCCTGCCGCGGAACCGCGGCCCGAGGCATGGTTTGGCTGAGGTTCCACGGCCAAACAAGAGGATTGTGTCATCAAATTTGGTGTGCTGGCTCCTGCTGACTTGTACTTCCTACTTTTATAGGTCTTTTCTCATATTGGCTTCTACATCTTCTCCAGATCTTCACAGTGAACATTGTAGCGGACTTTTACTGTTGGTTCGTGACGAAGTCTTGAATCTTGCGCTGCTTTGTATTGATCTTTGTATAGGCTTGATCAAGATTCTCTGTTTGTCGGTCAAAGTCTCACTTTTACGTCGTCTTTCATTGTTTTCATTGTTTTAGATCCAAGAACCTGTAACCTGTAATATGTAGCAGACATGCGTCAAAAGCACATGTTTATTTGTAAAAAGAATAAGAATGGGAAATATAATAATGCAATATTATGGTGTGAACAATCGCATACTCACACACACACACACACACACACATACATATACACACATATCAAATCAAGCGTATGTGTGCGTGACAAGGTAAAACCGACAACTCACGACTAAGGAACTAAACTAAAATGAAACCGTCCTACAAGTACGCTTAATCTAACCTACAGTCTCCTAGAAACCCTATTTGCTAGGTATCCAAGTCTCGCGCACACACACACACACGCACACGCACGCACACACACACAATATAGATATCCTATTCTATGGTTGCGGGGGTGCTATATACCATCCACCCGACTTCCCCCGTAGATATACATCTTTTCACCTATGATCCTCGCTTGCCGAAGTCGATAACGCCTTGCTCACCCTTGTCGTCCCGAAGCTCACGCGAAGGTACCTACATATATAAACACATCGTATCGCATCAAAATCCTTTTCGAAAACCGACACGACACGTGAAGTGCTCATAGGTTAGAACCTATATCTTACGCATGCAAAAACAACCAAATAACCCTCGTCGTTGACGTACAAACGTCCAACAACCAAATCCAAATTCAAATACCGAAAAACCAAGTTTTAGAAATCAGAAAAACATTGCCAAAACCCACTCAATATGCTCCCAGATTTTTGCACAGGTATATAAGGACAAAACTAACAATACAAGGACTAGATTATAAGGTGTGTGAGCTACAGACCAAAACCCAACATCACAGCCCACACTTTGACCGGCGAGAATGCCAAATTACTCAGTGTCGCCGGTTGTATTAAGGAATTCCGGGTTCGTTCTTCTGTGGTGGTCCTATAGTGGTCTAACTAGGTCAAAGTAGTTGTTTGTTTTTCCTATTGAGACCCCAAGTTGCTCCAGATTCCATCTGAGCATCACAAATCGAAGAAAACCGATACGGAAAAATTCTATAGTTCAAGTCTTGGGGTTTAGTCTCTGGTTTGATCCATAATATTGACACTACAGGGGTTGTGAACACTAATTACACTCAATTACACCATCACAACTCATAATATCACCTAAACCTCCACTTGGAATTTTCCGACATCGCTAAACTACCTTAGTTTCACTCCAAACTACAATAGGGTATAAGGAAACTCAATTTCTAAACTAAAGGTGTGGAATTATATCTCATTTGACAACTCAAGAAAATTCTTGAGTTGCCCAAAGTGCTCAAAATCTCCACTTGATCCCACTAAAGTGTTTGTGATGAGCTTGTGATCAATTTTTGGTGAAGAGGGTATAATGTTTTGGCTAAGTTTTGAGGATGGCCATAGGGGATAAAGAATGTGGAGGGAGGATAAAGGAGGAGATGAAGAAGAAGTGAAGAAAAATGATGAATGCTGTGAGCCATAGTTGATGATAACCCTCTCCTCTCCCCCTACCCTTCTCCTAGCCCCTACCTCCATTTCCCTCCTCATGCAAATATCTCATATTGATTTTCCTTTTTCTTTTATTTTCTCATTTAAAAACAAAAACATTTTAAAACAAGGATGAAGACATGATTCATATAAAAAATGTAACAAGTATTTTGCAACATGATATGGTGCATATCATATGCATAATCAAGCTTGATGCATAATTATTAAATATTAATCAAGTTTAGCATTAAACTTGTATATAATTAATTGTATAATAATTCATAAAATGTCTAAATCAAATAAATACCTTCAAAATAAATAATTCATATTGATTTTCCAAATATTTTCCAAACTATCGGTATATAATTATACCATTTCATTTAAAACCAATCTCCATGCTTTTAAAATATCCATAATATTTATTATTTAATTTATTTAAATTCCAAAAATAATGTTTTATTTTTCTGAAATGTTACAGTCAAAGTGTTTGACTTCATCAAAATGATAGATGAATCTGGTATTTGTAAGAAGGTAGTAGAGAGTGTTTTCAGACTCCTCATATGGTATATGAATGACATGCTCATGATAGGAAGTGATGTTCTTATGCTGCAATCGATAAAACAATGGTGGCCACAAGTGTTTCTCCATACAGGATATGGATGTCAGTCCAATCCTAGAGAAACATAGGGTAGCGGTGTAGAGCATTTGATATTCTTGGTGTATGGTAATGGCAAATTCCTAAAAGAGGTGGTTATCAATTCTAACTTCGCATAGAAGACAAAGCATCTGTCGCGAGTTATAAGTTTACCTTATTTTGAAAAGCAGTATATTGGAAAGAGTTACAAGTGGGATACTAAGGTAGTCGTAGCGCGAGATGCTGATTGTGAATCAGCAAAGGATATTCATTTATGAACATAATTTCATCGTCTATCCAAGCAAATACTAAGGCAAGTATCACTCAATTCGGAAGATATTTGACCTCTGCGAAGTTGAGATTCAGGAAGAAACAAAAAGATGTGCTATGTCGATTCCACTCGTTGAGACTTGTTCTCAAACACAGTTTGCAAAACTGTTACTACAAAAGTTGTGTTTGAGATACCGCAATAATTGGTCTTTAGTGCAAGTGGGAGATTGTTGGATATAAGCATCCTCAAGGCAATTATTGTAATTGAAGGAGAACCTATACGAGAGAACAATCTTACTCGAGATGATAGTATGTTATCCGGTTTGTCTTTACCTTTCATGTGATGTGTTTATTCATTATCATGTATCGTTTAGACATGAGATAAAGCCTTTAGGATTTTGCTCGACTACCAGAACGATGATGGAGATCATACTAGTGGGGCCTGGGTAGTCGATAAGCATATTCTTAAATGTCTCTGGTCGTAGGAATATCGAGACTGGGCATCAGTACTCCAATTTAAACTAATGTGTATGTTTCCTGACCTGGTTGGAGGGCGATAGCTGATCCTGCAGCTATTGGTGTTTGACATCGAGGATTGTATACAGGTTCTCATTGGATGAGTTACACTGGATGGACTCACCGAGAACTCCTAATTGGTAATATACCAATGGCAGATAGCAGTTCTCTGGTGATATGAGTACATAGTAGTCCCTAAAACCTGAGATTACCATAGTGTCTCATGTGTATTCCCACTATATTTAGACTTCTACCCTACCACGGCTCAAAGAAGTCGTGCAAACAGATTTTTGTTGGGTACAGTCACGAAGCAAGTAGAGGAAGTAAGTAGTCAAGGGGATTCGTCTCTTCCGGTATAGGGAGTTGATATCGCACCGTGCAGGATATGACTACAATCACAAGTCGGTGTCTACCACAGTGGAGATAAACTTATAAGTGTTATCGATTGTATCTCCGATTGGTTATGAGTCCTCTGTCGCACGATTTATCAAGTTATTGAGGTCTGACATATTCCAAACTCTAGACCCGATATGCAATACTCTTGGACGAAGAGACCGGACTGTACGACGATTGTCACTAATAGACTTTACAAGGTTCGGATGAGCTTACTCGTTGACCTTGTTTCGATCAATACCTGGGTAGCCGTTACGTGCAGCTAGTACCGCTGACATACTTGTGGGCTATAAATATGATCCTAAGCTACCGCCAGTGTATTGTCGAGTGTTTAGAGTCCCACACAGAGATTTCCCTGCATGGGCGAAACGATATAGGGCACATATGAGGATGCATGCAAGAGTTCGATTAAACACGTGTATGTGATACACGTATTTTAATCGGGTCTTTAATGATATTAGCTGGTATATATATGATATAACCGAATTATTAAATTAAGTGTTAATTTAATAATTAAATGTATATTTATATATTGATATATTTATATATTAACTAATATCATGCTCACTTTATTATTTTCTTCTCTTTATTAATATTTATATTTGATATAAATATTGTGACATGTATATTGATACATATGAGATGAGTGTATAAGACTTATAAAGTGAACATAAGAACATTATTATTCTTTTTTTAATTTCAAAATGAAAATGAGTCATAGAAATTGGATGCTTGTAGAATGCTTGAGCTGTTTTCTTTGATGACTCATTTTTGAATAAAGATTTGTTCTCATCTTGAATCTTATCATCTTGTTCTCATCTCACTGGCTCTCTCTCTATCTTGAGTTTTTTCTCAAATGAGGAAAGAAAAGAAAAGAGAAGAATTTAGTGAGCTAATTATTCTATATTTTCTACTAATCATTCTTAGCAAGTTTAATCAGTGGGTTGCTTCATTTTGATGAGATCAATTTGAAACTAAATCTTGTGTTGGAGTTATCTCAAGGTGGATCATCATCGGCAAGAAGATCATCAAGAAAATTTGTCCGGACTTCGTGGAGACTACCCGGAGTCCAAGGAGCGGTGGTTAACGCGCTACAAAGGTTGTAGCCTGCCAACTTCTTTCGGGTTTAGTTTCAAATTTAGTGTTTTAGTTTGATTCTTAGGTTTGGGTTACTATTGCTTTCTAGTTTTTTAAAATTACCGTTTCAGGCGCGATTTAAAACCCTACTATGTGTGCCTAGCATCCCATCAATTTACGTTGTTGATTGCGTGGATTGGCTGTTAGCATTGTTCCAAGTATTATTTTCTCTGCGATATTATATTATATCCACAACAACTAAAAATCCTTAAAGAAGAAAATTGTGGATGATTGTGATTTTAATTTGGGGAAGAATATAGACAGCCATTTATTAGGAATCATGGGCAATATTGGAAAATAAAAAATAAAAGAAGGGCCGGTGCATTACATGTTATCTATTTCCATCGATTTTTCAAAATACCTTAACAGAATAAATATAAAGAGCATTAAGAGATAACAAAATTAAAGAACAAGAGGGTATTGGGTAAGGAAAAAAGCTTGAGTAAGTTTTTAGGAATTAGCCCAAATCACATTAGTGTTTTTAAGAAATAAGCCTTTGTTATAACATTGGAAAACAGAGGATGATGAATTTTTTTTATTTAAAAAAAGAAGACAAATGATGCACGATGCACAATGAACTAAATTTTATTGGCACCTATATTATCCCAAACGGAGGGAAAAGATACATTGATAGATGCATTTTAACTATATCTCTATGCATCAAAAACACATACACACAACATTCACCACCAAGTACACTAAAAAGCAATCGTCTCCTCCAAATCTTCGATTACCGACCACAAGAAGTTCTGGCCCGGGTTACTCGCCGAGCAATTCACCCTGATCTCACCATTGTTACCCGTCACCACACCCAGCTGCCCCATCTTAATCATGGAAGCTGCAAAATTCTCGAAAAACAACGTTTCATTTATGGCAAAACTCGTAACAATAGACTTAGTCCTGGAGTCCGAGTACAAGTCTTGGTCCGAAGTGAACAACCCTTGTCTGTTCATCAGGTCAACGTAATACTTGTTATCAAAAACATTCGGGCTACGGATATCGTTGTTCGTAGTGTTGGTCGTGTTTGATGCCGGGCAGGTGAGTTTGAGGTTTTTCGCAAATGTTTTGTCCATGTTGGTGGCTTGGGTCGGATAGAGGCGGTCTGTGAAGGAGGTGCAATGGGCCAACCCAATGGTGTGGCCCCCAGAGAGGGTGACCAGGTCGGTGGTATCCAGGTTGATTTTGTTGAAGACGGAAAGGAGAGCGGAGACGTTGAAGAACGGGGCAGGAAGCCCGTCTTGGGTGGCGTTCTGGGTCGCGAAGGTCAAGCCGTCACGGCGGCCGAGAGGGACTCTATATTTGGGGCCGCCAGACTGAAAGAAGAGATTGCTACGTTAGAGCATGAGTAAATGTGCGCGGCATTCTGCAGTTGAAACATACGAGTCCTATATATGGTAGGGGTAAGAATAATATAAAATTTACATTTGATATTTTTGAGATAAAATCAGGTTATTAGTGTGAAATAAAAAAAAGAGTAATTCAATGTACTGCTCTTTATTAAAAAAGTCAACACAGTAAAATTGTTTTTCGAAGAAAACATTCCAGCGATATTTCTTAAGGGAAATAAAAGTAAATAAAATTATAAATAGTAAAATATGAACCTTCTCAAAAAGAAAATTAGTGAAACAGATCGGTTAATTTAATTTATCTTGTTTGGACAATTCAAAGTAATCCATCTAAACAAAAACCACTTGATCAACTAGAGCAATACTTTACCTATCCATTCAATTAATATCCATCTAAAAGACAAAATGGTGAGATTCATAACTATAAATTGTATGGTGTCAAACAGAAAGGCTCACGGTATTTATCTATTGGTTAGATATAGGTAGAAATTTAAAATAGGTATGAAAATAATTTTGAGGATAAAATATACGAGAACATTTTCGCCAAAAATATATATATATAGGAGAACATCTACCTAACCTTCAGTAGAATACATAATTATTATTTGTAATAAAATTGATGTTGATGTTGAAAGAGATCCATAATTTTCCCAACAACCCATGAACAATAATTTCATGCACGGTGAATTTGAATTGCATCCTATCCTATATCTATTGTGTGAAAGAGAAAGTAGGCGACAAAAATAAGGAAACTATATTACCAAGGCAACCGAGTCCCTGGCAGCTATGGCAACAACATCAGCACAAGACACAATTTGCCCACAAGCGTCATCAATGAGAGCTCGAAGGTCATTAATGGCTTTAAATGCCGACGGCCTAAGCGTCAGGTTCGGCAGCGCTGCCTGCTCGCTGGGCCCGCTGGCTGATCCATCGAGCAACACTGACGCATCGCATCCCTGCGGAAGCAAGATACAATCAAAATCTTAAGCTGATGAATATGTGATTTTTGCTCTTAAAAAAAGCTATCATCTTACCAAAACTTCAAAAGTTATGATGAATACCAAGAAAACTATTTTAAAATTAATCTACCACTATATTGCATGCATGTTGAGCCAATGTTTCTGTCGATGCATCAAAACTCTAAAGTTGTGATGAAACTGAGCCGCATAATTATATATTCTAACATGAGTGTCCTTTAATAGGATCGCAATTTATATTTCATTGGAGGTTATATTTCATATTAAATTTGTCAAGCTGGTTATGAATCAGGAGATATGTCTCTAGACCATCTAAAAGTCTCCAATGGGTTAGTTGCACTTATATATATAAGTGATTTTTTTTGCAACAGTTATATATTCTAAATCTCAAACTGTTAATATTTTGCTTAATTCAGTTAACCATCAAATCCATTACTATTTTAAATTAAATCCATACAATTTGTATTTTAGGTTATCTAAGTGCAACGAAAAAGTCAATAAGATATATAAATGCAAGTTAGATAAAACATTTGGGTATTATTTAACAATTAACCCTTTATTCTTTATCAATTAGGGTGAAGGCTAAGAAAATACGTTTATATAAAACATGTGTGGTACTGATGCCATATATATGTTTGATCATTCTTATGTGAGGATTAGGCCAGGCACATATGGTTGGTACATTGAAGTTCCGTATCTGCAAATTAATTTACGTACCTGAACAAAGCAGTCATGGAAATGGATGCGGAGGAGACCGGCGGCGAGGCCGATGTCTTTCTCAAACTCCTTCCTCAAGTGATCTCTCACAATAGACTCAAGCTTTGGGCATTTGGACTTGTAGTATGAGTAGGAGAGCCCCTCCATTAATGGAGGAGAAGTCTTGGCTTGTGAAAAAAAGGGAAAGGAAAAACCAATGAAAGAAAAAATAATTAGGAGAAGAGAAATGGAAGAAGAAGAAGAAGAAGAAGCCATGAGTGATATTTGAGAGAGGAAGAAGGAAGTGTACGTGTGGCTTGCACAAGAAGAGGAGTTGTTATTTATAATAATGAGAATTGAGAGTTGATGGATACAAGATTATTATTAATTAAATGCATTATTTAATTAATTAAGGCATGTAATGTGATTTATTAGTTGTTTTTTCCCCTTGAATGGTGACATTTTGATTAGCGGTGGTCCTTGAGACTAGTCAACGCGTGTCTCCACTTGCTGCTAATATGTGTAAAAGGTAAAGCTAAGGATAGTGATGCTTGAAGATTGAAAGTTTGAACTGTCAAAGTCTCTGCCACACAAGATGGGTTGAGGGAAAAGAAGGGCAGTGTTTTTTAGAAAAATCGTAGGGCTATGGTTTTTTCTACACGTGCGATGCACGTGCATGCTAACAGAGATTTTCCTCAATGAATATGAGCAGCTGCATCAAACATTTAAAATGGTCCACTCATCAAGGCATGAGTTGGGCTAAATTCTTCGGAACTTAATTAGATACCGATGATGCTCAATATTGACGGCCTTTCAGATCAGGACACGTGGCAGATGACGTGTCCCACAACTCAGAAGAGATGGCCCACAGAAGCCGACCAGGCCACCCTTGTACCCGGCCTGCAAGCACAAGCCGGCCCTTCTCGGGGGCCCCTGCAAATTGGCATCCTCGGCCCCTCAGCTCACCCCGAGCTGCCACAGGACCAAGACTCATCGGCCCTCTTGCTCGTCTCCGAACTCCCCAGCCGAGGCCGTCTTCCTCGGTCCCTCCGACCGACCAACTCCACCACTCACAGGCGTAACCGCCGCTCCGCAAATCTCTCCACGCGCACATTCTCCACCAGTAACGTCCCACGTTCCACGCCATCACGATCCCCATTAACGGGTGATGATGCTCAATATTGGCGACCTTTCAGATCAGGACACGTGGCAGATGGCATGTCCCAGAACTCAGAAGAGATGGCCCACAGAGGCCGATCAGGCCCGACCTACAAGCACAAAGCCGGCTCACCTCAGGGCCCTTGCAAATTGGCCTCCTCGGTCTCTCAGCTCGCTTCCGAGCTACCGCAGGACCAAGATACCTCGGCCCTCTCGCTCGTTCACGAGCTCTCCCGCCGAGACCATCTTTCTCGGTCCCTCCGACCAACCAACTCCACCACTCACAGGCGTAACCGCTGCTCCGCAAATCTCGCCATGCGCAGATTCTCCTCCAGCAACATCCCACATTCCACACCATCGCGATCCCCATTAACGGGCGATCGGCTCTTTACGCGGGCGTGACGTCCGGAGCGTAACTGCCGGCGAGATTCTCGCGTCTGCTGCTGCATGCCACCACCGCTATATAAAACCCCATCACAGAGGGGTCAAGCCAGCCATTTTTTACTCTTTTATGCCGTTACTCTGCTCGGATCTCATCACTAACTTAAGCGTCGGAGGGTCCTTGGTGGTACCAAACCATCCCGGGACTTCTTTGGAGGTACTCGGCAACAGCTTCCTCACCTCACCTCTTCCTCCAAAAACCCATTGAGACCCACACGCAACGAAGGATAAACAGCTAAGTCCATCAGGTGATCAACGGAAGACAACATCTGACGGAGGCCCGAAAAGGAGTTCCATCAGATATCGATCATGTTTTTCATTAAACCGTTTTAGATTAGTGTAAGAGTTAACCAGTTTTGAAACGGAGGTTTAATTATCACATATAATAAGTTCTTTTTTCTATTTTTTTCAATTATATACTTTATGGGTGCTCAGATTACCCACGCACAAAAATTGTTTGGAAAAAACTAAGATTCGAGCAATGTTATACTTGTGAATTCAAGATATTAAAAAAATAGCGTTTGAAAGACTGCCAGTGAATGCATGATCTTTTATAAACGTATTGTAACACTTGCGTGCAAAATTAAGGACTACTCGATGTGAATATTTACTATACAATATTATTTATTTAGATATTTAAAGATTTCACATTGGTAAAAACATGCGACAGATTAACATATGTCTTTAATAGCTGTTTGAGATTTAATTTGTCGATTCAAGGAGTAGAGACTAGTGACGGTTTTGATCGGTCATACATATAGTTGATAGATGGTAACTGTATCATGACTAATATTTAATTTAGAAAATAATTCAATCATTCAAACCGAACTATCCGTTACTACAGATGTGCCCAGCAGTAATGGGTATTTGGTTACGGTTTTGACCCGAGCAAAACTTATGGTCACGGTTTTAAAAGCTTTGATCACGGTTGAGACCGCTACGAATAAAAAAATATGGCAGCCCCACAACCAACTCGTGATTAAAACCCAATCCCTCCTTTTTCTTCTCTCGAGCCCTCATCCCCTCCCCACCCAATTTTGGCCCTAAAAGTTCCCCCTCCCGTCTCCTCGCCGCCGCCTTCTCGCCACCACTTCCAGCTCGTCACTGCGGCCTCTCCTGACTCATCCAGTTCGCCACCGCGGCCTCTCCTGACTCGTCCAGCTCACCGCCGCCGCCTCTCCTGTCGAAGCCCAAGTCAAATTGAAGCTCGCGCCGGCCATCGATCGAGGTCGACAAACTCGCTGCCGCCGTCAGTCGTAGCTTCGTGGTTTTCAAGAGGTAAGTTTGTTCGGTTAATTTTATTTTTATCGTTTAATTTATGATTTTTTACTCGATCCAGTAAATTTTTTTAATTTTTGCCCTAACTCCTGTCGTCGTCAGCCTCCTCGAGCTACCTCGCCTCCGCGCATGTCGTCGTGCCTCCTCTCTTCCAAGCTAGATTAGTGTTTTAATTTTTAATTTTGTTTTATTTTTTATAATTACAGTTTTTTTTGTTGTTGATTAATTTCATGTTGAATTAATTTTTTTAAATTTGTTGCTGTTGTTGCTGATGCTGCTACGGGTAGGTTAATTAGTGTTTTAGTTTTTAAATTTTGTTGACAAGGGTTAGGGTAGTTAAGGGTTAGGGTTAGGATTTTGGGTTAGGGATTGGGTTAGGGTTAGGGATTGGATTTTGGGTTAGGTAGTTTAGTGAAATGAAACAATAGTTAAGGGTATTTTAGTGACATAGATACAAAAGTTAATGGTATTTTAGTATAAAAAATAATAAAGTTGAAAAGGAGTGTTGTACTAAAAAACTTAATCATAATTTAGTGAAAAATAACTATAATTAAGGGTATTTTAGTGAATTTTATATAGACTTGGTTAATTTAAAAAGATGGGTTGTTTATTTAAATTTGTTACAATAGTTTAGTGAAAAACCACCAAAAATTTAGGGTATTTTAGTGTAATTTAGTGAAATTGAATAAATATGTTGTTTAGTTAAAATTTTTAAGGTAGTTTAGTGAAAAACAACAATAGCAAAGGGTAGTTCAGGGAGAATTTGTTTAGATGCTTTATCGTACATACACATACACATACACACACACACATGCGCGCGCGCACAAGCAAACACACACACACACACAAAAATAAGGTCAAAGCTTAATTCATCATCATTATTCTCTACATTGAACTCTTGTCAAATCCCACTCTAACCTCAATTCTAAATCCAAAATTTTAAACTCAATTAAGAAAATCATGAACTTTAAAAAATGTACCCTAAACTAAAAACTTCGATATCTTGAAATTGAAACGTAAACTTAAACCAATTCAAATTAAATATTAAACTTTCGTGTATGATTTTCGATAAAATATGAAATTTTCATATTCTCATCGATAATTAATCATATGTGAAAATAAAAATGTGACTTAGTTCCCGACTATCGGTTAATATACATGCGATATTCATGGTGACATAAAACTACACAAAAGTTGTTAAATATCGAACGGTATCGTTCAGTTTCTAACAACCGTCGCGTAGTTCGTATGATAACCGATAGATTTGTACCGTGTGGACAAATTATGAATATATAAAGAAGACATATGCATTCACTTGTATTTTTCATTTATTTTGAGATATTTCGTCGATACTTTTCCGCTGGTTCTCCGTGTACAACAATAAATTAGATAATCGTTTCAATATTGTTTGACAGCATTGAAGTGATCATATTTTCTATTACAGTGTACTCGAAAAACAGCGGGAAGGTGCTGCCGAAATTTTCTCAAAACGGATGAAAGCACAAGTAAATGAGTGTATACTTTATATATTCTTAATGAGATAGGTGCCTTACCCCCGACAACCGCTACTCTCGACATCTATTATAGAACATTTAATATCATCATCATCTTTCGTGGAAGAAGAATCCAACTCCTTACCTATGAGCATTTACTCTCGGTCCTTGATAAACTTTATAGCCGAATCATCAATTGAAATTTAAATTAACCAAGTCGTCAATTAAACCTAGGACTAACGCTTCTTAGTATCCTGTCTATCGCGTATCTGTCAAGAAATTTTAATCCGATGCATCTTGTCTATAAGAACCTTACTTTGTCCAGGCTGTTCCAATATGGCATTCTCGTACCTCCACGACAAAAGTTTGTTGTACGTCGATGCTCCCTTGAGAGTCAACTGCTTTTTCATAGACGATGTTAGTTTTTTCACCGATTTTGTCGACGCACGTCTTGGGTTACCAAAAGAGCACGGAATCTATTGTCCTTACTCTAAGTGTATGAATAAGCGATTGCTCAAGAAGTCGGAATTTGAGTTACACATCATGAGATATGGTTTCGTTAGAGATTACACTACGTGGGAACTTGATTATCTGTGTTTTTATGCGCTACGCTAAGCGTTCTAAATGTCCTATGCAATCAAGATGGTGTCGCTTGGCAGCTAGCCGGTTGAGTACGGGTAGTCCACTGAGAGATGGTTCGTATGTTCGTTCTTGTTTTAGACTAGTCAATTCACGAATGTATATGTATATGCTCAATTCTATCCTAAGTGTTCGTATTTTATATTCAAGTAAACTTAGTAGAGTTAAGGTTGGTTAGTAGAGTTAGGATTAGTGTCACGCCCCGCTTCCCAATAGACAGAAACGGTGACGTGGCAAGCCCGCAATATATTTATTTCGAGAAGATCATTTCCCGGAATAAATACGCTAAGCGTAAAATAAACAATATATAATGACAAGAAATAAACATGAGATTTAAACTTCGACAACTCTATTTACATTCAATTTGAAGCATTTACAATACCTGAGTTCAACTGAAAGGAAATACAATACAAGAAGAGAAATGCCTTGTTCATACCAGAATATTGCATTTAATATTGCCCATTCTTCTGCTCGTTTGTTTATAGGCATGTGGTTTTAATCCGTTTTTGCTACATATTTACAGGTTACAGGTTTCTAGTCCAAAATAACGCAAATCATACAAAATCTCCACAGTTACGCCAAAATCCAGAATATCTGTTACAGACATATAAAAGCCGGGTTCCGGTCATCCGTATCCGTCCAGTGCCGCTTACCAGTTCAAGAGACAAGAAAAAAAATAGTGGTCATTCGTGTCTCGGAGAAGCACAGAGCACGAGAGGGGAAACACAAGATTCAATGGGTGCGCGGAGCTCGAGAGAGATAAATGTCAAATGAATTAAAAATGAAGCCATTTTGTACTGTGGAAGATCTGAAGAAATTTTGGAATCATTTTGTAAATTGGGACCTGTAAAACATAAGAAAACAGCAACACAAGAAACCATGAAAAAATGACAAACCAATACCCTAAAAGAGCCGCGGAACCGCGGCCAATGTGGCCATTATGCGGCGGTTCCGCGGCCGAGTTGACTCAGTGTCGGAAGATTTTTTTGGGTCATTTTGATAATTGTATTAGGGCTCAGAATATGGGTCTAGGGTTTCAGCTCTCTGCCTATAAATACTTCAGTTTGAGCCATTGTAGAAAGGATTCTTTTTAGTAGATTTTAGTGTAGTTAAGCTTGTTGTTTCTTTTTCTTCAACATCTTTCCTCCATTAAAGTGTAGTGAGAGCTCTTGAGTGGATGTTAAATGAAGTTGAGAGTTATTTTTCTTATCTTGTATTTTTATTTTCTTGTATTGTAATTTTAATTCTTAGTGTAATTTTATTTATAGTTGTTAAGTAGTTGTTGCTTTTCTTTTCTTTTCTTATTTTTTTCCTTCTCTTTTTATCCGTATTTTCAAGCCATGATACTCGACGGAGTCCCTTGCTAAGGTGATGGCCCAAGTAGTTAGCTTGCTACCATTTTGTAAAACCGTATTTTTCCTTTCCTTCTTTTCTTCCTTCTTGTTTTCTTGTTTTTTATTTAAATGTGTGAATAATTTCCACACTTGTTAGGGGCTAAGGAAGGTTAGTATGAGGGCCCTGTGCTTCTCTTCGCCAAACATCTTGAAACGAGTCTAGACCAAATAAACGCAACCCCCTCAATTAGGCGCGCTATACGTGACATATAGCAACGACCGAAGTCGAGAAGTCCTTTGGGCGCACTACAACGTGACATGTAGTTATGACTTAATTGGATACATGGTTGCGGGTGTTTGGTCTAGGATTGAAAATAAGCGAACGTAGCGGAAGGACAAGGGGCACTAGGAATAGATTTAGCATTGGAAAGCTTGCTTAAACTTGCAAATCAAATTTCTATATCCTTCTAATCCCCGCTACTTTCTATTATCCCAACTTCATTTTAAGAATGGTAAAAGAAAAGTACAAGACTAATCCTAACTCTACTAACCAAGCTTAACCCTAACAAACTTACTTGAACATAAATACAATCACTTAGGATAGATTTGAACATACACATATACATTCTTTCATTAACTCGTCTAAGCCAAGAACGGACATACAACCATCTGTTAGTCGACGTTACACACCCCACGGGTTTGCGGGGATGCGGAACGGGTAAAAACGATTTTTACAAACAAGGTAACATCGACTTTAACACCAAGATCTTAGCTAAACCATAACTAACAAACTAACAAGAGGTATTATCTACTATGTAAGGAGATTATACCTAAAGTTTTAAGTCCTTCTTGGCTTCCCGCTGTCCTCCTTCACCTTGCGAGCTCCTTGGAGTGGAAATGGAAAGCACCTCCTCGTCGGCTTCTCGAAGTAGTAGAAGATCCACCCGAGAGTTCCAACCTTGAGCTAAACCTTCAAGTTGAGGCAACTAGATCACTTGGTGTACTAAACTAAGTAACCTAGAGTGTGTAGAGTGTGATTTTGAGTAGCTAAGTCTCACTAACTCTTAATTATCAACACATGATATACTAGGGTTTAAGAGGAGGAAGGAGAGAGCAAGCTTGAGGAAAGAGAATGCAATTTTGATAATGATAATTGATAAATGGGATGGCTCCTTGATATGACAATAAGCATAGCATGAAAATAATATTTTAACAAAAATATCTAGGTCACAAAAATATCTCATCAAAATATCTAAAGTCAAAAAGTCCAACCAAGTCAAAAGGTCAACCCAACTAGCCATGCCACTAAATTATCATTTACCAAAAATAATAAAACCTTTTCTCCACCTTATATTTGTTTTGACCAAGTCAATGGTCAAAACCCTAATGAGGTGTCTCCTTCTATATCCCTATCATCCGTATATACATACCCGCATTCGTGTTCCGAAAAACACGAATACAATGAGACGAAGCTAATCCAATAATCAAATACTAAGATCCGGCTTAAACCAAAGCCCACTAGTATTGTCCGCTCGAATACCACATGCGTACAAGTACACGTATGTGATCGAACCCTATCGTAAAACCATATGACCTCTACATCGTTTCGCCCGAAGCTGGGAAACCCTCTGTATGGGATTCTAAAGACTCGACAATAATCTGGTAGCGGGTTTAACCACAAGCACGTCAGCGGCACTAGCTGTACGTAATGGCTACCCAGGTATCTTTCGATAAGAAGGCCGGCAAGCAAGCTCATCCAAACTCCTACTGAGCCTGTCTGTGGCAATCTCCGTACAGTCCGGTCTGTTCGTCTAAGAGTATCGCATATAGGGCCTAGGGGGGCAGTAAACGTCAGACCCCTAATAGCGGTATAAGTCGTGTCGGGGTACAGTCCAAAACACCCTGAGAAACTACTGGAGTACATACCAGTAAATCTCACTTGCCCTGGCTAGGGACTTTGTGTAATGGCGTTCCGAACACAACGCGACATCAACCCCCAATACCAGGAGAGACGAATCATATCTAACCGCCACTGCCTCCAAGTGCTTCAGAACTGCACCCAACTACTACCTGTTTGCATGACTCAATAGAGCCGTGGTAGGGTAGCAATCTAAGAACAGTGGGAACACACTTGAGGCAAAGTAGCAGTGTCAATTCAACGGACTAAGCTGTACTCATGTCACCTAGGAACTGCTACCTAACGATAGGTATAGTACCAACCATCAGTACCCCACGAGTCCATCCAGTGTAACTCATAACCCAATGAGCACCTGCATACTATCTCCAGTACGACATACTAATGGCTGTGGGACAGACCATCTCCCCTGCTGAGATGAGAAGCGTATACACAAGTCTACTCTGGAGTATCGATGCCCTGTCTCGATAATCCTACGACTAGGGACCTGTATAAGGATGTGCTTATAGACTACTCAGCCCCCACTAGTGTGACTGCCATCACAATGCTGGTAGTCAAGTAAAGATCCTAAGGGCTCTATCAATATGTATTAGCGATAAGTTAAAAGAAACATATACACATATTAAGATAGATACAAATCAAGTAGCATACTACTATATCGAGGAAGACTGTCATAAATCCGTGTATATATCCCAAGCTTCCAAAATGTAATATACAAGCTAGTACTATACAATAATGGCCTCTATAGCATATCACACTAACACCATCTCCCTGTGGATCGATCCGTGCTCAACGGGCTAGCTGCAAAGTGACACCATCTTGATTGCGGTAAGTAGAGAATAGAGTAGAACGCATACCTTAAAATGTATCGCGTATCCGCTCAACAATCAAATGGCGCCGTTACCGGGAAGACGGTAACGTATTTTCTTTCTTGTCATTCGGGTTAATATTCTTTTTGTGTGTATGTGTGTGTGTATATATATATAATATATATATATATATATATATATTATAAAATAAAAACCATTTTGTTATTTTTGACAATTTTTTGTGTGCAAGTGCGCAGGCTATCTGGAGCAAGTACAGTAATCGAATTAGAAAACAGAGCATTTTATTTTGGAGTAGAGAACAAGGGGAGTGAAGGAACCAAAGAAGAAGCCCCAAGTCCAAAGTTTGAAGCTTAGGTTTTGCGGCGATTCCGCGGTTGTATTGAGGCATCTGAGCCCCAGTTTTTTTCCACCCTCTCTCTTTACTCTAAAACCCCTATATGAACTCACTGAACTGTATTTTCTGCAGGTTTATTTGCACATATTGCGCCGTCGCCAAATAAATTTTTTGTTGTTTTAGATTTTTTTTGTTTACCGCTTTGCATATTATAATACGGACATTAAGGGGCTTGAACACCAATTAAGTTTGGGTGTGGATTTCATCACCCTTCTTAAAACCCCACAAATCACAAAAATCATACGCATTATCTTGAGTTAATAAAAAATATCTAGAC
This sequence comes from Agapanthus africanus, assembly GCA_030015575.1. Classification (NCBI taxonomy): domain Eukaryota; kingdom Viridiplantae; phylum Streptophyta; class Magnoliopsida; order Asparagales; family Amaryllidaceae; genus Agapanthus; species Agapanthus africanus. The sequence continues at coordinate 180,935,610 of JASDDO010000024.1, forward strand.
CAAACCTATAAGAACTTGTCGCGCTCATTTAAGACAAGTGAAGGTTGCGGGGAATCGGTCGTTTATCAAAATTTGACTTTGTGGTGCCTAGGCTATATAAGTAAGGACGTAATTTTAAAAGGCATGTCTCACGGTGATTCATGAGCGGAACCCTCCTTACCTCATTTGTGCTTACCTGACCACAATTGGCAGTGAAGAGACGATTCGAGAGTTACCTTGCAACTTGTCGCTTGGAAGTCTAGGAACGGTCTAGTGGAAATTTGAAGACCCTACCTCTAGGTGTTGTTTGTGGATATTATGATTGTGATTGTGCTTGTATAAAGTTTAGTCCCATAATTCCGTATTCTTTCAAAAACCAACAAACAATTTCGAAACCTGCAAAAAAACAAAAAAAAAACAAAAAGTCAAAAATTTATAAAAATTCAACCACTTTCCTCCTTCCCTACCTTTTCATAACATGGGTACCCCAAAACGACCATCTCTTGTTGAACTTTGGTACCCGCAACCAGACATTTCTTCATACGGTTCTTGCTTTGGTCGAACTTCGAACGATCCATCCATGCCCAAAATTTCGTTGAGAGATCGAATAGACGCGTCTAGGACAAACAATTGGACTCCGCAATCCACTTCGTATCAACCAATTCAACCTCACCCACCCTCTTATGTTGATACCCCATTTGAGAGTCATGTTCCGACTCCAAAACCCATGTCCATTGATTGGTCGGCAGAAACTATGTGTTCTACCTTGTCCTATTTGTTCTACTTATCACAATCAAGACGGTGTCACTTTGCAGCTAGCCGGTTGAGCACGGGTCGATCCACAGGGAGATAGTAGTATGTTCGTTCTTGTGTTAGACGAGTTAATGAAAGAATGTATATGTGTCGGTCCAAATCTATCCTGAGTGTTCGTAATTATGTTCAAATAAGCTTGTTAGGGTTAAGGTTGATTAGTAGAGTTAGGATTAGTCTTGTGCTTTTCTTTTGCCATTCTTAAAATGATGTTGGAATAATCGAACATAGCGGGGATTAGGAGGATATAGGAATGGGATTTGCGAGTTTAAGCAAGCTTTATAACGCTAAATCCATTCCTAGTGACCCTTGTCCGTCCGCTACGTGCGCTTATTTCCAACCCTAGGCCAAACACCTGCAACCATGTATCCAATTAAGTCACAACTACATGTCACGTTGTAGTGCGCCCAAAGGACTTCTCGACTTAGGTCGCGGCTATATGTCACGTATAGCGCGCCTAAGTGAGGGGGTTGCGTTTGTTTGGTCTAGGTTCGTTTTAGGATGTTTGGCGAAGAGAAGCACAAGGAATTTTTCCGTCCCTCATACTAACCTTCCTTAGCCCCTAACAAGTGTGGAATTATTCACACATTTAAATGAAAATAAAAACAAAACAATAAAGAAGCAAAGAAAGAAAGGAAAAATTACGGTTTTACAAAGATGCAAGCTAACTACTTGGGTCCTCACCTAAGCAAGAAACTCGATCGAGTATCATGGCTTGAAAATACGGATAATAAGAAAAGAAAAAGAGCAAGAAATAACTACTTAACAATAAGAAATATACTAGGAATTAAAATTACAAGACAAGGAAATAAAAATTACAATACAAGAAAATTAAAGATACAAGATAATAAAAAACCCTCATTTTCATTGATCTTCCACTCAAGAGCTCTCACTACAATTTCATGGAAGAAAGATGAAGAAGAAGAAGAAATACAAACTAATCTACGCTAAATCCTAACAGAGAATAAGCATCATCACTTGGACACAAAACTGGAGTATTTATAGGCAGAGAGATGAAACCATAGACCCGTATTCTGAGCCCTAATACAATGACCAAAATACCCTAAAAATATCTCCATTCACCGAGCCAACTCGGCCGCGGAACCGTCGCATAATGGCCACATTGGCCGCGGTTCCTCGGCTCTTTGGGGGAATCTTGGGGTGAGTTTTCTAGAGCTTCTCCACGTTGCTATATTCTTCTGTTGTATAGGTCCTAAATTGCAAAATTCTTCCAATATTTCTTCAGATTTTCAACGGTCCAAATGGGCTTCACTTTTAATTTATATGACCTTTATCCCTCGAGCTTCGCGCACCCATTGAATCATATGCTGCCCCTCTCGTACTCTGTGCTTGTCCAAGACACGAATGACCACTGTTTTTCGTCTTGTCTCTTGAACTGCTAAGCGGCACTGGACGGATGCGGATGACCCGAACCCGACTTTTATCTGTCAGTGACAGATGTTCTGGATTTTGGCGTAACTGTGGAGATTTTGTATGATTTGCGTTATTTTGGACTGGGAACCTGTAACCTGTAAATATGTAGCAAACACGGATCAAAAACACCTGCCTATAAACAAACGAGCAGAAGAATGGGCGGTATTAAATGCAATATTCTGGTATGAGAGATCGGATAGACGCGTCTAGGACAAGCAATTGAACTCCGCAATCCACTTCGTATCAACCAATTCAACCTCCCCCACCCTCTTAAGTTGATACCCCATTTGAGAGTCATGTCCGACTCTAAGACCCATGTCCATTGCCGACAGAATCGAACAATCTCGTAGCCGATCTTTCACTCCTTTCACCACTTCCAATTCTTTTGATCAACAATTCCAATCACCTTCTTATCATAATGTTGATCCTAATCCTGTCCAACCATTCAATTCCTATGAATCCTACTCGACTTTTATACCTTCTCTAGACATCGCTTCTGAACATCAATTTGGGAGTTTCGCATATCCAAACGAATTTGAATCTTTCATCGAAACCCCTTCTCAACCCATGTCTAGTCTGGAACAAACTTTGGAACAATTTCGGGTGGCTTCATGCTAACAGATGGAGGAATTAAATGCATCCATGGCCCCCTCATACAACCTAACGAACCGGCAACTAGTTTCCAACTAGCTCCGAATTTTCCAATGTATGATAAGGCGATTGGACAGTTTGCAAATCTGAGTGGTGAGAGTGAGCAGCACACCCTTCAAAATCAAACCTGCCCATTGAAAATTGAATTCACGACTCCGGTTTCGAAAGTCTATCGAGTGTCCTAAATGATTCACCAATTGAAAATAGAACGTTTGATGAGTTGTGCGACTTTGTAGTGTTTGATTTACCCGATCGTGAAGGGACCATTTCAAGTGAAACCAATCCCAATCCTTTTGATCTCTACACCTCCACTCTAGAACCACAATTGATTGAAATCCATGCTTTTGATGAGGTATCTGAGAAATTTGATTTTCACTTGATTGAGGATATCGACGCTGGGAATATTTTGGATGATGAACCCACAGTTTTGGATGAGTTTTTCTCACCAATTCATCATGTCCTTTCACTTCCGTATGGACATCATCCCGAGTCATTAACTGTTTTTCCTGAACCCCATATGCGTCTGGAAATTGATGATGAATGCATGGAAGAGCTGATTTTTGAAGAGAATTTTGAGGATAGCATTGAGGATGAAGCAGTTTTACTTGATGAGTCAGATTTTCCAGTTCATCATTTCTTTTTCATTGACTGTGTACACCCTCCTGAATCTTTAACCGATACCATTCCTTAATCGCTTCCCTCCATCCTTTCCATCGTTCCCACTTTGCAAGACACTGTATCACTTTCATTTCCTGTGTCTAGTTTAACAAATCCTGTCGGCCCATATTTTCTTACGAATCTTGAGAGGTTTGACCCCATTTCACAACAAGTTGATAGACTAGTACAATTGCCTTTTACACATCGGTCATTACAAATTGTACTAATTTATTCACTCCATTTTCACCCTCAAGTTCGTATTCCATTTTCTTCTCCCCTCCACCATTCTTCTCCTCCACCGAGACCGTACCTCGCTTCCATCCCCACACGGTCTCGTGTATTCTTCATTTCTTTTCTCGACACAATCTTTCACCAACCCGGGCATTATCATGAATTTTTTTTTGAATGGTTGGTGTTAATTTTTGGCATGTGTAAGGCCTTGTATAGATTGATACTGTCCCCCCCAACTTAGAACTTTAAACGCTTAAACAGTGGAAACACTGTTTCACTTGAGTTTGGGGGGGGGGACCTATTTGTGTGTATATATTTTTGGTTTGCTTTTTGTTTTGTATATAAAAAAATAGGGGAGCGCCGACAATTTTGACCCTCTTGGTGTAGCCTGACAGTGAGGGCACTGTCAAGTTTAAGTTTGGGGGTGTGCTCGGTAAGCTTTCTACCTTCGCATTCATGTGTATATTTTGCATTTTCATACTTATTAAAAACCAACAAAAAATCGAAAATTTTTACAAAAATATAAAAACTTTGTCGTCAAGTCAACTAGTAAGGTAACTTAGATTTTTATTCTTAAAATTTAGTTGATACGTTAGAAATAACTAAATCTTAGGCTTAGAAATTGAAAACCCTAAAAATAACTCTCCTTCTGTTTAATCATGGTAATTATACGTCCTTGCAGTTTTTTTAGAAGTAGGTAATCTTGAGTTCAGTTCTTGAGTTAAGTCGAGATGAAGGGAAAGTATTGAAAGCTTTAATGAAGGTTAAGTCTGAAAAATAGTTTCTATTCTTGAGTTCAAATTCAGAAAATATATACCTTACAAATTGCACTTATACGCACCATGAAACTTGGAATAGTAGAGGATACCTAGAAATACTCTTGCCTGAAAGTCTAGCATGAAAGAAAAAACGGTTTGTAAAGCTAACCACCAAAAGAACATTATTGAAAAATATATTCGGTCTTAAAAAGAAAAAGAAAAAAAATAAATAGAGTCAAGACCTGGAAAATGCTATTTACGCTTTAAGCTTACACATTCAGTAATCGGCTGGTTAGTGCCTCAAGAAGTATTAATAGTCGCATGAAAGGTGTGTGAGCAAATCCATCCATCATTAACGAAAAGAAGTAGTATTAGCTATTAAGGCAAGGATACTATAGCTTGAATTGAATTCTTAAGTGTAAGGGTGAAAATTTACCACACGTAGGGGTATATGATTGATGTTTGGAGGAAAGATAGGGATAAAGAATAAGACTTATGTTTTCCGTAAAGATGATAAAAATCCCAGATTGGAGACTGCGGTTTAGAATGAAAACTCAGGAGAAACTAAGATCTTTCTAAACTGTAAAAACGTATAGGATCTGAGGTTGAATAAATATGAGGTGTGAAAAATAAGGGTTGAATATTTCTAACTTAGAATGATAGAATTTCTAACTTAGATGCTAAACTGTAGGAGTAGAATCGAAGTTAACTTATGAAACTAGCTTGACGGGATTTTGTGGATAGTATCCGCTGAAAACCCTCAGGAGACAACACTCCATCGACTAGGGACACCTAGAGATTTAACGGCTTATTGCACAAGCTCAGTGCAATCGCGTTCCCTGCAAAAGTGAGGTTAGGAATTTTTGTGAATAATTGTTTTTGCTCGGGGCGAGCAAAATTTAAGTTTGGGGGTATTTGCTCATACCAGAATATTGCATTTAATACTGCCCATTCTTCTGCTCGTTTGTTTATAAGCAGGTGCTTTTAATTCGTGTTTGCTACATATTTACAGGTTACAGGTTTCTAATCCAAAATAACACAAATCATACAAAATCTCCACAGTTACGCCAAAATCCAGAACATCTGCCATAGACAGATAAAAGCCGGGTTCCGGTCATCCGTATCCGTCCAGTGCCGCTTACCAGTTCAAGAGACAAGACGAAAAATAGTGGTCATTCGTGTCTCGGAGAAGCACAGAGCACGAGAGGGGCAGCACAAGATTCAATGGGTGCGTGGAGCTCGAGTGAGATAATGGTCAAATGAATTAAAAGTTAAGCCATTTTGGACTGTTGAACATCTGAAGAAATTTTGGAACCATTTTGTAAATTGAGATCTGTAAAACATAAGAAAACAGCAACGCAAGAAACCATGATAAAAACGACAAACCAATACCCCCAAAGAGCCGCGGAACCGCGGCCAATGTGGCCATTATGCGGCGGTTCCACGGCTGAGTTGACTCGATGTCAGAAGATTTTTTGGGGTCATTTTGGTAATTGTATTAGGGCTCAGAATATGGGTCTAGGGTTTCATCTCTCTGCTTATAAATACTTCAGTTTTGAGCCATTGTAGGAAGGCTTCTTTTTAGTAGATTTTAGTGTAGTTTAGCTTGTTGTTTCTTCTTCTTCTTCTTCTTCTTCTTCTTCTTCTTTCCTCCATTAAAGTGTAATGAGAGCTCTTGGGTGGATGTTAAATGGAGATGAGAGTTATTTTTCTTATATTGTATTTTTATTTCCTTGTATTGTAATTTTAATTCTTTGTGTAATTTTATTTATTGTTGTTAAGTAGTTGTTGCTTTTCTTTTCTTTTCTTTTCTTGTTTTGTTTTCCCTTCTCTTTTTATCCGTAATTTCAAGCCATGATACTCGACGGAGTCCCTTGCTAAGGTGAGGGCCCAAGTAGTTAGCTTGCTACCATTTTGTAAAACCGTATTTTTCCTTTCTTTCTTCTCTTCCTTCTTGTTTTCTTGTTTTTTTATTTAAATGTGTGAATAATTTCCACACTTGTTAGGGGCTAAGGAAGGTTAGTATGAGGGACGGAAAAATCCCTTGTGCTTCTCTTCACTAAACATCTTGAAACGAGTCTAGACCAAACAAACGCACCCCCTCACTTAGGCACGCTATACATGACATATAGCCGCGACCTAAGTCGAGAAATCCTTTGGGCGCACTACAACGTGACATGCAGTTGTGACTTAATTGGATATATGGTTGCGGGTGTTTGGTCTAGGGTTGGAAATAAGCGGACGTAGCAGAAGGACAAGGGGCACTAGGAATGGATTTAGCATTGGAAAGCTTGCTTAAACTCGCAAATCACATTCCTATGTCCTCCTAATCCCCGCTACTTTCTATTATCCCAACTTCATTTTAAGAATGGCAAAAGAAAAGCACAAGACTAATCCTAACTCTACTAACCAACCTAAACCCTAACAAGCTTACTTGAACATAAATACAATCACTTAGGATAGATTTGAACATACACATATACATTCTTTCATTAACTCGTCTAAGACAAGAACGGACATACAACCATCTCCCTGTAGATCGACCCGTGCTCAACCGGCTAGCTGCAAAGTGACACCGTCTTAATTGCGGTAAGTAGATAACAGAGTAAAACGCATATCATAAAACATATCGCGTATCCGCTCAACAATAATGTCTAAACAGGTGGCATACATAAACTGAAAAAAATAGCTAGTCTAGTCTTAAGTCGTGATCTGGTTTTGCTCATTCTCGGTGACGTCCACCTTCTCAGTCTCTACAGTATCTGACGAACATTCCAAGAAATAAAGATTGGTGGATTGCCCGTCAGCGAACTTTCGCTCGGTAAGTCCCCAAGAAAAGGGTGTGAAGTATAAAAGTATAATGATAAATAAAATGTATATCATGAAGCAATAGACTAGGAGCTATGCTGTTTAAACATGTCATTTGCTGTAAACATGGCATTTCTATTGAACATGCAGTTCTCTCTATATAGCATAACATGATCACAGTATAGCATGGCCGTGTGGTGTAGGTATAGTGGACATGAAGTGAATGTAAGTTTCCTAAAAGGTCTTTACATGGGTCAACTAATGTAACCTAAGTTTAAGAATGAATGTCAACCAATCTTAGGAGTGTTCTCGAACCCAATAGACTATAATCCATGGGTAAGGAACCGTGGGCCCGAATCAAGTGTTAGTAACATGACTTCAATCTAATGTTAAAGTATTCCAAACTTAATAGGCTGTAATCCAGGATCAAGAAAACACGGGCCCTTATGACAGCTTGCTTGTGTTAGTAGACATGGATTCATGATCTAGGAGGACTCCTGAAATTTCGTTGGATTCACACATGAACTACCCCAACACCCCGTGTATTCTAGATTACGGTTAAAATTACCAGTCTTGCTCAAATCCATAAATAAATCAAGTGGCAAGATTGAGTTCATATCAATATCAAGTATTCTTGTCAAGTGTTCATGTATTCATATCAAGTTGTATTCATGGTTCGAGTCAAATCAGTTTCAATAGCAACCATTGTGTTCTGGTATTCATGTTAAGTTCATGTCAAATTATGACCAGGATTTGGTTAGGTCAGGTCAAGTATACATGTTTGAGTTTGATATTAATTTCGAGTGTTCAAGTTCATGATTAGATATTCGTGTTTGATCTTGGATTCGGGTTTGAGTCATATGCTTGTAAACAGATTTATCTATTTAACTAGGTTCGAAGTCATCGGTAACTGCTGCACATGGACGGCATGATTTGTGTCATTTTTCAAGAAAATTACCATTGATAACCCCGTTAAGTTGTCTACCTTAAATAGGAAAGCACTCACTTTTTCCGACCCCTGGGACTCAAGAGAATTGATCCCGCTTAAACCTATATTTACTAAAATCCTTAAAATATTGTTTTGTATATCTCGGGGAGGTTTTATGAAAAATATTTTTAATTTAGTTAAAAAGTATACCTCGAGAGTGATTAGTATTATTTAGGGTTTTCATAAGCATGAATTTTAAGTATTGATGTATTTTAATGATAAATACTTAGCATTTGAAAGTTCATGGTAATTTATTGAAAAACTTATCATTTTGGTATCTTGATTGTATTTTATTAACATTTGTTAATCTTTCATTTTTAGAAAAATATAATTATATTATATTAATTATATTTTGAAAATATAGATTTATAATTTTATATAATTTTAAAAAATAATTTTATTTTATTTAGAAAATTCGTATTTCTTAAAAATGTATTTAAATCCTTTCGAGATCGAATGCTCCGTGAGTAGATCCGCATCTCGCTCTACTAACCCAAAGATGTGCGATAAACCGCACCATCCATTAGCGGGTCCCCTAAAGAGGGTTGTAGATGCTTAATTGTAAAGGAAATGAAATACCGCTTTAAGAGAAATCCGATTTTAGAATTATGTGGTATTTTATTGTAAATACTATTTTCGAACCAAAAATACATACCAATAGCATCGTGCTATGAAATCAAGTGTGCGCGTGGGGTTGGTCGTTACCCCGTGAAGTTTTTCTAAAGGTATTATTAAGTAATTTTGTCGAAAAGTTGTGATAACAAAGTTTAAGGTATTTTAATGTAAAAGTTCAAATATGGTTGTTTTTGATGAGATTCTTGATTTAAACTTGATTCTAAACATTAGTATTAAGATTACAAGTGAAGTGGTAAAATTGGTTTGACCAAATGATAAAAGAAAATGATGATATAGCCTTTAGAAAAGATGATATCGGTAATAACTCCAATTTTACCAATTTTGTTTAAAAAAGAAATTCAATGAGGAGAAAGGGAGTTTGGGAGGGACTTACCGTTTGGAAATGTTAAGAAGGGGTTAAGGAAGAGGAGGGATGCTTTGGGACATCGCGGGAGCTCCGGAATTGGCTTCGATCTTCGCCAGAACCAACTTGCTCGTTAACTCCACTTTACCCCACTTGCACCTAGAAACTTTTTAGAGAGTTTTGGCTATAGTTTTCAGAATAGTGCTGAGCCAAAATGTGGGGTGGTATTTATAGTGGAGAATTAGGGTTTGGGAATTAAAATTTGGATTAAAATGCATTAAAAATGATGTTAAATTATGAAATGAAAGGTCTATATTTGATTGCAGGGAAATCAAACAGTGCAGAGGAGTTAAGAGTGGCTGAAGAGGTGTGTGTGCAAAGCACGGGGCAATTTGGCCAACTCCTGACCGTCGGCGCCGACCAAAACCCAAATTTCGCCGGCTGATTGGTGACATTTGGCCTCGAGATTCGTGCCATCTGATTGAATCCATGTTTACTATATTTTCCACATGTTTGATTTTTCTGAACTTTTCATTTCCTCGTGTATTGCACGTGCAATCTTTTGGGCTTCCAAAAAATTAAAAAGAAAAATCAGAAAAATAATTGTGTCTGATGGAAATCGAACGCAGGGGCTACGTCACAGCAGTGCAAGGGATTTACCGGTGAGCTACAAGTTATTTCTTGCTTTTATTTATTAAAAGTAACTTATAACTCATACACAGGCTGTAATACTCTTTTCTGTACATTAAAAAGAAAAATTATGTACAGAGATTTCAGAGTCGTTACATTCTACCCTCCTTATAAAAATTTCATTCTCAAAATTTATACAAGGAGGTTGTAACAGATTCAAGAAAATTTGTTTACAGCAGTGGTGAAGGAACTACTGATATTGTACCGAAAGTGCATTAAAAATGTTTGGGTAGATGAAAGAACGAAAAGGTGCAAGAATTTGAAAAGGCTGAAAAAAATGGGAGCAGATTTACCTGTGTTATCTTGACCTATAACTTCGGCCTCTACAGTCGCTAAAGTGAAAGTCTGACGTCTTTGCACATTTCTCTGTGCATGCTGGTACATCGATGGCTGACAAGGTAAAGCTGGTAAGCATGGAGGTGATGCAGGATGGGCTAACCGAGTAGGTGGAGCTTGAATAGCTGGTCTAGCTGTGGGGGATGGGCCAGTTCGAATGTGTGGGCAAGTTCCTATAGTGTGTCAGGGTGATCCACATATCAGATAAAGGCCATTCGCTCAACATCTATCCTTTACTTGGTGTCCGGTCATCTTACAATTGATACAGAAGTTCGGTTCAATCTCGGAAAATGATCCTCCTGGCCTCATAGTTGGCGCTGGGAGAGTTGGCCTAGAAGAGGATCCTCCAGTAATCTGATTGGCGGGACGTTTCATAGCGATTGACTGTGGCCTTCCCTTCTTCTTAATAGCAGCTTCATAGCGACGGGGTGACTTCAAAGCTGCTTCATGTGTTAGGTATTCTCCCGTTACTAGGGCAGCCGGGATCTCATGGTCTAATCGTTGCTGGAAGCGCCTGACTCTGATTTCTGCAGTAGGAATTATATGGGCGGCGAATCTGCCAAGCATAGTGAATTCTTCATCTTACTCATCCACCGACTTATCCCATATGGATCCTTGTTGCAAGTGAATGAACTTCCGTTCCATCTCGAAGTGTGCGGTTTCTGGAAAATACGTGGCGTCAAAAAGATCATGGAAAGTCTTCCACTCGATCGGATGCTCAAGACTGCTCTCCTCGGCCTTCCACCAGACTCTGGCATTTTCAGCAAGCTGGAGTTTTGCTATTCTGACCCAAGCCATCTCTGGAACTTAAGCTGCAGCTAGATCGTCTTTTATACTCTGAGCCCATTCCTCAGCTTTAAGCAGTTTCTCTTTTCCTGAGAAGTTCTTCGGGTGTAATGCTCGAATTGCTTCACTCCCAGTGCTTCTGCTTCAGAGTGAATGAAACTCTGTTGAAGGAGAGCAGTCTGCTCCAGCAAAATCGTACTTTGATCCTGCTGACCCTCAAGTAGGCTTTCGATAGTCTCCAAAAGTATCATCTGTTCTGTGAGTGGAGCGGCTACGGTAGGTGGAGGTGGTAGAACAGTAAGGGTAGGTTGTGGTGGTGTACTTCCATTGACGTTGGTGCTAGGGTTGTTGGGAGAATCTATCACCTGAGATAGAGAAGAAATATTAGGATAGATTCAACGGAAATGGAATTGCAATGAATGTAAAGTTGTTGAATTTCATATTTCTTATGATATATTGCTTAAGACTTCATGCAGAACGGACCTACATGGGCACCAACAAAACCTGTCACGCCCCACTTCCCAATAAACGGAAATGGTGATGTGGCAAGCCCACGACGTATTTATTTTGAAAAGCTCATTTTCCGGAATAAATACGCTAAGCGTAAAAAAAGCAATATAAAATGACATGAAATAAACACGAGATTTAAACTTCAACAAATTTATTTACATTCAACTTGAAACATTTACAATACCTGAGTTCAACTGAAAGGAAAAACAATACAAGAAGAGAAATAACTAAATAGGTGGCATACATAAACTGAAAAAAAATCGCTAGTCTAGTCCTGGGTCGTGATCTGGTTTTGCTCCTCCTCGGTGATGTCCACCTCCTCAGTCTCCATAGTATATGACGATCATTCCAAGAAACAAAGATGGGTGGAATGCCCGTAAGCGAACTTTCGCTCAGTAAGTCCCCAAGAAAAGGGTATGAAGTATAAAAATTTAATGATAAATAAAACGTATATCATGAAGCAATGGACTGGGAGATATGTTGTTTAATCATGCCATTTGCTGTAAACATGGCATTTCTATTTAACATGCAGTTTTATGTATATAACATAACACGAGCATAGTATTGCATGGCCGTATGGTGTAGATATAGTGGACATGAAGTGAATATATGTGTCCTAAAAGGTCTTTACATGAGTCAACTAATGTAACGTAAGCTCAAGGGTGAATGTCAACCAATCTCAAAGTGTTCTCGAACCCAACAGGTTGTAATCCAGGAATAAGAAACCACGGGCCCGAATCAAGTGTCAGTAACGGGACTTCAACCTAGTATTGAATTATTCCAAACTCAACAGGCTGTAATCCAGGAATAAGAAAACACGGGACCTCATGATAGATTACTTGTGTTAGTAGACATGAATTCATAATCTAGGAGGACTCCTGATTTCATTGGATTCACACATGAACTACCACAACACCCCGTGTATTCTAGATTATAGTTAAAATTACCAGCCTTGCTCGAATCCATGAATACATCAAGTGGCAAGATTGAGTTCATGTCAATATCAAGTATTTGTGTCAAGTGTTCATGTATTCATGTGAAGTTGCATTCATGGTTCGAGTCAAGTCAGTTTCAATAGCAACTATTGTGTTCCGGTATTCATGTTAAGTTCATGTTAAATTATGACCAGGGCTTGGTTAAGTCAAGTCAAGTATACATGTTTGAGTTTGATATTGATTTCGAGTGTTCAAGTTCATGATTAGGTATTCGCGTTTGATCTTGGATTCAGGTTTGAGTTTGGACTCAGACTGAGTCAGATGCTTGTAAACAGATTTAGCTCTTTAATTAGGTTCGAGAGTCATCGGTAACTGCTGCACATGGACGGCAAGATTTGTTTATTTTTCCAAGACAATTACCATTGATAACTCCGTTAAGTTGTCTACCTTAAATAGGAAAGCACTCACTTTCTTCGGCTTCCTGGGCTCAAGAGAATTGATCCCGCTTAAACCTATATTTACTAAAATCCTTAAAATATTATTTTGTATATCTCGATGGGTTTTTATGATAAATATTTTTAATATAGTTAAAAAGTAAACCTCGAGGGTGATTAGTATTATTTAGGGTTGTCATGAGCATGGATTTTAAGTATTGAGGTATTTTAATGATAAATACTTAGCATTTCAAAATTCATGGTATTTTATTGAAAAACTTGTCCTTTTGATATCTTAATGGTATTTTATTGACATTTGTTAATCTTTCATTTTTAGAAAAATATAGGTTTATTATATTTTGAAAATATGGATTTATAATTTTATATAATTTTAAAAAATAATTTTCTTTTATCTTGAAAATTCGTATTTCTTAAAAACGTATTTAAATCCTTTCGAGATCGAATGCTCCGTGAGGAGGTCTGCATCTCGCTCTACTAGCCCAAGGATGTGCGATAATCCGTACCATCCGTTAGCGGGTCCCCTAAAGAGGGTTGTAAATGTATAATCGCAAAGAAAATGAAATTCCGCTTTAAAAGAAATCCGGTTTTAGAATTATGTGTTTTTTTATTGTAAATACTATCTTCGAACAAAAAATACATACCATTATGCATCGTTCTATGAAACCAACTGTGCGTGTGGGGTAGGTCGTTACCTCGTGAAGTTTTCCTGTCACGTCCCGCTTCCCAGTGTACAGAAGTGGTGACGTGGCAGGCCCGCAACGTATTTACTAAGAAATAAATACGTTAAGTATAATTAAGCAATATATGTATAAAATGTACAAGAATTAACAAGAGATATAAAATGAACAGCAAATTTTATTAACATTCATCTTTACAATTCAACTGCTTTGAAAAGGAAAGTACAATGATATAAAGCAATGCCTAAACAGTGGCATACCAAATGAAAAGTAAGTACAAGAAGCTAGAAGTCCTACTGGGAAGTGAGTCGGTCCACGTCCTCCTAGTTAGGCTCTATTTCGAGAGAGTCTTGTCCTCCTGATGAACATTCCAAAAAAAGAAATAAACAGGAACGTCGTCAGCGAACTAACGTTCGGTAAGTCCCCAAACAAAGAAATGAATATAGCAAGCAATGAGAATTGAACTGGTAAGATGTACAGGTATAAGATTGATATTCTAACGTAGTTGTTTATAGCTTGGTACAGAGGGTACTTGTGTATATGATAGAAGCCCATCTTACCCCGTGGACTATAGTAACATGTAGTACAAGGCCCTGTCAAAACCCACAGGACAACGGCACGAGAGTTCATGTAGGTGTCTTTTAGTTATCATTTCGTGCCACGCTATACATTCCATACCAATCTACCCCGTTAATCCCGTAATGTATTGTATTGATTATATATCTTGCCAAGACCATGGATACAAGTTGTTCAAGTAGTCAGGTTCAGGATGTAAGTTTGTAGTCATGTCAAGTTATAGCCATGGTTCGGTCAGGTCAAGTCTTGTATTCAGGTTTGATATTCAGGTTCACACTCAAGTATACATGTTAGAGTTTGGATTCATGTTTGAATTGGATTATAATTTGAGTTTGGATTCAAGCTTGATTTAGACTCAGACTTGAGTCGGACACTTATAACTGATTTGGATCCTGAATTATGTTCGGAAATTATCGGTAACTACTGCACATGGACGGCAGGATTTATGTCTTTTTTCAAGACAATTACCATTGATAACACCGTTAAGTTTTATACCTTAAATAGGCAAGCACTCACTTTCTCCGGCTCCCTGGGGCTCAAAAGAATTGACCCCGCTTAAACCTATATTTACTAAAATCCTTAACAGTGTTTTATATAGCCCGAGGGGGCTTTATGAAAAATATTTTTAATATATAGTTTGAAAATAACATCGAGAAGTTATTTATATTATTTAGGGTTTCCATGGATGTAAATTTTAAAGGTTTGAGGTATTTTAATGATAATTACCTTAACATTAATAGTTCATGGTATTTTACTGTAATCTTGTCTTGTATTGATATCTTGATAGTATTTTAGTGAACTTGTAAACTTTCATCTTTAGAAAAATGTAATTTTGTTATAGTTTGAAAATATATGGATTTGTAATATTTATATAATTATTAAAAATTAAATTTTTAATTAAGTAGAAAACTTCGTTTTTCTTAAATCGTATTAAAAATCTTTCGAGACCGAATGTTCCGTGTGGAGGTCTGCATCTCGCTCTACTAGCCCAAGGATGTGCGATAATCCGTACCATCCAATAGCGGGTCCCCTAAAAAGGGTTGTAGTGGCTTATTTATAAAGAAATTTTAAAATACAATTCCAAAGAAAATCGTTTTTTATAGTAAAAGGTATTTTAATGTAATATATTGTATTCGCCACAAAAATACGTTCATAGAGTATCGTGCTATGGAACCATGTGTGTTTGTGAAGGGTAGGTCATTATCCCGTGAAGTTTTCTAAAGGTATAATTAACAAAAAAATACTAAAAGAAGGATATGTGAAGTTCATGGTATTTTAATGTAAATGTTGATTTAAAGTTATTTTGCATGATATTCTTGATTAAAAATTGGTTCTAAGCATTGGTTATATGATTACAAACATGGTATAAGAATATCGATGAAAAATATGTAAGAAAAAGGTGGAATTTTAGAGGTTTAAAAGAAGTTGCCGGTGTTAACTCCACTTCCGACATATATTTTGAAAAGAGATTTTCAAAGAAGAAGGAGAGGGTTTGGAAGGGACTTACGAGTGAAGTGGTTAGAAGGAAAGTGTATGAAAAGGGGTCGTCGTCGTAACACCGCGGGATCACCGGAACTTGCTTCGATCCTCGCCGGAAATTGATCTCTTGTTAACTCCACTTGTACTCTTCTTGTACTTAGAAAATTTTGAGAATTTTGGCTATAATTTTCAGAATGGGGAAGGGCTAGGGAATGTGATAGTATTTATAGTGTGGAATTAAGGTTTTGGAATTAAAATGCATTAAAAAGATGATAAATGGGGAATTGAATGGTCTCTGTTTGATTGCAGAGTAATCAAACAGTGCAGGAGAGTTAGGGATTGGGGAAAGGTCGTGTGTGCAAAGCACGGGCACCATTGGCTACGGGAGGACCGTCTACGCCGGCCTAATTGATGATCTCGCTGGTTGTTTGGTGAGGTGGAGCCGTCGGATTGAAGGCACGTTTACATCTCTGTATTTAAATCATTATGCACATGTTTGATTTTTTTCTGTCTTTTCATTTTTATGTGCATTGCACGTGTAAACTTTTGGGCTTCCAAGAAGTTTAAAAGAAAAATCAGAAAAAATAAAATGTATCTGATGAGGTTCGATCACAGGGGCTACATCACAGCAGTTCAAGACTTTACCAGTGAGCTACAAGTTGTTTCTTGCTGTTCTTAAACAAAATTAACTTATAAATTGTACTCCGGCTTGTAAACTCCATTATGTACATTAAACTGAAAAATTTTGTACAGTAAATTTAGAGTCGTTATATTCAACCCTCCTTATAAAAATTTCATCCTCGAAATTTACATTTATATAAGGACTAATGTACAAATAAGTGAGGATATCTTTCACGCATGTCGTCTTCTCGTTCCCATGTTGATTCTCCTGGCGAATCTTTTCTCCAAATCACTTGGACCAAGTTTACTTCTTTGTTCCACAGTATCTTCACCTTTTTGTCCAGGATCTCAACGGGTTGTTGCTCACAAGTGAGGTCAGGCTGGACTGTGAGCTCGGAGTGATCACGAATGTGGCTGGGGTCGTTCACATATCTTCGAAGCTGGGATATATGGAACACGTTGTGCACTCCTTCCAATGAGGGTGGTAGTGCTAAACGATATGCCACTTCTCTGACTCGTTCGAGAATGTCGAACGGTCCTATATATCTCAGACTGAGCTTACCCCTCTTGCCAAAGCGGATCACTCATCTGTTTGGAGAGATCTCAGAAAAACATGGTCTCCAGGTTGGAACTCCAAATGTCGGCGCTTTGCATCTGCCCAATGTTTCTGTCGGTCTTGGGCTATGCGCATTCTTTTCCTGATCGTGCGAACTACGTCCACAATTGCCATGATCATCTTTGGTCCAACGAGTTCACGATCTCCAACGTCATCCAAACTTAGTGGTGAACGACACTTTCTTCCGTAGAAAGCTGCAAATAGTGGCATTCCAATGCTCGCCTGATAGCTATTGTTGTAGGAAAACTGCACAAGGTGTAAGTGATCTTTCCATGAACCTTCGAAGTCTAATATACAAGCTCTTATCTTGTCCTCCAGAATCTGAATTGTTCGCTCGGACTGTCCGTCCGTTTGTGGATGATAAGCCGTGCTGAAGTTCAGACTCGTTCCCAGGCTAGCTTGCAGACTTTGCCAAAATTGTGATCAGAATCTGGTGTCACGATCGGAGACGATGCAAACTGGTACTCCGTGTAATCTCACAATCTCCTGCAAGAGTTCATGGGTATCAATATATAGTACGCTTTGAGGTTAAATCTTACTTTAGATTCATGCTTACCTCCATGTACTTCTTTACTAACGTCTCAGTAGATTGGCCAACTCAAAAGGGAATAAAGTGGGCTGACTTGGTGAGTCGATCCACAATAACTCATACTGCGTCGTTACCCTTCGTGCTGCGAGGGAGGGTAGTCATGAAGTCCATGGTAATGTGCTACCATTTCCATTCTGGGATTGGTAATGGCTGAAGTAGACCAGCAGTTCTGTGATATTCAGCCTTCAGTTGCTGACACACCAAACACTTGGCTACGCTTCTGGCTACTTCACGCTTCATTCTATACCACCAGTAGTGTTGCTGTAAATCCTTATACATTTTTGTACCACCAGGGTGTACTGAGTAAGGAGAGTTGTGAGCTTCTTTCATCAACTCTTCTCGGACAGGACCTTGTGGTACACATAATCGACATTCATATCGTAAGGATCCATCTTCGTGGATGATGAAGTCAGTTCGAAGTCCACCTTCTACTCATTCTCGGATCGTTTGTTGATTGGCATCATTTGCTTGAGCTTCTTTGATCAGATTGACAATAGTCGATTGGACTTGTAACTTCATCAAATATGAAGCGTTACCTGGCATAACTACTTCGAACTCCATTCCGTGCAATTCTTGTTGTAGCTTCTACTGAGCGGTGAGATTCATTGATAATGGCTGACGGCTAAGTGCATCAGGAACCACATTCACCTTCCCATGATGTTATTATAGGTTGATGTCGAAGTCCGCCATGAGTTCTAGCCATCTTCTCTGCCGCATGTTTAATTCCTTCTGAGTAAATACATACTTCAGACTCTTGTGGTCAGTGTATATATCCACTCTTTCTCCCAGAAAATAGTGGCGCCAAATCTTAAGTGCAAAGATAACGGCTGCCAACTCCAAATCATGTGTTGGATAGTTGCGCTCATGAACTTTCAGCTGTCTTGATGCAAAAGCTACAACTTTTCCATGGTGGTGTAGAACACATCCTAATCCCTTACTGGACACATCACAATGTACGACGAAACCTCCAGATCGATCCAGTATTACAAGGAAAGGAGCTGAAGTTAACCTTGACTTGAGTTCTACAAAAGCTTGTTCACATGCTTCTGACCACACGAATACTTCATCTTTACGTGTGAGCTTGGTCAGGGATGCTGCAATCTTTGAGAAACCTTCAATGAATTTTCGGTAGTATCATGCTAACCCCAAGAAACTTTGAATGTCCTTCACCGTCTTTGGTGTCAGCCATTCGTTGACAACTGATACTTTAGCTGGATCTACTGAGATTCCTTCGCCTGAAACATATGTCCAAGAAATCCGACTTGATCTAGCCAAAATTCACACTTCCTATACTTGGCATAAATTTGATGCTGTCGTAATGTCTCCAGGACAATCCGCAAATGCTCAGCGTACTCTTTCCGATTCTTTGAATAAACCAGGATGTCGTCGATGAAGATAACAACGAACATGTCTAAGTACTCTCGGAAAACTTGGTTCATCAGATTCATGAATATAGCAGGTACATTGGTCACTCCAAATGGCATCACGAGATATTAGTAATAACCATAGCGAGTCCTGAATGCCGTCTTCGGAATATCAGACTCTTTGACCTTCACCTGATGATAACCCCAATGAAGATCTAGCTTCGAAAATACACAAGACCCACTTAGCTGATCGAAAAGGTCATCGATGCGCGGTAGTGGATACTTGTTCTTGATCGTCACTTTGTTCAGAGCTCGGTAATCTACATACATTTTGTATGAACCTTCTTTCTTCTTCACAAGCAAAACTGGAGATCCCCAACTTGAAGTACTGGGACGAATCCAACCTTTCTTCAGAAGTTCATCCAACTGAGTACGGATCTCCTTCAATCCTTCTGGACTTAACCGTTACGGAGCTTTGATTACCGATTTTGCACCAGGTAGTAAGTCAATGCTGAATTCAAGAGCTCGATCGGGAGGTAAACCGGTTATATTTTCAGGAAACACATCCTTGAACTCTCGAACTACCTCTGGCTTTTCTTCTTCCGCCGGTAGAGTAAACACCTCTGCATTCTTTGACTTGGCACGGAAAATTCCTGGCTCCAAAGTTCTATCTCCACCCTTGAAGTAGAAGAATGGGTGATCTGGTATCTCAAATACTTTCCTATTTTGATGGCAGTCAATTGTAGCATAAAAAACTCCCAGCGAGTCCATTCCCAACACAACATCGAAGTTTGGGATGTCCAGTACTTTGAAATTCGCGTAGAATTCTCGTCCGCAAACTACAACCAGACACTGATCCAATCCCATAGTTGCCTTCAATACTCCATTCCCGGAACTGACATTCCAGCTTAAAATGAGTGGCTTCATAGGAATCACATGTGTTCTCACAAATCTTTTGCGACATGAAGCAGTGTGACGCTCCAGTGTTGAACAGTGCTAGTGCAGGAAGGGTGGCTACTAGTATAGTACCTAAGTTGTGTGAGGTTGGTTTTAGATACAGGAAAAATATAGAGATATACAAGAATTGAAAAGATGAAAGTATTGGAAATTACCAGTGATAACTTGGCCAATGGTTTCGGCTTCCTCAACCGTCATTATGAAAGCCTGACGTCTGGGTACATTCCTCCTTGCTGGAGGCATATTCTTCTGTCCCCGGGGCATGTTCCTCTGCCCTGGAGGCTGTTAGTGTATATGCCCTAGGGGCCATTATTGTATCAAACTAGTTTGTATATTACTTAATGGAAGCTTGGGATATTCACATGTATATAACAGTCTTGCTAAACATGGTAGTATGCTACTTGGTTTTTTCTATCTTAATATGTGAGTATACGTATTGATAGAGCTCTTAGGATCTTGCTTGACTACCAGCGTTGTGATGGCAGTCACACTAGTGGGGGCTGGGTAGTCTACAAGCACATCCTTATTCAGGTCCCTAGTCGTTGGATTATCGAGACAGGGCATCGATACTCCGGAGTACACTAGTGTGTACGCTTCTCATCCCAGTTGGGGAGATGGTCTGTCCCACAGCCATCAGTACGTCGTACTGGAGATAGTATGCAGGTGCTCGTTAGGTTACGGGTACACCGGACTGGATTCACAGGGAACTGTTGGTTGGTTTTATACCAGTCGTCAGTGAACAGTTCCCAGGTGACATGAGTACAGCATAGTCCGCAGACTTGACACTGCTACTTCGCCTCGAGTGTGTCCCACTGTTCTTAGATTGCTACCCTACCATGGCTCAAAGAAGTCGTGCAAACAGGTAGCAGTTGGGTGCAGTCCCGAGCACTTGGAGGCAGTGGCGGTTAGACAGGATTCGTCTCTCCCGGTATTGAGGGTTGATATCGCGCTGTGTCAGAGAGCCATTACGCAAAGTCCCTGGCCAGGGCAAGCGAGATTTGCTGGTAGGTTCCAGTAGTTTCTCAAGGTGTAATGCTTCGCTCCGACACGACTTATACCGCTATTAGGGGACTGACGCTTGCCACCCCCTAGGCCCGATATGCGATAGTCTTAGACGAACGGACCGGACTGTATGGAGATTGTCACATCAGACTCAGTAGGAGTTCAGATGGGTTTCCTCATCGGCCTTCTTATCGACATCTACCTGGGGACCGTTACGTATAGCTAGTGCCGCTTGTGGTCTGTGGTTAAACCCACTGCCAGCGTAGTAGTCGAGTCTCTAGAGTCCCACACAGAGAGTTTCCCTACTCCAGGCGAAACGATATAGAGGTCGTATGGTTTTACGACAAGGGTTCGGACGCATACATGTGTTTACGCACGTACGACTTTCGGACAGTTTTTACTAGTCGGCTTTGGTTTAAGCCAGTTACTAGTATCCAGTTATTGGATTTATACAGTCTAAAGTTTTTCCGTGTTTTCACGGATAGGAGGGGCATTCTCGTAATTGCGCGAGAAGCTTCTAGAAGATGGTGACTAAGGGGGTTAAGGTGGCATATACATTAAATGAGATTAGTGAGTCATATGGATGATTCATCCATGTCATTAATGCATCATAAATGCTTAATGACTCATGGAGATGAATCACCATTAGATATTTATCAAGCATGGTTGTAAATCATTTTCTTTTCTTTTCTTGAAAAATAATAATGCTTGATATATATTATGATAACTCATTTTCTCATTTCATTATTATTCTCACCTTCTCTCTCCTCAAGCTTCCTCTCTTCAAACCCTAATCCTCCCCTCTCATGTGTTGAGTACAAGGATTAGTTAGACTACTTAATCCATAACCCTCACTCTATATCATCTAGGTACTTTGATTAGCACTTAAAGAAACCTAGTTGCCTCAAGTTTAGAGGTAAAGCTTGGAGTAAAGCTCTCGTGGTGGATCGTCTACTACTTGGAGAAGGCCGAGGAGGAGGTGGAGTTCGTAAAGACGAAGGACACGGTTCTTTAGGTATAATCACTTCACATAGTAGTTTAGAACTTCTATGATAGTTGTTAGTTATCGTTTAGCTTCGATTCATGCAGTTAGTCGATGTTTAAGCAAAGAACAAGATCGTTTTTCATATTTCCGCCTCCCCGCAAGTCGTGGGGTGTTGTACATCGACTTACATTGGTATCAGAGCCTCGCTAAACAATAATTAACTCATTAGCAAAGTCGTAAGATATTCGAACGCAAAACGAACCAAAAAATGGCATCGATATCACTACTTTCTGTCGATTTTTAAACAGGCTCTAAAAATTTTTCAGGGTGCTTCAGAATAACCTACAGAGAATTGTAAGAAAACTGGTGAAAAATGGGTTCCTGAATCGGCCAAACGACCGCGGAACCGCGGCGGATCCCACCGATCCGCCGCGGAACCGCGGCCGAGTTGGGGCCGATTCAACCCAATTTTCACAAGTAA
Organism: Agapanthus africanus; assembly: GCA_030015575.1. Classification (NCBI taxonomy): domain Eukaryota; kingdom Viridiplantae; phylum Streptophyta; class Magnoliopsida; order Asparagales; family Amaryllidaceae; genus Agapanthus; species Agapanthus africanus. Next base: position 180,957,964 of record JASDDO010000024.1, read on the forward strand.
TTCTTCTGTGATATTTTTGTGTTTTCTGGGATGTTTATTTTTCTGCTCAAGTCTCAGGTGCACAGAGAAGTATTGGAGTAGAATCTAAAAGCGTTTGTTCGATCGAAATTTTACGATGTTTGCTAATTTGATTATATCTGTGTTTGTATAATGTGTTCGTAAACCTCCCCTAACTGCTAGTATATCGGTTGGCAGGGGGTTGCACATTTCTGTAATAGTTTTTACTGTTTGTGGATGTGAACTGTATTGGACTGTTGTGATGATTAGCCGGGGTTAATGATGGGTTATTATTTTAATTCATTCGATGTAACTGTAATATGTTGTAATATTATTTTGCGGGGCACATCCAGGTTGCGGTTGTAGCCACCGTTGTATTATTTCATTTTTACTGTTTTTGCTCCTAGGATAGACCCAAGGTGGGGTACACAAACTACCGGGTACTTTGAAGTGTTTAGTGGCCTACTCACTTTGTTGAGGGAGACCGCTTCACTTCGGGTATTTGACGGGTAGTTTGCCGTACCCGTAGGGGTCTAGGGTGGGGTAATGGCTATTCATCACAACTGTGTAATCCGTCTTTTGTTGCAGGCTCTAAACAAACACGGATTGCTTGCAAATCCAATAAAGTTCATATGAGATCTGGAATGCCTATTATTGCGTCTGACGAATGTACAATATCTATATATGATAGATATTTAGACGTCACTTATGTTTTACACCCGCGCTAGCCCAGCCCCCGCTCTGCCGTTAGTTAAGTAACCTAACGGGTGATGACGGGACCCCGTGGCGAATGCAGATGGCATAAGAGGACGTTGTATTTTCGTTGTTTTCTGCAATGATAGGTTAATGATGGGACGCATTATTTATAATGCAAAGAAAATAAACCAAAAGTTTAATCGTTGGAACAATTTAAAAGAAACCACTCGGTTAATTTTAAAAACAGATATTTTTAAAATACGGAGCTTTAACCACTCCTTTTAAAAGCTATCAGGTTCCTTCGGTTATATCAAGTTCACTGCGTTCACGGTTTCGCCAAAACCATTCGTAGCCCTCCGTCATTTCATCTGGGTATTCAGTAGTATTCAAGCTATGTATTTTGACCTAACGCCAAGGCATAGTGTTTGGTAGCTACTGGATATTCATTTGTTGCATAGATAGATGAGTTAGTTTGGGACAGTCGTATTATCATTTTGGCCGAACGTCAAGGATATATACGGATGGGTTCAAATTGACAAGATAATGATGGGTAGAACTTGACATGTGACTTATGACATTTTGACCTAACGCCAAGATCATAAGAGCATGAGGCAAAAATATATATCGGGAATTTCTAAAGAAACTGAAATTTACAAAGAGTTGCATACCATTTGGAGTTTGATGAATGTTGGTAGGATTCCTTCAACATTATCATACGATGATATTTGGATCCCGATCCTACTGTGAGTATATGCTACTCATCAGGATATTCGTCACTTAACGATCAATGCCATAAACCAAGTAGGTGTCAAGAAAGGTGTCAGCGGGGTTACGCCCCCAGAGAAAAGAGGTTATTTAATTAAGGAACTTCGCAAAAGCGTTGGAAAACCTCCCTCGAAGTACCGACACCAGCCTGGCTGAACGGTTAAGCAAGTATTGTACAGTGAGAATAGTCCTGGCTAATTCTTCTTTTATGGTTTGAGGAAGGATTCGAGAAACAGTGGGAGCCATCCAATTTAGATAAATTAAAAACCACTCTAAACTTGCAAGAGCATCATGCTAAAGAGTTTTCTTCTCTCTCTCCTAATTGCAGCGACCCTGAAAATGACTGGACTTAAGTTACTTTTAGAGAAAAATATACTCACAGGGCCAAACTATAAAGATTGGCCGCGGAATGTCAAAATGGCTTTGACCTATGACAAATTGGGGTACGTCCTCACCGCTACGGCACCTGCTGTCCCTGGTCCCAAATCCAGTAATGCGGATAAGGAAATCCGCAAAACCTGGGATTTCGATTGATCGAAAGCCAAGTGCATCGTGCTTGCCTCGATGAACAATGAACATCAGAGGAGGCACGAGGATATGGAACTAGATGCCATATTTCTCCATACAAAGGAACTTTATGGAGAGCATTCTCGTATAGCAAGATACGAGACCTCTAAGAACTTGTTTCGAGCGAGGTTGGCTGTCGGGTCATCGGTAGGAGAACATGTCCTAAAGATGATCGGATATATAGAAGAGCTCGCAGACCTTGGGACGACTTTGGATAATGAGCTCTATACAGACCTTATTCTCCAGTCCCTTCCTCCCACCTACGCCCAGTTTATCCTGAACTTCAACATTCAAAGAAAAGAAGTTGAACTTCCGGAACTCCTGAACATGTTAAGGAGTGCAGAGGGCACCTTGCAGAAGGCAAGGGAAACACCCGCTATGTTTGTTGGCGGTGCTTCTTCTTCCGGGTCCAAGGCTAGGGCCAAAGGAAGGAAAAAGAAGGCCGCCCCCAGACCTAGAGGAGGTGTAAGTAAGGTAGGAGGGAAGGGAAAGAAAAAGTTTGCGGTACCGGTAGTGGGCCAGGATGAGTGCTTCCATTGTCACAGGAAAGGGCACTGGAAAAAGGATTGCAAGGCGTGGAACGCCAAGAACCAGGAACCGAAGCAAGCTGTGGCTTCGACTTCAGGTGTGTTTGTAATTGAGAATTGTCTGTCAATCAACTCTACTTCCTGGGTATTGGATACTGGATCAGGATCTCATATTTGCAATTCCTTGCAGGCACTGAGAAACCGTAGAGTGCTGAAGGAAGGTGATATGACCCTGATGGTTGCTAACGGAGCTAGCGTGGGAGCTATGTCCGTAGGGGATTATCACCTGGGATTGACGAGTGGACACATTTTGGTTTTACATAACTGTTTTTGTGTACCCAGCTTAACGTGTAATATCTTATCTGTTTCCTTGTTATCAAATAAAGGTTATGATTTCACGTTTGGAAGTGGTGTTGTTAACATCCACCTTAATCATAGTTTGATTGGGTCCGGTACACTGGAAAACGGTATATATGTGTTAAACCAACTCCAAATTTTCAATGTCCAGAACACACTAAAAAGAAAGTCTCCAGATTTAAATAAAGCTTTCTTATGGCATTGTAGACTGGGTCACATCAATGAGAGAAGGTTGACTAAGTTGCGTAGAGAAGGATATTTGGACTCGTTCGAATATCAAACTTATGACACTTGTCAATCTTGTCTCAAAGGAAAGATGACAAAGACTCCATTTACTGGACATGGAGTAAGAGCGAGCGAGCTCTTATGACTCATACACAGCGATGTATGTGGTCCAATGTCTACACATGCAAGAGGTGGTTTTTCCTATTTCATTACTTTCACGGATGATTACTCAAGTTACGGATTCATTTATCTGATGAAACATAAATCCGAGGCTTTTGAGAAATTCCAAGAGTATAAGAATGAAGTAGAAAACCAAACCGGCAAAAGTATCAAGACACTAAGATCTGATCGAGGTGGTGAATACTTGAGTGCCGAGTTCCTAGGTTACCTAAAAGAGAAATGAATTCTCTCTCAGCTTACTCCTCCATACACTCCACAGCATAACAGTGTATCGGAGAGACGGAATCGAACCCTATTGGATATGGTACGATCCATGATGAGTAATGCTGAGTTACCGCGATCTTTTTGGGGTTATGCGCTAGAATCAGCGGCATATCTTCTGAACATAGTACCTACCAAGACTGTGCCTACCACTCCATATCAGATGTGGAGTGGGAAGAAACCCCATCTACAGTATATAAAGATTTGGGGATGTCCAGCTTCTGTTAAAAAGCAGCATGTGGACAAGCTCGAGGCACGATCAGTAAAGTGTAAGTTTGTGGGATATCCAAAGAACTCCAGGAGATATCTATTCTATTACGCAGAGGAACAAAAGGTATTTGTTTCTCGTAATGCCCATTTTCTAGAACATCAGTTTTTAGAAAAGGAATCAAATGGGAGCGAAATAGAACTGGAAGAAATTCCAGAACCACAAGCTAATACTGAAAGTTTGGTAGAACCGGTAGTTCAAGAAGAACAGGACATTCCCGCACCTCTCCGCAGGAGTAGTAGGCCGTCTCATCCGCCTGAGAGATACTACGGTTTTCTCATAGATGGGGATAGAGAGGATTGCATCATAGATGATGATGAACCTACTGGCTTCCAGTAGGCCATCCAGAGCGGCGACTCGGTACGATGGCTAGATGCAATGCGGACCGAAATGGAGTCCGTGTACACCAACAAAGTATGGACTTTGGACTTTGCTCCAGATGGGGTAAAACCCATAGGATGCAAATGGATCTTCAAGAAAAAGATTGGTGTAGATGGACAGGTGGAAACCTATAAGGCTAGACTTGTTGCAAAGGGTTTTCGTCAAAGACCTGGTTTGGACTATGACGAAACTTTTTCTCCAGTAGCCATGCTCAAATCCATTCGGGTCCTTCTTGCTATTGCTGCCTTCCATGATTATGAAATCTGGCAGATGGACGTAAAGACGGCTTTTCTGAATGAAAATTTAGAAGAGTGCGTCTATATGGATCAGCCAGAGGGTTTCAATCAGAGTGGGAGCAGCGGGAAAGTATGCAAGTTGCTTAAGTCCATTTATGGACTGACGCAGGCATCGCGGAGTTGGAACATCTGTTTTGATGAAACATTCAAAGAATATGACTTCATCAAAAATCCAGATGAACCGTGCATATATAGTAAAGTTGTAGCCAGAAGTGTCGTATTCCTCGTCTTGTACGTGGATGACATTCTGTTGATAGGAAATGACATTCCTATGCTACAATCTGTCAAAGGATTCTTGTCACACATGTTCTCCATGAATGACCTGGGAGATGCCTCTTACATTCTGGGGATCCGGATCTATCGTGATAGATCCAAGAGGATGTTGGGACTTTCACAGTCCAGGTATATCGACACTGTACTGAAAAGATTCAGTATGGAAGATTCTAAGCAAGGTAATCTACCGGCTTGTCACGGAATCACCCTATCCAAAGAGATGTCTCCCAAGACTGATTTGGAAAGGGAACGCATGTCTATTATACCCTACGCTTCTGCGGTAGGCTCTATAATGTATGCAATGTTGTGCACCAGACCAGATGTAACTTACGCACTGAGCGTGGTAAGCCGGTATCAGTCAGACCCAGGGGAGAAGCACTGGATAGCAGTAAAGAACATTCTCAAGTACCTGAGGAGGACTAAGGAGATATTCTTGGTTTACGGCGGAAAAGACCTCAGGTTGGAGGCCTTTGCTGATTCCGGCTTCCAGAGTGATAAGGACGATTCCAAGTCCATGTCGGGTTATGTCTTTACCCTCAATGGAGGGGCGGTGTGCTAGAAGAGTTCCAAGCAGGACACCGTTGCTGACTCAACGATGGAAGCGGAGTATATTGCTGCTTGCGATGCCGCAAAAGAAGCAGTCTGGATGAAGAAGTTCCTAACAGAACTTCAGCTGGTTCCTACCATTGTTGATCCAATACCTCTGTATTGTGACAACAACGGAGCTATAGCTTTAGCGAAGGAACCAAGATCCCATCAGAAGTCCAGACACATCTTAAGGCGGTATCACCTGATCAGGGAGATCATTGATCGTCAGGAGATCGAGGTTCGGAGAGTTGCTACTGAAGAGAACATTGCTGATCCATTCACAAAGGCCCTACCTCAGATTCAGTTCGAGAGGCTACTCGAGATCATCGGTCTTCGATATGTCAGTACATGGCCCTAGTGCAAGTGGGAGATTGTTAGTGTATATGCCCTAGGGGCCATTATTGTATCATACTAGTTTGTATATTACTTAATAGAAGCTTGGGATATTCACATGTATATAACAGTCTTGCTAAACATGGTAGTATGCTACTTGGTTTTTTCTATCTTAATATGTGAGTATACGTATTGATAGAGCTCTTAGGATCTTGCTTGACTACCAGCGTTGTGTTGGCAGTCACACTAGTGGGGGCTGGGTAGTCTACAAGCACATCCTTATTCAGGTCCCTAGTCGTTGGATTATCGAGACAGGGCATCGATACTCCGGAGTACACTAGTGTGTACGTTTCTCATCCCAGTTGGGGAGATGGTCTGTCCCACAGCCATCAGTACGTCGTACTGGAGATAGTATGCAGGTGCTCGTTAGGTTACGGGTACACCGGACAGGACTCACAGGGAACTGTTGGTTAGTTTTATACCAGTCGTCAGTGAACAGTTCCCAGGTGACATGAGTACAGCATAGTCCGCAGACTTGACACTGCTACTTCGCCTCGAGTGTGTCCTACTGTTCTTAGATTGCTACCCTACCACGGCTCAAAGGAGTCATGCAAACAGGTAGCAGTTGGGTGCAGTCCCGAGCACTTGGAGGCAGTGGCGGTTAGACAGGATTCGTCTCTCCCGGTATTGGGGGTTGATATCGCGCTGTGTCAGAGAGCCATTACGCAAAGTCCCTGGCCAGGGCAAGCGAGATTTCCTGGTAGGTTCCAGTAGTTTCTCAAGGTGTAATGGGCTTCGCTCCGACACGACTTATACCGCTATTAGGGGACTGACGCTTGCCGCTCCCTAGGCCCGATATGTGATAGTTTTAGACGAACGAACCAGACTGTATGGAGATTGTCATATCAGACTCAGTAGGAGTTCGGATGGGTTTCCTCATCGGCCTTCTTATCGACATCTACCTGGGGATCGTTACGTACAGCTAGTGCCGCTTGCGGTCTGTGGTTAAACCCACTGCCAGCGTAGTAGTCGAGTCTCTAGAGTCCCACACAGAGAGTTTCCCTACTCCAGGCGAAACGATATAGAGGTCGTATGGTTTTACGACAAGGGTTCGGACGCATACGTGTGTTTACGCACGTACGACTTTCGGACAGTTTTTACTAGTCGGCTTTGGTTTAAGCCAGTTACTAGTATTCGATTATTGGATTTATGCAGTTTAAAGTTTTTCCGTGTTTTCACGGATAGGAGGGGCATTCTCGTAATTGCGCGAGAAGCTTCTAGAAGATGGTGACTAAGGGGGTTAAGGTGGCATATACATTAAATGAGATTAGTGAGTCATATGGATGATTCATCCATGTCATTAATGCATCATAAATGCTTAATGACTCATGGAGATGAATCACCATTAGATATTTATCAAGCATGGTTGTAAATCATTTTCTTTTCTTTTCTTGAAAAACAATAATGCTTGATATATATTATGATAACTCATTTTCTCATTTCATTATTATTCTCACCTTCTCTCTCCTCAAGCTTCCTCTCTTCAAACCCTAATCCCCCCTCTCATGTGTTGAGTACAAGGATTAGTTAGACTACTTAATCCATAACCCTCACTCTATATCATCTAGGTACTTTGATTAGCACTTAAAGAAACCTAGCTGCCTCAAGTTTAGAGCCAAAGCTTGGAGTAAAGCTCTCGTGGTCGATCGTCTACTACTTAGAGAAGGCCGAGGAGGAGGTGGAGTTCGTAAAGACGAAGGACACAGTTCTTTAGGTATAATCACTTCACATAGTAGTTTAGAACTTCTATGATAGTTGTTAGTTATCGTTTAGCTTCGATTCATGCAGTTAGTCGATGTTTAAGCAAAGAACAAGATTGTTTTTCATATTTCTGCCTCCCCGCAAGTCGTGGGGTGTTGTACATCGACTTACAGAGGCATGTTCCTCTGCCTGATGGAATTGACGAAGAGGCTGTGCAGGAGGTCCACGTGGAGGTGGAGTAGGTAGGGTTAAGCAAGGTGCAGAAGCCTGAATAGATGGCTGCTGCGGAACTGTGATCGCGAGTCTAGGTGATGGAGCTGGGTTGAGATGATATGGACAAGCTCCGATGGCGTGAGTGGATGCCCCAAAAACCAAATACATGCCATTCGCACGCCTGCAGTTTTTCGCCAGGTGTCCATTCCTCTTGCAGTAGAAGCAAAAGTCTGGACTGGACCAGTTAAAGGTTACTCCCGGTCTCTTAGGTGCAAAAGTTGGCTTGGAAGAGACTCCTCCTGCCATCTGAGTGGCAGGGTGTTTCACACCGGCAGTCTGAGGTCTGCCCTTCTTCTTCACCACTGCTTTATAACTTCGGACACCCTTCAGAGCAAGATCGTGGGTTTGGAAATCCCATGTAGCGAGTGCAGCTTGGGTTTCCGAGTCCAACCCTTATTGAAATCTTCGTGCCCGGATCTCAGCAGTCGGGATAAGGTGTACCGTGAACCTGTTATGACCTTGTGTTAGCAGTGTAATAAGTGATATCAGGAAATTGAATATTGAGACATATTTTACCTGCTAAGCATGGTAAACTCAGCATCATATTCATCCACGGATTTGCTCCACATCGAGCCTTATTGTAAGTGGATGAACTGTTGTTCCATGTCGAAACGGGCAGTCTCAGGAAAGTACTTCGCGTCGAACATATCGCGAAACGTCTTCCATTCAATAGGTTGGGCAAGTTGGCCTTCTTCAGCCTTCCACCAGACTCTGGCATTGTCTGTTAGTTGTACCTTCGCAACTCTCACCCAAGCAATCTCTGGCACATGTGCTGCTGCCAAATCATCTTCGATAGACTGAGCCCATTCTTTTGCCTCTAGTGTGCTCTTTTTCGAAGAGAAATTTTTCGGGTGCAATGCCCAGAATTGTTTGACTCCGGATGCCTCAACCTCTGGGCGGTGCATGAGGATAGCAGTCTGCTGCTGTTGACCCTCCAAGAGGCTCTTGATTGCCTCAAGTAATACCGTTTGCTCATTGATGGGAGATGCAACGGTTGGTGGTGGTGGTAGAGTAGGAGGTGGGGTGTTTCCATTGACATTGGTACTCGTGTTGTTCAGTGAATCCATGACCTTGATAGAAAAACAAAGATTAGAATAGATTCATGGAATTTGAAATGTAAGAAATGTATAGTTGCTGATTCTTATAATTCTTGTGATATATATTACTTACGATTCCATGCAGAACTGACATGCATGGGCTGCCAACAAATCCTGTCACGTACCGCTTCCCACTGTACGGAAGTGGTGACGTGGCAGGCCCGCAACGTATTTACTAAGAAATAAATACGTTAAGCATAATTAAGCAATATATGTATAAAATGCACAAGAATTGACAAGAGATATAAAATGAACAGCAACTTTTATTAACATTCATCTTTACAATACAACTGCTTTGAAAAGGAAAGTACAATGATATAAAGTAATGCCTAAATAGTGACATACCAAATGAAAAGTAAGTACAAGAAGTTAGAAGTCCTGCTGGGAAGTGGGATGGTCCATATCCTCCTGGTTAGGCTCTATTTCGAGAGAGTCCCGTTCTCCTGACGAACATTCCAAAGAAAGAAATAGACAGGAATGTCGTCAGCGAGCTAGCGCTCGGTAAGTCCCAAAAGAAAGAAAGGAATATAGCAAGAAATGAGAAATGAACTGGTAAGATGTACTGGTATAAGATTGCTATTATAACGTAGTTGTTTGTAGCTTGGTACAGAAGGTATTGGTGTATATGAGAGAAGTCCATCTCACCCCGTGGACTATGCTAACATGTAATATAAGACCCCGTCAAAACCCATGGGACAACGACACGAGAGTTCATGTAGGTGTCTTTTAGTGATCATCTCGTGCCACGCTATACATTCTGTCACGCCCAGCTTCCCGGTGTACGGTGAAGGGGACGCGATGAGGCCGCTACGTATTTACTCTGAAGTAAATATGCTAAGCGTATCTAAGCAATATAAATATAAATGCATAAGAGACAAGACAGTAGTATAACTGAACAACAACTTTATTTATTAACATTCTTTTGTACAATGCATGGAAAAGTAAATACATCTGAATGAAAGTAGTGCTTAAACATTGGCATAACAGAAAAGGAAATACAGAATGTAAAGGAAATGTACAAGTGAAACTACAGCTCGGGGTCTTCAATAAACTGGTCCAAGTCTTCAGTGCTAGGCTCGATCTCTGGAAGGTCCGAATCACCTGATGATATTCAAAGAAGAAAGAAAGAGAATGTCGTCAGCGAACAAATCGCTCGGTAAGTCCCAAAGATAAGGGAGAATTAGAATAGACAGAAAGAGAAGGTAGCTTTTAAAGTTGTATTATATGGTTAACGCTGTTGTTTATAGCTCGGTACAGAAGGATGCCAGTGTATACGAGAGGAGTCTCTATATGCTCGAGACTAGGGCAAATGGAACTACAAGGCTCCGTTATACAACCCGGAACAACGGCAATTGGATTCAGGTTAGGTGTCTTAATCTTGCAGTCTCGTGCCACTTCTAACACCTTCCGTACCAATCTACCCCTTAAACCCCGCGAAGTATTTATTGTATTGTTTGTATTGTATTGCAACTTATATTGTCTTGTAATATAGATTGTATAATTGGATGACTTGCCGAAACCATGATATCAGTAAATGGATGTAACTGGAGAATCATGGATGTAACTGGAGAATCATGTAAATGGAAGTATATCCATGGTTCGGTTCGGTCAATATAGATTGAATATATGGATTCATGGAATCATATTGAATTGTTATATTGTAGATTGTACTTGAATCATATTCAAGTCAGATTGATTATAATGAGACTCGGTCTGAGTCAGACAATTAGAAAAGAAATTGAAATCCTGAATTAAGTTTTGATGTTATCGGTAACCGCTGCACATGGGCGGCAGGATTTGTGTATTTTTCAAAGACGATTACCGTGTTGATAACACCGTTGTTAAGTTATCTACCTTAGATTGGTAAGCACCCATATCTCCGTCTCCCTGAGGCTCAAGAGACTGGTCCCGCTTAAACCTATATTTACTGGGGTCTTTAGGGTAAATTATAGAACTTAAGAGGGTTTTATGTAAAAATAATTTGTATACTTTTCAAAATACACCCTAAGTATTTATTTATCATCTTTAGAGTTTTTATAGTTGTAGATTTTATATTTGTGACATTTCTAGTGAATAAACCTATTTTTCCTAATACATGGTATTTAATTGTAATATTGAACTTGTATGAAATTCATGGTATTTAATGTAAAGTGATCCTTGTGATTTTAGAAAAAGTTGGAATATTTATATTATCACAAAATAGATATTTTAATAATACCTATATATATATTTATATAAAAATAATTTTAATATATATATTTATATATATATTATATTTCTAGAAATCTCATTTTCATAAGATATTCATATTTTAAATCTCTCGAGACTGAATGCTCCTTGCGGAGGTCTGCATCTTGCACTACTAAGCCCGAGGATGTGTGATAATCTGCACCATCCTGAATGGATTCCCCAAATGGATTGTAGCGGCGCTTTGCAAAGATTTGTATTAAATACGTATCTTGTAGAAAACGGTTTTAATAGTTAAGGGTATTAATATGTAAAGATTTTTTTCCCGTATTCTATGTTCCCGAAAGGTATTGTGCTATGTTGCATATGAGTGTTGTGAGGAGGTAGGTCCTTACCTCGCGATCTACTTAAAGGTATAGCAAGATTGTGATGTTTTAATGTCAAAATTAAACTACATGGTATTTTAGTGAAAAAGTACGATAAAAATTGAAATAGTAATCCTTTTGATATGGAACTTGTTCAATATGACTTATTAATGTTTAATAGTCAATATGTAATGGTTTAGTATGATTGTATTTACGAAAAAGTGAGATTTTTAGGAAGAACCGAATCGGACATTGGATTAACTCCGATTCCGTCGGTATTTAGAAAAAAGTGTTTTTATAAAAGAATAGAGAAGAGGGAGGTGGGACTTACGGGTTTAGAGTTTAGAAGAGAGAAAGATGGAACGGTAGGAGGCGCCGGTGCGTCGTTTCGTCGCCGGGAGCTCCTAGGGTCGTCGTCGGAAAATCGCCGAAGCTTCACCCCATTGCTAACTTCAATTGCACACTAAACTTCTAAGGATTTCTTGAGAGTTTTGATCAGAATTTTGGAGTGAGGGGTGTGTGTTTAGGTGTGGTATTTATAGGAAAAGATTAGGGTTAGGGTTTGATAGAAAATGTATTAAAATTATGCATTAAAATAGATTTTAATTAGGTTTTAATTGTATTTTAAAGTATCTGTTAATGTGCAGGGTTTTTAAAGTGTACAGGGGTTATGGGGATACCAAGAGGCACACGAGTCATGAAGGCCAACTCGGGTTTGGAGCCGATTGGCCGGCCTCGCCGGCCGATCCAGTCTCCCCGCCGGCCCAATCCCGGCGAGTCGGGCTCCGTCTTGACGCCACGTGTCGCTCGTCTCTTGGTCTATTCGCTGGACTCGTTTGTTTTATATGTGACCTTTGGTTTTACGGGTTATGCACGTGTAGACCCTTGGGCTTCTTAAAGTTTAAAATAAAACAATATTAAAAATAATGTGGGGTATGAGATTTGAACTCTGGTGCCTTGGTTCAGCAGTGCAAGGTCTTACCAATAAGATACAAGTGTTTTCTTGCTATTAAAAAGCAAAACAAATTTATAAGTTGTGATCAGGCAAAAATACCCCTTTCTGTATTTTTAAAAAAAATTGTACAGAAAGTTGTACAGGAAATTTAGGGTTGTTACATTCAACCCGTCTTATAAAAATTTCGTCCTCCAAATTTATAAAAAGAAAGTGTAACAGATTCAGGGAAACTTGGTGACTGAAATATTAATAGTGTGTGAAGAATAACAAAGTGGTGCAAGGGTTTGAGAATGTGAAAGTGAATTACTAGTGTTATCTTGGTCAACTGTCTCGGCTTCTACGGCTGCTAAGATGGAGGCTTGGCGTCTCGGCACATTTTTCTGTGTATGCCGGTATATCGATGCCTGACTAGGAAGAGGTGGTTTATGTGGAGGTGATGCTGGGAGTGCAAGACGAGGTGCTGGAGCCTGGATAGCTGGCCTCTGCGAGTAGTTGGCGGGTGTGTGAGCTGAGTTGCGTCTATAGGGACAGTTTCCAATTCTACGATCGGATGTGCCACAAACTAGGCAAAGGCCTTTTGCGCGCCTACAGTCCTTCCACAAGTGTCCCTTTCTCCTGCAGTAGTTACAAAAAGCTGGGCCGGGACGGTTGTTCGGTACTCCGGGTCGCCTTGGCACAAAAGGTGGCCATGACGAGGCTCCTCCTGTCATCTGGTTGACAAGGCGTATTATACCGGTTGCTTCTGCTTCTAATCGGTTCACTAATCTAGCAGTCTGCTGCTGCAGTCCAACTAGGAGGCTTCGGATTTCCTCAAGCATAACCGTTTGCTCATTGAGCGGAGCAGGGACGGCAAGTGTGAGTGGTAGAGGTGGAGGTGTGTTTTTGAAGTTGGTGCTGGTGTTGTTTGGGGAATCCATAACCTTGAAAGAAAAATTTAGGTTAGGACAGATTCAAAGTATACGGAATGATAAGATTCAAGAAGTATGAATTGCAAAGAATGTTTTAGTTGCTGGTTCTTGTGTTATATTTCTTAGCTTGTTCACACAGAACAGAACTGCATGGTAGAGTTTCATACAGCTCTGATCTGCTTGGGCTGCCAACAAAACCGGTCACGCCTCGCTTCCCGGTGTACGGTGAAGGGGACGCGACGAGGCCGTTACGTATTTACTCTGAAATAAATACGCTAAGCGTATCTAAGCAATATAAATATAAATGCACAAGAGACAAGACAGTGGTATAACTGAACAGCAACTTTATTTATTAATATACTTTTATACAATGCATGGAAAAGTAAATACATCTGAATGAAAGCAGTGCCTAAACTATGGCATAACAGAAAAGGACATACAGAATGTTAAGGAAATGTACAAGTGAAACTACAGCTCGGGATCTTCAATAAACTGGTCCAAGTCTTCAGTGCTAGGCTCGATCTTTGGAAGGTTCGAATCACCTGACGACATTCAAAGAAGAAAGAAAGAGAATATCGTCAGCGAACAAATCGCTCGGTAAGTTCCAAAGATAAGGGAGAACTAGAATAGACAGAAAGAAAAGGTAGCTTTTAAAATTGTATTATATGGTTAACGCCGTTGTTTGTAGCTTGGTACAGAAGGATGCCAGTGTATACGAGAGGAGTCTCTATATGCTAGAGACAAGGGCAAATGGAAGTATAAGGCTCCGTTATACAACCCGGAACAACGACAATTGTATATAGGTTAGGTGTCTTAATCTTGCAGTCTCGTGCCACTTCTAACACCTTCCGTACCAATCTACCCCTTAAAACCCGAGAAGTATTTATTGTATTGTTTGTATTGCAACTTGTATTGTCTTGTAATATAGATTGTATAATTGGATGACTTGCCGAAACCATGATATCAGTAAATGGATGTAACTGGAGAATCATGGATGTAACTGGAGAATCATGTAAATGGAAGTATATCCATGGTTCGGTTCGGTCAATATAGATTGAACAGATTGAATATATAGATTCATGGAATCATATTGAATTGTTATATTGTAGATTGTACTTGAATCATATTCAAGTCAGATTGATTATAATGAGACACAGTCTGAGTCAGACAATTAGAAAAGAAATTGAAATCCTGAATTAAGTTTTGATGTTATCAGTAACCGCTGCACATGGACGGCAGGATTTATGTCTTTTTTAAAGACGATTGCCGTGTTGATAACACCGTTATTAAGTTATCTACCTTAGATAGACAAGCACCCATATCTCCGGCTCCCTGAGGCTCAAGAGACTGGTCCCGCTTAAACCTATATTTACTAGGGTCCTTAGGGTAAATTATAGAACTTGAGGGGGTTTTATGTAAAAATAATTTGTATACTTTTCAAAATACACCCCAAGTATTTATTTATTGTCTTTAGAGTTTTCATAGTTGTAGATTTTATATTTGTGACATTTCTAGTGAATAAACCTATTTTTCCTAATACATGGTATTTAATTGTTATATTGAGCTCGTATGGAATTCATGGTATTTAATGTAAAGTGATCCTTGTGATTTTAGAAAAAGTTGGAAGATTTAAATTATCACAAAATAGATATTTTAATGATACCTATATATATATTTATATAAAAATAATTTTAATATATATATTATATTTCTAGAAATCTCATTTTCTTAAGATATTCGTATTTTAAATCTCTCGAGACTGAATGCTCCTTGCGGAGGTTTGCATCTCGCACTACTAAGCCCGAGGATGTGCGATAATCCGCACCTTTTCGAACGGGTTCCCCAAATGGGTTGTAGCGGCGCTTTGCAAAGATTTGTATTAAATACGTATCTTATAGAAAACGATTTTAATAGTTAAGGGTATTAATATGTAAAGATTCGTTTTCCCGTATTCTATGTTCCCGAAATGTATTGTACTATGTTGCATATGAGTGTTGTGAGGAGGTAGGTCATTACCTCATGATCTACTTAAAGGTATAGCAAGATTGTGATGTTTTAATGTCAAAATTAAACTACATGGTATTTTAGTGAAAAGGTACGATAAAAATTGAAATAGTAATCTTTTTGATATGGAACTTGTTCAATATGACTTATTAATATTTAATAGTCAAAATGTAATAGTTTAATATGATTGTATTTAAGAAAAAGTGAGATTTTTAGGAAGAACCAAATCGGACATCGGATTAACTCCGATTCCGTCGGTATTTAGAAATAAGTGTTTTTAGAATAGAATAGAGAAGAGGGAGGTAGGACTTACGGGTTTAGAGTTTAGAAGAGAGGAAGAGGGAATGGTAGGAGGCGCCGGTGCGTCGTTTCATCGCCGGGAGCTCCTAGGGTCGTCGTCGGAAAATCGCCGAAGCTTCGTCCCTTTGCTAACTTCAATTGCACACTAAACTTCTAGGGATTTCTTGAGAGTTTTGATCAGAATTTTGGAGTGAGGCGGGTGTGTTTAGGTGTGGTATTTATAGGAAAATATTAGGGTTAGGGTTTGATAGAAAATGTATTAAAATTATGCATTAAAATAGATTTTAATTAGGTTTTAAAGTATCTGTTAATGTGCAGGGTTTTTAAAGTGTATAGGGGTTATGGGGATACCAAGAGGCACACGAGTCTTGAAGGCCAACTCGGGTTTGGAGCAGAGTTGGCCGGCCTCGCCGGCCGATCCAGTCTCCCCGCCAGCCCGATCCCGGCGAGTCGGGCTCTGTCTTGGCGCCACGTGTCGCTCGTCTCTTGGTCTACCCCCTAGACTCGTTTGTTTTATATGTGACCTTTGGTTTTACGGGTTATGCACGTGTAGACCCTTGGGCTTCTAAAAGTTTAAAATAAAATAATATTAAAAATAATGTGGGGTATGGGATTTGAACTCTGGTGGCGTGGTTCAACGGTGCAAGGTATTACCAATGAGCTACACGTGTTTTCTTGCTATTAAAAAGCAAAATAAATTTATAAGTTGTGCTCAGGCAAAAATACCCCTTTCTGTATTTTCTGAAAAATTTGTACAGAAAGTTGTACATGAAATTTAGGGTTGTTACACATTCCGTACCAATCTATCCCGTTAACCCCGTAATGTATTGTATTGATTATATGGCTTGCCGAGACCATGGATACAAGTTGTTCAAGTTGTCAGGTTTAGCATGTAAGATTGTAGTCATGTCAAGTTATAGCGATGGTTCGGTTAAGTCAAGTCTTGTATTCAGGTTTGATATTCAGGTTCATGTTTAAGTATACATGTTAGAGTTTGGATTCATGTTTGAATTGGATTCTGGTTTGAGTTTGGATTCGAGCTTGATTTAGACTCAGACTTGAGTCGGACACTTATAACTGATTTGGATCCTGAATTATGTTCGGGGCTTATCGGTAACTACTGCATATGGACGGCAGAATTTGTGTCTTTTTCCAAGATAATTACCATTGATAACACCGTTAAGTTTTCTAATTTAAATAGGCAAGCACTTACTTTCTCTAGCTCCCTAGGCCTCAAGAAAATTGATCCCGCTTAAACCTATATTTACTAAAGTCCTTAACAGTGTTTTATATAGCTCGACGGGGTTTTATGAAAAATATTTTTAATATATAGTTTCAAAATAATCTCGAGAAGTTATTTATATTATTTAGGCTTTCCATGGATGTAAATTTTAAGGGTTTGAGGTATTTTAGTGATAATTATCTTAACTTGAATAGTTCATGCTATTTTACTGTAATCTTTTCTTGTATTGATACCTTGATAGTATTTTAGTAAATTTGTAAACTTTCATCGTTAGAAAAATGTAAGTTTGTTATAGTGTCACGCCCCGCTTCCCAGTATCCGGGCAAAGGACGCGACGAGGCCGCTACGTATTTACTCAGAACAAATACGCTAAGCATAACTAAGCAATATAAAAGAAAATATACACAAGAGACAAGGTATAATAAAAACAACAACTTTATTTATTAACATTCTTTTGTATAATGCATGAAAAGTAAATACAATTGAAATAAAAGCGATGCCTAAACAATGGCATGACAGGAAATGAAAAGTACTGAATGGAAATGAGTACGATGAAACTAAAGCTCTGGGTCTTCAGCAAACTGATCCAAGTCTTCAGCAGTAGGCTCGATCTCTGACATGTCCAAATCACCTGACGATATTCAAAGAAGAAAGAAAGAGAATTTCGTCAGCGAACAGGTCGCTCGGTAAGTTTTAAAGACAAGGGAGAAATAGAATAGACAGAATAAGAAGGTATCTTTTAAAGTTGTATTATATTGTTGTAATGTTGTGTTAAACCTGTTGTTTGTAGCTTGGTACAGAAGGATGCCAGTGTATACGAGAGGGGTCCCTATATGCTAGAGACCAGGGCAAACGGAATGTAAAAGGAACCGTTAAGCCACGGTACAACAGCAACGGAATATAGGTTAGGTGTCTTAATCTTACTTTCTCGTGCCACTTTTAACACCTTCCGTACCAATCTACCCCTTAAACCCTTTAGTGTTTTGATTATATTGTTGTATTGTATTGTATAAATTGTATAGTTGGATGACTGACCAAAACCATGATATCAGTAACGGATGTAACTGTATAATCATGTAAATGGAATGTATATCCATAGTTCGGTTCAGTCAAATTGATAGATTGAAAAATTGAGTATATGGAATAATGGATTTATGGATTCATGTTGAATTGTAATATTGTGGATTGTAAATTATGATTGTAAATTGTAGATTGTACTTGAATCATATTCAAGTCAGATTATAATGAGACTCAAGAGATTGGTCCAGCTTAAAGCTATATTTACTAGGGTCCTTAGGGTAAATTATAGAACTTGAGGGGTTTTATGTAAAAATACTTTTATATACTTTTCAAAATACATCCCAAGTATTTATTAATCGTATTTAAAGTTGTAATGAATGTAGATTTTATATTGTGATATTTTTAGTGGAAATATCCTAATTTCATGATAAATGGTATTTATTTGTAATATTGGTTTTGTATAGAATTCATGATATTTTAGTGTAAGATTGATTCTTGTGATTTTTGAAAAGAGTTGGAATGTTTATATTATAATGAAATAGGTATTTTAATGATAAATATACATATATTTATACAAAAATAATATATATTTTATATTCTAAAAATCTCATTTTCTTAAGATGTCGTATTTTAAATCTTTCGAGACCGAATGCTCCTTGCGGAGGTCTGAATCTCGCACTACTAAGCCCGAGGATGTGCGATAATCCGCACCATCCCGAACGGGTTCCCCAAAATGGGTTGTAGCGGCGCTTTGCAAAGATTTGTATAAATACTAAATCCTTTATAAAACGGTTTTTTTAAGCAAATGGTATTTATTTGTAAAGATGTCAATTTCCCGTATTCTATGTTCTAGGGTCTCCTAAGTCAACTAAATTGTTCCTAACTGGTCCAAAGCGACAAGTTGTGAGATAGCTCAAATCGCCTCTTCACCGCCAATTGTGGCCAGGTAAGTACAAGTGAAGAAATGAGGGATCCGCTCACGAATCACCGTGAGACGGGCCTTTTAAAGTTACCTTTCTCACTTGTCTAGCCTAGACATCACAAAGTCAGGTTTAGATAAACGACTGAATGCCCAAAATCTTTCTCTGTCCTAATGATCGCGACAGTCCTTAATTGGCTGAGTCTAGATATTTTTTATTAGCTCAAAGGTTATTTGTAAAGATGTATCAATACTAAATCTTTTAGAAATGGTTTTATTAAGTAAAGGGTATTTAAATGAAAATGTTTGTTTTCCCGTATTCTGAGTTCTCAAGGGTATCGTGTTATGTTGCATATGAGTGTGTGAGGAGGTAAGTCGTTACCTCGTGATCTACTTAAAGGTATAGCAAGTTTAATGGAGTTAAATGTAGAATTGAAACAATTTGGTATTTAAGTGAAAAATATAATAAATTGAAATAGCTATCATTTTATGAAATGAAACTTGATCAATTTGGTTGATTAGTTTTTAATAGTCAATATGAGAGAGTTTAAGCATAATTGTATTAACGAAAAGTGAAGTTTTATAAGAAACCGAATCGGAAATCGGATTTGTTCCGATTCCGTCGAGATTTGTAAATCCGTATTTTTGGAATAGAAAAGAGAGGTAGAAAATAGGACTTATGGGTTTTGGACAACCAAGGGAGTAAGATGTAAGGAGAGGAATCGCCGGCGCGTAGCTTCGTCGCCGAGAGCTCCTAGAACGATCGCCGGAAGTTCGCCGGGAATTTCGCCGTAGCTTCGCTTCGTGCTCGTTTTCAAAGTACACAAGTTTCTTAGAAATTTTTAGAGAGTTGGCTCAGAATTTTGGGATGAGAGGGTAGAGGGTAGGGGTGTATTTATAGGGTTAGGCTAGGGTTAGGGTAGGTGAAGAGTTAAATTGAAAAAAATATAAAAATAATATGATAAATTGTAATAAAATGGAGTAAATGGAGTATTAAGAGCTCTCTGGAAACGATCTGGGGAAATAAAGTGTGTAGGGGGTATGAGAAGGTGAAAAGCCACAAACTTGGTGTTGGGGATTCGGCCGTCCGGCCGAGTCCGGCCAGCGGCGCCGACCAGGGTCGGTCGGCCCGCCGGCCGACTTGGCCGAGTCGGGCCGAGTCAGGCAGTGGGGAGGTGGGGGGTCGTCTCATGTGGTCACTGGTACATTAACATTTTCAAGTGTAGTGGAAAATGTGGGAGTTATCACGTGTGGACTGTTGGGTTTCTATAAAATTTAAAACAAATAAATATAAAAAATAATGTGGGGTATGGGATTTGAACTCGGGTGGCTTGGTTCAGCAGTGTAAGGTATTACCAATGAGCTACAAGATCCTTCTTGTAATTATGGAGTGAAATAGATACTTAAAGTGGTAACAGTAACATTAAATACTCCAAGTATACTTTAAATTTAAAGCAAATTTATGTACACTAAAAATGGAGTTGTTACAGTCTACCCTCCTTACAAAAATTTCGTCCTCGAAATTTACAACTTTTTTTGAGGACTAGTTTATAAAGAGGTGATGATATCTTGCACGCATTTCATCTTCCCTTTCCCAAGTGGACTCTCCTTGAGTGTCTTTCCTCCACATCACTCGGACCAAGTTAACTTCCTTGTTCCAAAGTGTCTTCACTTTCCTGTCCAGGATCTCCACAGGCTGTTGCTCACAAGACAAGTCGGGCTGTATAGTGATCTCGGAATAATCAAGAACATGGCTGGGGTCAATCAAATACCTTATGAGTTGGGATATGTGGAACACATTATGCATTCCATCCAATGATGGTGGAAGCGCTAAGCGGTATGCCACTTCACCAACTCGTTCGAGTATGTCGAACGATCCAATGTATCTCGGACTTAATTTACCCCGTCTTCCAAATCGGATCACTCCGCGGTTCAGAGATATCTTCAAGAATACGTGATCTCCTGGCTGGAACTCCAAGTGTCGTCTCTTTGCATCAGCCCAGTGCTTCTGTCGATCTTGGGCTATGCGCATCCTTTCCCTGATCGTACGAACCACATCAACAGTCGCTACTATCATCTCTGGTCCAAGAAGTTCCCTATCTCCGATGTTATCCCAACTTAATGGCGATCAACACTTCCTTCCATACAATACTGCAAAAGGTGCCATTCCTATGCTTTCTTGGTAGCTGTTGTTGTACGAAAACTCCACAAGATGTAGGTGATCTTCCCACGATCCTTTGAAGTCTAATATACATGCTCTGAGCATATCCTCCAAGATCTGAATAGTTAGCTCAGACTGACCATCGGTTTGTGGTTGATAAGCCGTGCTGAAGTTCAGACTTGTTCCCAAGCTTGTTTGCAGACTCTGCCAAAATTGCGATCGGAACCTGGTGTCACGATCGGAGACAATGCAGACTGGTACTCCATGAAGTCTCATAATTTCCTGTATGAGGTTATGGGTATCAGATATAGTACATTATAAAGAGTTTAAATCTTTAAGTAGATTATTATCTCCATGTACTTCTTTGCTAGTGTCTCAGTTGATTGGCCAACTCGAAATGGGATGAAGTGAGCCGACTTTGTGAGTCGATCCACAATGACCCATACAACGTCATTACCCTTTGTGCTGCAAGGAAGAGCAGTCAAAAAATCCATTGTGATGTGTTGCCACTTCCATTCTGAGATTGGTAACGGTTGAAGTAATCCAGCTGTCCGGTGATGTTCAGCCTTTACTTGCTGACACACCAAGAATTCTGCGACGCTTCTAGCTACTTCACGCTTCATTCCATGCCACCAATAATTCTGACGTAGATCTTTGTTGTACCTCCAGGGTGTACTGATTAGGGAGAGCTGTGAGCTTCTTTCATTAACTCTTCCCAAACATGACCTTTTGGTACATACAATCTGCTGCCGTACCTCAAAGTTCCGTCTTCATGGATGATGAAGTCTGTTCTGAGTCCATTCTCCACTTGTTCTCTGATCTTTTACGACTTAGCATCACTTGCTTGAGCTGCTTTGATTTGATTACAAGGGTTGATTGAACATGTAAATTCATCAAACTTGAAGCATTACCTGGCATGACTACTTCAATCTCCATCTGATGCAAGTCTTGTTGAAGCTTCCACTGAGCGGTGAGATTCATCGATAATGGTTGACGACTAAGAGCATCAGGTACCACATTCACCTTCCCTGGGTGATATTGTAAGTTGATGTCAAAGTCCGCCATGAGTTCTAACCATCTTCTCTGCCGCATATACAACTCCTTCTGAGTAAATACGTACTTCAGACTCTTATGATTTGTGTAGATGTTCACTCGTTCACCAAGTAGATAATGGCACCAAATCTTGAGAGCAAAAATGACGGCTGCCAACTCCAGATCATGCGCCGGATAATTATGCTCATGAATCTTCAGTTGTCTTGAAGCATAAGCCACAACTTTATCGTGCTGATGTAGAACACATCCTAATCCCTTACCGGATGCATCACAATATACTTTGAATCCTCCAGATTGATCCGGTATTACGAGAATAGGTGCTGATGTCAACCTTGACTTGAGTTCTACGAAAGCTTATTCGCATGCTTCTAACCACACAAATTCTTCATCTTTATGTGTGAGCTTGGTCAGGAGTGTTGCTATCTTCGAAAATCCTTCAATGAATCTTCTGTAATATCCAGCTAAACCTAAGAAACTCCGAATGTCCTTCACTGACTTTGGTGTAGGCCATTCGCTGACTGCTGAAACCTTCGCTGGATCCACAGAGATTCCTTCTCCTGATACGATATGTCCAAGAAAACCAACTTGCTTTAGCCAAAACTCACACTTGCTGTACTTGGCATAGAGCTGATGTTGTCAAAGAGTTTCGAGGACAATTCGTAGGTGCTCGGCATGTTCTTTCCGACTCTTAGAATACACCAGGATGTCGTCGATGAAGATGACAACAAATCTGTCTAAGTACTCTCGGAAAACTTGATTCATTAGGTTCATGAATATTGCTGGTGCGTTGGTCACTCCAAATGGCATCACTAGAAATTCGTAATGTCCATAGCGAGTTCTGAAAGCTGTTTTATGAATATCAGCTTCCTTGACCTTCACCTGATGATAACCTGAACGAAGATCCAATTTAGAGAAAACACAAGATCCACTTAGCTGATCGAATAAATCATCGATGCGCGAGAGTGGATACTTGTTCTTTATAGTGACTTCATTCAAGGCTCTGTAATCGATGCACATTCTGTATGAACCTTCCTTCTTCTTCACAAGTAGTACAGGTGATCCCCAACTTGATATGCTGGGACGAATCCATCCTTTCGCCAGTAATTCGTCCAACTGTGTTCGGACTTCCTTCAAACCTTCCGGACTTAAACGATAAGGTGCTTTGATCACTGGTTGTGCTCCTGGTACTAAATCAATACTGAATTCAAGAGCTCGATCGGGAGGCAAACCTGAAATATCATCAGGAAACACATCGTCGAACTCTCGAACCACATCTGGCCTTAATTCTTCCTCTGCTTAAGCTGCTGCAACTACTGCTTCCCTTGGCTTCTCTTTGTAGGTACTTGGCTCCAGGGTACGGTCTCCGCTTTTGAAATAAAAGACCGGATGGTCTGGAATCTCGAATACTACCCTCCTTTGACGACAGTCGATGGTAGCATAAGAAGCACTACTACAAAGAAGGGTTGCCCCTACGGATTTATCCGTAGGGGCAACCCACTGCCCCTACGGTTATATACGTAGGGGCGAAAAAATACCCCGTAGGTGCAAAGGCCGCAGGTGCAAGTTGAGGCCCTGAACTTGCCCCTACGGTTAAATTTTTGCCCCTACGGATATATGTGTAGGTCCATTTTCCCCTACGGATTAAACCGTAGGGTATAAGATTTTATATTATTTACGGTTTATTTTAATAAATTACTTGGCCCTACGGATATAGCCGTAGGGGCATGTACTACTCCCTACGGATATATTCGTAGGTACTTTTCCGTAGGGGCACAAATTCAGGATTCCTGATATTTTGTCCCTACGGATAACGCCGTAGGGGAGAGTCAGTGGCCCCTACAGATATATCCGTAGGGGCATTCCCAACCACCTGGCACTGACATCTGGCGGAAATATCAGTTACTGCTGATATTTAGCCCCTACGGATATATCCGTAGGGGTAAAGTGTGTGCCTACGGATTAATCCGTAGGTACATATTGTCTGTAATTTTTTTTTAAAAATGGGCTGCTTGATTTTTTCCTGCCCTGTGCACAATAATATATACATCAATCAAATCATATATTGCAGTATTCATAATCACATCTCACGCATATATATAATATACAAAAGAAACACAAAAACTGAATATGATATAAATACAAACCAATATCAATATCGTTTCAAAATGTAGTACAATGTGTATGATATAAATAAATACATGTTTCAAAAAAAAAGAACCAAAAATCTACCCTAGCTCGGTCCAGCTCCACCTCTGAATAACGATAGAATAACGCGCGCCTGCTCCTCGGTCAATAAACTCTGCAATTCGTCGCGAGCGGGAGTCTGAGTGGGCGGTGGAGCTACAGGAGCTGTCTGCGGAACCACAGCCGATGTAGTGGCTTGCCGAGCCGCAGCCGAAGGAGATGCGTGTGGAGGCTCGGCCGATCTACCCTGTCGCGTCTGGATATAACGTGTGTAAGAAGCGTGTAAGAACTGTTTATTATTCGAATTCGTATCATTATTAAGTTATTTCGAAACCCTGTTTGGATATCTAGTTTGGAAAAGCGTTGTTTATTTCAATTACATATGTATGTATGATTAATCAAACTTAAGTCTAAAACCAAATAAGCTCAAGCTACGTACTAATTATGGATATGTTGAGATGTATATAATATGAAATGATATTTTACTATAAAGTAGTATACATACCAGCATCTCCTTCAACTCCTGAACGCTGGCCCTCAAACTATCCAGTTCATGATGGACATGCCGGTCACTGGAGACGGAGGAAGTAACCGCCGGGGTGGAGTCCAACCTCATATGGGCCCTGCTAGGGCCCAATCCCCGGCCTCTCCCAACCTCCGTGGTGCCCTCCGTGTGCGGCGTCCAGAACTGGGGTCAGCAGCCTCGGATCGTTCTGTCCGGTAAAATCGTTCCCCAGGCCTGGGCCTGCTCAACCACCCGCTCCTACACCCACATTCGAATTCTTATCATTATTGAGTTATTTCGAAACCCCATTTGGATATCTAGTTTGGAAAACTGTAGTTTATTTTAATTAGATATGTACATGTATGATTAATAAAACATAAGTCTACAACCAAATAAGCTCAGGCTATGTACTGATATTGGATATGTTGATATCTATAATATGACATTATATTTTACTATTAAGTAGTATACATACCAGCATCTCATTCAACTCCTGAACGGTGGCCTTCAAGCTCTCCTGTTCCTGCTGGATACGTTGCTCATTGGAGACGGAGGAAGTAACCACCGGGGTGGAGTCCAACCTCATATGGGCCCTGCTAGAGCCCAGTCCTCGGCCTCTCTCCCAACCTCCGTGGTGCCGTCCGTGTGCGGCGTCTAGGACTGGGGTCAGCAGCCTCGAATGTTGCCTTCCCCCTAGCAACTGTCAGAACATTATATTTAGCACATACTGGTCTATAAAATTGACAAGAAATACCAAAATCAACAAATTCAAAGCCTTACCTACAGAGATAGAAGATGTGCTCCTCTGGTATCTGCATGTATCAAAATTTGAATAATATTAATTAATTTCAGTACATACATACTAACAAGGTAAACTCGCATATAGCGCTGCTTACACATATGACAGGGAGTGAACAAGCTCTTGTAGATCATCAGGCGCAAATCTAATCTCATCAAGCAGCCCATGATAATGAGTTGGATGACTAAGAGCAAAAGGAATGTGTGTATATTTATGATATAGCATTCTAAATCAATATACATGCCCTATATAATATATAAACATACCTGGAGGAACGGGAGTGGCCTCTGTCCCTGATATGGACGCATCACCAACAACTAGACAATCAAACATTGACAATATAAGTAATTTTGACATAAAGAGGCATGGATATCTATAATATTACATTCAAAATGAATATTAGAGAGCGCACCTACAATGAGAAGTGATAAAAGTATCACCCAACAAGAGTGTAATTTACAGAATCAGTTGAGACTCTTAAAAGTCATAGAAGAACCCGACCTGCACAAATCTGATGTATGCTTTCCATTGGACACTAAGAAGTCTCTAAAGGGAAAAGCCTATGTGAAAGCCATCATTAGTTCATATCAGAAGATTGATGCTGAAACAGAGAACGAGGAATGTCATTTTTTTCTTCTTCCGTCACATTACTGTCTTCTCCTTCTGCCACATTATTGTCTTCTCCATCTTATTATGTGCGCGTGCAAATTCAATGACTATATTGAGAATATGGATTAATAGTGGGTTGGAAAAGTATTTCTCAAATGGCTTTTGTGTCTTAAAACCATAAACTACTAAGTAATGGCATACATAATTTTTTTAGTATAAAGGTTGTTATTTTAAGTTTTCCCTTATAGAGATATGATCTAACTGTATCTATCAACTATAAGTGTGCAGAAAATTATGATAAGAAATCATAAGAAAGGGTCGTAGCCATGCATAACCTTGAATCTACATACCAAATCATGCAAAAGCATGCACTTATTGTCACCTTGCCTTGGAATATAAAATATCTTGGAAGACTATAAGCGAGCATTTAAATCTTGATAGCTTTTAACTTCAACATATATTTTTCTCAAGTACCATGAAATATACTTGCTCCGTATAAACCGTTTTCAGGAAGATGGATTAATAATGACAAATTATCCATTGTGGCTCACTAGGTTAGTATTTTCTCTTCTATTGACCATCTTTCTAATCTGCTTGGTAAATTTATTCGGAACCGGCTGCGAATCATTAAAAGACATGCATAAGAAAGAAAGCCAAAATACAGATATATAGCATACCGATACATCGAAACTTCATAGTTGCGATGGCAATCCAGAGATATTTATTTCTACACACGTGGTGCGCGTGCGAATGCGTCAGGCATCATGGACAAATATTTCAGAACATGGAAAGTATTATTCGTATAAAGTAATTAAAACTTTTAAACACCTTGGGTAGATATTTTCTTAGTTGATGCAATCATATCATGAGGACTAAATTTAAGCTATTATACATATGCATATGTATTTTTCTAACCTAATATATCACACACACACACACAGAGAGAGAGAGAGAACACCTGGTAGGTAAAGAAATCAGGTAGCAGGATCATGAAGAAATGGAGTCCATAGCATTGCTTATCATCATCATCCATAATCCCTTTGATAATATTTTTTCAAAGGGATCACGGATGATGATGATGAGCAATGCTATGGACTCCATTTCTTCAGGATCCTGCTACCTGATTTCTCTATCTACCTGGTGTTCTCTCTCTCTCTCTCTCTCTCTGTGTGTGTGTGATATATTAGGTTAGAAAAATACATAAGCATATGTATAATAGCTTAAATTTAGTCATCATGATATGATTGCATCAACTAAGAAAATATCTACCCAAGGTGTTTAAAAGTTTTAATTACTTTATACGAATAATACTTTCCATGTTCTGAAATATTTGTCCATGATGCCTGACGCATTCGCACGCGCACCACGTGTGTAGAAATAAATATCTCTGGATTGCCATCGCAACTATGAAGTTTCGATGTATCGGTATGCTATATATCTGTATTTTAGCTTTCTTTCTTATGCATGTCTTTTAATGATTCGCAGCCGGTTCCGAATAAATTTACCAAGCAGATTAGAAAGATGGTCAATAGAAGAGAAAATACTAACCTAGTGAGCCACGATGGATAATTTGTCATTATTAATCCATCTTCCTGAAAACGGTTTATACGGAGCAAGTATATAAGTATATTTCATGGTACTTGAGAAAAATATATGTTGAAGTCAAAAGCTATCAAGATTTAAATGCTCGCTTATAGTCTTCCAAGATATTTTATATTCCAAGGCAAGGTGACAATAAGTGCATGCTTTTGCATGATTTGGTATGTAGATTCAAGGTTATGCATGGCTACGACCCTTTCTTATGATTTCTTATCATAATTTTCTGCACACTTATAGTTGATAGATGCAGTTAGATCATATCTCTATAAGGAAAAACTTAAAATAACAACCTTTATACTAAAAAAATTATGTATGCCATTACTTAGTAGTTTATGGTTTTAAGACGCAAAAGCCATTTGAGAAATACTTTTCCTACCCACTATTAATCCATATTCTCAATATAGTCATTGAATTTGCACGCGCACATAATAAGAAGGAGAAGACAGTAATGTGGCAGAAGGAGAAGACAGTAATGTGGCGGAAGAAGAAAAAAATGACATTCCTCGTTCTCTGTTTCAGCATCAATCTTCTGATATGAACTAATGATGGCTTTCACATAGGCTTTTCCCTTTAGAGACTTCTTAGTGTCCAATGGAAAGCATACATCAGATTTTTGCAGGTCGGGTTCTTCTATGACTTTTAAGAGTCTCGACTGATTCTGTAAATTACACCCTAGTTGGATGATACTTTTACCACTTCTCACTGCAGGTGCGCTCTCTAATATCCATTTTGAATATCGATAATATGACATTCAAAATGGATATTAGAGAGCGCACCTGCAGTGAGAAGTGGTAAAAGTACCACCCAACTAGAGTGTAATTTACAGAATCAGTTGAGACTCTTGAAAGTCATAGAAGAACCCGACCTGCACAAATCTGATGTATGCTTTCCATTGGACACTACGAAGTCTCTAAAGGGAAAAGCCTATGTGAAAGCCATCATTAGTTCATATCAGAAGATTGATGCCGAAACAGAGAACGAGGAATGTCATTTTTTTCTTCTTCTGCCACATTACTGTCTTCTCCTTCTTCTTCTGCCAGATTATTGTCTTCTCCTTCTTATTATGTGCGCGTGCAAATTCAATGACTATATTGAGAATATGGATTAATAGTGGGTTGGAAAAGTATTTCTCAAATGGCTTTTGCGTCTAAAAACCATAAACTACTAAGTAATGGCATACATAATTTTTTAGTATAAAGGTTGTTATTTTAAGTGCGCGTGCAAATTCAATGAAAGTTAGATTTGAGGATACCCATGTATGAGTTGTATTCTATATATGTGTGTTTCGATTTATGATTTCGCTTAAGTGTAGGGTTGTTTTTACTTAAATTTCAAATGTATATACATGCATACTGTCTTCTCCTTCTTCTTCTGCCACATTACTGTCTTCTCCTTCTTCTTCTGCCACATTACTGTCTTCTCCTTCTTATTATGTACAGTACTTCCACAAAATACGTGTTTTCATTTCTAAATGGAAGTTTCTCGGTGCCACCATAGTAGCAGAAGATGGAATTGTTTATCGCCACTAGATTATGCTAAGCCTCGGATAGATTAGGCAAACATGATCTAGAAGAATATAATTAGCAGAGGAAATATGCAAATAAACATGCATACAAGCTGACATTAAAAGATTAATATAACAGAGATGTCTACTGATGATTTGTAAGATGTTATCGCAGGTAGGACAACTGCCAATTCTATGGCTTGTGGTCACCAGCGACTGCTTTCTCACCACAGTAAAAATAATGAGGGACTATAACATATCATGAATTCGATATGCACCGTGATTTCATAGCATATGTCTATTAACCTATAATGTATAAGTTCTCGGCGTTGATTGCAGAGGTGCATACAGTCTGAACTAGTAAATATACGTAAGAAGGAAAAAGAAGAAACGATTCATAAATATGGTTGGGCCAGAAACAGAGTTAGTCACTGAATGACATATAACTGATATTCCTTGATGTAGAAATCAATACACCTTTGATAACAAACTCATTCTTTTTTGGGAGATATATGAATAACCGACTCTGACCCTCAGCATTCTATTGAACACATGGAAATCCATCATATCTCATATCCAGCCACCTCACTTCACCGATCCTGTGATCGCCCTCTTGAGGACGCACAGCCCCAGCCCAAACCCTAGCCTTAGGTGGTGGTGATGAATGTGAATCCTCATGTGATTTTGCATATTATTGCAAGAGCGTTAATGGGTTTTCAAGATTTATACGTAGTCAAGAGCAATTGTGAGCAAGGAAAGTAAAAATAGTTTTGGAATTTTATCAAACGGTTGGTGAGCAAACTAGCAAAACGTTTTGAATGAAAATATAATATAAAATAATTTCGAGAATCAAAAGTGATAAGCTTTGTTAATGATATGGGAGAGAAGCTTGCTTTTTCTTTTTTGTGAGAAATATTTTAGGTTTTTTTCCCTTATTTCTGTTACATCCTGACCGAAGAACTTTCACAATTGTTAAAATTCAGCATTTTGGTCAGTCCTCTCCTTTATTGATATGCATGTGATGTGAGGGTTGGATTTAACACAGCAACCATTGTTCATCAATATATATTACCAAATAAAGCTCTTTATTGTTGGTTATGTTGGTTTCATCCTATTCTTGCCTCAATTTGGTGTAATTTGAAATGGCCCACGATTCTAGGGTTTGATATGGGATGGCAATAGAAAAGAGAATTTGTTCTCAAGTTATGATCGAATACCATAATAAATTGGGAGTTGGTTAGGATTGTGAAATTGTGAAAGTAGTTGCATTTTTTTCAAGTATGATCTTGTGAAAATCGGATGAAATATTTAACATCATTTTGTTGTTATTTAGGATTAGCACCCTCTAAAGGATTTTAAGTTAAGATAATGGATATGGATCTTTTGTCAGGATAAAGAAGATCTGCACATGCATAAATACTAGTATAAGATAATTCAAAATTTGGGATAACGGATACATACCGCTAAAAGATATAAATCGAAAACTCAAACAATATTTTGTGATAAACTTAAGTGTTCTTGCAAACTAATACAAATCTTGTTAAAAATTTGATAAATTGACCTTCCCCTTCCCCAGCCCTAGCCCCAGCCCGCAGCCCCAGCCGCACCCCCAATAAAAAATTTGATAAATTGACCCTTCCCCTTCCCCGACCCCGACCCTAACCTTACCCCAACCCCGAACCCGAACCCGACCCCGCAGCCCAGCCCCTGCCCCAACCCTAACCCGACCCCGACTGCGACCGCGACCCCAGCCCAACCCCAACTCGCGCGCCATGAACCTTAAGCCCAAAATAATCCAATAAATTCTTTAACTTACCTCGAGATTTACTCACCTGAACGGCTGCTGGGGCAGGGGCGACGATCTGAACGGCGGTGGCGACGACCTTAACCGCGGTGGCGACGAGAACTCCAGTGGCGACGAAACCGGCGGTGGCCACGAGGAGAACAACCTTGGCGGCGACGGCGTGGCGCATTGGGGGCTTATTTTCGCGCCCGATCGAGAGAGAGAGGGAAATGAGCGTAGGCGATCGAGATCTGGGATTTTATTAAATCGATATTTACTTGCCCCTACGGATATATCCGTAGGTCCTTTGTTTGCGGCTCCGTAGGGGCAAACACCTAATTAAGAATTAATATTTTTATTCTTGGACGTCTTTGCCCGTAGGGGCAACCTTTTAGCCCTACGGATATATCCGTAGGTCCAAGTTATTTCTGCCCCTACGGATTAAACTATCCGTAGGGGCAACCCCCTATTTTACTAGTGAAGTTCCAAGCCAATCCATACCTAGAACCACATCGAAGTTCGGTATGTCCAGCACTTTGAAGTCAGCATAAAATTCTCGGCTGCAGACGACTACCGGACACAAGCTGTATCCCATGGTTGCCTTTAGAACGCCATTTCCTGAACCGACATTCCAGCTGGATACAAGCGGTGAGACTGGAATCGCATGGGTTCGGACAAACCGTTG
The DNA here is from genome assembly GCA_030015575.1 of Agapanthus africanus. NCBI lineage: Eukaryota > Viridiplantae > Streptophyta > Magnoliopsida > Asparagales > Amaryllidaceae > Agapanthus > Agapanthus africanus. Next base: position 180,989,592 of record JASDDO010000024.1, read on the forward strand.
CGACATAAAGCAGTGAGATTCTCCAGTATCAAACAGTGCTAGTGCAAGTATTGAGGATACTAAGATTGTACCTAAGGTATGTAGGATATGTTTTAGGTATAGGAAAAGTATGTAGATAAATATCAAGACTAAATTTCGCCGTAGTTTCGCTTCGTGCTCGTTTTCAAAGTACATAAGTTTCTTGAAAATTTTTAGAGAGTTGGCTTAGAGTTTTGGGGTGAGAGGGTAGAGGGTAGGGGTGTATTTATAGGGTTCGGCTAGGGTTAGGGTAGGTGAAGAGTTAAATTGAAAAAATGTAAAAATAATGTGATAAATTGTAATAAAATGGAGTAAATGGAGTATTAAGAGCTCTCTGGAAACGATCTGGGGAAATAAAGTGTGTAGGGGGTATGAGAAGGTGAAAAGCCACAAACTTGGTGTTGGGGACTCGGCCGAGTCGGGCCGAGTCAGGCAGTGGGGAGGTGGGGGGTCGTCTCATGTGCTCACTGGTACATTAACATTTTCATGTGTAGTGGGAAATGTGGGAGTTATCACGTATGGACTGTTGGGCTTCTATAAAATTTAAAACAAATAAATATAAAAAATAATGTGGGGTATGTGATTTGAACTCTGGTGGCTTGGTTCAGCAGTGCAAGATATTACCAATGAGCTACAAGCTCCTTCTTGTAATTATGGAGTGAAATAGATATTTAAAGTGGTAACAGAAACATTAAATACTCCAAGTATACTTTAAATTTAAAGCAAATTTATGTACACTAAAAATGAAGTTGTTACATATTGTTTGAAAATATATGGATTTGTAATATTTATATAATTATTAAAAATTAAATTTTTAATTAAGTAGAAAACTTCATTTTTCTTAAAATCGTATTAAAAACCATTCGAGACCGAATGCTCCGTAAGGAGGTCTGCATCTCGCTCTACTAGCCCAAGGATGTGCGATAATCCGTACCATCCAATAGCGGATCCCCTAAAAAGGGTTGTAGAGGCTTATTTGTAAAGAAATTTTAAAATACAATTCCAAAGTATACCGTTTTTTATAGTAAAAGGTATTTTAATGTAATATATTGTATTCGTCACAAAAATACGTTCAAAAAGTATCGTGCTATGGAACCATGTGTGTTTGTGAGGGTTAGGTCATTACCCCGTGAAGTTTTCTAAAGGTATAATTAACAAAAAATACTAAAAGAAGGATATGTGAAGTTCATGGTATTTTAATGTAAATGTTGATTTAAACTAATTTTGCATGATATTCTTGATTAAAAATTGGTTCTAAGCATTGGTTATATGATTACAAATATGGTATAAGAATATAGATGAAAAATATGTAAGAAAAAAGTGGAATTTTAGAGGTTTAAAAGAAAATGTCGGTGTTAACTCCACTTCCGGCATATATTTTGAAAAGAGATTTTCAAAGAAGAAGGAGAGGGTTTGGAAGGGAATTACAAGTGAAGTGGTTAGAAGGAAAGTGTATGAAGAGGGGGTTATTGTCGTGACGTCGCGGGGTCGCCGGAACTTGCTTTGATTCTCGCCGAAAATTGATCTCTTGCAAACTCCGCCTGTACTCTTTTTGTACTTAGAAAATTTTGAGAATTTTGGCTATAATTTTCAGAATGAGGAAAGGCTAGGGCATGGGGTAGTATTTATAGTGTGGAATTAGGGTTTTGGAATTAAAATGATGAATTAAGATGCATTAAAAAGATGATAAATGTGGAATTAAAGGGTCTCTGTTTGATTGCAGAGTAATCAAACAGTGCAGGAGAGTTAGGGGTAGGGGGAAAGGTCATGTGTGCAAAGCACGGGAACCACTGGCTATGGGGGGACCGTCGGCGTCTGCCCAATTGATGATCTCGTCGGTCGTTCGGTGAGGGCGAACCGTCGGATTGAAGCCACATGTAAATCTCTGTATTTAATTCATTGTGCATATGTTTGATTTTTTCTATCTTTTCATTTTTATGTGCATTGCACGTGTAAACTTTTGGGCTTCAAAGAAGTTTGAAAGAAAAATCATAAAAAATATAATGTGTCTGATGGGGTTCGAACACAGGGACTACGTTAAAGCAGTGCAAGACTTTATCAGTGAGCTACAAGTTGTTTCTTGCTGTTCTTAAAAAAAATTAACTTATAAATTATACCCAGTCTTGTAAACACCTTTCTGTACATGAAACCGAAAAATTTTGTACAGTAAATTCAGAGTCGTTACATTTCCTAAAGGTATTGTTAAGCAATTTTTTCGAAAAGATGTGATAATAAAGTTCATGGTATTTTGATGTAAAAGTTCAAATATGGTTGTTTTTTTTATGATATTCTTGATTTAAACTTGATTCTAAATATTAGTATTAAGATTACAAGTGAAGTGGTAAAATTGGCTTGACCAAATGATAAAAAAAATGGAGTTATAGGTTTTAGAAAAGATGATATCGGTAATAAATCCACATTTACCGATTTTGTTTAAAAAAGAAATTCAATGAGGAGAAAGGGAGTTTGGGAGGAACTTACCGTTTGGAAATGTTAAGAAGGGGTTAAGGAAGAGGAGGGATGCTTCGGGGCATCGCCGGAGCTCCGGAATTGGCTTCGATTTCCGCCGAAACCAATTTGCTCGCTAACTCCACTTTACTCCACTTGCACCTAGTTACTTTTTAGAGAGTTTTGGCTATAATTTTCAAAATAGTGCCGAGCCAAAGTGTGGGGTGGTATTTATAGTGGAGAATTAGGGTTTGGGAATTAAAATTTGGATTAAAAAGCATTAAAAATGATGTTAGATTGTGAAATGAAAGGTCTCTGTTTGATTGCAGGGAAATCAAACAGTGCAGAGGAGTTAAGGGTAGCTGAAGAGGTATGTGTGCCAAGCACGGGGCAAGTTGGCCAACTCCTGACCGTCGGCGCCGGCCCAAACCCCAATTCCGGTCTCGAGATTCGTGTCATCTGATTGAATCCATGTTTACTCCATTTTCCACATGTTTGATTTTTCTACACTTTTCATTTCCCCGTGTATTGCACGTGCAATCTTTTGGGCTTTCAAAATGTTAAAAAGAAAAATCAGAAAAATAATTGTGTCTGATGGGAATCGAACACAGGGGCTACGTCACAGCAGTGCAAGGGCTTTACCAGTGAGCTACAAGTTGTTTCTTGCTTTTATTTAATAAAAGTAACTTATAACTCATACATGGGCAGTAATACTCTTTTCTGTACATTAAAACGAAAAATTCAGTACAGAGATTTCAGAGTCATTACAATTAGTCTTGTACTTATATTTTGCAATTCTTAAAATGATGTTGGGATAATCGGAAGTAGCGGGGATTAGGAGGACATAGGAATGAGATTTGTGAGTTTAAGCAAGCTTTCCAACACTAAATCCATTCCTAGCGCCCCTTGTCCGTCCGCTATAAGCTCTTATTTCCAACCCTAGGCCAAATATACGCAACCATGTATCCAATTAGGTCACAACTACATGTCACGTTGTAGTGCGCCCAAAGGACTTCTCGACTTAGGTCGCGGCTATATGTCATTTATAGCGCGCCTAAGGGAAGGGGTTGTGTTTGTTTGGTCTAGTTTCATTTTAAGGTGTTTAGCGAAGAAAAGTACAAGGGAGTTTTCCGTCCCTCATGCTATCCTTCCTTAGCCCTAACAAGTGTGGAATTTATTCACACATTTAAAAGAAAAATGAAACAAGAAAGAAGAGAAGAAAGAAAGGAAAATACGGTTTTAACAAATGGTAGCAAGCTAACTATTTGGGCTCTCACCTAAGCAAGGGACTCCATCGAGTATCATAGCTTGAAAATACGGTTTAGAAAAGAAGGGAAATAAAACAAGAAAAGAAAACCAACAGCTACTTAATAACAAATAATAAAGTTACACTAGGAATTAAAATTACAATACAAGAAAATAAAGATACAAGTTAAAGAAAAAACCCTCATCTTCATTAATCTTCCACTCAAAAATCTCTCACTACAATTTCAATGGAGAATAAATGAAGAAGAAGAAACTACAAACTAAAGTACACTAAATCTAAATAAAGAAAAGCATTCCTAACTTGGGTCAAAACTGGAGTATTTATAGGCAGAGAAATGAAACCCTAGGACCATATTCTGAGCCCATGTATAATTATCAAACTACCCACAAAATTTGGTCACGAGAAGACATGACTTGGCCGTGGAACTGGCCCCAAAAGGCCTATTGGTTGCGGTTCCGTGGTCACTTGGAGGGTTTGGTGTGTCGTTTTTCTTGGGCTTCCTCATGTTGCTTTTGTCTTCTGTTTTACAAGTCCCAAATTACAAAATGTCCAAAATATCTTCAGATTTTCAACAGTCCAAAATGACCACACTTTTAATCTTTTTGACTTTGAACTCCCTCGAGCTCCGCGCACCTCTTGATATTTGTGTTGCCTCTCTCGTGCTCTGTGCTTGTCCGAGACACGAATGACCACTGTTATTTGTCTTGTCTCTTGAACTGATAAGCGGCACTTGACGGGTGTGGATGACCGGAACCTGGATTTTATCTGTTTGTGGCAGATGTTCTAGATTTTGGCATAACTGTGGAGATTTTGCATGATTTATATTATTTTGGATTAGGAACCTATAACCTGTAATTATATTTCAAATAAGAATCAAAAGAACCTACTTATAAGCAAACGAGCAGAAGAATGGGCGGCATTAAATGCAATATTCTAATGTGAACAGAACTTCACGGAGAAAAAATCATTGTAACGGGAGACGGGGTATGGGTGCAAGAGACAGAAAACGAATTCATCGAAACAGAAACCGCAAAGTGGCAGAGGATAGTAGAAGAAGAGGAGAAAAAGGAATGACAGCTTGAAGAAGACGAAGCCGCCGAAGAAGATGATGTTGTATTCATGTCGATCGATGACATGGATGATCTTACAAATGCCGCCAGACTTCCTTATGATACCGAAAGCACTAGACCCTTATTATTTGAGAAATACAAGGCTGACTCTAGCATCCCGCTATATCCAAATTGCAAAGGTTTTCAAAACTGTCCTTTTTTGTACATCTCTTCCAGAACAAATCCAAGAATAATTGGAGTGACCAGTTTTTCACCGATCTCCTAGAACTGCTGAAGTAAGTTTTTTATGACGGAAATGAAGTGCCACCGAGCTGGTACGAGACGCAAAAGATAATCACAAATATTGGCCTGAAGTATCATAAGATACATGTATATGAGAATGATTGTGTTTTGTTCCGGAATGAACACTCCACACTCAGAAACTACCCCATGTGCGGGACCAGCCGATTCACGTCTAAGAAAGACCCTAAGTCGAGTGATGTGCCCGTGAAAATTCTTCATCATTTTCCATTAATACCGAGCCTGCAACGGTTATTTATGTGTGAGGAGACGGCGTCTGAAATACAGTGGCATCATAAAGCGCCTCGTGAAGAGGGAAAAATGAGTCATCCCAGAAATTCGATATCGTGGAAAGTTTTAGATGAAAAATATCCTTCATTCAGTGCAGACCCTTACAACGTGAGGCTAGGAATTGTGAGCGACGGTTTCAGTCCATTTGGAATGGTTCGCAGCGGGCATACTCACAGTACTTGGCCTGTTATGTTGACTATATACAACCGCCGCCATAGAGGGCTATGACACAGTCTTATTTTACGTTGGCGCTTTTACTCAACGACCCCTCATCTCCTGAGAAAAATATCGATGTGTACCTTCAACCCTTGATCGATGAGTTAAAGTTGTTATGGGAACCTGGCATGAGAACCTATGACGCAGGTGGTAAACAGTTTTTTCAGATGTGGGCTGATTTGCTGTGGACTATTAATGATTTTGTAGCCTACGGTATGCTGTCGGAGTAGACAACTCAAGGTAAGCTTGCTTGCCCCTATAGCCATACTCATACGAGCACCGTACGTTTGAAGTTTAGTGGGAAAGAGTCATTTATGAGTCACCGACATATCTTGCCTACAACTCATAAATTCTGAAAAAATAAAGAATTGTTCAACGGTAAGACGGAGACCGGTAGGCCTCCTAAACCATTGACCGGTAACAACATATTGCAACAATGGAGAGATTATCATAATATCACAATCGGGAAAAAAACAAAATAAAGATGCAATAATATGTCCAACCGGTTGGAAGAAACTAAGTGGTTTATTTCAACTTTTATACTGCTGCGATTTACCGCTCCGCCACAATTTTGATGTTATGCATATCGAGAAGGGCATCTTTGAACACGTCATCAATCTTCTACTTTGTGAGGATGAAAAAAGAATGACAATCTCAACGCCCATAGTAATTTGACGGATTTGGATGGTTTATCCATTAAAAAAGAATTGCATTCTCGGCATGTGGCGGGTAAACCAGGTTATTACGAGATCCCACCAGCAATCTACAATCTGGACAAAGAGGAGAAGCGGCGGTTCCTGTGGGTGTTGAAAGAATTGAAAGTCCCTGATAGTTTCTCATCAAATATTTCCAAACAGGTACAAGTAGAAAATAGAAAAATTGTAGAACTCAAGAGCCGCGACTACCACATATTGATGCAACATCTTCTTTCTTTATGCCTGAGAGTAACGGTAAAATCCGAAGTTGGTCTCGTTCTTAACAATTTTTGCATGTATTTTCGACAACTGTGTTCCAAAAATGTGGACGTCAATGAGATAGCAAAGCTCGAAAAAGATATTCCTATGATCCCTTGCAAGCTCGAAACTATCTTTCTACCTCCATTTTTAGACATTATTGTTCACATGCCGAGCATTTAGCAACCGAGGTCAAGATTGACGGCCCGGTGCATTACCGATGGATGTATCCCATCGAGGGGTATGAAAATGTTTATTATTATTTATTTAAATTGCAAAATATTATCGTGGATGTTCACCGCCGAAAGACAGGGACGAACCAGGATGGATCGTCTTATCTGAATTTGAGGGCAGATGCTATTTGGACTTCTCCATCCACCTCTCCGAAGATACCAAGTTGATTTAGAGCACCGTATATCGGAGGTTTGGATAGACGCGACCGTTGTAGCATGACTTTATCAGATTCCCGCTCATTTGTGAGGGGTTTTTGATTTTGGGGACACTCTTTCCTGCAGGCGTAAGCCCCTGCAGTTAATTACGTTACTGCATTGCGATAACCACTTTCTCCTGCTCCAGCAATTCACTTCGTGTCGTGTGCTGTTTGTTTTATTTTGGGTTGCCCATGGATTGTATACGAAGACTAATTTATGTTGTCACCCGTAGGTCGTGATTTAGTCCAAATCCGTATATTTGAGATTTAGGTTTGGGTCAAGGATTTGCTTGACGGGGTCTACGTTGGTAGCTTGGTTTGCCAACAAGAATGAACTTAGGACGCAGATCTCATATAAATGAGGTCCATCAGTTCATGAGATATTTGGGTTTGATCTAAGAATCGTTAGTCATATTTGAGACAAAGATCAACTTTGAAAAAAATGAGCATATGGGCTCAATTATTTTAGTTTAAGGACATCACGGTCCATTATCACCGTATTTAGGGCGACGCGCTAGTTTAGGGACATCTCAGTCCAACATTCCCGTTTTGGGGACGAATGTTATTTAAGGACATTTCGGTCCAATATTCCCGTTTTGGGGACGAATGTTAGTTTAAGGACATTTCGGTCCAACATTCCCATTTTGGGGACAAATGTTAGTTTAAGGACATTTCGGTCCAACATCCCTTTTTGGGGACGAATGTTAGTTTAAGGACATTTCGGTCCATTATTCCCATTTTGGGGACGAATGTAAGTTTAAGGACGTTTCGGTCCATTATCCATCTTGCGCACACGTGTATTGGTTACGTGGCGGAGTAAACGATGATGACGTGGAATGCGTCCAATTTAGGGTGCGATCCGATTTGAGGTGTGCACATCAATTTGGAAGTGCATTGATGTGGGATGTATCATTCCCTGTCTTGATGAAATTTTACATCAAGTTGGGACGAGAAAAGAGTTGTTGGTTGTCGGGACCCGCCACCTCTATAAAAACGTTGAGGAATTACAACGACATATATCAGAGGTGTGGCGAGATGTACCCTTAAATCAAATCCCATATTTAAGAGGAAAAGGGGTCGTGGTAGACTAAAGAATCGTTAGTCATATTTGAAACTAAAATTACCTTAGAAGATATGGGATGAATATCATTTTGGATATCATCCACGAGAGATTATTACTCGAGTTTGAGACTAAGATCGGTTTGGAAATCACAAGCATATGGGCTCGGTTGATTTAAAATCAAAGGGGTTTAACCTTAGAAAACTTAGCCAATTTGGGCTGAGATTGGGTTTCTATACCACCTAGCAGTGCTGAGCACTAAGATATACAGCGCTCACGTGTGTTTCACGTGAGGCGCTGGAATAGTGCTAAGCGCTAATCTTTTCTGGCGCTCACATGCTTTTCACGTGAGGCGCTTGGTTTTTAGCCTTGGGCGTTCGCATGATTTTCACGTGAGGCGCTGAGTTTTTAGCCTAGGGCACTCACGTGCTTTTCACGTGAGGCGCTACAATAGCGCTAAGCACTAATTTTCTCTGGCGCTCACGTGTGTTTCATGTGAAGCGCTATATTTTTGGTGATTTAATCTCTGTTGATATTTTTAGAGAACTTAAATCTCTGTTAATTATTTTGACTATTAACAATCACCAAGATCATTATTTTGAGAATTTGGGATCATGTTCTTTAAGAACTAAGTTCATGATTTGAAGGAACTAAGTTCGTGGAGTATTATGAACTCTGTGTTTTGCATGTTCATGTTTTCAGAGAGGTTAAACCTCTTTTAATGGTGTTTTGACCATTAAGAATCACCAAGATCACTATTTTGAAGATCTTGGATCGGGTTCTTTAAAGAACCAAGTTCTTGAATTGAAGGAACTAAGTTTCTGGAGTATTATGAACTCTATCTTCTTTCTTTTCAATTTTGTTCTTCCCTGAATCTTTGATTCTCAAGAACAAGATCTTCCCGATGAGAATTAAATTCTCAACTTGTAGAAAATTTGTCTTGCGGATCTCAGATCAATAGAAAGAACTAAGTTCTTTGAGAAGGGTTAAACCCTTAGATGTGTTAGATAAAGAAGATGTTTTGATCCTGATGTTTTCTTTACCTAGAGACGATCTTCTTTATTGAGAATTAAATTCTCTGTTGTTTTGTGTAACCTATTGAGAGCCTTCTATATTTTTACAGAAACTTTAGGGGGTCTTTCCTCCTTATTTGGAAAGAGGGATCATTGGTCATTGAGACCCACCACCTCTCCGACGACGCTCAGGGATTACAGCGTCATGTATCGAAAGTGTAGAGAGATGTATCCTTTGAACCATGTCTCATTCCTCAGGGGGAAGAATAGGTTGGAGCCTAAAATCTAGCGGCCTGAAAAAGGTTTCTTTGCGTTCGCGCACGTGCGTCGCACGTGTTGGCGCACGTGCGTCGCACGTGTTGGCGCACGTGCGTTGAATGTGGTCCGTACATGGCGGGCGCACGTGCGTCGCACGTGGCGGGCGCACGTGCGTCGCACGTGGCGGGCGCACGTGCGTCGCACGTGGCGGGCGCACGTGCGTCGCACGTGGCGGGCGTTGCATATCATGAGGGGGCAGCTAAGGCCCTAACTTGGAGAACTAAGCTCCTTTAATGATTGAATCCTCGAACGTGGCAGGCGTACGTGAGTTGTACGTGGTGCGCGCGTGCGCTTGCGCATATGCGCATTATGGAGGGACAGCTAAGGCCTTAACTTAGAGAACTAAGCTTCTATGGAGAACTAAACTCTTTTGAGAATTGAATCCTCGCACATGGTGCGCACGTGACGGGTGCACGTGCGTTGCACGTAGCATACATGGCGCTTGCGCATATGCACATTATGGGGGGGCAGCGAAGATCCTAATTTGGAGAACTAATCTACTTTGAGGATTGAATCTTCACACATGCGTTGCACGTAGCGCGCGTGGCGGGCACACGTGCGCATTATGGGAGGACAACAAAGGCCCTAACTTGGAGAACTAAGCTCCTTTGGAGAACTAAGCTCTTTTGAGAAGTGAATCCTGTTTTTTTAGAGGCATCCCCTCTTATTTATAGGGGAGTGGTAGATAAGAGATCTCTCTTTTTCCCGATGTGGGACTAAAAATGTATCCCCCATGTGGTACAGCATTACTCAGACTATACGTGCATAGCACTTTGCTCATAATTTTTTATTCCGGAAGAGTTATGAGGCCCGTAATATATTAAATCGAAGGATTTTTCGATACACTTTCGATACCATCAGAAATTACCTGATTCTCATTCAGTAGTTTGGCAAAATACATCCCGGAAAATACTGGTTTTCATTTTCTTAAACGTATCGCTTCCATTTGATACCTTAGGCTCTTTTGCGCTGAAATTTTTAGCGGGAATAAATGCCCCCCACTACTTTTTCCACGTAGGTATGTACGTGGGCTAATTAGTGCAAAGGTATGCATCTCCGTAGAATTGATGGCCAAGGAAACAGGTTTAGGTCCCTATCGCCTAAGACTTTTCATCTTCATGAGCCGTAAGGGTCTCAAAAAGGTTTCTCACTATGAGTCATGAGGATCTCAAAGGATCGTATTCTTCCTAGAAATCGCGAGGATTCCTAAGTGTTTTTCACCTACGTGAGTCGTAAGGATCTCACACAAGTATTTTCTCCTTATGAGTCGAGCGGACCCACAAGTGGTTTATTCACTTTATCGGCGAATGTGGCTCGTGGATAGTGAACAAGAGTCTGTTTGGACGTTCTTGTACAGCAGTGATGGCTAAGGAAACAAGTTTAGAACTATCGCCTAAGGCTTTTCAACTTTATGAGCCGTGAGGGTCTCATAAAGATTTTGTTGGCTATAGTGCCCTCAAGGCAATTATCGTAGTCGCAGGCAGGTGATTATGATGATTGAGTGAGGACCTATACCGGTAGAACAGTCTTACTCGAGATGATAGTATGCTATCTGGTTTGTCTTTACCATCATTATTATATGTTGATAGAGCCTATAGGATTCTCGCTTGACTACCAGTATTATGATGGCGATCATATATGTTGGAGCTGGAGGTCTATAAGCAAATCTTTAAATGTCCCTAGTCGTGGGAGTTTCGAGACTGGGAATCGATACTCCAGTGTAGACTAGTGTATACTGATCAAGACCCTGACGAGGGGCGGTGGCCAAGTCTCACAAGCCATTGGTGTTAGTTTATTCACCTAAGATAGTATACAGGTGCTAATTGGGTTATGAGTACACTGGACGGACTCGCTGGGAACCTGCTAGTTGGTATTATACATATTGTCAGATAGCAGTTCCCTGGTGACATGTGTACAGATTAGTCTGTCGACCTGAGATCGTCATTTGTTTCGTGTGAGTTCCCACTGTGCTTTAATTACTACCCTACCACGGCTCAAAAGAGTCGTGCAAACAGGTTTTAGTTGGGTACAGTCCCGAGCCACATGGAGGCAGTGAGCGGATCGTCGGGGATTCGCCTCTCCCGGTATTGGGGGTTGATGTCGCGTTGTGCACGAATGGCCATCACTAAAAATCCTAGGCCGGAGTAGACGAGAATTACCGATCTAGGATCGATAGTTTCTCAGGTGGTGATGGGTTTCATACCGACATGAATTATCGCGTCGGTAGAGGTCTGACTTTATCCACCCTCTAGACTCGATATGCGATACTCTTAGACGAACAGACCGGACTGTACAGATATTGTCACTGTCGGGCTTAGTAGGGTTCAAGATGAGTTTGCTCGTCGGCCTCTCTTTCGCTCAATACCTGGGTAGCCATTACGTACAGCTAGTGTTGCTGACGTGCTTATGGTTAAACCCACTGCCAGCCTATTGACGAGTCTTTAGAGTCCCACGCAAAGGGTTTTTCACGGTTCAGGCGATATGGTGTAGATGACGTATGTTGGTACATACAGGTGTCCGATTAAATATGTGTACAGGCTGCACGGACTTTAATCAGACGGTTGATAATACTAGCGGCTTAGGATTAAGTCGGATTATTAAATCGGGTTTTGATTTAATAATTTATATATATGTATTTATATATATGTATTATAGTATTATTGTTCACTATTCATTTTCTCTCTTGGCTATTCGTATTTTTGTATGAATACGCGTATATATATTTCGATATGTGTATCGGAAGTATTCCATATTTATACGGAATAGCTTCTAAAAGATGACCACCTCATTAATTGAATTTTTTTTGGAAAATCATTTTAGGAAATGAGGTGGAGGGGGTGAGGTGGCATGAACATTATTTAGCATGTAGAGAGATATGTCATGCATTTGTTTATTTGGAAAAATGGAATGAGATATTTTGTTGTGTGTGATTGAGAGAGGGGGGGCTGTTCCCTCATAAAATACAAGAAATGGGGCATCACGTGCCCACACGTGATCGGGGGTCACGTGCCGACACGTGATGGTTTCCTGAGGACTCTGAAATAATAAGAATTAAATTCTGATCAAAAGGAGTTACGTGCCCACACGTGATAGGCCTTTAAACCCACTGAAAGGAATTAAAAGGTACAATAAAATAGAAAGAAAAAACCCCAATGGGGTATCATGTGCCCACACGTGACCAGGGGTCACGTGCCGACACTTGATGAGTTCCCGAGTTCTTTAAAATAAACAGATTTAAATTCTGGTTAAATGCTTAATCAGTGGGTCACGTGCCACCACCTGATAGGGACTTAAAACTCTCTGAATTAGTGGAAAGAAAACCCTAAATGGGGCATCACGTGCCCACACGTGACAGGGGGTCACGTGCCAACACGTGATGGGTTCCTAAAATCTCTGAACTGATAGAATTAAATTCTAATTAAATAGTCAATCAGTGGGGTCACGTGCCAACACGTGATAGGCTCTTAAACCTTCTGAACTAATACAATTAAATTCTAATTAAAGGAAATCAAAAACCATGATATTTCCCTAGATCTTTCCAAACAAAAAGATTTCGCTCTGTAAAGTGGAGCACCGTTGGATTAAAAATCCAATAGTGATTAAAAATCACCAATTTATAGAAAGATTCTATACAAGGAAAGATTTTCCTAAAAATCTGCCAGGAACAACAAACAAAATATCTTTTGGATTAAAAATCCAATGGTCAATAAAATTCACCGAGTGGTCTAAAAGATCATGTTGGTTACAAAATCAATCAAAATCTTTCAATGAAAAATTGACTAAACAAACTGATTCTTTTCTTTCTCCTATAAATAGGAGCCAAGAAGAGAAGAGGAAAAAAAAGAAGAGAGACAACAGAGAGAAAAAAGAAGAGAATTTAATTCTCCAGAGAGAAAAGAAGATTTCTTCAGAAAAGAAAGAAACCCTAGGTAAGAGAGAGAAAGAGATCATTCTATAAGCTCCCATAACCCTATAAGAGAATTTAATTCTCAAACTAAGAGTTTAACTCTTCTGAATAAGAACTTAGTTCTTCTTTTGGTTGAAGATCTGTAGAAGCAAATCTCCCCATAAGTTGAGAATTTAATTCTTATCCGGGGGATTATGCCATGCAGATCTAAAATGTAAGGGAGGACCTAAGTTCAGAGAATTTTATTCTCCCACAAAGCACATAGGAATTTAATTCCTCCAACAAAGATAGGGTTCAACCCTTAAAATATGAACTTAGTTCTTCTTCATGGTTGAAGATCTGCAGAATCAGATCTCCCCATAAGTTGAGAATTTAATTCTCATCGGAAAGATTCTGCCATGCCGATCCAAAACATAGAGGGAGAATTGAGTTTAAAGAATTTAATTCCTCTAAATAAAATTTGGGTTTAACCCTATAAAAGAATTTAATTCTTAAACAAGAGACTTAGACTTTTCATGCACGTAAAAGAAGTCAGTGCCCAACCTGATCACGTGTGTCCACGTGACTCCCCTCCTCAGTGATCAAATGAGAAAGAATGAAATTGGGTCACGTGCTCCCACATGACCCTTGAACAAACTTCTCAAACTAAAGGCAGAACAGAGTTTGGGCGCCCTCACGTATCCCCACGTGACCCCTGACAAACACCTCTCTAAAAAAGAGAAGATGGAGAAATCTAAAGGATTAATACCCAATGCATGGGCGCCCTTACGTGTCCCCACGTGACCCCTAACAAATCCTTTTAATATCCGGTGCATGGGTACCCATCACGTGTCCACACGTGATGGCCATAAAGACTAAAGTGTTCAACACTTATTTGCATATTCTAAGAACAAAATAAAGGAAGTTAGGGTCCAACACTCAATCGCCTCACGTGACCCCACGTGAGCGCTTCTTTTTTAGTGTTTAACACTATTTTGTGCGCTGCATCCTTAGTGTTTAACACTGTTTTATGCGCATCACGTGGGAGCACGTGATAGCCGAGCGTACTCTAGTGTTTAACACTATATTCAAGCCCGTCTTAGCAAAAATTAGCTAAGTCTTCTAGAGGCAAGACTCCCCTTTGACTGAACCTCAAATACACCCTTGTCTTCCAAAATTGATCATCTTATATAACATTCAAAGCAAAACCCAGAGCCATTCAATCAACTTTGGTTCGAGGGTACATCTCTTCACACCTCTGATACATGTCGTTGTAATTCATCAACGTCTTCAGAGAGGTGGTGGGTCCCAAAGGCCAATAACTATCTGGTGCATTTCCAAACCCATGTTTGCATATGAACATGGACCGCAATTTCCCTAAACTAAACGATAGAGCCCAAATGCTCTTTTGTTGGATCTAAATGATCCTGTTAAGTAGATCTTAGTCTAAAAATTAGACTAACGTATTCTTAACAAACATTTAAGTTGATCTTAATCTCAAACGAGACTAACGATCCTTAAATCAATTCAACTACAGATCTTCCAACCAAAATTGGTTCAAGGGCACATCTCTGCACTCCTATGATATGTGTCGTTGTAATTCTTTAACGGCTTCAGAAAGGTGACGGGTTCCGACAACCAGACATTTTATGGACTGTAGGGTCCTTAAACCCATGGACTATGATGTCCTTAACCTCGGACTGTGGGGTCCTTAAACCCATGGACTATGATGTCCTTAAACTCGGACTGTGGGGTCCTTACACCCATGGACTATGATGTCCTTAACCTTGGACTGTGGGGTCCTTAAGCCCATGGCCCGAGATGTCCTTAAACTAATATTGGACCGTAATGTCCTTAAACTAACAATGGACTGCAATGTCCCTAAACTAAACAATAGAGCCCAAATGCTCTTTTGTAGGATCTAAACGATCCCGTTAAGTTGATCTTAGTCCGAAATTAGACTAACGTATCCTTAACAAATGTTTAAGTTGATCTTAGTTTCAAATGAGACTAACGTATCCTTAAACCCAACCCCAAACCCAAATCTAAGAAGATACGGATTTGGACTAATCCACATCCTACGGGCGACAACATAAATTAGTCTCCGTATACAATCCATGGGCAACCAAAAACAAAACAAACACACACGACACGAAGTGACCAACTGGAGAAGGAGAAAGTGGTTACCGCGATGCGGTAGCATAATTAACTGCAGGGGCTTCTGATTTTAGAGCTTTTTAGATCAAAAGAATTGTCAACCGCAATCAAGAACGGCGTCGCTTGGTCGCTAGCCGGTAAGTACGGGTCGGTCCACAGGGATTTTGTGTATTCTCAATTTGTTCTAACGAGTTAATTCCAACCGGTGTTGGATTGATTTATCACCAAAAACTAAGGTTGATCTAGACTAGGATTAAAACCTTACTAGGGTTAGGTTTAGGTTAAGTTTAGAAAGTTAATATTCCTCACCGCTTTCTATGCCCTAATTAAGATCTATTAGGTGTTATGGTAATAATTAATAAAGTGGATTAGTACCATCGGGAAGAAACTAGGTTTCTTCCTCTAGGTTCTTGTCCTTCCTTTCTTAATTCTTACCCTAACTTCCATGGAAAACATATACAACCGGTCTTTTAAACTACGGTATCACCGCTACCTCGTAGGATAGGGTGCCGTAGTGAGCGGTGTGTGTATGTATGCATGGAGTCCTATAAAAATATGTGATGGGCAAGAAAGGGGTGAGAGATTTTCATCTCTCAAACCTTTCTTATTCTTAACCTTAACAAGTGAGGAACTACTCACTCATTAGGGAATTGATAAAAAGATATATTTTTATGAGTTTTCAATTCAATAACCTAATTATCTAAGCTACGGCAGATGAATAAATGTTCTAAGCTAATTAACTTGGGCAGATAATAAAAATTCTATACTACGGCAGAAAAGAAATTACCTAGGGCATGGAAATAAAAAACTACTTACTTTATTTGAAACTCTCTTCATACATTACACCGAATTCTGAATTTTTGATCAATGAAAAGAGGCATACCTCAAAAAGAGGTTTAGGGCTTCTATTTATAGATCATAGAAACCCTAGGGTTACATCCGATACACATCTGCATTTACAAATTTACCCTAAGAAGACTAGTCAACGCACCGCCGCCACCGTCACAAAATTGCACCGACACGTGCTCTATATGGCCGCGGAACCGCGGCCAAAAGCCCTGTTTGGCCGCGGATCCTCGGCCATGTGGTGGGTTCTTGAGCTGCAATTTTCTGGGATGCTTCTGGTTACATTTGGCTTCTTGTTTCTTCACTCTGTTTCTCAGATTATCTTCTAGTTTTCTTCCAGATTTCCACAGTGAATGATGTCGTGGAGTTTACCGTTTGCTTCGTGTCGAAGTCTTGAATCTTTGCGCTGCCTTTGTACTTTGTGAAATTGTTCATTGATCTTCGTTTGTTCTTCAAACTGTAGGCATAATAAAGATTCTCTATTTGTTGGTCGAAATCTCACTTTTATAGCGTCTTTTCATCATTTTCACTGTTTTGTTCCGAGAACCTAGAACCTGTAACTATGTAGCAGACATGGATCAAAAGCACCTATTTATTTGTAAAATGAATAAGAATGTAGAATATAATAATGCAAAATATGATATGAACAAATACCCCCAAACTTATCTTTTGCTCGTCCTCGAGCAAAACTAGTTTTATTCTCGAAAAAGACCTAGCCTCATTTTCGCAGGGAAACGCGATTGCACTTAGCTCGTGCAACAAGCCGTTAAACTTCTAGGTGTCCCTAGTAGGAGGAGTGTTGTCTCCTGAGGGTTTTCAGCGGATACTACCCACAAAATCTTATCAATTCGGCCTATTGACTCTTATTCTTCAATTAGGTTTTCTAACAAGAAACTCTATTATCTTCAACTCAGAAATTATCAACCCATATTTTTCACGCTTCCTTATCATTTAACTTAAGATTATATATGTTTTGTAGATTTACTTAGCTTTTAGCATCTTTTGAGTTTTCCTTCTAGGGTTTCATCTCAACTTAGGAATTTTTATCATCTCTACTAAAGATATAAGTCCTATTTTTCATTCCTATCTCTCATCCAAATCCCAATCATATACCTCTACGTGTGTGTATATATCACCCTTACACTTGGAAATTCAAATCAAGCTATTATAGTCTTGTCCATCATCCAAAGTACTTCTTAATTAGTGAATTTTTAGATGAAATTTGCTCACACATCTTTCATACGACCGTTAATACTTCTTGAGATACCAACGACCGATTACAAAATGTGTTTGCACATTAAAGCGTAATTCCTAGTCTTGTAACACCTAAGGCTTTAGCAGTAACTCCCAAACCAGTTGGTCTAAGGCACTAGGTGATAAAGCATCCTCGCTAAATATTTTTTTATTTATGCAGCCTTAAGTAATTACAAAAACCAGTGTTCATTTTTTTTATCTCTTTATTCACACTCGTATTTTTATTTTATTTTTCTTCGTACTAAGGACTTTAGACAAGAGCATTTCAAGGTCTCTTCCACTATTCCAAGTTTCAAGGTTCGTGTTTGTGCAATTTGTAGAGTATGTATTTTCAGAATTTAAACTTATACGTAGGAATTATTTTTCAGACTTATACTTTAATAAAAATATCAATACTTTTTCCTTGTTTTAACTTAGCCCAAGAAGTGAACTCGAAATTTGCCTATTTCTAAATAAATTACAAAGACATATACATTCTACCGTTAAATTTTAAGAAAGATTATTATTAGGGTTTTAATTTACTAAGACTAAGATCTAGTTGTTCCTTGCTAGTTAACCTTTTTTGTCAAACTCAAGTCAATTATGGCCAAAATTGAATGTTTTAATTTTTATAATTTTTCAAATCTTTCAGTTTTTATTTGATTTTTATTTTTTTCTATTTTTTTTATTTTCATTTTTTTCAATTTTTATGATTTTTTTTATAGATGCAATGCAGAATTTAAACATGCAAAAGAAAAAGAAAAATATATACAAAAATTTAAAAAAAATATGCAATGCAAAAGATAACTATTTACAACCACCAACTCCCCCAAACTTATCACAAGCAGTGCCCTCACTGCTCGGCCCCACGCCGCGCCCTTGAGCGTGAACGGGAACGCTCAGCCCTACCCAGCGGGTTCGAATCCCCTGCTCAACCTCAGTCAACTGTCGGTCGTGTGCCCTCGATGTCTCCCTCAACTCCTCTATGCCCCTCACAGCTCTCCTCATCAACTGTGCATGTTCTAGAGGGGTCATTTCTCCTTCGCTCGCGGTCGAGCTAGAGCTAGGTGTGCGGGCGGGCACGTGCTCCGCCGGTTCAGTTCTCGACCATACATCTGTCAATCGTGAATAGGACGTAGAAACGCCCTCAATAAGAGGCCTGGCAGGTATGCCTCCATGCATGTAAAAATCGAACCCCTCCACGGGGAGAAAATATCGACAGAGTTGTGTACAAGCATGGGGCAAGGGTAATTTGCGG
This sequence comes from Agapanthus africanus, assembly GCA_030015575.1. Taxonomy (NCBI): domain Eukaryota; kingdom Viridiplantae; phylum Streptophyta; class Magnoliopsida; order Asparagales; family Amaryllidaceae; genus Agapanthus; species Agapanthus africanus. Next base: position 181,008,335 of record JASDDO010000024.1, read on the forward strand.
CTCGTTTGCCCGCACCTATAGAGTTTAGCAAAACTGTGCACATGTCGAAACGGGGGTTTCTTGTCATGAGGGTATGCACAATATGCAATGAGGGTGTAAAAAATGTTGTGTTGTGGGAGCTACTGAAAATATTATTTTGTGCCCATAAGCACACAGTTAAGACATTGGCGAAAAGGGTTCTCGCTTGGATACCCTTCCGCGGATCCCTTGAGCAATCGTTGCCCATCAAAGGCATGTAATCCTCAAATTGTAAAGGTTGGTCATGTGCGGGTATTGGAGGGATTAGTGTGACCTCGTGTATAATGTCCCTATCAATGATAATTTCCCTATCACCCCATAGCAATTTTATAAATCCGAATTGGGTGAGACACCCATCTTCCATACACTCGTAAAAACGAGTGACTAATTCCAGTAGTGCATAAGCATTAGGGTGATTGTATATCAAATAGTTCCAACCCCTACGCGCTATCTCGTTCGCAAAATAACTACCATACACATCGTGTCAAAAAATTTGCGAAAAATCGCGTTTAAGTTGCATGCTGTGTGCCATCAGGAAGTTACAGATCTAAAAAATTAAAGACAGAGAGGGTTTTCAGTGATCGTACCTCCCCTGAAACACTCAGGGGGTGAAGCGGCAGGGTTGCGGCGGATCAGCGGCGGGAAGCGCCTTCTTGCGGCGGAAGCGCGGCGGAACAAGAGGATCTCTTTGCAGAAACAGCGGCGGTGGCTAGGGTTTGAGGAGTGCAGAAAAAATTTTAGGGTTTAGAATAGAGGGGTCGGGTTCTTTATATAGGGGGAGAGTGATGGATATTTGCAAATAAACCCCTCTAAAAAGAGGAAATTATTTGAAAATAAAAATTTTATTTTGAAATCTGAAAATTTACGAAAATACCCAAAAAAATTTATTTTTATTTTCAAAAATTTTATATTTTTTTAATATTATTTTTGAAAGCCAAATTATAACCCCTCCCCCCCCAAAAAAAACTTGAGTTAAACAATGTTACAAGTCAATGCCAAGCTTTGCAAAGACCAAAAGTCAACACCAACCAATTGAAGAATTTATCTGTGTAACATATAGGTCGGTGGAAGAACATGTTATAAAGATCCAAGAAGAAGTGAGGAAGAGATAAGTGGTGATATGGAAAGTGTTTGCGTGAACGTGGATGTGAGGAGATAAAAGGTGATGATAAATAAAAACGAGAATGTGAATGATCATTAATGAGTGGAATATTGGCATTCTCGTATTTTATTAGAAGAAAAGGTGGTGGTTCAACTTCTATAGGTGGAGGTTGATCAACCACAAAATCCTCGAGTTGTTTCTGTGGATCCTTTACTGGCTTGGTATCATCCATCATATGTATATGATGCTCAATTATGAAGGAGCTAATCTCCTTGATGTCCGCCATAGTCCAGCCAAAAGCTTGCCAGTTGTTTCGTAAGACCATTAACGAGGCTTTCTCTTGCTCGAGAGCTAGAGATGCCGAGATGATAATAGGAAGGGTTTCATTCTCACCTAAGTGAGCGTGTTTAGAGTGAAATGACAACGGTTTGAGTTCGAGTTTTGGAGGTGATAAAATTGGTGAAACTGTCTCGAACTCGAAGGATTCTATCAATGGTTCGAAATCATTGTAAGCAACCGAGTCGGATGGTTCAACTAACTCATCCAAAAATTCAAAGGACTCAAACTCGGGCGATGAGCCTTCAAAATTGTCCGAAAAAGTGAAACACTCATAATCGTTATCGGTTGTGAAAACTTTGTCAGATTTAAGGAGGAACGCACTAGTGGCGTCAAAACTGCTGTGATCGAACATAAATTTTTCAAGCTCACAGTCCTCTTGCGTGATTTCATGAATCGAGAAAACATCACGTATACTAGATTTAGGCACGGAGGGCAGACTTCTTATCTTGTAAATGTTGAACTCACTTGACATCTTCCCGAAGGATAGAGTCATAGAGCCATTGCGACAATTGATTACAGCATTAGAAGTGGCCAAAAATGGTCGACCGAGGATCACAGGAATTTGGTTCCGTGGGTTAGCCACAGACTGTGTGTCTATAACAATGAAATCAACGGGGAATATGAAGTCCCCTACTTTGATCAATACATCCTCTAACTCACCCCTAGGATGGGTGATGGATCGATCAGCCATTTGGAGAGTACAATGAGTGGTTTTCAACTCTCCAACACCTAATTGCTCATACACGGAGTAGGGAATCAGGTTAACACTAGAACCAAGATTTAAAAGTGCTCAATTGATGTTCTTATCCCCAATTATTATTGAAATTGTAGGACAGCCAGGGTCCTTCCGTTTTTGGGGCAAGGGTTGAGGTTGGATAATAGCATTGCTCACGGAACTAGCCAAGAGCACTTTCTTGGGTATTTGAGACTTTCTCTTCATAGTGCATAAGCCCTTTTAGATTTTCGCGTAAGAAGGGACTTGTTGGATTGCATCCAAGAGAGGTATGTTGATGCTAACCTGCTTGAATAACTCCATAATTTTCTCCATTTGTGGAGTTCGTTTATTGGATCTCAACCTTTGTGGAAATGGAACATTTTGAAAATTTGTTGAGTTCAATTTCTGTAGAGTAGATTGCGGAGTTGGAGCGGATCCCAGTGTTGGTGTGTTCGTGAAGTGAGATGTGGGTCCGTTCGAATTAGAAGAAGTAGAGCCTTATGAAGAATGAAGAACAGGCTCTGACGAAGAAGATGAAGAAGAAGATAAAGAAAAAGAAGAAGCACCGGCAGGGGTGTTATCACTATTACCCATATTATTGTGCAACACTCTTCCAGATCTCAACGTGGTCACAGCATTTACATTATGATTTTGTTGTTCATATGCAACATATGCGTTGTGTGTATGACCAGGATTTGGCAATGGTTGAGATGGAAGCTTTTCCTTTTCTCGCTCGCTCAACGCAGCATTCAGTTTTGCAATTTGGGCCTCAATTGATTTGATACTCTGATCATGTGAAGCACTGTTTTGCACTAAAGATTGAATGGAAGTTTCCAACCTTGCTGCGGATTGTGTAGATTGTTTTAAAAACGCATCTAGACTTTGTTCTAGCGAGGTAACCTTATCATTATTCGGTTGAACAAAATTGTTTTGAGGATAAGAGTTGTTGGGCACAAAATTGTTCATTTGGTTTGGGTAAGGTTGTAGTTGGAAAGGTTGCTGGTATTGAGTTTGTTGGGGTGCTTGTTGTTGTGGAGGAGGAGGCCTTTGAAAGTTGTTGTTTCCTTGGAATTGTTGATTTTGATTCCAAGCAAAATTTGGGTGACTCCTCCAACCAGGATTATAAGTCGAAGAGTATGGATCATTTCTTTGTCTTTGTTGAAAGGCAGCATTGACTTGATCTTGTCCTTGAACAGGTGGATTGTAAGGACACTCTTCAGTAAGGTGGGATGGATCCGAACAACAAGTACAAACAGTTCGTGGGGGTAAAGCAGGGGCAGGAGAAGGCGATGAGATTTTGGTCTCAATTGCTTCTAGCTTTTTCGTAAGTGCGGCCATTTCGGCCTTCATTGCAATCGACATATCTAGTTGATATATGCCTGCCCTAGACTGACCTGTTGAAGAAGATGAGGTGGTCATAGTGCTTTCCCACTGAAGTGTTTGTTCAGCAAGATCGTCGAGAAACTGCCAAGCTTCCTCGCTTGATTTTGTTAGAAAATGACCTTGACAAATGGTTTCCAACAACTGCTTAGTTGCTGGGTTCAATCCTTCGTATAAAGTTTGGCAAAGTTGCCAATTCTCGATACCGTGGTGAGGGCATTGAATAAGTAAGTCTTTAAATCTTTCAAAACACTTCCAAAAAGGTTCGGAAGGAGGCTGGGTAAATTGAATAATCTCATTGCGAATTCTAGCGGTCTTGTGATGTGGATAAAACTTTTTTAGAAAAGCTTTAACAAACTCTTCCCAATTTTTAATCGAGTGTGATGATGTGCTATACAACCATTTCTCGGCTAGGTCACATAAAGTGAATGGAATGACACGTAGCCTTATAGCATCATCTGAAAGTTGTGTTGTCTTCATCATGGCACAAACGTTTTGGAATTTGTTTATGAAGATATAGGCATCTTCGGATTCCAGTCCGTGAAATTTTGGCAACATGTTGATGAAGTGGGGTTTGATCTTAAAGTTATCCCCATTTGCCGGTGGAAGTGAAAGACAAGTAGGTAAGGCGGTGCGAAGAGGGTAGAAAAGATCCTGGAGCGCAATTCGTTGGGGCGCTTCAACAGGTGGGTGTTGTGGGTTATTTGCACCTAGCGGAGGTGGAATCAGTCCCGCGGGTAAGGGGTTGTTGGGATCGAATCCCGACATCTCCTTAGAAGACGAAGAATGTGAAGGTGTAGGTAAAGAAGTGGAAGGAATTTCGACTTCGGAGTCGAAAACGTCGTCAGTCGGCACTAAAGAGACACAGACTAATCGGACACTAGTGTCCCTAGTCCAACCGGACATACACTAAAGAGGGAGTGTAGTCAAAAGGTGAAAAACAGAAGGTGGGGGTAAGAAAAGGTCAATGGAAAAAAAGTGGGTGTAAGTGGGGTGCACGGATTTCTTAGCGACAAGTTGCAAGTTTTTGTAAAAAAAAAAAATTCTGTGTTTTTTTATAAGGAACTTTTTGCAAAAAAGATTTTCAATAAAAGGCTTAGACACACGTTCAATCAATCATAAATGCACAATCAAGCCTAGATCTAGGGTCACCTAGGTTAGCTAGACAGCTCCTAACTGTTCCAAAAGGCAAGATGTGAGGACTTGAAACCGCCTCTTCACCGCCAATTGTGGCCAGGTAAGCACAAGTAGAGAAAGGAGGGATCCGCTCACGAATCACCGTGAGATGGGCCTTTTAAAGTTACCTTTCCCTACCTGTCTAGCATAGACACCACAAAGTCAGGTTAGGATCAATGGTCGATGCCTACAACTATTCCTTTGTCCTATTGAGCGCGAAGTCCTTAGGGCTGAGTCTAATCTTTTTTAATTAACTTGATGGTCAATGCAATACGTTTTATGTGATTTTTGGGATCCTGGAAAGGGTAATGAAATCCCCACCCAATCTGGATTGGTGTTCAAGCCCCTTAAAGTCAATTTAGATATGTAAAGCAGTAAACACAATCACTTGCAAACAATTTTTTTAGCGCGGCGCAAAGAATCCTGCACAAGATCAAGTTATTGAGAAGGGGGAGAAGTTTTTGCGCAAAGAACCCTGCACAAGAAATTTTTACAGAGGAGATACAGAAGAAGAAGAACAGGCTTACAGAGAAAAATTGGACAGGTGACGTCACCACCAAGCCGCGGTTCCGCGGCCAAATGGTGCTATGTGCGGCGGTTCCGCGGTACAAAAGTTAGTTCAAGCCTCCCAACTTCTTCTGTTGCTCTGTTGTGGTACTTCTCTGTTTGTTCAGATCTTCTGTTTTCTATTTTGCTCTCTGGATTTTTCCAGATCTATATTCGTTCGTCGATCCTGCACGATTCAAACAAAACACCCTTCAAAAAACAACAAGAAGATAAAATTTTTATATTTTTTCAATTTTTCAGTTTTTATGAATTTTATGATTTTATATTAACCCGAAATTTGAAAAAGAAAATACTACGCCGTCCCCGGCAACGGCGCCATTTGATTTTAGAGCTTTTTAGATCAAAAGAATTGTTAACCGCAATCAAGAACGGCGTCGCTTGGTAGCTAGCCGGTGAGTACGGGTCGGTCCATAGGGATTTTTTGTATTCTCAATTTGTTCTAACGAGTTAATTCCAATTGGTGTTGGATTGATTTATCACCAAAAACTAAGGTTGATCTAGACTAGGATTAAAACCTTACTAGGGTTAGGTTTAGGTTAAGTTTAGAAAGTTAATATTCCTCACCGCTTTCTATACCCTAATTAAGATCTATTAGGTGTTATGGTAATAATTAATATAGTGGATTAGTACCATCGGGAAGAAACTAGGTTTCTTCCTCTAGGTTCTTGTCCTTCCTTCCTTAATTCTTACCCTAATCTCTATGGAAAACATATACAACCGGTCTTTTAAACTATGGTATCACCGCTACCTCGTGGGATAGGGTGCCGTAGTGAGCGGTGTGTGTATGTATGCATGGAGTCCTATAAAAATATGTGATGGGCAAGAAAGGGGTGAGAGATTTTCATCTCTCAAACCTTTCCTATTCCTAACCCTTACAAGTGAGGAACTACTCACTCATTAGGGAATTGATAAAAAGATACATTTTTATGAGTTTTCAATTCAATAACCTAATTATCTAAGCTACGGCAGATGAATAAAAGTTCTAAGCTAATTAACTAGGGCAGATAATAAAAATTCTATACTACGGCAGAAAAGAAATTACCTAGGGCATGGAAATAAAAAACTACTTACTTTATTTGATGCTCTCTTCATACATTATAATGAATTCTGAATTTTTGATCAATGAAAAGAGGCATACCTCAAAAAGAGATTTAGGGCTTCTATTTATAGATCATAGAAACCCCAGGGTTACATCCGATACACATCTGCATTTACAAATTTACCCTAAGAAGACTAGTCAATGCACCGCCGCCGCCGTCACAAAATTGCACCGACACGTGCTCTATATGGCCGCGGAACCGCGGCCAAAAGCCCTGTTTGGTCGCGGATCCATGGCCATGTGGTGGGTTCTTGAGCTGCAATTTTCTGGGATGCTTCTGGTTGCATTTGGCTTCTTGTTTCTTCACCTAGTTTCTCAGATTGTCTTCTAGTGTTCTTCCAGATTTCCACAGTGAATGATGTCGTGGACTTTACCGTTTGCTTCGTGTCGAAGTCTTGAATCTTTGCGCTGCCTTTGTACTTTGTGAAATTTTTCATTGATCTTCGTTTATTCTTCAAACTGTAGGCATAATAAAGATTCTCTATTTGTTGGTCGAAGTCTCACTTTTATAGCGTCTTTTCATCATTTTCACTGTTTTGTTCCGAGAACCTGTAACCTACAACTATGTAGCAGACATAGATCAAAAGCACCTGTTTATTTATAAATGAATAAGAATGGGGAATATAATAATGCAAAATTATGATTTGAACAGCTTGCGCCTGCAGGGAAGAGCGTCCCCACAATCAAAAACCCCTCAAATGAGGGGGAATCTGATGAAGTCTGCTACATCGGCCGCATCCGTTTAAACCTTCGATACATGGTGCCATAAATCAACTTGGCATCTTCAGAGAGGTGGACGGATAACACCAATTAGCATCTGCCCTCGAAGTTCATGCCGGACGTCCCAACGTCCCGGCCGCGTCTTTCGGCGGGGAACAGATTCTGGCACGCCCGGTGGGACCTTTTCCTCTTTCCACTCCACACTTCATGTGTCGTGTTCACGAATGAATCGCGGTTTAATATGGTTGCCCTTGGGTTCAAGGTACTAAGATTTGGTTTTGCTCCCGTGCAGAAAAAAGAACATCAATGGCCTCTAACTGCTCCAACAGCAACTGCAACTCCCATTCCGCCTCATCTGGAAGAGTAACCTACGGGCCCCAAGCGGCCTCTCTTTTCACAATGCCGGTGGAACAAGTGACCTAAGCCACCACCGGGCTATTCTTCGGGACCATGCTCCTACCGATGAGCTTCAACACCCCTGTACCATTGCAAGAAGCTCAGAAGAAGACGGTCTTTGATCGGCTTACCACTACTGCGACCCCTCTTAACGGGTCGCCCAAACTAAGCGCCTCAGTTTTCAGCAGACTGGGCCAAAGCTCCAACGGGCTCGTGAAGAAGCCCGCAATACCAGAAGGCATTATCCCGAAGCAAATAGCCATTCCTACTCCTGAAGTCATCAAGGCGGCTTCTCCGGCTAAGGGGTCGGTCTTCACAAGACTGGCTGTTTCAGCTCCCACTCCGGGTGAAGTAACCAAGGCCGTTTCCCCTGCACGAAAATCGGCCTTTTCAAGATTGGCCATTCCCTCCCAGCGAGCATTTGTATTTGACAGGCTGGCGCCAACAACAAACTCTCATCAGAACAGGGGGAATGGAAAAGCCGATCCAACAGTGGAGGTGATCCCGGCCGCACGACATGCTCGACATCGCCACTGGCGCCGAGTGAGGAAAGTTGGGGTAATTCCCCTTCTGGACTAACTCCGCCAGCTCAAATGGTGGAAGTTGATGTTGCTGTTCTAACTAGGAACAGCTTTGAACTACTTAACAGGGTGCGCAGGAATTCGCCAACTGTCGTGCTAAAAAGGTCTCCTACGCCTGTTGAAAAGATCACAAAAGCGAAGCTAGATCAGCCCCCTCAGCGGCCGTCCTCTAAAGTTTATAAAGTCTGGCGTCAAGTCCAAGACTCGGTGATTGATCCAGCTTACTCCCGCCGACAGAAAAAGATAAAGGTTCGGCAAGAAAAAGACCACCCTGTCATACCGCAGGAGATGTCATCTATTCGGGTGCCCGCTGCAACGGCCCCCTCGACTTTGACCGCCCACAAAAGAAGAAGGCCAGAGAAGATCCCTACGACCAATCTCAAAGGCGCTGAACCTAAACGCCCTAAGTCTGGGGGCATGATGGTCCACACAGTTTATATGGCATCCGGGAAAGAGGATAGCCGCATCTCTACGGGCCATCGACCACTCACCAGATCCGTAACAAAAGCCCAGGAGCAGCAACAGAAGCTTCAGGAAATGCTAACGCAAATGGCCGTACTCACTGGGCCAAAAGAAAGCCCGGAGGTGTCATCAGAGCAACGTCATGAATAGGAAACCGATGCTGACTTCCTCCGCAGAATCCTCGAAAAGAAGGACAGAGAAGCAGCGGAACAAGCGGCCAATATAAAAAGAATGGCGCTTCTCTTCCAAAACATGGTCAGGATGATGATACAACCGGATCCTCCGGCTGAAGACCCTCCGATTGTCCTTGAAGATGACAGAGGGGAGACATCGAACTCTCTGCCGGCTCTGTCAGCAGCCAAGGAGGAGACCATCTCCAAAGCCACGCTCGATGATTATATAGCCCAACATATACGAGCTCATCAAGCGAATGAAGCGGCTGGCCAAGTCGTCAGAACTGGACGGCCCTATCCTGGTTGGTACGATCAAATAAAGTACAAGGGGACAGGCAATCCCCATCAACATGTCGCTCAGTTCAGGGCTCTCTGCGGCAACACTGGAGGGGATGATAAGCTACTGCTTCGCTAATTTGTCGGCAGGTTGGCGGAGACGGCGTTCGAATGGTACTCAGAACTTCCCAACGACTCCGTCAAAACTTTTACGGAGATGGAATTGCTGTTCACCCAACGGTTCGCAAGCGCTAGCAAATGCAACCCAATCACCGCTTTAATTAACGCCAGAGTAAAGCCAGGCGAAACATGGGTGCAGTACGCGATACGGGGCGGAATCTATGGTCGAAGTGCGAGCAGCGCATCGAAGAAGCGCCTGCGGTAGGCATGTTCGTGGGTACTCTTAACCCTCAAGCAACCATTTCCTAATTAATGATGTTCTTCAAGCCAACTACTTTCCAGGCCTTGATTGACATGCTAGCCCAAATGGATCAGATGGGTCATAGACCATCTTCTTCAAAGCTGGAATCTCGAAATGAAAAAGGGAAAGGGAAAGCGACCTTCGTCGCCAATGCTCAACAGCAGCCCAGTAGCCTAAAACTAACTGATCGCCCAGACGAGAGACGGCGATTCTTTAATGAGAAAATGAAGCGTCCTTATTCGTTTCCCCAGGACAAAACGAGGAGATTGTTCGAGCTGGCGGTGCGCAACAGGCTCATCAATTTGCCGGATCCAAAACGCCTATTGCAACCCGGTGAGGCTAATAATCCCAATTATTGCCCCTATCACCAAGCGATGGGCCATCCAATCGAAGATTGCTTCATCTTCAAAGGGTGGATTGAGAAACAATACCAATAGGGCAAATTCGAACGGTCCAAGAATTGGAAAGTAAACCCACCCCAGCCGCACGCTCTAAAAAAGACGGACACACCGGGGGCATCATGCTCTTTTGTAAAAGAAGCTCCATGGGAGGTCGTTCTTTCAGCCAAAATGAAAAGAATGCTGAAGGATCTCCAAACATGCCCGGCGATCAAATGGAAAAGTCCGCTAGAACCCGAAGTCATCAAGGGAATGCTGAAGCTGCGCCCAACTCCAAAAATTGGTGGTGATAGTCAAAGCGCCCACACCCAGACGTCAAAGTCTTCGAAGAAGAAGAAAAAAACCAAAAAGCCCGTGAAGCCTGATGGCAAGCGCATGGACCTGCAAAAACATATTGACGCACTGGAAGAATATAACAAAAAGGCACGGACGCCAGTCACACTCCAAGAATTTATCAGCCACGTCCTTGAGGACGGAGATGATGACAATGGAGATGACTCGTCGGATGAACCTGAGGATTATGTGGCAGGCTGCCATGTGATCTCTCACTCGTTAATAAACGGTTAAGAAGCTCTGGATGCAGAGAAACTGGGGGCAGATCCCGAATCAGAGCTCCTAGGACCGTCAGACGAAATGATTGACGCATTCCTGAACGAAGCTCTTCTGAAAAGCAAAGCTGATCGAGAGCGTGAAATGGACATATTTGAAAAAGCCAAACGTCGGCGACTGAACGAAAGGGTTGAAACACTCCCACCAGATCAAAGTACATCCGCCGCAAATAAAAGCAGGTTCAAGACAAGGAAAAGGTTCTCCAAAGCCATATCGATGGGAATGAAGCTGCCCTCTTTTAGAGAAAATTCTCCTGGCGGTATACATCTTGATAAAGCGGACGTACATTCTAACTTCTGCTTATACTATCAGAGTATTGCACACCCTACCGAGGAGTGCATAACTTTTAAAAACTGGTGGCAGAGATATGTTGCCCACCGACAACACGTTCAACGAGTGAAGCGCAAGGCTCGTCGGGAACAGAGAAGCATGATAGATGAGCGCAAAAGAACTCCCGGCAACTGTCACATGGTTAACACCAAGGGATCGCAAGTTATCTTTGGAAGTGACTTTGACAAAGAAATCGCCCTCAGCCCTCTCTTCACGGAATCCATCTCCGACACAAAAGATGCGAAGATTTGCGAGAACATCTAGCTGCGTAATCGTACGTTGCCCGAAAAAATCTCGGACCTATGAACAATTGACCGAAACGTCTTTAAACTGCTACAAACCCGCGGCAGCCCCAGGCCGACGTAGTAAAAATAACGGGGTACGTCCACAAGCGAAATGGGCACGGATGAAAACCCGAAAGGGATCCGTGAGTAAAATTAGCAGGGGTACCGGCGAGTTTTGTGATCACCCAAAAGGGCGCAATCTCGTTAAAAGACACTTGCAAGGTCCTCTCGACCTTATGGGGAGAAAATACCTGCGTGAGATCCTTACAACTCATAGGGAGCAACACACTTAGGGATCCCCACGATTCCTAAGGAGAAATTACACTTACGAGATCCTCACGACTCGTAATGAGAATTCCTCTTTGAGACCCTCACAGCTCACAGGGTTCAAAAGCCTTAAGCTACAGGGACCTGAACCTGTTCTTAAGCCATCACAACCTCCAATGTTGCCCTACAAGCAGTTCAATATAGACCCTTGTATACAATCCACGGGCACAAATAAACATTTCCTTAACAAAGTCCCATCAGTGACTAGGGATATACTCATACAGTGAACAACCCTTGTAAGTCCTCTCGACTTATAAGGAGAAAACACTCTTGTAAGATCCTTACGACTTATAAGAGACCATACACTTAAGATTCCTCATGATTCTTAAGGAGAAAACGCACTTACGAGATCCTCACGACTCGTAGGGAGAAATACCTTTATGAGACCCTTACGGCTCATAAAGTCAAAAGCCTTAGTCAATAGGATCCTAACCCTGTTTACTAAGCCACCTTTGTTCGAACCGACAAAAGCAAATGATGATTCGCTCCTGGCAATATCCCAGTTGTAGCGATGCTGATTCCTAAATCGTTATCAAATCCTAAACTCGCAACGAAAAGTTAGCGAGCCACAAATGCATATGAAATAGCCGAAATGGTTGGGCAACTCGCAATAAAAAGCAGCGAGTAAATAAAACAAATAGCCGAAATGATTAGACACCGCGAAAAATAGACGAAATGATTGGGCAATCGCGACTTTCGCGATATAAAAGGTGAAATGATAGAGCATCCCGGAAAGAAAAATATATAAAATGAAACTTTTTGCCCTACAGATGAGATCACATCGATCCCTGTATACAATCCAGGGGCACAAACAAAGAGGGAACCATACCTTCCCACCAGGCTCCATCAGAAAAAGAAGCCAAATCTCGACGGTTCACAGACAGCCTAGAGATCACCAACAGCGTTCCTCCTCATTCCAGCAGGATTCAGACACGACAGTCAACCTTGGAGCCATGGCAAAGTCCCTGTTCCAAACCTCGACAGTTCACAGACAACCGAGAGAGCAAATCCTGGTCCTGTAGAACACGGATAAAAGTCAATCCTGACCCCGTGGGAAACAGCCAGAGCACCTCCTGGTCCCGTAGAACACGGCTAATGTCAATCCTGACCCCATGGAAAACGCCCAGAGCAAGCCCTGGTCCCGTGGAACACGGCTAATGTCAATCCTGACCCCATGGGAAGCGTCAAGAGAAAATCCTGGTCCCGTAGAACACGGCTAAAGACAATTCTGACCCCGTGGGAAACGCCCAGAGCAAAGCCCAGTCCTGTAGAACATGGCTAAAGTCAATTCTGACCCTGTGGGAAAGCCCAGAGCACCTCCTGGTCCCGTAGAACACGGCTAAAGTCAATTCTGACCCCGTGGGAAACGCTCAGAGCAAATCCTGGTCCTGTAGAACACGGCTAAAGTCAATTCTGACCCCGTGGGAAATGCCCAGAGCACCTCCTGATCCCGTAGAACACGGCTAATGTCAAACCTGACTCCGTGGGAAACGCCCAGAGTAAATCCCGGTCCCGTAGAACACGACTAAAGTCAATTCTGACCCCGTGGAAAATGCCCAGAGCAAATCCTGGTCCCGTGGAACACGGTTAATGTTAATCCTGACCCCGTAGGAAACGCCCAGAGCAAATCCTGGTCCTGTGGAACACGACTAATGTCAATTCTGACCCCGTGGGAAGCGTCCAGAGCAAATCCTGGTCCCGTAGAACACGGCTAATGTCAATTCTGACCCCGTGGGAAATGCCCAGAGCAAATCCTGGTCCCGTAGAACATGGCTAAAGTCAATCCTGACCCCGTGGGAAATGCCCAGAGAAAATCCTGGTCCCGTGGAATACGGCTAAAGTCAATCCTGACCCCGTGGGAAAAGCCCAAAGCAAATCCTGGTCCCGTGGAACACGACCAATGTCAATCCTGACCCCGTGGGAAGCGTCCAGAGCAAATCCTGGTTCCGTGGAACACGGCTAATGTCAATCCTGACCTCGTACGGCTAAAGTCGATCCTGACTCCGTATGGTCAAAGTCAACCCATCCCGGTCCCGTAGAACACGGCTAAAAGTCAATCCCGACTCCGTGGAAAACAGCCAGAGTAAATCCTCGAACTCCCCGTCAAAGCAATGCTTTGACTCGGGAGCAGGTCAACTCATCAATCACCTACGAATCCTCTCGACTTGTAAGGAAGAAAATTCTCTTCTGAAATCCTTACGACTCTCAAGAGAAAACACATATAGGAATCCTCACGATTCCTAAAGAGAAATTACACTTACGAGACCCTCACGACTCGTAAGGAGAAATACATTTATGAGACCCTCATGGCTCATAAAATTGGAAAGCCTTAGGAGGCATATCTGAACCTGACTCCTAAGCCATCGCAGTCCTACAAGGAGATCAAAATAGATTATCCACAAAATGCATTTACTAAAAGGGACACACCATCATGAAGCAAAATATGTCTTTTATTCATGAATCAAAATGAATACAAAGTACAATTTCTGAAAGAATCAAAAAATACTCTCATTCAGGAGTATGCACAAAAGAAGAGTAAAAAGAAACATATACAATTTTTCAAGCCGGCGGACGATTTAATAGATTTGCCAGTTCATCCTTTTTCCGCTGGGCCTCGGCTTCATAATTTGTTATCACTACGAGACGGGTCTCCGCTTGAGACTGTCGGGCCTGGTACGAGGCAAGCCGATTTTCAAGCTCCTGTTCAGTGACCTTATGGGCTTCAACCATCTCACAGGTAAAAATGACGGCTTTATCAATAGCTACCACCTCCCTGATAGCTTCTTGAAGCACCCGCCAGAGTTCATACGCACGAGTGGTCTTGGCCGTAAGTTCAGCTTGAAGTTCCCCCAGCGCATTCGAAGCCAGCTTACTCTCTGAAAATTTTCGGCTGAGCCTCTTCTCGCATGACAGCATATTTGCGGCGCACCGTTCAATCAGCCCCCGCAAGTTCTCCTTTGCAGCCACAACCTCTGAAGGAAGGCGCATACATTCAAGACTATGCAAACAAGCCCTCATTCGACGACAGTATCCGAACCAAAACATGCACAAACCGTGCGCCATGTAAGGCAATAAGAAGGATCCTTTATATATGCCCTATCAAGCGCGCATTTGCAACCATGCGCCCGCTTAAATAGAGATGATATCTAAAACGTGCTGACAACGCAACAGTAACGCTCATATTTAAAAGAAATTCCTAGGGATAAAGTATAAAGCTCATGTATATAGGAGGGATGCATGTACGAATATATGATGAGCGGAAAGGATTCCATAAAAAGCATGCAACAAACAATAATAAGAGGAATACATCGAGTTAAAGCATACAACTCTATAGGGAAAAGATCGCCAAACATGGGATTAGTGATACCAGGGTTAACAAAACAAAAAACAAAATTCTCCAGCTCCCTCTTTGCCTTCTCCAACACTTCGAAGCGACGGTTTTCACGAGGGGTTGCTCCCCACCGATTAACGCCAAGCCCATCAGGAAAAGCGGACATGACAGCCCGTCGGGCTCTTATCTGACCCAGAAGATGAATCGAGCGATCCTTCAAAGCCCGGGTAAGCAAGCATGCCTCATGGAAACACTCAATTTTGTCCTTCGCCGCATCAAACATCGCCGAAGTCATCTCTGTCGGATGGGTAGGGATGTCCGCAAGCACGGATGAAAAGACCATCCGTAGCTAAATGGAACCCATAGGAAGGAGGGATCCCCTACGAATTAGGAGTTCATACATCACCGCATCGCATTCGGCATCCGTGAGAAGAGGATCCACTAGCCGCGCAGCAAAGCGAGGAATCATCTTCTCGACGGGCACCTCCCATGGTTGTCGACGAGCATGGGGCCAGTTGCAAGCCATGACACTTAGTTGATTTCTCAAGATGATCACCCTAAGGTATAAACAGGTTTCTCTGTGAAGAGAGAAAGAAATGCATAGCTTCAGGTTATAAATAGGAGCATTCAATGCTATGCACCAAAAATATGGTGCATGATGGAACTATTCCCAAGGCCCAGAAAAAAGGAGAGAGCATGGGAAATCTAAGAGGTGATTCGTTGGAATCAGTGTAAGGAAACGAAGCAACCCCATCAACAGAGCCCCACGTGCATAGTACGTGAGCACCGGCCTAGATCCCTATTAGAAATTAAAATAGCACCGCACGTGCATAACACGTGAGCAGGCGCCGATGTGAGATTGAAACCCCCAACAGTGCCTCACGTGCCAAACGTGTGAACAACAATAACAGTATGACAAAATTTCATACAGAACACATGTAAACAAAGAAAGGGGAAAAGAAAGTTTTGTCATTCATACTTCGAAAATGCATACAGAAACAAAAGAAAGCATTTACAGTGGCAAAACATTAAATCCAGCACATGGATTGAGAAACTCAAAAGTCAGGCCATCTAAAGTGTTTCTGGCTTTTCTGACCATTCTTGTATGCATATTCTCACGATCACAAGCATCAGGATCTTCGCTGATATCCTCCACCCTCTGATAAGCAGCGATTATCGTCGTCTGCTGGAAAACTTGGTGCAGAATATCATTGAGATTATCTCGTCGTTTCTTCGAAATCAGGCCCATCAGATACACTGAGTGCACCTTATCTTCGGCATTATCCAGTGCATTAAGCGGCATGGTTTCATAAAATCCAGGAAGCGCTTTCCAGATTGCTCCCACTATAATTTTCAAGAGAGCGGAGCGACGAGGGAGTAGTCGGCTGATGCGTGCACTGAAACGGTTCATAATGTCGGCACATTGGGCGTTTGTGAACTCCCGGTTTTGATGATGACCCTGTACGCGAATATCCTCATAAGAAATGATTTCGTTAAGGCAATACAGATGAGCGACCATAACACCTGAAAATCGGTGAGAAGTTTTGCGGACAGACTGAACAGACATTGAAATTCGAACGACTCTTGGAAAAAACAACCTTTGATAAGACACCTAACAAAACCAAAAATCTACGCGAATGAAGGGAAAAACCCTTGGTGTGGATTTGAAATCCAAAGAAAATTTCTACAAGAACTTCCTCGGCCGTTCAAGATCCTTACCTGAAAAAGGAAATATTTTGTTGACAGAGTTAAACTCTGGAATTTTTTGAACAAAGAACTAAGTACTGAGAAGGAGAATTAAATTCTCAAGGCAAGAACAAGGAAGGAAGAAGATGAAGGAGTGGAGGCACTGCTGAAGAGACCCTTGCATTTATAGGACATGATGGGAAACGGTTCATCTTCCCCGTTCCCTAGGCAGATCCAACGGCCACAAAAGTTACAGCGTTGCACTCACGTGCAAACACGTGAGAACAACGCTGTGGGGGCATTTGTTCCCTCATAAAATACAAGAAATGGGGCATCACGTGCCCACACGTGATCGGGGGTCATGTGCCGACACGTGATGGTTTTCTGAGGACTCTGAAATAAAAAGAATTAAATTCTGATCAAAAAGGGTCACGTGCCCACACGTGATAGGCCTTTAAGCCCACTGAAATGAATTAAAAGGTACAATAAAATAGAAAGAAAAAACCCCAAAGGGGCATCATGTGCCCACACGTGACTAGGGGTCACGTGATGAGTTCCCGAGTTCTATAAAATAAACAGAATTAAATTCTGGTTAAATGCTTAATCAGTTGGTCACGTGCCACCACGTGATAGAGTCTTAAAACTCTCTGAATTAGTGGAAACAAAACCCTAAATGGGGCATCACGTGCCCACACGTGACAGGAGGTCACATGCCAGCACGTGATGGGTTCCTAAGATCTCCGAACTGATAGAATTAAATTCTAATTAAATGGTCAATCAGAAGGGTCACGTGCCAACACGTGATAGGCTCTTAAACCTTCTGAACTAATACAATTAAATTCTAATTAAGGGAAATCAAAAACCCTGATATTTCCCTAGATCTTTCCAAACAAAAAGTTTGCGCTCTGTAAAGTGGAGCACCGTTGGATTAAAAATCCAATGGTGATTAAAAATCACCAATTTATAGAAAGATTCTATACAAGGAAAGATTTTCCTAAAAATCTGCCAGGAACAACAAACAAAATATCTTTTGGATTAAAAATCCAATGGTCAATAAAATTCACTGAGTGATCTAAAAGATCATGTTGATTACAAATTCAATCAAAATCTTTCAATGAAAGATTGACTAAACAAACTGATTCTTTTCTTTCTCCTTTAAATAGGAGCCAAGAAGAGAAGAGGAAAAAAAGAAGAAAGACAACAACAGAGAGAAAAAAGAAGAGAATTTAATTCTCCAGAGAGAAGAAAATTTCTTCAGAAAAGAAAGAAACCCTAAGTAAGAGAGAGAAAGAGATCATTCTATAAGCTCCCATAACCCTATAAGAGAATTTAATTCTCAAACTAAGAGTTTAACTCTTCTGAATAAGAACTTAGTTCTTCCTTTGGTTGAAGATCTGCAAAAGCAGATCTCCCCATAAGTTGAGAATTTAATTCTCATCGGGGGGATTATGCCATGCAAATCTAAAACGTAAGGGAGGACCTAAGTTCAGAGAATTTTATTCTCCCACAAAGCACATAGGAATTTAATTCCTCCAACAAAGATAGGGTTCAACCCTTAAAATAAGAACTTAGTTCTTCTTCATGGTTGAAGATCTGCAGAAGCAGATCTCCCCATAAGTTGAGAATTTAATTCTCATCGGGGAGATTCTGCCGTGCAGATCCAAAACTTAGAGGGAGAATTGAGTTTAAAGAATTTAATTCTTCAAATACATAGGAATTTAATTCCTCTAAATAAAATTAGGGTTTAACCCTATAAAAAAATGTAATTCTTAAACAAGGGACTTAGACTTTTCATGCACGTAAAAGAAGTCAGTACCCAACCTGATCGCGTGTGTCCATGTGACTCCCCTCCTCAGTGATCAAAAGAGAACGTATGAAATTGGGTCACGTGCTCCCATGTGACCCTTGAACAAACTTCTCAAACTAAATGCAGAACAGACTTTGGGCGCCCTCACGTGTCCCCACGTGACCCCTGACAAACACCTCTCTAAAAAAGAGAAGATGGAGAAAACTGAAGGATTAATACCCAATGCATGGGCGCCCTCACGTGTCCCCACGTGACCCCTAACAAATCCTTTTAATATCCAGTGCATGGGTACCCATCACGTGTCCACACATGATGGCCATAAAGACTAAAGTGTTCAACACTTATTTGCATATTCTAAGAATAAAATAAAGGAAGTTTGGGCCCAATACTCAAGCGCCTCACGTGACCCCACATAGGCGCTTCTTTTTTAGTGTTTAACACTATTTTGTGCGCTGCAACCTTAGTGTTTAACACTGTTTTATGCGCATCACGTGGGAGAACGTGATAGCTGAGCGTACTCTAGTGTTTAACACTATATTCGAGCCAGTCTTAACCCAAATTAGCTAAGTCATCCGAGGCAAGACTCCCCTTTGACTGAACCTCAAATAACCCCTGTCTTCCAAAATTGATCATCTTATATCACATTTAAAGCAAATCCCAGAGCCTTTCAATCAACTTTGGTTCGAGGGTATATCTCTTCACACCTCTGATACATGTCATTGTAATTCTTCAACATCTTCAGAGAGGCGGTGGGTCCCAATGGCCAATAACTATCCGGTGCATTTCCAAACCCATGTTTTCATATGAACATGGACCGCAATGTGCCTAAACTAAACGATAGAGTCCAAATGCTCTTTTGTTGGATCTAAAGATCATGTTAAGTAGACCTTAGTCTAAAAATTAGACTAATGTATCCTTAACAAACATTTAAGTTGATCATAATCTCAAACGAGACTAACGATCCTTAAATCAATTCAACTACAGATCTCTCAACCAAAATTGGTTCAAGGGTACATCTCTGCACTCCTCTCATATGTGTCGTTGTAATCCTTCAACGTCTTTAGAGAGGTGACGGGTCCCGACAACTAGACATTTTATGGACTGTAGGGACCTTAAACCCATGGACTATGATGTCTTTAACCTCGGACTATGGGGTCCTTAAACCCATGGACTATGATGTCCTTAAACTCGGATTGTGGGGTCCTTAAACCCATGGACCGAGATGTCCTTAAACTAACATTAGACCGTAATGTCCATAAACTAACAATGGACCACAATGTCCCTAAACTAAACAATAGAGCCTAAATGCTCTTTTGTTGGATCTAAACGATCCCGTTAAGTTGATCTTAGTCTGAAATTAGACTAGCGTAACCTTAACAAATATTTAAGTTGATCTTAGTTTCAAATGAGACTAACGTATCCTTAAACCCAACCCCAAACCCAAATCTAAGAAGATACGGATTTGGACTAATCCACGCCCTATGGGAGACAATATAAATTAGTCTCCGTATACAATCCCCGGGCAACCAAAAACAAAACAAACACACACGACACGAAGTGACCATCTGGAGAAGGAGAAAGTGGTTACCGCGATGCGGTAGCGTAATTAACTGCAGGTGCTTGCGCCTGCAGGGAAGAGCGTCCCCATAATCAAAAACCCCTCAAATGAGGAGGAATCTCACGAAGTCTGCTATACCGGCCGCATCCGTTTAAACCTTCGATATATGGTGTCATAAATCAACTTGGCATCTTCGGAGAGGTGGACGGATAGCACCAATTAACATCTGCCCTCGAAGTTCAGGCCGGACGTCCCAATGTCCCGGTCACGTCTTTCGGCGGGGAATAAGGGCAACCACATTTTTGGGGATGGGCATTGCTCATTTCTTTTCTTCACTTGTTCATTCTATTCTCACTCACTTAGAAACACTTAGCCATTTTCCACACTTGCTCATGCCACATGTTTCCTCACCTCCTTCTTCATCTTCTTGAGTTGCTCATGGAGAATTTGTGATGAGAGAAAATTATAGTGACACAATCCTACACCTCCACTCTCCATTGCTAGCAACCTTGGAGCGTCGGTTTCCTCGCTTGGCGAGGCTGGAGCTTGCGCCGTTTCCCTTAGGTGGATCATCGTAGATGGAGGAAGACCGGCAACCAAACTCAATCCAGACGACCACTAGGAGCTTGGGATGATGGTTCAAGACCGAAGGACACGGATCAACTCGGTATAACCATCTAACACCTAGTTTATATATTGCTAGTATAGGGTTTAGGGTAGATCCGAGCATCGGGTCATGGTAGCGCCAGTTTAGAAAATTTTTGTTCCGCAATTGGCCACGGTTAAATGGCCGGGGCGCTGCCTTAACCCAACAGATTTTTCTCTACTAGTCAAGAGGATCTCATAAGTGTATTTTCTCCTTAGAAGTCATGAGGACCACCAAACGTGTTTTCTCTTGAGAGTCGTAAGGATCTAACAAGAGTATTTTCCCCTTACGATTCGAGAGGACTCGTAAGTGGCTTCTTCTCCTCATCGATATGCGACTTTGAAGAATGTTGCCCATGGATAGTATACAAGAGTCAGTTTGGACCTACTTGTAGGGCCGCGGTGTTTAGAAAATAAGTTGATATCCCCGCCGCCTAAGGTTTTCACCTAAATGAGCCATAAGGGTTTCATAAAGATGTTTTTCCGTACGAGTCGAGACGAGTCGAGAGGATCTCGCAGGTGTATCCTAACGTGAAATATAGATAACCTCTTTTTTTGATAGAGATCCATTAGGTTTAAGTCCATTGTACCGTCCCGCTGTCTGATATATTCCTCGATATGCAATCTTTAAGCCACTGTTCGAGTAGCCCCACGACTGTTGTGTCTATGATCCCTTCGGGGGCTAGACAAGATGTCTTCAAGTAATCTCCTTAGGTCATATTACCGCCGGAAGATCAAGTATTAGGAATTTGCCATGGCGCTTTTTTCTTAAGGTTAGGCTCAATTTGGAGCCCCGATAAGCCATAACCGCACCTTTCTGGGGTGGGATGATCTCCAATGATCTTTTAGGCTTTATATGAGTTGCCGTCAAGACCTGAAGCTGGGAGTATTCCGTCACTTCATTTTTTTCCTTTGACGATGTCGCGTTGATTCTTTGCTGAAGTCGGGGAAACATCTGTATGATCTCTATGCTGTATGCATTGCAATCGAGATCTGGAGTTAGGAATATGCCATTGCTCCAATTTCATTTGATAGTTGTGTCCACATCCTGCTGAAATGAGGGGGAACGTCGAGATAGTCTCTAGGTTGTATATGAAACGTCATGACATGGAGCTAGGATTTTGCCGTTACTCCATTTTTGTTTTGACCCTTGGGTCTTTTGTTGACATTGCCTCTACATCCTGTGGGAATGAGAAGAACGTCGAGCTGATCTCTAGGCTGTAGATGTTGCCATTAAGATCTGAAGCTAGGATTTTGCCATCACATCATTTTATTTGATTGTTGTGTCCGCCCTTGCTGAAATGAGAGGGGAACGCTGAGATAGTCTCTATATTGTATATGAACCGTCAAGATATGGAGCTAGGATTTTGTTGTTACTCCATTTTTGCTTTGACCCTTGGGTCTTTTGTTGATGTTTCATCTGCATCCTGCTGGCATGGGATGCACGTCGAGCTGGAGTTAGGATTTTGCCATCACTCCTTTTTTATTCGGATCCTTGGATCCTTTGTTGACGTCCTGTCTGCATTGAGAAGGAACGTCGAGCTGGAGCTGGGATTTTTCCATTACTCTATTTTTGTTTTGATCCTTGGGTCTTTTTTTTATGGTGATGTTGCGTCTGCATTCTGCCGGAATGAGAAAGAACGCCGGGATAGTCTCTTTGTTGTATATGAACCATCAAGACCTGGTTCTCCTTTTGAAGAAGCGTGGTGGGAAAATATGGTCCATTTTCTTTTATTTGTGTCCATGGATTGTGTACAAGAGTCAATATGGACATACTTGCAGAGCAGAAAAAATTCATTTTAATTTTTTTCTTCCTGCGATGCTCTATCTTTTCAGCTTTTTATATCGCGAAAGTTGCGATTGCCCAATCATTTCGGCTATTTTGTTCGCGGTGCCCAATCATTTCGGCTATTTCATTTTTTCTAATATTTTTACTCGCTATTTTTTTATTGCGAGTCGCCCAAACATTTTGGCTGTTTCATATGCATATATTTTGCTCGCTGATTTTTATTGCGAGTTGCCCCATTATTTCGACTATTTCAAATGCATTTTTTTTGACTTGATGAGTTTTATTACGAGTCAGGGACTTGAGATCTGATACCAATCTTGGCATCAGTATCGCTGCATATAGAATATTGCCAGGAGCGAATCATCATTTGCCGTGAGAGGACTTGAAATTTGACACCTGTTTAGGCATCAGTATCGCTATAACTGGGATATTGTCAGGAGCGAATCATCTTATGCCCTTGTCGATTTGAAAAAAGTTGGTTTAGCAAACAGGATTAAGATCCTATCGACTAAGACTTTTTGACTTTATGAGCCGTGAGGGTCTCATAAAGGCTTTTCTCCCTACGAGTCGTAAGGATCTCAAAGGTATATTTTTTCCTTAAGAATCGTGAGGACTCCTAAGTGCGCTCTCTCTTATAAGTCGTAAGGATCTTACAAGAGTATTTTCTCCTTATAAGTCGAGAGGACTTATAACGACTCTGAATTTTCTGTACAAAATTTTTCTTCTTAAAGTATAGAAAGGAGTTTACAAGCTTGCGCATAATTTAAAAGTTGTTTTTGTTTAAGAACAGCAAGAAAGCATTTGTAGCTCATTAGCAAAGCCTTGCACTGTTGTGACATAACCCTTGTATTCGAATCCCCTCAGGCACATATTATTTTTCTTTTAAAATTTTTGGAAGCCCAAAAGTTTACACGTGCACTACACGTAAAAATGAACAGTCAGAAAAAACAAACATGTGTAAAATGATATTTATGCCGAAGAGAACATGTAGCACCATTCCGACGGATCACCTCAAGAAAATAGCCTGCGAGATGTTGCCTGGGACCGGCGCCGACAGTTGCCCATAGGGGAAAAGTCTCCATACTCAGCACACTTGACTCTTGGCCTACCCCCATTACCCATGCGCTGTTTTTTTTCTCTGCAATTTAACAGAAAATTCAATTTCATCTTTAAATTCATTTTTAATGCATTTTAATTCAATATTTCAATTCCAAAACCCTAATTCCACACTATAAATACAACCTTAGCCCCTCCTCATTCTGAAATCCTTATCCAAAATTATCAAAATTTTCTAAGTACAAGTGGAGTAGAAGTGGAGTTAGTCAACTTTCGATAAGGAAAAGAAGCAATTCCAGCGACCCCGCGACGCCACGGTGACTACACAATCTTCTTCTATCTTATCTTCACCCTTCTAGCTAGTAAATCTCACCCCCCTTCTTCTCTTTCTACATAAAAGTCGCTTTTTATAAAACATGTCGGTAAGTGGAGTTACACCGACAATTGGTTCTAAAATCTTTGAAACTGCAATTTTTCGTAAGAATTGCTCATTCATATTCCTATACATTGCTCGTTAATCATAAAACTAAAGTTTAGAACAACTTTCATCCTAAATCATCATGCTAAACAACTTTAAAATTGAATTTTACCTTTAAATACCATGAAATTTATATCGACCATATTTATTTGTTTTGCTTGCTATTACCTCTAGAAAACTTCATGGGGTAATGACCTACCCCCTCACATACACACATATTGATATAGCACGATACTCTTGGAAATCTATTTTGTGGCGATTACAACTTTTCATCAAACTACCATAAACTATAAAAACCCGGTTTTCTTTAGAATTGTATTTCAAACTCTTTGCGATTATGCATCTACAACCCATTTTGGGGAACCCGCTATTGGATGGTGTGGATTATCACACATCCTCGGGCTAGTAGAGCGAGATGCAGACCTCCTCACGGAGTATTTGGTCTCGAAAGAATTTTAATACAATTTATAAGAAAAATGAGATTTTCTAATTAATAATAAAAATTAATTTTTTTAATATATAAATATTATAAAAACACATATTTTTAAGATATAATAAAATTCCATATTTTTCTAAAAATAAAAGAATGACTAGTTTCACCAAAATACCATCAAGTATCAATACAAGACAAGTCTTACACTTAAATACCATGAACTATTCAAGCTAAATTAATTTTCACTAAAATACCTCAAATCTTAAAAGTTACATCCATGAAACCCTAAATACGATAAATAAATACTCGAGATTTATTTTGAAAGTATATAAAATATTTTTCATAAAACCTCCTCGAGTTATATAAAATTACATTTAAGGATCTTAGTAAATATAGGCTTAAGCGGGATCAATTCTCTTAAGCCTTAGATAGCTGGAGAAAGTGAGTACTTGCCTATTTAAGGTAGAAAACTAAAACAAAGTTATCAATGGCAATTTTCTTGGAAAAAGACATAAATCCTGACGTCCATGTGCAGCAGTTACCGATAACTCCTACACCTAATTCAGGATCCAAATCAGTTATTAGTATCTGACTCAAGTCTGAGTCCAAATCAATCTGAATCCAATTCAACATGAATCCAAACATGACTACTTGAACCTGACCCTGAATACCAGAATAATATTAACATGCAAACATGACTTGACTTGACCGAACCATGGCTATGACTTGAATTGATTACATGACTACTTGATACATCCTGAAACCGTTTACATGAACTGTTGGAGATAGTGACCTCAGAGTCAATTATTGGATCACAGGCACGTGATTGCAATGATTGAGGGATGACCTATACCGGTAGGACAGTCTTACTCAAGATGATAGTATGCTATCTGGTTTATCCTTATCATCGTATACTGCTTTAGGTGACCTTACAGGTCACTATTGCACGTTGATAGAGCCCCTAGGATTCTTACTTGACGACCAGCAGTATGAGGGCGATCATATACGTGGGAGCTGGTAGTCTATAAGCACATCCTTAAATGGTCCCTAGTCGTGGGAGTTTCGAAACAGGGTATCGATACTCCAGAGTAGACTAGTGTATACAGTCGAGACCCCGACGAGGGGCGGTGGCCGGTCTCACAAGCCATTGGTGTCAGTTGGTTCACCTAAGATGTATACAGGTGCTCAATGGGTTATGAGTACACTGGACAGGACTCGCCGGGAACATGCTAGTTGGTCTTATACCTGATGTCAGATAACAGTTCCCTGGTGACATGTGTACAGGTTAGTTCATCGACCTGAGATCGTCATTTGTCTCGTATGAGTTCCCACTGTACTTTGATTACTACCCTACCACGCTCAAAGGAGACGTGCAAACAGGTTTTAGTTGGGTACAGTCCCGAGCCACATGGAGGCAGTGAGCGGATCTGCAGGGGTTCATCTCTCCCGGTATTAGGGGTGAGGTCGCGCTATGTCTAGGAGAGCCCTTACACGAAGTCCTTGGCCAATGCAGGAGATTTACTGGTAGGTATTCCAGTAGTATCTCAGGGTGTTCTGGGCTACACTCCGACACGACTTGTACCGTTTTTGGGGGTCTGACTTTTACCAACCCCCTAGGCCCGCCATGCGATGCTCATAGACGAACGGACCGGACTATACGGATATTGTCACTGACAGGCTCAGTAGGGTGTCAGGATGAGTTCGCTCATCGACGTCCCTTTTGGTCAATACCTGGTAGCAGGTTACGTATGGCTAATACCTCTGACTTGCTTGTGGTTAAATCCACAGCCAAAGTGTTGACGAGTCTTTAGAGTCCCCCACAGACCGTTTTCTCAAGTTTCGGGCGAAACGCTGTAGAGGCCGTATGGAGATATGGCAGGGTTTGATCAGGTACGTGCGGTATTGCACAGACCATGATCGGACGGATAATACTAGCGGGCTTTGGTTTAAGCCGGATCCTAGTATTGTACAGTGTAGATTTTGTCTCGTTGCATTTGTATTCGGTCGGAATACAAATGCGGGTATATATATACAGTAGCGGGGTTTTCCTGTAATTTATTATGGGAACAGTTTTCTGAACTTGCCAGTTTGCATTCCGTTTCGGCCATTTTCCTTTGTTTCTATCCTTGGCTGAAAATTGGTGGAGGAGGGTTTATTTGCAAATGTGCAAATTAGCTTTGTGGAGGGTGGTCTTTGCATATTGTTGCTTCATGATGGTTGCACCATCATTTGACTTCTTGACTTCATCATGGCTTGACTTTTATGGGGACATGGTTTTCATGATTATTGATGGAGTGTTGGACTTTCTTTGTGATGACTACTTCTCATGATCACATATCATTCCTTCTTGCATTATTGTTCCACTCTCTCACTCCTCTCATACTCTGTTGACCTCATGAGGCCGGCCACAATGGATAGGGGGCTGTCCAAAATTTTTGGGCATGAGTTTTGGTCTCATTTGCTTGCTAAAAATTCCCTTGTTCATCAGAAAATCACATCTCCTCCTCCACTTCATAAAAGGGCAACTTCTAGTAACCCCAAGAGATAAAACAATCCTACACTTATTCTACAGCAATTCTTGGGCACGTCGGCTCGCCAACTTCGTGCCCGAGTTGCCTCGGTCTAGAGGTGGGAGCCCGTAAAAGAACCCGGCGATGTGGTGCCCTTCCGACGAGGAGATGAAGACCGGAGATTCCGCGGGGAGATCGGGATGACGACGAGAAGACCGAAGGACACGGATCGCTCGGTATATCTCTCTACCCCTTATCTTGTTTGCTAGGACTATGTTAATGGCCCGATCCGGGTTTAAAGTGCGCAGTGGTGCTGGTTCAAAAGTTAAAGTAAATTATCGTTTCCGCATTTTGGCCTCGGATTGACGGCCGGGGCGCCGCCGTGCACTTACATGAACAACTTATATCCATGGTCTCGGCAAGTCCGATAACTACAATCTATATAACATACATTACGGGGTTTAACGGGGTAGACTGGTACGGAATGTATTAGAAGTGGAATCAGATGGTCACTAAAAGACACCTACCTGAACATCCGTGCCGTTGTCTTGTGGGTTTTGACAGGGCCTTGTACTTCTAATTACCATAGTCCACGGAGCAAGTTGGACTCCTCTTGTATACACTGGTACATTCTGTACCAAGCTGCAAACAACTACGTTAGTATAACAAACATATATCTGTTTATATTACCAGTTCTCTCCTCTTTACTTGTTCTATTCCCTCCTTATCTTTAGGACTTACCGAGCGCTAGTTCGCTGACAACATTCATGTTTCTTTCTTTCTTTGGAATGTTCGTCAGGAGGACCCGACTCTCAGGAGACCGAGCCCAGCCAAGAGGAATTGGATCAGTTCACATAGGAGCCATACTTTTAGTTTTTACTTGTACTTATTTCCTTTTCATTCGTATGCCACTGTTTAGGCATTGCTTTTATCATTGTACATTTCCTTTTCAAATCAGTTGTAATGTAAAGAAAGAATGTTAATAAAAGTTGTTGTTATTATTATATCTCTTGTTATTCTTGTGTATTCATTTATATTGCTTATTTACGCTTAACGTGTTTACTTCTGAGTAAATACATCGCGGCCCGTCTTGTCTACTTCTCCGTATACTGGGAAGCGGGGCGTGACAGGACTTATAAGTGTCGTTCACCATATGAGAACATTTCTCGTCATTGGTGGAACTTGGGGGGAGAATATTTATTTATGCCCGTGGATTGTATACAAGAGTCAATATTGGACATCCTGTAGGACAATATTAGGGGAATATAACGGCATAAGAACAGGTTTAGATCCCTATAGTTTAAGGCTTTTGAATCCTATAAGCCGTGAGGGTCTCATAAGGGGGGGATTCTCCTTACGTGTCGTGAGGATCTCGCAAGTGTAATTTCTCCTTAGGAATAGTTGGGATTTCTAAGTATGTTGCTCCTTTGTGAGTCGTAAGGATCTCACGCAAGTATTTTCTCCTCACAAGGTCGAGAGGACCATGTAAGTACACATGAGTTTTTTTTATTTTACGAGTTTGCGCCCTTTTCGGGTTTTCACAACTCGCCGGCAGTCCTGCTGTTTTTACTCACGGCGCCATTTTGGGTTTTCATCCGTACACATTTCGCTTGTGGACATACCAATTTTTTCTCATTTTTTTGTTTTTGTTTTTTTTATAAAAAAAACGAGTGTGCGTCCTTCCGGGTTTTCACAAGCTCGCCGATAGTCCTGCTGTTTTTACTCACGGCGCCCTTTCGGGTTTTCATCCGTGCCCATTTTGCTTGTGAACATACCGTTTTTCTTTCTCTCTCTCTCTCTCTCTCTCTCTCTCTCTCTCTTTTAAACGAGATTGCGCCCTTTCAGGTTTTCACAAACTCGCCGGCAGCCCTACTGTTTTTACTCACTGCGCCCTTTCAGGTTCTCATCCGTGCCCATTTTGCTTGTGGACATACTGTTTTTCTTTTTTTCTCTTTTTAAATTATTTTTTTAAAACGAAATTGCGCCCTTTCGGGTTTTCACAAACTCGCCGGCAATCCGCTGTTTTTACTCACAGCGCACTTCGGATTTTCATCCATGCCCATTTCGCTCATGAACATATCTCTTTTTTGCGAACGATGGAACTCTCGAAAGTAGTTTTGTCGTAGGTGACCCATCTGTTTGCTGGTGGGACTTGGGGGTGGCTTCAACGCTGGAGTAGCAGTGTAACCGACAGGACTTGAGTTGCATCCCTCTCCATTGAGATTTCGATTGCAATATAGATCTCAAGGGAGAATATCGCCGTATTTGGGGCGATGCGCCATGTTTGAGGCGGCACACTAGTTTAGAGGCGTTTCGGTCCATTATCGCCATGTTTGAGGCGAATTTCAAGTTTAAGGACTTTTTGGTCCAACATTCCCATCTTGGGGACGAACGTTAGTTTAAGGATATTTCAGTCCATTATTAGTTTAGGGACGTCTCGGTTCGACATTCCCATTTTTGGGACGAATGCTGGTTTAAGGACGTTTCGGTCCATTATTAGTTTAGGGACGTCTCGGTCCATTATCGCCATATTTGAGGCAAAGTTTTAGTTTAAGGATAATTCGGTCCATTGTTAGTTTAGGGACATCTCGGTACATTATTGCCATGTTTGAGGAGGATTGTTAGTTTAGGAACTTCTTGGTCCTATATCGCCATATTTGAGGCGAGGTTCTAGTTTAGGGACATCTCGGTCCGTTATCACCATTTTTGAGGCGACGGAGCTTTTGGATACTGCTTTTAGGGTTCTGACTCAGGAAGATAGCGAGCGGACACAAGCGTCGTCATCTATCATTAACCTACGTCGTGACTCGTTAGGCGTAGTATTTTTTGAGGAATCGGCCGTTTAATGTATGGAAGGGCCTTTCGCCATCCATATCCATGAGCAGGTAAGCTCCACCTTGATAGATTTTTGTCTATGATGTACGGGCCTTCATAGATCGGCTCGAATTTCCCCTGTTTTGCACGATTGGGGATCATTGGTCTTTTGACGACCGGCACGAGTTCGCCTTGGCGGAATTTTCTCGGTCTGGTCAGTTTTTCGTATGACCTCGTCATCCTTGCCTTATAAGCCTCCAGATTTTGTTGTGCTATAAGGCGAGTTTCGTCGAGGGCATCTGTAACAACTCCGTTTCAGTGTACAGGAAATTCATTTAAAAGTAAATGTACAGATAGAGTATTTGCAATCCTGTGTATGCTATAAGTATTTGATTTGCTTTTGAACAGCAAGAAAGCACTTGTAGTTCATTGGTAAAGCTTTGCACTGCTGTGACGTAGCCCCTGTGTTCGAATCCCCACAGCCACATATATTTTTGTTAATTTTTCTTTTAAACTTTTAGAAGCCCAAAGGTTTGCACGTGCACGGCACGTAAAACGAAAAGTCACACGGAAATCAAATATGTTCACTGAGGTATATGAGACGACACCAACATGTGGCAAGAATCCAAGCTCCCTACCCTCGGAATCGACCAGCGAGATGAGCTTGGGGACTGACACCGCCGGTTTTCTCCGTTGGGAATGCTCTGAAATTTTTACCCTAGCAATCCTTGGCCTACCCCACTACCCCCATGTTAATTGAATTCTCTGCAATTATCCAGAGAGTGATAATTCATCTCTTAAATCCATTTTAATGCACATTTTAATTCCATTCTTCATTAACCTAAACCCTAATTCTATCCTATAAATATCCCCTACACCATAGTCATCTCCATTCTGAAAATTATCACAAAAACTCTCTAAAATTTCCAAGTCCAAAGTTATACAAGTGGAGTTAGCCAAGGTCGAAGTTCCGGCGACGTTTCGGGACAAATCCGGCAACGAAACGACTCCCCGGCGATTCCATAAGTTTCTTCTACCTCTCCTCTTTCTTTCTAATCTATAAGTCTCATTTTCCCCCTTCTCCTTCTATTAAAACGAATTCTATTTTCAAAAATAGTCGGAAGCGAAGTTAATCCGACTTCCGTTTCTAATTTAACTAAAAACACCATTTATCTTAATAACAAATTTACAATCTTTTTGTATATTGTCTAGCAATCATAAACAAATACATTAGAATAAGTTTCATCTCAAAATAATATGTATTGCAATTTCTATTTCAGTTTTACGGTAAAATACAATCATGTTTACATACGACATTGCTTATTCATTTTGATCATATTACCTTTAGAAAACTCATGAGGTAATGACCTACCTCATCATAACACTCATTCTTGACATAGCACGATGACTTTTGGAACATTAGTTTATGGAAAAATACGAGTTTACATTTAAATACCATAAACATTCAAAAACCGTTTTCTTTAAAAGTGTATTATTTAATTCCTTGCAAATGTGCATCTACAACCCATTTGGAGAACCCCGATCGGGATGATGCGGGTTATTACACATCCTCAGGCCTAGCAGAGCGTGATGCAGACCTCCTCACGGAGCTTCCGATCTCGATGGAATTTTTAATGCAAGTTTTTTAGAAAAATAAGATTTCTACTGAATAAATAAAATTTATTTTTACTAAATATATATATATATATATATGAATATTATCAAAATACCTACTTTAAATATATTATATATATTCCATGTTTTCTAAATCAAGGGAATCACAAATTTCATGAAACTATCATTACAAATCAATACAATTCCAATATTACACTAAAATACCATATACAATGAAATCTAGGTTCTATTCACTAGAAAACTTCATTTTGTAAAAACTACATCTATGAAAACCCTAAAGACGGTAAATAAATACTTGAGATTTATTTTGGAAATATATCAAAACTATTTTTCATAAAACCCCCTCAAGTTATATTAATTTGCAATAAGGATCCTAGTAATATAGGTTAAAACGGGACCAGTTCTCTTGAGCCTCGGGGAGCCGGAGAATATGGGTGCTTGCCTATCTAAGGTAGACAACCTAAAAACGGTGTTATCAATACGGTAATTGTCTTGGAAAAAGACACAAATCCTGTCGTCCATGTGCAACAGTTACCGATAATATCAAAACTAATTCAGGACTTCAATTCGTTGTAAAGTGTATGAATCAGGTAGAGTCTCAGTTTAATATGAAAACCATCCATCCTTGAATATGATTCAAGATAACTTCAATACAACATGAATCCATTTATACCAGAATTCAATCTATATTAACATGACTCGACTGAACCGAACCATGGATATACTCTGATTATATGATTATCCATTTACATTTATTCCGTTTACATGATATCATGGTTTCGACAAGTCTTCCATTTATAAAAAACAATACAATCAATACAAAAGACGTTACGGGGTTTTAAAGGGGTAGACTGGTACGGAATGTGTTACAAGTGGCACGAGACGGTCACTTTAATACACCTAACCTGAATATCCATTGCTGTTATACCGTGGCTTAACGGTTCCTTGTGCTCCATACAGCTTAGTCTCCGGAATAGTAGGACTCCTCTCGTAGACACTGGCATATTCTGTACCAAGTTACAAACAACTGCGTTAACATAACAAACAAATAGTATATAATTATATTCTTTCTGTCTATTCTAGTTCTACTTATCTTTGGAACTTATCGAGCGATTGTTCACTGGCGACATTCCTTCTCTTCTTTATTTGGATTGTTACCAGTGGATCAGACTCTCTGGAGGTCGAGCCCAGTACTGAAGACTTGGAGCAGTTCGCCATTGACCCAGAGCTCTAGATACTTGTTTATATTTTCTTTTCAGTTCATGCCATTGTTTAGGCATTTCTTTCCATTCCTGTATTTACATTTTCAGTTGTACTTGTAAAGAAATGTTTAATAAATAAAAGTTGATGTTCATTTACACTTCATGTCTTCTTGTGTATATATATATTGTATTGCTTAGTTACACTTAGCGTGTTTACTTCTGAGTAAATACGTAGCGGGCCTCGTCGCGTCTTCTTACCCGTACACTGGGAAGCGGGGCGTGACAGCATCAAGCTCCTCAAGCCGAAGATGAGTGATTTCTTCATCTGCCAGCTCATATCGAACCGCTACTCGTAGAGAAGGAAGTTCTATTTCTACGGGAAGCACTGCTTCCATGCCGAATACTAACGCGTACGGTGTTGTATTCGTGGCCGTTTTGAACGTTGTTCGGTACGTCCAAAGGGCTTCATGCAGCCTTTCGTGCCAGTCTCTGTATACTCTCCACGATGAAGGAGGGGATTTTGTTGGATATATGTATGCCCTAGAGGCCATTATATGATAGTGGATGTATTTGTACATGTATATATATTCAGTATACATTTTTGCTCGACATGATAGTATGCTATCTGGTTCTTCTTTATCTGACATGTTAATTTGATCATGCTTTTATCCATTCATACATGCTGATAAAGCCCTGAGGATATCGGCTTAACTACTGTGATTATGATGGAGATCATACTAGTGGGACATCTGTAGTCTATAAGCATATCCTGAAAAGTCCCTAGTCATAGGTATATCGAGATGGGGCATTGATATACCAGAGTAGACTAGCGTATATGATACTAGACCCATACGATGGGCGATGAATGTTCCCACATTCATCGATGTTTGACATCAAGATCATATACGGGTGCTCAGTGGTGACTGGGTATACTGGACGGACTCACCGAGAACTCCTATATGGAATTATATCTATCGTCGGATAGCAGTTCTCAGGTGACACTGGTACAGGTTAGTCTGTAGACCCGAGATCGTCATAGAGTCCTGTGTGTTCTCCCACTGTACTTTGATTGCCACCCTACCACGGCTCTACTGAGTCATGCAAACAGGTGGCCGTTGGGTACAGTCCCGAGACACATGAAACCCAAGGGATCGATCCTAGAAAATTAGGGTTTCAAAAGTTAAAGGCAATAAATACTAGGGTTTCGAGACTACAACCTTTGTAGCTCCCTTCGCTAGACTCTTTGGCCTCTTGGGTGTTGGAGGAAGGTCCTCTTGAGGTCTTCTCGCGTCCACGACGATCCACCCGAAGTTCCTAGTCCAAGCTCGCAACTTCACTTTTCAAGATGAGAAATGAAGAGAACACTCTAAACAAGTTGGCTAAACTTGTGTAGAATGATGTTGTGGTTATGATTCTCACTTCAAAAAACTTTCTTGATGTGTGATTTGCTCACTAGAAGAAACTAGAGAGCAAAGGAAGAAGGAGGAGGAAGATGATGGCTTTTGTTTTGAAGAAGAGAAAAGATTAACCCTTGAAAAGAAATGAAATATATCTATATATATTTTATTTCTTCTCATCTCAAACCATGGTCAAATGTTTGAGTTATTATTTAATTAGGGTTTAAAACATAGAAGGAAAGTTTAATCCAAGGTTAAGGGTAGGTGAGGATGGTTAGGTTAAAGAAGAATGTAGAAGCAAGTCAAGAATTATCCTTTCCTTTTCTTTTTTGTTTTAAACACAAAATCAAATAATAATCCATCCATTTATCCATGGTGTGAGTCTTATATTACCACCAATTTCCATGTGTAATCAACCATGATAGATGGTGTATGTATGTATGTATGTATGTATGTATGTATGCACATCCATATGTGCATGAAACTAAAAGAAAGATAGAAAAACATACATGCATGCATACATCCATCATATACAAGAAAAGGTTTTAAGTGAGAAAACTAATGGTTAAATGATAAATCAACACTTGATTTATCAATCCGGCCATATCACATATGACCCCACCAAAAACAAGTTGCCCGATCAATGTTCGGTATCCCATACACGCATTTTAATCGGGTCCATGCGCATATCGCATATGCGCACCACAACGTTTCGCCTGGACTAGGTAACTCCTTTGTGGGACTCTAAGACTCGTCAATACGCCGGCAGTGGGTGATGATCATATCAAGCACCCCTAAGCCGCAAGCGGTCAGCTAAACGTAACGGCCACCCGGGTATTGAGCGATCAGAAAAAAACAAGCGAACCTGCTACAACTCCCGTCGAGCCAACCGGCAACACTACCGTACAGTCCGTTCTCTTCGTCAGATATGCTGCATATCGAGCCTAGGGATGTTCACGTCGACCCCAATAACTCAATAAGTCGTGCCGGTGAATGGTCTATAACAGATCGAGAAACTACTGATAACACTTATCAGCAAATCTCAGCAGCCCTGGCCAGGGACTTACTGATATAACCAGTCGGGCATAGCACAGCATCAACTCCCAATACCGGGAGAGATGAAACCCCTCCTATCGCTCATTGCCTTCGTGTGTCTCGGGATTGTACCCAACGACCACCTGTTTGTACGACTCAGTAGAGCCGTGGTAGGGTTGCAATCAAAGTACAGTGGGAGAACACACAAGACTCTATGACGATCTCGGGTCTACAGACTAACCTGTACCAGTGTCACCTGAGAACTGCTATCCGACGATAGATATAATTCCATATAGGAGTTCTCGGTGAGTCCGTCCAGTGTACCCAGTCACCACTGAGCACCCGTATATGATCTTGATGTCAAACATCGATGAATGTGGGAACATTCATCGCCCATCGTATGAGTCTAGTATTATATACGCTAGTCTACTCTGGTATATCAATGCCCCGTCTCGATATACCTACGACTAGGCACTTTTTAGGATATGCTTATAGACTACAGATGTCCCACTAGTATGATCTCCATCATAATCATAGTAGTCAAGCCGATATCCTCAGGGCTTTATCAGCATGTATGAATGAATAAAAGCATGATCAAATTAACATGTCAGGTAAAGAAGAACCAGATAGCATACTATCATGTCGAGAAAGAATGTATACTGAATATATATATACATGTACAAATACATCCACTATCATATAATGGCCTCTAGGGCATACATATATCCAACAATATCCCACTTGCACTAAAGCCAGTTATTGGCGTATCTCATGCCCAACATCTCAAAAAGTCGCTCATGCTGCGGCTGAGGGAGGGCCTTGGTGAATGGATCCGCGGCGTTATTCTTTGTGTCTACTCTCCTAATCTCGATCTCGCGGCGATCTACAATCTCCCGGATCAAATGAAAACGCCTCAGGACGTGTCTGGACCGCTGATGGGATCTGGGCTCCTTGGCTAACGCCATAGCCCCATTATTATCACAATACAAAGGTATTGGATCAATAATGGTTGGAACTACTCCTAGCTCCGAGACGAACTTCTTCATCCAGACGGCTCCCTTGGCGGCATCATTCGCAGCAATGTACTCAGCTTCCATCGTTGAGTCTGCAACGGTATCCTGTTTGGAACTCTTCCAACTTACCGCCCCTCCATTGAGGGTAAATACAAACCCTGAGATAGATTTGCTGTCATCCTTATCGCTCTGGAAGCTCGAATCGGTAAAGGCCTCCATTTGGAGATCCGTATTACCATACACCAAGAACAATTCTTTAGTCCTTCGTAAGTACTTAAGAATGTTCTTTACAGCTGTCCAGTGGTTCTCCACTGGGTTGGATTGATACCTGCTTACAACACTAAGTGCATAAGCTACATCTAGGCGTGTACATAACATCGCATACATTATAGATCCTGCTGCCGAAGCATAGGGTATAATGCTCATGCGAGCTCTCTCTTCATCGGTCTTTGGACAAGAACCTTTGGAGAGAGTGACTCCATGGCAAGCGGGTAAGGCACCCCACTTGGAGTCTTCCATACTAAACCTTTTTAGGATAGTGTTGATGTACCTGGTTTGGGACAATCCCAATAACTTTTTGGATCTATCCCTATAGATCCTTATGTCCAGGATGTATGTGGCATCACCCAGGTCCTTCATGGAGAACCTTAGTGATAAGAATGATTTGACCGACTGTAGCATAGGAATATCATTTCTTATCAGAAGAATGTCATCCACGTACAATACGAGGAATGTGACAGCTCTTCCTACAGCCTTCTTATAAACACAAGGTTCATCTGGATTTTTGATGAAATCAAACTCTTTGATAACATCATCGAAACAGATGTTCCAACTCCGAGATTCCTGCTTTAACCTATATATGGATTTAAGCAGTCTACATGCTTTCCCGCTGCTCCCACTGTCAATGAAGCCCTCTGGCTGATCCATATAAACGCATTCTTCTAAATCTCCATTTAGAAATGCTGTTTTAACGTCCATCTGCCAGATTTCATAGTCGTAGTGAGCAGCAATAGCAAGTAGGATCCGAATGAATTTAAGCATGGCTACGGGCGAAAAAGTTTCGTCATAGTCCAAACCTGGTCTTTGACGAAAACCTTTCGCCACAAGTCTTGCCTTATAGGTCTCTACCTGCCCATCTACACTAATCTTTCTTTTAAAGATCCATTTGCATCCCACAGGTTTTACCCCAGGGGGTACAATGTCCAAAGTCCATACTTTGTTGGTGTACATAGACTCCATTTCGGATCTCATGGCATCCAACCACTTCACAGAGTCTCCACTCGTGATAGCTTGTTGAAAACTGGTAGGATCATCATCATCCATGATGCAATCTTCTTTGTTACCATCAATGAGGAAACCGTAGTACCTCTCCGGTGGGCGAGAAGTCCTACCAGACCTACGGAGTGGCCGAGGTTCCTCAGTTTCTATTGAAACAGCCGGTTCAACCAAATCGTCATTAGTAGTTTGTGTTTCTAGAACCTCTTCTAGATCCACCACCTTGTCATAATCTTTATCTGTGAAAAACTCTTTTTCTAAGAATGTGGCATACTGAGAAACAAACACTTTTTGTTCCTCTTTATGGTAGAATAGATATCCATAAGAATTCTTTGGATATCCCACAAAGTTACACATGACTGACCGTATCTCGAGTTTGTCCGGATTCTGCTTTTTAACATAGGCCGGGCAACCCCAAATCTTAATTCTCTTAAGAGATGGTCTCTTCCCATGCCATATCTCATATGGCGTGGTAGACACGGTTTTGGTTGGAACCCTGTTTAGTAGAAACGCTGCAGTCTCCAATGCATGCCCCCAAAACGAGGCTGGTAACTCAGCGTCACTCATGATGGACCGGACCATATCTAATAGGGTCCTATTCCGTCGTTCTGACACACCGTTGTGCTGTGGTGTGTAAGGAGGAGTGAGCTGAGAGAGAATCCCATTCTCTTTTAGGAAGTTTGCAAATTCTGTACTGAGATACTCACCACCTCGATCTGATCGAAGCATCTTGATACTCAAGCCGGTTTGTTTTTCTACTTCTTGTTTATATTCAATGAATTTCTCGAAAGCTTCGGACTTGTGCTTTAATAAAAATACCTGACCGAATCTTGAGAAATCGTCAGTGAACGTAATGAAGTAAGAAAAATCACCTCTAGCCTGTGTAGACATTGGACCACATACATCACTATGTATGAGTCCTAGGAGCTCGGAAGCTCTTTCTCCGTGTCCGGTAAGCGGAGTTTTGGTCATTTTACCCTTGATACAAGACTGGCAAGTCGCATAAGATTTATATTCAAAAGGGTTTAAATATCCATCTTTGTGTAACTTGTTTAGTCTTGTTTCGTTAATATGACCAAGTCTACAGTGCCAAAGAAAAGTTTCATTTAATTCTGAAAGTTTTCTTTTATTAGTGTGTTGTATACTGAAAACTGTGTGTTGATTTAGGACGTATATCCCGTTATTAAGTGTACCATACCCAACCAACATTTGATTTAGGTGAATGTTCATAACATTGTTCTGCAATATAAAGTTATATCCTTCATTGTCTAACAAAGAAACTGATATTATATTACATAGCATACTTGGTACAAAATAACATGGGTTCAAAACCAAAATACATCCAGATGGCAACCCTGAGTGATATTCTCCCACTGCGACTGTATGTACATTGGAACCATTTCCAACGCGGAGAATATGGTCACCTGTCTTCAAAACTTTGCTATTTCTCAGTCCCTGCATAGAATTGCAAATGTGAGAACCTGAACCGGTATCTAATACCCAGGAAGCAGAGTTTATTGAAAAACAGTTTTCTGTCACAAACACACCTGAAGCGGAAGCATCCCCATGCGTCTTCTTAAGGTTCAAGTACTCTGTACAGTTGCGCTTCCAATGTCCTGTCTTATGGTAATGAAAACATTCGCCTTTCCCCGGGTCTCCAGCTTTGGACTTTTCCTTTCCCTTCACCTTTTTAACTCCACCCTTAGGATTGGTGGGCTTCTTCTTTTTCTTTCCTTTGGACTTAGCCTTAGGGCGAGAAGAAGAAGATTGCCCAATAGTCATAACGGGAGTTTTCATTGATTTCATAGTGCTCTCTGCACTCCTTAAC
Source organism: Agapanthus africanus (assembly GCA_030015575.1). Classification (NCBI taxonomy): domain Eukaryota; kingdom Viridiplantae; phylum Streptophyta; class Magnoliopsida; order Asparagales; family Amaryllidaceae; genus Agapanthus; species Agapanthus africanus. The sequence continues at coordinate 181,047,200 of JASDDO010000024.1, forward strand.
ATATTAAGGAGTTCAGGTAGCTCCTTCTCCATGCCGTGCATGTTGAAGTTAACTATGAACTGAGCAAAGGTGGAGGGGAGGGACTGCAGAATAATATCTGTATATTGTTCATTGTCCATTGTCCATCCTAGGTCCTCAGGTTCTTCTATAAGAGCTATCATCTTCAGAACATGGTCTCCTACTGGTGTGCCACGGGCCATTCGCATCTGAAATAATTTCTTTGATACTTCGTATCGTAATACGCGGGATTGCTCTCCATACAACTCCTTTGTATGGAGAAATATGGTTTGAATGTCCATATTCTCGTGCTGCTTTTGATGTGTATTGTCCATCGATGCAAGCGCGAGGCATTTGGCCGTGGCACAGTCAGCGTCCCATGTCTTGCGGACTTCAATGTCCGCAACTGAGGATTTTGGACCTGGGGTGGGCGGGGCTGAAGCCGTGAGGACATATGATACTTTATCATAAGGCAAGGCTATTTTCAGATTCCTCAGCCAGTCTTTATAATTGGTCCCATGGAGTTTGTTTTTATCTAGTGGAAGCTTGAGTCCAGTCATTGGTATCTGCCATTAAGAGAGAGAAAAGAATACACTCAGCGAAAGCTCTTGCATAGATCAGATTGGTTATTATCTTGTCTAATCGATGTCTCCCACTGCTTTAATCAAGTTTTTCTTTCAAACCTTAAAAAGAAAACTAGCCAGGATTAATTACAGTCTACAACTTCGCTAACCGTTCAGCCAGGCCAGTGTCGGTACTTGAGGGAGGTTCCCCGTGCTTTCGCACGGACCTAATTAAAGTAAACCTCGCTTTCCCAGAGGCGGTGCCCCGTTAACACCTTTCTAGACACCTAATGAGTTAGCTAATTGTAAACTGCAAAACTCTCCTAGGAGCAACTATTGCCCACAGTGGGATCGGGATCCAACCATCATATGGAAGGTATGCAATCTCATTGCAAATCTCAACACTTGAAATTCCCGATGTGATTTTTACCCCTAGTACTTATGACCTTAACTATGGTCAACAAATCATAAGTACCAGTCAAGTTCTACCCGTCATTTCTTGATCAATTAGACCCACCCATATAACCCTTAACTAAGGTCAACAAAGTCGCATGAATGTCCTAATTAATCTGCATCATATGCAGTGTAGGAAGACATCACTTAGCTACCGTACACTACGCCTTAACTAAAGTCAACAAACGTAGCACGAATACTAAGTACTCTACTTCCTAAAATGACGGAGGGTTGCGGATGATTTTTAAGAAAATCTTTAACGTTTTGAACTTGATATCGTTGTAGAATCAAATGGTTTTCAAAAGAAGTGGCTTAAGCTCCGCAGTTTTGAAATGTAGCTTTTTCACAAATAGCCGAGTGGTTTTCAAATCTGATTTTACAACATCTTTTTAGGTTTATTTTCTTTACATTAATCATATTAATGTAATCCCATCATTTAAGTCCTTAAGCCAATCACAGAAAAGAAACGAAAATAACACGTACGCTTATGCCATCCGCATTCGCCGCAATGTTCTGTTATGCACCGTTAGGTTACTTAACTAACGGCATACCGGGACGGGACTAGCGCGGGTGTAAAACATAAGCAACGTCTACTATATATCATATATATAATATGTCATTCGTCTCAGATATCACAGAACACAGGCAGCAGAAACATAGATATAATGTGGGATATACTAGGACGTCCGTATTTAGTATTTAGCCAGAATAGAAAATACGGATTCCACAGTCGCGATGAATAGCCAAGCCCACACCCCTAGACCCATACGAGAGCGGCAAGCAACCCTACCAATCCTGGAGTTTAGGAGACCCGGTCTCGACTCCTCGAGATGGCCTCCCACTGAACCCCAGAACCCGGTCACTTGTGCTCCCCTCCTTAGGTCTATCCTAATGCAGAAAAGTAAATAATATACAACACTGGTGACACAACCTCAACCCGGAAGTGACCCAAATAAAAGAATATTACATTACATTTGAATTTACATGAATGAAAATATAAAACTCTCATCTCACATAAAACCCCCCGGCTATTCGATCGCGACAATCCTACAGATTTATGTCAGCAGTTGCTGCACTCTTTCGCCATACTTTCTCTGCTCTGACTTGCATGTTTGATAGTCGCCATTTACTTGGCTAACAATCAGCTGGGAGTCTCCATATATGAGGAGGTCTTTAATTCCCATGTCGACAGCGATCTCGAGACCTGCTATTAAAGCTTCATATTCAGCTTTGTTATTAGTCCTTGGCTCCATTAAGGAGAGGGCGTAACGCAATATCCCTCCTTGCGGACTCACGAAGATAAGTCCCATCCCGACTTTGATTATGGGGGTATTTTGTTTTCGCCTTTTCATAGAAGATGCTCCATCGAAGTAGAGTTCCCATTGGGAATCATTTTCTTCCTTCTCTCCTTCGATTGTGCCGAACGCATGTTCATCCGGCAACTCACAATTTAAAGGGGAGTCGGCTGGTATCGGATGCTCCACGAGAAAGTCGGCAATGGCCTAACCTTTCACTGCTTTAAGGGGTCGATACGTTATCAAGAATTCCATCAGGAGGAGGGCCCATTTGGCAAGCCTTCCCGTTAGTATGGCCCTTAACATCAGATATTTGAGAGGATCCACCTTTGATATGAGATAGACATCATGTGCCAATGCGTAATGTCTGAGCTTCGTTATCGCGAAGATCGGTGCCAGGCAATGCTTTTCGATGGGGGAGTAGTTGTTTTCTGCCCCTAGGAGAACTCGACTCAAATAGTATAGAACTCTCTCCTTTCCCTGATCATTCTCTTGTGCCCATAGCGCGCCTAGAGAACCTTCAAGGGTTATCGTATATAGAATAAGGGGTTTTCCCTTAACCGGAGCGGTCAATAACGGCGGATTTTGCAAGTATTGCTTGATTTCGTCTAGTGCATTTTGGCACTTTTGATTCCAGACGAACAGGGTCCCCTTCTTCATTAGATGACTGTAGGGACGGAATTTTCCGAAGAGGTTAGCTATGAACCGTCGGATGTATGCGAGCTTTCCTTGAAGAGATCGCAATTGTTTGAGAGTTCTTGGCGTGGGTATTTCCATAATCGCCTTGATCTTTAAAGAATCAATTTTGATACCCAAGTAACGTATGATGAATCCTAGGAATTTGGCTGAGGAGACTCCAAACGCGCATTTTAGAGGATTCATCTTCAGATTATACTTCCGAAGACATCGGAACACGGTCTTTAGATGTTCCCAATGTTTCTCGTGAGATTTGCTCTTCACCACAAGACCATCGATGTAGTATTCGACAATCTCATATATGAGATCATCGAAGATCTTTGTCAAGGCCCTCTGGTAGGTAGCGCCGGCGTTCTTCAAACCGAAGGGCATCACTTTATAACAGAATATGCCCAGGGGAGTCCAGAAGGCGGTATGTTTTTGGTCTTCAGGATGCATTTTTATTTGATAGTATCCTGAAGATCCATCCATAAAGGAGAAGACCTCATGGGTAGACGTGTTATCGATCATCAGCTCAGTAACAGGTATTGGAAAGTCATACTTCGGGCAAGCTTTGTTGAGGTCCCGAAAATCCACGCAGATGCGCACCGTCCCATTCTTCTTCATCACTGGAACGATGTTAGCGATCCAGTCAGGATATTGAACTTCTTGGATGTAGCCGGAGTTGATTAGTTTCTTGACTTTAGCGTTGATACTCATCTCAATTTTGAGCCACATTCTTCTTGGCGCCTGTTTGACTGGCTTTATGTCCGGCGATATGGCCAGTTTGTGTACCGCCACTTTTGGATCTAGACCTGGCATCTCTGAATAGTTCCATACGAAGCAGTCTTTATATTGCATGAGCACGTATTTTAACGTAGCTACCTATTTTTCAGATAGCAGTTCACTGACGAACGTTGGTCTCGGATCATTCTCCGTCCCTAAGTCAATTTTTCTTAGGTTATCCTCCGTGGTGTGTATCCCATCTTCCAACTCCTTTGGTGCTGGTAGAAACTCGGAGATCAGCTCATCTTCATTTGCGAAGCACATGTAGAGGTCATCCATAGTCTTGTGCCCTCCCTCTTTTGAGAGTGTTATCATATGGCAAATACGAGTTCACTTCCATTCTTGATGTTGAGCTAGTCCTATCCTCACGGTATAAGTCCTCTTTGGCTCATACTTTTGCGGCGGGGTTACTTTCCAGCTATCGGATAAAGCGAACCTGCCTTGTTGATATTGGTCTTCTACCCAGTCTTTAAAGGTGAAGCAATCTTCAAGGGGATGACCTATTATTCGGTGATAAGAACAATAATCCGGATAATGGGCCTCGCTTATTTGTTCGGGGTGCTGAGATTCCAGAAGTGTCATCATTTGGTGCTTCATGATAAGGTTGAATATTTTCTTCGTCTTATCTTGGGGGAAAGAGTATTCCCGACCCATCATCTTTATAAAGGACGGGTCCCAATCGAGTTTTTCTTGAGTGCATGGCGTCTTAGATCTGCTTCGTTGTTTTCGAACGTTATTTGCATTCTTTGCTATGTTTCTGCCTTTATTTTGGGCTTTTCCTCTATCATAAGAACGTACAGCGGGCTGGGGACGAAGAGCATTATAGTCTTCCTTCTCCGCAGATTGCTGATTGAGGCGCTGAGCCCTCGCTTTTTCATAAATGGCCATTTCGCGGTTGCGATTGTCTCGGCTCTTTTGACAAGCTTCTTTTATTACCTTGTCTATTTGTTCTTCGAGCGACGGACTACATGTTCTTAGAGCGGGATTTCGCTCTGTTTCAACGTTACGGCCATTTGGAAGAGTGTTTTTCTCTTCGCTGGAGCTGTTTATGACGCGGCAGCTGTGGACTGTTCCCGTTTCATGGACCGAATGTATCTGAGCCCGGTTGTCTCCATCTTCCCATTGGGAATTTTTCGCTGAGTTCCGGGAATATCCCAAATCTTTTTGTAGAATTAGGCTTGTCAAACAGTTTGTTCGAGGGGTGCACCTTGGCCTCTCAACAGTCTTTTCAATCCCTCCGCATAGTATCTTGGCAGATGGATTGGTTGAAACCTGTCGAGAGCAAAATCGGCACCATGCCAGACTTCTTTTTCTACTTTGGTCTCCGTAGATTGGTAGAAGAGGATTGCCTTTTCACCTCTTCATCTGGGAGGGACGTAGAAAGTCCGTAATTCTTGTACGCTGTATGTATCGAGCGCATCAAGTTCCTTGTAATGCCGAGGCGGGGCCATTGTGATTTACAGACTCTGATCTGCTTCGTCGAAGGTTTGCACTGACGGGCGGATGGAGAACACTGCATTGGCCTCGTCTTCAGAGTCGCTGCCAAAGACCAGAATAGGGGTAGACGGTCCGGGCCTGTTGTTTTGTTTCTGGGGTTGCCCCGAGTAAACTATTTCTTCATCTTTCTCGGAATCGCTCCCAAAGATCGGGATAGTGGCGACGGACTTCTGTTTATCCTCTGTTTTATGACACCTTTCTGTATCTTCGAAGTTTGGTAGGAAATACTTTACGTCTTCATATTTCCGGACCTCGTTTACGGAGAACGGATTTAGCTCCCCTGTGACGGTGCATTCCAAGCCGTCCTTGAAATACTACATATACTGATGTTGTGTAGAAAGGATGACGTTGTACTCATGCAACCAGGGCCTACTGAGCAAAGCGTTAAAGCAAGTCTTGGCATCAATGACGTGATGTCAGTGACAAGCAAGCCGAAGCGCAGCGTCAGTATTACGGACCCAAGCGTCCGTGACGACTGTGAGTCGAATCCGGAGATGGTAATTTTGTCTCGGGCCAGGTGCTGAACATTCATGCAAATCTCCTTCAGCACTCTCACGTTGAGAAGGTTGACGGAGGATCCGTTGTCGACAAGGATTTTCCCTATCTTGATGTCATGGCAGTACCCGGTGACGTGTAACAAGCGATTATGTTCGCACGTACCGAAGAGAAGATCTTCATCACTGAATGTAATGTTAGCCGTGTGGACCTATGCTAGCTCATCCTTCATCTTCTCTTCTGCTAGGAAAGCTTGGAACTGATCAGGCTCTTATAATGCCTTGATCAGAGAATCTTGTGCCTCTTTGGACAGGAGGAGAGCATCCAATATGCTCATTTGTGAGGGTATTTTTCTCAGATGTGCAAGGACATTGTAATCCACATTATTTTTCTTAGGCGGGTCTGTTCACCGCTGAAAACAGTGACGAACTGCGTAGATCTTCTTGCATGAATTTAGGGCAGATGCTATTTGGATTTATCCGTCCACCTCTCTGAAGATGCCAAGTTGATTTATGGCACCGTATATCGGAGGTTTGGACAGATGCGGCCGTTGTAGCCGACTTCATCAGATTCCCCCTTATTTGCGAGGGGTTTTTGATTGTGGGGACGCTCTTCCCTGCAGGCGCAAGCCCCTACAGTTAATTACGTTATCGCATAGCGATAACCACTTTCTCCTGCTCCAGAAGTTCACTTCATGTCGTATGTGTTTGTTTTATTTTTGGTTGCTCGTGGATTGTATACAGAGACTAATTTATGTTGTCGCCCGTAGGGCGTGGATTAGTACAAATCCGTATATCTTAGATTTGAGTTTGGGTTGATTTAAGGATCGTTGATCCGCTTTGAGATCAAATCGACTTAAAGGTATGTAAGCATTTGGGGGCTCAGTTGGTTTTTTGTTAAGGATACGTTAGTCCAATTTGAGACTAAGATCTACATAACAGGGTGTTAGGATCATTTTTGTTTCAGACCCAACAAGAGAGCATTTAGGCTATGTTGTTTTAGTTTAAGGACGTTTCGGTCCCTTATCGCCATTTTGGAGGCGAAGTTGTAGTTTGAGAACATTTCGGTCTGTTGATCACCATTTTCGAGGTGGGATTTAAGTTTAAGGACGTTACGGTCCGTTTTCGCCATTTTGGAGGCAACGTTTACTTTGAGGACGTTTCGGTCTGTAGATCACCTATTTTGAGGTGAGGTTTTAGTTTAAGGACATTACGGTCTATTGTCGCCATTTTGAAGGCAACGTTTAGTTTGAGAATGTTTCGGTCTGTAGATCACCTTGCGTGCAAGTGTATTTGTTACGTGTCAGGATGAGCAGCGGTGATATGGGATACATCCAGTTTGGGATGTGGTTTGATCTGGGATATGCATGTCGGTTTGGGATGTGCACCAAAAAGCAGTTGGCTGTCGGGACCCGCCACCTCTCTGAAGACATTGAGGAATTACAACGACATGTATCAGAGGTGTAGAAAGAGGTACTCTTGAACCAATTCCCGTATTTGAAGGAAAAAGGATTAATGGTAAACCCAGAAATCATTAGTCATATTTTGATACTAAGATTTCATCGAGGGAATATGGGAAGAATATCGTTTTAGGATATCAACAGTTGGGAGATCAATAGTCGTATTTGGAACTGAGATCGGTTTGGGAAGTAGTGGACCCATGGGCTCGGTTGATCTGATTAGGGACCTAGCCAACTTGGGCTTGGTCCATTCAGTCTTCTTTTTATTTGAAAAGAAGTGTTAAGCACTTGTTTGGACTCAGTCCCCCTTTTTTGTGCAAAAAATGTTAAGCACTTATGTAAGTTTTGACGCTCACACTTTACTCTCTTTTTGTCTCTTTATAGAGTGTTGAGCACTCTTTATGGCGCCCACGTGCGAAGCACGTGAGGCGCTGCCTAGTGAGTGTCAAGCACTTTTGTGTTCTATGGCGCCCACGTGAGAGGCACGTATGGCGCTGGGCGCTAGGCGCCACACACTGAGTGCTAAGCACTCCTTTATTTTGTAGCGCCCACGTGAGAGGCACGTGAGGCGCTGGGCGCTGAGCGCCAGCCGCTGAGTGCTAAGCACTCCTTATTGAGTGGCGATCACGTGAGGCGCCGGACGGTGATTTTTCCTTGTTTATTTTGTTCTGAGGAGTTCGATTTCCTTGTTCTTTTCTGAATCTTTGATCTCCAAGAACAAGTTCGTCCCGATAAGAATTAAATTATCAAATTGTGGGAGACTTTTCTTGTGGATCTCAGATCCAGAGAAAGAACTAAGTTCTTCTCTTAAAAGGGTTAAACCCTTCAATAGGTAAACGAGATGCTTTGATCTCTCTTCTTTTTTCTTTACCTGGAGCTTTTTTTAGAAGGGAGATTTTCTTCTTTCTTCCTTTCTGAAGCTTTCTGGTTTTTGTTTTCGAAGCGTATGGGGGGTTCCTCTCTGTTAGACTTGAAGTCTTGGGTCCTTTATATAGTAGAGGCAAGTCTGTTAATTAGTTGAAGAAATCTCTCATTAAGAGATCCTAATTGATTTTGGGGATTTTACCCACCGTTGGATCTTTGATCCAAGAACTTCTGTCTTACAGAAAGTATTTTCTTGTTTTTAACAAGATTAGGGAAATATTTTCCCATACAGAATTTATTCTGTAGATTGGTGATTCTTTGATCACCATTGGATTTTTAATCCAACGGTACTCTGTTTTACAGAGGGCAATCTTTCTCGTTTAGGAAGATTTGAGAAATATTTCCTCTCAACAGAATTTAATTCTGCATCCTGATGATTTATCATCTCCGTTGGATCTTTGATCCAACGGCTCTGTTTAATAGAGAGTAGAATTTAATTCTACAAGGCGTCGGCGCTCATGTGCTGTGCACGTGGGCGCTGCTTAAGGTTTTAATTCTTTCATGTGCTTTGCACATTGGCACCCACGTAAGGAGCACGTGCGGAGCCAGTAAGATATTTTAACTCTGGCGCTGGCGCACTCGTGGAAGGCACGTGAGGCGTTGCCTTTTGAGTTTTGTGTGCTTTGCACACGGGCACTGCTCATATAAGAGATTTTAACTCTGGTGCTGGCGCCCTCGTGGAGGCACGCGGGGCGTTGCCTCTTGAGTTTTTAACAGAGCTTTGTTGTTTTTATTGGGGGAAACAAATGCCCCCCACCATTGCGCTCACGTGGCTCACTCATGAGTGCAGCGGTGGCACCTTTTCCACCGTTGGATCTTCTTAGAAGTTGAACCGTCTTTATGTGCCTATAAGTAGAGCCTTTAGCCCTTGAGATGACTAATGTTCATCTTCCCTTCTTCCTCTTTCTGAGAATTTAATTCTCTTTCCAGAGTTTAGATCTCTGCCCAAGGAAACTCTTTTAGAGTTAGAACTCTGTCAAAAAATTTTGTAAGGATTATGACCCAACTCCTGAAGGTAACTCCTCATGTTCTGGGGTTTTAACCCATTAACAGAGCTTTGCTCTTCTTTTGTAGTGATTAGATCGTAGATCTTAAAAATATCTTAGGGTTTCTTCACCCGTTAATCAGAGTTTTGCTCTTCCTTTAGAAAGATCTCTTAGAGTTCTAAGATTTTTCTTGTAGATCTTGAAGATCATAGGATTTAGCTTTGCTTTTGAAAGTTTTGGGATGTTATCCCATTGTTCTACAGTGCATGGCTCTAAAAAAAATTGGGGAATTTTATTCCTTTCTTAATTTTCTTGACATATTTGAAATCTGTTTGCAGAGCACACTCTCGAGCGAGTTTACCAATGATGTTTTCTCATTAAATAAGAATACTTTTGGATTCTATTCTTAAACGAGTGACTGCCACATCATTGATGGGGCGTTACCTTAATTCTGTGGAACCCCCTGTCCCTTTCTTTTGCACTGCAATACAGTACAATTTTTAAATACCAAAGAGTGCTAGAGTCCTGAACATAGCGTTGATAGCCAACCCTTCTCCTTTTGTGAAGGTATTATGGCTTTCGATTCCTCTATCTATTTCATACGTTCAGAGTGCGCTTTTGCCGACGTGCCCGTGGATCGGGAAGTCTTTGCGCTTATTAAGGACCATGACCCAGAGCAAAAATCTCTTCACCTGTGGGGGTCTTGGTATAGTTAGATTATCCGGGATCGGCGCAGTTTTTCTTGTGCAGTGCCTTCGGAGACGATCCCAGCTATTCATTATGCCGATCCGCCTCAAGTGACTTACGCCATAGAAGAGGTTAACTGGACCTCGGAAGGTCGTCTTCAACCTTCCATGGCGTCAATACCCGTACACCCACCGATGGCCTTGGACATTTTGGGGAAACGCATATGTTAAGGCGAGTCGCGCCCTTGGGGGCAAGTTTAAATGATAGGATTGACACTCCGTCATTCGGCCGGCTATCTACAGTGGGGCCGGTATATCCTGTCAGCCAAGAAGTCGCTGCTGTTGAAGACCGGGTTGTACCCCGCAATCTACGCGTCTCTCTCTTTTTACCACGCTACCCATTTGTGGTGGGTCAAACCTTTTCTGGAACAATGGAACATCCTGACCCACACTTTTCTCTTATCAGATCCAGAAGTTTCGATTTCATTAGAAGAGTTCATGGAGATCTCTGGCTTACTCGTCAGAGGGGAGCACTATGAAGAGATACTTCCCCCAGATGAGTACATTTTTGCCACTAAGTCAGTGGTAACGGGCCTTACCCCGGAGAACACTGTTCAACACCAGTTCCCCAGCTTGATCAAGGTGTTGAATATGTACGAGAATTTATTCCTGGAGTCTGGCGGCAATGGGGTTAGCTTCGGAGATTTTATCACCCGCTTTCTTCGTCCGGAATTTCTTTCTAAGCAGGACTCGAAATTCGCTAAACTCGACGACCCGTTCGGGTTTGGTTTAGATAACTTGCCAGCAGCGGAAGCAGATCTAAAGAATTTCTTTATCCCAGACACCCCAGTTGTCCCTTTTGCGGAGATCGCCGCCCCAGGAGTTGATGAAGAGTCGTTCTTTTTGGGGTTCATTAGCCTGTGGCTGAGTTGGTTCGCACTTCCCACGCACCCCCGCTATATGAGGCCGTCTGTCTTTTATCCGGCCCATCGCATTATTGCGAGGACGCGCGTGGCCATTGGGATCGTGGGGTTAGCTCATCTATACCACGGCCTGAGTTTAGCAGCTAACACTACTCAGCCGGGGGTAAAGCCCGTGTATCTTCCATTACATTACTTCACATCGTGGATTGAGATGCATGTGCTGGGTTCCTTTGGCGTTCATAGACGACCCCAGTTGTACGAAAGATACAACTTCACCCACGTCATGTACCTAGTTGACGCTTCCGCTCCAGATCCATCACAGCGAGAGGCTCGGAGATAGCTCCTTCGACCACGCATGGTTGGGGACAATATGACCTTTGTCGATAAGGTCTTGACTATCGGCAAAGAACCCACCAAAGTGGTCCAACCGTTGTGCGATAGTTTTAAGGATAGGGCTTCTGCATTGAGGGCCCAGGAAGTTATGCACCTGTACTCCATCAGGCCGGGCTTCCTAGTGTTTAGACAGAACGCCTCGGTGTTGTTCATGAGGTACAACCCGCACCGCTTCGCTCAACAGCTGGGCTATAATCAAGGTGTTCCGCTTGAGGCATTCTTAGTCGAGCCGACTGCTATGGAGGAGGGTATTCACAGCGTGCTGCACCATTTTATGCGATTAAATACGGGGTCCCATTTCCTCGTTAGCGAGCCGAGCTATGTGCCAAAAGCTTCGAACGCTTATATGGCGTGGTACCAGCATGCGACGGGTGCTGTTATCAGGGAGGAAAGGCGGTTGTTACTCGATCACAAGGATGCCGTCCCAGCCGGTAATCCAGCGGTCCCTTTGAAGCGACGGACAACCGTTCGTCCTTCTTTAAGAGAAATCACTACGGCTGTGGTCCCACGAGCTTTCTCTGAGAAGCTTCAACCGGATGTTCCCGCAACTGCAGTAGCCGTGACGTCTCTGAACTCGGGCATCGGTTCAGAGGTCGGAACCCGTCGTCCGAAGAGGCCTTTCAAGCGAAAGCTCTTATCGTCGGCCGTTGGTGTCCGTTCGCAGAAGAAGAAGAAGTCTCTATTCTCTGCCGATGTCGTATTAGGCCAGGAGCCCCATTCTCCATACAATGAGGGCTTGTGCGAATATGGCACCAATGAGGGTTTATTTGACACGCCTGCAACCGATACTGATCTACAAGCTGCCCTCACCGCTTCCGAGTGACTGGCTCACGAGGAAGCGGCGTTGATCTCTATTGCGGAGTCAGGTATACTTCATTTACATTCTTCTGCACCTATCCCTTCTGCCCTTATTATGCTTTTATTAACGCTCTCTTCTTCAACAGGTATTTCTGCCGAAGAGGCTCTCACGGCTTCCCTCGGGACGTTCAAGGAGGAAGAGAGACTCCGCACTTCTTTAGACCTTGGTATAATTCGTTTAATTACACTTTTACTCTTTTTATTCATGAACTGACCCTTTTCTTCACCTTATTGCAGGGACTACCAAAACCCAAGTTCTTTGAAGTGCAGTGTCAATCCCAAGCGGTGATGCAGCAAAGCTTCCAGAGCCACCAATCACGGCCACGGCCATCCTAAAGTCACCACAGGAGGCTTTGCTGAAGCAGCCGATGATGGACGCCAAAGCGGCTCTGGAGGCAGAGCTCGGTTCGGACGACGACTTCCCCCTGTTGGAAGTTTTAAGGAAGTCGGTTCTCACGGCTCGAGCTGAGAGGAAGCGCAGAAAGTATGCGGCGAGGGAACGCGATGCTGTCTTGGCCGCGGGTGCAGGCTCTAGCAATGTTCCGCCTGCTGACATTCCTTCGGTGGATGTTTCTTCCGCCCTGTCTACTGCCCATAGACAGGTTGCGCGTATAGCTCGTGGAGAGAGTGAACGACTATTTCAAGGTAGAACAACGCACGGTCCATAATAACAGCTCCTCCCCTTCTGTCTATTTATTTAACATACGCATTTTCTTTTAAGCAGGGCCGAGTCCTGACGGTGGCATGGAAGGTGAAACGCCGATGATTACAGAGCCCGAAGTGGCCACTCTTTCTCGGGAATCTGGGACTGTCCAGACTTCTGCTCTTTCTCCTTGTGGCTCCTTGGTATCGGCGGGTGTCGCAAGCATTACGACGGCCCTTTTCGAGTCAGGGGATGATGCTATGGGTGCGGAATCTACTCCCCCGAGAGAGAATGAGGAAGCCGTTATACTTGGTGACGCTTTCGGCCCGGTTTCGGTCTCTGACCTATCAGGTACTCCTTGGGTTGTTATATTTGAGTTTTTAATCCTGTTAAGCCCCTCTAATGATATTTCATTTGTCTTGAGCATAGGCGTGGTAAACTCTGAAGCTGTGCCGGCTGAAGAAGTATCACCGGCCGCCACTTTGACGGTCGCGGTTCTTTCGCTTTCTTCTATTCCTCCTCATATTTTGGAAGGTATGGGTTTTTCACTTAGTTTCTTTACAGTGGATACAATCCTCTTTGTATTGACTGTATATTGTCGTGCCTCTGTAGGAGTACTTTTCGACCATTTATACCAGGTGCTAAACCCGCATTTTTCCTTTCAATCGGAAGTCGTTCCACCTTCCGGTATTGGTCAGTATACTCTTCACCTAGTGTTTCTCTTTTTTATAAGTAGACTTCTTATTGCTAAACTTTCTTTATATTGACCACAGTATCACGGTTAAGAGGAGGAAGCAAAAGAATAGCCATGCCTCCGGTGCTCCCTGTTTTGCCACCTTCAACAGCCGATACAGTTGAAACCTGACCGTGATTTATTTTGCAGCGATTACACCGACTATAGCTCCTTTTGAGTCCCGCATTCCTATGCCCACGGAGCCCTTCGCTAAACATCCATCTTCCAGGGGCGCAGTGAATAGCCGGCGAATGTCAAGCGAGTTTATTGAAGATCTCGACGCCGAGGCCCTCACCTCTGCTATGGATTTTGCCGACAAAGTCAATCCAATTCTGGCGACGCTCGTGAACTTCCATAATGAATATCTCTTTGGTTCTTGGTTTGATTATTGTAGGAAGATCGAGGCTTGCCTGCATGAGATTGAGCTTAAGCGTTTCACTCCCGAGGTATTGACTTTGAACTCTCAGCGGGCTGCATGGGTCAAGCAGATTGTCTCTTTCATTCGCTATTTTGAACAAGAGGCGGCCCTGAGGCGAAAGGAGCATGAGGCGGCTTCCGGCGAATCCGTACAATTGCGTGCCCAGGTTAAAACGAATGTTGCGCAGCTGAAAGCTATTTTTAAAAACCTCCAACGATGTATTTCTGACAGGCTGGCGCTAAGGCAGAAGCTTGACTTTACCGAGCGGGTCACACAGGATTGCGAGACTGCCAAGCAAGAAATCGATGAGAAGCTTTCATCCTGCTTGCAACAACGGGCTCAAATCGAAGCGGAGTTGGCCGCCGTAGTTGAACGCGAGAAGGAGTTGAGGGGAGCACGCGAGTGGTTCATCAGTTTGTTGAAAACGCATCCTCCTTAATAAGTGTCATTGTACCCCCTTTCTTGTACTGATTGTAAACTTCTGATTCATGAATAACATGTACTCATTTTGATTTCTGAATGAAATGTATCTTGTATTCACTTAAATTCATGAATAAAAGACATATTTTATTTCATACTGGTTTTTCTCTTTCCTTCGATGTCTTGATTTGGTGTGAAGTAGTTTATATACTCATTTCGGAGTTTATAGTTTATTCACTCATCCCGGAGTCCCTAGTTTATGGACTCATTTCAGAGTTTGTAGTTTATTCACTCATCCGGGAGTCTCTAGTTTATGAACTCATTTCGGAGCTTGTAGTTTATTCACTCATTCCGGAGTCTTTAGTTTATGAACTCATTTCGGAGCTTATTTAGTTTACCTCACTAGGGCTTGTAGGCAAACTTGCCCTAACGCATGGATAGCCCCTGCTCTTTATGACAGAGGTCCGTTAGGTTTTGTGGTACTAGGGTTTTTGTCCGCTGTACCGTCGCGTTGGCTGATGCATTCCCCGATATACAGTCTTTACACTGCTGTTCGAGTAGCCACGCGACTGTCGTGTCTCTGATCCCTTTGGGAGCTGGACAAGACGTCTTCAAGTAATCTCCTTAAGTCATATTATCGTCGAGAGAGCAAGCGTTAGGAATTTTTCCATGTCTCTTTTTACTTGAGGTCAGGCTCAGTTTTGGGAGCCCCGATGAGTCATAACCACTCCGCACTGGAATGGGATAATCTCTTATAGTCATTCAGGTTTTATTTGAGTTGCAGTCAAGACCCTGAAGCTAGGAATTTGGCCTTCGCTTCCTTTGTCGACACTGTGTCTGCTGTAATGAGGCGAATGTCAAGGTGATCACTAGGTTGTTTGTGAACCGTCGAGGCTTAGAACTGGGGACTTTTCCATGGCTCCGCTTTGTTTCGACCCTGGGGTCGTTTGTTGACGTCACGTCTGCATCCTGCTGGAGTGAGAAGAAACGCTGTTGTTGACACTGCGTCTGCTATAACGAGATGAGTGTCGAGGTGGTCTCTAGGTTGTTTGTGAACCGTCAAGATTTGGAACTAGGGACTTTTCCATGGCTCCGCTCTGTTTTGACCTTAGAGTCGTTTGTTGACGTCACGTCTGCATCCTGCTGGAGCAAGAAGAAGCGTCGTTGTTGACCTTGCGTCTGCTGTAACGAGACGAGTGTCGAGATGGTCTCTAGGTTGTTTGTAAACCGTCGAGACTTGGAACTAGGGAATTTCCCATGGCTCCGCTTTGTTTTGACCCTAGGGTCATTTGTTGACGTTGCGTCTGCATCCTGCTGAAGTGAGAAGAAACGTCGTTGTTGACATTGCGTCTGATGTAATG
Source organism: Agapanthus africanus (assembly GCA_030015575.1). Lineage (NCBI taxonomy): Eukaryota > Viridiplantae > Streptophyta > Magnoliopsida > Asparagales > Amaryllidaceae > Agapanthus > Agapanthus africanus. The sequence continues at coordinate 181,062,765 of JASDDO010000024.1, forward strand.
AGACGAGTGTCGAGATGGTCTATAGGTTGTTTTTGAACCGTCGAAGATTGGAACTAGGGACTTTGTCATGGCTCCGCTTTGTTTTGACCCTAGGGTCATTTGTTGACTGTTGCGTCTGCATTCTGCTGGAGTGAGAAGAAACGCCGTTGTTGATACTGTGTCTTCTGTAACGAGATGAGTGTCGAGGTGGTCTCTAGGTTACTTGTGAACCGTCGAGGCTTGGAACTAGGGACTTTGCCATGGCTCCGCTTTGTTTCGACCTCTGGGGTCGTTTGTTGACGTCGTGTTTGCATCCTGCTGGAATGAGAAGAAGCGTCGTTATTGACACTATGTCTGCTGTAATGATATGAGTGTCTAGGTGGTATCTAGGTTGTTTATGAACCGTCGAAGCTTGGAACTAGGGACTTTGCCATTGCTCCGCTTTGTTTTGATCCTGGGGTCATTTGTTGATGTCGCGTCTGCATCCTGCTGGAGTGAGAAGAAGCTCCGTTGTTGAGACTATGTCTGCTGTAACGAGACGATAGTCTAAGTGGTCTCTAGGTTGTTTGTGAACCGTCGAGGCTTGGAACTAGGGACTTTGCTATGGCTTCACTTTGTTTCGACCCTAGGGTCATTTGTTGACGCCGCGTCTGTATCTTGCTGGAATGAGAAGAAGCGCCGTTGTTGACACTATGTTTGCTGTAACGAGACGAGTGTATAGGTGTTATCTAGGTTGTTTGTAAACCGTCGAGGCTTGGAACTAGAGACTTTGCCACGGCTCCGCTTTGTTTCGACCCTAGGGTCGTTTATTGACGCCGCGTCTGCATCCTGCTAGAGTGAGAAGAAGTGTCGTTGTTGACACTGCTTCTGCTGTAACGAGACGAGTGTCGAGGTAGTCTATAGGTTGTTTGTGAACCGTCGATACTTGGAAATAGGGACTTTGCCATGGCTCCGCTCTGTTTTGACCTTGGAGTCGTTTGTTGACGTCGCGCCTGCATCCTGCTGGAATGAGAAGAAGCGCCGTTGTTGACACTATGTCTGCTGTAATGAGACGAGTGTCTAGGTGGTCTCTAGGTTGTTTGTAAACCATTAAGACTTGGAACTAGGGACTTTGCCATGGCTCCGCTTTGTTTTGACCCTAGGGTCGCTGGTTGACATCGCGTCTGCATCCTGCTGGAATGAGAAGAAACGCCATTGTTGACATTATGTCTGCTGTAACGAGACAGGTGTCGAGGTGGTCTCTAAATTTTTTATGAACCGTCGAGACTTGGAACTAGAGACTTTTCCATGGCTCCGTTTTGTTTTGACCCTGGGGTCGTTTGTTGACGTTGCGTCTGCATCCCGCTAGAGTGAGAAGAAGCGTCGTTGTTGACACTGCATCTGCTGTAACGAGACGAGTGTCGGGATAGTTTTTAGGTTGTTTTGTGAACCTCCAAGACTTGTCTCTCCCTTTGACGGAGCCTGGTGGGAAAATATGGTTCCCTTTTCGTTTATGCCCATGAATTGTGTACAGGGGTTGGTGTAGACTCACCTGCAGGACAAAAGTTTCATTTTTTTTATTTCTTTCCACGATTCTCCATCATTTCAGCTTTTTATATCACGAAAGTCGCGATTGCCCAATCATTTCGGATTTTTATCGCGGTGCCCAATCATTTCGGCTATTCATTTCTTTTTGCTCACTGCTTTTTATTACGAGTTGCCCAAACATTTCAGCTTTTTTTATATGCATATATTTTGTTCGATGATTTTTATTGCGAGTTGCCCCATTATTTCGGCTATTTTATATGCATTTTTTGCTCGCTGATTTTTTTTGTGAGTATGGAACTTGAGATTCGATACCAATCTTGGCATCAGCACCGTTGCGACTGGAATATTACCAGGAGCGAATCATCATTTTCCGTGAAAGGACTTGAAAATTGACACATGTCCAAGCATCAGCATAGCTGCGACTAGAATATTGCCAGCAGCGAATCATCATTTGTCGTGAAAGGACTTAAAAATTTGATACCAATTTAGGCATCAGCATCACTACCACTGGGATGTTGCTAGGAGCGAATCATCATTTGCCTTTGCCGATTTGAACAAAGGTGGCTTAAGAAACAGGGTTAGGATCTTGCCGACTAAGGTTTTTTGACTTTATGAGTCGTAAGGGTCGCATAAAGGGTTTTCTCCCTACGAGTTGAGAGGATCCCGTAGGTGTAGGTTCTCTCTAGAAGTTGTAAGGACTCCTAAGTGATATTTTCTCTTGCAAGTCGTAAGGATCTGACAAGAGTGTTTTCTCCTTATAAGTCGAGAGGACTTACAAGTGTCGTTAACCATATGGGATATTTCTCGCTATTGGTGGAACTTGGTGGGGGAAATCATTTATTTGTGCACGTAGATTATATACAAGGGCCAACATTGTACCGCCTGTAGGGCAACTTGGGGGATACGACAGCTTAAGAACATGTTTGGAACCCTGTAGCTTAAGGCTTTGAATCCTATGAGCCATGAGGGTCTTATAAGGGGAGTTCTCCTTACGAGTCGAGAGTATCTCGTAAGTGAAAATTTTACGAGATTGCGCCATTTCGAGTTTTGACAAGATCGCCGGTAGCCCTGCTATTTTTACTCACGGTGCTCTTTCAGGTTTTCATCCGTGCCTATTTCGCTTGTAGACGTACCGTATTTTTTTTACTAGGTTGCGCCTTTTCAGGTTTTCACAAGCTCGCCGGTAGCCCTGCTGTTTTTACTCACGGCGATCTGTGTCCATTTTGCTTGTAGACATTCCTTTTTTGGGGGGGTTGCAGTCTTTGCCGTTGGAGCTTTGATTACAACATAGATCCCAAGAGAAGATATCGCCGTATTTGGGGCGATACGCCATGTTTGAGGCGGGGTACTAGTTTAGGGATATTTCGGTCCATTGCCGGTTTAAGGACGTAGTGGTCCATCGCCACTTTAAGGACGGAGTGGTCCACTATCGCCATTTTTGAGGTGAAGTTTTAATTTAGGGACATTACAGTCCATTGTTAGTTTAGGAACATCTCGGTCCATTATCGTCGTGTTTGAGGCAACATTTTAGTTTAAGAACATTACGGTCCGTTGTCGCCATTTTGGAGGCAATGGTTAGTTTAAGGACATCTCGGTCCGTTGTCACCATGTTTGGGGCGGAAATTCTGTTGGATACTACTTTTAGAGTTTTGACTCAGGAAGATAGCAAGCGGACACGAGCGTCATCATCTATCATTAACCTGATGTCGTGACTTGTCAAGCGTAGTATTTCTTAAGGAATCGGCCATTTATTGGCCGAAAGGGTCTTTCGCTATGCATATCCATGAGCAAGTAGGCCCCACCTTGGTAGAGTTTGTTTATGATATACGGGCCCTCATGGTTTGGTTCGAATTTCCCCCGTTTTGCACGGTTGGGGATCATAGGTCTTTTGACAACTAGCACAAGTTTGCCTTGGCTGAATGTTCTTGGCCTGGTTAGTCTTTCGTATGAGCGCGTCATCCTTACTTTGTAAGCTTCCAGGTTTTGCTGCGATATGAGATGAGTTTCATCGAGGGCATCGAGCTCCTCAAGCCGAAGATGGGCATTTTCTTCATCCGTCAGCTCGTATCGAACTGTCACTCGTAGAGAGGGTAGCTCTATCTCCAAGGAAAGTACCGCTTCCGTGCCGAATACCAACGCGTATGATGTTGTATTCGTAGCAGTTTTGAACGTCGTTCGGTACGCCCAGAAAGCTTCGTGCAGTCTTTCGTGCCAGTCCTTTTTGTTTTTGGACATCGTTTTCTTTATGATCTTGGTCAAGATTTTGTTGAAAGCTTCAGCTAGACCATTAGCTCGGGGATTATAGACGAAGGAGTAACTGCAGTTTATTTTATACTGTTCTGCGAAGCGGCTGATCTTATGTCTTCTGTAGGCCGGCCCATTATCCGAGATGATCCGTCGCGGAGTGCCGAACCGGCAGATGACATGTGTCATGAAGAAATGGAGGATGTTCTCCGTCTTCACTTCCTTTAGCAGTACTGCCTCTGCCCACTTAGAGAAGTAATCGGTTTTTGCCAATATGAACCGATTTCCTTTGGATGACGCTGGTTCGATGGGCCCAATTATATCGGTTCCCCATATTTCGAACGGCCAACTAGCCAGTGTTGGGTGTAGCAGATTTGAATGTTGGTGGATGAAGTCCCCGTGAACCTGGCACGAGTGACACTGCTTCGCATATTTGAGGCAGTCCTGAATCATTATGGGCCAATAGTGACCCATTCGCTTGATCTTCAGCTTCATCTTTGGCCCGGCTTGATGAGAACCACAGAGTCCATCGTGGGTTTCTTGCACGACTCTCCTTGCTTCTTCTGGTCTCAGGCACTGTCGGGAATTTACTCGCGCACGCAAACGCATATGTTTTAGAAATGGATATGATTTTAAGGAAATGGATTGCGCAAGCGAGATCATTCTTGTTTTAAAATTTATATACCGCAAGTGCACGGCGCGTTGTAGCAAGCCGGCAAGTACGGGTCGATCCGCAGGGAATTGTGTATTAAGTCTTATCGTTTAAGGTTCAACAAATAATGAATAGTTTGGTTTGTCACAAAAAAAATGAAAGAATACGAAAACAAAGAAAAGCAAGCAAAGAAGCTAAGAAAGAAGTGGTTGTGTCTTTGGCTCGGAAGGTCGAATCGTGATGATTCTTTCGACGCTCCCTTGATCATGAGTTGTCCGTCCTTACGTCGATTCCGGCATGAAGCATGACTTGTCAAGGCGGTTGCGAAGCACAAATCATCAAATTCTGATATTCGCCGCAAAACACGAATCGAGTCCGTTTTGTTCACTTACCGTTTGTATGTCCAAACTTGAGGTATCAACACTAAACACAAGGGTTAGCAAGCATACGACAACATAAAAAACACAAAGTAGCGAGTGAGAGCAAATAGTTTTAGTGTTAACTTTGCTAAGGGTTTGTGATAGTATAGGGTATATGAAAACCGAGGGTTTGTCAAGCACTCGGTCATAAAATATCGTATCCAAACTTAGCAAACTTAACACTAAATTTATTTTAACTTAAATATTGTGAAATAGGGAAGGGAAGTGAATATGGTATATGAAGAGGTTACAATGTAACCATGGTTTCAAAATACCATATCACATCAATATATGAAACAGTCCTTAAGTTATAATCATGTTAAGCAAATTAAACATAAACAAGAGGAGGAGGAAGGCAAAACCTTTCATCTTACTTCCTTACCATTACCACCACCCAAGAGATTAGCTAAGCATGATAAAAAGAAAAGTAAATAAGAAAAGAAGCAAGTAAATAAAGAAACAACAATATTATTAACACTTGAGGTTAGGGTACAAGATATTGGTAACTTGTTCAATCTCCATAATGAAGCTCTCAAGAGAAAACTTCAAGAGGGAAAAAGAAGAAGAGACCAAGTAAAGCTCACACAACTCTCAAGCCTAAACCAAAAAAAAAAAAGAAAACAAGAAAATGGGCATATATTACATGGTATGTGAGAGACCCTCCCTTGCTCACTGATCTGGCTTTTATAGGCACCAAAAAAGATTAAACAAGTAATAAAAATGAGGTGATGTGACTTCAAAGGAAGGACAGAAGAAAGATGGGGACAAACGGGGCAGGGGGGCCGGCGATCTCGGAATTTATGGGGGTGTGGCCGGCCAAAATCTGAGCTTAGAGGCTCGTATTGATGTGGTGGTCTCTTGTCAACTCCAATATCATCCTGGTTCTGTTTGTTTTCTCTGTTTAAGCCTAGTTTGCATTCAGACATTTGGAGGGAAAATGATGCCATACATCACATCAAAACTTTTAGCATTTATTACCCATGTCCCCCCCCCCCACATGTGCCCACTAGTTGCACAATTCATCATTTGTGTGTGCCAAGGCAGCCCCACCATGGTCCAAGCCAAAGAGTTGTGTGTACACTTGTATTGTGTTGGACCAAAATTTTGTGCACACATTTATTTGCAAAAGAACACTTTGTATATCGATCGGTTTCCTGGTCTGCTTGCAGTGTCGGCTCCCAAACGTTATATCCGTGATTTTGAATGTGTTTCCAGTATTTTATCACGAACACCTGTAATCTGTAATTACTGAGCAGAAGCTGGTTAAAAGTACCGATAAATAACAAACTAGATCATGAATGAGGTTATTAAAATGCAGTTTTCTGTGATGAACAGGCACCTTAGCCACAAACTGTCGAACGATCTCTTATATAGACTATCATTGACAAAGGCAAAAGACAGAGCTCGTTTCATGAGCTGATGTCTCGAAGATGCATTTTCGGGTGTTCGATGGGATTTGAAGTAGTCTATGAAAACTTCCCTAGCCTTTTCTTCATCCTCTAATTGGAAGGCTGCTTGTTTTGTCGCTTCCTTTCTTTTAGACGACTTCGGAGATATTTCTGCTAGCACGAGAATCCGGCGGCTTTGCACAATGATCCTTACGTCGAGGTTTTCGGCTGCCAGTTCTTTAGCGAGCTTGGCTAACGCATCGGCCTTGCTATTTTTCGCACGCGGTATGCTTTCCAGGATGTAGGAAGGAATTTGAGTTAGCAGTTGCTGCACTCTTTCACCATATTTTACCAACTCCGGTTTACACGTCTGATAGTCACCATTTACTTGGCTAACGACTAGCTGGGAGTCTCCATATATGAGGAGGTTTTCGATTCCCATATCGACAGCAATCTCAAGACCCGCTATCAAAACTTCATACTCAGCCTCATTGTTTGTCCTCGGCTCTGTTAAAGAAAGGGTGAAACGCATTATCTCTCCTTACGGAGTCATGAAGATAAGGCCTGTAAGTCCATGCTACCGTTCCCCGGTTCTTTGGGGTTGCGGAAATGGTCAAAAACGATTTTTGCTAGGGTGGTAACATGAACTCAAAATACGGATCTTTGTTAAACAACTATCTAACAAACCTAAGAAGAGTTTTACCTACTCGGTTAGGGGGTTATACCTTTCTTGAACTCCTTCGTCTTCAACTCTTTGCGGTGTACGGATCGGCCTCACCTCATCGTCTCCTTGCGCCGAAGATGGATCCACCTGAAAGCTTCTACCTTTGGCTTCTTCTTCGAACTTGAAGAAACTAGAACACTTGGTTTGCTAAACCTTGTGAACTAGGATGAGTAAAGAAGTGATATGGGTTTTCTTTTATCTCTAAGGCAATGTTTCTCAACTCATGAGAGGGAGTTTCCTTGAGCTAGAGAGAGAGCAAGAGGAAGAGCAAGGTGGAGAGCTCAAGTAAGAGAGAGAAAGCAAATGAGAGAATGAGTAAGTCTTTTGCCATCCAAGCTCTCATAATCCAAAATCATCATAACAAATAATAGCAATCAAGTATTATGTGATGGTTCAAATCAAAATGGCCATATCATTTCATGCACTCATTTTGCAAAAAGAAACAAGCAAGCAAAAGTCTTTGCCATGAAATGATAGCCATTATAATGATGATGGTCAACTAGTCCAACCTAGTCAACCGGTCAACAAAGTCAACAAGTCAACAAAGTCAACCCCCCAACAACCATGTCACTATAATACTTAATTAATATTATTGTTAATCATATTTCTTATTCTCATTAGGGTTTAGCAAAAAGTAAAAAGTCAACAGTCAACAACCTCAATGAGAATCCTCTGCCTCTGTCTCTCTGTCAACTGTGCATACACACCCGCATCAGCGTTCCGAGGAACACGAATTCAAATGAGATAAAACCAATCCCAAAATGTACACTAGGATCTGGCTTAAACCAAAGCCCGCTAGTGTTAACTGTCCGGACACTAAACGTGCACAAGTGCACGGATGTGACCGAACCCTGTCGCAAAACCATGCGACCTCTGCTCTTTTGCCTAAAGGCGAATAGCTTTCTGTGTGGGACTCTAAAGACTCGACACTACGCTGGCAGTGGGTTTAACCACAGACCGCAAGCGGCACTAGCTGTGCGTAACGGTCCCCAGGTAGATGCCGAAAAGAAGACGGACGAGGTGAAACCCATCTGAACTCCTACTGAGCCTGAATGTGACAATCTCCGTACAGTCTGGTCTGTTTGTCTGAGAACATCGCATGGCAGGCCTAGGGGGGCGGTAAACGTCAGTCCCCTACTAGCAGTACAAGTCGTGTCGGAGTGTAGCCCAAAACACCTGAGATAACACTGGAAACCTACCAGTCTATCTCGCTTGCCCTGGCCAGGGACATTGTGTAATGGCTCTCCTAGACATAGCGCGATATCAACCCCCAATACCGGGAGAGACGAATCCTGTCTAACCGTCACTGCCTCTAAGTGCTTCGGGACTGCACCCTAAAACTACCTGTTTGCACGACTCCTTTGAGCCGTGGTAGGGTAGTGTTCAGTCGATAAAACTTCACATTTATAGTACATTTTTCCTACCATTTTTATATTAAAAAAGGACTTTATTATAATATATTATACATATGAGGGTTTATGTGTAAAAACATTATTTTCCATGTGTTAATATATTTTAATTATCATTTGGTAGGAAAATGTATGCAAATAATATTATTGATCTAATCCTAGTAGAACAAAGTCTACTAAAATCTTATTTGAGTTGTTATGCAGAATATTTCCAAGTTGTTATGAAGGATTTAACAAACAAATCAATTTGTTGAAGAAATCTTGCCAAATTAATAAGCAAACTTGGAGACCAAGTCTGGCAACAACCACGAGAAGATTTCAAATATCTAAAGCTTCCAGAAATTGCCAAATGTCACAAGGATCTACCCACAAAAATATGATGAAGTGATATCTACCTTTGGCCGCGGAACCGCGGCCAAACCCCCATGTTGGCCGCGGATCCGCGGCGGTTAAGAGGAGTTGGAAACTGAGATTTTTCAGGGTGAATCTTTGCTAAATTTTACCAACTTTGGAAGCAAAGGATTTTGGTTTTAGGCTATAAAAAGGCACCGAGAGCCTCTTGGAAAAGCTATCAAGCCGAAGAGATCACGAAGTCCAAGACGGCTCACGCATCCAGGCTGATCATCAACTGTTCATCTACCTCCTTAGAAGAGATCGAGAAGCAAACTAGGTTTTTGTAATCATTTTCTAAGGAATCAAAGTGTACTTGATCTTGTTGATTAATAAAGGCAGTTCTTTTTCTTATTCTATTTCTTCGTAGTTTAATTATGCATTTTCTCTCCATCTCTTTTTCTCCCAACATGCGCGAGTAATTCTCCGCTTGTTAGGGTTCGTAGGATTATGGTAGGCTAATGGATGATGAAAATAATTAAACCCTTTTTAAGTCCTATAAAGTTTAGGAACTTTATCAAAATAATCATTAACATCCTAATCGGGCGCGCTAGCAATTCTTTGCTAGTTCCGACCGCGATTAGAGATTAGATTAATGATTGTTTTGGTAAAGGCTAGATATGAACGGAGTTCCGTGTCAAGATAAGGGTTACGAGTGGGATTCCTTTTCCCTCCAGAAACCCTAATCTACACGCATCACCGTCGTTCTAGTTCTAAATCTATTAATGGATAAAAAGGGTAACTTTTAATTAATCTTCCATAACTACTAAATCCTAACGAACCCTACAAGCCCTATTATTATATTATTTAAATCTCTAAAATAATCTAGATCTATATTTAACATTCTTGCTTAAAGTAGATCTAGAAACTTTTCACAAAATTCTTTATTCCTCCTCTCTTTCTCAACACATCTAAAGTAAGAATAAAAGGTTCCACGTTTCCCAGAGGACGACCCGTACTCATCTCGGTCTAGCTACGCGCGACACCATTCTGATTGCGGTTAACTACAAACACTTTTTCGAACCAATCAGGTAGTAATCAAAGTACAGTGGGAACACACTTGAGGCGAAGTGACAGTGTCAAGTCAACGGACTAAGCTATACTCATGTCACCTGGGAACTGATAACTGACGATAGGTATAATACCAACCAACAGTTCCCGACGAGTCCTGTCCAGTGTACTCGTAACCTAACGAGCACCCGCATACTATCTCAAGTACGACGTACTGACGGCTGTGGGACAGACCGTCTCCCAAGCTGGGATAAGAAGCGCATACGCTAGTCTACTCCGGAGTATCGATGCCCTGTCTCGATAGTCCTGCGACTAGGGACCTGCATAAGGATGTGCTTATAGATTACCCAGCCCCCACGAGTGTGACTGCCATCACAACGCTGGTAATCAAGCAAAGATCCTAAGGGCTCCACTAATGTGTAAAGGCGATAAGCTAAAAGAAACACATGCACACATTAAAGCAGAAACAAACCAAGTAGCATACTACCATTTTGAGCAAGATTGTCAATACAAGGTGAATATCCCAAGCTTCCATTAAGTAATATACATACTAGTATGATACAGTAATGGCCTCTAGGGCATATACACTAACAAGGCCGACCCCAGCTTTGATCATGAGGGTGTTATGCTTACGCTTCTTCATGGAAGATGCTCCATCGAAGTAGAGTTCCCATTGGACATTATTTTTCTCCTTATTCCCTTCGATTGTGTCGAACGCGTGTTTGTCTGGTAATTCGCAATTTAAAGGAGATTCGGTTGGTATCGGATGCTCAGCGAGAAAGTCGGCGATGGCCTGGCCTTTCACTGCCTTGAGGGGTCGATACGTTATCGAGAACTCCATCAAGAGGAGGTCCCATTTGGCAAGCCTTCCTGTTAGTATAGCTCTTGACATCAAATATTTGAAAGGATCCACCTTTGATATGAGATGGACCTCATGTACCACGGCATAATGTCGAAACTTCGTTATCACGAAGATCAGTGCCAGACAATGCTTTTCAATGGGGGAGAACTCGACTCAAATAGTAGAGAGCTCTCTCCTTCCCCTGGTCATTCTCTTGTGCCCATAGCGCGTCTAGAGAACCTTCCAGGGCCGTTGTAAACAAAATGAGGGGCTTTCCCTTAACCGGAGCGGTCAGTACCGGCGGATTCCGCAGGTATTGCTTGATTTTGTCTATTGCATTTTGGCATTTTTGGTCCCAGACGAACGGGGCCCCCTTCTTCATTAGATGGTTGTAGGGACGGTATTTTCCAGAGAGGTTGGTTATGAACCGTCGGATATACGCGAGCTTTCCTTGGAGTGACCGCAGTTGTTTGAGATTTCTTGGCGTGGGAATTTCCATGATCGTATTAATCTTTGATGGGTCTATTTCGATGCCTCGGTGTCGTATGATGAATCCTAGGAATTTGCCTGAGGAAACTCCAAACGCATATTTCAGAGGATTCATCTTCAGATTGTACCTCCGAAGACGCTGGAACACTATGTTCAAATGCTCTCAGTGCTCCTCGTACGATTTTCTTTTCACCACAAGGTCGTCAATATAGCATTCGACAATCTCATGTATGAGGTCATCGAAGATCTTCGTCATGGCCCTCTAGTAGGTAGCACATGCGTTCTTTAAAGGGCATCACCTTATAGCAGAATATGCCTAACGGAGTCCGGAAGGCGGTATGCTTTTGGTCTTCAGGATGCATTTTTATTTTATTATACCCGAAAATCCATCCATGAATGAGAAGACCTCATGGGTAGATGTGTTATCGATCATCGGCTCGGTAACATGTACTGGGAAGTCATCCTTCGGGCAAGCCTTGTTGAGGTCGCAAAGGTCCACGCAGATGCGCACCGTCCCATTTTTCTTCATCACTGGAACGATATTGGCGATCCAGTCAGGATATTGAACTTCTTGGATAAGTCGGAGTTAATTAGTTTCTTGACTTCGGCGTTGATAATCATCTCGAGCTCAAGCCGCATTCTTCTTGGCTCCTGTTTGATTGGCTTGACGTCCGGCGATATATCCAGTTTATGTACCGCTATTTCTGGATCTAGTCCTGGCATCTCAGAATAATTACATGCGAAGCAGTTTTTATATTGCATAAGCACGTCCTTTAGCGTGGCCATCTGTTTTTTAGACAACAGCTCACTGACAAACGTTGGCCTTAGATCGTTTTCCATTCCTAAGTTAATTTTCCTTAGATTGTCCGCCGTAGTGTGTATCCCATCCTCCAGCTCTTTTGACGCCGGTGGAAATTCTGAGATCATCTCGTCCTCATTCTCATTTGTGAAGCATTGGGAGAGGTCGTCTATATTCTCGTTCTCCCCCTCCTTTAAGAATGTTATCACGTGGCAGGTGCGAGTTCGTTTCCATGCTCGATGTTGACCTAGACTTACCCCCGCAATATAGGTTGTTTTTGGCTTATGCTTTCATGGTGGGGTTACCCTCCAACTATTGAATAGAGCAAACCTGCTTTGCTGATACTGGTCTTCAACCCAGTCTTTGAAGATGAAGCAGTCTTCAAGAGGATATCCTATTGCTCGGTGGTAGGAGCAATAAGTCGGGTGATGGACCTCGTTTATTGGTTCGGGATACCGAGACTCCGAGAGTGTCATCATTTGATGCTTAATGACAAGTCGAATATTTTCCTTGTCTTGTCTTGGGGGAAAGAATATTTCCGACCCATCTTCTTCATGAAAGACGGATTCCAGCTGACTTTTTCTCGATCGCGTGGCTTCTTGGATCCGCTTCGTTGTTTTTGAACGTCATTCTCATTCTTCACCTTCTTGTTGCCTCTGCGTCAGGATTTTTCCTTGCCACGAGAGCGCACAGCGGGCTGAGGATGAAGGGCATCATAATCTTCTCTTTCCGCAGACTGCTAAGAGAAACGCTGCGTCCTGGCTTTCTCGTAAATGGCCATTTCGTGGCTGTGGTCATCCTGAACTTTTTGACCTGCTTCACTTATTAGTGTAGCAACTTGCTCTTCGAACGACGGACTTGACATTCTTATGGCGGGATCTCGCTCTGGTTCAATGTTATCACCATCTGTAAAAACGTTCCCTTCTTTACCGAAACCATTTATGACGCTGCAATTGTGGAATCACTCTCATTTATTTGACCGAACGTATCCAAGCCCAATCGTCTCTATTTTCCCGTTGGGCATCTTTCGCTGAGTCTCGGGGACGTCCCAAATCTTTTTGGAGAACTGGGCTTGTCGAGCGGTTTGTTTGAAGGGTACACATTGGCATCTTAATAACATTTTCAATCCCTCTATGTAATATCTAGGTAGACGGATTGGTTGAAGCCTGTCAAGCGCAATTTCGGCACCATGCCAGACTTCTTTTTCCATTCTGGTCTCCGTAGACTGATAGAAGAGGATCGCCTTTTCACCTCTTCGCCTAGGAGGGACGTAGAAGGTCTGCAGCTCTTGTACGCTGTATGTATTGAGCGCATCAAGTTCTTTATAATGCCGCTGCGGAACCATGGTAATTTGTAAACTCTGATCAGCTCCAGTGAAGGTCTGTATTGATGGGCGGACGGAGAACACTGTGTTGGCCTCGTCCTCAGAGTCACTGCCGAAGACCAAAATAGGGATAGATGGTCCTGGCCTGTTGCCTTGGGGTTTCACCGAGTAGACTATCTCTTCATCTTCCTCGGTATTGCTCCTAAAGACCGGGATGGTAGCGACGGCTTTTTGTTTATTCTCCGGCTTATGACATCTTCCCATGTCTTTGAAATTCGGTAGGAAATACTTTGCGTCTTCATATTTTCAGACTTCATTTACGGAGAATGGATTTAGCTCCCCTGTAACGATGTATTCGAAGCCGTCTTTGAAATACTTTATACACTAATGTTGTGTAGAAGGGATGATGTTGTATTCGTGTAACTAAGGCCGGTCGAGCAGAGCGTTGTAGCAAGTCTTGGTGTCGATGACATGAAATTTGATGTCAGTGACGAGAAGCCCAAAGTGTAATGTCAATATTACGGACCCCAGCATCCGTGATGACTGTGAGTCGAACCCGGAAATAGTAATTTTGTCCCGGGCCAAGTGCTGAACGTTCATGCAAATCTCCTTCAGCACCTTCACGTTGAGAAGGTTGACAGAGGACCCGTTGTCGACCAAGATCTTCCCTATCTTGATGTCGTGGCAGTACACGGTGACATATAGAGGTCGGTTGTGCTCGCACGTTCCGAGGAGGAGATCTTCATCGCCGAATGTAATGTCAGCTGTATGAACCTCTTCCAGCTTATGCTTCATCTTTTCTTCTGCAAGGAAAGCTTGGAACTGATCAGGCTCTCGCAATGCCTTGATCAGAGAATCTCGTACCTCTTTGGACAGGAGGAGAGCATCCAGTATGCTCAGTTGTGAAGGTACCTCCCTTAAATGTGCCAGGACATTGTAATCCACCTTGTTTTTCTTAGACGGATCCTTGGCTGCGAGCTCTTTGACGACTCTATCATTGAGGGCAATTTCCTTCGGGACTTTTTCCTTCCCCTTGTCTCTTTTGCTCGAACCTTTATTTGTAGGCCCGAGGTTCTTTTCAGGCAACGTACGGTTACGCAGCTGAATGTTCTCGCAGTTCTTCTCCTCTTCTTCTTTTCCATAGGTAAACTCTTTGAAGAGAGGGCCGAGAGTTATTTCTTCCTCAGAGTCCCTCCCGAATGTGAGAACTTGAGATTTTCCATTTGTCGAACCGGTATCAATCATATGACAGTTGCCATCCATTCCTTCATGCTCGTCTGTCGCACTTCTTTGCTGTCGATGGGTTTTGCGCTTCATCCGCTTGAAGTGCTGCCGATGAGCAACATATCCTTGCCACCACTTCTTGAAGGCATTGCACTCTTCGGTGGGGTGTGTGACCCTCCGATGGTATAAGCAGTAGTTCGGATGTACATCCGCTTCGTCGAGGCACGTACTCCCGGGAGTGTTTTCCATGAGAGGGGGCGGCTTCATTCCCATCAACAAGGCTTTGGCAAACCGCTTCTTCGCTTTGATCCTGCTCTTGTTTATAGCAAGTGTGCTTTGGCTTTGGTGGAGTGCTTTACGACTCATCCTTACCGCGGCTTCTTCGTCCTGACGCCGACGCTTGGCCTTTTCGTATATAGTCGTTTCACGTTCTTGATCAGTTTTGCTCTTTTGAAGGACTTCGTTTAGCAGCCTGTCAATTGGGTCTTCTGACAGTTCCAGGGATTTTGGCACCGATCCTACCCCCAGTTCCTCTGCGTTGCTTTCCGACGCTGAGGGAGTTTCTTCGTTATTTAACGACGAATGAGAAACTATGTGGCAACTTGCTACATAATCTTCAGTTTCTCCCGACGAGCCATTTACCTCATCATCGTCACTATCTCCGTTCTCAAGTATATGGTTGAGAAAATCTTTGAGGGTGACTGGGGTCTGCGCCTTCTAGTTGTATTCCTCCAGTGTATCGATGTATTTTTTCAGGTCCGTGCGCTTGTCGTCAGGCTCCGCAGGCTTCTTAGTCTTCTTCTTTTTCTTCGAAGATTTCGAAGGCTTGGCCTGGAGGTCTTGCCTATCACTATTAGTTTTTGGTGTTGGACGTGGCTTAAGCATCCCTTCAATGATCTCGGGCTCAAGCGGGCTTTTCCATTTGATCGCCGGACAAGCTTGAAGATCCTTCAGCATTCTTTTAGTTTTAGCTGAAAGGACCACTTCCCAAGAAGCTTCTTCTACAAAGGAGCATGATGCCCCCGACGTGTCTACCTTTTTAGAAGTGTGACTTTGTGGTGGGTTCACCCTCCAGTTTTCGGACGGCGTGAATTTCCCTTGACGGTACTGGTCCTCGACCCAGTTTTTGAAGACGTAGAAATCCTCAATTGGGTGGCCCACTACTCTGTGGTAGGAGCAGTAGTTGGGAATGTTGGCGTCACCGGGCTGCAGTGGACGTCTCGGATCCGGCAGTGTGATGAGTTTGTTGCGCATTGCCAATTCGAACAATCTCCTTGTTTTATCACGGGGAAACGAGTAAGCATGTCCTAGCTTCTCTTTCAGGGATTTGCGCGGACGCGCGTTGTTTTGACGAGCAACTGGTTTCGGGTCACTTGGTTGTTGTTGAGCGTTGGCAACGAAGACCGCTTTCCCTTTACCCTTTGCATTTCGAGGGTCCATTTTTGAAGAAGGGGGCCCATAGCCCATCTGGTCCATTTGGGCCAGCTTGTCGATCAAAGCTTGGAAGGTGGTCGGCTTAAAGAATGTCATAAACTGGGACACAGTCGCCTGAGGATCTAGAGTCCCTATGAACATGCCCACGGCCGGAGCTTCTTCGATGCGTTGTTCGCATTTTGACCATAGGTTCCGCCATCGGATTGCGTATTGAACCCAGGTCTCTCCTGGCTTCACCCTAGCATTGATTAATGTCGTGATCGGGGTGCGCTCGCTTGTACTGGCGAACTGCTGTGTGAACAGCAGCTCCATTTCTGTGAATGTTTTGACAGATTCATTTGGGAGCTCTGAGTACCATTCAAATGCCGTCTCCGACAAGCTGCCAACGAACTAGCGAAGCAATAATTTGTCGTCGCCTCCAGTATTGCCACACAACGCTCTGAACTGAGCGACGTGCTGATGTGGATTGCATGTCCCCTTATACACATGAAACTTGAGGATGGTATATCCCGACGGGTATTTAATTTGGTCATACCAGCCCGGGTACGGTCGCCAAGTTCTGACAACTTGTCCAGCCGCTTCACTTTCCTGATGAGCTCGTATTTATTGAGCTATGTAATCATCAAGGGCAGCTTTGGAGATCGTTTCCTCTCTGGCTGTCGATAAAGCTGGAAGAGGGTTTGAGGTTTCCCCTCTATCGTCATCGATAATTATCGGTGGGTCTTCAGCTGGAGGTTCTAGCCGGATCATCATTCCAACCATGTCTCGGAACAAGAGCGCAATCTTCTTTATATTAGTAGCTTGTTCCGCGGCCTCCTTATCTTTTCTTTCTAGCACCCTTCGCAGGAACTCCGTATCGGTCTCTTGTTCCTGGCGCGGTTCAAACGCTGCTTCCGGGCTTCCTTTTTTCCCGGTGAGTGCTGCCATTTTTGTCAGTATCTCCGGGAGCTTTTGCTGTTTCTCCTAAGCCTTTATCAACGACCAATTTTGCAGCCGATGACCCACGGAAGCACGGCTTTCCTCTTTTCCCGGAAGCCATGTAAACCGTGTGCACGATCATGCCCCCAGACTTGGGGCGTTTGGATCCATCACCTTTGGGATTTGCCGCCGGTGGTGGTATATACTCCAGCCTCCTCTTTTTGTGGGAAGTCGAAGTTGAAGGAGCCATTGTAACAGGCGCCTTCATGAAAGAAGTCCCTCGCTGCATGGCGGAGGGATGATTTTCCTCTTGTCGAACCTTCATTTTCTCT
Source organism: Agapanthus africanus (assembly GCA_030015575.1). Lineage (NCBI taxonomy): Eukaryota > Viridiplantae > Streptophyta > Magnoliopsida > Asparagales > Amaryllidaceae > Agapanthus > Agapanthus africanus. Next base: position 181,079,869 of record JASDDO010000024.1, read on the forward strand.
GGTTGACGAGAGTAGTTCTTGTTGATCATAGAATCTTGGACTTTCTGCCAGACTCTGTGGATTTGGGAGGACAGCCGCTGAGGGGGCTGCTCCGTCTTTGCCTGCGTCATATTTTCAGCAGGAAGTGGAGATTTCTTCAACATTGCGGTTGGGGAGTGTAACAACCGAGTCCAGTTCTACAAATTTCAGTTACCGTATGTATGGTGTGTGATATTTATTTCATTTATCTTACTTGACTGTTGCTAGTTGTAATTTACCCGACAATTCAAATTCTTGCATATACCAATTTAAGTCTTTTAAAATAAATTAAAAATACATGTCATGGCCTGCTTGTCACCCCTAACCCTGTGGTAGCGTCCTTGCATCGTGTTCTCGTCCCGTTCAGTGAAACGGACGTGTTTGGACAGCTACGCGCACGTACGTGCGTCCGCTCTTGGGGGTATGCTTTTTAATTACAAAATCCTTCATTCAAATTTTTGGAACCTGCCAATATTGTTCATATTTCAAATTCAAATTTTTGGACCCGACACGGGCGCAATTCTGAAATATTTTGTATTCCGCCAAATTCTATTTATTTCAAAATTTCTTAAAATCAGCTTAAAATAATTCTACAACCTACAAAATATTTCTTCAGCCAATCACATCTTTCCTAGGCCAGCGAAGTTATTGCCTAAACCAGAAAATCTTTTTCAATTTTTTCCTAAACAAATTCTTCTCCCCACCAATCAGAAATCTCTTTTCCTTCGACGTCGGGCCCCACCTCCTTCTCTCTCTCTCCCTTTTCTCCTTCTCTCTCTCCCTCGTTCTCGCTCACCCCCCACTACAAGACAACTTTCTCTCTCCTTCTTTTTCTCTCTCCCCTCGTTTCTCTCTTCCTCTCTCCTCTCGCGGCCCTTTCTATCTCCCATCGCGGTAAGTTTAGATCCCGTCACCGCTCCCTGCTTCTGCTCACCCTCCTTCTACGTCTTCTTCTTCTTCTGTTTTCTCTTCTTCTAAACCCATGCACCCTCTGTCTCTCCTCAAACCCTAACCCTAGAAACCCCTTCACCTCCTCACAACTCCCCTCCAATCAAGCCTCCTCCTACTCGCCATCTTCTTCTTCTCCTCCTTCTTCTTCTTTCTTCTCCCCCGAGTCTCTCACGCCTGCACAGGCCCTGCACACACCCAACTCGACCCCGGACCCACCTTCTCGTCGCCGACGACCCTAACCTCATACCCACCATCGTCACCATCTCATTTTCCTCCCTCTCCTCGATAGCATCCCCTCGCCAATACCCCGACACCTAGCCTTGCACCCAAAACCGGCAACCAAACCCTAAACCTAACCCTTACATCAAACCTCTTCGTCGGCGCCCTCACCGCCGTTGATCTCACCACCAACACATCCTCTGCAACCCAGTAAGCAACCCCACACCCTTTCCTCCTCTATTTTTCCTTTCTTGCTTTCTTTTCTTTTCTTTCTTTAGGTCGTCGCTTCTTGTTCACTGTTTCTTTAGATCGCCGGATTCCGATCGGGCCGTCAACGATCTCGACGACCCAGCGAGGACCCCTGACCCTGTGTTTCCACCGTTCGTCGTTTGGATTCATTCTGTGTACCGTGCGCGCGTCGCGTTTTTCCCGCCGACGCGTAACGTTCCGTTTTCCGTTTCGCGACCCGTCGAGGCAAGTGAAACTTGCTACATGCTATTTTAAACTATTCGTATGCTATATTATTTATTTCCTGTTAAATCTCTAATTAGAATCGTTAGAATTGGATTTAAAGTTAACCGCATATAGTTCCGTTACACATTTTTATGATCCCGAACTTGAACTTAATTTTGCATCTAATTCCTGATACCTAGTAATCATCGGTAAGTGATAGACCACATGATCACATCGGTTATAGCCATGATACCCCTTTATTCTAGTTTTAACCTATCGGACATCCATGAGCAACTTTAACCGGTTTTAGTTATAATTGCATCCATTGAACATATTACACAAGCTATTGCATCTCTAGGTTGTTTTAATACATATTAATGTGATTTCATCATCCACACGTGTCATACTGCATCCCTGAAACGTTAAAGTATTCCTTAAGCCAAACTGATAACTGTGCAACTGAGTAGTTTAATCTGCACCTATTGCTATCATGTTACTGTGCCCGTTTATTACTCTGATAGTACCATGCTTGTTTATTTATAACCAGGATTATGCTAGCTGTTTATGAGTACCCACATGTTGTCTTTTACACCCTGGCCTGACTTGCTACACACATATCGATTGACCCGACATGGTACCGTACACTACTTGACTTGACCTGTTGTACCATGGATTGACCCGTTACCTGATCTTGTGTCTAATGCCAACAAACCTGACATGTAGTCCTCACGGACCGTTCCTGTTGTCTATCCAGACAAACCTGCTCTTACCTGATCCTGTGTTGGCATTAGTTCTTGATTACGGAATACCTGACTTGACACATATAACTTGGGGGCATGGGGAAATCAATGATGAAATCCTGACTTGTAACTCGACAGTTGCTCGCTTATACTGATCAGTTTTAGAGGCTAGGCCCGCCTCGTGACGATGCTGCTGACATCGTTGGTCTGTACTCCTTTCCTGTTAGTGCCTAGCGGCACGTCTCGGTTTCAGCCCGAGAGTCTGTAGACCGTGGTCCCGGGTATGCACGGGATACTATTGAGCTACATCGATGATTCATCAAATTGATTTCAAAGACTTTAGGATAGAAAACCCAATAGAACGGTTTAGTTTACTCCCTGCACACTACCCTTCACTGCCCTGATTTATATTACTGTTACATCTGCTTTTCATTCATGATTATACTGCATTGCTTGTTACCATGTTTATATTTTATTACTTGATGACATGACGCGCTGACGTCTGGGTTTTGCATGGCCCAGATTCCGTACCTTTGCTGCAGTCCGAGCAGGAGTACTTCAGCCAGCAGGCTGAGCTGTGAGGTGTCGGTAGTAGTTAGTTCTTTATTTCCTGCATTTATTTCCTGATGTGAGCCCGCATTATGGGACATACATTCTAGTTATTTTGTATTGGATCTTTTGCTTCCGCACTTTTATTATTCTTGACTCATGATATCTTGGCTTATGGACATGTATTTAGATAGTTACAATTGTTCTTGATATCTCTACAACCGTAATGTGACTGTGGATGGATACTTCCTACCCACAGGTAGCATGGTTGGCTATGTCACGTGCCCAATTTAGCGTACTCTGAGAAGCAGGGCGTGGCATGGTTCTTTTGGTATCAGAGCCATAGGTTAGTCGGGTTGATTCTTTTGTAGTTGGGTATTATACCCAATACACGAATCAGAATACCCGTGTTTAGGAAACATGTCCTGCCACCTTGACGTTTACCGTTCTTGAATCAAGTCCTTCATGATTATATCTTTTACGATATGCAAACTTCCTTTGCATATCGACTTGAAACCTAATTCCTTGTTATCTTTATAGCTTAGGCGACTTGGGTGGAGTTATGTAATTGTAGCTATGATACCACGGCATAGTTACAATGTGGTACTCTATTTAAGTAACTTGGAGTTCTAGCCTTGACCCATATCCTTGATCTATATGTTGAATCTGTTATCATACTAATACTCTTTGGTGTTTGGTTGCAGCATCACGGAAGCCAGGAATCTACACTCGTACCAAAGGTGTATGGATGACGCTACTTTGCTTGGAGTAATTCGTGACTTGCTTGAGGACCACAAGCAGCAGACCGAGCTGAAGCCGGCGTTTGCACTAAACCAAACGTCCGTACGTAGAAGTGTTCCGGTGAACAGACGCAGCGTAGCACCAATGAAGAAAACAATTGTGGTTGATCGGAAGAGGAGCGTGATTTGTAACTACTGCCATGTACACGGACATGTGCAAAGAGATTGCCGAAGGAAACGGGGACTCTATTTGGTTTGTGGATTGACACACTATCCATGTTTGGATCGGCGGATCACACTATCCATGCGTGAGCCGTCTTGGACTTCGTGATCTCATCGGCTTGATGATTTTTCCAAGAGGCTCTCGGTCTTTATTTATAGTCCCAAAGCCAGAAATTTAGTTTCCAAAATTGGAAGCAAACTGTAAAGATTCTCCCACGAAAATTGCAAACCCTAACTCCACTATAATGCCGCGGATCCGTAGCCCAAGGGGGGGTATGGCCGCGGATCCGCGGCCACTTGATCATATCCATTGATCAAAATTCTGGGGCTTCCTCTATGTGACATGTGGTGTTCTCTGGAATCTTTGGGATTTGGAAATCTTCTCGTAGTTGCTGCCAGACTTGATTTCTTTATTTTAATTTCTTAATTAGGCAGGTTTACTTTAACAACTTGATTTCCTTGATTTCAGAACTGCAAATTCTGCACAACAACTTAATAAATAATATTTAGTAGACTTTGTTCTACTAGGATTTGGTCAATGATATTATTTGCATACATTTTCCTACCAAATGCTAACTATAATATATCAACACATGGAAAATAGTATTTTTACAGATAAACCCTCATATGTATGATATATTATAATAAAGACCTTTTTAATATAGAAATAGTAGGAAAAATGTAATAACAAATGTGCAGTTTTATCAACTGAACAAATACCCCCAAACTTATCTTTGATCGTTCCGAGCGAACTAGTTTATTCAAGAGAAGGAGATAAAAGAAAGGAGAAAACTAAGCACACTTTCGTAGGCAAACACGATTGCACTGAGCACGTGCAACAAGCCGTTAAACCTCTAGGTGTCCCTAGTAGGAGGAGTGTTCTCTCCTGAGGGTTTTCAGCGGATTACACCCACAAAATCCTATAATAAAAGAGAGATGGTGAAATTTACATATAAAGATAAGAACCATAAAAGAAAGACTTTGAAAATAAGAGTTTCCAACTAATACTAGCTTTTCAGTTGTAATAAGCCATATCTTAATAGTCATGAAAAGATGTTAAAAATCACATCATCCTTCAATAAAACATCGTCTTTATTCTTCATTCCTACCTTTTATCCAAACATCGATCATATAACCCTACGTGTGTGTAATGGACATCCCTACACTCGGAGAATTCAATTCAAGCTATCATACTCTTGTCCATCTACCTCAATACTTTTTAATTTGATGAATATTTAGATTTGCTCACACATTTTCATGCGACCGTTAATACTTCTTGAGGTACTAACCGACCGATTACTTATGTGCTTGCTGATTAGGTGATAATATTTTCCTCGTCTTGTATCACCTAAAGCTTAGCAGTGACTCCCAGACCAGTTGGCCTCAGGGCACTAGGTGAAGAGGCACCCCCGCTATATTTTTTTATTGCTGCTTTGGTGATAACAAAACCGGTGTTCATTTTTCTTTTCACCATTTTTATATTTTCTTCATTTATTATTTCCTTCATACTTTGGCTTTTAGACAAGAGCATTTCAAGATATCCTCTACTATCCCGAGTTTCAAGACGTGTGTAAGTGCGTATAGTAGGGTATCAACATTCAAATGTTTGGCTTCCAGAATAGAAACTATTTTTCAGACTTATTTTTATCCTCAGATTAGTGACTTCCTTCATCTTACTAACCCTTCGGACAACAGCTCATAACTACTTATTACTAGTTCGTTTAAGAAAACTTCTAATTTTCTTGGTTTTCTTAAACTATTCCTATCTTTTGGATGTAATTTTTCACACTATACTCTTTTGTTATAAAAGAAAAAAAATTTAATGCCCAGTGTCAAAGATAATTCAGTGAATACAAACCTCCCCCCCTCCAAACATGTTTTCAGCAGTGTCCTCACTGATGTAGCCTTTTGAGAACAAGGACCTGTATACTAGGAGAGAGATACAAGGGGTAAAATAATAGTTAAATGAAAACTACCCCCAAACTTGACCTTTGACACGCATAGATATTCAATCAAATCCATTTTTCACTCACCTCCATTCTTAAAATGAGAAAATGTTACAAAAACATGGAGGTAAGGCGGAGGAATTTTAGTTTTGATAAAGCGGCTCCTGTAAAAACAGGAGCTCCTCCGCGGGGTCGGCAGAAAAATACGGTTTTAATCTATGCCCATTTACTTTAAAAATTGAACCGTTTTTCAAATTTTCGACTTTAACTGCCCCATGCGGGTGTACATACCGCACCACAAAAGGTCCTTTCCAACGAGATTTAAGCTTACCCGGATGAAGATGGAGACGGGAATCGTAAAGAAGGACTTGTTGCCCCGAGGTGAAGGTTTTTCTAAAAAGATTTTTATCGTGGAACACTTTAGTCATGTTCTTTACTATCACCGCATTATCGTAAGCTTCATCACGGAGTTCTCTTAGCTCATTCAATTGCAGCTTCCGATAGCTGCCTGCATGATCAAGATCAAAATTAAGCTCTTTAATAGCCCGCATTGCTTTATGTTCGATTTCGACAGGAAGGTGGCATGCCTTCCCAAACACAAGACAGTATGGAGACATACCAAGATCGGTCTTATAAGCGGTGCGGAATGCCCAAAGAGCATCCGTCAATTTGGTTGACCAATCTTTACGGTTTTTCGAAACCGTCTTCTCCAATATCTGTTTGATCTGCCTATTTAAGATCTCAGCCTGCCCGCTTGTTTGGGGATGATAGGGCGTAGAAAGCATGTGAGTGATTGAATATTTCCGCATCAAGGCCTCGAAAGACCGATTGCAGAAATGTGTCCCGTTGTCGCTAATTATAGCGCGAGGGTGTCCGAATCGCGAAAAGATATTCTTTTTAAGGAACTTAATGACAACTTTGTTGTCATTAGTGCGACACGGTATAGCTTCCACCCATTTCGAGACATAATCAACCGCTAACAAGATATATAGATTCCCAAAGGAGTTGGGAAAAGGGCCCATAAAATCAATACCCCAAATATCAAATATTTCCACAACCAATATAGGTTGGAGCGGCATCTCGTTCCTTCATGAAATCCGACCCAAATGCTGACATCGCGCACAAGTTTTGAAATGTTCAAATGCATCTTTAAATAATGTTGGCCAATAAAAGCCACATTACAAAACTTTCTCCGCCGTTTTGCGAGGACCAAAATGACCGCCGCATGCCTGATCATGACAAAATGATAACACGCTCTTGAATTCATCGTTAGAGACACACCTGTGAATGATTTGATCGGAACAATACTTGAATAGATAAGGTTCATCCCAGTAAAAATATTTTACTTGGGATAGAAATCGAAGTTTGTCTTGTTTCGACCAATCATTAGGAATAAGTCACGTTGCAAGATAGTTCACGATATCCACGAACCAAGGTTCGTAGGATACAGTCAAGAGCTGTTCGTCAGAAAATGAGTCATTTATCGGCACGGTCAAAGTTGGTGAAGAAGTGATGCGTGAAAGATGGTCGGCTACAACGTTTTCACATCCACTCTTGTCTCGGATGACAAGATCAAATTCTTGTAACAATAGGATCCAACGTATTAGCCTGGCCTTTGCATCCTTCTTCGATAAAAGATGTCGTAGGGCGGAGTGATCTGTGTAAACCACAATAGGCAAGCCAATCAAGTAGGGCCTGAATTTCTCTAATGTAAATACAACTGCCAAGAGTTCTTTCTCGGTAGTTGTGTAATTTATTTGTGCATCATTCAAGGTCCTACTTGCATAGTAAATTACATGTGGCATCTTATCAATATGCTGTCCTAAGACAGCACTAATAGCAAAATCTGATGCGTCACACATAAGCTCGAACGGGTGGTTCCAATCCGGAGATGATAGAACGGGGGCTGTAGTGAGCGATTCTTTAAGCGATTCAAAAGTAGCCTCACAATCCGAATCGAAGTGAAATGTAGTATCCTTGGCCAACAGAAGGGTTAAGGGTCTAGCAATTTTGCTAAAGTCCTTAATAAATCTTCTATAAAATCCTGCATGGCCAAGGAAGGATCGTATATCTTTGACGCAATTGAGACAAGGGAGGTTATGAATAACATCTATTTTATCTCTGTCAACCTCAATGCCTTTTCATGAAATTATATGTCCAAGTACAATACCTTCTTGGACCATAAAATGGCATTTTTCCCAATTTAAAGTCAAGTTCTTATCCTTACAGCGGGTAAGAACCGCGTCAAGATTACGAAGGCAGTCCTCAAAGGAGTTCCCAAAAATGGAGAAATCGTCCATAAAAATTTCTAGAAAATTTTCTACCATATCTGAAAATATCCCCATCATGCACCGCTGAAATGTAGCGGGAGCGTTGCATAACCCAAAGGGCATGCGTCTATAAGCAAAAGTTCTGAAAGGACAAGTAAAAGTGGTTTTATCTTGATCCTTTTCGGGGATGGGGACCTGATTATAGCCAGAGTATCCGTCCAAGAAACAGTAGTATTCATGTCCAGCTAATCGTTCTAACATCTGGTCAATGAAAGGTAGAGGGAAGTGATCTTTCCTCATCGCAGCATTGAGTTTCCTGTAATCAATACATACGCGCCACCCAGTTTGGGTGCGAGTTTGGATTAACTCATTAGCCTCATTAGTGATGACCGTGATGCCAGACTTTTTAGGGACCACATGAATTGGACTTACCCATTGGCTATCAGATATGGGGTAAATTATTCCACTATCAAGGCACTTGACGATTTCTTTCTTTACTGCCTCCTTCATAACGGGATTTAACCGTCTTTGTGGGTCTCGGGTTGGTTTGGCTTCATCCATCAGATGTATGTTATGTTCAACAATTAAGGGACCAATCCCTTTGATGTCGGCCATTGTCCAACCAAATGCTTGCCGATTCGATCTCAACACTGCTAAAAGTGCGTTCTCTTGCTTTAAGGCTAGAGAAGCGGATATAATCACTGGAAAAGTCTCGTTCTCTCCTAAATATGCATATTTAAGATGAAAAGGTAGCGGTTTGAGATCAAGAATTGGCGGAGAGACAATAGAAGGTGGGGTAACGGAATGATATTCGGACTCCTTAAGAGATTCAAAACTTGCATAAGATATTGACTCGGAAAGTGCTGCTGACTTTTGCAACGAGTCAACGGGTTCAATCTCAAGGTCGGACTCATTGAACATATCCTCACTATGAAGTGGTGCAAGATCAAACGATGTCTCATTAGTGTTGTTGAGAACATCAAAGCAAAGTTCCTCATCCATGCAGCTTTCGGAAGCTATCTCGTGGATGGAACAAACATCCAGCAAATGAGCAGAAGGTTCTAATGGCTGACTTCTTAGCTTGTAAATATTAAGCTCAATTGTCATTTTCCCGAAGGATAAGTTCATAGAACCGTTACGACAATTAATTACAGCGTTAGAAGTTGCTAGGAAGGGTCGACCAAGTATCACCGGGATTTGATTGTGTGGGTTTGCCACAGGTTGTGTATCTAAAACAACAAAGTCCACGGGAAATATGAATTCCCCGACTTTAATTAACACATCCTCTAGTTCATTCCGAGGTTTGGTGATAGATCGGTCTGCCATCTGGAGAGTACAATGGGCGGGTTTTAACTCTCCAATTCCTAACTGCTCGTATACTGAATAAGGAAGCAAGTTAAAACTAGCGCCTAGATCGAGTAAAGCACGATTAATATTTTTACCCCCAATAGAAATAGAGATTGTAGGACAGCCGGGATCCTTACGTTTCTTTGGTATTTGTTGGGTAAAAGCGGTGCTAACATTACTCGTCATGAAAACCTTCTTAGGCACTTGAGTTTTTCTCTTCCTAGTGCACAAGTCTTTAAGGATTCTTGCATAAGATGGGACTTGTTGAATAGCATCTAAGAGAGGAATATTCACGCTAACTTGCTTAAACATTTCCACAATCTTCTTCATTTATGGGTTAGGTCTGTTGGCCCTTAATCTGTTTGGAAATGGAGCTCGATCAATAATTTTTGGGTCCAACGTTAGTGGAGAAGACTGTGGCGACGGATTCGATCCCAAAATTGGAGTGGGAATCGACTTAGATAGATTTGGCGAAATGTTCGAGCCTTGGGGAAAACGGAGAATAGGCTGGTATGAAGGTGGAAGACTAGACGAATTAGGGGAAGAAGAAGAAGCTGGGGTATCAATGGTGTCACTAACATCAAATTGCTCACCCACTCGGTTATTCAGCACTCTCCCCGATCTCAACGTAGTAATGGCATTCACATTATAATTTTGTGAATGGTCAGGATTCGGTATGGGTTGAGATGGGAGTTTTCCTTTTTCTCTCGCACTCATTGCGGCGTTTAACTGTGCGATTTGATTTTCTATTGATTTAATACTCTCACCATGGGAGGCGGAGTTTTTTGTTATGGTATCAATAGAAGACTTCATCTCAGCCGACAATTGCATGGATTGTTTCATGAACAAATCCAAGGTTTGTGCAAGTGAGTTGTCAGTACCGGCCACTTATGGTGTAGAAATGTTGGCCGGATTTTGGAAATTTTGTGACTGAAAGGAGGGCTGATTCTGTGGTTGTGGTTGCTGTGGAGGAGGTCTTTGATAATTGCTTTGTTGGTTTTGTATCCAAGAAAAGTTAGGATGATTCCTCCATCCTTGATTGTACGTGGAAGAATAAGGATCGTTTCTAGGTCGCTGCTGAAAAGCAGCATTAGCTTGAAACGATGCATTCATAGAACATTCTTCCGTTAAGTGTGAAGGATCCGAACAGCAACCACAGACGGTCTTAAGAAGCGTGACCTGATTTAGGGAGAATGATGAGAATTTGTTCTCAATAGCGTCGAGTTTCTTCTGTATCGCTGCCATTTCGGCTTTTACTGCGATGGAAACATCGAGATGATGAATACTTCCCTTAGAAGAAGGTGGTCTTACGCTTTCCCACTGCAGAGTGTGTTCAGCAAGGTCTTCCAGATATTTCCAAGTTTCACCGTCGTCTTTAGACATGAAATTGCATTGACAATTTGTTTCAAGCATCTGCTTTGTCGCTGGATTAATGCCCTCATAAATAATTCGGCATAAATCTCATCTATTGATTCCATGATTAGGACATTGGACAAGCAGATCTTTGAAACATTCAAAGCACTTCCAAAATGGTTCATTGGGAAGCTGGGTAAACTGGTTAATCTCGCTTCTAACACGGGCGGTCTTATGGTTTGGGTAAAACTTCTTAAGAAATGCTATGACGAATTCATCCCAATTGGTGATAGAGTGTGTGGCAGTATTGTAAATCCATTTTTCTGCCAAGTCGCACAGTGTGAATGGGAGAAGACGTAAGCGCATAGCATCTAAAGTCAATTGTGAAGTACCCATCATTGCGCATACGTTTTCGAATTTGGTGATGAAAACGTATGCGTCTTCCGACTCAAGCCCGTGAAATTTGGGCAGCAGATTGATGTAGTGGGGTTTAATTTCGAAATTATCCCCGTTAGGTGGTGGAAGAGATAGACAAGTGGGAAGAGGACCACGGATAGGATAGCATCTCTTTTAGAGAGAGATGCGCGGTGGATTCTGCGCACCTACAGGCGGTGGCAGCGTGGTGTTATAATCTGATGGAGTGCCGTCCATCTCGGTCGTGTGTGGTGGGGGAAAAGAAGATGAAGAAGTACCGACTTCGGCGTCGATAGCAGGAACGCGGACAGGACGGGCACTAGGATCCCGTGTCCAGCCGAGCATGCACTAAGCGGGTTTAGTGCAAGTGGCAGCGTGTGTGTGATTTAAAATTGGCTTGTTTTGAAAAAAAAGTGGGACTCAAGACAAATCACTCTAAAATGCACAAGCAACCCTAGAACTAAGGTCACCTAGGTCCAGTCTGTAGACCGCTCCTAGACTTCCAAAGGACAAGCCGCAGGATAAATCCTCTACCGCCTCTTTACTACTCTTGTAGCCAGGTAAGTGCCAGGTGAGTGGGAGGCTCCCCACTACGAAAGTAGTGGTCCTAATTAAGTAACCACTCGCCTTGGACACACTTGCCTAGGCACTACAAAAGTAATGCGGATAAGCGATAGATTACCCACGACCTTCCTCTGTCCTTAATGAGCGCGACAGTCCTTAGAGTCTGGTCTAGATATTTTATAAATTATTGTAGGGTTGATGCAGATGCTCGGTTTGTGATTTGTGGGGCTTAGGAAGGGTGATGAAATCCCCACCTAATCTTTATTTGGTCTTTGCCCCTTAAAGTCCATATTAAAATATGCAAAACAAAACCAATCACAAAACTTTTGCAAAAAGATTTTTGAGCGGCGCTATTTTTGCAAAGAATCCTGCAGAAAATAGATTTTATTGGATTTTAGAGGAGAGAGAAAGAGTTAAGAAAGATGCCAGAGAAGTGTGAAACCCTAGATCTCCTATTTCCTCAAGTCCGTGACTCCAGATCTCCTTGCAAAAATTCACGCACAAATCATTAAATATGCAATTTGCAGTTTTGTTTTAATAATGATATGAATCGTCTAAGAATTCAACACAAATAATAAGAATAAAAAAATTACGCACGTATCCCCGGCAACGGCGCCATTTGATTGGTTCGAAAGAGTGTGTTTGTAGTTAACCGCAATCAGAACGGTGTCGCGCGTAGCTAGACCGAGGTGAGTACGGGTCGTCCTCAGGGAAACGTTGAATATTTTAATCTTACTTTAGATGTGTTGAAAGAGAGAGGAGGGATAAAGAATTTTGAAGAATGTTTTCTAGATCTACGTTAAGCAAGAATGCAAAAATATAGATCTAGATTATTTTAGGGATGTAGTTAATATAATAAGGGGGCTTGTAGGGTTCGTTAGGATTTAGTAGTCATGGACGATTAATTAAAAGTTACCATTTTTATCCTTTAATAGATTTAAAACTAGAACAACGGTGATGCGTGTAGATTAGGGTTTCTGGAGGGAAAAGGAATCCCACTCTTAACCCTTATCTCGACACGGAACTCCGTTCATATCTAGCCTTTACCAAAACAATCATTAATCTAATCTCTAATCGCGGTCGGAACTAACAAAGAATTGTTAGCACGCCCGATTAGGATGTTAATGATTCTTTTGATAAAGTTCATAAACTTTATAGGACTTAGAAAGGGTTTAGGGATGTTCATCATCCATTAGCCTACCCTAATCCTACGAACCCTAACAAGCGGAGAATTACTCGTGCATGTTGGGAGAAAAAGAGATGGAAAGAAATTGCATAATTAAACTACGAAGAAATAGAATAAGAACAAGAAAGCTACCTTTATTAATCAACAATATTCATTACACTTTGATTCCTTAGAAAATGATTACAAAGACTAGTTTGCTTCTCGATCTTTTCCAAGGAGGTAGACGAACAGTTGATGATCAGCCTGGATGCGTGAGCCATCTTGGACTTCGTGATCTCGTCGGCTTGATGATTTTTCCAAGAGGCTCCCGGTCTTTATTTATAGTCCCAAAGCCAGAAATTTAGCTTCCAAAATTGGAAGCAAACTGTAAAGATTATCCCACGAAAATTGCAAACCCTAACTCCACTATAATGCCGCGGATCCGCGGCCCAAGGTGGGGTATGGCCGCGGATCCGCGGCCACTTGATCATATCCATTGATCAAAATTATAGGGCTTCCTCTATGTGACATGTGGTGTTCTCTGGAATCTTTGGAATTTGGAAATCTTCTTGTAGTTGCTGCCAGACTTAATTTCTTTATTTTGATTTCTTAATTAGGCAGGTTTACTTTAACAACTTGATTTCCTTGATTTTAGACCTGCAAATTCTGCACAACAACTTAACAAATAATATTTAGTAGACTTTGTTCTACTAGAATTTGGTCAATGATATTATTTGCATACATTTTCCTACCAAATGCTAACTATAATATATCAACACATAGAAAATAGTATTTTTACAGATAAACCCTCATATGTACGATATATTATAATAAAGATCTTTTTAATATAGAAATAGTAGGAAAAATGTAATAACAAATGTGCAGTTTTATCAACTGAACAAAACTTCATAAGGAAGAGAATGTTCGGAGGCCAGTGTTACCTAAGAAAAGGGGAAGGATGTTGTGCGACTTCTGCCAACGACCGGGTCAATATCGAAGAGATTGTCGTTAGAGGCTTGGACTTTGTCTGATTTGTGGATCAGTGGATCACACCATTGGTAATTGTCCGCCAAGGCTGAGATTGAAGGAGGATACTCGGGAGCCACCGCAAGAGCAGCTTCCAGATCAGGAGAAGTTAATTCAGGGAGCTAATCAGGCTCAGGCTTTTCCTCTAATGGCTGAAGAGGCTAAACCTTCAGAGGAAGTCGTTTCAGGTACCCTATTTGTTCATGGTTTTCTCACATTAGCGTTATTCAATTCTAGTGCATCCCATTGATTTATGTCGTCCAAGTTTATTGTTGTGCACTCGATGACTTTCACAACCCTATTTAATTTTGCGACATATACACTGGGGTTGGGAAAATCATAACTAGTAGAGGGTGTAAGGTTGGTTTCGTCGTAGTTTGCGGACGGGAGCTATTGCAGAGGTATTAGAAGTTATTGCTGGTAGAATTGATGTAGTCTTGGGAATGGAATTTCTCGGCACTTTCCATGCTCATATTGAGTGTAGAGTGAAGGAAGCAAATTTCCAGATTCCCGGACATCCAGAGGTTGTCTAGAGGAAGCAGTTCTATCGGACCAGTCGAGTTTAGGGCTAGGACGACGACTAATATTCTTGCATCAATGGAGGTTGATGAAAGTGAAGAGCCAGCTGTTGTTCGCGATTTTATGGGCGTGTTTGAGGATATATCGAGATTACCAACGAAGCGAGACATGGAGTTCGCAATTGATCTTATTCCTGGTGCAGCGCCAGTATCTAAAGCGTATTATCCAATGGCACCAGTGGAGTTGAAAGAAGTCAAGAAACAGGTTGCTGAACTGCTTGAGAAGGGTTGGATTCGAAGCAGTAGCTCTCCTTGGGAAGCTCCAGTTCTTCTAGTCAAGAAGAAGGATGTGCATCGACTATCGATAATTAAACCGGATGAATATTAAGAACAAGTACCTGATCCCTCGCATTGGCGAACTTTTGAGCAGCTTAGTGGCGCGAGGGTATTCTCGAAACTGGATTTGCGATCCGGATATCATCAGGTCCGAGTGAAAGCAGAAGATATTTGCAAGACGGCGTTCCGAACTCGGTATGGACATTACGAGTACTTAGTGATGCCCTTCGGAGTAACGAATGCACCGGCGATATTTATGGACTTAATAAACCAAACCTTTTCACCATTCTTGGACCAGTTTATTGTGGTGTTCATTGATGATATTCTGGTCTATTCGAAGACTTTTGAAGAGCATGCAGAACATTTGAAGATCGCACTGCAGACGTTGAGACAGGAGAAGTTGTATGCGAAGATGAGCAAGTGCGAGTTTTGGCTGGAGGAAGTAAAGTTTTGGGGCATGTTGTGTCTGGCGATGGAATCGCCGTCGATCCGAAAAGATTACAGCAGTTCGTGATTGGCCGATTCCGAAGAAAGTTGCGGAGATAAGAAGTTTTCTTGGACTCGCCGGGTATGACAGGAGATTTGTAGAGAACTTTGCTCGTCTGGCGGAGCCGTTGACCAAGCTTACACGCAAGGAGGTACCTTTTGTGTGGACGGATAGATGTGCGTCAGCTTTTGAGACGCTGAAGCTGAGTTTGGTAACCGCTCCTATTCTGACTGTGCCAGACAGTTTCGGAGGATGAATGATTCATAGCGACGCATCTGGGAAAGGATTGGGATGTGTTTTGATGCAGCTTGGGAAGGTTGTAGCGTACGCATCAAGAACTCATTGAAGACTTTCGAATATTTGTTTTGGAGGTTGTGCTACCGCATTCTTCGGGACAGTTGATGCAGCTGCAAGTATATTCGT
Organism: Agapanthus africanus; assembly: GCA_030015575.1. NCBI lineage: Eukaryota > Viridiplantae > Streptophyta > Magnoliopsida > Asparagales > Amaryllidaceae > Agapanthus > Agapanthus africanus. Next base: position 181,095,610 of record JASDDO010000024.1, read on the forward strand.
CGTTGATCGAGAATATTAAGGCAGCACAATCGCAGGATCCTAGATTGCAAAAGTTTCGAGAACAGGTTGAAGCCAGACTACGAACAGATTTACTGATACATGAAGATGGTTCGTTGAGATATGGTAGCCGTTTATGTGTGCCAAAGGGAGATATTCGTGAAGAGCTTATGAAGGAGGCACCCAGTTCAGCTTATTCTGTACATCCAGGAGGCACAAAGATGTACCGAGACTTACGACAGCATTTCTGGTGGGAAGGCATGAAGCGGGAGATTGCTCGCTTTGTGGTAAAGTGCTTGGTGTGTCAGCAAGTTAAGGCTGAACATCAAAGGGTTGCTGGTTTATTGCAACCACTTCCAATTCCTCAGTGGAAGTGGGAACATATAACCATGGATTTCGTGACAGCTCTACCGTGGAGTCCAAAAGGCAACAATGCAGTATGGGTGATTGTTGATCGTTTGACCAAGGCAACTCATTTTATCCTTTTTCGGGTTGGTCAATCAACAGATACTTTGGCGGAGCGGTACATGCAGGAGATTGTAAGATTGCATGGAGTACCGGTGAGCATCGTGTCCGACCGTGACACTCGGTTTTTATCACACTTTTGGCGGAGTTTACAGGAAAGTTTGGGGACTCGATTGAAGTTTAGCACAGCTTATCATCCTCAAACTGATGGTCAGTCGGAGAGAACGATCCAAACTCTTGAAAATATGTTAAGAGCATGCATGTTACACTTCAAGGGCTCTTGGGAGTATCATCTACATTTGGTGGAGTTTTCTTACAACAACAGTTTCAGATGGCTCCATTTGAAGCTTTGTATGGTCGTAAATGTCGTTCACCTGTTTGTTGGGACGATGTCGGTGAACGAAGATTTTTGGGACCGGATTTGGTTGTGCAGACAGTAGAAAAGGTTAACACTATCAGAAATCATATGAAAGCAGCACAAGACCGACAGAAAAGTTGGGCAGAGACGTCGAGAAGACCTCTAGAGTTCGCCGTGGGTGATTCGGTATTCTTGAAGATATCGCCGACTAGAGGGGTGATTCGTTTTAGAAGTCGAGGAAAGCTCAGACCTCGGTTCGTTGGACCCTTTGAGATCTTGGAGCGTGTTGGTGAGGTAGCGTATCGTTTGGCGTTACCGCAATCCTTGGCGAGTGTGCACGATGTGTTCCACGTGTCAAAACTCCGTATGTATGTTCGTGATGAGACACATGTGTTGGATCATTCGGAGCTGGCTGTACAAGAAAACTTGACTTTGGAGGAGCGACCGGTTGCGATTGTGGATCGAAGGGAAAAGGTTCTTAAGAACAAGGTTATCCCCCTTGTACTTATTTCTTGGGGTAATCGCTCAGATGGAGAGTCCACTTGGGAGCGGGAAGATGAAATCCAGCAGAAGTTTCCCCATCTTTTCTTGTAGTTAGTGATCGTTTACCCTTTTGTTTTCTTGGAATTTCGAGCACGAAATTCTTTTGTAGTTGGGTATAATGTAACAACTGGGTCCAGTTCTACAAATTTCAGTTACCGTATGTATGGTGTGTGATATTTATTTCATTTATCTTACTTGACTGTTGCTAGTTGTAATTTATCCGACAATTCAAATTCTTGCATATACCAATTTAAGTATTTTAAAATAAATTAAAAATACTTGACATGGCCTGCTTGTCACCCGTAACCCTGTGGTAGCGTCCTTGTATCGTGTTCTCGTCCCGTTCAGTGAAACGGACGTGTTTGGACAGCTACGCGCACGTACGTGTGTCCGCTCTTGGGGGTATGCTTTTTAATTACAAAATTCTTCATTCAAATTTTTGGAACCTGCCAATATTGTTCATATTTCAAATTCAAATTTTTGGACCCGACTGATTAGTCCAAAAACTTGTATTTACCGTAATCAGAAACGGCGTCGCTTTGCAGCTAGCCGGTGAGTACGGGTCGATCCACAGAGATGGGTAATTTCCTTTAATGTGTTTTAACGAGTTGATTCTAAATGATGTTTTGGTTGGTTTCTAAAATCTAGATCTATTATTAAACTAAATTAATCTAATTTAAAGTCTCGCTAGGGTTAGGTTTAGGGGAAGTTTGGAGATTTAAGGTTTCCTCACCGCTTTCAATGCCTTATTATTGATCTATTAGATGTTACAGTAATTATCCATAAAGTGGATAAGAATCTTTTGGGAAGATATTTCTTCATCTAGATTCGTATCCTTCCTTTATCGATAATTACCCTAACCTCCATGGAAGACGCGCGCAACTGGCCCTTTATACTACGGTTCATCGTTACCTCAAGGGGTAGGATGCCGCAGGGAGCGGTTGTGCGTGCATGCATGGAGTTCTAACTCTTAGGTGTGGATGGCATGAAAGGGGTGAGAGATCTCATCTCTCAAACCTTTCCCTAAGGCTAACCCTAACGAGCGAAGAGATTACTCGCTCATTAGGGGATGGTAAAACATACTAATTAAAAGAGAATAAAAACAAACTATTAAAATTAACTTACTAGTTCGATGGCTCCCTCCAAACAATAGAGAACAGATCTGAATAACTTCCAGCAATTCTGAATTTTATTGATTAAAAAGAGGCATCCAGTTTTACAATTTTTGATTACAATTTATAAGCAAACAAGGAAACTAGGGTTACAGATTCTCGCACACGTGATTTTACAGATATGCCCACGGAAAATCTAAACCCCCGCACCGACGCACCGACTCTAGAAATCTGCACCGACACGGGCTTGAACAGGCCGCGGAACCGCGGCAATAGGGCGCTTGGGCCGCGGTTCCGCGGCCCTTTGGTGGGCTTGGCTCACCATCTTTCTGGGCTTAGCTCACCATCTTTTGGGATTCTTATTTTTATACTTTGTTTTCTCTGTTGGCTTCTTATCCTTCTCCAGATCCTCAGTGAAAACTTGTAAGGATCTTTTGACCGTTTCACTTTCGTCTTTTTGGACCTTGCACTGTTCTTCGTCTCGGCTTGAGTAAGATCCGTCTGCTTGTTGGTCAAAAGTCCATTTTCTGTATCATCTTTCGTCTTTTTCACTGTATTTGTTTCAAGAGCCTGTATCCTGTAACATGCAACAAATGTGCGTCAAGAGTACCTGTTTACTTATAAAACGGATAAGAATAGAGGGATGAAAAATGCAATATTATGGTCCGAACAAATACCCCCAAACTTATCTTTTGCTCGTCCTCGAGCAAACTTATTATTTATTCACTAAAATCCTAACCACATTTTCGCAGGGAAACGCGATTGTACTGAGCACGTGCAACAAGCCGTTAAACCTCTAGGTGTCCCTAGTAGGAGGAGTGTTGTCTCCTGAGGGTTTTCAGCGGATTACACCCACAAAATCCTATCAATTTGGCCCATTGACTTTTGTTCTCCAATTAAGTTTTCCAACACGGAATTCTATTATCTTATACTTGTAAATTATCCACCCACATTCTTCACACTTCCTCATCATTTAACTTAAGATTATATATATCCTATAGACTTACTTAGCTTTCGGCATTTCCTAAGTTTTCCTTCTAGGGTTCCATCTCCACTTAGGAATTTTTATCAACTCTACTAAAGATACAAGTTCTATTCTTCATTCCTTTCTTTTATCTAAATCCCAATCACCTACCCCTACGTGTGTGTATAAATCACCCCTACACTTGGAAATTCAAATCAAGCAATCATACCCTTGTCCGTTGTCCAAAGTACTAATTAGTTGGTGAATTTAATTGAATTTTGCTCACACATCCTTCATGCGACTGTTAATACTTCTTGAGGTACCAACAACCGATTACAAGATGCGTTTGCACTTTAAAGCGTACTTCCTAGTCTTGCAACACCCAAGGCTTTAGCAGTGACTCCCAAACCAGTTGGTCTAAGGCACTAGGTGATGAAGCACCCTCGCTAAATATTTTTCTATTTTTTTGCAGCCTTAAGTAATCACAAAAACCAGTGTCCATTTTTTTTTTAATTCTTTATTCACACTTTTTTTTTCTTTTTTTTCTTTGTACTAAGGACTTAAGACAAGAGCATTTCAAGGTCTCTTCTACTATTCCAAGTTTCAAGGTGCGTGATTGTGCAAATTGTAGGGTATACGTTTTCAAAATCTAGACTTAAGCTAGGAACTATTTTTCAAACTTATACTCTAATAAGAACATCAATACTTTTCCTTCGTTTCGACTTAGCCCAAGAAGTGAACTTAAAATTTGCATATTTCTAAATAAACTACAAGGCATATACTTTCTACCGCTAAACTTTAAGGAAGGTTATTTTTAGGGTTTTTAATTCACTAAGTCTAAGATCTAGTTGTTCCTAGCCAGTTGACCTATTTGTCAAACCAAAGTCAATTAGCCAAAATTGAATACAATAATTTTTATAATTTTTGAAATTTTTCAATTTTTATGGGTTTTTTAAATAAATATGCAAATGCAAAAATATGTACAAATGAATGCGAAGGAAGAAGACATACCGAGCATACCCCCAAACTTGAACTTGACAGTGTCCTCACTGTCATACTAAACCAAGAGGGTCAAAATGCCGATACTCCCCTGTTTATTTATTTATAATTTTTATTGTTAAGAAAAACAAAAATATATACAAAAAGGCCCTTCCCCAAACTTCATTTAAACTATGTTAGACATTATTGCCAAACTTTGCATAGACCAAACGTCAACACCAACCAGTTGAAAAATTTATCAGTAAAGAGTATGAGTTGGTGGAAGAATAAGTTGTAGCGATTCACAAAGAATTGGAGAAGATAGAAGTGGTGGTATGGAGGGTGTGGAGGTGAATATACAGGAGGTGGTGATGCATCTAAACGAGAATGTGAATGATCAGCAATCAGTGGAATGTTGGCATTCTCGTAGCTTCTCAAAAGAAATGGGGGTGGTTCAACTTCTAAAGGAAGAGGTTGACTAACCACAATATCCCCAAGATGTTCCTGTGGGTCCTCTATTGACTTGGCATCATCCATCAATTGCATATGATATTCAATTATAAGGGAACTGATTTTCTCGATGTCCGCCATAGTCCAACTAGAAACTTGCCGCCTATCTTGTAAGACTTTTAAAATAGCGTTCTCTTGCTCGAAGGCTAGAGAGGCTGATATTATAATGGGAAAAGTCTCATTCTCACCTATATAAGCATATTTAAGGTGAGGCGGTAAGGACATGAGTTCGAGTTTCAGAGGCGAAAGAATCATTGCGGAATCTACCTCGAACTTAAAGGACTCCAACATAGGTTCGAAATCACTGCAAACAACCGATTTGGATGGTTCGACTAACTCATCCAAAAATGTAAAGGACTCAAATTCGGGCTGTGAGTCGTTGTCATCCGAAAAAGTGAAACATTCATAATCAATTTCGGTTGTGTCAACGGTGGTAGGCTCAAGGAGGGACGCACTAGTGGCGTCAAAACTGTTTTCATCAAATAGAAATCTTTCAAGCTCGCAGTCCTCCTGCGTGATTTCGTGAATAGAGCAAACTTCTCGTGTACTAGTTTTAGGCACGGGGGGCAGACTTCCCATCTTATAAATTTAAACTCACTAGACATCTTCCCAAAGGATAGAGTCATGGAGCCATTGCGACAGTTTATTACAGCATTGGAAGTGGCCAAAAATGGTCGACCGAGGATCACCGGAATTTGGTTTCTTGGGTTAGCAACAGGTTGTGTATCCATAACAATAAAATCAACGGGGAATATGAACTCCCCAACTTTGATCAACACATCCTCTAGCTGACCCCTTGGATGGGTGATTGATCGATCAGCCATTTGGCGAGTACAACGAGTGGGTTTCAACTCTCCAACCCCTAATTGTTCGTACACGGAGTAGGGAATCAGGTTAACACTAGACCCAAGATCTAAAAGTGCTCGATTAATTTTCTTATCCCCAATCGTGATTGAAATCGTAGGACAGCCGGGGTCCTTTCGTTTTTGGGGTAAGGTTTGATGGTGGTTAATAGCATTGCTCACTGCACTAGCCACTAGCACTTTTTTGGGTACTTGAGATGCCTTTCTCTTCGAGGAGCATAAGCCCTTTAAGATTTTCGCATATGAAGGGACTTGTTGGATTGCATCTAAGAGAGGTATATTTATGCTAACCTGCTTAAATATCTCCACAATCTTCTCCACTTGTGCATTTGGTTTATTAGGACTCAACCTGTTTGGGAATGGAGCATTTTGAAAATTCGTTGAGTCAAATGTCTGTGGAGTAGAATGTGGAGTAGGAACGGATCCCGGTGTAGATGTGTTCATGTTGTGAGAAATGGGTCCGTTCGAGCTAGAAGAAGTAGAGCCGTGTGAAGGGTGGAGAATAGGCTCTAAAGAAAGAGGTGAAGAAGAAAGTGAAGAAAATGAAGAAGGGGAAGATGACAATGGAGAAGAAGAAGAAGAAGAAGAAGAAGAAGAACCACCGGCGGAGATGTCATTACTAGTTCCCACATTATTTTGCAACACTCTTCCGGATCTCAACGTGGTCACCGCATTTACATTGTGATTGGGATATGCGTTTTGTGTGTGACCGGGATTGGGCAATGGTTGAGATGGAAGCTTTCCCTTTTCTCGCTCGCTCAACGCAGCAGTTAATTGTGCAATTTGTGCCTCAATAGATTTGATACTTTGATCGTGTGAAGCATTGTTAGTCATCAAAGATTGAACATAATTTTCAAATCTTGCTGCGGATTCTATAGATTGCTTGAGAAATGCATCTAAATTTTTTTCGAGCGAGATAACCTTATCATCATTTGGTTGAACCAAATTGTTCGTTTGATTTGTATAAGGTTGTTGTTGGAAAGGTTGCTGGTTTTGAGTTTGTGAAGGTGCTTGTTGTTGTTGTGGAGGAGGAGGTCTTTGAAAATTGTTATTTCCTTGGACTTGTTGATTTTGGTTCCAAGCGAAATTTGGGTGACTCCTCCACCCCGAATTGTATGTCGAAGAGTATGGATCGTTTCTTTGTCGTTGTTGAAATGCAGCATTGACTTGATCCTGCCCTTGAGTAGATGCATTATAAGGACACTCTTCGGTTAAATGCGATGGATTCGAACAACAAGCACAAACAGTTCGCGTGGGTAAAGCAGTGGTAGGAGAAGACGATGAGATTTTGGTCTCAATGGCTTCTAGCTTTTTCATAAGTGCGGCCATCTCTGCCTTCATTGCAATCGACATAACTACTTGATGTATGCCTGCCCTCGATTGACCAATAGAAGAAGATGATGTGGTCTTGGTACTCTCCCACTGAATTGTTTGCTCACTAAGATCCTCAAGAAACTGCCATGCTTCGTCGCTAGACTTAGAGAGAAAATGACCTTGAGATATGGTTTCTAGCAACTGCTTCGTTGCCGAGTTCAATCCCTCGTATAATGTTTGACAAAGTTGCCAACTTTCGATCCCATGATGAGGGCATTGAACAAGTAGGTCTTTAAATCTCTCGAAGCACTTCCAAAATGGTTCGGAAGGAAGCTGTGAAAATTGTATAATCTCGTTACGGATTCTAGCAGTTTTGTGATGAGGATAGAATTTTTTTAGAAAAGCTCTCACAAACTCGTCCCAATTTCTAATGGAATGTGATGCGGTGCTGTATAGCCACTTCTCGGCTGGTCACATAAGGTAAAAGGAATGACCCTTAGCCTTATAGCGTCATCACTTAATTGGGTCGTCTTCATCATAGCGCACACATTTTGGAATTTATTGATAAAGATATATGCATCTTCAGATTCCAAACCATGAAATTTTGGCAGCATATTGATGAAATGTGGTTTTATTTCAAAGTTGTCCCCATTTGCCGGTGGGGGTGAAAGACATGTAGGTAAAGAAGTGCGGACGGGGTAGAAGAGATCCTGGAGCGCAACTCGTGCGGGCGCTACAACAGGAGGAAGATTCGGGTTATTCGCACCTGGCGGAGGTGGAATCATTCCCGTCGGTAAGGTATCATTGGGGTTGAATCCCGACATACCTTCGAAAGAAGAATTTGAAGGTGGAGGTAAGGAAATGGAGGGAATTTCGACTTCGGTGTCGAAAGGTTCGTCGATCGGTACCAACGAAACACGGACTAATCGGGCTTTAGTATCCCTAGTCCAAAGTGACATACACTAAAGGGGTAGTGTAGTCAGAAAAATAGAAAAACAGAATGTGGGGGTAAGATAACGTCAATGGAGGGAAATGGGTGGAAGTGAGTTGCGAGTTTTCTTAGTGCAAGTTGCAAGTTTTTGAAAAGATTTTTCTTTTCTCTTTTTTTTTATTTATGTGAGAGTTTTGCAAAGAAGTTTTGAAAAGAGACTCGTGACACAAATGTATCAACCACACATGCACAATCAGGCCTAGATCTAGGGTCGCCTAGGTCTGCTAGACAGCTCCTAACTAGGGCTAGAAATAGGACCTCAAACCGCCTCTTCACGGACAAGTACGGCCAGGTAAGTGGGAAGGAACCATAAAAGTGGGCCTAATTAATAACCACTAGCCTAGACACCGCAAAGTCGGTTAGGATAAACGGTCGATGCCTATACTAGTCCTTTTCCTATTGAGCTCGATGTCCTTAGGTCTGAGTCTAGTATTTTTTTAATTAATTGTGGTCGATGCACATGCTTTAGGTGTTTTCTGGGGTCCTGGGAAGGGTGATGAAATCCCCACCCAATCTGAGTTTGGTCAATTAGCCCCTTAGAGTCCAATTAAATTATGCAAAACAATACAATTTCACTTGCAATCAATTTTTAGCGCAGCACAAAGAAACCTGCAGAAAATCTGTTATTTAGAAGGGGGAGAAAGACTCTTTACGCAAAGAATTCCTGCAGACAATTTTTTTTTACAGTGGATATATAAAGGTTACAGAGGGGAGAAGGAGAATCAAACCCACAAAATTTAATGTGCTGACGTGGCAGTCAGAGCGCGGAACCGCGGCGGGAGCCCTGTATATGCGGCGGAAACGCGGCAGGATTAGGGTTTCAGGTTCTGAAAAAAATTGTACTGCTTCTCTGTCCAAATTCTCCTCTGTTCTTCTGCACCAACTTCTGTTTTGTTCTTCTGTAAATTTCCAGATTTGCAATCCTTCGCTGTTCCTACAAGATTCAAACAATAAACCCTTCAAACAGAGTACGGGTCGATCCACAGAGATGGGTAATTTCCTTTAATGTGTTTTAACGAGTTGATTCTAAATGATGTTTTGGTTGGTTTCTAAAATCTAGATCTATTATTAAACTAAATTAATCTAATTTAAAATCTCGCTAGGGTTAGGTTTAGGGGAAGTTTGGAGATTTAAGGTTTCCTCACCGCTTTCAATGCCTTATTATTGATCTATTAGATGTTACAGTAATTATCCATAAAGTGGATAAGAATCTTTTGGGAAGATGTTTCTTCCTCTAGATTCGTATCCTTCCTTTATCGATAATTACCCTAACCTCCATGGAAGACGCGCGCAACCGGCCCTTTATACTACGGTTCATTGTTACCTCAAGGGGTAGGATGCCGCAGGGAGCGGTTGTGCGTGCATGCATGGAGTTCTAACTCTTAGGTGTGGATGGCATGAAAGGGGTGAGAGATCTCATCTCTCAAACCTTTCCCTAAGGCTAACCCTAACGAGCGAGGAGATTACTCGCTCATTAGGGGATGGTAAAACATACTAATTAAAAGAGAATAAAAACAAAGTATTAAAATTAACTTACTAGTTCGATGGCTCCCTCCAAACAATAGAGAACAGATCTGAATAACTCCCAGCAATTCTGAATTTTATTGATTAAAAAGAGGCATCCGGTTTTACAATTTTTGATTACAATTTATAAGCAAACAAAGAAACTAGGGTTACAGATTCTCGCACACGTGATTTTACAGATATGCCCACGGAAAATCTAAACCCCCGCACCGACGCACCGACTCTAGAAATCTGCACCGACACGGGCTTGAACAGGCCGCGGAACAGCGGCAATAGGGTGCTTGGGCCGCGGTTCCGCGGCCCTTTGGTGGGCTTGCCTCACCATCTTTCTGGGCTTGGCTCACCGTCTTTTGGGATTCTTATTTTTATACTTTGTTTTCTCTGTTGGCTTCTTATCCTTCTCCAGATCCTCAGTGAAAACTTGTAAGGATCTTTTGACCGTTTCACTTTCGTCTTTTTGGACCTTGCACTGTTCTTCGTCTCGGCTTGAGTAAGATCCGTCTGCTTGTTGGTCAAAAGTCCATTTTCTGTATCATCTTTCGTCTTTTTCACTGTATTTGTTTCAAGAGCCTGTATCCTGTAACATGCAACAAATGTGCGTCAAGAGTACCTGTTTACTTATAAAACGGATAAGAATAGAGGGATGAAAAATGCAATATTATGGTCTGAACTTTTTGGACCCGACACGGGCGCAATTCTGAAATATTTTGTATTCCGCCAAATTCTATTTATTTCAAAATTTCTTAAAATCAGCTTAAAATAATTCTACAGCCTACTAAATATTTCTCCAGCCAATCACATCTTTCCTAGGCCAGCGAAGTTAATGCCTAAACCAGAAAATCTTTTTCAATTTTTTCCTAAACAAATTCTTCTCCCCACCAATCAGAAATCTCTTTTCCTTCGACGCCGGGCCCCACCTCCTTCTCTCTCTCCCTTTTCTCCTTCTCTCTCTCCCTCGTTCTCGCTCACCCTCCACTACGAGACAACTTTCTCTCTCCTTCTCTTTCTCTCTCCCCTCGTTTCGCTCTTCCTCTCTCCTCTCGCGGCCCTTTCTCTCTCCCATCACGGTAAGTTTAGATCCCGTCACCGCTCCCTGCTTCTGCTCACCCTCCTTCTACGTCTTCTTCTTCTTCTGTTTTCTCTTCTTCTGAACCTATGCACCCTCTGTCTCTCCTCGAACCGTAACCCTAGAAACCCCTTCACCTCCTCACAACTCCCCTCCAATCAAGCCTCCTCCTCCTCGCCATCTTCTTCTTCTCCTCCTTCTTCTTCTTTCGTCTCCCCCGAGTCTCTCACCCCTGCACTGGCCTTGCACACACCCAACTCGACCCCGGACCCACCTTCTTGTCACCGACGACCCTAACCTCATACCCACCATCGTCGCCATCTCATTTTCCTCCCTCTCCTCGACAGCATCCCCTCGCCAATACCCTGACACCTAGCCTTGCACCCAAAACTAGCAACCAAACCCTAAACCTAACCCTTACATCAACCTCTTCATCGACGCCCTCACCGCCGTTGATCTCACCATCAACACATCATCTGCAGCCCAGTAAGCAACCCCACACCCTTTCCTCCGCTATTTTTCCTTTCTTGCTTTCTTTTCTTTTCTTTCTTTAGGTCGTCGCTTCTTGTTCACTGTTTCTTTAGATCGCCAGATTCCGGTCGGGCCGTCGACAATCTCGACGACCCAGCGAGGACCCCTGACCCGTGTGCTTCCACCGTTCGTCGTTTGGATTCATTCTGTGTACCGTGCGCGCGTCGCGTTTTTCCCGCCGACGCGTAACGTTCCGTTTTCCGTTTCGCGACCCGTCGAGGCAAGTGAAACTTGCTACATGCTATTTTAAACTATTCGTATGCTATATTATTTATTTCCTGTTAAATCTCTAATTAGAATCGTTAGAATTGGATTTCAAGTTAACCGCATATAGTTCCGTTACACATTTTTATGATCCCGAACTTGAACTTAATTTTGTATCTAATTACTGATACCTTGTAATCATCGGTAAGTGATAGACCACATGATCACATCGATTATAGCCATGATACCCCTTTATTCCAGTTTTAACCTATCGGACATCCATGAGCAACTTTAACCGGTTTTAGTTATAATTGCATCCATTGAACATATTACACATGTTATTGCATCTCTAAGTTGTTTTAATACATATTAATGTGATTTCATCGTCCACACGTGTTATACTGCATCCCTGAAACGTTAAAGTATTCCTTAAGCCAAACTGATAACTGTGCAACTGAGTAGTTTAATCTGCACCTATTGCTATCATGTTACTGTGCCCGTTTATTACTCTGATAGTACCATGCTTGTTTATTTATAACCAGGATTATGCTAGCTGTTTATGAGTACCCACATGTTATCTTTTACACCCTGGCCTGACTTGCTACACACATATCGATTGACCCGACATGGTACCGTACACTACTTTACTTGACCTGTTGTACCATGGATTGACCCGTTACCTGATCTTGTGTCTAATGCCAACAAACCTGACATGTAGTCCTCACGGACCGTTCCTGTTGTCTATCCAGACAAACCTGCTCTTACATGATCCTGTGTTGGCATTAGTTCTTGATTACGGAATACCTGACTTGACACATATAACTTGGGGGCATGGGGAAATCAATGATGAAATCCTGACTTGTAACTCGACAGTTGCTCGCTTATACTGATCAGTTTTAGAGGCTAGGCCCGCCTCGTGACGATGTTGCTGACATCGTTGGTCTGTACTCCTTTCCTGTTAGTGCCTAGCGGCACGTCTCGGTTTCAGCCCGAGAGTCTGTAGACCGTGGCCCCGGGCATGCACGGGATACTATTGAGTTACATCGATGATTCATCAAATTGATTTCAAAGACTTTAGAATAGAAAACCCAATAGAACGGTTTAGTTTACTCCCTGCACACTACCCTTCACTGCCCTGATTTATATTTCTGTTACATCAGCTTTTCATTCATCATTATACTGCATTGCTTGTTACCATGTTTATATTTTATTACTTGATGACATGACGCGCTGACGTCTGGGTTTTGCATGGCCCAGATTCCGTACCTTTGCTGCAGTCCGAGCAGGAGTACTTCAGCCAGCAGACTGAGCTGTGAGGTGTCGGTAGTAGTTAGTTCTTTATTTCCTGCATTTATTTCCTGATGTGAGCCCGCATTATGGGACATACATTCCAGTTATTTTGTATTGGATATTTTGCTTCCGCACTTTTATTATTCTTGACTCATGATATCTTGGCTTATGGACATGTATTTAGATAGTTACAATTGTTCTTGATATCTCTACAACCGTAATGTGACTGTGGATGGATACTTCCTACCCACAGGTAGCATGGTTGGCTATGTCACGTGCCCAATTTAGCATACTCTAGGAAGCGGGGCGTGACAGGGAGTTCTTTCGCACCCTCCTTAGCGGTTCAAAGTTGTTCCCGGTTAGAACAGCAGCATTAACTTCCACTATTGGAGCTGGTGGAGTAAGTCCATAGGGGGATTTGCCCCCAGCTTTCCTCACTCGGCGCCAGTGGCGACGTCGAGCATGCCTTGCAGATGGGACCACCTCAGTTGTGGAAGCGGCTTCGTCATGCCCCCTGCTTTGGTGAAGGGTTACTGCTGGTGCCAGCCTGTCGAAGACTGACGTCCATTGAAAGGGAACGACCAATCTTTCGAAGGCTGACTTTCTGATATGGGAAGCACTTTTGACGACCTCACCCGTAGCCGGAGTTGGAACGACCAATCTTGCGAAGACCGATCCTTTAGTAGGAGAAGCCCCTTTGACGACTTCACCTGCCAGAGCTGGAATGGCTATCCATTTCGGGATAACCCTTCAGGTATTGCGAGCCTCTTTGCGGGACCACTTGAGCTTTGGTTCAGCCTGTTGAAGACTGAGGTAGGAGACTTGGACGACCCGTGGAAAGGGGTCGTGGTGGTTACAAGTCGATCGAAGACCGACTTCTTTGGAGCTTCCTGTGATGGCACTAGGACGCTGAAACTCGCTGACGGGGGCATGGTCCCGAAAAACAATCCAGTGGTGGCCTGAGTCACCTGCCCCACCGGCATTGAAAAGATGGAAGCCGCATTAGGCCTGTAAGTCACTCCTCTAGTCAGGGCGGAGCGGGAATTGCTGTTGCAGTTGGTGCAGCTGGAAGCCATTGATGTTCACTTCTTCTTTTTGCACAGAAGCAAGACACCAAATCTTAGTACCTCAAATCCAAGTGCAACCATAGCAAACCGCAATTTTGTTCGCGAAACACGACAAACGAAGTATGGAGTGGGAAAAGGAAAAGGTCCCACCGGACGTGCCAGAATCTGTTCACTGCCGAAAATAGAGACAGACTGCGTAGGTCATCTTTTCTGAATTTGGGGGCAGATGCTATTTGGATTTATCCGTCCACCTCTCCGAATATGCCAAGTTGATTTATGGCACCGTATATCGGAGGTTTGGACAAATGCGGCCGTTGTAGCAGACTTCGTTAGATTCTCCCTTGTTTGCGAAGGGTTTTTGATTGTGGGGACTCTCTTCCCTGCAGGCGCAAGCCCCTATAATTAATTATGTTATCGCATCGCGATAACCACTTTCTCCTGCTCCAGAAGTTCACTTCGTGTCGTGTGTGTTTGTTTTATTTTTGGTTGCCTGTAGATTGTATACGGAGACTAATTTATATTGTCGCCTGTAGGGCGTGGATTAGTCCAAATCTGTATATCTTAGGTTTGGGTTTGGGTTGATTTAAAGATCGTTGATCCGCTTTGAGATCAAGATCGACTTAAAGGTATGTGAGCATTTGAGGGCTCAGTTGGTTTTTTGTTAAGGATACGTTAGTCCAATTTGAGACTAAGATCTACTTAACATGGTGTTAGGATCATTTTTGTTTCAGACCCAACAAGAGAGCATTTGGGCTTTGTTGTTTTAGTTTAAGGATGTTTTGGTCCCTAATCGCCATTTTGGAGGCAAAGTTGTAGTTTGAGGACATTTCGGTCTGTTCAACACCATTTTTGTGGTGAGATTTTAGTTTAAGGACGTTACGGTCCGTTGTCGCCATTTTGGAGGCAACGTTTAGTTTGAGGACGTTTCGGTCTGTATATCACCATTTTTGAGGTGAGGTTTTAGTTTAAGGACGTTACGGTCCGTTGTCGCCATTTTGGAGGAAACTTTTAGTTTGAGGACGTTTCGGTCTATAGATCACCTTGCGTGCACGTGTATTTGTTACGTGTCAAGATGAGCAGCGATGATATGGGATACATCCAGTTTGGGATGTGGTTTTTTCTGGGATATGCACGTCAATTTGGGAAGTGCACCAAAAAGCAGTTGGCTGTCGGGACCCGCCATCTCTCTGAAGATGTTGAGGAATTACAACGACATGTATCAAAGGTGTAGAGAGATGTACCCTTGAACCAATTCCCGTATTTGAAGGAAAAAGGATTAATGGTAAACCCAGAAATCATTAGTCGTATTTTGAGACTAAGATTTCCTCGGGGGAACGTGGGAAGAATATCGTTTTGGGATATCAACAATTGGGAGATCAATAGTCGTATTTGGAACTGAGATCAATTTGGGAAGTAGTGGACCCATGGGCTCGGTGGATCTGATTAGGGACCTAGCCAACTTGGGCTTGGTCCATTCAGTCGTCTTTTTATTTGAAAAGAAGTGCTAAACACTTGTTTGGGCTCAGTCCCCCTTTTATTGTGCAAAAAGTGCTGAGCACTTATGTAAGTTCTGACGCTTACACTTTACTCTATTTTTGTCTCTTTATGGAGTGCTGAGCACTCTTTATGGCGCCCACGTGCAAAGCACGTGAGGCTCTAGGCGCTAGGCGCTGCCTAGTAAGTGTCAAGCACGTTTGTGTTCTGTGGCGTCTACGTGAGACGCTGGGCGCTAGGCGCCGCACACTGAGTGCTAAGCAGTCCTTTATTTTGTAGCGCCCACGTGAGAGGCACGTGAGGCGCTGGACGCTGAGCGCCAGCCACTGAGTACTAAGCATTCCTTATTGAGTGGCGCCCACGTGAGGCGCCGGGCGGTGATTTTTCCTTGTATATTTTGTTCTGAGGAGTTCAATTTCCTTGTTCTTTTCTGAACCTTTGATCTCCAAGAACAAGTTCGTCCCGATAAGAATTAAATTCTCAACTTATGAGAGACTTGTCTTGTGGATCTCAGATCCAGAGAAAGAACTAAGTTCTTCTTTTAAAAGGGTTAAACCCTTCAATAGGTAAACGAGATGCTTTGATCTCTCTTCATTTTCTTTACCTGGAGCTTTTTTTAGAAGGGAGATCTTCTTCTTTCTTCCTTTCTAAATCTTTCTGCTTTGTTTTTTTCGAAGCTTATGGGGGGTTCCTCTCTGTTAGACTTGAAGTCTTGGGTCCTTTATATAGTAGAGGCAAGTCTGTTGATTAGTTGAAGAAATCTCTCATTGAGAGATCCTAATTAATTTTGGGGATTTTACCCACCGTTGGATCTTTGATCCAAAAACTTCTGTTTTACAGAAAGTATTTTCTTGTTTTTAACAAGATTAGGGAAATATTTTCCCAAACAGAATTTATTCTGTAGATTAGTGATTCTTTGATCACCATTGGATTTTTAATCCAACGGTACTCTGTTTTACAGAGGGCAATCTTTCTCATTTAGAAAGATTTGAGGAATATTTCCTCTCAACAGAATTTAATTCTGCATCCTGATGATTTATCATCTCCGTTGGATCTTTAATCCAACGGCTCTGTTTAACAGAGAGTAGAATTTAATTCTACAAGGCGCCGGCGCTCACGTGCTGTGCACGTGGGCATTGCTTAAGGTTTTAATTCTTTCATGGGCTTTGCACATTGGCACCCACGTGAGGAGCACGTGCGGCGCCAGTAAGAGATTTTAACTCTGGCGCTGGCGCACTTATGGAAGGCACGTGAGGCGCTGCCTCTTCAGTTTTGTGTGCTTTGCACACGGGCGCTGCTATAAGAGTTTTTAACTCTGGTGCTGGCGCCCTCGTGGAAGGCACGTGAGGCACTGCCTCTTGAGTTTTGAACAGAACTTTGCATTTTTTATTGGGGGAAACAGGGTCCCTTGCTGCGAGCTCTTTGACAACTCCATCGTCAAGGGCAATTTCCTCAGGGATTTTTTCTTTCCCTTTGTCTTTTTTTCTCGAACCATTGTGTGTAGATCCGAGGTTTTTCTCAGGCAGCGTGCGGTTACGCAGCTGAATGTTCTCACGGTTCTTCTCTTCCTCTTCTTTTTCGGAGGTGGAGTCTTTGAAGAGAGGGCTGGGGGGTATTTCGTCCTCAGAATCGCTCCCGAAGATAAGAACTTGGGGGTTTTCCCTTTCCAGACTGGCATCAACTATATGACAGTATCCAGTCGTTTTTTCACACGCATCTGTCGCACTATTTTTCCGTCAATGAGCTTTGCGCTTCATCCTCTTGAAATGCTTTTGATGGGGCAACGTATCCTTGCCACCACTTCTTGAAGGCGCTGCATTCCTCGGTGGGGTGGGTAACCCTCCGATGATATAGGCAGTAATTTAGATGTGAATCCTCTCCATCGAGGTATATGACCCTGGGAGTGTTTCCTACGAGAGGTGGCAGCTTCATTCCCATTGACAGGGCTTTGGAGAACCGCTTCTCTACCTTGATCATGCTCTTATTTGTCGCAGGTATGCTTTTGTTTGGTTGGAGTACTTTACGACTTATCCTTGTCGCAGCTTCTTCATCCTGACGATGATGCTTAGCCTTTTCGTATATGGTTGTTTCGCGTTTTCGGTCAGCTTTGCTTTTTCGAAAGGCTTCGTTTAACAGCCTATCGATCGGGGCTTCTGGAAGTTCCGGGGATTTTAGCGCCGATTCTGCCCCGAGTTCCTCCGTGTTGTTTTCTGACGCTAAGGGAGTTTCTTCGTCGTTTAACGTAGAATGGGAGACCATGTGGCAACTTGCTACATAGTCTTTGGTTTCTTCTGATGAGTCATTTTCCTCACTGTTGTCACTATATTCGTTCTCAAGAATATGCTTGAGGAACTTTTCGAGCGTGACCGGTGTCCATGCCTTCTGGTTGTACTTCTCCAGCATGTCAATGTACTTTTGTAAGTCTGTGCGCTAGTCGTCAAACTCGGCAGACTGCACAGGCTTCTTAGTCTTCTTCTTTTTCTTTGAAAATTTTGAAGGCTTGACTTGGGGATTTTGCCCTTTGTCAAAAATCTTCGGTGCGGTACGTGGTTTTAGCATCCCTTCGATGATTTCGGGATCAAGTGGGCTTTTCCACCTGACTGCTGGACATGCTTGTAGATCTTTCAGCATTCTTTTGGTTTTTGCTGAAAGAACGACTTCCCATGGAGTCTCTTCCACGAGTGAGCATGATGGCCCCGGTGCATTCACCTTTTTGGGAATGTGCTTATGTGGCGGGGTTACCCTCCAGTTGTCAGACAGTGCGAACTTTCCCTGTTGATACTGGTCCTTGACCCAATTCTTGAAGACATAGCAACCCTCAATTGGGTGGCTCACCATTCTGTGTTAGGAGCAGTAGTTGGGGTTGTTGACGTCGCCGGGTTGCGGTGGACGCCGTGGGTCTGGCAATGTGATGAGTTTGTTACGCATTGCCAACTCAAATAGTCTCCTCGTCTTATCGTGGGGAAACGAATAAGCGCGTCCTAGCCTTTCTTCCAGGGATAGGCGTGGACGTGCGTTTTTTTGGCGAGCAGCCGGTTTTGGTCCACTCGGTTGTTGTTAAGTGTTGGCAACAAAGGCCACTTTCCTTTTATCCTTGGCGTTTCGAGGGTCCTTACTTGAGGAGGAAGGCCCGTAGCCCATCTGATCCATTTGAGCCAGTTTATCGATCAGGGCCTGGAAGGTTGTTGGTTTGAATAACGTCATGAACTGGGACACAGTCGTTTGAGGATCAAGGGTCCCGATGAACATACGCACGGCGGGGGATTCTTCGATGCGTTGCTCGAACTTTGACCATAGGTTCCGCCACCGGATCGCATATTGGACCCAGGTTTCTCCTGACTTTACCCTGGTATTGAGTAATGCCGTGATCGGGGTACACTCGCTTGCGCTGGCGAACCGCTGTGTGAACAGAAGGTCCATCTGTGAATGTTCTCACGGAGTCATTTGGGAGCTCCGAGTACTATTCAAAGGTCGTCTCTGACAGGCTGCCAATGAACTGGCAAAGCAATAGTTTGTTGTCGCCTCCAGTGTTTTCGCACGGAGCTCTGAACTGCGCGACGTGCTGATGGGGATTGCGCATCCCTTTGTATACATGGAACTTAGGGATCGTATATCCCGTCGGGTACTTGATTTGGTCAAACCATCCTGGATACGGTCGCCCAGTTCTAACGATTTGTACAGCTTCTTCATTTGCTTGATGAGCTCTTATTTGTTGAGCTATATAATCATCAAGAGCAGCCTTGGAGATCGTTTCCTCCTTAGATGTTGATAAATCCAAAAGAGGATTTTATATTTCTCCTCTGTCATCATCGACGATTATCGGCGGATTTTTGGCTGGGGGTTCTAGTTGGATCATCATTCGAACCATATCCTAAAACAAGAGCACTATATGCTTCATGTTAGCAGCTTGTTCAGCGGCTTCTTTGTCTTTTCTTTCAAGCACCCTTCGCAGGAACTCTGTATCGGTCTCCTGCTCCTGGTGCTGTTCGGCCTTATTGTCTGGACTTTCTTTCTGTCCGGTAAACGCTGCCATTTCGGTCAGCATTTCCTAGAGCTTCTGTTATTGCTCCTGAGATTTAGTCAGCGACCGAGTTTGCGGTCGGTGACTCGCCGAAGCACGGCTTTCTTCCTTCCCGGAAGCCATGTGGACCATATGTACGGTCAAGCCCCTAGACTTGGGGAGTTTGGATCCATCACCTTTGGAATTTGCCGCAGGCGGTGGGATTTTCTCCAGCCACGTCCTTTTGTGGGAGGTTGAAGTTGAAAGAGCCGTTGTAACAGGCTCCTGTGTAGAAGAAGTCCCTCGCTGTATGACGAGAGAGCGGTCCTTTTCTTGCCGAGCCTTCGATTTCTTCGGTCGACGAGAGTAATCATTGTTGATCATAGAGTCCTGGACTTTCCGCTAGACCCTATGAATTTCGGAGGAGAGCCGTTGATGAGGGCGCTTCGGCTTTTCCTGCATTGTGGCTTCTGCAAGCGGGGGCGATTCCTTTAGCACCGCCGTTGGAGAGTTCTTGCGTACCCTCCTGAGCATATCAAAGTTGTTCCCGGTTGGAGAAGCAGCGTCAACTTCTACCATTGGAGCTGGTGGGGTAATTCCAGAGGGAGAATTGCCCCCAACTTTTCTCACTTGGCGCCAGCGGCGACGTTGAGCGTGTCTTGCAGACAGGACCACCTCAGATTTGGAAGCGGCTTCTTCGTGCCCCTGGCTTTGCTGAGGGGCTGCTGTTGGCGTCAACCTGTTGAAAACTGAAGTCCTTGGCAGAGTTTGAGGAGGGACGGCCAATCTTTCAAAGACCGATCTTCTGATGGGGGGAGCGCTTTTGACGTCTTCGCCCATAGCAGGAGTTGGAAGGGCTATTCGTTTAGGGGTAGCCACTTCAAGTATCACGAGCCTCTTTGCGGTCCCGTTCGAGCTTTTGCTCAGTCTGTTGAAAACTGAGATACCAGATTTGGATGGCCCATTGAGAGGGGTCGTTGTGGTCGCCAGTCGATCGAAGACCGACCTCTTGGGAGCTTCTTCTTGCGGCGATGAGGCACCGAAACTCACTGGTGGGAGCATGGTCCCAAAAAACAATCCAGTAGTGGCTTTTGCTACTTGCCCCACTGGCATTGAAAAGATAGAGACCGCGTTGGGCCCGTAGGTCACTCCTCCAGTTGGGGTGGAGCAAGAGTTGGTGCTGCAAGAGGTGCAGCTGTAAGCCATCGTTTTTTTTCTTCTTCACAGGAGCAAGACACCAAATTTTAGTAGCTCGAATCCAAGGGCAACCATAGAGAACCGCGATTTCGTTCGCGAAACACGACACATGAAGTGTGGAGTGGAAAGAGAAACAGGTCCCACCGAGCGTGCCAGAATCTGTTCACCGCCGGAAGACAGGGACGAACCAGGATGGATCGTCTTGCTTGAATATGGGGGCAGATACTATTTGGACTTCTCCATCTACCTCTCCGAAGATACCAAGTTGATTTATGGCACCGTATATCAGAGGTTTGGATAGACGCGACCGTTGTAGCATGATTTTATCAGACTCCCCCTCATTTGTGAGGGGGTTTTGATTGTGGGGACGTTCTTCCGTGCAGGTGCAAGCCCTGCAGTTAATTATGTTACAGCGTTGCGATAACCACTTTCTCCTACTCCAGAAGTTCATTTCGTGTCGTGTGTTGTTTGTTTTATTTTGGGTTGCCTGTGGATTGTATACGGAGACTAATTTATGTCGTCGCCAGTAGGGCGCGATTTAGTCTAAATCCGTATATTTGAGATTTGTGTTTGGGTCAAGAATTTGCTTGACAGGGTCCACGTTGATAGCTTGGTTTGCTAACGGAAATGAACTTTGGGCGCAGATCTCATATAAATGAAGTCCATCAGTTCATGAGATATTTGGATTTGATCTAAGGATCGTTAGTCATATTTAAGACTAAAATTAACTTACAAACAAATGAGCATATGGGCTTAATTATTTCAGATTAAGGACATCACGGTCTATTATCACCGTGTTTGGGGTGACGCGCTAGTTTAGGGACATCTCGGTCCAACATTCCCATTTTGAGGACGAATGTTAGCTTAAGGACATTTCGGTCCAACATTCCCGTTTTGGGGACGAATGTTAGCTTAAGGACATTTCGGTCCAACATTCCCGTTTTGGGGACGAATGTTAGTTTAAGGACATTTCGGTCCATTATCCATCTTGTGCGCATGTGTATTGGTTACGTGGTGGAGTGAATGATGATGACATGGAATGCGTCCAATTTGGGATGCGGTCCAATTTGAGGTGTGCACGTCAATTTGGAAGTGCATCAATGTGGGATGTATCATTCCCTGTCATGATGAAATTTTACATCAAGTTGGGACGAGAAAAGATTTGTTGGTTGTCGGGACCCGCCACCTCTCTGAAAGCGTTGAGGAATTACAACGACATATATCAAAGGTGTGG
Source organism: Agapanthus africanus (assembly GCA_030015575.1). NCBI lineage: Eukaryota > Viridiplantae > Streptophyta > Magnoliopsida > Asparagales > Amaryllidaceae > Agapanthus > Agapanthus africanus. The sequence continues at coordinate 181,117,312 of JASDDO010000024.1, forward strand.
AGAGATGTACCCTTAAACCAAATCCCGTATTTGAGATAAAAAAGGGTCGTGGTGGACCTAAGAATCATTAATCATATTTGAGACTAAGATTACATTAGAAGATATGGATGAATATCATTTTAGATATCATCAATGAGAGATCATTAGTCATATTTGAGACTAAGATCAGTTTGGAAATCACGAGCATATAGGCTCGGCTGATTTAAAATCAAACAGGTTTAACCTCAGGAAACTTAGCCAATTTGGGCTGAGATTGGGTTTTTATACTACCTAGCAGTGTTGAGCACTAAGATATACAGCGCTCACGTGTATTTCACGTGAGACGCTGGAATAATGCTAAGCACTAATCTTTTCTAGCGCTCACGTGCTTTTCACGTGAGGGGCTGGGTTTTTACCCTTGGACGCTCGCGTGCTTTTCACGTGAGGCGCTAAGTTGTTAGCCTTGGGCGCTCATGTGCTTTTCACGTGAGGCGCTACAATAGTGCTAAGCACTAATTTTCTCTAGCGCTTATGTGTGTTTCACGTGAGGCGTTGTGTTTTTTGAGATTTAATTTCTGTTGATATTTTTAGAGAACTTAAATCTCTGTTAATGGTATTTTGACCATTAACGATTACCAAGATCATTATTTTGAAGATCTGGGATCGTGTTCTTTAAGAACTTAGTTCTTGATTTGAAGAAACTAAGTTCCTGGAGTATTATGAACTCCATATTTTCCATGTTCATGTTTTCAGAGAGGTTAAACCTCTTTTAATGGTGTTTTGACCATTAAGGATCATCAAGATCACAATTTTGAGGATTTTGGATCGGGTTCTTTAAAGAACTAAGTTCTTGATTTGAAGGAACTAAGTTCTTGAAGTATTATGAACCCCATCTTCTTTCTTTTCAATTTTGTCCTTCCCTGAATTTTTTATTCTCAAGAACAAGATCTTCCCGATGAGAATTAAATTTTCAATTTGTGGGAGATTTGTCTTGCGGATCTCAGGTCCATAGAAAGAACTAAGTTCTTTGAGAATGGTTAAACCCTTAGATATATTAGGTAAAGGAGAAGTTTTGATCTCGATATTTTCTTTACCTAGAGACGGTCTTCTTTATTGAAAATTAAATTCTCTGTTGTTTTGTGGAACCTTTTGAGAGCCTTCTGTATTTTTACAGAAGCTTATGGGGGGTCTCTCCTCCTTATTTGGAAAGAGAGTTCATTGGTCGTTGGGACCCACCACCTCTTCGACGACGCTGAGGGATTACAACGCCATGCATCGAAGGTGTGGAGGGATGTACCCTTTGAACCATGTCTCATTCATCAGAGGGAAGAACGGGTTGGGGTTTAAACTTCCAGCTGCTTGAAAAATGTCTCTTTGCATTCGTGCACGTGCGTCACACGTGTTGGGTGCACGTGCGTTGCACGTGGCGGACGCGCGGCGTGGGCGCACGTGTTTCGCAAGTGTTGCGCACTTGGTGGGCGCACGTGGTGCGCACGTGGCGGGCGCACGCGCGTCGTACGTGATGCGCACATCATGGGGAGCAGCTAAGGCCTTAACTTGGAGAACTAAGCTCCTTTGAGGATTGAATCCTCGCACATGGTTTGCACGTGGCGGGCGGACGTGCACTGCACGTGCGGCGCATATGCGCATTATGGGGGGCAGCTAAGGCCCCAACTTGGAGAACTAAGCTACTATGGAGGACTAAGCTCTTTTGAGGATTGAAACATCGCACGTGGCGCGCACATGCGTTGCACATGGCGCGCACGTGCGTTGCACATAGCGCACATGGCGCTTATGCATATGCACATTATGGAGGGTAGCTAAGGCCCTAATTTGGAGAACTAAGCTCCTTTGAGGATTGAATCCTCACACGTGGTGCACACGTGTCTGGCTCACATGCGTTGCACGTAGCGCATATGGCGCTTGCGCATATACGTATTATAAGAGGGCAGCTAGGACCCTAATTTGAAGAACTAAGCTTCTTTGGAGAACTAAGCTTCTTTGAGAATAGAATCCTGTTTTTTTAAGAGGTATCCCCTCTTATTTATAGGGGAGTGGTAGATAAGGGATCTCTTTTTCCCGATGTGGGACTAAAAATGTATCCCCCATGTGGTAGAGCATTACTTAGACTATACGTGCATAGCACATTTGATCATAATTTTTGATTTCGGAAGAGTTATGAGGCCCGTAATATATCAAATAGAAGGATTTTTCGAGACACTTTCGATGCCATCAAAATTTACCTGATTCTCATTCGAGAGTTTGGCAAAATACAGCCCAGAAAATACTGGTTTGGATTTTCTTAAGCGTATCGCTGCCATTTGATACCTTGGGCTCTTTTGCGCTGAAATTTTTGGCGGAACAGTGGATTTTTAATATCTATTATTTTCAACAAATATCTATTAATTTTAAAAAACTATATCCACAACCAGTCACGTCCTGAAGGTTCGATTGCGGAAGGTTATCTGTTGAAAGAAGTGACATCTTTCTGTGCCCGTATCCTGAACGACGATATCAGGACGAAACTAAACAAACCGCCGCGTATTCCTGACGGTCCAATTAGAGTAGGAAGGCTAAAAAACATGTCTTACGATCTCATTGGCGGTTTACATGCGTTCATCTTGCTAAACCACGAATATTTTGCTAAATATCCAGACTAATTTTTTCTAATTTCATCCATTTAAACCGTTTGAAATAGAGTATAATCTAACTGATATAATTGTAAATTAACGAACAGAGCGCACAGAACTATACCCAAGAGATCAAATCTTAGGACATGGTCGAATGACAGAATCGAAGAAGAACAGAGACGCGCTTTCGTCGCTTGGTGTAGAGAAGAAGTTGACGGACAAATGAATCGTGGTGAGTAGATTGACAGAGAGGTCCAGGAACTTTTAATCGGTCCATTGATTGCAGCTAAGTTTTACAATGAGTACGGGGTTTCCGGCTACAAATTTAAGATCGAAAGGATATAACGCATTAGAACCACGCAAAATAGCGGCGTCGTAACCTCCGATGACCGAGGAAATCCCTATTACGGTGTTCTTGAGCAGATTTAGCGATCTCATACATTCATAAGGCTGCCCCATTTTTTATAATCCAATGCAAATGGTACGATACCAAGTCTGAACGGGGTATGAAAGTCGATAAATACAAACTCAATTTGCTAAACACCAAACGAACTTCCTACGAATACGATAACTTTATCTTTCCATCGATGACAATACAAATATATTATTCTTGGGACCTAAAGAAGGCTGACTGGAGTGTTGTTTATCGTTGGAAACCAAGAGATTATTATAATGTGCCGACAAGCGACTATGAAGATGGGAGTGACGAAAAAGAGGCGATAACACGTCTCGGTACTTCTATTGAACATACCAATGATCCAAAAAATTATACGCCGTCCATCAATACGTCAGTAAGACGTGACATCGGCCAAGTGATTGTCACAGATCAAGATTTCGATAATCCACCTAACGAATCTTCAGCTAATGCACCGAACAAACATGCTAGGTAATGAAATTGAACCAAATATTTTAAATTCTATAATGATTATAAGTAAATTTTTAATATTTGAATAAATATGTAAGGTCTGATGGGAGGCTGTGAATCTAGCTCTAGACGTCATAGGAAACAACGTCTAAACGAGATTGACGGGATGCCAGTAGCTGTAGCAGCGCCTACCCTTATCCGCGCCCCATGTACTAGCGCCCCTCCTACCGGAGACCCTCCTACCGCCCCTCTTACCATGGCCCCTCCTACCGGCGTCCTTACTACAGGGCCCCCACCACTCTCAGCAGCCGCAGCACCACAAGACCCGCTGCCTATCTCTATTAGCGGAGTAGCGGATCCTCCTACCCCAATCACTCCTCATTCATATAGTACATAATTATCTATTCATTTTTAGTTTTCTACTAAAATAATTCTATTGAATCATCTAACAGTTTATTGTTTGCATTCATGTATGGTACTGACAGGACGGGATCTGGCGTCGGTTCTAGCGCCACGCCGGAGACGTCAGGTATAATCATTATTGCTTATATCTTTTAAATAATGATTGTAATTTAAATTTGTCAAATTCTATACACATACTCTGAATATTATAATATTTTGTCCGTATATCTATCTTTTTCAGGCTCCACCAGTGTTAGGACGTGGGGTCCTACTGAGCCATCCTCCTCCAGGCCAGCCCCAGATGCTCCTCCATGGACACCGGAGTGGACCGTGTCAAGTGTGTCTATTGGTGAGTACTCAACCAAGTGGAGGATTACATGGGAGCGGAGATCCGTACCTATTATAGATACATGCTCCATATTAGGTGGAGCCAACGCCAGACCGACTATGTTCGGCAGTTTTTTGCAGCGGTCACGGTATCACATACCCTTTTATACATTTAAATTTAATCGTCGTTACACACACACACACACACACACTTATTTATTTAATTTTTTTAATTTCAGGCCCAGGAACATTACAAATTCATCGGCGTTATCAACGAGAATGGTGTTCCTACGCCGTTTGATACACATCAGGCCATAGACTAGGTCATATCCGAGTGATAGGTTATCAAGAGGAGACGTCGATATAAAGTAAGGAAGAATCATTATATTTCTTGAGCCGCGGCGACTGAGGAGGAGCGGGAGGTGATGATGGAGGTCGTTTTTCGAGATGTCCCGTGTCGGGACCCGGTTTTTGCTCACGGAACAAAGTGTCACACGAAACAAAGTGCCGTGTCAATTGTAATGCCAAGGGGGCAGGGGCCACCTCTTGAATCCGTGGGGGCCACCTCTAGAGTCCGTGGGACCCACTGTAAAACAATGGGGAATTTTCGGAGCACATTCCGAAAGAGAACCGAACTACATTATAAATGTAATAATGTCACCCTCAATTACAGAGGCACATTTTAAGTGAATCGGCACTACAGGAGCTTGAGAACTCCGTGGTTAAGCATGCTCGGGCCAGGGAAGTCTTGGGATGGGTGACCTCCGGGGAAGTGGCCCCTGGTCGGGTCCGGTTCGCTCTAAAGGGCAAAACCGTGCGGTTTCGGTCAGAGCGGACAATACCATATGTACTGGGGCGTGGGGCGTTACATTTATGGTGGTCCATGCAGGTCCCTCAGTAGTAGGTCTGTGGTTCGAGGACGAACCATTGTTCAAAGATGGGGAGAATGTCGGGACCCAGTTCTTACCCACGAAACAAAGTGTTGCGCCAATTATCATGCCAAGGGGGCGGGGCCACCTCTTGAATCCGTGGGGGCCACCTCTTAAGTCCGTGAGACCCAATGTAAAACAATGGGGAATCTACACATTCCGAAAGAGGACCGAAGTGCATTATAAATATAATGATGCCACTCTCAATTACATAGGCGCCTTTTAAGTGAATCGGCACTACATGAGCTTGAGAACTTCGTAGTTAAGCGTGCTCGGGCTAGGAAAGTCTTGGGATGGGTGACCTCCTGGGAAGTGGCCCCTGATCGGGTCCGGTTCATTCTAAAGGGAAAAACCGTGCGGTTTCGGTCAGAGCGGACAATACCATCTGTACTGGGGCGTGGGGCGTTACATCCCGAGAGAGAATTGGCCGCTACTGATCGCGTATTACGAGCGCGATGATATTCAGGTATAAATTTAATTTGTAAGATTATAATAAATAACGTGAAATCATATTTTGTTATATATAATATTATCTTCTATATATTTGCAAGGCGGTGTCGGTTCGCAACAGAGAGAACCGGAATAACAGCATCAGAGAACGCGCTATCCTAATCTAAGGGAAGTGTTCGCAGGCTAGCTCTCAGCACGAACTCGTGAGTATTTCGACTTTTAAGAATATATGTTTAATTACTTATTTAAATAAATCCTAATTTTATCACAGAAAAAGAATGACCCCGCCAACGGCACTGCTGCTAAGGATGGTTCGCGTTATATAAAGGCACGGCCGAGTACATGGTAAATTTCATATAATCAAGTCGATACTGTATTTAAGTTAACACGTTAACATATATATATATATATATATATATATATATATATACACACCCAGTTTCAGGAGAGGACGGACGCCTTAGGATTTGGTCTCGACGACTCGATTACCGCCATTGTCCCTATTCTGGATTCGATATCGACGGGCATCACGGTGGCTATGAGCGCGGGGTTGGTCCCGGAGCCCACCGACACTTTTCCAGGCGTTCGTCCGTCCACGAGTACGCTGTGGTCCAGACGCGGACAGATACGACCGCTGCATAGATTGTCCGTCAGCTTCAAGATCGGGTGGAACAGCAGAATGTGCGGGTGGATACACTTCAGGCACATATCGAAGAGCTGAGGCGGTCGAACGCGGAGGCCATCAGGCAAGCTATACGAGACGAGTTTGGGAGTATGTTCAGGTCACGGGATGATGGAGCTAGATCGTCCCAACGAGCATAGATTGTTGATTTTTTAATACAAACATTTGTCTTATTGATTTTTTGATTATACTGTTTGATGTATATATTTTGTTTATGATTGTGTTTGATTCTTATCATATTAGTTCCTGATTGTTATAATTGCGTGAGATTTGATCATATTATTATTATCTATTGCTGGTTGTAATTGAAAGCAGCGTGCGTGAGACGCGCGGATTTCAGTTTTAAAAAATTGATAATATATTTGGTTATGGTTTTAACCGTGACCAAATATTATATGGTCACGGTTTTAACCGTGACCATAGGATATAGTAACGGTTACCGGCTAGCAGCAGATAACCTTCACTATGGTTTCCACTTATGGTCACGGTTTAAACCGTGATCATAGGGACTATATAGTCGCGGTTACCTGCTATAACAGATATTCTACATTACGGTTTAACCTTATGGTCATGGTGTAAACCGTGACCAAAAATTGATCGCAGTTATAACCATGACCATATATATGGAGCCCACACAGATTTCATTTAGTTGTTTGAACCATTTTTGGTAACGCCGTGTATATGGTCGCGGTTTTAAGCGTGACTAAAAAAATACATGGTCACGGTTAATTACGTGACTAGGTTTTTCCTGACGGGGTTTTAGGCGACTGATGTGTCACAGTTTTAACCATAACCAAACGTATCTGTGGTCACGGTTAAAATCATGACCAAATTCATATTCTGCAGTAGTGATCGTATTTTTCATATGGAGTCGTGGAATTTATAACTTAACTACCAAATAATGTTTTTGAACGCATAAGGAGACCACTGATATAACAAAGGGAGACAAATTAAGATAGGGCTTCAACTCTTGCATCAGCTTCTAATCAGGGGTGGACCCGCATGAAAGCGAGAGGGCCCCTCTTAAATTTCAGAAGAAGAAAAAAAGGATGAGTATCGGTTACAATTAAAGTTGGATATTTTTTGGTTATATGTTATTTATATTTGCCTCTTCAAAATAAATTTATAAGAGTATATAATAATACATTTGCTTCCAACATGAAGGATTATTGGTTCAAATCCTTGAAGATTAAAGAAGAATTTTTGCATACCTTTTCAGTCAAAAAAAGACTTAAAGAAGAACTAATAACTTTTAAATAAAACCTTGTTGTCCAAGTTGTGAAGCCTAGATATATTGTAAAAATTATTATTCTTTTATTAATTTTTTATTATAAAACTGTAATGGTGTAAATGTATAATTTAGTTGAACACAGAATTTTATAATGCATAGCGACCGATGTGTCCTCTCCGATTAAAATTCGTAGGTCCGCCTATCTCTGCTTGTGATATCATCCATGTGACGTGACATGTGCATGGATTCCGATCCTTTGTCAATGGTATTAATTAGACTATCTATCTATTCAGTATAACAAATTAGGGTTTTGCAAGTGAGATTCACTTGTGTGTGTTAGATGTATTTTGTAGACAAATTTTAAACATTCATGACTAAGATCATGTAATTTTTAATATTTGAGAAGTGCATGTAATTTATATTTCGATAGATTAACAGGCTTTCAGCATAATCGGTGTCTATTACACGGGCTTTCAACATAATCAAAGTTCATCTAAATAGACTTAAGCCCTCTTAGTGGGGGTCCAATTATATCTTATATCCGTGTACCTCTCTTGATTTTTCTAATGTGGAACTGTTAATCCCACATATCTCAACAGATTATTAGAGATGCCGATGAAATTTTCTCAACCTTTTGAACTTTCTTAAAAAAAATGAAAAAATGATGCATGTACCTCTTGAGTTATAGTTATTTGTAATGAGAAAAATTAGAAAAGATACATGAACTCTTGGAAAATGAGAAAATAAATTGCAAAAACAGCGGCGGCATACAGCAACAATGCCAACTTTAACGCATCGAGCAAAGCGGACTTGGAGTCACCGGTCTCTTTCTAATTATACTAGGTGTATCATAACTTAAATTCTCTTATTTTTGGGAAGTACTCCTACAATAAAGTCATTCTCATTGGAGGAAAGAGATGCCGGAGAAGTTGGATTATGCTGCTAAAAAATAATGTCATAGAAAGATACTCATCCAAATTTGCAATAGAACTGTAACGCTTTGAAATTCGTTTAGGTTAATTTCGCGTTAGTTAGTAATGATGCGTGTTTTTCATAAAAACCCGTAAATTTTAATTTCCCATTTAAACTAAAATAAAACCAGTTTTAATTGTGACAGGATGTGTTTTTATATATAAATGGGTTCTATTAACTATAATTTAGCTTGTGTTCACCTTAATTAGAAATTTTCCTTAATTACTTTTCCTAAGCAAGGATTAGTGTGACAAGCATGCACACTTATCACATTTTGTGACATAGGTTAAGTGTTACTACCATGTAACCATTTTCTTTTCTTCTTGCATGGTTCTTATCCCCACCAAAAAACCAAGTCAACCTTTAATTTTAAAATTGAAAATGAAGGATGGGAGGCATGGTTTAGGGTAGGTGAAGTTGGAGCATGACTTTTTGACCATTATCTCACTCATTTTTCCCTCTCTCCCTCTTATTTCTGCATTCCCTGCAGAGGAAGCAGCAACCACAGCAACATCTTCTTCTTCTTCTTCTTCTTCTTCTTTCGCTTCTCTTTTGATCCAAACACAAACCCTACACAAAATCTCATTTTCCTTCACAAAAACCTTTGGAAAAATGGCTCTTTTGAGAATTTTGGTGGCAAATCAGTGCCTTTGAAGGCAAGGGCTGGAGGTTAGGTTCCCCTAAGGTCTTTTGGAGGTATTAAACTCACCCATATCACTTTAGTTCTTAACTTGTAGTTTATTTAGCTAAAAATCATATTTTTGTGCATTTTAGTGCTAATGAGAGGAAATTAGTGAAGTTTGTGGTAAATTAGAATTTTTATGGCTTGTTTAACTTAAATAGGTGTTGTTAGTGTTGTTTTAACCAAGGATTTGTTCCAGGTTGCACCAAAACACCATAATGTTTTAGTTTAGTGTTAAGTTAGCTTTTTAAATAAGTTTTGTGCTCTGTTGTGATCTGCTTGTGACCCGATTGCTTCAGGCAAAAATTGCTTTTACTGGAGCATGTACACTAGATTTAGAGAACACACACGAAGCACGGGAGCCCAATTCCCTAGATTGGTGTCACGCCCTGCTTCCCAGAGTACGCTAAGATGGGCACGTGACATAGCCAACCATGCTACCTGTGAATAGGAAAAATCCTTCCACAGTCACATTACGGCTGTAGAGATATCAAGAACATGAAAGTAAACTAACTATCTAATACATGTCCATAAGCCAGGGTAAAAGAGTCAAGAAATAACAATATGCGGAAGCCAAAAGATACAATAAATGAAACACCTGGAAGTGAAAACTACATACCGACAGGAACTTCACCGCTCGTCTTACAGCGGCAATACTCCTGATCAGTCTGCAACAGGGTAGAAGAATCTGGGCCATGCAAAACCCAAACGTCAGCGCGTCATGTCATCAAGCAATAAAAATATAAACAGGGTAACAGGCAATGCAAATATAATCATGAACGAAATGCAGATGTAACAATAATGTAAATCAGGGCCGTGAAGGGTAGTGTGCAGTGAGTAAACTAAACTGTTCTATTGGGTTGTCTATTCTAAAGTCTTTGAAATCAATTTGATGAATCATCGATGTAACTCAATAGTATCCCGTGCATACCCGGGACCACGGTCAAGATTCTCGGGCTGAATCCGAGACATGCCGCTAGGCACTAAAACAGGAAATATGTACAGATGAATGATGTCAGCAGCATCATCCCAAGGCTGGCCTAGCCTCTAAAACTGATCAGTAAAGGTAGTACACTGTCGAGTTACAAGTCAGGTTTCATCATTGATTTCCCCATACCCCCAAGTTGTGTATGTCAAGTCAGGTATTCCGTAATCAAGAACTAATGCCAACACAGGATCAGGTAAGAGCAGGTTTGTCTGGATAGACAACAGGAACGGTCCGTGAGGACTACATGTCAGGTTCGTTGGCATTAGACACAAGATCAGATAACGAATCAAGCCATGGTACATCAGGTCAAGCCAGGAAATGTATAAAGGTGTCATGTCAGGAGTGTACGGTACCATGTCATATCAAGTAGCCAGTGCATCAGGTCATGTCGGGAGCACAAGATGTCATGTGGGTACTCATAATCAAACTAACATAAACAAGATTATAAACGAACCAGCATGAATACTATCAGAACAATAAACTAGATCAGGTAATATGGTAAGCAAATAGGTACACATTACATTATATGGTTGCACAGTCATCATTACTTATCTACAGTATACAAATATGGATGTTAGGATCATGTTAACATGCACTACGTAATCTGGAGATGCATCATCCTGTATAATAGGTTCAAAAGATGCAATTAAAACTAAAACCGATTAAAGAATCACACGGGTGTCCGACAGGGTATAAAACATAAAAGGGTACTGTGGACTATACAATAATTGTTATGTGATTTAATTATGATTGTGGGTACTATGTATGGTAGAACTAAATGCAGCAAGGCATGTTTCATGCGATGAAACTAAATGATATAACGGAACGTCAAACTGTTACAAGGAAATATTAAAGCATTAAATGTAAGCTGCAGGTGTAACATGCAATCAAGGGATATATAGAACCTTAAATAGCATAAGTAGTAGTTTAAAGTAGCATGTAGCAAGATTAACTTGCCTTATGGATCGCGATGCGGATATGCTGCAACGTACAATGTCGGTAAAAGCTGCGATGCGTATACGCGTGCCCGAAACTGAACCAGCCAAAGCAAGAAGTGACCCCGCTGCACGAGAACGTCTTCTGGGTTGCTCGGATCGTCGGCGACGAGTACGGCTCCGGCAACGATCGGAAACCGAGAAGACAAGAGAAAGAGAAGAATAGGAAAAGGATAGAGGAAGAAGAGAGAGAGAGAGATTGCTTCTGGTTGGTGCTCTGGGGTCAGAGGAGTTGACAGGGACGGCCGATGAAGGTGGTCGACGTTGAGGATCACCGGAGGTGAGTTGCCAGCAAGGTGCAGGGTGCAGGTTGGGGTTCTGCTGCGTGGGAGTCTTAAAAGAGAAGAAGAAGGGAAGAGAGGGAGGATAAAAGAATGAAGAGTATGAGGAGAGGAGAATGGGTGGTGACGCTGGAGTCGAGGGATCGCCAGCGACGAGGTGTGCGGGGTGACGGGTTTCTCATCGCGGTAGGTGTAGGGGTGAGAGGAGGTCGGGTGTGCAGAGGGTTTCGATGATGGGAGAGAGGAGAAAAGATGATAAGTGTGACGAGATGATGAGGGTGACGAGATTGGGTGAGGTCGACGGCGACGCCAAGTTGGGGCGCAGGCGTGGGTTAGAGCTTGGCATGGGTTTTCTGCGATGAGGTTGAAGGAGTCGTCGGGGGAGAAGAGGGTGGTGATGAAGGAGATGAGGGGATGAAGACGAGGAGGTGATGGTTTAGGCGGCGATGGAGGCGCTGGGTTAGGGTTTGTGAGAGGTGAGGCGGCGGGATCTCGTGGGCGCTCTGGCCTTTTTAAAGAAGAGAAGAAGAAGAAGAAGAAGAGATAGAGGGAGGTGACGTTATGGGGAGCAGCGGTGACGGGACCAATACTTACCGCGAGAAGAGAGAGAGAGAGGAGCGCGAGAGGAGAGAGATAGGGAGAGAGCGAGAGGAGAGAGAGAGAGAAGGAGAAAGAAACTTGGACGCTAGCGGTGGGGTGAGAGAGGAAGAGAGAGAGAGAGAAAGAAAAGGAAGAGAGAGGGAAGGAAATGGTGGGGCCGCGATAAAGGAATGAAGGGCTCTGATTGGTGAAGGGAACAGTTAGGGAAATATAAAAAGATTCACTTGGTTTTAAAAAAATATAGCCTCAGGTTAAAAAATCTATAATATGCTGTGAAAAATATTTTTATCTATTTTAAAAGATTTAAATAAATAGGATTTGGTGGAAATACAAAATATTTCAGAATTTCGCCCGGGTCGGGTCCAAAAATTTGAATTTGAAATATGAAAATTATAGGCAAGTTCTAAAAATTAAAATGGAGGACTTTGTAAAGAAAAGGCATACCCCCAAGAACGAACGCACGCACGTGCGCATAGCCATCCAAACATGTTCGTTACCCTGAACGGAACAAGAACACGATGCAAGGACGCTACCACAGGGTTAGGGGTATCAAGCAGGCCATGACACGTATTTTAATTTATTTTATGTGATATAAATTGTTATATGCAACAGATGCTATACAAGATAAAATGCCAATATAAACTGAATTATGAGATGCAATAGCCCATGCAACCAGTCAAGATAAACTATAAATAAGAGTCACGCGGGTTCAATTAAGCGGGTCGGGTCGAATGCAAAGTAATATATAGAAATACCATTCGCACCCAAACACACCAAATCCAAAAGGGACCTCGGATAAATAAATACGGAACTGGAATTGGTATAAGTGAACTCGAGTGTTACAGTTGGCCGCCGGAATATTCATTCTGGCCGCAAATTACGTCCAGATGGGGGACCTGGGTGTTGGGGTTTGTTGAGTTGGCGTCTGCCACATTTTTAAGGCCTGTGGTATATGCAACTTTTTAAAATTCTGCTTATATAAAAATCTGGAACCAATTACCCTATTTCCTATGCTTTTAACTTTCGCGACACGTGTGATACGTGTGTGGGTTTGGTGATTTCCTGCGTGTCGCGACGTGTCGGGGTAACTTCAGGCGCGTAATCATACGTTTTAACGTATCGGACACACACGCGTTTAGTTCGCGGCGCGAGTTTCACGTTTCGTTTCGATATCACGTTTTATAGGGTTTTAGCTTATGCTTATTCCATGTGTAATTCTAGGTTCGCAGGCGAGTACGACGGACACCGCGAAGAAGGGGAAGCAAGTCGTCGGCTACACTTAGCACGAGACCACGGTGAGTAGATTTAACATCTAAGGGAAATCGCCCGTGTGGCATTATGCGTCAGGGCTTGATAGGCTATAGTAGCTGCATATTTGCATTCATATACCTTGGTTGCATACTGTATTTCCTGCTATATATATGTGTATGGACTTAGAATTAATAACACACCGCACTGTTACTAACGGTTCATGTTGCACGAGCACTAATCTGCATGTTACACACACACCGTTAGTAATTGCCATAACACTCACACTATAGAATTGCCATGAACAATATATTGTAGCTCACCTCCTATATGATTCGACATGATAATGTTACTTGTGCATATACTCATTTGCATATCCATACTTATGCATATACAATTGTACCTACCTAGATAAGCTGATTTTTGGTAAAACTGGGGACCGCACGATACCTTCTAAAAACTGAATCTACTTAAAGAGCGGTTTCTCCCTTTTACTCATAGTATGACTTATGATGCATATATTACATCGCATGGATTTACGCATTGGCTTTGGATTTCATGTGATTTCTGGATTTGAGAACCGTGGTATTATTTCAAGAAAGCATGCATTGTTTTAAAAACCCGGTTCCTCATGATATGATATTTGGTGCGTCCACCATGCGTTTTCTCGGTTCTGAGACGTGTGCTTGAAACCCAATTCGAGGAGTTGGATGATCCGTTTGCGGGTTCGTGGTGGACCCGGTATGGTTCCCCGGGGCGAGAAATGTTTTTCGTGGAGCAGACGATGAGCCTGGCAGGGTGGCTAGTACCTACCGGTGATTGGTTAGACCTGGCGGTTATCCGGAGGATACTGACTAGAGTCGATAGATGGATACGGGATGACCCGTACTGTCGGGGCCGAGAGCCGATTCCGCAGACGGAGCCCGTGGGCCGATCCGGACTGACGGAGCCCGATATATAAGGATTTTCGTGTCGATGCTGGACACGATTATTTCATGATATTTTCGAGTGCCGATATTGGGCACTCACGATTCTCAGAGATTTACAGGATTTGAGGGCCGATGAGGGTGACGGCGCCTGAGTTTTATTGGGATTTGGGTGCATTGAGGGACACCGGTTATTTTCCACGTTGACATTCCGTGTAGATGTTATTTTATCTCATGCTCAGCATTCATTATTATGCATCTCATCCTGTAGTCGTATTACCTAATAAAGTACTTATGCATGATTATTGCACATCATGCTCATCGCATATAGATGTTATCTACTGGCATATGTTAGAGTATCGCAGTACGTGCATACTCGTGATTACCTTTATATGTTATCTTCTATTCACGAGTTGGCAACTCACCCCCGTTGTGCCACAGTGTTTGCAGGTTGCCCATCAGAGTAGTCGCGGCAGGCTGCTTTCTTGTATCTTTTTGGCTACGGGCAGTTGGTGCGTGAGCTGTTTGCTGCTAGGTGGGTTTGTGGTATCCGGTTATTTTCCATTTGTACACACTTTTGTATCTAGTACTCTCCATCTACTATTTCATGTATTGACTTAGATACCAGTGTGAGGACGATGATGTATATTATTTATACTCTGGTGTCGAGCTCGTGTGGGCCGACTTTACTTATGCAGTTTTTATCATTTTTGATGTTTTTCACTTATTGCTCATTTCTTCGCTACGGCGTCGTATATTTCTCTTGTGGTGATTGTTTCTGCCGTTGGGCGTGATTGCTCCCGTTTGGGATGCTTTATTCTTATTGTATAATCATTTTACTCATATCTTGTCTTGTACCCGATTTCGAGGTTAGTTTTTACAAAGGAAATGCTGCCAAAATTTTTAAGATAATAACTTAAACTTTAAAGAAAGATACTAAACTACTTAAGGTTTTCCAAATGTTTTTAAACAAATGTTTTCAACACTCACTACTTTTAATGGTTTTGATTTCTTGGTTTCGGCTTACTTAGTCGCGTTACGCCTGTAGACGTTACGTGGTTAAGTGCCGGTCACGGGCCAACTTTCGGGTCATGACAAAGTTGGTATCAGAGCGTCGGTTTTAACTTTCGGAGTGTAGGATGACCCGGGTATGATGGAGTAGGTAGTTGAAGCAGAGTGGCGTAGCGTGTGTATGTTCCGCAGCATACTCACGACACGGTACTCCGCCTAAGCGACCTTAGGACTTATTGATTTAAATTCCTTTATGATTATATATATTCTTGTGATTCGATTTCCGTATCCTTATCGAATCCTATTTTCTTTTCAGCCATTATGCCGCCTAAGACTACGAGGGCGCAGAGAGCGGCCGCGAGAGCCGAGATTAGAGTTGACTCGTCTAAGACGAGGACAGACCCGGGCAGTACACCCATTGTACCAGAGCAGATTGTTCCTCCTTCGACAGACCAGATTGCTATGCTAGGGGCTGGTAAGCAGGAGATGCGCCAGATGATGGGATCGTTAGTTAAGACACTTCGAGCGCAGCGACCAGAGGTAGTTCCACCCGTTGCAGGGACCGTGATGGTACCTACGGTGCAGGCAGTTGCCCCTATAGCTACAGAGGTTATTACAGTATCGCTATCCGAGTTTATGAGGCTGAAGCCTCCGATCTTCACAGGCACCGATACAGCCGAGGACCCACAGTCTTTTATTGATAGGATGGCACAGATATGTCGTTCACTCATATGCTCGGATGCCAGATGGGTAGAGTTCGCGAGCTTTCTCCTAGAAAGTCTTACGCAGAAGTGGTGCGAGTCGGTAGAAAAAGGCAGAGCAGCAGGTCTTCCTCCTATGACCTGGACGGAGTTCATGACGGTGTTCCTTGCCCTCTTCCTTCCACAGAGTGTCAGAGATTCTAGAGCGCGCAGGTTCGAGTCTTTACGTCAGACTCTGGAGATGACAGTGGCAGAATACGACGTGTTGTTCACCGAGTTATTTGTCTATGCCCCATATTTAGTAGCTACTAAGGAGATGCGAGTCAAGAGGTTTTTTCGAGGCTTGCTTACCCCGTTATTTCTTGCGATCAGCGCACAGCATTGCGAGACCTATGCAACAGCTATAGATGCAGCCTTATTAGTCGAGGAGCGTCTTGCTGAGACTTCGGTAGTCCCAGAACCGAAGAGAGTTCATACTGGTATATCAGCACGGAGACAGACATTTAGATGCTGCGACAGGTTTCGTTCAGGCACGAGGAGTAGCAGGGATTCGGGACGAGGCCAGATGTTTAGTTCGTATCCACGGGAGGGTCAGCAGTCGTCGCAGGGGTGCTTTAGGTGTGGCAGTCTACTTCACCTCGTTAGAGATTGTCCTGAGATACACCGGAGGGAGGCAGCAGTACTACATGTCACATTACCACCTTCTCCACCCCAGAGGGCGTTGCCTATTGTACCTACTGTTGCTCCGCGTCAGACTTACGCACAGAGAGGTCAGGGCCGCGGAGGGTTCGTTCAGAGAGGACGGGGTGACTGAGGCAGAGGACAGCCAGTCGCAGGTGGAGGACAGGCATGGGTTTTTGCTTTGACGCATCAGGACGCGCAGGCGTCCAATACAGTGGTCTCAGGTATCCTTTCCGTATGTTCTGTTGACGCGCACGTGTTGTTTGATCCGGGATCCACACACTCGTATGTTTCCACACACTTCGTGCCGAGTTTGGATAGAGAGTCCAGTTTGCTTGATTAGCCGCTAGTTGTGACCACCCCTGTGGGTGAGTCGTTTGTTGCTAGACACGTGTTCTAGTCGTGTATTGTCCGTATTGGCGAGAGAGAGTTGCATGTCGACTTGATCCTTCTTGAGATGTTGGACTTCGACGTTCTTTTGGGCATGGATTGATTAGCTACGTGCTATGCGTCTGTGGACTGCCGCGAGAAGACAGTTAGGTTTTGTTTTCCCGGCGAGTCGGCTTTTGTTGTGCAGGGGGGCCGTGGTGTCGCCCCTCATAGTTTGATTTCTTCTCTTCACGCTGGACAGCTTTTGAGGAAGGGATGTCAGGGATTTCTAGCCTATGTTTGCGATACTAGAGCTACAGAGGTTCCGTTGGATCAGGTTCCGATTGTTAGCGAGTTCCCTGATGTATTCCCTGACGAGCTTCCTGGGCTACCGCCTGAGCGAGATATTGCCTTCTGTATTGATTTGATTCCCGGCACGGGGCCTATTTCTATACCGCCTTATCGGATGGCCCCGGCGGAGCTTAGAGAGTTGAAAGGTCAGTTGCAAGATTTGCTGGATAAGGGACTTATTCGACTCAGTGTGTCTCCTTGGGGTGCTCCAGTCCTGTTTGTCAAGAAGAAGGACGGCAGTTTGCGTTTGTGTATCGACTACTGCCAGCTGAACAGGGTTACCGTACAGAACAGGTATCCTTTGCCACGCATCGACGACTTGTTCGACCAGCTTCAAGGGGCAGGATACTTTTCGAGGGTCGATTTTCGATCAGGCTACCATCAGTTGCGGGTTCGACAGGAGGATATTCCGAGGACAGCTTTCCGCACGCGCTACGGTCATTATAAGTTTTTGGTGATATCGTTCGGACTCACCAATGCCCCAGTAGCATTCAAGGACTTAATGAACCATATTTTCAGACCGTATCTTGATCTGTTCATCATCGTATTCATTAACGATATTTGGGGTGTTCCCGGAGCCGAGAGGAGCACGAGCAGCACCTGCGGATCACACTGCGGACCTTGAGGGAGTACCAGCTTTTCGCAAAATTCTCCAAGTGCGCATTCTGGCTTGACAACGTAGACTTCTTGGGTCACGTGATTACACGAGATGGTATATGTGTGGACCCAAAGAAGATCGACGCCGTTCAGCGTTGGCCCAGACCCATATCTGTTACGGAGATCCGCAACTTTCTAGGACTGGCTGGCTACTACAGGCGATTTGTACAGGATCCTGTATTGCTGCACCTTTGACCGGGTTAACCCGGAAGGGAGCTCATTTCGATTGGACGGAGGAGTGTGAGCATAGCTTTCAGCAGTTGCGGACTCGTTTGACTACGGCGCCGGTGTTATCATTGCCTTCAAGATCGGGCGGATTTGTGGTCTATTGTGATGCTTCTCGAGTGGGGCTAGGGTGCGTATTGATACAGCACGATAGGGTGATCGCGTATGCTTCACGGCAGTTGAAGAAACATGAACAGAACTACCCCACTCACGATTTAGAGATGGCTGCAGTGGTGTTTGCACTCAAGATCTGGCGACATTACCTGTACGGCGAGTCATGCCAGATATTCACCGATCACAAGAGCTTAAAGTATATATTTCAGCAGCGAGACCTGAATCTTAGACAGCGCCGTTGGATGGAACTAGTAAAAGACTACGATTGCGAGATCTTATATCACCCGGGCAAGGCGAACGTAGTGGCGGATGCTTTGAGCAGGAGGCCCGGGGGTTGTCTATCTTATCTGAGCGCAGTGCAGAGGCAGTCGTCGGCAGATTGGCAGATTTTATGCGACAACCGAGTGCAGTTCGAGTTCACGCCGATCGGGGGACAGCTTGCGCATGTTCGTGCACGCCCACAGTTGCTTGACCGTATACATGAGGCACAGTACAGTGATGATCGTTGTTCAGAGATCATGGCACAGATTGGACATGGCAGATTTTCCGAGTTCGTGATCGATGATCAGAGGATACTGCGATTTGGGACTAGACTGTGCGTACCAGATGCTGAGGGACTGCGGCGTGAGATTCTTGAAGAGGCACATCGATCGGTGTACAGTGTTCATCCGGGTTCCACCAAGATGTACCATGATATAAGGGATGTTTACTGGTGGGACGGGATGAAGAGGGACGTCATAGACTTCGTGTCGAGATGCCTAACTTATCAGCAAGTCAAAGTGTCACAACCCGAAATTGGCACGTGACGGCCCTAATACTACGCAACGTCTACAGGCGTAACGCAGTAAAAGAAAGCCAAAACCCAGAAATCTAAACCATTAAAAGACAAGAAAAGATAAGAAACATTGTTTAAAAGTCTTTGAAATCACAACCCAAATCCTTTAAAAGTCCAACTTTCTTTGTTTAAAATTTTGGCAGCACCTCCTTTGTAAAAACTAGCCCCAAAAATGGGTACAACATAAATATAAATAAAGCATCCCCAAACGAGAGAAAATACACGCCCAAAGGCGGAAAACAACCACCACAACAAATATACGACGCCGTAGCGAAGAAATAAAAGACGATAAAAAGGAAACTGTATAAAAGACAACAAGTCACAAATAATATACAATATCGTCATCACCAAGTCTCTAAGTTGACAAGAAAATATAGTAGATGGAGAGTACAAGGATACAACGAATATACAATACAACAATACGGATAACCACAAACCCACCTAAGCAAAACTGCACACTATGAGCTGAAGCGGTATCCGCAGCAAAAGATGATCACATAGATGAATAGCCTGCCTCGACTACTCTGGGGAAACACCATGCAAAACAACTGTGGCACAACGGAGGTGGGTTGCCAACTCGTGAATATTAAATAACATATGCAGGTAATCGCAAGTATGCACGTACAACGTGAATCTAATATATGCAATTAATAGAGATAAAAGGTCATATGAATGCAATAATCATGAAAGGTACACTAGCAGGTATAACTAATACATGAAACAATAATAATATAACAATCGGTATGCAATAATCATGCAATAATACATGAAGCAGTGCATAAACAATAAATGTGGAGTATGGAAAAAAATATGTCATTTCCACGGAATCCTGACATCGTGGTAGGATCACAATCCATCAAGACAATTCAAATCCCAATTCCTCAAATCAGCCCCCAAATTGGCTCTCATATCATATAAGTCTCACAAATCCTGAATGTACACTATCGAATAAATCTCCTATATCCTGAATATACAAATCAGCAATCTCATATATATCCTGTATCAAATCTCAAATAAATCACCTATATCCCAAATCAAATTATCAAGTAAAAATCTAACATCCTAAATATATTTGCATGAATAAATATGATGATATATATAAAATAATGTCAATACACATATATTAGCGTCTCATTCCACTAATATTAGTGTAAGGGCATATATAACAGCGTCCCATTCTACTGTTATATATACAAAGAAGTAAAAAGAAATATCATGAAAACAATGTGTCAAGTATCGACACAGAAATACTGATCTATCAGGTGCTGTCACCAAGACTGGCACCCTGATAGGTACGTATCATACGCTATCCCGAAAGCTCGAGTGAATAGCTCTGACCCTCGCCTCTCGACGTATCTATACGCACATGACTCCCGTCGGTATCCCCATGATAACCGCTGAGTCATTGGTAATGTCACCGGTAGGTATGGTTTCCCCTGCAACACATCGTCTAGCACCACGACCTCATTCTTGCCTTGGGGTACCTCCGGGCCCCACCATGTACCCGCACACGGACCCCTCCTTTCCTCGCATGGGGTATATATATCTCAGAATCGATAAATCTCATGGTGGCTGCAGAAATATCATATCAAGGAAAACCGGGTTTTTCAAATAATGCATAATTTCATGAACTCCCACGGTCCCCAAATCCAGAAAACATCATGAAAAATCCATATCACGATGCGAAAATCCATGAATATAATATATGCAACATAAAACTGTAATGAAAGCATATAAAGGAAAAGCCGCTAATTAACTGCTACAAGTTAATATAAATATCATGTGGTTTCTAATTTTCTCCAATTCTAAAATAACATCAAGTAAAGGTAAACATGTAGCTATAACCAGATGTATATGAAAACATAAACGTATAGCAAGATATATATATCTACCTATAAGTAATGATGTAGTATACCCCCTGGGTATAAGTGAAATATGTGTGCAAGGTATACCTGTAGCTATGTCATAAAGTGTGTATGTACCTGTCACTAATGGTACAATACTCTATAGGTATACAGGTAACTAGCATGTAAGTATGTCAAGGCATATGTGTAAGCATGTAGGTATACAGGTATGCTATAAGTCATATGCAAAAGGAAATATGAATCAATGTCTCAATGTCCCTAACCAAACAATATCATTTCTATATGTGGGTTGTGCGTGACATGGCAATTATTGACGGTATGTGTGGCATACAATCAGTGCTCGTGCAACATAGGTCATCAATAATGGTGCAGTGTCCTAAGGATACTAGTCCAAGCACAACAATAACTAAGCAGTAGGATGAATGCGCAATTCTAAATGTGACATAGAATATGCGACAGAAATAACATCTCTAGCCCAGACGCATAACGCCATGTGGGCGATTCCCCTGTAGATGTTAAATCTACTCACTAATGCTCCAAGCTAGGTGAAGTCTACCACCTGTTTTCCCATGGTAGCAGTGTCCGAAGTCCCCGCCTGCGAACCTGCAACATTAAAACAATAAAACAAGTATATATTAATAATAGACCCAAAACATGTATAAACTAAATTAGACCGACGCAACAACACAAAACATACTCTCAAGTGTTCGTATATGGCTAACGTGCGTAGCGACACGGCGAAACTAACCCAAAAGCAAAACCACACAAAGTGCACGATCCGTGTCGTATAACGTATCGCGCCTAAACGAAACACTACAAACTACCTAAGTGATCCCAGATTTCGTATACAGAGAAAACTCAACAATCAAATAAGACCAAAAACACCCAAACCACATAATAGACCTACCCTCAAAAACCCACACCCCAACTCTTTCCCCGAGCCGAGGTCGCCGGAATCCCCTTTATACGTCGCCGGCCCTGACCGGTGGGGTGGGTCTCGTGTCTCAGGTGGGGTCTTAGGTTCACTGGTACAACACAACCACATTATTTGGTTTTCTAGTAAACTTTCCGGGTCACAGCAAATTACATATATCACAAATCGACGCTAAAATACGATATTTCGCACAAAACTAAACTTTACACTATCTAAACTGAAACTAACTAGCTACATAACACAAAAACATAATAAACAACAGAAAGAGAACATTAGCTACACAAAAGAACTCAAAGATCCTACCTTTGCATGCTCCTAGGCATGCAAGAGGCAAAAGTGAAGAAAGATGTGATTTTGATGAAGTTGTGAGATTTTTGAGATGGATTGGTGAAAGAAATGAGAGTGTTCAGATTACAGTTGAGAGAGATGAAGAATAATGCTAAGGGAATAAGTGTGAGGGATAATGAGAGAAGAGAATAAAGAGAAGGAGAGAGGTGAGTGTAAGGTGAGGTGAGAAGTGAGTGTAACCACATCATTAATGCACCATTAATATTTTCACACACACACCTCATCACTCCCAAAACAAATATCTCTCTCTCTCGCTCAAAAGATCTAAGTTTTAGGTTAAGGATTGGATTAAATAAGGATTAGGTTAAGTGTCAAGGCTGCTAAGATCAAAATTAGCACAAACAAATCCTCACATTTACGTGCACACGTGCGTGCATGCTCATAACAAATAATAATAAATTATTAATTAAATGTTATAAAATGTGAGGAACCCGAATTGGTAAACTTTTTTACAGTAAACCAGCATTAACGTCAGAACGAACACTAACCGAAATCTAAGGCGTTACAATCCCCCCTTATAAAAATTCGTCCCCGAATTTAAAATTTTCACTAAGCGTGCCTTCAAAGAGAAGATTACAAGACTCTCGTATCTCGCTCGCAGCCTCCCAAGTGATTACCCCACTATACGGCTACGTCCAAGAAAAACCCTTCATAGATGGCACGACCCTTGACCGAAGTTTCTCTACCTGCCAAGCCATTAACACAATTGGCTGCTGGTGAACGAAAGATCGCGTCCAAGCTAAATGGTCTGGTGCTGAATCATGTGAGAAAGGTCATGAAGGTAATTGCAAAGTATCGACACAAGGAATACGGGGTGAATACTCAATAATCTGGGCGGAAGTGCCAAATTAAAGGCAACGAAACTAACTCGCTTTAAGGATCTCAGAAAGACCTACAATTCTGGGATAAGATTCCCAAAACTCAACATGTCATTCATCGGAAATCCGTAGGAATACATGATCTCCTACTGCGAACCCAAGTCTGCGACCACCATGGTCGGCATAAGACCTCTGTCCGCACAGGACTGTCATCATCCTAACCTGAACCAACTGGATCATTTCCCAAGTCTCTAGACTAGCTGGGGTCCAAAAATCCTATTTATGCAGAGTCAGAAAAACAGAATGGTGATCGACACAACCTAACAACTAAACCTAAGGGTTGCCAATTGGAATGTCTCCTGATAACTGCTATCGAAGGAGAATCCTAACAATGGAAAGTGACGATCCCAACTGTCAACAAGAATTAGCACGTACGCACAAGCATATCCTCCAGAGTTGGTATAGCCCGCTCTCACAAAACCATCGTCCTGCGGATGGAAAGATGGAGCTAAAGCTCAACCAGTACCCAAGGCTTCCTGAAGTTCCTGTCCAAGACGGCAAGCGAATAGGGTGCCTTATTTGGATACGACCCATGAAGGAACTATGTGCAACGCACAAACTTAACAAAGAACAACTGAGCAAACTGAGAATAACCGGACAACAAACACCCAAATGGAGTCACGCCCTCTCTAAACCTGGGTAGACGCCACAACGAATATTCATGGAGATCTGCTCCCATTCCCACTCCGGAAATGGTTAAAGGTCGCAACTCTCCAGCCGGTCTCAGATGCTCAACCAAAACACACAACAACAAGACAGACACCTCGAAACGAAATCTGAAACTTCACTCTTCATTCCTGCCTACCCGTAACTACCTCACGAGTCACGTCACACAATGGTGGAACTCGAATGAACACCGAAAGCTGACTGATGTGCCTGTTCTAGGATTTCGCGTCTCTGCCTATCAACAACAGGTACACAACGCGTCCCAAAATGTAGCACATCTGGTCACAAATCAAGGACTCCGAATCATTTCCCAGCCGAGTACGCTCAAGTATCTCTGACGAACGAGCATCGGCGGGTTGTGCCTCGCGAAAGCGATTAAGGAAAGTGGTCGGGTGCGGACATGAGCAAGTTGTCCCCTCAGTAGAGGCGAACTTAAGCTGTACTCAATGATCGCATAAGAACTGTAAATCTGCAGAAGACTATCTCAACAATCAAAACCCGCTGCAGGAAGATGTACATTAAGCTCTGGTGGTCCGTGAAAATCTGACACGACTCTCGAACAAGTAGTGTCTCCAATCTCCAACGCACGACCACCGCGGCCATCTCCAGATCATAAGTGGGATATCCTGCTCGTACTTCCTTCAACTGTCGGGAAGCAAAAAACGATTACTCTATAGTGTCACCTCAGTACACAATCGAGCCCCACTCGCGAAACATCACAGTTAAACAACAAAGTCGCCCGAACCAGAAAGCAAAGAAAGAACTGATGCAGTTGTTAACCGAGTCTTCAACTGCCGAAACTCCGCACACATGACTCAGTCCAAAGAAAAAGAAACCTCCTTCCCGGTCATTCCAGTCAACGGTGCAGCACTACATTAGCAATCCTGCATGAAACGGCGGTAAAACCTGATAAGCCCAAAATCTGCGGACCTCCATCCTACGCACAAGTCTGGGCCTAAGATGTACGGCCACGATCTTCCTCGGAACCATACAAAACCGTCTTCTGTAACTACAAGACCTATGAGTCAACACAAACAAGCCTGAAGGAACACTCCGAGAATCTAGCAAACTGCTGGGGCTCTCCCAGTATCAGCAAAGCAAATACTCAAGTGCTGCTCCTGTCCCTCATGACACATTGAATAGACCAGAATGTCATCAATAACACAACAATAACTGGTTGAGGAACGGCCTGAAGAAATCTGGTTCATCATATTTACGAATGCTGCTAGGGCATTGGTGAGTCCAATGACACCACCAAAACACACAAAGCCCGTAGCACACACAAGGCAGTCTTCGAAATGTCATCACTCCGAACCCGCGACAATAATGACCTGATCCCGAACAAACTTAGAAAATGTCTCCCACTCTGGTGATGATCGAAGAAATCGTCAATACGAGGTAAAGGATACCTATCCGTACCGTAAGCCGGTTAAATTGACGATCAATCAATACACAACCTAAACTGTCGTCTTCCTCCTTGACGAACAGAAATAGGAGCTCCCTAATGCGAAACACTCAGACGCACAAGCCCCCCAACAAACAGCTCTGCAGCTGAACCTTAAGCTCCCTAAGCTTCGCCGGCTCATCTGGAACAACGTCGGAAAACTCTTGTACGATAGGAAAGCCGGTCCAACAAACCCACTGTGGCTCCGGTATCACGAATGAACGCCAAGAATCATCGACATCTTCTCCTCCAAAGCCGACTAGCGAAAAAGGCTGAATTCAACCTGTGAGAGGTGGCACAACTGTCCCCTTACACAACAAGAACTGACTTGCCGGGAAAACAAAACCTGACTGTTTTTTCACGACAGTCCACAGACGCCTATCACGTAGCTAACCAATCTGTGCCCAGGAGAACGTCAAATCCAACATCTCTAGAAGGATCAAGTGACGGACGAATCTCTATCTCCTATCCGATTGGCACACGACTGAAATACATGTCGCGCAACAAAAGAATCGCTGACAGAATTAAACACAACAAACGGCTGATCTAGCTAATACGATCCTCGTCCCAACCATGGCACAAAGTGTGCAAAACAACAAGTACAACAAAAGAACATACGAATTAAGAATACCTGAAAACCCTGCATTGGACGCCCACGCGTCCCGATGAGTAGAAGAAGACTCTCGTGTCTGCCTTCTACCCGGAACTATCAGAACTCTTCCTCTACCAACCTGACCCCTCTGAGCAAACATTCCGCGTCCACGACCTCTTTGAACACGAGTCTAACGCGGTGCTAAGGAACAATCCCTGATGAAGTGATGAAGGCTCCCGCATCGAAAACATCCATACGACGGCTGCTGGCCCTCCTGGGGATAAGAGCTGAACGATTGATCTCGTCCCAAGCCTCTGCTACTTCCACGATGGTCACGAAATCTGTCTCGACGACTAAGCCCCTGTCTCTGTGCTGGTACACCGGTACGAGTCCTCCACTGTTCCGGAACTCTCAAAGTCTCTGGAAGACGTGTCTCGTAAACTGGGGTTGCATCCACTGGTGCTATGTAGGTGACGGACTGCTGCATGTTGATCGCAAGGAACAACTGGTTAACATGGGTGACAACCTCCTGTCGCTGCGCTCGAACAACCTCAACCAATGAACTCATCGTCTGGCGCATGTCCTGCATCTCTGCCACAAGCCTAGCGATACTATCTGTCGAAGGCGGATCCGTCTGCACCTGTGCAACTAGCGTGGCATCCTGGTCAGTGCTCGTCTCACCCGAACCAACTCTGACCTCGGCCCTCGCTGCATCACTCTGAGTCCCCATAGTCATCGGTGGCAAGGCTATAAATGGAAAAAGGATTCAATAAGCATATGGAAATCGAATCATAAAGATATGAATTATCAAGGAAGGAATTTCAAGCAATTTGTACTTAGGTCACTTGGCGGAGTACTATGCTGCAGACATACACACACTACGTTACTCTGCTTAAGCTACCTACTCCATCATACCAAGGTCATCCTACACTCCGAAAGGTAAAACCTAGCGCTCTGATACAAACTTTGTCACGACCCGAAATTGGCACGTGACGGCCCTAATACTACGCAACGTCTACAGGTGTAACGCAGTAAAAGAAATCCAAAACCCAGAAATCTAAACCATTAAAAGACAAGAAAATATAAGAAACATTATTTAAAAGTCTTTGAAATCACAATCCAAATCCTTTAAAAGTCCAACTTTCTTTGTTTAAAATTTTAGCAACACCTCCTTTGTAAAAACTAGCCCCAAAAATGGGTACAACATAAATATAAATAAAGCATCCCCAAACGGGAGTAAATATACGCCCAAAGGCGGAAAATAACCACCACAACAAATATACAACGCCGTAGCGAAGAAATAAAAGACGATAGAAAGGAAACTGTATAAAAGACAACAAGTCACAAATAATATACAATATCGTCCTCACCAAGTCTCTAAGTTAACAAGAAATTATAGTAGATGGAGAGTACAAGGATACAACGAATATACAATACAACAATACGGATAACCACAAACCCACCTAAGCAAAACTGCACACTATGAGCTGAAGCGGTATCCGCAACAAAAAATGATCAGATAGATGAATAGCCTGCCTCGACTACTCTGGGGAAACACCCTGGAAAACAACTGTGGCACAACGGGGGTGGGTTGCCAACTCGTGAATAGTAAATAACATATACAGGTAATCGTAAGTATGCACGTACAGCGTGAATCTAACATATGCAATTAATAGCGATAAAAGGTCATATGAATGCAATAATCATGAAAAGTACACTAGCAGGTAAAACTAATACATGAAGCAATAATAATATGACAATCGGTATGCAATAATCATGCAATAATATATGAAGCAGTGCATAAATAATAAATGTGGAGTATGGAAAGAAATATGTCATTTCCACGGAATCCTGACATCGTGGTAGGATCACAATCCATCAAGACAATCCAAATCCCAATTCCTCAAATCAGCCCCCAAATTGGCTCTCATATCATATAAGTCTCACAAATCCTGAATGTACACTATCGAATAAATCTCCTATATCCTGAATGTACAAATCAGCAATCTCATATATATCCTGTATCAAATCTCAAATAAATCACCTATATCCCAAATCAAATTATCAAGTAAAAATCTAACATCCTAAATATATTTGCATGAATAAATATGATGATGTATATAAAATAATGTCAATACACATATATTAACGTCCCATTCCACTAATATTAGTGTAAGGGCATATATAACAGCGTCTCATTCCACTGTTATATATACAAAGAAGTAAAAAGAAATATCATGAAAACAATGTGTCAAGCATCGACACAGAAATACTGATCTATCAGGTGTTGTCACCAAGACTGGCACCCTGATAGGTACGTATCATACGCTATCCCGAAAGCTCGAGTGACTAGCTCTGACCCTCGCCTCTCGACGTATCTATACGCACATGACTCCCGTCGGTATCCCCGTGATAACCGCTGAGTCATTGGTAATGTCACCGGTAGGTATGGTTTCCCCTGCAACTCATCGTCTAGCACCACGACCTCATTCTAGCCTCGGGGTACCTCCGGGCCCCACCATGTACCCGCACACGGACCCCTCCTTTCCTTGCATGGGGTATATATATCTCAGAACTGATAAATCTCATGGTGGCTGCAGAAATATCATATCAAGGGAAACCGGGTTTTTCAAATAATGCATAATTTCATGAACTCCCACGGTCCCCAAATCCAGAAAACATCATGAAAAATCCATATCACAATGCGAAAATCCATGAATATATAATATGCAACATAAAACTGTAATGAAAGCATATAAAGGAAAGCCGCTAATTAACTGCTACAAGTTAATATAAATATCATGTGGTTCCTAATTTTCTCCAATTCTAAAATAACATCAAGTAAAGGTAAACATGTAGCTATAACTAGATGTATGTGAAAACATAAAGGTATAGCAAGATATATGTATCTACCTATAAGTAATGATGTAGTATACCTCCTGGGTATAAGTGAAATATGTGTGCAAGGTATACCTGCAGCTATGTCATAAAGTGTGTATGTACCTGTCACTAATGGTACAATACTCTATAGACATACAAGTAACTAGCATGTAAGTATGTCAAGACATATGTGTAAGCATGTAGGTATACTGGTATGCTATAAGTCATATGCAAAAGGAAATATGAATCAATGTCTCATTGTCCCTAACCAAACAATATCATTTCTATATGTGGGTTGTGCGTGACATGGCAATTATTGATGGTGTGTGGCATACAATCAGTGCTCGTGCAACATAGGCCATCAATAATGGTGCAGTGTCCTAAGGATACTAGTCCAAGCACAATAATAACTAAGCAGTAGGATGAATGCACAATTCTAAATGTGACATAGAATATGCGACAGAAATAACATCTCTAGCCCAGACGCCTAACGCCATGCGGGCGATTCCCCTGTAGATGTTAAATCTACTCACCAACGCTCCAAGTTAGGTGAAGTCTACCACCTGTTTTCCCCTGGTAGCAATGTCCGAAGTCCCCGCCTGCGAACCTGCAACATTAAAACAATAAAACAAGTATATATTAATAATAGACCCAAAACACGTACAAACTAAATTAGACCGACGCAACAACACAAAACATACTCTCAAGTGTTCGTATGTGGCTAACGTGCGTAGCAACACGGCGAAACTAACCCAAAAGCAAAACCACACAAAGTGCACGATCCGTGTCGTATAATGTATCGCGCTTAAACGAAACACTACAAACTACCTAAGTGATCCCAGATTTCGTATACAGAGAAAACTTAACAATCAAACAAGACCAAAAACACCCAAACCACAGAATAGACCTACCCTCAAAAACCCATACCCCAACTCTTTCCCCGAGCCGAGGTCGCCGGAATCCCCTTCATACGTCGCCGGCCCTGGCCGGTGGGGTAGGTCTCGTGTCTCAGGTGGGGTCTTAGGTTCACTGGTACAACACAACTACATTGTTTGGTTTTCTAGTAA
The DNA here is from genome assembly GCA_030015575.1 of Agapanthus africanus. Taxonomy (NCBI): domain Eukaryota; kingdom Viridiplantae; phylum Streptophyta; class Magnoliopsida; order Asparagales; family Amaryllidaceae; genus Agapanthus; species Agapanthus africanus. The sequence continues at coordinate 181,147,117 of JASDDO010000024.1, forward strand.
ACTTTCCGGGTCACAGCAGATTACATATATCACAAATCGACACTAAAATACAATATTTCGCACAAAACTAAACTTTACACTATCTAAACTGAAACTAACTAGCTACATAACACAAAAGCATCATAAACAATAGAAAGAGAACATTACCTACACAAAAGAACTCAAAGATCCTTGCTTTGCATGCTCATAGGCATCCAAGAGGCAAAAGTGAAGAAATATGTGATTTTGATGAAGTTGTGAGATTTTTGAGATGGATTGGTGAAAGAAATGAGAGTGTTCAGATTAGAGTTGAGAGAGATGAAGAATAATGCTAAGGGAATAAGTGTGAGGGATAATGAGAGTAGAGAATAAAGAGAAGGAGAGAGGTGAGTGTAGGGTGAGGTGAGAGGTGAGTGTAACCACATCATTAATGCTCCATTAATGTTTTCACACACACCTCATCACTCCCAAAACAAATATCTCTCTCTCTCTCTCACTCAAAAGATCTAAGGTTTAGGTTAAAGATTGGATTAAACAAGGATTAGGTTAAGTGTCAAGGTTGCTAAGATCAAAATTAGCATAAACAAATCCTCACATTTACGTACACACGTGCGTGCATGCTCATAATAATAAATTATTAATTAAATGTTATAAAATGTGAGGAACCCGAATTGGTAAACTTTTTTACAGTAAACCCGCATTAACGTCAAAACGAACACTAACCGAAATCTAAGGCGTTACACAAGGCCGAGCACCAGATGCCCGCGGGAGAGCTACAGCCGTTACCCATTCCGGAGTGGAAATGGTAGCAGGTTTCTATGGACTTCATTATGGGTCTACCCAGGACTAGTCGAGGATATGACTCCATTTGGGTGATCGTGGATCGATTGACGAAAGCGGCTCACTTCCTGCCGGTGAAAACCACTTTCGGTTTTGCTCAGTACGCCCAGATATACATCGACGAGATTGTACGACTGCATGGAGTCCCGACATATATCGTGTCCGACCGAGGCACCCAGTTAACCAGCCGACTATGGCAGAGGCTTCAGGAGGCTTTGGTCACCCGCTTGAGTTTCAGCACAGCATTTCATCCGCAGACCGACGGCCAGTCAGAGCGGACTATTCAGACTCTCGAGGACATACTCCGAGCGCGCGTCTTATACTTCGGAGGTAGCTGGGATCATCATTTACCCTTAGTAGAGTTCTCCTACAACAACAGTTTTCTGGAGACCATTCAGATGGCACCATTCGAGGCTCTATATGGGAGGAGATGCAGATCGCCCGTCTGTTGGACAGAGCTCTACGAGAGCATTATTTTGGGCCCGCAGATTGTTGAGGAGACGACCGCGAAGATCCAGTTGATTCGCGATAGGATGAGAGCAGCCCAGAGCAAGCAGAAATCTTATACGGACCGTCGTCGGCGCAGACTTGAGTTTTCTGTTGGCGATCATGTTTTCTTGAGGGTCTCCCCAATGAAAGGTGTGATGAGATTTGGGAAGAAGGGTAAGCTTAGTCCCAGATACGTGGGCCCCTTCGAGATCCTCGAGCGTGTTGGTGCAGTTGCGTATCGGTTAGCCCTTCCACCCAGTTTCCCAGATGTTCACCCCATATTTCACATTTCGATGCTCCGCAAGTATCTTCATGATCCTTCACATGCGATTCAGCACCCGACGATCCAGTTGGAGCACGACCTTTCTTTTGCAGAGCAGCCGGTGGTCATCTTGGATCGACAGGTGAAGAAATTGAGATCGAGGGTTATACCGTCCGTCAAGGTCCTTTGGCGTGGCCCGAGCAGCGAGGAGGTCACTTGGGAGACCGAGGGCGAGATGAGGAAGAAATATCCCCATCTCTTTGAAGGTACGCGTAGCTATATTTTTAAATTCGAGAACCGAATTTCTTTAAGGGGGTTAGATTGTAACGCTTTGAAATTCGTTTAGGTTAATTTCGCGTTAGTTAGTAATGATGCGTGTTTTTCATAAAAACCCGTAAATTTTAATTTCCCTTTTAAGCTAAAATAAAACCAGTTTTAATTGTGACAAGATGTGTTTTTATATATAAATGGGTTCTATTAACTATAATTTAGCTTGTGTTCACCTTAATTAGAAATTTTCCTTAATTACTTTTTCTAAGCAAGGATTAGTGTGACAAGTATACACACTTATCACATTTTGTGACATAGGTTAAGTGTTAGTATGTAACCATTTTCTTTTCTTCTTGCATGGTTCTTATCCCCACCAAAAAACCAAGTCAACCCTTAATTTTAAAATTGAAAATGAAGAATGGGAGGCATGGTTTGGGGTAGGTGAAGTTGGGGCTTGACTTTTTGACCATTATCTCACTCATTTTTCCCTCTCTCCCTCTCATTTCTGCATTCCCTGCAGAGGCAGCAGCAACCACAGCAACATCTTCTTCTTCTTCTTTTGCTTCTCTTTTGATCCAAACACAAACCCTACACAAAATCTCATTTTCCTTCACAAAAACCTTTGGAAAATGGCTCTTTTGAGGATTTTGGTGGCAAATCAATGCCTTTGAAGGCAAGGGCTGGAAGTTAGGTTCCCCTAAGGTCTTTTGGAGGTATTAAACTCACCCATATCACTTTAGTTCTTAACTTGTAGTTTATTTAGCTAAAAATCATATTTTTGTGCATTTTAGTGCTAATGAGAGGAAATTAGTGAAGTTTGTGGTAAGTTAGAATTTTTATGGCTTGTTTAACTTAAATAGGTGTTGTTAGAGTTGTTTTAACCAAGGATTTTTTTCAGGTTGCACCAAAACACCATAATGTTTTAGTTTAGTGTTAAGTTAGCTTTTTAAATAAGTTTTGTGCTCTGTTGTGATCTGCTTGTGACCCGATTGCTTCAGGAAAAAATTGCTTTTACTGGAGCATGTAAACTAGATTTAGAGAACACACACGAAGCACGGGAGCCCAATTCCCTAGGTTGGCCGCCGGAATATTCATTCTGGCCGTAAATTGCGGCCAGATGGGGGACCTGGGTGTTGGGGTTTGTTGAGTTGGTGTCTGCCATATTTTTAAGGCCTGTGGTATATGCAGCTTTTTAAATTTCTGCTTATATAAAAATCTGGAATCAATTACCCTATTTCCTATGCTTTTAACTTTCGCGACACGTGTGATACGTGTGTGGGTTTGGTGATTTCCTGCATGTCGCGACGTGTCGGGGTAACTTCAGGCGCGTAATCACACGTTTTAGCGTATCGGACACACACGCGTTTAGTTCGCGGCGTGAGTTTCACGTTTGGTTTCGATATCACGTTTTATAGGGTTTTAGCTTATGCTTATTCCTTGTGTAATTCTAGGTTTGCAGGCGAGTACGACGGACACCGCGAAGAAGGGGAAGCAAGTCGTCAGCTACACTTAGCACGAGACCACGGTGAGTAGATTTAACATCTACGGGGAAATCGCCCGTATGGCGTTATGCGTCAGGGCTTGATAGGCTATAGTAGCTGCATATTTGCATTCATATACCTTGGTTGCATACTGTATTTCCTGCTATATATATATATATATGTATGGACTTAGAATTAATAACATACCGCACTGTTACTAACGGTTCATGTTGCACGAGCACTAATCTGCATGTTACACACACACCGTTAGTAATTGCCATAACACTCACACTATAGAATTGCCATGAACAATATATTGTAGCTCACCTCCTATATGATTCGACATGATAATGTTACTTGTGCACATACTCATTTGCATATCCATACTTATGCATATACAATTGTACCTACCTAGATAAGCTGATTTTTGGTAAAACTGGGGACCGCGTGATACCTTTTAAAAACTGAATCTACTTAAAGAGCGGTTTCTCCCTTTTACTCATAGTACGACTTATGATGTATATATTACATCGCATGGATTTACGCATTGGCTTTGGATTTCATGTGATTTCTGGATTTGAGAACCATGGTATTATTTCAAGAAAGCGTGCCTTGTTTTAAAAACCCGGTTCCTCATGATATGATATTTGGTGTGTCCACCACGCGTTTTCTCGGTTCTGAGACGTATGCTTGAAACCCGATTCGAGGAGTTGGATGATCCGTTTGCGGGTTCGTGGTGGACCCGGTATGGTTCCCCCGGGCGAGAAATGTTTTTCGTGGAGCAGACGATGAGCCTGGCAGGGTGGCTAGTACCTACCGGTGATTGGTTAGACCTGGCGGTTATCCGGAGGATACTGACCAGAGTCGATAGATGGATACGGGATGACCCGTACTGCCGGGGCCGAGAGCCGATTCCGCAGACGGAGCCCGTGGGCCGATCCGGACTGACGGAGCCCGATATATGAGGATTTTCATGTCGATGCTGGACACGATTATTTCATGATATTTTCGAGTGCCGATGTTGGGCACTCACGATTCTCAGAGATTTACAGGATTTGAGGGCCGATGAGGGTGACGGCGCCTGAGTTTTATTGGGATTTGGGTGCATTGAGGGACACCGGTTATTTTTCACGTTGACATTCCGTGTAGATGTTATTTTATCTCATGCTCAGCATTCATTATTATGCATTTCATCTTGTAGTCGTATTACCTGATAGAGTACTTATGCATGATTATTGCACATCCTGCTCATCGCATATAGATGTTATCTACTGGCATATGTTAGAGTATCACGGTACGTGCATATTTGTGATTACCTTTATATGTTATCTTCTATTCACGAGTTAGAAACTCACCCCCGTTGTACCACAGTGTTTGCAGGTTGCCCATCAGAGTAGTCGCAGCAAGCTGCTTTCTTGTATCTTTTTGGCTACAGGTACCACGGCAGTTGGTGCGTGAGCTGTTTGCTGCTAGGTGGGTTTGTGGTATCCGGTTATTTTCCATTTGTACACACTTTTGTATCTAGTACTCTCCATCTACTATTTCATGTATTGACTTAGATACCAGTGTGAGGACGATGATGTTTATTATTTATACTCTGGTGTCGATCTCGTGTGGGCTGACTTTACTTATGCATTTTTTATCATTTGTGATGTTTTTCACTTATTGCTCATTTCTTCGCTACGGCGTCGTATATTTCTCTTGTGGTGATTGTTTCCGCCGTTGGGCGTGATTGCTCCCGTTTGGGATGCTTTATTCTTATTGTATAATCATTTTACTCATATCTACCCGATTTCGGGGTTAGTTTTTACAAAGGAAATGCTGCCAAAATTTTTAAGATAATAGTTTGAACTTTAAAGAAAGATACTAAACTACTTAAGGTTTTCCAAATGTTTTTAAACAAATGTTTTCAACACTCACTACTTTTAATGGTTTTGATTTCTTGGTTTCGGCTTACTTTGTCGCGTTACGCCTGTAGACGTTACGTGGTTAAATGCCGGTCACGGGCCGATTTTCAGGTCGTGACAAGAACGGATCTAACTGAGAAAGAGAGAGAGATGATTTGAATGGAGAAGTGGCTTGGTGAAATTCAAATATCAGAAGAAAAAAAATATATATTTGGAATGGTTGATATTATTTACTTTCTATTTTCTAGAATATATAATTTATTTGCAAATGGAAATAAACAATATGAGTCATTTACTCTATTGATTTTCTATAAGACGGTGGAAATCCATTTTTCACAAAAGTAGCCTCAAATACATCTTTCATCATAACCGCACCATTAAAGAAGAACTACCTTTCAACTAGGGACTGATAGTGAAAGTATCTGACCTCCTATAGGTGGTCGAGTACTGATGGAGGTCATTTTCGGGTCTCCCTCAGATGTTTTCTTCCGTCGATCTCCCGGTGGATTTGGAAGGTGATCTCCTGTTGCGTGCGGGTCTCAATGGGTTTTGAGGAGACTGATGATTTGAGAAGTTTAACGCCGAGTGCCTGCAAAGAAGTTCCGGGGTGGTTTGGTACCACCGAGGACCCTCCGACGATCAAGTTAGTACGAGATCTGAGCAGAGTAACGGCTAAGTGGAATTCAAAATGGCTTACTTGACCCCACTGTGATGGGGGGTTATACAGTGGCGGCAGCAGACGCGAGAATCTCGCCGGCAGTTACGCTCCCGGCGTCACGCCCGCGTAAAGTGCGGATCGCCCATTAATGGGGATCGTGGTGGCGTGGAACGTGGGATGTTGCTGGCGGAGAATCTGCGCATGGCGAGAATTGAGGAGCAGCGGTTACGCCTGTGAATGGTGGAGTTGGTCGGTCAGAGGACCGAGGAAGATGGCCTCGGCTGGAGGCTCGCGAGCGAAAGGGCCGAGGAGTCTTGGTCCTGGGGCAGCTTAGGGTGAGATGAGAGGCCGAGGAGGCCAAATTTCAGGGGGCTCTGAGGTGAGCCAGCTTGTACTTGCAGATCGGGTACAGGGGTGGTCTGGTCGGCCCCTGCGGCCCTTTCTTCTGAGTTCAGGACACGTCATCTGCCATGTGTCCTGATCTTGGAGACCGCCAATATTGAGCATCATCATTAGTCCCCCACTCTTGTCCCGGCCAGCTAGCGGGTCGGGTCAGGAGTGGACTGCCGGGCCGCCCGGGATGAGCTCCCTCCTAAGCTTTCGTCGGGACGCGTTCCCGGGCTGTCGGCTGTCTTTTCTGCCAGCGAAACAGAGAGAGATCTCTGCATTTAAGGAAGGTGTGCCGGTTCGTGCATCCTGCCACTGAAGCGATCGTCCACGTGTCGAGCGTCCGTTGGCCGACGCGACGTGTGCAGACCTGCGGCGTCTGACGGGGCGCGGTCCAGTGTGGGAACGACAAGTGGAGCAATCGGAGCAGTTGGACGCAAAGAGGCGTTTTGGCAGAAGATGAAAGGCGCCGTTGGATGAGATGGCTTGCGGTGATAAATAGGGGTGGGGCCCATTCGAGGGCCCCTACTCCTTCATATTTCCCCGTTCTATGTCCTGGTTGCTCGGCGCTCGTCTTCTCTCTTCCGCTTTCGTTTTCCGAGGATCCCTCTTCTCAAGGTTAGATGTCTTCCTTTGTAGAGTCAGTTGATGTCGTAGGAGTAGGTTCTAGGGACCCTTTAGTTGAGCCTGAGTCCTCCCGGAGAGTAGGGGTCAGATCCTCTTCCCGGGATCATGCAGCGGGGGCAGCCCCCAGGGAAGAGGCGGTAGATGCTGCCCCTGGCGCCTCATATTTGGTAAGGCATGAGGATGAGCTCGCCAATGCTCGGGCTCGCTTCCACATCCCCTCACGTTATACGCTTCGTCTGGCCAAGGAGGGAGAGAGGGCAGACCAAGTACGGGGCAGGGAGATCGCCCTGTATTTGGAAGCTTTTTGGGGTGGAATGCGCCTTCCCTTCTCTCCCGAGATTTTCGAAGCGCTGAACTTTTTCGGTTTAGCCCCTGGCCATTTAGTGCCAAACTCGTGGAGGATTCTCCTCGGGTTCCTGATCCGCCTGAAGTTACAGGCGGTTCCTTTTAGCCTTTCCCTCCTTGATTCCTCCCTCGTCTTCAAAAATCACCCTGGTGGTCGAGCAGGTGACCCGAGGTGGGTCTACCTCTCTTTCAGAAAGCGACAGGGGGCGCCGCCGGGACAGGGGTTGTGGCCCTGCCTTCTTCCATTCACGACTGGAAGAAGAAGTTCTTCTTCGTTTCCCCACCCGAGGGCGAGGACTGGCACGTGCCTACAAAGTGGTCGAGGGAGAAATGCTTGTCGGGGAACCAGTCCAATGACCCCGCCGCGGTGAGAGTGGCATCGTAGGAGCCCATCCCCCGATTCGACGTGCTGCTATCTGAGAGGGTCCTGAGTTGGACCGGGCTCAGCCCCGTTGAGTTCGTCGGTAAGTTAGGCTTGTTTTAGGCTTTTATATTGCTCGTGTCGCTGACTTCTTTGCATTTGGTTTGTGCAGGACCCATGGATATGGACGAGCTTCGAGCTGCCATGCGCTAGCCGAGGAAGGTCACGAAGGCTGGGGGTGCCAGCTCTTCTCGTGCGAAGCCTGCCCCGGCTCCCTCTCTTCCGGTGGCCACGTCCTATGAGCATTCGGGAGCGGATCCCGCCCCGGGGCTGAGCATAGAGCCGGGCCGAAAGCGGGTCTGAATTCTAGAAGACCCGGCCTCGGAGGAAGAGATCGGCTCCCCATCGGAGCCGCTTAAGAGGTCTTCCCGGAGGTCTTCCTGGGGCCCGACCTCGCCGATCATGGTGGAGGAGGGGGGCCTCCAGTTCGCGGTGCCCTCAGGGCTATCAGTCGCGGATAGCCTGCTGCATGACATAGAGAAGTCGGCAGGGGGTACGATTCCCGAGGGAACCTTCAGGGCTTAGATGGCGTCCATCGCCCAGGAGTCCGTGCAGGTTAATGCTCGGTTGTTTGTGAAATTCGGCGCCTCCTTCATTTTTCTGATCTCTTTCCTATCTTTCAGGTTCTCCAGCACGTTGCCCTCGCCCTACACATGGAGGCCGAGGTGATAGCCCCTGCGATGAAGGCTGCGGGCCAGCTCGTCTCGCAGAAAGAGAGCACCAAGCGGGAGTTGGAGGCGGTGATGGTGAGGGTTGCTGCCCTGGAGGGAGAGGTGGAGGCTGAGAAACGGGAGGTTTCCTGGTACCGCGAGGCCACCGTGGCTGCCGAGGCCAAGCTTGAGGACGCTCAGGTGCTTGCCGGCAACCTGAAGAAGACAGTGAAGACCCTCCGGAAGGAGCTGGGGGCAGCGGTCGTGTCGGTGAAGTCGGTCGACCTGAGAGCGGCGAAGTTGGCCGACCTCTCGGCGGCGAAGGAGGTGGAGGGCAACTAGAAGTCGAAGGACTTCTATGATGACCTGGCCGTGGCCACAACCCTCATCTGGCACGAGGCCCTCGACGTCGTTAAGGCCCAGATGCCGAAGTTCGCCGACGAAGAGATCCGGGCTGAGTACCCTCTCGCGGACGCCGAGGAGCAGAGGAAAAAGATTCCTGACGAAGAAGTCGTCGAGGACCCTGCTCGTCCCGTGGTGAATATCGAGGACTCCGAGGTCACGCCCGGCCCCGAAGCCTAAAGCCCCCGTCTTCCTCCTTCTTTTATTTTGTTGCTTTCTCCATTTTTGTAAGCTCCGGGCAGTTTGTAAGGCTGGGGAGCCCAAAATACCCTTTGTAAAGACTTTGCCTTCGGTAATAAAACTTTTTTCTTTCTTTGGTTTGCATTTTATCTTCTGTTCGTGAAAAATGGCTCGCAAAATTTCTCTTCTTGCACTGTTGGGCTTCCATGCAGGCCGGCTATTTGTCTAGCGATCGTTCGTCTAGTTGATTTCGATTACTCGCCAAGCGTGCCAAGCGTTACTGAGAAGGAAGTGTCCCCATAGCCCCTGAAGTCGAGAGGGGATCGCTCAAGACTCGGCTAGACCTAATGCCCCTTGTTGGTGGCTCGGATCCTCTGCATGTGATGGGCAGAGGGCTGTCCGCCATATTTGTGCCGAGGATGGATGGGAAGCTGCTCGGTTGCCCCTTGGCGAGGGCATCTAATTTCTGGCGCTGCGAGCAATGACCACTAGCTGGGGATGGTCGAGCGAGGGTCGGGCTCGACTGCCTCTGGGAAGACTTTGGGTCCTTAGTGTTGGAAGGGCTGTAAGAAGCTCACTGAGGATGTCCGGGCAGAGAAGCTGCGCGGTTGCCTCTTGGCGAGGGCTTTGATCTCTGGCGTCGTGGGTAGGCAACTACCAGCCTGGGACGACCGAGCGGGGTAGAAGCTCGGATGCCTCTTTCGAGGGTTTCAATCCCTGGCGTCATGGGTAGGGAGCTACCCGCCGGAGTTGACCGAGCAGGGCAGCCGCTCGGTTGCCTCTTGCGAGGGCTTTGATCCTTAGCGTTGGAGGGGCTGTAAGAAGCCCACTGAGGATGACCAGGCAGTGAAGCTGCGCGGTTGCCTCTTGGCGAGGGCTTTGATCTCTGGCATCGTGGGTAGGCAACTAACAGCCTTGGACGACTGAGCGGGGAAGCCACTCGGATGCCTCTTGCGAGGGCTTCGATCCCTGGAGTCATGGGTAGGGAGCTACCAACCGGAGTTGACCGAGCAGGGAAGCCGCTCGGTTGCCTCTTGCGAGGGCTTTGATCCTTCAGGAAAGGGACCGAGCAGGGTTACTGCCCAGTGCCTCTTAGCGAGGACTTTGATCCCTGTCGGTTGTGGTAGGAAGCTACCGGCCGGGGATAGCCGAGCAAGGACTCGACTGTCTCTGGGGGGACTTTGGTCCTTAGCGCAGGAGTGGCTGTAAGAAGCCTACCAAGGACCCTTGACTGGGCGGGGTTACCGCCTTGTGCCTCTTGGCGAGGGCTTTTGTCCTGAAGGATAGCCGAGCGAGCGATCCTCGGGCTCGACTGCCTCTGGGAGGGCTTTTGATCCCTTTCGGTCGTGGTAAGAAGCTACCAGCCGAGGATAGCTGAGCAGGGTAGCTGCTGAGCTGCCTCTAAGGAGGACTTTGATCCGTAGCACTGGAGAGGTCGTATGAGGCCTGCTAAGGATAACCGGGCAGTGAAGCTGCGCTGTTGTCTCTTGGCGAGGGCTTTGATCCCTGGCGTTACGAGTAGGGAAGCTACCGACCAGGTTTAGACGAGCAGGGGAGCCACTCGGCTGCCTCCACGGAGGACTTTGATCCTTAGCGTTGGAGGGGCCTTAGGAGGCCGACTAAGGATAACCGGGCAGTGAAGCTGCGCGGTCGCCTCTTGGCGAAGGCTTCAATCCCTGGTGTTGCAAGTAGGGGAGCTAACGGCCAGGAATGACCGAGCAGGGTAGCTGCTCGGCTGATTCTTCATGAGGTTTCGCCCGACCATCCAGTCTCAGGTATGGGGAACAGGAACAGTCGCGGCGAACGCGCGCGCAGCATGCGCATTGAATGTGGGGGGAGGCGAAGCGCCAGGGTCGCGTCGTTTCAATTCCGTCAGGGAAGGCTCGTTGATCACCGCGTGGCAGCGAATTTTTGGGCGACTGTTGAGTTCTGTTAGGACGCAGTGGGCTATATAAGGCTGAAGGAACACTGGTCCTTCCTTTCTTCATAAACAGATCGTTGAGAATGCAAGACTTCCCCTTTACCATCCCCGAGATCATCCATTTCGAAGACGTATACCTCTATGACCAGAACTGCATCGAGGACACAGTGCAGTTGGTCTATCGGAGCATCGAGGACCACTTCGGCCGGCTGCTCCCCTGACGCTCCTCCCTGCTGCAGCTGTTGATGTACTCCATCTGGAGGGCATCGCTGGGGCTTTACAACCCCCTGTCCGAGCAGCTCTATGATGAGGCCGTGGGCAAGCTGCGGTCTCTAAGGCGCTTCGGCCTGATCTCCGCGCACTGGCTGGCTCACTCAGAGGCGCTCATCTGCGAGTGCTACGAGCTGAGGCTAAGGGTCAACGGGCGTGGTGGGAACCGAGGGCAGAGGTTGGATCTCGCGAGGCCTCGGCTGGCGAAGATCTTTACCGAGTATCATGAGCAGTGCTCTCTGCACCCCTTTCCCCCGCTATTGTAATTTTCTTTTTCTTTTTGTATGTATGGTTGAGGAGCCCATAATACCTTTTTTTGAATAAATGAGATATTTCCTTCTTTTTCGCAATGTTACATTGATCTTTATTAAATTAACAACAGACCCTAGGAAGAGTTTACATTGCCCCAAAAGAAAAGTACATGCTAATAGATGACCTTATTAGCGTGACCCGAGCTCCCCCGGGGCTTGTTGGCCTCCGTGCTTGGCACCGGGTACGGGACTCCCTGAGCGCCGGACTGGTTATCTGCCGAAACGAGCATGATCTGGCCGATGGTCAGCTCGGCGGGAAGGGACGCTGCTCCTGCTCGCGGTCAGCCTGTCGTTTGTCCCTCAAGTAGGCGGCGAGGTGCCCCGATCAGATGAGCTCCTCGATGTAGTCCCGGAGTTGCTTACAATCCTCCGTTGCGTGGCCCAGCATCCGTTGGAAGGCGCAGTAAGGGCCCCGGGTTCGCTTCGAGGCCTGACGCGAGATTGGAGGGAACTTGAAGAAGCCCTCGCCTTGGGCCTCCTCTAGTAACACTGCAAGGGAGACGTTGAGCGGGGTGTACTCCTGGAACTTCGGGTGATAGGGCTGCTGGCGCTCCGTCCTCTCCTTCCGAGCCCTCTTCTTCTGGTCGGACCGTTCTTCCCGGGGGAGGTTCGCGTTCACCTCGGACTCCAGCTGAACCTCACGCTCGGTCTACGCCTTGACCTTGGCCATAGTCTTAGGCTGTGCCAACGCAAAGGAGCGCAGCCACTCCTTGTGCCTCAGACCAGATCTGAGCGCCGTGATGACGGTCTCGTCCCGGTGCTCGGGGACCTCGAGGAGGGCGTTGTAGAAGCGTGTGATGTAAGCCTTGAACGTCTCTTTGTCCCCGCTCTTAATTGTGAATAGGTAGTCGACCGTGCGCTTCTGCCAACGGTTCCCAACAAAGTGGCTGAGGAACTGAGTAGCCAGCTCATCGAAGGTCGAGATTGAGCGAGGATCGAGTCCTCGGAACCAGTCCCGACCAGAACGGATGAGGGTGGCTGGGAAGGCCCTGCACTAGGCGGCGTCGGAATGGTCCTGGAAGCTCATCCCCGCGGTGAAAGCATCCAAATGTTCTTTAGGGTCGGTTTTCCCGTCGAACGGTGAGACCTTCGGGGGCTTGTTGCGCGAGGAGACGTGGACAGCGAGCAGTCCCTCGGTAAAAGGCTTGGTGAGCGAGTCGGCGGCGTACTTAGCCCCGTCGCCCGAAAGGTTACCTTCCCGGCGCATGCCCTCGATCTTCTTTTCGAGGGCGTCGAGTCGGCCGTGGTATCCCGAGGATTCGGCGCCTTGTGATCACTGGCCTCTGTTGTAGGAGACCTGGGTCTGGGCGCGGCCCCGGTTCCTCTCAATGAGGTCCCTCAGATCCCCGGGCGAGGTAGCCCTCGAGCCGTCGTGGCGAGACCCTTCTGTGCGACCCCGTCGAGGGAGGTGGTGTCGATCGTGCTTGTGGACAGGAGAGGTGACCGACATCTCCTCAGGGGGGTAAGGGTCGTGAGGAGGCTCGAGGCGAGGCGCTCTGGCGGCAGATCTTGGTGTGGAGCCGTGGGGCACCCAGCGGGCCTCAGGGAGTATCGGCCCGTGAGATCTGTGGCCAGGGGTCGTAGCCTGCTGATGGTCAGCCGTGCCGACGAGGGCAGAGCCTTCTGGAGGCGGAGGAGCGGAGATCTGGGGCCCTGTCCCGGCCGTCTGGACACGGACGAGCGCCTCCACGAGGGACTGTAGCCAATCTATTCGGCTGGCGAGGGCGTTGATGATGGTCGCCAGGGGAGGTTCATCCGCACTTCCGGTGAGGGGGAGGCGGCGGCTGGTACCTGGATCTTTAGGGTGGTCGCTCGCCATGTGGATGGAGATCGGAAGGCCAACTTAGTTTTTTTTGGAGTTGTTCCCACAGACGGCACCAATTGATGGAGGTCCTTTTCGGGTCTCCCTCAGATGTTGTCTTTCGTCGATCTCCCGGTGGATTTGGAAGGTGATCTCCTGTTGCGTGCGGGTCTCAATAGGTTTTGAAGAGATTGGTGATTTGAGGAGTTTAACGCCGAGTACTTGTAAAGAAGTCCCGGGGTTGTTTGGTACCACCGAGGACCCTCCAACGATCAAGTTAGTACGTGATCTGAGCAGAGTAACGGCTAAGTGGAATTCAAAATAGCTTACTTGACCCCTCTGTGATGGGGGTTGATATAGTGGCGGCAGCAAACGCGAGAATCTCGCCGGCAGTTACACTCCCGGCGTCACGCCCGCGTAAAGAGCGGATCGCCCATTAATGGGGATCGTGGTGGCGTGGAACGTGGGAGAATCTGCGCATGGCGAGATTTGGGGAGCGTCGGTTATGCCTGTGAGTGGTGGAGTTGGTCGGTCGGAGGACCGAGGAAGATGGCCTCGGCTGGGGGGCTCGGGAACGAGCGAGAGGGCCGAGGAGTCTTGGTCCTAAGGCAGCTCGGGGTGAGCTGAGAGGCCGAGGAGGCCAAATTTTGGGGGGCTCTGAAGAGAGTCGGCTTATGCTTGCAGGTCGGGTACAGGGGTGGTCTGGTCGGCCCCTGCGGCCCTTTCTTCTGAGTTCAGGACACGTCATCTGCCACGTGTCCTGATCTTGGAGACCGCCAATATTGAGCATCATCAAGTACCAATGGGGTCAAACATGGGGCCAACTACTCTTTGTACCGGCCAGTAAGGCAGGTACAAAAAGTATTTTTCACCCCTAAAGAAAGGGTTAAAGAAATATCTTTGTTATTATACTTGAAGTCTCTAAAATGATGTTATTAGTCGACAAAAAAATGACAAAATTCCAATAACCAAAGATGAGAAATAAAGATTATCTCATTCACCACGAAAGACAAAACTTAAAAAAAGCCAACAATCCTCCTCTCTCTCTCGGTTATTACATATTCTCTCTTTCCTGCTCCAAAGCCAAAAAAAATACAGGCCTTATAAATTTATGCATAGCTCTTAAATCTTTGTTAATTTGTATAACCCATACAAACAACAACAACAGAGCCTTTTATCCCAAGCATTTGGGGTAGGCTACATGAACCAACATGAGAATCACGCCGGGTCCAGCACATGAATCCTCTGTCTCCACTCACTTCTATCGAACAATATACTTTCATTGAGTCCTTTGGCAACCATATCATTTCGTATCACCTCCATCCATGTTTTCTTCGGTCTCCCTTTTGCCCTTTTGCCATTGCCCATATTGAGAATATCTATTCGTCGGACCGGTGCTTCCATAGGTCTGCGTCATACATGACCAAACCATCTTAGCCAGTTTTCCCGCATCTTCTCCTCCACAGGTGCTACACCAACTTTTGCACGAATATCCTCATTCCGCACCTTATCTTTTCTAGTGTTACCGCACATCCAACGAAGCATGCGCATCTCCGCTACGTGCATCTTCTGTGTTAGGGGCCCAGCATTCTGTACCATATAATAAGGCAGGCCGAATAGCGCTCCGATAAAACTTCCCTTTCAATTTTAACGGAAAGTTACGATCACACAAAATCCCTGTTACACTCCTCCATTTCAACCAACCAGCTTGGATCCTTTGATTAACATCACTATCGATCTCCCCATTCTTTTGGATGATGGAACCTAGATATCTAAACTGGTCGCTCGGTGATATCTCTTGTCCTTCCAATGTTATACCAATATGGTTTTGACTTCTCTGGCTACTAAATTTGCAGTGCATATATGCTGTCTTGGACCTGCTCAATCTGAATCCCCGAGATTCCAATGTTTGCCTCCATAATTCCAATTTGGCATTAACCCCTGCTTTCGTCTCATTTACTAGAACAATATCATCAGCGAATAGCATACACCAAGGTACCTCATCTTGGATAGTTCTAGTAAGCTCATCCATCACGATGGTAAACAGGAATGGACTTAATGCAGATCCTTGATGTAAACCAATAGTAATCGGAAAATCACTCGTTAAGCCACCGCAAGTTCTGACATTTGCCACTACTCCATCGTACGTATCCTTGATTATGTCAATATACTTGACGGGGACCCCCTTCTTCATCATTGTCCCCCATAATACCTCTCTAGGTACCTTGTCGTACACTTTTTCTAAATCAATAAATATCATATGCAAATCTCTTCTCCTCTCTCGAAAGCGCTCGACAAGTTGACGAAGCAAATGAATCGCCTCTGTCGTCGATCGTCCAGGCATGAACCCAAATTGGTTCTCTGTTATCTTAATATCCTTCCTTAGCCTATGTTCAATCACTCTCTCCCAAAGTTTCATGGTGTGACACATCAGTTTTATTCCACGGTAGTTTGAGCAACTTTGAATGTCACCCTTGTTCTTGTAGATAGGTACAAGGATAATTTTCCTCCATTCATTTGGCATCTTTTTTGTCTGCCAAATCTTATTAAACAGATCTGTCAGCCATTTAACGCCTATTTCTCCTAAGCATCTCCAAATCTCGATAGGAATCCCGTCAGGACCAACCGCTTTTCTTAAACCCATTCTGTTCAAAGCTTCTTTAACCTCAGGAAGTCTTATTTTACGCATGAAATCACGGTTTATATCTTGAGATTGAATGACAAGTCCATCCAAATTCTTAGTAAAGCTCTCATTGAACAATTTGTCAAAATAATCTCTCCATCTTTCCTTGATATCCTCATCTCGAACTAAAACCTTCTGATTTTCATTTTTGACACACTTCACCGCACATAAGTCTCTAGTCTTCCTTTCCCGTATTCGAGCAATCCGGTATATATCATTTGCAGCCTCTTTAGTGTCTAATTTCTCGTACACCTCCTTGTATACCTTAGATTTAGCTTCCCGAACAGCTTTCTTAACTTCCTTTTTAGCCATTTTGTACTTCTCAAATCTCTCCACATCTCTACTTTTCTTCAAATCTTTATAAGAATCCCTTTTAACTTTAATAGCAGCCTTTACATCTTCATTCCACCATGATATGTCCTTAGATGGTGGAGCACCACCTCTCGACTCACCAAGTAGATTTCTAGCTACCTTCTTGATACAACTAGCCATTTTGTTCCATGTTTTGTCTGGATCATCTTCCGACTGCCAATCCGCTTCTTGTACTACACGATCTATAAAAGCCTTTTGGTTACCTTCTTTCAATCGCCACTATTTAATTTTAGGCTCTACCTTACGTCTAATCTTCCTAGGTTCTCTTCTAAATCGAAAATCTAGAACTAAAAGTCTATGTTGAGTGGTTACACTCTCACCTGGCACTACCTTACAGTCGGTACAACAACCTCTATCTATTCTTCTCGTCAGAAAAAAGTCTATTTGACTAGCACTTGATCCGCTCCTAAAAGTGATAAAGTGGGACTCTCTTTTCCTAAACCAGGTGTTTGCTAAGATCAAGTCATAAGATAATGCAAAATCTAGAATCGAGTCACCTACTTCATTCCTTTGTCCGAAACCAAAACCTCCATGGATAGTATCAAACCCACTACGACTAGTACCTACATGTCCATTAAGATCACCACCAATAAATAACTTCTCTCCATTAGGTATACTTTGCACCACCTCGTCTAAATCCTCCCAGAATAGACGCTTACTAGCGTCATCAAGACCTATCTGTGGTGTATAAGCACTAATAATATTAAGGATCTCTCCACCTAGAATAAGCTTAACCAGTAAAATTCTATCACCTTTTCTCCTAATCTCAACTACATTCTCAAGCAATCGTCTATCTATGATTATGCATACCCCATTACGATTTTTATCTCTACCCGTATACCAAACCTTATAACCCCAAGGCTCTATGACTCTACTCTTTTCACCTACCCACTTAGTTTCTTGCAAACACATAATACCAACTCTCCTCCTAATCATCACCTCCACTAATTCTAATAGTCTACCCGTAAGAGAACCTATGTTCCAGGAAGCTAGACTGATCCTATGAAACCCTTGCTTATTTGTCACAACACCCGGGGTCCGATGTAGCGCGCCGTTTCTGGACGACGACCTTTGCTTATTTGTCACTACACCCGGGGTCCGATGTAGCGCGCCGTCTGTAGACGACGGCCCTTGCTTATTTGTCACTATACCCGGGGTCCGATGTAGCGCGTCGTGTCTGGACGACGACCCTTGCTTATTTGTCACTACACCCGGGGTCCGATGTAGCGCGCCGCATCTGGACGACGACCTAGAAGCCCTTGCATATTTAACACTACACCCGGGATCCGATGTAGCGCGTCGCTGAGTAGGGGACGCCCCAACGATATTCTTATTATGGTTCATGTCATAGAATGTGACAAAGTTTTATGTTGGCTGTCACAAGCCTACCACAACCCTCACCCTTTCTCATCCGGACTTGGGACCGGCAACGGTGGGTTTAATTTGTATAACCCATAAATTTCTTAATTCTTATATTACTGCTAGCCGTATTTGTTTAATTTAAATTAAGAAAAACTATAGATGTCTTTTAAAATTTTCATGAAATGTGTGGGATGAAAAAAAATTCACACTTATTGAATGCGGTTTATGGTGTCCATATGTTCAAAATATATGTTCAAAATAAAAGCTGGGGGGGCCACACTAAAAAATCATGTGAAAATAATAAAGTGGTCCCTTTTATTAGTGCACCCCACAAGAACAATTTGGTGCATCAATCTAAAAACTATGCACTTTGGTTTTCGTTTTTCGTTTTTAAAAATAAAAAGATTAACCCTGGTGCCCTCAAAAGGCCCAAATAAGTTCCATCAGATCTACAGAGAACGTTTTATTCGCTCAAGCCGCCCATGTGCCGTTGCTTAGCCCTTTTGGTTCTGTCCCCTTTGGTTCTCTTTCATTAATAATTCACAATAATGATAAAATCATCATCATCATCATAAAAACTATGGCGTGTTTGGCTGCCCGGAAGCATCCAATGAGACTGAAGAAATATTGAAATGGCTGTCAAAAAAGTTGTCATGAAAATAGACCTAAATCTTACTTCTAATTTCTAATGTTTGTTTGTACGTTTTGAGCAAGTAAAAATAAAATAATTTACTATGTTTATTTAATAAGGAAAAAAGACAAAAAGTGCATTCCTTTATAGAAGTAACAGAGAGAAGTATTAAATAATTACAATACATTTTCTTGTTCCCTGTGTTCCATGATGACTTGCCATCCAAAATGAGGAGAATAAAATCTTGAAAGCAAACATGCCATATAGAATCCAGCTCATCATCATGATATAACTTCCAGCCTCTAGTTCCGTCAAAACAAACAAATGAAATACCGGAAGTAAGCTTGCATCCGGTATTTCCATACAAACAAACAGGGCTTATTATATTGCATTAGAGATCCTTGCACTTTTGCATGGAGCTGTTCTCTCCATATCAATAAGCTGCAGTTTACCATACTATAATTTCGATTTCATAATTGTTTGTCCTCAACCAATCGGTCGTTTATAAGGTCGATTTCTCGTAAAATGTTAGATGTATATGTTTTGTTCTGTGAATGTCAGTGATAAAAGAAAAGAGAAAGAATACAAAGATCGTCCAACAAACACTAAAGTGAAGAGTCGAGAAGGTGGATCGCAGGGAAAAAGGAGTTTTTTAAATATATTTTAGGGCCCCTCTCACCTCCTACGAGTCGTCCGGTGGAAAACAGTTCCTGAGTGGAGTAAAAGAACTCGAGCTCTTCCTTAAAGATTGAGATGAATCGATGTCAGTCGATGGTACAAAAACACTTCCTAATGTTGAAATTCCAAAAGCCGGCTAGAGATGATCCCCGTTCTTCTTTGATCCGTCTTAGGACCTAGTGGCGGCCTCGTGATGGCAACTGGATTTTAGATTTCACTACATAAGAAATGTTTTCATATTGTTACATATAAATATTTGAACATTTCAAGCTGTGTTTATGTGCAATGCGGGACTTCTTAAAAATGGTTTCTCGGCTATTTTTCATTTGTCCTCTATCTTAATTAGCGTTAAGCATGTGTGTATTAAAAATTTTAAATGTTGCTTTCATTTAACTCTAAAAATATTAAATATGCGTAGTATATACCAACTCATGAATGCAGTGTAACCAATGGCTATGACCTGTCGCAGCTTATTTATTAGAAGCCACAATCAAATCATCTTTATAAAAGAAGGGTATAATTTCTACTCTGTACTTTTTAGAATATTCAACTCAAGCATATTGTATATTGTTTACTTGGATTTTGCATTATTAAGTTGAAGAACTTTCTTTTGTTTGCTTTGCGGATTTTGATGGGGTTTGTGGGTACTTTAATATGTTTTTCATGTTCCATGAATATCTTTTTGGCAATTTCATTGGTTATTTTATAGGGACGTAAATGGATCCGGATGATTCGAATCATCCGGATTCATTTTCGAATCCGACAACTTGCGGATACGAATAATAAAAATCCATATCCGGGTAGATTCGGTTAGGAAAATTTTATTCATGTTGGATATGGATTCGAATCCGGATACTAACAAAATGTTCGGATTCGGATCCGGATATCTGAGCTAATGGTACCCACTATTCAACTATCCATTGCTATCGGTTATAACCAGACTTATGGATCTAAAAAAATCCATATTCAAACAAAAATATTGGTTAACCTATTTAAATATTTTATTAGTTGTATTGAATCATGCCTTTTTATATATATCTGAATATTATCCGTATCTGTTCTTAACGGTTCTTAACGGATATGGTTTTTGCAATATCCAATCTGTATCCATGTCCGATTTATAGCAAATTGGGATAGTAAATATTTTTTTACCGACAACTATCCATATTCGAATATTGTATATATGTTTGTGTTTGTTAGAATCATAACTTTAGTTAAAGTGGTTGAGAATTTAATAATGTAGTGTGGAATGAAATAGGGTGTTTTTCACATATTTCTTTTCCTGATACAAAAGCATATATTATTATTTTATTGATTTGATTTATTGAATAAAGTGAATTACATAAGTAAAAAATGGTAAAAAGGTTAATTAGAGATTAATGAGTAAAAGTGTTTAGTTAGAGATCTGACCTCTCTCCATGCTTTTCTTCAAGTTTAGCTGCAGATGCAGTAATGTAATATATAACACAATAGAGTCCATGAATTAAATTGAGAATCCCTGCTGGTGACATATCAATATGGACGGTATTATTTTATTGGTTTGATTTATTAAATAAAGTGAAGTCGATTACCGAAAAAGTAGGAAAATATGGACATGAATTTATAAGCTGTTTGTTAGGGTTTTCGCTAAGCATGCAAGGAAAACGAACAAAAATAAGAACACGCAACACCAATATTTAATGTAGTTCGACCAATGGCTTACATCCACGGGGCAAACATGAGAATCTCTTTATTGATGATCAAGAATACTGATTCAATACCGATACATTTATTAAGTTGAAAAACTCCCTTGATCTCATTTATGAGGTTGTCGCTACAACCAAAACCTAAGCAACTTTTCCATCCGAACCTCGGTCTTGAATCGGTTGTTAAAACCTCCAGCATCTATATAGTTGCCTGCTATTTCTAAATAAGTCATAGATATCACAAGCAGCTGTATAGATATCGCATAATAACTAGACATAGCATGCAACCATATACATACCACGGGCATTTTTTTTTGACAACTTAAAAGTTTTCAAGTGAGTTTTTGACAGCTGCTTCAAGGCTGGGGACTCTTTGTCAGTGAGAGAAAATGCTTGTGTTTTTTTGACAATTTACTATCAGGTTTATTCACTAATAAAACTGAAAATTAGGGTAAAGTACTTTAAGTTATTATGATTTTAAAGTGAATTGTTTTAAATAAATCACCCTAAAAAAACGGCATGTAAGATAACATCGGACAAAATTGAGAAAACAAACAATTTTTTTCCTAATAAAATTTAAATGATTATATAAAAGGAAGACTTGACTTAATCTTGGTGTGCTCGTTGATTTACGTAATCTGACATTAATGTCCCAAACCTAACACATGCGAAACTTTATTCATGATGTGGCATCTGCCAAGCCCTATACTCAAACAAAAATAATAAGAAAAAATTAAAATAAATAAAGAAACAAAATTAATTTGATGATCTCAGTTAATTATAGTGAGCACTTGATGTATAGTACTTAGTGAGCAGTTGGATCTAAGAATGTCCCAGGTTCATGCATGCACGCTTCATGACCAAAATTGAAGTCAATTAACACGTTGTGAACTTGCCCTAGATTAGAGATGTTGAGAAAATTTGAATATTTGATTCAATATTTATATCTCGTAAGGTTAAATCGAATATCAGGTTCAACTGTTCGAGGAGTTGAAAGAAATGATTTGAGATACAGATGGTTAAAATTATGAAGCTAAAATTACAATGAAATAACATATACTTTGTATATTTACAGATAAGTACCATGGAATGTACACGGTAGTTGCTTGTAAATCCATAATTATCATACAAAAAATTTAATTATGTCAGCGGCCATACAGCTGTGGCGTGTCTTTTCTTTAACACGTCTTGCAAACTATCAGTGGTCATATAGCATTAAGGCCAAATTTTCTCCTCTTATAATGCAAACTTCAAAGGGATATATATATCATGTTAAAAAACATATTAAAAAAATGAGAAAAATCCAATTGAACTCACTCTTCAAATTTTCAAAATATTATAAATCCAAAATGTCATCTCCCTCCCTCTCTCTCTTTCTTCACGTGCGTTGTTTATGCCAAAAACCAATGATTCTTTTTCGACATCGAGCCAACAGCTTATCTGTATATATCTATAATTATGAGTGCAATTGCAAGCAGCTGTATTATGCAAGGCTCATATAGCATCGTCTGTCTCTCTCTCTCTCTCTCTCTCTCTCTCTATATATATATATATATTTATATATATATATAAAAAAGAATTTAGACGGTTGTTAAATTATGAGAGCAATTGCAAGCCATGTCGTCGTCGTCATAATTGTTACTATTACTATTAATATTATGATGATGATGATTATATATGCCGCAGCCTGCAGGATTCAAATATAAGCATTTTGCGGCAGAATAATTTAGATAGCTGTTGAGTTGTTCTTTTTTATCTAATTAATGCGAAAGTGAAGGATGCTTTTAAATTGGAAATACTAATTTGATACTTAAGGTGATGTGCAGGAAGAAAAATTCTCAAATTTTGAGAAAATTATTAAATAAAAGCATGGTTAACTTTTCAAAATATATTTAGATGATTAGAAATCTTTGCTAAAAATCCCTTGAAGTTTATACTATCTTAACAAAAATTCTTCAATATTCTTATTTTATCTGGTAAATGGACTTTTTACCCGAAGACTACAATGAGTTGGGCTTATCCCTGAAGCAATCCAAAATGTAAAGCCCATATCCTAAACTAGGCCAGGTTGATATAACCTTTGGACTGGTCTGTTAAACCTAATACGGCCCATACTCTTCTCAAAATACCTAGAAATTAAAGCCAGAAAAAGTTTTTTTATTTTAAGTTTTCTGAGATAGGATCCCAAAGATTAAGGATTTTTTAAAACAATAACAAAACCACTTAGCCTACAATATTGAATTCATACGCTTTTCTGTCTAAGAGACATACGTTATGGATCCATGCATTACATTATGATATGAATCCCACTCTTACATCTGTTTGGTAGCGGAGCTTATGGATCCAAAATGGTTTGGTAAAGTATTGCTCTTTTGAAAAACAATCTTTAAAGATTGCTGTTTATAAAACCTACCCCAAAGGCTTTAAGTTAAACTAAAATTGCCTTGTTAATAGCTCGTAAGACTGCTAGGCCGCCGAGTGTGTGCAAAAACGCTTATACCCTGCCCAATTTAGAGCACTTTAGAATGGTGTGTTGAAGTAGATCGAGTCTTATTAAATATGAGTCATAATAGTTAGGAGTAGGCCAGGTTAATGAAGTGAATTGACGAAGAATCGATTCGTTTTGCCTCGTCACGAAGTGAATAAAATTCGCTTCGTGATGACGTGGACGAATTTGACGAATCGATTCGCCTCGCTGACAACGAATTGGCGAAGCGAACGAGTTCCCAACTTTTCCGGCCATGCTTCATCGTAGTTCGTCCGCCTAACTTGCCAACCCGCCTCGCTTTGTCTCGGGAATCGTCACGAATCGGCAAGACTCACCGATTCGCCTCGCATCGCCTCGTTGACCGATTCGCCACGGATTCGTCTCGAACTCGGCCGCGTGCTAGACGAATCGTTTCGCCTCGTCTCGGATTCGCTTCGTCTCGTCTTGGAATTCCCATCCAACGGCTATTAACGGTCAGATCCAGACGAAGCGAGGCGAATTTCTATTCGCCTCGTCTCGTAACGACTATAAACGAGCAAAAAATTCAAAAACACCCTAAAAACCTATAAATACCCCTCCCACCCCACCACCACCACACCCCAAAACTCATTTCTGCTCATTCCCAATACTTTCTCTTCCAAAAAAATTTTCTCGATCTTTCTAAAAATGTTTTATCTTAATCTCTATTACTATTATGGCAATTTTTATCTCTCTAAAAAATAAAAACTCCGATCCAATACTCCGACAGCCCGATTCTGAGTTTTCGAAGCTCCAAGCCTCCGATCGACCTATTCTTATCTCTTTCTTATTTCTTGTTTTTAATTTATTAATTCTAATTTTCTACTCTAACACTCTTTTTTTTAACATTTAGTTAAAATATTCAAATAGAAGGTTCATTCGATACGCATCAAACCCAAATTTCTCATCCCGAACAACAAGAGGAAGGATCTACCCATACATCAAGAGAAACAAAAAAACGTACGACTACCAGTGATGTTTGGGATCACTATAAAATTAAATTTAGGGACGATATTAGATACGTTGTTTGTAAATATTGTGGTAATGCATATAAATATAAGGATAGTGTCGGCACCGTTAGTTTGAATAAACATATAAAAAAAAACACTTAGAAACTCCGGCCGGTTCCACCACTACACAAACACAGATTGGTTTCGCCGGTCAAGATTTTTTCCAATATAATCATTATTTAAATATTTCAGAAATGGAAAGATATGTTATGGCAGATGAATATGTTCTCGGATTCTGAAAAAGCGCAGCTTTTGAACGGTACGTTCAAACAGCGTTGCAATCGGCATTCAAAAGGGTTCCAAAGACTACGCTTAAAAATCGTCGTTTTAATCTCTACAACGACGGTAAACAGGTATTAATTGCTACTCTTTTTTTTTAGATACTGGCATTTCATTAACTTCTAATGTTTAGACGGATAGAAGGGAACTTCTCTGGATCTGTATTACTGCACACTGGATAGATTCTGACTAATTTTTGCAAAAAAGAATTAATATTTTTAGACAATTTCCATACTCGCACAGTATTTTTCATATAACTTTTGAAATTAGATCTATTTTAGAAGAATATTATTGTGTAAATAAATTTTTTTCTATTTCATTTGATAATGCCAGCAACAATAATTCTGCTATTGCCGAACTCATTAGGCTATGTAAACCAATTTGCAATGGCCGTTTTTTCATATTCGTTGTGTATGTCATATATTTAACCTTACCGTACAGAATGTATATACCGTATGTAATACAAATATTCAAACAATTAAAAATGCATGTAGCTTTATTAAAAGTTCTGGAAAAAGAAAAACTAAATGCAAAACTAGATGCCTAGTAGCAGATGTAAGGCAATCTCTTAAAAAGGCAATCTCTTAAAAAAGATGTGGCCACTAAGTGAAATAGTACATATGACATGTTTCGTACTGCATTAAAAACCGCCGGAATTATTAATAACATGTGAAATGAATAAATGCCTGTAGAAACCACTTAACACCCGATCATTGGGCGGTTACAGATCTTTTTAAAGATTTTCTTATGACTTTTAAAATAGCAACTAAACGATTTTCTACTACTTTTACCCCCACTTCTCATATTCATGTCTATGAATTGTATAATATAGCTAATTATTTTGCTTGTCACATCGAAAATCCAGTACTTCACCATCCGATACTTACTATGCTAGCTAAGATTTCTAAATATTTCTCTGAAGTTCCAATTATTTATTGTTTATGTTCGGTAATGAACCCTAAAATTAAATTAGAAGGTTTGGAGGCTCTTTTAACCGGGTTCCACATGGCCATGAGACAGGGTGTAGATATTGATGCATATATTAGTATCGTTAGAAATAATTTAGATGAAATATTTGAGTTGTATGTCGCACGATTTTCTTTGGTAGAACTAGTAGACCACCGCTCTCAACCAGCTCGCGTGTTTCGACTCCAGCTTTAACACTTATGCAACAGAAGAAAATGGCAAAAGGCCCGATAGTCTCATCATCGTCATCTTTAAATGAGTTATCAATATTTTTACAAACTGAGTTAGATATAGATTTAACTATAGGTGATTTTGATATTTTAGCCTAGTGGAAAATCTACAGACATTTGTATCTGGTGCTTTCTAGTATGGCCCGTGATTTACCAACCGTTCCAGTTTCTACAGTAGCGTCGGAGCTTTTAGTACATGCAGCGGGATATTAAGCGAGAAGAGATGCAGTTTGGTGTACGACACAATGAAGTGCATGATTTGCTCGCGAGATTGGGAAGCAGCAACCGTCAAGAAATAAGATGGAATCACTTTGGACTCAGATTATCTACCTGAGGAGCTTATAGGATCGAACGAGACCAACATCGAAGGAGGTGGAATAACAACTAGCGCCGACGAGTAATAAGTAAGAATTGTAATAATAGAAAAAGAACTACGTAAACCTGATTCTCTCTCATTGAGATCAATATTTAAGAGGGATACGTAGACACCCGAGCGGGTTCGGTTTTTAATGTAAAAAAATAAATTGTATTATGAAATTATAATTTGATTAAATTTTTTTAAATATAAAAACTTGTTTAAATTTCAAATTTTAAGCCTAATTTTAATTTTTTTAAAAATAGCAACAGAGTCAAGCGAAAAATTTGCCTGGCTCGGCGAATTTGTCTCGCCTCGCCTCGCGAAGCGGGTTCTGGCTGCGTTACTGTTGCCCTCGCCTCGTCTAGCCGGCGAAGTAAGGAAAAATCGCTTCGCCGGCTAGACGAAGCAAACGAATTCCGAAGCGAATTGTTTCGGCTCGCTTCATTAGCCACACCTAGTTAGGAGTCTTCAGAGATAAGTTAGAATCTTAGTTTACTAAAGTTTGGTTTATCAATAAATTTCTATATAAAAAATCACGTGATATCTAAAGACGTCGACGCGATCCAAGTCAGCCAAAAACCAGAATCTAAACCTTTCTACGAAAATATTGGAGGTGAAAATTAATAATAGTTATTAGATGGAACCAGTTTAAAATGAACATTTAAGTCTAAATAAGCATGTTTGAAAAGCATCTATGACGTTTTAAAAATCGGCAGCACCTTCTTGGTAAATTTTGAATAAACCTAATACAAGCACAATAATATATAAAGTATCCCAACGGGAGCTAGCTTCCGCGCCCAAACGGCGGAGCAACCACGCAGATAATATACGACGCCCAATGGCGAAGAAAAGAAAAGTAAAACAAAATCAACAAATATAAAAAGTCGACTCCAACGAGTGCGACGCCCACAAACACACCAACTCTAAGTCTCGTTTCTAAGTCCTCAATATACAAGTTCTAAGTCGATGGAGTTGTAACTAGATACAAAATAATATATATATACAAGTATGGATACGATACAACAGTAGCCCGCCTATCAAAGCAATCACCGAAAAGAAGTGTGTGCCGCAAGCTACTGATGATCCGAACGGTATAACCTGCAAGAAACTGGGGCACAACGGGGGTGAGTTGCCAACTCAGTGAATAAAAGTATATCACAAGGTAGAAAATCGAAATGCACAACGATATCCTAGGTCATAAGTATAGTACTATTTAATCCGGTACTAATATATATATATATATATATATATATATATATATATATATATATATATAATGCATAATTACCACAAATGCAACATTGTCCATCACGTGAACCCAAAAATATAACATCTCATACGTATATGACCTGGATCTATATGTAAGTCCATAAGGTAGCTGAAAATATGTATGTAAAATCTCTTCTTAAAATAGCCACGGAATACGTATGTCACGGTATAAAAGCAGACGTAATAGTATGAGGTATAATAAGTATCTTATTTAAAATATACGTTTTGCTGTTTAGTAAAGAGTTTTAAGAGCTTTACAGTTTTAAAGATTCCTGTGTCATTCTAGACATGTCAAAATAATAAGACTATAGCTCGTTTTATAAACCCTTTTTATATGTATCCACCGGTAAAATAGTAGTTAGGTAATGCCCCCCGAATCAGACCTGGTCGGCTACTATAACGCATAAACTATAACGGCGTATCTCGAATGATCGCAAAATATCAATATATGGGTGTCCAGTATCGACACCCGAAATCCTCATATCTCTCGTGTCCATTACCGACACGCATAATCATCAAATCTCTCGTGTCTATCACCGACACGCAAATCCAGATATTGTCGACACCGTCTCAATAGATCGGTCGCCCCTCGATATCTCTAACCCCGGTCAGTATCTCCTGGATATCCGCCGTGCTCATATCTATCTCCGGTATCGAGTGTCCTCGCTAGGCTTCCCGCCTCTATCGCGGCTTTCCTGCCGCTTGGTCTCGACCGGGTCCACCATGTATCCGACTGTATATCCCTCCCCCTCAGTCCAGATATGTAACACGTTCGTGACCGTATAGCCCCCCCACTCGGTTCGGAATAAAATCGAATCGGAAAACACAAAACTCATGGTGGACGTCAACTCATCATATCCAGAAATATAAAGTAAAGAAGAAGAAGAATTGCGCATATCACTCTAATGATATTATATTTATATATAGCAGCGTCCCATACCACTGATATATATCATCGAAAGTAAAAATATCAGAAAACTCATAAGAATCGAATACGAATACCCATGGTACTGGTATTCGCAATTAAACAACATGTAATAAAGGCACTATACGTAAGTATAGACAGGCATGCAAACACACGTAATAGTTCTACTGTGTCATGGCAATACTAATGATGTGTACTGTAGTATACGTGTCTGTGCTCGTGCAGCATGGTAATCATTAGTATTTATGCAAGTGTTGTATAAGTGTTTAAAACAGAAAGTAATTCTATTAATATCCGTAGCATATTATTACAACCAATTTTCCGGACACAGGGAATTCATACGCCTCGTATCGGCATTTACATACACATCGCGTGGTATAGCGGTCATACAGTGTCATGGCAGTACCAATAAGGTGTAGTGTAACATATACGTCTGTGCTCGTGCAACATAGTACTCATTGGTAATTGTGCAATGTTTTATCAGTGTGTTCGTATAACAGATAACGTAAACAATCAGTAAGCGTATCGCGTAATTATTAACGTAACTAATTGCTATGAGCTATACCGTTATCTTTGAAAAAATAACGAAACGTTATTTTGAAATAAGAAAGCTGCATTAAGTTAAAATAGATATTCGTTTTAGAAAATAGTATCGCATCCTTGTCATTTATCATTTAAAATGGAAAACGAATCATTAGTTTTTAAAAGAGTATAGCTCAATCAAACGTAATGTCTTAAGTCGGGATAACGCATGACTCCACGAGTCCAAATGACACTTGGCTGTAATCGGCACACTCTTCTCATTATCAGAAGTACGCTAGGATCTCTCGTACAATGTCCATCCAATATCATATCCATATCGTACGGATCTATCGTTACGTACGTATGTCATCATAACCAAATATCAATTATAACCATTTGTATAACCTACTAGATACGAAACAACATAAATACAATTAGCTAAGTTATCTAATATATCGTTAACAACTAACTAGATATCATAACTACTCGAATCAAATAGTTGCGGGGGTGCTATACGCCATCCACCTGAGTTCCCCGTAGATAAAAATTTACTCACCAACTTGTCGAGCTCGTTGAAATCCATGATTGCTTTGTCCGTCCTTGCCGTCTCGGAAACCTCCACGATCGTACCTACAATTGTAGTTATAATATATCGGCTTAAATATCATATCAAAACCAAAATAAGGAGCTAAGCACACATAGGTTAGAACCTATAGCTTACTTACTCCAAAAATGACTAACTACCCCTGACATTAACGTATGGACGTCAATATTTCAGTTGAGGTAAAGAATTTTGAAAAACCGTATCATAAATGTCGGTAATATTGCTAAAACCATACTAGAACACTACTAGATTTCTCTATATGAAATCTGGAACAAAACAAGTAATACAGTAGCTTTAATTATCACCAACTAAAACTACAGAACAAAACCCAAAACACAAGCCTACAGAAAAACCGGCAGCACCGGCCAAAATAGGGAAACCGCCGGGTGAACTAGAGAGGTTGGGGCTCGGGTTTTAGGTGTGGTCTCCTAGTGGTCTCATCATACCCTAGTCTTGTTAGTTTTTCTAGTGGGTTTACCTAGTAATTTCATATTCAAATTTATGCTCACAAATATCATAAAAGTTCTAGTTTATGGTATTGCTCACTAAAAACAGATGTTTAAACAGAAAAGAACTTGCAAATAAGGTGAGATGTATCTATAGGGATGGTGCACAAAGGAAAACCAGCTCATGAATTGCATGGTGGAAGCTCTTAGGGGTTGTAGTAACACAATTTTGATGAAGGGGCCAAGGTTTTTCTCTTTTGGTTAGGTGAACACTTGGAATTTTTGTGTAGGAGCTTGAAGAACTTGTTGTTTCAGTTTGGAGAGCTCAAGGAAATTCTAAGGGTTGTGATAAGATAAGATGGAGATGTTATGCTTTATGTAGTGCAAGCATGAGGTGTCAAGAGAGAAGGAGGAGGTGGAGGGATGCGAGGTATGTGTGGTGTGGAGGTTGTGAGGGTTTAACCTAACCCTAACATATACCCACCCTCACTAAAATAAAGCACAATATATTTTGCAAATAATTACCCTTTACATATAAATACCTTTATGTTACTAAAAATCTAAAATCTTTATTTTAAAAGAATAAAACACTTAGTATAATGCTAAAATACCATTATATTATTATAATATCTCATGTCATATTAAAACAATTAAAATATCATTTTTATGATATCACACCTTTTCCTCCATTTTTACCAAAATTATTACATTTTTGCGGATATAAATCTGATACCAAAATTTATATGCGATATCATTTTGTAAACTCATTATTCTCATATTTTAAATTATAAATTAACAGCTATAATTTTCCAAAATGTTACAATATCCCTTTCTTAAAGAAATTCAGTCTCTGAATTTAAATTTAACCCCCAACTTAAAATATTTTTCTCAGTCAAATCAAATCAATTCAAATCAAATTGCCGGAGTCCAAATTTTAAAACATATAGTCCGCTCTAATTAACGGAACTCCCAAGTCCCACACGTGCTAAGACGTAATATAATGCAACCGTGCGCGTGAAAACTCAAAAAGATATAAAACTCATATAACTGTAACTCTAGCGGTTGCTCTGAAAATTACTCCAATGATGCAAAATTCTGAATACGAAAACCATTGTGTATATCAAGTACACGGTCATTGCCATAGTCGTGGTGCAATATCGGTAGCACACGACCAAGCGAAAATATAGAAATCAAATCTATAATATATCTTATTAAGTGAAATGCACTAAAACGAAATCAACCCTAACGGGTTGGAAAAAAATTCGAACCACATGCCATGGGTGTGCATGAAAACAAAAACAGCGCCAAGTGCAACAGATATGCACGAAAACAATATACACAGCATCAAATGTGCATGGAGCCAATATCAAGTGCATCTAGTATGCACAAAATCGACATCAAGTGCATCGGGATGCATAAAATCAACATCAAGTGCATCGGGATGTACAAAATCAACATCAAGTGCATCGGGATGCACAAAATAAATACCAAGTGCATCGGGGTGCACAAAATGATGATCAAGTGCATCGGGGTGCACAAAATCATATCCAGTATGCCTAGAGTATATAAAAATCTCAATTAAGTGCAACTGACGTGCACGAAAATATCAGTCTAGTGCATCTGTTGTGCACAACATTCCAATCAAGTGCAGTCACCGTGCACGGAAATCTCAAACAAGTGCACCTGGTGTGCACAAATTATTTGTGTGACCCTCAAATCCTATGTCATGTCCCGCTTCCTAGTAGACGAGAACAGTGACGTGGCAAGCCCGCGGCGTATTTATTTCGAGAAAGTTATTTCCCGGAATAAATACGCTAAGCGTAGAAGAAGCAATATAAAAATGACAATATAATTAACATGAGATTTATAATTCAACAACTTTATTTATATTCACCTTGATTCATTTACAATACATGATATCAACTGAAGGAAAAATACAAGAATGGAAATGCTTAAACAAATGGCATACATAAACTGAGAAGAAGATAACCGGTTTAGGCCTGGATCGCGATCTGATCGTGCTCCTCCTCTGAGATGTCTACCTCCTCAGTATCCACAGTATCCGACAAACATTCCAAGAAAATAAAGGTTGGTGGAATGCCCGTCAGCGAACTTTCGCTCAGTAAGTCCCCAAGAAATGAAATGAAATATAAAATGTAATGATAAAGTAAAAGTATAATATGAATAAGTGAGTATGAAGTATGTTGTGTCAGCATGTCATTTAATGTAAACATGGTGTTCCCCTCCGAAACGCGGAGACGACCGCGCAGGTCCGTCTTGCCTGAATTTCGGGGCAGATGTTAATTGGTGCTATCCATCCACCTCTCCGAAGATGCCAAGTTGATTTATGACACCATGTATCGAAGGTTTAAACGGATGCGGCCGATGTAGCAGACTTCGTCAGATTCCCCCTCGTTTGAAGGATTTTTGATTGTGGGGATGTTGTTCCCTGCAGGCGCAAGCCCCTGCAGTTAATTACGCTACCGTATCGCGGTAACAACTTTCTCCTTCTCCAGATGGTCACTTCGTGTCGTGGGTGTTTGTTTTGTGTTTGGTTGCCCGTGGATTGTATACGGAGACTAATGTATGTTGTCGCCCGTAGGACGCAGATTAGTCCAAATCCGTATCTTCTTAGATTTGGGTTTGGGGGTTGGGTTTAAGGATACGTTAGCCTCATTTAAGACTAAGATTAACTTAAACGTTTGTTAAGGATACGTTAGTCTCATTTTAGATTAAGATCAACTTAACGGGATCGTTTAGATCCAATAAGAGAGCAATTGGGCTCTATTGTTTAGTTTAGGGACATTGCGGTCGATTAGTTTAAGGACATTACGGTCCATTGTTAGTTTAAAGACATCTCGGTCAAGGTTAAGGATATCATAGTACGTGAGTTTAAAGACATCACAGTCAAGGTTAAGGACATCATAGTCCATGAGTTTAAGGACCCCATAGTCTAGTTTAGAGATGTCATAGTCTGTGAAGTGTGTGGTTGTCGGGACCCGTCACCTCTCTGAAGACGTTGAGGGATTACAACGACAAATATCAAAGGAGTGAAGAGATGTACCCTTGAATCAAAGTTGATTGGGGATCTGTAGTCCAATTTGGAACTGAGATCAATTAATTAGATTATGAGCACATTGGCTCAGTTAAATCCGAATTGAGAACTTATGGCCAACTTGGGCTAAGTCTAATTATATTTGAAGTGTTGGCCCTTTATTGGACCATTAGACATTTATCTGGGTTCAGCCCCTCATCCTTTAGCAATGCTAAACAAAAGTTTGAGGGCTCTGATAACATTTTTGTCTTTGACTGAGCATTAAACATTGTGGTTCTGATTTTTACTCAATTTTGAGATTCAGTTAAGGGGGAGGCTTTTGCCTCTGGAAACTTAGCCAATTTGGCTAAGATTGGCTTTAAAATAGTGTTAAACACTAGAGGACAATAGTGTTAAACACTGGAAATGAAATGCTCAAATTAGTGTTAAACACTAGAGGACAACAGTGTTAAACACTGGGGAGGAAGGGGTCACGTGGGGACACGTGAGAGTGCCCAAAGGTGGGGCCAGATCTCCTTTACTTTGTTCTTAGAACTGTAAATAAGTGTTAAACACTTTTAATTTTCATAGCCATTACGTGTGGGCACGTGACGGGTACTCATGCCCTGCTTTATTAGGATATTTATTAGGGGTCACGTGGGGACATGTGAGAGCGCCCAAAGCCAGTATTGCCTTTGCTTTATTCTCTTTGTTTTGGAGGTCACGTGGGAGCACGTGAGGCATTGACTCAGGGCTAATTCCTTCTTATTTTGGAGGATCTGTTTAGGGGTCATGTGGGGGCACGTGACCTAGCTTTATTCTTTCTTTCTGATCACTGCGGATTAGGATTACGTGTTATCACGTGACCAATGTTCTTTATGTGCATGGAGATCTTTCAAGTCTTTTTACTTGAGCTGAAGCTACGGGATTCTTGGTTCGGACTAAGAGTTTAGATTAGGCTCACGATAACTTGAACCCATCCAATTTCAGCTTCATTCGGCCTTGATTCGAGGCTGAACCGAAGCTGATTCAACCCCACATCGAGGGCTGAATCAGCCACTGGATTAGCCCTGATTTGGGGCTGATTCAGCCCTGATGCGGGGCTGGTCCCGCCCCTGATTCGGCCCCGCTTCAGGGCCGAATCATGGCTCATATAGTGTGGGATTTTATGGGGTTATCGGGGTTCGATTTCGCACAAAAATGAGGGGATTTTCGTTGCCGGTATGAACTTGAAATTCAACTTTTAGAATTTCAAGTTAGCGATCTCACGGTTTATGAATTCTAATGTCATGGTTCAAATCTACTAAATCAAAGTGTTTGATTTAGTCGGCTCGAACATGGATACAATAAGGATATGCATTGGTAAATGTCGCCTAATTTCTATGTGATTAATTAGACGAGATTGCTCATTTATTATTGTGATTGTTGTTGATATATGTTGATATATAGTATTGTTGGAATGTGTTGGATTGTCGCGAAATGAATAGCCCCTGTGTGGAAGTGTGATGTTGCGATAAGTGTTATTTTCATTCATGCCTATAACTATCTTTTATATTCATTTGTTCGAGATGAGTTCCAACTTGTGGCCGTCGTTTCCTCTAAATGTATATTCTTTTTCGGGGCTAGCGACCGACTTGTAGTCATCATCACCGTGATGTATTATTTGTCGGGACACGATCAGGTTGCGATCGATGTCGCTGTTGTATAATACAGGTTTAGGATTACCCCGCGGAGAAGCACACGAGCAACCGAATTCTAGATTGCAGCGGGTGGCCATCTCAAGGAGTTGAGATCGGGTCGCTCGAGTCTAGGATTGGCGAGTTTCTTGCCATGCTTGTACGGAGTATAGGATAGACCCACGGAGGAGTGCTCAAGTCACCGGATTCAAGAAAGTGTCGGGTGGCCTCCTCTTGATGATGATGTTGGGTTGCCTCGTTTCTTGGGTTGCTTGGTAGCTTGCCGCACTCATAGGGGTCTGTTTTTAACTGCGCATGGGCTGTTCACGCGACCGGGAAATGTCGCATTTCGTTTGTGTCTCAAACGAAAAGCGGGATTCCTATCCGACCATTCCTATTCTGTAATGTTCATTACTTGCTTGTGATATGTTTACTTTCCTGTGATGATATTTGTCACTTAGCTGTAATGATGATTATATGCCTGCGATGTTTTATATAATGATATATTGATATATGTGATATATTGGATATATATATGATATATAAATAAATGCTATATACATTTTGCACCCGCGCTAGCCCTGCCTCTGCCCTTCCATAAGTTAAGTAACCTTACGGTGAAGATCCGAGGCCCCGTGGCGAATGCGGATGGCGTATATGTGCATTCTATTTTCTTTTCATGCTTTTCTGTGATTGTATGAGAATATGCTAGATAATACGGGATTATCTAAATGATAGGATTGTATTGATTCAAATTAATATAAAGATAATAAACCTAAAACACGTTGTGGGGCCAAATATCAGATATTGTGGTGTTATAGTCGAATCTTTTGCTTTGCACAGATGTATTCAGTTAAGAATATCCTGCACCTCATTCGACGAGGAAAGAGCCTAGATCCCTTCACATAGAGTGAGCACTTTGGCAAAAGATTGTGTGACTATAAATTTGCATATTGTTTAGCCGTAGTCATTTGCTTTGCATCGAGATATTCGTTTAGGAATATCCT
This sequence comes from Agapanthus africanus, assembly GCA_030015575.1. Lineage (NCBI taxonomy): Eukaryota > Viridiplantae > Streptophyta > Magnoliopsida > Asparagales > Amaryllidaceae > Agapanthus > Agapanthus africanus. The sequence goes on from JASDDO010000024.1 coordinate 181,182,561, forward strand.
GCACCTCATTCTATAAGGTAAGAGCCGTGATATATTTACGGGGAATTCGCACTTAAGCAATATTTTACATAACTATAAATTTGCAAAACCACTCGGTTCCTACTATGAGATCAAGTTCATTATGTTAAAGGTTTTCTTCAAAACCATCCATAGCCCTCTGTCATTTCAGAAAGTAGAGTACTTAGTATTCGTGCTGCGTTTGTCGATCTTTGCCAAGGCGTAGTGTATGGTAGCTAAGTGATGTCTTCCTGCATGCATACGATGCAATTGGTTAGGACAGCCGTACGATTTTGTTGACCTTTGCCAACGGTCGTGCGAGTGGATTTAATTTGATCATGAAATGACGGATTGAACTTTACTTGCGACTTATGATTTGTTAAGCTTTGCCAAGGTCATAAGCCACTTGGGGTAAAAACCGATATCGGGTGTTTCATCTATTGAAACTTGCAATGAGATTGCATACCTTCTATGGAGTGGGGTGATTTGTTGATCTCTGTTAAGATTACCATACCATGATGGTTTGGATCACGATTCCTACTGTGAGTAATAGTTACTCTCGGGACATGATCCTGGCTAATTCTCTTTTTAGGGTTTGAAAGAGGATTTGACGGAACAGTGGGAGCCATCCTGATTAGATAAATATATTAATCTAATCTTGGTTAGAGTGCATGACGAGTGTTTCTTTTCTCTCTCTCCGGCAGCGACCTAAGACCGACCCTAAACTAAAAACTCGTAAACCTAGTTAACCGAATCTTTTTACAATCAATGGTTTTGAAATGTCATGATTTCCCTATTTCACGACATAATCGCATATGTCATCACCCCTTCCACTTCCCCTTTTTCTTCCTCCAGAACACTCTGTATTTGATACAGAGATCCATATTGCTTGGAAAGCCATCGTATAGTTACATACGAACTCGAAGAAATTAAATCAGTTGAGCATGACTACAAGTTTTGAAAAAAGTGAATTTTATATGATACAATTCATTTGTCTCTCCTCTTCACCTTATCTAAAGTTTGAGAGCTCATTAAATACGGAGAATATATCAATTACGCTTTGTTCCCCTCCGAATGGCGGCCAAGACATGGACGTCTTTGTCTGAGATTCGGGGCAGATGCTAATTGGTGCTATCCGTCCACCTGTTCGAAGACGCCAAGTTGATTTATGGCACCATGTATCGAAGGTTTAGACGGATGCGACCGATGTAGCAGACTTCGTCAGATTCCCCCTCGCTTGAGGGGTTTTTGATTGTGGGGACGCTCTTCCCTGCAGGCGCAAGCCCCTGCAGTTAATTACGCTATCGCATCGCGGTAACAACTTTCTCCTTCTCCAGATGGTCACTTCGTGTCGTGGGTGTTTGTTTTGTTTGTGGTTGCCCGTAGATTGTATACGGAGACTAAGTTATGTTGTCGCCCGTAGGGCGTGGACTAGTCCAAATCCGTATTATCTTAGATTTGGGTTTAGGGGTTTGGGTTTAAGGATACGTTAGCCTCATTTGAAACTAAGATCGACTTAAACGTTTGTTAAGGATACGTTAGTCTAGTTTTTAAACTAAGATCAACTTAACGGGATCGTTTAGATCCAATAAGAGAGCAGTTAAGGGAGCCCTGTTGTTTAGTTTAGTGACATTACGGTCAATAGGTAGTTTAAGGACATTGCGGTCCAATGTTAGTTTTAAGACGTTGCGGTCAAGGTTAAGTACATCATAGTCCGAGGGTTTAAGGACTCCACAGTCCGGCGTTAGTTCTAAGACATCACGGTCAAGGTTAAGGATGTCATAGTCCATGAGTTTAAGGACCCCACAGTCCGTTGTTAGTTTTAAGACATCCCGGTCAAGGTTAAGGACATCATAGTCCGTGAGTTTAAGGACCCCACAGTCCATTGTTAGTTTTAAGACATCCCGGTCAAGGTTAAGGACGTCATAGTCCATGAGTTTAAGGACCCCACAGTCCATTGTTAGTTTTAAGACATCCCGGTCAAGGTTAAGGATGTCATAGTCCATGAGTTTAAGGACCCCACAGTCCGTTGTTAGTTTTAAGACATCCCGGTCAAGGTTAAGGACGTCATAGTCCATGAGTTTAAGGACCCCAGTCCGTATCAATGTGTGGTTGTCGGGACCCGTCACCTCTTTGAAGACGTTGAGGAATTACAACGACAAGTATCAAAGGAGTGAAGAGATGTACCCTTGAACCGAAGTAGATTAAGTGATCTGTAGTCCAATTTGGAACCAAGACCAATTCATTAGGTTATGAGCACATTGGCTCAGTTTGAGTCTGGATTGAGGACTTATGGCCAATTTGGGATAAGTCCAATCATGTTTAGAATATTTGCCCTATGTCGGTCCATTAGACATATCTAATTATAGGAAGGGCTTTGCCTCTAGAAAATTAGCCAATTGGGCTAAAGCTAGTGTTAAACACTAAAGACCCACAGTGTTGAACACTGGGAATAAGATTAGCAAATAAGTGTTAAACACTTAAAGGATAATCAGTGTTAAACCCTGAAAATATAATCCCCCAAATTAGTGTTAAACGCTAGCAAACAACAGTGGTAAACACTGGAAGTGAAGTTATCAAATTAATGTTAAACACTAAAAAGTTGTGATTCTCAAATTAGTGTTAAACACTAACATATAACAGTATTAAACGCTGGAAATAAGGTTTTCAAATTAGTGTTAAACACTAAAGCAAATCAGTGTTAAATACTGCAAATAGAGTTTTCAAATCAGTGTTAAACACTAAGAAAATCAGTGTTAAACACTGGGAATGGAGTTTTCAAATTAGTGTTAAACACTAAGAAAATCAGTATTAAACACTAGGAACAAAGATCTCAGATTAGTGTTAAATACTATGGAGAGAGAGGGGTCACGTGTGGATACGTGAGAGCACCATGATTCCCCTTATTTTGTTCTACCAAAAGTATTGAATACTTTTGGAGCATCACGTGCTGTCACGTGATGGGAATTTGGGTATTTGTTTGTTAAAGCTTTTGCCAAGGGGTCACGTGGTAGCACGTGAGAGCGCCCATAGCTTCTGTTTTCTTTGCTTTTTCTTTGTGTGCTTCGGGGGTCACGTGGGGCACGTGAGGCGCGGCCTCAAAGTTCTTTTCTGTGGATCTTTACATGGGTCACGTGGAAGCACGTGACTCTGGTTCTTTGCATGTTTGAAGATCTCTTTATCTTTTTAAGAGTTAAATCCTTCATAGGGTTAAACCCTAGCAATAACTTTAAAGGTATTAAATTCCCACTTTTCTTTTGAGGAATTATATTCTTAATTTCTTTTCTGTAGGAATTAAATTCCCCATATATGTAAAGAATTAAATTCTGGCATAGGGTAAAACCCTAATTTCCTTTTTTTAAGGGAATTAAATTCCTGTGAGTATGAGAGAATTAAGTTCTCAATTAGGGTTAAACCCCAGTTCTGTCCATTTTGAAGGAATTAAATTCCTATAATATAGGGTTAAACCCTAATTTTATCTTGGAGGAATTAAATTCATATAACTTTGTGAGAATTAAATTCTCAAAACTCAATTTCTCCTTTATGTTTTAGATCTGCATGGCAGGATCTCAACCTAATGAGAATTAAATTCTCAATTTGTAGGGGAGATGTGCACTTTGCAGACCTTCAACCAGAGAAAGAACTAAGTTCTTTTCTTTATAGAAGAGTTAAACTCTTTTGAGACTTAAATTCTTTTTTTGAAGCCTCTCTTTTCTTACCTAGGGTTTTTCTTTGCAGAGAATCAAATTCTTCTTTCTGAATTTTCAAGATTCTAAGGCTCTATCTCTCCCCCTCTTTTTTCTTTTTTCTTTTTTTCTTTCTTCTGGCACCTATTTATAGGAGAAGGAAAAGAATTAATCTATTTAGTGAATCTTTCATTGAAAGATTTGATTTGTTTATTGAGGGATTTGATCATTGATCTGGGCCTTTAGATTGTTAGGTGACTTTTATTCACCGTTGGATTTTAAATCCAAAGATATTTCTTTGTTATTCCGGTGAGATTTAGGGGAAATCTTTCCATGTCCAAGATTTTTCCATAAATTGGTGATATTTAATCACCCTCGGATTTTTAATCCAACAGTTTCACATAATTCTTCTCTATTTTAGAAAGATTTAAGTGCTCTTATTCAGAATTTAATTCTGTTGAACAGCAGGGCTTTTAAAGCCAGTCACGTGCGGCCACGCGACCTTTGGTCACGTGTGAGCACGTAACCCCCGGTCACGTGTAGCCACGTGACCCCCGGTCACGTGTAGGCACGTGACCCCTTTAATGAACTTCTCTTCTGCGCTTGCTCTGTGCCGCTGCTTTAAACGTCACATGCCAACACGCGACTGCTGGTCACGTGCTAGCACGTGATGCTTATTCTGAAGCTTTTTCCTGATTTTAAATCAGGGAACAAATGCCCCCACAGCGTTGTTCTCACATGGCTTGCATATGAGTGCAACGCTGTCATTTTTGTGACCGTTGGATCTGCCTTGGAAGTAGGGTAGATGAAACGTTTTCCATCCCATCCTATAAATTCCAATGTCTTTTCAGAAGCGCCTCCACTTTGCTCATCTTCCTCTTTTGAGAACTTTCTTCCCTTGAGAATTTAATTCTCCTTTTCCAGAGCTTAGTTCTCTGCTTCAAACATTTTCCAGAGTTTAACTCTGTTGAAGGATTCCCTTTTCCTCAGGTAGTGATCCTTGAACGATCGAGACACTTTCATTTCTCCCTGGATTTTACATCCATAGCAAGGGTTCTTACCCTTTTTAACAAGAACCCATTTTTCTTCAAACAGAAAGCTATTTAATCTTCAAACAGTAGATCTCTTAGGTTTTCTCTAATCTTTAGGGAGATGATGGTGGCAGTTGTCTCCACCATGGAATTTAATTCCGTCCCAAAAAAAAAACTTTGGTTCTGGAAAGTGTTACTGGGAATTTAATTCCCCTCTCTTAACAAGGAATTTAATTCCTATGAAGAACTCAGTTCTTCTCAGGGGACTTCTTGGGTTTTCCTTGCCCTGAGTTCTCTTTCTCAACCGAGAGGAAGAAGTTTGTAATGAATTTTCATGTTCGTTATTTCAGGTATCATGGATGCCCATTTGTATGATCTTGATGAGATCATTTCTTACGGAAATATTCGTGCACTGGGCCGCAGCCAGAACCAGGAGTTCACCAACGCTCAATATGCTGAGATCATGAGCCGCTTCGACGAGTACAATGGTCGGCTACTCCCTCGCCGCTCTTCTCTTCTGAGACTCATCGTGTTGGCGATCTAGGAGGCGCTCCCTCTCTTTTGCACCGGCGTGCCGCTCAGGGCATTGGACGCCGCCGAGGATAAGGTACATTCAGTGTACCTGATGAGCCTAATCTCAAAGAGACGGCGAGACAACCTCATTGACCTCTTGCACCAGGCTTTTCAGTAGTCAGCCATACTTGCTGCCTATCGGAGGGTGGAGGACATTCGTGAGGACCCTGGCGCTTGTGATCGCGAGAGAAAACACACTAGGATGGTTCTAAATGCCTGGAAGATCTTGGACAAAGTTACGTTCGAGTTTCTCAATCCATGCCCCGCGTCTGAGGTCTTGCCATTGTAATTGTTTCTTTTTATTTTGTATAAACTTTTAAAGTCTGAGTGATAAGTTTTATCGTATCCTTCTATGTTTGCATGCCCTTTTGTGGGATTTTGTCATTTTTGCTATTGTTGCTGCTGATGTGTTTAGCGTGTAGGGCACTATTTCACTTTCCAGTACACACCAAGCATGGTGCTCACGTGCTCCACACGTGGGGCCCTTTTATGGGGCTATTTAATTTTTCATGCCACATTTTCTGTATATGGCATTAGACGCAGAAAAGGAGCCTTGGAAATAGTTCCCTTTCCTTGATTTCCAATGCCTTCCCCTTTTTGGGCCTTGGAAATAGTTCTATCACGCAATGTTCTCCGCGCGTAGCATTTAATGCTCCTCTTTATATTCTTGAGGCCATAGCCTATTTTTTCTTCACAGAGAAATCTATTCTCACTTTGGTGTGATTTGTCTTGAGAAACAACTGAGTGCTATGGCCTGCAACCGCCCTCATGCTCGTCGACAGCCATGGGAAGTGCCTATCGAGGAGATGATCCCTCGCTTTGCCGCACGATTGGTGGATCCCCTCCTTACCGACGACGAATGCGACTCAGCGGCATATGAACTCTTGACCCGTAGGGGGTTCCTCCTCCCAATGGGCTCCCTCTGGCTCCAGATGATTCTTGCTGCCGTGCTTGCCGACGTCCCTTCTCACCCGGCGGAAATGACCCTGGCGATGCTTGACGCGGCTGAAGAAAAGCTCGAGGGTTTTCACGAGGCATGCCTGATTACTCAGGCTTTGAAAGATCGCTCAGTCCATCTGTTGAGCCAAATAAGAGCTCGGCGGGCCGTTATGTCTGCTTTTGCGGACGAACATGGGACCAATCGGTGGGGAGCGACTCTTCGCGAGAACCGTCGCTTTAATGTGTTGGAGAAAGCAGAGAGAGAGATGGAGAATTTTGCTCTTTGTTTTGTTAACCCTTGTGCTACCGATCCTTTGTTTGGTAACCTTTTCCCGCTAGCGTAGTATATTCAAATTAGTTTTCGCATGCTTTTATGTTGAATTTTCATGTATGCTAGGTACTCGTATGCATGTTTTTGCTTGCATAAATGAGCTTTGTGTTCTTCCCATGAGAACTTTCTTTAATTGCGAACACTATCATCATGTTGCATGCACATCAGAGCTTCGGGTATTATTTCATGCATGCTTGATAGGATATACATCGAAAATTTTTCTTGTTGCTTCCCATACCAGGTGATGTGGTGTGTTTTAGATCGACTATTGCCGTCGAATGGAGGCTTGTTTATATAGTCTTGAGCGTACATGTCCTGTTTCAAAGGCTGCGGTCGTGAAAGCGGGCTTGCGTGGTCTGATAAAGCGATGTGTGGCGAACATGGTGTCGTGCGAGAAGAGGCTCGGCCGCAAATTCTCGGAGAGGGAGGTGGCCTCTAAGGCGCTGAACGAGCTTCAAGCCAATCTTACAGCCAAAGCCAATAAAGCGTATGAACTCTGGCGGGTACTTCAAGAGTCTATCAAAGAGGTGGTGGCTATCAACAAGGCCGCCGAGTTTACTCGCGAAAGAGTCGAGGCCCATAAGGCTACCGAGAAAGAGCTCGAAGGCCGGCTTGCCTCGTATCAGGCCCAGCATGCTCAGGCAGAGGCCCGTCTTCTGGCGATACTGAATCACGAAGGCGTGGCCCAGCAAAAGAAGGATGAGCTGGCCAAGCTGCTAAATCGCCCGCCGGCCTGAAGACTTATATATCCTTTTTTTCTTCTTTTGTACATACTCCTGAATGAGAGTATATTCTTTTTGTTTTTTCATGAATTGTACTTTGCATCCATTTTGGTTCATGAATAAAAGACATATTTTTTTCAATGGCGTGTCTCTTCTTATTGAATGTGTTCCGCGGACAATTCATCTTGATCTCCTTGCAGGGTAGTGATGGCTTAGGATTCAGGGTTAAGATCTGCTTCTTAAGACTTTTGAGCTTTATGAGCCGTGAGGGTCTCATAAAGAGTTTTTCTCCCTACAGGTCGAGAGGATCCCGTAGGTGTAAGTTCTTCTTAAGAATCGTGAGGATCCTTAAGCGGGTTTTCCCTTGGGAGTCGTAAGGATCTCGCAAGAGAGTTTTCTTCCCTACAGGTCGTGAGGACCCGCAAGTGCTGGGTACGGTCGCCCTTATCCGTATTTCATGGGATCAAGGGTTGCTTTGGGATGTTTTCCAGGGTACCATAGTTTAAATACATCGCGGTCAAGGTTAAGGACATCATAGTCCATGGGTTTAAGTACTCCACAGTCCGATGTTAGTTTTAAGACATTACGGTCAAGGTTAAGGACGTCATAGTCCGTGGATTTAAGGACTCCACAGTCCGATGTTAGTTTTAAGACATCACGATCAAGGTTAAGGACATCATAGTCCGTGGATTTAAGGACTCCACAGTCCGGTGTTAGTTTTAAGACATCACGGTCAAGGTTAAGGACATCATAGTTCGTGGATTTAAGGACTCCACAGTCCGATGTTAGTTTTATGATATCACGGTCAAGGTTAAGGACATCATAGTCCGTGGTTTTAAGGACTCCACGGTCCGATGTGTGTGGTTACTGGGACCCGTCACCTCTTCGGAGACGTTGAGGAATTACAACGCCAAATATCAAAGGAATGACGAGATGTACCCTTGAACCAAGGTGAAATCAGTCTAGAATCATGGTCGTTGATCGTTAGTTTTAAGACATTACGGTCGAGGTTAAGGACATCATAGCCCGTGGATTTTAAGGACTCCACAGTCCGATGTTTGCTCTGGATGCTTCGCACGGGTTTACTGCCATGCTCTGCGAGGACCAGGCTCCGCTCTGGGCGTTTTCCGCTGGATCAAAGAGTGACGTTATCCGCGTTCCACGTGACCAGGAATTTTGCACTAGATGCTTCACACGGGTTCACTGCCGTGTTCGGCGAAGACTAGGCTCCGCTCTGGATGCTTCACACGGGTTCACTGTCGTGCTCTGCGAGGACCAGGATCCGCTCTGGACGTTTTCCACGGGGTCAAAGAGTGACGTTATCCGCGTTCCACGTGACCAGGAATTTTGCTCTGGATGCTTCCCACGGGTTCACTGCCGTGTTCTGCGAGGACCAGGCTCCGCTCTGAACGTTTTCCACGGGGTCAAAGAGTGACGTTATCCGCGTTCCACGTGACCAGGAATTTTGCTCTGGATGCTTTCCACGGGTTCACTGCCGTGTTCTGCGAGGACCAGGCTCCGCTCTGGACGTTTTCCACGGGGTCAAAGAGTGACGTTATCCGCGTTCAACGTGACCAGGAATTTTGCTCTGGATGCTTTCCACGGATTCACTGCCGTGTTCTGCGAGGACCAGGCTCCGCTCTGGACGTTTTCCACGGGGTCAAAAAGTGACGTTATCCGCGTTCCACGTGACCAGGAATTTTGCTCTGGATGCTTCCCACGGGTTCACTGCCGTGTTCTGCGAGGACCAGGCTCCGCTCTGGACGTTTTCCACGGGGTCAAAGAGTGACGTTATCTGCGTTCCACGTGACCAGGAATTTTGCTCTGGATGCTTTCCACGGGTTCACTGCCGTGTTCTGCGAGGACCGGGCTCCGCTCTGGACGTTTTCCACGGGGTCAAAGAGTGACGTTATCCGCGTTCCACGTGACCGGGAATTTTGCTCTGGATGCTTCCCACGGGTTCACTGCCATGTTCTGCGAGGACCAGGCTCCGCTCTGGACGTTTTCCACGGGGTCAAAGAATGACGTTATCCGCGTTCCATGTGACCAGGAATTTTATTGATTGTATCCGCATTTCACGGAGTTGGGACTCGGCTCTCGGTCATCTGTACGCCGTCGAGTCATGGAACTGGGAATTGCCGCTGTTCCGCTTTGCTTGATATTGTGTCTGCTGCAATGAGACGAACGTCGAGATGATCTCTAGGCTATCTGTGACGCATCGGGATTTGGCTTCTTCTTCTGATGAAACCTGGGAGAGGAAGAGTGCGATTCCTTCTTTGTTTGCGCCCCTTGATTGTATACAGCGATTGATGTAATATCACCTGTAGGGCATAAATTTCATTTTTTTGTTTTATTTCTTTTTCCGCGATGCTCTATCATTTCAGCTTTTACATCGCGAAGTTCGCGATTGCCCCATCATTTCGGCTATTTTTCGCGGCGCTCAATCATTTCGGCTATATATATATATATATATATATATATATATATATATATATATATATATATATATATATATTTTTTTTTTTTTTACTCGCTGCTTTTTATTGCGAGTTGCTCAATCATTTCGGCTATTTTTCATGCATACATTTTTACTTGCTGCTTTTATTGCAAGTTGCCCCATCATTTCGGCTATTTCATATGCATTTTTAGCTCGCTGATTTTTTTTATCGCGAGTGTAGAACTTGGAATCTGGTGCCATTCTCAGCATCAGCATCGCTACAACTGGAATATGGCCAGGAGCGAATCATCATTTGCCTCTGTCAATGTCGAACAAAGGTGGCTTAGTAAACAGGGTTAGGGTCTTGTCGACTAAGGCTTTTGACTTCATGAGCCGTAAGGGTCTCACAAAGGTATTTCTCCCTACAAGTCATAAGGATCTCGTAGGTGTGTTTTCTCCTTGGGAATCGTGAGGATTCCTAAGTGCGTGTTCCCCTGTAAGTCATAAGGATCTTACAAAAGGATTTTCTCCTTATAAGTCGAGAGGACTCATAAGGGTCGTTCACCATATGGACATATCCCTAGTCACGGGTGAGACTTTGCTGGGAAAATGTTTATTCGCCCCCGTGGATTGTATACAAGGATCAGTGTGAGCCGCTTGTAGGGCAATATCGAAGTTTGTGGGGGTTGCTTAAGAGCAGGTTCAGGTCTCTGTAACTTAAGACTTTCAAGTCTTATGAGCCGTGAGGATCCCATAAGAGAGTTCTTCTTACGAGTCGTGAGGATCTCGCAAGTGTAATTTCTCCTTAGGAATCGTGAGGATTCCTAAGTGTGTTGTTCCCTTGTGAGTCGTAAGGATCTCACGCGGGTGGTTCCTCCTTACAAGGTCGAGAGGACTGCAAGTGTCTTTTAACGAGGTTGCGCCCTTTCATGTTTTCACAAACACTCGTCGGTAGCCCTGCTGTTTTTACTCACGGAGCCCTTTCGGGTTTTCATCCGTGCCCATTTTGCTTACGGACATACAGTTTTTATTTTTATTTTTTTTATTCTTTTTTTTTTGTATTGGTTTTGGGATGCCGCGATCCATCGAAGTTTGTCGACATCTCGGTCAACAGCTAGTTTTAGGACGTAGTGGTCCGTCATTAATTTAAGGACGTTTCGGTCCGTCATTAGTTTAAGAACGTTTCGGTCCGTCTTTAGTTTAAGGACGTCTCGGTCCGTTGTTAGTTTAAGGACGTTTCGGTCCGTTGTTGAAGAGGGCAGGTTACTACTTATAGAGTTCGGGCTTAGGAAGATAGCGAGCGGACATGGTCGTCGTCATCTATCATTGACCTAGGCCCTGACCCGTCAAGCGTAGTATTTCTTCAGGAAGCGACCATTTATTGGCCTGAAAGGTCTTTCACCGTGCATATCCATGAGTAGATACGCTCCACCCTGGTAGACCTTGTCTATGATGTACGGGCCTTCATAGTTCGGCTCTAATTTTCCTCGCTTGGCGCGATTGGGGATCATAGGACTTTTGACCATCAGCACGAGTTCGCCTTGGCGGAATGTCCTTGTCATGGTCAATCTTTCATATGAGCGCATCAACTTTGCTTTATAAGCCTCCAGATTTTGTTGCGCTATGAGCCGGGTTTCATTAAGGGCATCAAGCTCCTCAAGCCGAAGGTGAGCATTTTCTTCGTCCGTTAGCTCGTAGTGGACTGCCACTCGTAGAGAAGGTAATTCTATCTCGAGGGGTAGTACTGCTTCTGTACCGAATACCAATGCGTATAGAGTTGTGTTCGTGGTCGTCTTGAACGTAGTTCGGTACGCCCAGAGAGCTTCTTGCAGTCTCTCGTGCCAGTCTTTCTTATTTCGGGACACCGTCTTCTTCACGATCTTCGTCAAGGTCTTGTTGAAAGCCTCAGCTAGACCGTTAGCTCGAGAATTATAAACTGAGGAATATCTCCAGTCTATGTTGTGTTGTTGCGCGTAGCGGCTGATCTTGTGGCTTCTGTAGGCTGGCCCGTTATCGGAGATGATCCATCTCGGAGTTCCAAACCGATAAATGACGTGTGTCTTGAAGAAGTGGAGGATATTCTCCGTCTTCACTTCCCTCAGCGGTACTGCTTCTGCCCATTTAGAGAAGTAGTCAGTTGTCGCCAAAATGAATCGATGTCCCCTGGACGATGTTGGTTCGATGGGGCCGATTATATCAGTCCCCCACATTTCAAACGGCCAGCTGGCCACTGTTGGATGTAGAGGATTTGGGTGATGATGGATAAAGTCCCCATGGATCTGGCACGAGTGGCATTGCTTCGCATATTCGAGGCAGTCCTGAATCATCGTGGGCCAATAGTAGCCCATTCGTTTAATCTTCAACTTCATCTTTGGGCCTGCTTGGTGAGAACCGCAGAGTCCGTCGTGAACTCCTGAACGACTCTTTTCGCTTCGTCAGGTCCCAGGCATCTCAATCACAGAGAATCAAACGACCTCTTGTACAGAGTATCATTGACGAAGGCGAAAGACAGAGCTCGTTTCACAAGCTGATGTCTTAAGGACGCATCTTCAGGCGTTCGACGGGATTTGAAGTAGTCCATGAAGACTTCTCTCCAATCTTCAGCCTTTTCTTGGTCCTTTATTTGCATAGCCATTTCCTCGGTCGTTTCCTTTTCCTCAGATGATTCCGGAGATATTTCTACCGGTGTGAGGACCCGACGGCTTTGTACCACGATTCTGACGTCATCGAGGTTTTCATCAGCCAGTTCTTTAGCGAGCTTGGCTAGTGCATCTGCTTTGCTATTTTCCGCACGCGGTATGCTTTCCAGCATATAGGAGGGAATTTGGGTCAGTAATTGTTGTACTCTCTCGCCATATTTCACCAGTTCGGGTTTGCACGTTTGGTAGTCGCCATTTACTTGACTGACGACCAGTTGAGAATCTCCGTATATGAGGAGGTTTTCAATTCCCATATCGATGGCGATCTCGAGGCCTGCAATCAAAGCTTCGTATTCAGCCTCATTATTCGTCCTCGGCTCTGTCAAGGAGAAGGCGAAGCGCATTATCCCTCCTTATGGAGTAACGAAAATGAGTCCTACCCCTGATTTGATTACAGGGGTGTTCTGTTTGCACTTCTTCATGGAGGACGCTCTGTCAAAGTAAAGTTCCCACCGGGTACCACTTCCGTCAATCGCGTCAAACGCATGTTCATCTGGAAGTTCGCAATTCAAGGGAGAATCGGCCGGTATCGGATGCTCAGCGAGGAAGTCGGCGATGGCCTGGCCTTTCACCGCCTTAAGAGGCTGATAGGTTATCGAAAACTCCATTAAGAGCAAGGACCATTTAGCGATTCGTCCCGTCAATATGGCTTTTGACATCAAATATTTGAGGGGGTCCACCTTCGAAATGAGACGGACTTCATGCGCCAATGCGTAGTGCCTGAGCTTTGTTATCGCGAAGATCAATGCCAGGCTGTGTTTTTCAATGGGAGAATAATTGCTTTCTGCCCCCAGTAGGACTTGACTCATATAGTAGAGCGCTCTCTCCTTCCCTTGGTCGTTCTCCTGTGCCCACAATGCGCCTAAGGAACCTTCAAGGGCGGTTGTATACAGAATGAGAGGCTTTCCCTTGACTGGAGCAGCTAAAACCGGCGGGTTCTACAGGTATTGCTTGATCTCGTCCAGTACGTCTTGGCATTTGTGATCCCAGACGAACGGGGTTCCATTCTTCATCAGGTGACTGTAAGGGCGACACTTGCCTGAGAGATTGGCTATAAATCGCCGGATGTACGCGAGCTTTCCTTGGAGAGACCGCAATTGCTTGAGAGTCCCTGGCGGTGGCATTTCCATGATCGCCTTGATCTTCGACGGATCTATCTCAATGCCTCGGTGCCGGATAATGAACCCTAGGAATTTGCCTGAGGACACCCCGAACGCGCATTTGAGAGGGTTCATCTTCAGGTTGTATTGCCGAAGGCGTTGAAATATGATCTTCAGATGCTCGAGATGTTCCTCGTATGATTTGCTTTTAACCATGAGGTCGTCGATATAGCATTCGACGATTTCATGTATGAGGTCATAGAAGATCTTTGTCATGGCCTTCTGATAGGTGGCACCAGCGTTCTTTAGACCGAAGGGCATCACCTTGTAGCAGAATACACCCAGAGGGGTCCGGAAAGCGGTGTGCTTCTGATCCTCGGGATGCATCTTTACCTGATTATATCCTGATGAGCCGTCCATGAAGGAGAAAACTTCGTGAGTGGACGTGTTTTCTATCATTAGCTCGGTGACTGGCACTGGGAAATCATCCTTTGGGCAGGCTTTATTGAGATCCCGAAAGTCTACACATATGCGCACCGTCCCATTTTTCTTCATCACCGGGACGATGTTGGCGATCCAATCGGGATACTGAACTTCTTGGATAAACCCAGAGTCGATCAGCTTCTTGACTTCGGCGTTAATGCTCATCTCAAGCTCAAGCCACATTCTTCTTGGTGCTTGTTTGATTGGTTCAACGTCCGGGGATATCGCCAATTTATGGACCGCAATTTCTGGATCTAGTCCTGGCATTTCGGAATAGTTCCATGCGAAGCAATCTTTATACTTTACGAGCACGTATTTCAATGAAGCCACCCTTTCTTCAGATAGCAGCTCACTAACAAATGTAGGCCTTGGGTCACTTGTTGTTCCCAAATCAATCTTCCTGAGGTTATCTGCAGTAGTGTGTATTCCATCTTCCAGCTCTTTGGGCGCCGGTGGAAACTTTGAGATCACCTCATCACCATTGTTTTCGAAGCACCAAGAGGGGCCATCCACATTCTCGGGTTCTTCTTTTGATATTGTTATCATATGACAAGTACGAGCCCGCTTCCAAAACCGATGTGGATCTGGTTCTGCTCTCGTGGATTTGGGTTCATGCTTCTGTGGCGGCGTTACCCTCCAGCTGTCAGATAGAGCGAACTTGCCGAGCCGATACTGATCTTCGACCCAGTTCTTGAAGGTAAAGCAGTCTTCGAGAGAATGCCCTATTACCTTGTGATAAGAGCAATAGTTCGGGTGTAAGACTTCGCCTGCTTGCTCAGGGTTTTTAGTCTCCGGCAGTGTAAGCATTTGATGCCTTATGGCGAGATCAAGTATTTTCTTTGTCTTATCTTGCGGAAAGGAGTATGCTCGACTCATCTTCTTCATAAGGGACGAATCCAGACCACTTGATTCTCGACAGCATGACTTTTTAGTCCCGCTTTGTCACTGCCGAATACCTTTTCCGCTCTTTGACTTATTTCTGCCTCTGCGTCGGGCCTTTTGCACAACAGGTTGACAGGGAGGAGCATTTTTGTCTTTTGCAGCCTGTTGAAGAAGACGTTGCGTCCTGGCTTCCTCGTAGATGGCCATTTTGCGGTTATGGTCGTCCCGAGCTTTTTGACCCGCTTTCCTGATGAGCTTGTCCATTCGTTCTTCAAATGACGGACTTGGCACTTTGATTGCGGGATCTAGTTTTGATACGGGGTCAGCGTTTTCTGACACGGCATCCTCTTCTTCATCGAAGTTATATATGGCGTAGCTACCGTAGACTCGTTTCCGTTTTTCGGATCTCACATATCCAAGCCCAAGCATCTCCATTCTCCTGTTGGGCAACTTGCGCTGAGTCCCAGGGACATCCTAGATCCTGTTGTAGAACCGAGCTTGTCGAATAGTCTGTTTTAAAGGTACCCCTTGGCGCTTCAATAGCCTTTTTAGTCCGTTCGTGTAGTATCTGGGCAAACGGATGGGTTGGAGACTGTCAAGCGTAGAATCTGCGCCGTGCCAGATTTCTTTCTCCACTCTTGTTTCCGTGGACCGATAGAATAGGATCGCCTTTTCGCCTTTTCGCCTGGGAGGGACGTAAAATGTTTGCAGGTCTTGCACATTGTAAGCTTCGAGTGCGTCAAGGTCTTTGTAGTGCTCCCGCGGAATCATGGTAATTTGCAAACTCTGATCATCACCAGGGAATGCTTGTATTGACGGCCGACTGGAGAACACAGCATTAACCTCATCTTCTGAGTCGCTTCCGAAGATCAATATGGGGGCGGACGGCCCCAGGTTGTTGCGTCGAGATGACCCAGCGTAAACTATCTCTTCTTCTTCTTCAGTATCACTCACGAAAACAGGAATGGTGGCGGCGGTTTTGTTCTCCGGTTTGCGACACCTCTCTGTGTCCTGGAAATCTGGCAAAAAGTATTTTGCATCTTCGTACTTGCGCACTTCGTTCATGGAGAACGGGTTCAGCTCTCCTGTTACGGTATACTCAAGACCATCCTTGAAATACTTCATACACTGATGTTGCATAGAAGGGATGATGTTGTACTCGTGTAACCAAGACCGAGCAAGGCGTTTTAGCATGTCCTGGCGTCAATGACATGAAATTTAATGTCTGTGACAAGCAGTCCGAAGCGCAGCGCCAGTATTACAGACCCAAGGGTCCGTGATGATTGGGAGTCGAACCCGGAGATGGTGATCTTATCACGAGCGAGGTGTTGAACGCTCATGCAGATTTCTTTCAACACTCGTACGTTGAGGAGATTAACGGAAGACCCATTGTCGACCAGGATTTTGCCTATCTTTATATCGTGGCAGTATCCAGAGACATAGAGGGGACGGTTGTGGTCGCACGTCCCAAGGAGAAGGTCCTCATCACCGAACGTGACATCGGCTGTGTGTACTTCTTCTAGTTCATCCTTCATCCTTTCTTCGGCGAGGAAGGCTTGGAACTGCTCGGGCTCTTGCAGCGCCTTGATTAATGAATCTCTCGCTTCTTTTGATAATAAGAGGGCGTCAAGAATGCTGAGCTGAGAGGATAGTGTTTCCCCCAATCAGAGCAAAGCTCTGTTTGAATTTCAAAAATTCAAAAAATGAAGCAACGCTTCAAATTCCTTGCGCTGCGCGCAACGCGCCACGTGTCAAAAGCTGATACGTCAGTGCAGCGACCAAGGCAGCGCGCCCAACTCGGGTCTCTCGTGGTAGCCCCGAGGAGGCAGAAACATCGGCGGCTGGCCCGGGAAGAGTCTCCGCGTCACCTGGCGGGACCAGCATTGTGGTTCCTGCGATAAAAAAATGGGGGATTAGATCGACCATAACAAAAGGAGAATAAAGACTTGATGAATCGAAATGTACCAAGGCCTAAGGACGCTCTGAGTCGTTCCTCCTCTTGGAAAGTTTTGAGGGAAGCAGCAATGGCTTCTTCAGTGGTGATGCCTGTTAGAAGAAAAGAAGGAAAAAAAACGTTAGTCAAAGGCAATAATAAAGATATGATGCAATAAAAAATGCGACTAGTGATTACCCGATTGCGCAAGCTTAGCTTGCCACGCGTCGCGCCTCGCCAATCGCTCTGAAGCTACGATGGCGGCCGCCAAGTCCGTGTCATCCGGCGACATGACTAATCCCATGTTGGTCCCGTACTCACCCAGGCCCTCACTATAGGGAGCGTGGGGTTCCTGACCGAACGCAACGTCATCTGCAAAGAGCGACTTCTTTTTCTTCTTCTGCCCACCAGCCCTAGGTGCACCCGGGATCGACTGCGCTTTGCAGGCACCTTGGGGCGGCGGGTCCCGATGTCCGCACCCACACCAGACTCCGGCAAGGCTACAACTACTGTCTCCACTGGAGCACAGGGCGCTGGTGGTGCATCCGCAGTATCGGGAAGCGGAAATCCGCGTGGAGGACTTTGCACACGCGGTGGTCCGGCATTAGCATCTTTCAGAGGGGGAACTACCGGAGTCCTTGGCACTAGAGGAGCTTTGCGGTCGCTACCTGGAGGCACACCCTTACGGTCGACCAGCAATCATTTTTCTTCCTTTATAACGGCTCCCGTTGAATGATTGTACCATTCTGTATATACCTTGAGGAGTCGTGGGGCGCAAGCCGGCTCGCTGATAAAAAAATGAGAACCCGTATTCAGACGCATGAAGTGATGTAGCGCGTTCTCTATCCCTTCTTCAGTAGCAGCAGGTTCCGATAGAAAAGCCACCAATGGTACCCCTTGATTGTAGCTCAGTTGTTGGGCGAAACGATGCGGGTTGTATCTCATGAAAATCGCCGCACCGTTTTGCCTAAACACCAAGAAGCCCGGTCTGATAGAATATAGATGGAGGGTCTCCCGGGCCGTCAAAACTGAGGTCCCATCTTTGAAAGTGTCTTGCAATGGCCGAACTGCAGTGGTAGATGCCTTTCCAATAGTCAGCACTTTTTCAATGAAAGACACCCCGTCTCCAACGGTGTGGGGGCGAAGGAGCAAACCCCTGGCATTCCGTGGCGATGGAGTCACAATTGATGCGCCAATCAGCTGTATGATTCGAGGGAAGCTGCACCTGTCATAGAACGACGGCCTTTTGTGCATACCAAAGACGCCCGATGTATGTAGCTCGAGCAATGATACGAAGTAGTGCATCAGGAAGATCACGTGCAGTACCCCAGGCTCATTAGCATCTGCCGCTTGACTGAGGCCGTGATACAAGTGTGCCAAGCCGGCGATCCCAACGGCCACTTTTACCCCAATGGTCATCCGGTGAGCTGGGTAAAAGACAGAGGGCCGCATATGGCGAGAATGCATCGGGAGCGCAAACCAACTCAGCCATAGCCTAAGAAATCCTAAGAAGAAGGCCTCCTCGTCCATCCCGGGGGCTGCAACTTCTGCAAAAGATACAGTCGGGGAGTTAGGAAGGAAAAAACCCTTTTGGTCTATTTCCTTCGCCGACGGGTTATCCAAACCTAGACCGAAAGGGTCATCAAGTGTGGCAAACTTGGCAACTTCTGCCGAGAGGACGTTTGGGTGAAGGAACCGAGCGATGAAATCCTCGAAGCTAACTCCGCGACTCCCACGTTCGATGAAAAGGGCCTCATAGATGTTCAACACTTTGATCAAACTTGGGAATTGATGTTGAACAGCATTCTCCGGAGTGAGGCCCCTTACTGCCGGCTTAGCACCGAAGACATACTCATCTGTAGGAAGCAACTCCTCGTAGTGCTCCCCTATAACCGGTAAGCCGGAGACCTCTGTGAATTCCTCTAAAGAAATCGACACTTCCCGGTCCATTGCGAGGAAAGTGTGAGTAGGAATGTTCCACTGCTCCAAAAAGGCCTTGAACCACTAGGTGCGAAGCGTGGGATATTGGAAGAGGGAGACGTAAACCGCAGTGTACAACCCTAACCTTATCAACTGCGACTTCTTCGCCGAAAGAATGTAGCGAGCCCAAGGCAGATAGCCGATCGGGTAGCGGGGGATCAGACCTATGTTATATGATTGCCCCTAAGGTCGCGCCACACCTTGACAAATACGGCGTCCCAGGATATCCAAAACCATAGGACGCTGAACCAGAATTGCATCTATAACAGGATGAAGAAAGTCCTTCGAAGTCCAATCAACCATCTCCACGGCATACTGCACCGGGGGTGGGCTGGCATAGTGGATCGCCGTAATAGGCTCTGACGGCACTGCGCACGAAAAACTTCGTCGACCCATGATAATCTGGTTGTACCACGACCCCCAAAGGTGGAGATTCTTATATTCCGGGTTGTGGTCCCTGATCATAGCTAGGACTTCGCGGTCCACGGGCGCTTCGGGAAACCCTTCCCCTGAACGAGCAAATGGGAATGAAGTATCGAAAGACATGGTCACTGTAAGGGAACAAAATTAGCCGTTAGTGTTGTAATTCCAACGCTTGGCGTTTAAATTTTTTTTAATTAATTAATTAATTAAACTAAAAATTTATTTAAATTAAATTAAAATTAATTACACCACACAGCAGTGCAGTGGGTAGGAGACCAAAGGGGGACCCATAAAATCTGGATGACAATGCATCAGTTAATAAGACAACCCCATCATTGGATGAGATTGTCAGTTAATCCCCAAGAGAATATTCCCATTAATAATAATAAAAATCTCTAGAGACAAGGAGAAAATCTCCTCTTTCAGAGCAAAGCTCTGTCACAGAGTGACACTTGTCAAACTCTGGTCTCAGGGGAATAAGATTCTTTAAAAGAGCTTAACTCTGTAATAATGATGGAAAAATCCATCAAAGAAAGAAAATTAATTAATTCCTTAAAAATTAAAGTTCTGGGATCTTAAAGATCCATATAAAAGAAAACTCTCTTAAGAGTTCATCATCAGAAGATCAAAAGATCTATGTTTGGTCCATGAGCAAAGCTCTCTTCATGGGTTAAAAACCCTAAAACAAGATCTCTTTAGATCTATGGATTCATGAGAGCATGGCTCTGTTGGTGAAACCCCAAAGGGGTTTTCTTTAGATCAAAGATCTATGAGAGCAAGACTCTGTTGGTTAAGATTGATTTAAATTAATTTAAATTAATTTTACCTAAAGTTTTTCTAAAAAAAGTTCTGACTTTGGAAATGAGAGCAAGGCTCTGAAGTTCTTGAAAACAAGAGCAAAGCTCTGAAAACTCAAATTCTTGAAGATGGTGAACATCTGTTGAGGACCAAGGGTCCTATTTATAGGCGCTTGCGCCCCTTCAAATCCTTAATTGATCCAACGGATAGGATCTTGCCACCGCAGCACTCACGTGTGCGCCACGTGAGCGCAACGGTGGGGGGGGGGGGAATTTGTTTCCCCCAATCAGAGCAAAGCTCTGTTTGAATTTCAAAAATTCAAAAAATGAAGCAACGCTTCAAATTCCTTGCGCTGCGCGCAACGCGCCACGTGTCAAAAGCTAATAGGTCAGCGCAGCGCCCAAGGCAGCGCGCCCAATCAGAGCAAGGCTCTATTTAAAACAAAAATTAAAGGAAGCAACGCTTCAGTTGCGCAAGCGCTGCACTGCGCGACATGTGTCAGCACAGTTGCGCAAGCGCTGCGCTGCGTGACACGTGTCAGCGCAAACGCAGTTGCGCTGCGCGACACGTGTCAGCGCAGTTGCGCAAGCACAGTTGCGCTGCGTGACACGTGTCACGCGCTGGGGCGTTTGCGCCAAACAGAATTAAATTCTAGTAAGATTCTTCTGTTCTTGTTAAAACAAGAAAATTGTCTTCTGTAAAATAGAAGCTCTTGGATCAAAGATCCAGCGGTGGGGAAAATTCCCCGAATCACTCAGAGAAGGATCTCTTTAACAAACTTAACAAATCTATGGGCACTATATAAAGACCCCTAGACCCCAACTCAAAAGATCATCAACATCAAGAATCATCAAGAACTTCAACTCTGAAGAAACTTGAAAAGAGATTCAAGAAAAAGGTAAAAACCTTTAAAATAGAAGAATTTCTTCTAATAGATCATTGATCTAAGAACAAGATCAATGATCTTCAATATAAAACAAATAATAATAAGTGCCTTGCACTTTTTATGAACCACTGGTTCTCTGAAAACAAGAAAAAACAAGAAAAACTTGTTTTCTCTGATCTAAATTGGATCAAGAAATTAAACAGTGCCCTGCACTTGTAAAATTTGCACTGTTGCGCTCATGGGTTGGCGCAAGCCACCAGAGAGCGCCACGTGTCAGCACCTGAACCTTTTGCGCTATGCGCTTTTAAGAAAGAGCCTTGCTCTCTGAAATTGGCGCAACTCACCAGAGCGCAACACGTGTCAGCAGCGCAAGCGCAGCGCATTTGCGCATCGCACTGCGCCTGCGTGACACGTGTCATCACCACAAGCGCTTGCGCTCAGTGATTGGCGCAAAGCGCCTGACAAATGCACTGCATTGTTTACTGAAGGGCCAGGCCCAAATCAAAAAGGCCTAGTAGGCCAAAATAAATTGCAATGCAATAAAAGGGCAGAGCCCAAACAAAATTGATGCTCTGCATCATTTTTAAAAGGGCAGAGCCGAAACAAAATAAAATGCAATGCATTAAAAGGGCAGAGCCCAAACAAAATTGATGCTCTGCATCATTTATAAAAGGGCAGAGCCCAAACAAGATAAGAAATGCAGTGCATTATTTAAAAAGGGGCAAAGTCCTAGCACATGCCTAATAGGCCAAAGACAAATAAAAGCGTTGAACATTTTTCAACTGGACTTAGCCCAATCATGGCCGTAAGTCCTCAAATTAAACTGACTGAGCACAGCTGCTCTCTTAAATCAATTTACATCCGGTTCAAGGGTACATCTCCGAACTCCTCTGACACCTATCGTTGTAATCCTTCAACAACGTCAGAGAGGTGACGGGTCCCGACAACCACACATTAATACGGACTGTGGGGTCCTTAAACTCATGGACTAATGCGTCCTTAAACACACCCATACGGACTGTGGGGTCCTTAAACTCATGGACTTACGCGTCCTTAAACTAATGGACTAATGCGTCCTCAAACACATTCATATGGACTGTGGGGTCCTTAAGCCCATGGACTAATGCGTCCTTAAACCAATGGACCGCAACGTCCTTAAACTACCTATGGACCACCATGTCCCTAAACTGAAATATGGACCCCCATGTCCCTAAACTGGCAATGGACCGCAATGTCCTTAAACTACCTATGGACCACTACGTCCCTAAACTGGAACAATAGAGCTCCCAAATGCTCTTTTGTCGGATCTAAACGATCCCGTTTAAGTTGATCTTAACTTCAAATATGGCTAACGTATCCTTAAACATTCAAACAGACTTTAGTCCCAAATTGGACTATAAGACCCCCAATCAACTTTGGTTCAAGGGTACATCTCCGAACTCCTCTGACACTTATCGTTGTAATCCTTCAACGACGTCAGAGAGGTGACGGGTCCCGATGACCATGCATACAATGGACCACTATGTCCCTAAACTGGAACAATAGAGCCCCCAAATGCTCTTTTGTCGGATCCAAACGATCCCGTTAAGTTGATCTTAGTCTCAAATCAGACTAACGTGTCCTTAACGAACGTTTAAGTTGATCTTAGCCTCAATATGGCTAACGTATCCTTAAACTAAAACACCAAACCCAAATCTAAGTAAATACGGATTTGGACTAATCCACGTCCTACCGGCGACGGCATAACTTAGTCTCCGTATACAATCCACAAACAAAACAAACACACACGACACGAAGTGAAATTCTGGAGAAGGAGAAAGTTATTACCGCAATGCGGTAGCGTAATTAACCGCAGGGGCTTGCGCCTGCAGGGAAGTGCGTCCCCATAATCAAAAACCCTTCAAGCGAGGAGGAATCTGACAAAGTCTGCTCCATCGGCCGCATCCGTCTAAACCTCCGATACATGGTGCCATAAATCAACTTGGCATCTTCGGAGAGGTAAACGGATAAAACCATATAGCATCTGCCCTGAATCTCAGGCAAGGCGTGCTCACATCGTCGTCGCCGCCATTCGGAGGGGAACAGATTCTTGCACGCCCGGTGGGACCTTTTCCTCTTTCCACTCCACACTTCGTGTGTCGTGTTTTTCCCGCGATCAAATAATCGCGGTGTGTATGTTTTTGGTTGCCCTTAGGGAGTGGATATTGAAGCCGGCATTTCGTCTCTATGAAGAATAGCATTTGCTCTCACCCTAGCAACTCAGACTCTGTCATACCCGGCGGAGTCAAGTATGGGTCACTTGCAGCCTCAAATCTCTGCAATCCGGCTTTTCAAGAAATTAACGGGCTTCTTTTTGGGTCGATGCTCCCACCTCCCACCCTCAGTGCCTCAACGCCGATGGAGGAAGCCCAGAGGATGTCTGTCGCCCACAGGCAGGCTCCCTAAGCAGCAGCCTTGCCGACGGAATCGGTCCTCAAACAGCTGGCACATGCTAAAGACCAAGGTCGACGCAGGGGGCAGAATATTCAAGTTATTCAAGAAATCAATGGCTTCAAATTGCACTAACTGCAACAGCAACTCTCACTCTGTCCCATCTGGAGGAGTAACCTACGGGCCCCAAGCGGCCTCCCTTTTCACTATGCCAGTGGAGCAGGTAACTCAAGCCACCACTGAGCTCTTCTTCAGGACCATGCTCCCGCCAACAAGCTTCAGCGCTCCTGTACCATCGCAAGAAGCTCCCAAGAAATCGTTTTTCAGCGCTCCTGTGCTTATTTACGCCCTACTTTGCATTATACTATATATAAGCACACACAAAAAATTGTGATAATAAAGGAGTAGAAAGTGAAAAGTTATATTTAAAAGATAGGAATAATTTAAGAAAAATAAGAAAGTTAGAAGTTTTCTTAAATGAAACTAGTAATAAGTGGTTATGAGCTGTTGTCCCAGGGGTTAGTAAGATGAAGGAAATTACTAATCTAGGGATAAAAATAAGCCTGAAAAATAGTTCCTATTCTGGAAGCCAAACATTTGAATGTTGATACCCTACTGTACGCACTTACACACATCTTGAAACTCGGGATAGTAGAGGATACCTTGAAATGCTCTTGTCTAGAAGCCAAAGTATGAAGAAAATAAAAGTGGAGAATAAAAGATAAAATGGTGAAAAGAAAAATGAACACTGGTTTTGTTATCACCGAGGCAGCAATAAAAAAATATAGCGAGGGTGCTTTATTACTTAGTGCCTTAGACCAACTGGTTTGGGAGCCACTGCTAAGCCTTAGGTGTTGCAAGACGAGGAAAAACACCTAATTAGCAAGCACATGAGTAATCGATCGGTTAGTACCTCAAGAAGTATTAACGGTCGCATGAAGAATGTGTGAGCAAATTCCATCTAAATATCTATTAAAAAGTACTAAGGTAGATGGACAAGAGTATGATTGTTTGAATTGAATTCTCTGAGTATAGGGATGTCCAGTTCACACACGTAGGGGTATATGATCAATGTTTGGAAGAAAGGTAGGAATGAAAACTAAAGGCGATATTTTATTGAGGGATAATGTGATTTCTAACATTTTTTTCATGACCATTAAGATAGGGCTCATAGCAACTGAAAAGCTGGTAGAGTTGAAAACTCTTATTTTCAAGTTCTTTCTTTTATAGTTCTTATCTTTATATAACTTTCACCATCTCTCTTTTATTATACGATTTTGTGGGTGTAATCCGCTGAAAACCCTCAGGAGACAACACCCCTCCTACTAGGGATATACTACTGGCGCCGAGTAAGGAAGACCGGGGGCAACTCTCCTTCTGGACTGACTCCGCCGACTCCAATGGCGGAAATTGATGCTGTTGTTCCAACTGGAAACAGCTTTGAACCACTTAGGAAGGTCCACAAGAACTCTCCGACCGCTGTGCTGAAAAGATCTCCTCCACCTATGGAGAGTGCTACAAAGGTGAAGCCGAAAAAGCCCCCTCAACGGCTGTCCTCTAAAATCTACAAGGTCGGTTCAATTCAGTTCTCCCGTCACGGTGTACTCGAGACCATCCTTAAAATACTTCATACACTGATGTTGTGTAGAAAGGATGATGTTGTACTCGTGTAACCATGGTCGGCCGAGTAGAGCATTGTAGCATGTCTTGGCGTCTATGACGTGGAACTTAATGTCCGTGACGAGTAGCCCAAAGCATAGCGTCAGTATCACAGACCCACATCGGTCTTCGAAGCGAGCTCGTACTTGTCACATGATAACAATATCAAAAGAAGAGCCCGAGAATATGGATGACTTTCCCTGGTGCTTCGAAAACAGCAATGATGAGGTGATCTCAGAATTTCCACCAGCACTGAAAGAGCTGGAGGATGGAATACATACTACCGCAGATAACCTCAAGAAGATTGATTTGGGAACGGCAAGTGACCCGCGACCCACATTCGTCAGCGAGCTGCTATCTGAAGAAAGGGTGGCTGCGTTAAAGGACGTGCTTCTACAGCATAGAGATTTCTTCGCGTGGAACTATTCCGAAATGCTGGGACTAGATCCAGAAATTGCTGTGCACAGATTGGCGATATCTCCGGACGTCAAGCCGGTCAAACAGGCGTCAAGAAGAATGTGACTCGAGCTTGAGATGAGTATCAATGCTGAGCTCAAGAAGCTGATCGACTCTGGCTTCATCCGGGAAGTTCAATACCCTGAATGGATCGCCAACATCGTCCCGGTGATGAAGAAAAATGGGACAGTGCGCATATGCGTGGATTTCCGGGATCTCAATAAAACCTGCCCGAAGGACGATTTCCCAGTGCCAGTCACCGAGCTGATGATAGACAATACGTCCACTCACGAGGTTTTCTCCTTCATGGACGGCTCATCAGGGTATAATCAGATAAAGATGCATCCCGAAGACCAGAAGCACACCGCCTTCAGGACCCCTTTGGGTATATTCTGCTACAATGTGATGCCTTTCGGTTTAAAGAATGCCGGTGCCACCTATCAGAGGGCCATAACGGAAATCTTTGATGACCTTATACACGAAATCGTCGAATTCTATATCGACGATCTCGTGGTTAAAAGCAAATCATACGAGGAACGTCTCGAGCATCTGAAGACCGTATTTCAACGCCTTCGACAATACAACTTGAAGATGAACCCTCTCAAGTGTGCATTCGGAGTTTCCTCGGGAAAATTCCTGGGATTCATCGTCCGACACCGAGGTATTGAGATAGATCCGTCAAAGATCAAGGCGATCATGGAAATGCCTCCGCCAAGGACTCTCAAACAGCTGCGGTCTCTCCAAGGGAAGCTCGCGTATATACGGCGATTTATATACAACCTTTCAGGCAAGTGTCGTCCTTACAGCCACCTGATGAAGAAGGGAACCCCGTTCGTCTGGGATCATAAATGCCAAGACGCGCTGGACGAAATCAAGCAGTACCTTCAGAATCCGCCAGTGTTAGCTGCTCCGGTTAAGGGAAAACCTCTCATCCTTTATACAACCGCCCTCGAAGGTGCCTTAGGTGCATTATGGGAATAAGAGAACGATCAAGGGAAGGAGAAAGCTCTCTATTACTTAAGTCGAGTTCTACTGGGGGCAGAAAGCAACTATTCCCCTATTGAAAAACACTGCCTGGCGTTGATCTTCGCGATAACAAAGCTCAGGCACTATGCGTTGGCGCATGAGGTCCGTCTCATTTCGAAGGTGGACCCTCTTAAATATTTGATGTCAAAGGCCATACTGACGGGGCGACTCGCTAAATGGGCCCTGCTCTTGATGGAGTTCTCGATAACATATCAACCTCTCAAGGCAGTGAAAGGCCAGGCCATCGCCGACTTCCTCGCTGAGCATCCGATACCTGCCGATTCTCCTCTGAATTGCGAGCTTCCAGACGAACATGCGTTTGACGCAATCGACGGTGGTGATACCCGATGGGAGCTTTATTTCGATGGAGCATCCTCTATGAAGAAGCGCAAACAAAGTACGCCCATAATCAAATCGGGGGTAGGCCTTATCTTCGTGACTCTACAAGGAGGGATAATGCGCTTTGCTTTCTCCTTAACAGAACCGAGGACGAATAATGAAGCCGAATACGAAGCTTTGATAGCAGGCCTCGAGATCGCCATCGACATGGGAATTGAAAACCTCCTCATATATGGAGATTCTCAACTGGTCGTTAGCCAAGTAAATGGCGACTACCAAACATGCAAACCAGAATTGGTGAAGTACGGCGAAAAGGTGCAACAATTGTTGACCCAAATCCCTTCCTACACTTTGGAAAACATACCGCGCGCGGAAAACAGCAAAGCGGACGCGTTGGCCAAGCTTGCTAAAGAATTGGCTGACGAGAACCTCGATGACGTCAGAATTTTGGTACAAAGCCGTCGGGTGCTCGCCCCAGCGGAAATATCTACGAAATCACCCGAAGAGAAGGGAGCGACTGAGCAAATGGCTATGCAAATAAAAGACCGGGAAAAGGCCGAGGATTGGAGGAAGTCTTTATAGACTACTTCAAATACCGTCGAACGCCCGAAGATGCGTCCTCAAGACATCAGCTTATGAAACGAGCTCTGTCTTTCGCCTTCGTCAATGATACTCTGTACAAGAGGTCGTTTGATTCTCTGTAGTTGAGATGTCTGGGACCTGATGAAGCGAAAAGAGTCGTTCAGGAAGTTCACGACGGACTCTGCGGTTCTCACCAAGCAGGCCCAAAGATGAAATCGAAGATCAAACAGATGGGCTACTACTGGCCCACGATGATTCAGGACTGCCTCGAATATACGAAGCAGTGCCACTCATGCCAAATTCATGGGGAATTCATCTACCAGCACCCAACAGTGGCTAGCTGGCCATTCGAAATGTGGGGAACTGACATAGTCGGCCCCATCGAACCAGCATCGTCCAGGGGACATCGTTTTATCCCGGCGACGACTGACTACTTCTCCAAATGGGCAAAGGCAGTACCGCTGAGGGAAGTGAAGTCGGAGAATATCCTCCACCTCTTCAAGACGCACGTCATTTACCGGTTTGGAACTCCGCGACGGATCATCTCCGATAACGGGCCAGCTTACAGAAGCCACAAGATTAGTCGCTTCGCGCAGCAACACAATATAGACTGGAGATATTCCTCAGTTTATAATCTGCGAGCTAACGGTCTAGCTGAGGCCTTCAACAAGACCTTGACAAAGATCATAAAGAAGACGGTGTCCCGAACTAAGAAGGACTGGCACGAGAAACTGCAAGAAGCTCTCTGGGCGTATCGAACTACATTCAAGACAGCCACGAACACAACGCCATATGCGTTGGTATTCGATACAGAAGCAGTACTCCCCCTCGAGATAGAGTTACCCTCTCTATGAGTGGCAGTCCACTATGAGCTGACGGACGAAGAGAATGCTCCCCTTCGGCTTGAGGAGCTTGATGCCCTTGATGAAACCCGGCTCATAGCGCAACAAAATCTGGAGGCTTACAAAGCAAAATTCCACCAAGGCGAACTCGTGCTAGTGGTCAAAAGGCCTATGATCCCCAATCGCGTCAAGCGGGGAAAATTCGAGCCAAACTATGAAGGCCCGTACATCATAGACAAGGTTTACCAGGGTGGAGCCTATCTACTCATGGATATGCACGGTGAAAGGCCTTACAGGCCAATAAATGGTCGATTCCTAAAGAAATACTACGCTTAGCGGGTTACAGCCTAGGTCAATGATAGATGACGACGACTATGTCCGCTCGCTATCTCCCTACGCCCAAACTCTATAAGCAGTAGCCGGCCTTCTCCCGACGGGACCGAAACGTCCTTAAACTAACGCCGGACCGAAACGTCCTTAAACTAATGGCGGACCGAAACGTCCTTAAAACTAATGACGGACCAAAACTTCTTTAAACTACTACCGCAGCATCCTCAGGCTGACGAGATGAATAAAAAAAATATATATAAAAAATATTTAAAAAATATAATAAATGGTATGTCCATAAGCAAAATGGGCACGGATGAAAACCCGAAAGGGCTCCGTGAGTAAAAACAGCAGGGCTACCGGTGAGTCTTGTGAAAACCCGAAAGGGCGCAACCTCATTAGAAAAAAGAATAAAAAGAATATAAAAAAAACAGTATGTCCATAAGCAAAATGGGCACGGATGAAAACCCGAAAAGGCTCTGTGAGTAAAAACAGCAAGACTACCGCGCGAGTGTTTGTGAAAACCCGAAAGGGCGCAACCTCGTTAAAGGACACTTACAGGGTCCTCTCGACCTTGTAAGGAGAAACCACCCGCGTGAGATCCCCACGATTCCTAAGGAGAAAATACACTTGCGAGATCCTCACGACTCGTAAGGAGAACTCTCTTATGGGACCCTCACGGCTCATAAGATTTGAAAGTCTTAAGTTACAGAGACCTAAACCTGTGCTTAAGCAACCTCCACAACCTTCGATTTTGCCCTACAAGTGGTTCAATAACTGACCCTTGTATACAATCCACGGGCGCGAATAAACATTTCCCTAACCAAGTCCCATCCATGACTGTGGATATGTACGTATGATGAACAACCCTTGTAGGTCCTCTCGATTTACAAGGAGAAAACCCTCTTGTAGGATCCTTACGACTTACAGAGGAACATACACTTAGGAATCCTCACGATTCCTAAGGAGATAATGCACCTACAAGATCCTCACGACTTGTAAGGAGAAATACCTTTGTGAGACCCTTACGGCTCATGAAGTCAAAAGCCTTAGTCGACAGGACCTTAACCCTGTTTGCTAAGCCACCTTTGTTCGACATCGACAGAGGCAAATGATGATTCGCTCCTAACAATATCCCAGTTGTAGCGGTGCTGATGCCGAAACCGGTGTCTAATTCCAGGCTTACGGCGAAAAGCCATCAAGCCGCACATGCATACAAAATAGCCGAAATGATGGGGCAGCTCGCAACAAAAAGCAGCGAGTAAAAATAGAATAAATAGCCAAAATGATTGGGCACCGCGAAAAATAGCCGAAATGATTGGGCAATCGCGACCTTCGCGATATAAAAGCTGAAATGATAGAGCATCGCTGAAATAAAGCAATAAAAATAAAAGAAACTTTTGCCCTACAGTTGAGATCATATCGATCCTTGTATACAATCTAAGGGCACAAACAAAGAGGGAACCACGCTTTCCCAACAGGCTCCGCCAGAAAGCTAAGCCAAATCTCGACGGTTCGCCAACAGCCTAGAGACAACCGCGACATTCTTCTCAATACAGCAGACGCAGTGCCAGCAAACGAAGCGAAGATCAAATTCCTAGCTTCACGGTTTTGACGGTAACTTATATAAAACCTGAAAGACCACCACAAATCAGTTCAACTCCAGGGAAAAATTGTCCTTGGCAAATTACTCAACTCAGGGAAACTAGCGTCCTTGATGAGAGCTTCCTGATTCGCGTCGGCTCGCAGAGAAACCAGTGTCTCCGCGGGAAATTCCCGGTTCGTTTCAACTCCGAAGAAACCAATGTCTTCGGCGAAATCCTTCGACTCAGGGAAACAAGTGTCCTTGACGAAGAAAATCCTGATTCGCGTCGACTCGCAGAGAAACCAGTGTCTCCGTGAGAAATTTTCGATTCGTTTCAACACCAGGGAAACAAGTGTCCTTGGCAAATTCCTCAACTCAGGGAAACTAGCGTCCTTGATGAGAGCCTCCTGATTCGCGTCGGCTCGCAGAGAAACCAGTGTCTCCGCGGGAAATTCCCGGTTCGTTTCAACTCCAAAGAAACCAGTGTAAGTGCACGGCGGCGCCCCGGCCGTCAATCCGACGGCCAAACGCGGAAACGGTGATAAACTTTAAATTTTGCGGACTTAGCAAACCGGCACCACCGCGCACTAAACCCCGGATCATGCCATTAAACTAGTCTAAGCTAACAAGAGGATGGGTTAGAGATGTACCGACAGATCCGAGTCCTCCGGTCTTCATCTCCGCTCCGATCTCCTCGCGAGATCTCCGTCCATCTCCTCCTCGTCGGAAAAGGGTACCACGAAGCCGGGTACTTTTACGGGCTCCCACCTCAATACCGAGGCAACTCGGGCGCGAAGCTGGCGAATCGACGCGTCCAAGATTTGCTGTAGGATATAGTGTAGAATGTATGTCTCACTTTGGGGTTGGTTGCCATAGATGGAGGAATGGTGTATAGAAAATTGGTGCTTTCAATTTTCTAGCAATGGAATGAGATGAAGAATGATATACACAAAATGAATCACTCTCATTTTTCTTCCTCTCAAAGATGAAGCTCTCATTTTCTTCTCTTTTCTTCTTCTCTCTTTCATTTTTCCAACCATAATAATAATCTCTCTTCTTTAGAAATGGTGGAGGATAACAATATATGAAGCAAGAAGGGAGGTGAGTGTAGGAAGTGAAAAGGGGTGACCACAACCTTAAACATAATCATCACAAAACTTTACATCAACCTCAAATCCATCCTTATCTCATAAATACATGAAAAGCAAAGATGCTTATCATATCAAACCTTATGCAAATAAGTCCTCCACAAAGTGTTATTTGCAAAACTGCAAATAACCCCTCCATCAGAAAAGTCCGGCCGGGAAAGAACAAAGGAAAACCGGCCGGAACGGAATGCAAACTGGCAACTCCAGAAAACTGGTCCCGTAATAAATTACAGGAAAACCCCGATACTGTGCATACACACCCGCATCTGTATTCCGTCCGGATACAAATGCAATGAGACAAAATCTACACTGTACTAAACTAGGACCGGCTTAAACCAAAGCCGGCTAGTAATATCCGTCCGATCCTGATCCGTGCAATACCGCACGTATCTGATCGAACCCTGCCATATAACCATACGGCCACTAGTACAAACCGTCCGATCCTGATCCGTGCAATACCGCACGTATCTGATCGGACCCTGCCATATCTCCATACGGCCTCTACAGCGTTTCGCCCGAAAGCTTGAGTAACTGGAAGTGTGGTGGACTCTAAAGACTCGTCAATACTATGGCTGTGGATTTAACCACTAGCACGTCAGAGGTATAAGCCAATACGTGACGGGCCACCAGCTATTGACCAAAAGGGACGTCGATGAGGAAGCTCACCCCGACACCCAACTGAGCCTGTCAGTGACAATATCCGTACAGTCCGGTCCGTTCGTCTATGAGTATCGCATGGCGGGCCTAGGGGGTTGGTAAAAGTCAGACCCCCAAAAGCGGTACAAGTCGTGTCGGAGTGTAGCCCAGAACACCCTGAGATACTACTGGAATACCGACCAGTAAATCTCTTTGCCTTGGCCAAGGACTTCGTGTAATGGCTCTCCTAGACACAGCACGACCTCACCCCCAATACCGGGAGAGACGAACCCCTGAAGATACGCTCACTGCCTCCATGTGGCTCGGGACTGTACCCAACTAAAACCTGTTTGCACGACTCCTTTGAGCCGTGGTAGGGTAGTAATCAAAGTACAGTGGGAACTCACACGAGACAAATGACGATCCCCAGGTCGATGAACTAACCTGCACACATGTCACCAGGAAACTGCCATCTGACGTCTGGTATATGACCAACTAGCATGTTCCCGGCGAGTCCTGTCCGGTGTACTCATAACCCAATGAGCACCTGTATACATCTTAGGTGATCCAACTGACACCAGTGGCTTGTGAGACCGGCCACCGCCCCTCGTCGGGGTCTCGACTGTATACACTAGTCTACTAATGGAGTATCGATGCCCAGTCTCGAAACTCCCACGACTGGGGACCTTTTAAGGATAAGCTTATAGACCCCCAGCTCCCACTTATATGATCGCCCTCATACTGCTGGTGGTCAAGCAAGAATCCTAGGGGCTCTATCAACGTGTAATAGCGACGTGTCAGGTCACCTAAAGCAGTACACGATGATAAAGGTAAACCAGATAGCAAACTATCATCTCGAGTAAGACTGTTCTACCGGGATAGGTCCTCCCTCAATCATTGCAATCACGTGCCTGTGATCCAATAATTGACTCTGAGGGCAATATCTCCAACAATCTCCCACTTGCACTCAAGGCTAATTATTGCGATGTCGCATACTCACAACCTGTGTGATACTGAACACCCAACTCCCCTACTCGTCAGTTTCACAAAATCCGTTTGCGAAACTATTGCGTTCGAGGAATAGCCTCAGTGAGTGGATCCGCCTTGATGTTTCTTTCTGTGTCTCTCTATATCTCAAGTTCGCGGAGAAACCCATCTCCCGAAATGAGCAATACCTGTCTTAGAATGTGTCTGGATGTCTGATGGGACAAAGCTCATAAATGAACTCCAAATCCTAACTTCTTAGACTGTATCGTCAACTGAACTTAATCAGTATCCTGCGCCATGCCACCCTCAGTATTGCCTTGGATCACCTGTCCAAAATACTGCCCCTCGTCAGAAGGAAAAACTATAACTCTGACAACCTCCTTGTCATCCATGTCACCTTGGAAGCCTGGAATGATAACTGTTTCCCGAATGGGGCTTTCGTTATCATATCCCTAGAACAGCCACTTATGTTCTAAAACTGTTTCCGACTGTTCCTCCAGGATTGGATCAATATCAACTTATTGCATCTAGTGCAAGAACAACATCTGGTGTGGTACTTGACATCTCATGATTGACTCAATTGCCTAAGCAAGTGATATGCCAATCATGCACATCCCTCTCCTCTTTAGTCTGTAAGACACCTTTAGAGAGGGTGACTCCATTACCTGCAGGTACACTACCGTGCCAGGAGTCGTCCATTCTAAATACTCTTAGAATGCTGTCAAAGTACCCTGATTGGGAAACCACCCAAATCTAGATCTAAAAACATAGATCTAGTAACCAGTATGTCTGATATAATGTCCAAGTCCTTTGTGGAGAAACCACTGTGTGACGACCAAAGTATAACCGATCGTAGTATAGGAATATCACTTCCTACTACCTTCTCAACAGATCCATCCCCTATTCTGATGACGTCAAACCTACGACTGTCACATCAGAAATAGATGATCTATCTCCGCTACATCTGCTTTAGTCTATAAATAGACATAAGCCTGATGTCCACCAATGCTTCCGCTGCTCCCACTGACTACGACAACCCTCTGGCAGAGTCATATAGACGTGCACTTCTAAAGCTAGTTTAGAACGACGCTATACTCATCCTCCTGCCGGGTCTCGCAGCCTGGAACAACAACAATGGCAAGTGTGGGTAAACAAGAACTTCCCTGTCACCGTCCTTGAGGCTACCGAAGTACCTCTCGGGTGCCTGAAGTTACCCACCTTATCTGCGGAGTGGCCAATGGAATGTCAAATCAGATTGAATCTTTAGGTTCCTTATCAAATCTTCAGTAATCGTTTGCGGTTCTGGAATCACTTCCAGTTCTACCATACTCCCACTACTGTCTTCTGAAAAAATCCATTTATTTTAAAATTGTGGCGAGTGAAGAACAATATCTTTATTGATCTTCCAGATGGTAGAAAGTCAACCCTCGTCATAGCCTGGGTCAACCCACAAACAGCCATTACAGAAACGTGCCTATGAGTTATCCGGAGTCTGGTTTTAATCATAAGCCAGACAACTCCCCGTACCTTAACAACGTTAAGATATGAACTGTTCTATATCCAATATAGAACCAGAGGCACTGATTTAATTGAACCAGATTCAAATCATGCAACTGTCTCCAGTGCATGTCAACTAATTGGAGAGAGGCCGATCAGCGTTACTCAACTTAGGAATGCTTCCAATTATGAGTAACCTGAAAGAGAAGTAATTACTATCAACTGAATACCATACACAAGCATCTACATCTTCGATCACTTTGAAGAATCCCGATACTTGCTACACCTGGTTCTCTACTCTATTCAAATACCTATAACTCCTCAAAACTTAGACCCTGTGTTTCTACGAAACACATGTCTAAGAACTAGAGAAGTTAAAAGTAAACAGAATATAGTGTGAGGACCAACCCCTCTGTCCTAATGGACACTGGACAACATACAATACTCTGTATGAGTCCGCTGAGTCTAACAACTCCTTCACTGTGCGTCGTAGGTCGAAAACTGTACTTATGGTTAAGAAGAATTACACCGCTGTTTAATGCTCCTTACCTAACCATCCACTGATATAGGTAAATGTCATCGACATAATATCAAAAGGTATATCTCACTCTATAAAAATAGACGTACAGATATTTCTTTTTGAAATTGGTGCACAACAGCGGATATTCAAAACCAAATATTTGCCGACCGGCAAACAACCCAGATGATCTCCTCAAATATCACCGATTACAACGAATCCCGATATAATGAGGATGATCACCCAATTCCCAATAACTTACTCCCACTCATCATCTGTAAAACCATACAGATGTGAGAATCATACCTGGTAAATACATACCCTGGAGCAAGTGTCTAATCGGGAAATCAGTCTTCTTTTAACAGTACACAGTGAAACTGAAACATTGAAATGTTTCGATGGGGTATCCTGGTATTCCTAGTAATGCCTCTACCATTATCCAGATTCACAACTATAACCGTATAATTCTTCGCCACCTCTCCAAATCCCTTTATATGTCTTTAGTCATTACCTTCTGCACACCCGTTAGGCCAAATGGTTTTCTTCCTTCCCTACCGTTCGGCACCAGCCTATGGTTTGGAAGAAGACTATCAAATAAGCATAATGGGTGTACTGTCCTAGTCCTAGGAGCACTCGCAATGCGAGAGAAGGTGAAGATAAAAGACAACCGAATAAACCTTATTCCTATTTCTCCTGGACCAGAATCCATCCCCGAACTGGAACAAGTTCCTTTCGAGTTCGTATATAACCATACGATGGAGCATCCAAATAAACTATGGATCTTCGTAGTGATACGGAGTGTCCTGGAGAAATACAAAGGTGATTTAGGATCGGCGAAGAAATACTTGGTTTGGTCGTGAATATCAGTCGCAATTTACTTTGCCCTCTTACTAATCCCTTGCTTTGTCTTAATCTTAATACCTTCTGTACACCGTTTAGGCTAACTGGTTTTCTTCATTCCCTACCGGTCGACACCAGCCTATGGTTTGGAAGAAGACTATCCAATTTGCGTAATAGGTGTACTACTCCTAAACCAAGGAGTACTCGCAGCCTGAGAGAAGGTGAAAAGAAAAGACAACTGAATAATCCTATCCGTTTTCTCCAGAACCAGAAACCATCCTCGAATTCCTTCGAGTTCGTATCTAACCATACGATGGTTTTGTCCAATGGAAGTGGACGTTCGTAGTAATACGGGGTGTCCTGGAGAAAAGGGTAAAAGTAGGAGTGGCAATGAGGTCTGCAACTCTGACAATCCAAAAGCCAGTGTTAAGTAGGTTCGGTCAACTTGGTCACTGAGTCATAGTCTAGGGTCGGGTCATTGGTCGCTGCCAGAGAGAGAGAGAAAAGAAACACTCAGCGTGCACTCAAACCTAGATCAGAATGGTTATCACTTTTTCTAATCAGGAAACCTCCCACTGTACCTCAAATTCTCCTCCAAACCTAAAAGAAGAATTTAGTCGGGGTCACCCGAGGAGTAAACCAACTCATCAGTGGGAATCGGGATCCAACTCTCATCACATGATAACGTGACGGAATCCGCTCACGGTATCACACTCCAGAAGGTATGCGCATATCTGGCAAGTTTCAGTTCTTTTGAAACTCCCGATGTGATTTTTGCCCCATGCTCTTATGACCTTGGCGTGAGGTCAAAATATCATAAGTCACATGTCAAGTTCTACCCATCATTTTCCAGGTTAATTTGAACCCACCCGTACATACCCTTGACGTAGGCCAAAATAGTAGTACGACTGTCCCAAACCAACGCATCTATCTATGCTACAGATAAATATCCGGCAGCTACCAATCACTATGCCTTGGCGTGAGGTCAAAATACATAGCTTGAATACTACCGAATATTTAACCGAAATGATGGAGGGCTACGAATGGTTTCTGGCGAAAACCTTTAACGTAATGAACTTGATCTCGTTGAAGGAACGGATAGCTTTTTAGAAAATATAGTGACGAAAACCTTTACTAAAGAGGTCACTCCCGGTGAAGGGATCTCGGCTCTTTCCCCGTAGAATGGGGTGCAGGATATTCCAACTGAATACCACGGTGCAAAGCAAAAGTAATCGGCTATAGTGAAGTTAATGCCCTGACGCAAACTTCTGTCCAAGGGATCACTCCCGGTGAAGGGATCTCGGCCCTTGCCTCGTCGACTGGGGAGCAGGATATTCCAACTGAATACCACTGTGCAAAACAAAAGTGAACGTCCTTGCAATAACAGCTTTTTGAAAAGTGTTCCAACAACATCAGAATAGGTTTGTTTTAACTTGCATTGATCCGAATCAACGCAGTCCCATCAATTGATCACACCACAAAGAACGAAAATATACTGACGTACGTATATGCCATCCGCATTCGCCACTGGGTCCCGTCATCACTCGTTAGGTTAGCTTACTAACGACAGAGCGGGGACTGGACTAGCGCGGATGAAAAACATATACAACATCTACTAATATATATACCAATATATTATATTTCGCTCAAGGCGTGAATAGAAATGCAACATCACAGAAATGTACAGCATCACAGAACAATACAGATATCTGGGATCCCCGGGTTTCACAGAGCCACTACTGAAACCCGACGTTCCCCTGGTCGTGTGGATAGCCTGTGCAAAGAAATCCTAGACCCCTACGGGCGCGGCAAGTCACCCGCCAAAACCTGAAGCGAGGCAGCCCCCTTCAGCTCCGTGAATGGACCACCCAGCACTCCACGGAATCCGGCAACTTGGGCACCCCTCCTGGGTCAACCTGTACCCCCTACGAGTGCGGCGAATAGCCCGCCAATCCTAGAGTGAAGCCCCCTCCGTCCCAATGCCATGAGATGCGGGCTTGTTGCCCTCTAGAACCCGGCTGTCCGTGCACTCCTCCGCGGGGTAATCCTAGTACAGAATGTAAAATATACATACACCGGGTACATCGACCGCAACCTGGCCGTGCCCAAAAAAAAAAAAATAATACAATCAGGCAGTGACGGCAGTCCACATGTCGGACGCTCGCCCCGCAATATCAAATGTACATAATACAACAGCACTGTACTAGCATTGCATCCAGGCTATCCCCCACGACCGATCCGCAACATCACAGCATAAACATAGAATATCAACGCGAAAATCACGTTCGCAAATCCGTCTAACCGGGCTATAGCAGTTAGACCGGATTTACCGATCGAGTGACATTCACGGTCGCAGATATAATGTAAATACTGTGAAAAATGTGTTTAAAATATCCGATCGATCAAAAATTAACAAGTGGGCCCCCAATCAAAACTGTAGCACTCACAGAAATCCTGGGCCCAATTTTAATATTCCAAAACCCATATTTTAAGCCCAGAAGGCCTCTGTAAAAAATTGGTGAAGTGATCTCCACAGTGTGCGGCGGAAGGGCGGCGGGAAGGGGGTTTTCGCGGCGGTTCCGCGCTCCCACTGTGGAGTTATTTCGTCGAATTTTTACAGAGCTCTTAGATTTTCCAGTACATCAATATTTTACAACCTGAAAAAATTTTCGAGACCAAAAATTTTCAACAGAAACTGATGCGAACTAAAATGCAGTTTTGGAACATTCGATCGATCGAAACAGAAAAACACATTACACAAGCTAGACTATGTTAATGGCGAGGCTCTGATACCACTGTAAGTGCACGGCGGCGCCCCGGCCGTCAATCCGACGGCCAAACGCGGAAACGGTGATAAACTTTAAATTTTGCGGACTTAGCAAACCGGCACCACTGCGCACTAAACCCCGGATCGTGCCATTAAACTAGTCTAAGCTAACAAGAGGATGGGTTAGAGATGTACCGACAGATCCGAGTCCTCCGGTCTTCATCTCCGCTCCGATCTCCTCGCGGGATCTCCGTCCATCTCCTCCTCGTCGGAAAAGGGCACCACGAAGCCGGGTACTTTTACGGGCTCCCACCTCAATACCGAGGCAACTCGGGCGCGAAGCTGGCGAATCGACGCGTCCAAGATTTGCTGTAGGATATAGTGTAGAATGTATGTCTCACTTTGGGGTTGGTTGCCATAGATGGAGGAATGGTGTATAGAAAATTGGTGCTTTCAATTTTCTAGCAATGGAATGAGATGAAGAATGATATACACAAAATGAATCACTCTCATTTTTCTTCCTCTCAAAGATGAAGCTCTCATTTTCTTCTCTTTTCTTCTTCTCTCTTTCATTTTTCCAACCATAATAATAATCTCTCTTCTTTAGAAATGGTGGAGGATAACAATATATGAAGCAAGAAGGGAGGTGAGTGTAGGAAGTGAAAAGGGGTGACCACAACCTTAAACATAATCATCACAAAACTTTACATCAACCTCAAATCCATCCTTATCTCATAAATACATGAAAAGCAAAGATGCTTATCATATCAAACCTTATGCAAATAAGTCCTCCACAAAGTGTTATTTGCAAAACTGCAAATAACTCCCTCCATCAGAAAAGTCCGGCCGGGAAAGAACAAAGGAAAACCGGCCGGAATGGAATGCAAACTGGCAACTCCAGAAAACTGGTCCCGTAATAAATTACAGGAAAACCCCGATACTGTGCATACACACCCGCATCTGTATTCCGTCCGGATACAAATGCAATGAGACAAAATCTACACTGTACTAAACTAGGACCGGCTTAAACCAAAGCCGGCTAGTAATATCCGTCCGATCCTGATCCGTGCAATACCGCACGTATCTGATCGAACCCTGCCATATAACCATACGGCCACTAGTACAAACCGTCCGATCCTGATCCGTGCAATACCGCACGTATCTGATCGGACCCTGCCATATCTCCATACGGCCTCTACAGCGTTTCGTCCGAAAGCTTGAGTAACTGGAAGTGTGGTGGACTCTAAAGACTCGTCAATACTATGGCTGTGGATTTAACCACTAGCACGTCAGAGGTATAAGCCAATACGTGACGGGCCACCAGCTATTGACCAAAAGGGACGTCGATGAGGAAGCTCACCCCGACACCCAACTGAGCCTGTCAGTGACAATATCCGTACAGTCCGGTCCGTTCGTCTATGAGTATCGCATGGCGGGCCTAGGGGGTTGGTAAAAGTCAGACCCCCAAAAGCGGTACAAGTCGTGTCGGAGTGTAGCCCAGAACACCCTGAGATACTACT
The DNA here is from genome assembly GCA_030015575.1 of Agapanthus africanus. NCBI lineage: Eukaryota > Viridiplantae > Streptophyta > Magnoliopsida > Asparagales > Amaryllidaceae > Agapanthus > Agapanthus africanus. Next base: position 181,222,619 of record JASDDO010000024.1, read on the forward strand.
GGAATACCTACCAGTAAATCTCTTTGCCTTGGCCAAGGACTTCGTGTAATGGCTCTCCTAGACACAGCACGACCTCACCCCCAATACCGGGAGAGACGAACCCCTGAAGATACGCTCACTGCCTCCATGTGGCTCGGGACTGTACCCAACTAAAACCTGTTTGCACGACTCCTTTGAGCCGTGGTAGGGTAGTAATCAAAGTACAGTGGGAACTCACACGAGACAAATGACGATCCCCAGGTCGATGAACTAACCTGCACACATGTCACCAGGAAACTGCCATCTGACGTCTGGTATATGACCAACTAGCATGTTCCCGGCGAGTCCTGTCCGGTGTACTCATAACCCAATGAGCACCTGTATACATCTTAGGTGATCCAACTGACACCAGTGGCTTGTGAGACCGGCCACCGCCCCTCGTCGTGGTCTCGACTGTATACACTAGTCTACTAATGGAGTATCGATGCCCAGTCTCGAAACTCCCACGACTAGGGACCTTTTAAGGATAAGCTTATAGACCCCCAGCTCCCACTTATATGATCGCCCTCATACTGCTGGTGGTCAAGCAAGAATCCTAGGGGCTCTATCAACGTGTAATAGCGACGTGTCAGGTCACCTAAAGCAGTACACGATGATAAAGGTAAACCAGATAGCAAACTATCATCTCGAGTAAGACTGTTCTACCGGGATAGGTCCTCCCTCAATCATTGCAATCACGTGCCTGTGATCCAATAATTGACTCTGAGGGCACTATCTCCAACAACCAGTGTCTTCGGTGAAATCCTTCGACTCAGGGAAACAAGTGTCCTTGACGAAGAAAATCCTGATTCGCGTCGACTCGCAGAGAAACCAGTGTCTCCGTGAGAAATTCTCGATTCGTTTCAACACCAGGGAAACAAGTGTCCTTGGCAAATTCCTCAACTCAAGGAAACTAGCGTCCTTGATGAGAGCCTCCTGATTCGCGTCGGCTCGCAGAGAAACCAGTGTCTCCGCGGGAAATTCCCGGTTCGTTTCAACTCCAAAGAAACCAGTGTCTTCGGCAAAATCCTTCGACTCAGGGAAACAAGTGTCCTTGATGAAGAAAATCCTGATTCGCGTTGACTCGCAGAGAAACCAGTGTCTCCGTGAGAAATTCTCGATTCGTTTCAACACCAGGGGAAACAAGTGTCCTTGGCAAACTCCTCAACTCAGGGAAACTAGCGTCCTTGATGAGAGCATCCTGATTCGCGTCGGCTCGCAGAGAAACCAGTGTGTCTGCGGAAAATTCCCGGTTCGTTTCAACTCCGAAGAAACCAGTGTCTTTGGCGAAATCCTTCGACTCAGGGAAACAAGTGTCCTTGACGAAGAAAATCCTGATTCGCGTCGACTCGCAGAGAAACCAGCGTCTCCGCGAGAAATTCTCGATTCGTTTCAACCCCAGGGAAACAAGTGTCCTTGGCAAATAGCTCAATTCAGGGAAATTAGCGTCCTTGATGAGAGCCTCCTGACTCGCGTCGGCTCGCAGAGAAATTAGTGTCTCCGCGGGAAATTCCCGATTCGTCTCAACCTGCAAGATAAAGCCTCAGGCAGCAGGGATTAAAAAACTTATTTCCTGAGCAATGGGACCCTGCAAGTCGGTCTAAAACGGTCTCTTGCATACTATTCACGGGTCTCACTCTCCAAAGTCGAATTTCGACAAGGAGGGAAACAACCGCTTACGGGTCCTCTCGACTCGTAAGAGGAAAAATTATCTTATAGGATCCTTACGACTTATAAGAGAAAACGCACTTAGGAATCCTCACGATTCCTAAGGAGAAAATACACCTACGAGATCCTCTCGATCCGTAGGGAGAAAAGTCTCTATAAGACCCTCACGGCTCATAGAGTTGAAAAGTCTTAGGTGGCAGATCTGAACCTGCGGCCTAAGCCATCGCTATCTCTGGGCAAAAACTAAGATGCTTACTCTATTATCTGCCAATTATGTTTATCAAGACAGCATGCTGATAATAAGAAAAGGGAGAAAGTAAAAGAGCATACAAGACATTCAAAAAGAAAAAATGTATATCTTTATTGATTAACTTCAATCAAATACAAGGTAAATCGTATAAAAGAATAAAGAATGGATACATATTATTTGAAAAAGAAAAATTTTACAAATACATTGATACAAAGGCAGCTACTGGGAAGGAAGCGTCTTAAATAGCTCTATCAGTTGTTCGCACACTTCCTTCCATGCCTTTTCCTGAACGGCCACCACCGCCAGTTCTGCCTCCACCTGAGCCCTTTGCTGCAAGAGAGATGCAAGCTGCTCCCCAATGGCCTGCTGAGCTGCTTCGCGGCCTTGGGCATTACGCTCGGCAGCGTCAAGCTTCTGCTTCAAGTCAGCCCATTTGAGATACGCTCCTGAAGGCCCTCGAAGACAGCCTTCACCTCGGCAGCGTTCGCCTCAACTTCGGCACGTAGGCGAGCAGTTTCACTTGAAGACTCCTGACACTCCTTCAGCCTTAAAGCTGCTTCTTGTTCCAAATGGCGGAAATGAGAAGTGCTTTGCTCGAGCCATGCTGCCCGTTGAGTGCTCACGGCCAAAACCTCAGGGGCAGGACGCATTGACTCCAGCTGATGCAGGCGAGCCTCGATCTCCCTACAGTGATTAACCCAAGACGCAATGATGCCCTCGTCATGGAAATTTACGAGTATCACCAGCATCGGGTTAACCGCCGTAGCGAAATCTGCAGCAGACGTAGGAGTCTCGACGTCGAGTTCCTCGATATAGTCGCTCAACATGCGCAGCCTATTCGCGGCGCCTTTCGAGGATGGACGTCTCAGGAAAGGGCCTGCCAGCATTGTGACGCGAGGCTCGAAGGGCACCGAGATCGGAACGACAGCTAAAAAAAACAAGATACGATTAGATGACACTTTAAGAAAGACAAAAAAAGGGGTCATCAATGCAATAGTTTGCTATACCAGCTGCAGCAGGTGGCAAGACCGGAAGGGCCGGTGGCGCGGCCGATCGTTCATCCCTTCCTTCGATTTGTAGCACTGCAGTCAGGACGAGAAGAAGTTAGAAATAATTCCATCACTGAAAAAGAAAGATATCAGTCGGAAACTATACTCACCAGCACCACCAGAGGGAGAAGCGAGTTCAGATGGGAAGGAGAAGTGTGGGAGCAACACCTGATAAAGATGGTCAAAAAGCACTCCTGAAAAGACACAACAGTACGACTTTAGTACATAAATTATGCGTCTGAAAAATAAGACTAATAAGTTGCAAACCCATACCTTCCAACATTTTCGATGGTACGAGAGAGGGCTGAGAGGTGACTACCGCCAAGGCAGTAGTTGACGACGCTCCCTCGAGCAATGGAGCATCGGCACTGGCCGCACCTGCGTTAAAAAACAAGGGTAAACCTATCAGGAAAGATTGCAAGATAAAAAGGGGACGGTAATCCGAAATTTACCTGATGAGCCTCCAGCCGAGACGGAGGCGTCTCCCTCCTCCATCGACATAAGTCCACCACCCGTGGCCTCATCCCCAGACTCCACGGGGGCCGTCGTCGTGCTCGTGAGGCCAGGAGACGGCGGAGGGCCGTAGACGGGGAGAGCAATGATCGGAGCATTGCCAGACTCTTGAGAAAGAGCGGTCGGCTCGTCCTCAGGAATCATGTCCACCTCATCCGCTACTCCCTCGGGCTCAGCAGTCGCGGCTGTCTCGTCCACCGTCGCCACGAGGTCATCGATCTCAGGCGCTCCATCCGCTGCTACCTCGGGCTCGGCATCAGCCACCTGCTCAGGCATAGTGGACGTGACCATTTCGTCAGCCACTAGCTCGGGCCCGACAATCCCGGTTGTGTCATCCGCCATCGGCTCGGCTTCGACCAATACCTCTTCCTCCGTCCCCTCAGGTTCGACGGTCTCCGCCTCCCCCTCGGTAGGACTTGGCCCTGCAGGACAGAATATATAAGAACCCACAGCTTTATAATTCTTACAACAAAATTCTGAAAGAAATATTACCTGAAGTGGACTTATCGTTAGCCTCCCTATTGGCGCGCACCGCCTGTCTGTGAACTGTAGACAAGGCGACCGGGGGCTCTTCTGAGGGAGTATCAGCATGAGGGGCGGCGCTCGGGCCCTCTCTAATGGCCAAAGCAGCCCTGCGTGCCTTCGCTTCGCACCTCAACCGCTTCCTCTCCTCCCGGGCCATCACGATGGACCTCTTCGATGCTTCCTTCATCAGGGTGTCGTCGTCCTCATTTAGAGTTTCCTCCAGAGCCTTCAAGGCATCTCTCATCGGCTCTTCAAGTCGGGTCTCTCGCGGTAGCCCCGAGGAGGCAGAAACAACGGCGGCTGGCCCGGGAAGAGTCTCCGCGTCACCTGGCGGGACCAACATTGTGGTTCCTGCGAAAAAAAAAGGGGGGGATTAGATCGACCATAACAAAAGGAGAATAAAGACTTGATGAATCGAAATGTACCAAGGCCTAAGGACGCTCTGAGTCGTTCCTCCTCTTGGAAAGTTTTGAGGGAAGCAGCAATGGCTTCTTCAGTGGTGATGCCTGTTTGAAGAAAAGAAGAAAAAAAATGTTAGTCAAAGGCAATAATAAAGATATGATGCAATAAAAAATACGACTAGTGATTACCCGATTGCGCAAGCTTAGCTAGCCACGCGTCGCGCCTCGCCAATCGCTCTGAAGCTACGATGGCGGCCGCCAAGTCCGTGTCATCTGGAGGCATGACTAATCCCCTGTTGGTCCCGTACTCACCCAGGCCCTCACTATAAAGAGCGTGGGGTTCCTGACCGAACGCAACGTCAGCTGCAAAGAGCGACTTCTTTTTCTTCTTTTGCCCACCAGCCCTAGATGCACCCGGGATCGACTTGCGCTTTGCAGGCACCTTGGGGCGGCGGGTCCCGATGTCTACACCCACACCAGACTCCGACGAGGCTACAACTACTGTCTCCACTGGAGCACAGGGCGCAGGTGGTGCATCCGCAGTATTGGGAAGTGGCAATCCGCGTGGAGGACTCTGCACACGCGGTGGTCCGGCTCTAGCATCTTTCAGAGGGGGAACTACCGGAGTCCTTGGCACTAGAGGAGCTTTGCGGTCGCTACCTGGAGGCACACCCTTACGGTCGACCAGCAATCGCTTTTCTTCCTTTATAACGGCTCCCGTTGAATGATTGTACCATTCTGTATATACCTTAAGGAGTCATGGGGCACAAGCCGGCTCGCTGATAAAAAAATGAGAACCCGTATTCAGACGCATGAAGTGATGTAGCGCGTTCTCCATCCCTTCTTCAGTAGCAGCAGGTTCCGATAGGAAAGCCTCCAATGGTACCCCTTGATTGTAGCTCAGTTGTTGGGCGAAACGATGCGGGTTGTATCTCATGAAAATGGCCGCACCGTTTTGCCTAAACACCAAGAATCCCGGTCTGATAGAATATAGATGGAGGGTCTCCCGGGCCGTCAAAACTGAGGTCCCATCGTTGAAAGTGTCTTGCAATGGCCGCACTGCAGTGGTAGATGCATTTCCAATAGTCATCACTTTTTCAATGAAAGACACCCCGTCTCCAATGGTGTGGGGGCGAAGGAGCAAACCCCTGGCATTCCGTGGCGATGGAGTCACAATTGATGCGCCAATCAGCTGTATGATTCGAGGGAAGCTGCACCTGTCATAGAACGACGGCCTTTTGTGCATACCAAAGACGCCCGATGTATGTAGCTCGAGCCATGATACGAAGTAGTGCATCGGGAAGATCACGTGCAGTACCCCAGGCTCATTAGCATCTGCCGCTTGACTGAGGCCGTGATACAAGTGTGCCAAGCCGGCGATCCCAACGGCCACTTTTACCCCAATGGTCATCCGGTGAGCTGGGTAAAAGACAAAGGGACGCATATGGCGAGAATGCATCGGGAGCGCAAACCAACTCAGCCATAGCCCAAGAAATCCTAAGAAGAAGGCCTCCTCGTCCATCCCGGGGGCTGCAACTTCCGCAAAAGACACAGTCGGGGAGTTAGGAAGGAAAAAACCCTTTTGGTCTATTTCCTTCGCCGGCAGGTTATCCAAACCTAGACCGAAAGGGTCATCAAGTGTGGCAAACTTGGCAGCTTCTGCCGATAGGACGTTTGGGTGAAGGAACTGAGCGATGAAATCCTCGAAGCTAACTCCGCGACTCCCACGTTCGATGAAAAGGGCTTCATAGATGTTCAACACTTTGATCAAACTTAGGAATTGACGTTGAACAACATTCTCCGGAGTGAGGCCCCTTACTGCCGGCTTAGCACCGAAGACATACTCGTCTGTAGGAAGCAACTCCTCATAGTGCTCCCCTATAACTGGTAAGCCGGAGACGTCTGTGAATTCCTCCAAAGAAATCGACACTTCCGGGTCCATTGCGAGGAAAGTGTAAGTATGAATGTTCCACTGATCCAAAAAGGCCTTGAACCACCAGGTGGGAAGCGTGGGATATTGGAAGAGGGAGACGTAAACCGCAGTGTACAACCCTAACCTTATCAACTGCGGCTTCTTCGCCGACAGAATGTAGCGAGCCCATGGCAGATAGCCGATCGGGTGGCGGGGGTTCAGACCTATGTTATATGATTGCCCCCAAGGTCGCGCCTCGCCTTGACAAATACGGCGTCCCAGGATATCCAAAACCATAGGACGCTGAACCGGAATTGCATCTATAGTAGGATGAAGAAAGCCCTTCGAAGTCCAATCAACCATCTCCACGGCATACTGCACCGGGGGTGGGCTGGCATAGTGGATCGCCGTAATAGGCTCTGACGGCACTGCGCACGAAAAACTCCGTCCACCCATGATAATCTGGTTGTACCACAACCCCCAAAGGTGGAGATTCTTATATTCCGGGTCGTGGTTCCTGATCATAGCTAGGACTTCGCGGTCCACGGGCGCTTCGGGAAACCCTTCCTCTGAACGAGCAAATGGGAATGAAGTATCGAAAGACATGGTCACTGTAAGGGAACAAAATTAGTCGTTAGTGTTGTAATTCCAACGCTTGGCGTTTTAATTTTTTTTAATTAATTAATTAATTAATTAAATTAAAATTTTATTAAAATTAAATTAAAATTAATTACACCACACAGCAGTGCAGTGGGTAGGAGACCAAAGGGGGATCCACAAAATCTGGATGACAATGCATCGGTTAATAAGACAACCCCATCATTGAATGAAATTGTCAGTTAATCCCCAAGAGAATATTCCCATTAATAATAAAAAAATCCCCAGAGACAAGGAGAAAATCTCCTCTTTCAGAGCAAAGCTCTGTCACAGAGTGACACTTGTCAAACTCTGGTCTCAGAGGAATAAGATTCTTTAAAAGAGCTTAGCTCTGTAATAATGATGGAAAAATCCATCAAAGAAAGAAAATTAATTAATTCCTAAAAAATTAAAGTTCTGGGATCTTAAAGATCCATATAAAAGAAAACTCTCTTAAGAGTTCATCATCAGAAGATCAAAAGATCTATGTTTGGTTCATGAGCAAAGCTCTGTTCATGGGTTAAAAACCTTAAAACAAGATCTCTTTAGATCTATGGATTCATGAGAGCATGGCTCTGTTGGTGAAACCCCAAAGGGGTTTTCTTTAGATCAAAGATCTATGAGAGCAAGGCTCTGTTGGTTAAGATTGATTTAAATTAATTTAAATTAATTTTACCTAAAGTTTTTCTAAAAAAAGTTCTGACTTTGGAAATGGGAGCAAGGCTCTGAAGTTCTTGAAAACAAGAGCAAAGCTCTGAAAACTCAAATTCTTGAAGATGGTGAACATCTGTTGAGGACCAAGGGTCCTATTTATAGGCGCTTGCGCCCCTTCAAATCCTTAATTGATCCAACGGATAGGATCTTGCCACCGCTGCACTCACGTGTGCGCCACGTGAGCGCAACGGTGGGGGGGGCATTTGTTTCCCCCAATCAGTGTAAAACTCTGTTTGAATTTCAAAAATTCAAAAAATGAAGCAACGCTTCAAATTTCTTGCGCTGCGCGCAACGCACCACTTGTCAAAAGCTGATACGTCAGCGCAGCGCCCAAGGCAGCGCGCCCAATCAGAGTAAGGCTCTATTTAAAACAAAAATTAAAGGAAGCAACGCTTCAGTTGCGCAAGCGCTGCGCTGTGCGACACGTGTCAGCGCAGTTGCGCAAGCGCAGCGCTGCGTGACACGTGTCAGCGCAAACGCAGTTGCGCTGCGCTGTACGCTGCGCGACACGTGTCAGCGCAGTAGCGCTGCGCTGTGCGCTGCGCGACACGTGTCAGCGCAGTTGCGCAAGCACAGTTGCGCTGCGCTCTGCGCTGCGTGACACGTGTCACGCGCTGGGGCGTTTGCGCCAAACAGAATTAAATTCTAGTAAGATTCTTCTGTTCTTGTTAAAACAAGAAGATTGTCTTCTGTAAAACAGAAGCCCTTGGATCAAAGATCCAACGGTGGGGAAAATTCCCCGAATCACTCAGAGAAGGATCTCTTTAACAAACTTAACAAATTTATGGGCACTATATAAAGACCTCTAAACCCCAACTCAAAAGATCATCAACATCAAGAATCATCAAGAACTTCAACTCTGAAGAAACTTGAAAAGAGACTCAAGAAAAAGGTAAAAACCTTTAAAATAGAAGAATTTCTTCTAATAGATCATTGATCTAAGAACAAGATCAATGATCTTCAATAAAAATCAAATAATAATAAGTGCCTTGCACTTTTTATGAACCACTGGTTCTTTGAAAACAAGAAAAACTTGTTTTCTCTGATCTAAATTGGATCAAGAAATTAAACAATGCCCTGCACTTGTAAAGTTTGCACTGTTACGCTCATGGGTTGGCGCAAGCCACCAGATAGCGCCATGTGTCAGCACCTGAACCATTTGCGCTATGCGCTTTTAAGAAAAAGCCTTGCTCCCTGAAATTGGCGCAACTCACCAGAGCGCGACACGTGTCAGCAGCGCAAGCGCAGCGCATTAGCGCAGCGCACTGCGCCTGCGTGACACGTGTCATCACCACAAGCGCTTGCGTTCAGTGATTGGCGCAAAGCGCCTGACAAATGCACTGCATTGTTTACTGAAGGGCCAGGCCCAAATCAAAAAGGCCTAGTAGGCCAAAATAAATTGCAATGCAATAAAAGGGCAGAGCCCAAACAAAATTGATGCTCTGCATCATTTATAAAAGGGCAGAGCCCAAACAAAATAAAATGCAATGCATTAAAAGGGCAGAGCCCCAAAAAAATTGATGCTCTGCATCATTTATAAAAGGGCAGAGCCCAAATAAGATAAGAAATGCAGTGCATTATTTAAAAAGGGGCAAAGCCCTAGCACAGGCCTAATAGGCCAAAGACAAATAAAAGCGTTGAACATTTTTCAACTGGACTTAGCCTAATCATGGTCGTAAGTCCTCAAATTAAACTGACTGAGCACAGCTGCTCTCTTAAATCAATTTACATCCGGTTTAAGGGTACATCTCCGAACTCCTCTGACACCTATCATTGTAATCCTTCAACGACGTCAGAGAGGCGACGGGTCCCGATAACCACACATTAATACGGACTGTGAGGTCCTTAAACTCATGGACTAATGCGTCCTTAAACACACCCATACGGACTGTGGGGTCCTTAAACTCATGGACTTACGCGTCCTTAAACTAATGGACTAATGCGTCCTTAAACACATTCATATGGACTGTGGGGTCCTTAAGCCCATAGACTAATGCGTCCTTAAACCAATGGACCGCAACGTCCCTAAACTACCTATGGACCACCATGTCCCTAAACTGGAATATGGACCCCCATGTCCCTAAACTGGCAATGGACCGCAATGTCCTTAAACTACCTATGGACCACTACGTCCCTAAACTGGAACAATAGAGCTCTCAAATGCTCTTTTGTCGGATCTAAACGATCCGTTTAAGTTGATCTTAGCCTCAAATATGTCTAACGTATCCTTAAACATTCAAACAGACTTTAGTCCCAAATTGGACTATAAGACCCCCAATCAACTTTGGTTCAAGGGTACATCTCCGAACTCCTCTGACACCTATCGTTGTAATCCTTCAACGACGTCAGAGAGGTGACGGGTCCCGATGGCCATGCATACAATGGACCACTATGTCCCTAAACTGGAACAATAGAGCCCCTAAATGCTCTTTTGTCGGATCCAAACGATCCCGTTAAGTTGATCTTAGTCTCAAATCAGACTAACGTATCCTTAACGAACGTTTAAGTTGATCTTAGCCTCAATATGGCTAACGTATCCTTAAACTAAAACACCAAACCCAAATCTAAGTAAATACGGATTTGGACTAATCCACGTCCTACCGGCGACGGCATAACTTAGTCTCCATATACAATCCACAAACAAAACAAACACACACGACACGAAGTGAAATTCTGGAGAAGGAGAAAGTGGTTACAGCGATGCGGGTAGCGTAATTAACTGCAGGGGCTTGCGCCTGCAGGGAAGAGCGTCCCCACAATCAAAAACCCCTCAAGCGAGGGGGAATCTGACGAAATCTGCTACATCGGCCGCATCCGTCTAAACCTCCGATACATGGTGCCATAAATCAACTTGGCATCTTCGGAGAGGTAGACGGATAAAACCATATAGCATCTGCCCCGAATCTCAGGCAAGGCGTCCTCACGTCGTCGTCGCCGCCATTCGGAGGGGAACAGGTAGCTTCCTCAGGTGCACTAGGATGTTGTAGTCCACTTTATTCTTCCTGGGAGGGTCCTTGGCAGTCAGTTCTTTCATGACTTGGTCATCTAAGGTGATATCCTCAGCGACCTTTTCCTTTCCCTTATCTTTTCTAGTTACGGGTCCGAGATTCTTTTCCGGGAGCGTGTGATTGCACAGCTGAATGTTTTCGCAGGCCTCTGGCTCTTCCTCTTTCCCTAAGACGGATTCTTTGAAGAGAGAGCCCAGAGCCATTTCCTCCTCAGAGTCGCTCCCAAAGGTGAGAACTTGTGATCCTCCGGCGTTGACCGTGTAACAGTTGCCGGTAGTTCTTTTGTGCCCTTCGGTCGTACCTCTCTGCTCCAGACGAGTTCTGCGTTTCATTCGCTTAAAATATTGCCGGTGAGCAGCATATCTCTGCCACCATCTCTTAAAAGCGTCGCACTACTCAGTAGGGTGTGAAATCTTCCGATGATATGAGCAGTAATCAGGATGCATTTCTGCTCCACCGAGCGTGTTTTCTTCCGAGGGTGGTAGCTCCATTCCCATTGATATGGCTTTGGCAAACCTTTTCCTCGTCTTGAATATGTTTTTATCCGCATCGGATGTCTTTTGATCTGGCGGGGGTGCTTCGACTCTTTCGTTTAGCCGCCTGCGTTTGGCTCTTTCTGATGCGGCCATCTCACGCTCCGATCGGCTTTACTTTTCAGACGAATCTCATCCAGAAAAGCGTCGATCATTTCGTCTGAAAGCCATACAAGCTCCGGTTCAGGATCTGCCCCCAGTTTCTCAGTGCCAGGAGTTTTTTCATCGTCCGTAAATGAGTGGGAGATCACATGACAACTCGCCACGTATCCCTCGGATTCATCTGACGAGCTTTCTTCATCATCTTCCTCCTGAAAAACGTGGTTGAGGAACTCTTGGAGTGTGATGGGAGTCCGCGCCTTTTGATTGTACTCTTCCAGCGCGTCAATTTGTTTCTGTAAGTCCGTGCTCTTGTCGCCAGGCTTCACGGGCTTTTTGGACCTCTTCTTCTTCTTCTTTGAAGATTTCGACGGCTGGGTGTGAGTACTTGGGCCATCACCACCAATCTTTGGAGTTGGGCGCGGCTTCAGCGTCCCCTCTATGATTTAAGGTTCAAGCGGGCTCTTCCATCTGACCGCCGAACACGTATGAAGATCACTCAGCATCCTTTTGGTTTTGGCTGACAGCACGATTTCCCATGGAGCTTCTTCAATGAAAGAACAAGTTGCCCCCGGTGTGTCGTCTTCTTAGGAGTGTGTGGTTGAGGCGGGTTCACCTTCCACTTCTCGGACAGCGCAAACTTGCCCTGTAGGTACTGATCTTCAATTCATCCTTTGAAGACGAAGCAATCCTCAATCGGATGGCTTACCGTTTGATGGTAAGGGCGGTAACTGGGTTATTCACCTCGCTGGGTTGCGGGGATCGCCTTGGATTTGGTAAGTTGATAAGCCTGTTGTGTATCGCCAGCTCGAACAGCCTCTTCGTTTTATCCTGCGGGAATGAGTAAGGGCATTTCATTTTCTTATTGTAATAACGTCATCTCTCCTCCAATTGATCCGCCAGTCTTGGAGCACTGAGTTACTGTTGAGAGTTCGCACGAAGGTCGCCTTCCCTTTACCCTTGTCGTTTCGAGGTTCCGGTTTCGGGAGAGACGGTCTATGACCCATCTGGTCCATCTGGGCCAGCTTGTCGATTAAAGCCTGGAACGTGGTCGGTTTGAAGAACATCATGAACTGTGAAATAGTTGCATGAGGGTCTAGAGTGCCCACGAACATGCCTACCGCCGGCGCTTCTTCGATGCGCTGTTCGCATTTCGACCACAGGTTTCTCCAGCGTATAGCGTATTGGACCCAAGTTTCACCGGCTTCACCCTTGCATTAATCAAAGCTGTTATCGGGGTGCGTTCGCTGGCGCTTGCGAAACGCTGGGTAAACAGCAACTCCATTTCAGCGAAAGTTTTGACGGAGTGCTTAGAGTACCACTCAAACGTCGTCTCTGATAAACTGCCGACGAATTGGCGAAGCAAGAGCTTATCGTCGCCGCCAGTGTTGCCGCAAAGAGCCCTGAACTGGGCCACATGTTGATGGGGATTGCCTGTCCCCTTATAGACATGGAATTTTGGGATCGTGTAGCCCGGCGGGTATTTAATCTGATCATACCAGCTCGGATATGGTCTCCCGTCCTGACAACTTGACCGGCTGCTTCAGTTGCTTGGTGAACTCGTATCTGCTGGGCTATGTATTCGTCCAGGTCAGCCTTGGAAATTGTCTCCTCTCTGGCCGTTGAAAGAGCCGGTGGAGGATTCGACGTCTCTCCTTTGTCATCTTCGAGGACGATCGGAGGGTCTTCAGCAGGAGGATCTTGTTGGATCATTATACCTACCATATCCTAAAACAGAAGGGCCATTCGTTGTATATTGGCTGCTTGTTCCGCAGCCTCTTTATCCTTCTTTTCCAGTATTCTCCGAAGGAATTCGGCGTCGGTTTCTTGCTCTTGGTGTTGATTCGAGGACGCTTCGGGATTTTCTTTTGGCCCGGTGAGTGCGGCCATCGCGGTTATCATTTCTTGGAGCTTTTGCTGCTGCTCCTGAGCTTTAGTCACCGATCGCTGTGAGCGGTCTATGACCCGTGGATTTACGGCTGTCCTCTTTCCCAGACGCCATGTAAACGGTGTGTACAGCCATGCCCCCGGACTTATGGCGTTTGGGTCCACTACCCTTGACATTCGCCGCAGGCATAGGGACTTTCTTTGGCTTCCTCCCCTTTTGAGCAGTTGAAGTCGAGGGGGCCGTTGTAGTGGGCACCCAAGTAGCTGTTGTCCTTTGTGGCTTAGCAAGACGGTTCCTTTCTTCTTGAACCTTCGCCCTTTTCTGTCGGCGAGGGTAATCTTGATCAACTACTGAGTCCCGAACCTGCGCCAGACCTCGTAAATTTTGGAGGACAGCCATTGAGGAGGATGCTTCGGCTTCGCTTCTGTAACACTCTCTGCAGGTGGAGGAGATCTTTTCAACGTGGCAGTCAGAGAGTTCTTGCGTACCCTCCTTAGCGGTTCAAAGCTGTTCCCAGTTGGAACAACAGCATTAACTTCCACCATTGGAGTCGGTGGAGTTAGCCCTGAGGGAGAGTTGCCACCGGCCTTCCTTACTCGGTGCCAGCGACGACGTCGAGCGTGTCGAGCTGTTGGGGCTGGTCCGGTGATGGGGATGGTTTCTTCTTGCCCCCCTGTCTGGATGAGACGCCGCTGGTGCCAGCCTCTTGAAGACTGACGTCTTTTGAGTGGCGGTGTCCAATCTGTCAAAGACAGACCTTCGAGCCGGAGCGGGAGCTGGGATAGCCAGTCTTGTAAAGACCGACTCTTTGGCAGTAGAAGCCGCCTTGACGACCTCAGGGATGGAGATGGCTGTCTTCTTCGTGATGGCCACGTCAGGGGTCATGAGCTTCTTGGCAGGCCCATCAGAGTTCAGGTTCAGCCTGGTAAAGACCGAGGCTACCGGCTTAGCATTGGACGACCCGTTGAGAGGGGCCGTGGTATTAGTGAGCCGATGGAAGACCGGCTTCTTTTGCGCTTCCGGTGCGGGCACTGGAATGGTGAAGCTTGCAGGCGGGAGCATGGTCCCGAAGAACAGACGGTGGTAGCTTGAGTCACTTATTCCATAGGCATAGTAAACAGGGAAGTAGCCTGCGGTCCATAGGCTACACCTCCAGGTGAGGCGGAGCGTCGGTTGCATTTGCAGTTGGAGCAGCTTGAGCAGTTGCCAGCCATTGATCCTTTGCTTTCTGCAGCAAACGAAACACCAAATCTTAGTACTTCGAAACCCAAGGGCAACCTTTAGCGAACCACGATTGGTACGCGAATCACGACACACGAAGTGTGGAGTGGAAAGAGGAAAAGGTCCCACCGGGCGTGCCAGAATCTGTTCCCTCCGAATGGCGGCCAAGACATGGACGTCTTTGCCTGAGATTCGGGGCAGATGCTAATTGGTGATATCCGTCCACCTCTTCGAAGACGCCAAGTTGATTTATGGCACCATGTATCGAAGGTTTAGACGGATGCGACCGATGTAGCAGACTTCGTCAGATTCCCCTCGCTTGAGGGGTTTTTGATTGTGGGGACGCTCTTCCCTGCAGGCGCAAGCCCATCCAGTTAATTACGCTACCGCATCGCAGTAACAACTTTCTCCTTCTCCAGATGGTCACTTCGTGTCGTGGGTGTTTATTTTGTTTGTGGTTGCCCGTAGATTGTATACGGAGACTAAGTAATGTTGTCGCCCATAGGACGTAGACTAGTCCAAATCCGTATTATCTTAGATTTGGGTTTAGGGGTTTGGGTTTAAGGATACGTTAGCCTCATTTGAAACTAAGATCGACTTAAACGTTTGTTAAGGATACGTTAGTCTAGTTTTTAGACTAAGATCAATTTAACGAGATCGTTTAGATCCAATAAGAGAGCAGTTAAGGGAGCCCTGTTGTTTAGTTTAGTGACATTACGGTCAATAGGTAGTTTAAGGACATTGTGGTCCAATGTTAGTTTTAAGACGTTGCGGTCAAGGTTAAGGACATCATAGTCCGAGGGTTTAAGAACTCCACAGTCCGGCGTTAGTTTTAAGACATCACGGTCAAGGTTAAGGACGTCATAGTCCATGAGTTTAAGGACCCCACAGTCCGTTGTTAGTTTTAAGACATCCCGGTCAAGGTTAAGGATATCATAGTCCATGAGTTTAAGGACCCCACAGTCCGTTGTTAGTTTTAAGACATCCCGGTCAAGGTTAAGGACGTCATAGTCCATGAGTTTAAGGACCCCACAGTCCGTTGTTAGTTTTAAGACATCCCGGTCAAGGTTAAGGACGTCATAGTCCATGAGTTTAAGGACCCCACAGTCCGTATCAATGTGTGGTTGTCGGGACCCGTCACCTCTTTGAAGACGTTGAGGAATTACAACGACAAGTATCAAAGGAGTGAAGAGATGTACCCTTGAACCGAAGTAGATTAAGTGATCTGTAGTCCAATTTGGAACCAAGACCAATTCATTAGGTTATGAGCACATTAGCTCAGTTTGAGTCTGGATCGAGGACTTATGGCCAATTTGGGCTAAGTCCAATCATGTTTAGAATATTGGCCCTCTGTCGGTCCATTAGACATATCCAATTATAGGAGGGGCTTTGCCTCTAGAAAATTAGCCAATTGGGCTAAAATTAGTGTTAAACATTAAAGACCCACAGTGTTGAACACTGGGAATAAGATTAGCAAATTAGTGTTAAACACTAAAAGGATAATCAGTGTTAAACCCTGAAAATATAATCCCCCAAATTAGTGTTAAACGCTAGCAAACAACAGTGTTAAACACTGAAAGTGAAGTTGTCAAATTAATGTTAAACACTAAAAAGTTGTGATTCTCAAATTAGTGTTAAACACTAACATATAACAGTGTTAAACGCTGGAAATAAGGTTTTCAAATTAGTGTTAAACACTAAATCAAACCAGTGTTAAATACTGCAAATAGAGTTTTCAAATCAGTGTTAAACACTAAGAAAATCAGTGTTAAACACTGGGAATAGAGTTTTCAAATTAGTGTCAAACACTAAGAAAATCAGTGTTAAACACTGGGAACAAAGATCTCAGATTAGTGTTAAATACTAAGGAGAGAGAGGGGTCACGTGTGGACACGTGAGAGCGTCCCGATTCCCCTTATTTTGTTCTGCCAAAAGTATTGAATACTTTTGGAGCATCACGTGCTGTCACGTTATGGGAATTTGGGTATTTGTTTGTTAAAGCTTTTGCCAAGGGGTCACGTGGTAGCACGTGAGAGCGCCCATAGCTTCTGTTTCCTTTGCTTTTTCTTTGTGTGCTTCGGGGGTCACGTGGGGCACGTGAGGCGCGGCCTCAAAGTTCTTTTCTGTGGATCTTTACAGGGATCACGTGGAAGCACGTGACTCTAGTTCTTTGCATGTTTGAAGATTTCTTTATCTTTTTAAGAGTTAAATCCTTCATAGGATTAAACCCTAACAATAACTTTAAAGAAATTAAATTCCCACTTTTCTTTTGAAGAATTATATTCTTAATTTCTTTTCTGTAGGAATTAAATTCCCCATATATGTAAAAAATTAAATTCTGGCATAGGGTAAAACCCTAATTTCCTTTTTTTAAGGGAATTAAATTCCTGTGAGTATGAGAGAATTAAGTTCTCAATTAGGGTTAAACCCCAGTTCTGTCCATTTTGAAGGAATTAAATTCCTATAATATAGGGTTAAACCCTAATTTTATCTTGGAGGAATTAAATTCCTATAACTTTGTGAGAATTAAATTCTCAAAACTCAATTCCTCCTCTATGTTTTAGATCTGCATGGCAGGATCTCAACCCAATGAGAATTAAATTCTCAATTTATAGGGGAGATGTGCACTTTGCAGACCTTCAACCAGAGAAAGAACTAAGTTCTTTTCTTTATAGAAGAGTTAAACTCTTTTGAGACTTAAATTCTCTTTTTGAAGCCTCTCTTTTCTTACCTAAGGTTTTTCTTTGCAGAGAATCAAATTCTTCTTTCTGAATTTCAAGATTCCAAGGCTCTATCTCTCCCCCTCTTTTTTCTTTTTTCTTTTTTCTTTCTTCTGGCACCTATTTATAGGAGAAGGAAAAGAATCAATCTATTTAGTGAATCTTTCATTGAAAGATTTGATTTGTTTATTGAGGGATTTGATCATTGATCTGGGCCTTTAGATTGTTAGGTGACTTTTATTCACCGTTGGATTTTAAATCCAAAGATATTTCTTTGTTATTCCGGTGAGATTTAGGGGAAATCTTTCCATGTCCAAGATTTTTCCATAAATTGGTGATATTTAATCTTCCTCGGATTTTTAATCCAACGGTTTCACATAATTCTTCTCTATTTTAGAAAGATTTAAGTGCTCTTATTCAGAATTTAATTCTGTTGAACAGCAGGGCTTTTAAAGCCAGTCACGTGCGGCTACGTGACCTTTGGTCACGTGTAGGCACGTGACCCCCGGTCACGTGCCTAACTTCTCTTCTGCGCTTGCTCGGTGCCGCTGCTTTGAACGTCACGTGCCAACACGTGACCGCTGGTCACGTGCTAGCACGTGATACTTCTTCTGAAGCTTTTTCCTGATTTTAAATCAGGGAGCACGCTTGTTGGATAGTCTTCTTCTAATCCCGATACTGGAGCTGAAAAGAAGGTTAAGAAAAAAACCAACTGGAATAAGTTAGATGTACAAAAGGTAAGAAAGAGAAACAGGAATAGGGGACGAAGTGAGTGGAAAGGAAAATGCAACTACTGTTATGACCCTGGGCAATGAAAGATGCATTACTTGGAATACCCGGCCACCCTTGAAACATTTTGATATTTCATGTTTTCTATATGATTGTAATCGAAAACTGTTTTCCAATTAATTCTGACTCCTAGGTATATAGATACCGGATTAATATCCCAAATCTGTAAGTTGTTACAGATGTTGAGAAAGATTAGATTATTGGAAAAGTGGTTTGATCTTCAATATCGGATATTGGAGCAATTGTTGCTATTGGGGAAATCATCTGGTTTTGACTTTCGGTAAACTTTCGGTTTTGAATATCCGTTATCATGCGTCAACTTTTAAAACTCATATATTTGTCTATTTATTTGATAAAGTAGGATATAAATTATCAAAAATTATATTGTGAATATTTGCCTTTATCATTTGATGATTGGGTAAGGTGTATTGAATAACGGGATATATATATTCTTAACCAAAATAAAGTTTTCAAATTACAACACACAGAGTATGAGTTAGTGAACTCATAGGACTTATACATAATGATGTATATTTTCCGGTGTCCACCTGGACAAGGGATTGGTTTTCATATTTCGTTCTGTCTTACTATGAGTTCTCTAGTTTTAGATACGCATTCTTATTGAAATGCAAAGTCAAAAAATTATGAGAAGTTCATAGGATATGAGAATAAAGTAGAGGACCAAACGTTTGAAGTATCAAGATTTTTCGAAGTGTTCGAAAATATGGATACTTATGTCAGGTATTCCGCGGTTATATAATCGAGAATTTGATTCTCTTTTAGATTGCTCATCCGTGGGTCCGCTCCATGATGAGTAATGCTGAATCGTCTATTTCGATTAAGGGATGCACTAGAAATAGATGTATATCAATTGATACTTGTTCCACCTAAATCAGTGCCTCAAATTCTATATGTGATATAGAATGGATTATCATCTTAAGATTGTTAAGATATTGAGTTGTCCAGTTTATGCTTAAAACCAGATCCGGATAAACTCAATGCACGTTTCAGTAATAGCAGTTTATGGGTTGTCACGGGCATTAATAAGGGTTTAACATTCTACCGTTTGCGAGATCAAAAGTTGTTTTGTTCTCGACACGCCACCTTTTTAGAAAAGAAATTTCTTGTAAAAATAAATTAGTAGGAGTTTGGTAGAACTGGAACTGATTCCAGAACCACAAACGACTACTGAAGATTTAGTAGAACCTGAAAATTCAATTGACCCTGACAAATCTTACCCACTCCGTAGATTTGATAGATGATGAGGTACTACGGTTTCCTCGTTAAACGGTGACATAGAGGCTTGCATCATGTGATGATGGCCCTGCTAGTTATCAGCAGGCCATGGGAAGTGGTGACTTTCGCTTGATGGCTGGATGCCAAGTTATCCAAGTTGGACTCCGTACATTGCAATAAAGTGTAGATTTTGTTGGGTGCTCCTGAAGAGGTAAAACTTATTGGGAGCTAGTAGATCTTTCGAGATCAGTGCAAATGGAAAAGTACTGACCTAAAAAGGCTAGACTTGTAGTACAATTTTTTCATCATATACCCGTTGTGGATTGTGATGCAACTATTATTTCGGTGTCTGTGCTGAAATCCATACGGATATAACTTGTCGTTTTTATTTTCATGGCTATGATATCTGGCAGATGGATGACTCTAATGTCTTTCTAAATTGGATTTAGAAGTATACGTGTATATGACTCTGCCAGAGGGTTATCTTAGTTTGTGGGAACAGCGGTAAGTTTGCAAGTTGTTTAAGTCTATCTTTAGACTAAAGCAGGAATAGCTGAAATAGATCATCTGTTTTGATGTTATGGTCAAAGTGTTTGACTTCATCAAAATAAGAGATGAACCTGGTATTTGTAAAAAGATAGTAGGGAGTGTTGTCAAATTTCTTATATAGTATGTGGATGACATACTCATGATAGAAAATGATATTCCTATACTGCAAATCGGTAAAACAGTGGTGGCTACATGTGTTTCTCCATATAGGATATGGATATCTGTCCAATCCTGGAGAATGTAGGGTAGCAGTGAAAAGCATTTGATGTTCTTAGTGTTTGGTAATGGCAGCCTCTTGAGGGACGTGGTTACTGATTCTAGCTTCCCATAAGAGACAGAGCGTTTGTCACGGGTTATAAGTTTATTCTCTTTTGAGGAGCAGTATATTGGAAAGGGTTCCAAGTGGGATACTAAGGTAGTTGTGGCGCTAGATGCTGATTGTGAATCAGTAAAGGATACTGCCTGAGAATTCGCTGGATAAAATTGATCATTTATGAACATGATCCCATCGTCTGTCCAGGAAAATACTATGACAGGTATCACTCTGTTCGGGAGATATTTGATCTCCGCGAAGTTGAGATTCAGGGAGAAATAAAGAGAAGTGTTGTATTGGGTCCACTCATTGAGGCTAGTTCTCGAACACGGTTTGCGAAACTGCTAGTACAGAAATTGGGTATGCGATACTGATATAATTAGCCTTAAGTGCAAGTGGGAGATTGTTAGATATATGTGCCCTCAAGTCAATTATTGTAATTGAAGGAGGACCTATACGAGAGAGCAATCTTACTCGAGATAATAGTATGCTATCTGGTTTGTCTTATATGATGCGTTTTATTCACGTATCGTTTAGACATTAGATAAAGCCCTAAGATTTTGCTTGACTATCAGGATGACGATGGAGATCATACTAGTAGGGCTTGGGTAGTCGATAAGCACATCCTTAAATGTCCCTAGTTATAGGAGTATCGAGACTGGGCATCGGTACTCAAGTTTAGACTGGTGTGTATGTTTCCTGACCTGGTTGGAGAGCGATAGCTGATCTTACAGCTATTGGTGTTTGACATCGAGGATTGTATACATGTGCTCATTGGATGAGTTAAACTGGACGGACTCATCGAGAACTCCTAGTTGGTAATATGCCAATGTCAGATAGCAGTTCTCTTGTGACATGTGTACAGGGTAGTCCTTAGGACCTGAGATCGCCATAGTGTCTCATGTGTGTTCCTACTATACTTAGACTTCTACCCTTCCACGGCTCAAAGGAGTTGCGCAAATAGGTTTTTATTGGGTATAGTCCCGAAGCATGTGGAGGCAGTGAGCGGTCGAAGGGATTCGTCTCTCCCGGTATAGGGAGTTGATGTCGCGCTGTGCAGGATATGACTACAATCACAAGTCGATGGCCATCGCAGTGGAGATAAACTGATAAGTGTTATCAGTTGTATCTTCGGTTAGTTATGAGTCCTCTGTCGCACGACTTATTATTAGGGTTTGACAGATTCCAAACTCTAGACCCGATATGTGATACTCTTAGACGAAGAGACCGGACTGTACGGTGATGTCACTGATAGGTTTTGCAGGGTTCAGATGAGCTTGCTCGTTGACCTTCTTTCGTTCAATACCTGGGTAGCCGTTACGTACAGCTAGTACTGCCGACGTGCTTGTGGGCTATGGGTATGATCTTAACATACTGCCAGCGTATTGTCGGGTCTTTAGAGTCCCACACAGAGCTTTCCCAGCACATGAGAAACGATGTAGGGCACGTATAGGGATACATGCAAGTGTTCGATTAAACACGTGTATTTAATACACGTATTTTAATCAGGTGTTTATTGATATTAGCCGGTATATATATGATATAGCCGGATTATTTATTCAAGTGTTGATTTAATAATTAAATGTATATTTATATATTGATATATTTATATATTAACTAATTTCATGCTCATTTTATTATTTTCTTCTCTTTAATTATATTTATATTTGATATAAATATTGTGTCATGTATGATGATAAATAGGAGATGGGTGCATGAAATTTATATGGAAGATATGAACAATTTTATATGAGAATGAATCATAAATTTAAGATGGTTGTAGAATTCATGAGGTGTTTTTTATGACTCATTTTAATGAGTTATTAAGTGATGGCTCATTTTCATATATGCATTATTCTCATCTTCATCTTCTTCTTCATCTCATCTCCACCATGGCTTTCTCTCTTGATTTTCTTCAGATGAGGAATGGAAAAAGAAAAGGAAAAAAATTAAGTGAGCTAATTATTCTACATGTCTTACTAATCATCCTTAGCAAGTTTAATTAGTGGATTGCTTTATTTTGATGAGATCAATTTGAAGCTAGAGTTTGTGTTGGAGTTATCTCAAGGTGGATCATTTTTGACAAGAAAATTATCGAGCAAACTTGTTCCGGGTTTCATGGAGACTAGCCAGACACCAAGGAGAGGTGGCTAACGCGCTACAAAAGTTGAAACCCGTTAAACTCTTGTTATTAGCTTACTAGTTTAGTTACAAGTTTAGCATTTTTGTTTGATTCTTGGGTCAGGGTGCTATTGCTCTCTAGATTTTTAAATTGCCTTTTTCGCCGCACTTTAAAATCCTGATAGAGGTGCCTAGCAACCCATCAGTTACCTATAGAGATGGAGAATTCAAACTGTTACATAATCCTTTTGATTTGAAGATATTGTAGTTTTTGATTGATTGACAAGTAAGTTTTAATATGATGGTAAATCTTATCGTTTAGACAGTAACAAGAAATCTGAAATATTGGGCTGCTTGAATGCATTTAGAAAAACTATGGATATTTAGATATGCTTCTACATTCTTATATTGATGAGAATAAGTTACCGTTCAATCACATGAAAGCGTCAATCCTGTACAGGTATTTTGGAAATTGTTTTTCAAAATTATATTATTATTATATTTATTTTCGAATGAATTTTTTGTGTTCATTGTTAATTGAAGATTTGACTTTTGAGCAATTAAATGATTTGATCCTGTTTAGTTAAAAGACCCAACGAAAAGTAACTTGATATTGAAAGGGGTTGCATGTAAATTAATATTAATTATTCTCTCATATTAGGAAGAACTTTTATGAACAATTGGCATGATGGGAATTTGGTTGTTAAATTAAAATTGTCAATTGATTAATTACGAATTAATTGAGAATGACAACTGGTTCTCAATGTGAGACCCAATTGGTCCCACCGCAAAATCTTAAGGTAGAAGAAGAGCAAACAAAAACAAATAAGAGAAGAAATAATATAACACAATATGTTGTGTTATTATGTTAGGAAGTTTTTAATCCCATATTGGTAAAATAGGAAAAAGGTAATGTACCACAACCATATAAAAGAATGACTATAGTAATCCATACAGATTAGAAGAAAAAAATAAGAATTATTTAAAACCTTCTCCTCTTAAAATGAAGGGACCCTGTCGGCCTAGCAAAGGCATGTTCGTTGGTTTATGCATATGATATCCTTCACCTCCACACCCATATTCTCATGCAATTTCTTCATCTCCACACCCATATTCTCGCAATTTCCTTGTTCTTTTGGGGTGTAGTGAAGCCTAGTGCGCATTTGACCCTCACCACAAATAAAGAACATTTCCTTTCAAATTTTACTAAAATGGATGGAAATCGAGCGCCATAAATATTAAAACGTTTTTGCAGTTGAATATGAAGTTTGGTGTTCCAACGAACCTTAACGGACTAATATATATATATATATATATATATATATATATATATATATATTTGAGAATAATGGAGGAAAGAATGCATAAGAGAGGATTTCCTTCTATGGCGTCGAATAAATACAACCTCCACCATTTTTTCTGACGATCGGTAGCCATTATCATCATCGTTATCATCTAAGATGTGCATACACCAAATTTCATATGATTCCACCACTTTTTCACCGTTTAATTAACAATGTAAAAAGTTCTATTGTCGGTAAACCATTAATTTTGCATCAACTAAATCAACGGTGAGAAAATGGTATAATCACATGAAATTTGGTGTATCCACATCTTAGATGATAAAGATGGACGTAATATATACCGATCGTCGAAAAAAATCATGAAAGATGCATTTTTCGGATGCCATAAAAGTAAATTCCCTACTATGCCACCTTTCCTTCGATAACCGATATATATATATATACACACACGGCTCGGGCAAAGTGTATGCAACTACAAATCAAAGTAAGAGTATTAAACAAGTTTTTCCTCGTCTAAATTATTATTTATTTAACATTAGCGGATTTTTAACAAAAAAAAAATTGGTCAAATTGTACTGAAAATTGACTCCTTTCCGGTCAACTCCCCAACCTCTTTAATTCCCACCAAAACCCTAACCCTAATCCCCCACCCCCACCCTCCCACCCCCAAATTCCGAGGATGGACGGAGCTTACCAAGCCCTAATCGCCGCCGGCGCCAGCTTCGTCGTCATCTCCTCCTTCTTCGTCTTCCTCCTCCTCCTCTGCCGCCAGCCCCAACAGCCGCAGCAGCCCCAGTTCCAAACCCTAACCCTAACCCTCCCCATCACCAAACCCCCTTCCCCTTCCTTCTCCTCTTCGGCCACCGCCGCCGACGGGGAGATCTCCTCCTTCGACCCCACCCTCGACCAGATCTCCATCTCCGACCTCGCCGCCGCCACCAACAACTTCTCCGCCGACGCCATCGTCGGCGACGGAGGCTTCGGGTTCGTCTACAGGGCCCGCCTCTCCAACGGCTCCACCGTCGCCGTCAAGAAGCTTTCCTCCGACGCCGCCTTCCACGGCCTCCGCGAGTTCCGCGCCGAGATCGAGACCCTCGCCAAGATCCGCCACCCCAACCTCGCCCGCATCCTCGGCTTCTCCATCTCCGGCCCCGACCGCATCCTCATCTACGAGTTCCTCGAGCGGGGCAGCCTCGACCAGTGGCTCCACGACCCCGACCCGGAAAAAAACCCGCCGCTGCCGTGGCGCACCCGTGCACGCGTCATACACGGCGTCGCGACGGGCCTCGCCTTCCTGCACGAGGAATGCAAGCCCTGCATCATCCATAGGGACATCAAGGGGAGCAATGTGCTGCTGGATTCGGGCTTCGGGGCGAGAATCGCCGACTTCGGGCTCGCGAGGCGTGTCGGGTCGGAGATGACGCACGTCTCGACCCAGGTGGCGGGAACGATGGGGTACCTGCCCCCGGAGTACAGGGAGGGGCTGACAACCGCCACGGTGAAGGGGGATGTGTATAGCTTCGGGGTGTTGATGTACGAGGTGGCGAGCGGGCGGAGGCCTAGCTGGCCGGTGAAAGGCGAGGACGGGAAGGAGGTGTCGATGGTGCGGTGGGCCCGAGGGATGGTGGAGTTAGGGTTAGGGTTGGAGGTGTTGGACCCCTTGATGATGGGGGTTGAGGAGGGGTTGGAGGCTAAGGGGTATTTGGATGTGGCTTATAGGTGCACTAATGAGAATGCTAAGATGAGGCCTAGCATGAAAGAGGTTGTGGCTACTCTAGATGTATATATGAGCAAAGGAGCATAGCTTCCACCGTAAAGTTTCCTATGCAGACTGAAAGGTCGCCGGTTCGATCTATCTATTTCTAAAACGATTGCATTCTGAGGTGTGGGGTGTGTGTGTGTGAAGAATTTTGAAGTATTTTGTTGTATTCCACAAATTGCTTGGTATGATGAATTTAGGAACTATTGTGTTTAGATATGTTGTAAGATAAGGTTTGTACAAGGACAGTTTTACCCGAATTGATTGAGGTTGCTTTGTCCTTGAATATATGAGCAGAGGAGCATGGCTTCGACGGTATATGAGCAGAGGAGCATGTACAACGACATGGTGTAGTGTGACTTGTTTGCGGTTTCTTTGTGCTTGTATATTTATATGTTCAAAAATCTTCTTATATTTCAGATAATAACCATTAAAAATTGGATTGGGTGATTGTAATAAGCATTTTCTCTTTCCAAAGATTATGAATAATATATGACTTTCTCTACCAGGAGAAATAGAGAACGGTGCGCCATGTATGGGTCTCGGTTTTCAAAAGGTTGCAGATTTAAGCAACAACTAACAGTTAGTTGTTTGGTCACGACATCAAGTTAGATTGCTAACATATGAACGGTAAAATGGGCTCATTTTAACACAATCAATTTCCAAAAACTACCAAAAGAAGTTTACCTGTTTGCCAGCAAAGTGCCAAGCTGTCTTAAAATTATGAAAAACTACCGTGAGCAACTACTATTCCTTAGTTGTTTAGTCATTTGCAAAACTACCCTCTAAATAGTACATAACCATAAATCAACCAAAATTATTACAGCTTTTTGCATTCTTGCAATTCAATATAAACTTCAAACATAAACCTAAGCTGTAAACCTAAACTATTTAACCTGGCCCAACCCACATATCACGCAAAAAGACTGAGCCCAAGGCCACAGCCTTCCCCATGGAATACCATAACTATTGCAACAAAAACCCCTAACAAATGGCCGAAAACTCAAAATCACCCACACACTACAAACCACCTCTCCAAGCCCGCATCTATGCTCTCTCCCAACAATTGTATCAACCACACCAATGGCCAATCCAGCAATGTGCACCATCACCAATGCCGTCCCCGGCACGAAAAGGGCGATGAATGGAATGTGAATTTTCCTGCATCCGCGTCCGCTTCCTCCGTTGGATTGGTCTGATCCTTACGCGTGATTTCGAACATCGTTTCCGAAAGGCCTAAGAGTTTGAGGATGACCGCAAGGGTTCCGAAGAGGAACGAAGATGCAACGGAGATTCTGTTCATTCTTTGGTTGTTCCACCAAGAGCGAACGGAGAGACCGCAGCTTAGGTAGTCGAAGAGGGTGAAGTGATTGTAGACGACGAAGACGGCACGGCACCCGGGATGAAGAATTCTCGACTAGATGCCCCTGTGTACAATGTTCAAGGACATATGTGTCAATTTATGTTTTGTCAGGAAAAAAAAGCCATGCTTAAATAGGGTGATTTATATTTGGGGTATTTACTAAAACCTGTCTCCTTGTATGACCGGGTTGTGAAAGATCATTATCTGATTTTTAAATTAGCGGAAAATAATCTGGTGGTTCGGGAAAAAAGAAAGAAAGAAACCTTGTCTTCTTTTTTTCATTTTTTCCCCTTCTCTCGTTCTCTACTCCCACCATTTTTAATTTAAAATAAGAATGAAATGTAAAGTTTTTTAAGAGAAAGAGTAATTTACAAATAGGCTAAGAAACTTGAATCGGCTAAGAAAGAAGTGGGCTGGGAGAAGAGCAAATCAAAACTCAAAGAATGAAGATGGAGCCCATGAGTTGAGCCTACAAATAGGCTAAGCGTTGCCTAAACTTGAGCTTTTTGTAAAGGAAGGCAGGTATTGGGCTATTTGGATCGGGTGGGTCCGTCGTTAGGTATACAGATCTCCAGCCCTTGGCATGTATCCGAATCCCGGTGAGGATGTCTTATGTCATTGATCCATACACACAGCCAACCTACATGGTGTAATAGTGTTAACAGATTATAATACACGATTCATGAAGATATTTGTAAGACTTGGTTTGAGCTCTAATAACATGTAAAACTCTGTTTGGGCCCGCACATAAATGCACATAGGTTTTTAATACAGTGAGACTCCATCCAAAAATCTAAAACCTTACGGGGGTTTATCACATCTTACCTCTTATGCTCATATGCATCCCATGGTTTTTCCATCGTGGGACTAAATGTTAACCACATTCTCAACAATATTTGACTAAGCTAGCTTGATCCAAGATAA
Organism: Agapanthus africanus; assembly: GCA_030015575.1. NCBI lineage: Eukaryota > Viridiplantae > Streptophyta > Magnoliopsida > Asparagales > Amaryllidaceae > Agapanthus > Agapanthus africanus. The sequence continues at coordinate 181,250,132 of JASDDO010000024.1, forward strand.
GAGGAAAAAAAGCAACCACGATAGCAACAACATTAATGAACTGAGGTTACTGTGTGTTGTGTTGGCCGCAATGGCGAAGAGCGTAAAACAGAGAGGATAGGATCCTTGGATTTAGTTTGGACAGGAAAGGGCAGTATCACACGACTCAGCAGTGAGTTAGCTGCAATCTACACCAGCCCTTTTTTTACTCAAACTATTTTTACATATATAACTATGATCAAGAATATAGAAGTAGAACTCATATGTATTTTATTATTTTAGAGACTAATATGCAAAAGCCATTGTAAAACCATGTCTATAAATATTTCATAATTAAAATACGTTCACATTGGCAAAACTCTGTCTATAAAAAAATTTAATAATTACAGATTTTCACATTTAATTACAAATGTAAAAGTGGTCACATGCTTTTTTTTATTAAAAAAAATAGTGATTGTGGTGTGTTTTACCTCTTTGCCCCAGCATGTGTTGAGGTGCAAGCAGCAACTTCCATAGCTAATGGAATTCTAGCAGAAAGATGTTTCAAAATTGGAAATTCTAGAGATTTCCTTGATGTTATTATTTAGCTGACTCTATTAATTCTTTAGAATCCCCATATATTCTTCCAAGTTGCTCATAAGCTAAATAATCTGCAGAAGATAGATAATAAAATAATAAATCAAAAAAAAATTATATAAAAAAGCTAAAATAATCAAGATTGATAGCGAACAAATATGTTGCATACCATGTAGTTCATGATCCACATCATATTGAGGTGATGAGCCATATATTACTTTCCTTCTATGAAAACAACCTGTTCCTCCATAAAATGGACCATGAATTCCTCCAATGCCAGGTGCCAATTTCTGAAATTATTAAATTCAAAGTTATAACTAATTATAAACATGAAAGAAAGAAAAATATATACTCTAGTGTATAATTTTCCTCTCATCATCAGCCAAGAGTAAGCGGCGTTAGAAATATCGCTACGTACCAGCCAATTGTTGATGAGAGAAAAATTGCTCATGCAGCTTTATCATTATTTTACCACACTCTATTATTTTTGTTTTTACATTGGACAGCTTCGAATATTTTCTTGGTTAATCTTGTTAGTAATATGTATGTCCTAGAGGCCTTTATTGTAATATTAGAGAGAATACTTGGACATATATATAGAGACCTTTCTTGCTCAACATGATAATATGCTATTTTGTACTCTTTATCTTAACATATACATTTATTCTAGTTTACTATTTCATTGATACATGTTGATAAAGATCTTAAAATGTTTTGCTTGACTACCAGGACTGTGATGTAGATCATGCTAGTGGGGCCTGAGTAGTCCACAAGCACATCCTTGAAGTGTTCCTAATCGAGAGAGTATCGAGACAAGGTATCGATATTACATAGTAGACTAGTGTGTACGTTTTTTTGATCCTATATGGGGCGATAGTTGATCCCACAACAATTGGTGTTTGACATCAAAAATTATACGCAAGTGCTCATCGGAGAATGAGTACACCGAACGGACACGCCAAGAACTCCTAAATGGTACCATACCTATCGTCAGATAGCAGTTCTCTGGTGACACTTGTACAAATTAGTCTGTAGACCCGAGATCGTCATAGTGTCTTGTGTGGTTCTCACTGTGCTTTGATTACCTCTCTACAACGGCTCTATTGAGTCGTGCAAACAGGTAGCTTTGGGTATAGTCCCGAGTCACATAGAGGTGGTGAGTGTTAGGAGGGATTTCGTCTTTCCTGATATTGGGAGTTGATATTGTGCAATACTCGATTGGCTATAACAGCAAGTCTCTGGGCAGGGCTAATGAGATTTACTGATAAATATTATCAATAGTTTCTCGATTTGTTATAGGCCATACATCGGTATGACTTATCGAGTTATTGGGATTTGACGATTCCACCCCCTAGACTCGATATGCGACATATCAGATGAAAAGATCGGACTGTACGATAAGTATTGCTTATATGCTCTATGGGAGTTTGGACAAATTTACCTGTTGATTTTCTATTCGTTCGATATCTGGGTAGTCATTACGTCCAGCTAGTACCGCTGATGGCTTATAGGTTTTTGATGTGATCATTACCTACTGCTAGCGTATTGATGAATGTTTAGAGTCCCACATAGAGATTTCCTAGCTCAAGTGAAACGAAATAGGCCATGTATGGAGATGTGTGAGAGCTTGATTAAATACGAGTATATAATACCGTATTTTAATCTAGCGTTAATTGATATTAGCCGGGTTATATGTGATATAACCGGATTATTGAATCAAGTGTTGATTTAATAATTTGATATATATATATATATATATATATATATATATATATATATATATATATAACATTATGCTCACTTGATATTTTTCATCACTTTATATATTATTTATATGTGATATAAATAATATATAAATAAATTTGAAATTGTTGTTTACACACAAGAGTTGTGTGTGTGAGAATCACATAGGATTGAAGATAAGATATAATGATTTACTTATATGAATTAAGAAAAGAAACAATAAGTCATGGCTTTGGAAGTGTGTAGCAAGTATGACTCATTGATCTTTTCTAAAAATGTTGATATAAGTTTATCATTTTCCAAGACTTATTCTCAAGCCTTACTTATTTTCTCACAACCATCATCATCTTCATCTTCTTCACTTCTTCTCTTGTGTTACTATTCACTCAAGAGAAAAAGAGAAAAAAAAAAGAATTTTAGTGAGCAAAACCCCTACTTCATCAACCTAAATTATTCTAGCATACTAGTTTAGGTTGTTCTCTTCATTAATATCTTGATTAGTGAAGTGTGAGCTTGAGTGTGAGTTGCCTTGTCACGACTCGAAATTGGCACGTGACGGCCCTAATACTACGCAATGTCTACAGGCGTAACGCAGTAAAATAAAGCCAAAACCCAGAAATCTAAACCATTAAAAGACAAGAAAAGATAAGAAATATTGTTTAAACTTTTGAAAATCTCAAGTATAAATTCCTTAAGTCCAATTTACTTTCTTGAAAATTTCGGCAGTATCTCCTTAGTAAAAACCAACCCCAAAAATGGGTACAACATAAATATAAAGTAAAGCATCCCCAACGGGAACAAATCAACGCCAAAAGACGGAAAACAACCACCACAACAAATATACGACGCCGTAGCGAAGAAATAAAAGACGATAGAAAGGAAACTGTATAAAAGACAACCAAGTCACAAAATATACAATATCGTCCTCACCTCAAGTCTCTAAGTCAACATGAAAATAGTAGATGGAGAGTACAAGAATACAACGAATATACAATACAACAACGAATAACCACAAAACCCACCTAAGCAAACTGCACACTGTGAGCTGATGCGGTATCCGCAGCAAAAGATGATAAGATAGATGAATAGCCTGCCTCGACTACTCTGAGGAACAACCTGCAAACACTGTGGCACAACGGGGGTGAGTTGCCAACTCATGAATAGTAAATAACATATGCAGGTAATCGCAAGTATGCACGTACAACGCGAATCTAACATAAACAACTAATAGCAATAAAAGTCATATGTGTGCAATAGTCATGAAAGGTACACTAGCTGGTATCACTAATACATGAAGCAGTAATATGACAATCTGTATGCAACAATCATGTAAGGTACTCTATCAGGTACAACTAATATATGAAGCGATGATATGACAATGTATATATGCAACAATCATGAAAGGTACTCTAGCAGATACAACTAATACATGAAGCAGTGCATAAACAATAAACGCGAAGTATGGGATGAAACATGTCATTTCCAAGGAATCCTGACATCGTGGTGGGACCAAAGTCCATCAAGACAATCCAAATCCCAATTTCCTCAAATCAGCCCCCAAATTGGCTCTCATATCATGTAAGTCTCACAAATCCTGAATGTATAATATCAAATAAACCTCATATATCCTTAATCCAATATCAAGTAAGTTTCATATAAAGTGAGTGTCCAATATCGACACCCAAAAATATCATGAATCAAGTGTCTAGCATCGACACAAAAATACTCATATCCATACGTTCCTCGAATCGTAAGTGTCCGGTATCGACACCCGTGATCCACGTATCGGTCTTTCTCATATTCATACGTTTCTCGAATAGTAAGTGTCTGGTAACGACACCCGTGATCCACGTATCGGTATATACGTTCCTCGAATCGTAAGTGTCCGGTATCGACACCCGTGATCCACGTATCGGTATAAAATAAATCTCTGAGTAGATGCATACAAATATCAAGTAAAGAATAAGAACACTTGCATAATTTCATGAAACCACCACGATCCTCAAATCCAGAAAACATCAAGTAATGAATAAGTATAAATGCATGAATCAATACACATATATTAGCGTCCCATTCCACTAATATATGTGTATAGGCTTATATAACAGCGTCCCATTCCACTGTTATATATACTTAGGAGTAAAAATATCAGACGACATCATATGAAATCCATGGATGTAATATATGCAAACATGAAACAGTAATATGAGCATATAAAGGAAAACCGCTATTTAACTGCAACAAGTTATTAAATATATCATGCAGTTCCTGATTTCTCCGAAATCAGATGCAACGTCATATACAGGTGAACATGTAGCTATAACAAGGTAAGCGTAACCATGTCGGTATAGCAAGATATGTGTGTCCATATATAAGAATGTATGATGTAAAAGTATCTGTAGCAAGGTATGCCTCTATACCTATCCATAATACCCTCCAGGTATATGTATGTATGCCAGATGTACATGTAGCTATGTCTCATATGTGTATATACCTATTACTAATGGTACACTACCCTATAGGTATATGGGTAACTAGCATGTAAGCATGTCAGGGCACATGTGTAAGCATGTGGGTATACAGGTATGCTATGTGTCATATGCGTAAAGAAATATGAATCAATGTCTCAATGTCCCTAACCAAACAATATCATATCTATAAACGGGTTGTGCGTGACATGGAAATTATTGACGGTGTGTGTGGCATACAATCAGTGCTTGTACAACATGAGCCGTCAATAATAGTGTAGTGTCCTAAGGATACTGGTCCAAGCACAATAATAACTGAGCAGTAGGGTGAATGCGTAATTCTAAATATGAAATAGAATATGCGACAAATCAAGTCATTTCTAGCCCAGACCCATAACGTCGTGCGGGCGATTCCTTTTAGATGTTAAATCTACACACCAACGCTCCTGGTTAAGTGAAGCCTACCACCTGTTTTCCCTTTGTCGTAGCGTCCGAAATCCCCGCCTGCGATCCTGAACACATATAACAATAAAGCAAGCGTATATAAGCAATCAACCAAAAATACATATAACTACATTTGACCGACGCACCAACTCCAAACATACTCTCGAGTGTTCGTTTTAGTGGCTAACGCGCGTAGCGACATTATGAAACGAACTCAAGAACAAAAGCTACACAAAGACACGAGCGATATCAGCACGACCCTAACTAGGAATGCAAAGTGATACAACTACCAAGCCTAGACCCTGATCGTACCGATCGCGCATTCCAAACATAATAATAAACGTAGAATCAATATAATTAACGTCGCAACGTTAAAAGAAACCCACGCCTAAAAGTTACCGAAATCTAGTAAGCAGCATATATCATTTTAGCACCAAACTACAAGTTTTATCAAACTAGCATTTACAAACATCACTAATTAGCAAGATTAAACCAATTAAATCGTTACTAAAATTTTAGATTTCACTAATTAGGATTAGCAAAAGTTTTGTTTGTTAATTAGCTTAATTAGCCGATTAGGAAAATATCATTTAACAAATTAGCAACTTGATTAAGTTTTCATTTGTCTTAACTTATCACTTAACCATTCCACTAATCAAAACCCTAATTTGATTATAAAAATGATATCTTGAATTTTAAAACATGAATTTAAAAGCTTAAATTAAACAACCAATTAAGCTAATTAAAGTATTAAACTATAAAAGAGATTAGGGTTAGGGTTTTATACCTCAAAGAAATACAACTTGAAACTAGAAAATTTCCAAACTTTAGCCTCTAAAATCCTCACTAGAATGAAGATTCAAACTAATTTTGTAAAGAAGAATGAAGGTTTTGGATTATATTTGAGTTTGTATGAATTTATTTTGATTTTTCATGATTTATTTGTGTTAGAAATTGATGAAATGAGGTAAGAAGATGAAGAGGGCAGCAAGAACAAGGAGTGGCCGGCCAAAATGAAGTGGGGGGGGAGGGATGTTTTGTGATTTGTGTAGAATATTCTAGCAAAACAAATGTAATAAAAGCTCATTTAATGCATTTTGCCACATTTTCTTTTCTTTTCTTTTCTTTAAAAATTCATTTTAAACCTAAAATATCTAGATATTTGGATGGATAGGATTAACAAAATATCTAATGATTAGATTAGCATAAAAACACATTAGTAGTAATTTCTCGCATAAAAAAAATAATTACCACTAATAAAGTGCACAAATAAAGTATTAAAATAATATTTTTTTGGGAAAAATTCTATCTGATTCAAAACCTCCCATATACCCCCAAAGTTCGCGCACTAGCTTTATTTTAGCAAAACTAGGTGCCGGCAAGTTTATACGGACGTTTGATCAAAATCGGGTTAAAACGGAAAATACCGACAATTTTGCCCTAAAACGGAAAAATTCGCAAAACGATTTCTGAAACGTTACATGCCTCAAGGTGGATCATTTTCGGCAAAGAGTATTTCGAGAAAGCTCGTTCTTTTATTCAAGTGAAGCCCTAAAAGAAGTTCAAGGGACTACTACAAGGAGCTATTGAAGTGAAGAACTTGGCTACAAAGGTTGTAGTTTCTTTTTACTTAGATTAGAATTTTAGTTTGCTAACTTTCTAATCCTAACCCTTTAGTGTGATCTTGTAAGTGAACTTAGCCCTTTAGAAATTACATACTTGATATTCTTAAAATCCTAGTAGAGGTGCTAGCATCTACTTTCATGGTATCAGAGTCAAACTAAAGTGTTAGAATTGTTATTGTAAATTTTAGAATCAAGTTAATCCAATTTTTGAAAAACTATTTTTTGAAATCACCTAAAAATAAACTTTTTGCTTGCACCGGAGCCACCGGATTTTTTGTTCGAACCAAGAGTTTTGTATACTATCTTGACTACCCAATACTCATATAATTTGTGCGTTTCGGGGCCGAACCGAGGTCGAATCAGCCCCGGATGGGGGCTGGACAGCCTCTGGATCAACCCCGGATGGAGGTTGTTCCAGTGCAGTTTCTGTTGGAGATAGTGCCCTCATAGTCAATTATTGGATCGCAGGTACGTGATTGCAATGATTGCGGAGGACCTATACCGGTAGGACAGTCTTACTCAAGATGATAGTATGCTATCTGGTTTGCCTTTATCAGTCGTGTACATGTTCAGGTGACTGATTACATGTTACACTTTGATAGAACCCTTAGGATCTTGCTTTACCACCAACTGTATGATGGCGATCATATACGTGAGAGTTGGGTGGTTTATACGCATATCCTTAATAGTAGTCCCTAGTCGTGGGAGTTTCGAGACAGGGCATCGATACTCCGGAGTAGACTAGTGTGTACAGTCGAGACCCCGACGAGGGGCGGTGGCCGGTCTCACAAACCACTGGTGTCAGTTGGATCACCTAAGATGTATACAGGTGCTCATTGGGTTATGAGTACACCGGACAGGACTCGCCGGGAACCTGCTAGTTGGTATTATACATATCGTCAGATAGCAGTTCCCTGGTGACATGTGTACAGGTTAGTTCATCGACCTGAGGTCGTCATTTGTCCCGTGTGAGTTCCTACTGTGCTTTGATTTCTACCCTACCACGGCTCAAAGGAGTCGTGCAAACAGGTAGTTTTTGGGTACAGTCCCGAGCCATATGGAGGCACGTGAGCGGATCGGTTGGGGATTCGTCTCTCCCGGTATTGGGGGCGAGGTTGTGCTGTGTCTAGGAGAGCCATTACACAAAGTCCATGGCCATGGCAGGAGATTTACTGGTAGGTACTCCAGTAGTATCTCAGGGTGTTATTGGGCTACACTCCGACACGACTTATACTGCTATTGGGGTCTGACGTTACTAGCCCCCTAGGCAGATATGCGATACTCATAGACGAACGGACCGGACTGTATATACATTGTCAATGTTAGGCTCAGTAGGGTTTCCGGATGAATTCGCTCATCGGCCTCCCTTGAGGTCAATCTATGGGCAGCCGTTACGCATTGCTAGTGCCGCTGACGGTTTGTGGTTAAACCCACTGCCAGGGTACTGACGAGTCATTAGAGTCCCCCACAGACAGTTTCCCAAGTTCGGGCGAAACGTTGTAGAGGCCGTATGATTTTATGGCAGGGTTCGGAAAATGCACGTGCGTTTACGCACGTGTTATTTTTCGGGCAGATGATACTGGTCGGCTTTGGTTTAAGCCGGATCCGAGTATTATATTGAGTAGATATAATATCTTTGTCTCTGTTGCATTTGTATTCGGTCGTAATACAAATGCGGGTATATTTATACAGATACGGGGTTATCCTGAAAGTCGTTTCAGGATCACTTTTGGAAGTTGCCAGTTTTCAGTTTTCTATCAGCCGTCTTTTAACATTCGGTTAAAAACGGATTTATCTTTTCTTGGATGAGGGTGAGTCATGCTTCTAGAAGGTTCTAGAAGGTTCTAGAAGGTGGTGACTAGGTTAGAATGGTGTTGTGTTTTCATTGGTTGCTTTTGGTGTGTTCACACTTGAGATATTTTTTTGTGTTCACACATGATATTTTCTTATGGTTACCTCCCCCTCTCCTACACTCACCTCCCTCTTTGCATATATATGGCCGGCCCCCTCTCCTTCTCCTCACTCACTTGAGTTTTCATTTGCAAAAGATTATGATAGTTTTCGGTGTATGGAATTCACAGCTCATTTCATTCCATCACCCGATTCCCTCGGCAACTTCATTAACCGATCGTCCACGGACTTGGACGAAGTGAGACAAAGTCATCTACTCATTCTCTACATCATTCTTGGTCGTCTCTTTTAGCAAACTTGACGACCGAGTTGCCTCGAGTCAGAGGCAGGAGCCCGTTTAAAGAATCAGTGACGTGGTGCCACCTGGACGAGCAGATCGGAGATCGACGAGATCGGAGCAGCCGCAACGGAGCGTGGGATGATGGTTAAAGAACGAAGGACTCGGATCGTTCGGTATAACCTTTCTACACTCTTTACAGTTTGTTAGTTTAGCAATAATGGCAGATCCGGGTTAAAGTATACGATAGCGCCAGTTAAAAAGTTTTTGTTCCGCATTTGGCGTCTGTAGACGGCCGGGGCGCTACCGTAGACTTACAGTGGTATCAAAGCCTCACCATCTTGCTATACTAACTTGTGCTAACGTGTTTAAAATATCGATCGAACCGGAAATCAAAAACCGCATTTTTCAATTTCACAGTTTCTGTAGATTTTAAATGATGTCCTAAAATTATTCTACACATCTCAGAAATCTGTGCAGGGTTTTCTAAGCATACCGACCAAATTTGAGCATGTGATTCCACTAAACCGCCGCGGAATCGCGGCCAAACCCATGGTTTGGCCGCGCATCCGCGGCCATTCTATGGGATCAGTGCACCAAATTTGGTCGGTGTCTTCTCTGTTGGAATTTGGGGTTTTTGGTATATATCTTTTGGGCCCAGATTTTGTTACTGTTCACCAGTTGTTTGTGGGCCCCACTTTGTGATATTTAGTCGATCGAAATTTAAACATGTTAGTTTACAGTGCTTACATTATATCTCCGACCGGGAATGTCATTTGATCGGTAAACCGCGTCTGATTGGTATAGTTCTTTTAGACGGGTTTGCGAACGTGACATTCGCGTTGATGTTCTGTGTTGTGCTGTGATGTTGCGTATTTGTCGTGGTGGATAGCAGTCTGCAATGGTAGTGCAGTTTGGATTTATTTGTACATTTGATATTGCGGGGCGAGCGTCCAACTTGTGGACTGCCGTCACTGCCTGTTGTATAATATTCTTTTGGGGCACGACCAGGTTGCGGTCGATGTACCTGTTGTACTATTTTTCATTACTGTACTAGGTTTTGCCCCGCGACGGAGTGCACGGATAGCCGGGTTCTGAGGGAAAACGGGTCCGCATCTCATGGCTTTGAGAGGCAGAGGGGCCTCACTCTAGAATTGACAGACTATTCGCCGCACTCGTAGGGGGTACAGGTTGACCCAAGGAGGGGTGCCCAAGATTACCGGATTCCGTGAAGTGCAGGGTGGTCCATTCACTATGCTGTAGGGGGCTGCCTCGCTTCAGGTTTTGGCGGGTAACTTGCCGCACCCGTAGGGGTCTAGGTTTCATTGCACAGGCTATCCACACGACAGGGGAACGTCGGGTTTCAGCAGCGGCTCTGTGAAACCCGGGGATCCCAGATTATCTGTATTGTTCTGTGATGCTTATTACTTTTCTGTAATGTTGCATATTATCACGCCTGGAGCGATTATTGTATATTGGTTTATATACTATTAGATGTTGTATATGTTTTACACCCGCGCTAGTCCAGTCCCCGCTCTGTCGTTAGTTAAGTAACCTAACGGGTGATGACGGGACCCAGTGACGAATGCGGATGGCATATACGTACATTTTATTTTCGTTCTTTTCTGGTGTGATTATTGATGGGACTGCGTTGATTCTGATCAATGCAAAGTAAAACAAACCTGTTTGGATGTTGTTGGAACAATTTAAAAAGTGTTATTACAAAGATGTTTCCTTTTGTTATGCACAGTGGTATTCGGTTGGAATATCCTGCACCTCATTCGACGGGCCAAGGGCCGATATCCCTTCACCGGGACTGACCCCTTGGGCAGAAGTTTGCGTCCGGGTAATAACTTCATTATAGTCGGTTACATGTTGTTTTGCATCGCGGTATTCAGTGGAATATCCTGCACCTCATTCCACGAGGAAAGAGCCGAGATCCCTTCACCGGGAGTGACCTCTTTAGCAAAGGTTTTCGCCACTATATTTTATAAAAAGCTATCAGGTTCCTTCAACGAGATCAAGTTCATTACGTTAAAGGTTTTTCGCCAAAAACCAGCCGTAGCCCTCCGTCATTTCTTATGGATGGTCAGTAATATTCAAGCTATGTTTGTTGGCTTTCGTCAAGGCATAGTGTTTGGTAGTTGCTGGGGTATTCATTTGTTGCATAGATAGATGAGTTGGTTTGGGACAGTCGTATTACCTTGTTGGCTTTCGTCAAGGGTATGTACGGGTGGGTTCGAATTAACAAGATAATGACGAGCAGAACTTGACATGTGACTTATGATTTGTTGGCTTTCGTCAAGGTCATAAGAACATGGGGTAAAAATCATATCGGGAGTTTCTAAAGAAACTGAAACTTGCCAGGCATGCGCATACCTTCTGGAGTGTAATAACGTGAGTGGATTCTGTCACGTTATCATGCGATGAGAGTTGGATCCCGATTCCCACTGATGAATTGGTTTACTCTTCGGGTGATCCCGATTGATTCTTCTTTCAGGTTTGGAGGAGAATTTGACAGGACAGTAGGAGGTTTCCAGATTAGATAAAGTGATAACCATTCTGATCTAGGTTAGAGTGCACGCAGAGTGTTTCTTTTCTCTCTCTCTTTGGCAGCGACCTTTGACCGACCCTAGACTATGACTCAGTGACCAGGTTGACTGAACCTTCTTAAAATACTGGCTTTTGGATTGTCAATGTTGCATAAGTCATTGCCACTCCTTCTTTTACCCTTTGAATTTCTCAGAACACCCGTATTACAACGGATATCCACTTCCATTGGATAGATCCATCGTATGGTTATATACGAACTCGAAGGGACTTCTTCGAGGATGGATCAAGGTTCAGGAGAAATAGAATTGGTTTATTCAGTTGACTTTTATTATCACCTTCTCTCAGGTTGCGAGAGCTCCTTGGTTTAGGAGAGTACACCTATTACGCTTATTGGATAGTCTTATTCCAAACCATAGGCAGGTGCCGAAAGGTAGGGAATGAAGAAAACCAATTAGCCTAAGTAGGGTGTGCAGAAGGTAATATGTAAAGACAAAATAAAAGGATTAGAAAGAGGGCAGAGTAAATTGCGACTGATATCATTCACGACCAAAACCGCGTACTTCATCGCCACTCCTGTTTCACCTTTAAAGGAATAAGGCATTATTCAGTTGTCTTTTATCATCACCTTCTCTCAAGATATGAGTACTCCTTGGTTTAGGAGGGTACACCTATTATGCTTACTGGATAGTCTTCTTCCAAACCATAGGCTGGCGCCGAACGGTAGGGAAGGAAGAAAACCATTTAGCCTAACGATGGTGTACAGAAGGTAACGACTAAAGACAAATAAAGGGATTTGGAGAGATAGCAATAAAATATACGGTTGAAGTCATGAATTGGATTATGGAAGAGGCATTGCTATGAATACCAGGATACCCCTACGAAACATTTTCATATTTCAGTGCATTGTTAAAGAAAAACTATTTTCCCGATTAGACACTAACTCTAAGGGTATGTATTTACCAGGTTTCATTCTCATATCTGTATGGCTTTACAGATGATGAGTGGGAGTAAGTTATTGGGAATTAGGTGATTATCCTCATTATATCGGAATTCGTTGTAATTGGTGATATTTGAGGAAATCGCCAGGGTATAGTTTTCAACCTACGACGCACAGGTTTTGAGTTGTTTAACTCAGCGGACTTATACAGAGTATTGTATGTTGTCCAAGTGTCCTTCAGGACAAAGGGGTAGGTCCTCGTACTATGTTCTGTTTACTTATAACTTCTCTAGTTTTTAGACAAGTGTTTCGTAGAAATACATGGTCTAAGTTTTGAGAAGTTGTGGGTATAAGAATAAAGTAGAGAACCAGGTATCACAAGTATCGGGATTCTTCAAAGAGATCGAAGATGTAGATTCTTGTGATTGGTATTCAGATGATAGTGACGGTTTTGAGAAACGTGTTTCTCTTTTAGGTTACTCATAATTGGATGGATTCCTAAGTTGAGTAATGCTGATTAGCCTCTTTCCATTAAAGATGATATGCACTGGAGACAGCTGCATGGTTTGAATATAGTTCCAATTAAATATGTGCCAAAGTTTCTATATTGGATATAGAATAGTTCGTACCTTAAAAGATGTTAAGGTACGGGGAGTTGTCCAGCTTATGCTTAAAACCAGACTCTGGATAACTCAGGGCACGTTTCTGTAATGGCTGTTTGTGGGTTGACCCTGGCTATGACGAGGGTTGATATTCTACCATTTGGAAGATCAATAGTGATATTGTTCTTGACTCGCCACAGTTTTAGTAAAAATGGATTTTTTCAAAAAACAGTAGTGGGAGTATGGTAGAACTGGAAGTGATTCCAGAACCGCGAACGATTACGGAAAATTTAATAGGACCTATATATTCAATCAGGTTTGACATTCCATTAGCCACTCCGCAGATATGGTGGGTAACCTCAGACACCCGAGAGGTACTTCGGTAGCCTCAAGGACGGTGACAGGGAGGTTCTTATCTACACAGACTTGACACTACAGTTGTTCCAGGCTATGAGACCCGGTATGAGGGTTGTCGTAGTCAGTGGGAGCATCGGAAGCATAGTGGGCAAGATGCTCATATCTATTTATAGACTTGAGCAGTTATAGCGTAGATAGATCATCTATTTTTGATGTGACAGTCATAGGTTTGACTTAAATCAGAATAAGGGATGGATCTGTTAAGGAGGTAGTAGGGTGTGATGTCATGGTATTTGGATGACATACACAGAGTAGGAAGTAAAATTCCTATACTACGATCGGTTATACTTTGGTCGTCACACAGTTGTTTCTCCAGACAGGATATGGATATAATATTTGACATTCTGGTTTCTGGATCTATGGTTTTAGATCTGGATTTGGGTAGTTTCCCAATGTGGGTACTTTGACAGTATTCTAATAGTTTTTAGAATAGATGGCTCCTAGCATGGTGGTGTACCTGCAGGTGATGGAGTCACCCTCTCTAAAGGTGTCTTACAGACTAAAGGGGAGAGGGATGTGTATGATTGGCAGATCACTTGCTTAGGCAATTGAGTCAATCATGAGATGTCAAGTACCATACCAGATGTTGTTTTTGCACTAGATGCAATAAGTTTGTATTAATCCAATCCTGGAGAAACTCAAGGAAGCAGTTTTAGAACATAAGTACATGTTCTACGGATTTGATGACGGCAGCCTCCTTCGGGAGACGATTATCATTCCAGGCTTCAAAGGTGACATGGATGACAGAGTGATTGTCAGAGTTATAGTTTTCCCTCTGAAGAGGGACAGTATTATGGACAGGTGGTCCAAGAGAATACTGTGGGAGGCATGGTGCCGGATACTGATTAGGTTCAGTGATCGATACAGTCTAAGAAGTGTAGATTTGGAGTTCATTTAAGAACTAGGTCCCATCAGATATCCAGACATATTCTAAGACAGGTATTACTCGATTCGGGAGATGGCTTTCTCCGCGAACTTGAGATTAATAGAGATATGGAAAGAAACATCTAGGCGGATCCACTCACTGAGGCTATTTCTCGAACACAATAGTTTTACAAACGGGCTTTGTGAAACTGATTAGTAGAGGAGTTGGATGTTCGGTTTCACACGGGCTGTGAGTAGTCGACATCGCAATAATTAGCCTTGAGTGCAAGTGGGAGATTGTTGGAGATAGTGCCCTCATAGTCAATTATTGGATCGTAGGTACGTGATTGCAATGATTGCGGAGGACCTATACCGGTAGGACAGTCTTACTCAAGATGATAGTATGCTATCTGGTTTGCCTTTATCAGTCGTGTACATGTTCAGGTGACAGATTACATGTTAAACTTTGATAGAGCCCTTAGGATCTTGCTTTACCACCAACTGTATGATGGCGATCATATACGTGAGAGTTGGGTGGTTTATACGCATATCCTTAATAGTAGTCCCTAGTCGTGGGAGTTTCGAGACAGGGCATCGATACTCCGGAGTAGACTAGTGTGTACAGTCGAGACCCCGACGAGGGGCGGTGGCCGGTCTCACAAGCCACTGGTGTCAGTTGGATCACCTAAGATGTATACAGGTGCTCATTGGGTTATGAGTACACCGGACAGGACTCGCCGGGAACCTGCTAGTTGGTATTATACATATCGTCAGATAGCAGTTCCCTGGTGACATGTGTACAGGTTAGTTCATCGACCTGAGATCGTCATTTGTCTCGTGTGAGTTCCCATCGTGCTTTGATTCCTACCCTACCACGGCTCAAAGGAGTCGTGCAAACAGGTAGTTTTTGGGTACAGTCCCGAGCCATATGGAGGCACGTGAGCGGATCGACATGGGATTCGTCTCTCCCGGTATTGGGGGCGAGGTCGTGCTGTGTCTAGGAGAGCCATTACATAAAGTCCATGGCCATGGCAGGAGATTTACTGGTAGGTACTCCAGTAGTATCTCAGGGTGTTATTGGGCTACACTCCGACACGACTTATACTGCTATTGGGGGTCTGACGTTACTAGCCCTCTAGGCAGATATGCGATACTCATAGACGAACGGACCAGACTGTATATACATTGTCACTGTTAGGCTCAGTAGGTTTCCGGATGAGTTCGCTCATCGGCCTCCCTTGAGGTCAGTCCATGGGCAGCCGTTGCGCATTGCTAGTGCCGCTGACGGTTTGTGGTTAAACCCACTGCCAGGGTACTGACGAGTCATTAGAGTCCCCCACAGACAGTTTCCCAAGTTCGGGCGAAACGTTGTAGAGGCCGTATGGTTTTATGGCAGGGTTCGGAAAATGCACGTGCGTTTACGCACGTGTTATTTTTCGGGCAGATGATACTGGTCGGTTTGGTTTAAGCCGGATCCGAGTATTATATTGAGTAGATATAATATCTTTGTCTCTGTTGCATTTTTATTCGGTCGTAATACAAATGTGGGTATATTTATACAGATACGGGGTTATCCTGAAAGTCGTTTCAGGATCACTTTTGGAAGTTGCTAGTTTTTAGTTTTCTATCAGCCGTCTTTTAACATTCGGTTAAAGACGGATTTATCTTTTCTTGGATGAAGGTGAGTCATGCTTCTAGAAGGTTCTAGAAGGTTCTAGAAGGTGGTGACTAGGTTAGAATGGTGTTGTGTTTTCATTGGTTGCTTTTGGTGTGTTCACACTTGGTGTTCACACTTGAGATATTTGTTTGTGTTCACACATGATATTTTCTTATGGTTACCTCCCCCTCTCCTACACTCACCTCCCTCTTTGCATATATATGGCCGGCCCCCTCTCCTTCTCCTCACTCACTTGAGTTTTCATTTGCAAAAGATTATGATAGTTTTCGGTGTATGGAATTCACAGCTCATTTCATTCCATCACCCGATTCCCTCGGCAACTTCATTAACCGATCGTCCACGGACTTGGACGAAGTGAGACAAAGTCATCTACTCATTCTCTACATCATTCTTGGTCGTCTCTTTTAGCAAACTTGACGACCGAGTTGCCTCGAGTCAGAGGCGGGAGCCCGTTTAAAGAATCAGTGACGTGGTGCCACCTGGACGAGCAGATCGGTGATCGACGAGATCGGAGCAGCCGCAACGGAGCGTGGGATGATGGTTAAAGAACGAAGGACTCGGATCGTTCGGTATAACCTTTCTACACTCTTTACAGTTTGTTAGTTTAGCAATAATGGCAGATCCGGGTTAAAGTATATGATAGCGCCAGTTAAAAAGTTTTTGTTCCGCATTTGGCGTCTGTAGACGGCCGGGGCGCTACCGTAGACTTACAGTTTCAGCCCATATCCGGATATATTTCCGCCCTATATTCGGCCCCGGTTTAGGGCCGAATTAAGGCTCAAAAGGTGTGGGTAGTTTGGGGGTTAACGGGTTCCAATTCGTGATTTTTTCCGAACTCGTTTTGAGGCTAAAAGTGTGAATTTTTGGGCTATGGCATGTTTTTATGATATTATGCGATAATATGAACTTGATGCCTAATAGATTAAGAATTCTAAATATTATGATTCTTGTGTTTTTTTTCTATGACCGTAAGTGTAATATGTGGTATTCCAAATCTCATTGCTATACGTCAACGAGATTAAGGGTACACATATTTACTTACGATGATGATCGTTGATGGCTACTTGTTGGTATGAAATATTGTGATCATCGTGATTGAATAGCCGGGTTTATATGAGATGAGTGTTTTTAATATTAATTCATGTAATTTAATTTGTATGTAATATTCTTTTTATTGGGACACTTCCGGGTTGATGTTGATATCTACATTCGATATATATTATTTACTTTTCCGCAATAGACCCAAGATGGAGGTCACAAGTAACTGGGATCAAGAGTCCAGTGGATGGCCATCTCGAAGAGTCGAGATTGGTTGCCTAACTCTAGAATTGGCAGGGTTACTTGCCGCTCTCGTAAGGGTCTAGGGATGTGGGCTTGTCTATTCATCACGACCGTGGAATCCGTGTTTTTTGTTAATGGCTTAATCCTTATATTTCATATATCTGCTTCTTCTGTGTTGTAATGTGATCATATAAATGCATGAGACGAATGCTACTTATATATATATGATATATTAGTAGACACTATATATGTTTTACATCTGCGCTAGTCCCGACTCCGTCCTGCCGTAAGTTAAGTAACTTTACGGTGAAGACCCAGATCCCTGTGGCCAATGCGGATGGAATATATGTGTGTTTTATTTTCATTTCTTCTGTGATATTTAAGAAAAATTAATGATGGGACTTCATTAATAAGATTAATGAAAAGAAAAGAAACTTAAAAGATGTTGTAGAATCATATTTTTTAAAAAGATAGTTCTAGTTCTTGCTTTGCATAGTGGTATTCTATTATGAATATCCAGCACCTCATTCGATGAGGAAAGAGACTAGATCCCTTCACCGAGAATGACTTCTTTAGCAAAAAACTAGCATATGCTACAACCCACTCGGTTTGGTTTGAAAACTACTCGATTTTTAAAGCGGAGCTTAGACCACTCAATTTCAAATCACTTGATTCCACAACGATATCAAGTTCATTACGTTAAAAGTTTTCATCAAAACCAGCCGTAGCCCTCCGTCATTTGAGATAAGTATTGTTTAGTATTTGTGTTGTGTTTGTTGACTTCGTTAGGGCGTAGTGTTCGGTAACTAATAGATGCTTATCTGCAACATGTGATGCGATTAGTTAGGGCAGTCGCATAGCTTTGTTGACTTCGTTAAGAGGTTATGCGGGTGGGTCTAACTTAATCAAGAAATGATGGGTTGAACTTGACTAGTAACTTATGATTTATTGACTTCGTTAAGGTCATAAGCTGTTAGGGATAAAAACCATTATCGAGAATTTCAAGTGTTGAAATTTGCAATGACATTGCATACCTTCTATGCGATAGTTGGATCCTGATAGCCACTGCGAGTAAGCGTTACTCCCGGGAGAGTTTTTTACTTTACAATTAGCTAATCCAGTAGGTGACTCGAAAGGTGTTAACTGTGTTATGCCTCTGCGGAAACGAGGTTATTTAATTAGTTCTGTGCGAAAGCACGGGGAGACTCCCTTGGAGTACCAACACCTGCCTGGCTAACCAATTAGCGAACTTGTAGGGTGTAATTAATCCCGGTTAATCTTACATTTTAGGGTTTGAAGGAAGATTTGATAAAAAACAGTGGGAGCTATCCTGATTAGATAAGATAATAACCAATCTAATCTTATAAGAGCGCACGCTAAGTTGTTTCTTCTCTCTCTCCAGGTAGCGGCCATGTCACGCCTTAATCAAGATAATAACATGGATGTATTGACCGAACCCGCTTATTATATTAAGCCAGGGAATGTTGGTTCTGCTCTATCTTATGACAATTGTCATGAGTTAGGACATAGGATAGGGGAATGTAAGGATTTACACGCAGCCCTAATGAAGAAGGAGTATTCTGATGCATTTTCTTCGGTTGTATTGGTTATTGAGAACTGTTTCTCAGTCTGCTCTACGTCCTGGGTATTGGATACCGGATCAGGATCCCACATTTGTAATACGTTATAAGGGTTAAAAAGAAGTAGAGAACTGAAAAAAGATGATATGTCTCTCAGAGTAGGGAATGGAGCAATTGTTGCTGCCGAACCTGTCGGCTTATATCACCTAATATTGCCCACTGGTAACACATTGATTTTGAACGACTGTTATTTCATGCCGTCGATGATTTGCAATATAATATCCGTTTTTTTATTAGATAAAGAAAGATATAACTTTGCATTAGAGAAAGATGTTATGAACATTTTCCTAAATCAAGTATTGATTGGGTTTGGTTCGTTGTGTAATGGTTTATACGTTCTAAATTAACATACAGTTCTTAACATTCAGAACACACGCAAGAGAAAAGGTTCAGAAATGAACAAACCTTTCTTGTGGCATTGTAGACTTGGTCATATCAATGCGACCAGACTAGCTAAGTTGCATAAGAATGGACATTTGAATCCGTTTGAATTTATATCTTATGAAACTTGCCAATCTTGTCTCAAAGGAAAGTTGACCAAAACTCCGTTTATAGGACACGGAGCAAGAGTTACCGAACTCTTAGGGATGATACATAGTGATGTATGCGGTCCTATGTTTACACATGCCATGAATGGTTCCTCGTACTTCATTACATTCACAAATGATCTTTCTAGATTCGGACATGTGTTCTTATTGAAACACAAGTCTGAAGTTTTTGAGAAATTCAAGGAATATAAGAATGAAGTAGAGAACCAAACGGGTAAAAATATCAAAATCCTTTGATCAGATCGAGAAGGAGAAAACTTAAGCACGGAATTTTGAGATTACCTAAAAAATAATGGGATTCTCTCTCAACTTACACCTCCGTATACACCACAGCACAACGGTGTATCGGAGCGGAAGAATCACACCCTATTAGATATGGTGCGCTCTATGATGAGTAATGCTGAGTTACCTCTATCATTCTGGGGTTATGCACTTGAAACAACTGCGTACTTATTGAATTATGCTCTATTAAAATCTGTGCCTAAAACCCCATATGAGATATGGAGTGAAAAGAGACCATATCTTAAACGAGTTAAGGTATAGGGTTGTCCGGCTTATGTCAAAAGGCAAAATCCGGATAAATTCGAAGCACGATCAGTTCTTTGCAAGTTTGTGGGATATCCAAAATATTCTCTAGGGTATCTATTGTACTACGCTAAGAAACAAAAAGTGTTTGTTTCTCAATATGCCAACTTTTTGAAAAAGAAATTTCTTGCAAAAGAAATTAGTGGTAGTGAAGTAGAACTGGATGAAATTCCAGAAACACAAATTACAACTGAAGATTTGATAGAACCGGAAGATTCAATACTCCCCGACGAATCTCAACCACTCCGCAGATCTAGTAGGGTTTCTCACCCACCTGAGAGATACTACGGTTTTCTCATAGATGGTGAGAGCGAGAATTGCATCATGGAAGAAGATGACCTGACTAGTTTCGAGCAGGCCATCACAAGTGGGGACTCTGTGAAATGGCCAGATGCTATGTGATCTGAGATGGAATCCATGTACACCAACAAAGTGTGGACTTTAGAAGTTGCTCCTGAAGGGGTAAAACCCATTGGGAGCAAATGGATTTTCAAAAGGAAGATCGGTGTAGATGGAAAGGTTGAGACCTTCAAAGCTAGACTAGTGGCAAAAGATTTTCGTCAACGACCAGGTGTCGACTATAATGAGGCCTTTTCTCCAGTGGCTATATATAAGTCCATCAGGATCCTACTTGCCATTGTTGCATATCATGACTATGAAATCTAGCAGATGGATGTCAAAACCGCTTTTCTTAATGGTGATTTAGAAGATAGCGTGTATATGACACAGCCAGAGGGCTTCGTAGATAGTGGGAGCAGCGGAAATATGTGCAAACTGCTTAAATCAATTTACGGATTAAAGCAGGTATCGCAGAGTTGGAACATTTGTTTTGATATAACAGTCAAAGAGTTTGACTTTATCAAAAATGTAGATGAATCCTGTATATATAAAAAGCTAGTAGAGAGTAAAGTCGTTTTCCTCTTACTGTACGTAGATGATATGCTCTTGATAGGAAATGATGTTGCTATGCTACACTGGGTCAAACTCTTCCTATCACAAAAGTTATCCATGAAAGATCTGGGTGATGCCTTCTACATCCTGGGATAAAGATCTATAGGGAATGATCTAAAAGGATGTTAGGATTGTCCTAATTCAGGTACATAGACATTATACTAAAGAGGTTTAGTATGAAAGTTTCCAGGCGTGGTAATTTACCCGCTTGTTCAGAAATCACCCTCTCCAAAGAGATGTCTCTCCAGACTGATTTGGAAAGAGCTCACATGAACATGATACCCTATACTTCTGCAGTCAGGTCTACCATGTACACGATGTTATGTACCAGACGGGATGTAGCTTACGCACTTAGTATGGTAAGTAAGTATCAATCAGACCCAGGGGAGAAGCACTGGATAGCTGTGAAGAACATTCTTAAGTACTTGCGAAGAACTAAAGAAATGTTCTTGGTGTATGGTGACGGAGAACTCCAAGTGGAGTCCTTTACCGATTCTAGCTTACAGAGTGATGAGGATAACAGTAAGTCTGTCTCGGGTTTTTTCTTCACCCTCGATGGAGGGACGGTATGTTGGAAGAGTTCCAAGCAATATACCGTTGCAGAGTCGACGATGGAAGCTGAATATATCGCTGCTAACGATGCTGCCAAAAAGGCTGCTAGATGAAGAAATTCATTACTGAACTTGGTGTGGTTCCATCCATTATTAATCCAATACCTTTATATTGTGATAACAATGGAGATGTGGTTTTAGCCAGGAAACCCCGTTCTCATCAGCGATTCATACATATTCTGAGGCAGTATCTCCCGATTCGGGAAATAGTTGATTTCCGCGAGATCGAGATCGAGATCAGAAGATTTGACATGAAAGACGATATGGCGGATCCACTCACGAAGGCCCTTCTCCAGACGCAGTTCGAGAGATTTTTTAGGATGTTGGGTATGAGATACTACAACAACTGGCCTCAGTGCAAGTGGGAGATTGTTAGGAATATGTATACCATAGAGACCATTATTGTAATATTATAGTGGATACTTGGACATATATATAGAGGACTTTCTTGCTCAACATGATAGTATGCTATCTGGTTACTCTATATTTTAATATGTGCATTTGCTCTAGTTTACTATTTCATTGATACATGTTGATAAACCCCTAAAAATGTTTTGCTTGACTACCAGGACTGTGTTGTAGATCATACTAGTGGGGTCTGAGTAGTCCACAAGCACATCCTTGAAGTGTTCCTAGTCGAGAGAGTATCGAGACAGGGCTTCGATATTCCAGAGTAGACTAGTGTGTACGTTTCTTGACCCTGTATGGGACGATGGTTGATCCCACAACCATTGGTGTTTTACATCAAAAATTGTACGCGGGTGCTCATTGGAAAATGAGTACACCGAACGGACTCACCAAGAACTCCTAGATGGTACCAAACCTATCGCCAGATAGTAGTTCTCTGGTGACACTTGTACAGATTAGTCTGTAGATCCGAAATAGTCATAGTGTCTTGTGTGGTTTCTACTGTACTTTAATTACCTCCTTACCACGGCTCTACTGAGTCGTGCAAACAGATGGTTTTTGGGTATAGTCTCGAATCACATAGAGGCGGTGAGCGATAGGAGGGGTTTCGTCTTTCCTGCTATTGGGAGTTGATGTTGTGCAATACTCGATTGGCTATAACAGTAATTCTCTAGTTAGGGCTGATGAGATTTACTGATAAGTGTTATCAGTAGTTTCACGATTTGTTATAGGACAAATATCGTCATGACTTATCAAGTTATTGGGGTCTGACGATTCCACCCTCTATACTCGATATTCGACATATCAGATGAAAAAACTGGACTGTACGGTAAGTGCTGCTTATAGGCTCTACGGAAGTTTGGACAAATTTACTTGTTGATCTTATATTCGTTCAATACATGGGTAGCCATTACGTCCAGCTAGTACCGCTGACGGCTTGTAGGTCTTTGATATGATCATTACCTACTGCTAGCGTATTGACGAGTCTTTAGAGTCCCATATAGAGGATTCCTTGCTCAAGAGAAACGAAATAGGGCATGTATGGAGATATGTGAAAGAGCTTGATTAAATACGAGTATATGATAGCGTATTTTAATCTAGCGTTAATTGAAATTAGCCGGGGTATATGTGATATAACCGGATTATTGAATCAAGTGTTGATTTAATAATTTCATATATATATATATATATATATATATTAACTAATATTATGGTCACTTGATATTTTTCATCACACTATATATTATTTATATATGATATAAATAATATATATATATTTGAAATGGTTGTTTACACACAAGAGTTGTGTGTGTGATAATCATATAGAATTGAAGATAAGAGATAACGATTTACGTATATGAATTAAGAAAAGAAATAATGAGTCATGGCTTTTGAAGTGTGTAGCAAGCATGCCTCATTGATCTTTTCTAAAAAAATTGATATATGTTTATCATTTTCCAAGACTTATTCTCAAGCCTTACTTATTTTCTCACAACCATCCTCATCTTCATCTTCTTCACTTCTTCTCTTGTGTTACTATTCACTCAAGAGAAAAAGAAAAAGAAAAGATTTTTCGTGAGCAAAATCCTACTTCATCAACCTAAACTATTCTAGCATGCTAGTTTAGGTTGTTCTCTTCATTAATATCTTGATTAGTGAAGCGTGAGCTTGCGTGTGAGTTGCCTCAAGGTGGATTATCTTCGGCAAAGAAGAATTCGAGAAAGCTCGTTCTTTTCTTTCAGTGGAGCCCTAGAAAGAGTTCAAGGGACTATTATAAGGAGCTACATTTTTGTATTTGTTGTTTTATTTTTCCAATCATCTCTTCAACTGAGAGAAAAAGAGAGTAGTAGGAATTCTCTTATCCCATTCGGAAGGAGCTATTGAAGTGAAGGACTTGGCTACAAAGGTTGTAGTTTCTTTTCACTTAGATTAGAATTTTAGTTTGCTAACTTTTTAACCCTAATCCTTTGGTATGATATTGTAAGTAAACTTAGCCCTTTAGAAATTTTAAAATTACATACTTGATGTTCTTAAAACCCTACCGATGTTTAAAATAGCTCGCTATTTTACGCTACGTAGTGTAGCTTAGCCTCTTCGCTACGTAGTATCAGTAAATAGCTTAAATACAAATTAGCTTACACTTTTTAACAAATAGTATACGCTACGCTATGCATACGCTATTTTCACATAATATTTTCTATTCAGGTTCTTAAGATTTCAGTATCTAATCCTAAACTATATGAAGATAGCCTTATTGAAGTTCTAAACTCTCAATTTGAAATCATATCTAGTAGACATGTTTCTCAAATAGAGATTATTTGATTGGTTTTTAATACATTTAATACAATTATGAATCATACATATGAACTCAAGGTTTGAAAATTAAGAAAATAATGTTATGTTATTGATTGTTATATGTTCTTTATCTATATAATATATAATTTATTGTAAATAAGACGACGACGATGATGATGATGATTCATGTAGTTTACGCTTTGCGCAACGCTGCTTGCGCTTTTCGCTATTCGGTAGTGGAACGCTATGCTACACGCTATCGCTATTTTGAACATTATCGAGCACGCTTAACTACAGAGTTCTTCAAACTCCAGAGTGTCGATTCATCCAAAAGGTTCCTCCGTAATTGAGGGTGACATCATTACATTTATAATGCAATTCGGTCCTCTTTCGGAATGTGCTTCAGAGACTCGATCCCATTATTCTGAAGCAACTCCACACTCAGATCACCATGTGTCCACAACAGACCGCACTGAGTATGGACAGAGCAGTTCACCATGATGTCCAAAGACCATACTGTTCTGAGGTATTACATCCAGCATCAGATTATGCGTGTAAAGTGAGGTCAGAGTCATAAGAAAACAACAGTGACCAAGTATGAGTGAGTGACCGAGTATGAGTGCTATGAAGGTATCACAAAACCCGTATGAGAGCTGCATAGTGAATGGAAGGAGTATTCATAAACTGACTGAGAGCGTGAACATCATATGTAATGTATGGTCTAGTAAGAGAGAGGTAAATAAGTGCATCAACCAACTCACACTATACCAAGTAGAGTTCAGTAGAGTCGCTCCATCTGCTTGACGAAGTTTTAGATGAAACCCCATCGGCGTAGCTGTACAATTACTGTTAGTAATAGTAGAATCATCAACTGTGGCGCATGTAAGAAAATCAGAAATGTAATTTTGTTATGGCAAAAGATAGCCATGGGGAGAGTAAGCAATTTCGATCCCCAAGAAATAGCGTAAATGTTCAAGATCTTTCATCTCAAACTGCCGCCGAAAAATTTGCTTTAGATATGTGATAGTTGCTGAGTCATCACCAGTGATAATCATATCATCGACATAGATCAAGAGAAGAGATCGACCTTTGGAGGAAGAGCGATAAAAGAGAGCATAATCAGCAAGGACCTCGGTGAATTTTGCAATCAGAAGAATCTGACGAAATCGCTCAAACTAAGTGAGGGGTGCCTGCTTAAGACCATAAAGAGCGCGACACAGACGTCATACATACCTAGGAGAAGCTAAGACACCAGGAGGAGACTCCATATAAATCGTCTCTGAAATATCACCATTAAGAAAGGAATTTTTAACGTCCATCTGAAATATAGGCCAGCTACAGGCTGCAGCAACTACGATAAGTGCGCGAATGGAAGTGATCATGGCAACATGAGCAAAGGTCTCCTCATAATCAATGCCATATTCCCGAGAAAACCCACGAGCCACAAGACGTACCTTGTAACGTTCGATTGATCCATTTGACATGGTTTTGACCCTATAAATCCACTTACAACTAATATGCTTGATTTTTTTATGGTAAAGGAATAAGATCTCACGTGTGAGTATCACGAAAATCTTGCATTCTTTCTACATAGCCTGCTTCCATTCTGGATATTTCATAGCCTTTGTATATGACTTGGATTCCTGAATAGAATGAATAGCAGAAAGAAAGGATACAAACTGAGGAGAATAATCGTTAGTCATGCAAAAGTTATAACGGGCAGGTGGCCGTCTATCTCACGGAGGATTCCGACGAGGTGGAGGAGAAATAGCATCCAGAGAAGACGGTACTGACATAGGTGAATACTCAATCGTCACTGTATCAGTAGAGAGAACGGTAGAAAGCGTAGTATCAGTAGGTGTAACAGAAGTTGTGACAGAATCAAGAGACAGTGGAAAGGGAGCGTACATAGGCATAATAGTGGGTGTAACCGACGATGAGATAAAGGAATCAAGAAAGGACACATTTATCTCTGAACGAGCAAAATAAGGCACATTATCGAAAAACGTGACGTTTCGAGAAATATGAAGTAGTCTACTAATAGGATTGTAACATCTGTATCTCTTAGGAGTCAGACTGTATACCATCATAAAACATTTGACTGAGCGAGAATAAAGTTTGTTTCGTTCATGAGCAAGTAAAAGAATAAAACAAATATAGCCAAAAGTACGCAAAATGGAATAATCAAAAGGGGATTTGTAAAATCTTGAGTATGGAGTGACATCTGGAAATAAAGAATATGAAGTGACATTGATGAGAAGAGCTAATGTTAATAATGCCTCGGCCTATTAAGAACAAGGAACCGATGAAGATAGTAAGATGGCTTGAATAGTCTCTTAAATATGTCAATGTTTTCTCTCAACTATACCATTTTATTCATGAGTGTGTGGATATGATTATTGAGGAAGTGTACTATGAGATTTAAGAATGGTTTGCATAGATTATGAAACATACTCACAAATATTATCAAATCTTAAAATTTTAATTCGTTTCTGAAACTTGGTATAAATCATATTTGTAAATTCAGTATAAATGGAAGGAATCTCAAATCTGGCACGCATAAGATAAACCTAGAAATAACGATAATAATCATCTATAAAAAAAACATAATATCGATAACCAGACATGAACACAACGGGAGTAGATCCCTAAATATTAGAATGAATCAAATCAAAAGGTTCTAAAGAAGTTTTATTATGAGACGTGAAATGTAAAGCAGTTTGTTTTGCCAAACGATATCCAACGCAATTATTTAAATTACTAACACAAAGAGACCCTAAGATTTCAGACTCAGATAAAAATTTAAGACGAGAACTCGAAATGTGACCTAAACGACGATGCCACAGATCGGAAGAAGCCAAGCTAGTTATATTTTTATTCGAGATATGCAAGTGAAGATATTCCAACTGATATAGTCTATTCACTCTACTACCCGTCCCAATCTTCTGACCGGTGCTCGAATCCTGCACAATACAAGAAGTGGATGAGAAAGTAATGGTACAACCAGAATCAACAATCTGATTAACAGGCAAAAGATTCAATGTCAATTTAAGCACAAGTAGTACAGATGAAAGAGTAAGATTTTCAAGAGAGTGAGTGGTTGATGTGATGTCACCATATTGATTTAGTGCAAGCGACGAGTCATTAGCAGTATGTATGTATGACATAAAAATAGTAAAACAGTTTATAAGTGTTGGGGTCAAAAATTACACCCCGGTTGACCAAGTCAAAGTCATTCAACCCCCAGCTAAGTGGGCCCAAACCCAAGTCAAGACCAAAAATGGAAGGAGCCGGCTCCATGCCAAGAATGAAGCGATAAATTAGTTTAATGTAATTTTTTTATAAACAAATGTATGAAAAATGGGTAGAAAACCAATTTTGTAAACCACATAGCTTATGTGCAAAAAGAAATACGCACATAAGGCATGGGGTGGCACAAGTGCCATTTGGCAAAGCCCAATGGGCTATATGTAAAATGTGTAGTTTATAAAGGTAAACATAATGAAAAAATCAAAAAGGAACTTTTCCATTCTCTCAAAAAAGTCTAGGGTTATGCGCCTTCTTCTCCTTCCTCAAGGTTCTAAACCTTCTTCCTTTTTCTTGAATTAAATCAAGAGTTTCACTCTTCTTTTCCAAAAAAGAATAGTTTTTCATCATAAAACCTACAAAGGGGAGCACAGATCTCCCATCAGATCTCTAAAAATGGGGATTTTCAAGTCTCACCCTCCTTTTTCTCCAAGATCCATCCAATAGAGAGGAGGAAGAAGGAGACGCGTCTCCAAAAATCCCACTTTGGGATGATCCAAGGCTCAAGAGAAAATCCATGGCTCAAGAGAGAAGAAAGGGATCCCCTTTCATCATCTCCGAAAATCTCTTAGGAGTTTAACTCCACAATATATATATATATATATAATAATAATAATAATAATAATAATAATAATAATAATAATAATAATAAATCCTTTTTTAGGAGTTTAACTCCAAAAGTCAACCGGGGAGTACAACTCCCTGTGTAGGGGCTAAGCCCATCATCCCTTTTTTTAGGAGTTTAACTCCAAAAGTCAACCGAGGAGTACAACTCTCTGTGCAGGGGCTAAGCCCCTCTTCCCTTTCGTTAGGAGTTTAACTCCAAAAGTCAATCAGGAGTACAACTCTCAGCACAGGAGTTAAGCCCATTTTTCTGTGGGCCCTCGGCGCCCACGTGCCGGGTACGTGAGACGATGGCGCCCAACGCCCAACGCCTACGCGTCCTTGAGACGCCACTCATTTATTTTACTATTATTATTTCTTTTTATACACACTCCACACTCAAAACACATTTCCCGTTAGAAAAAAATTTCTAACGGGGTGCTGCCTCGCACCCCGTAAGGGGGCTGCTAGCCCTCTTGACCCCCAGCCCGCTATCCGGGTAGCGGGACCCCCGTAAACTCTGAGAGGTCCCTGATATCCCCAAGACCCCTCAAAACACAACACACGCAATCTGCACATTGAGTTCGCATGACCATTTTGATCCGTCAATCGGAGGTTCTCTCGCTTCAAAAGTGAAAGGTAATTAACGGCAGCTTATTCCGCGACTGCCGGAAATTCGGATCTCCACAATCAATAAACCCCAGCCTGTCCCAGGCAGGGGGAATCTGTACATGCCTGAAAAGTGTGCGTGTTGGGGTAAAAATTTACACCCCGGTTGACCAAGTCAAAATCAAAGTCAACCCCAAGCCAAATGGGCCCAAGCCCAGATCCAGTGGGCCCATGCCCGGGTCGAGCCCGAACATAAAGTGGCCGGCCTCCCCTCATGCCAAGATACAAATTTTGTAATAAATAATTTTGTTGTATTTCTTTTACTTTATTTTATGAATAAATGTAAGAAAAATGGGCATAAAGCCAAATTTTTGTAAAGCCCATGGCTTATGTGCAAAAAGAAATGACACATGAGCCATGGGATAGGCAAAATGCCATTTTTGAAAAGCCCAAGGGGCTATATGTAAAGTGTATAGCCTATAAAGGCAAAGATAATGAAATATCTCAACAACTTTTTTCTCTCTCCAAAAAAATTTAGATCAGAGATCTTTTCTCCTTCCTCAAGGTTCCAAAACCTTCTTCTTTCTTTTGAATTAAATCAAGAGTTTTACTCTTTATTTTATAAAACTAAATACTTTTTCACCACAAAACCCATAAAGGGGAACTCAGATCTTCCATTAGATCTCAAAAAGAAGAGATTTTTAAAATCTCATATCTCTTGATCTTCAAAATCCAGCAACCAGAGGAGAAAGAAGAAGAACCCCTTTCATCAACCCCAAAACATCTTAGGAGTTTAACTCCACTCTGATTTCTCTTTCGAAAACTTCTGGGGCTAAAAGCCTCTTTTTCTCGCCGGCGCCCAAGCGCTCAAGCGCCAAGCGCCAACATGCCGACACGTGGCGTGCTAGCGCTCGAGCGCTTAAGCGCCCAGCGCTCAAGCGCCAAGCGCCCACGTGCCGACACGTGGCGCGCTCGCGCTCGCGCTCAAGTGCTCAGAGCACAAGCGCAAAGCGCCCACGTGTCAAAACGTGGCGCGCTAGCGCTCGAGCGCTTAGCGCTCAAGCGCAAAGCGCCCACGTGGCGTGCTAGCGCTCGAGCGCTTAGCGCTCAAGCGCAAAGCGCCCACGTGGCGTGCTAGCGCTTGAGCGCCTGGCGTTCAAAAGCCCAGCGCTCAAGCGTAAAGCGCCCACGGGCCGACACGTGGCGCGCCAGCGCTCGAGCGCCTGGCGTTCAAGTACCCAGCGCTCAGGCGTTCAAGTGCCCAGCTCTCAAGCACAAAGCGCCCACGTGGCGCGCCAGCGCTCGAGCGCCCGGCGTTCGAGCGCCCGGCATTCAAGCGCCCGGAGTTCAAGCACAAAGCGCCCACGTGCCGACACGTGATGCGCCAGCGCTCCAGGGCCCAGCGCTCAAGCACAAAGCGCCCACATGCCGACACGTGGTGCTCCAGCGCTCAAGCGCAAAGCGCCTACGTGCCGACACGTGGCGCGCCTGCGCTCAAGCGCTCAAGCGCAAAGCGCCCACATGCCGACATGTGGCGCGCTGGCGTCTAAGCGCACAGCACCTAATCGCACAGCGCTCAAGGCGCTGACCCCACACGCCCTTTGGGCGCTTTTTCCCTTTTTTATATATGCATACATGTATATATATATGTACAGATACACACACACTCCACAACACTGTCCCCCTCCAAAAAATTTTGGGCCGGGGAGCTGCCCCGCACCCCGCAAGGGGGCTGCTAGCCCCCTTGACCCCCAGCCCGCTATCCGGGTAGCAGGACCCCCGTAAAAACTCTGCGTCACTCCCGATGTATCCAAAAACCCCTTCCAAAACAACACATACGTACACTGCACATTGAGTTCGCATCACCAGTTTAACCCGTTAATCGGAGGTTCCCTCGCCCCAAAGGCGAGGGGTAATTAACGACAGCTTAGTCCGCAGCTGCCGGAGATTCGGAGCCCTACAATCAATAAACCCCGGCCTAACCCTAAGCAGGGGGAATCTATAGTACGCCTGACAAGCGCGCACGTATTCCCATCTCAATGGGGTGACGAAAAACACCCTACAGATTCTGGCACGCCCTGTGGGACCTTTCTCTCCTCCCATATCTCGGGTTAAATGTTCATGCGAACTCAATCAATATACATATCGATTGTCTATACTGAAATGATGTTTTTTTTTCTGTGCAGCAATCAACTTTCGACGACAATGTCTCCCAAGACGAATTCAGTTTCCAACGCGACCCCGATCCCGTGCGTGGTCAAGGTCAATGCTCGTGTGGTTCTCCCAGCAAGCCTCAGTCGACAGTGGGAGGAACTGCCCCACCAGTTTGGTTCCGTCATCATTTACCCTGCCGGAAGCGCTCATCTGGCAGAAATCCCGGCGAAACAGGCGGCCAAGCCGGTTTCAAGGGGCAAGAGGCCGAATATTGTGATCGCTAAGGCACCACAACCGAAACTTAAGATGGTGTCTGAACGACTCCCTGGCACTCCAGCTGGGGGAAAGAACTCCGGTACACAGGGCAACATCAAATGTTGCGGACGAGCTCAGGCGATGACTCCAACAAATGCACAATCGAGCGTATCTCCATACCCCTCTATCGCCCGGTCTGCGGCGTCTTCCCAAAGAGCCGAAGTCTGCCAGGTGCTTAGAACAAAAAAGTTAAGGCAGAAACGGCTCAGGTATCGAGCCAACAAGAAGGCCAGGGCTTCGGCCAAGTGGAATCTTGTGAAGTTCCAAGAGCAGGGTTACTCTGTGACGACGGCTGAGTCGGCCGTAAAGATCGACAATTCCATCGAACTTCTGAAGTGGGTTCAGAAAAATGCCATGACCGACTGAATCAAGAAGACAGCGGTACGAACGTCGCTACAAAGGGACGTGTCCCCGCCCCAACAGAAAAAGTATGTCACTTTCTCTTCAAGGGTCTATCAGGCGCTCTGTGCCGCACGAAAGCAGCGGGGCAAATCCAGAAAAGAAGCGCCAGCACCATTCAAGAATCCGGCCAGGCCATCCGCCTTCAATCGACTGCCCGCTACTGAAACAGGAGGGTCAAGACAGCGATCTGTGAAATCAACTGCCGACAATAAAAAGAGGGCTGGATATATTATCCATACGGTCTATATGGCGGGAGGGCGCCCCAGCGACAACCTTCGCAGCAAAAGCAAGGATGGGGCCACCACATCCCAAGGACAATCTGGCTTGAATGTGGTTGCCGCTTCCCAAGAACAGCCGCCTCCGCTGGATGAAGAAAACCCTCTCGATGAGGATGATAGGCAGAAAGACCCCTCGGTCCATGCGGAGTCAAGCTCGGACAGCGAGGAAGAGCCGACTTTCCGCCCCAGGACCGTGGAGAAAGAGCTGTTTCAAGAGCTTCGAAAACAGCTCAGGAGCAAGGATAAAGAGATGGCCAAGCTCTATTCGAAAATTGACGACCTAACAAACGTTGTGATGCAGCTTACGGCTCAAATTGCTCGAGCGCCTCCCAATCAAGCACAAGTCGCTACTAATCAGCCAGGTGATGACAATCCAAAGCATCCAATGCCTGTTCGTTTGGGTCTAAGACTGGTCGAGCCACACGAAAGCCGGCCACATTCCGCATCTGGGGACGCCTTGGCCCCAGATAGCACTATCCCGCTAACAAAAGATCGGATAATGGATTTGGTCACCAGCAAAGTTAAAACATTGGTGGATGAAGCTGAAGCTCAGAAAGAGATTGGCAGTAGTGGGCGGCCATACCCCGCACAGTACGATCTGATCAAGTTTCCGAGCGGCTACGTCATTCCTAAGTTCGGAAGGTTCGACGGGACGGGAAATGCAAATCAGCACGTCGCCCACTTCAAAGCATCGTGCGGAAATACAGAGGGCAATGATGCGCTCCTTCTTCGTCAGTTTGTCAACAGCCTGACCGGTGTCGCTTTTGACTGGTACGCGAGCATACCAGACGGGTCCGTCGTTACCTTTGCTCAAATAGAGTCTCTGTTTCGGCAAAGGTTCATGAGTGTCAGTGATAAAATCTCTATTGCTGACCTTGTGAGGACCAAGCCGGGGAAGAATGAAAGCAACACCGACTTTATCGCCCGATGGCGTAATCTCACAGTCAAGTGCGAACCGCCGCTGGAGCAGGACCAGTCCGTCAGCCTTCTCATTGGGAACCTCAACAATTGGATGGTCCCGTTCTTGTGTACAGCAGGCCTCAAGACGTTTCAAGAGCTAACCAAGAAAGTCCAAATGCTGGAACGCTCGAAGCAAGAGTCTACCCCAGACTCTCAGAGAGACAAAACTTGGAAAAGCAAGCGGGACGACAACCGTAGAAGCGGGAGTTCCAGCAGCACCAATGTCTTCAATGCGTCCGACAATGAAGAAAAGCGAAGGGCGGGCGAATCCAAAACCAACCGGTCTCGGAAGCCATTGCTGGGAGGAGATGGGCCTTCCCTAGAGGAGAAGAAGAACAAGGTTTACTCTTTCAGAAGGGACAAGGTTCGCAAGATATTTAAAGATTCCTTGAACAACGGTCTACAATTGCCGGAGTCGAAAAGACCTCAAGAAGCAAAAATGACCGACAATCCTCTGTATTGCCCGTACCACCGAGTAGTGAGCCATGAGATCGAGGATTGCTATATCTTCAAAGACTGGGTCGAGAAGCAGTACAAGGCTGGAGAGATCGAGCTGTCCAAAAGCGTGTTGGTGAACAATCAAGTTGAAACCACCAACTTTATACAGACAGAAGCCGAAACCTTCTGGGAGCAGACAGCCGAACCCGCTGCCCTGAGAAATGAGACCGACTCACCGCAGCCTCCTTTGAGTAAGCACATATCTAATAAGACGAAGAAGATGCTAAAGCTGCTTCAGAAAGAGCCCAGGACGGAATGGGAAGGACAGAAGAAGCCAACCAGCCCAGCTGCCAATGCGGCTCCATCGGGCTCAAACTCCAAGAAGCTCAAGAAGAAGAAAAGTGCAGCTCGGCGCGAAAAAGAGTCTGCAGGGAGATCGACCATTCAAAAATATATCGATTCCCTCGAAGATTATGAACATAAGGAAAGAACTCTGATTCAATTGAAGGAGTTCTTCCCTGCACAAGCGACTGAAATTCTGGAGGAGTTAGAGGAAGACTTCAATGAAGAGATCCCAGTAGTGACCTGCTACGCCATCCATCTTGGCAGCGACTTTGAGGAGGAGCTCTGTTTTCCCGAAGAGGACGAGGAGCTCGCCACAAAGGCCAATCAAATCCAGCTCAGAAGCGGCAGGGCTCTACCGCCAAATCAGGGCAACGCCCTAAAAGGGAAGGAAAAACATGTAGCTAATGAGGAAGATGGAAGAGAGCCGGTTGATAAAAACTCAAGTCCTTCCTCGGTAGACTATAATATCTTGGCTCATCTCCGGAAGCTTCTGATTGATACGAAAAAGTTGTTTGTTTTTAACCGCAATCAATAACGGTGTCGCGCGTAGCTAGACCGAGATGAGTACGGGTTGTCCTCAGGGAAACGTGGAACCTTTTATTTCTACTTTAGATGTGTTGGGAAAGAGATGAGGGATAAAGAATTTTATAGAAAGATTTCTAGATCTACGTAAAATATAGATCTAGATTATTTTAAAGATGTAATTAATATAATAAGAGGGCTTGTAGGGTTCGTTAGGATTTAGTAGTTATGGATGATTAATTAAAAGTTACCCTTTTTATCCATTAATAGATTTAGAACTAGAACGACGGTGATGCGTGTAGATTAGGGTTTCTGGAGGGAAAAGGAATCTCACTCTTAACCCTTATCTCGACACGGAACTCCGTTCATTATCTAGCCTTTACCAAAACAATCATTAATCTAATCTATAATCGCGGTCGGAACTAGCAAAGAATTGCTAGCGCGCCCGATTAGGATGTTAATGATTCTTTTGATAAAGTTCCTAAACTTTATAGGACTTAAAAAGGGTTTAATTATTTTCATCGTCCATTAGCCTACCCTAATCCTACGAACCCTAACAAGCGGAGAATTACTCGCGCATGTTGGGAGAAAAAGATGAAAAGAGAGAGAGAGGGAAAACATAATGTAAGGTGCAAAAACAATTAAATAAAAATAACTACCTTTATTAATCGACTTGAACAAACTACACTTTAATCCATAGAAAATGATTACAACTTGTTGCTTCTCGATCTTTCCTAAGGAGGTAGTCGAACAGTTGATGATCAGCCTGGATGCGTGAGCCGTCTTGGACTTCGTGATCTCTTCGGCTTGATCATTTTTCCAAGAAGCTCTCGGTGCCCTTTTATAATACAAAGCCAGAATCTTATAGTTGAAAACTTGGTAAAATATAGATTTGATTCACCCCAAAAAATATTGCACTCTAACTCCACAATATTGCGGCGGATCCGCGGCAAATGGGGGCTAAGGCCGCGGATCCGCGGCCAACGGGTGGGATCTCTTGATCAAAATTCTTGTGCTTGCATCTTGTGACATGTGGCAATCCTAGGCACCTTCATAATTCAGAAATCTTCTCTCGGTTGCTTCCAGACTTGGTCTCCAAGTTTTGCTTCTTAATTTGGCAAGATTTATTCAACAGCTTGATTTCTTTGATATATTCTGCATAACAACTTGGAAAATTCTGCACAACAACTCAAATAAGATTTTAGTAGACTTTGTTCTACTAGAATTAGGTCAATAATATTTGCATACATTTTCCTACCAAATGATAATTAAAATATATTAACACATGGAAAATAATGTTTTTACACATAAACCCTCATATGTATAATATATTATAATAAAGTCCTTTTTTAATATGAAAATGGTAGGATAAATGTAATACAAATGTGCAGTTTTATCAACTGAACAAATACCCCCAAACTTATCTTTGATCATCCCGAGCAAACTAGTTTATTTAAGAGGAGAAAAAGAAAAAAAAGAAAACTAAGCACACTTTCGTAGGCAGACACGATTGCACTGAGCATGTGCAACAAGCCGTTAAACCTCTAGGTGTCCCTAGTAGGAGGAGTGTTGTCTCCTGAGGGTTTTCAGCGGATTACACCCACAAAATCCAATAACAAAAGAAAGATGGTGAAATTTACATATAGAGACAAGAACCATAAAAGAAATACTTTGAAAAGAAGAGTTTCCAACTATGCCAGCTTTTCAGTTGTCATGAGCCCTATCTTAATAGTCATGAAAAGATGTTAGAAATCACATTATCCCTCAATAAAACATCGTCTTTATTCTTCATTCCTACCTTTCATCCAAACATCAATCATATACCCCTACGTGTGTGAAATGGTCATCCCTACACTCAGAGAATTCAATTCAAGCTATCATACTCTTGTCCATCTACCTTAGTACTTTTTAATTTGATGAATACTTAGATTTGCTCACAAATTTTCATGCGACCGTTAATACTTCTTGAGGTACTAACCGACCGATTACTCATGTGCTTGCTGATTTGGTGATAATATTTTCCTCGTCTTGCACCACCTAAGGCTTAGCAGTGACTCCCAGACCAGTTGGCCTTAGGGCACTAGGTGAAGAGGCACCCTCGCTATATTTTTTTATTGCTGCCTTGGATATAAAAAAACCAGTGTTCATTTTTCTTTTCACCATTTTTATATTTTCTTCATCATTTTTTTTTATTTCCTTCATACTTTGGCTTTTAGACAAGAGCATTTCAAGGTATCCTCTACTATCCCGAGTTTCAAGACGTGTGTAAGTGCATATAGTAGGGTATCAACATTCAAATGTTCGGCTTCCAGAATAGAAACTATTTTTCAGACTTATTTTTATCCTCAGATTAGTGACTTCCTTCATTTTACTAACCCTTGGGACAACAGCTCATAACTACTTATTACTAGTTCGTTTAAGAAAACTTCTAATTTTCTTGGTTTTCTTAAACTATTCCTATCGTTTGGATGTAATTTTTCACTTTCTATTCTTTTGTTATATAAATTTTTTTTTTGAAATTGTTGTGCTTATGCAAAATATGATGTGTTGTGCTTATGCAAAATATGATGCAAATTGATGTGTAAATAAGCACAAACCTCCCCCAAACCTGTTTACAGCAGTGTCCTCACTGATGTCATCCGTTAAGCTCAAAAAACCTGTAGACTTGGGAGGAAATTATTAATGGGGAAAAGAATATATGAAAGTGAAAATCCTCCCCCAAATTTATTTTTGGCTCACAAAAAAAATCATTTTCTTTCAAGAGCCCAAAATATACCACCCCCTAAACTTAAACAATTTTAATCTTTTAAAATCACACGAGGGGGTCAAGGTTATTGGTCAATGCCAAGCTTTGCAAAGACCGAAGGTCAACACCAACCATTCAAAAATTTTATCGATGAAGCACTAAGGTTGGTGGAAGAACATGTCACCTTTCGACAAGAAGAAGTGGGGAGGTGACAAGAGGTGTATTAGAAAACGATTGCGTCTCAATTTGGAGAGACGACACAGTGATATTAATGATGGATTGCTCGCATTATCATGATTGTCCAAAAGAGGGGGTGGAGGTCCAATTTCTTCATCTTGGAGTTGATTCATCTCAACACCCGTGTCTTGTAAAAATGCGAGTTCATCAGCGAAAATTTCCCCAAAGCTTTCATCGATACCCCGAAAAATAATGTCATCAGAAAAAATGGGGTGATCGTCAGACTCAATATAAGGTTCCTCATTAGATGTTGACCCGGACAACTCGGTAGAAGAGTAAATGGTTGGGTCAAACAACAACATATGAAAAGAGTCTGTATCATGAGGTTGATCAAATTCGCTGCTGTCGACATCCATTAATTCGACAGAACACACATGAGCATAGGGTTCGGAGGGTTCACTTCCCAACTTGTAAATATTAAGCTCAATTGACTTCTTTCCAAAGGATAGGGTCATAGAGCCGTTTCTACAATTAATTACTGTGTTGGAAGTGGCCAAAAAGGGTCGACCGAGTATCACCGGGATTTGATTGCATGGGTTTGCCATAGGTTGTGTATCAATAACGATAAAGTCCACAGGAAATATGAATTCCCCGACTTTGATTAACACATCCTCTAGCTCACCCCTAGGTTGGGTGATAGATCGATCGGCCATCTGAAGAGTGCAATGCGCAGGTTTTAACTCTCCGATCCCTAATTGCTCATACACAGAATACGGAAGCAAGTTAACACTAGCACCAAGATCGAGTAGAGCACGATTGATATTTTTACCCCCAATGGAAATAGAAATTGTAGGACTTCCGGGGTCCTTTCGTTTTTTGGGTAGTTGTTGTGTAAAAGCAGTGCTCACATTACTCGCAAGGAAAACTTTTTTAGGTACTTGAACTTTTCGCTTCCTAGTGCACAAGTCCTTTAAGATTTTTACATATGACGGAACTTGTTGAATAGCATCTAGGAGAGGAATGTTTATGTTAACTTGCTTAAAAATTTCCACAATCTTCTCCATTTGTGGACTTGGTCTGTTGCCCCTCAACCTATTTGGATAAGGTGCTTGATCAATAAGTTTTGGGTCCAACGTTTGTGGAGAAGACTGTGGGGATGGATTCGATCCCAAAACTGGAGTGGGAATCGACTTAGATGGATTTGGCAAAATGGGCGAAGGGTTCGAGCCTTGGGGAAAACGGAGAATAGGCTCGGATGAAGGTGGGAGACTAGACGAATTAGGGGAAGAAGAAGAAGCGGGGGTATCATTGGTGTCACTATCATCACACTGCTCACCCACTCGGTCATTCAGCACTTTTCCCGATCTCAACGTGGTAACAGCACTCACATTATAACTTTGTGAGTGGCCAGGATTAGGTATGGGTTGAGATGGGAGTTTCCCTTTCTCTCCCGCACTCATTGCGGCGTTTAACTGTGCGATTTGGTTTTCTATTGATTTAATACTCTCATCATGGGAGGAAGAGTTTTTCGTTAGGGTATCAATAGAAGACCTTATCTCAGCCGAATTTTGCATGGATTGTTTCATGAACATATCCAAAGTTTGTGCAAGTGAGTTGTCAGTACCGGCCACTTGTGGTGTAGAAATGTTGGCCGGATTTTGGAAATTTTGTGACTGAAAGAGGGGCTGATTCTGTGGTTGTGGTTGCTGTGGAGGAGGTCTTTGATAATTGCTTTGTTGGTTTTGATTCCAAGCAAAGTTAGGATGATTCCTCCATCCTTGATTGTATGTGGAAGAATAAGGATCGTTTCTAGGTCACTAATGAAAAGCAGCATTAGCTTGAAACGA
Source organism: Agapanthus africanus (assembly GCA_030015575.1). Classification (NCBI taxonomy): domain Eukaryota; kingdom Viridiplantae; phylum Streptophyta; class Magnoliopsida; order Asparagales; family Amaryllidaceae; genus Agapanthus; species Agapanthus africanus. Next base: position 181,289,227 of record JASDDO010000024.1, read on the forward strand.
TGCATTCATAGGACATTCTTCCGTTAAGTGTGAAGGATCCGAACAGCAACCACAGACGGTCTTAGGAAGCGTGACCTGATTTAGGGAGAATGTTGAGAACTTGTTTTCAATGGCATCGAGTTTCGTCTGAATCGCTGCCATTTCGGCTTTTACTGCGATAGAAACATCGAGCTGGTGAATACCTCCCTTAGTTGAAGGTGGTCTTACGCTTTCCCACTGCAACGTGTGTTCAGCAAGGTCTTCCAGATATTTCCAAGCTTCACCGTCATCTTTAGACATGAAATTGCATTGACACATTGTTTCAAGCATCTGCTTTGTTGCTGGATTAATGCCCTCATATATAATCCGACATAAATCCCATCTTTGTATTCCGTGATGGGGGCATTGGAAAAGCAGATCTTTAAAACGTTCAAAGCACTTCCAAAATGGTTCATTGGGAAGCTGGGTGAACTGGTTGATCTCGCTCCTAATATGTGCAGTCTTATGATTTGGGTAAAACTTCTTAAGAAATGCTACGACGAATTCATCCCAATTAGTGATAGAGTGTGCGGCAGTATTGTAAAGCCATTTTTCTGCCAAGTCGCACAATGTGAATGGGAGAAGACGTAAGCGCATAGCATCTAAAGTCAATTGTGAAGTACCCATCATTGCACATACGTTCTCGAATTTGGTGATGAAAACGTACGCGTCTTCCGACTCAAGCCTGTGAAATTTGGGTAGCAGATTGATGTAGTGGGGTTTAATTTCGAAATTATCCCCGTTAGGTGGTGGAAGAGATAGACAAGTGGAAGAGGACCACGAATAGGATAGCATCTCTCTTGGAGAGAGATGCGCGGTGGATTCTGCTCACCTGCGGGCGGTGGCAGCGTGGTGTTATAATTAGATGGAGTGACGTCCATCACGGTCGATGTGGTGTGTGGTAGGGGAAAAGAAGATGAAGACGTACCGACTTCAGCGTCGATAGCAGAAACGCGGACAAGACGGGCACTAGGATCCCGTGTCCAGCCGAGCATGCACTAAGCGGGTTTAGTGCAAGTGGCAGCGTATGTGTGATTTAAAAATTGGCTTGTTTTGAAAAAGTGGGACTCAAGACAAATCTCCCTAATATGCACAAGCAACCCTAGAACTAAGGTTACCTAGGTCCAGTCTCTAGACCGCTCCTAGACTTCCAAAGGACAAGCCGCAGGATCAATCCTCTACCGCCTCCGTACTACCCTTGTAGCCAGATAAGTGCCAGGTAAGTGGGAAGGAACCACGTTGTGGGCCTAATTAAAAACCACTAGACTTTGTCACACTTGCCTAGGCACTACAAAAGTAATGCGGATAAACGATAGATTACCCACGACCTTCCTCTGTCCTTATTGAGCGTGACAGTCCTTAGAGTCTGGTCTAGATATTTTTTAAATTAATGAAGGGTTGATCTATATGCTCGGTTTGTGATTTGTGGGGCTTAGGAAGGGTGATGAAATCCCCACCTAATCTTGATTTGGTCTTTGCCCCTTAGAGTCCTTATTAAAATATGCAAAACAAAACCAATCACAAAACTTTTGCAAAAAGACTTTTTAGCGGCGCGATTTTTGCAAAGAATCCTGCAGAAAATAGATTTTATTGGATTTGAGGAGAGAGAGAAGGAGTTAAGAATCTTACCAGAGAGTTTTGTAGCCCTAATCCTTCTAACCTGTCGCGATTCCGCCGCCGGAAGCACCTTTGTGCCGCGGTTCCGCCGCGAGGTGGATGGTTCAGTTGCTGAAAATTTTTCTATGTCCCTCTGTGCTCCTCTGGATCTCGATGAATGGCTCTGTCTTCTGTTTTCCTCAAGTCCATGACTCCAGATTTCCTCGCAAAAATTCACGCACAAATCGTTAGATATGCAATTTGCAGTTTTGTGTTAATAATGATATGACTCGTCTAAGAATCCAACACAAATAGTAAAAATAAAAAATTACGCACATATCCCCGGCAACAGCGCCATTTGATTGTTTGGGAAAAGTGTGTATGTAGTAGTTTAACCGCAATCAGAACGGTGTCGCGCGTAGCTAGACCGAGATGAGTACGGGTCGTCCTCAGGGAAACGTGGAACCTTTTATTTCTACTTTAGATGTGTTGAGAAAGAGATGAGGGATAAAGAATTTTATAGAAAGATTTCTAGATCTACGTAAAATATAGATCTAGATTGTTTTAAAGATGTAATTAATATAATAAGAGGGCTTGTAGGGTTCGTTAGGATTTAGTAGTTATGGATTATTAATTAAAAGTTACCATTTTTATCCATTAATAGATTTAGAACTAGAACGACGGTGATGCGTGTAGATTAGGGTTTCTGGAGGGAAAAGGAATCTCACTCTTAACCCTTATCTCGACACGGAACTCCGTTCATTATCTAGCCTTTACCAAAACAATCATTAATCTAATCTCTAATCGCGGTCGGAACTAGCAAAGAATTGCTAGCGCGCCCTATTAGGATGTTAATGATTCTTTTGATAAAGTTCCTAAACTTTATAGGACTTAAAAAAGGTTTAATTATTTTCATCGTCCATTAGCCTACCCTAATCCTACGAACCCTAACAAGCGGAGAATTACTCGCGCATGTTGGGAGAAGAAGATGAAAAGAGAGAGATGGAAAACATAATGTAAGGTGCAAAAACAATTAAATAAAAATAACTACCTTTATTAATCGACTTGAACAAACTACACTTTAATCCATAGAAAATGATTACAACTAGTTGCTTCTCGATCTTTCCTAAGGAGGTAGTCGAACAGTTGATGATCAGCCTGGATGCGTGAGCCGTCTTGGACTTCGTGATCTCTTCGGCTTGATCATTTTTCCAAGAGGCTCTCGGTGCCCTTTTATAGTGCAAAGCCAGAATATTATTGTTGAAAACTTGGTAAAATATAGATTTGATTCACCCCAAAAAATATTGCACTCTAACTCCACAATATTGCGGAGGATCCGCGGCAAATGGGGGCTAAGGCCGCAGATCCACGGCCAACGGGTGAGATCTCTTGATCAAAATTCTTGTGCTTGCATCTTGTGACATGTGGCAATCCTAGGCACCTTCATAATTCAGAAATCTTCTCTCGGCTGCTTCCAGACTTGGTCTCCAAGTTTTGCTTCTTAATTTGGCAAGATTTCTTCAACAGCTTGATTTTTTTGATATATTCTGCATAACTTGGAAAATTCTGCACAACAACTCAAATAAGATTTTAGTAGACTTTGTTTTACTAGGATTAGGTCAATAATATTTGCATACATTTCCTACCAAATGATAATTAAAATATATTAACACATGGAAAATAATGTTTTTACACATAAACCCTCATATGTATAATATATTATAATAAAGTCATTTTTTAATATGAAAATGGTAGGATAAATGTAATACAAATGTGCAGTTTTATCAACTGAACAGCTTCCGTCTCTCCTGAGCATCTACGATGCCTTAGTCCTATCTAAGGAGCTTAGAGATGTCATCATTCACGCTCTACAAAACCCTGAGCGGTATCAGGCTCGCTTTGCGGAAATTAATATGAAAGAAGCTCAGTTCAGTTTGCAAGCCGCCGCAGTCACATTTAAGGATGAAGACTTGCTACTGGGAACAGCTGAGCATAATCGGCCGCTTTACGTAACCGGGTTTAGCGACGGAGATCGAATTAATCACATATTGATTGATCCGGGGTTCTCAGTGAACATCATGAACTTGCGAACTCTGAAGAGTTTGTCAATGGACGTCCGACACCTGATAAGAGAAAGGATTGTTATTCAAGGCTTCAACCAAAATTGCCAGCAAGTTCTAGGGTCCATAGCTCTGCCTATCAAATTCGGGGATCTGCAAACTGAAGCTAAGATATACGTGATCGATGCCGACACGTCTTATAAGATTATCTTGGAGCGGCCGTGGCTCCACGATTACGGCATCATTCCGTCAACCCTCCATCAATGCATTAAGTATACTAAAAATGGCGAAAAAGACGCATTGACGGAGACATCCAGCCGTTCGGTGTGCATGAAGTACGATATAAAGATTCTCGGTACTTCATGAACCACCAAAATGCTAAGCCACAACTGACTAAGGATAGAGCGGCCCCAAGACTCAAAATCAAATCTGAGCCGGCCGTCACTTTCAAAAGCAAAACCGGCCAAGTGCGCCCGCATTTCGGTAGCGACACTGATGAGTCCGACGCTAGAAGTCCGGCCTTCCGTAAAACTCGCCCACGTTTCGGTAGCGATACGGACGAATCTGTTACTGAAGGCCCATCTAGCAGCAAAGTCCGCCCTCATCTTGGCAGCGACACTGAAGAGTCGGAGGAAGAGGACCTACCGTGCAACAGCGGTGCAGATTGGACCCCCATGCAACAATCGAAACTACGAGAGACCTTCGAAATTGCAGAAGGGTCCCTAGCCATCACAAGGTTACCGGAGCAGATGTGCAAAGAGCTCGATGCCTTGTCAGTCTCCACCGTAGACCAGCTGAAAACTTTCTACGTCCCCGGAAGGAAAAGCGGGCAGAAAGGCATCCTGTTTTATGGGTCAAACCCCGTTGTGCACCCGGACGATTTGTCTGTCGCGTGCCTTCCATGTGAAAGAGGCATAAGAGTCGTCCTCAATCCCAGATACTATGCGCCCGAGATGCGGGAATACTTTAAAAAGTGCGGATGCCGGTTATATCAAACGGAGTCCGAAGCAAAGTTTTACGAATGGCAATGGCATCCACCTCAGGTCCGAGCACTCATCGATGGACGAATATAGGCGGGGCATAGGTTTCATCTAGCCTGATTCTAACGCATGCTATATGACCCATATTGGGGAAGCCATCGAAGAGCCAAATGATGAAGACGAGCTAACCGAGCCAGAAGAAGCTCCTCAAGAGCTCGAAGATGGCGGACAAGCAACCTTTGACGAGCTAACCGAGATTGACTTAGGAACGCCCGATGATCCAAGGCCGACGTACATCAGCTCACTCTTGTCGGAGAAAATGAAAGAGCAGATAATTGCCCTGTTGCATGAGTTCGTCAACTGCTTCGCGTGGATATACAAAGAAATGTCTGGCCTTTCCCCTGAAGTGGCCGTGCATAAGCTGGCTATATCTCCTGATGCTAAGCCAGTCAAACAAGCTCATCGAAGAATGAGAAGGGAACTAGAAGAAAAGGTTTTCGAGGAAACCAAGAAGCTCATCGATGCCGGCTTCATCAGGGAAAAGAAATATGCGGACCGGATCACATGCATAGTCCCAGTGAAGAAGAAAAATGGGCAGATCCGAGTTTATGTCGATTTCAAGGACCTCAACAAGGCATGTCCTAAAGACGACTTCCCGCTACCGGTCATGGAAATGATGGTCGATGACACCTCAAATTACGAACTATTCACCTTTATGGATGGCTCGTCTGGGTATAATCAGATCAAAATGTCGCCTGAGGATGAGAAGCACACAGCATTCCGCACCCTGATCGGAATATACTCCTATAAGGTGATACCGTTCGGACTGAAGAACGCAGGTGCTACGTATCAAAGGGCAATGACCAATATCTTTGATGACCTAATCCATAAGGTTGTCGAATGTTACGTTGATGATCTGGTCGTCAAGACTAAAGCCAAGGCCGATCATATCTAAGATCTTAGGACCGTTCTCACCAGACTGAGGGAATACGATCTGAAGATGAATCCTCTGAAGTGCGCTTTTGGCGTGTCATCGGGAAAATTCCTGGGTTTTATAGTCCGGCATCGAGGGATCAAAGTTGACCCATCAAAGATAAAGGCCATCATGGAGATGCCCCCTCCAAAGAGTCTGACGCGGCTGAGATCATTTCAAGGAAAGCTCGCTTATATACAGAGGTTTATCTCAAATTTATCGGGAAGATGTAGGCCCTTCTCAAAGATCATGAAGAAAGGAGCTCCTTTTATCTGGGATGCCGAATGTCAAGCAGCGTTCGAAAGCATCAAACAATACTTGTTGCACCCTCCAGTACTGACCGCTCCCATTCCAAATAAACCGTTGATTCTCTACACTGCCACGCTAGATGAGTCACTCGGTGCGCTCCTTGCCCAGAATAACGAGGAGGGAAAAGAAAATGCCCTCTACTACCTCAGTCGAACTCTAGTCGGGGTGGAACACAACTATTCCCCAATCGAAAAGCAATGCTTGGCTCTGATATTTGCTGTGAAGAAGCTCAGGCACTATCTGCTCGCTCATCGGGTTATGCTGATCTCCAAGGTCGACCCACTCAAACACTTGATGACCAGAGCAAGCCTAGCCGGCAGAATGGCAAGATGGGCTGTCATGCTACTTGAGTTTGACATAGTTTATACTCCTCAGAAAGCAGTGAAAGGGCAAGCTCTTGCAGACTTCCTTGCCGCTCGTCCTATACCAGAAAGGTCGCCGCTAAATTGTGAGTTACCCGACGAACAAGTGCTGCACCTCGAGGAAGATGGGCCATGTTGGGAGCTCTACTTCGATGGAGCCTCATCAATAAGGACCTCCAGTAAATCAAGCGTCCCGGAGATAAAAGCAGGGATAGGATTGGTGTTCATCACACCATCAATGGGAACCCTACGGCGTTCTTTCGCTCTCACTGAGCCTCGAACGAACAACGAAGCTGAGTATGAAGCCCTGATAACTGGTTTGGAACTCGCCATAGAAATGGAAATCCTTCGGCTAAAGGTTTATGGTGACTCCCAGCTTGTCGTCAACCAAGTAAGCGGCGACTATAAGATATACAAACCCGAATTAGCTCGGTACAGAGGCCGAGTGGTGGAACTCATGAAACGGTTCACTCATATTGAACTAACGAGAGTCCCTAGAGCGTTGAACGGAAAGGCCAACGTACTTGCTCGCTTAGCCAAGGAGCTGGTTGATCCTGACATGGAAGAAATTCTGATCACAGTCAGGAGCCGGCAAATTCTACCCCCAGTCTCTCTACGAGAAGAGGAAAGCGCTGAACAGAAGATGTAACAACCCTAATTTTCCTATACACTTTTCTATACAAAATTTTTGTTAAAATTTTTAAAAATCCATAAAGGAGTATTTTAATCTGAGCACAAGATATATATAATTAATTATTTTATTTTTAAATAATTTCATTTTTAGTGTACATAAAATTGTTTTAAAATTAAAGTGTACTTGGGGTATTTAATGTTGTTGTTACCACTTTAAGTAGTTATTTTCCCACAATAATTACAAGAAGGAGCTTGTAGCTCATTGGTAATACCTTGCATTGCTGAACAAAGCCACCAGAGTTCAAATCCCATGCCCCACATTATTTTTATATTTATTTTGTTTTAAATTTTTTGGAAAGTCAACAGTCAAACCGCCATAACTCACAAAATTTATACTGAACACAAAAGAACTAAATACACCAAAATTCCCCCCATGAGAAATCCCACCTTTCGGTGCCTTGACTCGGCCGGCGGACCGGCCGACTCGGGCCGGCGCCGCCGACCGAGTCACCTGAAGGAAAAAGTTCCCTCTTGATGTAGTCAACCCCCCTGCATACACTAATTTCCTAGATCGATTACCGAATGCACTATAAATCACTTTTACTCCAAAATTTAATGATTTTTAATTTTTTTTATATATTTTTATATTTTTTAATTAAAACCCTAACCCTAGCCTAACCCTATATAAACACCCCTACCCTCTACCCTCTCACCCTACATTCCTAAGTCCACTCTCAAAAAATTTCAAGAGAACTCGGTACATTAGAAAACGAGCGAAAGGCGAAGCGCTGCCGAAATCGACAGCGAATCTCGACGATCGTACTAGGACCTATTCACGACATTTCGACGCACCGACAAACACACTACCTTCCTCTCACTCTCTAGCGTTGTCCAAACCAGTAAGTCCCTCTTTTTCTACCTTTCTTCCTTTCATTAAAATACGATTTTTAATACCCGACGGAAATCGGAACAAACCGATTTCCGATTCGGTTTTCTATCAAAACTCACTTATCACTAATTCCATAATGCTTAAACGTATTCATGTTGACTACTAATCACTTAAAAATCAATTTGGATAAAGTTTCTCACATGAAATGATAACGTTTCCATTTATCGTATTTCTTTCACTTAAATACCACCAGGTTTAGTTTTCACATTTAACCCTTTAACAATGCTATACCTTAAAATAGATCACGAGGTAATGACCTACCTCCACACACACGCAAATACAACCCTAATTGATATCATCAAAACTTAGAATACGATAATACAAGACTTTACATTAAAATACCATTTTCCTTATAAACCTTTTCTGAAAGTTCTAAGTTGTATACAATTTTAAAAAAAATCTTTTAATAGGAAAATACGATATGTCATGGACATCGATCGTTTATCTAAACCTGACTTTGTGGTGTCTAGGCAAGTGTGTCTAAGGCGAGTGGTTACTTAATTAGGATCACCACTTGTAGTGGAGAGCCTCCCACTCACCTGGCACTTACCTGGCCGCAATTGGCGGTGAAGAGGCGATTTGAGGCTTCTAATGACGTGTCGTTTAGACCATTTAGAAATAGGCTAGTTGGCTTAGGAAACCCTAGAATCTAAAATACGGAAATTTACACCCTTTTACAAATAAATACCTTATCTTTTTATAAAACCGTTTTCTAAATGATTAGTATTTATAAAATCTTTGCAAAGCGCCACTACAACCCATATTTGGGGAACCCGTTAGGGATTGTACGGTTTATCATGCACCCTCGGGCTTAGTAGTGCGAGATTCAGACCTCCGCAAGGAGCATTCGGTCTCGAAAGGTTTAGAATACGACATTTATGAAAAATGAGATTTTTGGAAAATAAAATATTTATTAAAAATTATTTTTGTATAAACATATGTATATTTAACATTTAAACACCTATATTTTTATAAGATAAATTTTTCACCTTTTACTAAAAATTACAAGATTAATAGTTACATTAAAATACCATGAATTTCAATTAAATCAGTATTACAAAATTAATACTTTTATTTATGTAATTAGGATATTCTCACTAGAAATAAAAAAATAAAATTTACACTCATTATAACTATAAAGACGAATAATAAATACTTGAGGTGTATCTTGAAAAATATACAAAAGTACTTTTTACATAAAACCCCCTCAAGTTTTATAATTTACAATAAGGACCCTAACAATTATAGAACTTCAAATTACATTTCTTTTAGTCTGACTCGGGTTTGAGTCTGATTATTCCTGACTTGAATATGATTCAAGTCATTCTATATTCTTTATTATTCCAACTCAATATGAACACATGAATCCCAGAATCCAGTTAATAATCTATACAACTTGACTGAATCAAACCATGGATATACATCCATTATTCCGTTGTTTCCTGATTTAAAATCAGAAAGGCTTATGGAAAAAGCTTCAGAAAGAGTCACGTGCTCCCACGTGACCAGGGTCACGTGTCGGCACGTGACATTTAAAAGCAAGCGGCAAAGGCACATTGGTTCCCTGATTAAATCAAGAAAAAGACTCCAGACGAGGGTCACGTGCTCACACGTGACCAGTGGTCACGTGTTGGCATGTGATGACCAAGCAGCGGCAGAGGTATAGCGCAAAGGAAAGAAGAGGGCTTATTCCAAAGAGGGTCACGTGCCCACACATGACCATGGGTCACGTGGTCACACGTGACCGGCTTTCAAAGCCCATTTTGCTAACAGAATTAAATTCTGAAAGAGATTCAAATCTTTCCAAAGGAAAGCGATTACCTGGAACCAATCGAATTAAAGATTTAAAGATGATTAAATATCATCTATCTATGGGAAAATCTCGAACTTGGAAAGATTTCCCTTTTAAATCTAACAGAAGTCACAAAGGAGAATCGCTGGATTTGAAATCCAATGGTGAATAAAATTCACCTAATAATCCAAAGGTCCAGAACGAATGATGGATGCAAATCAAATCTCTCAATGAAGATACGTCAAAAACTAATTGACTCGGCTGCTTCTCCTATAAATAGGAGCCAAGAGACGCAAAAAAGAGATATACACGCAGAAGGAAGAAAAGGGAGAGAGCCTTGATACTTTGAGGAATTTGGATCTTCTGCAAAAGAAAACCCTAGGTAAGAAAAGGAAGGCTCCTTGAAAGAAAAGAGAATTTAATTCTCAACAGAGTTTAACTCTGATATATAAAACAGAAAAACATATCTCTTCTCTCTTTGATAGAGGATCTGCAAAGTGCACATCTCCCCTTGAAGTTGAGAATTTAATTCTCAATGGGTCGAGATCCTGCCATGCAGATCCAAAACATAGAGAGGGAACGGAAGCACGATAATTTAATTCCCACAGAACTATAGGAATTTAATTCCTTTAAAAGAAAATTATGGCTTGACCCTGTGTCATGGGAATTTAATTCCTTCAGAGCAAAAAGAAACAGGGTTTAACCCTAATTAAGAACTTAGTTCTATTGAAACAGCGGGAATTTAATTCCCTTAATCATAATTCTTTAACAGAAAATGGGAATTTAATTCCTTAAAAGCTTTTATTAGGGTTTAACCCTATTCAGTTCTTCACATATATGAGGAATTTAATTCCTACAGAAAATTCAGAGTCCAACTCTATTCCAGAATATAAATCTTCAAAAGGAAGTAGGAATTTAATTCCTCCGAAATTATTGTCAGGGTTCAACCCTACGAGGAATTTAATTCCTGGAAAAGATTAACAGATCCTCTAAACAACATACATAGAGGCAGGGTCACGTGTCACCACGTGACCCCCCCAAAAGACCTACAGAAAGCCCCTTTGAGGCAGCACCCCACGTGACCCACGTGACCCTAGGCAGAAGCTTCAATATATAAGCATTTGAATGCCCGTCACGTGATGGCACGTGATGCTCTAAAAGATGCAATAGTCTCAGAAGAACAAATGAAGGGAGGGCGCTCTCACGTGTTGCCACGTGACCCCTCTTGCCTTATTGTTTAACACTAAAATTGAAACTCCCGAATCCAGTATTAAAACACTGTTGGGCCTTAGTGTTCAACACTAATCAAAGAACTTTATTCGCAGTGTTCAACACTGATTACCTTAGTGTTTAACACTAATCTGAGATCTCCGTTGCCAGTGTTTAACACTGATCTGTTTTAGTGTTTATGATAATTTGAAAGCCTTGTCGCTGGTGTTTAACACCAATTATCTTTTAGTGTTAAACACTAACTTGTCAATCTCGTTCCCAGTGTTCAATACTGATTGGTCTGTAGTGTTTAACACTAGGCTTTGGCCCAATTGGCTAAATGGATAGAGGCAAAGCCTCTCCTTCAATGGACCAACAGGAAGCCAATATTCCAGACATGATTGAACTTAGCCCAAGCTGGCCATGAGTCCTCAATTCGTAATTAACTGGGCTAATGGGCTCATAACATAATTAATTGGTCTTGATCCCAAATTGGGCCAAGGACTATTTAATCCACTCCGGTTCTAGGGTACATCTCTTCACTCCTTTGATACTTGGCATTGTAATCCCTCAATGTCTTCAAAGAGGTGACGGGTCCCGACGACCACACATTGATATGGACTGTGGGGTCCTTAAACCCATGGACTATGAGGTCCTTAACCTCGACCGAGATGTCTTAAAACTAACAATGGACTGTGGGGTCCTTAAACCCATGGACTATGAGGTCCTTAACCTTGACCGAGATGTCTTAAAACTAACAATGGACTGTGGGGTCCTTAAACCCATGGACTATGACGTCCTTAACCTTGACAGAGATGTCTTAAAACTAACAATGGACCGCAATGTCCTTAAACTACCCATGGACCGCAATGTCCTTAAACTAGCAATGGACCACCACGTCCCTAAAATGGAACAATAGAGCCTCCGCATGCTCTTTTGTCGGATCTAAATGATCCCGTTTAAGTTGATCTTAGCCTCAAAGATGGCTAACGTATCCTTAAACCTTCAAACAGACTGGGCTATGAATCTCCCCCAACTAACTCTGGTTCGAGGGTACATCTCTGAACTCCTCTGACATCTGTCGTTGTAATCCTTCAACGTCGTCAGAGAGGTGACGGGTCCCGACGGCCATACATACGATGGACCACTATGTCCCTAAACTGGAACAATGGAGCCCAAACGCTCCTTTGTCGGATCTAAACGATCCCGTTAAGTGATCTTAGTCTCAAACTAGACTAACGTATCCTTAACAAACGTTTGAGTTGATCTTAGCCTCAAGTATGGCTAACGTATCCTCAAACCAAACCCCCAAACCCAAATCTAAGATAACACGGATTTGGACTAGTCCACGCCCTACGGGCGACGACATAACTCAGACTCCGTATACAATCCATGGGCAACCAAAAACAAAACATAAAATAGACACACACGACACGAAGTGACCATCTGGAGAAGGAGAAAGTTGTTACCGCGATGCGGTAGCGTAATTAACTGTAGGGGCTTGCGCCTGCAGGGAAGAGCGTCCCCACAATCAAAAACCCCTCAAACGAGGGGGAATCTGACGAAGTCTGCTACATCGGCCGCATCCATTTAAACCTTCGATACATGGTGTCATAGATCAACTTGGCATCTTCGGAGAGGTGGACGGATAGCACCAATTAGCATCTGCCCCGAACCTCAGGCGAGACCCCACGTCTCGGCCGCCGTTCGGAGGGGAACAGATTCTGGCACGCCCGGTGGGACGTTTTCCTCTTTCCACTCCACACTTCGTGTGTCGGGATTCGCGAACCAATCGCGGTTCGCTAATGTTTGCCCTTGGGTTTCAAGATACTAAGAATTGGCGTCTTGCTTATTGCAGAAAGAAAAGGATCGATGGCTTCTAATTCTGCGAAATCCTCCAACCGCTCAGAATGCAATTGCGACCAACGCTTTACCTCGCCAGGAGGTATAGCCTACGGACCCCAAGCTGCTTCGTTATTCACAATGCCGGTGGACCAAGTGACTCAGGCCACTACCGGATTGTTCTTTGGGACTATACTCCCACCGACAAGCTTCGCGGCGCCGGTGCTGACAAAGGAAGCTCTCAAGAAGTCGGTCTTTGATCGTCTTACCCCTGCCGCGGCTCCTCTCAACGAGTCGCCCAACGTCAACGCCTCGGTCTTCTCTAGATTGGGCCAGAAATCCTGCGAACTCATCATGGGGTCTACAATCTCAGAGGAGGCTGCTTCTAAGAAAGTGGCCGCTCCTACCCCTGAAGTCGTCAATGCGGCTTCTCCTGCCACAAAGTCGGTCTTTATAAGATTGACGGCTCCAGCTCCCGCTCCTGCTACCCAAAGGACGTCAGTTTTTGATAGGCTAACACCAGCAACGACCCCCCACCTACACAGGGGGCAAGACGAAGCTATTCTCACCGCTGAACCAACGCCGTCCGCTCGACACGCTCGACGTCGCCATTGGCGCCGAGTAAGGAAGGCTGGGGGCATCTCCCCTCCGGGTTGACTCCATCAGCCCCGGTGGCAGAAGTTAATGCTGCTGTTCTAACTGGGAACAACTTTGAGATGCTAAATAAGGTGCGAAGGAATTCTCCTACTGCAGTGCTAAAAAGGTCTCCTCCCCCATTAAAAAGGGTTGTGGAAATCAAATCAGAACAGCCCCGATCCCCTCAACGGCTGTCTTCCAAAATCTATAAGGTTTGGCGGCAGGTCCGAGACTCGATCATCGATCCAAACTTCTCCCGCCAGCACAAGAAGCTGAAAATCCAACCGGAAGCTGGCCACCAGGCTAAACCCCAAAAGGCTGTCTGGATGCCCACCTCAACGGCCCCCTCAACCTCCATGGCTCATAAAAGGAGGAGGCCAGAGAAGATCCCCCAGCCTGCAACGACGGTTAAAAGCACTGAGCCCAGACGCCCGAAGTCTGGGGGCATGGTGGTGCACACTGTTTACACGGCTTCTGGAAAGGAGGAAAGCCGCACTTCTACGGGCCACCGACCGCTAACCCGATCCGTGACGAAAGCCCAGGAGCAGCAACAAAAGCTTCAGGAAATGATGAATGCTATGGCCGCACTTACCGGGCCAAAAGAAAGCCCAGAAACGTCCTCAGACGCACGCCAGGAGGAAGAAACCGACGCTGAATTCCTTCGCCGGATACTGGAGAAAAAGGACAAAGAGGCTGCTGAACAAGCGGCCAACATACAACGTATGGGCCTTCTCTTCCAAGATATGATAGGAATGATGATCCAGCAGGACTTGCCCGCCGAGGATCCCCCAATCGTTCTTGAAGACGACCGAGGAGAAACGTCAAATCCACCACCAGCCCTCTCAACGGCCAAGGAGGAGGCAATCTCTAAGGCTGACTTGGTTGACTACATAGCCCAGCAAATCCGGGTTCATCATGCGACTGAGGCTGCTGGTCAAGTCGTAAAAATGGGGCGGCCATATCCAAGCTGGTACGACCAAATCAAATACCCGCAAGGCTATACGATACCAAAATTCCACGTGTATAAGGGGACCGGCAATCCCCATCAACATGTCGCCCAGTTCCGGGCCCTCTGCGGTAACACCGGCGGTGATGATAAACTGTTGCTCCGCCAGTTCGTGGGCAGCTTATCAGAAACAACGTTCGAATGGTATTCGGAACTCCCGAACGATTCTATCAAAACGTTCGCTGAAATGGAGTTGTTATTCACTCAGCGATTCGCAAGTGCCAGCGAACGCACTCCAATAACTGCATTGATTAACGCCAGGGTAAAACCAGGCGAAACCTGGGTCCAGTATGCTATACGCTGGTGGAATTTATGGTCAAGATGTGAACAGCGCATTGAGGAGGCACCCGCAGTGGGCATGTTCGTGGGAACCCTAGACCCCCATGCAACTATCTCCCAGTTTATGATGTTCTTTAAGCCAACCACATTCCAGGCTTTAATCGACAAGTTGGCTCAGATGGACCAGATGGGTCATAGACCACCTCCCCCGAAGTCGGAACCTCGGAATGACAAGGGTAAAGGAAGGGCAACCTTTGTTGCGAATGCCCAACAGCAACCTAACGCCCCGAAACCGGCAGATCAACTGGAAGAAAGACGCCGGTATTATAATGAGAAGATGAAACGTCCCTACTCGTTCCCACGAGACAAGACGAAACGGTTATTCGAGCTGGCAGTACGCAACAGACTTATAAACCTACCAAATCCAAGGCGACCGCCGCAACCCACCGAGGTGAATAACCCTAACTATTGCCCTTACCATCAAACGGTAAGTCATTCGATTGAAGATTGCTTCGTCTTCAAAGGATGGATTGAAGATCAATACCTCCAGGGGAAGTTTATACTATCCGAAAAGTGGAAGGTGAACCCACCACAACCGCATACTCCTAAGAAAGCAGATACACCGGGGGCAACCTGCTCCTTTATTGAAGAAGCTCCATGGGAGGTCGTGCTATCAACTAAAACCAAAAGAATGCTGAGAGACCTTCATGCGTGCCCTGCGATCGAATGGAAGGACCCTCTTGAACCTCAAATTATCGAAGGGATGCTGAAGCACCGCCCAACTACGAAGACTCGCGATGAGGGCCCAAATACTCACGCCCAACCGTCAAAATCTTCGAAGAAAAAGAAGAAATCCAAGAAGCCCGTGAAGCTTGGAAACGAGCACACGAACTTGCAGAAGCAAATCGACGCGCGGGAAGAATACAATCAAAAGGCGCGAACTCCTGTCACACTGCAAGAGTTCCTCAACCACATCTATCAAGAGAGAGATGAGGGAGAGAGCTCGTCGAATGAATCCGAAGGGTACGTGGCGAGTTGTAACGTAATCTCCCACTCGTTTACCGATGATGAGAAAACTCCAAGCACTAAGAAGCTGGAGGCAGAGCCTGAACCAGAGCGTGTGTGGCCGACAAATGAAATGATCAATGCCTTTCTAGACGAGATTCGTCTAAAAAGTAAAGCGGATCACGAGCGTGAGATGGCAGCGTCAGAAGGAACCAAATGCAGGCGACTGAAAGGAAGAGTTGAACTACCTCTGCCAGAGCGAAAGGCATCCGAAGTAGACAAGAGGATATTCAAAACGAGGAAAAGGTTTGCCAAAGCCATGTCAATGGGGATGAAGCTACCACCCTCGGAAGGAAACACACACGATGGGGTGGTGAGGCACCCTGATTATTGCGCATATCATCGGAAAATCTCACACCCCACGGAGGAGTGCGACGCCTTTAAGATATGGTGGCAAGGATATGTTGCTCGTCGGCAACATGTTAAGCGCATGAAACGCAAGATCCGTCGGGAGCGAAGAAGTACTATCGATGGGCACAACAGAACTACTGGCAACTGTTATATGGCTCACGCCGGGGGGTCACAAGTTCTCACCTTTGGGAGCGACTCTGATGAAGAAATGGCTCTCGGCCCTCTCTTTAAAGAATCCGTTTTAGGGAAAGAGGAGAAACCGGAGACCTGCGAGAACATTCAGCTGCGCAATCGCACACTCCCAGAAAGGAATCTCGGGCCCGTGAGTAGAAAAGATAAGGGAAAGGAAAAGGTCACTGAAGATATCACTTTAGATGACCAAGTCATAAGAGAGCTGGCTGCCAAAGACCCTCCTAGGAAGGATAAGGTGGACTATAACATCCTCGCGCACCTAAGGAAGCTACCTTCTCAGCTTAGCATTCTCGATGCCCTCCTATTATCAAAAGAAGCGCGAGACTCACTAATTAAGGCGTTACAAGAACCTGAGCAATTCCAAACCTTCCTCGCCACTGAAAAGATGAAGGATGAACTGGAGGAAGTGCATACGGCCGACATCACTTTCGGTGATGAAGACCTCCTTCTCGGGACGTGCGACCACAACCGTCCCCTATATGTCTCCGGATACTGCCATGATATCAAGATAGGCAAGATCCTGGTGGATAATGGATCCTCCGTCAATCTCCTTAATGTTCGGGTGTTGAAGGAAATCTGCATGAGTGTGCAACACCTCGCTCGTGACAAAATTACTATCTCCGGTTTCGATTCACAATCATCACGAACTCTCGGATCTGTGATACTAACATTACGCTTTGGACTTCTCGTCACAGACATCAAATTCCATGTCATCGACGCCAAGACCTGCTACAACGCCTTGCTCGGCCGTCCTTGGCTACACGAGTACAACATCATCCCTTCTACGCAACATCAGTGTATGAAGTACTTTAAGGATGGTTTCGAGTATACTGTAACAGGTGAGTTGAACCCATTTTCCGTGAACGAAGTCCGCAAATACGAAGATGCGAAGTACTTTTTGCCAGATTTCGAGGATACAGAAAGGTGTCGCGATCCGGAGAACAAAACCGCCGCCACCATCCCTGTTTTCGGGAGCGATACCGAAGAAGAGGAAGAGATAGTTTATGCAGGGCCAGCTCAACGCAACAACCTGGGGACGCCCGCCCCCATGTTAGTCTTCGGAAGTGATTCAGAAGATGAAGTTAATGCCGTGTCCTCCAATCGGCTGTCAATACAAGCACCCCCTGGCGATGACCATAGTTTGCAAATCACCATGGTACCGCGAGAACACTACAAGGATCTCGACACGCTTCAAGCTCATAATGTGCAGGACCTGCAAACATTTTACGTCCCTCCCAGGCAAAGGGGTAAGAAGGTGATCCTATTCTACCGATCCTCAGAGTCGAAAATAGAGAAAGAGATCTGGCATGGCGCGGATGCTACACTTGACAGGCTCCAACCCATCCGTCTGCCTAGATACTATACAAATGGATTAAAGAAGCTATTGAAGAGCCAAGGAGTACCCTTAAAACAGACTGTTCGGCAGGCTCGGTTCTACAACAGGATTTGGGATGTCCCCGGGACTCAACGCAAATTGCCCAACAGGAAAATGGAAACACTCGGGCTTGGATACGCGAGAGCCGGAAAACGGGAACGGGCCCACAGTAGCTACGCCATATATACCTTTGATGAAGAAGAGGACGCCCTATCAGGAGATGCCAACCCCTCATCAAAACTAGACCCCGCGATTGAAGCGCCGAGTCCGTCGTCTGAAGAATGAATGGGCAAGCCTATCAGGAAAGTGGGTCAGAAAGCTCGGGAAGAACACAACCGCGAAATGTCCATCTACGAGAAGGCCAGGACGCAACGTCTATTTCAACAGGCTGCAAAAGACAAAGATGCTCATCCTTGTCAATCCGTTGTACGAAAGGCCCGACACAGAGGCGGAAATAAATCAAGAAGTGGAAAGAGGAGTCGACAACAACGACGCAGGATTAGAGGGTTACGTGATCGGGTATTGCCCGGCTCGGATTTGTCCCTCATGAAGAAGATGAGTCGAGTGTACTCCTTCCCTCGAGACAAGACGGAGAGATTACTCAAGCTCGCTATGAAACATCGAATGATCGCGCTTCCAGAGTCTAAGCACCCTGAGCAAGCTAACAAGGCTTCTCATCTGAGCTATTGCTCTTATCACCGAGCCATAGGACATCCTACCGAAGACTGCTTCACCTTCAAGAACTGGGTCGAGGACCAGTACCAACAGGGCAGATTCGCTTTATCCGACGGCTGGAGGGTAACGCCGCCACAAAAGCATGAACCCAAGGCCGCAAGAGCAGAACCGGATCCACCTCAGTCCTGGGAGCGGATTCGCACCTGTTATACGATTACGATATTAAAAGAAGAGCCCGAGAACATAGATGACCTTCCCCGGTGCTTTGAGAACAGCGATGATGAGGTGATCTCAGAATTTCCGCCCGCTCCGAAAGAACTGGAAGATGGTATACATACTACTGCAGATAACCTCAAGAAGATTGAGTTGGGATCGGCAGACGACCCGCGACCGACATTTGTCAGCGAGCTGCTATCTGAAGAAAGGGTGGCTGCATTAAAGAACGTGCTTCTACGGCATAAAGACTGCTTCGCATGGAACTACTCCGAGATGCCAGGATTAGATCCGGAGATTGCTGTGCATAAATTAGCAATATCCCCAGATATCAAGCCAGTTAAGCAGGCGCCAAGAAGGATGCGACTCGAGCTTGAGATGAGCATCAACGCCGAAGTCAAGAAGCTGATCGATTCTGGATTTATCCAAGAAGTCCAATATCCCGATTGGATCGCCAATATCGTTCCGGTAATGAAGAAGAATGGGACGGTACACATATGCGTGGATTTCAGGGATCTCAATAAAGCCTGTCCAAAGGATGATTTCCCAGTACCAGTAACCGAGCTAATGATAGATAACACGTCCACTCACGAGGTTTTCTTCTTTATGGACGGTTCGTCAGGATACAATCAGATAAAGATGCATCCCGAAGACCAGAAGCACACCGCTTTCCGGACCCCTTTGGGTATATTCTGCTACAGGGTTATGCCCTTTGGTCTAAAGAATGCTGGCGCTACCTATCAAAGGGCCATGACAAAGATCTTCGATGACCTCATACATGACATCGTCGAGTGCTATATCGATGACCTCGTAGTAAAGAGCATGTCATACGATGATCATTTAAAGCATCTGGAGACTGTATTTCGACGCCTCCGGCAATATAATTTGAAAATGAATCCCCTCAAATGCGCGTTTGGAGCCTCATCGGGCAAATTTCTGGGATTCATCGTTCGACACCGAAGTATTGAAATAGATCCGTCAAAGATTAAAGCGATCATGGAAATGCCTCCGCCAAGAACCCTCAAACAGTTGCGGTCTCTCCAAGGGAAGCTCGCATACATCCGGCGGTTTATCGCTAATCTTTCAGCCAAATGCCGTCCTTACAGCCACCTGATGAAAAAGGGAACTCCATTCGTTTAGGATCATAAATGTCAAGGTGCACTAGACGAGATCAAGCAGTACCTGCAGAACCCTCCGGTGTTGGCTGCGCCGGTCAAGGGAAAACCCCTCATTCTTTATACGACCGCCCTCGAAGGTTCCTTGGGCGCATTATGGGCACAAGAGAACGATCAGGGGAAAGAGAGGGCACTCTACTACTTAAGTCGAGTTCTACTGGGGGCAGAAAGCAACTACTCTTCCATTGAAAAACATTGCTTGGCGTTAATCTTCGCGATAACAAAGCTCAGGCACTATGCGTTGGCGAATGAATTCCGTCTCATTTCAAAGGTGGATCCCCTTAAATACTTGATGTCGAAAGCCATATTGACGGGACGACTCGCTAAGTGGGCCCTGCTCTTAATGGAGTTCTCGATAGCGTATCAACCTCTCAAGGCAGTGAAAGGCCAGGCCATTGCCGATTTCCTCGCTGAGCATCCGATACCGGCCGATTCTCCTCTGAACTGTGATTTGCCGGACGAGCATGCATTCAATGCAATTAGCGGCGGAAGCACCCGATGGGAACTCTATTTCGATGGAGCGTCCTCCGTAAAGAAACAGAAACAAGGTGTCCCAATGATCAAATCGGGGGTAGGCCTCGTCTTTGCAACTCCACAAGGAGGGATAATGCGCTTCGCCTTCTCCTTAACAGAGCCGAGGACAAACAATGAAGCTGAATACGAAGCTCTGATAGCAGGCCTCGAAATCCCCATCGACCTGGGAATTGAAGACCTCCTTATATACGGGGATTCTCAACTGGTCGTTAGTCAAGTAAATGGTGACTACCAAACGTGCAAACCGGAGTTGGTGAAGTACGGCGAAAAGGTGCAACAACTATTGACCCAAATTCCCTCCTATACTTTGGAGAACATACCGCGCGCGGAAAACAGCAAAGCAGACGCGTTGGCCAAACTTGCTAAAGAACTGGCTGACGAGAACCTCGATGACGTCAGAATCGTGGTATAAAGCCGTCGAGTGCTCGCCCCGGCAGAAATACCTCCGGAATTATATAAAGAAAAGGGAGCGACTGAGCAGACGACCCTACAAATAAAAGACCATGAGAAGGCCGAGGACTGGAGGGAAGTCTTCATAGACTACTTTAAGTCCCACCGAACGCCCAAAGAAGCGTCCTCAAGACATCAGCTCATGAAACGAGCTCTATCTTTCGCTTTCGTCAACGATACTCTATACAAGAGATCGTTTGATTCTCTATGGCTGAGATGCTTAGGGCCTGACGAAGCAGAAAGAGTCATTCAGGAAGTTCACGACGGACTTTGCGGTTCTCACCAAGCAGGCCCAAAGATGAAGTTAAAAATTAAACGGATGGGTTACTACTGGCCCACGATGATCCAGGACTGCCTCGAGTATGCGAAGCAATGCCACTCGTGCCAGATTCATGGAGACTTTATCCACCAACATCCGAATCCACCACACCCAACGGTGACTAGCTGGCCATTCGAAATGTGGGGGACTGACATAGTCGGCCCCATCGAGCCAGCATCGTCCCGGGGACATCGTTTTATCCTGGCGACAACTGATTACTTCTCCAAATGGGCAGAAGCAGTACCACTGAGGGAAGTGAAGACGGAGAATATCCTCCATTTCTTCAAGACGCACGTCATCTATCGGTTTGGAACCCCACGGCGGATTATCTCCGATAATGGGCCAGCCTACCGAAGCCATAAGATTAGCCGCTTCGCGCAGCAGCACAATATAGACTGGAGATATTCTTCAGTTTACAACCCACGAGCTAACGGTCTGGCCGAGGCCTTCAATAAGACCTTGACGAAGATCATAAAAAAGACCGTTTCCCGGAATAAGAGAGACTGGCGCGAGAGGCTGCAAGAAGCCCTTTGGGCTTATCGAACTACATTCAAGACGGCCACGAACACAACGCCGTACGCGTTGGTATTCGGGACGGAAGCAGTACTCCCCCTCGAGATAGAGTTACCCTCTCTACGAGTGGCAGTCCACCACGAGCTGACGGACGAAGAAAATGCTCACCTTCAGCTTGAGGAGCTTGATGCCCTCGACGAAACCCGGCTCATAGCGCAACAACATCTGGAAGCCTACAAAGCAAAGATGACGCGCTCGTACGAAAGATTGACCAGGCCGAGGACATTCCGCCAAGGCGATCTCGTACTAGTGGTCAAAAGACCTATGATCCCCAATCGTGCCAAGCGGGGAAAATTTGAGCCAAACTATGAAGGCCCGTACATCATAGACAAGGTCTACCAGGGTGGAGCCTATCTACTCATGGACATGCACGGTGAAAGGCCTTTCAGGCCAATAAACGACCGCTTCTTAAAGAAATACTATGCTTAATGAGCCACAGCCTGGGTCAATGATAGATGACGACGACTATGTCCGCTCGCTATCTTCCTAAGCTCAGGCTTTACAAGCAGCAGCCGGCCATCCCATAACGATGGACCGAAACGTCCTTAAACTAACGATGGACCGAAGCGTCCTTAAACTAACGATGGACCGAAACGTCCTTAAACTAACGACGGACCGAAACGTCTTTAAACTATCGACGGACCGAAACGTCCTTAAACTAACGACGGACCGAAACGTCCTTAAACTAATAACGGACCGAAACGTCCTTAAACTATCGATGGACCGAAATGTCTTTAAACTAACGACTGACCGAAACGTCCCTAAACTACTACCGCAGCATCCTTAGGCTGACGAGATAAAAAAAAAGAGGGAAAAAGAATAAAAAACGGTGTGTCCACAAGAAAAATGGGCACGGATGAAAACCCGAAAGGGCTCCGTGAGTAAAAACAGCAGGACTACCGGCGAGTGTTTGTGAAAACCCGAAAGGGCGCAACCTCGTTAAAAGACACTTGTAGGGTCCTCTCGACCTTGTAAGGAGAAACCACCTACGTGAGATCCTTACGACTCACAAAGGAGCAACACACTTAGGGATCCTCACGATTCCTAAGGAGAAAATACACTTACGAGATCCTCACGACTCGTAAGGAGAACTCTCTTATGGGACCCTCACGGCTCATAAGATTTGAAAGTCTTAAGTTACAGAAACCTAAACCTATTCTTAAGCAAATCCTCCACAACCTTCGATATTGCCCTACAAGGGACTCAATACTGACCCTTGTATACAATCCACGGACGCGAATAAACATTTCCCCAGCAAAGTCCAACCCTTGTAGGTCCTCTCGATCCATAAGGAGAAAGCCCTCTTGTAGGATCCTTACGACTTACAGAGGAGCACACACTTAGGAATCCTCACGATCCCTAAGGAGAAAATATACCTGCAAGATCCTCACGACTTGTAGGGAGAAATACCTTTGTGAGACCCTTACGGCTCATGAAGTCAAAAGCCTTGGTCGACAGGATCCTTAACCCTGTTTGCTGAGCCACCTTTGTTCATCATCGACAAAGGCAAATGATGATTCGCTCCTGGCAACATTCCAGTTGTAGCGGTGTTGATGCCGAAATCGGTGCCTAAAATCCAGGCCTGCAGCAAAAAAGCTAGCAAGCCACACATGCCTACAAAATAGCCGAAATGATGGGGCAGTCGCGACCTTCGCGATATAAAAGCTGAAACGATAGAGCATCGCGGAAAAAGAAATAAAATAAAAATAAAATTTATGCCTTACAGGTGATGTTCCATCACACCCTGTACACAATCCAAGGGCGTAAACAAAAAAGGGAACATACCTTCCCCCCCAGGTTTCACCAAAGAAAGAAGCTAAATCTCGACGGGCCACAAGCGACCTAGAGATCATCCCAACACTCGTCTCGTAACGACGGACACAACTTCAAGATAAGCGGAATAGCGGCAACTCCCAGTTCCATGGCTCGGTGGTATACATATCGCCAACAGTCAGACCTCCATCCCGTGAAATGCGGATACAATCAGCAAAATTCCTGGTTACGTGGAACGCGGATAATGTCACTCTTTGACCCCATGGAAAACGTCCAGAGCGGATCCTGGTCCTCGCAGAGCACGACAGTGAACCCGTGTGGAGCATCCAGAGCGGAGCCTAGTCCTCGCCGAGCACGGCAGTGAACCCGTGTGAAGCATCTAGTGCAAAATTCCTGGTTACGTGGAACGCGGATAACGTCACTCTTTGACCCCGTGGAAAACGTCCAGAGCGGATCCTGGTCCTCGCAGAGCACGGCAGTGAACCCGTGTGAAGCATCCAGAGCGGAGCCTAGTCCTCGCCGAGCACGGCAGTGAACCCGTGTGAAGCATCTAGTGCAAAATTCCTGGTTACGTGGAACGCGGATAATGTCACTCTTTGACCCCGTGGAAAAACGTCCAGAGCGGATCCTGGTCTTCACGGAGCACGGTAATGAACCCATGTAAAGCATCCAGAGCGGAGCCTAGTCCTCGCCGAGCACGGCAGTGAACCCGTGTGAAGCATCTAGTGCAAAATTCCTGGTTACGTGGAACGCGGATAATGTCACTCTTTGACCCCGTGGAAAAACGTCCAGAGCAGATCCTGGTCCTCGCGGAGCACGGCGATGAACCCGTGTGAAGCATCCAGAGCGGAGCCTAGTCCTCGCCGAGCACGACAGTGAACCCGTGTGAAGCATCTAGTGCAAAATTCCTGGTTACGTGGAACGCGGATAATGTCACTCTTTGACCCCGTGGAAAACGTCCAGAGCGGATCCTGGTCCTCGCAGAGCACGGCAGTGAACCCGTGTGAAGCAACCAGAGCGGAGCCTAGTCCTCGCCGAGCACGGCAGTGAACCCGTGTGAAGCATCTAGTGCAAAATTCCTGGTTACGTGGAACGCGGATAACGTCACTCTTTGACCCCGTGGAAAACGTCCAGAGCGGATCCTGGTCCTCGCAGAGCACGGCAGTGAACCCGTGTGAAGCATCCAGAGCGGAGCCTAGTCCTCGCCGAGCACGGTAGTGAACCCGTGTGAAGCATCTAGTGCAAAATTCCTGGTTACGTGGAACGCGGATAACGTCACTCTTTGACCCCACGGAAAACGCCCAGAGCGGAGCCTGGTCCTCGCCAAGCACGGCAGTGAACCCGTGTGAAGCATCCAGAGCAAATACCGGACTGTGGAGTCCTTAAAATCCACGGACTATGACGTCCTTAACCTCGACCGTGATGTCTTAAAACTAACGATCAACTACCCCGATTCCCTACGGATTCTGCCTTGGTTTAAGGGTACATCTCTTTACTCCTTTGATACCTGGCATTGTAATTCCTCAACGTCTTCAAAGAGGTGACGGGTCCCTGCAACCAAACATCGGACTGTGGAGTCCCTAAATCCACGGACTATGAGGTCCTTAACCTTGAACGTGATGTCTTAAAACTAACATCGGACTGTGGAGTCCCTAAATCCACGGACTATGAGGTCCTTAACCTTGACCGTGATGTCTTAAAACTAACATCGGACTGTGGAGTCCCTAAATCCACAGACTATGAGGTCCTTAACCTTGACCGTGATGTCTTAAAACTAACAGCGGACGGTGGAGTCCCTAAATCCACGGACTATGAGGTCCTTAACCTTGACCGCGACGTCTTTAAACTACGATACCTGGAGCGGCCCCTGACCCCGTGAAACACGGATAAGGGTGACCACATCTAGCACTTGCAGGTCCTCACGACCTGTAAGGAAGAAAAACTCTCTTGTGAGATCCTTACGACTCTCAAGGGAAAACCCGCTTAAGAATCCTCACGATTTTTAAGAAGAACTTACACCTATGGGATCCTCTCGACCTGTAGGGAGAAAAACTCTTTATGAAACCCTCATGGCTCATAAAATGCAAAAGTCTCGAAAAGCAGACCTTAGCCCTGAATCCTGAACCATTGTTGTCCTGCAAGGAGATCAAGACAAATTTTCCGCAAAAAACACGTTCAATAAAAAGGGGACACGCCATTAAGAAAAAAAAATGTATCTTTTATTCATAAACCAAAATGGATACAAAGTACAATTCATGAAAGAACAAAAAGAAAATACTCTCATCCATGAGTATGTACAAAAAGGAAGGAAAAGATACAAATGTTTCAAGCCGGCGGGCGATTTAGCAGCTTGGTCAGCTCATCCTGCTTTTGTTGGACCACGGCTTCATGAAGCAAGATCTCCAAAAGACGAGCCTCCGCCTGAGCTTGTTGGGCCTGATATGAAGCAAGACGGGCTTCAAGCTCTTTCTCAGTGGCCTTATGAGCCTCAACCCTCTCGTGAGTAAACGTGGCGGCTTTATCGAGAGCCACCACCTCCTTGATAGACTCCTGAAGCACCCGCCAGAGTTCATACGCTTTGTTGGCTTTGGCTGTGAGATTGGCTTGAAGCTCGCCCAGTGCCTTAGAGGCTAGCTCTCTCTCCGAGAACTTGCGACCGAGCCTCTTCTCACATGACGTCATGTTTGCCACGCACCGGGCTATCAGCCCCCGTAACTCCGCCTTTGCAGCCACGGCCTCCGAGGAAAGGTGGGAACATTCGAGGGCGTGCAGGCAAGCCTCCACCCGCCGCAGAACTCCACCCAGACTCGCACCACCTCTTCGCTGTGGTAGGTGGCAAGAAAGGGAAGAGAACCGTTAGCCTCGGCAGCGAATGCTTCAGCTGTGGTCGCGCTGCCAGCACGAAGCTCCTAGATCAGAGACGACAAGGAGAGGAGGCTTAATTGGGCCAAGCGTTCTGAAGCCCGCAAGGCATAAGGGCCGGGCGGCATCATGATGCGCGACTCCAACGCCGTGGAGACTGGCAGGGCTGTTCAAATTTGGCAAATGTTAGTAAAACTCTTAAACGCAGAATGAACGGGACTATAATAAAATGTCACTCACCGACAGTCATGCAAGTAGGAGCTGAAGGTTCCCCTGGCCCTTCAACGACCTCGACCTCATCGTCGGCTTCCAAAACTAAAAGAGACATCAACGTCATTTCGCAAAATAGTAACAATGCTATGGTAAAAAATGGCGAATGACACTAACCTTGCCCAGAGGAAAGGACAATACGCTGAGGGGAGATCGCCTGCGGAGCTGCCATCTCCAATAAACGCTGAAATGACCGGCGAGGCGACAGATCCGCGATCGTGGCCGCCAAACCGCGCAATTCTGGGAAAGATAAAAGAGTTCAGACTATGAAGGGGTTGCTAAATTAAAACGCAGAGGGATACCTTCAACACTCCTCCCATTCTGAGCCGGGGGGATAGCAGCTTCAACGGTCTCCGCCGTGACCTCAGGCTCCAACAAAGGGAGAGTATTCCCGACTACCTCGCTTCCAGCCTTTGGGCCGCCCTCAGTAAGAGTCATTGGGGCGGCGGCCTCCAAAGGAGCCTCCCCCAAAGGGGCAAGCACTCCCTGATCAAGAACCGCCGCTGGAGGTTCTACCATGAGAGGAGCAGCCTCATCAGCCCCCTCCACATCCAGCAAGGCTTCATTGAGAATTTCGGCGGGCTTTAGCTTTAATGGGCCAGTAGGGAGCTCCCCCAGCGTCGAAGATTCTGCACGATTCAAATAAGAATAATGATACATATGCACGGGCATAAATAATCGGAAAGACTACAAAAGAAGAACAACGTACCTATACGCAAAGAAGCCCTCAATATGGCTTCTTCAAGCCACTTCTCCTTCTCAAGGAGGTAAGCTCGCCGGGGGTTCAAGGGTAGAGTCATGACCGCCGGTCCATAAAGAAAGTGCATCAGCTGCGTCTTCTGAAGCGGCCTGCTTCAAAGCCCTTTCCCCCATTCCTCCAAAGGGCCGATAAATCGCCGCCGAATCCACGAAGGGTCTTCGTAAAAAATTACTGCGGGATAAGACTTCTTCGGAACCTTGGCGTTATGAGACGCGTCTTTTGAGTGCCGTATGGCCTCAGCCAACTGTGCGGCCTCCTCATCAGCCGAACTCGGAAAGAGAAGTCCAACGTCTGACTCTTGCTGGGCCAATGGTTCGTCTTCAAGGATAGGCTCAGACTCCACCACAGAGTCAAGCGGGGTGGTAGCCGCTTTCCTCCGCCATTTAGACCCAGAGCCGGTCGTTGAGGATGACCTCTTCCTCCCTCGCGAAGCCTTAGGGCAGCGCTGGCCCACATCGCCCTCATCCCTGTTACTCTCGCTCGGTGCCACAACTGAGGACGACATCGCCATCGTCGACGCCACAGGGGGCGGTGCCGCCACCGGTAGGGGTGCTACCACTGGGGCCCGTTTACCCCTCGATCGAGAACCCAAGGGCATACCAGGTATTGGAGTAAGGTCTACCCCTGACTCCCCCTGAATGAGCGCGGTGCCAATCTCCCTCAAAGGGAAGCGGACTGGAACCCTCAGTCGTTGCTTAGCTCCCGAAACCTGAGGAGGGGCGTCGTGACCAAGAAGCACCCTTCTTTCTTCAAGAATAATTGGGCTAATCCGATGAAGATACCAGCCCGTAAATGCACCCACACATCGGGGCATGTACTCGGCTTCAGGGACCATGAAACGGGAGCCGGTGTTCAGCCTCATGAAATGATGAGCGGCATCGCGAACAGCATCAAGCGAAGGGATTGGGGCGACTATAAAAGCCTCGAAAGGAACGCCCTGGTCGTATCCGAGCTGCCGGGCGAATCGATGCGGATTATACCTCATAAAAAGAGCTGCACTGTCCTGGCGAAACACCAAGTAGCCCGGTCTAATTGTATACAAATGCGCGGCCTCCCGGGGCTTCAAAGAAGGTGTGTTGTCTTTTGACCGATCCCAGAGTTGTTGAACCGGACCCGAAGGAGTAGACAAGACCCGATCGTTAAAAACTAACCCGCCAGCGGTGGCATGAGGAGAAATCAGCACCCGAATAGCCCCGAATTGGGTCGGGTCGGCAGCAGAAGCACCCACTAGTCGCATAAGTCGCGGGAAGGGATAAGCGTCGTAAAAAGCGGGCCTCTGATGCATAGCGAAACCCCCCAGCACATGCATTTCGACCCAGGACGTGAAATAATGAAGCGAAAAGTTCACTACATCCACGCCGGGTGTAGACGTATTAGCTGCCGTGCCCAATCCATGATAGAGGTGCGCCAAGGCCGGGATGCCGATGGCCAACCGCGTCCCCTCAGCAATACGATGAGCCGGGTAGATAACCGAGGCTCTCATGAAGCGGCGATGCATGGGGATAACGAACCAACTGAGCCAAACACTAACAAACCCCACAAAGAACGTCTCCTTGTCCATGCCTGGGACAGCAATGGATTCAAAAGATATTGGCAATATAATAGGGATGTAGTACTGAGGTAAATCTGATTCGGTGGTCGGCAACCTCTTCGGACCGAACCTAAATGGGTCCCAAATGTTGGCAAACTTCGGGGCTGTCTTCGATAAGGCGTCCTCACGAAGGAAACGAGCAATGAAGCTCTTGAAAGTAACACCCTGCTCCTCGGACTCGGTGAATAATCGGTCGAAGATCCCTAGCGCCTTTATTAAACTGGGGCGCTTGTGGCGAACAGCATTCTCAGCAGACAAGCCGTCAACCGGGGCGGGCTCGGGTTCAAAAACGTACTCGTCAGGAGGCAACAACTCCTCATACAAACTACCCCTGATTGGCAACCCCGAAATATCATAGAATTCTGCTAGGGAGATCGAGACCTCGTGATCTCCTAGGATGAAAGTGTTGGTAGGAAGATTCCATTGGTTTAAAAACGCCTTAACCCACCAGACATGCAGGGACTTATAATGGAATAGTGACGCGTATATGGCCTGATAAAGCCCGGCTTTCTGCAACCGCGCACGATGGGCAGAAAGGATGTAGCGAGCCCAGAGAAGGTAGCCCGTAGGATGCCGGGGAGTAGGCCCTATCTTATAAATTTGCCCCCACGGATGGGCCTCACCCTGGCAGATACGCCGCCCCAAGATGTCTATGGCCGGGATCGGATGGTTCGGAATACCGGTCGTCGAAGGCTCGAGCCTCCCCGTTGGAGTCCAGTTGGGCATTTCCACGGCAAAAACCGTCCTCGGAGGATCCATCGGTAAAAATGGGAAAGTGGGCTCCGTCGACACTGCGCAAAGAAAACTCCGGCGACCCTGAATAATCTGACTATACTAAGATCCCCACTGAAGAAGGTTGGTACAGTTCGGGTCATGGGCCCGAATCATCGCCATCGCTTCCTCATCAGATGGTAACTGAGGAAAAGCAGCTTCCGAGCGAGAAAAGGGAAAGCGTGGAACAGAAGCCATCGCACCTGAAATCCAATAAAGGAAGACCGTTAAAAGAAAAGTCAGCAATATATATACTCATGCATGAACATGAATACTAGTTAAAGAAAGCAACAGCAGAGTTTTCTGGGACCATTGGCTACAAAACACATGGGCCCCACAGAATCCGGATGACGGCTCATTAATAACGAGACCAAATAGTTACAATAAAACAAAGGGAATATCCTCATTTAATAAAGAATGATGACCATGCACATTCCCCCCAACAGGATCTGTCTCGGGCTCTACAATGAATCCAACAAGATCAAAGGAATTAAATTCCCACAGAAGACATCATTACAAAACCCCTATTTCATTAATTGCAGAAGAACAACCTCGGGCCAAGAGACCCCGGGAAGCCTCCGTGTGAAGAAATCGAGTTCTTCATTGGAATTAAATTCCTTATTAAGAAAAGGGAATTAAATTCCCAGAAAACATTTTTTTTGGATGGAATTAAATTCCATGGAATTGAACCGCCATCATCATCTCCTCAAGGATCATCCGACCCTAAGAGATCTACTGATGGAGGTTAAAGAAATTGAAGAAAAAATGGGTTCTTTGTGAAATCCTTAATGTGGATTTAAAATCCAGAGAGTTCTTTTAAAACGAAGGTGCTTCAGCCGTTCAACATTATTACCTGAGGAAAATGGATCCTTCAACAGAGTTAAACTCTGGAAAATGTCTGAGGCAGAGAACTAAGCTCTGGAAACGAGAATTAAATTCTCAGAAAAAAAGTTCTCAAAAGAAGAAGATGAACAAAGTGAAGGCCCTTCTGAAGAGACAGTGGTATTTATAGAAGGCGATGGAAACGTTTCATCTCCCCAAATCCCTAGAAGAATCCAACGGTCACGAAAGGTGACAGTGTTGCACTCACACGCGAACACGTGAGAACAACGCTGTGGGGGCATTTGTTTCCTGATTTAAAATCAGAAAGGCTTATGGAAAAAGCTTCAGAAAGAGTCACGTGCTCCCACGTGACCAGGGTCACGTGTCGGCACGTGACATTTAAAAGCAAGCGGCAAAGGCACATTGGTTCCCTGATTAAATCAAGAAAAAGACTCCAAACGAGGGTCACGTGCTCACACGTGACCAGTGGTCACGTGTTGGCACGTGATGACCAAGCAGCGGCAGAGGTATAGCGCAAAGGAAAGAAGAGGGATTATTCCAAAGAGGGTCACGTGGTCACACGTGACCGGCTTTCAAAGCCCATTTTGCTAACAGAATTAAATTCTGAAAGAGATTCAAATCTTTCCAAAGGAAAGCGATTACCTGGAACCAATCGAATTAAAGATTTAAAGATGATTAAATATCATCTATCTATGGGAAAATCTCGAACTTGGAAAGATTTCCCTTTTAAATCTAACAGAAGTCACAAAGGAGAATCGCTGGATTTGAAATCCAATGGTGAATAAAATTCACCTAATAATCCAAAGGTCCAAAACGAATAATGGATGCAAATCAAATCTCTCAATGAAGATACGTCAAAAACTAATTGACCCGGCTGCTTCTCCTATAAATAGGAGCCAAGAGACACAAAAAAGAGATATACATGCAGAAGGAAGAAAAGGGAGAGAGCCTTGATACTTTGAGGAATTTGGATCTTCTGCAAAAGAAAACCCTAGGTAAGAAATGGAAGGCTCCTTGAAAGAAAAGAGAATTTAATTCTCAACAGAGTTTAACTCTGATATATAAAACAGAAGAACATATCTCTTCTCTCTTTGATAGAGGATCTGCAAAGTGCACATCTCCCCTTGAAGTTGAGAATTTAATTCTCAATGGGTCGAGATCCTGCCATGCAGATCCAAAACATAGAGAGGGAACGGAAGCACGAGAATTTAATTCTCACAGAACTATAGAAATTTAATTCCTTTAAAAGAAAATTAGGGCTTGACCCTGTGTCATGGGAATTTAATTCCTTCAGAGCAAAAAGAAACAGGGTTTAACCCTAATTAAGAACTTAGTTCTGTTGAAACAGCGGGAATTTAATTCCCTTAATCATAATTCTTTAACAGAAAATGGGAGTTTAATTCCTTAAAAGCTTTTATTAGGGTTTAACCCTATCCAGTTCTTCACATATATGAAGAATTTAATTCCTACAGAAAATTCAGAGTCCAACTCTATTCCAGAATATAAATCTTCAAAAGGAAGTAGGAATTTAATTCCTCCGAAATTATTGTCAGGGTTCAACCCTACGAGAAATTTAATTCCTGGAAAAGATTAACAGATCCTCTAAACAACATACATAGAGGCAAGGTCACGTGTCACCACGTGACCCCCCCAAAAGACCTACAGAAAGCCCCTTTGAGGCAGCACCCCACGTGACCCACGTGACCCTAGGCAGAATCTTCAATATATAAGCATTTGAATGCCCGTCACGTGATGGCACGTGATGCTCTAAAAGATGCAAAAGTCTCAGAAGAACAAATGAAGGGAGGGCGCTCTCACGTGTTGCCACGTGACCCCTCTTGCCTTATTGTTTAACACTAAAATTGAAACTCCCGAATCCAGTATTAAAACACTGTTGGGCCTTAGTGTTCAACACTAATCAAAGAACTTTATTCGCAGTGTTCAACACTGATTACCTTAGTGTTTAACACTAATCTGAGATCTCCGTTGCCAGTGTTTAACACTGATCTGTTTTAGTGTTTATGATAATTTGAAAGCCTTGTCGCTGGTGTTTAACACCAATTATCTTTTAGTGTTAAACACTAACTTGTCAATCTCGTTCCCAGTGTTCAAAACTGATTGCTTTGTAGTGTTTAACACTAGTTTTGGCCCAATTGGCTAAATGGATAGAGGCAAAGCCTCTCCTTCAATGGACCAACAGGAAGCCAATATTCCAGACATGATTGGACTTAGCCCAAGCTGGCCATGAGTCCTCAATTCGTAATTAACTGGGCTAAGGGGCTCATAACATAATTAATTGGTCTTGATCCCAAATTGGGCCAAGGACTATTTAATCCACTCCGGTTCTAGGGTACATCTCTTCACTCCTTTGATACTTGGCATTGTAATCCATCAATGTCTTCAAAGAGGTGACGGATCTCGACGACCACACATTGATATGGACTGTGGGGTCCTTAAACCCATGGACTATGAGGTCCTTAACCTCGACCGAGATGTCTTAAAACTAACAATGGACTGTGGGGTCCTTAAACCCATGGACTATGAGGTCCTTAACCTTGACCGAGATGTCTTAAAACTAACAATGGACTGTGGGGTCCTTAAACCCATGGACTACGACGTCCTTAACCTTGACCGAGATGTCTTAAAACTAACAATGGACCGCAATGTCCTTAAACTACCCATGGACCGCAATGTCCTTAAACTACCCATGGACCGCAATGTCCTTAAACTCGCAATGGACCACCACGTCCCTAAACTGGAATAATAGAGCCTCCGCATGCTCTTTTGTCGGATCTAAATGATCCCGTTTAAGTTGATCTTAGCCTCAAAGATGGCTAACGTATCCTTAAACCTTCAAACAGACTGGGCTATGAATCTCCCCCAATTAACTCTGGTTCGAGGGTACATCTCTGAACTCCTCTGACATCTGTCGTTGTAATCCTTCAACGTCGTCAGAGAGGTGACGGGTCCCGACGGCCATACATACGATGGACCACTATGTCCCTAAACTGGAACAATGGAGCCCAAACGCTCCTTTGTCGGATCTAAACGATCCCGTTAAGTGATCTTAGTCTCAAACTAGACTAACGTATCCTTAACAAACGTTTGAGTTGATCTTAGCCTCAAGTATGGCTAACGTATCCTCAAACCAAACCCCCAAACCCAAATCTAAGATAACACGGATTTGGACTAGCCCACGCCCTACGGGCGACGACATAACTCAGTCTCCGTATACAATCCACAAGCAACCAAAAACAAAACATAAAATAGACACACACGACACGAAGTGACCATCTGGAGAAGGAGAAAGTTGTTACCGCGATGCGGTAGCGTAATTAACTGCAGGGGCTTGCGTCTGCAGGGAAGAGCGTCCCCACAATCAAAAACCCCTCAAACGAGGGGGAATCTGACGAAGTCTGCTACATCGGCCGCATCCGTTTAAACCTTCGATACATGGTGCCATAGATCAACTTGGCATCTTCGGAGAGGAGGACGGATAGCACCAATTAGCATCTGCCCCGAACCTCAGGCGAGACCCCACGTCTCGGCCGCCGTTCGGAGGGGAACATCCATATTCCACTTACATGATTATGCAGTTACAAATATGTTTACTGATATCATGGTTTTGGTCAGTCATCCAACTTACACAATACAATACTACAATATAAACAAAACACTACGGGGTTTAAGGGGTAGATTGGTACGGAAGGTGTTAAAAGTGGCACGAGACGGTCAGACTTAAGACACCTAACATGAATCTAATTGCCATTGTTCCGGGTTGTATAACGGAGCCTTGTACTCTATTTTCCGTTTGCCCTGGTCTCTAGCATATAGAGACCCCTCTCGTATACACCGGCATTCTTCTGTACCAAGCTACAAACAACAACGTTAATACAACATTACAACATTACAACAATACAATACAATATTAAAAGCTACTCTCTCTCTCCTACTCTTGTCTATTTCTCCCCCATCTTTGGGACTTACCGAGCGACCTGTTCGCTGACAACATTCTATTTCTTTCTTCTTTGAATGTCGTCAGGTGTTTTGGACCCAGCAGAGATCGAGCCCACCGGTGAAGATTTGAAGCAGTTTCACGAAGACCCCGAGCTCTAGACACTGTACCTTGTTCTATTCAGTACTTTCATTTCCTGTTATGCCATTGTTTAGGCATCCCTTTTCATTCCAGTTGTATTTACTTTTCATGCCTTGTACAAAAGAATGTTATTAATAAAGTTGCTGTTATTTCTATATTTCTTGTCTCTTGTGTATTTATTTTATATTGCTTAGATACGCTTAGCATATGTACTTCTGAGTATATACGTAGCGGGCCTCGTCGCGTCCCCTTCGCCGTACACTGGGAAGCGGGGCGTGACAGAAGAGCAGTCCTGCCGAAGAATCTTCGATCATCCAAGACGAGCCCGATTGGAGAGAAGCCTTCATAGAGTACCTCCGATACGACAAGCTGCCCGAAGAAAAATCTGGGAGGATTCAGCTAAAGAAAAGAGATCATCGATATGTGTTTGTGAATGACAAGTTATACCGCAGGTCATATGACCAACTCTGGCTCAGGTGTCTGTCATTGGCCGAAGCCCAAAAGGGCATGAAAGATGTTCACTCAGGCGTTTGCGGTGCTCACCAATCTGGCCCCAAGATGCGACTTCAAATCAAGCGGCTTGGGTATTACTGGCCCACCATGATACGGGATTGCGGAGAGCATGCAAAGAAATGTCAGATCTGCCAAATCCATGGTGATTTCATTCACAAGCATTCCAATCCGTTGCATCCTACGGTGGCGTCGTGGCACTTCGAAGTCTGGGGCACTGACATTGTTGGCCCAGTTGATCCTCCATCATCCAAAGGCCACCGGTTCATACTGGCCGCGACAGACTACTTCTCCAGATGGGCTGAAGTTGTCCCGCTAAAAGAAGTCAAGACAAAAGATATTCTGACATTCTTCCAGCATAATATTCTATACCGCTTCGGTACACCAAGAAGAATCATTTCTGACAACGGGCCTTCTTTCAAGAGCTTCAATGTCTCAAGATTCGCTACTCAACAGAAGATAGACTGGAGATATTCCTCCATCTATAATCCAAGAGCCAATGGGCTAGCCGAAGCCTTCAATAAGACTCTATGCAAGCTCCAGAGGAAAAATTCTTCAGCCAACAAGAGAGACTGGAATCTCAAACTTCACGAGGCATTGTGGGCATATCGTACCACGCTCCGTACTCCAACTCAGTCCACTCCATACTCATTGCTCTTCGGAGTGGAGGCGATCCTCCCCCTCGAAATCGAGGTTCCAAGTTTAAGAATGGCCATCCAACACGAGTTGACGGAAGAGGAAAACGTGCTCTTTCAGCTTGAAGAGCTCGACGCGCTCCAAGAAAAGAGGCTCGCGGTGCAACAAAACCTGGAGCTATACCGAGCCCAAATATCACGGGCCTATAACAAGATAACCTGTCTCCGCGCTTTCAAGAAAGGTGAATTGGTGTTGGTCCTCAAAAGACCGATCATCCCCAATCGACATGCCAAGGGAAAATTCGAGCCAAACTGGGAAGGACCATACGTCATCGAGAAAGTGTTCGACGGAGGATTCTACCAACTAATAAGTGCCGAGGGAGAAAGGCCCATGCCACCTATCAATGGCCGATATCTCAAGAAATACTACACGTGAATGCTCTAAGTCGCAGGCGAATTGAGCACATCAGCCCTACGGTCTGGATCATACATCCTGCAAAACCGTATACAATCCACGGGCGTAAATGACCCCTATCTCTCCCAAATCCTGCCGGTGAGACTACTTTTAAAGTCCCACCAGCGGCCAAAAAAAAAGAAGGAAAAAAAAATGTATGTCCACAAGCAAAACGGACACGGATGAAAACCCGAAAGAGCTCCGGGAGTAAAAACAGCAGGACTACCGGCGAGTTTGTGAAAACCCGAAAGGGCGCAAACTCGTGAAAAGAGATGAATATACTCGCAAAGTCCTCTCGACCTTGTGAGGAGAAAACCCCTGCGTGAGATCCTTACGACTCACAAAGGAGTAACACACTTAGCAATCCTCACGATTCCTAAGAAGAACATACACCTGCGAGATCCTCTCGACTCATAGGGAGAAAATGCTTTTATGAGACCCTCACAGCTCATAAAATTGAAAAACCTTAGGCGATAGGGACCCAAACCTGTCTCCTAAGCCATCGTTCCCCAACGGGCAACGGCAAATGATGAGTCGCTCCTGGCATTTCGCTTCAGTGTTAGCGGTGCTGATGCCGACCAAAAACCCAAATCCCAAGTCCTCCCAAGGCAAATGATGAGTTGCTCCTGGCATTATTCCAGTGCAGCAATGCTGATGCCGACTAAAAACCCAAATCCCAAGTCCACCCAAGGCAAATGATGAGTCACTCCTGGTACCATATTCCAGTGTAGTGATGCAGACGCCAACCAAAATCCAATTTCTCAAAATTCTCCAGCCCTACGGCCAGTCCCCAAATTGACTGCCGTATACAATCCACGGGTTCAAATAATTCTCGTCATACCCATGCCCCACCATAATCACCAGTTACGCGGCTGGTCTCCGCCTTTTGAATTATGCTCCATTGAGAAAACCCACTCATGCGTCCTCACGATACATGAGGAGAACAAACATTTGTGGGATCCTTACGACTCATAAAGGAAAAACACACTTCGGAGTCCTCACGACTCCTAAGGAGAAAATACACCTGCGGGGTCCTTACGACTCGTAGGGAGAAAATGCTTTTATGGGACCCTCACGGCCCATAAAATTGAAAAGCCTTAGGTGTTAGGGACATGTTCAGTTGATAAAACTGCACATTTGTTATTATATTTTTCCTACTATTTCTATACTAGAAAATGTGTTTATTATAATATATGATGCATATGAGGGTTTATCTCTAAAAATACTATTTTTCATGTGTTGATATATTATAATTAACATTTGGTAGGAAAATATATGCAAAAATACCATTGGCCAAATCTTAATGGTGAAATTAATATCTCAATATAATAAACTCTACTAAATATTATTTGAGTTATTGTGCAGAATTTTTCAGGACTAAAAATCAAGGGAATCAAAGTTGTTAAGAGCAAACCTGCCTAATTAAGAAAGCAAACCAAGAAATCAAGGCTGGCAGCAACAAAGAAAAGATTTCCAATTTCCAGAGGTTCCAGAGATCTCCACGTGTCATAAGAAGAAAAGCCCCAGAAAAATCCCCAAACGATCCCACTTTTTGGCCGCGGATCCGCGACCAAACCCCCCTTATTGGCCATGGATCTACCACGGTTTGGAAGACTTAGGAGATGGGATTTTCTCTGTTGGATACTAACTACTTGCTTCCAAATTAGGAAGCTAATTTTCTGGCTTTGGGACTATAAATAAACACCGAGAGTCTCTTGGAAAAATCATCAAGTCGACGCGATCACGAAGTCCAAGACGGCTCACGCATCCAGACTGATCATCAACGGTTCATCTACCTCCTTAAAAGAGATCGAGAAGCAACTAGTCTTTGTAATCATTTTCTAAGGAATCAAAGTGTAATGAATATTGTTGATTAATAAAGGTAGCTTTCTTTTTCTTATTCTATTTCTTCGTAGTTTAATTATGCATTTTCTCTCCATCTCTTTTTCACCCAGCATGCGTGAGTAATTCTCCGCTTGTTAGGGTTCGTAGGATTAGGATAGGTTAATGGATGATGAAAATACCTAAACCCTTTTTACGTCCTATAAAGTTTATAAACTTTATCAAGACAATCATTAACATCCTAATCAGGCGCGCTAACAATTCATTGTTAGTCTCGACCGCGATGAGAGATTAGATTAATGATTGTTTTGGTAAAGGCTAGATATGAACGGAGTTCCGTGTCGAGATAGGGGTTAAGAGTGGGATTCCTTTTCCCTCCAGAAACCCTAATCTATACGCATCACTGTCGTTCTAGTTTTAAATCTATTAAAGGATAGAAAGAGTAATTTTTAATTAATCATCCATAACTACTAAATCCTAATGAACCCTACAAGCTCTCTCCTTATATATAAACTTACCTTCGTAGTTAATCTAGATCTATATTTTGCATTAGTGTTTAAACGTAGATCTAGATCCTACAACCATTCTTCAATAATCTTTATCCCTCCTCTCTCTTTCAACACATCTAAAGTAAGATTAAAATATTCAACGTTTCCCTGAGGACGACCCGTACTCACCTCGGTCTAGTTACGCGCGACACCGTTCTGATTGCGGTTATTCTACAAACACACTAAATTTCGAATCAATCAAATGGTGCCGTTGCCGGGGATACGTGCGTAATTTTTTATTCTTATTATTTGTATAGAATTCTTATACGATCCATATCATAATTAAAACAAAACTGCAAATTGCATATTTAATGATTTATGCGTGAATTTTTGCAAGGAGATCTGGAGTCACAGACTTGAGGAAACAGGAAACAGAGACATTCTTAGAGATCCAGAGGAGCACAGAAGGGAACAGAAAAAATTTCATCAACAGATCTTTCCTTCTTGCGGCGGATCCGCGGCAAAGGAGGCATATCCGCGGCGGGCTAGGAGATCTAGGGTTCCAAATTTCCCTGGTATCTTTCTCAACTCTTTCTCTCTCCTCTAAAATCCAATAAAATCTATTTTCTGCAGGATTCTTTGCAAAATAGCGCCGCTCAAAAATCTTTTTGCAAAAGTTTTGTGATTGGTTCTGTTTTGCATATTTTAATACGGAGTTTAAGGGGCAAAGACCAAATCCAGATTAGGTGGGGATTTCATCACCCTTCCTAAGCCCCACAAATTACAAACCAAGCATCTGCATCAACCCTATATTAATTTAAAAAATATCTAGACCAGACTCTAAGGATTGTCGCGCTCATTAAGAACAGAGGAAGGTCGTGGGTAATCTATCGCTTATCCGCATTACTTTTGTGGTGCCTAGGCAAGTGTGTCTAAGGCAAGTGGTTTACTTAATTAGGCCCGCTATTTTCGGTGATTCGTATAGCAGATACCTCCCACTTACCTGGCACTTACCTGGCCACAAGAGTAGTAAAGAGGTGGTAGAGGATTAATCCTACGGCTTGTCCTTTGGAAGTCTAGGAGCGGTCTAGAGACTGGACCTAGGTAACCTTAGTTCTAGGGTTGTTTGTACATTGTAGAGTGATTTGTCTTGAGTCCCACTTTTTACAAAACAAACCAATTTTAAATCACACACATGCTGCCAACTAAACCCACTTAGTGCATGCTCGGCTGGACACGGGATTCTAGTGCCCGTCTTGTCCGCGTTCCTGCTATCGACGCCGAAGTCGGTACTTCTTCATCTTCTTTTCCCCCACCACACACCACATCAACCGAGATGGACAGCACTTCATCAGATTATAACACCACACTGCCACCGCCCGTAGGTGCGCAGAATTCACCGCGCATCTCTCTCCAAGAGAGATGCTATCCTATCCGTGGTCCTCTTCCCACTTGTCTATCTATTCCACCAGCTAACGGGGATAATTTCAAAATTAAACCCCACTACATCAATCTGCTGCCCAAATTCCACGGGCTTGAGTCGGAAGACGCGTACGTTTTCATCACTAAATTCGAAAACGTATGCGCAATGATGGGTACTTCACAATTGACTGTGGATGTTATGCGCTTGCGTCTTCTCCCATTCACACTGTGCGACTTGGCAGAAAAATGACTTTATAATACTGCCGCGCACTCTATCACTAATTGGGATGAATTCGTAATAGCATTTCTTAAGAATTTTTACCCAAACCATAAGACTGCCCATATTAGGAGCGAGATCAACCAGTTCACCCAGCTTCCCAATGAACCATTTTGGAAGTGCTTTGAACGTTTTAAGGATCTACTTGTCCAATGTCCTCATCATGGAATACAAAGATGGGATTTATGCCGAATTATATATGAGGGCATTAATCCAGCGACAAAGCAGATGCTTGAAACAATGTGTCAATGCAATTTCATGTCTAAAGATGACGGAGAAGCGTGGAAATATCTGGAAGATCTCACTGAAAACACTTTGCAGTGGGAAAGCGTAAGACCACCTTCATCTAGGGGAAGTATTCACCAGCTCGATATTTCCATCGCAGTGAAAGCCGAAATGGCAGCGATGCAGAAGAAACTCGACGCTATTGAGAACAAATTCTCATCAGTCTCCTAAATCAGGTCATGCTTCCCAAGACCGTGTGTGGTTGTTGTTCGGATCCTTCACACTTAACGGAAGAATGTCCCATGAACGCATCGTTTCAAACTAATGTTGCTTTTCAGCAGCGACCTAGAAACGATCCTTATTCTTCCACGTAAAATCAAGGATGGAGGAATCATCCTAACTTTGCTTAGAACCAAAATCAACCCCAAAATCAAAATCAGTTCCAAAGCAATTATCAAAGACCTCCTCCACAGCAACCACAACCACAAAGTCAGCTCCCCTTTCAGTCCCAAAATTTTCAAAATCCGGCCAACACATCTACACCACAAGTGGCCGGTACTGACAACTCTTCACTCGCACAAACTTTGGATATGTTTATGAAACATACCATTCAAATGTCGGCTGATATGAAGTATTCTATTGATACCATAAAGAAAGACTCCGCCTCCCACGGCGAGAGTATTAAATCAATAGAAAACCAACTTGCACAGTTGAACGCCGCAATGAGTGCGAGAGAGAAAGGGAAACTCCCATCTCAACCCCTACAGAATCCTGGCTATTCACAAAATCATAATGTGAATGCTGTTACTACGTTGAGATCGGGAAAGGTGCTGAATAACCGAGTGAGTGAGCAATTTGATGTTAATGACACCAATGATACCCCAGCTTTTTCTTCTTCCCCTAATTCTTCTAGTCTCCCACCTTCATCTGAGCCTATTCTCCGTTTTCCCCAAGGCTCGAACCCTTCGCCCATTTCCTCGAATCTACCTAAAACGATCCCCACTCCAATTCTAGGATCCACTCCATCCCCACAATCTTCTCCAATGTTGGACCAAACCCTTATTGATAAAGCACCTTATCCAAACAGCTTAAGGGGAAACAGACCAAGTCTACGAATGGAGAAGATTGTGGAAATTTTTAAGCAAGTTAACATAAACATTCCTCTCTTAGATGCTATTCAACAAGTTCCGTCATATGCGAAAATCCTAAAGGACTTGTGCACTAGGAAGAGAAAAGTTCAAGTACCTAAAGAAGCTTTCCTTGCGAGTAATATGAGCGCTGCTTTTACACAATAACTACCCAAGAAACGAAAGGACCCCGGAAGTCCTACAATTTCTATTTCTATTGGGGGTAAAAATATCGATCGTGCTCTACTCGATTTAGGTGCTAGTGTTAACTTGCTTCCGTATTCTGTTTATGAGCAATTAAGGATCGGAGAGTTAAAACCAGAGCATTGCACTCTTCAGATGGCCGATCGATCTATCACCCAACCTAGGGGTAAGCTAAAGAATGTGTTAATCAAAGTCGGGAAATTTATATTCCCTGTAGACTTTATCGTTATAGATACACAACCTGTAGCGAACCTACGAAATCAAATCCCGGTGATACTCGGTCGACCCTTTTTGGCCACTTCCAACGCAGTAATCAATTGTAGAAACGGCTCTATGACGCTATCCTTTGGAAAGAAGTTAATTGAGCTTAACATTTACAAGTTGGGAAGTGAATCCTCCGAACTTTATGCTCATGTGTGTTCTGTCGAATTAATGGATGTCTACAGCAGCGAATTTGATCAACCTCATGATACTGACTCTTTTCATATGTTGTTGTTTGACCCAACCATG
This sequence comes from Agapanthus africanus, assembly GCA_030015575.1. Taxonomy (NCBI): domain Eukaryota; kingdom Viridiplantae; phylum Streptophyta; class Magnoliopsida; order Asparagales; family Amaryllidaceae; genus Agapanthus; species Agapanthus africanus. The sequence continues at coordinate 181,331,453 of JASDDO010000024.1, forward strand.
TACTCTTCCACCGAGTTGTCCGGGTCAACATCTAACGCTGATGAGGAACTTTTTATAGAGTCTGACGATCACCTTGTTTTTCCTGATGACATTATTCTTCAGGGTATCGATGAAAGCTTTGAGGAAATTTTCGCTGATGAACTCGCATTTTTAAAAGATACGGGTGTTGAGATGAATCAACTCCAAGATAAAGAAATTGAACCTCCACCCCTTCTTCTGGACAATCATGATAATGCGAGTAATCCATCATTACTATCACAGTGTCATCTCTCCAAATTGAGACGCAATCCTTTTCCATTACACCTCTTATCACCTCCCCACTTCTTCACGTCGAAAGGTGACATGTTCTTCCACCAACCTTGGTGCTTCATCGATAAATTTTTTGAATGGTTGGTGTTGACCTTCGGTCTTTGCAAAGCTTGGCATTGACCAATAACCTTGACCCCCTCGTATAATTTTAAAAAGATTATCATTTTTTAACTCAAGTTTGGGGGGGTATATTTTGGCTCTTGAAAGAAAAAGAATTTTTATAAGATTGTGAGCCAAAAATAAGTTTGGGGGAGGATTTCACTTTCACTTTTTCTTGTCCCCTTTCTCCTCCCAAGTCTACAGGTTTTTTGAGCTTAACGGATAACAACAGTGAGGACACTGCTATAAACAGGTTTGGGGGAGGTTTGTGCTTATTTACACATCAATCCGCATCATATTTTGCATAAGTACAACATTTTCAAAAAATTTTAAGAAATTTTCTTTTATAACAAAAGAGTAGAAAGTGAAAAATTACATCCAAAAGATAGGAATAGTTTAAGAAAACCAAGAAAATTAGAAGTTTTCTTAAACGAACTGGTAATAAGTAGTTATGAGCCGTTGTCCCAAGGGTTAGTAAGATGAAGGAAGTCACTAATCTGAGGATAAAAATAAGTCTGAAAAATAGTTTCTATTCTGGAAGCCAAACATTTGAATGTTGATACCCTACTATATGCACTTACACAGGCCTTGAAACTCGGGATAGTAGAGGATACCTTGAAATACTCTTGTCTAAAAGCCAAAGTATGAAGGAAATAAAAAAATGAATAAAATATAAAGTGGTGAAAAGAAAAATGAACACTGGTTTTGTTATCGCCAAGGCAGCAATAAAAAAATATAGCAAGGGTGCTTCATCACCTAGTGCCTTAGACCAACTGGTTTGGGAGTCACTACTAAGCCTTAGGTAGGGCAAGACGAGGAAAATACTATCACCTAATCAGCAAGCACATAAGTAATCGGTCGGTTAGTACCTCAAGAAGTATTAACGGTCGCATGAAAATGTGTAAGCAAATCCATAAATATTCATCAAGTTAAAAAGTACTGAGGTAGATGGACAAGAGTATGATAGCTTGAATTGAATTCTCCGAATGTAGGGATATCTATTACACACACGTAGGGTTATATGATCGATGTTTGGATGAAAGGTAGGAATGAAGAATAAAGACAATATTTTATTGAGGGATAATATGATTTCTAATATCTTTTCATGACTATTAAGATAGGGCTCATGACAACTGAAAAGCTAGTGTAGTTGGAAACTCTTATTTTCAAAGTCTTTCTTTTATGGTTCTTATCTTTATATTAAAATTTCACCATCTCTCTTTTATTATAGGATTTTGTGGGTGTAATCCGCTGAAAACCCTCAGGAGACAACACTCCTCCTACTAGGGACACCTAGAGGTTTAACGGCTTGTTGCACGTGCTCAGTGCAATCGTGTTTGCCTACGAAAGTGTGCTTAGTTTTCTCCTTTCTTTTTCTCCTTCTCTTGAATAAACTAGTTTGCTCGGGACGATCAAAGATAAGTTTGGGGGTATTTGTTCAGTTGATAAAACTGCACATTTGTTATTACATTTTTCCTACTATTTCTATACTAGAAAATGTATTTATTATAATATATGATACATATGAGGGTTTATCTGTAAAAATACTATTTTTCATGTGTTGATACATTATAATTAACATTTGGTAGGAAAATGTATGCAAAAATACCATTGACCAAATCTTAATGGTGAAATTAATATCTCAATATAAAAAACTCTACTAAATATTATTTGAGTTATTGTGCAGAATTTTTCAGGGCTAAAAATCAAGGGAATCAAATTGTTAAGAGCAAACCTGCCTAATTAAGAAAGCAAACTAAGAAATCAAGGCTGGCAGCAACAAAGAAAAGATTTCCAATTTCCAGAGGTTCCAGAGATCCCCACGTGTCATAAGAAGAAAAGCCCCAGAAAAATCCCCAAACGATCCCATTTTTTGGCCGCGGATCCGCAGCCAAACCCCCCTATTGGCCGCGGATCCGCCGCGGTTTGGAAGACTTAGGAGATGGGATTTTCTCTGTTGGATACTAACTACTTGCTTCCAAATTAGGAAGCTAATTTTCTGGCTTTGGGACTATAAATAAACACCGAGAGTCTCTTGGAAAAATCATCAAGTCGACGCGATCACGAAGTCCAAGACGGCTCACGCATCCAGACTGATCATCAACGGTTCATCTACCTCCTTAGAAGAGATCGAGAAGCAACTAGTCTTTGTAATCATTTTCTAAGAAATCAAAGTGTAATGAATATTGTTGATTAATAAAGGTAGCTTTCTTTTTCTTATTCTATTTCTTCGTAGTTTAATTATGCATTTTCTCTCCATCTCTTTTTCTCCCAACATGCGCGAGTAATTCTCCGCTTGTTAGGGTTCGTAGGATTAGGGTAGGTTAATGGATGATGAAAATACCTAAACTTTTTTTACGTCCTATAAAGTTTATAAACTTTATCAAGACAATCATTAACATCCTAATCAGGCGCGCTAACAATTCATTATTAGTCTCGACCGTGATTAGAGATTAGATTAATGATTATTTTGGTAAAGGCTAGATATGAACGGAGTTCCGTGTCGAGATAGGGGTTAAGAGTGGGATTCCTTTTCCCTCCAGAAACCCTAATCTACACGCATCACTGTCGTTCTAGTTTTAAATTTATTAAAGGATAGAAAGAGTAATTTTTAATTAATCATCCATAACTACTAAATCCTAATGAACCCTACAAGCCCTCTTCTTATATATAAACTTACCTCCGTAGTTAATCTAGATCTATATTTTTCATTAGTGTTTAAACGTAGATCTGGATCCTACAACCATTCTTCAATATTCTTTATCCCTCCTCTCTCTTTCAACACATCTAAAGTAAGATTAAAATATTCAACGTTTCCCTGAGGACGACCCGTACTCACCTCGGTCTAGCTATGCACGACATCGTTCTGATTGCGGTTATTCTACAAACACACTAAATTTCGAATCAATCAAATACCTAAACCTGTCTCCTAAGCCATCGCTCCCCCCAACAGGAATAGGTAAATGATGAATTGCTCCTGGCACGTGTGCTTCAGTGTTAGCAACGTTGATGCCTACCCTAACCCCAAAATCCCAAACTCCAATCCAATAGACCCCTAAGTCTTTAAACTAGGAATAAATGACCCCTAAGTCGTTAAACTGGGAACTAGGAAAATCTCCTCATGGCAGATAATGATTCGCTCCTGGTACCATATTCCAGTGCAGCGATGCTGATGCCAAACTAAAACCAAAATCCCCAAATCATGTCATGGCAGATGATGATTCGCTCCTGGTACCATATTCCAGTGCAGCGATGCTGATACCAAACCAAAACCAAAATCCCCAAATCCTGTCATGACAAATGATGATTCGCTCCTGGTACCATATTCCAGCGTAGCGATGCTGACGTCAACCCAAATCACATCAAGTTAGCAAAACAACCAATGACCTCTCTGGCAGAATCAAATTCCACCTCGGAAACAAGTCAACTTCATCCCTGACGCCGCAAGAAGCGGGGCAAGTCAAATCCAGAATCGACCGTCCACATCGCTAAAATGGCAGCACTGACCGTCCACGTCGTTAAAAGGGCAACAACGACCGTCCAAGTCGCAAAAAGGGCAGAACCGACTATCCAAGTCGCAAAAAGGGCAGCATCGACCGTCCAAGTCGTAAAAAGGGCAGCATCGACCATCCATGTCGCTAAAATGGCAGCACCGACCGTCCAAGTCGCAAAAAGGGCAGCATCGACCGTCTACGTCGCAAAAAGGGCAGCACCGACCGTCCAAGTCACAAAAAGGGCAGCATCGACCGTCCACGTCGCTAAAAGGGCAGCACCGACCGTCCAAGTCGCAAAAAGGGCAGCATCGACCGTCCAAGTCGCAAAAAAGGCAGCATTGACCGTTCATGTCGTAAAAAGGACAGCGCAGGATTCCTACAAAGCGGGAACCAGATCACTCCGGGCCAGGGAAACGTCTATCACGGACACTCCATCTCGGATACATGTCAATCGATGACCGTCCATGTCGTAAAAAAGGCAGTGCCAGCTTCCCAAAAAGCGGGAACCAAATTAGGTCTCCTTCAGGTAAAAGAAGATCCATCAATTTCATGCACACGACCCACATATATGGTGTGCATTTATTGATGGGGGGCAATTTGTTGTGGTAAAAATTTACACCTCGGTTGACCAAGTCAAAATCAAAGTCAACCCCAAGCCAAGTGGGCCCAAGCCCAGATCCAGTGGGCCCATGCCCGGCTCGAGCCCGAACATAAAGCGGCCGGCCTCCCCCCATGCCAAGATACAAATTTTATAATAAATAATTTTGTTGTATTTCTTTTACTTTATTTTATGAATAAATGTAAGAAAAATGGGCATAAAACCAAATTTTTGTAAAGCCCATGGCTTATGTGCAAAAAAAATGGCACATGAGCCATGGGATAGGCAAAATGCCATTTTGAAAAGCCCAAGGGGCTATATGTAAAGTGCCCCTATAAAGACAAAGATAATGAAATATCTCAACAACTTTTTTCTCCCTCCAAAAAAATTTAGATCTGAGATCTTTTCTCCTTCCTCAAGGTTCCAAAACCTTCTTCTTTCTTTTGAATTAAATCAAGAGTTTTACTCTTCATTTTATAAAACTAAATAGTTTTTCACCACAAAACCCATAAAAGGGAACTCAGATCTTCCATTAAATCTCAAAAAGAAGAGATTTTTAAAATCTCATATCTTTTGATATTCAAGATCCAGCAACCAGAGGAGAAAGAAGAAGAACCCCTTTCATCAACCCCAAAACATCTTAGGATTTTAACTCCACTCTGATTTCTCTTTCAAGAACTTCTGGGGCTAAAAGCCTCTTTTTCTCGCCGGCGCCCAAGCGCTCAAGCGCTAAGTGCCCACGTACCGACACGTGGCGCGCTAGCGCTCGAGCGCTCAAGCGCCAAGCGCTTACGTGCCGACACGTGGCGCGCTAGTGCTCGAGCGCCAACGTGCCGACACGTGGCGCGCTAGCGCTCGAGCGCCCAGCGCCCAAGCGCAAAGCACCCACATGCCGACACGTGGCGTGCTAACGTGCCGACACGAGCGCCCGATGCTCGAGCGCAAAGCGCTCAAGCGCAAAGCGCCCACGTGCCGACACGTGGCGCGCCAGCACTCAAGCGCCCGGCGCTCAAGCGCCCGGCGCTCAAGTGCAAAGCGCCCACATGCCGACATGTGGCGCGCTAGCGCCTAAGCGCACAACGCTCAAGGCGCTGACCCCATACGCCCTTTGGGCGCTTTTTCCCTTTTTTATATATGCATACATGTATATATATATGTACAGATACACACACACTCCACAACACTGTCCCCCTCCAAAAAATTTTGCGTGGCTCCCGATGTATCCAAACCCCTCTTCCAAAACAACACACACGTACACTGCACATTGAGTTCGTATGACCAGTTTAACCTGTTAATCGGAGGTTCCCTCGCCCCAAAGTCGAGGGGTAATTAACGGCAGCTTAGTCCGCGACTGCCGGAGATTCGGAGCCCCACAATCAATAAACCTTGGCCTACCCTAGGCAGGGGGAATCTGTAGTACGCCTGACAAGCGCACGCGTATTCCCATCTCAATAGGGTGACGAAAAACACCCTACAGTGCGCATTCCCATCTCAATGGGGTAACAAAAAACACCCTCCAGTAAGAAAGGATTTATCAAAAATTATATGACGTGAGGCACCTGTGTCAAATATCTAAGGAATAGAAATACCATAATTAGCAGTTGAGACGGTGTAGATAGAAGGTGCATGAGTACCATTGATGCCAAGACTCTGATGAACAATATTCGCAATCTCTACTATCTGTATAGGGAAGAATGAGCCTGATGAAGTTGCAGTAGAGACTACTGATGTGGTATTAAAAACTGCTGAAGACACAGCAGTAGATACAGCTGGAGGGCGATTGCGGTAGTGAGCAGCTAAATGATATTGAGCATCCATCGATTTGTATTTAAGCTGGCAGCACTGAGAGATATGATGTCTAGATTTCTCGCAATAGGTACAAACTCGTTCAGTACAAGTATGAGGGGAAAGCAGTAGTGGAGTTGCGATGAGTCTGGCGGGTATGGTCTATGTAGCCAACACAGTAGTCGGTGGTGCAACGGATGAACTTGTATCATGAGAGCTAGATGATTTCAACATCTTAAGGCGGGTTTCCTCATAAATGAACTCTGAAATGGCATCCTTAAAACTAGGCAAGGGAACACGATGAAATATTTAACTGCGTGGTCCTTCTAACTTTGGTCGAAGACGCATAGTAAAATGATAGAAGTGCTGACGATCGTGTTGCTTGTAGTACAAGATAGCAACATTGCTGAACGTAGCAGGAATCTCAACCTCCATCAAGTGTAATTTCTCCTGATAGGAGAGGGTGAAAATCCTGAACAGAATGATCCCCCTGTCGAGCATCCTGAATGGTCTGATATAGTTAGTACTCACGAGCAGAACATGTCTGAACAAACATGCGCTAAGAGCAATCCACTCCTAACAAAAGGTAGTCAAGCGTCCAATAGACAGACAAATGAGAATCACCACCGAATGTATAATATATGCCATAATCTACTGATCCGTCTGCATCTAATGATCACGAGTGAGAATGTAGAAGTCTGAAATGTTGGTGGAAGTAGTGATAGAAGGAGTTACAGGTGTAGCAGAAGTAGAGGCAGAATGAGGACAGATAAGCGTGCCATCAATATAGCCCCACAATACCAAAACTCGAAAATTATACTACATAATAAGAGCTCATCCAGTATAATCTGCGAACTTGGTGAGAAGAGTGTCGATTGGGGGAAAGGAATAGAGTCTGCATTTAGCCATAGCTCAATGAAAATTGAAACTGGCTAAAAAACGGCTCGGCTATATCCAATGATCAAGAACCAAATCAAAGAAAATCCTTTCTTTCTTTTTTTTTTCAAATTTATTTTTTTTCAGATTTTTTTTTCTTTAATTTTTTTTGAAGGGAGAAGGTGAAGAAATCGCCGATGAAGAGTAAATCTTAAGATCATATCGGTGGTGGAGAAGGTGACTTCGACGGTGAGGAGATATCTTGATATTCTTAAAAGGATCTAGAAATCACCGATAGAAAGTACTTTGACAATGGGAAGATATGGCGATCGAGGAGACGAGGTGGTGGAGAGGAACAATCAATGATGATGGCTACAATAAATTATAGGGTAAGCTCTGTAAGTCGATGCTATGCACCCCACGGAATTGCGGGGAGGCGGAAGGTGTAAAAAACGATAATTTTAGCATCATAACACCGACTTAGAGCCTAGATCGTAATCTAAACCGTATCTAGCAAAATCAAAAGAGATATAAAAAAAGTACATAAGTTATACCTCAAGAAACTTGGTCCTTCTTCTCCTTATCTCGCTGTCCTCCTCACCTGCACGAACTCCTCGAGGTGGTACGGATGTCGTCTCCTCGTCGGCTTGCTCGAATCCTAGATGATCCACCCGAACGTTTATGCACCAAGCTTTTCTTCTAATCCAAAGAAACTAGATCAAGTGGTTAGCTAAAATAAATGACCTAGGGTGTGTAGATGATGCAGATGGATTGAGGAGTCTTTCTTTTTCTTACTAGGTAACTCAACACATGAGTATCCTAGGGCTTAAGGAAGAAGAATATGGTTTTTAGAAAAGCTAGTGAGAAAAAAATGTATGAGAGAGAGTGTAGATAACTTATGGTTCTAATCTGAACTCTTTTTCTTTTTCATCTAATAAATTAAATGAATAAAAGAAATTAGGGTTCAAATTACAACCAAATGAGTCATGGCTTCAAAATCCACCATGTGTCACATTTAGTCATGCTCAATATCATGCATTTTCCACCTCATTTCTACCATGTCATAATGCATAAATCATTTAATCCAAAATGAAAAATACATTAATGAAAAATCATCTTCTAGAAGCATCTTTGAATAAATAACAAAAACGCCCCCTCGTCCGTATATACGTAACTGCATTCGTATTCCGAAAAATATGAACACCGAAGACAAAGAAAATCCATCAGTACAATACTAGGATCCGGCTTAAACCAAAGCCCACTAGTATTGTCCGTCCGACTCATCGTGCGTGCATGAGTGTACGCACGTGATCTAACCCTTTCGTAAAACCATACAATATCTACACGTTTTGCCCGATGCAGGGAAATGCTCTGTGTGGGACTCTAGAGACTCGACTCTATGCTGGCAGTGGATTTAACCACAGGCCGCAAGCGGTACTAGCTGTACGTAATGGTCCCCAGGTATTGTCGATAAGAAAGCCGATGAGCATAACTCATCCGAACTCCCACTGAGTCTATATATGACAATCGCCGTACAGTCCGGTCTGTCCGTCTAAGAGTATCGCATATCAGGCCTAAGGGGAGGTAAACGTCAGACCCCTAATACCGGTATAAGTCGTGTCGGAGTACGGTCCAATACACCCTGAGAAACTACTGGAGTACCTACCAGTAAATCTCGCTTGCCCTGGTCAGGGACTATGTGTAATGGCATTCCGAACACAGCGCGATATCAACCCCCAATACTGGGAGAGACGGATCCTATCTAACCGCCACTGCCTCCAAGTGCTTCGGGACTGCACCCAACTACTACCTATTTGCATGACTCGGTAGAGCCATGGTAGGGCAGTAATCTAAGAATAGTGGGAACACACTTGAGTCGAAGCAGCAGTGTCAAGTCAACGGACTAAGCTGTACTCATGTCACCTGGGTACCACTATCTGACGATAGGTATATTACCAACCCGCAGTTCCCAATGAGTCCATCCGGTGTAACTCATAACCTAATGAGCACCTGCATAGTATCTCTAGTACGACGTACCGATGGCTGTGGGACAGACCATCTCCCAGGCTGGGAAGGGAAGCGTATACACTAGTCTACTTTGGAGTATCAATGCCCTGTATCGATAATCCCGTGACTAGGGACCTGTATAAGCATGTGCTTGTATATTACCCAGCCCTCACTAGTATGACTGTCATCACAATGTTGGTAATCAAGCATAGATCCTAAGGGCTCTACTAATATGCATAGGCGATATGTTAAAGAAACATATGTACATATTGAAGTAGAAACAAACCAAGTAGCATACTACTATTTTGAGCAAGAATGTTATTACAACTGTGAATATCCCAAGCTTCCATTAAGTAATATACAAACTAGTATGATACAGTAATGACCTCTAGGGCATATACACTAACAATCTCCCACTTGCACTAGGGCCATGTACTGGCATATCGCAGACCAATCATCTCGAATAGCCTCTCGAACTGCGTCTGAGAAATAGCCTTTGTGAATGGATCTGCAGTGTTATCCTCTGTAGCAACTCTCCGAATCTCGATCTCCCGGCGATCCACGATCTCCCTGATCAGGTGATACCGCCTCAAGATATGTCTGGACTTTTGATGGGACCTGGGTTCCTTTGCTAAAGCTATAGCCCCGTTGTTGTCACAATACAAAGGTATTGGACCAACAATGGACGGAACCACCTAAAGATCTGTTAAGAACTTCCTCATCCAGACTGCTTCTTTAGCGGCGGCGGAAGCAGCAATATACTCCGCTTCCATAGTTGAATCAGCAACGGTATTCTTTTTGTTACTCTTCCAACATACCGCCCCTCCATTGAGGGTGAAGACATAACCCGACATGGATTTGGAGTCATCCTTATAGCTCTGGAAGCTGGAGTCAGCAAAAGCCTCGATCTGGAGGTCTTTTCTGCCATATACTAAGAACATATCTTAGTCCTTCTCTGGTACTTGAGAATGTTCTTTACCGCTATCCAGTGGTTTTCTCCTGGGTCTGACTGATACCGGCTTACCACGCTTAGTGCATAAGCTACATCTGGTCTGGTACACAACATCGTATACATTATAGAGCCCACTGCAGAAGCATAGGGTATAATAGACATGCGATCCCTTTCCAAATCAGTCCTGGGAGATATCTCTTTGGAAAGGGTGATTCCGTGACAAACCGGTAGGTTACCGCGTTTGGAATCTTCCATACTGAGTCTTTTCAGTATGGTGTCGATGTACCTGGATTGTGAAAGTCCCAACATCTTCTTTGATCTATCACGAAAGATCCGGATCCCCACTATGTAAGAGGCATCACCCAGGTCTTTCATAGAGAATCTTTGCGATAAGAATCTTTTGACAGATTATAGGGTAGGAATGTCATTTTCTATTAAAAGAACGTCGTCTATATATAATACGAGGAACACAACAGTTCTCCCTACAATCTTACTATATAAGCATGGTTCATCTGGATTTTTGATAAAGTCGTATTTTTTGACTGTTTCATCAAAACAGATGTTCCAACTCCGCGATGCTTGCTTTAGCCCATAAATGGACTTAAGCAGCTTGCACACTTTCTCGCTGCTCCCACTCTGATTAAAACCTTCTGGCTGATCCATATAGACGCACTCTTCTAAATGTCCATTTAGGAAAGCCGTCTTTACGTCCATCTGCCAGATTTCATAATCGTAGAAGGCAGCAATGGAAAGAATAATCCGAATGGATTTGAGCATAGCCACTGGAGAAAAGGTTTCATCATAGTTCAAACCAGGTCTTTGACGAAAACCTTTTGCAACAAGTCTAGCCTTATAGGTTTCAACCTGTCCATCTACACCAATCTTTTTTTTGAAGATCCATTTGCAGCCAATGGGTTTTACCCCTTCTGGAGCAAAGTCCAAAGTCCATACTTTGTTAGTGTACATGGACTCCATTTCGGTCCGCATTGCATCTAGCCATTTTACCGAGTCTCTGCTCTGAATGGCTTGCTGGAAGTTAGTAGTCTCATCATTATCAATGATGCAATCATCTATATCCCCGTCTATGAGAAAACCGTAGTATCTCTCAGGCGGATGAGATAGTCTACTACTCCTGCGGAGAGGTGCGGGAATGTCCTTTTCTTTTGAAACTTCTGGTTCTGTTAAGCTTTCAGTAATAGCTTGTAGTTCTGAAATTTCTTCCAGTTCTATTGCGCTCCCACTAGTTTCCTTTTCCAAGAACTGGTGTTCTAGAAAGTGGGCATGATGAGAAACAAAAATCTTTTGTTCATCTGCGTGATAGAAAAGATACCCCCTGGAGTTCTTTGGGTATCCCACAAACTTACACAGTACTGAGCGTGCCTCGAGTTTGTCCGCATGCTGCTTTTTGACAAAAGCCGGACATCCCCATATCTTCAGATATTGAAGATAGGGTTTCTTCCTACTCCATATCTGATATGGTGTGGTAGGCACGGTCTTGGTTGGAACCTTGTTTAAAAGATATGCAGCTGATTCTAGTGCATAGTCCCAGAATGATCGTGGTAACTCAGCGTTACTCATCATGGAACGTACCATATCCAATAGGGTTCGGTTCCGTCTCTCCGATACACCGTTGTGTTGTGGAGTGTATGGAGGAGTAAGCTGAGAAAGAATTCCATTCTCTTTTAGGTAATCCAGGAACTCGGCAGTCAAGTATTCACCGCCTCGATCAGATCTCAGTGTCTTGATACTTTTGCCGGTTTGTTTTTCCACTTCATTCTTATATTCCTGGAATTTCTCAAAAGCTTCGGATTTATGCTTCATCAGGAAGACATGTCCGTACCTTGAGAGATCATCCGTAAAAGTAATGAAGTAAGAATAACCGCTTCGTGCATGTGTAGACATTGGACCACACACGTCGCTGTGTATGAGTCCCAAGAGCTCGCTTGCTCTTACTCCTTGTCTAGTGAATGGAGTTTTTGTCATCTTTCCTTTTAGACAAGATTGACAAGTTGCATAAGATTGATATTCGAACGGATCCAAATATCCTTCTTTATGTAACTTAGTCAACCGTGTTTCATTGATATGACCCAGTCTACAATGCCATAAAAAAGCATGATTAATTTCTGGAGACTTTCTTTTGTGTGTATTCTGGATATTGAAAATTTGCGGTTGGTTTAATACGTATATACCGTTGTTTAATGTACCCGAACCAATCAAAACATGATTAAGGTGAATGTTAACAACATTGCTTACAAATGCAAAATCATAACTTTCTTTAGACATTAAAGATACAGATATGATATTACAAGTCGAACTGGGTACAAAATAAAAGTTTCACAAAACCAAAACGTGTCCATCTGTTAACCCCAAGTGATAGTCCCCCACGGACTCAGCATCCATGCTTGCTCCGTTTGCAACTCTGAGGGTTATATCGCCTGCCTTCAAAGCTCTACGCTTTCTTAGTGCCTACAAAGAATTACAGATATGAGATCCTGATCCGGTATCCAATACCCAGGAAGTAGAGTTGATTGACAGACAGTTTTCAATAACATATACACCTGAAGCCGAAGCCACAACTTTCTTTGGGCCCTGGTTCTTGGCCTTCCAGGCCCTGCAATCTTTCTTCCAGTGTCCTTTCTTATGACAAAAAAGCATTCTTCTTTCCCTACAGTCTGTCCCGCTACCTTTGCTTTTCCCTTGACTTCCACCTTACTAATACCGTCCCTTGGTTTGGTGGGGGCCTTCTTCTTCTTTCCTTTGGCTTTCGCCTTGGACCTAGAAGAGGAAGCTCCTCCAATAAACAAAGCGGGTGTTTTCCTTACTTTCTGTAATGTGCCCTCTACACTCCTCAACATGTTGAGGAGTTCCGGAAGTTTAACTTCTTTTCCTTGAATGTTGAAGTTTAGGATAAACTGGGCATAGGTGGAAGGAAGGGACTGGAGAATCAAGTCAGTGTAGAGCCTGTTCTCTAATGTGGTCCCGAGGTCCGCGAGTTCCTCAATGTAGCCAATCATCTTACGCACGTGTTCCGCTACAGATGATCCTACGGCCAACCTCGCTGAAAATAGCTTCTTTGAGTTCTCGTATCTTGCGACACGGGATTGCTCTCCATATAGTTCCTTAGTATGGAGAAATATGGATTCTAGGTCCATATTCTCGTGCCTCCTCTGATGTTCATTGTCCATAGAGGCAAGTATAAGGCACTTGGCCTTCTCGTAGTCAATCTCCCAGGTCTTACGGATTTCCCTATCCGCGACACTGGAGTCTGAACCTGGGACGGCGGGGGCTTTTGTAGTAAGAACATAGCCCAACTAGTCATAAGTGATTGCCATTTTGTCATTCCTGAACTAATCTTTATAGTTTGGCCTTGTCAACATGTTTTTATCTAATAGCAACTTAAGGCCCGTCATGTTTGGTCGCTGCAATTAGGAGAGAGAGAAGAAACACTTTAGCATGATGCTCTTGCAAGTTTAGAATGGTTTTTAGTTTATCTAAACAGGATGGCTCCCACTGTTTCTCGAATTCCTCCTCAAACCAGAAAAGAGAAATTAGTCAGGATTAATCTCACCATATAATTCTTGCTTAACCGTTCAGCCAGGCTAGTGTTGGTGTTTCGAAGGAGGTTTTCCAACGCTTTCGCGAAGTTCCTTAATTAAATAACCTCTTTTTCCTGTGGGCGTAGCCCCGCTAACACCGTTCTAGACACCTACTTGGTTTATAGCATTGATCGTTAAGTGAAAAAATCTCCTGAGGAGTAGCATATACTCACAGTAGGATCGGGATCTAAATATCATCGTGTGATAAAGCTGAAGGAATCCTACCAAAAATCATCACACTCCAAATGGTATGTAATACTAGCAAGTTTCAGTTTCTTTAGAAACCCCCGATGTGGATTTTTGCCCCATGCTCTTATGACCTTGACGAAGGCCAACATATCATAAGTCACATGTCAAGTTCTACCCGTCACTACCCAGATTAATTTGAATCCACCCGTACATACCCTTGACAAAGGCCAAAATGGCAGTACGAATGTCCCAAACCAACGCATCTATCTATGCAACAGATAAATATTTAGCAGCTACCAATCACTATGTCTTGGCGAAGGTCAAAATACATAGCTTGAATACTACTGAATATTTAACTGAAATGACGGAGGGCTACGAATGGTTTTGGCGAAACCGTGAACGCAATGAACTTGATATAATCGAAGGAACCTGATAGCATTTTAAAAGGAGTGGTTTAGGCTCCGCATTTAAAAGTTTTGCTATTTTGGAAAAAACCGAGTGGTTTTGAAATTGTTCCAACGATTCAACTTTAGATTATTTTCTTTGCATTTATATAATGCAGTGCCATCATTTACTCCTATCATTACAGAGAGAATTGAAAAAAAATATCACGTCCTCTTATGCCATCCGCATTCGCCACGGGGCCCCGTCATCACCCGTTAGGTTACTTAACTAACGACAGAGCGGGGGCTGGGCTGGCGCGGATGTAAAACATAAGTGACGCCTACTATATACCATATATAGATATTTTACAATCATCTCATACAATAATAAACATTCCAGTCACAGATAAACATTTCAGATATGCTAGGAATGCCACGTTTCGTTTAAGCCTGCAACGAAAAACAGATCCCACGGTCGCGATGAATAGCCAAACCCCATCCCAGACCCCTATGGGTACGGTAAACTACCCGCCAAATTCCAGAAGTGAAGCAGCCTCCCTCAACAAAGTGAGTAGGCCACTAGGCACTTCAAAGAACCCGGTAGTTTGTGTACCCCACCTTGGGTCTATCCTAGGAGCAGAAAACAGTAAAAAGAAAATAATACAATGGTGGCAACAACCTCAACCTGGATGTGCCCCGCGAAGTAATATTACATCAATTTTACAATTTACATGAATGAAAGATAAAAAAAAACGCTCATCTCACATCCCCGGCGAAAGGTTTCCTTTCGGATCAGCGGGTTCTCCTCGACAATCAGAAAATGTTTATATACACAAACCAACAGATATGTGCAACCTCGACTAACCGTCGTATAGCAATTAGTCGTCGTTTAAAACACAAATAACAATACAGAAGAACCAATTAGCTAAGTACAATAGGAATTCGATCGAAACATATTTTCCGTATCTACCCCAAATGCAAACCAACACTCAGAAACTTACTGGGTAGAAACCAAATATTCCAGAAATCATAATACCAAAATTAAGATATTACAGAACAAATCCGAGTTGAATCGGCCACGACTCGGCCGCGGATCCGCCGCAGAAGAGCGATTATTCCATGGATCCGCGGCTGTCTTGGCGATTCAGAGGCTCAAATTTCTTGAGTAATCTTAGAAAACCCTGCTTGAATTTTTCATGATATTGAAATAATTTTATAGACAGTTTTGAAAATCGACAGAAACTGGGGTTTTCGGTATTTAGTTTTCCGGTTTTCCGACGATCGAAATTCTACTACTTGCTAATCTGCTAGATTTGGTTTAGTTGGCTCTGATACCACTGTAAGTCGATACTATGCACCCCGCGGAATTGCGGGAAGGCGGAATGTGTAAAAAACAATAATTTTAGCATCATAACACCGACTTAGAGCCTAGATCGTAATCTAAAACGTATCTAGCAAAATCAAAAGAGATATAAACAAAGTACAGAAGTTATACCTCAAGAAATTTGGTCCTTCTTCTCCTTATCTCGCTGTCCTCCTCATCTGCACGAACTCCTCGAGGTGGTACGGATGTCGTCTCCTCGTCGGCTTGCTCGAATCCTAGATGATCCACCCGAACGTTTATGCACCAAGCTTTTCTTCTAATCCAAAGAAACTAGATCAAGTGGTTAGCTAAACTAAATGACCTAGGGTGTGAAGATGATGTAGATGGATTGAGGAGTCTTTCTTTTTCTTACTAGGTAACCCAACACATGAGTATTCTAGGGCTTGAGGAAGAAGAAAATGGTTTTTAGAAAAGCAAGTGAGAAAAAAATGTATGAGAGAGAGTGTAGATAACTTATGGTTCTAATCTGAACTCATTTTCTTTTTCATCTAATAAATTAAATGAATAAAAGAAATTAGGGTTCGAATTACAACCAAGTGAGTCATGGCTTCAAAATCCACCATGTGTCACATTTAGCCATGCTTAATATCATGCATTTTCCACCTCATTTCTACCATGTCATAATGCATAAATCATATAATCCAAAATGAAAAATACACTAATGAAAAATCATCTTCTAGAAGTATCTTTGAATAAATTACAAAAACGTCCCCTCGTCCGTACATACGTATATGCATTCGTATTCCGAAAAATACGAACACCGAAGACAAAGAAAATCCATCAGTACAATACTAGGATCCAGCTTAAACCAAAACCCACTAGTATTGTCCGTCCGACTCATCATGCGTGCATGAGTGTACGCACGCGATCTAACCCTTTCGTAAAACCATACGATATCTACACGTTTTGCCCGATGCAGGGAAACGCTCTGTGTGGGACTCTAGAGACTCGACTCTACGCTGGCAGTGGGTTTAACCACAGGCCACAAGCGGCACTAGCTGTACGTAACGGTCCCCAGGTATTGTCGATAAGAAAGCCGATGAGCATAACTCATCCGAACTCCCACTGAGTCTGTATATGACAATCGCCGTACAGTCCGGTCTGTCCGTCTAAGAGTATCGCATATCAGGCCTAGGGGGAGGTAAACGTCAGACCCCTAATTGCGGTATAAGTCGTGTCGGAGTACGGTCCAATACACCCTGAGAAACTACTGGAGTATCTACCAGTAAATCTCGCTTGCCCTGGCCAGGGACTATGTATAATGGCGTTCCGAATACAGCGCGATATCAACCGCCAATACCGGGAGAGACGAATCGTATCTAACCGCCACTGCCTCCAAGTGCTTCGGGACTGCACCTAACTACTACCTATTTGCATGACTCGGTAGAGCCATGGTAGGGCAGTAATCTAAGAACAGTGGGAACACACTTGAGTCGAAGCAGCAGTGTCAAGTCAACGGACTAAGCTGTACTCATGTCACCTGGGTACCGCTATCTGACGATAGGTATATTACCAACCCGCAATTCCCAATGAGTCCATCCGGTGTAACTCATAACCTAATGACCACCTGCATAGTATCTCCAGTACGGCGTATCGATGGCTGTGGAACAGACCATCTCCCAGGCTGGGAAGGGAAGCGTATACACTAGTCTACTTTGGAGTATCAATGCCCTGTATCGATAATCCCGCGACTAGGGACCTGTATAAGGATGTGCTTGTAAATTACCCAGCCCCCACTAGTGTAACTGCCATCACAACGCTGGTAATCAAGTATAGATCCTAAGGGCTCTACTAATATGCATAGGCGATATGTTAAAAGAAACATATGTACATATTGAAGTAGAAACAAACCAAGTAGCTTACTACTATTTTGAGCAAGAATGTTATTACAACTGTGAATATCTCAAGCTTCTATTAAGTAATATACAAACTAGTATGATACAGTAATGACCTCTAGGGCATATACACTAACAAGCTCTGATACCATATTAAATTTATATATATTCACGAACGAGAGGGCGAAATCAATTTTATATTTATATTTATATAAGTGTACACGGGCTTTTAACATAGACATGCTCCATCCAATAAGACTCGAGTCTTATGGAGATTTGGCTCATCTAATGTTTTATACCCAAGCACTTCTCATATTATTTCCAATGTGGGATTATTTTAATTCACGCATCTCAATAATTAGACTTAAAACCCTGCGGTCAACCAAAATTATATAAATTTACAATCTTTTGTTGGTGTTTAAAAAAAGAGAAAACGGGACCTGCAAGGATCCTGCAGGCTAAAAACTGTAATGGCCTTTCACATGGGCTAGTGGGGTACATAGGCCTAACTGCAAAATAGCCAGTGTGCCCTATTGGCTCATGTGAGAGGCCACTGCAGTTTGGACCTGCAGATTCTCTGCACGCCCCGTTTCCTCTTTAAAATAGACGGGAAAAGTTGATTTTCAAAATTTTGAGGAAGGGAAGGATGCCCGATTATTCGGATTCAGTGGCAAAACGAACAAACACTGCAATATTCGGTCAAATTTACGGTCAAACCTAATATTCGCCGCACAAACCGTATATTCGGATGAATAACGCAAATATTCGGCCGAATTGGCGCATTAATCCCAAAAAAAACCACAACAAAAAAATTAAGCATAGGATCCATCACTTAATTAAAAAATAAGTGGAACACATGTTATTTCACAAACACTCACTTTTCATTTTTCTTTCTCAACTGAGACTCGAACTCACAATCTTCCGATTTAGTTTGAACACATTACCATTAGGCCATAGATGCATTAGGCCATAGATGACCGTCTAATTTGAATAAAATAAATATTCACCGAATATTTTATATTCACCGGCCTGAATAAAATGAATATTCACCGAATATTTTATATTCACCGGCCAACCGAACAAACTTTAAATCCCTTTTTTACAACATTCTGTGTATGTGGAGCGGGAGTGGGGGGACCTTGCAAGACAACCTATTGATTTCCAAAAGGATCGTCCGGGCTTGAACAATTCCACTTGAAGCGTCATCATCATCAAAGCCAAGCAAAAGGCACATCGATCCCATGATGAATGACCTCCGGATTATTTGCAAACATGTCACAGTCCACATTGAGCACGAATGGTTCATTTGTCATCACTCCTGATACCCTAGTCTGCAATTATAATTTTAATAAAAGAATTAAAATTTAAAAATTGTAATTTTTTTAATATTCACATTATAAGTACTGTATACGTAAAAAATGAAGTAATACACTGGAAGTTCACTTGTTTTGATCCTGTGAGTACCGAACAAGGATTCAAAAAGGTGTTCAATGAGACCTAACTATCTATTGATCAATTCGGCTATATCTTGTAGGAAAGTAAAACATAATTGGATTCAGTCACCTTCAAAACAATATCTAGCCATTTAGCTTTTGTGATCCGAAAATGCATATCCGTATACGAAAAATATACAAATCCGCATATTATTCATATATTCGGATGCACATGCAATCCTCTCATACCCATCTAAACCAAAAGATTCTAATATATTACCATTATTTTACTTCTGTTTTGGCGTTGTGGTAGCCACACAGTGGATCGCAACAACATTTAACTCTTTTTCCCTTAGGCTAACCCATGCATGCATGCATGCATATGATATATTACCAGAACATTCATGGCTCCATCTTTGAAGTGATGTGGGTGTTTTGGCCTCATCTCTCTTGCCACATATATCAAATGTGGGACCTCATCCCCTTCCCCATTGTTCTCTGAAATTACCTACAAAACAGATTGGAGACACCAAAAATGTAAATTCTTTAATCGATCATGCATAGGGAAAGGACAGAGATTTCTCAAGAAACTTTCACTAGTAAAATAATGGGTTGCCCCTACGGATAATATCATCCGTAGGGGCAATAAAAGTTTGGCCCTACGGATTAATACGTAGGGCAAAGTGGTTGCCCCTACGGTCGTTCAATATTTATTTAAAAATTATTAAATCTTAAAGTGTTTTTTGCCCCTACGGTGGTGCAAACCAAGTACCTACGGGTATATCCGTAGGGACAACTAAATAGCGATTTAAGTAATCGTTCCCTACGCTGATTATTTCTTATTTCCTTTAATTTACGCGCGAACCCAAATCCCCAAACCTTGACGACGTTCCCGCCGATCGCCGTTCTCGTCATCGCCAGCGCCGGCCGAATCGTCGTCGCAACCGCCTGCAGTGATCTCGTCGTCGCCACCCGCCGGCCGAATCGTCGTCGCCACCGCCTGCAGTGATCTCGTCGTCGCCACCGCCCTCGTCGTCGCCGATTGCGTCTCCGTCGTCTCCTCCACCGCCTAGCCTACAGGTTAGTTAAACATTATTTTAATGATGTTAGGGTAGCGATGAGGGTTATGGTTAGATATCGGTTGTGGTTAGGGTTAGGATTAGGGTTAGCAGGGTACGGGTTCGATCGGTTGGGGTTCGACTGGTGTTGGGGTTAGGGTTAGGGTTAGGGTTCGGTTGGGGTTTGGTGTTGGGGTTGGGGTTCGGCTGGGGCTGGGTTGGGGTTAGGGTTTGGTGTTGGGTTGGGGTTCGGCTGCGGCTGGGTTGGGGTTAGGGTTTGGTGTTGGGTTGGGGTTCGGCTGGGGCTGGGTTGGGGTTAGGGTTAGGCCGGGTTAGGGTTTGGTGTTGGGTTGGGGTTCGGCTGGGGCTGGGTTAGGCTTAAAAAGGTGAAATTTTAGGGGATTGATCTGGAAAATAGTGAAAGTCGATACTGTTTATTTGTGAATAACACAGTCCATGATTTTTATATGAGAAAATGGTCCATGAAAGTCTATGGGATTTATCTAAAAAACGCTGAAAGTTCATGTATTTATTTGTAAACAACAAAATTCATGGTATTTATCTGGAAAACGTTGGAGGTCAATGGTATGTATTTGTAAACAACAAAATCTATGAAAATTATGTGAAACGTTAAAACTTCATGGTATTTATTTGTAACAAACAAAGTCTATGGTATTTGTTTGATAAATATTGAAAGACCATGACATTTATATGTAATGGGTCAAAGTCATTTGGGTTATGTCAATCTTATTGGCGATACTTTCTTTTTGTGCATATCCAAAAACTTTGAAAGTTCTTGGTACCTATTAGAAAATATAAAGGGTTTTGTAGTGAAAGGAAAGAATTGGATTTAGAAAAACCGTGTGTAACTTTTAGAAATTCTATACACTCAAGTATATAGAAAAGGGTTAATTGCGGATACAGCCTATGTACTATGGGGATCAAGCACTTATAACCTCTGAAGTATAATAATAAGCACTTTTGTTTGTTTTTCATTAGTGATTAATTTTTAGTTTGCTATTTATTCTTTTTCAGTATGGATACTTGATAGAATTATAATTGCTTTATTATTGTTTGCCTTTTTCCTTTTGTGTAGAAAATATATCCATTGTGTCATATGGACACTATTAATTTCACATCGATTCAAGGGAAAAATTGAGGAAGATTGTGTTTGTTATATCAAAAACCTTTCTGTTGAACCCAACAGGTGAAACTTTAGAGTTGTTATAGATAGCTCTACATGTTTAATGCATGTACCATTGTTAAGAGAGTGCAAGGTGGAGAACAATAATTTGTTTCAACGGCACGTTTTTCAAGTTATAACCAATATATGATACTCGATGATAATATGAAACCTTCATATTCCCATCGATACCCATATATGAAACTAAAAGCGCCACTTAGTTCCCGTCTATCGGTTAACATACGTGCGATGCTCGTCGTGACCTAGAACTATACGAAGGTTGTTAAATATCGGACAGTATAGCTCGATACTAACAACCGTCGTATAGTCTACGCGACGAGAAAATTCAATCGTATGGTAACCCATAGATTTGTCCCGTGTGGACAAGTTAAGAATGTATAAAAGTAAACGCCTTCATTCACTTGTGTTTTCATCCGTTTCGAGATATTTCGTCGGTACCTTTCCGCTGGTTCTCCGTGTACAAAGATAGATTAGATGTTCATTTCAACGTTGTTTCACAGCTTTGAAATGATTATCTATTCTATTACAGTGTACTCGGAGAACAGCGGGGAGGTGCTGCCGAAATTTACTCGAAACGGTTGAAAGCACAAGTGATGGGCGTTCGCTCTATACACTCTTAATGGGATAGAAGCCTACCCCCGACAGCCGGAACACATACATACAAACGCATAATCAGAGAGCGACTCGAGATGTTCGGGTTAAAACCAATATATGATACTCGATGATGATATGAAACCTTCATATTCCCATCGATACCCGTATATGAAACTAAAAGCGCCACTTAGTCCCCGTCTATCGGTTAACATACGTGCGATGCTCGTCGTGACCTAGAACTATACGAAGGTTGTTAAATATCGGACAGTATAGCTCGATACTAACAACCGTCGTATAGTCTACGCGACGAGAAAATTCAATCGTATGGTAACCCATAGATTTGTCCCGTGTGGACAAGTTAAGAATGTATAAAGCAAACGCCTTCATTCACTTGTGTTTTCATCCGTTTCGAGATATTTCGTCGGTACCTTTCCGCTGGTTCTCCGTGTACAAAGATAGATTAGATGTTCATTTCAACGTTGTTTCTCAGCTTTAAAATGATTATCTATTCTATTACAGTGTACTCGGAGAACAGCGGGGAGGTGCTGCCGAAATTTACTCGAAACGGTTGAAAGCACAAGTGATGGGCGTTCGCTCTATACATTCTTAATGGGATAGAAGCCTACCCCCGACAGCCGGAACACATACATACAAACGCATAATCAGAGAGCGACTCGAAATGTTCGGGTTAAAACCAATATATGATAATATGAAACCTTCATATTCCCATCGATACCCATATATGAAACTAAAAGCGCCACTTAGTCCCCGTCTATCGGTCAACATAACGTGCGATAATTTATTCTTTTCAACGACAAACGCACACACAAAGCATATACATGAATTTTCTTCTTTGTCAGTAACTATCCCGTTCTTATATTTCTCAATATAGTCAGCATAACCTACAATTTATATGTTATTCAGTCTAACATGGCCCATGAGTACGTCAGAGTTAAGGACTGGATGTATGTGGATTGGAAACAACGTATGCAATCTAAGTTTGTCGCAGGAGTTGCTGCTTTCCTTGAATTTGCACGAGCACATAATAAGATCATAATAGAGAAGATTCTTTGTCCGTGTGATAGATGTGGCAATAAGTACTGGCGGAAGGTAGAATTGGCAGAGCTTCATATTGTAAAATATGGGTTTACTAGACTTTATTCAATTTGGAAATATCACGGGGAAGGAGAAGAATGCAGTACTGCGGTAGAAGAAGGAGAACACGATAATGCGGCAGGAGAAGAAGAAGAATTCGGTAATACGGCAGGATACGGAAATTTATTTCCATCAGAAGAAATGGAGGATATGGTAGAGGCTGCCCTAGGTGAATCTATTCGTACCGAAGATGACATTCCTTCCGGTCAAGGACCGCGTGCGGATAAATATGAAAATTTCATGAATGATGCTAGGAAACCAATTTATGAGAATGCGAAGTATTCCACCCTCTCATGGTTCGTCCAACTTTTCCAAATTAAGTGCCTAAATGGATGGAGCAACAAGTCATTCACAATGCTTCTTTCGTTCTTGAAAGATTCTATGCCTCCGGGAAATAATGTGCCCGAAAGCTGGTACGAAGCCCAGAAAATGATGTCTGATTTGGGTCTAAAGTGCGAGAAGATTCAAGCATGTCCTAAAAATTGCGTGTTGTACCGGAAAGAGAATTCAGATTTGAAAGAGTGTCCAACATGCGGAGAGGCCAGGTATAAGCCGAAAGATTCTGATAAGAAGCCTGATATACCTGTGAAGATAGCACGATATTTTCCCATAACACAGAGGCTACAGAGGCTATTTAGGTGCAAGAAAACAGCCGAGGCAATGATTTGGCATCACCGTGCTCCTCCAAGCGAAAATGGAAAAATGAGCCATCCAAGAGATTCACCGGCATGGAAGGATTTCGATAGGAGGCACGCAATATTCAGTAGCGATCCTCGCAATGTCCGGCTCGGACTGGCTGCCGATGGCTTCTGCCCATTCAACTATATGGCTGGAAGTCACAGTACATGGCCCGTTGTAATGATAATTTATAATCTGTCGCCTTGGTTGGCTATGGACCAATCATACTTTATGATGCCTCTTCTTATCGACGGACCAAACTCACCGGGGAACAATATCGACGTCTATCTCCGACCTCTGATTGAGGAGCTGAAAACTTTGTTCATTGATGGTGTAGAGACATATGATTCAAACACAAATACAACCTTCATACTGCGTGCGGCTTTAATGTGGACAATTAATGACTTTCCTGCGTATGGAATGCTTTCAGGTTGGTCCGTACATGGTCACAAAGCATGTCCTCATTGCCATGAACACACAACATCAAAATTTTTGAATTTTAGCAGGAAGGTTTGTTATTGCGGCCATCGACGTTTTCTGCCTCCAGACCATCCCTATAGGTTAGACACGGTTCACTTTGATGGTCATCAGGAGCTTCTTGGGCCTCCATCCCCATTGTCCGGAGAGGACGTGACTGCTAAATGGGATGGTTACAATAACGTGACCTTCGGGATGGATCCGACGAGACAGGTCAAACCACAATATTGGAACAAGTTAAGCATTTTCTTCGAGCTTCCGTACTGGTCTACAAATTCAGTGCGTCATTGTCTGGACGTCATGCATATAGAGAAGGGAGTATCAGAGCACATACTTAACTTGCTTCTGTGTAAAGACGGGAAATCGAAAGACAACATGAATGCCCGGATGGATCTACAAGAGTGGGGAATAAGAAGTGAACTGCACCCTAAACCGGTAGCGGGTAAACCGGGCAAGTTTGTACTTCCCAATGCCGCTTATCATATGTCACAACCGGAGAAGAAAAGATTCCTGCAGGTGTTGCATGATTTGAAAGTCCCCACAGGCTTCTCAGGATCATTCAGCAAGAAAATAAAAATTGTGAAGGGCAAGATCGATGGGCTGAAAAGTCATGACCACCATGTTATCGTGGAGCACCTTCTTCCATTAGCCCTCAGGACTTCTCTCCCCGACTCGGTTGGTCTGGTAATCAACGACCTATGTTGTTTTTTCAGGGAGTTGTGTGCTAAAACGCTGGAGGTTGCGACGCTGGATAAACTAGAAAATTCTATTGCGTTGATACTTTGCAAGTTTGAGCGTATTTTCCCACCGTCATTCTTCGATATCATAATACACTTGACGGTTCATCTTGCAACTGAGGCGAAATTAGCCGGACCGGTACAATATCGATGGATGTATCCCGTCGAGAGGTACGTTAAATTTTTCGTTTCGCGCAATTTATAAATTTATTTTTGTCATGTATGCCCGTGTTTATTTATTCAACATATTCTCATTAGGTACCTTTACACTCTTAAGAAGTATATACGCAATAAAAATCGACCAGAGGGTTCTATCATGCAAGGTTATCTTCTTGATGAAGCAACCACATTTTGTTCCCGCTATCTGGACGAGAACATTGAGACAAGGCTTAACCGACCACGAAGAATTCAAGACGGGCCATATGGTAAAGCCGAGTATAAGAGGGTAGACACTATGTTTATCAACAAGATATACCGGTTTATCTTGCTTAATTGCGTATGTCTTGAACAAATTAGAGAGTAAGTTCTTTTGGATTAATTGTTATATCTGTGTTTGTGTATGAAATGACATAATATTAATGTCACAATTATTTGTCGAAAACAGAACTCATTTTAACGAGGTACGTGAGGGGCATCCTGATTGGAACGAAGAGCGTTTGGAAAAATACCATCAGGATAATTTTTGTGATTGGGTCACAGAGCATGTAAGTTATTCGAATTACATTTTATTGCTATCGGTTTTAATCTAAACTTGTATCGTTATGTATTTATCGTAAAATTTGTTTTGTTAGATCCACGATCCGAACTTGTCTGCATCATTTGAGAGTGATTCAAGATGTTTAGCTCAATTTCCTAGTATGGAAGTTGCACATTACAAAGGATTTGGTGTCCTTGGATACAAATTCGAAGTTAAGGACATAGAAACATCTAGAATCACTCAGAACAGTGGGATTGCGACGGTAGGATCGGACGGTGTGATTTACTATGGGTACTTAAATTGTATACTCGGCATCCACTATCCCGGACGATCAGAACCCTTTTATATATTCCACTGTACTTGGTACGATCCGCGAACCGATACAGACAAGTGGAGAAGCAGTCTTGGGACCTGGAAAGATGAATATGGATTGACAAGTGTGAACACACTTCGATTTTACGGTCAGGACGATCCGTTTATCTTTCCGAACCAAGCGTTCCAAGTATACTACTCACAGTGCTTGAAGCATCCGGGGTGGAGTGTTGTATGTCGATGGAAACCTAGAGATGTCTACGATGTCCCAGAATACGAGGACAGCGATGAGGACGAAGAAGAGAGAAGGCTTAAAGTGCTCCGACCGTCTGTTTCGAAGGACGGGTTGTCTTCGACCGATCATGAAGTTACGTGGGTTAGAAATGACATCGACGATGAAATCCAAGTAGATATGTATGATGCGCCCACGAAACGAAAAAGGTTATCAGTAATGTTATATTATTACTTCACATTTTACGCTCTAGATCATATATAGTCAATACTTTTAATGATTGTCTAATGCGTCCACGAACCGTTTATCTAGATTTGATGACGATGTCGGGAGCAGCGAGGGGCGGCAGGAGCTCCAGCCGCGGCAGAGGCAGAGGCAGAGGCAGAGCGGTTCTGCCGCCCGGAGAGCTCCGTAGGGAGCTTCAGAGGGCCGGTCTTGCACCCAGATCGGAGACCCCTTCGGATGCCTCCTTCCGTGTTGATTTGGCCACACCTCCAGGTATACTGCACGCATATCCATTTTGAATGTAATATTACAGATATTCATGCATGTTTATGTAAAAATTACTTATATTGTCAATGTTTGATTGTCTAGTTGTTGGTGATGCGTCCACATCTGGGACAGAGGCCACCCCCGCTCCTCCAGGTATGTTTATATATCATATAGTGTATGTATATTGATTTAGAATGCTATATCATAAATATACACATTCCTTTTGCTCTTACTTAGCAATTTTTATTATTGTCTAGCTGTAGGTGGTGACACCACCGCACCTGCGGGTATGTTTATATGTCCTATAGTGCATGCATATTGATTTAGAACGTTATATTATTGATCTACACATTCTTTTTGCAATTACTTATAAAATCTATTTTTAATTGTCTAATTATAGGTGGTGCGTCCACACCTTCCACAGGGGCCACTCCTGCCGCTTCCATACCCTCCGCATCGTCTGCAGGTTAGTATGAATAAATTTAAAATATTTATTTATTTTACATATGCTCTATAGAATAAATATGAACTTCATGGAGATTTAGCGTCGATGTTTATTTTACAGTTGGAGGGGATGCGTCCGGGACCCCGGTTGTTCCTCACCGGAGGAACTATCGTCCCGCTCGTGCTGCTGCTCGGGCCCAGGCTCGTGCGCTATTCACCGGAGGTATATATCACACTTGAATTCTTAATACAACTTTGTCTTATTATTGATTGTCTTGATATTTCGTGCAGACGCAGGGCCTCTCCACCCCCAGAGGGGGACTCGAGGCCCGAATCAGTCCCATAGGCTGAGGCCTGATAGAGCTAGGGGGGAGGCAGCATTCCCCCTATTTTTTACCCTTGACTATCGCTATACCGGTCCTCATGCCGAGAGGTTCGGCCGGTATTTGGGGGACGAGAGCCGGATCGTGAAGAACTATCCACTTCACGTTGAGTGGGGCGAGCAGCACCAGCGCTCATTCGCCCTCTTCTTTGAACAGGCTCAGGTATGTATTAATATATATTTTCATTTGATCTATCCAATATATTTATTATTAACACTTGCAATCTAATAACAATGTTTTTTTGTATTTTCAGTTGGATTACGATTTTCAGCCTGTAGCCGACCCTGATCACCCGGGGAGGGTGCTCGACCTTCATGCTCTGTACAATGGCCTGATGAAGAACATGCAGGCCAAGATCCGATACAACAGGAATGAGCTGAAGGCCGACTGCTACTCCCTGTGGATAGCGACCCCCGAGGCAGAGAGAGCGGCCCTCCTATCTACTCCGGCGTTTGCGAGAGTCGACGTAGAGACATGGCCTATATTGTGCGCTTATTTCGACTCCGAACGCAAACGAGTATGTATTTTAAATTTAATTCATTATTTATGATATAATTTATTTCTTTGTGTTTCTTAATTAGAAAACTAAATGTTAATGCGTTGTGCAGAAACAGGCCGCTCAGAATACGGAGAACAGGAAGTCGGCGAAGAGGGGTCGCCCCACTTACACAGGTGGCTCGAGGAACATTACTCGAGCCATGGAGTTATCGGTAAATTAAGAGGTATTCTCTAATATTCTGCAATATTAAGAGTTATTCTCTAACATTTCTAATATTAAGAGTTACTTTCTAATATTGCAGACAGCTCGGACCGTGGCGTCAGGTGGTACACCGAGCGTGCTGTCCGCATATCTTGCCGTCCACGGCACCTCGACAGATCCCGCCACGGGCGAGCTTCGATGTCCCGACGTCGCTACCCAGGAGTACTGCGTAAGTGTTAATATTTTTTCTACCCAAATTTGAAATTTTAGTTTTGGAAGGTTCAAGTTTAAATTTTATACTTATACTTTACTGCTTAATGTGGGTGTAGGAGCGGGTGGTTGAGCAGGCCCAGGCCTCGGGGATCGATTTTACCGGACAGAACGATCCGAGGCTGCTGACCCCAGTTCTGGACGCCGCACACGGAGGGCACCACGGAGGTTGGGAGAGAGGCCGGGGATTGGGCCCCAGCAGGGCCCATATGAGGTTGGACTCCACCCCGGCGGTTACTTCCTCCGTCTCCAGTGGCCGGCATGTCCATCAGGAACTGGATAGCTTGAGGGCCACCGTTCAGGAGTTGAAGGAGATGCTGGTATGTATACTACTTTATAGTAAAATATCATTTCATATTATATACATATCAACATATCCATAATTAGTACGTAGCTTGAGCTTATTTGGTTTTAGAATTAAGTTTGATTAATCATACATACATATGTAATTAAAATAAACAACGCTTTTCCAAACTAGATATCCAAACAGGGTTTCGAAATAACTTAATAATGAAACGAATTCGAATAATACACAGTTCTTACACGTTTCTTACACACGTTATGTCCAGACGCGACAGGGTAGATCGGCCGAGCCTCCACATGCATCTCCTTCGGCTGCGGCTCCGCAAGCCACTACATCGGCTGCGGTACCGCAGACAGCTCCTGTAGCTCCACCGCCCACTCAGACTCCCGCAGCCGCGGCTCCGCAAGCGACTACCTCGACGGCGGCTGCGCAGACCACAACGCCAGCTCCACATGCCGCTCAGACTCCCTTATCTGTAGCATTGGAGAGTGTATTTACCGAGGAGCAGGCGCGCGTTATTTTAACGTTATTCGGAGGTGGAGCTGGACCGAACTAGGGTAGATTTTTGGTTTTTATTTTTTGAAACATGTATTTATTTATATCACATTGTACTACATTTTGAAACGATATTGATATTGGTTTGAATTTATATCATATTCAGTTTTTGGGTTTCTTTTGTATATTATATATATGCGTGGGATGTGATTATGAATACTGCAATATATGATTTGATTGATGTATATAGTATTGTGCACAGGGCGGGAAAAAATCCAGCAGCCCTTTTTTAAAAAAAAATACAGACAAACTGTACCTACGGATTAATCCGTAGGTATATATGTTGCCCCTACGGCGTTAGCCGTAGGGGCAAACTATCAGGAAACCTGATATTTTCCCACCTGATATCAGTGCAGGGTGTTGGGGATGCCCCTACGGATATGTACGTAGGGGCCACTGTTTATCCCCTACGTATATAACCGTAGGGGCAAAATATCAGGTTATCCTGATATTTTCCCCCCGATCTCAGTGCAGTGTGTTGGGAGTGGCCCCTACGGATATATTTGTAGGGGCTACTTTATATCCCCTACGGCTGTAGCCGTAGGGGAACTAATAGGACCTACGGATATAGCCGTAGGTACAGACAATATATTCAAAAAAAAAAATTAAATATATGATTTTATTACCCCTACGGGGTACTGCGTAGGGGCTATAGCACCTACTGAGTTATCCGTAGGGGCATAAATTTATCCGTAGGGGCACGTTCGGGGCCTCAACTTGCACCTGCGGCCTTTGCACCTACGGGGTATTTTTTCGCCCCTACGTATATATCCGTAGGGGCAGTGGGTTGCCCCTACGGATAAATCCGTAGGGGCAACCCATATTTGTAGTAGTGTTTTTATCATCTTTACTGTCTTTATATATATATATATATATATATATATATATATATATATGGAGAGAGAGAGAGAGAGAGAGGATAATGGAGAAAAGTTGTCATGGGAGGGAATTTCCTTCTTTGGTGTCAAAAAAATACATCCTCCTTGATTTTTTCCAACGATCGGTACCCATCATCTCCAACCTTATCATCTAAGGTGTGGATACACCAAATTTCATTTGATTTCAACACTTTTTCACCATTGATTTAGTGTATGCAAAATTAACGGTTTACCAACAATAGAACATTTTACATCGCAAATCCAACCATGAAAAAGTTGTAGAATAAAATGAATTAATTTGGTGTGTTTGTATCTTAGATTATAAAGTTGATTATGATTGGTGACGATCGTCGAATAAAATGTTGGAAGATGTATTTTTTCGATATCACCTGACGAAAAACTCTACTATGGCCTTTTTCCTTCATTAGTCTCATGTGAGTGTGTGTGTGTGGTTGTTTATATATATATATATATATATATATAGATAGATAGAGAGAGAGAGAGAGAGAGAATAATGGAGGAAAACAGACCCTGGGAGGCTTTTTCGTCAGGTGGCGTCAAAAAACTATACCCCTACCGTTTTATTTGACGATTGGCACCCATCATTTTCATCTTTATCATCGAAGATGTGGATACACCGAATTTCATGTGATGTACCCATCTTTTCACCGTTGAATTAGTGGGTGCAAAATTAACGGTTTACCGACAATAGAACTTTTTACATTGCTAATTCAACGACGAAAAGATGGTAAAATCACATGAAATTCGGTGTATCCAAATCTTAGATGATAAAGATGCAGATGATGGGTGCTGATCGTCTGAATAAAACGGTATGGGTGTAGCTTTTTGACGCCGCCCGACGAAAAAGGCTCCTAGGGCATTTTTCCTCCATATTATACACACACACACACACACACATACGAGACAAAAAATATCAGAAGTAGGACCAAAGCTGGAATTTTCTCATATGCCGTTGAAACATCCACGGGTTTTTTCGACGATCGGCACCCATCTTCATTATGTTTATCACGTAAGATGTTGATACACTAAATTTCATCACCTTTTCACCGTTGATTTAGTGGGTGCAAAATTAACGGTTTACCGACAATAGAACTTTTTATATTGCTAATTCAACGGTTAAAAAGTTGTGGAATCACATGCAATTTGATGTATCCTCGATTTACATGATAAAGATGATGATAGTGAATACCGATCGTCGAAAAAAATCATGGAGGATATAGATTTTTGACGCCACTGAAAAAAACCCTTTTAAGGTTTTTTTTCTACATTATTGTCGCCCAGGTGTGTGTATAAAATAAAGACTTTTTGCAAGGACCATGCATAATAATATTATATTAAACATGTGAATTACAAAAAAACTTGAAAGGATATCACGAGAGACTCCAAAGTTGAAGGGACATCACCTAAATGATGCTTGATGGTTTCCTCTTTCTATTGTAGAGAACTCCACAAGTTCCTTCATGTGACATGAACCATAATTTTTTGCCGCGCCTTCTATTTTTACACTCAACTCTTGATACTCCCTCTATAATACAAAGATTAATTATTATTATTTATTAATTTCTTGTACATCAAAAATTAAGACCCAAAATTACCGTCATATGTTTCCATTCTTGCAAGAACTCGGAGGTCGGTGTTGGCTTCGGCTCTGTAGAAAAATACACAAATGGTGCAGGGACTTGAAACGTTATGCTTCTTGCAGAATGGCAACCATAATTTTGCAAATTTGGAAGCTTCACATAGAGCATAATATGTGAGAGGCGATCCACCATCGACCAATGCATAGCAAGCTTGATGATGAGTTGGGTACTCAACGGCAAGAAGAGAGAGAACCGTGTTGATCGCGATGATTGGAGGTTCTAGAGAGGGATCTGCCGTGGTGACAAACGTGTCCACTGATGGAAGATCTTGAAATCTGCATGCATGCATATTAATATTCTTGCGATGATAAAAATACAAAAACTCCTCTAAAGTTTCTAAGACTGTACCGAAACTTGGAAGTCGTGACAGCCAAAATGGACATCCTTTTTAGTGTTGAATCTGAGATTTCGAGCAATTGTAAATTCATCTTTATATGCCGTCCCGGTAGTAATTTTAAACTTGAGTCCCTAGCAACATTCTAATATCGCACCAAAACTTTAACTATGATTGGGTTAATAAAATACTTTATGTACATCATTTGTCAAGTACCGGTTTACATATCAACAATCTATCTTTTTTCTTTAATGGTACACATAATATACCTAAATCCACATGTTCAAAGTTATGCACAATCCAAAACTTATGTGTTTTCGATACTGTTAGGAAATCGGAAAAACAAGAGTTGCATATGGGTATAAAATATAAATAGGAATCCCGCCAATTAGCTTGAGCCTTAATTTTTGATGCACCAGCTCTACACATGTTGTACGATCCACACGATAACCACGTTACACGTGAGAAGGGGATGTTGGGGGAAAACATAAGTTGCACAAGGGTATAAAAGGCAAATGAGAATCACACCAGTTAGCTTACGGGTCTTTTGGATGGAACCCGAATATGTTGAAAGCCCATGCGTGTGTTTATGTGAGCCCAATATCCCTACATACCAATTTAATAAATACTTTTTACACTTACATCGATGGAACGCAAATTTAAAGGTTTATTAATACTAGAACATTTGGTGAAAAAGTATTAAAATCATATGGGAATTTACATATATTTTACGATGTGAAGATTGGACGATGTCGATTATCGAAAAATACATGAAAAGTAAATATTTTGATCGATATAGAAGAGAATCTCTCTCTCGTGTGTGTGTGTGTGTATGTATCTATATATGTGTGTGTGTGTGTGTGTGTTTTGGTTGGCTTTGACGTACCATCTAAACTTCTTAGCGCTGCATCAAGACTTTAAAGCTATGACAAAATGGCGGTTTCCTTTACATATCTATCTTATCCGCGAGGCGTCGAGGATATAGGTTTTGTACGTGATAGGGTTCCATCTAGTATTGACAACGAGGAACCAAACGAAGGTGAAGCAAGACTCGCAGACAAAAGCAAATGAAAGGGATGAGGGCGAATTTCGGTAGCTCTAAACGTGGCAAGCTAGGCGATAAGCGAGGAGAGAGACGAGGAAGAGGAAGATGAGGAGGTCCATGAGTCTCTGCAAAGTGCTGGGCAGATTGATTCTCTCTTGGAGAGGAAGATCAGTGAAGGATTGGGGGGGGGGGGGGGGGGGCGACATTATTATTGTGTTGTTAACTTAACACAAGGCAATTGTCTAAAGCTAGAAGCGCTCATATCTTGTGTTTATATATAGGCTAGAGCTTTGGCACGTACAATGCACGTGGTAAGGGGAATGTGGAATTTGAATTTATTATCTTTGGAAGAGTTTGGTGCAAAAAAATCTAGGTAGATAGGTTTAGAGATGCAACTTGTTTTCTTTTTTAAAGATCTCATTTGAGCTCACGTTGGTAGTTTGTATGTGTTGGCAGGGTTATGTGTGGGAAATAATCCTTGCATTAGACGAAGAGAAATACCATTAGACCCCGTGTATTAATAGACGCCATAAATGGGGCCAGGCTAAGGTCGAACGTAGCCCCATGGGCACATGGCCTCACATGATGTTGCCTCAAGGATGGGGTCTGTCCCAACTTAAAGCCATGGTCCCGGTCTTTTTGTTTTATCCTCTGACGTATAGCGACGGGGCTATAATCAAATGCAGGCCCACGTAACCTGTTATAGATTGCATATAAAACTCGAACAAAATGAGTTATATGCTAAATATCCGGGTTCATATCTAGTCTTGCTTCTTTCAGGAAAAAATGAAAAGTGGTCCTATGCTTAAACTATTTTATGTTTATGGCAGGGCACATTGATCTTTCACTTGTAAACGGAATCTATTTTAAAATTCAAATTTTCTGTTTTGAAATAGGATTTTGGAAGATTGTCTGAAAAACTATGGTAAGTACAATCTTTAACCGCCGCAGCTTTTGAAACAATTTGTGCCTTCTCAAAAAAAGGAAGAAACTATTCTCTCCGCAAGTTTTGCATATCCTTCTCATCGTCTTCTAAGAGATTTTAATTATATATTGAAAATTAATACATATATATATTATCTTCTGATACGTTATAAGAGCAATATCGCTTTTAGAATAGTGTGGTTAGACACACATCAAAGTTTTCGATTCGAATTCTTTCAAAACATTCTAACATGCTCGTGTTGCTATCGTCATTGTCACGACCCGGAAAAGACACGTGACTGGCACTTGAATCATGTGAAGTTTATAGGACCCCACCTAATCCAAATAAGCCAAAAGCTCAGAAATCTAAACCTTTTAGGGAGAATAGTGGAGGTGAAGTTTTGAAATAAAGGTTTAATAAAATCAGGTTCTTTCTAGAAAACATAAGTAAACTTATATTAAAAACAATGTTTTATAACTAGCTTGAAAACCTGTTTCGTCATTTGAAATTTGGGCAGCACTTTCTTTGTATATTTTAACCCGAAAACAATACAAGCAATAATAATCATAGGCATCCCCAAGCGGGAGTTGGCTCTTCGCCAATTGGCGAAAATAACCACGCAAGATATAAATATACAACGACGAAGACGAGAATCAAAACTCAGAACGAAAATAAAGAAAACATGTATCAAAGAAATCGGCATAAAGAAATAATACATGAGCATGACTCTAAGGCCGAAAGAATATACAAGTCAAGATTTCTAAATCTAAAAATATACATAGTCTGGTTGATTGAGCTTTTAATTAGATACAATTGAAATAAAAGTACAAGTGCAATGGTGGTCACGATGCAAAGGTATCCCACCTATCAATCGCAATCACCCTAAAGAAGGTAGTGTGCCAGCAAGCCACAACGGAACCTATGCGGTCAAACCTGTAAGAAAACTGTGGCACAACGGGGGTGAGTTGCCAACTCGTGAGTAGAAGACATCACCGAATAGAAACCGAATGTATAACTATCTCCTAAATCATACAATATAATAATAGTAGTATAAAGACAGCGAGTGATGACAAGTGTAACAAAATAACATAAAGTGATATCAAGGGTTACACTATAAACATAAATGTGATATCAAGTACTCGTGTCTGTGCCGTAAAGTAGTAACATGTCATATGTATGATGTATGAATGCATCAGTCAATGTGTGTCCAGCAACGACACACTAAAATCATGATAAAACCCGAGTGCCCAGTATCAACACTCGAAAACATCATGAAAATTGTGTCTGTCCGTGAAACATAAATCTCATATCTTGGGCTCCGTCTGTCCGGATCGGCTCCATCATCTAATCTCACAACTGTGGTCGGTATCCTCCGGATGTCCGCCGAGCAAAATATCACCGGTCGGTAGTGCTTCCCTACCAAGCTCAACGTCTATATCTCTCTATATGGTCTTCTTGTTCAGGGGTACCGTACTGGGTCCACCATGTACCCGTAGTCGGTGTCGCCTCACTCCTCGAGTCGGGTAATCATATATTATATATGCTCCAGAATCGAGAAATCTCATGGTGGACGCCACACATCATAACAAGGGAAAACCGCAATTTTCTTTTAAAAAGAGCATAAGTTTTCAATTACATATGCGGTTTCCCAAATCCAGAAAATCTCATAATCATGAGTCAATAAGAAACAATGAAAATCGGCATATAGCCTCTCAACAGCGCATAACAGAATGTATATATGAATGCATGCGGCATTTAAGTAAGGAATGTAATATCTAACTAGCAAGTGAGATCAAGAATGCTAAACAATACTGGTAAACTACAAATTATCAGGGTATACGAATGAAATCACGGTTACTAAAATGTAAGCGATATGGCAATTACCGATGCTGATGTGTGTAAGCCGGCAAGCAAGTGTACATGCAACATACGCATCATCAGTAATGGTGCATGTGTCCTAACATGCGAGATCATAATAGAAAATAAACAGTAAATGCAACATTATAAGATATATATCTATATACGAGTCATACAGTTATAGTATTGGAAATGGCACGAATCGTTGTTTTGGAAAGGTAGGGGCTACGGTATTTTTGAAAAAAGAGATATCATTTTGAAAATACGTAGCGTCCCTCGGGTTATCTTTTGAAAATATCTACGATTCGTTAGTTTTGGAAATAGGTATGACTCGAACTCTATTCTAACATTTACCTAAGTAATTTAGAAACTAAACTAAAACCGAGTCAAAAGTAAGTAGGAATCTATATGTATCCGAGCCGATATATCTAGTAGTCGGCAATCCAGCCTCATAGCATCACGTACGGTATAACCCATCGTACGGTATCCTCGAATCAAGAGTGCGGATCAATCATCATATATATCTCTCGTACGGTATGGTCCGTCGTACGGCATCCTTAAAATCGAGGGTACGGATCAAATATCATATGTATGTCATCATTCGTACGATATCATTCATCGTACTATATCATAATCAAAGGTACGAATCTAAGGTCTCGTACATTCTATTATCAGGTCACATGTTATCGCATGTTCTGTGTATATCTCCCAACGATCCAATAATATATCATATCATATACGAGGTCTCACTCGATCAAATATCATTACCTC
Source organism: Agapanthus africanus (assembly GCA_030015575.1). Taxonomy (NCBI): domain Eukaryota; kingdom Viridiplantae; phylum Streptophyta; class Magnoliopsida; order Asparagales; family Amaryllidaceae; genus Agapanthus; species Agapanthus africanus. The sequence continues at coordinate 181,368,156 of JASDDO010000024.1, forward strand.
ACGACATCATGTCCGATCATATCGACTCATATCCAATAACATAATATCCTCTTTTTTCGTGTATATATGTATATATGTATATATATGTATATATATATGTGTGTGTGTGTGTGTATATGAACAAACACACACACACACACACACACACACACACACATACACACACAAATATATGAATCAAGTGTGTATGTGTGTGCGCGCATGTGTGTGACAACACATATCCTAAGGTTCATGACCAAGGTTATACCTTTCTATGAATACGCTTACTCTAATCATACGGTCTCCTAAAACCCTACTTGTTAAGTATCCAAGTCTTGTATCGACACATATATATAATATATACATATAACCTATTCTACGGTTGTGGGGGTGCTATACGCCATACACCCGATTTCCCTCGTAGATATACATCTACTCACCTTCGATCCTTGCCTTGCCGAAGTCGATGACGCCTTGCTCTCCCTTGTCGTTCCGAAGTCCACGTGAAGGTACCTACATATCAAAACACATCGTATCGCATCAAAATCCAATTCGAAAACCGACACGACACGCGAAATGCTCATACGTTAGAACCTATAGGCTACGCATGCAAAAACAACCAAATAACCCTCGTCGTTGACCTACAAACGTCCAACGACCAAAACTAAATTCAAATACCAAAAACCAAATTTTAGAAATCGGAAAAACATTACCAAAATCAACTCAAAATGCTTCCAGATTTTTGCACAGATATATAGGGACAAAACTAACAATACATGGGCTAGGTTATAAGGTGTGTGAGCTATAGGCCAAACCCCAACACAAATGCCCAAAACTTGACCGGCGAGAGGTGCTACAGTAAAGGGTGTCGTCAGCCCAATTTTGGTATCTTGGACTCGATCTTCTGTGGTGATCTTCTAGTGGTCTAATTAGGTCAATGTAATTGTTTGTTTTTCTTATAAAGACCCCAAGTTGCTCCAGAATTCATTTAAGCATAAAAAATCTGTCACGCCCCGCTTCCCAGAGTATGCTAAAATGGACACGTGACATAGCCAACCATGCTACATGTGGGTAGGAAGTATCCATCCACAGTCACATTACGGCTGTAGAGATATCAAAAACAAAATAAAACTATCTAAAACATGTCCATAATCCAAGATAACATGAGTCAAGAATAAATAAATGCGGAAGCGAAAGATCCAATACAAAATAACTGGAATGTATGTCCCATAATGCGGGCTCACATCAGGAATGAAATGCAGTAAAGAAAAGCTAACTATTACTAACACTCACAGCTCAGCCTGTCGGCTGAAGTACTCCTGCTCCGGCTGCGACAGCGGTACGGAATCTGGGTCATGCAAAATCCAGACGTCAGCGCGTCAAGTCATCAAGTAATAACATAATAAACAGGCAATGCGAATATAAACATGAATAAGCAGGGGTAACAATAATGTAAATCAGAGCAGTGCAGGGTAGTGTGCAGTGGGTAAACTGGACCGTTCTATCAGGTTTTCTATGCTAAAGTCTTTGAAACCAAATTGATGAATCATCGATGTAACTCAATAGTATCCCGTACAAACCCGGGACCACGGCCCCAATATTCTCGGGCTGAAACCGAGACATGCCGCTAGGCACCAAACAAGAATATCCCGTACATACCCGGGACCACGACCTCAATATTCTCGGGCTGAAACCGAGACATGCCGCTAGGCACCAAACAGGAACGTGTACAGAAGAATGATGTCAGCATTATCATTCCAAGGCTGGCCTAGCCTAAAACTGATCAGAACAGGTAGTGAACTGTTGAGTTATAAGTCAGGTTTCACCTTTGATTTCCCCATACCCCCAAGATATATGTGTAAGTCAAGTCAGGTATCCCGAAATCAAGAAACTAATGCCAACATAGGATCAGTTAAACAGGTTTGTCTGGATAGACAATAGGAACGGTCCATGAGGACTACATGTCAGGTTTGTTGGCATTAGACACAAGATCAGGTAACAGGTCAGGTCATGGTACATCATGTCAAGTCAAGCAGTATACGGTACCATGTTGGGTCAATCAATATGTATGTAGCAAGTCAGGTCAAGAAGTAAGCGATATCATAGGTGTACTCACAATCAGTTATATAATCAAGCATGGGTATCAACAACATGATATAAGCAATGAATTAAGCAATAGGCAGATTCATTCAATTAGCAATACAGTTATCAATTGTGTCACAGAGATGATTTCAACATTATAAGAATGCAGTAAGACAATTATAGTCGTTTAATCATGTTACCAAGTTAAGACTTCATGGGTGCAATGATATTTACATATATAGGTTCCAAGTTTGAAAGATAAAATGTTATATAACAATATTGAACACGAAAAAGAGAAATGATCGTACCAAAGTTAAATTTATAGGTTTAGGGTGTCATTAATATGTATGTAAATATTGTTTAGCATGTAGCAAGGGGTACTTGCCTCGACGGGTCGTGAATCGGGAAAACGGAACGTAAAACGTCGGCGGGGAAAGCTCGCGACGGGCGCACGGTTCACGGAATGACCCCAAACGACGAACAGTGAAGCCACACGGGTCGGGGTACCGCGCTGGAACGTCGGGACACGTCGCCGGCACGGCCGGATTCCGGCGAGATCAAAAACAGCGAATCGATCAAGATTGCAACAAGAAAAGAAAAGAAAATAAAGAAGAAGGGAAGGAGGATGGAGAAGGGAATGCTCACGAGGATCTGTGGGACGGGTGGTGATGGTCGACCACGTCGACGGAGCTCCGGCGGTGGCCTACGACGACAGCGAAAGAAATCTGCCGATCAAGAAAATATTAACAGAGAAGGAAAGAAGAAAGGAAGAGAGGAGGGGATGCTAGCTCACCGAGGGGTGTGCGCGAGGGCCGGGGACGGGGTCACCGGCGGCGACTCACGGCGGTGCAACGGTGTGCAGGGGGGTGCGCGGGCCTGGTCGGGGGTGTGCAGGCTCGGAGGAAGGAGATGGGAGAGAAGGTGATGAGGGTGAGGAGATGACGAGGACGAGGAGGCGAGGAGCCCGGTGATGGTGGTGTCGGCGTTGGGGCCGCGGCGGTGAGGGAGACGGCGGTAGGGTTACGTGAGGGTTGGGTTCGTGCAGGAAAAGAAAAAGGAGGGGGAAATGAGATTATATATAGAAGAGAGAGAGAGAGATATAGGGAGAGAGAGAGAGACGGGAGAGTGAGAGAGGAGAGAGATAGAGAGAGAGGAGAGAGGATTTGGAGGAGAGAGAAAGAAAGCGAGAGAAAGGAGAGAGATAGAGAACGACGGCGATAGAGAGAGAGAGTAAAGAGGTGGGGCCCACGGGATTAAGGGTTATGATTGGCTGGGAGAGGGATTTAGAGGTTAGGAAAAAATTTAAATAAAAAGATTTATAAGATATGAAAATATAGTATATAGTTTAAAAATATTCTGACGGTTCAAAATCTTAGAAATTTGGGATTTTGGCGCAAAGTGAAACATTTCCAAATTGCGTCCGGATCGGGTCCAAAAATTTGAAATTGAAATAATAAAATTTTAGGCAGGATCCAAAATTTAAAATGAAGTGTTTTACAATCAAAAAGCATACCCCAAAACGGACACACGTACGTGCACGTAGCCGTCCAAACTTGCCCGTTTCACTGAACGGGACGAGAACACGATGCACGGACGCTGCAACAGGGTTAGGGGTGTCAAGCAGGCCATGATGAATATTTTTAATTTTATTTTAGATGCCTTAAATTGTTATATGCAGAAATGAATTGTAGGGATAAAAATTACAATAAGTAACAATCAAGCAAAATAAATGAAATAAGTGACATACTACGTTCAAACGGTAACTGAAATTAGTAGAATTGGGCTCGGGTGTTACAAAATCAATGAAAACCGACACGGAAAAATTCTAAGTTTGTATATTGGTTTCTAGTCTCAGGTTTAGTCCAAAATACTAACACTGCACGGGTTTAGTCACTGTCTAATCCTCAATTTCACCTTCACACATCAAAATATCACATAAACCTCAACTAGAAATTTTCAAAGATCACTAGTTTTCATCGGTTTAACTCTAAACACTATAGGATATAAAGAAAGCTAAAATCTTAACTAAAGGTGTGGAATTATAGCCCATTTGGCAACTTAAGAATTTTCTTGAGTTGCCCAAAGTGCTCAAAGTTGCAACTTGCTCCTACCATCATACTTGTAGTGAGGTTGGAATCATATTTTGTGAAGGGAGATGAGGTTTTTGATTGAGTTTTTGAGGTGTTTTGTGGGTGGAAGAGGAGGTGAAGAGAGGAGGAGGAGATGAAGGAGATGAAGAAGGAAATGAAGAGGAGGTAAAAGATGAGCCCATGGTTGCTAGAACCTTCACCATCTCTCTCTCTATGCGCATACCCTCATGTTTCCCCACACCACAAAATATCTTCCCATTCTTTTTCTTTTATTTTCTTTTCAAATAAAACCAAAACCATTTTTAAAAATGAAATGAAGCCGTGGTTCATAATAAGGAAATGTAACAAGTGTTTTGTAACATGTCAAGTTGTATGTCATATGCATAAACAAGATTAATGCATAATTAGTGAAGTATTAATCGAGTTTAGTAATAAACTCATATACAAATAATTATATAAATATTTATAAAATATCCAAATCAATATTTCATATAAATTTTCAAATATTTTCCAAACTACTGGTATATAAATACCATTTCATTAAAATCAATTTCTATAATTTTCTAATATTCTTAAAATTTATTATTTTAATTATTTAAATTTCCAAAAATAATATTTTATTTTCTGAAATGTTACAGTTATCTGGTTGCCCAAAACTCCTACCATGCCAAAATATATAAATACGCTCTCTCAAATCAAATGGGGGCCAAACTTTTCATGCTTAAAAACAAAATGTGATCATGTCAATCTTTCAAATTTCTTCAATCTGTGGGGCTTGTTTAGCTGAAAGGTGCCACACATCTCCTAAGTTTCTATCTTCCATTTCTGGCTCACCATGAAATATTTAATAATTTTAGAATAAAATAAATGCTTGAGATATTCTTGTTTGATAGTGAGATTTGTGGGAAATGTTAAATAATTTGAAGAAAAAAATAATAATTGGAATTATTGGATGAAAAAAGGATTTCTGGTGGGGAAGGTCTTTCCAATTATTTGATCTTCATGTGTGTGAAAAAAGCATCCGTAGGTCTTTTCGTATCAAAAAGTATCCATGGAGAAAGAAAGAAATGAGATTTTAGAGCACCTTCCGGCTACTTTGTGGTATCCATATTTTTATTTTTTTCTCTTTCATGACCAGCACATGAAAATTTCTCAACATGATGACAGCATGTGACGGATAATTAAACTAAGTGCTATATGATGGTTTTGTAGAGGACGAATAGGACAAAGCAGAATAGATCTTATGGTTGTAGTTTTTATCTCTTAATGAAACGTCATCACATAATACTTAAATTTATAGTTAAGTGACTTTTATGTAAAAATGAAGCTAGGTTTTTTTATTTACTTTTCTATTATAAATGAGGTCATGTGAGATTTTGTCTTTGTATGATTGTAATAGTTCCATCTCAGAATCATTAGTGTTTCTTCTCTATTAAATAATGCAAAATAAAGCAGAGATTCTTCAAATCAAAATTGAATGGTAACTTGGATTTTTTTAATAATTTTTTTCCCAACAAAAAGGAAAAAGTAAGAAAATTCCATGTTGACATTAACTTGCTTTTTTTCCTTTCAATAATCATTTCTTCTTTTTTCTTGAGATAATAGGTGAAATAATCATTTCTTCTTAACTCCCGGCTACTCTATTTTTCATGTGCGTTTCAAGCTCTTTAAAAAGCGAGGGATTTTGGTTATTTAGTTTGTTTGTATTTTTTCTGTAACATGTTTCTCTCCATTGAATTGATGCCACAAAATCAAATGTGGAGGAAGATGTGTTAGATAGATGTTTGAGGTGGAGATCTCTTTAGAGTTGATGGAGCTCCTTTTCAGGCCTCCGTCAGATGTTGTCTTCCGTTGATCTCACTGTGGACTTAGTTGATTATCCTCCGTTGCGTGTGGGTCTCAATGGTTTTTGGAGGAAGAGGTGAAGTGAGAGAGTTGGTGCCGAGTACCTGCAAAGAAGTCCCGGGGTGGTTTGGTACCACCAAGGACCTTCCGACGCTCAAGTCAATGATGAGATCCGAGCAGAGTGACGACTTAAAAGAGTAAAAAAATGGCTTACTTGACCCCTCTGTGATGGGGGTTTATATAGCGGTGGAGCACGCAGCAGCGGGCGCGAGGATCTCGCCGTCAGTTACGCCCCCGACGTCACGCCCGTGTAGAAAGAGGATCGCCCATTAATGGGGATTGATGGCGTGGAACGTGGGATATTGCCGACGTAGAATCTGCGCATGGCGAGATTCGCGGAGCGGCTGTTACGCCTGTGAGCGGTGACTTTGGTCGGAGGGCCGAGGAAGACAGCCTCGGCGTGGAGCTCGGGACGAGCGAAGGGGCCGAGGAGTCCAGGTCTTGTGGCAGCTCGGCGCGAGCTACGGGATCGAGGAAGCCAATTCGCAGGGGGCCCTAAGAGGGGCCGGCTTGTGTTTGCAGGTCGGGTATAGGGTGGCCTGGTCGGCCGCCGTGGGCCCTTTCTTCTGAGTTCTGGGACACGTCACCCGCCGCGTGTCCTGATCTCGGGGGTCGCCAATATTGAGCATCATCATTAGCCCCCCACTCTTGTCCCGACCAGCTAGTGGGTCGGGTCAGGAGTGGACTGTCGGGCCTCCCGAGGTGAGCTCCTTTCCAGGGTTTTGTCGGGATGAGTCCTCGAGCCGTCGGTTGTCTTTTCCGCTAGCGAATCAAGGCGAGATCTTTGCATTTAAAGAAGGTGCGCCGGTTCGTGCACTCTGCAAATGAAGCGACGGTCCACGTGTCGAGCGTCGATTGGCCGATGCGACGTATGCAGGCCTCCAGCGCAGAACTGACACGTGGAGCGATCGGGGCCGCTGGGCGCGAGGGGCCGTTTCGGCGAGAGATGACGGGTGCCGTTGGATGAGGCCGTATGCAGCAATAAACATGGGTGGGGCCCGCTCTAGGGCCCTAACTCCTTCATATTTTCCTCTCTCAAGCCTTGGCTGCTCGGCGCTCGTCTCCCTTCTCCCGCTTTCAGCCCTTGAAGATTTTCTTTCCCAAGGTTAGATGTCTTCCTCTGTAGAATCAGTATACGTTGTAGGAGTAGGTGCTAGGGTTCCTTTAGCTGTGTCTGAGTCTCCTCGGAGAGCAGAGGTTGGATCCTCTCCCCGGGATCGTGAGGCGGGGGCCGCCTCCAGGGAGGAGGAAGCAGATGTGTCCCCCAGCACCTCGTGCTGGGTGAGGCATGAGGACGACCTCGCCAATGCTCGGGCTCGCTTCCACATCCCCTCGCGCTACACGCTTCGACTGGCCAAAGAAGGAGAGAGGGCAGATCAGGTACGGGGCAGGGAGATCGCCCTGTATTTAGAAGCCTTTTGGGACGGAATGCGCCTGCCCTTCTCTTCCGAGGTCGTCGCCGCGCTAAATTTCTTCGGTTTGGCCCCCGGCCAGTTAGTGCCGAACTCGTGGAGGATCCTCCTCGGGTTCTTGATCCTCCTGAAGTTACAGGTGGTTCCCTTCAGTCTTCCCCTCCTCGATTCCTCCCTTGTCTTCAAGAGTCGCCCTGGTGGTCGAGCGGGCGACTCGGGATGGGTTTATCTAACTTTCAGGAAGCGGCCAGGGGGCGCTGCCGAGACTGGGGTCGTAACCTTGCCCTCTTCCATTCATGACAGGAAAAAGAAATTTCTTCGTTTCCCCTCCCGAGGGCGAGGACCGGCCCGTTCCTACCAAGTGGTCGAGGGAGAAATGTTTGCCGAGGAACCAGTCCAATGACCCCGCCGCGGTGAGGGTGGCATCGTGGGAGCCCATCCCCCGATCTGACGTGCTGTTGTCCGAGAGGGTTCTGAGCTAGGCCGGACTCAGCCCTGTCGAGTTCGTCGGTAAGTTACGTTAGCTTTTTGGCTTGTGTCTGGCTCTTGTTGCTGATTCGTTGGGTATTTGTTTTGTGCAGGATCCATGGACTTCGTCTCGCTCAGAGCTTCAATGCGCCAGCCGAGGCAGCCTACGAGGTCTAGGGGCGCCAGTTCTTCCCGTGCGAAGCCCGCCCCGGCCCCTACCACTCCGGTGGCGGCGTCCCGCAAGCGCTCGGTGGCGGATCTCGCCCCGGGTCCCAACAGGGCATCGGGCCGGAAGCGGGCCCTGATTCAGGAGGGCTCGGTCTCGGAAGAGGAGATCAGCTCTCCCTCGGAGCCGCTCAAGAGAAGCTCCAAGAGACCCTCCCGGGGCCGGTCCTCTCCGACCATGGTGGAGGAAGGGGGCTTCCGTTTTGCGGTGCCATCGGGACTGTCCGTGGCGGACAGCCTTCTGCATGAGATAGAGATCTCGGCAGGGGGTAGAGTCCCTTGGGGGACCTTTAGGGCTCAGCTGGCGTCAATCGCCCAGGAGTCCGTGCAGGTAAGTCCTTTTTGTTCATGGTAAGATTCAGTGCTCCCTTCATCTTTATGATCTTTTCCGTGTTTTCCAGGTTCTCCAGCACGTAGCCCTCGCCCTGTGCATGGAGGCCGAGGTAGTAGCCCCGGCGCTGGAGGCTGCTGGTCAGTTCGCCTTGCTGCAAGAGAGCTCTAAGCGAGAGCTGGAGGCGATGTCGGCGAGGGTTGCCGCCTTGGAAGGCGAGGTGGAGGCCGGGAACGGGAGGTGGCCCGGCACCATGAGGCTTCGGTGATTGCCGTGGGCAAGCTCGAGGACGCCCAGGTGCTCACCGGCAACCTGAAGAGGACGGTGAAAGACCTCCGGAAGGAGCTGGGGGCGGCGGCCGAGGCGGCCAAGTCGGCCGAATCGAGGGCGGTGGAGGGCTATAAGAAGTCGAAGACCTTTTATGATGACCTGGCCGTGGCCACGACCCGCATTTGGCACGATGCCCTCGATGCCGTTAAGTCCCGGATACCGGAGTTCGCCGACGCAGATCTCCGGGCCGAGTTCCCCCTCGTTGGCGCCGACGAGCAGGGGAAAGAGGTTCCTGGCGAGGAGGTTGCCGAGGACCCAGCGAGCACGTGGTGGAGGTCGAGGACCTCGAGGTCGTACCTGGCCCCGAGGCGTAGATCCCCCGTTCTCCTCCTTTTATTTTGTTTTCTTGATTTTTGTAAGGCTGGGGAGCCCAAAAAATACCCTTTGTAAAAAAATTTTTGCCTTTGATAGTAATAAAGTTTTTCTTCGGCTCCATAGAATTGCGCTCTGCCATCTGTTCGTGAAGAATGCTCGTGGGATATTTTTGCCTGTACCGTTGTGATTTATGTCAGGTTGTCCATCTGTCTACCGATCGTCCGTCGAGTTGTCTGCAATCACTTGCCGATGAGCGTTTCCGAGAAGGTATCTCCCTGGGCCCCGGAGTCGAGGGGAGATTGTTTAGTCTTGGACAGACTTGACATCCCTCACTGGGGTCTCGGATCCTCCACGGACCACAGAGCATCTCTGATTTAGAGCATTGGCCACCATCCGGGGGTGACTGGGCAGGGTAGCTGCCCCGTCACCTCCTGCAAAGGCTTTATGCTTCCTGGCGCGGTGGTAGGGGAGTTACCCGCCAGGGATGGCCGAGCAGGGTAGCTGTTCGGTTGCCTCTTGCGAGGGCTTGGGTCTTTAGTGTTTGGGGGGGCTGTAAGAAGCCCATTAAGGATGTCCGGGCAGCGGAGCTGCGCGGCTGCCTCTTGGCGAGGGCTTTGACCTCTAGCGTCGTGGGTAGGGAGCTACCAGCCGGAGTTTGACCGAGCAGGGTAGCTGCTCTGTTGCCTCTTGTGAGGGCTTTTTGATCCTTCAGGATGGGGACCGAGCAGGGTTACTGCCCAGTGCCTCTTGGCGAGGAATTTGATCCATGTCGGTTGTGGTAGGAAGCTACCAGCCGAGGATAGCCGAGCAAGGACTCGATCGCCTCTGGGAGGACTTTGGTCCTTAGCGCGGGAGAAGCCTACCAAGGACCCTTGGTCGGATAGGGTTACTGCACGGTGCCTCTTGGCGAGGGCTTTTGTCCTGAAAGATAGCCGAGCGAGGGAACCTCGGGCTCGACTGCCTCTGGGAGGGCTTTTTGATCCCCGGCGTTGCGGCAGGGAAGCTGCCCGCTGGGGATAGCCGAGCGAGGGAACCTCGGGCCCGACTGCCTCTGAGAGGGCTTTTTGATCCCCGGCGTTGTGGCAGGGAAGCTGCCCGCTGGAGATGGCCGGGCGAGGGGACCTCGGGCTCGACTGCCTCCGGGAGGGCTTTTTGATCCCCGACATTGCTGCAGGGAAGCTGCCCGCGGGGGACGACCGAGCAGGGTAGCTGCTGGGTCGGATCTTGACTGCCTCTGAGAGGGCTTTTTGATCCCCGGTATTGTGGCAGGGAAGCTGCCCGCTGGGGATGGCCAAGCGAGGGGATCTCGGGCTCGACTGTCTCTGAGAGGGCTTTTTGATCCCCGGCGTTGTGGCAGGGAAGCTGCCCACTGGGGACGACCGAGCAGGGTAGCTGCTGGGTCGGATCTTGACGGGTCATGGCCACGGCGCGCGTAGCTAGCGCATTGAATGCGGGGGGAGGCGAAGCGCTACGGGCGCGTCGCTTCGCTCCCACCGGATAATGCTCGATGGACGCCGCATGGCGGCGACTCCCTAGGCGAAAGCGGGTGACTGTTGAGCAGCGCAGCGGGCTATATAAGGAGTACTGACTCTTCCCCCCTTCGCAGACAGGCCATCGAGAATGGAGGATTTCCCGTTTACCATCCCCGACATCGTCCGCTTTGAAGATGTGTACCTTTATGACCCATACTGCACCGAGGACACGGTGCAGCTGGTTTACGGGAGCATTGAGGACCATTTTGGCCGGCTGCTCCCCAAACGCTCCTCCCTGCTGCAGCTGCTGATGTACTCCATCTGGAGGGTATCGCCGGGGCTTTACAACCCCCTATCTGAGCTGCTCTTTGATGAGGCCGTGGGTAAGCTGCGGTCTTTGAGGCGCTTCGGCTTAATCTCCGCGAACCGGCTGGCCCGCTCAGAGGCGCTCGTCCGCGAATGCTACGAGCTAAGGCTCGGGGTCGATGCCCACGGGGGGAACCGAGGACAGCGGTTGGACCTTGCGCGGCCCTGGTTAGCGGAGATTTTCGTCGACTACCACTAGCAGTGCTCGCTGCACCCCCTTCCCCCACTGCTGTAAAAAAAAATCTTTCTTTTTGCATGTACGGCTGAGGAGCCCATAATACCCCTTGGATAAACAAACCTTTCCTTTCCTTTTCGTAATGCTCCACTGATCCTTATTAAATTAACAACGAATCCTAGGAAGAATTTACATTGCTTTAAAAGAAAGATACAGGATAGTAGATGACTTTATAGGCCTGGGACGAGCTCCCTGAAGGGCTGTTGGTCCCCGTGCCTGGCATGGGGCATGGCGCCCCCCGAGCTCCGGGCTGGTCGTCCGCCGAGACGAGCATGATCTGACCGATGGTCAGGTCGGCAGGAGGGTGATACTGCTCCTGCTCGCGGTCGGCCAGCCGCTTGTCCCTCAGGTAGGCGGCGAGGTGCCCAGATCGGATGAGCTCTTCGATGTAGTCCCTTAGTTGTTTGCAGTCCTCCGTGGCGTGGCCCAGTACCCGGTGGAAAGCGCAGTAGGGGCCCCGGGTTCGCTTTGCGGCCTGACGCGGGATCGGAGGGAACTTGAAGAACCCCTTGTTCTGGGCCTCCTCCAGCAACACTGCGAGGGAGACGTTGAGTGGGGTATACTCCTGGAACTTCGGGTGGTAGGGATGCTAACGCTCTGGCTTCTCCTCCCAAGCCATCTTTTTCTGGTCGGGCCGTTCTTCCCGGGAGAGGTTAGCATTCACCTCGGACTCCAACTGAACCTCGCGCTCGGTCCACACCTTGACCTCGGCCATGGTCTTAGGTTGCGCCAAGGCGAAGGAGCGCAACCATTCCTTGTGCCTCAGACCGGATCTAAGCACCGTGATGACGGTTTTGTCTCGGTGCTCGGGTACCTCGAGGAAGGCGTTGTAGAAATGGGTAATGTAGGCCTTGAACGTTTCCTTGTCCCCGCTCTTAACCGTGAATAGGTAGTCGACCGTGCGCTTTTATAGACGGTTCCCCACGAAGTGGCTGAGGAACTGAGTAGCTAGCTCGTCGAAGGTCGAAATTGAGTGGGGCTCGAACCCCCTGAACCAGTCCCGACCTGCGCGGATAAGGGTGGCCGGGAAGGCTCTGCACTGGGCGGCGTCAGAGTGATCCTGGAAGCTCATCCCCGCGGTGAAAGCGTCCAAATGGTCCTTCGGGTCGGTTTTCCCGTCGAACAGAGAGACCTTTAGGGGCTTGTTGTGCGAGGAGACGTGGACAGCGAGCAATTCCTCGGTGAACGGCTTCGTAAGCGAGTCGGAGGCGTACTTAGCTCCGTCGCTCGAGAGGCGAGCCTCCCGGCGCATGCCTTCGATTTTCTTCTCGAGGGCGTCGAGCCGACCGTGGTACCCCGAGGAATCGGCGCCTTTGGGTCCCTGGACTCCGCTGCGGGTGGCCTGCGTTTGGGAGCGGCCCCGGTTCCTCTCGAGGAGGTGCCTCAGGTCCCGGGGTGAGGTAGCTCTTGAATCGCCGGGGCGGACCCCTTCTGTGCGGCCGCGCTGATGGTGGTGGGGTTGATCACGTCTGTGGACGGGCGAGGTGAACGACATCTCCTCGGGGGGATAGGGGTCGCGGGGAGGCTCGAGGCGAGGTGTCCTGGCAGCGGACCTTGGCATGGAGCCCTGGGGCGCCCAGCGGGCCTCAGGGAGCACTGGCTCGAGAGATTGGTGGCCAGGGGACGTAGCCTACTGGTGGTCGGCGATCTAGGGCCCGGGCCTGGTCGTTTGGACGCGGACAAGGGCCTCCACTAGGGATTGCAGCCGATCTATCCAGCCTGCGAGGGCGTTGATGACGGTCATCGGAGGAGGTTCGTCCCTGCCTTCGGTGAGCGGAAGGCGGCGGCTGGTACCGGGATCTTCAGGATGGTTGCTTTCCATGAGGGTGGAGATAGGAATGCCAACTTTGTATTTTGTGGAGTTGTTTTCCCACAGACGGCGCCAACTGATGGAGCTCCTTTTCAGGCCTCCGTCAGATGTTGTCTTCCGTTGATCTCGCGGTGGACTCAGTTGATTATCCTCCGTTGCGTGTGTGTCTCAATGGGTTTTTGGAGGAAGAGGTGAAGTGAGGGAGTTGGTGCCGAGTACCTGCAAAGAAGTCCTGGGGTGGTTTGGTACCACCAAGGACCCTCCGACGCTCGAGTCAGTGATGAGATCCTAGCAGAGTGACGGCTTAAAAGAGTAAAAAATGGCTTACTTGACCCCTTTGTGATGGGGGTTTATATAGCGGTGGAGCACGCATCAGCGGGCGCGAGGATCTCGCCGTCAGTTACGCCCCCGACGTCACGCCCGCGTAGAAAGCGGATCACCCATTAATGGGGATTGATGGCGTGGAACGTGGGATGTTGCCGGCGTAGAATCTGCGCATGGCGAGATTCGCGGAGCGACGGTTACGCCTGTGAGCGGTGACTTTGATCGGAAGGCCGAGGAAGACAGCCTCGGCCTGGAGCTCGGGACGAGCGAAGGGGCCAAGGAATCCAGGTCTTGTGGCAGCTCAGCGCGAGCTACGGGGCCGAGGAAGCCAATTCGCAGGGGGCCCTGAGAAGGGCCAGCTTATGTTTGCAGGTTGGGTACAGGGTAGCCTGATCGGCCGCCGTGGGCCCTTTCTTCTGAGTTCTGGGACACGTCACCCGCCGCGTGTCCTGATCTCGGGGATCGCCAATATTGAGCATCATCAGGAGTCAATCCGTTATTTTCAACATGAGGAATGTTAGGACCACTCATATCTTGGCCTCATATTTCATAGCTCTAAAACTCATATTTTGAGAGGTCTACTTGTTGTTTCCTTTTAAAATTTTAGTTGTCTTCTTTCATAATCGATTTTGTTACTGTCCTTCTCAGCCATTTGATCCTTAGGGTTGGCCAGGAAACATGACTAGTCTGTTACAATTATTATCATTTATTTCAGAATAAAAGTGCAACTTAAATTTTTTATGTAGACCTCACAAAGGAGAACAGGTTAAATCGTGAGGTTCAATTATAATCTAATGTCAACTCTTTCTTTTATTATCATCCTTATTATTATTAATTTTTGAATAGTAATCCAAAACAGATACAAGCGGAAGCTTGGCTGTAAGAGGCTTTACGCCTGGGATCAAAGGAATACCTTTTAAACGATATTATGGCAATAAGCTAGAGATTATGTTTGGTCGCATTAGAAAGAAATCTAAGCATCCTATTGTCACAATCCGGAAATGGCACGTGACCGGCACTTGAATCACGTGAAGTCTACCGAACCCCATCGTAACCCAAGTAAGCCAAAAACCAAGAATCTAAACCGTTTATAAAAGAAATGGTGGAGGTGAAGCTTTGAAATAGGTTTGTAAAATGAAATCAAGTTGTTTTGAAATAGTTGTTTTAAATGGATAAGTAAAGTTTAATTGAAAGCATTTTCGTTGTCATTTAAAATCGGACAGCACATTCTTTGTAATCTTTAAAGAAAACCATGCACAATGCATAATATATAAATAAGCATCCCCAAACGGAAGCAGGCTCGATGCACACACGACGGAAACACAACCACACAATAATATATGATGCCCAAGACGAAGAATAACAATCAGAAAACCATAAACTCTATATAATCAATAACTAGCCGACTCCACCTGAGTACGACATCCAAACAATATACATCTAAGTCTCGTGTCTAGGTTACCGATATACAAGCGGTAAATGGAGTTTTTAATTAGATCCAATAATAAATATTATACAAGATAAGGTTACGATACAATTGTGTAATCCATCTATCAAAAACAATCACCTGAAGAAGAAAATATGTCGGCAAGCCGCTACTACTCCAAGCGGTTAGTCCTGCAAGAAACTGAGATACAACGGAGGTGGGTTGCTAACTCGTGAGTAAAATGACATCATAAGAATAGAAATCGAAATGCATAACGATCTACCTGTTAGCTATAAGGCATAATACTAACATAATATATATATATATAAGCGCATCACATCGGATTGTGCGCAGACATGGAAATATATCATTCATAACATCATCATCATCAAATGAGTGTCCATTATCGACACTCGAAATCTCAATCTCGTGAGGCGTTATCCTCCGGATTGGCCCTCATCTCAATCCTATATTCGAACCCCGATCAAATCACCGTATTCAAAACTATCACCGGTCGGTATCCTCCGGATATCCGCCATGATCCGTCATCGTCTACGTCTCCAACTCGATTACTGGATACCACCAAAACCCGTCCACCCGATATCCGTAATTAACTCGATTATCGGATACCACCAAAACACAAATACATAGAAAACTCTGGGTGGACACATTATCATCATCAATTTAAGAGAAAACCACACTGTGAAAACATACGCAAGTTTTATAAATCATACCGCGGCTTCTTAAATTCATAGAAAATATCAAATTCAAATGAACACAATCCATATTTCATTTTTACCACAGTTGGCAACAATCATATACGAATACACATGGCAGTGGTATTCGTATTTCAAAAACATGCTAAGTATCATTGCATACTAGTATGGAGATCATTAAACACGAATAACTATGGCAGCTTCTACAGTGTCATGGCAATACTTATGATGTGTAGTATAGCATACGCGTCTGTGATTGTGCAACACGGCAATCATTAGTAGTTGTGCAAGTATTGTGCGAGTGTTCTATCAAGTGTGTATGTACAAGAATAACTCTCAAATCCCATCGAAAACATCAATATCACAAATATCAACAATGCACCTGTTGGGGTCGAAAATTACACCCCGGTTGACCAAGTCAAAGTCAAGGTCAACCCCAAGCCAAGTGGGCCCAAGCCCAGATCAAGTGGGTCCATGTCCAGGTCGAGTCCGAAAGTAAAGCGCCCGGCCCTCCCCCATGCCAACAATAAAGTCATGTAATAAATATTTTTTATGTATGAATGGGCATAAAGCCAAATTTTTGTAAAGCTCATGGCTTATGTGCAAAAAGAAACGGCATATGAACCATGAGATGGGCAAAATGCTATTTTGTAAAGCCCAATGGGCTATATGCAAATATGTAAGCGTATATAAGGCAACATGATAATGAATAAAAAAAATACTTTCCATTCCTCTCAAAAAATTAGGACATGTGCCTCTTTCTCCTTTCTCAAGGTTCCAAAACCTTCTTCTTTCTTTTGAATTAAATCAAGAGTTTTACTCTTCCTTTTCCAAAACTAAATAGTTTTTCACCACAAAACCCACAAAGGGAAGCTTGGATCTTCCATTAGATCTAAAAAGGGGGAGGTTTTTAAATCTCACCCCCTCTCTCCAAGATCCGGCCAAACGACAGGAAGAAGAAGGAGACCCATCTCCAGAAATCCCACTTTGGGAAAGATCTAGGGCTCAAGGGGAGAAGCCCCTTCATCAGCTTCAAAATATCCTAGGAGTTTAACTCCTCATATATATACATATATACAAAATAATAAGTGCGCCTTTCTGGAAGTACAACTCCCATTGCAGAGACCAAGTCCCTTTTGCCTCCCGAGCGTCCACGTGCTTGGCACGTGGGGCGCTAGCACTCAAAGCGCTAGCGCTCTTGCGCCCAAAGCACTAGCGCCCACGTGCCTGGCACGGGGGGCGCTAGCGCCCAGAGCGCTAGCGCCCGAGCGCCCACCTACCTGGCACGTGGGGCGCTAGCGCTCTTGCGCTCAGAGCACTAGTGCCCAAAGCGCTAGCGCCCCAGCGCCACGTGCCTGGCACGTGGGGCTCTAGCGCTCTGGCGCCCAAAGCGCTAGCGCCCTTGCGCTCAAAGCGCTGGCGCTTTTTCCCACGCATCCTTTGGATGCTCTTTCCTTTTCCTTTATATATATATATATATATATATATATATATATATATATATATATATATATAAACACACACACATACATACTCCACGAAACTGTCCCTGTTAGAAAAAAATTTCTAACGAGGCGCTCCCCGCACCCCGCAAGGGGGCTGCTAGCCCCCTTGACCCCAGCCCGCTATCCGGGTAGCGGGACCCCCGTAAAAACTCTGCGGGGCACTCGATATATCCAAAACCCCTTCAAAACACAACACTGCACATTGAGTTCGCATGACCAGTTTAACTCGTTAATCGGAGGTTCCCTCGCTCCAAAGGCAAGGGGTAATTAACGGCAGCTTAGTCCGCAGCTGCCGGAGATTCGGATCCCCACAATCCATAAACCCCAGCCTACCCTAGGCAGGGGGAATCTGTAGTACGCTTGACAAGCGCGCGTATTCCCATCTCAATTGGGTGGCGAAAAACACCCTACAGATTCTGGCACGCCCGGTGGGACCTATCTCTCCTCCCATATTTCGGGTTAAACGTTCATGCGAACTCAATCAATATACATGTCTATAATTATACTAAAATCATTCTCTTTCATGCAGGTTTTCAAGCAATCACTTCCCAACAATGTCTCCAAAGATGAACACAGCTCTCAGCACGGCTTCCATCTCCTACACGATGAAGATGGACGCCAGGACGGTCCTTCCGGCTAGTCTCGGGCGACAGTGGGAGGAGCCACCGCTACCATTCGGCTCTATTATGTTCGTGTCAGCTAACGTCGTCCTAGCTCCTCAAGCTCCGGTAACAGACAAACCGGTCTCAAAAGGGAAAAGGCCGAATGTCATGGTCGCGAGGGCACCTCATCCCAAGCACAAATCCGTTTCCGAACGACTCTCCATCGCTCCAGCTGGGGGCAAGGACATCAACGTCAACGAAGCAATGGGGCATCTCGAGCAAGCTCCAGCGGTACCCTCAACAACTGCTCGATCGGGTATCTTCTTTAAGCTCCCTATCAATCGACTCACGATGGATTCCCAGAAAACGGATGCCCGCCAAGCCCTCAAAATCGAGAAGCTAAGGCAGAAAAGGCTCAGATACAGAGCCAACAAAAGGGCTAGGGCTTATACTAAGCTGAGCTTCATGAGGCTCCAAGAACGGGGTTACCCCGCCAAAGATAAAGAGACAACTGAATATGTGGTCCACACTGTCTACATGGTCGGACATGAAGAAACGGACCCTCCTATACTTCACAGCCATTGTGATGATATGGTGGACGCTACCCAACATCGACTCGGTCTAAATGATGAAGAGCTCGCTCAGGCCGATGAGCCAAAGGAGCCCGGGGTTCCTGCGGAATTGAGCTCAGGCAATAAGGATGACCCGGTTGTCATAACCGGGACTGCAGAACAAGCATTATTCCGATGGCTTCAGAGGCAGCATCAGGACAGGGATGAGAAGTTAGCCAAGGTACAATCTAAGGTCGACGAATTGGCAAACGTCGCGGCAGATCTCGTGACCCAAGTCGCCCGATTGCAATTATAGCAGAATCAAATTTTGGTTCATGAGCCAGGGATTGATACCCGGAGGCAGCCAACTGATATCCCCTTTAACCTAAGAGCGGAGCGCCTTCGCGAAAAACGGCCGCGATCAGCCTCCAGTCCCTCCGATACATACACCGGAGGAGAATTTCCACTGAAAGAGAAGCTGGATAAGGTCTATTCCTTCAGAAGGGACAAAATCCATAAAATATTCAAAGACGCCCTAAGAAACGGTCTGCAACTGCCAGAGTCAAAAAGACCGCAGGAAGCGAATATGACCGACGACCCCAAATACTGCCCCTATCACAGAGTGATAGGTCATGCCATTGAGGACTGCTTTGTCTTCAAAGATTGGGTCGAAAAGCAATACAAGGCAGGAGAGATAGAACTGTCCAAAGGCGTGTTAACAAACATTCAAGCCGCGACCGCCAATTTCATACAAACGGAGACCGAAGTCCTTCGTGAAACCGATTCTCTCAGACATCCGCCTATCTCTGAAAACAACTGACCACCATGTCATTAAACTGGGACTAATCGACCTCTAAGTTGTTAAACTGGGAATGTAAAAATGTGTAAATAAAACAAAAATAATAATAATAATGAACAATAAAGCCGAAATGATAGGGCAACTCGCAATAAGAATCAGCGAGTAAAAATAAAAATAAAGCCGAAATGATAGGGCAACCGCGAATAAAAGCCGAAATGATAGGGCAATCGCGATCTTCGTCATAAGAAAAGCTGAAATGATAGAGCAATCGCGGTAAAACAAAAAAAAGAAAAAGAAAAAAATACAAAACAACGACGAATGATGAGTCGCTCCTGGTACCATATTCCAGTGCAGCGATGCAGACGCCAACCAAAATCCAATTTCTCAAAATTCTCCCAGCCCTACGGCCAGTCCCCCAATTGACTACCGTATACAATCCACGGGCTCAAATAATTCTCATCATACCCATGCCCCACCGTAATCACCAGTTACGCGGCTGGTCTCCGCCCTTGGCATCATGCTCCATTTAGAAGACCCACTCATGTGTCCTCACGATGCATGAGGAGAACAAACCTTCGTGGGATCCTTACGACTCACAAAGGAAAAACACACTTGGGGGTCCTCACGACTCTTAAGGAGAAAATGCACCTACGGGATCCTTACGACTCGTACGGAGAAAATGCTTTTATGGGACCCTTACGACCCATAAAATTGAAAAGCCTTAGGTGATAGGGATCTAAACCTGTCTCCTAAGCCATCGCTTCCCAATAGGCAATGGTGAATGATGAGTCGCTCCCGGTACCATATTCCAGTGCAGCGATGCAGACGCCGGCCAAAATCCAAACCCCCAAGTGGCGAATGATGAGTCTCTCCTGGTACCATATTCCAGTGCAGCGATGCAGACGCCAGCCAAATTCCAAATCCCAACGGCGAATGATGAGTCGCTCCTGGTACCATATTCCAGTGCAGCGATGCAGACGCCAACAAAGTCCCGAAATGTTTTCGGCCCTACGGTCTGGATCATACATCCTGCAAAACCGTATACAATCCACGGGCGTAAAAAAATCATAATCCCTCCCAAGTCCTACCGGTGAGACCACATTCAAAGTCCCACAAAAAAAAGGGTATGTCCACAAGCAAAATGGGCACGGATGAAAACCCGAAAGGGCTCCGTGAGTAAAAATAGCAGGACTGCCGGCGAGTTTGTGAAAACCCGAAAGGGCACAAACTCGTGAAAAAGAGATGAAATACACTCGCAAAGTCTTCTCGACTTTGTGAGGAGAAAAATCCCGCGTGAGATCCTTACGCTCTCAAAGGAGCAACACACATAGGGGTCCCTACGACTCCTAAGGAGAAAATACACTTACGGGATCCTTACGACCCGTAGGGAGAAAATGCTTTGTGAGACCCTTACGGCTCACAAAATTGAAAAGTCTTAGGTGATAGGGACCTAAAGCCTGTCTCCTAAGCCATTGTTTCCTAATAAGCAAGCGCAAATGATGATTCTCTCCTGATACCATATTCCAGTGTAGCGGTGCTGATGCCAAACCAAAACCAAATCCCCAAATCCTCTCATGACAGATGATGATTCGCTCCTGGTAACATATTCCAATGTTGCGATGCTGATGTCAACCCAAATCACAATCAACAAGTCAACTTCAACTCCGACACCGTAGAAAGCGGAGCAAGTCAGAATCCAATCTCGATACCGCAAGAAGCGGAGCAAGTCAAGTTCACCCCTGACACTGCAGGAAGCAAAGCAAGTCAAATAGAGCGTCGACCGTCCATGTCGCAAAAACGGCAGTGCAGAGGCTTCCCACAAATCGGGAACCAAATCGCTCCGGACCAAAGCGTCGACCGTCCATGTCGCAAAAAGGGCAGTGCAGGCTTCCTACAAAGCAGGAACCAGATCACTCCGGGCCAGGAAAACGTCTACCACGGACACTCCATCTAGGAGACGCGTCAAGCGTCGACCGTCCATGTCGTAAAAAAGCCAGTGCAGGCTTCCCACAAATCGGGAACCAAATCGCTCCGGATCAGAGCGTCGACCGTCTATGTCGCAAAAAGGGTAGTGCAAGCTTCCTAGAAAGCAGGAACCAGATCACTCTGGGCCAGGGAAAAGTCTACCACGGACACTCCGTCTCGGAGACGCGTCAAGCGTCGACCGTCCATGTCGTAAAAAGGGCAGTGTAGGCTTCCTACAAAGCAGGAACCAGATCACTCTGGGCAGGGAAGAGTCTACCACGGACACTCCGTCTCGGAGACGTATCAAGCGCCGACCGTCCAAGTCGCTAAAAGGGCAGCATTGACCGTCCAAGTCGCTAAAAGGGCAGTATCGACCGTCCATGTCGCAAAAAGGGCATTGCAAGCTTCCCACAAATCGGGAACCAAATCGCTCCGGGTCAGGGCGTCGACCATCCATGTCGCAAAAAGGGAAGTGCGGGCTTCCTACAAAGCAGGAACCACATCACTCCGGGAAAGGAAAAGTCTACCACGGACACTCCGTATCGGAGACGCGTCAAGCGTCGACCGTCCATGTCGCAAAAAGGGCAGTGCAGGCTTCCCACAAATCGGGAACCAAATCGCTCCGGATCAGAGCGTCGACCGTCCATGTCGCAAAAAGGGCAGTGCAGGCTTCCCACAAATCGGGAACCAAATCGCTCTGGATCAGAGCGTCGACCGTCCATGTCGCAAAAAGGGGCAGTGCAGGCTTCCTACAAAGCAGGAACCAGATCATTCCGGGCCAGGGAAAAGTATACCACGGACACTCCGTCTCGGAGACACGTCAAGCGTCGACCGTCCATGTCGCAAAAAGGGCAGTGCAGGCTTCCCACAAATCGGGAACCAAATCGCTCCGGATCAGAGCGTCGACCGTCCATGTCGCAAAAAGGGCAGTGCAGGCTTCCTACAAAGCAGGAACCAGATCACTCCGGACCAGGGAAAAGTCTACCATGGACACTCCGTCTCGGAGACGCGTCAAGCGTCGACCATCCATGTCGAAAAAAGGGCAGTGTAGGCTTCCCACAAATCGAGAACCAAATCGCTCCGGACCAGAGCGTCGACCGTCCATGTCGTAAAAAGGGCAGTGTAGGCTTCCTACAAAGCAGGAACCAAATCGCTTTGGGACAGGGAAATGTCTACCACAGACACTCCGTCTCGGAGATGCATCTAGCATCGACCGTCCATGTCGTAAAAAAGGCAGTGCATCCCAAAAAGTGGGAACCAAAGCAAGTCGCCTCCACATGAAAGAAGATCAATCAATTTCATGCACACGACCCACATATGTGGTGTGCATTTATTGATGGGGGGCCTTTGTTGGGGTCGAAAATTGCACCCCGGTTGACCAAGTCAAAGTCAAGGTCAACCCCAAGCCAAGTGGGCCCATGCCCAGGTCGAGTAAGAACGTGAAGCGGCCGGCCCTCCTCCATGCCAACAATAAAATCATGTAACAAATAATTTTTATGTAATTTTTTATGCATGAATGGGCATAAAACCAAATTTTTGTAAAGTCCATGGCTTATGTGCAAAAAGAAATGGCATATGAGCCATGGGATGGGCAAAATGCCATTTTGTAAAACCCAAGGGGCTATATGCAAATATGTAAGCCTATATAAGGCAACATGATGATGAATAAAAAAACACTTTTCATTCTTCTCAAAAAATTAGGGCCTGTGCCTTTTTCTCCTTCCTCAAGATTCCAAAACCTTCTTCTTTCTTTTGAATTAAATCAAAAGTTTTACTCTTTCTTTTCCAAAACTAAATAGTTTTTCACCACAAAACCTACAAAGGGGAGCTTGGATCTTCCATTAGATCTATAAAAAGGGAGGTTTTTAAATCCCACCCTTCCTCTCCAAGATCCGGCCAAACGACAGGAAGAAGAAGAAGACTCATCTCCAGAAACCCCACTTTGGGGAAGATCTAGGGCACAAAGGGAGAAGCCCCTTCATCAGCTTCAAAATATCCTAGGAATTTAACTCCTCATATATATATACATATATACAAAATAATAAGTGCTTCTTTCTGGGAGTACAACTCCCATTGCAGAGACCAAGTCCCTTTTGCCTCCCGAGCGCTCACGTGCTTTGCACGTGGGGCGCTAACGCTCTTGTGCCCAGAGCGCTAGCGCCCGAGCGCCCAAAGCGCTAGCGACCACGTGCCTGGCATGTGGAGCGCTAGTGCCCTTGCTCTCAGAGCGCTAGCACCCGAGTGCCCACGTGACTGGCACGTATGGCGCTAGCGCCCCAGCGCCCACGTGACTGGCAAGTGGGGCGCTAGCGCTCTGGCATTCAAAGCGCTAGCGCCCAGAGCGCCCACGTGCCTGGCACGTGGGGTGCTAGCGCCCAAAGCGCTAGCGCCCTTGCGCTCAAAGCGCTAGCACCCAAAGCGCTGGCGCTTTTTCCCACGCATCCTTTGGATGCCCTTTCCCTTTCCTTATATATATATATATACACACACACACACATACTCCACGACACTGTCCCTGTTAGAAAAAAAACTCTGCGGGGCCCTCGAACCCCGTAAAAACTCTGCGGGGCCCTCGATATATCCAAAACCCTTTCAAAACACAACACTGCACATTGAGTTCGCATGACCAGTTTAACTCGTTAATCGGAGGTTCCCTCGCTCCAAAGGCGAGGGATAATTAACGGCAGCTTAGTCCGCGGCTGTCGGAGATTCGGATCCCCACAATCAATAAACCTTAGCCTACCCTAGGCAGGGGGAATCTGTAGTACGCCTGACAAGCGCGCGCATATTCCCATCTCAATGGGGTGACGAAAAACACCCTACAACACCGTGTATCTTCCTTCAGTTGACGATTTATACACGGATATATTAACCAATCGCATTCATATAATGACATCAACATGCATATAATTAGAATACTATTAAGCATGGCAATTCTACAATGTCATGGCAGTATCAATGAAATGTTTGTATAGCATGCAAGTCTGTGATTGTGCCACATAGAAATTATTGATAGTTGTGCAGTGTTCTATAAGTGTTCATATCCGTATGGTATCGTAAACTAAATATACGAAGCATATAAGAATGAATAATATAAATATAGCGTAACTTAATTAAAAAATCGAAGCAACAGCAACAGCAACTGAGCCTTTTATCCCAAGCATATGGGGTAGGCTACATGAACCAACATGAGAATCACGCCGGGTCCAGCACATAAATCCTCCGCCTCCACTCACTCCTATCGAACAATATACTTTCATTGAGGCCTTTGGCAACTATATCTTATTGTATCACCTCCATCCATGTTTTCTTCGGTCTTCCTTTCGCCCTTTTGATATTTCCTATATCGATAGTATCCATTCGTCGAACCGATACTTTCATAGGTCTGCATCGCATATGACCAAACCATTTTAGTCGGTTCTCTCGCATCTTCTCTTCCACGGGTGCTACACCAACTTTTGCATGAATATTCTCATTTCGCATCTTATCTTTTCTAGTGTTATCACGCATCCAACGAAACATGCGCATCTCTGCTACATGCATTTTCTGTGTATTATGCTTCTTAGAAGCCCAGCATTCTGTATCATATAATAAGGCAGGCCGAATAGCGCTCCGATAAAACTTCTCTTTCAACATTAACGGAAAATTACGATTGCACAAAATCCCTATTATGCTTCTCCATTTCAACCAATCAGCTTGGATCCTTTGATTAACATCGCTATCGATCTTCCCAGTCTTTTGGATGATGGAACCTAGATATCTAAACCGATCGCTCAGTGATATCTCTTGCCCTTTCAGTGTTATACTAACATGGTCTCGATTTCTCTGTTTACTAAATTTGCAATGCATATATACTATCTTGGACCTGCTTAATCTGAACCACCGAGATTCCAACGTTTGCCTCCATAGCTTCAATTTGGCATTAACCCTTACTATCATCTTATTTATTAGAACAATATCATCAGCGAATAGGATACACCAAGATACCTCATCTTCGATAGTTCTAGTAAGCTCATCCATCACGATGGTAAACAGGAATGGACTTAATGCAAATCCTTGATATAAGCCAATTGTAATAGGAAAATCACTCGTTAGGCCACCGCAAGTTCTGACATTTGCCACCACTTCATCGTACATGTCCTTAATTATGTCAATGTACTTGACGGGGACCCCCTTATTCATCATTGTCCCCCATAATACCTATCTAAGTAGCTTGTCGTACGTTTTCTTTAAATCAATAAATATCATATGCAAATCTCTTCTCCTCTCTCGAAAACGCTGGACAAGTTGATGAAGCAAATGAATAGCCTCTGTCGTCGATCGTCTAGGCATGAATCCAAACCGGTTCTCTATTATCTTAATATCCTTTCTTAGCCTGTGTTCAATCACTCTCTCCCAAAAATTCATGGTGTGACATATAAGTTATATTCCATGGTAGTTTGAGCAAGTTTGAATGTCACCCTTATTCTTATAGATAGGTACAAGGGTACTTTTCCTCCACTCATTTGGTATCTTTTTGGTCTGCAAAATCTTATTAAACAGATCTATCAGCCATTTAACGTTTATTTCTCCTAAGCATCTCCAAATCTCGATAAGAATCCCGTCTGGACCAACCGCTTTTCTTGATCTCATTCTTTTCAAAATCTCTTTAACCTTTGGTATTTTTATTTTACACATGAAATCACGGTTTATATCTTGAGATTGAATGAAAAGTCCATCCAAATTCTTAGTAAAACTCTCATTGAACAATTTGTCAAAAGAATCTCTCTATTTTTCCTTGATATTCTCATCTCGAACTAAAACCTTCAGATCTTCATTTTTGACACACTTCACCGCACATAAGTCTGTGATTTTTCTTTTCCGCATCCGAGCAATCCAGTATATATCATTTTCAGTCTTCTTAGTGTCCAACTTCTCGTACACCTCCTTATAGACCTTAGTTTTACCTTCCCAAACAGTTTTCTTAACTTTATTTTTACTCATTATATTCTTCTCAAATCTCTCCGCATCTCTGCTTTTCTTCAAATATTTATAAGAATCCCTCTTGCTTTTAATAGTAGACTTTACGTTTTCATTCCACCATTTTGTGTCCTTAGATGGTGGAACACCAACTCTCGACTCACCAAATTGATTCTAGCTACTCTATTGATACAACTATCCATCTTGTTTCATGTTCTATCTGAATTAAGTAATTGAAGCGCGAACATACAATGAGTAAAGGAAACGTAACGTGAACAAGCATTGTAAATAAATAAATATTTACTAATAATACGATTATAGTTTAAAATAGAACGAATCGTTGTTTGGAAATAAGGAGGCTGTGATATTTTTTTAAAATAGATATTCATTTGAAATTAGCAGCACATCCTCAACATTATGGTTTTAAAACAGGAAATGAATCTTTGGTATAAAATGAGTATAATCTAGCATTTCATATTTTCCCCCATCAGGATAAATAGCAAGACTCCCCAAGTCGAATAAACAAAGGCCGCATATGGCAATCTATCCTCATCACATTCAGCACGGAATCTTCTTCGTACCATGTCAACCAAATATCCAATCAATATTAGTACGGATCTCTAATCGTGTACGCAAACACATAACATTAATCATATATATATACAAATATATAAAGCATATGAACTACGAATTATTGTCACGCTCCGCTTCCCGGTGTACGGAAAGAGAACGCGGCGGGCCCGCTATATATTTACTCAGAAGTAAACACGCTAAGCGTATCTAAGCAATATAAAGTAAAATGTACACAAGAGATAGGAATAAATTAACAGCAACTTTTATTTATTTAATAATTCTTTACAAATACAACTGGAAATGTAAATACATAAATAGAAAGCAATGCCTAAACAAAGGCATAACTGAAATGAAAAGTATGTACAAGTATCTAAAGCTCGGGGTAAAAAGCTAACTACTGTGTCACGCCCCGCTTCCTGATTGATGGATGTTATGCGCGTGCGCGTGTGTTTTAAAATCAAAATTAAGAATATACCGCAATCAAGACGGTGTCGCTTGGTAGCTAGCCGGTTGAGTATGGGTCGGTCCACAGGGAGATGGATTCATTTTCCTTATGTTCTAACGAGTTAATCCGATCAAATCGGGTTTTGTTTTAGATCTAAGAATGAGAATAAGTTGATAAAAAGGCTTGCTAGGGTTAGGATTAGGTCAGTTCAAAATATGGATTCTTCTCACTGCTTTTAATGCCCTAGTTAGGATTTTAGGTGTTAGGGTAATAGTCAACAAAGGAGATTAGCACGACTAGGAAGAAACTAGTTTCTTCCTTTTGGTCCTTGTCTGTCCTTTCTTAACTCTTAGCCCTAACCTCTATGTAAATCAACTACAACCGGTCTTAACTAGGGAATCACCGCTATCTAGTGGGATAGGGTGCCGTAGTGAGCGGTGTGTGATTAATTTAAATAGAGTCCTAATTAAAAATTATGGGGACAAGAAAAGGAGGGAGAAATATTTCCTTCTCTCAAACCTTCCATCTCCTAACCCTAACGAGTGAGGAATTACCCACTCATTAGGGTATTAACAATGAAATTCATTTTTTTATAAATTTTATATTAGAAAACTAAATTGCAAATATTAAAAGAACAGATAAAAAAAATTGCAAGAATTAAATTCAGAAAAGGAATGCGAGATAAAAAAAATACCTTTCTTTATTGATGCACTCTTGAACGATTACAAAGGAATTAAAATTTTAGACTAGAAAATAAAAATAGGCATCTCAAAAGAGGCATCCAAAAGAGGCACCCAAAAAAGGCTGTAGGCTTTCCTATTTATAGATAGGAGAATCCCTAGGATTTACATCTGATCCGCATTTAAAATTACAAGACTACCCTAAGAAAGCCTGGTCAACGCACCGACACCTTGCACCGACACGTGGTCTGCACGGCCGCGGAAACGCTGCCATAAGCCTTGTTTGGCCGCGGATCCGCGGCCATATGGTGGGGTCTTGACTTCATTTTCTCAGGGATGCTTCATGTTGCTTTTTCCCTCTGTTTTCTTCACTTGGTTCTTCAGAATCTTTTCTAGTTTCTTCCAGATTTTCAACAGTGCAGAATTTGTGGACTTTTACCGTTTGCTTCGCGTTGAAGTCTTGAATCTTGTGCTGCCCTTGTACTTTGTGTATTGAATTGTTTGCTGATCTTCGTTTGTTCCTCGAACTAGTAGGCGGCATCTTGCAGATTCATTTATTTTTTGGTCGTAGTCTCACATTTTGTAGCGTCTTTTCACTATTTTCACTGTATTGTTCTGAGAACCTGTAACCGGCAACTATTTAGCAGACATGGATCAAAAGCACCTATTTATTTGCAATATGATTAAGATTGGGGAATATAATAATGCAAAATTCTGATATGAACAAATACCCCCAAACTTATCTTTTGCCCGTCCCGAGCAAAACTAATTTTATTCTCGTAAAATCCTAACCTCACTTTCGCAGGGAATCACGATTGCACTGAGCTCGTGCAACAAGCCGTTAAACCTCTAGGTGTCCCTAGTAGGAGGAGAGTTGTCTCCTGAAGGTTTTCAGCGGATACTACCCACAAAATCCAATCAATTTGGCTTGTTGACTCTCATTCTTCAATTCGATGTTCTAGTAAGAAATTCTATTATTCTCAACTTAGAAATCATCAACCCATATTTTTCACGTTTCCTTTTCATTTAACTTAAGATCGTATATGTCCTGCAAAATTATTAAGCTTTCAGCATCTGTTAAATTTTCCTTCTAAGGTTCTGTTGAAGTCGAAAATTGCACCCCGGTTGGCCAAGTCAAAGTCAAAGTCAACCCCAAACCAAGTGGGCCCATGTCCAGGTCGAGTCCGAACATGAAGCGGCCGGCCCTCCCCCATGCCAAAATGAAATCATGTAATAAATAATTTTTATGTAATTTTTTATGCATGAATGTAAACAAAATGAGCATAAAGCCAAATTTTTGTAAGCCCATGGCTTATGTGCAAAAAGAAATGGTACATGAGTCATGGGATAGGCAAAATGCCATTTTGAAAAGCCCAAGGGGCTATATGTAAATATGTAAGCCTATATAAGGCTACATGATGAAAATATCTAATACACAATTTTCATTCCCCCCAAAAACTAGGGTTCTTTGTGCCACCTGCTCCTTCTCCATGGTTCTAAACCTTCTCATTTCTTTTGAATTAAATCAAGAGTTTTACTCTTTCTTTTCCAAAACTAAGTAGTTTTCCACCATAAAACCCACGAAGGGGAACTCAGATCTTCAATCAGATCTCAAAAAGAAGAGATTTTTAAAAATCTCACATCTCTTGATCTTCAAGATCCTGCCAACCGAGGAGGAAGAAGGAGACCCATCTCCGGAAACCCCACTTAGGGGAAGAACTAGGACTCAAAGGGAGAAGCCCTTCATCAGCTTCAAAACATCCTAGGAGTTTAACTCCTCACACACACACACACACACGCGCGCGCAAAATAATAAGTGTTCCTTTCTGGGAGTACAACTCCCATTGCAGGGACCAAGTCTCTTTTGCTGCCCGAGCGCCCACGTGCAGACACGTGGGGCGCTAGCGCTCAGAGCGCTAGCGCCCGAGCGCCCACATGCAGACACGTGGGGCGCTAGCGCTCAGAGCGCTAGCGCCCGAGCGCCCACGTGTTGACACGTGGGGCGCTAGTGCTCAAAGCGCTAGCGCCCTTGCTCTCAGAGCGCTAGCGCCCAAAACGCTAGCGCCCGAGCGCCCAAGTGTTGACACGTGGGGCTGTTTACCGCCGGAAACCGGGAAGACTGGACGTCTTTCCTGAATCTGGGGGCAGATGCTAATAGGTTCTATCCGTCCACCTCTCCGAAGATGCCAAGTTGATTTATGGCACCATGTATCGAAGGTTTAAACGGATGCGGCCGATGTAGCAGACTTCGTCAGATTCCCCCTCGTCTGAGGGGGTTTTGATTGTGGGGACGCTCTTCCCTGCAGGCGCAAGCCCCTGCAGTTAATTACGCTACCGCATCGCGGTAACAACTTTCTCCTTCTTCATATGGTCACTTCGTGTCGTGGGTGTTTGTTTTATGTTTGGTTGCCCATGGATTGTATACGGAGACTAAGATAGCTGTCGCCCGTAGGGCGTGGACTAGTCCAAATCCTTATTTTTCTTAGGTTTGGGTTTGGGGGGTTTGTGTTTAAGGATACGTTAACCTTATTTGAGGCTAAGATCAACTTAAACATTTGTTAAGGACACGTTAGTCTAATTCTAGACTAAGATCAACTTAACGGGATCGTTTAGATCCGACAAGAGAGCAGTTGGGCTCTATTGTTTAGTTTAATGACATTGCGGTCGATAATTAGTTTAAGGACATAACGGTCCATTGTTAGTTTTAATATATCTCGGTCGAGATTAATGACATCATAGTCCAAAGATTTAAGGACTCCACAGTCCGACGTTAGTTTTAAGACATCACGGTCGAGGTTAAGGACATCATAGTCCATGAATTTAAGGACTCCACAGTCCGACGTTAGTTTTAAAACATCACGGTCAAGGTTAAGGACATCATAGTCCGTGGATTTAAGGACTCCCACAGTCCGTAGTAATGTGTGGTTGTCGGGACCCGTCACCTCTCTGACGACGTTGAAGGATTACAACGACAGATATCAGAGGAGTAAAGAGATATACCCTCAAACCGGGTGTAAATTGATTGGAGGAGCAGATGAGCTCAGTTCAATTTAAATTGAGGACTTATGGCCAAAATTGGGCTAAGACCAGTTAAAAATGTTTAACATTTTATTTTTGTTCTGCCTGTTAGGCCTTTGTTTGGGCTCTGCCCTTTTAATAATGCTAAGCATTGGGCTCAGACATTTTTTGTCTTATATTGAATGCATAGCATTTATCAGAACAAGGTATGCTCTGACAGCGCGCCACGTGGCGCACTAGGCGCTTTGCGCCAGTCAAAGAGCGCGTTGCGCTTCTGTCGGTTAGCGCACACGAGGAGGACACGTGTCGCTTAGCGCTAAGCGCTAGTTTGTTAGCACGCTGCGCTTTTAATTTATGAGCGTGCTGCGCTAGTTTATGGGTGCGCCAGTGAGTGACACGTGGCGCGCTTGGCGCTGAGCGCCAACCCAAGAGCGCAGTGCGCTGTTTTCAGGAGCGCAAAGCGCAGATCGTGTCTATGGTTGACACGTGGCATGTTTTGGCGCTGAGTGCCAGTCCAAGGAGCGCAAAGGCGCAGTTCATGAGTGCAAGGCACTTTTTAATGGCGCAAAGCGCATTTTAATCAATTTTAAGATCAAAGAACAAATTTATGTTCTTCAAAGGAGGCTTTGCCTCAAGATCAAGAACAAAAGTTCTTGTTTTTATAAAAAAAAAGGCTCTGCCTTTATAGATCAAACGATCTGTGAATGAAGTAAACTACTTCTTTTTATATTTTTATGATGAGATCTTTTGATCTTTTCTTTTCTTTTCTTTTTTTAATCAAAGACCTTAGTCTTTTTATAGATCTAGGATCTTTTTAGAAGATGGTTCTTCTTTTTACGAAATGATTTCATCTCTGTTGTTCGAGAATTACTTCTTTACCTTTAAAGATGAAGAAATGATCTTCTTTCTTCTAAAGGCTTGCCTTTCTTTCTCTTTGAGTTTTTCTCAAAGTTTGCAGAGGGTTTTTTCTTTTGAGACTTGAAGTCTTGGGGCCTTTATATAGGGCCAATTGATTTGTTAAATCAGTTCAAGAGATCTTTCTCTGATTGATTTGGGAACATTTCCCACCGTTGGATCTTTGATCCTAAGGCTTCTGCTTTACAGAAGATAATCTTCTTGTTTTTAACAAGATTGGAAAGATCTTTCCATAACAGAATTTTAATTCTGATTAATTAATAATTTATTATCATTAGATCTTTTGATCTAACGGTGGGGAATTCTTTTAATTCCAGCGCTGGCGCGCTTTGCGCTAGCGCGCCTGTGTTCGACACGTGGCGCGCAGCGCAACTACGCTAGCGCACCTGTATTTGACACCTGGCGCGCAGCGCTGGATCTGAAGCGTTGCTTCGAATTTTTAGATTTTGAATTTTGAAACAGAGCTTTGCTCTGATTGGGGGTGCGCTGCCTAGGGCGCAGCGCTTCTGGCGCTGGCGTGTATGCTTTTGACACGTGGCGCGCAGCGCACGGGATCTGAAGCGTTGCTTCGATTTTTTAGATTTTGAATTTTGAAACAGAGCTTTGCTATGATTGGGGGTGCGCTGCCTAGGGCACAGCGCTCCTGGCGCTAGCGTGTCTGCTTTTGACACGTGGCGCGCAGCCCGCAGCGCACGGGATCTGAAGCGCTGCTTCGATTTTTAAATTTTTAAATTCAGAACAGAGCTTTGCTCTTATTGGAGAAACAAATGCCCCCCCACCGTTGCGCTCACGTGGCGCACACGTGAGTGCAGCGGTGGCAACATTTGAGCCTTTGGATCAACTCAGAAGTTGAGGAGGCGGTTCAGCGCCTATAAATAGGACATTTTGGTCCTCAGATGATTTTCATCTTGTTCTTAAAAATTTTATTCAGAGCCGTGCTCTTTTACTCAAGAACTTTGAAGAGTTAAAACTCTACTAAATTTAGGTAAAATTAAATTAAATTAATTTTAATAAATTAGGGTTTTTACCCATTAACAGAGCCTTACTCTTCATAGATCTTTTGATCTAAAGAAAACCCCTTTAGGGTTTCATAAGCAGAGCCTTGCTCTCATGAACCCATAGATCTAAACAGATCTTTTCTTAGGGTTTTTTTAGCCCATGAGTCAGAGCTCTGCTCTTTTGACAATATGTAGATCTTTTGATCTTTTGATGAAGAACTCTTAAGAGTTTTTTCATGGATCTTCAAGATCCCAGAATTTTAATTCTCAAGAATTAATTTTCATTAATCTTTGATGGATTTTCCATCATCATTACAGAGCTAAGCACTTTAAGGAATTTTACTCTCTCGTGACCAGAGTTTGACAAGTGTCACTCTGTTATAGAGCTTTGCTCTGAAAGGGAGATTTTCTCATTCTCCTGAGGGATTTCTCATTCAATGAGAATATTCTTTGAGGATTTCCTCATTAATTGACAGTCTCATCCAATGATGAGGCTGTTTTATTAATTGATGCATTGTCATCTGGATTTTGTGGGTCCACCTTTGGTCCCCTTTCCACTGCATTGCAGTGTGGTACAAATTTTAAAGTGTTGCTCATAACTTTAAGATTAAATTATAGTACTGATAATTAAGTTCTGTTCTTTTTCGCAGGCGACATGTCTTCCGATCTTTCTTTCCCGTTTTTCCGTTCAGAGGGAGGATTCCCTGAGGCGCCGGTGGACCGGGAGGTTCTCACGCTCATTAGAGATTATGATCTGGAACACAAAAACCTTCACTTGTGGGGTAGGTGGTACGACCAAATAATCAAAGGTCGTCGAAGCTTCTCTTGTGCGACGTCATGGGATCCGATCTCGTCGATTTCGTAAGCAGATGCACCCCCGGTGAACTATGCCGTGGAGGTCGTTAATTGGACTTCGGAGGGCCTTCTTCAACCTTCGATTGCCGCCATACCCATGCAGCTGAGCTTTAGATATCTTGGGGCAGCGCATATGCCAGGACGAGTCGCACCCTTGGGGACAACCCTACAACATTGGGTTGACTCCTCGACATTCGGCCGGGTATTTGCAGTGGGCCAGGTACATTTTGTCAGCGAAGAAGGCGCACCTGCTGAAGATCGGTCTATACCCTGCGGTTTACGCCTCGCTGTTCTAGTATTCTGCTCCTCCGACATGGTGGATTAAGGCGTTCATGGAGCAATGGAACATCCCAACCCATGCCTTTCTTCTAATGGACAGAGAAGTTTCCATCTCTCTAGAAGAATTTGCTGAGATTTCCGGTCTGCCGGTGAGGGGGGAGCACTATGAGGAGCTGCTTCCTCCGGATGAATATGTTTTTGCCACCAAGCCGTTGGTGATGGACCTAACGCCAGAGAACGCTATTCAGCACCAGTTTCCGAGTCTGATAAAGGTGTTGAATATGTACGAGAGTCTTTTCTTGGAATCCGGAGGCCGGGGAGTTAGTTTCGCATACTTCATTGCCCATTTTCTTCGATCGGAGATTCTATCGCAACGGGGCGAAAAATTTGCCAAGCTCGACGATCCCTTCAGCTTTGTCTTAGATCGTCGACCAGTACTGGAAGATGATCAAAAAGGCTTTTATCTCCCCAATGCCGCAATCATCCCTCTGTCAGAAATTGCTGCTCCGGGCATCGACGAGGAGGCTTTCTTTCTCGGGTTTCTGGGTCTTTGGTTGTGCTGGTTCGCGCTCCCCATGCACCCTCGCTATATGTGGCCGTCCGTCTTCTACCCAGCACATCGAATGGTGGCTGGCATACAATTGGCCATCGGGATTGCCGGGCTGGCCCACCTGTACCATGGTCTTAGCGTGGCGGCGGACACAACTGAACCGAGGGTACAAGCTGCCAATTTCCCGATGCACTACTTTACTTCGTGGATGGAAATGCACGTGCTCGGGGTGTTTGGTATTCATAAAAGACCCTCGTTTTACGAGAAGTGTAGATTCCCGAGAATTATGCGGCCGATCGATGCTTCTATCGTGAATCCGCCTCAGCGGGAGGCTAGGGGCTTGCTTCTTCGTCCGCGCACAGTCGGGGCCGGTATGTCTTTCATGGACAAAGTCCTGACAATCGGCTAGGAAACTTCCAAAACGGTGCTGGCGTTGCGCGACTCCTTTAAGGACGGGGCCTCCGTGTTGAAAGCCCGAGAGATTCTACATCTATACTCCATCAGGCCGGGCTTTCTCGTATTCAGGCAAAATGATGCGGCGCTTTTTATGAGATACAACCCCCATCATTTTGTCCAGCAGCTAAGTTATAACCAGGGGGTCCGACTGGAGGCGTTTTTGGAAGAGCCTGCTGCCACCAGAGAAGGAATACGGAGTGCACTGCATCACTTTATGCGGTTAAATACGGGCTCACACTTCTTCATCAGCGAGCCGAGTTTCATTCCAAGGGCCCTCAACGTATACGGGGCCTGGTATCAACATGCGATGGGCGCGGTCATCAGGGAAGAGAGGCGGCTGCTGCTCGATCACAAGAGTGCGTCCCCCGCCAGCGATTGCAACGTCCCTTTGAAGCGACGGGTCGCTGTCCCTCCTCCTCTAAGAGGAGATGCTGCAGTTGAGCCTCCACGTGTGCTAAGTCCCACGCGTGGATTGCCCAGTGATCCTGTAGAGACGGTGGACGTGCCCTCGGTGCCCTGCGCTCCCGTGGAGACGGTAAACGTGGCTTCTCCCGAATCCGGCGTAGGCTCGGATATTGGGACCCGTCGTCCCAAAGTGCCCACGAAGCGCAAGCTGGTTTTGGCTGTGACCGGAGTTCACGCGCAGAAGAGGAAGAAGAAGTCGATCCTCTCTGCTGACGTTGTATTTGGTCAGGAACCTCATGCTCCTTACAGCGAGGGCTTGAGCGAGTACGGGACCAACGACAGCCT
Organism: Agapanthus africanus; assembly: GCA_030015575.1. Taxonomy (NCBI): domain Eukaryota; kingdom Viridiplantae; phylum Streptophyta; class Magnoliopsida; order Asparagales; family Amaryllidaceae; genus Agapanthus; species Agapanthus africanus. The sequence goes on from JASDDO010000024.1 coordinate 181,403,542, forward strand.
ATTTATGCCGCCAGATGACACCGATGTGGTGGCTGCCATCGCAGCTTCTGAGCGATTGGCAAGACGCGAAGAGTGGTTGGCTAGACTTGCGCGATCAGGTAATCATTAGCTGTATTTTTTCGCCATTGTATCATACCTCTATCATTGTTTTTTGACTAACGCTTTTCCTTCTTTAATAGGCATTTCTACCGAAGAAGCTCTCGCTGCTTCTCTCAAGACTTTTAAGGAGGAGGAACGACTTCGAGCATCTTTAGGCCTTGGTACATTTCGGTTCACTATGTTTCTGCTTCCGTTTCTTATGAGTAATCTGACCCTCTCTTTGTCTTATCGCAGGGACCACAAGGCCTATCCCGCAAGCCGATGCGGAAACTCTCCCCGGGCCAACTACCGAAGTCCCGGCCTCTTCGGCATTGCCACGAGAGACCTTACTTAAAAAACCGATGATGGAAGCCTTGACGGCTCTGGAGGTAACCCTGAATGCGGACGACGACGCCTTATTGAAGGAGGCCTCTAAAAGGTCTGTTGTGATGGCCCGGGAGGAAAGGAAGCGCCAGAGGCGTGCAGCAAGGGAACATAGTGTTGCTTTGGCTGCAGGGGCAGGTTCAAGCGTCGTTACTCCCGCTGCTACTCCTTCAGAGGAGTTCCCGGGTGCCTTGTCTACTACTCATAGACGGGTGGCACGTGCAGCTCGGGAAGCCAACAGTAAATCAACCCTAGGTAATGTGTTTTTGTGGCTTCGTTGTCAAGTTTTAAACTATCTGTTCTTATATATCTTGTCCTGCAGGGCCGAGCCTTACTGAAGGAGTGGCGGCGACCATTGAGCCTGAGGGGGCGGTGGAGGAGGTAGCCGCTGAACCCGGGGTAACGGTAGGCGATGTAACCGTAATTGTCGGGCCCGAGATAGTGCCTGACGAGACAGTCACGACTGCTATGCCCGAGATAGCTACCACTGCAGAGCGCGAGGTGGCGGCGGGTGAGACGGCTACCACGGCCGAGCCTGAGGTAGCGGTGGACGAAATGGCTGCTACGGACAAGCCTAAGGCAGCGGTGGATGAGACGGCTGCAACCACTGAGCCCGAGGTGGTAGCGGGAGAAACGGGTACGATCGCTGGGCACGAGATGGCCCTCTTTCTCAAGAGTCGGGCACCGCTCCGATCATCGCTCTCCCTGCCTACGGTTCCTTGTCGTCTCCCAGCGTCGCGAGCGTGACGACGGCTCCTATGGATTCAGGGGATGAGGCGACTGGAGGTGCGACCACCCCGATGGAGGAGGGAGACGCCACCGTTGTATCAAGTGACGCTCTAGTCACGGCTCCGGCTGGCGACTCATCAGGTAAATTTTGGGTCACTGCCCTTCTTTTTTTTTATTATGCAATCTTTCCTAATAAGGTTTATCTTGTTTCTTATGCAGGTGCGGCTAGTGTTGATGTCGCGCTACTCGAGACAGTGCCGTCAGTTACCGCCCTGACGGTGACCACCTCTCTATCTTCTCTCGCACCATCGCAAATGCTGGAAGGTACGGATTTGTAACCCATTAGTCTTATCTCTCGGTCGTATAATTCATGTACTGACGTTGCGTTATCGCGTTTTTGCAGGAGTCCTTTTTGACCACCTGTACCAGGTGCTGCATCCCCACTTCTTCTTCCCGTCGGAGATTGTTCATCCAGTGGCGCTGGTGAATACAGCTTCCAATTAATGCTCTTTCTTTTACCGATAATGAAATTATTTCTGACTCTTCTTTGCCTTGATTGTAGTGCTACAGATTGAAGGAGGGGATGAGAGATCAGTTGCGCCACCGGTCCTCCCGGCTTTGCCACCTGCTGCAGCTGGTATAGTAAATTCCATTGTTCATGAATCTCTTATATTTCTAGATTCGTTATCTGATTGTGACTTGTTTTGCAGCGGTCGCTTCGACTCCGGCCTCTTTCGAATCTCGCATTATGATGCCGGCAGGCCCCTTCTCCAGACGTCCATCCTCAAAGGGTGTTGTGACGAGTCCGCGCATGTTGAGCGAATACGTCGAGGAGCTTGACGCGGAAGCTCCTACATCTGCCGCAGATTTCGCTGTCGAGGTCAATCCGATACTGGCAAAGCTTGTAAATTTCCATAATGAAGGCATCATCGAGTCTTGGGTTAATCACTGCAGGAGGATCGAGGCCTGTCTGTATCAGCTTGAACTTATGCGTCTTGCCCCTGAGACTCAGGCTTTGAACTCCCAGCGGGCCGCATGGTTCGAGCAGAGTGCGTATTTCCTCCGCCATTTCGAACAAGAAGCGACCTTGAGGCGGAAGGAATGCGAGGAGGCTTCTGCTGAGTCTATCCAGTTGAGTGCCCAGGTCGAAGAGAACATTGCACAACTGAGAGCCGTCTTTGACACCTTGCAGCAATGTATCTCAGACGGACTTGTATTGAAACGGAAGCTCGACTCTATCGAGCGGGTTACGCAGAGTCGCGATGCTGCCCAACGGGAAATTGATGAGAAGATTTCATCATGCTTGCAGCAAAGGACTCGAATCGAAGCGGAGCTAGCCGCAGCGGCTGATCATGAGGAGGCACTGAAAGAAGTGCGAGAGCAGCTTGCGGACTTGTTGAAAACGCTTCCTCCTCAGTAGCTGCCTTTGTATCATATACTTGTAATCTCTGAATAATATGTATCTATTTTTTTATTCCTTTATATGATGTATCTTGTATTCGATTGAGTTTCATGAATAAAGACATTCTTTTTGTTATACTGTTGCTTTCTTCTCCTTGTTGTGTTGATGCCATGTGATTTTAGCAAGTGCGATCTGTAGATAGCATATAGCTGTCAATTTTGGATTCTTTGTAGGGTAGTGATGGCTTAGAAAACAGGGTTAGGATCTGTCCCCTAAGACTTTTCCAACTTTATGAGCTGTGAGGGTCTCATAAAGAGTTTTCTCCCTACCGGTTGAGAGGATCCCGTAGGTGTAATTTCTCCTTAAGAATCGTGAGGATTCCTAAGTGTGTTTTCTCTTGAAAGTCGTAAGGATCTCTCAAGAGGATTTACTCCCTTACGAGTCGTGAGGACCCGCAAGTGATGGGTGAAGTTGTCCTTATCCGCGTTTCACGGAGTTAAGGGTTGCTCTGGACGTTTTCCAGGATACCGTAGTTTAAAGACATCGTGGTCGAGGTTAAGGACATCATAGTCCATGGATTTAAAGACTCCACAGCCCGACGTTAGTTTTAAGACATCACAGTCGAGGTTAAGGGCATCACAGTCCGTGGATTTAAGGACTCCACAGTCCGATGTTAGTTTTAAGACATCACGGTCGAGGTTAAGGACATCATAGTCCGTGAGTTTAAGGACCTCACAGTCCAGTGTTAGTTTTAAGACATCACGGTCAAGGTTAAGGACATCATAGTCCATGAGTTTAAGGACCTCACAGTCCAGTGTTAGTTTTAAGACATCATGGTCGAGGTTAAGGACATCATAGTCCATGAGTTTAAGGACCTCATAGTCCAATGTTAGTTTTAAGACATCACGGTCAAGGTTAAGGACATCATAGTCCATGAGTTTAAGGACCCCACAGTCCGTGAAATGTGTAGTTATTGGGACTCGTCACCTCTTTGAAGATATTGAGGAATTACAACGACAAATATCAAAGGAGTGAAGAGATGTACCCTTGAACCAAGGTAAAATTAGTTTAAGGACGTTATGGTCCATTGTTAGTTTTAAGACATCACGGTCGAGGTTAAGGACATCATAGTCCGTGAGTTTAAGGACCTCACAGTCCAATGTTAGTTTTAAGACATCACGGTCGAGGTTAAGGACATCATAGTCCGTGGATTTAAGGACTCCACAGTCCGATGTTTGCTCTGGATGCTTCCCACGGGTTCACTGCCGTGTTCGGCGAGGACCAGGCTCCGCTCTAAATGCTTCACACGGGGTCATTGCCGTGCTCTGCGAGGACCAGGATCCGCTCTGGACGTTTTCCACGGGGTCAGAAGTGACATAATCCGCGTTCCACGTAGCCAGGAATTTTGCTCTAAATGCTTCCCACGGGTTCACTGCCGTGTTCGGCGAGGACTGGGCTCCGCTCTGGACGTTTTCCACGGGGTCAGAAGTGACGTTATCCGCGTTCCACGTGACCAGGAATTTTGCTCTGGATGCTTCCTACGGGTTCACTGCCGTGTTCGGCGAGGACCAGGCTCTGCTCTGGATGCTTCACACGGGTTCACTACCGTGCTCCGCGAGGACCAGGATCTGCTCTGGACGTTTTCCACGGGGTCAGAAGTGACGTTATCCACGTGACCAGGAATTTTGCTCTGGATGCTTCTCATGGGTTCACTGCCGTGTTCGGCGAGGACCACACTCCGCTCTGGATGCTTCACACGCCGTGCTCCGCGAGGACCAGGATCCGCTCTGGACGTTTTCCACGGGGTCAGAAGTGACGTTATCCGCGTTCCACGTGACCAGGAATTTTTCTCTGGATGCTTCCCATGGGTTCACTGCCGTGTTCGGCGAGGACCAGGCTCCGCTCTGGATGCTTCACACGGGTTCACTGCCGTGCTCTGCGAGGACCAGGATCCGCTCTGGACGTTTTCCACGGGGTCAGGAGTGACATAATCCGCGTTCCATGTAGCCAGGAATTTTGCTCTAGATGCTTTCCACGGGTTCACTGTCATGTTCGGCGAGGACTAGGCTCCGCTCTGGACGTTTTCCACGGGGTCAGAAGTGACGTTATCCGTGTTCCACGTGACCAAGAATTTTGCTCTGGATGCTTCTCACGGGTTCACTGCCGTGTTCGGCGAGGACCAGGCTCCGCTCTGGATGCTTCACACGGGTTCACTGTCGTGCTCCGCGAGGACCAGGATCCGCTCTGGACGATTTCCAGGGGTCAGAAGTGACGTTATTCGAGTTCCACGTGACCAGGAATTTTGCTCTAGATGCTTCCCACGGGTTCACTACCGTGTTCGGTGAGGACCAGGCTCCACTCTGGATGCTTCACACGGGTTCACTGCCGTGCTCTGCGAGGACCAGGATCCGCTCTGGACGTTTTCCACGGGGTCAGGAGTGACATAATCCGCGTTCCACGTAGCCAGGAATTTTGCTCTAGATGCTTCCCATAGGTTCACTGCCTTGTTCGGCGAGGACTAGGCTCCGCTCTGGATGCTTCACACGGGGTCATTGCCGCGTTCCACATAACCAGGAATTTTGACTTTATCCGCATTTCACGGCGTCGGAGTTTGACTCTCGGTCATCTGTACACCGCCGAGTCATGGAACTGGGAGTTGCCGCTGTTCCGCTTTGCTTGATCTTGTGTTTGTTGTAATGAGACGAATGTTGAGATGATCTCCAGGCTATCTGTGAACCGTCGAGATTTGGCTTCTTCTTCTTATGAAACCTGGGGAGGAGGAGTGTGATTCCTTCTTTGTTTGCGCACCTGGATTGTATACAGGGATTGATGTGATATCACCTATAGGGCATAAATTTCATTCATTCATTTTTTTTCTTTCTGCGATGCTCTATCATTTCAGCTTTTATATCGCGAAAGTCGCGATTGCCCCATCATTTCGGCTATTTTTCGCGGTGCCCAATCATTTCGACTATTTGCTTTATTTTTTACTCGCTGCTTTTTATTGCGGGTTGCCCAATCATTTCGGCTATTTTGCATGCATACATTTTTACTTGCTGATTTTGTTGCAAGTTGCCCCATCATTTCGGCTATTTCGTATACATGTGTGGCTTGCTAGCTTTTCGCTGCAAGCTTGGGATTAGACACCGATTTCGGCATCAGCACCGCTACAACTGGGATATTTCCGGGAGCGAATCAACATTTGCCTCTGTCGATATCGAACAAAGGTGGTTTAGCGAACATGGTTAGGATCCTGTCGACTAAGGCTTTTGACTTCGTGAGCCGTATAGGTCTCACAAAGGTATTTCTCCCTACAAGTCGTGAGGATCTCGTAGGTGTGTTTCCTTCTTAGGAGTCGTGAGGATTCCTAAGTGCATGTTCTCCTGTAAGTCGTAAGGATCTTACAAGAGGGTTTTCTCCTTATAAGTTGTAAGGATCTTACAAGAGGGTTTTCTCCTTATAAGTCGAGAGGACTTACAAGGGTTGTTCACCATATGGACATATCCCTAGTCACGGATGGGACTTTGTTAGGGAAATGTTTATTCGCTCCCGTGGATTGTATACAAGGGTCAGCATTGAGCCGCTTGTAGGGCAGTATTGGAGGTTGTGGGGGATGCTTAAGAACAGGTTCAGATCTCTGTAGCTTAAGACTTTTGAATCTTATGAGCCGTGAGGGTCCCATAAGAGGATTCGCCTTACGGGTCGTGAGGATCTCGCAAGTGTAGTTTCTCCCTAGGGATCGTGGGGATCCCTAAGTGTGTTGCTCCCTTGTGAGTCGTAAAGATCTCATGCAGGTGGTTTCTCCTTACAAAGTCGAGAGGACCTTGCAAGTGTCTTTTAACGAGATTGCGCCCTTTCGGGTTTTCACAAAACTCGCCGGTAGCCCTGCTGTTTTTACTCACGGAGCCCTTTCGGGTTTTCATCCGTGCCCCTTTTGCTTGTGGACATACTGTTTCTTTTTTTTCTTTTCTTTTTTATTCTAACGAGGTTGCGCCCTTTCAGGTTTTCACAAGACTCGCCGGTAGTCCTGCTGTTTTTATTCACGGAGCCCTTTCGGGTTTTCATCCGTGCCCATTTTGCTTATGGACATACCGTTTTATTTTTCCTCTCTTTTTTTTTATTCTTTTCTTTTCGTATCAACTTTAGGATGCTGCAATCCACCGTAGTTTATCGACATCTCGGTCAACAGCTGGTTTTAGGACATAGTTGTCCGTTGTTAGTTTAAGGACATTACGGTCCGTCGTTAGTTTAAGGACGTTTCGGTCCGATGTTAGTTTAAGGACGTTTCGGTCCGATATTAGTTTAAGGACGTTTCGGTCCGTAGTAAAGGAAGCCGGCTACTACTTACGGGGTTTAGGCTTAGGAAGATAGCGAGCGGACATGGGCGTCGTCATCTATCGTTGACCTAGGCCATGACTCATCAAGCGTAGTACTTCTTCAGAAAGCGACCGTTTATTGGCCTGAAAGGTCTTTCACCATGCATGTTCATGAGTAGATAGGCTTCACCCTTGTAGACCTTGTCTATGATATACGGGCCTTCATAATTAGGCTCGAATTTCCCTCGTTTAGCACAATTGGGGATCATAGGTCTTTTGACCACTAGCACGAGTTCGCCTTGACGGAAGGTCCTCGGGATGGTCAATCTCTCGTATGAGCGCGTCATCTTTGCTTTATAAGCCTCCAGATTTTGTTGCGCCATGAGCCGGGTTTCATCAAGGGCACGAGCTCCTCAAGCCGAAGGTGAGCGTTTTCTTCGTCCGTTAGCTCGTAATGAACTGCCACTCGTAAAGAGGGTAGCTCTATCTCGAGGGGGAGTACCGCTTCTTTACCGAATACCAATGCGTATGGAGTTGTGTTCGTGGCCGTCTTGAACGTAGTTCGGTACGCCCAGAGAGCTTCATGCAGTCTCTCGTGCCAGTCCTTCTTATTTCGGGACACCGTCTTTTTTACGATCTTTGTCAGGGTCTTGTTGAAAGCCTCAGCTAGACCGTTAGCTCGGGGATTATAGACTGAGGAGTATCTCCAGTCTATGTTATGTTGTTGTGCGAAGCGGCTGATATTGTGGATTCTATAGGCTGGCCCATTATCGGAGATGATCCGTCGTGGAGTTCCAAACCGATAAATGACATGTGTCTTGAAGAAATGGAGGATGTTCTCCGTCTTCACTTCCCTCAGCGGTACTGCTTCTGCCCATTTGGAGAAGTAGTCAGTTGTCGCCAAAATGAATCGATGTCCTCTGGACGATGCCGGTTCGATAGGGCCGATTATGTCAGTCCCCTACATTTCGAACGACCAGCTATACACCGTTGAATGTAGAGGATTTGGATGCTGATGGATGAAGTCCCCGTGAATCTGGCACGAGTGGCATTGCCTCGCATATTCGAGGCAGTCCTGGATCATCATGGGCCAATAGTAGCCCATCCTTTTGATCTTCAGCTGCAATGAAAGAATGAAACTTTTTGCCCTACAGGTGAAATCACATCGATCCCTGTATACAATCCAGGGGCACAGATAAAAAGGGAACCATACCTTCCCAACAGGCTCCATCAGAAAGCGGAGCCAAATCTCGACGGTTAATAGGCAACCTAGAGACAATCTCGACATTTATCACAATATTGCAGACATAATGTCAACAAACGAAGCAAAAAGAAGATCCCGAGCTTCAGGGTCTCGACGTCAACATCGACAACTTAGAAATCACCAACGGCGTTTCTCCTCACTCCAGCCAGATGCAGACGTGACGTCAACAATCGACCTCAGAGTCGCAACGAAAAGGAACCATGGCAAAGTCCTTAGTTCCAAATCTCAATGGCCACATCTACAGCCTGGAGACCAACAACGGCATGCCTCCCCATTCCAGCAGGACACAGATGTTACACCATCAAGCGGAGCGATGGCAAAATCCCAACTCCGCCTTAGCATTCGTCTCATTACAGCAGACGCAATGTTAACAACGGCGTTCCTTCGCAGTCCAGCAGGATGTACATGCAAAGCTAATAAAAGACCCCATGGTCAGCAAAGCGGAGTGATGGAAAAATCCCAGCTCCACCTCAGCACTCGTCTCGTCACAGCGGACACATCATCAAGCAAAGCGGAACAGCGGCAACTCCCAGTTCCATGACTCGACGATGTACTCCCACAGAGAGTCAAATCCCAACTCCGTGAAATGCGGATATAATCAACAAAATTCCTGGTCACGTGGAACACGGATAACGTCACTCTTTGACCCCGTGGAAAACGTCCAGAGCGGATCCTGGTCCTCGCAGAGCACGGCAGTGAACCCGTGTGAAGCATCCAGAGCGGAGCCTAGTCCTCGCCTAACGCGGCAGTGAAACCGTGTGAAGCATCTAGTGCAAAATTCCTGGTCACGTGGAACACGGATAACGTCACTATTTGACCCCGTGGAAAACGTCCAGAGCGGATCCTGGTCCTCGCAGAACACGGCAGTGAACCCGTGCGAAGCATCCAGAGCGGAGCCTAGTCCTCGCATAACGCGGCAGTGAACCCGTGTGAAGTATCTAGTGCAAAATTCCTGGTCACGTGGAACGAGGATAACGTCACTCTTTGACCCCGTGGAAAACGTCCAGAGCGGATCCTGGTCCTCGCAGAGCACGGCAGTGAACCCGTGTGAAGCATCCGGAGCGGAGCCTAGTCCTCGCCTAATGCGGCAGTGAAACCGTGTGAAGCATCTAGTGCAAAATTCATGGTCACGTGGGACGCGGATAACTTCACTCTTTGACCCCGTGGAAAACGTCCAGAGTGGATCCTGGTCCTCGCAGAGCACGGCAGTGAACCCGTGTGAAGCATCCAGAGCGGAGCCTAGTCCTCGCCTAACGCGGCAGTGAACCCGTGTGAAGCATCTAGTGCAAAATTCCTGGTCACGTGGAACGCGGATAACGTCACTATTTGACCCCGTGGAAAACGTCCAGAGCGGATCCTGGTCCTCGCAGAACACGGCAGTGAACCCGTGCGAAGCATCCAGAGCGGAGCCTAGTCCTCGCCTAACGTGGCAGTGAACCCGTGTGAAGCATCTAGTGCAAAATTCCTGGTCACGTGGAACGCGGATAACGTCACTCTTTGACCCCGTGGAAAACGTCCAGAGCGGATCCTGGTCCCCGCAGAGCACGGCAGTGAACCCGTGTGAAGCATCCAGAGCGGAGCCTAGTCCTCGCCTAATGCGGCAGTGAAACCATGTGAAGCATCTAGTGCAAAATTCCTGGTCATGTGGAATGCGGATAACGTCACTCTTTGACCCCGTGGAAAACGTCCAGAGTGGATCCTGGTCCTCGCAGAGCACGGCAGTGAACCCGTGTGAAGCATCTAGAGCGGAGCCTAGTCTCGCCTAACGCGGCAGTGAACCCGTGTGAAGCATCTAGTGCAAAATTCCTGGTCACGTGGAACGCGGATAACGTCACTCTTTGACCCCGTGGAAAACGTCCAGAGCGGATCCTGGTCCTCGCAGAGCACGGCAGTGAAACCGTGCGAAGCATCCAGAGCAGAGCCTAGTCCTCGCCTAACACGGCAGTGAACCCGTGTGAAGCATCTAGAGCAAAATTCCTGGTCACGTGGGACGCGGACAATGTCACTCTTCGATCCCGTGGGAAACGTCCAGAGCGGATCCTGGTCCTCACACCAACATAGAGTGATCACCACCTCGACGTTCGTCTCGACACAGCAGACGCAACATCACCGAAAGGAGTCACGGCAAAATCCCTGGTTCCAGACCTCGACGGTTCACCAGCAACCTAGAGACAACCGCGACATTCGTCTCGATACAGAGGACGCAATGCCAGCAAATGAAGCGAAGGCCAAATTCCTAGCTTCAACGTCTTAACGGCAAGTCATATAAAGCCTGAAAGACCATCAGAGATCATCCCACACTAGCGTGGAGTGGTCACCACCTCGACGTTCGTCTCGATACAGCAGACGAGATGTCACGACAGCATTCTTCCTCCAACAGGATTCACACATGACAAAGTAAACGAAGCTAAGGCCAAATTCCTAGCTTCAACGTCTTAACGGCAAGTCATATAAAGCCTGAGAGACAATTGGAGATCATCTCGCACCAGCACGGAGTGGTCACCACCTCGACGTTCGTCTCGACACAACAGACGCAACATCACCAAAAGGAGTCACGGCAAAATCCCTGGTTCCAAACCTCGACGGTTCACCAGCAACTTAGAGACAACCGCGACATTCGTCTTGATACAGAGGACGCGATGTCAGCAAATGAAGCGAAGGCCAAATTCCTAGCTTCAGGGTCTTAACGGCAAGTCATATAAAGCCTGAAAGACCACCGGAGATCATCCCACATGGAGTGGTCACCACCTCGACGTTCGTCTCGATACAGCGGACGCAACATCACCAAAAGGAGCCACGGCAAAATCCCTAGTTCCAAATCTCGACGGTTCATCAGCAACCTAGAGACAACCACGACATTCGTCTTGATACAGAGGACACAATGCCAGCAAACGAAGCAAAGGCCAAATTCCTAGCTTCAGGGTCTTAACGGCAAGTCATATAAAGCCTGAAAGACTATCGGAGATCATCCCACACCAGCGCGGAGTGGTTATGACTCATCGGGGCTCTCCAAAATAAGCCTAACCTCAAGTAAAAAGCGGCATGGCAAATTCCTAGCGCTTGCTCTTCCGACGGTCAAACTACCAAGAAGGATTGCTTGAAGACGTCTTGTCCAGCCCCCGAAGGGATCAGAGACACGGCAGTTGCAGGGCTACTCGAACAGCACGATTGCCTATCGAGGAATACATCAGCTCATGCGACGGTACGACGGCCAAAACCCTAAGTACCACAGACCCTAACGGACTTCTGTCGTAAAGAGCAGAGGTTAACTGTGACGTTAGGATATTCTTGCGAGATCTGCTCGATTCGTTTCGACTCGTGAGGAAAATGATGTCTTTGCGAGAACTTCTCGATTCGTCTCGACTCGTGAGATAAAGCCTTAGGCAGTAGGAATTAAAAAACCTGTTTCCTAAGCACTGGGATCCTGCAAGTCGGCCCAAAATGGTCTCTTGCATACTATCCACGGGTCTCACTCTCCGAAGTCGAATTTCGACAAGGAGGGGAACAACCGCTTACGGGTCCTCTCGACTCGTAAGAGGGAAAAATTCTCTCATAAGATCCTTACGACTTATAAGAGAAAACACACTTAGGAATCCTCACGACTCCTAAGGAGAAAATACACCTACGAGATCCTCTCGATCCGTAGGGAGAAAAGTCTTTATGAGACCCTCACGGCTCATAAAGTTGAAAAGTCTTAGGTGGCAGATCCTAACCCTGGCTCCTAAGCCATCACTGCCCTGCAAAGAGGTCAAGATGGACCATCTATGAGCCACACTCGCCAAAGCTACATGTTGATCGCACACTTTTGGCGTGTCGGATGTTCAAAGAATTTAAGTGTAACCGCGATCAGGACGGTGTCGCTATGCAGCTAGCCGGTTGAGCACGGGTCGGTCCACAGGGAGATGGTGTTATCTTACCTTCTTGTTTTAGACGAGTTAATAAAGAATGTGTATGAGTGTTTGATCTAACCTATGTGTTTATCTGCAAGTATAAAGTTGTTAAGAAAAGATACGAGATTGTAAGCTAAGAAATCCGTACTCAAAACCTTTGAGCCGAGTCTTGACCAATTGAAGCTAGAGCAATTGGCAACAACGTGGATTAGGGGATTTAAGCGCGGTATTCGTGGAATCCGGCTTATTTACCCTTGTCCTTCCATTCTTGTCTCTTGCTTTCGCCTCCGGCCAAACCGAACGCAACCGGTCGCGGTTAGGAATCACCGTTACCTTGTCAGGGTACGGTGCCTAACGGAGCGCTTGCGTATGGTTTGGGCGAAATTCAAATGGAAAATAACGGGAAAAGGAATTGGCAAAGAAATGTTAACTTATAATGCCGTATTTTATCTTAACAACAATAATTACATACATTCACAAAAGAGAACCAAAAAGAGAGGACAAAAAGAAAAGAACAAAGAAAAGAAAAGATACAAGTATTAAAGAGCATGAATAAAGTGCATGAAATAAATTGCAAGTAATAAAAAGACAAGATAATAAAAAGCAAGTAATAAAAAGCGATAAAAAGAATACGGAACTAGGACTCAAGACAAGCATGTGATCAATAGCCAACCCTTAAATTTGCAAGCTCATTGAAGAGGTTGCAAGATCAAGGGAAGGGTAGAGAACGCATGTGAAATGAAGTGCTAGTCCGTGAGAAAATACGACCCTTGAGATCAATAACTAACTCTTAACCATTCAACCTCAATGAAGAGATTGAATGAGCAAGAGAAAGCAAAAATCTCAAGGGGAAGAAGAAACACAAGAGAAAGAAACAAAGCCCTCATCTTCATTAATCTCCCACTCAAAAGCTCTCACTACATTTTAATAGAAGAGGAATGAAGAAGAAGAAGAAGAACTATACAAAATCCTAACAAAAGAGGCTACAAAAATGAACTAAAGAATGACCCTTTGCTTTGGCAAGTTCTGCTGTATTTATAGGCAGGGAGTTGAAGATCTAGGGCAACCAGCAGACCAGAGATGAAACACCCAAAATACCCCCAAAAAACGACAAAATGAATCCTCAGTATGGCCGCGTTTCCCCGGCCAATACCCCCTATTGGCCGCGGAAACGCGGCGGTTTGGTGGGGTTGGGCAGTGGTTTTTCTGGTGGTTTCCTGGTTTGGTGTCCCCTGTTGTCTGGTATACATAATTTCTGAAAATACTTTTACATTTCTTCCAGAATTTCTGTTGAGGAAAGGTGGACTTTTGTGGATGCTTTTGTCATGATTGCCTCGAGCTCCGCGTAGATCTCTTGGATTTTGTGCTACCATTGAGCCTTGTGCATGAGGATGACATTGATTTGACATTTTGTCTTCCTAAACTAGTATCTGGCAGCATACAGATGAAGAGCGGAGACCGTGTTTTATCAGTGGTTGGCAGGAACCCGGATTTTGTTGTGTTTTCCATGAATTTCACCGTTTTAGAACCGAGAACCTGTATCCTGCAAATATGTAACAAACACGGATAAAAAGCACCTACCTATAAACAACCGAGCGTAAGAATGGGCGGTATAAAATGCAGTATTCTGTGATGAACAAATACCCCCAAACTTAACTTTTGCTCGTCCCGAGCAAAACCAATTATTCACAAATATAAAATGATAACCGCACTTTCGCAGGGAACGCGATTGCACTGAGCATGTGCAACAAGCCGTTAAACCTCTAGGTGTCCCTAGTAGGAGGAGTGTTGTCTCCTGAGGGTTTTCAGCAGATTACACCCACAAAATCCGGTCAAGCTAGTTTTGCAAAATAACTATGATTCAAACCCTAAAGTTTTGTTTCAGAAAATAACAATTCTATAATCCTAAGTCTAGACTATCGAACCTTTAGTTTTCACACCTCGCTTCTTATTTAACTACAGATTTTATATGTCTTTACGTGTAGTGCAAATAGTGCCGTTAAGTTTCAGAAAGGTCGATTAAAGTCATCATGTCGCACAATAAAGCCCAGATAACAATTTTAAAAGGATCACATAAGTTTTATAAAGAGTTAAGCATTTTTCAAGTTTCGTTTTCCAGTAAAGTTTCAACTTCAGAATTTCTATCTTCCCTAACAGGAAACTAGGTCTTATTCTTCACTCCACCTTTTTCTTGTTTTCATTTCATACACACCTCTGTGAACGTGCAATAGTCTTTATCATAGAGTAAAACCTTCATATCTCCGTTAAATTTTTTATAAAAGCTTGTCTTTTATCAAGATTATTCTCACACAAAGAACCGTTAGGAATTTTAACTCGGAGAGAACACTTGCTTGACTTTGTTTTAAAACTGGACTTTCTAGGCTTCTTAGCGAGCTTTGGGCCAATGCACCCAAACCAGTTGGTTTTAGGGCATTAGGTGTAGAAACACCCCAGCGGACTTAATTACTCAAGTTACCTAGGTCCAAAAACAAAAGACAGTTTGGCGTGAAAAACATGATGATTCAATACGAACGGAGATATAACCGGTAGTTCAATTTTGGATAAAAGACGTGTTTAGTGGGTTCGGTGTGTAATCATTCCAATCAAGTTTCAGATGGGTTATTTTTCAGACTTAGCTCCAATTACGGCATCAATAACATTCCTTCATATTCGCTTTACTTCATAAACTATTCTTGACATTACTTATTTCAGAACAAACCTATTTGATCCTCAGAAAATCATTTATCTGTTTAAAAGTTTAAACACGAAAGACTTGTCATCTAATTGCCAAAATCTTACGACACGTGTAGTGTGATGTAAAGACGTATATCAGCTATAGTTAACTTCAAAGGAGAGTTATCTTTCAGGTTTTCAAAATCCAAACATAGGATTTAGTTATTCCTATCTTTTCAAACAAAAACCGTCGAATGTTGAATCAGAGTTCTTCCACAAGCTAACTTGACAAAAAAGTTTTTATATTTTTAGAAAATTTTCAGATTTTTATGGATTTTATGGATTTAATATGCAGATGCAAAATATACATATGAATGCGAAGGAAGAAAGCTTACCGAGCACACCCCCAAACTTAAACTTGACAGTGCCCTCACTGTCAGGCTATACCAAGAGGGTCAAAATTGCCGGCGCTTCCTAAAAACAAATTATATACAAAACAAAAAAAAGGAAAACCAAAAATATATACAAAAAAATGTCCCCCCCCCCAAACTTAAGTAAAACAGTGTTTCCACTGTTAAGCGTTGAAGTTCAGGATTAGGGGGGAAGGAGAACAGTATCAATCTATACAAGGCCTTACACAGGCCAAAAGTGAGTACCAACCATTCAAAGATTTTGTCTCTATAATGTGCTGGTTGGGGAAAGAAGGCGTAGAGAAAAGAGATGGACAATACGCGAGACCGTATGCGAAGAGAAGCGGGATACGGTCTCGGTATATGAGAGGAAGAAGAATGGCGGAAGGGAAAAAGAAGTGGAGTACGAACTTGAGGATGCAAATGGAGTGAATAGATTAGCACAATTTGTGATGAGCGATGTGTAAACAGCGATTGTGCTAATCTATTAACCCGTCGAGAGATTAGGTCAAATTCCTCAAGATTCGTAAGAAGCCATGGGTACGCCGAACTTGGTAAACCAGACATATGAAATGTAAGTGAGACGGGTTCTTGCAAGGTCGGAACGATGGAAAGAATGGAGGGAAGTGATCGAGGAGGGGTATCGGTTAAAGGCTCAGGAGGGTGTACACAGCCAGTGGAAGGAACAGGATGAATTGGTAAATCCGACTCACCAAACAAAACTGGTTCATCCTCAAGACTATCCTCAAAATTCTCCTCAAAATTTAGCATATCCATGCACTTCTCTTCAAAATCTAGACGCATATGGGGTTCGGGAAAAACATTTAATGACTCGGGATGATGATTTGAAGAGACAAACTCAGCCAAATCTACGGGTTCATCATCCAAAATATTCCCAGCGTCAATATCCTCAATCAAGTGAAAATCAAAATTCTCCGACACCTCAACAAAAGCATGGATATCAATCAATTCAGGTTCTAGAGTGGAGGTGTAGAGGTCAAGAGGATTGGGTATGGTTTCACTCAAAAGGGACCCTTCACAATCGGGCAAATCAAACACTACAAAGTCGCACAACTCATTAAACATTCTATCTTCAACTGATAATTCATTTGGGATACTAGATAGACTTTCAAAACAGGAGTTGTGGGATTCAATTTGGGACGGGTAGGTTTGATTTGGAAGGGGGTACATCTCACTCTCTCCACTCAAATTCACAGCCTATCCTGCCGCCTCATCATACATTGAAAAAGTTGGAGCTAGTTGAAAACTAGCTACCGGGTCACTAGGTTGCATGAGGGCGGCCATGGACGCATTCAAATCCATCATCTGTTGGCTTGATGTTACCCTAAAATCTTCCAACGATTGTTCTAGACTAGACATAGGTTGTAATGGGGTTTCAGTAAAAGATTCAAAGTTGTTTGGATACTGAAAACCCCCAAATGGCTGTTCCGAAGCAATGTCTAGGGAAGGTGCAAAAGTAGGGTAGGGTTGGTAGGAATTGAATGGCTGGACAGGAGTGGGATCAACATTGGGATAAGAAGGTGAATGGATTTGTTGGTCCCAAGAATTTGTAGTGGTGAAAGGAGTGAAAGATCGGCTACGAGATTGTGCAATATGATCAGCAATGGACATTGGTCTCGGGGTTACAACTGGATTTTCAAAAGGGGTATCAACACAAGAAGGGGTGAATGTTTGAAACGGTTGATACGAAGTGGATTGCGGGATCCAGTTGTTCGTCCTAGACGCGTCTATCCGATCTCTCAACGAAATTTTGGGCATGGATGGATCGTTCGAAGTTCGACCAAAACAAGAACCGTAGGAGGTTATGTCTGGTTGTGGGTACCAAAGTTCGGCAAGAGTTTTGCGAGGTGGAGTACCCATGATATGAAGAGAGAAAGGAAGAAAGGAAGAGAAAAGGAGGGGAAAATGAATGTGATTTTTTTTTTTTTTTTTTTTTTAAAAATTTTTTTTTAGTTAGTTGTTAGCAAAAGAATGAAATATACAAAAAAAAATATGGACAAAAATAATCACGACACAAAAATTACCACACACCTAATCGTTCTAGGGTTCACCTAGGTCAACTAGACCTGCTCGAGAACTTGATTGTCGAAGTAAAACTGTGTCGAGAAACAGGCTTAAAATACACTGATCACGAGGCCAGGTAAGTGCAGAGATAAGGGGAGGTTTTCCAACGCTTTCGCGAAGTTCCTTAATTAAATAACCCTTTCTCTTTTGGCGGTTTCGCCGTTAACACTTTCCTAGACACCCCGTAAACAATATACCGTTAAGCGAGCTTCTAAACACAATTAACTTCTCCTAATGAGCGCGAAGTCCTTAAGGCTTAAAGTCTAGTTTCTTTTAAATTTAGTGCGGGTAAACGTTATGCTCAAGTTCGTGATTTGTGGGCCACGGAAAGGGTGATGAAATCCTTTACCGTATGTTGTGGGGTTCGCTTGCCCTTAAGTCCGTATTAATGTATGCAATGCGCAATTCAAAAAATTCTATAAAGAATCGAACAATCGTTTTTTAGTTTAAGCGCGGCGCTGCAACAAATACGGGTTAGTCAATTTTTAGCGTTTGCTAGCGAACTTGCAAAGAATCCTGCAAAGAATAGTATATTGGAAGCGTCGGATTTGAGAAGAAGGTGTTAGTAAAGTACGTACCGTTTAAGTTTTGGGTTAGGAAACCCCCGTTGAATCAAATCCGGTAAGCTTGAATGGTTCGCTTGCGCGGGTCAAACTACCCGGATCTTTGGCACTGTACTTTGCAATCACCTTAACCTTGAACGTACACTTTACTCCCCATAATCGCAGTTTGCAAACTTGCAAAAATCTGCTCTCTTGCCCACAAGAATTATCCAAAAAGAACAAAAAGAATTTTTTTTTTATATACAAAAAGAATATTAACCCGAATAACAAGAAAGAAAATACGCTACCGTCTCCCCGGCAACGGCGCCATTTGATCGCACGCTTTTGGCGTGTCGGATGTTCAAAGAATTTAAGTGTAACCGCGATCAGGACGGTGTCGCTATGCAGCTAGCCGGTTGAGCACGGGTCGGTCCACAGGGAGATGGTGTTATCTTACCTTCTTGTTTTAGACGAGTTAATAAAGAATCTGTATGAGTGTTTGATCTAACCTATGTGTTTATCTGCAAGTATAAAGTTGTTAAGAAAAGATACGAGATTGTAAGCTAAGAAATCCGTACTCAAAACCTTTGAGCCGAGTCTTGACCAATTGAAGCTAGAGCAATTGGCAACAACGTGGATTAGGGGATTTAAGCGCGGTATTCGTGGAATCCGGCTTATTTACCCTTGTCCTTCCGTTCTTGTCTCTTGCTTTCGCCTCCGGCCAAACCGAACGCAACCGGTCGCGGTTAGGAATCACCGTTATCTTGTCAGGGTACGGTGCCTAACGGAGCGCTTGCGTATGGTTTGGGCGAAGTTCAAATGGAAAATAACGGGAAAAGGAATTGGCAAAGAAATGTTAACTTATAATGCCGTATTTTATCTTAACAACAATAATTACATACATTCACAAAAGAGAACCAAAAAGAGAGGACAAAAAGAAAAGAACAAAGAAAAGAAAAGATACAAGTATTAAAGAGCATGAATAAAGTGCATGAAATAAATTGCAAGTAATAAAAAGACAAGATAATAAAAAGCAAGTAATAAAAAGCGATAAAAAGAATACGGAACTAGGACTCAAGACAAGCATGTGATCAATAGCCAACCCTTAAACTTGCAAGCTCATTGAAGAGGTTGCAAGATCAAGGGAAGGGTAGAGAACGCATGTGAAATGAAGTGCTAGTCCGTGAGAAAATACGACCCTTGAGATCAACAACTAACTCTTAACCATTCAACCTCAATGAAGAGATTGAATGAGCAAGAGAAAGCAAAAATCTCAAGGGGAAGAAGAAACACAAGAGAATGAAACAAAGCCCTCATCTTCATTAATCTCCCACTCAAAAGCTCTCACTACATTTTAATGGAAGAGGAATGAAGAAGAAGAAGAAGAACTATACAAAATCCTAACAAAAGAGGCTACAAAAATGAACTAAAGAATGACCCTTTGCTTTGGCAAGTTCTGCTGTATTTATAGGCAGCGAGTTGAAGATCTAGGGCAACCAGCAGACCAGAGATGAAACACCCAAAATACCCCCAAAAAACGACAAAATGAATCCTCAGTATGGCCGCGTTTCCGCGGCCAATACCCCCTATTGGCCGCGGAAACGCGGCGGTTTGGTGGGGTTGGGCAGTGGTTTTTCTGGTGGTTTCCGGGTTTGGTGTCCCCTGTTGTCTGGTATACATATTTTCTGAAAATACTTTTACATTTCTTCCAGAATTTCTGTTGAGGAAAGGTGGACTTTTGTGGATGCTTTTGTCATGATTGCCTCGAGCTCCGCGTAGATCTCTTGGATTTTGTGCTACCATTGAGCCTTGTGCATGAGGATGACATTGATTTGACATTTTGTCTTCCTAAACTGGTATCTGGCAGCATACAGATGAAGAGCGGAGACCGTGTTTTATCAGTGGTTGGCAGGAACCCGGATTTTGTTGTGTTTTCCATGAATTTCACCGTTTTAGAACCGAGAACCTGTATCCTGCAAATATGTAACAAACACGGATAAAAAACACCTACCTATAAACAACCGAGCGTAAGAATGGACGGTATAAAATGCAGTATTCTGTGATGAACACATGCCACTGAAATGGAAAAGCTACTCATGAGCATATAAACTACTTCACTCCAGAGTAAGATATAAAGAGATAGAAGGGTGCGGCTCATGGAGTTAAGGGTTAGGAACTATATCTCTTAAGAGTCGAGATTTGAGTCAATAATAAATGACGACGCTTGTGTCCGCTCGTTATCTTCTCAGATCAAGATTCTGAAAGTAATATACCAACCCGAAACTGGTTATACGCTATGCATTACTTTGCACTACTTCACCCACGTAAATACTTACGTGGGCAAAGTAGTGGGGGGCATTTGTTCCCGCCAAAAATTTCTGCGCAAAAGAGCCCAAGGTATCAAATGGCGGCGATACGCTTAAGAAAATGGGAACCAGTATATTCCGGGCTGTTTTTTGACAAACTCCCGAATGAGAAACAGATAAATTCTGATGGTATCGAAAGCGGCTCGAAAAACCCTTCGATTTGATATATTATGGGCCTCGTAATTCATCCGGGATCAAAAGTTATGAGGAATTACGTGTCCACACGTGATGGGCTTTTAAGAACCCGCTGGAGGAGTTAAAAGATACAATAAAAACTCAGAAAAGACCCCAATGGGGCATCACGTGCTCATACGTGACCATGAGTCACGTGCAGACACGTGATGGGCTTTTAAAGCCTCTAAAATAATGAATAGAATTTAATTCTAAAAGTCAGAAAATACCTCAACGAGGTATCACGTGCTTACACGTGACCAATGGTCACGTGTTGACATGTGATGGTTAAAACTGAAACATAAATAAGCGGCTGAGAAAGGAACCCAATTGGGGGTCACGTGCTCACACGTGACCAAAGGTCACGTGCCAACACGTGACTGGCTTTAAAAGCATTATAATTTAATAGAATTAAATTCTAAAAGTTTCTGAATCTTTCCAAATGGAAAAGGGTCATGGGGAACCGTTGGATTAAAAATCCAAGGGTGATTAAAAATCACCAATTTATAGAAAACCCTTGGACAAGGAAAGATTTCCCTGAAAATCTCACCAGGATAACAAATAGAATATCTTTTGGATTTAAAATCCACGGTGAATAAAATTCACTAAATGATCTAAAGGCCCAGATTAATGATAAATATAAATCAAATCTCTCAACAATCAAATCAAATCTTCCAATGAGAGATTTGCTAAACAAATTAACTCTTTTCCTTCTTCTATAAATAGGAGCCAAGAAAAGAAGAGGGAGGATCTACTTTTTTGAGAGAAAAACAGAGAGAGGAGAATTTAATTCTCAAGAGGGAAGAAAAGAAATGAGAATTTAATTCTCCACAAAGAAAACCCTAGGTGAGAAAAGAAAGGGAATCAAAACTTCAAATAGAGAATTTAATTCTCAAAATCCAAGAGTTTAACTCTTATACAAAAAAGAACTTAGTTCTTCTTCTGGTTGAAGATCTGCACAGAGCACATCTCCCCATAACTTGAGAATTTAATTCTCATCGGGTCGAGATCCTGCCATGCAGATCCTAAACTTAGAAGGGGAATTGAGTTTTGAGAATTTAATTCTCCTAAAACAAAACTAGGGTTTAACCCTAATCAAGAATTTAATTCTTTTACATATCTGGGAATTTGATTCCTTTGAAAAGAAATCAGGGTTTCATCCTAAATAAGAATTCAATTCTTTCACGATAGGAATTTAATTCCTCCAAAATCATAATTAGGGTTTAACCCTACAAAGAATTCAATTCTTAAAAGATCTCTGTTCATGAAAAGAACTAGGGTCACGTGCCCCACGTGACCCTTGAAAAGATCCCCTGCAAAGAACTTTGAAGCATCACCTCACGTGCTCCCACGTGACTCCCAAAACGTAGAAAGAAAAAGCAAAGGAAATGAAAGCTTTGGGCGCCCTCACGTGTTATCACGTGACCCCTCAGCAAATGCTTTAATAATTGGCGCACAGATCCCCATCACGTGCCAACACGTGATGCTCTAAAATAAAAATGAAAGTGTTTAACACTTAATGGCAAAACAAAAGAAAAGAGGCTTTGGGCGCTCTCACTTGTCCCCACGTGACCCCTCAGCAAGTGCTGTAATATTCGATGCATAAACCCCCATCGCGTGCCAACACGTGATGCTCTAAAATAAAGATGAAAAGTGTTTAACACTTATTCGCAGATTTGAGGATAAAACAAAGGAGATCTGGCTTCACATTTAGGGCGTCCTCACGTGTCACCACGTGACCCCTAATGAGCATCCTAACAGACCAGAGCGGGGGCCTCCATCACGTGCTCACACGTGATGGCCGTCAGAATCAAAAGTGTTAAACACCTACCTGCAGAATAAAATAAGTGAAATCAAGGCGCTCTCACGTGTCCGCACGTGACCCCTCCCTCCTTAGTGTTTAACACTAATTGGAAAACTCTCTCTGGAGTATTTAACACTGATTTCCTTAGTGTTTAACACTAATTGGAAAACTCTATCTGCAGTGTTTAACACTGATTTTCTTAGTGTTTAACACTAATTTGGAAAACTCTATCTGCAGTGTTTAACACTGATTTTCTTAGTGTTTAACACTGATTTGGAAAACTCTATTTGCAGTGTTTAACACTGATTTTCATAGAGATTAACACTAATGTGAAAACTTTGTTCCCGGTGTTTAACACTGATTTACTTTGGTGTTTAACACTAATTTGAAATCTATGCTACCAGTGTTTAACACTGATTTGCTTTAGTGTTTAACATTAATTTGAAAGCCCGTGGCTAGTGTTTAAGACTGATTATCTTTTAGTGTTAAACACTAACTTGCTAATCATAATTCCAGTGTTCAACACTGTTGGTCTTTAGTGTTTAACACTAGCTTTAGCCCAATTGGCTAAGTTTCTAGAGGCAAAGCCTCTCCTTCAACGAGCCAACAAAGGGCCAATATTTCAAACATAATTGGACTTAGCCCAAACTGGCCATAAGTCCTCAAATCATCTTGAACTGAGCACATCTGCTCTTTCAACCAACTCATTGGTTCAAGGGTACATCTCGGAACTCCTCTGATATTTGTCGTTGTAATCCTTCAACGTCTTCAGAGAGGTAACGGGTCCCGACAACCGCACATCAACACGGACTGTGGGGTCCTTAAACTCATGGATTTATACGTCCTTAAACCAAGATACGGACTGTGGGGTCCTTAAACCCGCGGACTTATGCGTCCTTAAACTAACAGACTAATGCGTCCTTAAACACCACCCATATGGACTATGGGGTCCTTAAACCCATGGACTTATGCGTCCTTAAACTACCTATGGACCGCAATGTCCTTAAACTACCAATGGACCACCACGTCCCTAAACTGGCAATGGACCACCACGTCCCTAAACTGGCGATGGACCACCACGTCCCTAAACTGGAACAATAGAGCCCAAACGCTCTTTTGTCGGATCTAAACGATCCTGTTAAGTTGATCTTAGTCTCAAATCGGACTAACGTATCCTTAACAAACGTTTGAGTCGATCTTAGTCTCAAATATGGCTAACGTATCCTCAAACCAAAACCACAAACAAAACAAACACACACGACACGAAGTGAAATTCTGGAGAAGGAGAAAGTTGTTACCGCGATGCGGTAGCGTAATTAACTACAGGGGCTTGCGCCTGCAGGGAAGAGCGTCCCCACAATCAAAAACCCCTCAAGCGAGGGGGGATCTGACAAAGTCTGCTACATCGGCCGCATCCGTCTAAACCTCCGATACACGGTGCCATAAATCAACTTGGCATCTTCGGAGAGGTAGACGGATAAAACCAAATAGCATCTGCCCCGAATCTCAGCGTCAGGACATCGCGGTCCTGTGCGTCGCCTTTCGGAGGGGAACAGGATCTATCTCGATGCCTCGGTGTCGGACAATGAATCCTAGGAATTTACCTGAGGACACCCCGAACGCGCATTTGAGAGGGTTCATCTTCAAGTTGTATTGCCGAAGGCGTTGAAATACGATCTTCAGATGTTCGAGATGTTCTTCGTATGATTTTCTTTTAACCACGAGGTCGTCGATATAACATTCGACGATTTCATGTATGAGGTCATCGAAGATCTTCGTCATGGCCCTCTGATAGGTGGCACCGGCGTTCTTTAGACTGAAGGCATCACCTTGTAGCAGAATATACCCAAAGAGGTTCAGAAAGCGGTGTGCTTCTGGTCTTCGGGATGCATCTTTATCTGATTATATCCCGACGATCCGTCCATGAAGAAGAAGACTTCGTGAGTGGACGTATTGTTTATCATCAGCTCGGTGACCGGTATTGGGAAGTCGTCTTTCGGGCAGGCTTTATTGAGATCCCGAAAGTCCACACATATGCGCACTGTCCCATTTTTCATCACCGGGATGATGTTGGCGATCCAGTCAGGATATTGAACTTCTTGGATGAAGCCAGAGTCGATCAGCTTCTTGACCTCGGCGTTGATGCTCATCTCAAGCTCGAGCCGCATTCTTCTCGGTGATTATTTGATTGGCTTGACGTCCGGAGATATTGCCAGTTTGTGGACAGCAATTTCTGGATCTAGTCCTGGCATCTCGGAATAGTTCCATGCGAAGCAATCCTTATGTTGCATAAGCACGTCTTTTAGCGTAGCCACCTTTTCTTCATACAGCAACTCACCGACGAATGTCGGTCGCGGGTTGCTTGTCATCCCCAGATCAATTTTCTTGAGATCATCTGCAGTAGTGTGTATTCCATCTTCCAGCTCTTTCGGCACCGGTGGAAACTCTGAGATCACCTCGTCATCATTGTTTTCGAAGCACCAGGGGAGGTCATCCATATTCTCGGGCTCTTCTTCTGACAGCGTTATCACGTGACAGGTACGAGCTCGCTTCCAAGACCGATGTTGATCAGGTTCTATTCTCGCTGTATGTGCGGCTTTTGGTTCGTGTTTCTGTGGTGGACTTATCCTCCAGCTACTGGATAGAGCGAACATGCCTTGCTGATATTGGTCTTCGACCCAGTTCTTGAAGGTGAAGCAGTCTTCGAGAGGATGTCATATTGCTCGGTGATAGGAGCAATAGTCTGGGTGAGAGATTTCGTTGGCTTGCTCGGGGCGCTTGGACTCCGGAAGTGTAATCATTTAATGTTTTATGGCGAGATCAAGTATCTTCCGCGTTTTGCTCTGAGGAAAAGAATATGCTCGACTCATCTTCTTTATAAGGGAGGAATCCGGATTGCTCGATTCCCGATCGCGTGGCTTCTTGGTCTCGCTTTGTCACTGTCGAACGCCTTTCCCGTTCTTTGGTTTGTTTCTGCCTCTGCGTCGGGCCTTTTGCACAACGGGTTGACAGGGAGGAGCACTTTCATCTTTCGTAGCATGTTGAACAAGGCGTTGCGTCCTGGCTTTCTCGTAGATGGCCATTTCGCGATTATGGTCGTCTCGAATCTTTTGACCCGCTTCCCTTATGAGCTTGTCCATTTGTTCTTCGAACGACGGACTGGGCATTTTCACGGCGGGAGTTCTTTCTGGTTCAGGGTTAGCATCTTCCCACAGAGCATCTCCTTCTTCATCAAAGTCATGTATGACGTAGCAGTCGCGGGATTGCTCCCGTTTCTTGGTCCGAACATATCCAAGCCCAATCGTTTCCATTCTCCCATTGGACAACTTACGCTGAGTTCCGGGAACGTTCCAGATCCTGTTATAGAATCGTGCTTGTCGCGCAGTTTGCTTAAGAGGTACGCCTTGGCGCCTTAACAGCCTTTTTAGTTCGTTCGTGTAATATCTGGGCAAACGGATGGGCTGGAGCCTGCCAAGTGTAGAATCTGCGCCGTGCCAGATTTCTTTCTCTACTTTGGTTTTCCCGGATCGGTAGAATAGGATCGCCTTTTCGCCTTCTCGCCTGGGAGGGACATAGAACGTCTGTAGCTCTTCCACGCTGTAGGTGTCAAGCGCGTCTAGTTCTTTATGATGCTTGGGTGGCACCATGGCAACTTGCAGACTTTGCTCTTTATCAGCGAATGTTTGTATTGAAGGCCGAGCAGAGAATATAGCATGGACCTCA
The DNA here is from genome assembly GCA_030015575.1 of Agapanthus africanus. NCBI lineage: Eukaryota > Viridiplantae > Streptophyta > Magnoliopsida > Asparagales > Amaryllidaceae > Agapanthus > Agapanthus africanus. Next base: position 181,429,379 of record JASDDO010000024.1, read on the forward strand.
TCTTCCGAGTCGCTGCCAAAGATCAACATAGGAGCGGACGGTCCTGACTTGTTGTGCTGGGGTGGACCTGAATAAACTATCGCTTCCTCTTCTTCAGTATCACTCCCAAAGACCGGAATGGTGGTGATAACTTTGTTCTCCGGTTTGTGACATCTCTCCGTGTCCTCGAAATCTGGCAAGAAATATTTTGCATCTTCATACTTGCGGACTTCGTTGACGGAGAATGGATTCAGCTCTCCTGTTACGGTATACTCGAGACCATCCTTAAAGTATTTCATATACCGATGTTGTGTAGAAGGGATGATGTTGTACTCGTGTAACCAAGGTCGGCCGAGCAGAGCGTTATAGCATGTCTTGGCGTCAATGACATGAAATTTAATATCCATAACAAGTAGTCCGAATCGTAATGTCAATATCACAGACCCGAGAGTTCGCGATGACTGGAGTCAAAACCGGAGATGGTGATTTTATCACGAGCGGGATGCTGGACGCCCATGCAGATTTCCTTCAACACTCGCACGTTGAGGAGATTGACGGAAGACCCATTGTCGACTAGGATTTTGCCTATCTTTATATCGTGGCAGTACCCTGAGACATAGAGGGGACGGTTGTGCTCGCACGTCTTAAGGAGGAGGTCTTCGTCGCCGAAGGTGATATCGGCTTTGTGCACTTCCTCCAGCTCGTCCTTCATCTTTTCTTCGATAAGGAAGGCTTAGAATTGCTCTGGCTCTTGTAGCGCCTTGATCAACGAATCTCTTGCTTCTTTTGATAGTAAAAGGGCATCGAGAATGCTGAGCTGCGAGGGTAACTTCCTCAAGTGCGCCAGAATGTTGTAGTCCACCTTACTTTTTTTTGGCGGGTCCTTGACGGTCAGCTCTTTTATGACTTGGTCATCTAAGGCGATATCCTCAGAGACCTTTTCTTTTCCCTTATCTTTTCTGTTTGTGGGTCCGAGATTCTTCTCGGGCAGCGTACGATTGCGTAGCTGAATGTTTTCACAGGTCTTCGGCCCTTCCTCTTTCCCCGAGGTGGACTCTTTAAAGAGAGGGCCAAGAGTCATTTCCCCGTCCGAGTCGCTCCCGAAGGTAAGAATCTGCGATCCCCCGGCGTTGACCGTGCAACAGTTACCGGTAGTTCTTTTATGCTCCTTGGTCGCACTTCTTTGCTCCCGACGAGTTTTGCGTTTCATCCGCTTAAAATGTTGCCGGTGAGCAACATATCCCTGCCACCATCTTTTAAAAGTGTCGCACTCTTCGATAGGGTGCGAAATCTTTCGATGATATAAGCAGTAGCTAGGATGTGTTTCTGCTTCACCGGGAGTGTTTCCTTCAGAGGGTGGTAGCTTCATTCCCATTGATATGGCTTTAGCAAACATTTTCCTCGTCTTGAACTTGTTTTTATCCACGACGGATGTTCCTTGATTCGGCGGGAGTGTCTCGATTCTTTCGTCTAGTCGTCGGCGTTTGGCTCTTTCAAATATAGCCATCTCACGCTCTCGATCGGCTTTACTTTTCATATGAATCTCATTCAGGAAGGCGTCGATCATTTTGTCTGACGGCCATAGAAGTCCCGGCTCGGGACCTGCCCCTGGTCTCTCTGTGCAAGGAGCCTCTTCATTGTCTAGCGATGAATGAGAGATCACATGGCAACTTGCTACGTAATCCTCATATTCGTCCGACGATTCTTCTCCATCATCTCCGTCTTCAAGAACGTGGCTGAGGAACTCTTGGAGCGTGATTGGGGTTCGCGCCTTCTGGTTGTACTCTTCCAGCGTGTCAATCTGCTTCTGTAAGTCCGTGCGCTTATCGCCAGGCTTCACGGGCTTCTTAGATTTCTTCTTCTTTTTCGAAGATTTTGACGGCTGGGTGTGAACACTCTGGCTATCACCACCAATCTTTGGAGTTGGGCGCGGCTTCAGCATCCCTTCGATGATCTCAGGTTCCAACGGATTCTTCCATCTGATCGCCGGGCATGTCTGGAGATCATTCAGTATCCTTTTGGTTTTGGCCGAAAGAGCCACCTACCATGGAGCTTCTTCAACAAAGGAGCACGTTGCCCCTGGTGTGTCTGTCTTCTTAGGAGTGTGCGGTTGTGGTGGGTTTACTTTCCACTTCTTAGACAGCGCAAACTTACCTTGTAGGTACTGATCCTCGATCCATCCCTTAAAGACGAAGCAATCTTCGATCGGATGGCTTACCGTTTGGTGGTAAGGGAAATAATTGGGATTATTCACTTCGCTGGGTTATGGCGGTCACCTTGGATTCGGCAAATTGATAAGCCTGTTGCGCATAGCCAGCTCGAACAACCTCTTCGTTTTGTCCCGCGGGAATGAGTAAGGGCGTTTCATTTTCTCATTGTAATAGCGTCGTCTCTCTTCCAACTGATCCGTTAGTCTTGGAGCACTGGGCTGCTGTTGGGTGTTCGCAACGAAGGTCGCCTTCCCTTTACCCTTTTCGTTCCGCTGTTCCGGTTTCGGAGGAGACGGTCTGTGACCCATCTGATCCATCTGGGCTAGCTTATCGATTAAAGCCTGGAACGTGGTCGGTTTGAAGAACATCATGAACTGTGAAATAGTTGCATGAGGGTCTAGGGTGCCCACGAACATGCCCACCGCTGGTGCTTCTTCGATGCGCTGTTCGCACTTTGACCACAGATTAAGCCATCGGATTGCGTATTGAACCCAAGTTTCGCCCGGCTTTACTCTCGCATTGATCAATGTTGTTATCAGGGTACGTTCACTTGCGCTCGCGAATCGCTGGGTGAACAATAACTCCATTTCTGCGAAAGTTTTGACGGGGTCGTTTGGAAGTTCGGAGTACCATTCAAACGCCGTCTCTGATAAGCTGCCTACGAGTTGGCGGAGCAAAGGCTTATCATCGCCCCCGGTGTTACCGCACAGAGCTCTGAACTGGGCAACGTGCTTGTGTGGATTGCCCGTCCCCTTGTACACATGGAATTTGGGGATTGTGTATCCCGGCGGGTATTTTATCTGGTCATACCAGCCCGGATATGGTCGCCCAGTTTTAACGATTTGACCGGCCGCTTCATTTGCCTGGTGAACTTGTATTTGTTGAGCAATATAATCATCCAGGACGGCCTTAGAAATGGTTTCCTCCTTGGCTGCTGAAAGAACCGGTAGGGGATTCGATGTTTCTCCTCTGTCATCTTCAATAATGATCGGAGGGTCTTCGGCTGGAGGATCCGGCTGTATCATCATCCCGACCATGTCTTGGAAGAGAAGTGTCATTCACTTTATGTTAGCCGCTTGCTCCGCGGATTCTTTGTCCTTCTTTTCGAGGACTCTGCGAAGGAAGTCAGCATCGGTTTCTTGTTCATAACGCTGCTCCGATGACGCCTCCGGGCTTTCTTTTGGTCCGGTGAGTGCGGCCATTGTAGTCAGCATCTCCTGAAGCTTCTGTTGTTGCTGTTCCTGAGCTCTTGTGATGGATCGGGTGAGTGGTCGGTGGCCCGTAGAAGCGCGGCTATCTTCCTTCCCGGATGCCATGTAAATAGTATGGACCGTTATACCCCCAGACTTAGGGCGTTTGGGGTCAGTGCCTTTGACATTTGTCGCAGGCATGGGGATCTTCTCCGGCCTTCTCTTCTTATGAGCGGTCAAAGTTGAGGGGGCCGTCGCAGTGGGAACCCAAATAGCTTTTCGTGGCTTGGCAGAATAGCTTTCTTCTTGTTGAACCTTCGCCCTTTTCTGTCGGCGAGGGTAATCTTGATCAACTACTAAGTTCTAAGCCTGCCACCAAACTTTGTAGATTTTAAAAGACAGCCGCTGAGGTGACTGTTCTGGTTTTGCTTCCGCAACATTCTCCACCGGAGGAGGAGATCTTTTCAGCACGGCGGTAGGAGAATTTATGCGCACCCTATTCAGCAGCTCAAACCTGTTCCCGGTTGAAACAGCAGCATTAATTTCCATCGTTGGAGCTGGTGGAGTTAGCCCAGAAGGGGAGTTGCCCCCGGCCTTCCTTACTCGGCGCCAGTGGCGACGTCGAGCGTGTCGAGCTGATGGAGTTGGCTCAGTGACGGGGATGGCCTTGTCTTTCCCTCTGTTCAGGTGAGGGGCTGTTGCTGGTGTCAGCCTGTTGAAGACTTATGTCCTTTGAGTAGCAGGAGCGGGAGTGGGAGTTGGGACAGTCAGTCTTGTAAAGACTGACCCCTTGGCAGGAGAAGCCGCCTTGACGATTTCAGGAGCAGTGTTGGTTACTCTCTTTGGAATAACCTTCTCTGGGATTGCAGGCTTCATTGTGGGCCCACAGGAATTTTGGCCCAATCTGGAGAAGACCGAGGCGCTGGTGCTGGACGAACTGTTGAGAGGAGCTGCAGTAGCTGTAAGCCGATCAAAGACCGACTTCTAGGGAGCTTCTGGTACGGGCACTGGGGTGCTGAAGCTCGTCGGCGGAAGCATGGTTCCAAAAAACAATCCCGTGGTGGCTTGAGTGACCTGTTCCACGGGCATCGTGAATAGGGAAGCAGCTTGGGGCCCGTAGGCTATGCTCCCAGTTGAGGCAGGACGTGGGTTGCAGTTGCATGTGGAACACTTTGAGCAGGTGAACACCATTGATCCTTTGCTTTCTGTACCAAGCAAAACGCCAAATCTTAGTACCTCGAAACCCAAGGGCAACCATTAGCAAACCGCGATTGGTTCACGAACATGACACACGAAGTGTGGAGTGGAAAGAGGAAAAGGTCCTACCGGGCGTGCCAGAATCTGTTTACCGTCGGAAACCGGGAAGACTGGACGTCTTGCCTGAATCTGGGGGCAGATGCTAATTGGGGCTATCTGTCCACCTCTCCGAATATGCCAAGTAGATTTATGGCACCATGTATCGAAGGTTTAAACGGATGCAGCCGATGTAGCAGACTTCGTCAGATTCCCCCTCGTCTGAGGGGTTTTTGATTGTGGGGACGCTCTTCCCTGCAGGCGCAAGCCCCTGCAGTTAATTACGCTACCGCATCGCGGTAACATCTTTCTCCTTCTCCATATGGTCACTTCGTGTCGTGGGTGTTTGTTTTATGTTTGGTTGCCCGTGGATTGTATACGGAGACTAAGTTATGTTGTCGCCCGTAGGGCGTGAACTAGTCCAAATCCGTATCTTTCTTAGATTTGGGTTTGGGGGGTTTGTGTTTAAGGTTGCGTTAGCCTTATTTGAGGCTAAGATCAACTTAAACGTTTGTTAAGGACACGTTAGTCTAATTCTAGACTAAGATCAACTTAACGGGATTGTTTAGATCCGACAAGAGAACAATTGGGCTCTATTGTTTAGTTTAATGACATTGCGGTCCATAATTAGTTTAAGGACATAACGGTCCATTGTTAGTTTTAAGACATCGCGGTCGAGGTTAAGGACATCATAGTCCGTGGATTTAAGGATTCCACAGTCCGACGTTAGTTTTCAGACATCACGGTCGAGGTTAAGGACATCATAGTCCGTGGATTTAAGGACTCCACAGTCCGACGTTAGTTTTAAGACATCACGGTCAAGCTTAAAGACATCATAGCCCGTGGATTTAAGGACTCCACAGTCCGTAGTAATGTGTGGTTGTCGGGACCCGTCACCTCTCTGACGACGTTGAAGGATTACAACGACAGATATCAGAGGAGTAAAGAGATGTACCCTCGAACCGAGTGTAAATTGATTGGAGGAGCAGATGAGCTCGGTTAAATTTAAATTGAGGACTTATGGCCAGAATTGGGCTAAGTCCAGTTAAAAATGTTTAACATTTTATTTTTGTTCTGCCTGTTAGGCCTTTGTTTGGGCTCTGCCCTTTTAATAATGCTAAGCATTGGGCTCAGACATTTTTTGTTTTATTTTATTTTATTTTTAAAAAAAAATTGTTTGTTTTTGGAGTTTTGAAATTTTTGAAAGTGTTGAAAGAGTTTTTTTTTTGGCAAAAATTTGTACGGAACTTGTCACGCCCCACTCCCAATACAGAGAGTATTGTCCGCTTTGGCCGAAGCCGCACGGTTTTGTCCTTCGGAGCGAACCGGACCCGACCAGGGGCCACTTCCCAGAAGGTCACCCATCCCAGAACTTCCCTGGCTCGAGCACGCTTAACTACGGAGTTCTCAAGCTCCTGTAGTGTCAGTTCACTTAAAAGGAGCCTCTGTATTGAAGAGTGGTATCATTCCATTTATAGTACAGATCTGCCCCCTTTCGGAATGTATTCCGAAGAGTCCCCATTGTTCTACAGTGAGTCCTACGGACTCAAGAGGTGGCCCCCGCCCACTTAACACGACACTTGGCGTGGTACTTTGTTCCGTGTGGCACTTTGCTCCGTGAGCAAGAACCGGGCCCCGACATTCTCCCCACCTTTGAACAATGGTTCGTCCTCGAACCACAGACCTACTATTGAGGAACCAGCTCTGATAGCATTCTGTCACGCCCCACTCCCAATACAGAGAGTATTGTCCGCTTTGGCCGAAGCCGCACGGTTTTGTCCTTCGGAGCGAACCGGACCCGACCAGGGGCCACTTCCCAGGAGGTCACCCATCCCAGAACTTCCTTGGCTCGAGCACGCTTAACTATGGAGTTCTCAAGCTCCTGTAGTGTCAGTTCACTTAAAATGAGCCTCTGTATTGAAGAGTGGTATCATTCCATTTATAGTACAGATCTGCCCCCTTTCGGAATGTATTCCGAAGAGTCCCCATTGTTCTACAGTGGGTCCTACGGACTCAAGAGGTGGCCCCCACGGATTCAAGAGGTGGCCCCCGCCCACTTAATGTAGCGTTTTGAAAATCGTTTCGGTAAAATTTCGGAAAATCGGTAAAATGAGGGGTTTTTCTGTAAAAAGTCAAAATAAAAATATCTTATTATAAAAATTAAATATACATATTCTAGCTATGTAATTGCTATTATTTTGTGTTTATTGAGCCGCTGGTGAAATTTCAAATTTTCTGAAAAAAATATTATTTTATTATTATTTTAAGCCGTCACTAATATATTTAATTAGGGAAAATTACAAATTGGAATGAGTTGAAACAAATTTTGTACATCATAAAACATTAAATAAAAATTTATCGTGTGGTTTTTGGAACGAAATCATTTGCCAAAACGGTTTAGAAATTATTGAAGAAAAAAGGCTTTTTTTTAGCGTAAATGGATGTTTGGGGTATTGTAATTATCATTTTTCATCACCCCACACCCGTGCCCACACCCACACACCCCCACTTACTCCTCCCCATGGCTGAATTCAGCACCCACCATATTTTTCCCCACTTGATTTTCAAGGAAAAAGAAATGAAAGAAAAGAAAAGAAAATGAGTGAATTAGTTAGACTTTTGACTTTGTTTGACCTTGACCTTGTCCCCCCCCCCCCATTTTCCTCACCTCCCTCTCTCTCCCCCACCCACTTTTCTGGCCGAAAATTCCTTCTCCCCACAGCAGCCCCCCCCCCTCCATTTTCCCCTCTCTTTTCCCTTCAAAACTTCATGAAAAATTGCATCAAAAATCCACCAAAAATCCCACAAAATCAAAATCAAAGTCCTACCCATTTTAGCTTAGCCCGTTTAGCATGGATCCTTGTGAAAAGAGAGCATTTTGGGAGGCCATGGAGTCTTGTGGACCTTCATATATTTTTGGGTATAATTCTAAAACTTTTTGTTGCTTAAATTGTTATTAATTTCTTAAGCTAATTTAATTAAGTGTTATTTGGATATGTGAGTTTAATTGCAAGTTTTGGAATTCAAGTTGTGAAATTGAATGCAAGTTAGGGTTTATAAAATTGGTGTATGGTTGTGTGTTATAATTAGGCTTTGTTGTCATGTTAATACAAGTTTAGTAGCTAGTGCTAATGGCTAGCTTAAAAATTTTGTTATTTTGCTAATTTGCTTACTAGATTTTTGAAATTTGTTAAATTCTTGGGATTAAAAATGTGATTAAGTTTTTCTTGGCTTCATTAACTTTATTAAGTGTGGTTTAATGCTTTGGATCATGCAATTCTAAGCTAGATTGTAGTTTGTGCATTTTGCTTTAAAATTGTTAAAAAGGGTATTTTTGTAAACTAGAATATTAGAATTTTTGGAATTTAATGAGATTAAATTCCGGAAATTGTTTATACGACTTATTTAAGATATTTAATAAATATATTGGCCGCTACATTCATTTAAACATCGTGTTTTGTACAAAAACGGCGAATTGTGCTTGCTAGATTTTCGGAAAAATGACTTTTTAAGTGAAATTGGCGTTTTTGTGAGTTTTAACCTAGTTTATATTAAAATTAGTGTTCGTGAATGTGCAAATGAGTGTGATTGGATTTTCTCGATGGTTTGACATTCATACATCGACATCGAGCGTTGGTTTGACTATTCCTGCATGCGTGGGCGATAGGTTTGGACCTATGCGTGATACGCGTGCCGATTTGATTTCCGTATGCCGTTTCGATTTCGAATTTAGTTCTAATGTGATATGGTACGTTATGATATGTAGGTACCCCCATGTGGACTTCGAGACGACAAGCAAGCGCGTGGCGACGTCGGCACCGGCTAGCGAGGACCAGGTGAGTAGATTTATATCTACGGGGAGAAGTCGGGTGGATGGCGTATAGCACCCCCGCAGTCCGTGGTGGTGTATACGGATGCGTATACACACCAACAATTATTATATGTTATTTGGGATTAATAACGATGCTTAGGATGGATATTGGTGTGTTGGATTACTTTAGTGTTGCGAACCCTAGGGTAGTGTTGCACACACATACACACATACATACTTGCATACATTCCTATTGATATGTGCTCATGGGATTCTTTATAGTTATGTGTTCACATGGGTATGGGACTATGTGTTCACATACGGATTGAGGATGATACTTGGGATTGAGCTGAGTCGATGAGATTTGATTTGAGGCCGTGAGATCGGTGATATAGCAGGGTTCGTATATTAGATACGACATGACGTTGTAGCGGGTCCTTGACGTAGTGTTTCACACACGTCCATGCATACGTAGGCGGTATCAGTATGGTACTAGACGTAGATCAGTACCCCGATCATGATATTTGATAAAGAGGATACCAGGTGAATAGTATGATGAATGTGATATTGACCCGTACCCAGATTGGGATGCCGTACGACGGATTTATGTACGAGCTATATTGATGATTGATCCGCACTCTTGACTTGGGATGCCTGATTATAGATATGGTATCGGATATGATATTATTGAGGCGGGATCACCGACTATACATATACAGGTATGTATATGTATCGACTCAGATGATAGGCGGTTTCCTTACCTGTAGTTCAGCTTGTTAGTTCAGCCGTATAGTTTAGTGTAGTTGTTAGATTAGATTAGACTTCTTACCTATTTATAAAACTAACGAATCGTGGGCATTTTTAAAGACAGCTCAAGGGAATCTACGGATATTTCAAAAACGACGTATCTTTTCATAAAAACACCGTAGCCCCTATTTTCAAAACCCCATGATTCGTGTTATTTCAAAAGGCACCATTCGTAGGACTTATATTAGATTATTGCAGATTAGTTATCGTTGTGTCTAGTATTCAGCTCCCGCACATTATTTCTGTTCGCTCTGCCTCGCATATTTATTTTGCTGCATATTCCATTATTGATATCATGCTGTTAGGACACCGGCACCATTACCGATGATGCGTATGTACCACGTACACCTACTTGCCGGCTCACACACATCTTCATCGGTAATTGCCATGTCACGTACACTTTAGAGAATATAATTGCTTGACTTAGATTGTTAGCTGGTAGTTTTGACATGATATTAGTGTACTTCCCTTATATGCCATATTAGACATTGTAGTTATTACCTACCACTGCATGCATACTGTTATTCAGTTGTTCATGCCTAGTTCATTATCATTGACATATGCACTTGTGATGATTTCTTGAGATTTATGATATTTCTGGATTTCGGGGAAAGCCGCAAAATTTACAACTTATGATCTTTTAAAATATAAAATGTTGCGGTTTTCTAGTGATGTAAAGTGTCGTCCACCATGAGTTTGCTGTGGTTTTGGAGATCCGTGTCGAGGAGTGGAGGAACCGTCACGGGTACATGGTGGGCCCGGTGCGGTATCCCGGGGCAAGATGAATGTGGTGATGACGTTGAGCCTGGCAGAGGAGCACTACCGACCGGTGATTTTACCTGACGCGTCGGATATCCGGAGGATACCGTCGTGGTCTTGAGATAGATGGTAGGGGCCGGTCTGGACTGACGGCGCCCTAGATATTGTGATTGAGACATTGAGATTTTTGAGATTTTGAGGTACAGAGATTACGACACAGAGATATCGAGATATTTGGATACTTGTTTTGTGTCGATGCTGGGCACTGTTTATGCTGATTTCATTTATGGTACCTCCTATTTAAAAATAAGGAAATCTCACTAAACTATGAAAACAGTTCTTAATTTACATGTATTCTATTTTCATGCATTCATACCTCATTCATATGATATATTGCTACCTGAGGCACTGACACGGGTACATGAGATCACACTCGGGTTAGATATTTACCCTAGCCTTGTTATAGGCTGCATGTTATATATAATGGAGGATATATTATGATCATTGACCTAGGATTGCGTTATTTATGCGATTTCTGTGCGTAGATGTTTTTCTATTCACGAGTTGGCAACTCACCCCCGTTGTGCCCCAGTTTCTTGCAGGTTTGCCGTACAGGTTTCATTACGGCTTGCGGGCATAGTTTCCTTCGGGTGATTTGCTAGTAGGTGGGTTTACTTGTATCGTACCCCCCATTATATAACTTGTATATTATTATTCAGTTGTATCTAGAAGTTCCATCAACCAAACTTGTATTTATCTCAGATAGAGACCAGTAATGTTATTCTTTCGACCATAGAGTAGCATGTTATATTTCTTGAGTTTCTTTCTGGTTGAGTTCCATTTCTGTTGTGATCCTCGCCTTTAGGCGTTGTATATTATGTTGCATACAGGTTGATTTGATATGGTTCTTCCTATTCTCTACTACTTCTCTTGGTTTGGATTTCTGGGTTTCGGCTTACTTAGCATACGTACTCCTTGAGACGTTCGTAGTCTAAGTGTCGGTCATGTTCCGTACTTTCGGGTCGTGACACTTAACACGACACTTGGCGTGGCACTTTGTTCCGTGTGGCACTTTGCTCCGTGAGCAAGAACCGGGCCCCGACATTCTCCCCACCTTTAAACAATGGTTCGTCCTCGAACCACAGACCTACTATTGAGGAACCAGCTCTGATAGCATTCTGTCACGCCCCACTCCCAATACAGAGAGTATTGTCCGCTTTGGCCGAAGCCGCACGGTTTTGTCCTTCGGAGCGAACCGGACCCGACCAGGGGCCACTTCCCAGGAGGCCACCCATCCCAGAACTTCCCTGGCTCGAGCACGCTTAGCTACGGAGTTCTCAAGCTCCTGTAGTGCCATTTCACTTAAAAGGCGCCTCTGTATTGAAGAGTGGTATCATTCCATTTATAGTACAGATCTGCCCCCTTTCGGAGTGTATTCCGAAGAGTCCCCATTGTTCTACAGTGGGTCCCACGGACTCAAAAGGTGGCCCCCACGGATTCAAGAGGTGGCCCCCGCCCACTTAACACGACACTTGGCGTGGCACTTTGTTCCGTGTGGCACTTTGCTCCGTGAGCAAGAACCGTGTCCCGACAATTTCAAACAACCACAGTTTAAACATGCACAATCAAATCTAGAGCTAGGGTCTCCTAAGTCAACTAGACTGCTCCTAACTGTTCCAAAGTGACAAGTTGTGAGATATCTCTCAAATCGCCTCTTTACCGCCAATTGTGGCCAGGTAAGCACAAATGAAGATAGGAGGGTTCCGCTCACGAATAACCGTGAGACGGGCCTTTTAAACTTACCTTTCTCACGTGTCTAGCCTAGGCACCACAAAGTAAGGTTTAGATAAACGACTGAATTCCCACAACCTTCCTCTGTCCTAATGAGCACGACAGTCCTTAGTTGGCTGAGTCTAGATATTTTTTAATTAACTCAAGGGTGTTGCATATGCTTTTAGTGATTTTTGGGGTCTTAGGAAGGGTAATGAAATCCCCACCCAATCTTGATTGGTGTTATAGCCCCTTAAAAGTCCGTGTTAATTATGCAAAGCAGTTAACACACCAAAAAATTAAAACACTTGCAAATTTTTTTTATTTAGCAGCCCACAAAAACAATTTATTGGATAGGAGAAGAAGTTTTACGCAAAGAACCCTGTAGGAAAATTTTTCAGTGGAGATCAGGAGGTAGAAGAGAGGATAAAATACTCACACAGAGATTTTTGGAAGCTGACGTCATGGTTTGACCGCGGTTCCGCGGTCAAACGCCTGAATCGGCCGCGGTTCCGCGGTCAAACGCCTGAATCGGCCGCGGTTCCGCGGCGGTTCTGTTAGTTTGGATCTCCAAAATTTTTATGTTTGTTGTTATGATTCTCCTCTGTCTGTTCAGATCTTCTGTTTATTGATTTGTTCACTGGGTTTTTTTCCAGATCCAAATCTGTCCGTCTTCTTTTCCTGCACACTTGCAAAAAAACCTTTTGAGAAGAACAAGATGATTTTTATTTTTATTTTATTTTTTGTTTGTTTTGTTTTAAAAATTTTAAAATTTTATAAAAAAAATTAAAATGTTTTTTATTAACCCGAAATTACACAAAGAAATAGACTACCGTCTTCCCGGCAACGGCGCCATTTGATTGGTGTGAGATTTTGCGTATGTGTTTTGAAATCAAACAATTAACCGCAATCAATAACGGTGTCGCTTGGTAGCTAGCCGAGATGAGTACGGGTTGGTCCACAGGAAAAACGTGTTCTTTTCTAATTGTTCTAACGAGTTAATTCCTATTTGTGGTAAGTTTTGATTTTTATAAAAACTAAAAATTGAATTTGATTTGGATTAAAAATCTTGCTAGGGTTAGGATTAGGTTATTTGGAAAGTTAATTCTACTCACCGCTTTCTTGGCCCTAATTAAGAACTTAGGTGTTAGGGTAATAATTAACAAAGGGGATTAGCACATCTGGAAAGAAACATAGTTTCTTCTTTTTGGTCATTTTCCGTCCTTTCTTAACTCTTAGCCCTAACCTCTATCTAAATCAACAACGACCGGTCTAACTAGGGAATCACCGCTATCTCGTAGGATAGGGTGCCATAGTGAGCGGTGGATGATTGATTTACATAGAGTCCTAATTTAAAAATATTATAAGGGAAAGAAAGGAGTGAGAGATGTTCATCTCTCAAACCTATCCAATCCTAACCCTAACAAGTGAAGAACTACTCACTCATTAGGGTATTAACAATGGAATTCATTTTTTATAAATTTTTATATTAGAAAACTAAATTGCAAATATTAAAAGAACAGATAAAAAATTGCAAGAATTAAATTCAGAAAAGGAATGCGAGATAAAAAAAAATACATTTCTTTATTGATGCACTCTTGAACGATTACAAAGGAATTAAAATTTTAGACTAGAAAATAAAAGGAGGCATCGCAAAATAGGCACCCAAAAGAGGCTGTAGGCTTTCCTATTTATAGATAGGAGAATCCCTAGGGTTTACATCTGATCCACATTTAAAATTACAAGATTACCCTAAGAAAGCCTGGTCAACGCACCGACACCACCGACACTTTGCACCGACACGTGCTCTGCACGACCGCGGAACCGCGTCCATAAGCCTTGTTTGGCCGCGGATCCGCGGCCATATGGTGGGGTCTTGACTTCATTTTCTCAGGGATGCTTCATGTTGTTTTTTCCTTCTGTTTTCTTCACTTGGTTCTTCAGAATCTTTTCTACTTTCTTCCAGATTTCCAACAGTTCAGAATTTGTGGACTTTTACTGTAAGCTTCGCGTTGAAGTCTTGAATCTTGTGCTGCCCTCGTACTTTGTGCATTGAACTGTTCATTGATCGTTGTTTGTTCCTTAAACTGGTAGGCGGCATCGTACAGATTCATCTATTTGTTGGTCGTAGTCTCACATTTGTAGCGTCTTTTCCTGAATTTCACTGTATTGTTCTGAGAACCTGTAACCTGCAACTATTTAGCAGACATGGATCAAAAGCACCTATTGATTTGTAATATGATTAAGAATGGGCGATATAATAATATAATATTCTGATATGAACAAATACCCCCAAACTTATCTTTTGCTCGTCCCGAGCAAAACTATTTTTTATGGGGGCAAGAAAAGAAGGGAGAAAGATTTCCTTCTCTCAAACCTTCTCTCTCCTAACCCTAACAAGTGAGGAATTACTCACTCATTAGGGTATTAACAATGGAATTCATTTTTTATAAATTTTTATATTAGAAAACTAAATTGCAAATATTAAAAGAACAGATAAAAAAAATTGCAAGAATTAAATTCAGAAAAGGAATGCGAGATAAAAAAAATACTTTTCTTTATTGATGCACTCTTGAACGATTACAAAGGAATTAAAATTTTAGACTAGAAAATAAAAAGAGGCATCTCAAAAGAGCCACCCAAAAGAGACACCCAAAAGAGGCTGTAGGCTTTCCTATTTATAGATAGGAGAATCCCTAGGGTTTACATCTGATCCACATTTAAAATTACAAGACTACCCTAAGAAATCCTGGTCAACGCACCGACACTTTACACCGACACGTGCTATGCACGGCCGCGGAACCGCGACCATAAGCCTTGTTTGGCCGCGGATCCGCGGCCATATGGTGGGGTCTTGACTTCATTTTCTCAGGGATGCTTCATGTTGCTTTTTCTTCTGTTTTCTTCACTTGGTTCTTCAGAATCTTTTCTAGTTTCTTTCAGATTTTCAACAGTGCAGAATTTGTGGACTTTTACCGTTTGCTTCGCGTTGAAGTCTTGAATCTTGTGCTGCCCTTGTACTTTGTGTATTGAACTGTTTGCTGATCTTCGTTTGTTCCTCGAACTGGTAGACGACATCTTGCAGATTCATTTATTTGTTGGTCATAGTCTCACATTTTGTAGAGTCTTTTCATCATTTTCACTGTATTGTTCTGAGAACCTGTAACCTGCAACTATTTAGCAGACATGGATCAAAAACACCTATTTATTTGTAATATGATTAAGATTGGGGAATATAATAATGCAAAATTCTGAAATGAACACTTCCCAGAGTGCGCTAAGATATGCACATGACAAAGCCAACCATGCTACCTATGGATAGGAAACATCCCTCCACAGTCACATTACGGCTATCTAGAGATATCAAGAACAGTAGAAAATAAAATAAACTATCTAGTACATGTCCATGAGCCAGAATAAACGAGTCAAGAAATAATATGCGGAAGCAATAGATCCAATAAACAATAATAATCTGGAATGTATGTCCCAAATACGGGCTCACATCATGAATGAAAATGCTGGAAGAAAACTAAACAAAAAATACTAACAGGTCTTCATTGCTCGGCCTGTACACTGAAATACTCCTGATCGGTCAGCAGCAAAGGTGGAGAATCTGGGCCATGCGAAACCCAGACGTCAGTGCGCCATAATATCAACAATAATATAATCAGGAGGTAACAAGACATGCAGGCATGAGTAAGAACAATAATAACGATATAACAGTAACACGAATAAAGAACAGTGAAGGGTATAAGCACGTGTGATGTACAGTGAATAATCTGGACTAAGCTACTGGGTTAATTACTCTCAAGTCTTTGAAATCAATTTAATAAATCGTCGATGTAACTTAATAATATCCCGTGCATGCCCGGGACCACGGTCAAGACTCTCGGGCTGAATCCGAGACGTGCCGCTAGGCAGTAAACAGGTAACATGTACAGACGAATGATGTCAACAGCATCATCCCGGGGCTGGCCTAGCCCGTAAAACTGATCAGTATAAGCATCGAACTGTCGAGTTACAAGTCAGGTTTCATCATTGATTTCCCCATACCCCCAAGTTATGTGTTCAAGTCAGGTATTGATAAATCTGAACCTAATGCCAACACAGGATCAAGCAGGAACAGGTTTGTCTATACAGACAACAGGATATGTCCATCGGGACAACATGTCAGGATTGTCGGCATTAGAAACAAAACCAAGTAATATGTCAAGTAGTGATATATCAGGTTACGTCAGGTAGTGTACATGTATTAGGTTATGTCAAGTAATGGTGTATCAGGTCATGTCAAGTAGTGTATATGTATCAAGCGGATGTTCATAATCAAACTGTAGCAAGTATTGAATCAGGGTGGAAGTACGGATGTACAATAAAAGCATGGATTCACAAATATCGATCAGGGATTACATCATGACTATGTAGGATGCACATTATCAAGCATGGGGTACTAATAAAACAATAATATGTAATAATGTGACATGGTATGCGAATAGATATAGAATTAATGGTATGGATGCACAAATATCGATTAGGGGTTACATTTACAGTTTCATTACTAATTAGAATGCACTTTATTAAGCATGGGGGGTTACTACAATAATAATATGAATTAATGTGATCTATAGATGCAGTTATATATATTTTAAATGATATGGATGCAAACGGGTATCCGAAAACAGTAAAACTTCAGTATGGATGTACAATGTGATAAACGGGTAACATTTTACTCATATGGATGCATAATACTATACCTAGCATGTAGCAAGATAATTTAGCATGCGACTAGACATGTAAATAATGATACGGATGCACACGAACGTCATATAACAGTAAAATGATAAACTGGTAAATGCAGGAGTTACAACTAAATAATATGATATGTAAATATTCCATTGGGTGCGGTATATTGTAATATAGTATGTAACAAGATAGGTTTGCATGCACTGGATGTGAAATAACTTGTACGGATGCATACGGATGTCGTAAAACTGTAAAACTAAACATGGGATGCATGATTTAAAATACAAGTGTTACATTTATTCAAATAGATGTAAATACAGTAACATAGCATGTAGCAAGATAAACTTGCCTCGATGGATCACGATACGGATACGCACGGCACGTCGGAAGTCGGTAAAAGTTGCGATGCACACACGCGTGCCCGGAACGGAACCAGCTAACGCAAGAAGTGACCACGCTGCACGAGAACGTCTTCTGGGTCGCCCGGATCGTCGGCGACGTTCGCTACTCCGGCAATGGCCGGAAAAACCAAGAATCAAGAAAAGAAAAGAAAAGAAGAATAAGAAGGAATAGTGGAAAGGAGGGGGAGAATGGGTTGGCTCGGCCATCGGCTCTGGGTTCAGAGGACAGAGGGGAGGTGACGTCGAAGATGGGCCGTCGACGGCGAGATCCACGGCAAAGGTGGGTTCTAGGGTTGGTGTTCAGTTGATAAAACTGCACATTTGTTATTACATTTTTCCTACTATTTCTATATTAAAAAGGTCTCTATTATAATATATCATACATATGAGGGCTTATCTGTAAAAATACTATTTTCCATGTGTTGATATATTAAGCATTTGGTAGGAAAATGTATGCAAATAATATCATTGACCAAATCCTAGTAGAACAAAGTCTACTAAATATTATTTAAGTTGTTGTGCAAAATTTTCAGGTCTTAAATCAAGGAAATCAAGTTGTTAAAGTTAACCTGCCTAATTAAGAAAGCAAAACCTGGAGACCAAGTCTGGCAGTAACTACGAGAAGATTTCAAAGATCTAAAGGTCCCAGATATTGCCAGATGTCACAAGTATGAAGCACTAAAAAATTGATCAAGTGATCAACACCCTTGGCCGCGGATCCACGGCCAAACCCCCCTGTTGGCCGCGGATCCGCGGCAGTGTAGGGGAGTTAGGGTTTGCCAATTTTGGGGGTGAATCTCTACTGTTAGCTTCCAATTTTGGAATCTAAATTTCTGGCTTTGGGGGATATAAATAAAGACCGAGAGCCTCTTGGAAAAATCATCAAGCCGACGAGATCACGAAGTCCAAGACGGATCACGCATCCAGGCTGATCATCAACTGTTCGTCTACCTCCTTAGAAGAGATCGAGAAGCAAAACTAGGATTTGTAATCATTTTCTAAGGAATCAAAGTGTAATGAATATTGTTGATTAATAAAGGTAGCTCTTTTTCCTATTCTATTTCTTTGTAGTTTAATTATGCATTTTCTCTCCATCTCTTTTTCTCCCAACATGCGCGAGTAATTCTCCGCTTGTTAGGGTTCGTTGGATTAGGGTAGGTTAATGGATGATGAACATCTCTAAACTCTTTTTAAGTCCTATAAAGTTTATAAACTTTATCAAAAGAATCATTAACATCCTAGTCGGGCACACTAACAATTCATTGTTAGTCCCGACCGCGATTAAAGATTAGATTAATGATTGTTTTGGTAAAGGCTAGATATGAACGGAGTTCCGTGTCGAGATAAGGGTTAAGAGTGGGATTCCTTTTCCCTCCAGAAACCCTAATCTACACGCATCACTGTCGTTCTAGTTTTAAATCTATTAAAGGATAGAAAGAGTGATTTTTAATTAATCATTCATAACCACTAAATCCTAATGAACCCTACAAGCCCTCCTCTTATATAAACTTACATCTGTAGTTAATCTAGATCTATACTTTGCATTAGTGTTTAAACGTAGATCTAGATCCTACAACCTTTCTTCAATATTCTTTATTCCTCCTCTCTCTTTCAACACATCTAAAGTAAGAGTAAAAAGTTCCACGTTTCCCAGAGGACGACCCGTACTCACCTCGGTCTAGCTACACGCGACACCGTTCTGATTGCGGTTACTTTAACTACTAAACACACTCTTTCGAACCAATCAAATGGCGCCGTTGCCGGGGATACGTGCGTAATTTTTTATTCTTACTATTTGTGTTGAATTCTTAGACGATCAATATCATAAATAAAACAAAACTGCAAATTGTATATTTAACGATTATTGTGTGAATTTTGCGAGGGAATCTGGAGTCACAGACTTGAGGAAACAGGAGATCTATAGTTCCAAACTCCTCTGGTATCTTTCTCAACTCTTTCTCTCTCCTCTCAAATCCAATAAAATATCTTTTCTGCAGGATTCTTTGCAAAATATCGCCGCTCAAAAATCTTTTTGCAAAGTTTTGTTTTGCGGTTTGTTTTTGCATATTTTAAGACGGATTTTTAAGGGGCAAGACCAAAATCCAGATTATGTGGGGATTTCATCACCCTTCCTAAGCCCCACAAATCACAAACCGAGCATCTGCATCAACCCTACATTAATTTAAAAAATATCTAGACCAGACTCTAAGAACTGTCGCGCTCAATAAGGACAGAGGAAGGTCGTGGGTAATCTGGCACTTACCTGGCTATAAGGGTAGTAAAGAGGCGGTAGAGGATTTATCCTGCGGCTTGTCCTTTGGAAGTCTAGGAGCGGTCTAGAGACTGGACCTAGGTAACCATAGTTCTAGGGTTGTTTGTGCATTTTTTTGTGATTTGTCTAAATCCGTCATTTTTTAAAACAAACCAATTATTTTCTCCCCTTTTTACCCCTTCCCCCTTCTTCTCTTCTTTTAAATGGGCGACCTTAACAGAAGAACAATTGCCAAGCTTTGCTGTCCACAACCAGATATCTCTTGTTTTCGTAATCCCTTCGGTATACCGTCCGGCTCTTCCATGTCCTTAAGTGATCATATAGAACAAGCAGGAAGAAACAGCTGGCCACCTCAGTCTAGATCTTATCAACCGTATCCTAATCCTACACCTGTTTCAGTTGATACCCAGAGTGAGGAAGCTCCTAGACGAATGTCCATTGCTGAGCACATAGCTAGGTCTAGAGGCCAAAGTTTCAACCCGGACTAATATCAACCATCACCACCACTTTCCGGAGAAGAGTTTGATATGCGGTTTGTGGCATATAAGATGTCTGTTGAAAATAGCCAACCAACCAACCCATATCAATATTCTTCTTATCATAATATTGATCCTACTCCTACCCAAGTTCCGCAACCATTCTATTCCTATCAATCCAATCCGACTTTTCTACCTTCTCTAGACAGTTCTTCTAATCAGTCATTTGGGAGTTTTAATTATCCACAGGAATTTCAATTTTATACTGAAACCCCTTATCAACCTAAGACTAGTCTGGAGCAGACATTAGAAAAATTTCTGGAACTATCGAACCAAATTAAGAAGGATTTGGGTAGTAAGACAGAACTGTACACCCTTCCTAATCAAACCTCCCCATTCCAAACTGAAATCCACAACTCCAGTTTCATAGATTCATCAAGTACACCAAATAGAATGTCTGATAAGTTGTGTGACTTTGTAGTGTTTGATTTACCCGATTGTGAAGGGTCCATTTCAAGTGAAACCATACCCAACCCTTGTGATCTCTACACCTCCACTCTTGAACCAAAACTGATTGAAAACCATACTTTTGATGAGGTGTTTGAGAATTTTAACCTTCACTTGAATAAGGTGATTGGCGTTGGGGATATATTGATTGATGAACCCGAAATTTTGGATGATTTTGTCCCACCAATTCATCAAATCCTTTCACTTCCTTGTGGTCATCATCTTGAGCCTTTAATTCTTCCCGAACCCCAAATATGTCTTGAAGTTGATGATAATGGTATACCCGAAGATCAGACCAAAATACAGCCTCCATCTTCCACATCTGGTTCAGCAATACTCGACACACCAATTTGTTTACCCATTTCACCTTCTACTTTCTCCGGTTCTTCTTCTGTTCCTATAGTTTCAGTGAGTTTTGATAAATCACAATCCGTTAATTCAAGTTCAATAATACCAGAAATTCAACTTGATTTGGATATTTTTGAAAATGAGGTAGATGAGTTTTTCGAGTCCTCTACCTCAATAATTTTTGATGAATCAAGTAGGATAAATTCTGGCACAAAACTCTTTGACAGCAAAATGTTCGATCACACCATTGATAAAAGTTTTGAATAACTTTTTGCTGACGAACTTGAATTTTTAAACAATACGGATTTTGTGATTAATCAATCTCCACCTATAGAGGTTGAACCGTCACCATTCCTTCTTCCTAATCATTCACATTCATCCTCATTCTTTCCTTTCTCTAATTTCAAACCCTTTCCAGACCACCTCTTATCCCTTCCCCACTTTTTTTGACTCGATACAACATATTCTTCCACCAACCTATACGATATACTAATAAAATCTTTGAATGGTTGTTGTTAACTTTTGGTCTTTGTAAAGTCTTACTTTGACCAAATGACTCACCCCCTCTTAAAAAGCTTCGTATTGTCTAACTCATGTTTGAGGGGGGGTATATTTTTGGCTCTTGATCATAACTTTTGTCCTCAAATTTATGAGCCAAAAATAAGTTTGGGGGAGCATTTTCACTTTCATATATTCTTTCCCCTATTAATAATGCCCTCCCAAGTTTATAGGTTTTTGTGATCCAGCAGATAGCAACAGTGAGGACATTGTTGAAAACAAGTTTGGGGGATGTTTGTGCTTATTTACGCATACTTTGCATTATACTATATATAAGCACAAAAAAATTTTGATAATAAAAGAATAGAAAGTGAAAAATTATATATGAAAGATAGGAATAGTTTAAGAAAACCAAGAAAATTAGAAGTTTTCTTAAACGAACTAGTAATAAGTAGTTATGAGCCGTTGTCCCAAGGGTTAGTAAGATGAAAGAAGTCACTAATCTGAGGATAAAAATAAGTCTAAAAAATAGTCCCTATTCTGGAAGCCAAACATTTGAATGTTGATACCCTACTATATGCACTTACACACGTCTTGAAACTCGGGATAGTAGAGGATACCTTGAAATGCTCTTGTCTAAAAGCCAAAGTATGAAGGAAATAATAAATGAAGAAAATATAAAAATGGTAAAAAGAAAAAAATGAACACTGGTTTTGTTATCGCCAAGGCAGCAATAAAAAATATAGCGTGGGTGCCTCTTCACCTAGTGCCCTAAGGCCAACTGGTCTGGGAGTCACTGCTAAGCCTTAGGTGGTGCAAGACGAGGAAAATATTATCACCCAATCAGCAAGCACATGAGTAATCGGTCGGTTAGTACCTCAAGAAGTATTAACGGTCGCATGAAAATGTGTGAGCAAATCTAAATATTCATCAAATTAAAAAGTACTGAGGCAGATGGACAAGAGTATGATAGCTTGAATTGAATTCTCCGAGTGTAGGGATGTTCTATTCACACACGTAGGGGTATACGATCGATATTTGGATGAAAGGTAGAAATGAAAAATAAAGACGATGTTTTATTGAGGGATGATGTGATTTCTAACATCTTTTCATGACTATTAAGATAGGGCTTATGACAACTGAAAATCTAGTGTAGTTGGAAACTCTTATTTTCAAAGACTTTCTTTTATGGTTCTTATCTTTATATGTAAATTTCACCATCTTTCTTTTATTATAGGATTTTGTGGGTGTAATCCGCTGAAAACCCTCAGGAGACAACACTCCTCCTACTAGGGACACCTAGAGGTTTAACGGCTTGTTGCACGTGCTCAGTGCAATCGTGTTTGCCTACGAAAGTGTGCTTAGTTTTCTCATTTTTCTTCTTCTCCTTCTCTTGAATAAACTAGTTTGCTCGGGACGATCAAAGATAAGTTTGGGGGTATTTGTTCAGTTGATAAAACTGCACATTTGTTATTACATTTTTCCTACTATTTCTATATTAAAAAGGTCTTTATTATAATATATCATACATATGAGGGTTTATCTGTAAAAATACTATTTTCCATGTGTTGATATATTATAATAAGCATTTGGTAGGAAAATGTATGCAAATAATATCATTGACCAAATCCTAGTAGAACAAAGTCTACTGTATATTATTTAAGTTGTTGTGCAGAATTTTCAGGTCTTAAATCAAGGAAATCAAGTTGTTAAAGCTAACATGCCTAATTAAGAAAGCAAAACTTGGAGACCAAGTCTGGCAGCAACTACGAGAAGATTTCAAAGATCTAAAGGTCCCAGATATTGCCACATGTCACAAGGATGAAGCACTAAAAAATTGATCAAGTGATCAACACCCTTGGCCGCGGATCCGCGGCCAAACCCCCCTGTTGGCCGTGGATCCGCGGCAGTGTAGGGGAGTTAGGGTTTGCAAATTTTGGGGGTGAATCTCTACTGTTAGCTTCCAATTTTGGAAGCTAAATTTCTGGCTTTGTGGGATATAAATAAAGACCGAGAGCCTCTTGGAAAAATCATCAAGCCGACGAGATCACGAAGTCCAAGACGGCTCACGCATCCAGGCTGATCATCAACTGTTCGTCTAGCTCCTTAGAAGAGATCGAGAAGCAAAACTAGGATTTGTAATCATTTTCTAAGGAATCAAAGTGTAATGAATATTGTTGATTAATAAAGGTAGCTCTTTTTCCTATTCTATTTCTTTGTAGTTTAATTATGCATTTTCTCTCCATCTCTTTTTCTCCCAACATGCGCGAGTAATTCTCCGCTTGTTAGGGTTCGTTGGATTAGGGTAGGCTAATGGATGATGAACATCTCTAAACTCTTTTTAAGTCCTATAAAGTTTATAAACTTTATCAAAAGAATCATTAACATCCTAGTCGGGCGCGCTAACAATTCATTGTTAGTCTCGACCGCGATTAAAGATTAGATTAATGATTGTTTTGGTAAAGGCTAGATATGAACGGAGTTCCGTGTCGAGATAAGGGTTAAGAGTGGGATTCCTTTTCCCTCCAGAAACCCTAATCTACACGCATCACTGTCGTTCTAGTTTTAAATCTATTAAAGGATAGAAAGAGTGATTTTTAATTAATCATCCATAACTACTAAATCCTAATGAACCCTACAAGCCCTCCTCTTATATAAACTTACATCTGTAGTTAATCTAGATCTATACTTTGCATTAGTGTTTAAACGTAGATCTAGATCCTACAACCTTTCTTCAATATTCTTTATTCCTCCTCTCTCTTTCAACACATCTAAAGTAAGAGTAAAAGGTTCCACGTTTCCCAGAGGACGACCCGTACTCACCTCGGTCTAGCTACACGCGATATCGTTCTGATTGCGGTTACTTTAACTACTAAACACACTCTTTCGAACCAATCAGTTGGTTGTTGGGGTCGGGTTCTAGTGCAGGGAGTTGGTCGGGATGCAAGGACCGCTCGGAAATAGAGGAGAAGGTAGTGGTAAGGTGGTGATGAGGAGGTGAGACGGGGGGTGGCGGCGACGGCGAAGTTTTCCGACGGTAGAGGTCTAGGTCATGGTGGGTTTCTTGGTTGTCGGGGGTTTGCAGTGGTGTCGGGGTCTGCTGGGAAGGTGAGGAGAAGAGAGAGGGAAGAAGAATGTGAGGTGATGAGGCGGCGATGGTGTAAGGGGGATCGGCGACGAGGTGGTGAGAAGTCGCGGGCGTGGGCTGCAGGCGTGGATAGGGTTTTCTGTGGATTCTCGTGGTGAAGTCGAGGTCGAGAGAGGATAGAAAGGAGGCGGAGAGGGTGGTCGCTGAGGCAAGTTGATGGTGGCGATGACGAGGGCAAACGAGGGTGGAGGTGGCTAGGGTTTGAGGAGCTTTTGGGTTCTCGTGGGCTCGGGCTTTAAAAAGAAAGAAGAAGAGGAAAAAAGAAGGAGGGAGGTGACGAGATCGCGCGGGCGGTGACCACATTCGAGGAGTGAACAGTGAATGTGAGAGGAGAGAGAAAGTGAGCTGCGGAAGAGAGAGAGGGATAGAGAGGCAGAGAGAGTAGAGAGAAAAGAGAGAGAGAAAGAAAAAGAAGAGAGAGAGTGTCAGTGTGTGTGAGAGAGAGATAGGTTGTTAGTTGTCAGGAAATTAGTTTTAAAAAATCTTTTGTTATTTAAATTTAAACTGGTATTAATAATTTTAATAAAATATTATATTAATAAAATTTGACTTTCTGGTAAATACAAACTTATTCCAAAACACGCCCGGGTCGGGTCTAAAAATCCAGTTTTAAAATATGAAAAATATATGTGTCGACCAAAACTAAAATTAGATATCCGGGTAACGAAAATGCATACCCCCAAGAACGGATGCGCGTACGTGCGCGTAGCCATCCAAACAAGTCTGTTTCACTGAACGGGACGAGAACAAGATGCGCGGATGCTACGACAGGGTTAGGGGTATCATGCAGGCCATGCAATGTATTTTTAAAATATTTTATGTGACTTAAAATGTTATATTAAAATGCAGATGATAGATAAAATGCGAGTATGCAATATACAAATAAATGAAAGTGCACGAGTCCATGTAACAGGTCAGGATAAATCATAAATATGAATCAAGACGAGTTTCAAGCAAGCGGGTCGGTTCGAATGCAAATGCAGATGTCCAATATACTATTCGCACCCAAAACACGGTAAATCAGGAAAAATGCCATAAATAACGAAATACTTGAACTAGAACTGGTATAAATGAACTAGGGTGTTACACTATACCCAACTACAAAAAGAATTCCGTCCTCAAAATTCCAAGAACAAGAAAAGATAAACCAATATGAAACTACAGGAAGAGATCTGGAAACTTCTGTCGAATCTCGTCTTCTCGTTCCCAAGTCGATTCTCCATGTGAGCGATTCCCCCAATAAAAAAGTACAAGAGGGATAACCTTGTTCTTAAGGACCTTTTCTCTTCGATCAACAATCGATATCGGTCGTTCCTCAAAGGTCAAATCCTCTCTTACAGTCAGCTCCGAATGATCTAGCACGTGTGTTTCATCTCGAACATACTTACGGAGTTGAGATACATGAAACACGTTATGAACATTCTCCAAAGATTGTGGTAAAGCCAATCGATAAGCCACTTCTCCAACACGCTCCAAAATCTTGAAAGGCCCCACGAATCGAGGACTAAGCTTGCCTCGACTCCCAAAACGAATCACTCATCTAGTTGGTGATATCTTCAAGAATACCAGACCACCAACAGCGAACTCTAGAGGTCTTCTCGATATATTGGCCCAACTCTTTTGCCGATCTTGTGCTGCCTTCATATGATTCTGGATTGTATTAACCTTCTCTACTGTTTGCACGATCAAATCCGGTCCCAAAAATCTTCGTTCTCTAACATCATCCTAATAAACAGGTGAACGACACTTGCGACCATACAATGCTTCGAATGGAGCCATCTGAATAGTCGCCTGAAAGCTGTTATTGTATGAAAACTCCACCAAGTGTAGATGATCCTCCCATGAACCCTTGAAGTCCAACATGCAAGCTCTCAACATATCTTCAAGAGTTTGGATCGTTCTCTCCGACTGGCCATCTGTCTGAGGATGATAAGATGTGCTAAACTTCAATCGCGTCCCCAAACTTTCCTGTAAACTCTTCCAGAAGTGCGATAAGAATCGGGTGTTACGATCGGACATGATGCTCACTGGTACTCCATGCAATCTCACAATCTCTTGCATGTACCATTCTGCCAATGCTTCCGTTGATTGACCAACTCGAAATGGTATGAAATTAGCGGCCTTGGTCAATCGATCAACAATCACCCAAACTGCATTGTTGCCCTTTGGACTCGCGGTAAATCTGTCACGAAATCCATGGTTATATGTTCCCACTTCCATTGAGGAATCGGAAGTGGTTGCAATAAACCAGCAACCCTTTGATGTTCAGCCTTAACTTGTTGACACACCAAACACTTCGCTACAAAGCGAGCAATCTCCCTTTTTATGCCTTCCCACCAGAAATGTTGTCTTAGATCGCGGTACATCTTCGTGTCTCCTGGATGTACGGAATACGCGGAACTGTGTGCCTCCTTCATAACTTCTTCACGAATATCTCCCTTCGGCACACACAAACGGCTACCATATTGCAACGAACCATCTTCATGAATTAACAAGTCCGTTCGAAATCCAGCTTCAACCTGTTCTCGAAACTTTTGCAATCTTGGGTCCTACGACTGCGCTGCTTTAATACTCTCAATCAATGACGACTGTACTTGCAGCTGCAACAACTGTCCCGAAGAGTGCGGTAGCACGATCTCCAACTCAAATCTCCGAAAATCTTCGATAAGCTCCTTCTGTGCGATCAACATCTGAATTGCTGGCAATCGACTAAGCGCATCCGGCACTACATTAACTTTCCCCGGATGGTACTTGAGATCAATATCATAGTCAGCCATCAGCTCCAACCATCTACGCTGCCTTATGTTAAGCTCTTTCTGCGTGAACACGTACTTTAGGCTTTTTTGATCGGTGAATACTTCGACCCTTTCGCCCAATAAGTAGTGTCTCCAAATCTTCAAAGCGAAAATTACAGCTGCAAGCTCCAAATCATGAGTTGGGTAATTCTTCTCATGGATCTTCAACTGTCTTGATGCGTAACCTATAACCTTCCGATGCTGCATCAAAACACATCCCAAACCTTTCCCAGATTCATCGCTGTGAATCACCAATCCTCTGGAACCGTCTGGTACGGTCAAAATAGGTGCAGTTATCAATCTTTGCTTCAACGCCTCAAAAGCTGACGCACAACGATCCGTACATACGAATGGTACCTCCTTTCGCGTAAGCTTGGTCAAAGGCTCAGCCAAACGAGCAAAATTCTCCACGAATCTTCTGTAATATCCAGCAAGTCCAAGAAAACTTCTGATCTCTGCTGCGTTCTTCGGAATCGGCCAATCTCGAACTGCTGCAATCTTCTCAGGGTCAACGGCGATTCCATCTCCGGATACAACATGCCCCAAAAACTTCACTTCATCCAGCCAAAACTCGCACTTGCTCATCTTTGCATACAATCTTTCTTGCCTCAATGTCTGTAGTGCGATCTTCAAGTGTTCCGCATGCTCTTCAATGCTCCTCGAGTAGACTAGAATATCATCGATGAACACCACTATAAACTGGTCCAAGAACGGTGACAAGATTCGGTTCATCAAGTCCATAAATATCGCCGGTGCATTCGTAACTCCGAATGACATCACTAAATACTCGTAATGTCCATATCGAGTTCGGAACGCAGTCTTGCGAATATCCTCTGATTTAACTCGGACCTGATGATATCCGGATCGCAAGTCCAGCTTCGAGAATACCCTTATGCCACTGAGTTGCTTGAACAACTCGCCAATGCGAGGGATCGGGTACTTGTTCTTAATAGTCACCCTGTTTAATTCTCGATAATCGATGCACATCCTCCTTGTGCCATCTTTCTTCTTGACTAGAAGAACTGGAGCTCCCCAAGGTGAATTGCTGCTGCGAATCCAACCCTTCTCAAGTAATTCGATAACCTACTTCTTGACTTCTTCCAACTCCACTGGTTCCATTGGATAGTACGCTTTTGAGATTGGCGCTGCACCAGGAACAAGATCGATCACGAACTCCACATCTCGTTTTTGCGGTAAACCCGAGATGTCCTCGAACACGTCCATGAACTCTCGAACGACTGCTGGCGCTTCCTCCTTATCAACTTCCATTGATGAAAGAACACTGCTTGTCGGCCTAGCCCTAAACTCGACTGGCCCGACAGAACTGCTTCCTCCAACAAAACAAACTCCGGATGTCCGGGAATCTGGAAAATCACTTTCTTTGCTCTACAATCAATGTGAGCGTGGAAAGTGTCGAGAAAATCCATTCCCAAGACAACTTCATAACTGCCGGTATCAATCACCAAGAAATCTGCAAAAACATGAACTGGTAAGCAATGAAACTGAGAGAACCAAGGTAATAAAAGGACCATGGAACAAGGAAATGAATCAAGACCAGAACTCCAAGTTACTTAAATAGAGTACCGCATTGTAACCATGCTACAGTTCATGGGTACAATCACATAAGTCCATTCAAGTCGCCCAAATCCTAGAGATAAACAATAGGGAACCAAAAGTTTCAAGTCGAGATGCAAAGTGGTTTGCATATCGTCAAGACATAGGGTCAAAAGAAGGATATGATTCAAGAATCATGATAACAATGTGGCAGGACATGTTCCTAGTTACGAGTATTCTGATTCGTGTATTGGGTCCAATACCCAACTACAAAAGAATCAAACCCGATTAACCTATATCCTATGGCTCTGATACCAAACAAACCCTGTCACGCCCCGCTTCCCAAAGTGCGCTAAGATAGGCATGTGACAGAGCCAACCATGCTACCTGTGGATAGGAAACATCCCTCCACAGCCACATTACAGCTGTCTAGAGATATCAAGAACAGTAGAAAATAAAATAAACTATCTAGTACATGTCCATGAGCTAGAATAAACGAGTCAAGAAATAATATGCGGAAGCAATAGATCCAATAAACAATAATAATCTGGAATGTATGTCCCAAAAACGGGCTCACATCAGGAATGAAAATACTGGAAGAAAACTAAACTAAAAATACTAACAGGTCTTCACTGCTCGGCCTATACACTGAAATACTCCTGATCGTTCAGCTGCAAAGGTAGAGGGTCTGGGCCATGCAAAACCCAGACGTCGGTGCGTCATAATATCAACAATAATATAATCAGGAGGTAACAAGACATGCAGGCATGAGTAAGAACAATAATAACGGTATAACAGTAACACGAATAAATAACTGTGAAGGTTATAAGCACGTGTGATGTACAGTGAATAATCTGGACTAAGCTACTGGGTTAATTACTCTCAAGTCTTTGAAATCAATTTAATGAATCGTCGATGTAACTCAATAGTATCCCGTGCATGCCCGGGACCATGGTCAAGACTCTCGGGCTGAATCCGAGACGTGCCGCTAGGCAGTAAACAGGTAACATGTACAGACGAATGATATCAGCAGCAGCATCCCGGGGCTGGCCTAGCCCGTAAAACTGATCAGTATAAGCATCGAACTGTCGAATTACAAGTCAGGTTTCATCATTGATTTCCCCATACCCCCAATTTATGTGTTCAAGTCATGTATTGATAAATCTGAACCTAATGCCAACACATGATCAAGCAGGAACAGGTTTGTCTATTCAGACAACAGGATATGTCCATCGGGACAACATGTCAGGATTATCGGCATTAGAAACAAAACTAGGTAATATATCAAGTAGTGATATATCAGGTCACGTCAGGTAGTGCACATGTATTAGGTCATGTCAAGTAATGGTGTATCTGGTCATGTCAAGTAGTGTATATGTATCAAGCGGATGCTCATAATCAAACTGTAGCAAGTATTGAATCAGGGTGGAAGTACGGATGTGCAATAAAAGCATGGATGCACAAATATCGATCAGGGGTTACATCATGACTATGTAGGATGCACATTATCAAACATGGGGTACTAATAAAAACAATAATATATAATAATGTGACATGGTATGCGAATAGATATAGAATTAATGGTATGGATACACAAATATCGATTAGGGGTTACATTTACAGTTCCATTACTAATTAGAATGCACTTTATTAAGCATGGGGTGTTACTACAATACTAATATGAATTAATATGATTTATAGATGCGGTAATATATATTTTAAATGATATGGATGCAAACGGGTATCCGAAAATAGTAAAACTTCAGTATGGATGTACAATGTGATAAATGGGTAACATTTTACTCATATGGATGCATAATACTATACCTAGCATGTAGCAAGATAATTTAGCATGCGACTAGACATGTAAATAATGATACGGATGCACACGGACGTCATATAACAGTAAAATGATAAACTGGTAAATGCAGGAGGTACAACTAAATAATATGAGATGTAAATATTCCATTGGGTGCGGTATATTGTAATATAGTATGTAACAAGATATGTTTGCTTGCATTAGATGTGAAATAACTTGTACAGATGCATACGGATGTCGTAAAACTGTAAAACTAAACATGGGATGCATGATTTAAAATACAAGTATTATATTTATTCAAATAGATGTAAATACAGTAACATAGCATGTAGCAAGATAAACTTTCCTTGATGGATCATGATACGGATACGCACAGCACGTCGGAAGTCAGTAAAAGTTGCGATGCACACACGCGTGCCCGGAACGGAACCAACCAACGCAAGAAGTGATCACGTTGCACGAGAACGTCTTCTGGGTCGCCCGGATCGTCGGCGGCGTTCGCTACTCCGGCGATGGCCGGAAAAACCAAGAATCAAGAAAAGAATAGAAAAGAAAAGAAGAATAAGAAGGAATAGAAGAAATGAGGTGGAGAATGGGTTGGCTCGGCCGTCGGCTCTGGGTTCAGAGGACAGAGGGGAGGTGACGTCGAAGATGGGCCGTCGACGGCGAGATCCACGGCAAAGGTGGGTTCTAAGGTTGGTTGTTGGGGTCGGGTTCTAGTGCAGGGAGTTAGTCGGGATGCAGGGACCGCTCGGGAATAGAGGAGAAGGTAGTAGTAAGGTGGTATAAGGAGGTGAGACGATGGTGGTGGCGACGACAAAGTTTTCCAGCGGTGGAGGTCTGGGTCACAGTGGGTTTCTTGGTTGTCAGGGGTTTGCAGTGGTGTCGGGGTCTGCTGGGAAGGTGAGGAGAAGAGAGAGGGAAGA
Source organism: Agapanthus africanus (assembly GCA_030015575.1). Taxonomy (NCBI): domain Eukaryota; kingdom Viridiplantae; phylum Streptophyta; class Magnoliopsida; order Asparagales; family Amaryllidaceae; genus Agapanthus; species Agapanthus africanus. The sequence goes on from JASDDO010000024.1 coordinate 181,460,682, forward strand.
AGAAGGTGAGCTGATGAGGCGGCGATGGTGTAAGGGGGATCGGCGACGAGGTGGTGAGAAGTCGCGGGCGTGGGCTGCAGGCGTGGATAGGGTTTTCTGTGGATTCTCGGGGTGAAGTCGAGGTCGGGAGAGGATAGAAAGGAGGCGGAGAGGGTGGTCGCTGAGGCAAGGTGATGGTGGCGATGACGAGGGCAAACGAGGGTGGAGGTGGCTAGGGTTTGAGGATCTTTTAGGTTCTCGTGGGCTCGGGCTTTAAAAAGAAAGAAGAAGAGGAAAAAAGAAGGATGGAGGTGACGAGATCGCACGGGCGGTGACCACATTCGAGGAGTGAACAGTGAATACGAGAGGAGAGAGAGAGGCACGAGAGGAGAGAGAAAGTGAGCTGCGGAAGAGAGAGAGGGATAGAGAGGCAGAGAGAGGAGAGAGAAAAGAGAGAGAGAAAGAAAAAGAAGAGAGAGAGTGTCAGTGAGTGTGAGAGAGAGATAGGTTGTTAGTTGTTAGGAAATTAGTTTTAAAATATCTTTTGTTATTTAAATTTAAACTGGTATTAATAATTTTAATAAAATATTATATTAATAAAATTTGATTTTCTGGTAAATACAAATTTAGTCTAAAACACGCCCGGATCGGGTCTAAAAATCCAGTTTTAAAATATGAAAAATATATGTGTCGACCAAACTAAAATTTGATATCCGGGTAACGAAAATGCATACCCCCAAGAACGGATGCACGTACGTGCGCGTAGCCATCCAAACAAGTCTGTTTCACTGAACGGGACGAGAACAAGATGCGCGGATGCTACGACAGGGTTAGGGGTATCATGCAGGCCATGCAATGTATTTTTAAAATATTTTATGTGACTTAAAATGTTATATTAAAATGCAAATGCTAGATAAAATGCGAGTATGCAATGTACAAATAAATGAAAGTGCACGAGTCCATGTAACAGGTCAGGATAAATCATAAACCTGAATCAAAACGAATTTCAAGCAAGCGGGTCGGGTCGAATGCAAATACATATGTCCAATATACTATTCGCACCCAAAACACAGTAAATCGGGAAAAATGCCATAAATAACGAAATACTTGAACTAGAACTGGTATAAATGAACTAGGGTGTTACATACTGCAAGTCTTCAGTACTGGGATCGATCTCCAGTGAGTCCGATCCACCTGACAACATTTTAAAGAAAGAAGAAAAAAAGAATGTCGTCAGCGAACAATCGCTCGGTAAGTCCCAAAGATGGGTAGAGATAGAATAGACAGAAAGAGAGTATAATTAGTGATGTTTGATTATAATGTTAACGCGGTTGTTTGTAGCTTGGTACAGAATATGCCAGTGTATACGAAATGAGTCCCACAATCCGGAGACTAAGGTATACGGAGCACAAGAAACCGTTCAGCCACGGTATAACAGTAACGGATATTCAGATTAGGTGTATTAAAGTGACCGTCTCGTACCACTTCTAATACATTCCGTACCAATCTACCCCTTTAAAACCCCGTAATGCATTTTGTATTGATTGTATTGTTTTGTTATATAGACAGATGACTTGCCGAAACCATGATATCCGTATACGGAATAGATATAAACGGATAGTCATGTAATCAGAGTATATCCATGGTTCGGTTCGGTCAATATAGATTGATATAGATTGAATTCTGGTATAGACGGATTCATATTTTATTGCAGTTATACTTGAATCAAATTCAAGATAGATTATAATCAGATTTGACCATGACTCGAATTGAGTCATACTTTTAAACAAAATTGAAGTCCTGATTGTTTTGAAGTTATCGGTAACTGCTGCACATTGACGGCAGGAGTTGTGACTTTTTCCAAGACAATTACCGTGTTGATAACACCGTTGTTAGATTGTCTACCTTAGATAGGAAAGCACCCACATTCTCCATCTCCACGAGGCTCAAGAGAACTGGTCCGACTTAAACCTATATTTACTAGGGTCATTATTGTAATTTAGTATAACTTGAGAGGGTTTTATGTAAAAATAGTTTTGATATAATTTCAAAATACATCTCAAGTATTTAATTATCGTCTTTAGGGTTTTCATAGATGTATATTTTATAAAAGTGAAATTTTCTAGTGAGTATAACCTAGTTTTCATTGTATATGGTATTTTAATGAAATATTGGAATTTGTATTGAATTGTAATGGTAGTTTCATGAAAGTGTGATTCCTTTGATTTAGAAAACATGGAATATTTATATAATATATTTAAAATATATATTTTGATAATATTCATATATATATTTATATATTTAATAAAAATAAATTTTATTTATTCTGTAGAAATCTCATTTTCTTAAAAATTCCATCGATATCGAATGCTCCTTGCGGAAGTCTGCATCTCGCTCTACTAGGCCTGAGGACATATGATAACCCGCACCATCCCGATCGGGGTTCCCCAAAATGGGTTGTAGAGGCGTATTTGCAAGGAATTTAATTAATACATTTTTTAAAGAAAACGGTTTTTACTTGTTTAAGGTATTTATTCGTAAAAGTGTATTATCCCATAATCTAGAATCCCAAAATTCATCGTGCTATGTCAAAAATGTGTGTTGTGATGAGGTAGGTCATTACCTCGTGAGTTTTCTAAAGGTAAATTGAATATTTACAAGTTGTATGTAACATGATAGTATTTTACTGTAAAAGTGAAATAAAAATTGCAACATGAATTATTTTGAGATGGAATTTGTTCTAAAGTGTTTATTTATGTTTGTTAAATATTATGAGAGAATATGGTGTTTTATTGTTTAAGAAAAATTGTGTTTTGAAAGAAAAGAGAGTCTGAAGTCGGAATAACTCCGTTTCCGACGAGTTTTGAAAAGAAGAAGTTTAGAATAGCAAAAGAGAAGGGGAGAGGGGACTTACAAGCTATAAAGAAAGGAGGAAGACTTTGGAGCCGTCGGGGCGTCGTTTCGTCGCCGGATTCTTCTTGGAATGTCGCCGGAACTTCGCCTCTTGCTAACTCCACTTGTACAACTTAGGACTTAGAAATTTTTTAGAGTTTTTGTAATGAAATTCTGAGTGAGGAGGGGTGAAATATGGTGTGGTATTTAGAAGGAAAATTAGGGTTTTGAGAGTTAAAGAATGCATTAAAAATATGCATTAAAATTAGAATTAAAGAGTGAAATTACACTCTCTGGATAATTGCAGAGTAAACAAACAATATGGGGTTAGTGGGGTAGGCGAAGGGGTGTCATGGGAAGAAATTGGAGACCATCCCCTAAGGGGGACCGGCGGTACCGGTCTTGGCAAAGATCTCGCCGGTCCATTACCGGTGAGTGATGATGAGATTTTCGCCACGTGTCCCCACCGCTTTGTATACCCCGGTGCACGTGTTTGTTTAATCTATGACTCTTCATTTGACGTGTAGTGCACATGTAAAGCTTTGGGCTTCTAAAAGATTAAAAGAAAAATCAACAAAAAAGATAATGTGGCTGGGGGGATTCGAACACAGGAGCTGCGTCACAGCAGTGCAAGGCTTTACCAATGAGCTACAAGTTGATTCTTGCTGTTCAAAAGCAAGTCAAATACTTATAGTGTACACAGGATTACAAATACTCCATTTGTACATTAACTTTTAAATGAATTTTCTGTACATTGAAATTGGAGTTGTTACAATTATACACTAAGTGCATCACTAAGTACATAAGTATAGACTAAGTATACGAGTTATGAACTATAAACTAATCATACGAGTTATGAACTATAAACTAATTATACGAGTTATATATATAAGTTTTCTAACATAACATTATAGCCTAGCTATAAGAGTATAAATGTTCTAACAAGTGTTTATAGTCTAAATATATCGTTTATGAATTATAATAAATAATTAGCGTCCAAACGTGACATTATAAACTACGTATAGGTTATGTATCCATACTAAATAAGTGTTTCCTAGAATTAGTTTCGGGAGTGTTATACGCCATCCACCCGACTTCCCCCGTAAATATAAATCTGCTCACTGAACGCGTCTCGAGCTAGTCCAAGCCGACGACTGCCTTGCCTTTCCTCGCTATTTTGGAAATCCCCGCAATCGTCCCTAAACACGTAGTAATTAACCAAGAAGGACGAAAAACAAAATATCAAACCACATAGAAAAACAGCCAAGAAATAAACAGGAATGGACTTAATGCAGATCCTTGATGTAAGTCAATTGTAATCGGAAAATCACTCGTTAGGCCACCGCAAGTTCTGACATTTGCCACCACTCCATCGTACATGTCCTTAATTATATCAATGTACTTGACGGGGACCCCCTTACTCATCATTGTCCCTCATAATACCTCTCTAAATAGCTTGTCGTACATTTTCTTTAAATCAATAAATATCATATGCAAATCTCTTCTCCTCTGTCAAAAACGCTGGATAAGTTGATGAAGCAAATGAATAGCCTCTGTCGTCGATCGTCCAGGCATGAATCCAAACTAGTTCTCTATTATCTTAATATCCTTTCTTAGCCTGTGTTCAATCACTCTCTCCCAAAAATTCATGGTGTGGCATATAAGTTTTATTACATGGTAGTTTGAGTAAGTTTGAATGTCACCCTTATTCTTATAGATAGGTACAAGGGTACTTTTCCTCCATTCATTTGGTATCTTTTTGGTCTGCCAAATCTTATTAAACAGATCTATCAGCCATTTAACGCTTATTTTTCCTAAGCATCTCCAAATCTCGATAAGAATCCCGTCTGGACCAACCGCTTTTCTTGATCTCATTCTCTTCAAAACCTCTTTAACCTTTGGTATTTTTATTTTACGCATGAAATCACGGTTTATATCTTGAGATTGAATGAAAAGTCCATCCAAATTCTTAGTAAAGCTCTCATTGAACAATTTGTCAAAATAATCTCTCTATCTTTCCTTGATATTCTCATCTCGAACTAAAACCTTCAGATCTTCATCTTTGACACACTTTATCGCACATAAGTCTGTGGTTTTTCTTTTCCGCATCCGAGCAATCCAGTATATATTATTTTCAGTCCCCTTAGTGTCCAACTTCTCATACACCTCCTTATAGACCTTAGTTTTACCTTCCCAAACAGTTTTCTTAACTTTATTTTTAGTCGTTATATACTTCTCAAATCTCTCCGCATCTCTGCTTTTCTTCAAATATTTATAAGAATCACTCTTGATTTTAATAGCAGACTTTACTTTTTCGTTCCACCATTTTGTGTCCTTAGATGGTGGAGCACCATCTCTCGATTCACCAAATAGATTTCTAGCTACTCTATTGATACAACTATCCATCTTGTTTCATGTTCTGTCTGAATTAAATAATCGAAGTGCGAACATATAATGAGTAAAGGAAACGTAACGTGAACAAGCGTTGTAAATAAACAAATATTTACTAATAATACGATTATAGTTTAAAATAGAACGAATCGTTGTTTGAGGCTGTGATATTTTTTTAAATAGATATTCATTTGAAATTAGCAGCACATCCTCAACATTATGGTTTTAAAACTGGAAATAAATCGTTGGTTTAAAATGAGTATAATCTAGCATTTCATATTTTCCCCTATCGGGATAAATAGCAAGACTCCCCAAGTCGAATAAACAAAGGTCGCATTCAGCAATCTATCCTCATCACAATCAGTACGGAATCTCTCTCGTACCATGTCAACCAAATATACGGATCTCTAATCGTGTACGCAAACACATAACATTAATCATATATATATATATATATATATATATATATATATATATATATACACACACACACACACACAAATATATAAAGCATACGAACTACGAATTATATGTTAGGAATATGTATGCCCTAGAGGCCATTATTGTTGATATAGTGGATGCTTGGACATATATATAGAGGACTTTCTTGCTCGACATGATAGTATGCTATCTGGTTACCTTTATCTTAACATGTAGACTGGTATTATTATACTGTCTATGTAACAACTCCAATTTTAATGTACAGAAAATTATTTAAAAGATAATGTATAATTGGGGTATTTGCAATCATGTGTATACTATAAGTATTTGTTTAATTTAGAACAGCAAGAAAGTACTCGTAGCACATTAGTAAATCCTTCCACTGCTGTGACGTAGCCCCTATGATCGAATCCCCCAACCTCATTATCTTTTTATGTAAATTTTCTTTTAATCTTTTAGAAGCCCAAGAGTTTACACGTGCACTATATGTAATATGTTAAGTTACAGATTAATTAAACATGTGCACGAGGGTTTACGAGACGACAAGGACACGTGGCTAAATCCCAAGCCAATTCCATCGGGAAATGGCCGGCGAAAACCCCAATATCCCCGATACCGCCAGTCATACCCGTAGGTACTGCCTTGAATTTTTGCCCCCTGCACCCCTTCAGCTACCCCACTTCTCTCACATTGTTTATTTTCTCTGCATTCATCTAGAAAACAATAAAACCCCATTTAATCCAAATTTTAATGCAATGTTTAATGCATTCTTTCACCCTCTAAACTCTAATTTTCCATATAAATACCACACCATATTTCATCCCTCCTCACTCAGAAATTCCCTGCCAAAACTCTAAAAAATTCCCAAGTTCTAATAGTGTGCAAGTGGAGTTAGCGAAGGGCGAAGTTCCAAGGAGTTTCCGGCGACGAAACGACGCCCCGAAACTTCCCTAGTTTTCCATTCCCTCTTCTCTTGTTCTATAGCTTGTTATCCCCCTCTCCCCCTCTCTTCTACTATCTTAAAAACATTCATTTCTAAAACCCGACAGAAGCAGAGTTAATCCGACTTCCGATTCGGTTTTTCCCTTAAAACTCTACTTTTCTTAATCAATAAAATTCCATACTATCACATAATGTTTAACAAACATTAAGAAACACTTTAAATAAGTTTCATCCCAAAATAATCTTTTATGCAATTTTTATTGTATTTTTACGGTAAAATACCACATACTTCATTTACGACATGAAACAACATAAAACTTGTATTACCTTTAGATAACTCACGAGGTAATGACCTACCTCATCACAACACACATCTTGGACATAGCACGATGAAGTTTTGGGAACATATTCATGGGATAACACGAATTTACAAATAAATACCATCAATTTACAAAACCATTTCTTTAAAAAGATGTATTCATCAATTCTTTGCAATTGTGCCTCTACAACCCATTTTGGGGACCACGTTCGGGATGGTGTGGGTTATCGCGCATTCTCGGGCCTAGTAGAGCAGATGCAGACCTCCAAAAGGATCATTCAATCCCGATGGAATTTTTATGCATTTTTCTTTAGAAAATGAGATTTCTACAAGAAAATAAATAAAATTTATTTTCATTAAATATATATGTATATATATATATATTATCAAAATATATATTTTAATTATATAAATAATCCAAGTTTTCTAAATCAAAGGAAACACCATTACATGAAAATACCATCCAAATACAACACAATTCCAATATTACAATAAAATACCATATACTAAGAAACTAGGTTTTACTCACTAGAAATTTCACTTTTATAAAATATATATCCATGAAAACCCTAAAGATGTTAACTAAAAGCTTGAGGTGTATTTTGAAAATTATATCAAACTATATTTACATAAAAAAAATCCTCAAGTTATACTAAATTACAATAAGGATCCTAGTAAACATAGGTTTAAGCAGCACCAGTCTCTTGAGCCTTAGGGAGCCGGAGAATATGGGTGCTTGCCTATTTAAGGTAGAAAATCTAACAAACGGTGTTATCAATACGGTAATTGTCTTGGAAAAAGACACAAATCCTGCCGTTCATGTGCAGCAGTTACCGATAACATCAAAACTAATTCAGGATTTCAAGTTCTTTTCAAAGTATCTGACTCAGACTGAGTCTCGATCTAATCAATCTGACTTGAATGTGATTCAAGTATAAACTACAATACAACATGAATCTATGAATCCGTCTATTCAATCTATATCAATCTATATTGACTGAACCGAACCATGGATATACTCCATCTACATGACTCTCCATTTATATCCATTCCATTTACGGACATCATGGTTTCGGCAAGTCATCCATCTATATAACAAACCATACAATGAATACAAAAGACATCGCGGGGTTTATAAGGGGTAGATTGGTACGGAAGGTGTTAAAAGTGGCACGAGACTGTAACCATAATACACATAACCTGAATATCTATTGCCGTTGTACCGTGGCTGAACGATTCCTTGTGCTCCGTATACCTTAGTCTCCGGAATAGTGGGACTCCTCTCATATACACTGGCATTTTCTGTACCAAGCTACAAACAACAGCGTTAACAATATAATCAAACATTATAAGATATATTCTTTCTATCTATTCTATCTCTACTCACTTTTGAGACTTACCAAGCGATTGTTCGTTGACGGCATTCCTTTCTTCTTTCTTTAGAATGTTGTCAGGTGATTCGGATTCATTGGAGATCGAGCTCAGCACTGAAGATTTTGAGCAGATACCATTTGACCCAGAGCTATAGGCACTTGTACATATTTATTTCATTTCAGTTATACCATTGTTTAGGCATCGCTTTTTACTCATGTATTTACATTTCAGTTGTACCGGTAAAAGAATGTTCAATAAATAAAGTTGTTGTTCATTTATATTCATGTCTCTTGTGTACATTTTTTACTTTATACTGCTTAGATACGCTTAGCGTGTTTACTTCTGAGTAAATATGTTGCGGACCTCGCCGCGTCCTCTTCCCGTACACCGGGAAGCGGGGCGTGACAGTCTGTCTCTTACATGTTGATAAAACCCTTAGAATATGTACGTGACTATCAGGATTATGATGAGATCATACTAATAGGGCCAAGGTGGTCCAAAAGTACATCCTTTAACTGTTCCTAGTCGAGGGGATATCGAAACAGGGTATCGATATTTCAGAGTAGACTAGTGTGTACGTTTCTTGTCCCTTGGAGGGCGATGGTTGATCCCACAACCATTGGTGTGTGAATTCAAAGATTGTACACAGGTGCTCATTAGAGAATGGGTACACCGAACGGACTCACCGAGAATTCCTTGTTGGTAGTTTACATATCGTCAGGTAGCAGTCCTCTGGTGACACAGGTAAAGGTTAGTCTGTAGACCCGAGATCGTCATAGAGTCTTGTGTGGCCCCCACTGTGCTTTGATTTCCTCCCTACCACGCTCAAAAGAGATGTGCAAACAGGTGGATTTTGGGTACAGTCCCGAGTCACATGGAGGCAATGAGCGATAGGAGGGGTTTCGTCTCTTCCGATATTAGGGGTTGATGTTGCGCTATGCTCGATTGGCTATAACTGGAATTCCCTGGCCAAGGATGCTGCTGAGATTTACTGATAAGATTTATCAGTAGTTTCTCAAACCGTTATAGACCAAACATCGGCATGACTTATCACGTTACTATGGTCTGACGTTTACCACCCCTAGACATGATATGCGGCATATCAGACAAAGATACCGGACTATACGGTAGTGTTACTAATAGGGTTCATGGAGAGTATGGCCAAGCTTGCTTGTTGATCTTCATATCGCTCAATACCCGGGTAGCCGTTACGTCCAGCTAGTACTGCTGACGGTTTGTGGGTGACTGATGTGATCATCACCTACTGCTGGCATATTGATGAGTATTTAGAGTCCCACACAGGAGTTCCCTGGTTCAAGCGAAACGAAGTAGGACATATATGTGATATGTGTGTGGGCCTGATTGAATACGTGTATGTGATACCGTATTGGCAGTTATCAGTTAGGTTATATGTGATATAACCAGATTATCGAATCAAGTGTTGATTTGATAATGTGGTACACAGATAAATGATATAGTCGGTTATATGTGATATAATCGGATTATTAAATCAAGTGTTGATTTAATAATGTGATATATATTATATTTGATATAATTATATCTTAACTAATATCATTAGTTCACTAAATATTTTCTTATATGTATTAATATATATATATATATATATATATATATATATATATATATATGATATATATAAATATATATATATGACGCACGTCTTATTTTCTATTTTTGAGAAAAATAGAAATTAAGGTGGAAAAATGGAGCATGGTGAGGCATGGCATTTTCCATTTGTTTATTGATCTTGACTCACTATTCAAGCATGGTTGCAATTTTATATTGCATTTATCTCCATGCTTGAATAAGTGAGGGTCAAAGGGTTGCCATTCGAGACTTCATTCACAACACTTAGCCATTTTGAAGTGTTGCTCTCATTTTGCTCTCATCTTCTTCTTCCTCTTCTTCATGCCTTCAAGCTTCAACCCTCACATGTGATATGAATCATGAAGCTTGAACATAATTAGTGAGCCTCAAATCCCCTACTTCGCCATCCCACACCAAACAAGCACTTTGGTGTGACATATTTACTTCACTGATAGGAGATTAGTGAAAAGGTAGCTTGAGCTAGTGAGCTTCGTGTGGATCATCTTCGGCAAAAAGGTCATCGGAGGAAGCTCGTCCAAACTCTCAAGTGGAGCCTAGTGGAGTCGTGTGGACTACTACACGGAGCCTATGAAGCGAAGGACTCGATCTACGAGGGTATAGCCATCTTCACTTCTTTAGTTTACATATCATCATAGGTTAAACCCTAAATATTCTAGTATAGACCTTGGTGAGTCTAACTTAACACCTAAAAATTTAAAATTTAGCATGCTTGATGCTACAAAAACCACATGGTGGTGCTAGGGTAGATTTTCATGGTATCAAAGCCAAGCTAAAACATTTGGGTAGGTCTTTACGATATTAAAATGTTCGATCGGTTTTCGAAACCGCAAATTTTTTATGTTTCAGTCGATTTTTTCAAATGTTGAAATTTTCGTAATTAAAAATATTCAAAAAAATCGTGCAGGGTTTTTTATGGAGTCAAAAGAAATTTGACGACCCAACTCCTTCAAATGGCCGCGGAACCTCGACTAAACCTCATGTTTGGTCGCGGTTCCGCCGCATATTTGTGTAGTTGTGGTGTCATATTTCTTGTGCTGCTCCATTTGGCCATTTTGCACTCTCTGGATATATTTAATGCTTCTCAAGTTGTTGAGATCTCTGGATTTTGTAGGTGTTTGTTAAACCGATCAAAATGTTTAATTTCGTTTAGACTTTGATGATATGTGATACAATATTTAGAATCCAAATAATTAGTTTTGTGAAAACTAGTTAATATATTATAAATCTAGTGTATTGGTCTCGGTTAATCGGTTGACATGAAGTTTTGATTCGGATCGAAACTCCGTCGCAATCGTGTATTGTACGCGAACACTCGCCGGGTAACTCTAGTAGACAGCCACGCCCCATAGCCGCGACAAAGTGACTGTAGGAGAACCCCGTTGCCAAAAGCGCCCACTCGAATGCTTGCGGCCACGGTGTTCCACCTTAGTGCACTTCATCGACGGTGTCGGGGGTGCGGCCATCTGCTAAAGTTTCCGACGAGTATTCACTAATGTAGTCGGGAATCCTGTTGAATTACCCGACTAAAGTAATTGAAAAATGTTTTCAATTTGAGACTAAAATACAAGGTTTATAGGTTAGGCATGAAATTCGGAATATGAGATATTTCGGGTTTATGATGTCTAAGGATATACGGATTCTAATTGTTGCAGTTTTCTATTTCTTTTCTGCGACCGTAAGTGTAATATGTGGGGTATCCCGATCTCGTTGCTATATATCAACGAGTTTTTGGGATACGCATATTTACTTACGTTGATGACATGAGATGTTATGTGTTGCTGATGATATGATCTATTGGATCGTCGTGAATGAATAGCCGGGGGTTTTATATGAGATGAGAGTTTTTATTTTCATTCATGTAAAATCTGTATGTAATATTCTTTTATTGGGGCACTTCCGGGTTGAGGATGATGTCACCATTGATGTATATTATTTATTTTTCTACATTAGGATAGACCCAAGGCGGGGAGCATAAGTAACCGGGTTCTAGAGTCCAGTGGGAGACCATCTCAAGGAGTTGAGACCGGGTCTCCTAACTCTAGAATTATTAGGGTTATTTGCCGCTCTCGTAGGGGTCTAAGGATGTGGGTTTGGCTATTCTTCACGACCTGGAATCTGTGTTTTAAATTACTGGCTAAATTTAAAACACGGAAATCCTAGTATATCCAATATTTCATATGTTGCTTCTGCTGCTTGGTTCTGTAATGTGATCATATAGCTGCGTGAGACGAATATTATATTATATATATATGATATATAATAAACGTTGCTTATGTTTTGCACCCGCGCTATTCCAGCCCCCGCTCTGCCGGTAGTTAAGCAACCTAACGGTGCATGACGGGGCCCAGTGATGAATGCGGATAGCATAAGCGTACGTTGTATTTTCGTTTCATTTTTCTGTGATGTTTAAGAAACATTAAATGATGGGACTTCATTAATGAGATTAATGAAAAGAAAGAAACCTAAACATATTGTAGAATCAAATTTTTCAAAAAATGTAGCTCTAGTTCTTGCTTTGCATAGTAGTATCCCTTGATGAATATCCAACACCTCATTCTATGAGGAAAGAACCGAGATCCCTTCACCGGGAGTGACCTCTTTAGCGAAACTAGCAAATGCTACAACCCACTCGGTTTTTTTTTGACAGCTTCTCTAGTTCTTGCTTTGCATAATGGTATTCATGAATATTCAGCACCTCATTCGATGAGGAAAGAGCTGAGATCCCTTCACCGGGAGTAACCTCTTTAGCGAAACTAGCAAAAGCCCCAAAAACACTCCTTTTCAAAATCACTAGATTCTACAACGATATCAAGTTCATTACGCTCATAGTTTTCTTAAAAACCTGCGTGGCCCTCCGTCATTTCAGATAAGCACTATTGAGTATTCGTGCTACGTTTGTTGACTATAGCCAAGGCGTAGTGTGCGGTAGCTAATTAGTGCTTGTCTGCAGCATGTGATGCAATTGGATTAGGGTAGTCGTACGGCTTTGTTGACCTTAGCCAAGGGTCGTACGTGTGGGTTTAATTCAATCAAGAAATGATGGGTTAAACTTGGCTAGCACTTATAATTTGTTGACTATAGCCAATGTCATAAGTTTCTAGGGGTAAAAACAAATATTAGGAATGTCAAATGTTGAAGTTTGCAATGAGATTGCATACCAGCTATATGATAGTTAGATCCCAATACCCACTGCGAGTAAGAGTTACCCCTGAGAGAATTTTGCACTTTACAATTAGCCAATCCAGTAGGTGTCTAGAAAGGTGTCAACGGGGTTATGCCTTTCGGGAAACGAGATTTATTTTAATTAGGTCCGTGCGAAAGCACGGGAAACCTCCCTCGGAGTACCGACACTTGCATGGATGACCGGTTAGCGAACTTGTAGAATGTAATTAATCATGGCTAATCTTACCTTTTATAGTTTGAAGGAAGATTTGATAAAAACAGTAGGAGCCATCCTGATTAGATAAAACAATAACCAAACCTAATCATGCAAAGAGCGCATGCAAAATGATTATCTTTCTCTCTCTCCTGGTAGCGACCAATAACATGCCTTAATCAAGATAATAATATGGATATATTGACTGAACCCACTTATTATACTGGGCTAGGTTCCGCTCTATCTTATGATTGTCATAAGTCTGAGTAAGGAATAGGGAAATATTCGAATTCTCACGCCACCCAAACAAAGAATAAGTATTGATCAGTCGAAAATACTGCATTTTTAACACGGCAATTTCCCTATCATTTGCACTCATCTAGAAGTGTTCGGTATTCATATTGCACATATTAGCAAATCAGTCGTGAAATACCAGATTGCATGTGTTATACTCTAAAACCGACATTTCTAAGGGAAATTGACTGTATTTCGTAGCATCGCATCATTCTCGCATATCGCAACTTGTGTTTCGAAGTCTGTGTAGGAAATTCTAAGAGATCGGGCAAATTTACATCATTGTGCTGATCAAACATTACGCCAACTCAAAAATTTAAGATCTGGTAGCAATCTAGAAGGAGTTACAATATTAAACATATCAGAAAAATGCCCAAACATCAGCCCAAAGCAGCAACAGAGAGCCTAAGCCCTGAGGCTCCAACAGAGCCGCGGAACCGCGGCAGGAGCCGGCTTGCACCGCGGTTCCGCAGCGGCCTAGCCACGTCAGCTCCCCATTTTTAGTGCACAACTCTTCTCTCAGGGCCCACATTCATTTCATATACTTCAAATTCCAGAGAATTCTCGAAGCTTCTGCCAGATCAGCAAGGATGATTAATTAAGCTAATCTTGATTAAGCTCCTAACAAACTAGTTCTAGAAGCTCCCTCTAACTAACTACTTCTAGAAGCCTCTCTAGCTAACAAACTTTTGGAGGGAAATTCAAAATTCAAATCCTAGATCTAGGGTTTTGGGAAGTCTATAAATAGGAGCCTAGATCTAGGGTTAATGGCTAATCAATCTTGGGTTGTTGAAAGTTAATTCTTCTTCTTTCTTCATTCTCTCATCTCTTCCACCCACAAGTTTAGTGACAAGACTTGTGCCAAACCCTAACCCTAATCCAAAGCCCAAATTCAAGATCCTTTGAGTTCTAGCAAGCAAGTCTTCAACGATCCTTTGAAGCGAAGCCAGACTTCAACGGAGCACGAGATCCAAGCCGATCCATGACTCAAGGAGCCGAGCGACGCTAGAATCGACGATCAAAGTTCCATCCTCTTGTAGTTCTTGAGAGTTGTAACTAAATTGTTGATGTAATAAAGGTGAAGATTCTTTAAACTTGCTTATTTTCAATTCGAGCATTATGATTAGTATTCAATTCTTGAATGTATTCTTCGTGATGATGCTTGAGTAAAACTCCACTCATGGAGGAATCGAAACAATTGTAGAATGATGATGTTGACAAATCTTTAACGTTTTCTTAAGTCTTATAACAATTGTAAATTCTTGAAAATCGAATGATCGATGATCTAGATCGATGCGAATGCGTTCTTGATTCCTTTCGCACGATCTAGAGATCAACGATTGATCATTCGATTTCCTAGAAGCTATCTAGTGAATGTGATTCATCGAATGGACAAAGGATAGGATGAGAAACCCTAATTCTTCGCAAGATCCTTGATCCTCGATGAATTCTATATCGATTTAGCATCAACTTGTTAATGGATAAGAAATCGTATTCTTGAATCTTCATCACATCTACTATCGAATCGATTCCTACGAGCTATACTTCAAATCTTGAAACCTAAATCAATTGGAATTCTATCTCTCTTGATTCTTGATGTTTATCGTTTTATTGATTCTTGATTAGAATAGTTAATTCTTGAAACTCATCGATAAAAATCTTGAATCGTTTTTTCTTTTCTTTACTTTTAAATTTTCGATTCAAACAAAACAAGATACGAACGAATCGCACAATCCCTGTGGACGATCCGCACTTACTAACGCGCTACAATCCGACACCATTATTGATTGCGGTCAAATATTTTTTGGTTGTGATTTTATTCATTTTCTAAAACCGACAACGGAAAATAAGATCAATCAAATGGCGCCGTTGCCGGGGATCATTTGATTTACACACACAACAAGAATTCATTCAATCAAGCATGTTGAAGCATTGTCTTCGGGTGTGTTCGTTACCAAGAACCGTTTCTCGGTTAACTCTACGTCCTGGGTATTTGACACCGGATCAAGATCCCACGTATGTAATTTGTTACATGGGCTATAGAAAGGTAGAGAACTAGAAAATGATGATATGTCTCTAGTAGTAGAGATGGTGCAATTGTTGCAGCCAAAACAGTTGGCAAATATCACCTTGTATTAAGTAGTAATACATTGATTCTAAAAACGATTGTTATTACATACCCTCGATAATGTGCAATATCATATTCATCTCTTTATTTGGATAAAGAAAGATATAGCTTTGCATTAGAGAAAAATGTTATGAACATTTTCCTAAATTAAGTATTGATTGGGTTTGGTTCGTTATGTAACGGTATATACGTTCTGAATCAAAGCACGGTTCTAAACGTACAGAACACACACAAGAGAAACAGTTCAGAAATGAATGAAGTCTTCTTGTGGCATTGTAGACTAGGTCATATCAATGAGGCAAGACTAGCTAAAGTTGCATAAGGATGCATATTTGAATACGTTCAAATTTACATCTTATGAAACTTGCCAGTCATGTCTCAAAGACTAGGTGAACAAATCTCCGTTTACTGGAAACGGAGAAAGAGCTACTAAACTCTTGGACAGACACATAATGATGTATGTGGTCCTATATCTACACATGCCAGGAATGGTTCCTCGTACTTTATTACATTCACCGATAATCTCTCAAGATACGAACATATGTTCCTGTTGAAATACAAATCTGAATCTTTTGAGAAATTTAAGGAATATAAGTACGAAGTTGAGAACTAGATGGGTAAAAGTATTCAAATCCTTCGATATGATCAGAAAGGAGAATACTTAAGCACGGAATTCCGAGACTATTTAAAAGAGAATAAGATTCTCTCTCAGCTTACTCCTCCGTATACACTACATCACAACGATATATCGGGGTGGAGGAATCGCACCCTATTAGATATAGTGCGCTCTATGATGAGTATTGCTGAGTTGCCTATTTTCTTTTTGGGGTTATGCACTTGAGATAGCTGCATTTATATTGAATATAGTTCCGACCAAATATGTTTCCTACCACTCCATATGAAATATGGAATGGGAAGAGACCATCTCTTAAACGAGTTAAGATATGGGGTTGTCCGGGATATGTTGAAAAGCAAAATCCGGACAAGCTCAAGCCAAGGTAGGTTCTATGCAAGTTTGTAGGATATCCCAAACATTCGCAAGGGTATATCTTCTACCACATCAAGGAACAAAAGGTGTTTGTTTCTCAACATGCCACCTTTTTAGAAAAGAAATTTCTTATAAAAGAAATTAGTGGCAATGAGGTAGAACTGGAAGATGTTCTAGCAGCACAAACTACAACTGACGATTTGGTGGAACCGGAGGATCCAATAGTACCCAACGAACCCCAGCCACTCCGCAAATTTAGTAGGGTTCCTCATCCACCTGAGAGATACTATGGTTTTCTCATAGACGGTGGGAGCGAAGATTGCATCATGGACGATGATGACCCAACTAGTTTCATGAAGGCCATCACGAGTGGGGACTCTATGAAATGGCTGGATGCTATGCGATCTGAGATAGAATCCATGTACACCAACAAAATATTGACTTTGAATGTTGCTCCTGAAGGTGTAAAACCCATCGGGAACAAGTGGATCTTTGAGAAAGATAATTTGGTGTAGATGGAAAAGTTGAGACTTTCAAAAATAGACTTGTAGCAAAAGGTTTTCGTCAACGACCTGGTGTCGACTATAATGAAACATTTTCTCCTGTCGCTGTGCTTAAGTCCATCAGAATCCTACTTTCCATTGCTGCATACCATGACTACGAAATCTGGCAGATGGATGTCAAAACCGCTTTTTTAAATGGTGATTTAGAAGAGAGCGTGTATATGACACTGTCAGAGGACTTCGTAGACAGTGGGAGCAGCGGAAGCGTGTGCAAGCTGCTTAATTTCATCTACAGATTAAAACATGTATCGTGGAGATGGAACGTCTGTTTTGATGAAGCTGTCAAAGAGTTTGACTTCATCAAAAATGTAGATGAACCATGTATATAAGAAGATTGTAGATGGTAAGGTTGTCTTCCTCGTATTGTACACAGATAGCATGCTCTTGATAGAACGATGTTCCTATGCTATACTCGGTCAAGCTCTTCTTATCACATAAGTTCTCCATGAAAAATCTAGGTGATGCCTCCTACATCCTGGGGATAAAGATCTATAGAGATATATCTAAACGGATGTTGGGATTGTCCCAATCCAGGTACATAGACGCCATACTAAAGGGGTTTAGTGTGGAAGATTCTAAGTGTGGTAATGTACCCGCTTGTTCAGGAATCATTCTCTTCAAAAAGATGTCTCCCAAGACTGATTTGGAAAGAGCCCGCATTCAAGAGATACCCTATGCTTCGGCGGTAGGCTCTATCATGTATGCGATGTTATGTACCAGACCGGATGTAGCTTACTCACTAGGTGTAGTGAGTAGGTATCAATCAAATCTTGGGGAAAAGCACTGGACAGTTGTGAAGAACATTCTTAAGTACTTGAGAAGCACTGAAGAGAAATTCTTGGTGTACGGTAATGGAAAACTCCAGGACGAGTCCTTTACCGATTCGAGCTTCTAGAGTGATAAGGACGACTGAAAGTCAGTCTCGGGTTTTGACTTTACCCTCAGTGGAGGGACGGTATGTTGGAAGGGTTCCAAGCTATATACCGTATCAGACTCGTTGATAGAGGATGATTACATCGCTACCAACGATGTTGCCAAAGAGGCTGTCTGGATGAATAAGTTCATAAGATGAACTTGGTTCCTACCATTGAGAATCCAATACCTGTGTATTGTGATAACAATGGAGCTGTGGCTTTAGCCAAGGAGCCCCGGTCCCATCAGCGATCCAGACATATTCTTACGCAGTATCACCTGATCAGGGAGATACTCGATCTCCGGGAGATCGAGGTCAGGAGAGTTTACAAAGAGGATAACATGGTGGATCCACTCACAAAGGCCCACCCCCCAAATGCGATTCAAGAGATTTTTGTGATGTTGGGTATGAGATACTACAACAACTGGCCTTAGTGCAAGTGGGATATTGTTAGGAATATGTATGCCCTAGAGGTCATTATTGTTGATATAGTGGATGCTTGGACATATATATAAAGGAATTTCTTGCTCGACATGATAGTATGCTATCTGGTTACCTTTATCTTAACATGTAGACTGGTATTATTATACTGTATGTTTCTTACATGTTGATAAAGCCCTTAGGTAATATACTTGACTAGCAGGATTATGATGAGATCATACTAGTGGGGCCAGGGTGGTCCAAAAGTACATCCTTTAGCTGTTCCTAGTCGAGGGGATATCGAGACAGGGCATCGATATTCCAGAGTAGATTAGTGTGTACGTTTCTTGTTCCTTAGATGGTGATGGTTGATCCCACAACTATTGGTGTGTGACATCAAAGATTGTACACAGGTTCTCATTAGAGAATGGGTATACCGAACGGACTCGCCGAGGACTCCTAGTTGGTAGTATACCTATCGTTAAATAGCAGTCCTCTGGTGACACAGGTACAGCTTAGTCTGTAGACCCGAGATCGTCATAGAGTATTGTGTGGCTCCCACTGTGCTTTGATTTCCTCCCTACCACGCTTAAAGGAGACGTGCAAACGGGTGGATTTTGGGTACAGTCCCGAGTCACATGGAGACAATAAGCGATAGGAAGGGTTTCGTGTCTCCCGGTATTAGGGGTTGATATTGCGCTATGCTCGATTGGCTATAACTGGAAGTCCCTGGCCAGGGCTGCTGCTGAAATTTACTGATAAGAGTTATCAGTAGTTTCTTGAACCGTTATAGACAAGACATCAGTATGACTTATCACGTTACTGGGGTCTGACGTTTACCACCCCTAGACATGATATGTGACATATCAGACGAAGAGACCGGACTGTACGGTAGTGTTACTGATAGGGTTCATGGAGAGTTTGGACAAGCTTGCTTATTGATCTTCATATCGCTCAATACCCGGGTAGCCGTTACGTCCAGCTAGTACCGCTGACGGCTTGTGGGTGACTGATGTGATCATCATCTACTGTTGGCGTATTGATGGGTCTTTAGAGTCCCACACAGGAGTTCCCTGGTTCAAGCGAAACGAAGTAGGACACATATGTGATATGTGTGTGGGCCTGATTAAATACGTTTATGTGATATCGTATTGTAATCTAGCAGTTATCTGTTATCAGTTAGGTTATATATGATATAACCAGATTATCGAATCAAGTGTTGATTTGATAATGTGATACACATATAAATGATATTAGTTGGTTATATGTGATATAACCGGATTATTAAATCAAGTGTTGATTTAATAATATGATATATATTATATTTGATATAATTATATCTTAACTAATATCATTAGCTCACTAAATATTTATTCTATATATTAATATATATATATATATATATGAAGCATGGTTTATTTTCTATTTTGGAGAAAAATAGAAATTTAGGTGGAAAAAAGGAGCATGATGAGGCATGGCATTTTCTATTTGTTTATTGATCTTGACTCACTATTCAAGTATGGTTGCAATTTTATATTGCATTTATCTCCATGCTTGAATAAGTGAGGGTCAAGGGGTTGCCATTCTAGACTTCATTCACAACACTTAGCCATTTTGAAGTGTTGCTCTCATTTTGCTCTCATCTTCTTTTTCCTCTTCTTCATGCCTTCAAGCTTCAACCCTCACATATGATGTGAATCATGAAGCTTGAACATAATTAGTGAGCCTCAAATCTTCTACTTCACCATCACACACCAAACTAGCACTTTGGTGTGGCGTGTTTACTTCACTAATAGGAGATTAGTGAAAAGGTAGCTTGAGCTAATGAGCTTCGCGTGGATCACCTTCGGCACGAAGGTCATCGGAAGAAACTCGTCCAAACTCTCAAGTGGAGCCTAGTGGAGTGCGTGGACTACTATACGGAGCCTGTGAAGTGAAGGACTCGATCTACGAGGGTATAGCCATTTTCACTTCTTTAGTTTACATATCATCATAGGTTAAACCCTAAATATTCTAGTATAGATCTTGGTGAGTCTAACTTAGCACCTAAAAATTTAAAATTTGGCATGCTTGATGCTACAAACACCTCATGGTGGTGCTAGGATAGACTTTCATTATACACTAAGTACATAAGTATAGACTAAGTATACGAGTTATGAACTATAAACTAATCATACGAGTTATGAACTATAAACTAATTATACGAGTTATATATATAAGTTTTCTAACATAACATTATAGCCTAGGTATATGAGTATAAATGTTCTAACAAGTGTTTATAGTCTAAATATATCGCTTACGAATTATAATAAATAATTAGCGTCCAAACGTGACATTATAAACTACGTATAGGTTATGTATCTATACTAAATAAGTGTTCCGTAGAATTAGTTTCGGGGGTTCTATACGCCATCTACCAGACTTCCCCCGTAAATATAAACTACCCACCGAACGCGTCTCGAGCTAGTCGAAGCCGACGACCGCCTTGCCTTTCCTCACCATTTTGGAAATCTCTGCAATCGTCCCTAAACACGTAATTAGTCAAGAAGGACAAAAAACAAAATATCAAACCACATAGCAAAACAGCCAAGAAATATACCCGGCAGACGTCTGAACCGGCACAAGGCAGACGTCTGGCCACAAAACAAAATCCAACCAGCAACTTGAGCCCAGACGTCTGATCAACAACCAAATCTATTCAGGGGCTTACAACGAGACGTCTGAAGAGCAAAGTGGCAGACGTCTGTTGCTTTATCCCAGACGTCTGACCCACAAAATCCAACAAAATACATAGCAGGCAAACGTCTGAAGCTTCTGAGCCCGGACGTCTGCATAAAAAAACTGCAAAAATGAATTTTCTAAAAATTGCATAATTTTGATCCAAACTCTTGCTTCAGAATACCCTCTACTGACCAAAATAAGATGTAATCACCAAATAAACCATATTAGATCCATCATAACTAGTGGATCATTTAAACAACCAAGTTTATAAAAGTTTAACCCGAAAAAATGCAATTTTTATATAGATAAATATACTTTTTTGTGGTACATGCTTTAAAACTTGAAGAACTTGGTGAGAAAAGAGAACTTACCTATTTGAGTGGCGGGAAAGAGAAGATCGAAGTTTTGATGAAGTTCCAAGAAGGTTGACCGGTTGAGGATGACTCCACTTGAGGTCTTGATGGCTCTAATTGCAAAGCTTGGCATCACCCATGGATTTTTTTATAAAGGAATCTTTGGTTTTAGGGTTGGGTTTTGAATCTGGAAGTTGGGATATTTTTGAAAGAAGGAAGGAGATATTTTTTCATAAGGAAAGAGATTGGGAATGAAAATAATGAGATGCTGAGGATAAGATGAGGGTGTGGGAAAAGCATACACACGCTCTCTCTCTTTCTCTCCAAATAATTTTATCAAATATCATTTAAACCCCATATCTTTTCATAAAACAAAATATTTGCCATGCCAAAATATCTCACATTTCCAATTCAAAAAATAATAGTATATAATTATACCAATTTAACTCAAATCCATACTTGTTATCATTTCCATAAAACTCATAATATTATTTAAATTCTAAAATAATATTAATAATTTTCAAAATGTTACACCTACAACTTTAATATTCAAATATAATATTTTTTTAAGTGAGGTATTGTTTAAATAGCGTAAGTAAAGGAGGGACACAAATTCTTCTTCCCTTTAAGGTGAGAATACATAGTTTTCGAGTATATTCGAAATTTTATGGAAACTGTCCAAAAATATAGGGTTTATGTGAATTTTTTTCTAAAAGAAGAACTATATGTGACTTAGAAATAAGGGCCATACGTTGCGGAGTCGCTGCGATCGTCCAATCAAATTAGTGTGAAAAGGGGGATGGGCTTCATATGAGGTAAAGTGGGAGGAGCCCAACCCCATAATTGTGAGGGGCGACTGCAGCGAATTCTGTGGGCTGAGAGCTTCAAATTGGATTTCTTGCCTCGGAAGCCCAACTTAGAAATTAATGCCATAGACTAAAAGTTTAAAGCCACATATCCCAACTTGAATTTTGAATTGTGCTTTCATTTCTTCTTTTGTTAAACAATGCATATAAATTAAAAGGATAGTTTATTTGTGAAATGAGAAAAGTTAAAACAAAACCGAACAACAACAACAACGCTTCTATTCTATGTAAAATATCCTCGGCCTACTCTTTCAAATTTATGAACAAGAAGGTCGAGGGGAAGATTTCACCTGAAACTAATGGCAATGTCTTCTTGTGCTTGCAGACTTGCAGTGGCTAAAGGAGTTTGACGATCCTTTAGCACTAGATGAGATGTATATGTACAATAAAAATTCGGTCGTTGTTAAAAGCGGGGGGAAAGAACAAATGATTTGTAAAATCAATTTGTTGGGCTAAGAAAAGCAATGCAAAGACCATTGTTTTGAGACCGTGTCCAGGCCCCTAACATTAGACCACACAAGCTGCCATCATTGGCCGAACTTTGAAACAAAAGGTCCTCGTGTATATCATGCTCGGGACCAGTGCATGATTGATCAAAAGACCATTTGGCAAAGTTTGACCTTCACATTCACAAAAGTTTTATAGGGAGACAAAGTGGCCCCTTGCTCCTCTCTGTCTCGTGGAATCCAGTGGATGTAGATTTATCGATTTAACTTGGCTCAAACAGTAACAACACTGAAATATAGATAGCGCACATAATATGTTGGTTTGCATTTATTGTCATTGGCTCTGTTCAGAGTTATGTATGAAGTAAAATGAAATCCCCGTCCGTCCGTCCGTCCATCATAAAAAAAATGCGGATTAATTTAAATTAAAAATACTGCTGCGTAAAAACCCAAGTTTCATTCAATCTGTGAAGACGTGTTAAAATATAAAATATATAGTATAATAAGCTTCATCATAACTTCGGTTTGGTATGGTGGTAGGGACATTTAAGATGGCGCTCATGTTCAACTCCCAATTGGCATGCATCAGATACAGAGTAAGTTTAAATTAAAAGTACCCCTGAGGAAAAATGCAGGATTTGAAAGTCCAAAGCTTCGGTGGCATGTTAGAATGCAGTAAAGGTATAATCTCTCACCTTTCATTATTGGAGTTTTCATGTGATGGCCACCACCCACCCCCAAATTCATGAGTCACATGATCTTACTCTCCACAAGAATCCAATTTCCTCACTCACTCCTATCCTTTTCAAAAGATGAGTCCCCAAATATAGGCAAGCAGAGGACCTGGTGCAGACTAATAAAGACACCGCCCAAAAACAGTAGGAACCTAACCTATGCATTCTGTATCCAATCTTTTTTTTTATTCGCCTTTGAATCAACATGAAAAGGAAAATGAGACCACGTCTGAGATTCCTCCTCGTATGTTTCTTTCTCCTAGTCTACATTCGCCTGGGGATGCCATTCTTTTTTGAAAATGAATTACAGTTATTTTTTCTTTTTTCTTTTCTAATTCAATCAAACCATTGATGCAAACATTCTAATAAAGATATTGTGGCTTAATAAAAATAATTTATCACTGTGTTATAAACTATATAAAAAAAAAGCTCAGCTTACCAACCATATATGTCCAACCTGAAGGGACGGAGCTCCTTTTCGGGCCTCCGTCAGATGTTGTCTTCCGCGGATCTCGCGGTGAACTTTGTTGATTATCTCCTGTTGCGTGTGGGTCTCAATGGGTTTTGGAGGAAGAAGTGGAGTGAGGAGTTTGGTGCCGAGTACCTGCAAAGAAGTCCCGGGGTGGTTTGGTACTATCAAGGACCCTCCGACGATCAAGTTAGTGATGAGATCCGAGCAGAGTAACGGCTTAAAAGAGTAAAAGATGGCTTACTTGACCCCTCTGTGATAGGGTTTTTTATAGTGGCGGCAGCACGCAGTAGAAGGCGCGAGAATCTCGCCGGCGGTTACGCTCCCGACGTCACGCCCGCGTAAAGAGCGGATCGCCCATTAATGGGGATCGTGATGGCGTGGAACGTGGGATGTTGCTGGCGGAGAATCTGCGCATGGCGAGATTTGCGGAGCGGCGGTTACGCCTTTGAGTGGTGGAGTTGGTCGGTCGGAGGGACCGAGGAAGATAGTCTCGGTGGGAAAGCTCAGGAACGAACGAGAGGGCCGAGATATCTTGGTCCTGCGGTAGCTCGGAGGCGAGTTGAGAGGCCGAGGAGGCCAATTTGCAGGGGGGGCTGAGGTGAGCCAGCTTTGGGCTTGTAGGTCGAGTACAGGGGTGGCCTGATCGGCCCCTGTGGGCCCTCTCTTCTGAGTTCTGGGACACGTCATCTGCCATGTGTCCTGATCTGGAAGGTCGCCAATATAGAGCATCATCATTAGCCCCCCACTCTTGTCCCGACCAGCCGGCGGGTCGGGCCAAGAGTGGACTGCCGGGCCGTCTGGGGAGAGCTCCTTCCTAAGATTTCGTCGTGACGCGTCCCCGGGTTGTCAGCGGCTTTTTCTGCCAGCGAATCAGGGCGAAATCTCTGCGTTTAAGAAAGGTGCGCCGATTTGTGCATCCTGTCACTGAAGCGACTGTCTGCGTGTCAAGTGTCGGTTGGCCGACGCGTCGTGTGCAGACCTGCGGCGTCTGATGGGATGCAGCCCAGTGCGGGAACGACAAGCGGGGCGATCAGTCGCCGAGTTGATTTCGATCACTTGCCATGTGTGCCAAGCGCTGCTGAGAAGGAGGCATCTCCATGGCCCCGAAGTCGAGGGGGGATTACTCGAACTTGGATAGACCTGATGTCTCTTGTTGGGTAAGAAGCTACCCGCTAGGGATGCGTCGAGCAGGAAGAGACTCGGCGGCCTCGCGATGAGGGTTTCAGATCCTCAGCGTCTGATGGGCAGGAGGATGCCCGCTGGGGAGGCGCCGAGCAGGAAGGAACTCGGCGGCCTGGCGATGAGGGCTTGAGGTTCTCATCGTCTGACGGGCAGGAGGATGCCCGCTGGGGATGCGCTGAGCAGGAAGGGACTCGGTGGCCTAGCGATGAGGGCTTGATCCATGACGTTGTGGGGTAGGGAAGCTACCAGTCAGGGATAGTCGAGCGGGGTAGCTGCAGGGTTGCCCCTTCGTGAGGGCTTTGATCCTTGGCACTGGAGGGGCCGTTTGAGGCCTGCAAAGGATGGCCGAGCAGGGTAGCTGCTCAGTGCCTCTTGGCGAGGGCTTTGATCCTTGGCGCTGGAGGGGCCGTGAGAGGCCTGTGAAGGATGGCCGAGCAGGGTAGCTGCTCGGTGCCTCTTGGCGAGGGCTTTGATCTCTGGCATCGTGGGTAGGCAACTACCAGCCTGGGATGATCGAGCGGGGTAGCTGCTCGGATGCCTCTTGTGAGGGCTTTGATCCTTGGCGTCGTGGGTAGGGAGCTACCAGACGGAGATGACCGAGCAAGGGTCGGGCTCGATTGCCTCTTACGAGGGCTTTTGATCCTTCATGACGGGGACCGAGCAGGGTTACTGCCCAGTGCCTCTTGGCGAGAACTTTGATCCCCGTCGGTTGTGGTAGAAAGCTACCAGCCGGGGATAGCCGAGCAAGGACTCAACTGCCTCTGGGAGGACTTTGGTCCATAGCGCGGGAGGGGCTGTAAGAAGCCTACCAAGAACCCTTGGCCAGGCAGGGTTACTGTCCGGTGCCTCTTGGCGAGGGCTTTTGTCCTGAAGGATAGCCGAGCGAGGGATCCTCGGGCTCGACTGCCTCTGAGAGGGCTTTCTGATCCCTGGCGTTGCGGTTGGGAAGCTACCCGCTAGGGATAGCCGAGCGAGGGATCCTCGGGCTCGACTGCCTCTGGGAGGGCTTTCTGATCCCTGGCGTTGCGGTAGGGAAGCTACCCGCCTGGGATAGCCAGCTGATCCTCGGGCTCGACTGCCTATGGGAGGGCTTTCTGATCCCTGGCGTCGTGGTAGGGAAGCTACCCGCCAAGGATAGCCGAGCGAGGGTCGGCCTCGACTGCTTCTGGAAGGACTTTCTGATCCCTGGCGTTGCGGTAGGGAAGCTACCCGCCAGGGATAACCGAGCAGGGTAGCTGCTGGGCTGCCTCTTAGTGAGGGCTTAGATCCTTAGCGGTGGAAGGGCCGTAGGAGGCCTGCCAAGGATAACCGGGAAGTGAAGCTGCGCGGTTGCCTCTTGGCGAGGGCTTTGATTCCTGGCATTACGAGTAGGGAAGCTACCGGCCAGGGATAGCCGAGCTGGGAAGCCGCTCGGCCGCCACTAAGGAGGACTTTGATCCTTAGCATTGGAGGGGCCGTAGGAGGCCTACTAAGGACAACTGGGCAGTGAAGCTGCACGGTTGCCTCTTGGCGAGGGCTTTGATCCCCAGGCGAGGTGGGTAGGCAACTACCAGCCTGGGATGATCGAGCGGGGTAGCTGCTCGGATGCCTCTTGTGAGGGCTTTGATCCTTGGCGTCGTAGGTAGGGAGCTACCAGACGGAGATGACCGAGTAAGGGTCGGGCTCGGTTGCCTCTTACGAGGGCTTTTGATCCTTCATGACGAGGACCGAGCAGGGTTACTGCCCAGTGCCTCTTGGCGAGAACTTTGATCCCCGTCGGTTGTGGTTTAAAGCTACCAGCCGGGGATAGCCGAGCAAGGACTCAACTGCCTCTGGGAGGACTTTGGTCCATAGCGCGGGAGGGGCTGTAAGAAGCCTACCAAGAACCCTTGGCCAGGCAGGGTTACTGTCCGGTGCCTCTTGGCGAGGGCTTTTGTCCTGAACCAGGGATAGCCGAGCGAGGGATCCTCGGGCTCGACTGCCTCTGGAAGGGCTTTCTGATCCCTGGCGTTGCGGTAGGGAAGCTACCCGCCAGGGATAGACGAGCGAGGGATCCTCGGGCTCGACTGCCATTGGGAGGGCTTTCTGATCCCTGGCGTTGCGGTAGGGAAACTACCCGCCAAGGATAACCGAGCAGGGTAGCTGCTGGGCTGCCTCTTAGTGAGGGCTTAGATCTTTAGCGGTGGAGGGGCCGTAGGAGGCCTGTTAAGGATAACCGGGCAGTGAAGCTGCGCGGTTGCCTCTTGGGGAGGGCTTTGATCCCTGGCGTTGCGAGTAGGGAAGCTACCGGCCAAGGATAGCCGAGAAGGAAAGCCACTCGGCCGCCTCTAAGGAGGACTTTTATCCTTAGCGTTGGAGGGGCCGTAGGAGGCCTGCTAAGGATAACCGGGCAGTGAAGCTGCGCGGCTGCCTCTTGGCGAGGGCTTTGATCCCCGAGCGAGGTGGTCTTCGAGCCGCCATGGCGAGCCCGGCGTGGAGCTGTGGAGCACCCAGTGAGCCTCAGAGAGTATCGGCCCGTGAGACCTGTGGCCATGGGTCGTAGCTTGCCGATGGTCAACCGTGCCGACGAGGGCTGAGTCTCCTGGAGGAGGAGGAGCGGCGATATGGGGCCCTGGCCCGGCCGTTTGGACACGGACGAGCGCCTCCACGATGGACTGTAGTCGGTCTATTCGGCCAGCGAGGGTGTTGATGACGGTCGCCGGAGGAGATTCATCCGCGCCTCCTGTGGGGGGAGGGGGGAGGGGAGGCGGAGGCTGGTATCTGGATCTTTATGGTGATCGCATACCATGTGGATGGAGATCGGAAGGCCAACTTTTGTTCTTGTGGAGTTTTAGTTTCCCACAGACGGCGCCAACTGATAGAGCTCCTTTTCGGGCCTCCGTCAGATGTTGTCTTCCGTTGATCTCGCGGTGAACTTTGTTGATTATCTCCTGTTGCGTGTGGGTCTCAATGGGTTTTGGAGGAAGAAGTGGAGTGAGGAGTTTGGTGCCGAGTACCTGCAAAGAAGTCCCGGGGTGGTTTGGTACCACCAAGGACCCTCCGACGATCAAGTTAGTGATGAGATCCGAGTAGAGTAACGGCTTAAAAGAGTAAAAGATGACTTACTTGACCCCTCTGTGATGAGGTTTTTTTATAGTGGCGGCAGCACGCAGTAGAAGGCGCGAGAATCTCGCCGGCGGTTACACTCCCGACGTCACGTCCGCGTAAAGAGCGGATCGTCCATTAATGGGGATCGTGATGGCGTGGAACATGAGATGTTGCTCGCGGAGAATCTGCGCATGGCGAGATTTGCGGAGCGGCGGTTACGTCTGTGAGTGGTGGAGTTGGTCGGTCGAAGGGACCGAGGAAGATGGTCTCGGCGGGAGAGCTCGGGAACGAGCGAGGGCCGAGGTTTCTTGGTCCTGCGGTAGCTCGGAGGCGAGCTGAGAGGCCGAGGAGGCCAATTTGCAGGGGCCCCTGAGGTGAGCCAGCTTTGGGCTTGTAGGTCGGGTACAGGGATGGCCTGATCGGCCCCTGTGGGCCCTCTCTTCTGAGTTCTGGGACACGTCATCTGCCACATGTCCTGATCTGGAAGTTCGCCAATATAGAGCATCATCATGAAGCAATTGAATTATACAGCTAACAAAAATTGTTACAAAAATGCAATCTGATTTTTCTATTTTTCTGCGTTCAGATTGTAACTAATATAACAAACAATTCCGCCAATGCACAGCAAATTGCAAAATGAGTTTGGAATTAAGAATTAGTAATTTCCTGTTTCCACAAAACAAAATCCATACATACATTCTCCATCCCCCCACGCCTTCCCTCTTAAAATCAAACAAAATCCGTATAATCCCCAAAAAAGAACCACCAAAAAAAAAAATCTAAGCCTGAAAATAATAAAATTCATGAGAATCGCCAACCTCATCTTCGAGGATCCACGCCGATCTCAAGAGCTTGAGCAGCACCTGAGCCTTCCTCCTGGCTCGCTCGGAGCAGCCGCTCTGCACCATCACGAGCAGCCACGTCATCACCCCTGCCGCCACCGCCTCCCTCTGCAGCCCCTCCTCCGCCCCCACCACCGCCACCAGAGCCGACGCCGCGTGCTCCGCCGCCCTCTCCGTCGCCCTCCCCTCCATCGCCTTCACCAGAACCCTCACCGCCTCCCTCCCGCCGCCGGCGCCACCGACAACCGCTTCCCTCCCACCCTCTACCCTGCAGATCAGCTCCACCGCCGCCAGGGCCCTCTCCAGCTCCCCTTCCTTCATCTCCCCCAACCGCCTCATGATCGCCTTCCCGGCTCCCGCCTCAATCGCCTTCCTCCGATTCTCCTTCGCCAAGCACAGCGAGAACAGCCCTCGGATCCCTACCCTCTCCTTCAGATCCACCAGCCTCACGAAGCCCTCGATCACTTCATCTGCCGATCCGATCGCGGATCTGACCTCCGACGACCTCGTCGCCGCCGCGGCAGCCTCGATCACCGCCGCGGCGTTGATCCTGCTCTCCATCGACGGATGCGACCTCATCACCGCCGCCAGGTGCTCCAGCCTTTCCGCCTCCATCGTGATCGACAGGCTCTCCGGCTCCGTCAGCGAGAACATCGACAGGGCCGCGATGGCTTCCGTCGACAGATCCGAGCCGGGATCCTCGAAGGCGATCGAGATGAGGGCGGATCGGGTCTCGTGGGTGGCGATGAGGGTCCTGTTCTTGTCCGACTCGCTAGCGAGGGAGCGGAGCCGGCGGAGGGCGGCGGGGTCTCCGGCGAGGGATTGGGAGACGAGGAAGCGGATCTGGAAGGGGTCGGCTGGCTGCTTGGGGGTGGGGATGCGCTCGACGCCGTGGGAGCGGTGGGCGACGCACCACTGCTGGATGAGGCGGCGGAGGGTGTGATTGGGGATGAGGGTGAGGGCGGGGAGGGGCACGCGGGTGACGGGGCACGTCGCGTTTCCGGTGGCGATCCACGACTCGATGCTCTGGCGGTCGTAGGTCTGCCCCGTGCTCACGGTGACGGGGTCCGTCATCAGCTCCAGCGAGATGGGGCACCTGAAGTGGTGCGGGGTCTGGACGGCCGTTATGTCTAACGGCGCTATGCTTCCTGGCATTCTTCCTCTCCTTCTTCTTCTTCTTCTTCCTTTCCTTCTGTTTTGATTTTGCTTCGTTTTTGTTCGAGGGAGGTTGAACTTGAAGGGAATGGAGAAGGTT
Organism: Agapanthus africanus; assembly: GCA_030015575.1. Taxonomy (NCBI): domain Eukaryota; kingdom Viridiplantae; phylum Streptophyta; class Magnoliopsida; order Asparagales; family Amaryllidaceae; genus Agapanthus; species Agapanthus africanus. The sequence continues at coordinate 181,491,268 of JASDDO010000024.1, forward strand.
ATCTTATCGTGGTGCTCACACGTGCGGCTACCATTTTGGGGAAAAATTAGGCCCAACGAATTGATGGGGTCCTCAATCAGAGAGGAGATGAACATGTTACATAGTATTAGTAACATATTTTTCATGATTGGATATAAGCCTATGGAGAAAATCGGTTGACGCCCATTAAGATAATAAAACTCAATTGAAGCTTGACGAACCGACACATGGTCGAGTAAAAACACAGTCCGATAAGCAATGCAAGAAGAGGAACCTACGATCTTGCATGTTGCGAGCTATATTTTTACGAGCACTCGATGATGACGGGAAGTATTTTTTATAAAAGTAGAAGACCGTTTATCTTATATGAGATGGCCAAAACAAAGCAAGTGATGGAGTTAAATCATTGCTTTACTTGCATTAAATATCATACCTTCAATTCAGAAATTGGTTTTAAAGGCCGCATTGGATAACCCGACTAATATAAATGCACTATGAATACCTAAATAGCTGGCTAAATTAAAACCCTCTCCATTTTAAACTGATTTTACAACTAGTCTAATGACCTGGAGTTCTACTTTATGTCCATGTCTATGCGGTGCGTAAGTATATTGTGTTTTGAATTACAAATTTGACATGCTAATGTAAAGTATTTTTTAATTATTAATGTGATATGTTTATCAATGTTATTTGAATTGAACTGCCATATTTATCCAATCGCTATTAAATTTTAGGATGTCCGCACGATATTTGGGCTGCACCAGAACCGGTAGCTAACCAGTCAAAGATCACTGAAACGGATATAGAGAATGAGTATTGTGAGTGTGGACCCCACCGCCACACCTGTAAACAGCTGGACCCCAGCGCGTACAAATATTCTTCGAAGACCACGCCACTCAAACGCCCTGCAGCTACGGTACAAGAGCGGCAGCGTTTCGGGCCACTGGTAGCCACCACGTAACGATAAATATCGAGCGGGGCCCAGGGCGCTTGTCTGCTGAGCTGGACGTCGCAAGTGCGGGTTCTTCCGTCGCGTAGCGCCCGCGGGCGCACACGCGTGCGTCGTGGGGCCCACCCCGCGTAAACGGTCCGGGTCTGTCTCCGGTCTACCCGGCAAGATTGCCGGGTGGGACCCGCGAGGCGGGACCCGATTTGCTTTGCTTTTCGCGAACGTGTCCACAGCTGGCGCCTCCTCCAACTTTGACTGCCTTTTGAAGCGCGCTTTACCTTGAGCATGAAATGACGGAACTGCCCTTCATCGGTAGGATTCAGTAACTGTGTTGTCTACTTGTGTGTGCGCTTAATGGTAAATTCGTAGCTGAGAGAGAGTAGAGCCATGCAAGCACGTGAGAAGAAAGTACTGCTAGTTCGGACCCAATGGAAAACAATTGTTGGGGGAATACTATCTAGGATGCCCACGCACTACACATGTTTTCTTTTTAATAATAAGCCCAAAAATAAACTAACTAATTTTTCACGTGTGATGCACATTTTATACACAAGAATACTTATCAACCGACTAATCGGATAGATTTTTAATTTTAAAATGATATGATTAGTTTTAAAGATAAAATAGTTATCCAGTTGTAAATCCCCAGTTTCCGAATATATAATTTTCCGTATTTTTCAAGATTTTAATCCAAATTTATTTCATTTATATATATATTTTATTATATTTTATTATTTTATTAATTATTCCAAAACCTAAACTAAATCCTAGCCTACCCGTACCCGACCCGACCCGACCCATGCCCGACCGACCCGACCCGCTTCCCACCACTTCCTCTTCTTCCTCCACTCGTTCATTTTTCCCGCCATTTCTCCCCGAACGGCTCCCTCTTCTCGCGCTCACTCGAGACCCGCACCCCAACGGCTCCAAGGCCCCAACGGCTCCCCCACGACTCCGCTCTTCTCGCGCTTACTCGAGACCCGTTCCCCAACGGCTCCCCCACGACTCCCCGCTCCTCGCGCTCGCCTGCGACAACCGCACCCATCTCCCCACGAACCGCACGTCTCCAACAGCCACGACATCCCTCGCCCCCCTCTCTGCTTCGCCCCCTCTCTCTCGTTCTCCTCCAAACCAAACCCCGACTCCACCACGACAACCAACATCACCTCCTCCAACTCAACCCCCCAACGGCGCTTCCCTGTCCCGACCATCATCAACGCCGTCACCGCACCTCCGCAACCACTCGCCACCACCAGCTTTCCCCTCGCCTCCACAACCTCCCAACAACTCCACCTCATAGCCGCTGCCTTCGCCTCCTCTTCTGCACCTTGCATCGCTGGCCTGAGCCCAACGCCGACGAGCTCGGGACCGACGCTACCATCATCGAGCACCCAGCTTCCAACGCTCCCAGCCTCCGAGTGAGCTTCTACCCAAACAAAAAACACCCACCACTGCAACCCACTGCAGTCGCCGCGACGAGCACCCCCAGCCGCCTAACTCAGCCGACCTCGCCGTCAACCTCCCCAGAGCCAGAGCCCACACCCTCCTTTCTAGAATCCATGGTCGAGCCCAGTTGGTCGCTGTCGCAGTCGTGAAGTGCCGTGCTTGTGGTCCTGCCTCCGCCGTGTTCGTGTCCGTGCGATCGTCGTCGTTTTGCCGTCATAATAGGCAAGTGAACCTCCTTCACTTGTTCAAATCATGCTATGTACATATATAGTTTAATAAATATAGTCTAATAATTTAATTGGTAAAAATGTATGATGAGTGTATGTAAAAGTAGACAGCGTTCACTTACATGCATCGAGTGCTCGATGCGATTACCCTATCCAAGACCCTATTAAAAATCCCCCAATTTTATTATTAGAAGTTTTGATTGCTGTTAACGAGTGGCGTATAAGAAATTGGGACCAAATAGTTAAGGCATCGAATATAAAATGACATCCCAATTGGTTACGTCAAATCCGAAAATCGCCGTACATATCACGTTGTAAAATTAGTAATTAATTAAATATAAATATAATCATGGTGTTTCATGGCTTGTATCGAACCTAACTAGATAACCTATAACCCTATATAATTAGTTATTGAATATTGCAATTTCATGACACTGAAAAATGAAGGGAAATACGGCTCTGGACCGCAGTCCGAGACAGCATTCTACGGGGGAAACCTGAATTTAAGCACCTGTACATACCTGCATAAAACTGAAAATGTGCGGAGCCCCATAGGGCCGCGTAGATAACTTAATTAGCTAACACATGAACCTGGTCCCATGCATTTCCACCATCGTTTGATATTTAAATTGTATTTTTAGAGTGTCGCTGTGTTCTGCAGTTTCTGCAGTGATATTCCTTACACCGTCACATTTAACTGAACATAACTTCTAATATAGAGGTTCTATTGTTAATCCGTTTGATGCGTTGGAAAATTAACTGATATAACTATATTTCATTCAACTGGAGCAACATCGGAATCTGAACAAAATCACTGATAAAACGTGCGTGAAGTTAGGCTTCCAGTTCTGAAACTGGAATTTCAGCAATCGATCGCTACCTTCAAATGATGATAATTCCCTAACCTGAATCCCGATTGACATGAAATTAATTTTACTGTTTAGATGATCAAGTGTACTTCATACGTCCTTTATATTATTTTTGTCGATTCTATACGTATGATTTATCATAAATTTTGCAAGCTGTATAGCATTGGCCGTCATAGAATAGTGAATACCTGTTCAGTGCATTTCTGCATATTTTCGTGCTTGAGTTATACCTACTGCATAGTGATCGTTCACATTGAGACCTAGCTACTATTCTGCGTTGTCGATATATATTAGTGTTAGTGATTGTGTTGTGGCAAATACGACAGTGATAGTGACAAGTGGAAAAGTGATTGAAAGTGACAGCGATACGTATTTGTTCACAACCTATCCGATACCTGAATGCATACTATAACCTGGGGAATGGGGAAATCAAGGTGGAATTGAACTCGTATTTAGCGAGGTACGGTGATTTAGAGGATGATCATTCACTATTGGTGACATATATACACACACACACACACACACATTAGGTCGTGGGCCTAGCGGCACGGCTGACAGGGTTATGTCCCGGGCATAGTGGACCGTAGTCTCGGGCATGCACGAGACCCTTGTTAAACACAAGCATCCTTTCCACAATTGATTTCATTGACTTAGTGACTGATAAGTAGTGACATGCATATGGCCTAGTTTATTGACATGATACCTACATGGCGCCATTTATGTTCAATCAATGTTTATTTTACTCATGTTCTGCAATTCATTGTACTCCTCATGTATAATAATATTGCATGCCCATCATATATATATTTATTGATGTATGTGTCGTCCTGACGACCTGAGTATGCATGCTCAGAGGACGAAGTGGATCCAGCCTAGGAGCAGGACCTATCCTTCGAGATTACGGAGATCTAGACCGCTTCATCAGCGCCTTCTCTTTTGCTTTCTGCACTTGTTTGTTGGTTAGTTTATTTTTATTCTGTAAAATAAATGTACCTCGAACTCTTTTATTTGCAATGTAATAAAGTTATGAACTGTGATTTTCCTTTACTCAAGTTCTGATTACTGACTACTATATAATGTTAGAAGCCGAAGTGTGACTACGGCGGGATTATTCCCTGACCGTAGGAGCATGGCTGGCCTAGTCACCCCTCGTATTCCGTATTTTGGGAAGCAGGGCGTGACATGGTTTTGTTGGTATCAGAGCCGGGTTTTGGATGAAATTACAGTTCCATCGAGGGACTTCTAGATTGAGTTACATCCTTAGCGTATGCATTATTACATTTCTTCCTCACTTTCTAATCATCGTTGAATCATTGTGTAGCCTTACTTGAATCTGATTTCTTTTAATCTTTTCAAGAAAATGGACTCCTCAGGCAACTCCTCAGGTGCCGGTCCCCACGATCGTACCGAAAAGATCCTTAGCACACTGACGACCCTGGCCCAAGCTCAAGAGAGGAAGACCGATCTTCTGGCCGAGGGATTGAAGGAGGTACAGAAGACCGCAATTACCGCCCTATAGAGATCTATGGCCGTTCCCGCCGCCTCCGAGGGCGCGCTCGTACCAACTACATATGCTAGGGTTAGTACCGTTTCAGATTTCAGGAGGCTTCATCCAGCAGAGTTCATGGGATCAGCAAGTCCACTTGAGGCCGAACAATGTCTCATCAACGTAAAGAACCTCCTGACTGCCGCTCGAATTCCTGACGACGACAGAGTGAACGTGGTGAAGATTCAGCTAGAAGACGGGGCCCGCACGTGGTAGTCCATAGAGGAGAGCCGGCTAGAGAAACCTATTGGATGGGCCACGTTCTCCGTATGCTTCCTGGATCACTACTTTCCGGCTACTGCCAAGGCCGAGCTGGAGGAGAAATTCATTATGTTGAAGCAGAATGGGCGCTCAATAGATGTTTACGCCGCGGAGTTCAATCGGCTGAGTCGCTTCGCACCGTACATGGTAGCCACCGAAGCCGCCAGGGCAAGACGGTTCCAGTAAGGGCTCGATATTGAACTGCAACAACTCATCGCGTCTCTCGACCTACCAACCTTCGCCCAAGTTTTGAACGCTGCCCGAGTACAGGAAAGATTGGCAGAGAAGGCCAAGGGCCAACGATCAATGGACAGGAGACCCCACGTGGTTCTAGCACGACTTACCATCTTCCCCCGTGGAGCGATCCCAGTTCACAGGCCGGGTGTAACACAGATGAAGCGCACCTTCTCACCTCAGCAGCAGCAGCGAAGGTCCATGTTCTGTGATTATTGCCAGAGGCCAGGACACATGCAGAGAGATTGCCGCAAAGCTAAAGGGCAGTACTCGATTTGCGGATCCAGCGAGCACAGGATCAACGGGTGTCCCCAGAGATCTGAGCTACAGGGAAGGTTCGAGCAGCAACAACCGTCGTATGGCACTTCAGCTCAGAGGGGTCCACCTCGGGTGCCCCAACAGCGGTCCTTCGATCAGAGGCAGACTGGTACACGTCGGAATCAGGGACGGGCTTTCACCTTATCCGCCGAGCAGGCAGAGGCTTCGGGAGATGTGGTTATAGGTACCATTCTTGTTTATTCTGTACCAGCTAGAGTTCTTTTCGATTCGGGTGCTTCGCATTGTTTTATTTCCACGCGGTTTGTTGACACACACTGTATACCTCACGAGCTGTTGACCAAGGGTTGGGAGATACATACGGGTAACGGTATTATTGTGTCCAACCAAGAGTGCGGATTATGTCCGGTGGTAGTATGCGACAGGAAATTCTATGCGAATTTCCTTTTAATCGGGACGAGCAGCTATGACGCGATTCTCGGGATGGATTGAATGAGCACCTTCCATGCAATCATCGATTGCCGAGCTAGGAAAGTGACCTTCCGCATCCCCAATCATCCTGAGTTTGTTTTCGAAGGCGGGAGCGAGTCCTTGGAGCCAGCCAAGTTTAGAACCAAGCCAAAAGCGTTGACAGCTATGGAGATTGATGAGAGTCCAGCCCCAGAGATCGACTTGATTTCAGGGACGGCACCGGTTTCCAAAGCTCCTTACAGGATGGCGCCAGTTGAGTTGGTAAAATTGAAGAAACAAATTAGAGAACTCCTGGAGAAAGGATTTATTCGCCCAAACGCTTCGCCGTGGGATGCACCAGTCTTGTTGGTGAAGAAAAAGGACGGATCGCTACGGATGTGCATAGACTACCGGGAGCTGAACAGGGTTACGATAAAGAACAAATACCCCATTCCACGTATCGACTACTTATTTGATCAGTTGGGTGGGGCCAAGGTATTTTCGAAGCCGGATTTTCGTTCGGGCTATCACCAGATCAGAGTAGCGGCCGAAGATATATGCAAGATGGATTTCAGGACCCGATACGGACATTATGAGTTTTTTGTGATGTCGTTCGGTGTTACCAATACTCCAGCTATATTTATGGATCTGATGAATAGAGTATTTGCGAAATACTTGGACACATTTGTCGTTGTTGTTCCCGCCAAAAAATTTCTGTGCAAAAGAGCCCAAAGTATCAAATGACAGCGATACGTTTAAGAAAATGTGAACCGGTATTTTCCGGGCTGTATTTTGACAAACACCCGAATTTGAAATAGCTAAATTCTGATGGTATCGAAAGATTCTCGAAAAAGCCTTCGATTTGATATATTATGGGCTTCATAATTCATCCGGGATCAAAAGTTATGAGCAAATATGCTATGCACGTGTAATCTAAGGAAGAAAATGCGAACCAGTATTTTCCGGACTGCATTTTGACAGACTCCCGAATGAGAAACAGCTAAATTCCAATGGTATCGAAAGCGTCTTGAAAAATCCTTCGAATTGATATATTATGGGTCTCATAATTCATTCGGGATCAAAAGTTATGAGGCATCACGTGCTCACACGTGACCGGGCATCACGTGCTCACACGTGACCATTTACAAGCAAAGCCTGTAGGCACTGAATAAAATAAATAATTGGAAATAATTAATCAGTGGGGTCACGTGCCAATACGTGGTGGGACTTTAAACCAACTGAAAAGAATTAAAGGTATAATAAAATAACAAGGAAAAATCCCAATGGGGCATCACGTGCCAACACGTGACCAAGGGTCACGTGCTGACACGTGATAATTCCTGAGTTCTTTAAAACAACAGAATTAAATTCTGGTCAAATGCTTAATCAGGAGGTCACGTTCCAACACGTGATGGGTTCATAAAGATCTATGAATTAATAGAATTAAATTCTAATTAAGAGGGAATAAAAACCCCTAATATTTCCCTAAATCTTTCCAAACAAAAAGATTGTGCTCTGTAAAGTGGAGCACCGTTGGATTAAAAATCCAAAGGTGATTAAAAATCACCAGTTTATAGAAAGATTCTATACAAGGAAAGATTTCCCTGAAATTTGAATAACAGATAAAAGATCTTTTGGATTAAAAATCCAATGGTGAATAAAATTCACTGAGTGATCTAAAAGATCATGTTGGTTACAAAAACAACCAAAATCTTTCAATGAAAGATTGACTAAAAAAATTGATTCTTTTCTTTCTCCTATAAATAGGAGCCAAGAAGAGAAGAGAGGAGGATCTATTTTTTTGGGGAAAAACAACAACAGAGAGAAAAAAGAGAGGAGAATTTAATTCTCAAGAGAAAAAAGAAGATCTCTTCAGAGAAAAGAAACCCTAGGTGAGAAAGGGAAAAGAGATCTAAGTTCCATAAAACAAAGAGAATTTAATTCTCGATTTAAGAGTTTAACTCTTCTAAAGAAGAACTTAGTTCTTTCTTTGGTTGAAGATCTGCAGAAACAGATTTTCCCACAAGTTGAGAATTTAATTCTTATCGGGGAGATTCTGCCATGCAGATCCAAAACTTAGAGGGAGAATTGAGTTTAAAGAATTTAATTCCCCCAAATTCATAGGAATTTAATTCCTCCAAATGAAACTAGGGTTTAACCCCATATGAGAATTTAATTCTCCCAAATTCATAGGAATTCAATTCCTCCAAATAAAATTAGGGTTAAACCCTACATAAGAATTTAATTCTTCTATATACATAAGAATTTAATTGCTCTAAACAAAATTAGGGTTTAACCCTACTAAAGAATTTAATTCTTAAAACAAGGGACTTAAAACTCTCCATGCACGTAAAGAAATCAGTACCCAGCCTGGTCACGTGGCAATACGTGATCCTCCCCCTCAATGATCAAAAGAGAATGAACAAGACTAAGTCACGTGCCCCCACGTGCCCCCTAAACAGACTCCTCAAAATGAGAAAGAAAAGGCTTGGAGGCAATTCCTCACGTGCCCTCAAAACTGAAGGGAATAAAGCCAAAGACAATACTGATTTTGGGCGCCCTCACGTATCCCCACGTGACCCCTGACAAACACCTCTTTTAAAAAAAAGATGGAAAGAACTGAAGGATTAAAATCCAATGCATGGGCGCCCTCACGTGTCCCCACGTGACCCTTAGAAAATCCCTTCAATATCCAGTGCATGGGTGCCCATCACGTGCCCACACGTGATGACCTGGAATATTGAAAGTGTTTAACACTTGTTTAAATATTCTGAGAATAAAGTAAAGGAAGCTTAGCCCAATCCTAGGGTGCCTCACGTGTCCTCACGTGAGCGCTTCATCCTTTTAGTGTTTAACACTATTTTGAGCATTTCATCCCTAGAGTTTAACACTATTCTAAATGCATCACGTGGGAACACGCGACCGCCAAATATTTTCTAGTGTTTAACACTATTTTAAAACCAATCTTAGCCCAAATTGGCTAAGTTTTCCAGAGGCAAGACTCCCCTTTGACTGAGCCTCAAATATACCCTTGTCTTCCAAGATTGATCATCTCATATGGCATATGAGTGCTCAGCACTCAATAAAAGATAAAGATATGGTCAGAACCCAGACTCATATTTAACATTGCTAAATAATGGGGGGCTGAACCAAGACAAATGTTCAGCAGTCCAACAAAGGGCCAGCATTTCAAATCTAATTGGACTTGGCCCAAGTTGGCCATAAGTCCTCAATGCAGATTTTACTAAGCCAATGTGCTCATAATCTAATTAATTGATCTTAGTTCCAAATTGGACTACAGATTTCCCAATCAACTTTGGTTCAAGAGTACATCTCTTCACTCCTTTGATATTTGTCGTTGTAATCCTTCAACGTCTTCATAGAGGTGACAGGTCCCGATAACCAATCATTCCGTGGACTGCGGGGTCCTTAAACTCATTGACTATGAGGTCCTTAACCTGGACTGTGGGGTCATTAAGCCCATGGACTATGATGTCCTTAACCTTGGACTGTGGGGTCCCTTTAAACCCATGGACTATGATGTCCTTAACCTCGGACTGTGGGGTCCCTTTAAACCCATGGACTATGATGTCCTTAACCTCGGACAGTGGGGTCCTTTAAACCCATAGACTATGATGTCCTTAACTTCAGACTGTGGGGTCCTTTAAACCCATGGACTATGATGTCCTTAACCTTGGACCGTAATGTCCTTAAACTAATTGACCGCAAAGTCCCTAAACTAAAACAATAGAGCCCAAATGCTCTTTTGTTGGATCTAAATGATCCTGTTAAGTAGATCTTAGTCTAAAATTAGACTAACGTATCCTTAACAAATGGTTAAGTTGACCTTAGTCTAAAATTAGACTAACGTGTCCTTAACAAACTATTAAGTTGATCTTAGTCTAAAATTAGACTAACATATCTTTAACAAATGTTTAAGTTGATCTTAGTCTCAAATGAGACTAACGTATCCTTAAACCCAATCCCCAAACCCAAATCTAAGAAGATACGGATTTGGACTAATCCACGCCCTACGGGCGACAACATAAATTAGTCTCCGTATACAATCCACGGGCAACCAAAAACAAAACAAACACCCACGACACGAAGTGACCATCTGGAGAAGGAGAAAGTGGTTACCGCGATGCGGTAGCGTAATTAACTGCAGGGGCTTGCGCCTGCAGTGAAGAGCGTCCCCACAATCAAAAATCCCTCCAATGAGGGGGAATCTTACGAAGTCTGCTACATCGGCCGCATCCGTTTAAACCTTCGATATACGGTGCCATAAATCAACTTGGCATCTTCGGAGAGGTGGACGGATAGCACCAATTAGCATCTGTCCCGAATTCAGGAAAGACGGACCTACGCGGTCGCGTCTCTGTATTCGGCGGGGAACAGTTGTATTCATCGACGACATACTGTCTACTCTAAGACCCGGGAGGAGCGTGCCGAACACTTACGGACAGTATTACAAATTCTTCGGGAAGAGAAGCTATACGCAAAATTGAGCAAGTGTGGGTTCTGTCTCGACAAAGTGCAGTTCTTGGGACACGTTGTTTCGGGCGAAGGCATCTCAGTGGACCTAGCGAAGATAGAATCGGTTAGAGATTGGCCGACACCAAAGTCAAGGGCCGAGATCAGAAGCTTCCTGGGATTGGCAGGATATTATCGATGGTTCGTCCAAGACTTTGCATGAGTCGCTGAACCTTTGACGAAGCTGACGCGGAACGAAGTACCGTACGTATGGACGGAGGAGTGTACTCGGGATTTTGAGGTACTGAAGCAGAAATTGACCGCGACACCTATTCTTACAGTATCAGATAATTCAGGTGGTTTGGTGATACACAATGATGCCTCAGGGAAAAGCTTAGGCTGCGTCCTGATGCAGCACGGTCGGGTAGTTGCTTATGCCTCACGGCAACTGAAGAATCACGAGAGGAACTACCCAACACATGACTTGGAGTTAGCCGCAGTGGTTTTTGCATTGAAGATCTGGAGACATTACTTTTTAGGCGAAAAGGTGGAAGTGTACACGGATCACAAGCGTCTGAAGTACGTGTTCACTCAGAGAGAACTGAATATGAGGCAACGCCGATGGCTAGAATTAATGGCGGACTACGACTTGGACTTACAGTATCATCCGGGGAAGGTAAATGTCGTACCAGACGCTCTCAGTCGCAAGCCAGCAGTCATGATGTTGACCAGTCAGAAGAGCATCATTGAAGATTTTCAGAAGCTCGAACTAGAGGTTGTTACACCGAGTGCAATCAGGCAGTTCTGGCAGTTATAGGTGCGGTCTTCTCTTATAGATCGCATTAAGGTTGCACAGGCTGATGATCCTCGATTGCAAAAGTTCAGAGAGCAGGTGGAAGCCGGGCTGAGGATGGACTTACTCATACATCGAGACGGTTATCTGAGATTCGGTAGCACACTCTGCGTTCCCAAGAGGGATGTTCGAGAAGAGGTATTAGCTGAGGCTCATAGTTCGGCTTATTCTATGCATCCGGGAGGCACGAAAATATATCGAGATCTAAGGCAACACTTTTAGTGGAACGGGATGAAGCGAGAGATTGCACGGTTTGTATCCAAGTGTAATATGCCAGCAGGTAAAGGCAGAACACCAGAGAACAGCTGGACTGTTGCAACCGCTTCTGATACCCGAGTGGAAGTGGGAGCACATCACTATGGATTTTGTAACTGCCTTACCACGGAGCCCAAGGGGCAACAACGCCGTCTGGGTTATCGTCGACCGTCTTACGAAAGCTGCACACTTTATACCCTTCTGTGTGGGACAGTCGATAGAGTCGCTTGCGGAGAAATGCATGCAAGAGGTAGTGCGACTTCACAGAGTTCCGGTCAGTATAGTATCAGATCGAGACACCAGATTTATTTCACACTTTTGGAAGAGCTTACAGGAGAGTCTGGGTACACGTCTCAAGTTTAGAACGGTTTACCATCCACAGACGGACGGACAGTCCGAGCGTACCATTCAGACGCTCGGGGACATGTTGAGGGCTTGCATGTTAGACTTCCAGGGTTCTTGGGAGGATCATCTTTATTTGGTGGAGTTTTCTTATAACAACAGTTTCCAAGCTAGCATCCAGATGGCTCCATTCGAAGCACTTTACGGGCGGAAATGTCGATCCCCTGTTTGTTGGGATGACGTGGGAGAACGGAGATTACTGGGCCCCGAACTTATTTTTAAGACGGTAGACAAGGTCCAGATAATCAAACAGCGCATTAAGACGGCTCAGGACCGACAGAAGAGTTGGGCGGATGCCAGCAGTAGAGCGCTAGAATTCGAGGTCGGAGATCATGTGTTTCTGAAGATTTCTTCTACCCGCGGTGTTATCAGATTTGGAGGTCGCGAGAAACTCTGTCCCCGATTCATCGGACCTTTTGAGGTGCTAGAGCGAGTGGGAGAGGTGGCTTATCGACTTGCCTTACCTCCATCGCTAGATGGTGTGCACAACACTTTTCACGTATCTCAGTTAAGGCGCTATGTTCGGGACGACAGCCACATTCTGGACCATTCGGGGTTAACTTTGGGCACCGATTTGTCTTACGAGGAGCAACCTACCACCATTCTCGATCGTCGGGAAAAAGTGCTGAAAAACAAATTCATTCCCCTGGTTCAAGTTTCTTGGGGTGGTCGTTCTCCAGGGGAGTCTACCTGGGAACGCGAGGAGGACATCCGCGCACGTTTTCCACGTCTGTTTGTATAGTGTGTTGTTCCATTGTTTTCGTTTTAATTTTGAAGACGAAATTTTTGTAAGGAGGGTATGATGTAAATCCCCAGTTTTCGAATATATAATTTTCCGTATTTTTCCAGATTTTATTTCAAATTTATTTCATTTTTATATATATTTTATTATATTTTATTATTTTATTAATTATTCCTAAACCTAAACTAATTCCTAGCCTACCCGTACCCGAACCGACCCATGCCCGACCGACCCGGCCCGCTTCCCACTACTTCTTCTTCTTCCTCCACACGTTCCTTTTTCCTGACATTTCCCCCCCAACGGCACCCCCTTCTCGCGCTCACTCGAGACCTACTCCCTAACGGCTCCAAGGCCCCAACGGCTCCCCCACAACTCTGCTCTTCTCGCGCTCACTGGAGAAGTTGCATACCTATTGAATGAGGTTTCATCCAAATCAGGGCTCACCACTACATATGAGATATGGTATGGGAAGAGACCATGTCTTAAACGAGTTAAGATATAGGTTGTTCGGCCTATGTTGAAAAGCAAAATCTGGACAAGCTCGAGGCAAGTTCAGTTCTGTAAGTTTGTTAGGATATCCCAAACCTTTGCAAGGGTATATCTTCTACCACTCTGAGGAGCAAAATGTGTTTTGTTTCTTAGCATGCCACCTTTTTAGAAAAGGTATTTCTAGTGAAAAAATTAGTGGTCATGAGGTAGAACTGGAAGGAGTTCCAGCTAGACAAACTAACAGCTGATGATTTGGTGAAACAAAGGATTCAATAGTTTCCAATGAACCTCAGCCTCTCCGTGAATCTAGTAGGATTCCTCATCCACTTGAGAGATACTACGGTTTTCTCGGTGACAGTAGGAGAGGGGATGGTATCATAGTTGATGATGGCCCAACTAGGTTCAGGCAGGCCATCACGAGTGGCAACTCTGTGAAGTGGCTGGATGCTATAAGATCAAAGATAGAATCCATGTACACCAACAAAGTAAGATTTTGAATATGACACCTGAAGGGGTAAAACCCATTGGGAGCAAATTGGATCTTGAGAAGATTCTTGGTGTAAATGGAAAAGTTGAGACTTTCAAAGCTATGCTTAAGTCCATCAGGATCAATACGCGCATCGCGGAGTTGGAACATCTGTTTTGATGTGGTAGTCAAAGAGTTTGACTTCATCAAAATGGTAGAAGAACCTTGTATACACAAGAAGGTTGTAGAGAGTAAGGTTGTCTTATACGTATTGTACGTAGATGACATACTCTTGATAGGAAATGGTTTCATATACTACACTCGGTCAAGCTCCTCTTATCACGGTGATTCTAAAAGGAAGATCTGGATGATACCTACTACATCTTGAGGATTATGATCTATGAGATAGATCCAAGTGAATGTTGGGAGTGTCCCAAATCCAGGTTCATAAGCACCATACTAAAGGGGTTCAGTATGGATGATTCTAAGCATGGTGGTTCGCCCACTTACTCATGGACCACTCTCTCCAAAAAGATGTCTCTCAAGACTGATTTGGAGAGAGCTCGCGTGCAAGGGATACCCTATGCTCTGGCAGTAGGCTCTATCAGAGTATGTGATGTTATGTACCAGATCAGATATAGATGACTCACTAGGTGTAGTGATCAGGAATCAATCGGATCTTCGGAGAATCACTGGACAGCTGTGGGGGACATTCTTAAGTACTTGAGAAACACTAAATGAATGTTCTTGGTTCCAGCTTCCAGAGTGATAAGTTTGACTGAGAGTCGGTCACAGGCATTCTCTTTACCCTCAGTGCAGGGACGGTATGATGGAAGAGTTCCAAACTAGATACCGTGACATACTAGACGATAAAGGCTGAATACATTGCTACCAATGATACTACCAAAGTGGTTGTCTGGACATTTCTTGTTCATGAGATGAACAAGGTTCCTACCATTGAGCGTCCAATAACTGTTATTGTGACAACAATAGAGTTGTGTCTTAGGCCTAGGAACGCAGGTCCCATCTGCGTTCCAGACATATTCTAAGGACAGTATCACCTGATCAGGGAGATGTTTGATCTCCAATGGATCGAGGTCAGAAGAGTAGACACGAAGGATAACACGGCGGATCCACTCACAAAGGCCTTACCCCTAGAGAAACTTCTATGGGATGGTTGAGTATGAGATACTACAACCACTACTATATTGTTGGGTATTAGATACTACAACAGATGGCCCTAGTGCAAGTGGAAGATTGTTAGTTATATGTATGCCCTAGAAGCCATTACTGTACATGCGATATATATTGTAGTGGATGCTTGGACATATATAGGGATGCCTTTCTTACTCGACATGATAATATTCTATCTGGCTGCTCTTTATCTTAACATGTACACTAATT
The DNA here is from genome assembly GCA_030015575.1 of Agapanthus africanus. Classification (NCBI taxonomy): domain Eukaryota; kingdom Viridiplantae; phylum Streptophyta; class Magnoliopsida; order Asparagales; family Amaryllidaceae; genus Agapanthus; species Agapanthus africanus. Next base: position 181,506,589 of record JASDDO010000024.1, read on the forward strand.
GTCTCTCTATTATATGTTGATAAAGCTCTTAGGATGAGTACTTGACTACCGGGATTATGATGCAGATCATACCAGTAGGGACAGGGTAGTCGGTAAGTACATCCTTCAAAGGTTCCTAGTCGTGGGAGTATCGAGACAGGGCATCGATACTCCAGAGTAGACTAGCGTATACGCTTCTCGACCCATATGATGGGCGATGGATGATCCCACATTCATTGGTGTTTGACATTAGAGAAGGTATACAGGTGCTCAGTGGAGACTGGGTACACTGGACGGACTCGCCGAGAACTCCTAGATGGTATTATACCTATCGTCGGATAGCAGTTCTCTGGTGACACTGGTACAGGTTAGTCTGTAGACCCGAGATCGTCATAGAGTCTTATGTGATTCCCACTGTTCTTTGATTTCCACCATACCACGGCCAAGAGATCGTGCAAAAAGGTGGTTTTTGGGTACAGTCCCGAGTCACATGGAGGCAATGAGCCATAGGAGGGGTTTCGTCTCTCCCGGTATTGGGAGTTGATGTTGCGCTATGCTCGATTGGCCATAACAGGAAATCCCTGGTCATGGCTGCTGAGATTTACTGGTAAGTGTTATCAGTAGTTTCTCGAACCGTTATGGACCTTGCATCGGCATGACTTATCAGGCTATTGGGTTCTGACGTTATACCACCCCCACGCTGTGATATGCGACATATCAGACGAAGAGACCGGACTGTAGAGTAGTGTTACTGATTGGATTCACAGGAGTATGAGCAGGCTTTCTTGTTGATTTTCTGATCGCTCAATACCCGGGTGGCCGTTACGTTTAGCAGACCGTTTGCGGCTTGTGGGTGTTTGATATGATCATCACCTACTGCCGGTGTATTGACGAGTCTTTAGAGTCCTACACAGAGGTTTCCTGGTTCATGCGAAACGGAGTAGGTGCACATATGTGATATGTGCGGGACTTTGATTAATGCGAGTATGTGACACCGCATTCTATGCTTGCGATATGTGACATTCGTCGGTTATATGTGATATAGCCAAGTTATCGGATCAAGTATTGATTCGATAAGTTGTTACATTTGATATTAGTCGGTTATATGTAATATAGCCGGATTATTAAATCAAATATTGATTTAATAATTTAATGTAGAATTATATATTTGATATATTAAATTATATTAACTAATATTAGCTCACTTAAGTAATTATTTTTCTCACTTATGATACATTGATATATATGTGATATATGTTAAATGTATTGTTTTCTTTTTGCACACAAAATATATATGTGATATATATTGTTGTGTCATGCTAGGTTACACATGCAACATGTATGTATGAGACTCACACCATGCTAGGTTAATGTTAGGGTTTTATTTGTTTTATGTAATTCAAACAACTTGGATAATGAGTCATGGTTGAGCATTGGATGGAAGCTAGTAGAACATTGACTTAGTCCACTCATTTGTCTTGCTTAAGATATTTCTTAACCCAACCCTTAACTCATAGTTATGGTTTATTCTCTACATGAGTTAGGCATGACACTAACTCACCCATGGTTGCATTTCTAAGCTCACTTGATTATTCTTTCATCACTTACTTTTTCTTCTTCCTCACTTGAGAAAAAGCTTACTAGTTTTTTCTAAGTGATGAAATCTTGTGAGAAAAATAAATCTAAAGTGGGCCCACTTTCTATTTCATCATCCTCTACTATTAGCCATTTAGTTTAGGGTGTTTTCTTTACTAATTTCACACATTAGTGAAGAGGCAGCATGAGCTCGAGTCTTCTCGACGTAGATCATCTTCGGCCTCGAAGACATTGAGCAAGCTTGTTCGTTTCTTCAAGTGAACCCTCTCTAGAGTCCGAGAGTTCACCATTCGCAGCGAAGGGACTACAACATGGAGTTTTAGAAGTGAAGGACCAGTCTACAAAGGTTGTATTCCTTCTTCTCTTTAGTTTGTAAAGTGTTTACAATCTAGAAAACCCTAAGTCTCTAGTTCAATCCTCATTCGGATTCTTTAGCTCTCTAGAAAATTTTGAAATGGCATGTTCGATGCCTTAGTAAACATCGTGAGGGTGCTAAGGAACTCTACAGTGGTATCAGAGCCTAGCTAGAGCATTATGCATTGCGTAAGCGAAATTAAAAGTCCGATCGAACTCCGAAAACCCTAATTTTCCCACATTCTGGAAATTTTTCCAAAAGTTGGATTTTTCCATGTTAAAAATATTCATAAAAACATGCAGGGAATTCTATGGACACACCTGAAGAACGAAACCCTAACTCGTCTGAGTGACTGCGGATCCGCGGCTAAAACATGGTTTTGGCGGCGGATCCGCGGCGCCACTTAAGAGGCTTGGGTCGGGCCCTTCAGCTGTAGGTCCGTAGGTACTGTGGTATGTCTTTGGTTAACTTTAACAGTACTCAAGTGTTGAGCTTTCTGGAAAATTTGGGAATTCGTTGATTCGATCGAAATATTTAACGTCACCTAGCATTCTGTGATTGTGATACAATATTTGGAATCCACATTGTCACACCCCGCTTCCCAGAGTGCGCTAAGATCGGCACGTGACAGAGCTAACCATGCTACCTGTGGTTAGGAAACATCCCTCCACAGTCACATTACGGCTGTCTAAAGATATTGTCACGCCCCGCTTCCCAAAATACGGAATACGAGGGGTTGACAAGGCCAGTCATGCTCCTACGGTCAAGGAAATATCCTGCCGTAGTCACATTTCGGCTTCTAGCTTTACGTGGTAATCAGTAAACAATGCACAGGTAATGAGAAATGCAGTATCTGAAACAAAACAAATACAAAGAACTGACCTGATGGATGTAAAAAGAGTATAGCTCTGGATAGCTGATCAAGATGTACGCGATGCACGTCTGGTCCAGGTCTAGGCTAGATCCACTCCTCACTCTGAGCATGCATACTCAGGTCGTCAGAGCGACATACTAGCAATATATATATAAAGATGCAAGTGGCAACTCGAACAGTGATAATAGATATATAACAGTGAATCAAGACGGTACAGATATGGACATAAAGTAACCAATGAAGTGTTTAATAGATCAGGTGAACAGTAAAGCAGTAAAATAATATGCCAGGTATGTCAACACAGTAAGTAATGTATATCAATGCCATTATCCCTATCAGTCTCTAAGTCTCACTATACAGGTCACTAAGCCTATCGTCAGTCCAAGTGTGAGAGTCAACCATTCGCGAATGTCCTCCACCCAAGGGTAGGACCCAAGGGCAAGGGACCACGGGCCCAAAATATAACTCACGGTAATAATCATGTACCCTGTAAATCTCCATATATCTCCATATATATAAGCCGGCATGGGACTCCCGAGATTCTGTTGAACTCACACTCAAACTACCCCACACCCCGTGGTCTACATCAAATGCCAACCATAACCTCAAATACCGGTCGGTCCATGACAAGTCTGCGCGAGAACTGGAGACAGGATCTCCATCAAGCACGTCTTGACTAATACCCAAGAAAAATGGACAGTGTCTGGTGCCTTATCTGTGACACCCATGCAAGAGCTTCCATAAGTGTCCCATACCACTTATAGTCATACTTACACGCGTCCCACAGACGTCGGCAATGCAATAGAATAATAGGGCTCACTGAATGTGTACAAGTACGTGTCACTTTCACTTATCCACTCATGCACGAACACTAACGTACTTGCCACAATCACCACTAATACCTAACACTGGGTAATGCACATGATCATTAGGTTACTAATGCGATAATATATACATATGATGTGATGAGAAAACAGTACGGAAGGCGGGATTAAGATGTCATATGTCGGTGTCCTATCACTTGCATAATTTATCATAAATAATATATGCCAAAATTTAGCGAAACAATGAACAGGGGATAAGTATTATGTGTGATTATCTATCCGGCGAATTTGGTTTCACGTCAATCGGGTTTCAGGATCACTAGATATGGACATTTCATTTTAAGCGTTCAATGCTGGAAATCCGGTTTCAGAATCGGAAGTCTGTTTCGCAACGCATTTTAATCTCAGTTGGGACCAGAATTTAGCGATACTATAGTTGAATGAAATCTAGAGTTTTCAATAAGGTTTTCAACGCAATAGACGGATTCTCAATCGCGTCTATACGTCAGGAGTTATACACTGTTCAATACTAGTATGTCAATTCTGATTCTGTTGGGACTGTTATACGTCCCGATCTTTTAAATTGCAGATTAAATAGCAAACGACGATAAAACGAAAAGAAACCACTTGTTTTATTTAGATAACAGATTCACCTTTAATAAACTACAGAGTTCCGCAACATACTAGTTCAGGAAACAAGGTGGTACATATTACGGGACAGCACACAGTAACCAGAGTCGCTCTGGACTGCAGTCCAGAGTCGCACTCCGACCCAAGTATCGTCACACTATTGGTACAGAAACCAAAAGAAATTTGCATATGGTTACAGTTCGTCGAGTCGGATTCGATTCGAGCCCTCGAACGCAACATTTCAGTATGTACACAATTTATGGTGATTTTAACGATTTTCGGGGGCATTCATTTTAGTCATTAACGGTCATATTTTCCAATGAAATTTACACACTAGGTTCACTGCCTTACGGGCCAGACCATGCAATTTAGTTCCGTCAAATTAAATGAATATTTCCATTGAAATCATACATCGAACAGTTACGTCATATAGTTTATCGGGAAATGTAAATATGGAATCTATACGATTATAGTTTGTAACTAACACAAATTAGCATGTAGCAAGTAGGGACTTGCCTGTGACGATGTGTCGATGGTGCCGCAGTGATGATGACGGCGACAGCTACAGCGGCGATTGCAACGGATACAGGTGTTCGATGAAATGACTGAGGCTCGGCTGGGGCTTGGGCTCGGTTTTGGCACTGGTGTTTGTTGGAGCTAGGCACAGAGGTCTGGGCAAGGAGCAGCGACGAGGTGGACGTGGGGAAGAGATGGCAATGGCGAGTTTGGTGGTCGCAGCAGAGTAGAGGAGAAGAAAGATACGAGTTCTCAGTTTGTTGTCGAGTAGGGATGTAGTAGTGAGCGATGATGTCAATGGGGAGGCCGAAGGTGGGGTCCACAGAGGAGTTGACGGCGGTGAGGAGGGAGGTCGACTTGGCCGTGTGGTGCTCGGTGAAGGTGGATGGCGGTGAGCTCGAGGCTTGCTGGGTAAGAGGAGGGTAATCGGGTGATGATGGGTTAGTATTATGATGTCTTGGGGTGTTGTAGAAGAGGAGGTGGTGACGTTGAGGAGTTGCGGTGAGAGGGGAGGAAGGTGGTCGGGGTTAGGTCATCGGGAAGGAGCTCGAAGCTCGGAGGAGAAGGGCAGCGGTCGGGTGTGCAGGTGAGGTGGGGAGGAGGGACGCGGGGCTTTGGAGAGAGGAGAGAGGGGAGAGAGAGAGAAACGTGGGAATTAATTAAGGGAGAGAGAAAAGTAATGCGGGGTTTTAATAAAAAGGAAATTAATGGGGGAAAGAGAGAGAACGTGGGAATATAAAATTAATAGGGAAATAATAGAGGGATTAAATGAGTGTTAATGGAAATTTATGGGGGATATTGATTGGGATTTTAAAGGTGAGATTAATTTGAATTTAAGAGAAGGAGAAGCAATAGTAACAACAAAGAAAGAGAAGGAGGTGGGGCCGGTATGCATGAGATTGATGGGTTTTGGGGTATGGGCTAAGGGAGTGGGCTGAAGGAAAAATAGGAGTTTTGGGTTTAATTTTAATAAAAGGAAAACGGGCTGAAGAAGAGACGGGCTGGGCTGGGACTGGAGTGCTGGGCTTTAGGGATTTATTAATAAGAAGGGAAAATGGGTGTTGGGCTGAGGGATTTAATTGAATGAGAAAAGTGGGCTGGGGATTTTAATGTTAATAAAATTAATTTGGATTGGCTGTGGGATTTAGGTTAGGGGAGAGGGAAAAATATATATATATATATATATATATATATATATATATATATATATATGGAGAATAAAAAGGGTTGGGGATTTAAAATACTCCAAATAATTTGTAGATATAAGTAGATAGAGTTGTAAGTAAAACCCATTTTATAAAATACGGATATTGGTGTATATAAAGGAAACGGGTATTACAGATATCAAGAACAGGAAAATAAAATAAACTATCTAGTACATGTCCATGAACCAGAATAAACGAGTCAAGAAATAATACGCGGAAGCAATAAATCCAATAAACAAAACAATCTGGAAGGTACGTCCCAAATATAGGCTCACATCAGGAAATAAAAAAAATGCTGCAAGGAAACTAAACTAAACTGAAATACTAATCGGTCCTCACTGCTCGGCCTGTCGACTGAAGTACTCCTGCTCGGCCTGCGACAAGGGTAGCGGATCTGGGCCATGCAAAACCCAGACGTCAGCGCGTCACAATATCAACAATAATATAATCAGTGGGTAACAGGATATGCATGCATGAATTATAAATGGTAACATGAATGTAATAAGTAAGCAGGGATATCGAACAGTGAAGTGTAACAGTATAGGTGAAGTGCAGCGATAAAACTAAACTGTGCTACTGGGTTAACTACTCTCAAGTCTGTGAAATCAATTTAATGAATTATCGATGTAACTCAATAGTATCCCGTGCATACCCGGGACCATGGTCCAGATTCTCGGGCTGAAATCCGAGACATGCCCCTAGGCACTAAACAGGAAACATGTACAGATGAATGATGTCAGCAGCAACATCCCAGGGCTGGCCTAGCCCATAAAACTGATCAGTATAAGTATCAAACTGTCGAGTTACAAGTCAGGTTTCATCATTGATTTCCCCATACCCCCAAGTTATGTGTTCAAGTCAGGTATTGATAAATCTGCAGCTAATGCCAACACAGGATCAAGCAGAAACATGTTTTCCTATACAGACAATAGGATATGTCCATCGGGACAACATGTCAGGATTGTCGGCATTAGAAACAGGATCAGGTAACATGTCAAGTAATGGTGTATCAGGTCATGTCAAGTAGTGCACAGTGAATCAAATGGATGCCCAACAGTACAATGTAGCAAGTATTGAATTAGGGTAAAAGCATGGATGCACAAATATCTATCAGGGTAACATCATGACTATGTAGGATGCACATTATCAAGTATGGGGTACTAATGTAATAATAATATGAGTCAATATACTATGGCATGCAACTAGGTACATAATTAATGGTATGGAAGCACAAATATCGATTAGGGGTTATATTTACAGCTCCAAGTCTAAGTGGGATGCATATTATTAAGCATGGGGTGTTACTATAACAATAACTTGAATTAATATGATCTATAGATGTAGCTATATATATTTTAAATGATATGGATACATACGGGTATCCGAAACAGTAAAACTTTAATATGGATGTATAATTCAATCAACATGTAATATTTTATTCATATGGATGCAAGATAAGTATTATAGCATGTAGCAAGATAAACTTGCCTCGATTAGATCTCATGACGGCATGCGTACGCTGCGTCCGACGTCGGGTAAACGTCGCAATGCACACGCAGCACATGGGACAGGTCCAGACAAAGCAAGAAGGTAACCACGCTGGCTGGGGATGTCCACTGGGTCGCCCGGTTCGTCGTCTACGTTCACGGCTCTGGCGATGATCGGAAAATACGGATCAAGAAAGCAAAGAAAAGAAAAATAAGAAAGGAGAAGAAGAGAAGAGGAGGAAGAAGAAGTTGGTCTGCGGTTTGGTGTTTGGGGACAGAGGCGAGGCAGGCAAGACGACGACGACGATGATGGGGGTTTTCCAGCGAAGTACACGGTGAAGGCAGTGGGGTTTCATGATCGTCGGGGATTGGGTGGTGCAGGGGTTGTGGGTTTTCAGGTGAGATGAAAGGAGAATGGGTTGAGGTGGTGTCATGTGCGCGGAGGCGACGGGGTCGGAGCTCCGGCGAGGGTGCAGGCGAGGTCGTGGGTATCGGGTTCTTGAGTTGGGTTTGGGTGATCGGCTTGGTGCAGGGTTCTTGCTCAGGATTTTTGGGGAGGAGGAGAGAGAGTAGTGGAGAAGGAGGAGAGGTGAGGTGTCGGGGTCGCCGGCAGGGTGACGCCGATGAGGGTGCCGGCGGTGGAGGCGAAGATGGGTTCTTGGTGGTTCTCGACGTGTGCAGGGGTCGGGGTTTCACTTCGGGGATGGCAAGAGGAGGAGAGGAGAGGGAAGAAAGTGGAGACAAGGGGTGGTTGTCAACGGCGAGGGGTCGCCGGCGTGAGGGTGCCGGTGATGGGTCGCAGTGGGTTTCGGTGTGCAGGGATCTTGGGGTTAGCTTGGGGATCTCGTTGGGAATGAAGGGGAGAGGATGAAGTGAAGAAGGTGACGAGGGTGATGCTGACGAGGAGGTGATGGCAAAGGAGAAGGTGGATGAAGGCGACGAGGTCGAGGAGTTGGGTTCTCGGGATGAGGTATCGGGGAAGAAGAAAGTATAGAGAAGAGAAAGAGGGCTGAGTTGCCGAGGGTTAGGTTAGGTTTTAAAATAAATATATATAAAAGAATATATATATATATATAGAATATGCACAGAAAGAGAGAGGACTGAGTGGTTAAGATTGATTTTAAAATATTTTTGAATAATGTTTTTTTTTGTTAAGAAACCTAAAACGGTTTGGTATATAAAAGAATTTTATAATATATATTTTGAGTTTTCTGGCTAATACAAAAATTACTCCAAAATACGTCCGGGTCGGTTTTAAAATTACGGTTTGAAAATATGAATAATATACGTAGTAACCAAAACCAAAATAGGATATCCGGGTAACGAAAATGCATACCCTCAAGAACGGATACACTTAGCGTGCACGTAGCCATCCAAACAGGTCCGTTACATTGAACGGGACGAGAACAAGATGCGTGGATGCTACGACAGGGTTAGGGGTATCATGCAGGCTGTGCCAGATATTTTTAAAATATTTTATTTGACTTTACTTCTTATATTAAAAAATGCAGATGCCAAATAAAATGCGAGTATGCAGTATATAAAAATAATGAAAGTGCACGGATCCACATAACAAGCCAGGATAAATCATAAACAGGAATCAAGACAGGTTTCCAGTAAGCGGGTCAGGTCGGATGCAAATACAGATGTCAAATACACTATTCGCACCCAAAACACAGTAAATCAGGAAAATACCATAAATAAAGAAATACTCAAAATAGAACTGGTATAAATGAACTAGGGTATTACATTATACCCAACTACAAAAAGAATTTCGTCCTCGAAATTCCCAAAACAAGAAAAGATAAACCAACATGAAACTACAGGAAGAGATCTGGAAACTTCTGTCGAATCTTATCTTCACGTTCCCAAGTTGATTCTCCGTGCGAGCGATTTTCCCAAGAAACAAGTACGAGAGGGATAACCTTATTCTTAAGGACTTTTTCTCTTCGATCAACAATCGACATCGGTCGTTCCTCAAAGGTCAAATCCTCCCTTACAGTCAGTTCCGAATGATCTAGCACATGTGTTTCATCTCGAACATACTTATGGAGTTGAGATACATGAAACACGTCATGAACATTCGCCAAAGATGGTGGTAACGCCAATCGATAAGCCACTTCTCCAACACGCTCCATAATCTCGAAAGGCCCCACGAATCGAGGACTAAGCTTGCCTCGACTCCCAAAACGAATCGCTCTTCTAGTTGGTGATATCTTTAAGAATACCAGATCACCAACAGCGAACTCTAGAGGTCTTCTCGATGTATCCGTCCAACTCTTCTGCCGATCTTGTGCTGCCTTCATGTGATTCCAGATAGTATTAACTTTCTCTACTGTTTGCACGACAAGATCCGGTCCCAACAATCTTCGTTCTCTAACATCGTCCCAACAAACGGGTGAGCGACACTTGCGACCATACAACGCTTCGAATGGAGCCATCTGAATAGTTGCCCGGAAGCTGTTATTGTATGAAAACTCCACCAAGTGTAGATGATCCTCCCACGAGCCCTTGAAGTCTAACATGCAAGCTCTCAACATGTCTTCAAGAGTTTGGATCGTTCTCTCTGACTGGCCATCGGTCTGAGGATGATAAGCGGTGCTAAACTTCAATCGCGTCCCCAAACTTTCCTGTAAGCTCCTCCAGAAGTGTGATAAGAATCGGATATCACGGTCGAAAAAGATGCTCACAGGTATTCCATACAATCTCACAATCTCCTGCATGTACCGTTCTGCCAACGCTTCCATTGATTGACCAACTCGAAACAGAATGAAATGACTGCCTTGCTCAATCGATCAATGATCAGTCGAAAATACTGTATTTCTAACACGGCAATTTCCCTACCTTTTGCAGTCAAGTAAAGGTATCCGGTATTCATATCACACATATTTGCAAAACACATGTAAAAATACTGGATTACTTGTACTGTGTAATAAAACCGTCACTTTTAGGGAAATTGTGTGTTTTTCATGGCATCGCATCATCCTTGTATTGCGCAACTCTTGTCTTGGAGTCTATGCAGGAAATTCCGGAAGCAGAGCCCAAAATTGGGAAAAGATCTGATAAAAAAATGCGCCAACTCAAAGACTGAAGATCTGGTAGTAATACAGAAGGCCAAATAAAAATCCATATATCAGAAAAAGGCCCACAAGAAAGCCCAAGAGTTACTGTAAAAATATCAAGCTCTAAGGCCTCTAAAGAGCCGCGGTTCCGCGGCGGGAGCTGGCTTGAGCCGCGGAACCGCGGCGCTTTGATGGCTTCAGATGCTCAAATTTTGTACACGTGTCCCCCCTAACGGCCAAAGCTTCCAGAAGACCCCAGAAGCTCCACGTGACACTTCCAGAAGGCTCGGCTTAACAAACTCTTGGAGGGAAATTCAAATTTTAGGCTTAACTAACTTTTTGGAGGGAAATTTAAATCTTTTGGTTAACTAACTTGTGGAGGGAATTCAAATTTCAATCCTAGATCTAGAGGTCTATAAAAAGGAGCCTAGAGCTAGGGTGAAAAATGTTCAAGAATCACCACCATCTTCAACCCACAAGTTTAGTGACAAAGCTTGTGCCAAATTCAATCCCCATCCCCAATTCAAAATCAAGATCAAGATCCCGAGAGCAATTCGAGCAAGAGAGCCTTCAACCTTTAGAAGCGACGCCGGATTCCAACGGAGCAAGAGATCCACGCCGATCCGCGACTCAAGGAGCCGAGCGAAGCCGAAATCGACGATCTAGTTCCTTCCTTTTGTAAATTCAAGAGAGTTGTAATGAAATTTGTCGATAAATAAAGGTGAATTTTCTATACTCTTGCTTATCTTTTAATTCAAGCATAATGATTAGATCTCAATTTGTGATTGTGTTTGTGATCATGATGTTTGAGTAATCTCCGCTCGTGTAGGAGTTGTGACGATCTTTAAATGATGATGATTTAGATATTTTTTACAATTCTTAAATCCTATAATGTTTGGAAATTCTAGTGAATCAAATGATTAATAACCTAGTTTTGAGATGATGCTTTCTTGATCGTGTTCACTCGAAACTAGGGAACAACTATTAAACATTTGATTAACTAGAAGCTAGAATTTGAATGCGATCCATCGAAAGGACAAAGGATGAGTTACGAAATTCCTAATTCCCTCGCAAGATCCTTAAACCTCGATGAATTCGCATCGATCTAGTACCAATTCATTAAAGGATAAGAATGAGTAATCATTAGATCTCATCACATCTAGAGATCCGATCTACTCCTACGAGCTATCCTTATAATCTTGAGTGTTGATTGGAAATTATCTCTCATCTCTCTTCTTGTTTTAATGTTTCTTTTAGATCTAGATTTTTCTTACTTTTGATCTACAATTATAAATCATGAATTGTTTTCTTTTCTTTGCCTTAAATTTTCAACTCATCTAATTCGAAAATTGAACGGAACTCACTTTCCCTATGGACGATCCGCACTTACTAACGCGCTACATCCGACACCGATATTGATTGCGGTCAAAAATATTTTTGATTGTGATTTCTAAAATCTATTTTCTATAAACATACGACACAATCGGAAAATCATTAAATCAATCAACGATCACCCAAACTGTATTGTTGCCCTTTGGACTCCGCGGTAAAGCTGTCGTGAAATCCATGGTTATATGTTCCCACTTCCACTGAGGAATCGGAAGTGGTTGCAATAAACCAGCTACCCTTTGATGTTCAGCCTTAACTTGCTGACAAACCAAGCACTTCGCTACAAAGCGAGTAATCTCCATTTTCATGCCTTCCCACCAGAAATGCTGTCTTAGATCACGATATATTTTCGTGCCTCCTAGATGTACGGAATATGCGGAACTGTGCGCCTCCTTCGTAACTTCTTCGCGAATGTCTCCTTTCGGCACACACAAACGGCTACCATAACGCAACGAACCATCTTCATGAATCAACAAGTCCGTTCAAAGTCCCGCTTCAACATGTTTTCGAAACTTCTGCAATCTTGGGTCCTGTGACTGCGCTGCTTTGATATTCTCGATCAAAGACGACTGTACTTGCAGCTGCATCAACTGTCCCGAAGAATGCGGTAGTATAATCTCTAACTCGACTCTCCGAAAATCCTCGATAAGCTCCTTCTGTGCAATCAACATCCGAATTGCTGGCAACCGACTAAGTGCATCCGGCACTACATTAACTTTTCCCGGATGGTACTTGAGATCAAGATCAAAGTCAGCCATCAGCACCAACTATCTACGCTGCCTCATGTTAAGCTCTTTCTGTGTGAACACGTATTTTAGGCTTTTATGATCGGTGAACACTTCGACCCTTTCGCCCAATAAGTAGTGTCTCCAAATCTTCAAAGCGAAAATTACTGCTGCAAGCTCCAAATCATGAGTTGGTAATTCTTCTCATGGGTCTTCAACTGTCTCGATGTATAAGCTATAACCTTCTCATTTTGCATCAAAACACATCCCAATCCTTTCCCAGATACGTCGCTGCGAATCACCAATCCTCCGGAACCATCTGGTACGGTAAAAATAGGAGCGGTTATCAACCTTTGCTTCAACGCCTCAAAAGCTGACGCACACTTATCCGTCCATACGAACGGTACTTCTTTACGCGTAAGCTTGGTCAAAGGCTCAGCCAAACGAGCAAAATTCTCCATGAACCTTCTGTAATATCCGGCAAGTCCAAGAAAACTTCTGATCTCTGCTACGTTCTTTGGAATCGGCCAATCTTGAACTGCTGCAATCTTCTCGGGATCAACGGCGATTCCATCTCCGGATAGGACGTGCCCCAAAAACTTCACTTCTTCAAGCCAAAACTCGCACTTGCTGATCTTTGCATATAATCTTTCTTGCCTCAATGTCTGCAGTGCGATTTTCAAGTGTTCTGCATGCTCTTATAGGCTTCTCGAGTAGACCAGAATATCATCGATAAACACCACTATAAACTGGTCCAAGAACGGTGAAAAGATTCGGTTCATCAAGTCCATAAATATCGCCGTTGCATTCGTGACTCCGAATGGCATCACTAAATACTCGTAATGTCCATATCGAGTTCGGAACGCAGTTTTGCAAATATCCTCTGATTTAACTCGGACCTGATGATAACCGGACCGCAAATTCAGCTTCGAGAATACCCTCGCGCCACTGAGTTGCTCGAATAATTCGCCTATGCGAAGGATCGGGTACTTGTTCTTAATAGTCATCCGGTTCAATTCTCGATAGTCGATGCACATCCTCCTTGTGTCATCTTTCTTCTTGACTAGAAGAACTGGAGCTCCCCAAGGTGAATTGCTGCTGCAAATCCAACCCTTCTCAAGCAATTCGGTAACCTGCTTCTTGACTTCTTCCAACTCTACTGGTGCCATTGGATAGTACACCTTTGAGATTGGCGCTGCACCAGGAACAAGATCGATCGCGAACTCTACATCTCATTTTGGTGGTAAACCCGAGATGTCCTCGAACACGTCCATAAACTCTCGAACTACAGCTGGCGCTTCCTCCTTATCAACTTCCATTGTCGAAAGAACACTGTTTGTCGGCCTAGCCCTAAACTCGACCGGCCCGACAGAACTGCTACCTCCAGCAAAAACAAACTCCGGATGTCCGGGAATTTGGAAAATCACTTTCTTCGCCCTACAATCAATGTGAGCGTGGAAAGTGCCGAGAAAGTCCATTCCCAAGACAACATCATAACTGCCGGTATCGATCACCAAGAAATCTGCAAATAACTCCCGTCCGCAAATAACAACTGAACAATCCTTGCACTCACTACTGGATATGATCTTCTAATTCCCAGTGTGTATGTCCCAACAACTAGACAGGGTCGTGCAAGAAATCGAATGTGTAGCAATAAACTTGGACGACATAAAACAATGGGATGCACCAGAATCGAATAATACTAATGCAGGAAAACATGAACAAGTAGGATACCGAAATGACTTCATCCGAAGCCAAGATACTGAAGAAGATTAAGCACGGTAAACATGATTCAAGCTGGCGATAAAACATGAACTGGTAAGCAATGAAACCGAGAGAAGCAAGGTAATATCACGGATATAAATCAAGAAAATGAATCAAGACTAGGACTCCAAGTTACTTAAATAGAGTACCGCATTGCAACCATACTGCAGTTCATAATTACAATCACATAACTCTGTTCAAGTCGCCCAAATCCTACAGAGAAACAATAGGGAACCAAAAGTTTCAAGTCGAGATGCAAAGTGGTTTGCATATCGTCAGCACAGAGGTCAAGAGAAAGATATGATTCAAGAATTACGATAACCAAGTGGCAGGACATGCTCCTAATCACGGATTTCCCGATTCGTGTATTGGGTCCAATACCCAACTACAAAAGAATCAAACCCGATTAGCCTAAATCCTATGGCTCTGATACCAAACAAATCTTGTCACGCTCCGCTTCCCAGAGTGCGCTAAGATCGGCACGTGACAGAGCCAACCATGCTACCTGTGGGTAGGAAACATCTCTCCACAGTCATATTACGGCTGTCTAGAGATATCAAGAACAGGAAAATAAAATAAACTATCCAGTACATGTCCATGAGCCAGAATAAACGAGTCAAGAAATAATATGCGGAAGCAATAAATCCAATAAACAAAACAATCTGGAAGGTACGTCCCAAATACGGGATCACATCAGGAAATAAAAAAATGCTGCAAGGAAACTAAACTAAACTGAAATACCAACCGGTCCTCACTGCTCGGCCTGTCGACTGAAGTACTCCTGCTCGGCCTGCGACAAGGGTAGCGGATCTGAGCCATGCAAAACCCAGACGTCAGCGCGTCACAATATCAACAATAATATAATCAGTGGGTAACAGGATATGCAGGCATGAATTATAAATGGTAACATGAATGTAATAAGTAAGCAGGGATATCGAACAGTGAAGTGTAACAGTATAGGTGAAGTGCAACGATAAAACTAAACTGTGCCACTGGGTTAACTACTCTCAAGTCTGTGAAATCAATTTAATGAATCATCGATGTAACTCAATAGTATCCCGTGGATACCCGGGACCACGGTCCAGATTCTCGGGCTGAAATCCGAGACATGCTGCTAGGCACTAAACAGGAAACATGTACAGATGAATGATGTCAGCAGCAGCATCCCAGGGCTGGCCTAGCCCATAAAAGTATAAGCATCAAACTGTCGAGTTACAAGTCAGGTTTCATCATTGATTTCCCCATACCCCCAAGTTATGTGTTCAAGTCAGGTATTGATAAATCTGCAGCTAATGCCAATACAGGATCAAGCAGGAACAGGTTTGTCTATACAGACAACAGGATATGTCCATCGGGACAACATGTCAGGATTGTCGGCATTAGAAACAGGATCAGGTAACATGTCAAGTAATGGTGTATCAGGTCATGTCAAGTAGTGCACAGTGAATCAAATGGGTGCCCAACAGTACAATGTAGCAAGTATTGAATCAGGGTAAAAGTACGGATGTACGATAAAAGTATGGATGCACAAATATCTATCAGGGGTTACATCATGACTATGTAGGATGCACGTTATCAAGCATGGGGTACTAATGTAATAATAATATGAGTCAATGTAATATGGCATGCAACTAGGTACATAATTAATGGTATGGATGCACAAATATCGATCAGGGGTTACGTTTTACAGCTCCAAGTCTAAGTGGGATGCACATTATTAAGCATGGGGTGTTACTACAATAATAACATGAATTAATATGATCTATAGATGCAGCTATATATATTTTAAATGATATGGATGCATACGGGTATCTGAAACAGTAAAACTTTAATATGGATGTATAATTCAATCAACATGTAATATTTTATTCATATGGATGCAAGATAAGTATTATAGCATGTAGCAAGATAAACTTGCCTCGATTGGATCTCACGACGGGATGCGTACGCTGCGTCCGACGTCGGGTAAACTTCGCAATGCACACGCGGCACATGTGACAGGTCCAGACAAAGCAAGAAGGTAACCACGCTGGCTGGGGATGTCCACTGGGTCGCCCGGTTCGTCGTCTACGGTCACGGCTCCGGCGATGATCGGAAAATACGGATCAAGAAAGCAAAGAAAAGAAAAGGAAGAAATGAGAAGAAGAGAAGAGGAGGAAGAAGAAGAAGTTGGTCTGCGGTTTGGTGTTTGGGGACAGAGGCGAGGCAGGCAAGACGACGACGACGATGATGGGGGTTTTCCGGCGAAGTACACGGTGAAGGCAGTGGGATTTCTTGATCGTCGGGGATTGGGTGGTGCAGGGTGTTCATATCAGAAAACTGCATTCTAATACCGCCCATTCATTATCTATTTGTTGTATTTATCGGTACTATTAACCAGTGTCTGCTCAGTAATACAGATTACAGGTATCCGTGATAAAATACTGGAAATACATTTAAAAGCATGGATATATCAATTGAGAGCCGACACTGCAACCAGAACCGCAATCCGACTGATACTTCAGGAGTCCCTTTTTGCAACAAGTTTGTGTACACATTTTTCTATCTAAATGGTCCAACACAACAAATGTGTACACAAAACTTTTAGGCACATGTGGATATGCATTCAAGGCAAAATATTATATGCATTCAAGGCTAAACATCATGTGTTGATTTTTTCCTTCCAAAACTGAAATCAAATCAAAGTCAATTAAACAAATCAGCATGGGCCATAATGGGGCACCATGAATCAAGCCACATGTGGGAATGGAGTAATGAGCATTTAATGCTGAAGATCATGTGTTGAATTGTATTCAAAAATTCCCTCCAATAATAAGTGCAAAATAAAATCAAATGGACAAATCAACAAAACCATAATGGGGGCAGCCATGATTTAGGCACATGTGGGAATGAAGTTATGAGCATTTAATGCTAAAAATTTGGTGTTGATTTAGAAATTCGAAATTCCCTCCAAAATCTGGATGCAGACCAAACCAAATCAGAGAAAATAAACTGCGCCAAAGTGATGTGAGGGGACAAACAAGTCAACACACCAAGTTCGAGACCATTCCAACATGATTTGGCCGGCTACATCAACACTTGGGCCGGCCTGGCCGGCCCCACCTCCTTATGTGGGCCCCAGTTTCACACAGTGCCTTCCTTGCTGCCACGTAGCCCTAATTTTGATGTTTATTTTCTTTTCTTCTTTGCCTATAAATAGCAGGCAGTAGGCAAAGGTTTAAGGGTCATTCTTTAGTCTTGGATTGTCATTCTTTGTCCAAGTTTTCTATTCTCCTTTCTTGTAAATAGCTTAGTCCCCTTGAGTTCTTAACCTTCTCTTGATCTTTCAACCTCTTCATTGAGCTTGAAAGTTTAAGGGTTTGTTATTGATCTCAAGGGGTTGTATCATTCTTGAAGTTAATAAAGTGTTCTTTTGTGCTTCCTTCACCATGAGTTCTTTGCCCTCTCTTGATCTTGCAATCTCTTTATTGAGCTTGCAAGTTTAAGTTTGGGTTATTGAACCCATGTCTTGCAATATGTTCTTTGGTTCCTAATCTTTTACTTACTTGCATTTTATTCTTGCTCTTTTAATTCTCGCACTTAAATTCCATGCACTTTAATTACTTGCTTGTAATCTTTTCTTTTCTTTGTTCTTCTCTTTTGTTATCTCTTTTTGGTTTGTTTTGTGAATGGTGTGAATATTGTTGTTAGGAAAAGAGAAAGATTTTGTAAGTTAACGTTTCGTTTATCATTTCCTTTTCCCATCTTTTCCATTTGAAACTCCGCCCAAACCTTACGCAAGCGCTTCGTTAGGCACCCTACCCTACCAAGGAAAATGTGATTCCTAACCGTGACCGGTTGCATTCGGTTTGGCCGGAGGCGAAAGCAAGAGACAAGAACGGACGGACAAGGGTCAATAAGCCGGATTCCACGAATACCGTGCTTAAGTCCCCTAATCCACATTGTTGCCGATTGTTCTAGCTTCATTGGTTAAGTTTGGCTCAAAGTACTTGAATACGGAATCTATTAACTTACACTATCCTATCGTTTCCTAACAAGCCTTATACTTGAATATAAAACATAGGTTAGATAACGAACAAATCCGCCACGCGCATTAACTCGTTAAAACAAGAACTTAAAACGCTCCGTCTCCCTGTGGATCGACCCGTGCTCATCACGGCTAGCTGCAAAGCGACACCGTCCTGATCGCGATTAAACTTTAGAACTCTTAAATATCCGACACGCTTTTGGCGTGCGATCAAATGGCGCCGTTGCCGGGGAGACGGTAACGTTTGTTATTTCGGGTTAATCTTGTTAATACCCATCTAACCCTATTTTTCAAAACAACATAAAAATTTCAAAACCAAAATCAAAACAAAAATTAACACAAGCTAACCATTTTGTTCTCTGGATTTTATACCTGCTTGCACTCTGTAACTAAACATAAAAAGATAAACAATACCAGTGTGGAATTAGTGGAACACTGAAACTACTGTTGAAATTTGGAGCCCTACCTCATCAAGTTGGCCGGCGACATCATCACCAAATCCGGCGACGCCGGCCCTTTCACCACTTCTTGCCTCCAATTTCTCCTCTGAGCTCCAGTGTTCTATTTTTGTCCTATTTGTATTGTTTGTTTTTTTATAATTTTTAATGTGCAGGTATTTAGGCATTCGTATCGTTTTTCCGCACTAGTATCCATTTTTTTTCCCGACATTTCAGATTTTGCGGATTTGCGAACAGCGGGCATAGGGAGCAAAGTGCACATTCAAAGTTAAGGTGGTTACGAAGTACAGTGCCAAAGATCCGGGTAGTTTGACCCGTGCAAGCGAATTTTTCAAGCTTACCGGATTTGATTCAACGGTGGTTTCTTAACCCACAACTTAACGGTACGTACTCTACTAACACCTTCTTCTCAAATCCGACGCTTCCAATATAATATCTTTGCAAGTTCGCTAGCAAACGCCAAAAAAAAAATTTACTAACCCGTATTTGTTGCAGTGCCGCGCTTAAAAAAAAAGATTGTTTGAAATTTTGAACAAATTTTTTCATTGATTTGCGCATTGCATACATTAATACGGACTTAAAGGCAAGTGGACCCCACAACATACGGTAAAGGATTTCATTACCTTTGCCGTGGCCCACAAATCACGAACTTGAGCATAACGTTTACCCACAAAAATTTTAAAAGAAATTAGACTTTAAGGCTTAAGGACTTCGCGCTCACTAGGAGAGCTTAACTGTGTTTAGAACACCGCTTAACGGTATATTGTTTACGGGGTGTCTAGGAAACTGTTAACGGCGAAACCGCCAAAAGAGAAAGGGTTATTTAATTAAGGACCTTCGCGAAAGCGTCGGAAAACCTCCCCTTATCTCTGCACTTACCTGGCCTCGTGATCAGTATATCTTGAGTCTGTTTCTCGACACAGTTTTACTTCGACAATCAAGTTCTTGAGCAGGTCTAGTTGACCTAGGTGAACCCTAGAACGATTAGGTGTGTGGTATTTTTGCGTCGTGATTGTTTTTGTCCAGATTCTTTTTTGTATATTTCATTCTTTTGTTAATAACTAACTAAAAAAAACTATAAAAAAACCACATTCTTTTCCCCTCCTTTTCTCTTCCTTTCTTTCTTTCTCTCTTCATATCATGGGTACCCCACCTCGAAAAACCCTTGCCGAACTTTGGTACCCACAACTAGACATAACTTCTTACGGTTCTTGTTTTGGTCGAACTTCGAACGATCCATCCATGCCAAAAATTTCATTGAAAGATCGCATAGACGCGTCTAGGACAAACACTTGCACTCCGTAATCCACTTTGTATCAACCTTTTCAACCTCCCCCACCCTCTTATGTTGATACCCCTTTTGCAAGTCGTCCTTTGTCCCTCGCTGAACATATTGAACAATCCCGTAGCCGATCTTTCACTCCTTTCACTACTACAAATTCTATGGATCAACAATTCCATTGATCTTCTTATTCGTATGTTGATCCTACCCCTGTCCAGCCATTCAATTCCTACGAGTCCTGCCCAACTTTTGCACCTGCCCTAGACACTGCTTCTGAACAACCTTTTGGGAGTTTCCAGTATTCAAACAACTTTGAATCTTTTACTGAAACCCCTTCACAACCCATGTCTGGTCTAGAACAGTTGTTTGAAGACTTTAGGATAGCGTCATGCCAACAGATGATGGATTTGAATGCTTCCATGGCCGTCCTCATACAACCTAGTGACCCGATAGCTAGTTTTCAACTAGCTCCACATTTTACAATGTATGA
This sequence comes from Agapanthus africanus, assembly GCA_030015575.1. Classification (NCBI taxonomy): domain Eukaryota; kingdom Viridiplantae; phylum Streptophyta; class Magnoliopsida; order Asparagales; family Amaryllidaceae; genus Agapanthus; species Agapanthus africanus. Next base: position 181,527,252 of record JASDDO010000024.1, read on the forward strand.
TGAGGCGGTAGGACAGGCTGAGAATTTGAGTAATGAAAGTGAGTTGTACACCCTTCCTAATCAAACCTATCCATTGCAAATTGAATCACACCACTCCAGTTTTGAATGTGTATCTAGTGTCCCAAAAGATTTACCGATTAAAGATAGAACGTTTAATGAGTTGTGCGATTTTGTAGTGTTTGATTTACCAGATTGTGAAGGGTCCATTCCAAGTGAAACCAATCCTAAACCTTTTGACCTCTACACTTCCATCTTAGAACCGGAATCGATTGAAATCCATGCTTTTGATGAGGAGTCTGAGAATATTAATTTTCACTTGATTGAGGATATTGACGTAGGGAGTATTTTGGATGATGAACCCGTAAATTTGACTGAAATTTTCTCTCCAATTCATCATCCCGAGTCATTAAATGTTTCTCCCGAACTTCATATGCATCTTGATTTTGATGAGATCTGCATGGATGAGATAATTTTTGAGGAGAATTATGAGGATAGTATTGAGGAGAGTATTGAGGATAGTATTGAGGATGAACCATTTTTGTTTGATGTGTCGGATTTTCCAATTCATCCTCCTGAACCTTTAACTGTTATACTTCCTAAATCACCCTCCATCATTTCCATCGTTCCGACCACGCAAAAGATCATGCAGGAGGACTGCCTTTGCTTGCGCTCTGCCCTTTTATTTATGCATAGCATTGGGCTTTTAATTAAATGCACATCATTTGTTTTGGTTTGACAGACCTTTGTTTGGGCTCTGCCCTTTTTAAAGAATGCAAAGCATTTTATTTTAGTCTGTTTTATACTTTTTTCCTTTTAATTGGGCTCTGCCCCCTTTTAATAGTGCATAGCACTTTTATTTGGTCTGATAGACCTTTTTTATTAGGCTCTGCCCTTAATAATGCATTGCATTAAATGCTCTGACAGCGCCCCACGTGGCTTGTCAGGCGCTTTGCGCCAATTGAGGAGCGCAAGGCGCAAACTCATATGATGGTGACACGTGTCATGCTCTGGTGAGCGCAAGCGCAGTGCGCTGCGCTGTTGAGCTGCTGACACGTGGCGTGCTCTGGTGAGTTGCGCCAACCCAAGAGCGCAATGCTCATTTTTTAAAGCGCAAGGCGCAGATTGCTCTAGGGCCGACACGTGGCGTTCTCTGGTGGCTTGCACCAACCCAAGAGCGCAACAGTGCAAATTTTACAAGTGCATGGCACTGTTTTATATTTAGATCAAAGAAAACAAGTTTTTCTTGTTTTCCAGAGAGGTTTTACCTCAAATATCAAGAACCAGTGGTTCATCAAAAGGCAATGCCTTTATTATTATTATATTTTTTTTATTGAAGATCTTTGATCTTGTTCTTAGATCAATGATCTTTTTAGAAGAAACTCTTCTTTTTATTCAAAGGGTTTTACCTTTTTTTTGTGAGCTCTTCTCAAAATTTTCTAGAGAAGTTCTGAGTATCTCTCTCTGTTTTTCGTCTGTTTTAGACTTGGAGTCTAGGGGCCTTTTTATAGTGCCAATTGATTTGTTAAATCGGTTAAAGAGATCTTTCTCTGAGTGATTTAGGGATTTTCCCCCACCGTTGGATCTTTGATCCAAGGGCTTCTGTTTTACAGAAGAGAATCTTATTGTTTTAATAAGATCAGAAAGATCTTTCCAGAATTTTAATTCTGTTTTAGTGCTGGCACAGTTGGCGCAAGTGCACCTGCGCTTGACACGTATCGCGCAGCGCAACTGCGCTGACACGTGTCGCGCAGCGCAGAGCGCAGTTCAGCTGAAGCGTTGCTTCAATTATTTTAACTTTAACTTTAATTTTAATTTTAATTTTAATTTTAATTTTAATTTCAAAGCAGAGCTTTGCTCTAATTGGGGGAAACAGAAGCGTTGCTTCGTTTCCCGCCTTGGAATTTGAACAAAGCTTTGCTCTAATTGGGGTAAACAAATGCCCCCCCACCGTTGCGCTTACGCGGCTCCAAACGTGAGCGCAGCGGTGGCAGAATTCCAACCGTCGCACCATCTTTTGGAAGTTGAAACGGCTCTCAATGCCTATAAATAGGACTTTTGGTCCTTTAGATGATTTTGCATCTCTTCATAAGAATTTTCATTCAGAGCCTTGCTCTTTTGTTTAAGCACTTTTAAGAGTTCAAACTCTAGAGGATTTTTAAGTAAAAATCATATTAGATTAAATTAATTTTAAGAGCCTTGCTCTCAATAGATCCCTGATCTAAGGAAAACCCATTTAGGGTTTCACTTAGCAGAGCTTTGCTCTATAGGTCTAAAGGGATCTAAAGAGAACTAAAGAGAACCCTATCCATTAATAAAGCTGTGCTCTTTAAAAGATTTTCCTTGTATTTTCTTAATTCATCAATGGAGCTTTGCTCCTTCCAAATCATATAGAAGAACTCTTAAGAGTTTTTCATGGATCTTGGAGGTTAGAGACGGCATTTTTATTTTTTGATGAATTGTATCGTCTTGGTTAATCAGTCTGTCTGCTAATTTTCGTTGATCTTCTTTTGCAGGAGTAATGGACGCCCACATGTACGACCTTAATGAAATCATCTCTTACGGAGACATCCGCCGAATCGGCCGTTCTCAGAACCGGGAATTTACAAACGCCGAGTGCGCCAAAATTATGAGTCGCTTCGACGCATATAACGGTCAACTGCTTCCCCGGCGTTCCTCTCTCTTGAAGCTTATCGTGGGAGCCATCTGGGGAGCGCTTCCCTTATTCTGTACCGGCATGCCGCTTGGGGCATTAGACGTCGCCGAGGATAAGGTGCACTCGGTGTACCTGATGAACCTAATCTCGAAGAGACGGTGGGACAATCTTGTCGATCTCTTGCACTAGGCCTTTCAACAGTCCGCCATTCTTGCTGCCTATTGAAGGGTGGAGGACATCAGTGGGGATCCCGACGCCCGTGCTCGCGAAAGAAAGCACACTAGGATGGTTCGCCAGGCTTGGAAAGTTCTGGACAAGGTTACTTTTGAGTTCCTCAATTCATGTCCTGGATTTGAGGTTATACCCTTGTAAATATTTCAATAATGCTGTTTTTGTTTATTGCCTTGATGTAAGAATTTTCCAAGTATGAATGACAAATCTTTTGCCTCCTTCCTTTTATTTTCTGCTTTGTTATTTGCATATTCCTTGAGTAAGCATAGCCTGTAGGCGATATAGAACATTCCCTCTTGAATACTTCGAGGAGTAGTGATGGCTTAGGAAGAAGGTTCAGATCTGCTGCCTAAGACTTTTCAACTTTATGAGCCGTGAGGGTCTCACAAAGACTTTTCTCCCCTACGGATCGAGAGGATCTCGTAGGTGTATTTTCTCCTTAGGAATCGTGAGGATTCCTAAGTGCGTTTTCTCTTATAAGTCATAAGGATCTTATAAGTGAATTTTCCCTCTTACGGGTTGAGAGGACCCGTAAGCGGTTGTTTCCCTCCTTGTCGAGATTCGATTTTGGAGAGTGTGGCCCGTGAATAGTATGCAAGAGTCCATTTTGGACCGACTTGCAAGGTCCCAGTGCTTAGGAAACAGGTTTTTTAATCCCCGCTGTCTAAGGCTTTTCCTCACGAGTCGAAACATATCGAGTAGTTCTCGTAAAGACGCTAATTTCCTTATGAGTCGAGACGAATCGAGCATTTCTCGTAAGAGTATCCTAATGTCACAGTTAACCTCTGCTCTTTGAGACAGAGGTCCGTTAAGGTCTGTGGTACTTAGGGTTTTGTCCATCGTACTATCGCGTTGGCTGATGTATTCCTCGATAGGCAATCTTGTTGTTCGAGTAGACTTGCGAATGTCATGTCTCTGATCCCTTCGGGGGCTGGACACGACGTCTTCAAGTAATCTTCCATGTAATATTACCGTCGAAAGAGCAAGCGTAGGGATATTCCATGTCACTTTTTACTTGAGGTTAGGCTAATTTTGGAGAGCCCCGATGAGTCATAACCACTCCGCGCTGGTGTGGGATGATCTCCGATAGTCTTTCAGGCTTTATATGACTTTCCGTCAAGACCCTGAAGCTAGGAATTTGGCCTTTGCTTCGTTTGCTGGCATTACGTCCTCTATATCGAGACGAATGTCACGGTTGTCTCTAGGTTGTTGGTGAACCGTCAAGGTTTGGAACTAGGGACTTTGTCGTGGCTCCGCTGTTTGATTGTCAAGTCTGAATCCTGTTGGAGGAAGAACGCTGGGGTGACATCTCGTCTGCTGTATCGAGACGAACGTCGAGGTGGTGACCACTCCGCACTGGTGCAAGATGATCTCCGATTGTCTTTCAGGCTTTATATGACTTACCGTCAAGACCCTGAAGCTAGGAATTTGGCCTTTACTTCATTTGATTTGGCGCGTCCAAATCCTGCTGGGGGAAGAACGCTGGGGTGACATCTTGTCTGCTGTATCGATACGAACGTCGATGTGGTGACCACTCCGCACTGGTGCAAGATGATCTCCGATTATCTTTCAGGCTTTATATGACTTGCCGTCAAGACCCTGAAGCTAGGAATTTGGCATTTGCTTCATTTGCTTTGGCGCGTCCGAATCCTGCTGGGGGAAGAACGCTGGGGTGACATCTCGTCTGCTGTATCGAGACGAACGTCGAGGAGGTGACCACTCCACACTGGTGCAAGATGATCTCCGATTGTCTTTCAGGCTTTATATGACTTGCCGTCAAGACCCTGAAGCTAGAAATTTGGCATTTGCTTCATTTGCTTTGGCGTTGCGTCTGCTGTATCTAGACGAACGCTGAGGTGGAGCTGGGATTTTGCCATCACTCCGCTTTGCTGACCACGGGGTCTTTTGTTGACGTTGCATTTACATCCTGCTGGAGTGCGAAGGAACACCGTTGTTGACATTTCGTCTGCTGTATCGAGACGAATGTTGAGGTGAAGCTGTGATTTTGCCGTCTCTCCACTTTGTTTCGACCGTGAGGTCTTTTGTTGGCGTTGTATCCGTATCCTGTTGGACTGCGAAGGAACGCCGTTGGTGATCTCTAAGTTGTCGATATCGACGTCGAGACCCTGAAGCTAGGGATCATCCTTCGCTTCGTTTGTTGACATTGTGTCTGCAATATTGCGATAAATGTCGAGGTTGTCTCTAGGTTGTCTATGAACCGTCGAGATTTGGCTTCGCTTTCTGGTGGAGCCTGTTGGGAAGATATGGTTCCCTCTTTGTTTGTGCCCCTGGATCATATACAGGGATTGCCATGATATCGCCTGTAGGGCAAAAGTTTCATTCTTTCATCATTTTCTTATTCTTTCCGCGATGCTCTATCATTTCAGCTTTTTATATCGCGAAAATCGCGATTGCCCAATCATTTCGGCTATTTTTCGCAGTGCCCAATCATTTCAGCTATTTTTCTTTTTACTCGTTGCTTTTTATTATGAGCTGCCCAATCATTTCGTTTTTTTTACTCGCTGCTTTTTATTGCGAGTTACCCCATCATTTCGGCTGTTTTTTTTTACTCGCTGCTTTTTATTGCGAGTTGCCTCATCATTTCGGCAATTTCATATGCATTTTTAGCTCGCTGATTTTTTTTTATCACGAGTATGGAACTTGGAATCTGACGCCAATCTTAGCATCAGCATCGCTACGATTGGAATATTGCCAGGAGTGAATCATCATTTGCCATGAAAGGACTTGGAATTTGATACCTATTTAGGCATCAGTATCGCTATAACTGGGATATTTCTAGGAGCGAATCATCACCTGCTTCTGTCGATGTTGAACAAAGGTGGCTTAGCAAATAGGGTTAGAATCCCGTCGACTAAGGCTTTTGACTTCATGAGCCGTAAGGGTCTCACAAAGGTACTTCTCCCTGCGAGTCGTGAGGATCTCGTAGGTGTGTTTTCTCCTTAGGGATCGTGAGGATTCCTAAGTGTATGTTCCCCCGTAAGTCGTAAGGATCTTACAAAAGGGTTTTCTACTTATAAGTCGAGAGGACTTATAAGGGTTGTTCACCATATGGACATATCCCTAGCTACGGGGTGGGACTTGGTCAGGGAAATGTTTATTCGCGCCCGTGGATTGTATACAAATGTCAGTATTGAGACACTTGTAGGGCAATATCGAAGGTTGTGGGAGTTGCTTAAGAACAGGTTCAGGTCTCTGTAACTTAAGACTTGCAAATCTTATGAGCCGTGAGGGTCCCATAAGAGAGTTCTCCTTACGAGTCGTGAGGATCTCGCAAGTGTAATTTCTCCTTAGGGATCGTGAGGATCCCTAAGTGTGTTGCTCCCTTGTGAGTCGTAAGGATCTCACGCGGGTGGTTTCTCCTTACAAGGTCGAGAGGACCCTGTAAGTGTCTTTTAACGAGATTGCGCCTTTCGGGTTTTCACAAACACTCGCCGGTAGCCCTGCTATTTTTACTCACGGAGCCCTTTCGGGTTTTCATCCATGCCCATTTTGCTTATGGACATACCGTTTTCTTTCTTTTTATTCTTCTTTTCTTTTCCCTTTTTTTATAACGAGGTTGCGCCCCTTCGGGTTTTCACAAACACTTGCCGGTAGCCCTGCTGTTTTTACTCACGGAGCCCTTTCGGGTTTTCATCCATGCCCTTTTTTGCTTATGGGCATACCGTTTTTATTTATTATTTTTTTTATATCGGCTTTAGGATGTTGCAATCCACCGTAGTTTATCGACATCTCGTTCAACAGCTAGTTTTAGGACGTAGTGGTCCGTCATTAGTTTAAGGACGTTTCGGTCCGCTGTTGCCGTATTTGAGGCGAATCTCTAGTTTACTGACTTTTCGGTCTATGGGGATTTCTCTATGAATGAGAATGATGCCCCCGGCATATCCATCTTTCTCGGAGCATGTAGTTGTGGCAGGCTCACCTTCCAGTTTTCGGACAACACGAACTTGCCCTGTTGGTATTGGTCTTCAACCCAGTTTTTGAAAACATAACAATCTTCGATCGGATGACTTACTGCTCGATGGTAGGGGCAGTAATTAGGATCGTTGACATCGCCTGGCTGTAGCGGCCGTTTCGGACTCGGCAGATTGATGAATTTGTTGCGCACTGCCAGCTCAAACAGTTTCCTTGTTTTATTCTGAGGAAATGAGTAAGGATGTCCTAGCCTCTCCTCGAGGGATGGGCATGGACGCACGTTGTTTTGGCGAACAACCGGCTTCAAGTCATTCGGTTGTTGTTGAGCGTTGGCGACGAAGGTTGCTTTCCCTTTGCCCTTTTCATTCCAAGGCTCCGTCTTTGAAGAGGAAGGCCTATAGCCCATCTGGTCCATTTGGGCCAGCTTGTCAATCAAGGCCTAAAAAGTGGTCGGCTTGAAGAACATCATAAATTGTGAGTTGGTCGCTTGCGGATCAAGGGTGCCGACGAAGGTTGCTTTCCCTTTGCCCTTTTCATTCCAAGGCTCCGTCTTTGAAGAGGAAGGCCTATGGCCCATATGGTCCATTTGGGCCAGCTTGTCAATCAAGGCCTGAAAAGTGGTCGGCTTGAAGAACATCATAAATTGTGAGATGGTCGCTTGCGGATCAAGGGTGCCCACGAACAAGCCTACCGCAGGTGCTTCTTCGATCCGCTGCTCGCATTTCGACCACAGGTTCCGCCACCGTGTTGCGTATTGAACCCACATCTCGCCTGGCTTCACCCTGGCATTGGTCAGTGCTGTTATCGGGGTGCGTCCACTAGCACTCGCGAATCTTTGTGTAAACAGCAGCTCCATCTCTGCAAATGTTTTGACAGAGTTGTTAGGTATCTCCGAGTACCATTCAAAGGCTGTTTCTGCTAAGCTGCTGACGAATTGGCGAAGCAACAGTTTGTCGTCGCCTCCCGTGTTGCCGCATAAGGCTCTGAATTGAGCGACATGCTGATGTGGATTCCCTGTCCCTTTATATACGTGGAACTTAGGGATCGTATATCCCGGCGGGTAACTGATTTGGTCATACCAGCTCGGATATGGTCGTCCCGTTCTGACAATTTGCCCAGCCGCTTCACTTGCCTGATGGGCTCGTATTTGCTGAGCTATATACTCATCCAGGGCAGCTTTAGAAATAGTCTCTTCCTTGGCTGTTGAAAGAGCCGGTGGTGGATTTGACATTTCTCCTCTGTCATCTTCAAGGACAATCGGAGGATTTTCGGCTGGGGGATCCTGCTGGATCATCATACCCACCATATCCTGGAACAGAATGGCCATTCATTTTATATTGGCTGCTTGTTCTGCAGCCTCTTTGTCCTTCTTTTCGAGCATTCTCCGAAGGAATTCAGCGTCGGTTTTTTGTTCGCGACGTTGTTCTGATGACGCCTCAGGGCTTTCTTTTGGCCCAGTGAGTGCGGCCATGGCAGTCAGCATCTCCTGGAGCTTCTGCTGTTGCTGTTCCCGAGCTTTTGTTATAGATCGGGTGAGCGGTCGGTGACCCATCGAAGCGCGGCTTTCCTCCTTTTCGGAATCCATATAAACGGTGTGCACCACCATGCCCCCCAGACTTGGGGCGTTTAGATTCAGCGCTTTTACGGTTCGCCGTGTTCACAGGGGCTTTTTGCGGCCTCCTTTTCTTTTGAGTGATTAACGTTGAGGGAGCCGTTGCAGTGGGCACCCAGCCAGCTGTTGCTTTTTCTGGCTTGACAGAGTAGTCCTTCTCCTGCCGAACCTTCATCTTTTTCTGTCGGCGGAGGTAGTCTTGATCCACCACGGAGTCTTGGACTTGACGCCAGACCGTGTAAATTTTAGAGGACAGCCGTTGAGAGGGCAGCTCCAGCTTCTTCTCTGGAGTATTCTCCACAGGTGAAGGAGTTCTCTTCAGCACTGCAGTAGGAGAGTTTCTGCGCACCTTGTTGAGCAGTTCAAAGTTGTTCTCGGTTGGAACAGCAGCATCGATCCCCACCATCGGAGCTGACGGAGTTATCCCAGAGGGGGAGTTGCCCCCAGCCTTCCTCACTCGGCGCCAGTGGCGACGTTGAGCGTGTCATGCGGATGGAGTTGTTTCAGCTATAAGGGCGACTTCATCATGCCCCCTGCTTTTAGGAGAGACTGTTATTGGTGCTAGCTTGTCGAAGACTGACACCCGTTGAGAAGCAATGTCTATTCTGTCGAAGACAGACCTCTGGGCAGGGGAAGTAGCTTTGAGGACCTCGCTTGGAGCAGAAATCGGAATAGCCAGCCTTGTAAAAACTGACTTCTTGGAAGGAGAAGCCTTTCCAATTATTTTGTCCGCTTGAGCCGGGATGGCTATCCGCTTTGGGATGGCAACTTCGGGTATCGCGGGCTTGTAGACGCTCTGGCCCAGTCTGTTGAAAACTGAGGTATTGAATTTGGGCGACCCGTTGAGAGGGGTCGCGGCAGTGGTAAGTCGATCAAAGACCGGCTTCTTCGGAGCTTCTTGTGATGTTATTGGGGCATTGGAGCTCATCGGTGGGAGCATGGTCCCGAAGACTAGTCCAGCGGTGGCTTGAGTTACCTGCTCCACTGGTATCTTGAAAAGGGAGGCCGCTTGGGGCCCGTAAGTCACTCCTCCAGTAAGGACGGAGTGAGAGTTGTAGTTGTAGGTAGTGCAGTTTGAAGCCATCGAACTTCTGTTTTCTGCACGGAGCAAGACACCAAATCTAAGTCCCTCGAATCCACAGGCAACCACAGCAAACCGCGATTCGTTCGCGAACACGACACACGAAGTGTGGAGTGGAAAGAAGAAGAGTTCCCACCGGGCGTGCCAGAATCTCCCCTCCGAAAGATGGCCAAGACAGGGACGTCTTGCCTGAGATTCGGGGCAGATGCTATTTGTTTTTATCCGTCCACCCCTCCGAAGATGCCAAGTTGATTTATGGCACCGTGTATCGGAGGTTTAGACGGATGCGGCCGATGTAGCAGACTTCGTCAGATTCCCCCTCGTTCGAGGGGTTTTTGATTGTGGGGACGCTCTTCCCTGCAGGCGCAAGCCCCTGCAGTTAATTACGCTACCGCATCGCGGTAACAACTTTCTCCTTCTCCAGAATTTCACTTCGTGTCGTGGATGTTTGTTTTGTTTGTGGTTGCCCGTGGATTGTATACGGAGACTAATTTATGTCGTCGCCCGTAGGACGTGAATTAGTCCAAATCCGTATTTTCTTAGGTTTGAGTTTGGGGTTTCGGTTTAAGGATACGTTAGCCATATTTGAGGCTAAGATCAACTCAAACGTTTGTTAAGGATACGTTAGTCATGTTTGAGACAAAGATCAACTTAACGAGATCGTTTAGATCCGACAAAAAAGCGTTTGGGCTCTATTGTTCCAGTTTAGGGACGTAGTGGTCCATTGCATGTATGGCCATCAGGACTCGTCACCTCTCTGACGACGTTGAAGGATTACAACGACAGATGTCAGAGGAGTTCAGAGATATACCCTTGAACCAAAGTTGATTGGGGGATCTATAGTCCAATTTGGGACTAAAGTCTGTTTTAAGGTTTAAGGATACGTTAGCCATATTTGAGGCTAAGATCAACTTAAACGGGATCGTTTAGATCCGACAAAAGAGCACTTGGGGCTCTATTGTTCCAGTTTAGGGATATAGTGGTCCATTGCCAGTTTAGGGACATGGGGGTTCATTTCCAGTTTAGGGACGTGGTAGTCCATTGGTTTAAGGACGCTTAAGTCCGTAAGTTTAAAGACGCTTAAGTCCGTATATTGGTTTAAGGACGCTTAAGTCCATGAGTTTAAGGACCCCACAGTCCGTACTGTTGGTTTAAGGATGCATAAGTCCATGAGTTTAAGGACCCTACAGTCCGTATTGTTGGTTTAAGGACGCATTAGTCCATGTTGATGTATGGTTGTCGGGACTCGTTACCTCTCTGACGACGTTGAAGGATTACAACGACAAATGTCAGAGGAGTTCAGAGATGTACCCTTGAACCAGGTGTAATTTGATTTGAGAGAGCAGTCGTGCTCAGTCAATTTAATTTGAGGACTTATGGCCATGATTGGGTTAAGTCCAGTTGAAAATGTATATCATTTTATTTATCTTTGGCCTATTAGGCCTTTGCTTGGGCTCTGCCCTTTTATTTATGCATAGCATTAGGCTTTTAATTAAATGCACAGCATTTGTTTTGGTCTGACAGACCTTTGTTTGGGCTCTGCCCTTTTTAAAGAATGCAAAGCATTTTATTTTAGTCTGTTTTAGACTTTTTTTCCTTTTAATTGGGCTCTGCCCCCTTTTAATAGTGCATAGCACTTTTATTTGGTCTGATAGACCTTTTTTATTGGGCTCTACCCTTGATAATGCATTGCATTAAATGCTCTGACAGCGCCCCACGTGGCTTGTCAGGCGCTTTGCGCCAATTGAGGAGCGCAAGGCGCAAACTCATATGATGGTGACACGTGTCACGTTCTGGTGAGCGCAAGCGCAGTGCGCTGCGCTGTTGAGCTGCTGACACGTGGCGCGCTCTGGTGAGTTGCGCCAACCCAAGAGCGCAATGCTCATTTTTTAAAGCGTAAGGCGCAGATTGCTCTAGGGCCGACACGTGACGCTCTCTGGTGGCTTGCGCCAACCGAAGAGCGCAACAGTGCAAATTTTACAAGTGCATGACACTGTTTTATATTTTGATCATATTTAGATCAAAGAAAACAAGTTTTTCTTGTTTTCCAGAGAGGTTTTACCTCAAATATCAAGAACCAGTGGTTCATCAAAAGGCAATGCCTTTATTATTATTATATTTTTTTATTGAAGATCTTTGATCTTGTTTTTAGATCAATGATTTTTTTAGAAGAAACTCTTCTTTTTATTCAAAGGGTTTTACCCTTTTTTTTTGTGAGCTCTTCTCAAAATTTTCTAGAGAAGTTCTGAATATCTCTCTCTGTTTTTCGTCTGTTTTAGACTTGGGGTCTAGGGGCCTTTTTATAGTGCCAATTGATTTGTTAAATCAGTTAAAGAGATCTTTCTCTGAGTGATTTAGGGATTTTCCCCCACCGTTGGATCTTTGATCCAAGGGCTTCTGTTTTACAGAAGAGAATCTTATTGTTTTAATAAAGATCTTTCCAGAATTTTAATTCTGTTTTAGTGCTGGCACAGTTGGCGCAAGTGCACCTGCGCTTGACACGTGTCGCGCAGCGCAACTGCGCTGACACGTGTCGCGCAGCGCAGAGCGCAGTTCAGCTGAAGCGTTGCTTCAATTATTTTAACTTTAATTTTAATTTTAATTTCAAAGCAGAGCTTTGCTCTGATTGGGGGAAACAGAAGCGTTGCTTCGTTTCCCGTCTTGGAATTTGAATAGAGCTTTGCTCTGATTGGGGTAAACAATCGGGACGAGAACAAGATGCGCGGATGCTACGACAGGGTTAGGGGTATCATGCAGGCTATGCCAGATATTTTTAAAATATTTTATTTGACTTTACTTGTTATATTAAAAAATGCAGATGCCAAATAAAATGCGAGTATGCAGTATATAAAAATAATGAAAGTGCACGGATCCACATAACAAACCAGGATAAATCATAAACAGGAATCAAGACGGGTTTCCAGCAAGCGGGTCGGTCGGATACAAATACAGATGCCAAATACACTATTCGCACCCAAAACACAGTAAATCAGGAAAATACCATAAATAAAGAAATACTCAAAATAGAACTGGTATAAATGAACTAGGGTGTTACACACATAATTAGTTATAAGATAACTAGTTTGAATTTTATAAATCTAATAATTTAGTCTCATTTGATCCGTTGCCACGGGATTTTGATGTGATCAAAATTCCGTCGCAATTACGTAGTGTACGCGGATACTCGCCGGGTAACCTTACTAGATAGCCACGCTCCATAGCCCCGACCAAGTGACTTTATGAGAACCTCGTCGCCAAAAGCATCCGTTCGGGTGCTCGCGGCAGCGGTGTTCCGCCTTAGTGCACTTTGTCGACGGCATCGGGGTGCGGCCACTACTAAAGTTTCCGACGAGCATTCGATCAGATTATCCGGAATTACCCGACAAGCTATTGGAAAGTGTTTTCAATATCGAGACTAAAATGCAGGGTTTATGATTGTTAGGCATGAGATGTCTAAGGAATTCATTTAGTTAGGCATGAAATCCAAAGTTTGTGATATATTGGGTTTATGATGTCTAAGGTGGTTGCGGATTCCAACTGTTGTAGTTTTTCACTTTCTTTTCTGCGGCCGTAAGTGTAATATGTGGCGTATCGCCGGTTTCGGTGCTATATGTCAATGACAATTGGGATACGCATATTTACTTACGTTGATGACATGCGATGTCATGTGTTGCTGTTATATGTTATATTGGATTGTCGTGTTTTGAATATCCGGGTTTTTTATGTGAGATAAGAGTTTTTCATTTTCATTTATGTAAAATCTTGTATGTAATATTTTTTTATTGGGGCACTTCCAAGTTGAGGTTGATGTCACCATGTGATGTATATTATTTACTTTTCCGCATTATGATAGACCCAAGGCGGGGAGCATAAGTAACTGAGTTCTACGGTCCAGTGGGAGACCATCTCGAGGAGTCGAGACCGGGTCTCCTAACTCTAGAATTGGGAGGGTTGATTGCCGCTCTCGTAGGGGTCTAGAGATGTGGGTTTGGCTATTCATCACGACCGTGGAATCCGCGTTTTTATTGGCTTAAATAAAACACGGAATTCCTAGTATATCCAATATTTCATATGTGATTCTTCTGCTGCTCTGTGATGTGATCACTGTGATATGTTCAAACGATTGCCTATTTTATATATATGAGATATAATAAATATTGCTGCTTTCGTTTCTTATATGATGCTTGGGAAGCATAACAGATAGGACTTCATTAATGAGATTAATGAAATAAAAGAAATCTAAAGATGTTGTAGAAACTTGTTTTAAAAACGGGTAGCTCTAATTCTTGCTTTGCATAGCGGTATTTCTTGTAGAATATCCAGCACCTTATTCGATAAGGAAAGAGCCGAGATTCCTTCACCGGGAGTGACCAGTTTAGCGAAACTAGCAGATGCTACAAACACGGTTTGTCTTTTGATTGTTTTTATAGTTTTTGCTTTACATAGTGGTATTTGTGAAATATCCTGCACCTTATTCGATAAGGAAAGAGTCGAGATCCCTTCACTGGGAGTGACCTCTTTAGCGAAACTAGTAAAAGCCTCAAAAACACTCCTTTTCAAAATCACTCGATTCTACAACGATATCAAGTTCATTACGCAAAGGGTTTTCATAAAAAACCTGTCGTAGCCCTCTGTCATTTCAGATAAGTACTACTTAGTATTCGTGCTACGTTTGTTGGCCTGCGTCAAGGCGTAGGGTGCGGTAGCTAACTAGTGCTTATCTGCTGCATACGATGCGATTGGATTAGGGTAGTCGTACGACTTTGTTGACCTGCGTCAAGGGTCGTGCGGGTGGGTTTAATTCAATCATGAAATGTACGGGTTGAACTTGGCTAGCGGACTATGGTTTGTTGGCATGCGTCAAGGTCATAGGACGCTAGGGGTAAAATATTATCGGGAATTTCAAGTGTTGAAATTTGCAATGAGATTGCATACCTTCTATGAGATAGTTGGATCTCAATACCCACTGCGAGTAAGAGTTACTCCTGGGAGAGTTTTACACATTACAATTAGCCGATCAAGTAGGTGTCTAGAAAGGTGTTAACGGGGTTACGCCCCTGAGAAAACGAGGTTTATTTTAATTTGGTCCGTGCGAAAGCACGGGGAACCTCCCTCAAAGTACCGACACTGGCCTGGCCGAAAGATTGGCGAACTTGTAGGGTGTAATTAATCCCGCCTAGTCTTACCTTTTAGGGTTTGAAGGTAGATTTGAATAAAACAGTGGCAGCCATCCTGATTAGAAAAACTAATAACCAATCTAATCCTGCAAGAGCTCACGCAGAGTGTTTTCTTCTCTCTCTCTCTCTCTCTCTCTCTCTCTCTCCTGGTAGCGACCATGTCACACCTTAATCAAGATAATAATATAGATGCATTGACCGAACCTGCCTATTATAATGAGCTAAGGAACGTTGGTTCCGCTCTATCTTATAATTGTTATAAGTCTGAACAGGAAATAGGGGAATATCCGGATTCCCATGCCACCCAATCGAAGAAAGTACATGTTGATGCATCTTCTTCGGGTGTGTTCATTACCGAGAACTGTTTCTCAGTATCATCTACGTCCTGGGTATGTGATACCGGATCAGGATCCCGCATATGTAATATGTCACATAGGCTAAAGCAAGGTAGAAAACTGAGATTAGGTGATATGTCTCTAAGTGTAGAGAATGGTGCAATTGTTGCAGCCAAGTCAGTTGGCAGATATCACCTTGTATTAATACATTGATTTTGAACAAATGTTATTACATACCGAACCTGATATACAACATTACATCGGTTTCTTTAACGAGTTAAAGAAAGCTATAATTCTGTATTGGAGGAAAATGTTGTGAACATTTTCCTGAATTAAGAGTTGATTGGATCAGGCACGTTATGAAATGGCATATACGTTCTAAATCAAACCATAGTTCAAAATATATAGAACACAAACAAGAGGAGTAGTTCAGAAATGAACGAATCTTTCTTGAGATTGTAGACTAGGTCATATCAATGCGACACGAACAGCTAAGTTACATAAAGATGGATATAAGAATCTGTTCGAATTTTCATCTTATGATACTTGCCAGTCTTGTTACAAAGGTAAAATGACCAATACTCCGTTTACTGGAAACAGAGAAAGAGTTAATGAACTCTTGGGACAGATACATGATGATGTATACGGTCCTTTGTCTACAAATGCCAGGGTTGGTTCTTTGTACTTCATTATATTCACTGATCATCTCTCGAGATTCGGACATATTTTCCTGTTGAAACACAAGTCTGAAACTTTTGAGAAATCAAGGAATATAATCTTGAAGTTAAAGAACTAGACGAGTAAAAGTATTACAGTCCTACGATGTGATCGAGGAGGAGAATACTTGGGCATGGAGTTCCTGGAGTTTTTGAAAGGAGAATGTGATTCTCTCTCAGCTTACTCCTTCGTATACACACAGCACAACGGTATATCGGGACGGAAGTATAGCAACCTATGAGATATAGTGTGCTCTATGATGAGTATTGCTGAGTTACATGTTTCCTTTTTGGGGTTATGCACTTGAGAAGTTGCATACCTATTGAATGGGGTTCTATCCAAATCAGGGCCTACCACTACATATGAGATATGGTATGGGAAGAGACAATGTCTTAAACGAGTTAAGATATGGGTTGTCCAGCCTATATTGAAAAGCAAAATCCGGACAAGCTCGAGGCAAGGTCAGTTCTGTAAGTTTGTTAGGATATCCCAAACCTTTGCGAGGGTATATCTTCTACCACTCTGAGGAGCAAAAGGTGTTTTGTTTCTCAGCATGCCACCTTTTTAGAAAAGGTATTTCTTGTGAAGAAATTAGTGGTCATGAGGTAGAACTGGAAGGAGTTCCGGCTAGACAAACTAACAGCTGATGATTTGGTGAAACCAAAGGATTCAATAGTTTCCAACGAACCTCAGCCATTCCGCGAATCTAGTAGGGTTCCTCATCC
This sequence comes from Agapanthus africanus, assembly GCA_030015575.1. Classification (NCBI taxonomy): domain Eukaryota; kingdom Viridiplantae; phylum Streptophyta; class Magnoliopsida; order Asparagales; family Amaryllidaceae; genus Agapanthus; species Agapanthus africanus. Next base: position 181,543,716 of record JASDDO010000024.1, read on the forward strand.
ACTTGAGAGATACTACAGTTTTCTCGGTGACAGTAGGAGAGATGATGGCATCATGGTTGATAATGGCCCAACTAGGTTCAGGCAGGCCATCACGAGTGGCGACTCTGTGAAATGGCTTGATGTTATGCGATCAAAGATGGAATCCATGTACACCAACAAAGTAAGACTTTGAATATGACACCTGAAGGGGTAAAACCCATTGGGAGCAAATTGGATCTTGAGAAGATTCTTGGTATAAATGGAAAAGTTGAGACTTTCAAAGCTATGCTTAAGTCCATCAGGATCAATGCGCGTATCGCGGAGTTGGAACATCTGTTTTGATGTGGTAGTCAAAGAGTTTGACTTCATCAAAATAGTTGATGAACCTTGTATACACAAGAAGGTTGTAGAGAGTAAGGTTATCTTATACGTATTATACGTAGATGACATACTCTTGATAGGAAATGGTTTCCTATGCTACACTCGGTCAAGCTACTCTTATCACGGTGATTCTAAAAGGAAGATCTGGATGATACCTACTACATCTTGAGGATTATGATCTATGAGATAGATCTAAGTGGATGTTGGGAGTGTTCCAAATCAAGGTACATAAGCACCATACTAAAGGGGTTTAGTAAGGATGATTCTAAGCATGGTGGTTCGCCCACTTACTCATGGATCACTCTCTCCAAAAAGATGTCTCTTGAGACTAATTTGGAGAGAGCTCGCGTGCAAGGGATACCCTATGCTTCGGCAGTAGGCTCTATCAGAGTATGTGATGTTATGTACCAGACCAGATGTAGATGACTCACTAGGTGTAGTGATCAGGAATCAATCGGATCTTAGGAGAATCACTGGACAGCTGTAGGGGACATTCTTAAGTACTTGAGAAGCACTAAATGAATGTTCTTGGTTCCAGCTTCCAGAGTGATAGGTTTGACTGAGAGTCAGTCACATGCATTGTTTTTACCCTCAGTGCAGGGACGGTATGTTGGAAGAGTTCCAAGCTAGATACCGTGACATACTAGACGATGAAGGCTGAATACATTGCTACCAATGATACTACCAAAGTGGTTGTCTGGACATTTCTTATTCATGAGATGAACAAGGTTCCTACCATTGAGCGTCCAATAACTGTTATTGTGACAACAATAGAGTTGTGGCTTAGGCCTAGGACCGCAGGTCCCATTTGCGTTCCAGACATATTCTGAGGACAGTATCACCTGATCAGGGAGATGTTTGATCTCCAAGGGATCAAGGTCAGGAGAGTAGACACAAAGGATAACACAGCGAATCTACTCACAAATGCCTTACCCCTAGAGAGACTTCTATGGGATGGTTGAGTATGGGATACTATAACCACTGCTATATTGTTAGGTATTGGATACTACAACAGATGACCCTAATGCAAGTGGGAGATTGTTAGTTATATGTATGCCCTAAATGCCATTACTGTACATGCAATATATATTGTAGTGGATGCTGGGACATATATAGGGAGGACTTTCTTGCTCGACCTGATAGTATTCTATCTAGCTGCTCTTTATCTTAACATGTACACTAATTGTCTCTCTATTACATGTTGATAAAGCCCTTATGATGAGTACTTGACTACCAGGATTATGATGCAGATCATACTAGTGGGGACATGGTAGTCGGTAAGTACATCTTTCAAAAGTTCCTAGTCGTGGGAGTATCGAGACAGGGCATCAATACTACAGAGTAGACTAGCTTATACGCTTCTCGACCCATGTGATGGGCGATGGATGATCCCACATCCATTGTGTTTGACATCAGAAAAGGTATACGGGTGCTCAGTGGAGACTGGGTACACTGGACAGACTCGCCGAGAACTCCTAGATGATATTATGCCTATCATCGGATAGCAGTTCTCTGGTGATACTGGTACAAATTAGTCTGTAGACCCGAGATCGTCATAGAGTCTTGTGTGATTCCTACTGTGCTTTGATTTCCACCATACCATGGTCAAGAGATAGTGTAAAAAGGTGGTTTTAGGTACAGTCCCGAGTCACATGGAGGCAATGAGCAATAGGAGGGGTTTCGTCTCTCCCGATATTGGGAGTTGATGTTGCACTATACTTGATTGGCCATAACAGGAAATCTCTGGCCAGGGTTGCTGAGATTTACTGGTAAGTGTTATCAGTAGTTTCTTAACCCAACCCTTAACTCATAGCTATGGTTTATTCTCTACATGAGTTAGGCATGACACTAACTCACCCATGGTTGCATTTCTAACCTCACTTGATTATTCTTTCATCACTTGCTTCTTCTTCTTCCTCACTTGAGAAAAAGCTTGCTAGTTTTTTCTAAGTGGTGAAACCTTGTGAGAAAAATAAATCTAAAGTGAGCCCACTTCCTATTTCATCATCCTCTACTATTAGCTATTTAGTGTAGGGTGTTTGCTTCACTAATTTCACACATTAGTGAAGAGGAAGCATGAGCTCGAGTCTCCTTGACGTAGATCATCTTCGGCCTCGAAGACATTGAGCAAGTTTGTTCGTTTCTTCATGTGAACCCTCTCTAGAGTCCGAGAGTTCACCATTCGCAGTGAAGGGACTACAACATAGAGGTTTAGAAGTGAAGGACCGGTCTACAAAGGTTGTATTCCTTCTTCTCTTTAGTTTGTAAAGTGTTTACAATCTAGAAAACCCTAAGTCTCTAGTTCGATCCTTGTTCGGGTTCTTTAGCTCTCTAGAAAATTTTGAAATGGCATGTTCGATGCCCTAGTAAACACCGCGAGGGTGCTAAGGAACCCTACACTCGGAACCAGTCTCGTCCGGAGCTGATGAGAGTGGCTGGGAAAGGGCAGCATTGAGCGGCGTCGGAACAGTCCTGGAAACTCATCCCGACTGTGAACGCGTCCAAATGGTCCTTCGGGTCGGACTTCCCGTCGAAGAGTGAGATTTTCGGGAGCTTGTTCTGGGAGGAGACGTGGACGGCTAGTAGCTCTTTGGTGAAGGGCTTCGTGAGCGAGTCGGCGGCAAATTTATCCCCGTCGCTTGAAGGACGATTTTCCCGATGCATGCCTTCGATCTTCTTTTCGAGGGCGTCGAGTCAGCCGTGGTATCCCGATGATTCGGCACATTCTGATTTTTGGCCTCTGCTGCCAGAGACCTGCGCCTGGCCACGGCCTCGGTTTCGTTCTATGAGCTTCCTTAGGTCCGCTGGCGAGGTTGTCTTCGAGCTGCCGTGGCGAGTCTCGTCCGCGTGACCCCATCGAGGGAGGGGGTGCCGGTCATTCTTGGGCACAGGCGAGCTGACCGACACCTCCTCGGGAGGGACAGGGGCGCGATGGACCTCGGGGCAAGGCGCTCTGGCGAAAGAACTCGGTGTTGAGCTGTACGGCGCCCAGCGGGTCATTGAATACGTTGGCCCGGGGATCTGCAGCCACCGGAGACAGCGAGGTGGTGTCCGGTCATGCCGACGCGGTCAGAGTCTTCTCTCCCTCTGTAGGGGTCCCGGTACCGAGGTGGGGGAGCGGCGACATGGGGAGCATGCCCGGCCGTTTGGACACGGACGAGTGCATCCACGACGGACGTGAGCCGATCTATCCGAGCGGATAGGGCATGAATTGCGTTCGGGGGAGGAGGGGATCCTCCCTCGTTTCCACTGCGGGGAGGGCGACGGCTGGTGCTTGGATCGTCGCGGTGACTGCTTGCCATGAAGTTGAGATTGGAAAGTGAACTTTAGTTGAGTGGAACTAGTGTTCCCACAGACGGCGCCAACTGATGGATCTATGGATCTCCTTCAGATGTTACCTTCCATTGATCTGCCGCGAACGCTGATGGATGGCTGAGATTGAGTTGGAGGGTTGCCTCCTGAAGCATGTGGATCTTAATGGGTTTTATGTGGTTGAGGCCGAGCTACCTGCAAGGAAGTCCCGGGGTGGTTGTGCCACCGAGGACCCTCCAACGATCAAGTTAGACGGGGTATTTTGGCAGAGTAACGGCCTATTAGGGTCGAATTGGCTTACCTGAGTCATCTGGGAGAGGGGTTTATATAGTGGCAGCAATGGGCGGGCGGGCGCGAGATTCATGCCGGCCGTTACGCCCGCGTGATGGGCGGGATTCCCCATTAATGACGAGATATGCTTATTAATGAGGGATCGTGATGGCGTGGAATGCGGGATCATGGGCGACGGATATCTCGCGTCTGGCGAGATTCGCGGAGACGTGGCGGAGACGCTTGTGATTAGTGCCGTGGGTCGTTCGATGAGACCGAGGAAGCTAGGCTCTGCGGGAGGCTCGGGAACGAGTGGGAGGCCGAGCGAGCTTGGTTCTGCGATAGCCCGGAGGCGAGCTGGAAGGCTGAAGGAACTCAGCGTGCGGGAGGGCTCCGAGGCAAGCCGATGGTTGTTTGTAAGGTGATCGTAGGAGTGGTCTGGAAGGCCACCGAAGGTCGGGAACATCCTCGGGTCGGAGGCCCGGGGTATGTTTCCAACGTACCGATCTTGATCCTTTCTCGTAAGCTCAGGGACACGTCATCTGCCACGTGTCAAGATCTGGGGAGTCACCGATATCGAGCATCATCAGAAAGATTTCGTATTACCCTTTCTTACTAAGCTGAAAGTCATGTAGGACCCAAATTTCTCATTCTTTATATACTCAATTTCTCGAATCCAAATATTAAGTTAAAAGAATTCAATAATAAAAGAAATATTCTTTAAAGGGTTACTATCAAAACAGTTGTATGTGCATCAAGGGCTATTGTTAAAATAAAAAAAAATGTGCACCGGCCCATAATATTGGATATGTATGCCCTTGAACCCATTATTGTATATATATAGTGTATGGTTAGACATATGTATGTATATGACAATCTTCCTCGATATGATGGTATGTTATTTGGTTTGTCTTTATATTAACATTTGTATATGTTTTACTTGTTATTACGTATCGTCAATACATGTTGATAAAGCCCGTAAGATTATTCCTTGACTACCAGCGTTATGATGAAGATTATACATGTAGGAGCTGGATAGTTCATAAGCACATCCTTAAAAGTCCCTGGTCGTGGGAGTATCGAGACTGGTGTTTACCGTCGAAAACTGGGAAGACGAATGTCTTGCCTAAATTTGGGGTCAGATACTATATGGAACATATTCATCCACCTCTCCGAAAATACCAAGTTGATTTATGTCACCGTCTATCGGAGATTTGGATAGATGCGACCATTTTAGCAGACTTATCAGATCCCCCTAATTTGTGAAGGGTTTTTGATTATGGGGACGTTCTTACCTATAGGCGCAAGTCCCTACAGTTAATTACACTATCGCAATGAGATAACAGCTTTCACCTTCTCCAGTTGATCACTTCGTGTCGTGTTATATTTGTTTATATGGGATTGTACTTGGATTGTATATGGAGACTAATGTTGCTATGCCCGTAGGGCGCGGATTAGCCTAAATCCGTATATTAAATTTGAGGTTTTGAACTTAGAACGTAGATCTCAAATAAATGAGGTCCACAAGTTCAGTGGCTTAAGGATCATTAATCTTGTTTTAGATTAAGATCAACTTAAATATGTTTAAGAACCATTAAACTAGTTTTAGATTAAAGTCGACTTTAAACAAATGTGTATATGAGCTCAAGAAGTATAAACTTCAATAACTTAGCCAATTTGGGCTGAGATTAGACTTCTGTAGCGCTAAGCACTCAAATGTGCAACGCTCACGTGAATATCACGTGAGGCATGGTCTTCATGTGCACTCACGTGATCTTCACGTGAGTATTGTTGAGCATTCATTCATCTAGCGTTCACATGCGTTTCACCTGAGATGCGCACTTGCATGGTCATCTTACCATCTTTACTCACGTGGATATCACATGACGCGCATCTTCCTTCGAGACTTAATCTCTGATCATATTTTTTAAAGAAGTTAAACTTTTGTTAATGGTACTTTGACCATTAACGATCACCAAGATCAACATTTTGAGAATCTGAGATCGGGTTTTTGTCATGTTTGGGAACTAAGTTCCTGGATATAAAATCTATCTTTCTCATGTTCTTTTTTCATCATTTTTCTTTTCAATTTTATTCTTCCCTGAATTATTGATTCTCAAGAACAAGATCTTCCCTACGAGAATTAGATTCTCTTTATGGGAGATCTGTCTCATGGATCTCAGATCCAGAGGAAGAACTCAAATTTTTTAAAGGTTTAACTCTTAGATATGATATGATAGGTAAATGAGAGATATTTTTATCTCTGTGTTTTCTCTGCCTAAGTTTTGAGAGGAGCAAGATTTTCTTTTTTTATTGAGAATTAAATTCTCTGTATTTTGTGGAAGTTTATGGGAGGTCTCCTTCGTCTGAGATTTAATCTCTTTTCTCCTATTTATAGGAGAAGAAAAAAATCAATCTGTTTTGAGAAAATCTCTTGTCACGCCCCGCTTCCCAGAGTACGCTAAGATGGGCACGTGACATAGCCAACCATGCTACCTATGGGTAGGAAGTATCCATCCACAGTCACATTACGGCTGTAGAGATATCAAGAAACAAAATATAACTATCTAATACATGTCCATAAGCCAAGATAACATGAGTCAAGAATAATAAAAGTGCAGAAGCAAAGATCCAATACAAAATAACTAGAATGTATGTCCCATAATGCGGGCTCACATTAGGAATAAAAATGCAGAAAATAAAAGAACTAACTACCACTGAAACCTCACTGCTCAGCCTGCTGGCTGAAGTACTCATGCTCGGACTGCAGCAAAGGTACAGAATCTGGGCCATGCAAAACCCAGACGTCAGCGCGTCATGTCATCAAGTAATAAAATATAAATATGGTAACATGCAATACAAATATAATCATGAATGAAAAGCAGGTGTAACAGTAATATAAATCAGGGCAGTGAAGGGTAATGTGCAGTGAGTAAACTAAACTAGTCTACTGGGTTATCTACTCTCAAGTCTTTGAAATCAATTTGATGAATCATCGATGCAACTCAATAGTATCCCGTGTATGCCCGAGACCACGGTCTAAGACTCTCGGGCTGAAACCGAGACGTGCCGCTTGGCACTAACAGGAAAAAGGTACAGACCAACGATGTCAGCAGCATCGTCACGAGGCGGGCCTAGCCTCTAAAACTGATCGGTAAAAGCAAGCAACTGTCGAGTTACAAGTCAGGATTTCATCATTGATTTCCTCATACCCCCAAGTTATGTATGTCAAGTCAGGTATTCAGTAATCAAGAACTAATGCCAACACAGGATCAGGTAGGAGAAGGTTTGTCTGGATAGATAACAGGAACGGTCCGTGAGGACTACATGTCAGGTTTGTTGGCATTAGACACAAGATCAGGTAACAGGTCAAGCCATGGTACATCAGGTCAGGTCAAGTAGTGTACGGTACCATGTCGGGTCAAGTAATGTGTGTGTAGCAAGTCATGTCAGGGTGTAAAAGATATCATGTGGGTGCTCATAATCAGCTAGCATAATCATGGTTATAAATAATCAAGCATGGGTATCAACAACACAATAAATTGGCACATGTAATAGGTTAATCAATAAATGCAGATTTAACTAATTCGCCGTACGGTTATCAGTTGTGTTTAAGAGATGGTGTCAGCATTATATGAATACAGTATGATAGATGTGAATGTTAAAAACAGGTTAATAAGTATTGAGTAATCTAGGGATGCGACATGTATAATCTTTTCAATGGATGCAATTGTAATTAAACCGGTTAAAGATGCACACGGATGTCCGATAGGTTAATACTAGAGAAAAGGGGTATCACATCTATAAAATATTTGTGATCAAGTGGTCTAACATTTACAGGTGATTACTAGGTATAAACAACTAGATGCAACAATTAAGTTTCAAGTTCGAGATCAGAAAATATGTAACGGGACGTTATGCGGTTAACTTGAAATCCAAGACTTTCGATTCTATTTAGAGATTTGATAGGAAAATAAATAAATTAGTATAAGAATAGTTTGAATAGCATGTAGCAAGTTTCACTTGCCTCGACGGGTCGCGATACGGAAAACGGACGTTACGCGTCGGCGGGGAAAAGTCGCGACGCGCACACGGTACACGAAATGAGTCCAAATGACGAACAGTGGAATCACACGGATCAGGGGTCCTCGCTGGGTCGTCGGGAAACATCGTCGGCACCGCCGGATTCCGGTGAACCAGAAACAGCGACAACAAGAAAAACAATAATTTATCAAGAAAGAAAAGCAAGCAAGAAAAGAATAGAGGAGGAATGAGAGTTCAATAGCGTACTGGGTTTGCAGAGGAGTTGTTGTGATGGCGGCGAGACCAACCGCGATGAGGTCGACGGAACTCCGATGATCACCAGAGGCTCCACTAAGGAAACAACAAGAAACTTTTAACAGAAAAACATGGGAAGAAGAAGAAGAGAAGAATGAGAGGGAGAGGAGCGCTTACCGGAGTTGTGCACGATGCCAGGGACACGGGGACGAGTTGCCGATGGCAACAGTTCCGGCGGTGCAAGAAGTGCATGGGTGTAGGGGGTGCTCGGCGTGAGTGCAGGTGATCGGGGAAGAAGAAAGAAGAAGACGAAGATGGAGAGGAGGAGGAGATAGGCGATGAGGAGGCGAGAGGGATGTCGACGAGGCCGAGGAGCGGGGGAAAAGAGTTAGGGTTTGGATTTGAGGTTCTCGTGCATGGGTTCGAATATTAACAGAGGGAGAAGAAGATAGAGGAAGGTGATTATAGCGTGTGGAGGTGACGGGATTCTCGCAAGAGGAGAGAGAATCGTCGCGAGAGGAGAGAGATAGAGAGAAAAGAGAGGAGAGAGAAAGAAGAGGAGAGATGAAGTTGGACGCTAGCGGAGTGAGAGAGGAAGAGAGAGAGAGAAGAAGAAGAAAAGGGAGAAAGAGAGAGAGAGAATGGATCTGTGGGGCCCAGGGATAAGAATGGAATGCTGCGATTGGCTCAGGGAAAAATTGTGAAAGATTTATATGGTTTGATTGGCTGGGGAAAGAATTAGGTTGGAAAAGAAATAGAAAAGATTTTCTGAATGTTTAGAGAGCCATCTCATTGGCTGGTAAGCAAAGAAACATTTTAGTTTATATACAGAAATATATATTCGTTGGCTACAAAAATTTAATAGGTTGTACAAATATTTTCACACAGATTTTTAAGAAAATTTGAAATAGATGGTATTTGGCGGAATACAAAAATATTTCAGAATTGCTCCCGAGTCGGGTCCAAAAATTTGAATTTGAAACATGAAATTTATTGGCAGGTTCCTAAAATTAAAATGAAGGATTTTGTATTGAAAACCATACCTCCAATAACGGACGCACGTACGTGTGCGTAGTCGTCCAAACACGCCCGTTTCACTGAACGGGACGAGAACACGATGCAAGGACGCTACCACAGGGTTAGGGGTATCGAGTAGGCCATGACAAGTATTTTTAATTTATTTTAAATGACTTAAATTGTTATATGCCAAAATGTAATGTCGGGGTAATCTATAACTAGTAACAGCCAAAGCATGATAAATGAAATAAATACCACACATACGGTAACAGAATTTGGTATAACTGGACTCGGTTGTTACATTATACCCAACTAGAAAAAGAATTTCGTCCTCGAAATTCCAAAACAAGAAAGGAAAAGCAACAAACAAACTACAAGAAAAGATGAGGAAATTTCTGTCGGATTTCATCTTCTCGTTCCCAAGTGGACTCTCCATGTGAGCGATTACCCCAAGAAACAAGTACAAGAGGGATAATCTTGTTCTTAAGAACATTTTCCCTTCGATCCACAATTTCAACCGGTCGCTCCTCAAAAGTCAAATCTTCTCGTACCGTCAGCTCCGAATGATCCAACACATGTGTTTCATCTCGAACATACTTACGGAGTTGTGATACGTGAAACACATCATGAACATTCGCCAAGCATTGCGGCAACACCAATCGATACGCTACCTCACCAACACGCTCCAAGATCTCAAAGGGTCCAACGAATCGAGGACTGAGCTTTCCTCGACTTCCAAAACGAATCACCCCTCTAGCCGGTGATATCTTCAAGAATACCAAATCACCCACGGCGAACTCTAGAGGTCTTCTTGACGTATCTGCCCAACTCTTCTGTCGGTCTTGTGCTGCTTTCATATGATTCCTGATAGTGTTAACTTTCTCAACTGTCCGCACAACCAAATCTGGTCCAAACAATCTTCGTTCACCGACATCGTCCCAACAAACAGGTGAACGACACTTGCGACCATACAAAGCTTCAAATGGAGCCATCTGAATAGTTGCCTGGAAACTGTTGTTATAAGAAAACTCCACCAAATGTAGATGATCCTCCCAAGAACCCTTGAAATCCAACATGCATGCTCTCAACATATCTTCAAGAGTTGGATCGTTCTCTCCGACTGACCATCTTTTTGAGGATGATATGAGGTGCTAAACTTCAATCGAGTCCCCAAACTTTCCTGTAAGCTCCGCCAAAAGTGTGATAAGAACCGAGTGTCACGATCGGACACGATGCTCACCGGTACTCCATGCAATCTTACAATCTCCTGCATGTACCGCTCCGCCAAAGTCTCTGTTGATTGACCAACCCGGAAAGGAATGAAATGAGCTGCCTTGGTCAATCGATCAACAATCACCCATACTGTATTGTTGCCCTTTAGACTCCACGGTAGAGCTGTCACGAAATCCATGGTTATATGTTCCCACTTCCACTGAGGAATCGGAAGTGGTTGCAATAAACCAGCAACCCTTTGATGTTCAGCCTTAACTTGCCGACAGACCAAGCACTTTGCCACAAAGCGAGCAATCTCCCATTTCATGCATTCCCACCAGAAATGCTGTCGTATATCTCGGTACATCTTCGTGCCTCCTGGATGTACGGAATAAGCTGAGCTGTGCGCCTCCTTCACAAGTTCTTCACGAATATCCCCCTTTGGCACACACAAACGGCTACCATACCTCAACGAACCATCTTCGTAGATCAATAAATCTGTTCGTAGTCCGGCTTCAACCTGTTCTCCAAACTTTTGCAATCTAGGGTCCTGCGATTGCGCTGCTTTAATATTCTCGATCAACGACGAATGTACTTGCAGCTGCATCACCTGTCCCGAAGAATGCGGTAGCACAACCTCCAAATCAAATCTTCGAAAGTCTTCAACGAGTTCCTTCTGCGTAGTCAACATCTGAATTGCTGGTAACCGACTGAGCGCATCCGGTACGACATTAACCTTCCCCGGATGGTACTTAAGATCAAGATCGTAGTCAGCCACCAGCTCTAACCATCTACGTTGCCTCATATTAAGCTCCTTCTGCGTGAACACATACTTCAAACTCTTATGATCAGTGAAAACTTCGACCATTTCGCCCAAAAGGTAGTGTCTCCAAATCTTCAAAGCGAAGATCACAGCCGCAAGCTCCAAGTCATGAGTTGGGTAATTCTTCTCATGGGTCTTCAACTGTCTCGATGCGTACGCTACATCCTTCCCATGCTGCATCAAAACACATCCCAATCCTTTTCCAGATGCGTCGCTGTGAATCACTATCCTCCGAAACCGTTTGGCACAGTCAGAATAGGGGCGGTTATCAATCTCAGCTTCAACGTCTCGAAAGCTGACGCACAACTATCCATCCACACAAAAGGTACCTCCTTGCGCGTAAGCTTGGTTAACGGCTCCGCCAGACGAGCAAAGTTCTCCACAAATCTTCTGTAATACCCGGCGAGTCCAAGAAAACTTCTTATCTCCGCAACATTCTTCGGAATCGGCCAATCTCGAACTCCTGCAATCTTTTCGGGATCGACGGCGATTCCATCGCCAGACACAACATGCCCCAAAAACTTTACTTCTTCCAGCCAAAACTCGCACTTGCTCATCTTTGCATATAATTTCTCTTGTCTCAACGTCTGCAGTGCGATCTTCAAATGTTCAGCATGCTCTTCAAAACTCCTTGAGTACACCAGAATATCGTCAATGAACACCACAATAAACTGATCCAAGAATGGTGAAAAGATTCGGTTCATCAAGTCCATGAATATCGCCGGTGCATTCGTTACTCCGAAGGGCATCACTAAGTACTCGTAATGTTCATACCGAGTTCGGAACGCCGTCTTGCAAATATCTTCTGCTTTCACTCGGACCTGATGATATCCGAATCGCAAATCCAGCTTCGAGAATACCTTCGCGCCACTATGCTGCTCAAATAATTCACCAATGCGAGGGATCGGGTACTTGTTCTTAATAGTCACCCGGTTTAATTCTCGATAGTCGATGCACATCCTTCTTGGGCCATCTTTCTTCTTAACTGGAAGAACTGGAGCTCCCCAAGGCGAGTTTCCTTTGGCAGTGTTAGGATAAGAAGGACGGTCTCCATCTCCGGCTTGAGGCATGAAAACTTCCTTCCCCTACTAGCCTGTCTTTTTGTACTACAATGTCTTTGTCATTTGATCCAATAGCGTTCCGTTAGATAGGAAGAGATTTGATAAATACTGCTGCTTCGAATCCAACCCTTCTCAAGTAATTCAGCAACCTGTTTCTTGACTTCTTCCAACTCCATTGGTGCCATTGGATAATATGCTTTAGATACTGGCGCTGCACCAGGAATAAGATCAATTGCGAACTCCACGTCTCGCTTCGGCGGTAATCCCGATATATCTTCAAACACGTCCATAAAATCGCGAACAACAGCTGGCTCTTCACTTTTATCAACCTCCATTGCTGCAAGAATATTAGTTGTCGGCCTAGCCCTAAACTCGACTGGCCTGACAGATCTGCTTCCTCCAGTGAAGGTAAACTCGGGATGTCCGGGAATCTGGAAAATTACTTTCTTTGCCCTACAATCAATGTGAGCATGGAAAGTGCCAAGAAAATCCATTCCCAAGACTACTTCGTAACTGCCCGTATCAATCACCAAGAAATCTGCAAAAAGCTCCCGTCCGCAAACAACAACTGCACAATCTTTACACTCTCTACTAGATATGATTTTCCCATTCCCAGTATGTATGTCCTAGAAACTAGACAGGGACGTGCAGGTGATCGAGTGTGTAGCAATAAACTTGGACGACATAAAACAATGGGATGCACCAGAATCAAATAACGCTAATGCGGGAAAACCATGAACGAGTAGAATACCTGAGACAACTTCTCCTGAAGCCTTAGCTTCCTCAGCCGTCAATGTAAAAGCTCGAGCCTGATTAGGTCCTTGAGTCAGCTGCTTTTGTCCCTGAAATGGTTTCTGCGGAGGCTTCTGAATATCATCCCTTGTGCGTAGCTTTGACGGACAAGAACTAACAGTATGATCCGCCGATCCACAAACCAGACAAAGTCCCCGCATCCTGCGACATTCCCTTTGCAAATGTCCGGTAAGTGGCAATAGCTACAAACCACGTGCTTCCTCTGATCAACGACAGCAGGCTTCTTCATCGGTGTTACACCACGACGGTCCACTGGAATACCTCTGCGTCCATGAGCTCGGTTTGGTACAAATACCGGCTTCCTTACCATAATTGTTGTCTGCTGTGAACTCCCAGTCTTCCCCGATAAGCTCTGCTGTTCTCGGGCTGCCGTAAGTATCTGTGAGAAAGTGGTCAAACCTAGGGAGACAATCTGCCTCTGGATGTCCACATCCAAGCTGCGCATGAACCTCCTTGCCCTGTCTGCATCATTGGTAACTAAAGGTCCAGCGAATCTACTGAGTCGTGTCCACTCAGCTGCATGTACGTCTACGGGTGCACCATTCTGCTTCAGACTGATGAACTTCTTTTCCATTTCCTCCCGTGCAGTCCGCGGGAAGAACTTCTCCAGGAAACTCTTCGAAAACTCCGCCCACTTGATCGGCTTGGGCAAGCGGGTCTCCTCCACAAGCCACCATTCACGGGCGTAGTCCACTAACTGAATGCGCACCACATCCACCCTTTTATCATCTGGGATCTGCGCCGCAATAAGTAAGTTCTCTGTGTCAACTAGCCACTGCTCCGCTGGCAACGGCTCCTCCAAACCAGTAAAGACAGACGGTCCCAAACGCCTGAAATCAGCTACGGTCCCTAGACGATCAACTGGCTTAGCTCCAACATTGTTCACGGACTGCTGAACGGTCCGCAAACCTTCCTGAAATGATTCAGCTTGCTGCTGGATCAGCTCGGTCTGCCTCTTTTGATTCTCCAGCATTCCCCGTATCACTCCAAGCATGGCGGCTTCGTCAACACGCCTTTGGTACGTCTTCAGATTCTTGTCTGCCATACTCCTGAAATCAAAACACCCAAAGATTAGCATGATAACAGATTCAAAATTTAGATCAAGCCTAGAACTCCAAGTCACTTAAATAGAGTACCGCATTGTAACTATGCCGCGGTATCATAGCTACAATTACATAACTCCACCCAAGTCGCCTAAGTTCTAGAGATACCAAGGAATCAGGTTTTGAGTCGATATGCAAAGGAAGTTTGCACACCGTAAAAGATATAATCAGGAAGAACTTAGATTCAAGAACGATAAGACGGCAAGGTGGCAGGACATGTTTCCTAAACACGGGTATTCCGATTCGTGTATTGGGTTCAATACCCAACTACAAAAGAATCAACCCGACTAACTTATGGCTCTGATACCAAAAGAACCATGTCACGCCCCGCTTCCCAGAGTACGCTAAGATAGGCACGTGACATAGCCAACCATGCTACCTGTGGGTAGGAAGTATCCATCCACAGTCACATTACGGCTGTAGAGATATCAAGAAACAAAATATAACTATCTAATACATGTCCATAAGCCAAGATAACATGAGTCAAGAATAATAAAAGTGCGGAAGCAAAAATCCAATACAAAATAAATGGAATGTATGTCCCATAATGCGGGCTCACATTAGGAATAAAAATGCAGAAAATAAAAGAACTAACTACCACTGAAACCTCACTGCTCAGCCTGCTGGCTGAAGTACTCATGCTCGGACTGCAGCAAAGGTACAGAATCTGGGCCATGCAAAACCCAGACGACAGCGCGTCATGTCATCAAGTAATAAAATATAAACAGGGTAACAGGTAATACAAATATAATCATGAATGAAAAGCAGGTGTAACAGTAATATAAATCAGGGCAGTGAAGGGTAATGTGCAGTGAGTAAACTAAACTAGTCTACTGGGTTATCTACTCTCAAGTCTTTGAAATCAATTTGATGAATTATCGATGCAACTCAATAGTATCCCGTGCATGCCCAGGACCACGGTCTATGACTCTCGGGCTGAAACCGAGACATGCCGCTAGGCACTAACAGGAAAAGGGTACAGACCAACGATGTCAACAGCATCGTCACAAGGCGGGCCTAGCCTCTAAAACTGATCAGTAAAAGCAAGCAACTGTCGAGTTACAAGTCAGGATTTCATCATTGATTTCCCCGTACCCCCAAGTTATGTATGTCAAGTCAGGTATTCAGTAATCAAGAACTAATGCCAACACAGGATCAGGTAGGAGCAGGTTTGTCTGGATAGACAACAGGAACGGTCCGTGAGGACTACATGTCAGGTTTATTGGCATTAGACACAAGATCAGGTAACAGGTCAAGCCATGGTATATCAGGTCAAGTCAAGTAGTGTACGGTACCATGTCGGGTCAAGTAATGTGTGTGTAGCAAGTCATGTCAGGGTGTAAAAGATATCATGTGGGTGCTCATAATCAGCTGGCATAATCATGGTTATAAATAATCAAGCATGGGTATCAACAACACAATAAATTGGCACATGTAATAGGTTAATCAATAAATGCAGATTTAACTAATTAGTCGTACGGTTATCAGTTGTGTTTAAGAGATGGTGTCAGCATTATATGAATACAGTATGATAGATGTGAATGCTAAAAACAGGTTAATAAGTATTGAGTAATCTAGGGATGCGACGACTTGTATAATCTTTTCAATGGATGCAATTGTAATTAAAC
This sequence comes from Agapanthus africanus, assembly GCA_030015575.1. Classification (NCBI taxonomy): domain Eukaryota; kingdom Viridiplantae; phylum Streptophyta; class Magnoliopsida; order Asparagales; family Amaryllidaceae; genus Agapanthus; species Agapanthus africanus. Next base: position 181,559,593 of record JASDDO010000024.1, read on the forward strand.
CGGTTAAAGATGCACACGGATGTCCGATAGGTTAATACTAGAGAAAAGGGGTATCGCATCTATAAAATATTTGTGATCAAGTGATCTAACATTTACAGGTGATTACTAAGTATAAACAACTAGATGCAACAATTAAGTTTCAAGTTCGAGATCAGAAAATATGTAACGGAACGTTATACGGTTAACTTGAAATCCAAGACTTTCGATTCTATTTAGAGATTTGATAGGAAAATAAATAAATTAGTATAAGAATAGTTTGAATAGCATGTAGCAAGTTTCATTTGCCTCGACGGGTCGCGATACGGAAAACGAACGTTACGCGTCGGCGGGGAAAAGTCGCGACGCGCGCACGGTACACGGAATGAGTCCAAACGACGAACAGTGGAATCACACGGATCAGGGGTCCTCGCTGGGTCGTCGGGAAACGTCGTCGGCACCGCCGGATTCCGGCGAACCAGAAACAACGACAACAAGAAAAGCAATAATTTATCAAGAAAGAAAAGCAAGCAAGAAAAGAATAGAGGAGGAATGAGAGTTCAATAGCGTACTGGGTTTGCAGAGGAGGTGTTGTGGTGGCGGCGAGACCAACCGCGATGAGGTCGACGGAACTCCGATGATCACCAGAGGCTCCACTAAGGAAACAACAAGAAACTTTTAACAGAAAAACATGGGAAGAAGAAGAAGAGAAGAATGAGAGGGAGAAGGAGCGCTTACCGGAGTTGTGCATGATGCCAGGGACACGGGGACGAGTCGCCGATAGCAACAGTTCCGACTATGCAAGAAGTGCAAGGGTGCAGGGGGTGCTCGGCGTGAGTGCAGGTGATCGGGGAAGAAGAAAGAAGAAGACGAAGATGGAGAGGAGCAGGAGATGGGCGATGAGGAGGCGAGAGGGATGTCGACGAGGCCGAGGAGCGGGAGAAAAGAGTTAGGGTTTGGCTTTGAGGTTCTCGTGCATGGGTTCGAATATTAACAGAGGGAGAAGAAAATAGAGGAAGGTGATTATAGCGCGTGGAGGTGACGGGATTCTCGCGAGAGGAGAGAGAATCGTCGCGAGTGGAGAGAGATAGAGAGAAAAGAGAGGAGAGAGAAAGAAGAGGAGAGGAGAGATGAAGTTGGACGCTAGCGGGGTGAGAGAGGAAGAGAGAGAGAGAAGAAGAAAAGGGGGGGAGAGAGAGAGAATGGATCTGTGGGGCCTGAGGATAAGAATGGAATGCTGCGATTGGCTCAGGGAAAAATTGTGAAAGATTTATGGGGTTTGATTGGCTGGGGAAAGAATTAGGTTGGAAAAGAAATAGAAAAGATTTTCTGAATGTTTAGAGAGCCATCTCATTGGCTGGTAAGCAAAGAAACATTTTAGTTTATATACAGAAATATATATTCGTTGGCTACAAAAATTTAATAGGTTGTACAAATATTTTCACACAGATTTTTAAGAAAATTTGAAATAGATGGTATTTGGCGGAATACAAAAATATTTCAGAATTGCGCCCGAGTCGGGTCCAAAAATTTGAATTTGAAACATGAAATTTATTGGCAGGTTCCTAAAATTAAAATGAAGGATTTTGTATTGAAAAAGCATACCTCCAATAACGGACGCACGTACGTGTGCGTAGTCGTCCAAACACGCCCGTTTCACTGAACGGGACGGGAACACGATGCAAGGACGCTACCACAGGGTTAGGGGTATCGAGCAGGCCATGACAAGTATTTTTAATTTATTTTAAATGACTTAAATTGTTATATGCCAAAATGTAATGTTGGGGTAATCTATAACTAGTAACAGCCAAAGCATGATAAATGAAATAAATACCACACATACGGTAACAGAATTTGGTATAACTGGACTCGGTTGTTACATCTCTCATCGAGCGATCATGGCTGATTTCATAACCAATCAAATTGATCTTAAAAATCAACCGGTGAATTTTATTCACCATTAAATTTTTAATCCAATAATTATCTATTTAATAGAGAAGATTTCTTATTTGTTTTAACAAAATTAGAAAATTATTTTTTAATCTAATAGAGAAGATTTATTTTCCTTTTCCTTAACCTCTCGTGTTTTGAGAATCAATGAAAATGAGAGATAGAAAAATGCTAGAACGCATCACTATATCTCTAACTATCTTAAATTAGCAATCCAGGGTCTTTAGTCGCTTCACTGGTTTTTTTGGTATGAAGCCAGAGTCTTGAACCATTTCTCTCGGGTGGATCATCTTTAGTGAAGTAGAACCGGCTTATAAGCTCGGTCCCGGAATTCCGAGAAGCATAAAGAAGTGGATTTGAAGACGAAAGACACGGCTACAAAGATTGTAACACTTAACCGAGTAGTTAAAACACTTTCTTGTTTGCTCGTTTAGTGTTTGGTTAAGATCCTAGGTCGTGGTTGCTAGCGCCAAGTTTTCAAAATTAAAGTTTTTCATTTCGTAAAGGCCGCGAGCTAACGGCAAGGGCGCTAGTAACTTCATCATATAAGCCATAACCTATGCACACAACACACATTGATCCATGGGACCCATGAATTAATTCCGAAAGCGTTAATTTATGGCCGCTTCCTATCTTGGGTTGGTTTGAACCCCACACTCTCACCAAAAGAAAAAGTGCACATACCAACTGAGCTGCTCATTGGTTGCTATTATAAAATATTGTTCTATGAATACGAGGGGGAGGGGGTGGGCGGAGAAAAAGGACACCACAAATTGAATCCCAATTATAATGGATTTGACTGCTAATTTGGTGTGCTGCTGATGCTGCTGCAGTTTGATACGACAGCAAATAAAAGAAGAAGAAGAAGAAAGACTATATTAGTGCATGCTAATTATTGCATTCATATTATATACACAGTACTTAGCATGTTTTCCTGCAGTTTTGAGGCACGCGAGAGGAAAGTGAGGACGAATTGATTTGTGCAAAGCCGAGTAGTGTTCCAATTTCTTCCGTGTAGAGATATCCCATGACTAGACTCATCAATACACACCTTATATGCTACATCCACCTTCACATGGAGTACTTTTTTTGCTTCCCTGGTTAAAGTACGTTTTCCGAGTGTGCAGAAAACATAGTGATAAATGGGTGTATGGGTAGGGATGTAAACCGCCCCGGCTCCATTTTTAAATCCGAGAACTTACGGATATGGATACTAAAGTTCATATATGTTCGAACTCGGATTGGAAATTTTTACATGAGGTCGGTTCCAGATTCAAATATGGATATTAAAAAAAGTTTCGGATCCGGATATCTGACCCAATGCCACCAATTATTCGACTAGCCATTGTTCATAGACATACATATAGTGTTTGCTGTTTGATTTATTTGGATGCAAATACCGTGATTTATTTGGATGCAGATACCGCCTCTTATAACCAGATCCATTAATAGATCCACAAACCCTAATCCCTAGAAGTGCGATTAATTTATCTCCTCCTTGCTCCCTCTCTTTGAGTTTTCTGTTCTCTGCTTTCCTCATCTCTGTTGCTACGCAGCTCGTCAAATCTCTTTGTAATGGAAATTGACAATCCTGATTTCAATTGAGACTTTTGGATCTGCTGTTATTATTTGAATGGTTAAGTTTTTAAAAAATATATATTCTGTGTCATGGCTATTTTATGCCTATTCGAATATTATATGTATTCCATCTTAACGGATATAGATTTTACAATATATGATGTGTATGCATATTCGATTTATAGCTGATATGGATAGTGGTTTTTAGTTTCTGACAACTATCAGCATCCATATTTCCATCCGTAAATAGGTGTTGAGTATGGATATTGTAATATCTATATTCTATCCGTATCTGATCCGTTCACATCCCTAGATATGGGAGACGACAACCCTCGGATAAAAAAGGTTTTCCGATCCATCCTAACTAAACCCAGGATCTATCCTCCCTCTTCTCTGTCTTTGCTTTTGTAGTTGGTCAGCACCAACCTAACCAAGCCGAAAAGAGAGAGAGAGAGAGAGAGCGCAGCGAGGCAGTGGCCGGTGGTACTTCTAGAACCTACAGAAAGACCGTGCCAAAGTTATCTACGGAGTCCGGGTTTATTTAGTTTTGAAAGAGTTTATATTTCAAGTGTGTTTATCTATTATTTTTATACTCACGTCAGGAGCATTTCGGTAAATTTTTTAGACCGTTGGAGTGTTTTCTGTCCCTTCTGGCCAAAGCAATGAGATTAGGCTTCCTTCCCGATCTGATAGTTTTTAGCATTTATGGGTGTATCAAACTAGCGGTGCAATCGGGACGGATTGGGAGATTTTTTCTGACCATTTTTATGCGCGATCCGAAATCAAAACTCGAAGGTTGTCCAAACCCGACGGTTTTACAGTATGTTAAACCAAACCCGCAAATTCGGGTCTCAGACGGATTTGGACGAGTTATCGGGTTTAGACGGATGGGTCAGTTTTTTGCGGGCTTTCGGGTTTAACCATTATAAACTGTTTAAAAAATTGAAATTACAAAACTTGAGATGAGTTTTATCAAATATATATAAATATATATATATATATATATAAGCAAAATATTTACTGTAACAAAACCATTTTAAATTATGTTCACTAGATCAATACATTAATCATGAAAAGTATACCATCTAAATTTAATACAATAAATAAACTATGTATATTATAATATTTATTATTATATATTATGGTATATACTGAGTTGATCGGATATAGAAAACGGGTTTGCTTCGGACTGGATTTAGGATTCGGGCTGACGGGTTATATGAAATGTTGAAAAAACCCGGAAATATCGGATGAGTTAGGATCGGGTTTGGGTTAAGCCTGGGCCGACTTGCACCCATACTGGAACCCCATAAAACTGAAATGGATATGCCTTTTAGAGCCAGTAATGGAGAAATTATATCGAGCTTCCTCGGCCGAGGCCCAGAATAGGTTGATTACCAAAACCTTCCCTTTTACAATGCACGGCTGGATTCTAAAATTAGCCCAGCTTTTATTCTGTTCCTTAACTGCATTTCCTCTTGAGTTGGCCCACGGTTACCAAGTGAACATGGTTCTAGCTGTATGTGTGATTCACCTCAGGGCATGTTTGGCAACCCGAAAATAAAAAGAAAGCACGAGGGAGGTGAAATGAAAAGAAAGTGTTAATTTTTATTTGTTTATTAAAATCAACGTAGGAAAAAGGTTGAGTTGGCGTTTATGTGACAACGAAAAGTGATCTTTGGTTGTTTGGTTGAAATTGTAGAAAATAAGAAAGTAGTTGAAATATAATAAGAAATACGAATGGATTAAATAAAATACATAAAAAAAAATTGTGCACTTTCTTCCCACTTTGTGTTGTTTTGGAGAGAGAGGAAAAGGGAAATAAAAATAAAAATGAGGTAGCAAGAAGGTGGATGCTGCTTTCTACCTTCTTTCTAAATGATTCAAACAAGGAACTTGGATGGTAGGTTTCACTTTTCTACTTTCTCTTGACTTTTTACTAACCAAACATGCCATCGCATGGAAGTTTTTTTTCTTTCTTTTCCCTGATCCATCTGCTCATTAGGGATTCAGGATGAAGAAGTTATAATTTCTAGTATATATGTATTGCTTTCTTGAATGTCTTATGATTGGAAAGCAAGAGAGGGGAGTTGAAAAGCTAACAAAAATATCTTGCCTGTCTGATGACTGAAAATTAACTGATGATTGGAAATTAACCAGAAAATGGACGTTATCATTCTCTATGCCACACAACATATCATTCCTTCTTTCACTTTCAAATTAACGAAGAGGAAGCGGAGAAAGGGAGAGTCCATGCTTTATTTATTGTTTGGAAGATTTGCTATTTTTCAATGCATGGTATTGATAAGATTCTCATCATGATGCTTTTTTATATCTTTAATTTTAGGGCTTTTATTTCTTACTAAAAAGCCTTTTTATACACTTGCCCGTTACTAAAATATCCCTCATCCTTTGTATTTACTTAAAAAAAACCATAATATATTTAAGCTGCACTAAAAATCTCCCTACAAACTAAAAGGAGAATTTTTTTGGTATCTTCCATTATTCTGTTAGGATTGTTGGATATAGTGCCCTCAAAGTCAATTATTGGATCGCAGGCACGTGATTGCAATGATTGAGGGAGGACCTATGCCGGTAGGACAGTCTTACTCAAGATGATAGAATGCTATCTGGTTTATCTTTATCATCGTGTACATGTTTTAGGTGATGTTACAGATCACTATTGCACGTTGATAGTGCCCTTAGGATTCTTGCTTGACTACCAGCAGTATGATGGTGATCATATACGTGAGAGTTGGGTAGTCTATAAGCACATTCTTAAAGTGGTCCCTAATCGTGGGAGTTTCGAGACTGGATATCGATACTCCATTAGTAGACTAGTGTATACAGTCGAGACCCCGACGAGAGGTGGTGGCCGGTCTCACAAGCCATTAGTGTCAGTTGGATCACCTAAGATGTATACAGGTGCTCATTGGGTTATGAGTACACCGGACATGACTCGCCGGGAACATGCTAGTTGGTATTATACCTGACGTCAGATAGCAGTTCCCTGGTGACATGTGTACAGGTTAGTTCATCGACCTGAGATCGTCATTTGTCTCGTGTGAGTTCCCATTGTGCTTTGATTACTACCCTACCACGGCTCAAAGGAGTCGTGCAAACAGGTTTTAGTTGGGTACAGTCCCGAGCCACATGGAGGCAGTGAGCATATCAGCAGGGGTTTCGTCTCTCCCGGTTTTGGGGGTGAGATTGCGCTGTGTCTAGGAGATCCGTTACACGAAGTTCTTGGCTAAGGCAGGAGATTTACTGGTAGGTATTCCAGTAGTATCTCAGGGTGTTCTGGGCTACACTCCGACATGACTTGTACCGCTTTTGGGAGTCTGACTTTTACCAACCCCCTAGGCCCGACATGCGATACTCATAGACGAATGGACCGGACTGTACGGATATTATTACCGACAGACTCAGTAGGGTGTCAGGATGAGTTCGCTCATCGACCTCCCTTTTGGTCAATACCTGGTAGCTCGTTACGTACAACTAGTACCACTGACGTGCTAGTAGTTAAATCCACAGCCAAAATATTGATGAGTCTTTAGAGTCCCCCACAGACGGTTTCTCAAGTTTCGGGCGAAACGTTGTAGAGACTGTATGTTTATATGGCAGGGTTCGATCATATACGTGCAGTCGTACACGGATCATGATCGGACGGACCATACTAGTGGGCTTTGGTTTAAGCCAGATCCTAGTATTAGATTTGTTGGATTACCTTAGTCTCATTGCATTCGCATTCGGTCGGAATGCGAATACAGGTATGTATATACAGGTGAGGGGTATCCTTGTGATCCGTCACGAGTTTACTTTAGTAGATGTCGTTCTCTTTTTATTGTTGCAAACATTTGGATTAATGTTTGCAAATGGAAATTGTGAGCTCAAAGTTATGATGGAGTGCATTAAATGTGGCATGTGCAAGGGTAGTGACTCATGGTCTCTTTATTTGTGTATATGTCACATTTTGGATTGATTTATGTGTTGAAATGATAAGAGGAGAGAGAGAGGGCAGCCATATGGCTTGGGGTTAGCTCTTGTATTATCACTTCTTGCTCTCATTTTATGATTACAACACAAAAGAAAAAGAAAGCTCTTCTTCTTCCTCTTTCTTCTTGAGCTCACTATCTCCATTAATGGCATCATCTTCAACCTCCATCCATACACTCTCATGCGTTGAGAATCAATGGATGTTTGAGACAAAGTGATCGCACACATTCTCTATTTCATCTTGGACACGTCGGCTAGCAAACTTCGTATCTGAGTTGCTTCGGTTCAAAGCGGGAGCCCGTAAAAGTATTCATAGATGTGGTGCCCTTTCCGACGAGGAGATTGGAGATCGAGCGAGATCAGAGATACCGCAAGGAGCTAAAGATGGTTGCTAAAGACCGAAGGACACGGATCGATCGGTATAGCTTTTCTAACCCTCTTTAGATCGCTAGTCTAATGTTAATGGTTCGATCCGGGATTAAAGCCTGCGTTAGCGCCAGTTTCAAGTTTATGAAAAGTTTTTGTTTCCGCATTTTGGCCTCGGATCGACGGCTGGGGCGCTACCGTAGACTTACATGGTATCAGAGCCACACCATTAACCTTTACTAGCTTGTTCTAACTTGTTTGAAATGTCGATCGAATGAAATTTCCAAAACCATGATTCCATTTCATGAAGTTTCTGTCAAAAATTTTTTGTGGTCGAAAAATTATTTTTAGTATGTCAAAAAATCGTGCAGGCTTTTCTAAGACCCCTGAAGAAATTTGAAAGCACGATCTCACCATACCGCCGCGAAAACACGGCAGAACAGGCATGTTAGCCGCGGTTCCGCGGTGGGATTGTAGACTCAGCGCTTCATTTTTCTTCTGGGTGTCAGGTACATGGAATTGTGGTTTCTGGAAATTTTTGTTTGGGCCCAGATTTTGTTTGAGTACTGGATTTGTATTTGGGGTCCACTTCGGGAAATTTTGTCGATCAGAATTTCAAATATGTTAGTTCACAGAACTTATATTACTATCTGCGACCGTGAATGTCATTCGAGCGGTAAATCTTGTCTAATTGCTATAGCTCTTTTAGACGGGTTTGCGAAAGTAACATTCACGTTGATGTTCTGTGTTGTGCTGTGATGTTGCGGATTTGTCGTGGTGGATAGCTTGGTGCAATGTTAGTACAGTTTAGTTTTATTTGTACATTTGATATCGCGGGGCGAGCGTCCGACATGTGGACTGCCGTCACTGCCTGTTTGTATATTATTCTTTTGGGGCATGACCGGGTTGAGGTCGATGTACCCGTTGTACATATTTTATTTTCTGTACTAGGATTACCCCACGGTGGAGTGCATGGATAGCCGGGTTATAGAGGGCAACGGGCCCGCATCTCATGGCTTTGAGACAGAAGGGGCTTCACTCTAGAATTGGCGGGCTATTCGCCGCACTCGTAGGGGGTACAGGTTGACCCAAGGAGGGGTGCTCAAGTTACCGGATTCCGTGAAGTGCTGGGTGGTCCATTCACTTTGTTGAAGGGGGCTTCCCCGCTTCAGGTTTTGGCAGGTAACTTGCCGTGCCCGTAGGGGTCTAGGTTTTCATTGCACAGGCTATCCACACGACCAGGGGAACGTCGGGTTTCAGTTGCGGCTCAAAGGAAACCCGGGGCTCCCAGATTATCTGTATTGTTCTGTGATGCTTATTACTTTTCTGTAATGTTGCATTTATCACGCCATGAGCGATTATTATATATTGATATATATACTAGTAGATGTTGTATATGTTTTACATCCGCGCTAGTCCAGTCCCTGCTCTGTCGTTAGTTAAGTAACCTAACGGGTGATGACGGGACCCAGTGGCGAATGCGGATGGCATATACGTACATCGTATTTTCGTTCTTTATTGGTGTGATCAATTGATGGGACTGCATTGATTCGGATCAATGCAAGCTAAACAAACATGTTTGATGTTGTTGGAACAATTTTCAAAAAGCTGTTATTACAAGGATGTTCTCTTTTATTTTGCACAGCGGTATTCGGTTATGAATATCCAGCACCTCAGTCGACGAGGCAAGGGCCGAGATCCCTTCACCGGGAGTGACCCCTTGGGCAGAAGTTTGCGTCAGGGTAATAACTTCACTATAGTCGATTACGTTTTGCTTTGCATCGTGGCATTCAGTTGGAATATCCTGCACCTCATTCTACGGGGAAAGAGCCGAGATCCCTTCACCGGGAGTGACCTCTTTAGCAAAGGTTTTCGCCACTATATATTTGTAAAAACTATTCGGTTCCATCAACGATATCAAGTTCATTACGTTAAAGGTTTTTCGCCAAAAAACATTCGTAACCCTCCGTCATTTCAGACGGGTAGCACTTAGTATTCATGCTATATTTGTTGGCCTTAGTCAAGGCATAGTGTATGGTAGCTATTTATTACTTTTCTGTTGCATAGATAGATGCATTGATTTAGGACAGTCGTACCACTTTGTTGGCCAAAGTCAAGGGTGTGTGCGGGTGGGTCTAAATCAATCAGGACAATGACGAGTAGAACTTGACTTGCAGGTTATGATTTGTTGGCCAAAGTCAAGGTCATAAACCGCTTGGGGTAAAAATCACAGCGGGGGTTTCTAAAGAAACTGAAACTTGCCGGGCATGCGCATACCTTCTGGAGTGTGATAACGTGAGTGGATTCCATCACGTTATCATGCGATGATAGTTGTATCCCGATTCCCACTGATGAGTTGGTTTACTCCTCGGGTGATCCCGACTAATTCTTCTTTCAAGTTTGGAGGAGAATTTGAGGATACAGTGGGAGGTTTCCTGATTAGATAAATTGATAACCATTCTGATCTTGGTTAGAGTGCACGCAGAGTGTTTCTTTTCTCTCTCTTTGGCAGCGACCATGGCCCGACCCTAGACTATGACTCAGTGACCAAGTTAACCGAACCTTCTTAAAACATTGGCTTTTGGATTGTCTGAGTTGCATACCTCATTGCCACTCCTACTTTTACCCTTTTTCCCCGAAACATTTCGTATCACTACGAACGTCCACTTCCATTGGATAAAACCATCGTATGGTTATATTCGAACTCGAAGGAACTTGTTCGAGATTCGAGGATGGTTTCCGGTTCTGGAGAAAATGAATAGGACTATTCAGTTGTCTTTTTCCTTTTACCTTCTCTCAGGTTGCGAGTGCTCCTTGGATTAGGACGGTACACCTATTACGCTAATTGGATAGTCTTCTTCCAAACTATAAGCAGGTGCCGAAAGGTAAGGAATGAAGAAAACCATTTAGCCTAAGTGTGGTGTACAGAAGGTAATAAGTAAAAACAAATAAAGGGATTAGTAAGAGGGCAAAAGTATAATGCGACTGCTATCATTCACGACCAAACCAAGTATTTCATCGCCACTCCTATTTCACCTTTGTATTTCTCCATAACACTCCGTATCACCATGAAGATCCACAGTTTATTGGATAATCCATCATATGGTTATATACGAACTCGAAGGAACTTGTTCCAGTTCGGGGATGGATTCTGGTTCAGGAGAAATAGGAATAAGGTTTATTCAGTTGTCTTTTATCATTACGTTCTCTCAGGTTGCGAGTACTCCTAGGATTAGGAGAGTACACCTATTATGCTTATTAGATAGTTTTCTTCCAAACTATAGGCTGGTGCCGAACGGTAGGGAAGGAAGAAAACCATTTGGCCTAAAGGTGGTGTACAGAAGGTAATGATTAAAAACATATAAAGGGATTTGGAGAGATGGCAAAGAAATATACGGTTACAGTTGTGAATCTGATAATGGAAGAGGCATTACTAGGAATACCCGGATACCCCTTCGAAACATTTACATGTTTCAGTTTCACTGGGTATTGTTAAAAGAAAACTGATTTCCCAATTAGCCCTTGCTCCAGGGTATGTATTTACCAGGTTTGATTCTCACATCTGTATGGTTTTACAGATGATGAGTGGGAGTAAGTTATTGGGAATTAGGTGATCATCCTCAATATATTGGGATTCGTTGTAATTGGTGATATTTGAGGAAATCGCCTGGGTTTTTGCCGGACGACAAATATTTGGTTTTGAATATCCGTAGTTATGCACCAATTTCAAACTGATATATATATATACGTTTATTTTTATAAAGTAAGATATAACTTTTTGAAATTATGTCCATGACATTTACTTATATCAGTTGATGGTTAGGTAAGGAGCATTCAACATCGGTGTAATTCTTCATAACCATAGTATAGTTTTCAACCTACGACGCACAGGGTTTGAGTTATTCAACTTAAGGGACTTATACAAAGATTGTATATTGTCCAGTGTCTATTAGGACAGAGGGGTTGGTCCTCGTACTATATTCTGTTTACTTGTGACTTCTCTAGTTTTTAGACAAGTGTTTTGTAGAAACGCAAGATCTAAGTTTTGAGAAGTTATAGGTATAAAAATAAAGTAGAGAACCAGGTGTTGCAAGTATCAGGATTCTTCAAGGTGATCAAAGATGTAGATACTTGTATTCGGTATTCAGTTGATAGTAATGGTTTTGAGAAACTTGTTTCTCTTTCAGGTTACTCATATCTGGATGCATTCCTAAGTTGAGTAACGCTGATCGGCCTCCTTCCATTTAGTTTACATGCACTGGAGACAGCTGCATGATTTGAATCTGGTTCCAATTAAATCAGTGCCTCTGTTTCTATATTGGATATAGAACGGTTCATATCTTAACGATGTTAAGGTACGGGGAGTTGTCCGGCTTATGCTTAAAACCGGACTCCGGATAACTCAAGGCACGTTTCTGTAATGGTTGTTTGTGGGTTGACCCGGGCTATGACGAGGGTTAACTTTCTACTATCTGGAAGATCAATGGTGATATTGTTCTTGACTCGCCACAATTTTAGTAAAATGGACTTTTTCAGAAAATAGTAGTGGGAGTATGGTAGAACTGGAAGTGATTCCAGAACCGCAAACGATTAGTGAAAATTTAATAGGACCTAAAAATTCAATCTGGATTGATATTCCATTGGCCACTCCGCAGATATGGTGGGTAACCTCAGGCACTCGAGAGGTACTTCGGTATGCTCAAAGACGGTGACAGGGAGGTTCTTGTTTACCCAGACTTGACACTACTGTTGTTCCAGGCTATGAGACCCGGCAGGAGGATGAGTATAGCGTCGTTCTGAACTGGCTTTAGAAGTACACGTGTATATTATTCTGCCAGAGGGTTGTCGTAGTCAGCGGGAGCAGCGAAAGCATAGTGGACAAGTGGCTTATATCTATTTATAGACTAAAGCGGATATAACGGAGACAGATCATCTATTTTTGATGTGACAGTCATGGGTTTGACTTCATCAAAATAGGGGATGGATCTGTTAAGAAGGTAGTAGGGTGTTATGTCCTGGTATTTGGATGACATACACAGAGTAGGAAGTGAAGTTCCTATACTACGATCGGTTATGTTTTGGTTGTCACACAGTGGTTTCTCCACATAAGATATAGATATAATATCAGACATTCTGGTTACTAGATCTATGGTTTTAGATTTATATTTGGGTAGTTTCCCAATCTGGGTACTTATACAGCATTCTACAGGTGTTTTAGAATGGACGACTCCTGGCATGGTAGTATACCTGCAGGTGATGGAGTCACCCTCTCTAAAGGTGTCTTACAGACTAAAGGGGAGAGGGATGTGCATGATTGGCATATCACTTGCTTAGGCAATGGAGTCAATCACGAGAAGTCAAGTACCACACCAGGTGTTGTTTTTGCACAAGCTGTAATAAGTTGTTATTAATCCAATCCTGGAGAAACATTCGGAAGCAGTTTTAGAACATAAGTGGATGTTCTAGGGATATGATAACGACAGCCTCCTTCGGGAGACGGTTATCATTCCAGGCTTCCAAGGTGACCTGGATGATAGAGTGACTATCAGAGTTATAGTTTTCCCTCTGACGAGGGGCAGTAGTTTGGACAGGAGGTCCAAGCGGATACTGAGGGATGCATGGCGCAGGATACTGATTAAGTTCAGTTGACGATACAGTCTAAGAAGTTTGGATTTGGAGTTCATTTATGAACTAGGTCCCATCAGATATCCAGACATATTCTAAGACAAGTATTGCTCATTTCGGAAGATGGCTTTCTCCGCGAACTTGAAATAAAGAGAGACATAGAAAGAAACATCAGGGCGGATCCACTCACTGAGATTATTCGTCGAACGCAATAGTTTCACAAACGGGCTTTGTGAAACTGATTAGTAGAGGAGTTGGGTGTTCGGTATCACACGGGCCGTAAGTATGCGACATCACAATAATTAGCCTTGAGTGCAAGTGGGAGATTGTTGGATATAGTGCCCTCAAAGTCAATTATTGGATCGCAGGCACGTGATTGCAATGATTGAGGGAGGACCTATGCCGGTAGGACAGTCTTACTCAAGATGATAGTATGCTATCTGGTTTATCTTTATCATCGTGTACATACTTTAGGTGATGTTACAGATCACTATTGCACGTTGATAGAGCCCTTAGGATTCTTGCTTGACTACCAGCAGTATGATGGCGATCATATACGTGAGAGTTGGGTAGTCTATAAGCACATCCTTAAAGTGGTCCATAGTCGTGGAAGTTTCGAGACTGGGCATCGATACTCCATTAGTAGACTAGTGTATACAGTCGATACCCCGACGAGGGACGGTGTCCGGTCTCACAAGCCATTGGTGTCAGTTGGATCACCTAAGATGTATACATGTGCTCATTGGGTTATGAGTATACCGGACAGGACTCGCCGGGAACATGCTAGTTGGTATTATACCTGACGTCAGATAGCAGTTCCCTGGTGACATGTGTACAGGTTAGTTCATCGACCTGAGATCGTCATTTGTCTCGTGTGAGTTCCCACTGTGCTTTGATTACTACCCTACCACGGCTCAAAGGAGTCGTGCAAACAGGTTTTAGTTTGGTACAGTCCCGAGCCACATGGAGGCAGTGAGCGGATCGGCAGGAGTTTCGTCTCTCCCGGTATTGGGGGTGAGATCGCGCTGTGTCTAGGAGAGCCGTTACACAAAGTCCTTGTCCAAGGCAGGAGATTTACTGGCAGGTATTCCAGTAGTATCTCAGGGTGTTCTGGGCTACACTCCGACACGACTTGTACCGCTTTTGGGGGTCTGACTTTTATCAACCCCCTAGGCCCGACATGCGATACTCATAGACGAACGGACCGGACTGTACGGATATTGTCACTGACAGGCTCAGTAGGGTGTCAGAATGAGTTCGCTCATCGACCTCCCTTTTGGTCAATACCTGGTATCTCGTTACGTACAGCTAGTACCACTGACGTGCTAGTGGTTAAATCCACAGTCAAAGTATTGACGAGTCTTTAGAGTCCCCCACAAACAGTTTCTCAAGTTTCGGGCGAAACGTTGTAGAGGCCGTATGGTATTATGGCAGGGTTCGATCATATACGTGCAGTCATGCACGGATCATGATCGGACGGATCATACTAGTGGGTTTTGGTTTAAGCCAGATCCTAGTATTAGATTTGTTGGATTACTTTAGTCTCATTGCATTCGCAATCAGTCGGAATGCGGATGCAGGTATATATATACAGGTGAGGGGTATCCTTGTGATCCGTCACGAGTTTACTTTAGTAGATGCCATTCTCTTTTTATTGTTACAAACATTTGGATTAATGTTTGCAAATGGAAATTGTTAGCTCAAAGTTATGATGGAGTGCATTAAATGCGGCATGTACAAGGGTAGTGACTCATGGTCTCTTTATTTGTGCATATGTCACATTTTGGATTGATTTATGTGTTGAAATGATAAGAGGAGAGAGAGAGGGCAGCCATATGGCTTGGGGTTAGCTCTTGTATCATCACTTCTTGCTCTCATTTTATGATTACAACACAAAAGAAAAAGAAAGCTCTTCTTCTTCCTCTTTCTTCTTGAGCTCACTATCTCCATTAATGGTATCATCTTCAACCTCCATCCATACACTCTCATGCGTTGAGAATCAATGGATGCTTGAGACAAAGTGATCGCACACATTCTATACTTCACCTTGGACACGTCGGCTAGCAAACTTCGTGTCCGAGTTGCTTCGGTTCGAAGCGGGAGCCCGTAAAAGGATTCATAGATGTAGTGCCCTTTCCGACGAGGAGATTGGAGATCGAGCGAGATCGGAGATTCCGCAAGGAGCTAAAGATGGTTGCTAAAGACCGAAGGACACGGATCGATCGGTATAGCTTTTCTAACCCTCTTTAGATCGCTAATCTAATGTTAATGGTTCGATCCGGGATTAAAGTCTGCGTTAGCACCAGTTTCAAGTTTATGAAAAGTTTTTGTTTCCGCATTTTGGCCTCGGATCGAAGGCCGGGGCGCTACCGTAGACTTACAAGGATACCAACCGTATGTATCGACTTAGGGTTTAAAAACCTCCCATCCTCCGTTCTTCTTCTAAAATTCTCAATTTGTTACCCAGATTAGCTTTAAAGTAAGGGTTTTGATAAAAAAAATCTCAAATTAATTATGAAAACCGACTCATCTTTCTCACCTTCTCCAAACGAGCTTGTTGGGTGCATTGTTCATTCAATTGCAGGTTTTGAGTCAGTGAGCAATTTTATTCGAAAGGAAAGCGATTCTTTAATTTTCTTAAATCACAATTTTCAACTAAACGAGAATGTAGGTTATTTTTGTGGAAGAAAGACATACCGAAATATCTAAAAGGTACGAGAGCAGTTCAAGCACAAGCTCAATTCATTGATGGGACGTTAATTTTAGATGGAAAACCAGCGAGGGTATTTTAGTGTAACAAAAATGTATTCTTTTAAATAAATACGAAGCATGAAGGATTATTTTAGTAATCAGCAAAGGTTGGAGCTGAATTTTAGTAAAGGGCCCTAAATTTTATTGGTGCTTAATCTTGAACCCATCGTCTTTCCTACTTTATTAGGGAACAAGCAAACACAAAGAAATTATTAGAGAAGTTGGTGTATCGCTGTCATAGGAGAGAATCTCTCCGATATCAATCAGTAAGTCGGCTTGTAAAATATAAATTGATGATTGACACCATCCATCTTGAACTTCATGGTCTAAGGTGTATGTATACCAATTTTCATGTTATTTTGATACTCGTTAACCATTGGTAGTGGAAAATGTTTTATTATCTATAAACAGCTAAATTGATGAGCCTCTAAACTCCAGCCATCCAATGCAAACGCAAGAAGTATCGAAATCACAAAAATCATTTAATAAATTAGCAATAATGGTAGCTGGTTAGATCAATATAAAGGTAACTACTGACCAACCTTTGAAAGGCCGACCTGCATATCTTGGATAGCCTACATCGGCGAGCTGTAGAGGTCGATCGATCATCGTTTTGTCAGCGGTTGTCTGAAAACCATGGATCTTCCAACTCCGGTTATCCTTTCGGTGTCTGCTATTGCCACAGCATCAACAACCAAGTACCTACCTCCAATGGCCAAGAAAATTCAAACCGTCACATGCCACCTCACGTGCATCAAAAACCGGCGACGAATCCGCAGGCGAGACCCATGAATGGAGCCCCCAAATCCAACATAGAATACCATTTTCTTAATTTTTAACCTAACTATAAACACGCCTTTTCTCCTTGATAAGATCACCTTGAATATTCCCATTTTCTCCTCTCTATTATTCGTTTCAATCGAAGAGAAAACAAAGCGATCGATCGAATCGATGGCGACGAAAACGAACGGATTGCCGGCGGCGACGAATCCGATGGTGAGCCCCATGCTGACGGATCTCTACCAGTTCACCATTGCCTACGCCTACTGGAAGGCGGGAAAGCACCAGGAGCGAGCTGTGTGAGTTTTTCCTTCTTTGTTTCTTATTTATTTTTTTGTAAAAACGGTATCTTTGCTGATTTGATGCGATGATACGAATTGTTTATCTTTTTTTTTTAATTTAAGCTTTGTGTTGTCTGGATCAAATGATTCGTTCTTCGTTCTCAAGGATCCATGGATCGAATAGAATTTGCTGGCAGATGAAATTGCTTAGATTGTTTGTGAATTTTGAGGAAAAGTGAAGTTAAAAATAGCTACTTGTAGATTTTTTTGATGTGTTGTTTTCGATACCTTGTTAAGAGGATGCTGAGTGTAACTGGGATGATGGGCACCAGCCATATTAATCTTCATGTCATAAACTATGAGCATATAAATTTTCATTACATTGGCGGGTTGAAAATCAACCGGACGTCAATTTTAAGTACGACCGGCACTGGGCATATTAATCTCCATGTCCTTAACCATGGGTATATCAATTTTCATGTCATTAGGATACTCTTTGCCTATTGATTTAGATTCGTAAAATGTTTTTTGTCGGAAAGCTTTGGATTGCATGGATTAGATGCCAGAGTGAACAATATACAATCTGCATGAAAATTGACGAGCATATATTTAAGGACATGATGATTACGATGGCCAGTGCCGATTGTGTTGACTGTTAGAGCTGCAAATATAGGAAATTTCATGCTGTGCCACTTTATACTATGTTTCTCTTTTGTTAATTAAATATATCTCTTATCTAAATCAGGAAGCATATTTATTGTGATATATGAGTTGTTCTGAGTTCTTCGCTTGCTTTCTTTTAGCGGTCGATGAATGCCTCATTAATAATAGAAATTAGAGACGTAAAATTGATATGAGGAACCTTGTACTTGTTATGTGTTTTGTCTATTTTAATTTGGTTTTATTTGGCTGAAGCATTTGTTACTTCAGAACAGTCCAAATGCAATGTATATATTTCCATAGTTATTTGACAAGAAGTTGCTGAAGTATATTCATTGGATTTCATTTTCTATATGCGAAGATATGAGTTGTGACCAATTTGGCTGTGAAATAAATTGTTAACCTAGAGTTTAATAATTTACGCTAGTGAATGTGATTACATGGATCAGATCCTGGTATTAGGGTGTGCTCTAACGGCACAACAATTACTTAATTTTAGATTTTTAAAGAAGGATGGAAATCATGTTTTCTTTTACTTGTGTGTTGCTCTAAATGAAGCTTTTTAGAATACTCGATGCCGCCTGGAAAAAGATAGAGAAATGAATTGCTAGGTTGTTAATGGTCTTCTTTGACGCTTTCAGAAAATCATTTAGTTCATCAAATTTGATAGCTAATGAAGTTGATTGAAACATAGAAAAGTCTGATGTAATATTAATTTCCAGGCGGTTGTTATTTAATTCAATGAAAATCTTTTATGCATTCAAAGTTCAATAGTGGGATCAAGCCATTATCTAATCCCTTGTTCTGTTGCTTAGTCTATTGCTCGAATTTATTTAGCCAGATAAGAATATTATTGAAGTTTAGCTTTCCTAGATGTTATCAAGGAAGGTTGCATGAACAAGGGGATTTGCTCATACCGGTATCATCAGATATATGTCTTGGATGTGCTTTATTGTTGTAATTTAAAACGCTACTTTACCTGTCCTAGATGTGTGATTATAATTCTTTTAGAACAGACAACAACAGTAACATCAGCAAAGTTTTCATCGAAAAGAATTCAAAATCATTAATAATTTTGTGAATGCGGCCGGACGGATTTCATATTAATAGTTGAATTAGGGCTATCTGAGTGATTTTTTTACCTAAGCCTAAAACTTCGTTTACAAGACAACAGGACCTTTGTGTATGTTGTACCCCTTTTGGGTATTATACTCCATCCATCTCATTTTAAATGTCTTTTTGGTCATCTTTTTGTGTTTCAAATTAGTTATCCTCTTAGATTATCAATAAGAAGGTTTGGGAATCTATATCTATAATTAATGCAATTTAGATGTAAATTGCCGAAAGTATCTTAACTTTCTGACCAGAAAAAGCTCTTTGTCCAACTCCCAATATGAGGATAATACTGAGATTTTACATTCTTATCATTCTATATCATATTAGAATTACACCTTTTATTTTTTATTAATTAGTGTGTTGTGAGCCAAAAGGACACTTAAAATGAGACGGAGGGAGTACATGCTTTAGATAAAACAATATACAACATATGCCCACACTCCACACTTTTCCGATCAATTTCATAGCATGACATTACCCGTTTGCTTAATAATTAAGATAATTCAAGGTAAGAGGCTTTCAGGTCACATCTGTAGTTATGTGATTGGTGATATTGCAGCTGCTTGGAGCAGAATTATACATGACGTTACAATATCAAAACATATCTGCAGTCCTCTTCATCTTCTTTGAGCATCCTGAATATGATATTCTTGCAGACTTCTAGAAATGTGACCTTCCACATGGCTCTAGTTAGATCCATAATCAAGCTCAGTACGTCCCATGAGTGTTAATTTATATATTTATCTCCTCTCTATTAACTTAGATATGTTGCACGTTTGATTTGTACTTCCGAAAGAGCCCATTTGGTGGTGAGTATACTATCTTTGCTGGGCTGGAAGAATGCATTCGGTTTGCTGCCAATTTCAAATTTAAGGAGGAGGACGTAACTTTCTTGCGTTCCGTCATGCCTACATGTGAGGTATTTTTCAGAAGTCATGCATCCAATTTGATTTCTAGGATTTTTTGTGTTGTCTAAAACTGTAATTATTTACATCATGACCATGACTGAAGTATCTTTGATTTGTGTGATAAAAATATTTACATGGTGCATTATGAGTAATTACCTATTTTCATTGCAAATTCATAAGTTCAAAATATTTAAGGATATTATGAGGAAACATAAGAATGTCTTTAAACATAGAAACTAATCTTTGTTCGAAAGTATCTTAAATTTTCAGAAAAAAAACTTCATATCCTAGGAACCAATCCATAACCCACACAATCTATCAAAAATAGGGTTTGCTTTTTTCATAAAGTGATAATCAATAGGGGAGATATGCATAACGTCAGATTCTATCTTTATCTCCTCACCGGAGGAGATGTCTAGCTCCACCCCTGAATGGGATAGGAACCTGCTCGATTTTATAGCTTTAAAAGTGATGTGCTTGGTCTGTTTGAGGTATCCAATCATCATTTTAGGTATACAGTTTTTGATGTTTTGTATCACCTTGTTTTCAAAGAGCAATGTTGAATTGATTAGCAAACCTTTTTGTATTTCAGCGATGTATCCTATCCATTTGTATATCTTTGGGCACTCGATTTTATACTCTAACAATTACATGCTTGCTTGCTTTTGTTGATTGTAGTTCAAAAATGCATTCTGATTAATGGTGAAATGCTATCTTCCATAGTTTGTAATATACACTTACATGATGTTATTTTCTTTTTCTAGGATGCGTTCTTTGGCTATCTCAAGGGATTAGACTGCTCCGATGTTGAGGTTTATGCTATTTCAGAGGGTTCTGTCGTTTTCCCAAAGGTGCCTCTAATGATAGTTGAAGGACCTGTTGCTGTGAGTACTACAAAATAATTGACACTTTTGCTATTTGTGCCATTTTTCTCTATCTTGTGCTGGCTGAATTTCTACTTCTGGTTCAATTGTGTCATAGGTGCCTTTTATGTGTAGATAAAACTGGATTATTCGGTTTCCCTCGTTATATTCATTTCACAGACATGTGTTCTAGGTGGTTCAACTTCTTGAAACTCCATTTGTGAATCTAGTCAATTATGCCTCATTAGTTGCCACGAATGCTGCAAGACACCGATTTGTCGCTGGCAAGTCTAAAACTCTACTTGAATTTGGACTTAGACGAGCACAGGTGCCCCCGTAATTCCTTCCACTTTATTCATTGGGTTTTTATGTGTTTTAGCTGAAGAGCTACGTCTCATTCTGACATGCAGGGTCCTGATGGTGGGCTTAGTGCTTCAAAATACTGCTATGTTGGTGGATTCGACGCAACAAGGTAAATTTTTGTATATTCGGTGTCCTGTAGTAGTCTGAACTCTGCGTTGGAGTGGTTGACATCCTCTAATTGAAGCTTTTAGGTTTTTTCATTAATTTTTTATTTAATTGTTTGAAGTTCACCATCAGATCTTACACTTGTTATGCAGTGGTAATTTATTGTCGCAGCTTCAAAAGGCTGAGCATATAAACCTTTTATTTTTGTGGTGGAGCTACATGGTTTAGGCGATACTATAAGTTCTGGGATGTCAACATAGTACTGCAAAAGATGGCTAACATGTGTGTATTCTATTTGAAAGCCAAAGGTTAAAACTGATATTTTTTGCTAATTGCACGGCCATGTTTTTGGCCATGTTTATTTTGTATATTTGTGAGAGGATTGACTGTTTTGCTTAACTTTAACCAAGATTAGTTTCTTGAGTATTGCACACCCATATAAATTACATTAATTTCATCTTGTTTTGATAGGAAAATGGTACGCACATTCAGTATTATCTCTGTTTCAATCGATTTTTTCTCATATTCTCAAATACCGTTTACCTTTTTTCAGTTAGTTGCTTGTTTAGTCATGTTGGGTGATGACACTTTCTTTAACTTGTCTCAACAGCAATGTTGCAGCTGGAAAATTGTTTAACATACCATTGCGTGGAACACATTCACATGCATTTGTCAGCTCGTTCATGGTGAGTGCTGCCAGTCCTGTGCCAAGTGAGGAATATTTTGATGTTTTACCGAGTACCAAATTCTAAGCTTACACTAGCAATATTTATGCTGTATTTTTTAAATTTTGATTGCCTTGATATCAAATTTGATGGATAGGTTCAGCTAGGCATTTTAATTCATTATGCTTGACTGTTCACAGTCAACGAAACCTGTTAGTCAAGCCATCCTTATGTTGCATATTTATCCTTTCGTTCCCTCTAAAAATATATAAATTTTAAGCAATAAAAGCATTCTCCGCTCTCATGAAATACCATTGCAATACCACATGAGATATGATGTCCACACAATTGTTCTTCAAAATCTAGACACGCTGTATATGTTTTTGTTTATAAATCTATTTATAAATCTAAATATAATTAGCATAAATATTCTGTGTTTGACTTTATGTTTTGCTTTGGAGACAATTAAGATTATAAGAATTAAACACAGATAAGAAATAGAAAAGGGTTGATTTTTTTCTTTAACCAAAAGGAATTCACTAGACGCATCTTATGCATACCCTAGTCAAAAAATGTAGTTGCATTATTTAGTGTCCGAAGACTCCAAAACAATTGTGATGCGATTGGATACGTGTGTCATATTATTCGCATGCATGTCATATTTGACATGAATGAGTTCATTCATTTCAGCAGGTAGAAAGCATTCTAAACATCACATAAATGTTGTTGTAGAGCCTTTATATTTGATTAAATTTGTTGTAAACATAGGGCTAAGTCTGCATGTGAGATTAAAGTTGATGATTACAGTTCCGCGTGCTTCGTGGCATTTCTTTTCTTGCAAATACAAGGAAGTTGATTTAATTTCTAGCTTGAGTGTTTTGTATTGTCAACATTATTGTCTTTTGTAAAGTATTTTTCTGTTCGCTTGTTTTGGTGAAAACATGCTTGAATAAAACCGTAGCTGTCCCTACACATTTTTTTCTTGACGTGATTCTGGTTTTTGATGGAAAAAAGCTAATCAGTAATCTTATTTTGCTTTTTTTGTTTGATATATAAGCAAAATGTTTGCTAGTTATACAGTTACTATTTCGTTACTGTTTCTATTTCTAGATTCTGCTGCATCTACAGATCTACTGATGCCATCTTCTTTTCTAAACTCTTGTGGTTGTTCTATAGAGCCCTGATGAGATTGTAGACAAGAAGCTCCGAAGTCGTGATGGCTCACGTACCTGTAAGGATTTTGTTAGTCTTGTGCAGGCCTGGCTAAGTAAACTTCAGGTATTAGTTTATAGGCATGTGCTATCCTTTGGCTATCATAGATGCCTGTGTTTTGTAAAAACTCTTTTTTTATTTTATTTTCATCCTCTGTAATGTATTGTGTTAAATTCATCCTGGGTAGCAAACACAGACTTGAATTGTTTGCTTAGAAGGAGGAACTGTTCTAGAATTGGATTATTCATTGTCTGTATTCTAGATGAAAAATCAGACTTGGCCGAGATTTGCTCTCCAGTTATGATTATTTATATATAAATGTATGTACCTTACAGTGCAAGTCCATCATGTTGATATGGTCCTGTTGATTCGGTGTAGCTGATATGTTGCACTAGCATCGTGAATCTTGATTTTGTGGAAGGTCATGTTAAAAGGATCTATCAAGATGTGAGCTAGATAAACTACCCAGAATATATACTTCACTCATTGGCTGATGCGTTAGACATGAATATGAGATTGGGAATGAAAAATGTATTAAATTGTTTTATGAAATAGAGACATAGGGCTGAGTTCGACAAGTATATGCAAAAAAAGTTCATTGTTCATGACACAGCTTGAGGGGGGGGGGGGGGACCTTCAGAGGTGTGAGTATATACAAGCATTAGGCGGTCACAATGGAGTTAGAAAGGAGAGAAAATTAGTGAAGATTGATAAATTAAGTGGAACTTTAAAGTACATTCTCAATAAACTTATAGGCTCTATGCCGCTGAAATCAGGGATTGCAAAAAATTTGAGCCTTTTTCTTGAAGGCTTTCGAAATTCATAAATGAGAAAAATTAAAAGTGCAATATAAAGGCTCGCCCTTAGGAAAAACTGAATGTCGATATTGCTTTACCTTGATTATGCACTTGACTGTAAATGATACTCTCTGTATTCAATAGGTGTTTTCATTTATGCCACTGTTATGTTATAACTCCTTCCGTGTTTTAGCGGACATATTCATTACGTGGTGTGTTTGGCGAGACTAATCAAAGTGAACTGGCTGCATTCATTTCATATGCGTTGGCATTTCCAAATGAGTTTCTAGCCCTTGTTGATACATATGATGTAAGTACCAGGGCTTCACAATCTCTGTAGATTTTTCGTCTTGTGGATATGCATGCCTAAGTATACACATGCTCTTCTGCTCATGCATAACACACTTGGGCTTCCTGTCACAAACTTATCAAGCATCATGTTAGATAATGCCTTGGCTCTGATTTATTAAATTCTGACTGGGTGGGTTCATTCCAATCTGAATATTCTAGTATTTTGGCCTAAAAGAAGGCATATGATTCGAAAATCACGATAAGATGGTCAAAGTCGAAAGTGAAACCAATCAAACCATAGTTCAACACTCTAGACCTTGGACCTAGGAAATTTCATGCATGCCGAACTAAAGTCTCAGGTTTGCCCGAACCCGTTTTGAGGTGATGCAATCCCTGCTACTGCTGACGTGGCGGGGCACTTTCTAATGTGAGGGTACATCTGGTTCTTTTTCTCTCGTTTCGGACGAGAGTTCTCCAGCAAGCTTTGTTGTGGGGTACATACACACACAAACACATTATTTGATTGGTTCGTCTTCAGTTATTCTGGTCGCAGATTGTGCTGATCATACTTCCGCATGATCTTACGTGTTGTGTTGACACCTCAAGTCAATATCCTTGTAATTCATAAGGCGATACAAACCTATTACTGGACTCACTCATTTTGTATTCTTCATTTTTTATTCTAATATGTTCTTTTCTGCTAAGTCCAGTAAATTCTCGTATCATGTTAATTTTCTTTAATATTTTCTTATCATTGTCACAACTAATGCATCAACATACTTGAGTGGATACATCTTGATTATTGTTTTTTGACAGTTTACAATAAACATTCCATTCATCAGGTTATACGAAGTGGAATTCCCAACTTTTGCGCAGTCACATTAGCCCTTAATGATTTAGGGTAAGCTATGAGCCTTTTACATTGAGCTAATATTTACTGTCATCTGTCAGTTATGGTTACTGCTCGAATCCTGCTATATCCGAATTCCTCTGTAATTATAAACTCCTTATTTTCATTTAGCCTCTATTACTACTTGCAACACTAAACACATGTAAATAATTGTTTGTAGAAGAAAGGACACCCAGAATTAATTGTGAATGCACGGGGTAAAGAAATGGCAGGATGTACTTGTGGTTTTGAAAGTATTCTAGCTCCACTCTTAGAAAATAATTATAGATAACTTCAGAAGTGTTCGAGCATAAATAATTTCACTAAGAAATCCATGCGGCGGTTCATGATTTATATCATTCATTCTCAACATCTTTTACCAATGAATGAAGTGTGTTTTAAGATAGAAAAGAACCGCTTACTAAGTTGGCACCTGATGGATATGTTAAGCTGTTCAGATATTTAATATTCAAGCAGTTTAGATGTTGTGGTCACATTATTTTTTTTTGTCCACGGGAAAGTATATTTCCCATTCTTTGTTTTTTCCTTGTGCAATGAAATGTGAAGGAACTTGTTTACACCCTTTTCTTCTTCTTCTTTTTTTGTTGAAGTTAAATGATAGTTAATACCCCCAACGTTGCATCAAAATCACTTAACTGAACAAGGATAATACAAGGAAAAAGAAGATGAAATCAAAAAAGAAGACACAAAGAAATGCAATAGTGCACAAAAGAAAAACAACTAGAAGCCCGAACACAACATACTATGAAGCACACCACTACTCCAACTCACAGAGAACCACAACTGTCATCAAGTATGCCTGAAGGACCCTCATTTATTAAAGGGGGAGTCATCCTGCTTTATATATAGTCCAGGTCTCTTAATAATTGTCACAAATATGAAGTCTGAGAAATCTAAAAATATGCAACAAAATAGACCAAGCATGATGAATACAACCACCATGCAAGACTGTGATTAGGTATATTACAAATCTGTAAAATCATATCGAAGCCCTCCAATTCTTGCTCCCCTACACCGACTGCGTTCCCCATCACTCTCGAATATCCCCATCATGTGCACATTCCCCGTCACCTTCAGCCTTTCCTCCTGCTCGCAGCTTTTTCTTGCTTCTAGTCACCAATGACCCTGGCCCAAATTGCATGCAAGCTTCAGTACAATGTTTAATCTGCATAATAATTTTCTATTTGCTATTGAAAATTCAATCATTTCTTTCAAGCCATAATGACCAAACAGCAGCAGCTAATACAATACGACCAAACTCAATTCCGACATCAATATTTGCCCCCCCCCCCCCCCCCCCAATTATATATAATTGATTCTGGATTATTTTTAAAATTGTATTTACTTAGAAACCACTTCCAAATTTTTTTGGATTCCTCACAAAAGATAAATTAATGATCTATTGTTTTGAGTTCCTTTGAGCACAAAGCACATCTGTCATTCCGTTCCACTTTCTTTTGATGAGATTGTCTTTGGATAATATCGCGACATTTACACATAGCCAAATGAAAGTGCCGATCTTAAGGGGTACTTTTACATGTCACAAAGCTTTGTAATAACCGTGTTCTAATCATGGGCTTATAAAAGGATTTTTACGCTTAAAGAACCACTCTTCTCTGTATACCATCTAATCTGAGGATCCTCTATACCTCCCAACGGACGCCAATCATCAAGGAATTTTACTAATTCTTTTCTTAATCTAGCCTCGCCTGAGTTTAAACTTCCTCTTGAACCTTGGCAACCATCAAGTATCTTTCCAAATCAAAAAGCTACTAAGGTATCGATATTCTTAGCCAAAAGGTTAATGACGGGAACTTTTCACACAACGCGATGTTCCAACACCACTTACCCCTCCAAAAGCTAATGATCTTCCATTGCCAATTGTGAACGTCATCCCTAAAAAAGGTTACTTTAACAACATTTATTCCTTTCCAAAGACCAGATGCTTATACCATATTCTTACCTCTAACATTCCATACCATGGACTTATTGGCATATGAACCTTTTATCAATTTAACCCAGTTGGCCTAAGGAAAATTGCATAATGACCACCACCATCTACCTAAAAGCACCCTATTCATCTCTTTTATTTTTTTTTTATGCCTAGCTCCCTTGAGATTTTTCCTTTCACACCCTTTCCTACTTTATGAAGCGATGTCCTCCTTTGGCTCTATCAGAACCTTTCCATAAGAACTCCCTTCTGATGATGTCAATTTTCTTGACCATCCACTCAGGCATCAAGTAAAAATGACATGTATATGAACTATGAAGGCATAGTCGAAAGAACAATATTCAGCACAGTGATCCTTCCTCCCAGAGATAATAACTCATCTTTTCAGCCTTCCAGTTTCTTCTGTATATTGTCGATTAATTTTTACCAATTCAAACCAGTCATTGCGTTTCAAGGACCCTGATCTAATAGGCAACCCTATTTATTTAAAAGGAAAATGTTCAACCTTACAATTGAATACCTGTGATAGCCTATCTTCCCACTCCTGTTCCTCATTAATACATATCAACGAACTCTTACCACAGTTAATCCCGAGACCTGACCATAATTCAAAACAGTACAAGGCTTCTATAATAAATACCGCTTCCCCCAAATCATAGTTCCAAAAAATAAGTGTCATCCACATATTGTAAATTCACCATCACCATATTAACGTTATTTCACATCCCTCTCACCTAACCCACCTCTCGCCTTCTATCTCTCATTCTATTCAGCCCCTCCGCTACCAAAACAAAGATCAAGTTTACACAGTTATTACATCGTATGTATTACTTTTCTTCAATTGTTTCCCTTGCTCTACCTTTGAAACCAATTTCTGCTGAAGGCCCTTGAAACCATGATTTCTAACTATGTAGTATGTAAGAAAATTGCATAAATTATTGTTAAAAACACCAATGATCGTTTAATGCTTTTCCCTTCTAATCGAGTTTTGCTGCAGGTACAAGGCTTCTGGAATAAGATTGGACTCTGGTGATCTAGCTTATTTGTCTGTTGAATCTTGTAAATTCTTTCATACAGTAGAAAAGGAATTTGGTGTACCTGGTTTCAGTAAAACAGCTATTACAGTTAGCAACGACCTTAACGAGGAAACTCTTGATCACTTGAACAAGCAGGTGTTCTCTTAGCGGTGTAGAAAAAGTGGAAAACATCCAAATTTTTTTAAATTCCTCAAAGGTCCTAGAGAAAAAAATGATACTTTGTGCAGGGACACGAGGTTGATGCCTACGGAATTGGCACCTATCTTGTTACATGCTATGTGCAGGCCGCTCTTGGTTGTGTTTTTAAACTGGTTGAAATAAATAATCAACCTAGGATTAAACTTTCTGAAGATATTACTAAGGTAAACTCATGCCTAAAAGCTTGATTAGCAACCATTGTTAGCTTAATATTATTTCTTGTTATAGGTTTCAATACCATGTAAAAAGTGATGTTTCAGACTTTATGGAAGAGATGGATATGCATTAGTAGATATAATGATGGGGGAAGATGAACCACCACCTAAGGTATGTGATAACTTTTTTTCTTTTAGGTGTTTGGTTCAAGCTATATCATAAATCGATTTAGGTTTGAAGTACATCTAGAATGTGTGTGTTTGTGTAGAGAAAAATGGAAGACAAAAGCCCTAGGAGCGTCGACAAAAGTCTAGCCCTCCATTTTTTCCCCAACGATCGGCACCGTCCATCTTGATATCCATTGTCTAAGATGTGATTACACTAAATTTCATGCAATTCTGACACCGTTGATTTAGTGATGTAAAATGCCATGTTATTCGAAACCGTCAATTTTGCACCCACTAAATCAACGGTGAAAAGATGTTAGAATTGAATGAAATTTGGTGTACACACATTTTAGACGTAGATCAAGATGGAGGATGTTGATCGTCGAAAAAAATGGTGGAGGGTTGACTTTTGACCACCGCCATACGAGGAATTCACCCCGAGGGCCTTTGTCCTCCATTGTTTATACACACATACATATAACTCAGAAGTTTTTTTCCATTTTGTTTAACCATTTATGATTCAATCATCTTATAATAATAGCTACACAATTCTATGAGAACGGCCCATATGTTGAGCACTTCCACCATATATTTTCTCCATTGCTGAATTTTGGGAAGATGATTTTTATGCTGGTCATGAAGGCATTTTTTATGTTAAGTTGTAAGTATGCATTGAGTTTATATTTCGTATACGTCAAATATTGTAGGTAGGAGAGCGTATTCTGTGCCGCCACCCATTTAATGAATCAAAGAGGGCTAATGTCATGCCACAGGACTTAGAGGAACTTCTGAAGTGTTACTGGGCTGGAAAATCAGGTAAATTTATGATATTATTCTTTATTTTTTTTGGGAAATTTGCTGAACTGTTTCTCAATGTTTCAGCATTCTGCATTTTAATATCCTAATGGCTTTTCCCTGTGCTTTAATAATCTAAAGTTCAAACTTGCACTTTATTACCCGGACGGCTCGAGCGACAGATAGGCAAGACCTTCCTGCCTTTAATAAAAATTGATAAAGAACCTTTTACAAATCCTTCCCCAACACCCCCCCCCCCCCCCCCCGCAACCCCCCCCAAAAAAAGAACATGTTGACCTTGGTGATGTTAAGGGCTTTTAACGATCAGACATTTCCTTTGGACAGCTGGGGTGGTGATGGTGGTTGTGTAGAGAACAAAAAACTACACTACCAAATTTTGAATTTTTTTTCGAGTTTTTGATTCGGGGTTCTTGTTTGTAGTGCATCGAAAAACCTAGACCTCAAAAATTTGAACCTGTATATCTTTTCGATTTGGTTTTTTTCTTTTGTGTTTTCTCTTTGATTTGCAGATTTAATGTGCTTTAATGTGCTCTATATTTTTTTGATTAAATGAAGGTAAACACCCCCGTGTTTCATTAAAAGATACTAAAAATGAAAGAAATAAAGGACTATCAAAAGCATATAGAACCACAAGTCTTACGGGAACAAACCCCGACAAAATAATCAACTACATGTCATAAAAAGAAGTACAGCCTAGTCTATGAAAGAACCATGGTCTGACTCAGCCCCTCATATCTCTCTATCCATCTCCTCCCGACCATGTCTTGAAGCATCATCTAGCAAAGCTCGACGATCGGTGGGTGGGGCATGTACCTCCTCTCTTGTCATCTCTCACGTCTGTAATTTGACCCGCTTTTGTACCCTGGGAGTAGCCAAACCTGTCCAGGGAAAGATAGTAGTTTCAGTTTGACAGATCATGCTAGAGATAGATTTAGTTAGTGTTCTATTATTTCGTTCATTCTAGACTATCCAGAAAATCACAAAAACGATAACGCCGCAATAGGGAAGATTCTGTCTCCCCTCATTTCTGGATCTCTATGATCCCAAAGACTGTATGTCCTGCCTTTCGACACTTATTGACTTCCATGCGTCTAGATAGTCTATGAGTAATTTTCTCTGTTGACGTTCCTGATGGGACAAAGCTCTGCTGAAGGAAGGCCATTATTTCCCCCGTTTCCAGACTCGCAACCGAGGTGTCTTTTCCCCCTTAACGAAAGGCATGTCGCCTTCTATCCTTCTAGCCGCTTCCATTCAATTAGAGGCATCCAATCTACCTTCTTCAATGAACCGGCAGTTTGAAGCCCATTCGAGCTCGGTCCGGCTTCGTAAGGCGTAAGAGCAGAGTTGTTGAGTCAGTATGTGGACCCTCCAGTATTGGCCCATTCTGCCCACCAACCAAGTCCGTTTTGTTTGAAATAGTGTCAGCGACCGTTGCTGCGAAAGTTCTCACGAAGGTTCGGGACGAGTTGCATGTTGCGCTCGCTCAATCGATTGGGTGTGCTGGCCCCAGTGCATGGTCCAGACGCGTGCTTGCATGGGCTTCACATGGCGCCAGCCTTTGACCCATGGAGACCTGACTTAGGCCCAATTTTGGCGACATGTCACTCTCGTTGGTGCACGTGTAAAGTCAGAGCCGTTGTCTTTTTCCCCACACGAAGGGGGTCTTCTTCCTCGAGTTTTTTGTCGTCTTCTACAGAGCTCAAAATTCTCGTAGTCGATTCTAGACCTTCTCCGGCCATCGCCAGCAGCTGAAAATGCACCACGGCCACTTTTTTTTATATACTCTTCTCCCTTGTTCGTGAAAAGCACCTCAAGAACTTTCCCCGCCAACGTTATCTTCTTCGAGCGTGGAATGGTGTTACTCCCATTGCATCCTATACGATTCCTGCTATCTCATCTGTTTCAAGCTATGCTTGTTCGGTTCTAGGATAGAACTCCAGGAGAATACCAAGTTCTTTCACCAACTCCTCAAAGGTCCTCCAAGACCAGCAGTGTATGGGGCAATTCTTGATACGAAGCTAAACCTCAGCCCTATGTTTATGAGGCTTCACTCGCTCATAACCAGTCCAGTGAAGAATATGAATTCCGAATCCCTGTGAATCATTGTTAATGCAGGACAAATGAGAGATGTTTGTTAGAGCCTCCGCTGTCGGGAACTCAGTCATGTAACCCTATGGATTGCCGTCGCAACACCCAATTATGGTGTTTGAATGTGTCGGAGGTCGGAGAGCCTATGAAGTTTGGACATTACTTGGCTTGCCGTCGGCGATGCACTTTAATGAGCTCTATTTGATTTGAGGATTTCGTGTGCTCTTTTTCGGTTTTGAATTGGGTCTTGTTTGGAACCTCATCTGTTCTTTTTATTACAGTTAGTGTACATTTTTTATTTGGCCAAATTATACTAAACTACCCTTAACTATGAGCAGCACTTAAGGGAGCCACCTGTAATAAAAAGACTTTAAGATCAGCGAAGACTGCTCATTGTTAAGGGTAGTTCACTGTAATCTATCCATAACTATTCTTTTGTGTCAAAAGTCAATGAAATATCTGCCATATGACGTCTATACTAATTTCCCCCCCAATATTCTTGCTGCTTAAAGATAAAAAGAGAGAAGAACTGCCACCATTGAACAAGATCAGAGCCCGATGCGTGCAACAGCTGGAACAAATGTGACCTGATCACATGAGGAGATTAAACCCAACCCCTTACAAGGTTAAGAAATCCATATAGCTCCTAAGCTGCATGAATACTCTGAATGAAAACAAAAACTTCAACATTTCTCTCGCTCTTAAACAGGTGAGTGTAAGTGCCAAGCTGTACGATTTCATTCATTGTCTATGGCTCAACGAGGCACCAGTCGGCGAACTGCAATGACTAGGTACACATGAAGGTAGATTCATCAGTTACTTAAAGGAATCCCCATTATTTTTTAAAAATTAATGAGATACGAGAGTGTAAAATGTGTATCAAATGCCCTTTTGTTTAGCTATCCTCATTAGGTAGGCTGTTGAGGATAGATTATCATTCAATTCATTCAAATAAGCTTGTCATTTAGCAAATTTGATACCCAAGTTTCTCAATCATCAGTTATTAATATATCAGTTGATTACTTCTCATCATCGTTCATTAGCGGATTGTTGTCGATCGATTCTTTTCTTTAAGGCATCATGTTTGTTGTTTAGGATGGCATTATATATCAGGCTTGTTCATGATTCTCGATATAATTTTTTTACAATATATTCTGTCATATAGCAAATGTGATGCCCAGGTTTCACAATCTTCGTTTATTAATTATATGAGTTGATTACTTCGAGTAAAGCTTGTCATCTTGCATCTTTGATACCCAAGTTGCAGAATTATCATTTTAATGATATGACTTATTTCTCACTATTGTTCAATAGTTGATTGGAATTGATTCATCTTTCAAGTGCAAAGAAAGTTCATGGTTCTATAGATTTGTAGATGATTACTCAATTCATTCAAGTATCATTCATTAATATGACAAATAATATGACAAATGAGTTCTTTATATTGTTCAATAATTGATTGGTATTGATTTTTCTTTTAGGGAATCAAATTTGTTTAGGGTAAAAATCCATAGCTTTTGCTTGTGGGCAATTTAATGTTGTTTTTTTTTTATCTCAATAGATTGTAGGGACCATGTTGGAGCACAATAATGAAAACTTATATGCTCTATCATCTTTACAGCTAAAAATGGGTTGCATACTAGAAACAAGAAATGCTATTTGCCATCAATTTTGTGTGAATGACATCAAATATTTGCTGTGTTTGTTGCATAGATAGAGACCTGAATAAGGAAAAGACGGGAATGATGTATTTTCTCTTGTTTCTTGTATTGTTATTATTATTACTAGAATTTATATATGTGTGATGCACGTGAAAGATCAAATAGAAAACAATAATAAAAATGAATATGTATAAATTAATAACTATTGAGGGGATATATGTAGTTTTTCCTATCAATTTTCAAGGTGTATAGATGCCTTTTGGGGAGAGGGGGGGGGGGGTGAGTGAAGTGGAAAATGTAGAATTTAAAAATAAATGTGGAAGTTTCAAGTGTATTTTTTGTTTTTTTTCTGAAAAATGAGAAAATGCCACATGTCATCTCTTGGGTTCTAATTATAATAGTAGAGATTTGAGCGATTACATGAAACACCATCAACCTTTTTCGATTATGCTAAACATCAATGAACTTAAAATAAACTGCTGTAAACCCTAAGCAATTAAATTATCATTTTGTATGTAAACGTTGCTTAACATGTACCTCTTATGTGAGTTTATAAAACCTAAAATACCTCTATAGTAAGTTTGGAGAATAATGCCGTAGCTAGCATTTAGGTAAAAAATCAAATTTTTTTCTTAGCAATGTAAAACCGATGGTTTTTTGGTTTTAGTTGTATCCTTTCAAAGTTCGATGTGTTTTGAATGAAAAAACTACTAGCATTTTCATAAACAATGACAAATTACTACAAAAATCATTAGCATTTTTAGGAACAAAACAGATGCTTGCCTGTATTTTTTTCAGTTGAAGGGTCCACATCAAGTACTTGTAAAATTTTCTCATTATCAGCTTAGGTGTCTCTTTCTTCCCATAACAAATGAAAAATGATGCTTTATTTTAGAAAAAATAATTATCCTTTTCCTATGAGTCGATGTCTTAAGACTTTTAATTGAAGAATAACTTGTAAACAATTATAGACAGCTTTGTCTCCTTGTTTATTTTGAGTTGTCCCAATAATCTCTACATATTTATTGGAAAATGGTATGCTAACATGGTAGTTGGTTTCAATGTAGATGATAGTTAGAATGTCATAAGCATCATAATATTAGAGATATTTAGGATATGTTTGTCCTGCTTTTTGCTGGTTTTGCTAGTGTATTTGGGTTGGTAAAAATACCGGAGTTTTTAAACTGAAAAAATCTTCTTCTTTGGTTGTCCTTCATAAAATCAATATGTTTTTTGAGTTTCAAACTGAAACCCCATTTATTTTAAATACCAAAGATAGATATGAAAAAATTGTAAGATGTGGAGGGGCACAAAAAAGATATAAGAGGGTTATATATAAATTCTCCAATTTCAATATTCATGCTTGTATTTTTTCTTTGACCTTTTTGTGAGCAGCAAGGAGGGGGGGTTGGGGGGGGTTGGCATCTAAAGAATAAATAAAAAGGAGAAGAAATTTTTCAAAATTTTGACTTCATAATTGGAAAAAGAAAATGACACATGTCCCTCTTGGGTTTGGGTTACAACATAGGGAAAAAATTGGTATCCATACAGTAGACCCTTGATAAAAGTATTTGCATAATTTATATGACTCATCTCTACTGATCTAACTAAAATAGAGAGTAAGATTTAAACTAAATCTTATGTAAGAACCATCTTTAAAAAAACTTTTTGATTTAACATATGCACAAGAAATGAACGGACCGATCTTTTTGACTAGATGATTGCATTTCCACTGGACAATTTGAATACTTGTGGTATAACAATATATGTGTACATTGTGAAGGGACGTCGTTATGAATAATGTTTGTCCTCTTTCTTTTCGAAAGGTAAGCATCTAGATCTCATGTTATATGGCATGTTTGCCATGAATCAAAGTTTGTTTTGTTCTCTTAATTCTGACACGGATAAAATATATATGTATGGTTCGAAAAATTATCTTATCATTCTTCATATATCTTTCTTTTAATCAAAAGCTAACATGGAGGGGGAAAAAAGTTTTGAAAAGATATCTACTGTATCTTCATATATCTCTACAAAGTCTACTATGGGGATCCAATTATAATAGCCACCAAGATATTTTTGTACCTCCATATATTCTCTACAAAAACAATGTGGGGACATAGTCATTAAAATAAAGATTGTGAATGTCACTAAATTCCACTTAATTTCATGCATAAAATAAGTTTTGCAATTGTACTTTTATATCTTGGAGTATGGTAATCTTGCACTATAACAAAGTTGAGACTATGAGACTCTTATTGACTTCTTTAGGAGTTGGAAATGATTAACCAATTGATCAAAAGATTAGGCTTTATAATTAATGGAGAGAAGGCCCTACTCAATCATTTTTTAGCTACAATTATAAGTCCAAATATCTTATTTTCCTCTCAATCTTTTCTTGTTACTATCAAATCCCATTTAGAAAAAGCTACAGAAGTTGTAAGGTTTATATATTTCTAACTTCTAACTGATCGGTCGGCAACTTTCAATTTCTTTAAAGCTTGAAAGGATTTTTTTTTTTGAGATAAAAGGATAGGATCAAGGTGATCCTGGTTCCCGAAAATAAAAAACTTTATTAATCAAGAAAACATAAAAATTACAAATATTACAAGTAACAAAATATAAAGTTTAAGTTAGAATAGAAAAATCTTAAACACGCTAAAATCAACACAAACGGGATAAATTCCAACAAAAACAATAGAATCTCTTACATATCCACGTCGACTTATCAATAAATTCACAAAAAACCTAGTACCATTTGTTTTGAATAATTAGGCAACACAATATCATTAAAACAAGAGTATCTATTTTTGCTGCTTAAAAAGGGAAAACTATAAAATTTTCGTTAAAATATGAGTCATATCTTTAAAAATGTTATAACAAAAATTTTGAGAACCTTAAACACGGATTCATATTCTCTCTGGTGATAAAATAATGAACAACTGTTAAATCCAGCCGCTATAATAAAGAGAATTCATAATGCGATTGTTTTTGATTTGACGATGATGAAGGATTAGATTTGATCAAAATATTTGTACAATGATCCTTATCACTGCAAAAGACCCTGCTTAAACAAAGCCTAAGTGCTAATTGTAATAAGATAATTCTTGTAACAATAACCCATTCCTGTTTCACAAATTATCCAGGGATAACAGTAAAATTTTCATTTTCAAAATAAGAGAGAGATGCGGGTTTTGATTGTCGCATCCATTCCAATAAAAAAAAACATCGGGAGAATCACTCCTCCACTTCTTGAGGATAGAGATGTGGTCCTTTTTCGAGTTTTAATGGTTATTATGAGGGACAGCCTTGCACCCATTTTCATGCATGTTCCAATATTTCAAAAAGGCACAAAAAAAAAAAGGAAATTAAGAGAGAGAAAGTATTACTCTTTTCATATTGCAATCACCAATGATACTCCATTAAGCTTTTGATTAGTTTAAGAAGCTAAGCTTTAACTACAAAGCTCATTATCCAAAGGGGTCTTTTCCCAAAATTGACTTTCGAGGTCACAAAAGGGTCATTCTTGTCGTCATTATCATTCATTTGTCACTTAAAATAAAACATACAACCATACTAATTATGGAAAATCTTGGGTCTTTAATAATCTCATAACTGAAGTCGGAAAAAACTAGTATGAAAAGGCTTGCATGTTGCAAGCCACTTACATGTCTTTAGATAACTTTGGGTATTATGCAAGTAAAGTCATCCAAAGGCTTGCAAGTGGGTTGCACTATACAAGCCTTTGCATAAAAGTTTTTTCCACTAAATTCCTACGGAAAACATATGTGCAATTATAGCAACTCGTATTCACATTGCTAATATGGTCAAACTGAGGATTAAAATGCTCGGTTATCATTAGAGCTAGTCAGTATAAGAGTTTTTGACATCTAGTAATAAAATTTACGAGAGGGATAAAAAATGAAAAGCATTATAATTTATAAATACTAATATTTCCGCTTCTCAATTTTTTTTTATTTTGAAGAGCCGCTCCAAATGTTGGAAATATGGTACTAGTTAATTAACTTTACGACATTAGGACCCCAATATCAAATTTCCAAATTGATTCCCAGGACCTTAGAAGTCCAAATCTACACTTCCCAACTATATTATTCTCTGCTACTGCTATGCTACTCGTAACAACCAATATGCACCCCCATTCATCAATTAGTGGGGATCCTCATGGTACTTGGTAACTTAATGCATTCAATAATCTATTTATTAGTTACTTTAACATCAAGAAAATAATTTATTTATCAGCCTGAATGAGTGATTTCATGTGTGATATAGGATTCATGATTGGCCAAAAATTTGAGGTTCTGCTTATTTACACTTACAAAAATACTTTGCTTTCATATCAACGCGGTCTTTGGCATGTCTACATCTATATAACCACAGCCTGCTTACATGTAGAGAATGCTCGGTAAACACAGAGTAAGGATGGAAAGCGGGAAACTAAAAGAAAATAGCACGTTTACTTGCCCAACAGGATAGTTGATTTCATTAAGGCAGAAACTGAAGAGAAAATAAAGAAATGGAGAAAGTGAGATTTCTTACATTTTTCATTATTTTCTTGAAGCATTTTTTATTAATGTCTAAATTTCACTAAACCCTGGTGATTTTAGATTGGTATCACAAAACCCTTTCATGTTTAGAAACGATTCAAGATACCATCTTAGAATTTAACGAATTTTTTTTGCACTATCCTGTAAGCCTTAACCTATACATACAACACGCACATCACACACATCACGCACGCGCATCAAGAGGACCCACGAATTTGTCAAAAAACGTTAATTTGTAGCCACTTTCTCTCCTGAGCCTCAAGCCCGCACTCTCCCCTAGATTTTAATGATGTATCATATAATCACTATATGTTTCAAAATGTTCCATTATAGGACAATTTTTTTATTTATTTATGTAAATATAGACATTTCATTTTAGATACAGACTATTTTGTCTTTATATTACGAAAAACTAATATAACCAATAAAAAACAATAAACTGTTATTGCATGTTTAATACTGTATCTTCTCTTCCTTTCATGATTATTACCTCTCATTCTGCTTTACCCTCTTTCTTCTCACATAACTCTCAACTAATCATCTTTACTCATTTTCTCTTTCGAGCAAACAAACAAGTTTTGACCACGTCAATATTTTCGCTTTTTTCGTAATTTCTTATTTTCTCATTTACTTATCTCTTTCTGTTTGACAAACATTACATGTAAGTATATAACTGTTTTCGTCGCAGATATTTTTTGCGCGTGCAACTAATTGTCATAAATCATGTTTCCAATCAATTCTGTCTTATTCGTTTATCATAAAGAAAAAATAAATCTTGTTCATACATGTAATACAAAATAGTTTGAAATATGAAAATCATAGAACCATACACGGTAACACATGTTAAAGCTGAAATAAAATGTTTTAAGAAATACGACTGTTTTCTTCCTATCGGTAAATATGAGAATGCTGTAATTCAGCATTCAACAAATGTAAAGAAATGGAGAAAGTGAGAATTCATGCATTTTTCATTATTTTCTTGAAGCAATTTTTTTAATGTCTAAATTTCATTAAACCCCAGAGATTTTGGGATGGTGTCACAGAACCCTTTTATGTTTAGAAATGATTCAAGATACCATCCTAGAATTTAACGATTTCTTTGGCACTGGCCCATAAGCCTTAACCTATACATACAACACACACATCATACACAAGCACACACGTACACCCAGGGAACCGACAAATTTGTCCCAAACGCGTTAATTTGTGGTCGCTTCCCTTCCCGGGATTCAAGCCCTGCACTCTTCCAAGAATTTAACGTTGTGCCGTATAATCACTATATGTTTCAAAATGCTCCATTATAGGAACACAAAAATATATTTATTTATGTAAATACAGACATTTCATTTTAGATACAGACTATTTTGTCTTTATATTAAGAAAAACTAATATAACCAGTTAAAAACAAAAAAAAAACTGTTATTATATGTTTAATACTATATCTTCTCTTCACTTCATGATTATTACCTCTCTTTCTTCCTTACCCTCTTTCTTCCCACTCAACTAATCATCTTTCTCATTTTCTCTTAGAGCAAACAAACAAGTTTTGACCACTTTAATAATTTCGCTTTTTTGCTACTTCCTTATTTTCTCATCTCTTTCTGTTTGCCAAACATAACATCTAGGTATATAACCGTTTTTGTCAAAGATATTTTTTGCACATGCAACTAATTGTCATAAATCATGTTTCCAATCAACTTTGTCCCATTTACTTGTTATAAAGAAAAAATAAATCCTGTTCATACATATAGTACAAAAGAGTTTGAAATATGAAAATTATAAAACCATAAACGCTAACACATGTTAAAACTGAAGTAAAGCGTTTTAAGAAATAAGACGGTTTTCTCTCCACACATAAATATGAGAATCCTCGATACAAAATGTGGAAATAAAGAACTTATGAAGAGAAGATGCCCAAAAGGCATAATGGGAAGGGAAAAAGAAAGTAGAAAATGCAAATCGATGGGAGCATCATCATCAACATATCATCATTCCATTGAAAATAAAATGCAAATGATACATCATTATCATTATATTATTGAGTAAATGGGGCATGTAGGGCTCAAACCGCAGTAGTCATGGGTCAGTGGGACCAGCTGACTGGAATATTTTACAGTTAGTCTTTTGGACTCAACGGTCCATATGAGAGTATACTGCAGGTTTAGGTTTCAGGTCCCGCGGGCTCTGTTTTCTGTATATTATTACTCCTGCATTATTATTAAAAACAAAATGAGAGTCTTATTGTTATTATTCACCCACAAGGTCCATGTCATGACAGGTAGATCTCTTCACCTCTCTCTCTCTCTCACACACACACAAAAGCTACACATCTCTTTCATCATCTTCTTCTCTTTAATTTCTCTCTGAGCTCTCTCTGCCACTTTGTCTCTCAACGCATTCAAATTAAAATTAAAGCCACCTCCTTTTTCTTCTCTCCAAATTCATCACTCCTGCTCCAATTGCTCCCCCCCCACCACTACGATAAGATTCTTTT
The DNA here is from genome assembly GCA_030015575.1 of Agapanthus africanus. Taxonomy (NCBI): domain Eukaryota; kingdom Viridiplantae; phylum Streptophyta; class Magnoliopsida; order Asparagales; family Amaryllidaceae; genus Agapanthus; species Agapanthus africanus. Next base: position 181,599,919 of record JASDDO010000024.1, read on the forward strand.
TCCCACCATCATCAACCTCCTCCTTAAAAATCCAATTTTCAGAATACCCATCACCAAATTTACCTCTTTTCCCCTCAAAACCCCTCTCAATTTAAACCCCTCTCCATTTTTTATCACTGAAGCTCTCCCATTGCCAACAATGGCATCACCTTCCTCTCCAAATTCCAATCTTGGAGATACCCATCACCCAATTTAGCTATTTTCCCCCAAAACCCCCAAAAATCCAATTTTTATCCAAATTCTACCTCAAAATGTCAAGCTACAGCGCTCCCATTCTCAATGATGAGCTCTCAAAACGAACCATCATCTTCGGTCTCCACATGTGGGTTGTGGTTGGGATTTGTGTAGGAGCTGCCTTTGTTCTTCTCCTGTTTTTGATTTCTCTTTGGATTGCATCAAAGCGCCCCAAAACAACCCATAGGAACAATTTGAACCACAATCCAATCATCCCAAGCTTTTCCAAAGAGATCCAAGAGATCCCATCTGACCCAAAACCAATCCCTGAATCGAACCACTCGACTCTCTCCATTGAGAGGCAGTCTCTTTTGGTCCCACAAGAAGAGGAGAGCCCAATGGGGTTGAATAGGATTTGTATCGAAATTGGGAAGGATCATAGGATTACTTACCCTGAGAGAGGAAGTGGTGGTAACAGTGGGGAGAGTAGGGTGAATGAGCAAGCTGTGGTGAATGTGCCCGAGGTTTCGCACTTGGGTTGGGGCCATTGGTACACTTTGAGAGAGCTTGAGGCCGCGACGAATATGTTTGCTGATGAGAATGTGATTGGTGAAGGGGGTTATGGGATTGTGTATCATGGGGTTTTGGCTGACAACACTCAGATTGCTGTCAAGAATTTGCTTAACAATAGGTACCCATTTGCCTGTTTTGATTGCTGTTTATGGTCTTGGATTCAAAATCTTATCTTGATTGATATTAGATATAATGGTAGGTTTCCAATTGCAATTTGCATGTTGTTGAGGATTTTAGTATCAATGTCTTGGATTGCATTGGTTGTTGTTGCTTGAGATGTGTATGCATCAGTCTATTAGAGAATCAAGTTATGTTTTTGTCGAATATAGTCTCATATTGGACAATAAATAGTATTGTATTCAGTATTATTGGTGAAAGGTGGTTAAGGGTCGTTTATCATGGGGGTTTGGGAGATGCACTCAGATTGCCTTCAAAAAGTTGCTTAATAATAGGTACTTCATTTGCCCATTGTGTTTGGCTTTGGTCTCAAAAACCTTATCTTAGTTGCTATTGCTTAGGATTTTAGCTTCAGAATCTTACCTTGCTTGCTAAAGTTTAGGATTTTGGTTTCATAATTTGCTCAACACTCAGATTTCTTGCTTTACAGTAGGTAATCCATTTTCCCATTTAGGTTTTAGTTTATGATTTTGGTTTCAAAATCTAATCTTGCTTGAAGTTAGGAGGTTTCCATTAGCAATTTTGCTTATGGTTTAGGATTATGGTCTCAAAATATTATCATGGTTCAGTTTGCTGCTTGAGATGTGTATGTATTTGAGAATCAACTTACGTTTTTGTTATATATAGTCTCTCCTTGAACCATAAATAGAATTGTTTTCATCATCATCATCATTGTCCTCCAAATTATCCTAAACTGGGGAGTGTTTGGTGAAACTGGTGTTTCTCGTTGGCCAAGTTAGACTTGGGTACTTTGTGTCAACTTGTTACACAATGCACTCAATCCCTTCTATAGTGAATCCGAGTCATGTTTCTCTTTCCAGTTAGTTCATTTCGATGCATGGAGACGTGCTACTACTTCTTCTTGTAGTGGAAAGTGTTATTATGTTATTTATATTAATTCACGCTTGACCTGGGTTTATTTTATGCATCATCCCTATGCACATCCTCAGATTTATCATGGCTCTACCACTATGATACATACTCAGCTTAGAACCACCATCAGAGCTTTCCATTTATAATCAACCTTACCGAGCCCATTATAATGGAAAAAGTCTTGTAGGAGAAAGATGATATATTTGCTATCGGTAGTTATGTTCGTAAGTTGCGAATAAAGCCAGAAGTGTAACATAACATATCACACAAATTGAATGGAAAAGTGGTGAAATTATATATAAAGTTGCTATCGAATTGTATAGTTTAAGTTTTTGCTCAATATTGGTTCCTATACACTGAGAGTTGCTTGAGTTATTCTTATTCCTGAGTAGTTTTAGAATTGGAAGAAGAAAAGTGATTCAGGTGCATTCATGTGCATTGCTTTGCTCTTACTTTATCGATTTATTGGTCACGATTCCTGAAGGGGCCAAGCGGAAAGGGAATTCAAAGTTGAAGTGGAGGCAATTGGGCGAGTTCGGCACAAGAACTTAGTGAGATTGCTGGGATATTGTGCGGAAGGTGCTCATAGGTACTAACTTGCCTCAATCTTTCAGTCTTCTCTTTCCACATCATCATATTACGATAATGGAACAAAGTAGCAATAAAACTAGTCCAGACACCACTCAGGTTATCTAAAGATTTTAAGGTTACTTCATGATATTGTTTTTAAATTACTTTTTTTACAGGAACAATTAAAAGTTCGCATCTTCCTTTTCTACTACTCATTTATGTATATGCCGATATGTTTCATGAATTGTAAAGAAATTTTTAAATTTAAATCTCAAGGTTTTTCATTGATATGGTATTAGACCTTGTGTTGTTAATTGCATTTTCAAGCACTTTTGTTTTTGCGATGTAACTATAGCTCGGCGTAGCAGTTCTACACCTTTTGTCTTTTACGTATTCTTTTATTCCACCAAATTCCTTCTGGTATTTTGTGATTTTTTTTCCTTTTCCATGATACGCTCTCAAAACTTTGGACTGATTCTTCTTGAAGCTTATTCTTGCAGGATGCTTGTATATGAATATGTAGACAATGGAAACTTAGAACAATGGCTTCATGGTGATGTTGGACCTATCAGCCCTCTTACTTGGGAAATCCGAATGAACATTATTTTAGGGACCGCAAAAGGGTAATCTTTGGATTATTAGTTTACGAACCAAATTCATCTCTTATTTCTTTATGTTTCATCATAGTCTAGTTCCGAAGAAACTAAATTATCATGTTTCAGGTTGATGTACTTGCACGAGGGGCTTGAGCCCAAGGTAGTTCATCGAGATGTAAAGTCTAGCAATATATTGCTCGACAAGCAGTGGAATGCTAAAGTCTCGGATTTTGGGCTGGCTAAGCTCTTGGGATCAGAACGGAGCTATGTTACAACACGTGTCATGGGGACATTTGGGTTAGTTTTAAATATCACATATCGATTAGGGTTAGTTTCATATAAAACCCAACCTTTATACTTTATTATCTAGCACTTGTGACCCCTCAACTGGTCTGTTAGTTCTAGACAGTTAAACCCGACAGCTGATCGTCTTTAAACATCAAATTCAACATGGTTGCTGAGTCGCTGACTAATCTTAGGGTTATTTGTGTATAACACCCTTCATTAATACTTCATCCAACAATCCAAAACTGGTAAATCCCGAGCTTGCATTATATTTAAATCGAATTAATTTATGAAATATTGTTGTGCAAAAACTCAAGTTTTGGCTATAGGAAGGGCGCTCAACCCGCCGGGGGCATGCTACAATATAAAATTATATCTCTTGGCACTCATCATATTTTTTGTGTTTTAATGACATGGCAGGTACATGTATAATCAATCATATCTAGGATATCAAATTTGTCTTGACCCTTGACGAATAACCTTAAAATTGTCGTGTCCTTTTCCAGATCCAAGCCAATTTTTACATAGGAAAATACTTTATTGCTCATTGGTTTTTTTTTGTTTGGTAGTTATGTAGCTCCCGAATATGCAAGCACGGGCATGTTGAATGAAAGAAGTGACGTTTATAGCTTTGGGATCCTTATTATGGAGATAATTTCTGGTCGAAACCCCGTGGACTATAGTAGGCCGCCAGGAGAGGTTAGTATTTTACATACTCTAAAATTCCACAACTATTCATCGATTCTAGATAAATACTATATACTTTAATTTAGTTCCATGTGGTGTAAATGGTGAACCAATGAAGAGGTGTATAAAAGTAAAATGGCCGTGGCAGCAAAAAATATGGTCCATCAGATGGAAAATTTCTGAAAGTTTAAACTACACTCAAAGCACTATTTTTACTAAAGTATATTGCACTTAACTGAAAAAGCACAGGAAATCTCATAATATTTTAGTGAAATTTAGCGCACTTGATAAATTTGGTAATCAGCTGGAGAAAACTCAGTGCATACTAACAAAGATTGCACAAATATTTTCAGGTTAATTTGGTGGAATGGCTTAAGACGATGGTTAGCAATCGAAATTCAGAGGGTGTTTTGGATCCAAAGATCCCAGAGAAGCCAACTTCAAGGGCATTGAAGAGAGCTTTACTGGTATCCTTGCGATGTGTGGACCCCGATTCACAAAAGAGACCGAAAATGGGTCACGTGATCCATATGCTCGAAGTCGATGATTTTCCATACCGAGATGTAAGTATAGATAAGAATGTTAAAATATTATAACTATTAATTGCTGTTTTTAGACGAATATCATTTTTGCAAAGTAATTTCTTTTTTGCTTATCTTTAAAATGAGCAGTCTATTTCTTTTCTTAGAATATCGAATATAGCATGTATGCTAAATCAGTAGATGTTTTTTGTAACCCTGGGGCCTTTTCGGGTGTGCATATATGTCTGTAAAATCACAACGAACAATCTACACGATGAGATGTATGCAAAAAGAAGTGAACTCATGCAACTTTGATATCTCTGAAGTCTACACCATGCATCAAGTAGCCGTAAAGAACCTTCTTTTACAGTATAATAACATCACAATGTATTTTTTTAAATTTCAGGAACGTCGAGCTGGTAGAGATCAAGGGCGAACATATCGTGACAGTCAAGATAAACCGAGATTGTCGGAAAAGTCAGTGGCCGAAGCAAGTGATAGCAGTGCTAAAGAGAGCAGCGACAACGCCAATATGCCTTCAAGTTGGACAAAGCAATAAGAGTAGTGATGGCTCTTTGAGAGCATTTCAAGGCTTTAAATTGTAGTATACGATATTTCCCTTTGTGTATACGTTTCAGGTTGTTCGATACTATATCAAATTTTGTAGAAATTGGAATATTTTTCTTTGTATTGTGTATTGTTTAGATATCTTGATTGGTATTTTGCTTATATAAAATGTTCAATAGATGATTATTAATTATCAGCATTGTTCTCCTCAGAGATTGATTTTTGAAGAATTTGTTTCTCTTGTAGCCCTCTGTTTCAAATCCTTATTAACTGTATCAGACTTTGAGAATAAATTAGACATTGTTATGATAATAATTTTAACTTATTTTTTTGGATGATCAAAACGAAAGCAAATGTTTCTGTTCATTCAATGAAAATTTTAACGAAACATCAAAACATTACATGCAAATCATTCTTGATGCTGTATAAAACAAAATTTAAGTCATTAAAACAGGTTGCAAATCATTCTTGATGCTGTGTAAAACAAAATTTAAGTCATTAAAACAGGTGGAGGTGTGTGTGTGTGTTTTATTTGGGGGTGGGGGTGGGGGAGAACTTTTTAAAGAAACCAAATATGATATTTTCCCCATCATGTTGTTTTATTTTTTATTTTTTGAGATAATACTTGGGACAAATTAGCCATCCCCTTTAACCGAGGATGGCTCGATCCCGGGTTTTTTCTATGGGCTACTGCAACCTCCATCAATAGGCTACTCCAAGCCAATTGATCATATGTTATTGATAGGAAATATATGAATCAACTCGATAACTTTATTATTATAAAATCAATCATCTCAATTTATTCAACTTATTACAAAACTGTACAATACCGGTAATCTTGATAAACGGAATAATAATAATCTCTTAGTATGCTAAGACATGAATCGGAACTAAACGTAGTTAAATTATCTATAACATCCAAAATAGTTAGTTACATTAAGGTATTTTATATTTTATCAGAATCTCTTAAACCGGAGGTGTGTCAAGATGGGATGCTGCTTGAATCGGAATAGGAAACTTTCCAAGTGATGATAGAGAACACCATATTTATGCATCCGGTAAGGCATACCTATACCTCTACTCTCTCTTTTTGTCTCTTTACATTAACCAAGTGGACCATACAAATCTATAATCTCTTTCATAGTAAGCTAGGTAGACCCTAACCTAAAAGCTGGGATTTTGGAGATATGGAAGAATGAAAATATGTTGCCGAGAAACATCGTGAATGAGTTTGTTGTCTGTACTTAATTTTGATGAAGATAAATGATGATATTTCGATAAAGAAATGACTAATTGGATATTTGTTATGGATTTGTATTATGAAATCAACTGTCTTAATTGATAGGACTCATAAAAAAACCAAGACAGTGCATATTTAGACTGGGTTAATAATTGATTTTGAGTGTTAACAGACTTATTAGGTGAATCTCCGGTTTCTTTATAGTTCATCCAGCTAAATACCATAAAATTCAAAAAGATTACCTACAACCTCATCAACGGTCAGTTTCAATGTTTGAATGATGCTTACCATATGAATTTGTTTCCAAAAGAATAAAAAAACATACGAAATTCTGATTCATTCGGATTCAATGCTCTTATAAACATGTGGATATCTTTCAACTTGAAGATCAATACAGCTATCTTCATTATCACCTCCGGTTATTCCCGATAATCATATTTATTTATTAAGCAAGAGAATTAAGAAACCAATCAAACCTTTTTTAATAAGCATTATATAAAAAGATATTTAAAATAATCGCTAATAACATTCATTATCATACTTGCCATTTAGTTTCATCCAATATTTCATTACTTCTATGAAATGATTGGATTGTTCCCTTATTTTTAAAAGATGCTGCTGATGGAAAAATATATAACATGTTCTTAAATATTTGGTGATTATCATTTTAGTGTTAAGATTATTTCATTTTTAGCTTATAAGTATAATATCACATGTATCACAAATGAAGAGATCACACCATATTGAAAAACAATCATGTATGATGAATGAAGGAAGGAGAACTATGCATTCCTTTCTTTTCCTAAGCTTCATGCTAATTATCAAATGGGCCAGGCTTGCTTATACAAGAAGCCCATACAACAACAACAAAAGACTTTTATCCCAAGCATATCGGGTAGGCTACATGAACCAACATGAGAATCATGCTGGGTCCAACACACGAATCCTTCGCCTCCACTTATACTTTCATTGAGTCCTTTGGCAATCATATCGTTTCGTATCACCTCCATCCATGTTTTCTTCGGTCTGCCTTTTGCCCTTTTGCCATTGTCCATATCGAGAGTATCTATTCGTCGAATCGGTGTTTTCATAGGTCTGCGTCGCACATGACCATCTTAGCCGGTTTTCCCGCATCTTGCATCTTCTCCTGGACACAACTTATAAAAGAAGCCAATCGAGTCTCAAAACGATTAAACAAATCTCTACCGTTGGATCACTAAGCTCGACATCCAAGTGATCCTATATAAACATCATCGTCTCAAATTAGGGTTTTCTCTGCTTCCCTCTCCGTTCCATTTCTCTCGTTTCTAATTTCGGCTCTCGATTCCTCATCGAATCTCAATTCACAATGGTAAGCAGAAAAATTAGGGTGTTTCCCCCAATTATTTTCACCTCTCAATTTTCTTCACTAATCACTTTCTCTCTTTTGTCTCAGATCATCCCCAAGAAGAACCGCCATGAGATCTGCAAGTACCTCTTCCAAGGTCTCGCCTTTATCTAGGGTTTCATTTTGAATTTTGAGAAGTACTAATGTTTTCAAAATTTGGATTCTGCAGAGGGGGTTTTGTACGCGAAGAAGGACTTCAACCTCGCGAAGCACCCGCTGATTGATGTGCCGAACCTTCAGGTGATCAAATTAATGCAGAGCTTCAAGTCGAAGGAGTTTGTGAGGGAGACGTTCGCTTGGGAGCATTACTACTGGTACTTGACTAATGATGGGATCGAGCATCTGCGGAGCTGCTTGAATCTCCCATCTGAGATCGTTCCCGCGACCCTGAAGAAGTCCTCGAAGCCTCCGTCGAGGCCTTTTGGATCTGGGCCTCCTGGTGATCGCCCGAGGTTGTCAAATTTCTCAACTTTTTGTTTGCTTTGGTGTTTTGATTGTTATAGTTGTTGATATTATTTGAGGGTGATGTTTAATTTATTAATTTTGTGTGTAGTGTCTAGTTGAAAACACTAGTGTTGAATTTAGGTGTAAAATTCGGTTTTGGTGGTTTGATAAATTAGGCTAAAAGGATTTCTGGACACATATATAGGCTTTACATTCAACTTTAGTCATATAAATACGAAAACCATTTTTATTCACCAATTTACAGTTTATTTTTTGCATAATGTTTTACTCAATGCAGTGAAACTTGATCAAACCAAAAAATGAGAAATGTAAGCTTTCGTATCTTTTATATTGATCGGTACATTTAACTTAAGATATATTTTTTGAAGGCGTTTTTATTCAATACTGTTAAAAGGTTGCATGCTGACTCATTTCCTTGATGTTTTGAAGCTTCTCAATTATTTTAGTATAACTTAATATTAATCTTTGTTTAGTAGCTTAACATCTTGACATGATTTGTGAACATAACAATAATTATATATATGTTGTATGATACTTGGTTGTCTAGATCTCTAAATATCAATAAGTTTTATTTTTTAAGTTTAGGTTTTCCATTTGTTTGCAACATATGTTTGGAGAATTCTTGCATTGATATTTATATGGATATTTATATTGTTAGGGGCCCTCCTCGCTTCGAAGGTGATAGGCCAAGGTTTGGAGACAGGGATGGTTACCGTGGAGGTCCACGTGGTGCCCCAGGCGATTTTGGCGGTGACAAGAGTGGCGCTCCTCCTGAGTTCCAGCCATCATTCAGGGTAAGTGCTTATTTTATGTATTAAGTAATCATTAGTGTTTCATATCTTATTAAATTATGCTATCAAGATTTATAAATCATCAAGTGATGGATGAACTTAAAAAGAGGGTTATTTTAGGAAATCAGAATACTTCTTCATTAATGTTAATATAAATTTTCAAGTTCTATATTAGAAACCTTTCCACACATATTTGGGGGACTCCCCCCCCCACTCTTTTGGTTGAAACCTGTAAGAATAGGCTGTTTCGTAGTGTTAGATGGTGTTTTTTTAATCATTTGACCAACTTTTACAGATTTTATATGTTCTTACAACATATTTGGTTCATGTATATTTATTTATCCTATAAGATTGCTATAAGGACAACACTTCTTTATGGATTGGAATGGTGGGCAATTAAAAAATAATATGTCCAAAGAATTCGTGCGGCTAAGATTAGAATGTTAAGTTGAATGAATGGTAAATCACTAAAAATAAGATGAGGAATGAGTGTGTAACAAGCTGGGGGTTTCTTACTAAAAGATAAGATGAGGGAGAACCAATTAAGATGGTTTAGATATGTGCAACGGAGACTAATAAATGCTCCAGTTAGGAAAAGTGCTAAAATATAAGTTTATGCCTCTATAAGGGGGGAACGGGTAGATATACGCGTACATGGTTAGAGACCATTAAGAATGACATGTTAATTGTTAATTTAAACGAGAGCCCTCAACAAATAGAATAGAAGAAATGGATTCATGTAGCAACCCGTTTCAAACATTTTGGATAAAGGGTTGTTGCACGGGCGCGTGCACACACACAGAGGTATCTAGCCTGTTCGATTCTTATATATTCTTTGCTACATTTATCTTTATCTTCTTTGATAAATGTTGCATATTTCTGTGTTAGACAGAATTTTTTGTGAAAATGTAGCAGGCGAGTTATGAGGGTATAATCCATAAACGTGAGTGGAATCTGATTTACTTAAAAGTTTACCACTACTTTCTTCCATATTATAGAAGCATGTGACTTTCATATGATAAGTAGAGGAGACTTGGGGTGAGTTATGAGTGTATTTTCCATAAATCTGAATGAAGTCTGATTCACAAAACAAATTAAACATTAAAGGTACCATTTCTATGTTCCTCCATATTATTGAAACATGGGACTTTCATATAATAAGTATGATACCTGGTGCACTATTATCTATATTATTATCAGTTTTTTTATCCAACTGTCTTTTTATGCTGCATTTAACCCTGTCATGCACCATGGTACCTGTAACCTGAGTACTCTACTTCATTGGGTGTTATTCTTTTTTCCCTTGTATAAACTTTTTATCTCCCATGTCCTTTTGAATTGGAGTGTTGAATTGGTATAAAGCAAAAGACATTTTTTCTACCTATATGTCTTATATATTGCACCAAAATCTGACTCAAATCTTTTTAGCAACCTAGTGCAAAACTTTTGTGAATTGAAAATCCGAATAGCTACTTTCAGTTCCTTCTATTGTTTCTTTGCTAAAAAAAATGTGCCAAGTGATGAGAATGGTTTTCCACATCTCACGACGGTCATCTGAGACATTCAAATGGTGTCTATGTTGATGGACCACCAATTTCTCTGATGCTTTTCATTTTCTCTTCTTTTTGCTTCTTTTATATGTTTATTTTATTAAACTATTTTTTTGAAGAACTTTGAGCTTCCAATGCAAAATAAGTGTTAATTACTTGATATGGAGAACCCTAAAAGCTATTGTTTTCTGTTCTCTTGTTTTATTGCTAATTAACGAGCCAAGTGATGCCAATTGTTTTTAAATCTCACGATGGTCATCTGAAGGATCTTACACTGTCTGTGTTTATATTATTTTTTTCCTAATATCTCTGGTGGTTCCTGTGTCTTGCTTTTTATTGTTTTTTATACCTAAATACCTTTGATTTTCATGAATTTTCTGGTAAATGTTAAGCAGCACTGTGTAGTATGTCATGTCATAATGGTTAAAGAATGACTAATTGCGTGATGACTTTAGTTTTTCTGATATTGTCTAGGCTTTGAACAATCTATAATTCGAACATAGGTTGTGCCTTTCTTCCCTTAGATTGAATAATCTAGGAAACGAATCCTAAACATCTTTTGATATGGAAAATAATTTTCAGTACCTATCTGAATCTTATATTTTTAATACATTTCAATACTGTTTCTAATAGTCATTGCCTTCTAAGCTTATAATTGAGCCATTTTTAACTTTTTATGACCTTGCACCAGTTAATAATTTCTATTTTGATTGATTTAAAATATACCCAATATACCCCTGTGATCATAAAGTTGCTAACCTGGGAAAATTGAATATCGACTTCTCCTGCAAACTTTCGGACAATAATTTGCTACTTGTATTCTTACAAATTTTTTCCTGCTAAATTTGTGTAGAATTTTGAGACAGTTATAGTTTTATTTCCCCTGGTCAAATAAATAATAGCGATTTCTCTGTCTTCAAATTTTCGTTTTCATGAGCTATTTCATATGGGTTTAATTGTGAAATTATGCAGGGTGCTGGTGGAAGACCCGGGTTTGGTCGCGGTGGCGGTTTTGGTGGCCCTTCTGCTTCATTGGAATAGACATGCATGTTATGTTAGCCTTTTCTATATGCACTTTGTGTCTAGAATTTTTGTATCAGGAGATTTTTCATTTTTGTGCTTTGAGAAAGTGTTATTTAGATTTTTCTGCTGATTACTTTCATCGTCTTTTTAATTTTATGAGCAAATAACCTCTATTCTGTATTTGTCGATGATGCATATCTTTTCTATGACTATCCAGTCTCAGAATAGTTTGTGATACCAGATTTTCTGATAAATATGCCAAAAATTGAGCCAAAATTTGCACATCACGGCCGATTATGTATGTTTCAGTTGGTGTGTTCCTTTTATGCCAAAATCTGCACATTGCGACCTATGATATGTTTTATTTGGTCTTTTCTTTGCTCGTAGTTAGTGTTGTTTTCATTTTGGCAACAGTAAATGTTTAATCAAGTGTCATGTTTTGAGCCATTTTATGTAACATGTTATATGCACCCGGCAAATTGAGGCTGAATAATAATGTTCGTCATCATTTGTTCTTAGAAGTCTTTCAGCATCTTCCAACATGTTGCATTCATGTGCATGTGAATTGAAGGTGGACGTTGAGTGCTCTCATTCTTTTATTTCGAAATCTTATGGGTAATTTTTCCTGCAATATTCACACAGGATCGAACAGGCAAGCTACCAATACCATATCTTGGACCCCTTAGGCGGAAATAATGCTAAGAATGAGAGCTGGGAAAGTAAAATTAAGGTTTGCGGAAAGAATGCCAAGAATGAGAGCGGGGAAAGTAGAATTAAAGGTTTTGTTCTTGTATTAAGCTGGCTGGGATCCAAGTTAAGTTCCAGCTTAAAAAATAAAGTTTTTGTTGGCTGAATGAACAGTAAAAAAAGAGTAATGTATTTACTATCCTCCTACATGGGATTTGACAAGTGGCTCCTTTTTTCTCTAAGCGGAATCTTTTAACTTCTCGAACCTTACTTTCCACTAATTTCTTTCATGCGGAAGCCCTCTTGTTAGGCCGAAGGTGTAAGCTCTCTTTTCTCTAATCACATTTGCATCAAAGTATTTACTCAATATATTTTTTGGATAAACCCTTTGAAGGATTAGTGACCATACGAAAGTTATTCATCTAAACATACCGACACTTTCCTTCATATGAAGGATTTGGTCAGCATCAATTAGAATTGCAGGATACAAGAAATTTCTTCCTCGAATTCTTCTTCTTTTTGCCAGAGCTTTTCTTTTTTTGTAAAATAAGTTTATGGCTCTTTTCCAAGCAATATTAGTTAAAGAAGCACTGTGTAGTATGTCATGTCATAATATTAGGGGGAAAAAATTCTAATTCCCTAGAGTAATCGATATTCCAAATAAGTGAAAAACAAAACTTGAAAGAATTGCTCCTAAGCACAATCAGAAGAAAGAAAAGTTAAATTTTGTAAAAGATTATATATGAAAGGCATTTTTTTGGGGGGAAAATTATATAATTTTTGCTCGTGCTCAAGCCCAAGGAAGTGATAAAATCATAAAATTGTAGTTACTAGCATAAATAAAAATAGAGAAAGACCTAAAACGAAATTGGATAGAATAATTAAAAATGATATATTAATCGTTAATTTAACCAAGAAGACACTCTTTAAGAGTTGACACAGCAGATGAGGAAAAAACTCATACAACCAACCCTAAAACTTAAAGAGAATCCATATTTTATTTTGAAATAAAAAAAATTCTTTAATATCTCACAAAGCAAATAGAAGAAAACAAAGGGAAAGTCGAGCGGCAAGCAACCAAATTTTGGTTAGAGAGTGAATCTCTCTTGATTGATGGATAGATTAATCATGAAAGCAATCCTCCCGGCATTGCTAATATGGTGTCGTTAAATGTGTCAGAATGGGTTAGGTTGCACGTTTCCGAACGTTGCACATATTTTACGAAGGGAATACTGGAGCTGATTATTTGGCTAACGTTGGAGCGTTAGATGGTGATGTCCGATAAAACGATACCACGTTTTCAAGGACGTTATTACATTTGGTCCGTAGTAGAGATGTTTTTGGTAATAAGAGCTTAAAGAAGACTCTTTGTTAACGTAAGGAAAAAGAACAACAAACAAAGAGGGGAAAGAAAATAAAAATCATCTCCCGCTCCATTGAACGATTAAGGCCTTGTTTGTATATGGAGTTGTGATAACTATAGTATATTTTTAAGTGGAGTTGGGGGATGCAAACTATGGTTTGCAAGCCCCAAACTTTAAAAATGGAGTTTACAAAACTTTGATTAAATTGGAGTTGAGATAAGAGCAATTATCTAACATTTAAGCCGGGATGACTACACTTATCTAAACTCCAAAATAGTATGCAAATAAGCCAAGTTAGGATTTTGGAGTTTGGCTCGCAAACTTCATGAAACTACAATTTAGAAAAGTTAACTCCTTTCCTGATACTCGAAATCGAAGAACTTTACTGAGATGTATAATCCATCGACAGCAATGGATCGAAAAAATTAAGTTTTGAATCTTCAACCTCTTGCAGAAGTTGCGGCCATGGCATCGGTCGATTTGATCAGATCTTGCCTCGATTCAATTCGCCAGGTAAAAAGCCCTTAACCCTCTCTCTCTCTCATCAGTTTCTTCACTTGAAAAGATCCTAGGTTTGGAAACTAGGGCATCATCTTAGGTGCTTCCTTGAATTGAATTAGTAGAAAAATTTGTTTCAGCTCTAAATTTTGAATTTGATAGATCTCTGAAGAGCTTGCGGATGCTGTCGTATACCTCGATGGTGGGTGCTTGGAGGCGTTCCAGTTCATTGGGGCGTTCCCAGTGTTGTTGGAACTGGGGGTTCGATCTGTTTGCAGCTTGGAAAACATCTCCTCTCTCGACATTGTAAGTATATGATCGAAAGGTTCTGTTTTAGTACTTACTTTTAAGTTTCAGGGCATGGCGATTAGTTTGCTTTGCTAGAGAAATTTCTGTGCGTGTTCCAATTTCTCATCTTACATATATGAATGTTCTAATAATCTTTAGGTAATTCAGGTATTATGGTCATAATGTTGAATGTTTCGTCACGTTTGCTTTGTTCATTCTTCTTTCAGAGAACAGAGTGAAATCCTTGAACAATGGCTAGAGAACTTGTCATGCCGCTAATAATCTCATCCAAGCAAATGCTTGTTATGAACTATCTTCAGGTGTGACCAAACATGTTGTGTGAAACCTTGCAACTTCACCTCGATTTTGAGCTACAACTTTATTTATTATTTTTGTGTGTGTGTGTGTGTGTGTGTGTGTTTCTTTATGTGCGTCCCCATAGGTATTCTTTTTGTCCTTCTTTTATTTTGCTCCTCTCAGATTGTTGACGCTTGATGCTGTACATCCTTGTCTCTTCTAATCAGATGCTTATGGATTGTCGATAAGTAGTACACAAATTTTTTTATCAAATTGCAAGCTTAGTTGAAGTGTTACTTGTAGTCGGATATGTGATTGGTGCTATCGACATAATGTTTGTCTGCCAAATCTTATAGTTAAGCAACATAATCTTATGATCCTAATTAAACACAGTTCGCAAAACATTTTTGCATTTATTTGACTCAGTCAGATAGTCCAGTAGAATTGACACTTGGTCTGGGCATTAATGTATATGCGAAGAATTGGAGTAACTTAAAAAAATTTACTTGAATTTTTTTTCTTATGCAGGCCATGGATTGGAATTCTACATGCACAGGTCCTGCACAAAAATTGATGGTTATCACATCTCGCCTTCTCAGTGATGCACATCGATATATCTTGCGTTGCCTGGGCACTCATCAAGCAATTCTCCAGTGCAGTATATTTACATCTATCTCTGAGGTGCTTCTTAGATTCCTAACTGCTATTATTTGCAAGCCTTTTCATCCTCTTTACTGTTTGTTGAGGCCAAGAGTGAATTTGTACATTTCAGTGCAATCACTTTCATATTACTATAAATAGTTTGGCTCTTTCCGCGAAGCCTTGTTACCGTGAAAGTTATTGATTACTTTTATTAGCTTTTGAATATCTTCAGCAGTTAATGTGCATTGTAGTTATTAAGAAAGGACTAGCTTTGCTTAAAGTCACAGGGAAGTAATAATCTTGTGTCTTGCTGGCATTACTGCAGCGATTATATATTTAGCTAATGCATGCGACTTTTTCCTGTTTAGTTAACAAATCTCAGACCATACACAACTTTAGAAATTATAAATTCTCAAATGTATGTGCTATACAATCAGAATTACCATTAAGCTTTCCATGTATCCAGCATGCTAATAGTGTTCTAAAATTATTTCATTGTTAAATTTGCTTGAAAAATTAAATTGAATGGCCAGTATTCATACGCTAAACTGGGTGCCCCTCTATTTCACAAGATCTAATTTTCAACATTATAATGAGAGCAAAGTTTGCTAAAATAATTTACCTGTCTCACCCATTATCGTCTAAACTCTCTGACTTGTATATCCGACAAAATACTGCTACTAGACTTTTGATTCCCAATATTAACGAGCAAAACAAATATGCTATACATCTCTCTTAATTGGTGCTTATGACTTATTGTACTTGTTTACAAATACAGATAGCTCACTCAGCGTATGTTGATTCACCTCTGGGACCTGATGCTTTTCGTGAATACGAGACATTGCTTCTACAAGATTACGAAGAGCTCATGAAAAAATGTAGGAAAACTGAATCAACTTCACATCAACATCACAAGAAAAGGCTATCGACTGGTGTTGATACTGAAAATGAAGATGTTTATAACGAAAACTATGATAATTCAGAAGCTGGATCTGTTGGAAGAGATGTATGTGATGATTATTCTTTAAGTTCTACAAGGTTGCATGTAACCATTCATCACTTCCCTATGGTAATGTGCCCTGTTTCGCCACGGGTCTTTGTTTTTCCTTCTGAAGGAATGGTTGCAGAAGCATGCTTGTTGAATATAGGTGAAGATTCTTTTAGCCCTGGAATGCCTTCCATTTGTACTGGCCTGCCCTCTGATGGAGAGGATGTTCCTCCGGGTGCCACATTGACTGCAAATTTTCTTTACCATCTTGCTTCCAAGGTATCTATATAGTAGGGTATATGTTATGGTGCATTAATTTTGTGTTATTACATCATTAAACTAGTTGCAATGTGTTCCGTTTCGCACTTGGGCCTCTCTGTCCCTTCAGTTGAACATAATTCCTATATAGCAACCTATCTTCTCTTCTTTTCTTCTAGACCTCGGCGGCTTAGAAGAATTTGGAGGATGCCAATTGGTCGTTCAGGATTGTAAAGTCTTATGTTAGCTTGATGTACATTTGTTAGCCTACAATCCAATAGTTTTAAATTTTTGGTAAAGTAATTCTTGACCATGGTTTCAAATATTAGCCGACCTTGATCCGCGATGGTCGATTCCAATCCCAAAAATGATTATCCGAGTATCAATCCAAGATTTCATACTTAGTGTTGGGCTTACCGGTTAATTAGTTGTATTTTGGTATTAAGTTAAAAATGTTCATTAAAGGGTTAGTAGGATTATAAATGGGTTAGTAGGCTTATAAATGGGTTTATTACAGAGCTACTGGTTTATTTGGCAACGTTAATTATCTAAAATGCCTAAAAGTTTGTAGTTGCTCTTACAATTTATTTTAAAAACCTTTCTAGACACCATTAAGCACTAAAAAGTATGTTAAATTAATTATAATTATTTTTTCATAGTATTGTAATAATTATACTATTTTTAAAATTTCTTTTAGGTCAATGATTAAAAAATTGGGGGAAAATGGGTCTAACTCTCTAGGCTTGAAAAGCAATAGGAAAAACTCCCCGGCCAAAAAAAATCCATGAAAAACTCCCTAGATTGAAAAAGCTATAGGTTTAATTCATTATAGTACAACCAACTACTTTTCACTTTTTAATATTCTCATATTACCCTTATCAACTTCTGGCAGATTATTAACTTCTAACTAACTTCTGGCATATAACTGCTTTATTTAGCAGGTAAATTACCACACTTAATAGATAACCGCTACATTTATCAGATATAGCAGTTTAAATTAACCGCTATACTTAGCAAATAACTGCTATATTTATTAGATGTAGCACCTTACTTGCTAAATGTAGCAGTCATCTGTCAGAATTTGACAATGGTATTATGGGAATATTATGAAGTAAAAAATAGTCGGTTGTACTATAGGGACTTAAACTTATAATTTTTTGGATCTAGGGAGTTTTTCATGGATTATTTTTGGCCGGGGAGTTTTTTCTATTGCTTTTCAAGTATAGGGAGTTGGACCCATTTTTCCCAAAAAAAAATTCAATATTCTGACTCAAGACAGAGATGGACGATTCCGATCCCAATCTAAAAAATGACCGTAGTTACAGTCTTGATACCGAGATTTTAATCCTTATTCTTGACATGGTATCAATTCAACATGTTTAGAGGGTCCTATTAAGTTCATTTAAAGATAAATTCTTTACCACATTAACTATGTCTTTACAAGCAGCATTTTCGCTGGAGGCAATTCACATGGCCCAAGGCTCCATAGGCGCACGTTAGATGGAGTATTAAGTGTTATGTTATGTACTGTGATGTGCATTGTTAACCTTCAACCCAATAGCTTAAGCTTTTGAGTAAAGTTTCCTAGACAAAGATTATGAACACCCTTTTCGTGTCCATAGTTCCTTGGAAACTGACTCTACTAATAGAGGGCCGGCGTTAGTTTGAAAATGATCCTAAAACTTTGCCTTATCTTTCATGGAGCCTTGGTTCATAGCTGACCCCTTGTTTTATTGAAAAACACTTAGATGATGCTGATTTTTCTATCCATGTACTTACTTTTCTTGTCCCTTCATTAACTATGCAGATGGATCTGAAGCTTGATATTTTTTCACTGGGTGATTCATCAAAAGCCATTGGCAAAATATTAACAGACATGTCCAGTCTTTACGATGTTGGTCGGCGCAATAAAAGATCAGCCGGTTTACTTCTTATCGACCGAACACTCGATCTTCTCACACCTTGTTGCCACGGCGATTCATTTCTTGACCGCATGTTATCCTCTTTGCCCCGTCGAGAAAGGACTAAATCCTCATTGTCGACTAAAAGCTCTTATAATTTACAACGCCCTCCACTTGATATAAGAATCTCTTTTGAATCAATTTTAAGTGAAAAGGAACCTGCGATGAACAACACTCAGCTTTCTGAAAGCATTGTAGCTTTTGTATCGGAATGGAACTATGCTGAAATTGGCAATGATGGCTCCGATTTAGCTGATCTTGTTGCCAAGGTGCATGATGATAAATTGGATATTGAACTTGGAAGCTTATTGAGTGGGTCCTTTTTATCCAACTATACAGGAGCGAATTATTTAGAAGCATTGCTCGACAGGAGAGCCAAAGACGGTGCCCTAATGATTAAAAAATGGCTTCTAGAAGCTCTGCAGCACGACAAAATACCTGTAAATTCAAAGGGCCGCTTGGGTTTAACAACTGCTTCTGAGCTTCATTCTTTAGTTAAGATGTTGGCTCCGAATCAAATGTCTTTAATAAGAAACAGAGGGATTATTCAATTAGCATTAGCCGCTGAAATTGTTTTGAGCGAGCCACATAGTTCTCGGTGGGATGCATTTGTTAGTGCTGAGAGAATATTAAATGTCAGCTCTACAGACACTAGCCAAAGCTTATCGAGCCAAATTCGTGATTTCATCAATACAAGTATTTTGTCAAGACCTGTGGATTCATCTAATGGTCTTCTCTCATTTCAAGATGCTTTGTTGCTAGCAATTATTGGATATATTTTGGCTGGAGAAAATTTTCCAACATCTGGGTCTATAGGGCCTTTTTCATGGGAAGAAGAGCATCACTTAAAAGAAGCTGTAGTAGATGCTGTTCTTGAAAAGGCAACTACTACAAAATTACAGTTTCTTCATGGTCTAGAAAAAGAACTTGAAGCGAAATCGAAAAAGGTAGAATCCGAACCATCTAAAATCGATGATTTTGATGATCAATGGGGTAGCTGGGATGAAGATGATACTGAGCAAGAAAATGATCAAGCTTACGGAGACATGCAGATTAAATTGGAGTTGCGAGATAGAGTAGACCATCTTTTTAAGATCTTTCATAGATTATCGGGTTTAAAATGGAGATACCCTTTTCTTAAAGAGGGTTGGGTAGCTTCTTCAAGTAATTTTGGAGGCGATCCTTATAGTAGAAAAGGACTAATTTATAAACTTTTAACTACTGTTCTGGCTAGGTATGATGTTCCTGGGCTTGAGTATCACTCTTCTGGAGTTGGTCGGTTTTTGAAGAGCGGTTTTGGCAGATTAGGGCTCGGACAGGTATCACTTCCACCTGATGCATGCCTTGATTTACTATTAGGCTAAATTACACTAAAACACCCTCAACTATCGCTTTTCCACCCCTCCCTTAACTGCCTTTAAATTGTTATATTACAGTAAGCTCCCTGGGAGTGCTAAGTTTAAGGGTGTTTTAATGAAACACACCCCCTTAAAACCGAACTTCAAGGAGTTTCTGCAATAATTTTTTTTGGAGGTAGTTTAGTGAAAACGACAGCTAACAACACTTTAATGTAATTCAGCCAATATTTTCCATAGCTGCAGATTTTCATATAATGCGTGTGCAAAAATTATTTGCCAGGCAAAACCAAATTTTGGCGATCAAAGCCTTCTCTTAATTTTTGTGGTGGGAGGCATCAACACTCTCGAGGTTTGGATTTCTCCTCTTTTTTGGCATTTGTATATGAGACCCGATAGTCGCATTATTTTCTTTTATCTTTGGCATGTTAAACAAAGCAGTATAAATTTGACATTTAAAAACATGTTCTGGTTCAAATCATATAAATGCAATAATTTTCCCACATATCCAATTCATTGTTAGAAGTCACAAACATATATAAAGTATTAATTAATTTGATTTGTGAACCTCATTTTCATGCTTTAGATTCTAAATTAGTCTTGGTACGTGGTTGATACACTTAGAGATGCTTTATGAACTTTGAAAGTGCACCAGAAAAGGAGCCAACATTTATCCATAAAGTAATATTTTTATGTTATTCTTATTGCCCAAAATATTTCACTTGACATATAACCCACATTTTGCATTTGCAAGGTTCGAGAAGCTATGGAGGCAGTTTCAGAAAGTAGTAGACCAGATATAGAGTTGATTCTCGGTGGCACAACGCTTTTAACCCCTGATGATATGTTTGAGTTGCTATTGGGATCTTCCAGTTCTATTTAAACTTTATTCTTTTTCCTTTTTACAAATTTATCCATGGAAGAACACTGGAAGTTAGTTCTTGAATCATGTGAAATCATTAATGTGCAGATGTAGATTATATATTCCAAAGGTTGATAAATGTAGATTATCTTTGCAGAAAATTTTGTAAGTTACCCATGGTCTTCCATATGAAAGAGCTGAGCTTATATGAACTACTAGATATTTATGCATATATTGAGAGCCTGCTCCGAAAGGTCACAGACAAATGAGAATTGAGATGAGATCGGGCGTTTTGGAACCGCGAAATGCCTGGCTTATATTGTGAGAGAGGTGACATCTTGTGGTATAAGTATGACTCGAAGAATTTTTTTCTTCTTTATTTTGAATTTTTCTTGAAAAAAGAAAATGACAAATGGTCCCTCATGTTCTTTGGATATGATAGTAGAGATGCTGCATTGTGTTCAAACTCTTGATGACATGTGTATATGTTTGGATTTATGAAATTATTTATTCGTAGTGCCGTGCTGGAGACAAATATATTATTCATTAGACCTTAATCCGATTTTGAAACTATTGTTGTCACCATTATCTTTTCTTCGGGGTTTTGTTTGCTTAAGCTCTCACGTCTTTTTCCTCCCTTGTTTTTGTTGGGGGATCCGTCCCTTTGGAATCTAACCGGCAACCTCGTTTGTTTGTCTCGGAAAAAAAAAGGAAAAGCGAGAAAATGGTTGGAGAAGTATTTTCATATTTTATCGGCAAATTGGATTTTTAACTTTCGTTCTAATAATGAAATGAGTTTGGATTGCTTTTACTGCGTTCTTCATTGAAGTAAATGGAAGCTAAAAGCCTTGAATTATGCCTGGTTTTGCCATTGAACCGAGTACTTTTTTCATCTTCAAATCTCACATCTAGTAAGTTGTTCAAGTCTTCATGATCTTCAATTTCTTCACTCCCATCGACAATTCTCACTAAAAGAAATAACAACGTTATCACGCTAAGAAGTCATCTTCTTCTTTCTGCATCTCTCGTCTTCTTCTTTCCGCATCTCCCCTGACTGTGCGCCTTCACCCGATCCTCCCTCCTTCACTCTTAAACCATAATTTTTCACTTCATTCCAGGAGCAAAGTCGTCATTTTAGATGCAAGTTAACACTATAAACCCTTTATCGTTATCCATGGTAGCTTTTTGAAATTTTTGAATATTTGGTAACTTCTTGCCAAAACACCCAAAGGTTCTGGCAAGTTTTAAAAATTTTTTTGTTTAAAAAGGTTCTGTATTTGTGACATTGTTGTCTTATTTTTTTTCCTTACTAAAAAAAAGTTCTGCTTCAAATTAGTGATTCTGGAACTGTGGTTAAGCATATCTTCGTATTCTATTTTTTTTTGAAGAAAAGAGTAGGGGAAAAATACCCGTCTCAGACTACTATATTAATACTCAAAATAAATTGTTCAGTACAAACATCAAAGATAAAACGAACAACTACAATAGAACAACCGCAAAGTTATGCATCCTCACATAGCACGTCAACCGATAGCAACAGAAGCAGCGACATCCCCACCCACTTGAAAACCACCCAAATCGAGATAGATCAAAGCAAACCATATATCCACAAGTATAATGAAAGAAAGCAGCATAGCAATCATCATAACCAATAGGTCGAGATAGTAGAGCAAACCATATATCTACAAGTATAATGAAAGCAAGTAGTATATCATCATAACCAAAAGGTCCAAGAGACAGATGCGTGTTAAGACATGAAGGAGTAGAAACACCAAACACATCTCTCCAAAATTTATAATAAAAAATATATTGTTAGTAGAAAAGTAGCGTCCTATCATGGCCTCAGTTAACAGAAAGCCCAACAATAAGGCTGATAGAAGCTCCCATAAAACACATAACTCCACCATGACAGTTTATCATAAACTACTTCCCACTTATCTATCACAACCCCCACAAAAACCATATGTCAACAAAAACTCAGACAACCATAAAATACCCTGGCAGAAAACAAAGCCTAATATCCTTACCAGCACACAGATTTAAGAGAAAGAAACCCTATTTGAACACAAAAGTCCAACCAAACAAACCGAGAGAACTGAAACATGGTCAAAATTAGTTGGCTTGCAAGATAGGAGTTTAGATAACTCACAATGATTTGCTTGCCATAATCATTGTGAGTTATCCAACCATTCCCCATCTTTTTCGAGGAGTCATCCCTATTTTCTATGCTTGCCATAAAGTACCCTTGAGATGAAACCAATGCTTTCTTGTTCCAAGCCAAGGCATAAAGATCAAGAAAGGAGTGTGCAAGATGGACATCAGGCCAATTATCTGTCCAAAATAAAATATCATTGTCATTCCCCACTTTTCACTTAACTTTGCTTAAGAGCCAATCCATGATTTGAAAAATAGTTTTCCAAAAGACAGAAGCATGAATACTCATTTTATATCCATCATTGCAATTGTAAATGGAAGTGAGAATCTTAATAGAAAAATTGTTAGAATTGTAAAGCATCCACAACCATTTACCTAGCAAGACAGAATTATAATTCATTATATTCTTAACCCCCAAACCTCCGTCTCTTTTATCATTACAAACTTTCCCCCAATTGACAAGGTGATACCCTTTAGAAGTACTATTAGTTCCTCTCCATAAAAAAGAGGATCTAATGGAGTCAATTTTCTTAACCATCCATTTAGGCAACTTGGAAAATGATATAAAATATAACGGTAGGGATGACAACACATAATTGATGAGAATAGGCCTGCCCTCAATAGTCAAAGATTGTACTTTCCAACTAGCAAGTTTGGAAAGAAATTTAGAGATAAGTAAAAGCCAAGAATTTTTGTCCAACCTGCCCTATTTAAGAGGCAAACCTAGATAAGTAGTAGGCAAATTTGCAAGCTTGCAATCAAGAATTCCAGCCAACCTTAAGCCAAAAGGAGTTTTGCCAAAATAAAAAATGGAGCTCTTTTGAAAATTTATCTTCAAGCTAGACAAACCCTCAAAAATGTAAAGGATCAATTTTAAATTAAGAATCTCCTGAGTGCTAGCCTTACAAAATATGATCGTAAGCAAACTGAATAGAAGGGACATTCTTAACCTCCCATTTAAAGTAAGGGACAAAGAGAAAGCCATTACCTCTAAGCAAGAGGAAACATTCAAGTAAAGATATCTCAACTAAATTGAATAGAAAAGGTAAAGTAGATCTCCTTGCTGGAGACCTCTCTTACATTTAATAATCTTACCCAAACGTACCATTCAACATGACTTGAGAGCTAAAAGATTGAAAGATTTCAGAGACCTAATGGACCCATTTAGGACCATAGCTTCTGACTTGAAAAGGGTAAATAATGTAGTCCCTATTAATTGAATTAAAATCCTTTTGAAAGTCAAATTTGCGCAAAATGGTTTTAGACTTAGATTTATTGCAAATATTGACAAGCTCATGATCAATTGAAAAACAATCAGGTGAAGACTTATCTTTCATAAAAGCAAATTAAGTATCACATAGAAGTTTAGGCAAAACACTTCTCAGCCTAATAGCCAGAATTTTAGTAAAGATTTCAAAAATACTATTCAACAAGCTAATAGGTATGAAATCCTTAGCATGGTGGGCACCATCAACTTTAGGAACAAGGACAATAATAGCATAGTTTATTCTTTTCAAATCCCAAGCATCCTCATAGATAAAGTTGAAAACATTAAAAGATCACAATTAATCAAATCCCAAAACTTCAGATAAAATAATAAGGAATATCCATATGGTACAAGGGCATTTTCAGCCCCTAAACCAAACACAACAGATTTTATCTCATCAGGAGTAAAGGGTTGATCAAGGTGAAATAAATGACATGTGATATCAACGGGAAATAGTTTATAAAGATTGTATTTGATAGAAAAAATAGATGCTAACAAGCTATGATAAAATGAATAAAATTCCTCATGGATTTCAAGATTATCACAAGTTAGTTTGCCATTCACCTCTAAAGCATATATATAATTATTGCTTTTATGAAAACCACCCGTTTTATGAAAAAAACTAGTATTAGAATCCCCTTCGTTAAGCCATTAAATTTTAGACCTTTATTTCCAATAGATTTGCTCATGAACCCCAATATTAGCAAGATCCTCCTGAAGAGCAACACATTTATTTTGCTCCGATAAGGTTCTTTGCTCTTTTAGTTTATGAAGCTGAAAGATATCATTAAGAGTTTGTTTTTTCATTTTTGAAAGACCGCCAAAGACACGCTTTATTCCATTTTTTCAGAAAACATCTCAATGATCCAAGTTTATACACAAAATTTTTCGAAGGGGTACCCTCAGAATGAAAAGAAGACCACCGAGTATTGATAATATCAGAAAAATTGTCAATTTGCAACCGAACTTTTTCAAACCTGAAGATTTTATTTGAGACTTGAAAAGCATTAGAATCCAAAAGCACTGGACAATGATCAGAACAAGCATTAGGCAAAGCAATTTGATTAAACTTAAAATCTATCATCTCTCCGTATTCTTTTTCAAATTTCATCAACATTTTGATGATTCTAGGTTTTCTTTTGAATGTGAGGTCCATTCAGCAAAATAAATAAATAAATATATATATATATATATATATATAGAGGTTAATGGAGAAAAGATGCCATGGAAGAGAATTTCCTCCTGTGGCGTCGAAAAAATAAACCCTTCCTCATTTTTTCCTTTTACATTGCTAAATCAACGGTGAAATGGTTGTAGAATCACATGAAATTTGGTGTACCCACATCTTAGATGATAGCGATGAAGATGGTGAGTGCCGATCGGCGGAAAAAATGAGAGAGGGTGTATTTTTTTGACGCCATAGGACGAAATTAATGCCACTTTATTTAATTGTTTATATGGTTGGATGCTATCAGGTTTTATTGACTACGTAGCAGGTAACAATCCAGAACAAAGTACTTGCAATCCAGAACAAAGTACTTGCCATATAACTTTATTTCCATGAACAGTAGAATGTTAAATGTCTATTATTTTATTCCTTTTCTTCTTCTTTTCATTTGAATAGCACACAAAATATTGATAAATTTAGAGTAATAGCGAAAAATTACTATTTTAAGAGACTTCCATGGTTGCTTATGCCCCTTAGCAACGACCCTAATGATATTTTAATTAAATTAGCGGTTATTACATTATGGAATATAATAATTATTTTATGAAATAAATAACATTTATATCATAATTTGGACTGCTCCATATAGTAAAGAATATGAATTATAAAAACAAGCAAAAAATCGAAACATTTTAGTTCTTGTTTATACTATTACGTACCAAATGCTTCTAGTTTTAGATCAAACAAATAATTGTAAATGTCTACGAATTATCATGGTCTAGCATGCTTTTTTGCCACTTTCTATCTATTTCATTGACCATATATCACACTAACCATTCGTTACTGATATTACTGAACAAAAAATTTGCAATTTTTATTAGTTTTTATAGATCACCAAATTTTTATTGATTCATGGAGTTAGGCATGATCTCTTCTCTGCTCACACATTTTAAATGAAATATTAGATTCTTCCACTACTTTACTATGTTTTCACTCACACATTCTAAATGAACTATTCAATTATAATGGATATTATCAAACATATGCTTGAAAGATGGATAAGGATCATGACAAATTTTCTATTATTTTAGGTTGCTAGGAAGACAAATGAAAGTTCGAGGCAAATTTTTATCAAGTAAAAGTAGAATGGATATCTTAATACTAGTAACCATGTTTTAGAGAAAGGGAAACTAAATTTTGAGAGCATATATTTCGTATGCTGTTCTTGTTATCAATTATTTTTTAATATATCCAATCCGCAAATTATATTATGACATATTGGAAGCAAGCAAAGGTTTCACTAAGAAAAATAAACATGAGCAACATGATCAACCGATGAATTTTTAAAAAGGGTAAGCCGCCTAATTTGCAAGCAACAACATTTTGGAAAAAATGAAGCTGCCAATTGCTCAATTTGCTGCTGCGGGAAATGACCAACACGATACCATGGTTCTATCGAGGCTGAGGAATTGAACGGATGTGAAAAATGAATCAACAAAGAAGAATAACTGATTAATATCTTAGAAGAAATAAACAAACATACCAAATGGTTGTTACATTTGTAGGTCCAAAGTTTTATACTTTGGTATATTTGATACCAACTAAAAATATAAGCTAAGAGTTTGATTTCTCCTTTTCTTTTATTCATTAACTTCATATGGCTTCTAGATATAATGATATGGCTTCTAGATATAATGAATATGGTGGATGTATGCTATGTTTGATCAAGAGGTTTTCTCTAATATATTTGATCATGCATGACAAAAGTTGAGACAGAACCACTAGTATAATTCATGGATATGGGAATCTGAAGTTAGAAAAATATCCATACGTCATGTTACAACAAACAATTAACAAGAATACATGCACACAATTCTATAATGACACTTTCATTAGCTAGAGTTGCAAGATTTTATAATGTCAGGGATCTTGCGATTGGATCAATTGCACATAATCTAAATTCGTACCTGCTTTTTTTTTGAAGGAAAAAGCAGGACAATACGTGTTACTCAATAATATAAATTAAATTAAAATAAAATAAAAATTTACAAGATTGTGTCTCAAGTAAATAGTAAGCATTTGAACTAATATCTTATGAATTTATTTGTGAAAGAGTAATATTAAATTCATTACCTACTTTTAAAAAGTTCGAACTTGAGCTATTAAGTAATTACTTTGATCTTGTTTGTTTTTATTTTTTTGTTACTTATTTATGTTTTATTTTAATATTAAAATTTTGGGCTTCTTGCCCTCCACTTTGGCAAAAAAAAAAAAATAAAAAATTGCCCACCAATTATTTTGCATTAACCGTCGTATTATCAAACTCTATGAATTTAAATATTTAACTTCATCTTATAATTTGTTTTAGGTTTATTTACTGAAAACTCCAAACGGGTTTGTACCAGAATCAGAAAACTCTAAACAGGTTTGGACCAGAATCAGAAAACTACAATTATCTTTGAAATAATCAAGAAATTACAATGACTTAACGATCAACGTTACTGTTCATGTCAAATGACCATTTTGCCATTTTCATAATATAATCACTTAATTATAATTTACATTTTAAATAATTATAATAATTATTAAATATTAATTAAATAATTAATATTTTTTGGAAAGAAGGAGTTAGGTCAGGAGCGGGATGTCGCCGATGGGAAAGAAGGGTACCGGAAAAGAAAATGAGATGATGAAGGAAATGATGGGTTGATGATGGCGATGGAGGTTGGGGACCAGGTAGGGAGAGGGCTGGGGGTGAAGGGGTCGTCGGGGCAAGGGGTTAGGGTCAGGGTTTGTGGGATGAGGAGGTTGGGGAAGGGGGAGGATGGAGGTCGGGGGTGGGGTAAGAAGACGGCTGGGGGTGAGGGGATTTGGGTCGGGAAGTGGGGAGCTGGTGATGATGAAGAAGATGGTTGGGGAGGTGATGAAGGAGTTCGGGGATGGGGATGGGGAGGTCGGGGAGATGGTGATGATGATGATGAATAAGAAGAAGATGGTGGTGGTTGTCGAGGGCGAGGGCCGGAGTCGGGTGGTTGGGTCAACGGCAAGATGGTCGTCGCCAGAGATGGTGAGAGGGTGGAGGATGATGGTCAGGGTTTTATTTTTATTTTTTAATTTTTTGAAATTAGTATTAGGATTAGAATAGGGGTATTTTAGGGGTTTTAAACAAAAAATTGCTGACATGGCAACTTAAATCACGTACCAGTGACGTGACATAGATGATGCTGATATGTCATCGTTAAGTTTGATAGTTTCTTGATCATTTCAAAAGTAATAGTAGTTTTTTGAATCTGGCTCAAACCTGTTGGGAGTTTTTTGTAAATAAGCCATTGTTTTTAACCTGGTTCTTTTTTTCCTTTTAAGAAAAAAAGTAGGAAAATCCCTACACTATATCTCTACCATATTAATGTCAAAGGATTAGAGTTTGGAGCACGTGCAAAACAAACCTCTCTAATTTTCCTTCTTACCAGCAATGCTGATGTGTCAAAAATTGGTAATTTTAATATTATACTTGAAATAAAAAATAAAATATAAAAGTTTTGGGTTTATCGTTACTACTCACCCATAACAAACTCCCACAACTAAATTTTTTTAGGTTCTTATCATCTCTGTAACTTTCTCATTTCCACGTTCCCATCTCTCCAACTAATTATTTAAAAATCTTTTCAAATCTTTGTGATGTCAAAATATACAAATGTGCATCGCACGTGCAACATACTAGTTTATTATTTAAAGGATTTATTAATTTGTTTTAATCGGAGCCGTTGAAAAAAAAGGGTAGATCTAACAGCTGTTATTCAGGTTCGTGAATTTAAAAAGACGAACCTGTCCTAACAGATCCATACTCTCTCTCTCTTTCTTTCTCTCTCTATATATAACCCGGCAGCCCATTTTAAAAATGATCCGCCGCCCCAAAACACACATAACCCCATGTATTTCACCGATTCAAACATGCCATATTGATCTACGTATCATGAAACCCCTATGTACAAAAAAATCTTGGGATTTAAAGACCTCTAACGTGTTCATCAAGCGGAAAGAAAAATTAACGGTTTATCGGTATATAAAAATTGTGGTCGCTTGATGAACGTGTTAGAGCTATTTAAATCCCGAGATTTTTTGTACATGAGCGTTTCATGATACGTAGATCAAGATGACCTATTTGGATCGGTGAAATACATGGTGGTATGTGTGTTTTGGGGCGGCACCTCATTTTTTAAAAGGAGTCGTCGGCTCATACCCCCCATATATATAATACATGTTCTCCATATTTTTCACCGATCCAAACCGACAATCTTGATCAACATTTCGTAAAACCCTAATGTATAAAAAATCTCATGATTTTAAGATCTCTACCATGTTTATCAACTGGATAGAAAAATTAACAGTTTATCGGTATAGAAAAGATACGATCGCTTGATGGGCGAGTTAGAAGCTTTAAATCTCAAGATTTTTTCTACATAGGAGTTTCATAATACGTAGATCAAAATGAACGATGTAGAGTGTTTTTCATCACTCTATTGAGATAGGAATGCTTACGTTTGTCAGGCATATACAGATTCCCCTGCCTAGAGTAGGCTGAGGTTTATTGATTGTAGGGATCTAAATCTCCGGTACTCGCGGACAAAACTGTCGTTAATTAACCCTCGCTTTTGGGAGTGAGAGAACTTTCGATTAACGGGTCGAACGGGTCATGTGAACTTAATGTGCAGTATGCGTGTGTTGTGTTTCGAGGGTGCTTTGGGCATATCGGGGGTCATCACATTTTTCTGAACCCACTACAGGGCTAAAAAGAGTTGTTGACCTTTACGGCTGACTTGACTGTTGCTGTGGGGTAACCCGGATCTTGAAGCTTCACAAAGTTCATCTTGATTGGAGCCCTAGCCCTTTTGTTGGCTCTATATCTGAGCTGCTTCTGTCTTAATTTTTTTGCTTTGAGTGCTTGGCTGGCGTCCGCTCTTCGTGAAGCCGTCGTGTGTCGGTTAATAAAGAGCCTTGAAAAAACATATGATAGTGCGCTTATCGAAGGCACCACCTGCGTTTGCCCACGACGCCTGGCATTTCTTTTGTTTCGACGGCCTTGCCCTCAGCCGGGGCCTCAGAAAACCGTTCAAAAACCGACTTACGCTTGAGTTATGGTGCCTTCACGACCACCACATTCGGCCTTCTGCCCCTTGATGTTGGTTTGGCCACTTTGCTTGATGAGGTTTCTACGTTAGGAGTGCTTTTAGCTGGGCAGATAATGACTGAGCCGAATTGGAGCGAAGGCTCTTCCCATTGCCCCATGAGATTTGCCAGGAGAATCACTGTAACATTTCAGAAAATATAAAATATTAATTTTGAATTTAAATAATAAAATAATAAATTTTACGGATATTATATGAGTATAGATTTGAGTTTTCGTAGAATCGTATAGTTATATACTTATATTTTTGGAAAATAATTGGAATTTAAAATAAATTATCATCTATGAAAGCATTTATTTGATTTGGGCTTTTATAAACTATTATACAATTATTTACATGCAAGTTTATGTTAAAACTTGATTAGTATTTTACTAATTATGCATTTAACCTAGCTTCATTTTATTAACCCATATTTAGTATGCATGATTTATTATGTACATGTTATCTTTTCATTGTATTTTGGTTTTACATTTGTTTTAAAAGGAAAGATGAGAAAAGATATAGAAAAAAGAAAATGATGGAGGACAAGAAGGTATGGTTGGGGTAGGGAGAGAGGGAGAGAGAGTGAGATGGCTACAATCCTTCCCTTGTTTGCACCATTCATTCCATTTATTATCTCTTCCATCCTCACTACCACTATGCACCACCCTTTAAACCACTACAAAACCTCACAAACACATCACAAATGATGTTCCCAACCTCAATCTAAGCAACATGGAGTGATCAAGTTTCAGTTCTGAGCTTATTTGACCATCTTAGAAATTTCTTGAGATACTTTTTGAGGTAATAACTCTATCTTTAGATTAGTTTTTATGTTTTCTAACCTTCTATATAAATTTAGAGTTAAAAAGTTTATATTTAGTGAACTTGAAAAATTCTAGAGTGGGATTTAGTGGATCAAATGAGTAGAAGTGGTGTAGTAGAGACTTAGTTAGTGATTACAATCCTAATTAGTGACAAAATTCTTGACCTAAATGAGTTTAGAAGTTTCAGACACGAGTTTAGAATTTTCCCGATATCGGTTTTTTTTGAGTTTTGGCGATCAATTAGAATCTGGGATGACTTGTGAACTCTGAGAATTAAATAGAGGATATAGTGAGATGTGCAGACCTATAGAAAGCCATCCTAGAAGTTCGAGCCTAATCCCCCAAGTTTTGGCCGCAATTTTATTCGTTTTGACCGCAATTATCGGGTCGATTTTGGAATTTGGCTCTGAAACTTGGTCTGTAGCTCACTCATTAGATAACTAAGACTATCCTATACGCTAAAAAGTCTAATTACATCTTAAGAAAAATATGGAGTCGTTTTACATGATTTCTGTCAATGTTTTCCGACTTTTGAAACTTGGTTTTCGGATTTTCTTGATGTGATTTGGTCGTTCGACGTTCATACGTTGACGTCACAGAGTATTTTGTTGTTTTAGCACGCATTGACCATAGGTTATAATCTATGTGTGCTTCGCTCGTTGTATCGGTTTTTGATTTGGATTTTCATGCGATGCGATATGGTTTGATTTGTAGGTATATTCGCGTGGATTTTCGAGACGATGAAGAAGAGCAAGGAGTTCATCGACATTGGCTAGAGCAAGGCGTTCATCTACGGGAGAAGTCGGGTGGATGGCGTATAGCACCCCCGCAACCGTAGAATTATGATATCTATAAATATATACTAGATTTGTATACTTAGCTAATAAGTTTTCTAGAATACCATACCATAGTAGTATACTTATAGAAGTTATACCTCTAGTAATAGTTCTTAGCCTATGAGCTATATCTACTTATGAAATTATATAACTATATATATTTACTATATGATACGATGAGATGAGGATATGATCCGATATGATGACACGAGTCGATATGATATGATATGAGGCGATATATATGATGTGATATGAGATGATATGATATGTGATGATATATGATGAGATGAGATGATATGATGTACGTGACGATAGATCCGTACTATTGATTGATGATATCGTACGATGGATATTTCGTACGTGATATGATGAGGATGGATCGCCGACTTATATATCGACTCGAAAAAAACTTGTTTAAATTCACATAGTAGATATTATGATATATTTAGAGCCATACCTATTCTCAAAACTAATGAATCGTTACGCGCTTTAAATGATAACTTCAAGGGATGCTATGACTTTTCAAATGGCATCTTTTACAAAAATATCGTAGCCCCTATTTTCTAAAACAATGATTCGTACTATTTTAAACTATAACTGCATGGCTCATACGTAGTTGCGTATTTTTATACTGTTCACGCTTACGATTCCTTTATTCTGTTTACGGTCGCGCGATGATTTTTTTTCTGCATATGTCATGCCCCGCTTCTCAGTGTACGGAAAAGTAGACGTGACGGGCTGCGACGTGTTTACTCAAAAGTAAACACGTTAAGCGTAAATAAGCAATATATAAAAGAAATGCACAAGAATAACAAGGGATATAATATAAACATCAAATTTTATTAACATTCTCTCTTTACATTACAACTGATTTGAAAAAGAAATGTACAATGATAAAAACAATGTCTAAACAGTGGCATACAGATGAAAAGGTAAGTACAAGTAAAAGCTAAAAGTTTGGCTCTTCTGTGAACTGATCTAAGTCCTCCTGGCTGGGCTCGGTCTCCTGAGAGTCGGGTCCTCCTGACGAACATTCTAAAGAAAGAAAGAAATATGAATGTCGTTAGTGAACCAGCGCTCGGTAAGTCCTAAAGATAAGGGTGTAATAGAACGAGTAAAGAATATATGACTGGTAATCTGAACAAGTATATGTTTGTTATATTAACGTAGTTATATATAACTTGGTACAGAATGTATCGATGTATATGAGAGGAGTCCAACTATCCCGTAGACTATGGTAACATGTAAGTACAAGGCCATGTCAAAACCCACGGGACAACGGCACATGATGTTCATGTAGGTGTCTTTTAGTATTCATCATCGTGCCACTCTTAACACATTCCGTACCAATCTACCCCGTTAAACCCCATAATGTATTGTATTGAATTATAGTTATCAGACTTGCCGAGACTATGGATACAGGTTGCTCATGTAAACAGTTTCAGGATGTATCAAGTAGTCATGTAGTTAAGTCAAGTCATAGCTATGGTTCAGTCAAGTAAAATTATGTTTGTATGTTGATATTGTTTTGGTATTCAGGTTCAGGTTCAAGTATACATATTGGATATATTGGATTCATGTTGAATTGGATTCATGTTTAGATTGGATTGGATTTAGACTCAGACTCAGACTTGAGTCAGACACTTTAACTGATTTGGATCCTGAATTAAGTTTGAGAGTTATCGGTAACTGCTGCATATGGACGACAGGATTTGTGTCTTTTTCTAAGACAATTACCATTGATAATACCATTTTAGTTTTCTACCTTAAATAGACAAGCACTCATTTTCTCCGGCTCCCTGATGCTCAAGAGAATTGATCCCGCTTAAACCTATATTTACTTAGGTCCTTAATGTAATTTTATATAACTCGAGAGAGTTTTATGAAAAATATCTTATATACTTTCAAAATAAAGCTCGAGCAACTATTTATGTTCTTTAGGGTTTTCATGGATGTGAATTTTAAAGAGTGAGGTATATTAGTGAATATTTACATAGCTTAAATAATTCAAGATATTTTAGTGTAAGACTTGTCTTGTATTGATACCTGATAGTATTTTAGTGAAACTTGTCATCTGTTTAATTTTTAGAAAAACATGAAATTTTATTATATATTGAAAATATGTGATTTGATAATATTTATATAATTATAAAAATTAATTTTATTATTAATTAGAAAATCTCGTTTTTCTTAAAAATCGTATTAAAAATCTTTCGAGACTGAATGCTCCGTGAGGAGGTCTGTATCTCGCTCTACTAGCCCGAGAATGTGCAATAATCCGCACCATCCAATACCGGGTTCTCCAAAATAGGTTGTAGAGGTATAATCGCAAAGAATTTTTTGATAATACAATTAAAAAAAATAGGGATTTTATAGTTTATGGTAGTTTAATGAAAAGTTGTAATCGCCACAAAGATATGTTCAAAGCGAATCGTGCTATGGAATCATGTGTGTTGTGAAGGGTAGGTCGTTACCCCGTGATGTTTTTTAAAGGTAATAGCAAGCAAAACAAATAAATATGGTCGATACAAACTTCATGGTATTTTAAAGGTAAAATCCAATTTAAAGTTGTTTAGCATGATGATTTAGGGTCAAAATTGCTCTAAACTTTAGTTTTATGATTAACAAGCAAGGTATAGGAATAATGTAACGACTCTATTTATAATGTACAAAAATTGTTTAAAGTTAAAGTACTAAATGGAGTATTGCAATCTTGAGTATGCTATAAGTATTTGATTTATTTTTAAACAATAAGAAACAACTTGTAGCTCATTAGTAAAGCGTTGCACTGCTATGACATAGCCCATGTGTTCGAATCCCATCAGCCACATATTATTTTTGCTGATTTTTCTTTTAAACTTTTTGGAAGCCCAAAAGTTTACAAGTACAACACACGTAAAAATGAAAAGTCTCAGAAATCAAACATGTGCACCGAGTTATATGAAACGACACTGACACGTGGCCTCAATCCAGACACCACCTCCCTTGAAATGGCCGTCGGGATTGGGCTTGGGACCGACGCTGCCGGTCCCCCTCGTCGCTAATGCTCCAAAATTTTTACCCTAAACCCCTTGGCCTTCCCCTACTACCCTAGTTATGTTTAATTTTCCTGCACATCAACAGAGAATTAAAATGAGCTTTAAAACCAAATTTTAATGCATTTTAATTCTCATTTTAATACCCTAAACCCTAATTCTATCACATAAATAACACCATACACCCGAGCTCTCTCTATTCTGAAATCCATTGTCAAGACTCTCAAATTTTTCCGAGTCAAAAAATTTGTACAAGTGGAGTTAGTCCAAGATCAAATTCCGGCAACGACTCGGGATAAATCCGGCGACACCACGACTCCACGAAGCCCTCAAATTATTACTAGACCTCATCTCTTTCTTTGCATCCAGTAAGTTCCCTCTCATCTCCTCTCTTTCTATTCTAAAACGATTTTTTATTAAAAGTCGTCGGAAGCGGAGTTATTCCGACTTTTGATTCTAATTTCATTAAAAACCCAACTTTTCTTAACAACAAATCATCCATTTCATTATATCTTATTTAGCAACCATAAAACAACATTTAGAACAAGTTTCAATTCAAAATAAAATGCTATGCAACTTGTATTACACTTTTTCGTTTAAATACTACAAAGTTTACTTACGACATTATTTCATCATATTGCTCATATTACCTTTAGAAAACTCATGAGGTAATGACCTATCTCATCACAACACTCATCTTGAAATAGCACGATTTGCTTTTGATCAATATTTTGTGGGACAATTACAATTTTACAATAAAATACCTTAAACTATCAAAAATCGTATTCTTTAAATTGTTTTAATTAAATTCCTTACAATTAAGTCTCTACAACCCATTTAGGGAACCCGATCGGGATGGTGCGAATTATCGCATATCCTCGGGACTAGTAAAGCGAGATACAAACCTCCTCACGGAGAATTCGATCTCGATGGAATTTTTATTACAATTTTTAAGAAAACGTGATTTCTATTTATAAATAAATTCTATTTTTAATAAATATAGATAAGTGTAAATATTATCAAAATATCTATTTTAAATATATAATATATTCCATGTTTTCTAAATCAAAAGAAAAGAACCACAAAAGTTCATGAAAATACCATCAAGAAATCAATACAAGTCAATTTACATGAAAATACCATATACTGTTCAATTTAGGTTTATATCCACCAGAATATCTCATCTTATAAAAAAATTACATCTATGAAAACCCTAAAGATGATAAATAAATACTTGAGATTTATTTTGAAAATATATCAAAACCATTTTTCATAAAACCCCCTCAAGTTATATTAATTTACAATAAAAACCCTAGTAAATATAGGTTTAAGCGGGACCAATTCTCTTGAGCCTCAGGGAGCCGGAGAAAGTGGGTGCTTGCCTATTTAAGGTAGATGATTGATTCTCTATGTGAAAGTGTAGTAAGTAACCGCAATCAATAACGGTGTCGCGTGTAGCTAGCCGAGATGAGTACGGATCGTCCTCAGGGATATGTGGAATCTTTTAATCTTGCTTTAGACGTGTTAATTAGAAAAGAGGAAGAATAGAAAAATAAAGAATAGTGAAGAATAGATTCTAGATCTATGTTAAATACGGATGTAGAATACAGATCTAGTTTAAATACGGATGTAAATTTTATATCAGAAGAGGGCTTGTAGGGTTCGTTAGGATTTAGTAGTAATGGATGACTAATAAAGATGACTCCTTTTATCTATTGATAGATTTAAATCTAGATTGATAGTGATGAATGAGAATTAGGGTTCTTGGAAGAAACTAGTGTTTCCACACTATTGATCCTTGTCCTTTGATTGATCTCTATTCATGTCTAGCACTTAACAAAATAATTGTTAATCTGATCTCAAATCGCGGTTAAGTCTATCAATAAATTTGATAGCGCGCCCGATTAGGATGTTAACATTTATTTTGCTAAAGTTTATAAACTTCATAAGACTTATAAGAAGTTAAGAAATTTTTCTTCTTCCATTGATCTACCCTAATCTTACGAACCCTATCAAGCAGTGAATTACTCGCACATGATGGAGATACAAGAAAGAATAGAGATCATAATGTAAATATAGAAAATAAATGCAATAAGAATAAAACAACTACCTTTATTAATCAACTTGATTAATTACACTTTTTGTCTCTTTAGAAAGTGAAATACAAAACCCTAGTTTTCTTCTCGATCTATCTTAAAGGAGGTGGTAGATGAACAGCTGATTGATCAACCTGGATGCGTGAGTTGACTTGAACTTCGTGATCGCTTCGGATAGATAAACTTCCAAGAGGGGCTTTGGGTTCTATTTATAGTCACAGAAGTTGCAATTCCTAGATTCCATAAATTAGGGTTTGTTGAGATGATCCTACACAGAAAATCCCATATCCCAACTTCCCCATATAGCCGTGGATCCGCCGCATTAGGTATGGTTTAGCCGCGGTTGGGCGGCACTCTGGTGGGATCTTGGATTCAAAATTCTGGAGCTTCATCTTGTTGACATGTGGTGATCTTTTGGATATCTAGATTTTGGAAATCTTCTCTGAGTCTCTGCCAGAATTGATTTCATGATTTACTTTAATATTTCGGCAGATTTGTTCTCGATATCTCGGATTTTCTTGATTCTAGCCCTGATGTAATTTCTGCACAATATCTCACATCAAAGAGTTAGTATTATTTGGTATTCTATTGAGATATTCTCCTAATCATTTATATGATATTATATCATTTAAGAATATTGATTAGAATATTTGATATGACTTGCATATTTTAATTACCAAAATATTATATTAATATTATATGCATATATTTTCCTTCATAATGTTAATTATAATATATAAACATATGATAACAGATATTTTACAGATAAACCCTCATATGTTTTATATTTATAATAAACACCTTTAAATATTTATCAAAAGTAAAGAAAATAATCATATCAAAGTGTAATATTTTCAACTGAACAAATACCCCAAATTTAATTTTGATCGTCCCAAGCAAACTAGTTATTCAAGAGAGGGAGAAAAAGAAAATAAAAAACCTAAGTAGCACACTTTCGTAGGCACTCACGATTGCACTGAGCATGTGCAACAGGCCGTTAAATCTCTAAGTGTCCATAGTAGGAGGGGTATTGTCTCCTGAGGGCTTTCAGCGGATTACACCCACAAAATCCCATAATAAAAGAAAGAATATGAAAGTTACGTAGAAAGATAAGAACTATAACAGAAAAAACTTGAATAAGAGTTTCCAACTACTCTAGTTTCTCGGTTGCTATGAGCCTTATCTTAATGGTCATGAAAAAATGTTAGAAATCACATCACCCCTCAATAAAATATTTTCTGTAGTCTTCATCCCTATCTTTCTTCCAAACATTGATCATATACCCCTACGTGTGTAAAAGACATTCCTACACTTAGAGAATTCAATTCAAGCTATCATACTCTTGTCTATCTTCCAAAGTACTTTTTAGTTGGTGAATATTTAAGATGGAATTGCTCACACATCCTTCATGCGACCGTTAAAACTTCTTAAGGTACTAACCAACCGATTACAAAATGTGCTCGTGCATTTAGGCGTAATTCCTCGCCTTGCAACACCTAAGGCTTAGCAGTGGCTCCCAAACCAGTTGGTCTAAGGCACTAGGTGATAAAGCACCATCGCTATATTTTTCTTATGCTGTCTTGGTAATTACAAAACTAGTGTTCATTTTTCTTCACCACTTATATTTATTTTTTATTTTTATTTTCCTTCATACTAAGGCTTTTAGACAAGAGCATTTCAAGGTATCCTCTACTATCCCAAGTTTCAAGATGTGTGCAAGTGCGTATAATAGGGTATCAACGTTCAAATGTTTGGACTCAAGAATAAGGATTATTTTTCAGACTCATTTTTATCCTCAGATTAGTAATTTCCTTCATCTTACTAACCCTTAGGACAACGGCTCATAATCACTTATTACTGTTAGTGTGCTACTTATTATATCATACTAGATTGTATATTACTTAATGGAAGCTTGGGATATTCACATTTATATATACAGTCTTGCTAAAAATGGTAGTATGCTACTTGGTTTGAGTCTACTTTAATATGTGCATATGTTTCTTGTAACGCATCACTTATACATGTTAGTAGAGCCCATAGGATCTTTGCTTGATTACCAGACTAGTGGGGGCTGGGTAGTCTGTAAGCAACATCCTATATAGGTCCCTGGTCGTTGGATTATCGAGATAGGGCATCGATATTCCGGAGTAGACTAAGTGTATACGCTTCTCATCCCAGTTGGGGAGATGGTCTGTCCCACAGCCATCAGTATGTCGTACTAGAGATAGTATACACGTGCTCGTTAGATTACGGGTACACCGGACATGACTCGCCGGGGAACTGATTGGTTGGTATTATACCCATCGTCAGTTAACAGTTCCCAGGTGACATGAGTACAGTATAGTCCGCAGACTTGACACTGCTACTTCGCCTCAAGTGTGTCCCACTGTTCTTAGATTGCTACCCTACCACGGCTCAAAGGAATCGTGCAAACAGGTAGCAGTTGGGTGCAGTCCCGAGTACTTGGAGGCAGTGGCGGTTAGATAGGATTCGTCTCTCCCGGTATTGGGAGTTGATATCGCACTGTGTCAGAGAGCCATTACGCAAAGTCCCTGGCCAGGGCAAGCGAGATATACTGGTAGGTTCCAGTAGCTTCTCAGGGTGTAATGGGCTTCGCTCCGACACGACTTATACAGCTATTAGAGGGACTGACGCTTGCCGCCCCCTAGGCTTGATATGCGATAGTCTTAGACGAACAGACCGGACTGTACGAATATTGTCACATCAGGCTCAGTGGGAGTTCGGATGATTTTCCTCATCGGCCTTCTTATCGACATCTACCTGGGGACCGTTACGTACAGCTAGTGCCGCTTGCGGTCTATGGTTAAACCCACTGCCAGCGTAGTGTCGAGTCTTTAGAGTCCCACACAGAGAGTTTCCCTGCTCCAGGAGAAATGATATAGAGGTCGTACGGTTTTACGACAAGGGTTCGGACGCATACGTGCGTTTACGCACGTACGACTTTTCGGACAGTTTTTTACTAGCCGGCTTTGGTTTAAGCCAGATTCTAGTATCCGGTTATTGGATTTATACAGTCTAAAGTTTTTCCGTGTTTTCACGGATAGGAGGGGCATTCTCGTAATTGCGCGAGAAGCTTCTAGAAGATGGTGACTAAGGAGGTTACGGTGGCATATACATTGAATGAGATTAGTGAGTCATAAGGGTGATTCATCCATGTCATTAATGCATCATAAATGCTTAATGACTCATGGAGATGAATCACCATTAGATATTTATGAAGCATGATTATTCATCATTTTCTTTTCTTTTATTGATAAATCTTAATGCTTCATATATATTATGATAACTTATTTTCTCATGATAATGATCATTCTCACCTTCTCTCTCCTCAAGCTCACTCTCTCTTGAAACCCTAACCCTAACCTCTCATGTGTTGAGATCAAGGGTTAGATAGACTAAAACATCCATAACCTCACTCTATATCCTCTAGGTAGCTTAGATTAGCACTTTAAGCAACCTAGTTATCTCAAGTTTGAGATTAAGCTTGGCGTAGGAGCTTTCGTGTGGATTGTCTTTGATTCGAGGAGGCCATGAAGTTGCCGATGTTCCAAGGAGCCTACGAGGAGTGGAGGACAGCGATGAAAACCCGAAGGACACGGTTCTTGAGGTATAATCACTTCACATAGTAGTTTAGAACTTCTATGATAGTTGTTAGTTATCGTTTAGCTTCGATTCATGCGGTTAGTTGATGTTTAAGCAAAGAACAAGATCGTTTTTCATATTTCCGTCTCCCCGCAAGTCCTGGGGTGTTGCACATCGACTTACAATTACTAGTTTCGTTTAAGAAAATATCCAACTTTCTTTCTTTTCTCAAACTATTCCTATCTTTCATATGTAATTTTTCACTTTCTAATATTTCATTATCAAATTTTTTTATAGTGCCTAGTGCCTAAAGATAATTCAGTGAATACAAACCTCCCTCCAAACTTGTTTTCAGCAGTGTCCTCACTGATATTGTTCTTTGAGTGTATAGACCTGTAGACTTGGGGAGAGAAAGTGATAGGGGTATAATAATAGTTAAATGAAAACTACCCCCAAACTTGTACTTTAGCACGCACGTATATTCAGTTAAGTCTTTTTTCACCCACCCCCATTCTTAAAATGAGAAAATGTTACCAAAACATGGAGGTGAGGCGGAAAAAATTTAGTTATAATAAAACGGCTCCTGTAAAAACAGGAGCTCCTCCGCTGGGTCAGTACAAAAATACGACTTCAATGTATGCCCATTTACTTTAAAAATTGAACCATTTTTAACATTTTCAACTTCTACTGCCCCGTGCTGATATGCATACCGCACCACATATAGTCCCTTCCAACGAGATTTTTAGCTTACCCGGATGAAGATGAAGATGGGAATCGTAAAGAAGGACTTGTTGTCCCGGTGTGAAGGTTTTTCTAAAAAGGTTTTTATCGTGGAACACTTTAGTCCGGTTCTTTACTATAATCGCATTATTGTAAGCTTCATCGCAGAGTTCACTTAGCTTATTTAATTGCAGCTTCCAATAGCTCCTAGCTTGATCAAAATCAAAGTTAAGCTCTTTAATAGCCCACATTGCTTTATGTTCGATCTCGACAGGAAGGTGGCATGCCTTTCCAAACACTAGGCGATATGGAGACATACCAAGATCGCTCTTATAAGTAGAACGAAATGGCCAAAGAGCATCCGTTAATTTGGTTGACCAATATTTACGGTTTTTAGAAACCGTCTTCTCCAAAATTTGTTTGATCTGCATATTAGAAATCTCAGCTTGCCCACTCGTTGGGGATGATAGGGCGTAAAAAGTTTGTGGTTGATCGAATATTTCCGCATCAAAGCCTCGAAAGATCGATTACAGAAATGCGTCCCGTTGTTGCTAATTATAGCGCGAAGGTACCCGAATTGCGAAAAGATATTTTCTTTAAGGAACTTAATAACAACTTTGTTGTCATTAGTGCGACACGGTATTGCTTCTACCCATTTTGTGACATAATCAACCGCTAACAAGGTATATAAATTCCTAAAAGAGTTGGGAAAAAGGCCCATAAAATCAATACCCTAAATATCGAATATCTCCACAACCAAGATAGGTTAGAGCGGCATCTCATTTCTTCGTGAAATCCGATCCATGTATTGACACCATGGACAAATTTTGCAATGATCGTATACGTCTTTAAATAATGTTGGCCAATAAAAGCCACATTCCAAAACTTTCTCCGCCGTTTTACGTGGACCAAAGTGACCGCCACATGCTTGATCATGACAAAAAGAAAATACACTCTTGAATTCATCGTTAGGGACACATCTGCGAATGATTTGGTCAGAATAATACTTACACAAATAAGATTCATCCCAGCAAAAGTGTTTTACTTGGGATAGAAATAAAAAATTGTCTTGTTTCGACCAATCGTTAGGAATAAGTCCCGTTGCTAGATAATTCACAATATCCACGAACCAAGGTTTGCAGGATACGGTCAAGAGCTATTCGTCTGGGAATGAGTCATTTATTGGCACGGTCAACGTTGGTGAAGAATTGATGCGTGAAAGATGGTCGGCTACAACGTTTTCACATCCACTCTTATCTCGTATGACAATATCAAATTCTTGTAACAACAGAATCCAACGTATTAGCCTGACCTTAGCATCCTTCTTCGATAAAAGGTGTCGTAGGGCGGAGTGATCGGTATAAACCACTATTGTCAAGCCAATCAAGTAGGGTCTGAATTTTTCTAATGCAAACACAACCGTCAAGAGTTCTTTCTCGGTAGTCGTGTAATTAATTTGGGCATCTTTCAAGGTCCTACTTGCATAGTAAATTACATGTGGCATCTTATCAATGTGCTGTCCTAAGACTGCACCAATAGCAAAATCTGATGCATCACACATAAACTCGAACAGGTGGTTCTAATCCGGAGATGATAGAATGGGGGCTGTAGTGAGAGATCTTTTAAGCGATTCAAAAGCAGTCCCGCAATCCGAATCGAAGTGAAATGTTGTATTTGTTAGTTATATGTATGCCCTAGAGGCCGTTATTGTACATACGATATATATTGTAGTGGATGCTAGGACATATATAGGGAGGACTTTCTTGCTCGACATGATAGTACGCTATCTGGTTGCTCTTTATCTTAACATGTACTCTGATTGTTTCTATGTTACATATTGATAAAGCCCTTCGGATATGTACTCGACTACTGGGACTATGATGAGATCATACTAGTGGGGCCACGGTAGTCGACGAGTACATCCTATAACTGTTCCTAGTCGAGGGTGTATCGAGACAGGGCATCGATATACCAGATTAGACTAGCGTATACGCATCTTGACCCATATGATGGGCGATGGATGACCCCATATCCATCGGTGTTTGACATCAAGGATGATGTACGGGTGCTCAGTGGAGACTGGGTACACTGGACGGACTCGCCGAGAACTCCCAGATGGTATTATACCTCACGTCAGATGGCAGTTCTCCGGTGACACTAGTACAGAGTAGTCTGTTGACCCGAGATCGTCATAGTGTCTTGTGTGATTCCCACTGTGCTTTGATTTCCATCATACCACGTCCAAGAGGGCGTGCAAAAAGGTGGCTTTTGGGTACAGTCCCGAATCACATGGAGGCAATGAGCGACATGAGGGGATTCGTCTCTCCTGGTATAGGGAGTTGATGTTGCGCCGTGTTCGATTGGCTATAACTGGAAATCCCTGGCCAGGGTTGCTGAGATTTACTGGTAAGTGTTATCAGTAGTTTCTCGAACTGTTATAGACCTCATATCGACATGACTTATCAAGCTACTGGGGTCTGGCATTTACCACCCCTAGGCGAGATATGCGACATATCAGACGACGAGACCGGACTGTACGGGAGTGTTACTGATTGGATTCGCAGGAGAATGTACAGGCTTGCTTGTTGATCTTCTGATCGCTCAATACCTGGGTGGCTGTTACGTTTAGCTGACCACTTGCAGCTTGTGGGTGTTTGATATGATCATCACCTATTGCCGGCGTATTGACGATTCTTTAGAGTCCTACACAGAAGTTTCTTGACTCAGGCAAAACGGAGTAGGGGCACATATGTGATATGTGCAGGACCGAGGATAATGCGATATGAGATACCGTATTCTATTCTCACGATATTTGATATCATCCGGGTCATCGGATCAAGTGTTGATTCGATGAATCGGTAAATGATATATTAGTCGGTTATATGCGATATAGCCGGATTGTCGGATCAAGTGTTGATTCGATGATTTAATGTATAATTATATATATGATATATTAAATTACATTAACTAATATTAGCTCACTAAAAGATTCATTTTTCTCACTCGGGTAATACATTGATATATATGCGATATATGTTAATTGTATTATTTTATTTTGTTGCAATAAATATTATATATGTGATATATAATATTGTAATATGATATGATTACTAATGCAACAAGTTTAGTGGAGATTAAATAAGGTTAGGGTTTGATTTGGGTTAGTTCCTTCATGAACCTTCTAGAAGGTTTTCTTTTGGATTGAGCTAAGATATTATGCTTGATATTTTTGTGTGACTCATCTTTAACCCAATCCAAAC
The DNA here is from genome assembly GCA_030015575.1 of Agapanthus africanus. NCBI lineage: Eukaryota > Viridiplantae > Streptophyta > Magnoliopsida > Asparagales > Amaryllidaceae > Agapanthus > Agapanthus africanus. Next base: position 181,644,729 of record JASDDO010000024.1, read on the forward strand.
CCTAGCCCTAGTTAAATCTCTACAAAGGTTATATTGACCATGGTTGCATAAGTAATTATTATTACATTTTCATTATTCATCACAAATGGAATTGGATATTCTTCTTCTTCTTCTTCCTTGGAAAAAACTTTCTAGCTTTTTGCTAAGTGATGATTATGAGTGAGTAATTGAAAACAAAAGAGAGCTAAATTCCTACTTCATCATCATCATCTATCCTTGCCATTTAGATGAGGGTGTTCACTTCATTTAGTGAGTGAGAGCTTGTGTTAATGAAACTTCAAGGTAGATCATCTTTGTTATCGAAGATCGGAAGCAAGCTTGCATCTTTCTCTTCGTGGAGCCTCTCGAGAGTCCGGAACTTGATGATCGCAGCGAAGAGACCTCAACACGGAGCTTATGAAGTAAAGGACCGTATCTACAAAGGATGTAATCCCTCCCACTTAGTGTTAAAGTGTTTAACATGCTTGTTTTCGCCTAATCTCTAGTCTAAGATCTTGGTTTAGGGTTGTTCGGCATGGCTAATTTTTAAATCGGGCATGGTTGATACCTTATACCCTTGTGCGTGTGCCTAGTAACCCTACAGTGGTATCAGAGCCAAGCTAGAGCTTTAGGGGAAGTCTAGACGAAGTTTAAAGTCCGGTCGAACCCGGAAACCCCGATTTATACCCTTTTCTGGAAATTTTTCAAAACTGTTGATGTTTTCATATTAAAAATACTCAAAAAAATCAGCAGGGAAATATAGGAATTACTGTAAAATACGACCACCTAATTCAATTAATGCGCCACGGAACCGCGGCCATAACATGCATATTGCGGCGGTTCCGCGGCCGTATGTGAAGATTAGGCACTCAATTTTATACAGTAACATCCGTAGGTGTCTCTGCATTTTTCTGGGAATTTTAATTTTATTCAAGTGTTGAGTTTTCTGGGTTGTATTGGGGACTCGTTGATTCGATCGGATAATTTAACTTCGTTTAAGTTTTTTCCGGATAATTTTAGAAACTGTTAAAAAGTTCGAACGGATATCAATAACTCACTTTTTTCCCTGTCGGAAATTTTTTCAAAAGTTGGATTTTTTCTCGAGTTTGAAACTTCCGGAAAATCATGCAAGTAACGCGGTGGACCCTCTAGAAGAACACAATCCTTAACTCGATTATGTGACCGTCTGAACCGCCTCTAATTCTTAGGGTTTGTGGCAGTACGACGTTGCACATGTGAGGCGTTGGCTTGACCCTTCTACGACTGGACCATTGGTACTGTGGCATGTGATAGATGTTTTTAAACTCCGCTCAAGTGTTGAGCTATTTGGGAAATCTTGGGTGTTTGATTATTCGATCGAAAAGTTTAACACTGTCTATTTATCTGGAATGTGATACAATATTTGGAATCCACAAGTAGTTATGAGATAACTAATTTGAATGTTATAAATCTAGTAGTTCAGTCTCAGATGATCGGTTGCCACGGAATTTTGATGTGATCAAAACTCCGTCGCAATCACGTAGCGTACGCGGATACTCGCCGGGTAAACTTAATAGACAGCCACGCCCCATAGCCCTGACCAAGTGACTGTAGGAGAACCCCGTCGCCAAAAGCATCCATTCGGGTGCTCGCGGCAGTGGTGTTCCGCTTTAGTGCACTTCGTCGACGGCATCCGGGGGTGCGGCCGTCTACTAAAGTATGCGACGAGCATTCGATCAGGATGTCGGGAATCTTGTTGAATTGCCCGACTTGAAATTGAAAAGAGTTTTCGATGAGACTAAAATGCGGGGTTTATAATTGTTAGGCATGCGATGTCTAAGAAATTCATTTGGTTAGGCATGCGATGTCTAAGAAGGTTGTGGATTCCAACTGTTATAGTTTCACACTTTCTTTTCTGCGACCGTAAGCATAGTATGTGGTGTATCGCCGACTTCGTTGCTATACATCAACGACAATCGGGATACGCATACTTGATTACGTTGATGATATGTGATATTATGTGTTGCTGTGATATGTTATATTGGATCGTCGTGTTCTGAATAGCCGGGGGTTTTATGTGAGATGAGAGTTTTTCTTTTTCATTCATGTAAAATTCATTTGTATGTAATATTCTTTTATTGAGGCACTTCCGGGCTGAGGATGATGTCACCATTGTATATTATTTACTTCTCCTCATTAGGTAGACCCAAGACGGGGAGCACAAGTAACCGGGTTCTAGGGTCCAGTGGAAGACCATCTCGAGGAGTCGAGACCGGGTCTCCTAACCCTAGAATTGGCAGTGTTACTTGCCGCTCTCGTAGGGGTCTAGGGATGTGGGTTTGGCTATTCATCGCGACCGTGGAATCCGTGTTTTATACTGGCTCGTATTGAAAACACGGACATCCTAGTATATCCAATATTTCATATATGTTCTTCTGCTGCAATGTTCTGTGATGAGATCATAATACTGCCTGAGACGAATGTTTATATTATATATATGAGATATATGTTATATTGCAGATTTCGTTTCAAATGTGATACTTATGAAGCATATTAAAATGGGACTTCATTAATGAGATTAATGAAACTAAAAGAAACCTAAAGATGTTGTAGAAACTTGTCTCAAAAACTGGTAGCTCTAGTTCTTGCTTTGCATATCGGTGTTCCTTGTAGAACATCCAGCACCTTATTTGATAAGAAAAGAGCCGAGATCCCTTCACCGAGAGTGACATCTTTAGAGAAACTGGCAGATGCTACACACTCGGTTTGTGTTTTGATTGTTTCTTGTTAGTTATATGTATGCCCTAGAGGCCATTACTGTACATAGGATGTATATTGTAGTGGATGCTGGGACATATATAGGTAGGACTTTCTTGCTCGACATGATAGTACGCTATCTGGTTGCTCTTTATCTTAACATGTATACTTGCAGTCTCTCTATTACATGTTGATAAAGCCCTTAGGATGTGTACTCGACTTCCAGGACTATGATGTAGATCATACTAGTGGGGCCTGGGTAGTCAATGAGTACATCCTTCAATGTTCCTAGTCGTGGGAATATCGAGACGGGGTATCGATATTCCAGAGTAGACTAGCGTATATCTTCTCGACCCATGTGATGAGCGATAGATGATCCCATATCCATTGGTGTTTGACATCAGAGATGGTATGCGGGTGCTCAGTGATGACTGGGTACACTGAACGGACTCGCCGAGAACTCCCAGATGGTATTATACCCCACGTCAGATGGCAGTTCTCTGGTGACACTGGTACGGCTTAGTCTGTTGACCCGAGATCGTCATAGATTCTTGTGTGTCTCCCACTGTGCTTTGATTTCCACCCTACCACTGCTCTACTGAGTTGTGCAAACAGGTGGTTTTTGGGTACAGTCCCGATTCACATGGAGGCAATGAGCGATAGGAGGGGATTCGTCTCTCCCGGTATTGGGGGTTGATGTTTTGCTATGCTCGACTGGCCATAACTGGAAATCCCTGGCCAGGGTTGCACTGATTTACTGGTAAGTGTTATCAGTATTTTCGTGCTTGTTATGGACCTTATATCAGCATGACTTATCGAGCTACTGGGGTCTGACGTTTACCACCCCTAGGCGAGATATGCGACATATCAGACGAACAGACCGGACTGTACGGTAAGTGTTACTGGTTGGATTCACAGGAGTGTGAGCAGGCTTGCTCGTTGATCTTCTGATCGCTCAATACCCGGGTGGCCGTTACGTTTAGCAGACCGCTTGCGGCTTGTGGGTGTTTGATATGATCATCACCTGCTGCCGGCGTATTGACGAGTCTTTAGAGTCCTACACAGAGGTTTCCTGGCTCAAGCGAAACGAAATAGGAGCGCATATGAGATATGTGCGGGACCGAGAATAATGCGTGTATGTGATACCGTATTCTATTCTCGCGATGAATGTATCGATTGGCAGTATGCGATATAACCTAGTTATCGAATCGAGGATTGATTCGATAAGTCGATACATTGGATATTAGTCGGTCATATGCGATATGACCGGATCGTTAAATCAAGTGTTGATTTAATGATTTGATGTATAATTATATATTTGATATATTAATTTACATTAACTAGTATTTGTTCACTTAAGATGGATTTTCTCACTTGATGTGCACAAGTAGTATATGTGATATATTTTTGTGCACTTGATTGTATCATGTTTGATGATACATGCAAACTTGGGTGTGTGTATGCTTTAAACCTTGTTTAGGTTAATGGTTAGGGTTTTGTTATCTTTTCTTAATTACTTATTCATTTTATTTATTTTAGGGCAAAAAGAAAATGGTGGCTTCTTTTGTTTTTACCTTGAAGCTTCATGAAGCTTTGACCATTTTGTTTCTTTTCTTAAACCTAACCATTCACCTAAACCCTAGTTTAGTCTCTACACTAGTTACACTAACCCATGGTTGCTATATGATAAGATCACTTGATTTATTATTATTAATCAATTGATTTTATCATTCTTATGATATTCTTTCTTCTTCTTCTTCTTCTTCTTCAAGAAGAAAGAACCTTGCTACCAACAATGGTGCCATGATCAAAAGAGTGAGAAATCCAAATCCAAAGTGAACCCACTTCCTATTTCTTCATCCTCTACCACTTGCCATGTAGTAGAGTGTGTTATCTTCACAAGTTCTATGACCAAGTGAAGATGGAGCTTGATCTTGAGTTGCCTCGACGTAGATCATCTTCGGCATCGAAGTCGACGACCTAGCCCTCCCATTTCTCCGATGAAACCGACGCTAGAGTCCGGGATCCGATGATCGCAGCGAAGGGACATTGTCACGGAGCTAAGAAAGTGGAGGACCGGATCTACAAAGGTTGTTGTCCCTTTCACTTTTAAGTTAAGTTGTTAACTTGCTTGTAGTTTCGCCTTTACCTCTAATAACGATCTAGTTTAGGGTTCTTTGGCACATGAAATTTTTTGAATTGGATATGGTTGATCAGTTGTAGAACCTCATGGGTATGCCTAGGAACCCTACAGTGGTATCAGAGACTAGCTAGAGCCTTAGGCGAAGTGTAGACGATGTTAGAAACCCGATCGAATCCGAAACCCTAATTCAAAACCACTATCTGGACTTTTTCTGAAAAAGTGGATTTTTCCAAATTAAAAATATCCAAAAAATTCAGCAGGGAATTGTATGAGTTACTGTGCAGCACGTGACCCCAACTTGACCAAAGAGCCGCGGAACCGCGGCCCCACCCCTGCTTGCGCGGCGGTTCCGCGGCCATACTGGTGAGTTAGGCCACGTGGTTTGCACAGTAATTTGTTTCCGGAGTTGCTGTGTTTTCTGGAAAGTTTTAAATTTTACTCAAGAGTTGAGTTTTCTGGGTTGTATTGGGGACTCGGTGTTTCGATCGGGAAGTCTAATTTCGTCTATGTGTTTTTTCGGGTAATTTTAGAATATGTTAAAAAGTTCGACCGGATATAAATACCCAATTTTTCCCCTGCCGGGAAATTTTCAATTGTTGGATTTTTCCGTAGTTTAATAACGTTCTAAGTAGTGCAAGTAACGCGATGGACCCTTTAGAAGACAACAAACCTTAACTCGATTATGTGACCGTCTTGAACTGCCCTTTGAACCTTAGGGTTTGGGGCAGTACGGCGTGCCACCTGTGAGGCGTTGGCTTGACCCTTCTACGGCTGGACCGTTGGTACTGAGGCATGAAGTGAATGTTTTTTAACTTATTTCATGTGTTGAGCTGTTTCGGGAAAACTTGGGTGTTTGATTGTTCGATCGGAAAGTTTAACATTTTCTATTTTATCTGGAATGTGATACAATATTTGGAATCCACATGTAGTTATGAGATAACTGATTTGATTACACGGATACTCGCCGGTAAACTTAATAGACAGCTACACCCCATAGCCCCGACCAAGTGACTGTAGCAGAACCCCGTCGCCAAAAAGCATCCGTTCGGGTGTTCGCGGCAGCGGTGTTCCGCCTTAGTGCACTTCGTCGACGGTATCGGGGGTGCGGCCGTCCACTAAAGTTTGCAACGAGCATTCATTCTGGATGCCGGGAATCTTATTGAATTGCCCGACTTTATATTGAAAAGTGTTTTCGATATTGAGACTAAAATGCGGGGTTTATAATTGTTAGGCATGCGATGTCTAAGGAATTCATTTGGTTAGGCATGCGATGTCTAAAGAGTTTGCGGATTCCAACTGTTGTAATTTTACACTTTCTTTTCTGTGACCGTAAGTGTAATATGTGATATCGCCTGTTTCGTTGCTATATGTCAACGACAATTGGGATGCGCATATTTACTTACGTTGATGACATGTGATGTTATGTGTTGCTGGATATGTTATATTGGATCGTCGTGTTTGAATAGCCGGGTTTTTTTTTATGTGAGACGAGTGTTTTTCATTTTCATTCATGTAAAAACTTGTATGTAATACTCTTTTATTGGGGCATTTCCAGGTTGCGGATGATGTCACCATTTGTATATTATTTACTTTTCCGCATTAGGATAGACCCAAGGAGGGGAACACAAGTAACCGGGTTCTAGGGTCCTGTGGGAGACCATCTCGAGGAGTTGAGTCCGGGTCTCCTAACCCTAGAATTGGTAGGGTTGCTTGCCGATTTCGTAGGGGTCTAGGGGTGTGGGATTGGCTATTCATCACGACCGTGGAATCCGTGTTTTATACTGGCTCGTATTAAAAACACGGACGTCCTAATATATCCAATATTTCATATGATATTTTCTGCTGCGTTATCTGTGATGTGATCATGTGATTTGTTCAGATAGATATTGTATATAGTATATATGATATATTATATAGACGTTGCTTATGTTTTACACCCACGCTAGCCCTGCCTCGCTCTGCCGTTAGTTACCTAACCTAACGGTGCAGACGGGACATCGAGGCGAATGCGGATGGCATAAGCGTACGTTATATTTATCTGTGATGTTTAGGTGGACTTAAATGATGTGACATTCATTAATGTGATTAATGAAAGAAAATAAACCTAAAAAATGTTGTGGAATCGAATTTCAAAAATAAAACAGGTAGCTACAGTTCTTGCTTTGCATCGCGGTGTTCCTTGTAGAACATCCTGCACCTTATTCAATAGGGAAAGGACCGAGATCCCTTCACCGGGAGTGATTCCTTTAGAATAACTGGCAGATGCTACAACCCTCAGTTTGTCTTTTGATTGCTTCTATAGTTTTTGCTTTGCACAGCGGTATATATGATATATCCTGCACCTTATTTGATGAGGAAAGGGCTGACGATCCCTTCACCGGGAGTGACCCCTTTAGCAAAACTAGAAAAGCCTAAAAAACATTCCATTTAAAAACCATTTGATTCCGCAACGAGATCAAGTTCAAAGCGTTAAAGGTTTTCATAAAAACCATTCGCAACCCTCCGTCATTTTAGGAAGTAGAGTACTTAGTATTCGTACTGTGTTTGTTGACCATAGTCAAGGCACAGTGTACGGTAGCTAAGTGATGTCTTCCTACACCGCATATGATGCGATTAGTTAGGACAGTTGCGTGACTTTGTTGACCTTAGTTAAGGGTCATGTGGGTGGGTCTAATTAATCACGAAATGACGGGTAGAACTTGACTAGTGCTTATGATTTGTTGACCATAGTTAAGGTCATAAGTGCTAGGAGTAAAAACCTTTATCGGGAGTTTCAAGTGTTGAAATTTGCAATGAGATTGCATACCTTCTATATGATAGTTGGATCCCGATACCCACTGCGAGTAATTGTTACTCCTGGGAGAGTTTTACACTTTGCAATTAGCCGATCAAGTAGGTGTCTAGAAAGGTGTCAACGGGGTTACGCCTCTGGGAAAACGAGGTTTACTTTAATTAGGTCCGTGCGAAAGCACGGGGAACCTCCCTCAAAGTACCGACACTGGCCTGGCTGAAAGATTGGCGAACTTGTAGAATGTAATTAATCCCGGCCAGTCTTTCCTTTTAGGGTTTGAAGGAAGATTTGATAAAAATAGTGGGAGCCATCTTGATTAGATAAAATAAATAACCAATCTAATCTTGCAAGAGCGCACGCAGAGTGTTTTCTTTTCTCTCTCTCCAGGTAGCGACCATATCACGCCTTAATCAAGATAATAACATGGATGTATTGACCGAACCCGCTTGTTATACTGAGCTGGGGAACGTTGGTCCTGCTCCAACTTATAATTGTTATAAGACAGAGCAGGAAATAGGGGAATACCAAAATTCCTATGCCGCACAAACGAAAAAAGTGCATATGATGCATCTCCTTCGGGTGTGTTCATTATAAAGAACCGTTTCTCAGTATCCTCTACGTCCTAGGTATTAGATACCGGATCAGGATCCCGCAAATGTAATCCGTTACATAGGGCTACAGAAAGGTAGAGAACTGAGTACGGGTGATAAGTTTCATGAGACAGAAAACGGGGCAAGTGTTGCAGCCAAGTCTGTTGGTCACTGTCACCCTGTATTACCAGTACATTGATTCTAAACGAATGTTATTAGATACCGAACCTGATATACAAAATCATATCAGTCTCTTTATTAGTAAAGAAATGATAAAATTTTGTATTGTTGGATAATGTTTTGAACATTTCCTATTTCAAAAGTTGATCGGTTCAGGCACGTTATCTAAAAGCATTGACATTCTAAATCAAACTACAGTTCCTAGTATACAGAACACACACAAGAGGAAGAGTTCAGAAATGAACGGATCCTTCTTGAGGTATTATAGACTAGGTCATATCAATGTGACCCGACTAGCTTAAGTTACATTTAAGATGCATATTTAAATCAGTTTGAATTTACATCTTGTGAAACTTGCCAGTCATGTCACAGAGATAAGATGAGCACAGCTCTGTTTATTAGAAACAGAGAAAGAGTTAGTAAACTCTTGGGACTGATACATAGTGATGTATGCAAAGTCCCCTGTCTACATATGCCAAGACCGGTTCTTTGTATTTCATTACATTCTCTGATAATCTCTCAAGATTCAGACATATGTTCCTGTTGAAACACAAGTCCGAACCTTTTGAGATATTCACAGAATATAAGTTAGAAATAGAGAACCAAAAACCGGGTATAAGTGTTATGTCCTATGATAAGATCAGGGAGGAGAATACTTGTGCATAAAATTCCTGGATTATTCTAAAGGAGAATGAGATTCTCTCTCCGTATTACTCCTCTGAATATACCACAGCACAACGGTGTATCGGGGCGGAGCAATCACACCACATTAGATATGGTGTGCTCTATGATGAGTACTACTGAGTTACCTGTTTCTTTTAAGGGGTTGTGCACTTGAGAAGTTGCATACCTATTGAATTAGGTTCAAATCAAATCAGTGCCTACCACTCCATATAAGATATGGTATGGGAAGAGCCTATCTCTTAAGAAAGTTAAGACTTGGGATTGTCCGGCCTATGTCAAAAGCAAAATCCAGACAAGATCGAGGCAAGGTCAGTTTTGTAGAACTGGAAAGGTTCCAGCTATACAAACTGCAGCTGATAATTTGACAGAACCAAAGGATTCAATAGTTCCCGACGAACCTCAGCCTCTCCGCCGATCTAGCAGGGTTCCTCATCCGCCTGAGAGATACTTTGGTTTCTCGATGATAGTGGGAGCGAGGATTGCATCATGAGATGATGACCTAACTAGTTTCGAGCTGGCCATCAAGAGTGAGACTCTGTAAGAATGGCTGGATGCTTAGCGATCTGAGATGGAATCCATATACACCAACAAAGTATGGACTTTGGATGCTATATCTGAAGGGTTAAATCCCCATCAAGAGCAAGTAAATCTTGAGAAGATTACTTGGTGTAGATGGAAAAGTTGAGACTTTCAAAGCTAGACTTGTTGAAGTTTTTCGTCATTGACCAGGCATGGATAATGATGAAACCTTTTCCAAGTGGCTATGCTTAAGTCCATCCGGATCTTACTTAACATTGCTACATACCATGACTACGATATCTGGTGGTTGGGTGTCATGACTATTTTCTAAATACTGATTTAGAAGAGAACGTCTATAAGTACACAGCCAGAGAGCTTTGTAAACAGTGGGAGCAGCGGAAACATGTGCAAGTTGCTTTACAGGATAAAGCAGGCATCGCGGAGTTGGAACGTCTGTTTTGATGTAGAAGTCAAAGAGTTTGACTTCATCAAAATGGTAGACGAACCTTGTATATACAAAAATATAGTAGAGAGTAAGGTGGTCATCCTCGTATTGTACGTGGACAACATACTCTTGATAAGAAAAGAGTTTCCTATGCTACACATGGTCAATCTCCTCTTATCACATGGATTCTCCATATATGATAAAGTTGATACCTCCTAAATCCTGGGATTTGGGTCTATGAAATAGATCTAAATGGATGTTAGGATTCTCACTAGCTGTAGTAAGATTGTATCAATCGATCCTGGTGAGAATCACTGGAAAAGTTCCTGGGTGATAAGGACGACTGAATGTCAGTCGCAGGCATTGTCTTTACCCTCAGTAGAGGGACGGTATGTTGGAAGAGTTCCAAGCGAGATACCGTGGCAGACTAGACGATAAAGGCTGGTAACATCGCTATTATTGATACTACCAAAGAGGCAGTTTGGGTGTATATTGGTTCATGAGATGAACTAGGTTCCTACCATTGTATGACAATGGAAGTGTGGCTTTGGCCCAGGAACCCTGGTCCCATCAGTGACCCAGGCATATTCTGAGGCAGCATCACCTAATCATGGAGATAGTTGATCTCCAGGATGATCAAGGTTAGGAGAGTAGACTCTGAGGACAACACGACGGATCCACTCACAAAGGCTTTTTCCCAGAGAGAGACTCATATGGGATGGTTGAGTATGTGATACTGCAACCACTGCTCCAGATGGCCCTAGTGCAAGTGGGAGATTGTTAGTTATATGTATGTCCTAGAGGCCATTACTGTACATAGGATGTATATTGTAGTGGATGCTGGGACATATATAGGTAGGACTTTCTTGCTCGACATGATAGTACGCTATCTGGTTGCTCTTTATCTTAACATGTATACTTGCAGTCTCTCTATTACATGTTGATAAAGCCCTTAGGATATGTACTCGACTTCCAGGACTATGATGTAGATCATACTAGTGGGGAGTACATCCTTCAATGTTCCTAGTCGTGGGAATATCGAGACGGGGTATCGATATTCCAGAGTAGACTAGCGTATATCTTCTCGACCCATGTGATGGGCGATGGATGATCCCATATCCATTGGTGTTTGACATCAGAGATGGTATGCGGGTGCTCAGTGATGACTGGGTACACTGAACGGACTCGCCGAGAACTCCTAGATGGTATTATACCTCACGTCAGATGGCAGTTCTCTGGTGACATTGGTACAACTTAGTCTGTTGACCCGAGATCGTCATAGAGTCTTGTGTGTCTCCCACTGTGCTTTGATTTCCATCCTACTACGGCTCTACTGACTTGTGCAAACAGGTGGTTTTTGGGTACAGTCCCGATTCACATGGAGGCAATGAGCGATAGGAGGGGATTCGTCTCTCCCGGTATTGGGGGTTGATGTTGTGCTATGCTCGACTGGCCATAACTGGAAATCCCTGGCCAGGGTTGCACTGATTTACTGGTAAGTGTTATCAGTAGTTTCGTGCTTGTTATGGACCTTATATCGGCATGACTTATCGAGCTACTGGGGTCTGACGTTTACCACCCCTAGGCGAGATATGCGACATATCAGACGAACAGACCGAACTGTACGGTAAGTGTTACTGGTTGGATTCACAGGAGTGTGAGTGGGCTTGCTCGTTGATCTTCTGATCGCACAATACCCGGATGGCCGTTACGTTTAGCAGACCGCTTGCGGCTTGTGGGTGTTTGATATGATCATCACCTGCTGCCGGCGTATTGACGAGTCTTTAGAGTCCTACACAGAGGTTTCCTGGCTCAAGCGAAACGAAATAGGAGCGCATATGAGATATGTGCGGGACCGAGAATAATACGTGTATGTGATACCGTATTCTATTCTCGCGATGAATGTATCGATTGGCAGTATGCGATATAACCTAGTTATCGAATCGAGGATTGATTCGATAAGTCGATACATTGGATATTAGTCGGTCATATGCGATATGACCGGATCGTTAAATCAAGTGTTGATTTAATGATTTGATGTATAATTATATATTTGATATATTACTTTACATCAACTAGTATTTGTTCACTTAAGATGGATTTTCTCACTTGATGTGCACAAGTAGTATATGTGATATATTTTTGTGCACTTGATTGTATCATGTTTGATGATACATGCAAACTTGGGTGTGTGTATGCTTTATACCTTGTTTAGGTTAATGGTTAGGGTTTTGTTATCTTTTCTTAATTACTTATTCATTTTATTTATTTTAGGGCAAGAAAGAAAATGGTGGCTTCTTTTGTTTTTACCTTGAAGCTTCATGAAGCTTTGACCATTTTGTTTCTTTCCTTAAACTTAACCATTCACCTAAACCCTAGTTTAGTCTCTACACTAGTTACACTAACCCATGGTTGCTATATGATAAGATCACTTGATTTATTATTATTAATCAATTGATTTTATCATTCTTATGATATTCTTTCTTCTTCTTCTTCTTCTTCAAGAAGAAAGAACCTTGCTACCAACAATGGTGCCATGATCAAAAGAGTGAGAAATCCAAATCCAAAGTGAACCCACTTCCTATTTCTTCATCCTCTACCACTTGCCATGTAGTAGAGCGTGTTATCTTCACAAGTTCTATGACCAAGTGAAGATGGAGCTTGATCTTGAGTTGCCTCGAGTAGATCATCTTCGGCATCGAAGTCGACGACCTAGCCCGCCCATTTCTCCGATGAAACCGACGCTAGAGTCCGGGATCCGATGATCGCAGCGAAGGGACATCGTCACGGAGCTAAGGAAGTGGAGGACCGGATCTACATAGGTTGTTGTCCCTTTCACTTTTAAGTTAAGTTGTTAACTTGCTTGTAGTTTCGCCTTTACCTCTAGTAACGATCTAGTTTAGGGTTCTTTGGCACATGAATTTTTTTGAATTGGACATGGTTGATCAGTTGTAGAACCTCATGGGTGTGTCTAGGAACCCTACATTTCTATAGTTCTTGCTTTGCATAGTGATATTTGTGAAATATCCTACACCTTATTCGATATGGAAAGAGCCGACGATCCCTTCACCGGGAGTGACCTCTTTAGCGAAACTAGAAAAGCCTAAAAAATATTCCATTCAAAATCACTCGATTCTACAACGATATCAAGTTCATTACGCAAAGGGTTTTCTTAAAAACCTGTCGTAGCCCTTCGTCATTTCAGATAAGTAATAGTTAGTATTCGTGCTGCGTTTGTTGGCCTTAGTCAAGGCGTAGTGTGCGGTAGCTAATTAGTGCTTATCTGTATAAGCATATGATGCGATTGAGTTAGGGTAGTCGTGCGACTTTGTTGACCTTAGCCAAGGGTCGTGCAGGTGGGTTTAATTCAATCGGGAAATGACGAGTTGAACTTGGCTAGCACTTATGATTTGTTGACCTTAGCCAAGGTCATAAGATGCTAGGGGCAAAATATTATTGGGAATTTCAAGAGTTAAAATTTGCAATGAGATTGCATACCTTCTATGAGATAGTTGGATCCCGATATCCGCTGCGAGTAAGAGTTACTCCTGGGAAAGTTTTACACATTACAATTAGCCGATCAAGTAGGTGTCTAGAAAGGTGTTAACGGGGTTACGCCATTGGGAAAACAAGGTTTATTTTAATTAGGTCCGTGCGAAAGCGCTGAGACCTCCCTCAAAGTCCCGACACTGGCCTGGCTGAAAGATTGGCGAACTTGTAGAGTGTAATTAATCCCGGCTAGTCTTTCCTTTTAGGGTTTGAAGGAAGATTTGACTAAAACAGTGGGAGACATCATGATTAGATAAATTGATAACCAATCTAATCTTGTAAAAGCGCACGCTGAGTGTTTTCTTCTCTCTCTCTCCTGGTTAGGACTATGTCACGCCTTAATCAAGATAATAATACGGATGTATTGACCGAACCCGCTTGTTATACTGCGCTAAGGAACGTTGGTCCTGCTCCAACTTATAATTGTTATAAGACAGAGCAGGAAATAGGGGATTACCAGAATTCCCGTGCCGCCCAAACGAAGAAACTGCATGCTGATGCATCATCTTCGGGTGTGTTCATTATTGAGAACTGTTTCTTAGTATTCTCTACGTCCTGGGTATGTGATACCGGATCAGGATCCCAGATATGTAATATGTTACATGGGCTACAGATAGGTAGAGAATTGAGAACGGGTGATAAGTTTCATAAGATAAAAAACGGTGCAAGTGTTGCAGCCAAGTCTGTTAGTAGTTATCACCCTGTATTAACAAATACATTGATTCTGAACGAATGTTATTAGATACCGAACCTGATATACAACATCATATCAGTCTCTTTATTAGTAAAGAAGGATATAATTTTGTATTATTGGATAATGTTTTGAACATTTCCTATATCAAGAGTTGATCGGTTCAGACACGTTATCTTAAAGCATAGACGTTCTAAATCAAACCACAGTTCTTAGTATACAGAACACACACAAGAGGAAGAGTTCAGAAATGAACGAATCCTTCTTGAGGTAATATAGACTAGGTCATATCAATGCGACCCGAATAGCTGAAGTTACATTTAGATGCATATTTAAATTAGTTTGAATTTACATCTTGTGAAACTTGCCGTCATGTCACAGAGATAAGATGACCACAACTCCGTTTATTGAAAACAGAGAAAGAGTTAGTGAACTCTTGGGATTGATACATGCTGATGTATGAAGGTCTCCTATCTACACATGCCAAGACCGGTTTTTTGTACTTCATTACATTCACTGATGATCTCTCAAGATTCAGACATATGTTCCTGTTGAAACACAAGTCCGAAACTTTTGAGATAATCACAGAATATAAGTTAGAAGTAGAGAACCAAAAATGGCTAAAAGTATTATGTCCTTTGATGAGATCAAGGAGGAGAATACTTGAGCACGGGATTCCTGGACTATTCTAAAGGAGAATGAGATTCTCTCTCAGCATTACTCCTCTGTATACACCACAGCACCTCGGTGTATCGGGGCGGAGCAATCACACCCTATGTGATATGGTGTGCTCTATGATGAGTACTACTGAGTAGCCTATTTCCTTTTGGGAGTTATGCACTTGAGAAGCCGCATACCTATTGAATAGGGTTCAAATCAAATCAGTTGCCTACCACTTCATATGTGATATGGAAAGGGAAGAGCCCATATCTTAATTTTGTTAAGATTTAGGGTTGTCCAGCCTATGTCTAAAAGCATAATCCGGACAAGCTCGAGGCAAAGTCAGTTCTGTAGAAGTTTGTTGGATATCCCAAGCATTAGCAAGGGAATATCTTCTACCTAACCGAGGAACAAAAGATGTTTTGTTTTTCAGCATGCCACTTTTGTGAAAGGGAATTTCTTGTGAAGAAATTATTGGTCATGAGGTAGAACTGGAAGGAGTTCCAGCTATACAAATTGCAGCTGATGATTTGGTAGAACCAAAGGATTCAATAGTTTCTAACGAACCTCAGCCTCTCCGTTGATCTAGTAGGGTTCCTCACCCACCTGAGAGATACTGCGGTTTCTCTATGACTGTGGGAGCGAGGATTGCATCATGAGATGATGACCTAACTAGTTTCGAGCTGGCCATCAGGAGTGGGACTCTGTAAGAATGGCTGGATGCTTGGTGATCTGAGACGGAATCCTTATACACCAACAAAGTATGGAATTTAGTTGCTTTATCTGAAGGGTTAAATCCCCATCAGGAGCAAGTATATCTTGAGAAGATTACTTGGTGTATATGGAAAAGTTGAGACTTTTAAAGCTATGCTTAAGTCCATCCAGATCCTACTTGCTACGGCTACATATCATGACTACGATATCTGGCGGTTGGGTGTCATGACTACTTTTCTAAATGATGATTTAGAAGAGAGCGTCTATAAGTACACAGCCAGAGGGCTTCGTAGACAGTGGGAGCAGCGGAAACATGAGCATGATGTTTTATGTGATAAAGCAGGCATCGCGGAGTTGGAACGTCTGTTTTGATGTGGTAGTCAAAGAGTTTGACTTCATCAAAATGGTAGATGAACCTTGTATATACAAAAAGGTAGTAGGGAGTATGGTGGTGATCCTCGTAGAGTACGTAGATGCCATACTCTTGATAGGGAAGGAGTTTCCTATGCTACGCTCGGTCAATCTCCTCTTATCACAATGATTCTCCATTTAGGATCAAGGTGATACCTCCTAAATCCTGGGTTATGGATCTATGGGATAGATCTAATTGGATGTTAGGAATCTCACTAGTTTTAGTGAGATAGTATCAATCGATCCTGGGGAGAATCACTGGAAAGGTTCCAGGGTGATAAGGACGATTGAATGTCAGTCGCAGGCATTGTCTTTACCCTCAGTGGAGGGACGGTATGTTGGAAGAGTTCCAAGCTAGATAGCGTGACTTACTAGACGATTAAAGGCAAGATACATCATTACCAAGGATGCTACCAAAGAGGCAGTCTGGATATATAAGTTCATGAGATGAACTTCGTTCCTACCATTGTGTGACAATGGAGTTGTGGCTTAGGCCAAGGAACCCCCGTCCCATCTGAAATCCAGATATAATTCTTAGGCAGTATCACCTGATCATGGAGATGGTTAATCTCCAGGGAGATCGAGGTTAGGAGAGTAGATACAGAGGACAACAGCGCGGATCCACTCACAAAGGCCTTTTTCCCAGTAGAGACTTTTATGGGATGGTTGAGTATGAGATACTTCAACCGCAGCTAATTGTTGGGTATGCGATACCACAACAGATGACCCTAGTGCAAGTGAGAGATTGTTAGTTATATGTATGCCCTAGAGACCATTACTGTACATACGATGTATATTGTAGTGGATACTAGGACATATATAGGGAGGACTTTCTTGCTCGACATGATAATACGCTATCTGGTTGCTCTTTATCTTAACATGTACTCTGATTGTCTCTATGTTACATGTTGATAAAGCCTTTAAGATATGTACTCGACTACTGGGACTATGATGAGATCATACTAGTGGGGCCACGGTAGTCGATGAGTACATCCTATAACTGTTCCTAGTCGAGGGTGTATAGAGACAGGGCATCGATACACCAGAGTAGACTAGCGTATACGCAGCTTGACCCATATGATAGGCGATGGATGATCCCATATCCATCGGTGTTTGACATCAAGGATGGTGTACGGGTGCTCAGTGGAGACTGGGTATACTGGACGGACTTGCCGAGAACTCCCAGATGGTATTATACCTCACGTCAGATGGCAGTTCTCCGGTGACACTAGTACAGAGTAGTCTGTTGACCCGAGATCGTCATAGTGACTTGTGTGATTCCCACTATGCTTTGATTTCCATCATACCACGTCCAACAGGGCGTGCAAAATGGTGGCTTTTGGGTACAGTCCCGAATCACATGGAGGCAATGAGCGATAGGAGGGGATTCGTCTTTCTCGGTATAGGGAGTTGATGTTGCGCTGTGTTCGATTGGTTATAACTGGAAATCCCTGGCCAGGGTTGCTGAGATTTATTGGTAAGTGTTATCAGTAGTTTCTCGAACTGTTATAGACCTCATATCGACACGACTTATCAAGCTACTGGGGTCTGACGTTTACCACCCCTAGGCGAGATATGCGACATATCAGACGACGAGACCGGACTGTACGGGAGTGTTACTGATTGGATTCGCAGGAGAATGCACAGGCTTGCTTGTTGATCTTCTGATCGCTCAATACCTGGGTGGCTGTTACGTTTAGCTGACCGCTTGCAGCTTGTGGGTGTTTGATATGATCATCACCTACTGCCGGCGTATTGACGATTCTTTAGAGTCATACATAGAGGTTTCTTGACTCAGGCAAAACGGAGTAGGGACACATATGTGATATGTGCAGGACCGAGGATAATGCGATATGAGATACCGTATTCTATTCTCGCGATATTTGATATCAGCCGGGTCATCGGATCAAGTGTTGATTCGATGAATTGGTAAATGATATATTTGTCGGTTATATGCGATATAGCCGGATTGTCGGATCAAGTGTTGATTCGATGATTTAATGTATAATTATATATATGATATATTAAATTACATTAACTAATATTAGCTCACTAAAAGATTCTTTTTTCTCACTCGGGTAATACATTGATATATATGCGATATATGTTAATTGTATTATTTTATTTTGTTGCAATAAATATTATATATGTGATATATAATATTGTAACATGATATGATTACTAATGCAACAAGTTTAGTGGAGATTAAACAAGGTTAGGGTTTGATTTGGGTTAGTTCCTTCATGAACCTTCTAGAAGGTTTTCTTTTGGATTGAGCTAAGATATTATGCTTGATATTTTTGTGTGACTCATCTTTAACCCAACCCAAACCCTAGCCCTAGTTAAATCTCTACAAAGGTTATATTGACCATGGTTACATAAGTAATTATTATTACATTTTCATTAGTCATCACAAATGGAATTGGATATTCTTCTTCTTCTTCCTCCTTGGAAAAAGCTTTCTAGCTTTTTGCTAAGTGATGATTATGAGTGAGTAATTGAAAACAAAAGAGAGCTAAATTCTTACTTCATCATCATCATCATCTATCCTTGCCATTTAGATAAGGGTGTTCACTTCATTTAGTGAGTGAGAGCTTGTGTTAATGAAACTTCAAGGTAGATCATCTTTGTTATCGAAGATCGGAAGCAAGCTTGCATCTTTCTCTTCGTGGAGCCTCTCGAGAGTCCGGAACTTGATGATCGCAGCGAAGGGACCTCAACACGGAGCTTTTGAAGTGAAGGACCGGATCTACAAAGGTTTTAATCCCTCTCACTTAGTGTTAAAGTGTTTAACATGCTTGTTTTCGCCTAATCTCTAGTCTAAGATCTTGGTTTAGGGTTATTCGGCATGGCTAATTTTTAAATCGGGCATGCTTGATGCTTATAGACCCTTGTGCGTGTGCCTAGTAACCTTACAGCGGTATCAGAGCCAAGCTAGAGTTTTAGACGAAGTCTAGAGCTTCTAGAAGGTTTTCTTTTGGATTAAGCTAAGATATTATGCTTGATATTTTTGTGTGATTCATCTTTAACCCAACCCAAACCGTAGCCCTAGTTAAATCTCTACAAAGGTTATATTGACCATGGTTGCATAAGTAATTATTATTATTGTTGGGGTAAAAATTTGCACACCGGTTGACCGAGTCAAAGTCAAGGTCGACCCCCAAGCCAGGTTGGCCCAAGCCAACGTCAAGCGGGCCCATGTCCAAGTCGAGCCCGCGGCCAGTCTCCTCCATGCCAAAATATAGATCATGTAATAAATATTTTTTATGTAATTTTTTATGCATGAATGTATGAGAAATGGGCATAAAGCCAAATTTTTGTAAGCCCATGGCTTATGTGCAAAAAGAAATGGCACATGAGCCATGGGATGGCTAAAATGCCATTTTTGTAAAGCGTATACACTTTACATATAGCCCAAGGGGCTATATGTAAAGTGTATAGCCTATAAAGGCAAGGATAATGAAAATATCCCAACAACTTTTTCTCTCTCCAAAGAAAAATCTAGATCTGTGATCTTCTCCTTCCTCAAGGTTCTAAACCTTCCTCCTTTTTAAAATTAAATCAAGAGTTTTACTCTTCCTTTTCCAAAAACTAAATAGTTTTTCACCAAAAAACCCACAAAGGGGAACTCAGATCCCTATAGCTTAAGGCTTTTGAATCTTATGAGCCATGAGGGTCTCATAAGAGGGTTCTCCTTATGAGTCGTGAGGATCTCGTAAGCGTAATTTCTCCTTAAGAATCGTGGGGATCCCTAAATGTGTTGCTCCCTTGTGAGTCGTAAGGATCTCACGCGGGTGTTTTCTCCTTACAAGGTTGAGAGGACCTCGCAAGTGCGCATGAATTTTTTTTACCAATCTGCGCCCTTTTGGGTTTTCACAAACTCGCCGGTAGCCCTACTGTTTTTACTCACGGAGCCCTTTCGTGTTTTCATCCGTGCCCATTTCGCTTGTGGACATACCGTTTTTTACCACATTAGCCTAAGGATGCCGTGGTTTGTAGTAGTTTAAGGACATTTCGGTCCGTAGCTAGTTTAAGAACAATGCGATCCATTGTTAGTTTAGGGACGTTTCAGTCCATAGCTAGTTTCAGGACGTTTCGGTCCGTTGTTAGTTTAGAGACGTTTCGTTCCATAGCAAGTTTCAGGACGTTTCGGTCCGTTGTTAGTTTAGGGACGTTTCGGTTCATAGCTAGTTTCAGGACGTTTCAGTCCGTTGTTAGTTTAGGGATGTTTCGGTCCATTGTTAGTTTAGGGACATTTCATTCCATAGCTAGTTTTAGGACGTTTTGGTCCGTTGTTAGTTTAGGGATGTTTCGGTCCATTGCTAGCTTATAGAGTTTGGGCTTGGGAAGATAGCGAGCGGACATAGGCATCGTCATCTATCGTTAACCTAGGCCGTGACTCCGCAGGTGTAGTATTTTTTCAGGAACCGGCCGTTTATTGGCCTGAAGGGTCTTTCACCATGCATATCCATGAGCAAGTAAGCCCCACCTTGATAGACTTTGTCTATGATGTACGGGCCCTCATAGTTCGACTTAAATTTTCCCTGTTTGGCACGATTCGGGATCATAAGTCTTTTGACAACTAGCACGAGTTTGCCTTGGCGGAATGTTCTCGGTCTAGTCAACCTTTTGTATGAGCGCGTCATCTTTGCTTTGTAAGCCTCTAAGTTTTGTTGCGCCATGAGACGAGTTTCATCGAGGGCGTCAAGCTCCTCAAGCCGAAGATGAGAATTCTCTTCATCGGTTAGCTCGTAATGAACTGCCACTCGTAGAGAGGGTAGCTCTATCTTGAGGGGGAGTACCGCTTCTGCGCCGAATACTAACACGAATGGCGTTGTGTTTGTGGCCGTTTTGAACATGGTTCGATACGCCCAGAGAGCTTCATGCAGTCTCTCATACCAGTCCTTCTTATTTTTGGACACCGTCTTCTTTATGATCTTCGTCAAGGTCTTGTTAAAAGCCTTAGCTAGACCGTTAGCTTGGGGATTATAGACGAAGAGTATCTCCAGTTTAATTATGTTGCTGTGCGAAGCGGCTGATTCTGTGACTTCTGTAGGCCGGCCCGTTATCAGAGATAATCCATCGCGGAGTGCCGAACCGATAGATGGCGTGTGTCTTGAAGAAATGAAGGATATTCTCCGTCTTCACTTCTCTTAACGGTATGGCTTCTGCCCACTTGGAGAAGTAATCAGTTGTCGCCAATATGAACCGATGTCCTTTGGATGACGCTGGTTCAATGGGCCTAATTATGTCGGTTTCACACATTTCGAACGGTCAGCTAGCCACCGTTGGATGTAACGGGTTTGGATGCTGGTGGATGATGTCTCCATGAATTTGGCACGAGTGGCACCGCTTCGTGTATTCGAGACAGTCCTGAATCATCGTGGGCTAATAGTAACCCATTCTTTTGATCTTCAGCTTCATCTTTGGCCCAGCTTGATGAAAACCGCAAAGTCCATCGTGAGTTTCTTGGACGACTCTCCTTGCTTCTTCTGGCCCCAGGCATCTCAGCCATAGAGAGTAGAACGATCTCTTATATAGAGTATCATTGACGAAGGCGAAAGACAGAGCTCATTTCATGAGTTGACGTCTTGAGGATGCATCTTCAGGTGTTCGATGGGATTTGAAGTAGTCTATAAAGACTTCTCTCCAATCCTTAACCCTTTCTTGGTCCTCTATTTGTAGGGCCGTTTGCTTGGTCGCTTTTTTATCTTCAAACGACTCCGGAGATAATTCCGCTGGTGCAAAAACCCGACGGCTTTGTACAATGATCCTTACGTCATCGAGGTTTTCGTCAGCCAGTTCTTTAGCGAGTTTGGCTAATGCATTCGCCTTGCTATTTTCCGTGCGCGGTATGCTTTCTAGGATGTAGGAAGGGATTTGAGTCAACAATTGTTGCACTCTCTTGCCGTTCTTTACCAACTCTGGTTTTCACGTTTGATAGTCACCATTTACTTGACTAACGACCAGCTGTGAGTCTCCTTATATAAGGAGGTTTTCGATTTCCATGTCGACAGCAATCTCAAGACCTGCTATTAAAGTCTCATATTCCGCTTCATTGTTTGTCCTGGGCATTGTTAAGGAAAAGGCAAAGCGCATTATCCCTCCTTATGGAGTCACGAAGATAAGGCCTACCCCCGATTTGATTATAGGGGTGGTGTGCTTTCTCTTCTTCATGGAAGATGCCCCATCGAAGTAGAGTTCCCATCGGGTATCATTCCCTCCTCTCTCCCCATCGATCGTGTCAAACGTGTGTTCGTCTGGCAATTCGAAGTTTAGGGGTGGATCAGCAGGTATCGGATGCTCAGCGAGAAAGTCCCGATGGCCTGGCCTTTCACTTCCTTGAGCAGTCAGTATGTCATCGAAAATTCCATTAAGAGTAGGGCCTATTTAGTGAGCTGTCCCGTTAGTATGGCTCTTGACATCAAATACTTGAGAGGATCTACCTTTGATATGAAATGGACATCATGCGCCAACGCATAATGCCGAAGCTTCCTTATAGCGAAGATTAACACCAGGCAAAGTTTTTCGATAGGGGAGTAGCTATTTTCTGCCCCCAGGAGAACTCGACTCAAATAGTAGAGGGCTCTCTCTTTCCCTTGGTCTTTCTCCTGTGCCCATAGCGCGCCTAAGAAACCTTCAAAGGCAGTTATGTACAGGATGAGGGGATTTCCTTTGACTGGAGCGGTCAGTACCGGCGGATTCTGCAGGTATTGCTTGATTTCGTCGAGTGCGCTTTGGTATTTATGATCCCAAACGAACGTGGCCCCTTTCTTCATCAGGTGACTGTAAGGACGGCATTTTCCGGAAAGGTTAGCTATGAACTGCCGGATATACGCGAGCTTTCCTTGGAGAGACCGCAATTGCTTGAGAGTTCTTGGCGAAGATATTTCCATAATTGCCTTGATCTTTGATGGATCTATTTCGATGCCCCGGTGTCGGATGATGAACCCCAGGAATTTGCCCGAGGAAACTCCAAACGCGCATTTGAGAGGGTTCATCTTCAGGTTGTATTTCCGAAGACGTTGGAACACTATCTTCAGATGCACCCAATGCTCCTCGTGCGATTTGCTTTTCACCACGAGGTCGTCAATATAGCATTCGACGATTTCATGTATGAGATCATCGAAAATCTTCGTAATGGCCCTTTGATAGGTAGCGCCAGTGTTCTCTAGACCGAAAGGAATCACTTTGTAGCAGAATATGCCCAGAGGAGTCCGGAAAGCGGTATGCTTCTAGTCTTCAGGATGCATCTTTATTTGGTTGTACCCCGTTGAACCTTCCATGAAGGAGAAAATTTCGTGAGTGGACATGTTGTCTATCATCAGCTCGGTAACCGGTACGGGAAAATCATCCTTTGGACAGGCTTTGTTGAGGTCCCGAAAGTCCACGCAAATGCACACCATCCCATTTTTCTTCATCACTGGGACAATGTTGGCGATTCGGTCGGGGTATTGAACTTCTTGGATGAAGTCGAAGTCGATTAGCTTCTTGACTTCGGCATTGATACTCATTTCAAGTTCGAGCCACATTCTTCTTGGCGCTTGTTTGACTGGCTTGACGTCCGGAGATATCGCCAATTTATGCACAGCTATTTCTGGATTTAGCCCCGGCATCTCAGAATAGTTCCATGCGAAGCAGTCTTTATACTGCATGAGCACGTCTTTTAGCATAGCTACATGTTCTTTAGACAGCAGCTCGCTGACGAACGTAGGCCGCGGGTCGTTTGCCGTCCCCAAGTCGATTTTCCTTAGGTTGTCCGCAGTAGTATGTATTCCATCTTCCAACTCTTTTCACGCTGGTGGAAATTCTGAGATCAATTCCTCTTCATCCACATTTTTGAAGCACCAGGAGAGGTCATCCATATTCTCATGCATTCCTCTTTTCGACAGCGTTATCACGTGACAGGTATGAGTTCGTTTCTAAGACTGATGTTGATCTGGCTCTACTCTCGCCATATACATTGCTTTTGGCACATGCCCTTGCGGTGGGGCTACCCTCCAACTGTTGGATAGAGCGAACCTACCGAGTTGATATTGGTCTTCGACCCAGTTTTTGAAGGTGAAGCAGTCTTCAAGAGGATGTCCTATCGCTCGGTGATAGGAGCAATAGTCCGGGCGATGAACCTCATTTGCTTGATCGGGGTGCCGAGACTCCGGGAGTGTCATCATCTGATGTTTCATGACAAGGTCTGATTCTCCTTGTCTTGTCTTGAGGGAAAGAATATGCTCGACCCATCTTTTTCATAAGAGACTGATTCCGGCTGACCTTTTCTCGATCGCGTTGCCTTTTGGATTCATTTTGCCGTTGCCGAACATTTTTTCCGTTCTTTAACTTGTTTTTGCCTCTGTGTCGGGCCTTTTTCTTGTCTTAGGAATGCATGGCGGGCTGACGGTGAAGGGCATCGTCATCCTCCGTAGCCTGCTGAAGGAGGCGTTGCGTTTTGGCTTTCTCATAAATGGCCATTTCGCGGCTGTAGTCATTCCGAACCTTTTGACTCGCTTCCCTTATTAGCTTGTCCACCTATTCTTCAAATGACGGACTTGGCACTTTTATGGCAGGACCTCGTTCTGGTTCAACATCAGCGTCTTTTAAAAGAGCATCCTTTTCTTCATCAAGGTCTTTATGACATGGCAGTCATGGAATTGCTCCCGTTTCTCAGGCTGGACATATCCAAGCCCAATTGTTTCCATTTTTTCGTTAGGCAATTTTCGCTGCGTTCTGGGGACGTTCCAAATCCTGTTGTAGAACTGAGCTTGTCGAGGAGTTTGTTTGAATGGTACGTCTTGGCATCTTAATAACCTTTTCAATCCCTCGGTGTAATACCTGGGTAGACGAATGGGTTGGAGCCTGTCGAGCGCAGGATCGGCACCATGACAGACTTCTCTTTCGATTTTAGTCTCCGTGGATCGATAGAATAGGATCACCTTTTCACTTCTTCACTTAGGAGGGACGTAAAATGTCTGCAACTCTTGCACGCTATATGTCTCCAGCGTATCAAGCTCTCTGTAGTGTCTCTAAGGAACCAAGGAGATTTGCAAACTCCAGTCTACTCCAACGAAGGTTTGCATCGACGGGCGAATAGAGAATATGGTGTTGGTTTCATCTTCGGAGTCCCTGCCAAAGACCAAAATTGGAGCGGATGGTCCGGGTTTATCATTCCGCTTCTAAGGCTGTCCCGAGTAGACCATTTCATCATCCTCTTCGGTATCGCTTCCAAAGGTAGGAATGGGAGTGACGTGCTTCTGTTTAAGCTCCGGATTATGACACTTCTCCATGTCTTCGAAGTCTTGCATGAAGTACTTGGCGTCTTCATAATTTCGGACTTCGTTCAGAGAGAATGGGTTTAGCTCTCCCGTAACGGTGTACTCAAGTCCGTCTTTGAAATACTTCATACACTGGTGTTGTGTAGAAAGGATGCCGTTATATTCGTGTAATCAAGGCCGACCAGGTAAAGCGTTGTAGCAAGTCCTAGCGTCGATGACATGAAATTTGATGTCTGTGACGAGAAGCCCAAAGCGCAATGTCAGTATCACGGACCCGAGCGTCTGCGATGACTGCGAATCAAATCCAGAGATAGTGATTTTATCTTGGGCTAAATGTTGAACGCTCATGCAGATTTCTCTTTGCACCCGCACATTGAGAAGGTTGACAGAGGACCCGTTGTCAACAAGTATTTTCCCTATTTTGATGTCATGGCAGTATCCAGTGACATATAAAGGACGGTTGTGGTCGCACGTACCAAGGAGAAGATCCGCATCGTTAAATGTAAGGTTAGCTGTGTGGACTTCTGCTATCTCATCTTGCATTTTCTTCTCTGCGATGAAGGCCTGGAACTGATCGGGCTTTTGTAACCCCTTGACCAAGGAATCCCATGCTTCTTTAGACAGAAAGTGGGCATCCAGTATGCTTAGTTGTGAGGGTATCTTCCTCAAATGCGCTAGGATATTGCGAGCTCTTTGACGACCCCATCATCGAGGGCAATCTCCTCATGGATTTTCTCCTTCCCTTTGTCTTTTCTGTTCGAACCTTTGTTTGAAGGCCCGAGATTCTTTTCAGGTAATGTACGATTACGCAGCTGAATGTTCTCGCAGTTCTTCATCTCTTCTTCTCTTCCAGAGATGGATTCCTTAAAGAGGGGGTCAAGGGACATTTCTTCGTCATAATCGCTTTTTATGAGAACTTGCGATCTCCTGGTATCAACCACGTGACAGTTTCTGGCAGTTCTTTTGCACTCATATGTCGTGTTTCTCTGCTCCCAACGAGCTTTGCACTTTATTCGCTTGAAATGTTGTCGGTGTGCAATGTATCCTTGCCACCATTTCTTGAAGGTATTGCACTCTTCGGTAGGATGTGTAATCCTCCGATGGTATAAGCAGTAACTAGGATTCCCATCCACTTCGTCAAGATGTATACTGCCAGGAGTATTCCTTTTAAAAGGTGGCATCTTCATTCCCATCGACAAGGCCTTAGCGAACCGTTTCCTTGTCCTAAGCCTGTTTTTGTCTGCCGCGGGCGTGCTTCGATCTGGTTGGAGCACTTTGCGACTCGTCCCTACCATGATTTCTTCAGCTTGATGCCGACACCTTGCTCTTTCTAATATGGCCATTTCACGCTCTTGATCAACTTTGCTCCTCTGACGGTCCTCGTTCAGCAGCACGTCAATCATCTCGTCCGAAGGTTCCAGGGATCTTGGTTCCGGTTCTGCCCCCAGTCTTTCTGCATCAGGAGCTTCTTTATCATCTATTGACGAGTGAGAGATCATGTGGCAGCTCGCCACATAATCCTCGGGCTCTTCTGAAGAATCGTCTCTTTCATCGGCGTTATCGTCTTCATTCTCAAGAACATGCTTGAAGAATTCGTCCAATATAATTGGGGTCCGTGCCTTCTGGTTATATTCTTCCAGTGCATCGATGTATTTCTGCAAACCTGTACGGTTGTCATCGGGTTGGACGGGCTTCTTGGCCTTCTTCTTTTTCTTTAAAGACTTCGGAGGCTTGGCCCAAAAGTTCTGTCCACCATCACCAACTTTCAGCGTTGGGCGCGGCTTTAGCATCTCCTCAATAATCTCAGGCTCCAGCGGGCTCTTCCACCTAATTTCCGAACATGCTTGAAAGTCCTTCAGCATTCTTTTAGTCGTAGTTGAAAGGGCCACCTCCCATGGGGCTTCCTCTATAAGTGAGCATGATGCCCCCGGTGTGTCCACCTTTTTAGGAGCGTGTGGTTGTGGCGGGTTCACCCTCCAGTTTTCGGACAGCGCGAACTTGCCCTGTTGGTATTGGTCTTCGATCCAACTTTTGAAGATGTAATAATCTTCGATTGGGTGACCCAATATTCGGTGGTAAGGACAGTAATTAGGGCTGTTAACGTCGCCTGATTGCGTTGGGCATCTCGGCTCTGGTAGAGTGATGAGCCTGTTGAGCAGCGCTATCTCGAATAATCTCTTCGTCTTATCCCGAGGGAAGGAGTATGGGTGTCTCATCTTTTCTCCGAGTGATCACTGTTTTTCGTTTTGGTGGGCGATCGGCTTCGGGCCACTCGGTTGTTGCTGAGCGTTGGCGACGAAGGTCGTTTTTCCTTTCCCCTTTTCATTCCGAGGATTCGTCTTTGAGGAGGGCAGTCTATGGCTAATCTGGTATATTTGGGCCAGCTTGTCGATCAAGGCCTGGAAAGTGGTCGGCTTGAAGAACATCATAAATTGAGAAATGGTTTCCTGAGGGTCAAGGGTCCCCACGAACATGCCCACGGCAGGAGCTTCTTCTATGCGTTGTTCACATTTTGGCCACAGGTTCCGCCACCGAATGGCGTATTGAACCCAAGTTTCTCCCGGCTTCACTCTAGCATTAATTAGTGCGGTGATCGGGGTGCGCTCGCTAGCGCTCACGAATCTTTGTGTAAACAGTAGCTCCATTTCTGTAAATGTCTTGATAGAGTTGGGAGCTCGGAGTACAATTCGAATGCTGTCTCTGACAAGCTGCCAACAAACTGGTGAAGCAGCAGTTTGTCGTCATCCCCAGTATTACCACACAAAGCCCTGAATTGAGCAACGTGCTGGTGTGGATTACCCGTCCCCTTATACACATGGAATTTAGGGATCGTATATCCTAGCGGGTACTTAATTTGATCGTACCAACCCGGATAGGGTCGTCCAGTCTTGACGATTTGGCCGGCCGTTTCGCTGCCTGATGAGCTCATATCTGTTGAGCTATATAATCTTCAAGGGCGGCTTTGGAGATGGTCTCTTCCTTAGCCGCTGATAGAGTCGGAAGAGGGTTTGATGTCTCCCCTCTGTCGTCTTCAAAAATTATTGGAAGGTCTTCAGCTGGAGGATCCGGCTGTATCATCATCCCGACCATATCTTGGAACAAGAGCGCCATTTGTTTTATATTGGCCGCTTATTCTGCACACTCTTTTTCTTTCTTCTCGAGCATTCTTTGGAGGAACTCGGCGTCGGTTTCTTTCTCCTGGCGTTGATCCGTCGATACTTCCGGACTTTCCTTCTTCCTAGTGAGTGCGACCATCTTTGTCATCATCTCCTGGAGTTTCTGTTGTTGCTCCTGAGTCTTTGTTACGGACCACGTAAGTGGTTGATGACCCGTAGAAGTATGTCTTTCCTCTCTTCCGGAAGCCATGTAGACGGTGTGTACTACCATGCCCCCATACCTGGGGCATTTAGGTTCGGTGCCCTTGAGATTCGTCGCAGACACGGGGATCCTCTCCGGACTTCTCCTTTTATGGGCGGTCGAAGTTGAGGGGGCCGTTGCAGCGGGCACCCATATAGACGATACCTTCTGTGGTACGACGGGGTGGTCCTTCTCTTGCTGAACCTTCATTTTATTCGGTTGGCGGGAGTAGTCTTGGTTAATCACAGAGTCTTGGACCCTTCGCGAAACCCTGTGGATTTTGGAGGACAGCCGCTGAGGGGTCTGCTCTGGCTTCGCCTTTGTGATGTTTTCAGCAGGTGGAGGAGACCTTTTTAGCACGGCAATTGGAAAATTCTTGCGCACCCTCCTGAGCAGCTCAAAGCTGTTCTCAGTTGGAACAACAGTATCCATTTCCACCATTGGAGCTGGTGGGGTAAGTCCAGAAGGGGAACTGCCCCCAGCTTTCCTTACTCGGCGCCAGTGGCGATGTCGAGCACGTCTTGCAGATCGGATCAGCTCAGTTACGAAGGTGGCTTCGTTATGCCCTCTGCTTTGAGCAGAGTTGTTGTTAGTGCCAGCCTATCAAAGACTAACGTTCGTTGAGGGGGAACGTCTAATCTGTCGAAGACCGACTTTCGAGCAGGGAAAGTAGTTTGGACGACTCCACCCGCAACGGGAGTTGGAACGGCCAGCCTTGCGAAGACCGGCCCCTTAGCAGGAGAAGCCCCTTTGACGACTTCGTCTATTGGAGTTGGAATGGCTATCCGCTTCGGGATGACTTGTTCAGGTATTGCAGGCTTCTTCACGGGCCCATAGGAGATTAGGCTCAGCCTGTCGAAGACTGATGCAGTAGACTTGGACGACCCATTAGGAGGGACCGCGGTAGTGGTAAGCCGATCAAAGACCGACTTCTTTGGAGATTTATGTGATGGCATTGGAGCGTTGAAGCTCATTGGCGGGAGCATGGTCCCGAAGAACAACCCAGTGGTGGCCTGTGTCACCTGTTCCACCGGCATTGCGAAGATAGAGGCCGCTTGGGGCCTGTAAGTCATTCCAGCAGGGACGGAGTGGAAGTTGTTGTTGCAGTTGGTGCAGTTGGAAGCTATTAACGCCATCTTCTCTTCTACACGGAGCAAGACACCATATCTTAGTACCTCGAATCCAGGGGCAACCATATTAAACCATAATTTGTTCGTGAACACGACACACGAAGTGTGGAGTGGAAAGAGGAAAAGGTCCCACCAAGCATGCCAGAATCTGTTCGCCGCCGAAAGACGCGACCGGGATGTTGGGACGTCTGGCCTGAATTTTGGGCGCAGATGCTATTTTGTTTTATCCGTCCACCTCTCCGAAGATACCAAGTTGATTTATGGCACCGGATATTGGAAGTTTGGACAGATGCGGCCGTTGTACCAGACTTCGTTAAATTCCCCCTCGTTGTGAGGGGTTTTTGATTGCGGCGACGCTCTTCTCTGCAGGCACAAGCCCCTGCAGTTAATTACATTACCGCATAGCGATAAGCACTTTCTCCTACTCTAAAAGGTCACTTCGTATCGTGTGTGTTTGTTTTGTTTTAGGTTGCCCGTGGATTGTATACGGAGACTAATTTGTGTTGTTTCCCGTAGGGCGTGGATTAGTCCAAATCCGTATTTTCTTAGATTTAGGTTTGGATTGGTTTAAGGATCGTTAATCTTATTTTAGATTAAGATCAACCCAAACGTTTGTTGAGAATACGTTAGTCTAATTTTAGACTAAGATCTACTCAACATGATTTTTTTTAGTTTATTGGGACATTGCGGCCCGCAATTTAGTTTTTAGGGACGTTGCGGTCCGCAATTTAAGGACATCATAGTCCATGAAATTTATTTTTTAGGGACGTTGCGGTCCGCGATTTAGTTTTAAGGACGTTGCGGTCCATGAAGTTTAGTTTTAAGGACATTGCGGTCCACAGTTAGTTTAAGGACATTACGGTCCACAATTTAGTTTTTAGGAACGTTGCGGTCCGCAATTTAGTTTTAAGGACGTTGCGGTCCACGGTTATTTTAAGGACATTACGGTCCATAATTTAGTTTTTAGGGACATTGCGGTCCGCAATTTAGTTTTAAGGACGTTGCGGTCCAAAATTTAAGGACATCATGGTCCATAAAGATTAGTTTAAGGATATTACGGTCCACAGTTAGTTTAAGGACATTACGGTCCATTGGTTTGTATCTATGGGTTTGAAAATGTACCAAGAAGTTGTTGGTTGTCGGGACACACCACCTCTCTGAAGACGTTGAATAATTACAACGACATGTATCAGAGGTGTGGAGAGATGTACCCTTGAACCAAATTCCAAATTGAGGAAACATCAGTCATGAGCATGAAGGCTCAGTTTATTTAGAGATTTAATCTCAGGAAAGACTTAGCCAATCTGGGGTTGAAGTTGGCCTCTTATAATGTTAAACACTAGTGTATGCTCAGTGCCCATGTGCTCCTACGTGATATTCTAAGGCAGTGTTAAACACTGAGATCTGAGATGCTCACGTGTGGCACGTGAGGCGTTATAGCAGTGTTAAACCCTGAAAGTTGGGGCGCTCACGTGTGGCACGTGAGGCGCCATAGCAGTGTTAAATATTGAAAGTTGGGGCGCTCACATGTGGCACGTGAGACGCTTAGAGTTGGGCGCCGCCTCTTTTATTCTCTTATTCTAGTGCTGAGCACTGTTAGGGGGTCACGTGAGGCGTCCCAAAAATAGGGTTTATTCCCTTTTTTCTTTTATAAGTGCTGAGCACTTCTCAGGAGTCACGTGGAGTCATGTGGATAGATCTCAGTCTTTCTTTTTTTGTTCCTCAAATGTGCTCACATGGGAACACGTGAGCTTTTAAAGTATAGCGTTAAACGCTGTCACGCCCCGCTTCCCAGTGTATGGCAAAGTGGACGCGACGAGGTCCGCTACGTATGTACTCAGAAGTACATACGCTAAGCGTAGCTAAGCAATATAAAATATTACACAAGAGACAAGAGTATAAAAAGAACAGCAACTTTTATTTATTAACATTCTTTGTACAATACATGAAAAGGAAATACAACTGAAATAAAGATGCCTCCACAGTGGCATAACAGGGAATGAAAAGTACTGAAAAGAAAAGTGTACAATGAAACTAACGTGCTGGATTTTCGGCAAACTGCTCTAACTCTTATACAGATGGCTCGATCTCCGCCGGGCCCAAACCACCTGACGACATTCAAAGAAGAAAGAAATAGAATGTCGTCAGCGAACAGGTCGATCGGTAAGTCCTAAAGATCAGGGGAAATAGATAGACAGTAAGAAAGAGAGAGAGAGAGAGAGCTTTTACTGTTGTATTATAATATTATAATATTGTATTAACGTTGTTGTTTTTAGCCTGATACAGAAGATGCCAGTGTATACGAGGGGAGTCCCACTTACACCGGGGACCTTGGTAACCTGTAGTACAAGGCTCCGTCGATAATACCACGGAACAACGGCATGGATGTAATTACGTCTTAAGTGACCACCTCGTGCCACCTTTAACATATTCCGTACTAGTCTATCCCTTAAACCCCGTAGTGTTATGATTGTATTGTAGTATTGTATTGTATAAGTTGGATGACTGATCAAAACCATGATATCAGTAAACATGTTGTAACTGCATAATCAGGTAAATGGAATAATGGATGTATATCCATGGTTTGATTCAGTCAAGTTGTAATGATTGTTAACAGGATTCTGGGATTCATGTATTCATATTGAGTTGGAATATTAAAGAATATAGAATGACTTGAATCATATTCAAGTCAGAAATAGTCAGACTCAAATCCGAATCAGACTAAAAGAAATGGATTTTGAAATTCTTTAATTGTTAGGGTCCTTATTGTAAATTATAAAACTTGAGGGGGTTTTATATAAAAATACTTTTGCATAGTTTTCAAGATACACCCCAAGTATTTATTATTTGCCTTTATTGTTATAATGAGTGTATATTTTATTTGTGTTATTCTAGTGAATATATCCTAATAAAAGTATTAATTGATTTATTTGAAATTCATGGTATTTTAATGTAACTTTTAATCTTGTAATTTTAGAAAAAGATGGAAACTTTATCTTATAATAAAATATGTGTTTAAATGATAATTAAATTAATACAAGAATAATTTTAAATAATATTTTATTTTCCAAAATCTCATTTTTTCTTAAATGCCGTATTTTAAACCTTTCGAGACCGAATGCTCCTTGCGGAGGTCTGAATCTCGCACTACTAGTCCGCGGGTGCACGATGAACCGTACCATCCCTAACGGGTTCCCCAAAGGTGGGTTGTAGCGGCGCTTTGCTTAGGTTTGACAAATACCATTCATTTAGAAAAAACGGTTTTATAAATATAAGGTATTTATTTGTAAAAGGGTATAGATTTCCGTATTTTAGTTTCTAGGGTTTCCTAAGCCAACTAGCCTATTTCTAAGGTCTAAACGACAAGTCATTAGAAGCCTCAAATCGTCTCTTCACCGTCATTTGCGGCCAGGTAAGTGCCAGGTAAGTGGGAAGGAACCACAGTAGTGGGTCTAATTAAAAACCACTAGCCTAGACACACTTGCCTAGACACCACAAAGCCAGTTTAGATAAACGATCGATGTCCATGACATATCGTGCTTTCATTATAAAAGATTTTATTTAAAATTGAGTACAACTTAAAGCTTTTAGAAAATGTTAATAAAGAATATGGTATTTTAGTGAAAAGTCCCGTATTTTCGTATTCTATGTTTTGACGTTTATCAATTAGGGTTATATTTGTGTGTGTGTAGAGATAGTTCATTACCTCGTGACTTAATTTAAGTTTTAATGAAGTTTAGAGGTTAAACATGATATATTAAACTTGAAGGTATTTAAGCGCAAGAATACGGTATTTGAAAACGTTATCATTTTATGTGTAAAAATTTATTCAAATTGATTTCTACAAGTTTATTGATCAAGATAAACATATTTAGGAATGAGGGAATTGATTAAACGAAGATAAATAAACTTCATGGTATTTTTATGAAAAGAATACGGTTTTACAAGAAAGCTATCATTTCATGTGAGAAACTTTGTTTAAATTGGTTTCTATGTGATTAATAGTCATCATGAATATAGGTAGGTATTATGGATTAGGTGACAAGTGGGATTTTGTAGAAAAACCGAATCGGAAATCGGTTTGTTCCGATTTCCGTCGGGGTTCGTAATTCCGTATTTTAAGAAATAGAAAAGAGGGAAGATTGGGACTTATGGGTTTTCAAACTCTTCTAAAGAGTAAAGAGGACTAGGGAAAGGCCGAGGTGTGGTTTCGTCGCCGGAATTCCGTCAGGGTTTCGCCGTGAACTCGGTTTCAAAGCACACACTTCTTGGAAAACTTTTGAGAGAGTGGCTCAAGATTTTGGAGGGTGAGAGGGTA
This sequence comes from Agapanthus africanus, assembly GCA_030015575.1. Lineage (NCBI taxonomy): Eukaryota > Viridiplantae > Streptophyta > Magnoliopsida > Asparagales > Amaryllidaceae > Agapanthus > Agapanthus africanus. Next base: position 181,678,892 of record JASDDO010000024.1, read on the forward strand.
GTGTGTAGGGTTGATATTTATAGGGTTAGGCTAGGGTTAGGGTAGATGAAAAGTTAAAAATAAAAATGTGATAAAATGTAATAAAAATGTATTAAAAGTGGAGTAATTGGAGTTTTTAAAGAGCTCTGGAAGTGGTATGAGGCTGAAACTTTGCAGGTGCGTATGGAATATGAAAAGACACAACTTTCATGTTGTGACCCTCGCCGGAATCGGCCAAATCGGGGGTGACTTGGCTGTGACTCGGTCGGATCACTGAGTCGGCCGAGTCAAGGCCGAGTTGGCCAATTCCTGACCGAGTCCGGTGACCTGGATCTCCCCCGACGGTTCATCTACCCTCTGCAAGTGTTACATCTTTGGGTGTAGTGGGGGTTTTTTGTGAGATATGCACGTGTAAACTCTTGGTATTCTAAAGGTTTTTAAAAAAATCAATATTAAAAATAATGTGGGGTATAGGATTCGAACTCTGATGGCTTGGTTCAGCAGTGCAAGGTATTACCAATGAGCTACAAGCTCCTTCTTGTAATTATTGTGGTATTTAATTACTTAAACTGATAGCAGCAAGAATAAATACTCCTAGTATACATTAAATTTAAAGTAAATTCTTGTACACTAAAAATGGAGTTATTATATTCTTGTAGCTTGTAATTAAAAACAAACTAATTACCTATATCTTGTGCTCATGCTAAAATACCCTTTTGTGGATTTTTGAAAAAATATTTGAAAAAAAAAAATTTGTATAGGAAAATTAGGGTTGTTACAAACGCTAATGAATCACCAGGTAGTTCTTCTATGGTTCTGAGTAATCAAGTTCTCCTTTTGTTCTTTGTAGGGATTAAATTCTTTTTAAAGGGTTAAACCCTAGTTTCAGAGGAATTAAATTCCCACATGTTTTGTAAGAGTTAAACTCTTTTGGATTCAGTTCTTTCTCCTAGGTTTTGAATCTGCATAACAGAATCTCCCCGATAAGAATTAAATTCTCAACTTGTGGGGAGATCTGCTTCTGCAGATCTTAACCAGAGGAAGAACTAAATTCTTTGAGAAGAGTTAAACTCTTGGTTTGAGAATTAAATTCTCTTTTTGTGGGAGCTTTTGGGAGGGGTTCCTCTTCTTTAGAGAATTAAATTCTCTCTCTATTTTTCTTCCCTTCTCCCTCTCTGTTTTTCTTTTCTCCTCCCTTTGCTCCTATTTATATGAGAAGAAAAATAATCAATTTGTTAAGGGAATCCCTCATTGAGAGATCATGATTGATTTCATGATCTTTTAGATCAATTGGTGAATTTTATTCACCGTTGGATTTTTAATCCAAAGACCCTCTATTTAACAGAGAAGATTTCTTGTTTGTTTAACAAGATTATGAATATCTTGTTAGTTTTGACAAGATTAGAATTTTATTCTATCATATCTTTTTAGTTTAACAAGATCAGAAATATATTTTCTTAATATAGAATTTAATTCTATCATATAGATATCTCGTTAGTTTAATAAGATTAGAATTTTATTCTAACATAGAATTCTGATCATATGAATATCTTGTTAATTTAACAAGATCAGGAAAATATTTTCCTATGATAAAACTTTATTCTACCAGATGATCACCGTTGGATCTTTGATCTAAAGGTCCTCTGTTTAACAGAGAAGATCTTTTTAGTTTGACAAAGATCAGGAAAATGTTTTCCAAAATAGAATTTAATTCTAGAATTTGATAGGAGCATTTTAAATTGAGACGCTCACATGCTTTGCATGTAAGAGGCAAGAGAACTCATGTGTTTAACACGTGACCCCTGCTGTGGGTTTTAGCCTGTTTATGTTCAGCGCTCATATGCTTTGCATATAAGCGCTCAGGTGTTTTACACGTGAGGCATGTTTGACCATTGGTGATTTATGTTCAGTGCTTATATGCTTTGCATATGAGCACTCACGTTTTTTACACGTGATGCCTGTTTAGCCCTTTAAGTTTATTTTATTCAGCGCTCATATGCTTTACATATGAGCGCTCACGTATTTAACACGTGATGCCTGTTTGGCCATTAATTGTTTTATTCGGCGCTCATACGCTTTGCATATGAGCGCTCATGTGTTTTACACGTGAGGCCAAATTTTGAGGACACTCCTCCCTTTTTTATAAGGGAACAAGTAGCTCTTGGCCGAAAATTTTGCGGGAACAACACCTTTCAGCATCCTCGAAGTACTGCAGGAAATACTTCGCATCTTCATACTACCGTACCTCATTTACCGATAATGAGTTTAGTTCTCCCGTGACGGTGTAATCCGAGTCATCCTTGAAATACTTCATACACTGATGTTGTGTAGAAGGGATGATGTTATACTCGTATAACCAAGGCTTACCGAGTAAAGAGTTATATCAAGTCTTGGCGTCAATAACATGAAATTTGATGTCAGTGACGAGTAGCAGCATAGCATCAGTATTACAGACCCAAGCATCCGTGACGACTGTGAGTCAAATCCGAAGATGGTTATTTTATCTCGGGCAAGTTGCTGAACATTCATGCAAATTTCCTTCAGCACTCTCACGTTGAGAAAGTTAACGGAAGATCCATTGTCGATAAGGATTTTCCCTATCTTGATGTCATGGCAGTACCCGGTGACGTATAACCGGCGATTATATTCGCATGTACCGAGGAGTAGATCTTCATCGCTGAATGTAATATCAGACGTGTGGAACTTTGCCAGTTCATCTTTCATCTTCTCTTCTGTGAGGAAAGCTTAGAACTGATCGGGCTCTTGTAATGCCTTGATCAGGGAATCCCGTGCCTCTTTGGACAGGAGGAGGGCATCTAATATGCTTAGCTGCGAGGGTATTTTCCTCAGATGTGCTAGAATGTTGTAATCCACCTTGTTTTTCTTAGGCGGGTCCTTTGCTGCGAGCTCTTTTACTGCTTCTTCATTGAGAGCGATTTCTTCGGGTATTTTCCCTTTCCCTTTGTCCTTTTTGTTCGAACCTTTGTTCGCAGGTCCGAGATTACTTTCCGGCAGCATACGATTACTCAGCTGAATATTCTCACAATTCTTCTCCTCCTCTTCTTTTTCGGAGGCGGGGTCTTTGAAGAAAGGGTTGAGGGGTGTTTCGTCCTCAGAATCGCTCCCGAACGTGAGAACTGGAGGTTTTTCTCCTTTTGAACTGGGACCAACCATATGACAGTTGCCAATCATTTCTTCATACACGTTCGTCTCGCCATTTTGATGTCGACGAGCGCGAGCTTCACAATTCACCTTCTTGAAGTGTTTTTGATGGGCAATATGTCCTTGCCGCCACTTCTTGAAGGCACTGCATTCCTCGATGTGGTAGGCGACTCTTCGATAATATAGGCAGTATTTTGGACGTGGGTCTTCTCCTCGAAGCATGTAATCCTAGAAGTGTACTTTAAGAAAGGTGGCAGTTTTATCCCCATTGACAGAGATTTGGCGAACCACTTCTCTGTTTCCTGCTATTATTTTTTGTAGGTTAGCTTTGGTTTGGTCGGAACACTTTACGACTCGTCCTCACCGCAGCTTCTTTATTCAGATGCTAACACTTGGCCTTTTCATATATGTCTATCTCGCATTCTCTGCCGTCTTTGCTTTTTTGAAAGGTTTCGTTTAAAAGTCTCTCAATCGGATCTTCTTCTGAAAGTTTCAAGGATTTTAGCGTTGATTCTGCCCTCGGTTCCTCTATGTCGTTTTCTGACACTGAGGGAGCTTTTACGCCATATATCAACGAATTGGAGACTATGTAGCAACTTGCTACATAATTTTCCGCTTCTTTTGATGAGTCATTTCCCTCATCATTGTCACTGTCTCCATTCTCAAGAATATGCTTCAGGAATTCTTCAAGCGTGACCGGTGTCTATGCCTTCTGGTTATACTCCTCCCATGTGTCTATGCACTTTTGTAGATCTATGCGCTTGTCGTTATACTCGGCAGGCTGCATAAGTTTCTTGGTCTTTTTCTTTTTCTTCGAATACTTTGAAAGCTTGACTTGCGGGCTTTTCCCCTTGTCAACAATTTTCGGTGTGGAACATGGCTTCAACATCCCTTCAATAATTTCAGGTTCAAGTGGGCTTTTCCACCTGATTACCGGACATGCCTGAAGATCCTTCAGCATTCTTTTAGTTTTTACTGATAGGACTACTGCCCATGGAGTTTCTTCTACGAGTGAGCATGATGCCCCCTGCGCGTCCACTTTTTTTGGAGCGTTCTTTTAGGGCGGGTTTACCCTTCAGTTATCAGACAATGCAAACTTTTCCTGCTGGTACTAGTTTTCAACCCAATTTTTGAAGATGTAGCAATTCTGAATTGGGTGGCTCACCATTCTTTAATAGGAGCAATAATTGGGGTTGTTGATGTCGCCGGGTTGCGCTGGATGCCGCGGGTCTGACAATGTGATGAGATTATTACTCATCGCCAGTTCAAACGGTCTTCTCGTCTTGTCATGGGGAAACGAGTAAGTATGTCCTAGCCTTTCTTCTAAGGACGGGCGCGGATGCGAGTTGTTTTGGCAAGCAACCGGTTTTGGGCCACCTGGTTGTTGTTGCGTATTGGAAACGAAAGCCGCTTTCCCTTTACCCTTGTTATTTCGAGGGTCTTTATTTGAGGATGAAGGCCCATGGGCCATCTGATCCATTTAGGCCAGCTTGTCTATCAGCGCCTGGAAGGTTATGGGTTTAAAGAATGTCATGAACTGGGACACCGTCGATTGAGGATCGAGGGTCCCGATGAACATGCCCATGGCTGGAGACTATTTAATGCACTGTTCACATTTAGACCACAGGTTGCACCACCGGACCGCATATTGGACACAAGTTTCTCCCGGCTTTACCCTGGTATTGATTAATGCCGTGATCGGAGTGTGTTCGCTCGCACAGGCGAACCGTTACGTGAACAGTAGTTCCATTTCAGTGAAGGTTTTTACGAAGTCATTTGGGAACTGCAAGTACCATTCAAAGGATGTCTCTGAAAAGCTTCCGACAAATTGGTGAAGCAACAATTTGTCATCGCCTCCAGTATTATCGCATAGTGCTCTGAATTGTGCGACATGCTGGTGAAGATTGCCCGTTCCTTTGTAGACATAGAACTTGGGGATTGTATAATCCGGCGGGTACTTGATTTGGTCATACCAGGCGTGATATGGTCGCCCGGTTCTGACGAGTTGGCCGGCGGCTTCACTGACTTGATGAGCTTTTATTTGCTGAGCGATGTAGTCATCCAGGGCCATCTTAAAGATGGTTTCTTACTTGGCCGCTGACAAGGCCGGAAGAGGGGTTTGATGTTTTCTCTCTGTCATCCTCGATAACTATCGGCGGATCTTCGGCCGGGGGTTCCGGTTGGATCATCATTCCAACCATGTCCTGGAATAAGAGAGTCACCTGCTTGATGTTATCAGCTTGTTCTGCAGCTTCCTTATCCTTTCTTTCCAGCACCCGTCGCAAGAACTCTATATCAGTCTCTTACTCTTGGCGCTGTTCAACTTCTTTGTCCGGACCCTCTTTTTGTCTGGTAAGTGCTGCCATTTTGGTCAGTATTTCTCGGAGCTTTTGCTGTTGCTCTTGAGCCTTTGTCAATGACCGAGTTTGAGGTCGGTGACACACCGAAGAGCGGCTTTCTTCTTTACCGCTAGCCATATAGACCGTATGTACGGTTATGCCCCCAGAAATGGGGCGTTTAGGTCCATCGCCTTTGGAATTTGCCGCGGGTGGTAGGATTTTCTCCGGCCTCATTCTTTTATGAGAGCTCGGAGCTAAAGGAGCCATTGTGACAGGTGTCTGTTTAGGAAAGGTCCCCCGTTGTATGGCGTAGGAGCGACCTTTTTCTTGTCGGCCATTAGATCTTTTAGGTCAACAAGAGTAATTTTTGTTAAGCACGGAGTCTTGGATTTTTCGCCAGACTCTTATATATTTGCGATGAGATACATCGATAAGGCTGCTCTGGCTGTCGCTGCACAGGGGCCTCTACTGGCGGAGGTGATTTCTTTAGCACTACCGTTGGGGAGTTCTTACGTACCTCCTGAGCGGGTCAAAACTGTTCCCAGTTGGAACAGCAGCATTGATATCCACCCCAGGAGCTGGTGGGGTGAGCTCAGAGAGAGAGTTGCCCCCAGCTTTTCTCACTCAGCGCCAGTGGCTACGTTGAGCATGACTTGGAGTGGAAATCGCCTCAGTTTTGGAGGCGTCTGCGTCATGCCCCATGCGTTGCTGTAAGAACTCCAATTTTAGTGTACATAAAATTAATTTAAAGTTAATGTACAATTGGGGTATTTACATTTCCTGTGAGTACTATAAGTATTTGTTTTGATTTAGAACAGCAAGAAAGAGCTTGTAGCTCACTGGTAATACCTTGCATTACTGTGACGTAGCACCTAAGTTCAAATCCCATCAGCCACGTATTCTTTTTATTTTGAATTCTTTTAATCTTTTTAGAAGCTCAAAAAACTACACGTGAACTACACGTAAACTGAAGAGACACAAGATAATCAAACACGTGCACTGTAGAATACCAAACGACCCCGACCCAATACCCCAACACCAACCCAGACCGTCGAAATTGGGCCGGCGACAAGCCCAGAAAATCCGGCGAGGTCGGTCATATCCGTCCCAAATGCCCTCAAATTTCACCCTTTGCAACGTTTGGCCTACCCCACTACTCCCTTATTACTTGTTTACTCTGAATTAATCCAGAGAGCAATAAAATTTCCATTTAACCTCATTTTAATGCATATTTCAATGCATTCTTTAAACACCATAAACCTTAATTTTCCCCTATAAATACCACCCTCATTTCACACTTCCTCACTCACAATTCCCTACCAAAACCCTCAAGAAATTTCCAAGTTCCTATAGTGTACAAGTAGAGTTAACAAAGGGTGAAACTCCGACGAAGTTCCGGTGACAACACAAGGAGTTTCCGGCAACGAAACGACGCACCGGCACTTCCTTCCTCTTCCACTATCTCTCCCCTCTCTCTTAAGCCAGTAAGTCCTATTCGTCTCTCTCATCTTGATCTCTAAAAAGTTCTATTTCTAAAACCCGATGGAAGCAGAGTGAATCCGACTCCTGATTCGGTTTTCTTTGAAAACTAGATTTTTTTCTTAATCAAGATAACTTCATATTCTCACATATTGTTAAGCAAATATTAAAAAAACTAGTAAATCAAGTTTCACCTCAAAATAATTATTGTGGTAACTTTTATCGCATTTTTACATTAAAATACCTTCATGTTTCATTTCGACATTATAATTTATTTTCTTTGCTATACCTATAGGTAGTTCATGAGGTAATGACCTACCTCATCATAACACACATCTCTATCATAGCACGATAAAATTTTGGTACAATAGAATACGGGAAATACGACTTTGCAATTAAATCCCGTTAACTTATAAAAACCGTTTTCTTTAAAAGATGTATTAAAATATTTTCATGCAATTGAGCCTCTACAACCTATTTTGGGGATCCCGTTTGGGATGGTGCGGATTATCGCACATCCTCGGGCTTAGTAGAGCGAGATGCAGACCTCCACAAGGAGCATTCAGTCTCGATGGAATTTTATACATTTTTCTTTAGAAAATGAGATTTTTACAAGAAAATAAATAAGATTATTTTCATTAAATATATATATATATAATTATTACCAAAATACTAATTTTAAATATATATAATATTCCATGTTTCTAAAACTCAAGAAAAGAAGTCCAATATTACACGAAACTACAATGATAATTCAAAACAACATCCATATTACAAATAAATACCATATATTCTGAAATTAGGTTTTATTAATTAGAAATGTCACATTTATAAAATATGCATCAATGAAAACTCTAAAGACGATAATTAAATGCTTGAGGTGTATTTTGACAATTATACAAAATTATTTTTACATAAAACCACCTCAAGTTATGCTAAATTACAATAAGGACCCTAATAAACATAGGTTTAAGCGGGACCAGTCTCTTAAGCCTCAGAGAGCCGGAGATATTAGTGCTTTCCTATTTAAGGTAGAAAACTTAACAAACGGTATTATCAACACGGTAATTATCTTTGAAAAAGACACAAATCTTGCCGTCCATATGCAGCAGTTACCGAAAGCACCAAAACATAATTCAGGACTTCAATTTCTTTTCTAATTGTCTGATTCAGACTGAGTCTCATTATAATCAATCTGACTTGAATATGATTTAAGTATCAAACTACAATACAACATGGATTTATGAATTCGGCTATTCAACTATATTGAGTGAACCGAACCATGGATATATTCCATTTTTCATGATCATCCATTATATAAGTTCCATTACTGATATCATACTTTCGGCAAGTCATCTATCTATACAATTTACAATACAATACAATACAATACAATCAACACAAATCAAGACATCGCGGTGTTTTACAAGGGGTAGATTGGTACGAGAGGTGTTAGAAGTGGCACAAGACTGCAACCATAAGACACCTAACTTGAATCTCCATTGCCGTTGTACCGTGACTGAACGGTTCCTTGTACTCTGTATACCGTAGTCTCTGGTATAGTGAGACTCCTCTCGTATACACTGGCCTCTTCTGTACCAAGCAACAAACAACAACGTTAATACTAAATACAACATTATAACAATATACTCTCTATTCCATTCTTGTCTTTTTACGGGACTTACCGAGCGATTTGTTCACAGATGACATTCTCTTTCTTTTTCTTTGGAATGTCGTCAGGTGATTCGGACTCACTGGAGATCGAGCCCAGCAGCGAAGACTTGGATCAGTTTACTGAAGACCTAGAGTTTTAGATTTACTTGTACATTACAGTTTCATTCCTGTTATGCCATTGTTTAGGCATTGCTTTCATTCCATATATTTTCATTTCAGTTGTATTGTAAAAAAATGTTTAATAAATAAAGTTGTTGTTTATTTACATCTTGTCTCTTGTGTACATTTTATTTTATATTGCTTAGATACGCTTAGCGTGTTTACTTCTGAGTAAATACATAGTCGTGTCCTCTGACCGTATACTGGGAAGCGGGGCATGACAGTTGCTGAGGGGCTTCGGTTGGTGTCAGCCTGTTGAAAACCGACGTCCTTGTTAGAGTTGGAGTGGGGTTGGCCAATCTTTCGAAGACCGACTGTTTTGGAGGGGATGCACTTTTATCGGCCTCACTCGCGGCAGGAATAGGGAGAGCTTGCCGTTTTGGGGTAGCTCCCTCTGGTATCATGGGCTTATTTGCGGGCTCGATTGAGTTATTCCTCAACCTGTTGAAGATTGAGGCTTCAGAGTTTGACAGCTTGCTGATAGGAGCCGTCGTGATTGCCAGCCGATTGAAAACCGACTTTTTAGGAGCTTCTCCTTATGGTGTTGAGGCGCCAAAGTTCATAGGCGGGAGCATGGTCTCGAAAAACAGTCCAGTAGTGGCTTGTGTAACCTGCCCCACCGGCATTAAGAAAATAGAGGTCGCGTTAGGCCCGTACATCACTACTCCAGTTGGGGTGGAGCGGAAGTTGCTGTTGCAAGAAGTGCATTGGGTAGCCATTGATTTCCGCACATGAGCAAGACACCAAGTTTTAGTACCTTGAATCCATGGGCAACCATAGCGAACCATGATTTTTTTCGCGAAACACGACACATGAAGTATGGAGTGGAAATAGGAAAAGGGTCCCACTGGACGTGTCAGAATCTGTTTACCGCCGAAACCAGCGACGAATTGGGATTGAACGTCTTGCATGAATTTAGGGGCAGATGCTATTTGGACATATCCATCCACCTTCCCGAAAATACTAAGTTGATTTATGGCATCGTATATCAAAAATTTGGATAAATACGACCGTTGTAGCAGACTTTATCAGATCCCCCCTCATTTGTGAGGGGTTTTTGATTGTAGGGACGCTCTTCCCTGCAGGCGCAAGCCCTTACAGTTAATTAAATTATCGCGTTGCGATAACAAATTTCTCCCGCTCCAGTAGTTCACTTTGTGTCGTGTGTTATTTTGTTTATTTTGGTTGCCGGTGGATTGTATACGGAGACTAGTTTATGTCGTCACCCGTAGGGCGCAGATTAGTCCAAATCCGTATATTTTAGATTTAGGGATTGAGCTTAGGTTGTATGTTCCATCAGTTCAAAGAATATTTCATTTTATTTAAGGACCGTTAATCTAGTTTGAGATTAAGATCAATTTAAATATATGAGCATTTGGGCTCAATTTATTTTTACTAAGGATACATTAGTCTTATTTGAGACTAAGATTCACTTAGCAACTGTTCCCCTCCGAACACAGAGACGCGACCGCGCAAGTCCGTCTTGCCTGAAATTCGGGGTAGATGCTGATTGGTGCTATCCGTCCACCTCTCCGAAGATGCCAAGTTGATTTATGGCACCATGTATCGCATGTTTAAACGGATGCGGCCGATGTAGCAGACTTCGTCAGATTCCCCCTCGTCTGAGGGGTTTTTGATTGTGGGGACGCTCTTCTCTGCAGGCGCAACCCCCTGCAGTTAATTACGCTACCGCATCGTGGTAACAACTTTCTCCTTCTCCAGATGGTCACTTCGTGTCGTGGTTGTTTGTTTTGTGTTTGGTTGCCCGTGGATTGTATACGGAGACTAATTTATGTTGTCGCCGGTAGGGCGTGGACTAGTCCAAATCCGTATCTTTTTTAGATTTGGGTTTGGGGGTTGGGTTTAAGGATGCGTTAGCCTCATTTGAGACTAAGATCAACTTAAACGTTTGTTAAGGATACGTTAGTCTAATTTTAGACTAAAATCAACTTAACGGGACCATTTAGACCCGACAAGAAAGCAATTGGGCTCTATTGTTTAGTTTAGTGACATTGCGGTCGATTGCCAGTTTAAGGACATGGGGAGTCCATTGTTAGTTTAAAGACATCGCGGTCGAGGTTAAGGATATCATAGTCCGTGGGTTTAAGGACCCCACAGTCCAATGTTAGTTTAAAGACATCACGGTCGAGGTTAAGGACATCATAGTCCATGGATTTAAGGACTCCACAGTCCGATGTTAGTTTAAAGACATTCCGGTCGAGGTTAAGGACATCATAGTCCATGGGTTTAAGGACCCCACAGTTCGATATTAGTTTTAAGACGTCACGGTCGAGGTTAAAGACATCATAGTCCGTGGATTTAAGGACTCCACAGTCCGATGTTAGTTTAAAGACATCTCGGTCGAGGTTAAGGACATCATAGTCCATGAGTTTAAGGGCCCCACAGTCCGTGAAATGTGTGGTTGTCGGGACCCGTTACCTCTTTGAAGACGTTGAGGAATTACAACGACAAATATCAAAGGGATGGAGGGATGTACCCTTGAACCAAGGTGAATTGTTTGAAAGAGCAGATGTGCTCAGTTCAAGATAAGTTGAGGACTTATGGCCAGAATTGGGCTAAGTCCAATTAAAATGTTTTAACATTTTATTTTTGTTCTGGCTATTAAGCCTTTATTTGGGCTCGGCCCTTTTTAATAATGCTAAGCATTGGGCTCTGTCATTTTTTGTTTTTATCAGAACAGAGCATGTTCTGACAGCGCGCCACGTGGCGCGTCAGGCGCTTTGCACCAATTAAAGAGCGCATTGCGCTAGCGCACATGAAGGTGACACGTGTCGCGCTTAGCGCTGGTTCATTAACGCATTGCGCTTTCCATTTATAAGCGCTTTGCGCTAGTCTGTTGGCGCGCCAGCGAGTGACATGTGGCGCGTTTGGCGCGCCAGCACCAGCCCATGAGCGCAATGCGCTGTTTTCAGGAGCGCAAAGCGCAAGTGGTGTCTATGGTTGACACGTGGCATGTTTTGGCGCTGAGCGCCGATCCAAGTAGCGCAAAGGCGCAGTTCATGAGTACAAGGCACTTTTCAATAGTGCAAAGCGCATCTGATCAATTTTAAGATCATAGAACAACTTTTATGTTCTTCTAAGAAGGCTTTGCCTCAAGATCCAAGAATAAAAGTTCTTGTTTTGATAAAAGGCTATGCCTTTATAGATCAAAGATCTGTGGACGAAGTAAAAATACTTCTTTTTATATTTTTATGATTAAATCTTTTGATCTTTTCTTTTTAATCAAAGACCTTGGTCTTTTTATTGATCTAAGATCTTTTTAGAAGAGGGTTCTTCTTTTTATGAGATGATTTCATCTCTGTTTTTCAATAACATAATTCTTCTTTTACATTGAATATGAAGAAAAATCTTCTTTTTTCCTAAGAGCTTGCTCTTTTTTTGCAGAGGGTTTTCTCTCTCTCTTACTGTGTGTGTCGAGACTTGAAGTCTAGGGGCCTTTATATAGGGCCAATTGATTTGTTAAATCAGTTTTGAGAGATCTTTCTCTGATTGATTTGGGAATATTTCCTACCGTTGGATCTTTGATCCTAAGGCTTCTGTTTTACAGAAAATAATCTTCTTATTTCAATAAGATTGAAAAATCTTTCCATAACAGAATTTTAGTTCTGATTAATTAATAATTTATTATTAGTAGATCTTTTGATCTGACGGTGGGGGAATTTTTAATTCCAGCGCTGGCGCACCTTGCGTAGCGCACCTACGTTCGACACGTGGCGCGCAGCGCAGAGCGCAGCGCAACTGCGCTAGCGCACCCGTGTTTGACATGTGGCCCGCTGCGCAGAGCGCAGTGCAACTGTGCTAGCGCACCCGTGTTTGACACGTGGCGCGCAGCGCAGAGCGCTGGATCTGAAGCGTTGCTTTATCTTTTAAATTTTGAATTTTGAAACAGAGCTTTGCTCTGATTGGGGGTGCGCTGCCTAGGGCGCAGCGCTCCTGGCGCTGGCGTGTCTGCTTTTGACACGTGGCGCGCAGCGCGCAGCATCTGAAGCGTTGCATCAATTTTTGAATTTTGAAATTCAAAACAGAGCTTTGCACTGATTGGGGGAAACAACAACATTTTAGGGATCATCAAATTTTTGTTGATCCTAAGGCTTCTGTTTTATAGAAGATAATCTTCTTATTTCAATAAGATTGAAAAATCTTTCCATAACAGAATTTTAGTTCTGATTAATTAATAATTTATTATTAGTAGATCTTTTGATCTGACGGTGGGGGAATTTTTAATTCCAGCGCTGGTGCACCTTGCGTAGCGCACCTACGTTCGACAGGTGGCGCGTAGCGCAACTCCGCTAGCGCACCCGTGTTTGACACGTGGCACGCAGCGCCGAACGCTAGCCTACCTGTGTTTGACACGTGGCGCGCAGCGCAGAGCACTGGATCTGAAGCGTTGCTTCATCTTTTAAATTTTGAATTTTGAAACAGAGCTTTGCTCTGATTGGGGGTGCGCTGCCTAGGGCGCAGCGCTCCTGGCGCTGGCGTGTCTGCTTTTGACACGTGGCGCGCAGCGCGCAGAATCTGAAGTGTTGCTTCAATTTTTGAATTTTGAAATTCAAAACAGGGCTTTGCTCTGATTGGGGGAAACAAATGCCCCCCAGTTGCGTTCACGTGGCCCATATGTGAGTACAACGGTGGCGACATCTGCGCCCTTAGATCAACTTAGAAATTGAAGAGGCGTTTCAATGCCTATAAATAGGACCTTTGGTCCCTTAGATGATTTTCATCTTCTTCTTAAGAATTTTCACTTCTGAGAATTTCATTCTCCCACAGAGCAAAGCTCTCATGTTTAAAACTTTTTCAAGAGTAAAACTCTGTCAAAACTTAGGTAAAGTTATGCACTTTTAATAAATTAGGGTTTTACCCATTAACAGAGCCTTGCTCTTCATAGATCTTTGATCTAAAGAAAACCCATTTAGGGTTTCATTTACAGAGCTTTGCTCTCCTGAACATGTAGATTTATTTTAATCTCTTGTGAAGAACTCTTAAGAGTTTGTTCATGGATCTTAAAAATAAAATTTTATTTTTGATGGATCATCTTCTCAGAGCAAGGCTTTTCTTGAGGAATTTTATTCCTTCATCATTAGACTTTGACAGATGTCTGTCTAGTAAAGAGCGCTGCTCTCAATGGGAGTTTTACTCCTCTGTCCGAGGGATTTCTCATTTAATGAGAATCTCTTGAGGGTTTCCTCTTTTAATGACAGCCTTATCCAATGATGAGGCTTTTTTTTTATTAATGATGAACTGTCATCTAGATTTTGTGGGTCCCCCTTGGTCCCCTTTCCACTGCATTGCAGTGCGGTACAACTTTTAAAGTACCGAGTGTCAGAAATTAAAAATTAAATTACAACACTGACAGTTGATTTCTGTCCCCCTTTTTGCAGGCAACATGTTTTTCGATGCTTCGTTCCCGTTCGTTCGCTCAGAGGGAGGATTTCCTGGAGTACCCGTAGACCGGGAGGTCCTAGCTTTGATCAGAGACCATGATCCAGAACATAAGAATCTTCACCTTTGGGGGTCAAGGTACAATCATATTATCAGGGGTCGACAAATCTTTTCATGTGCGGTACCCTCGGAGCCCATCACGGCGATCCATTACGCCAACTCACCCCCGGCGAACTACACTGAGGAGATGGTCAATTGGACTTCAGAAGGCCTTCTTCAGCCTGCTATAGCTTCAATTCGCGTTCAGCCTCCCATGGTTTTAGATACCTTGGGACGCCGTATTTTTCAAGGCGAGGCGCGGCTGGGGGGGCAACCATATAACATAGGTCCGATTCCTCGTCATCCGACCGGTTATCTGCAATGGGCCCGCTACATTCTGTCAGCGAAAAAGTCACAGTTGATGAGGCTTGGGTTATATACCGCCGTTTATGCTTCTCTTTTCCAGTATCTTACGCTTCCCACCTGGTGGGTTAAGGCCTTTTTGGAGCAGTAGAATATCCGTACTCACACCTTCCTCTCGCTGGACCGAGAAGTATCAATCTCTCTAGAGGAATTTGCAGAAGTTTCTGGCTTACCAGTCATAGGGGAGCATTATGAGAAGCTGCTTCCCATGGACGAATATGTTTTTGGTGCTAAGTCGGTGATAATGGGCCTTACCCCGGTGAATGCTGTTCAACACCAGTTTCCTAGTTTGATCAAAGTGTTGAATATCTACGAGGGCCTTTTTCTCGAATCTGGGAGCCGCGGGGTTAGTTTCGAGGATTTCATCGCTCGCTTCCTTCACCCAAAAGTCTTCTCGAAGGAGGCCGTTAAATTCGCAATGCTTGACGACCCTTTCGGCTTAGATTTGGACAACCTGCCAGCGATGGAGGTAAATCAGAAGGGTTTCTTCCTTCCCAACTCTCTGGTTGTTCCTTTTGCGGAGATTGCAGTCCCCGGAATGGACGAGGAAGCATTCTTTTTGGGATTCCTTAGGCTATGGTTGAGCTAGTTCGCACTCCCGACGCACCTTCGCCGTATGAGGCCATCTGTCTTTTACCTGGCTCACCGGATGACTATTGGGGTGAAAGTGGCTGTCGGGGTCGCTGGCTTAGCCCATCTGTATTACGGCCTTAGTCAAGCGGCGGATACTACTGAATCTGGAATACAGCATGTGAACTTCTCGATGTATTACTTCATGTCATGGCTCGAGCTACATGCACTTGGCATTTTTGGTATCCATAGAAGGCCTTCATTCTATGACAGGTGCAGCTTCCCCCGGATTATGCGATTGGTCGGCGCCTCAATTGTAAATCCGTCACCGCGGGCTGCTAGAGGTTTGCTCCTTCGCCCCCGCACGGTTGGAGACGGGATGACCTTTACCGACAAGGTGTTAACCATCGGAAAAGAGTCTACCACAACGGTGTGGTTATTGCAGGATATTTTCAAAGACGGAGCCTTAGTTCTGACAGCTCGGGAGACCCTCCATTTATATTCTATCAGACCGGGCTTCCTGGTGTTTAGGAAAAATGATGCGGCGCTTTTCATGAGATATAATCCGCATTGTTTTGCCCAACAATTGAGCTATAATCAAGGAGTGCCGTTGGAGGCTTTCTTATTGGAACCCACTGCCACTGAAGAGGGGATGTTGAGCGCGCTGCATCACTTCATGCGTCTGAATACGGGCTCTCACTTCTTTATCAGCGAGCCGAGTTGTGTCCCACGGATTCTTAATGCATATATGGCATGGTATCTGCATTCGACGGGCGCCGTTATTAAGGAAGAAAGGCGGTTGCTGCTTGATCGCAAAAGTGCACCTCCTGCCAGTGATCGTAAAGTCCCTTTGAAGCGACGGATCGCTGTCCCCCCTCCGCTAAGAGGGGTTGCTGTAGTTAAGCCTCCACGTGTGCTAATCCCCACGCGTGGATTGCCCCATGCTCCGGTGGAAACGGCGGATGTGCCATCGGTACCCTGTGCTCCCGTGGAGACGGTGAACGTAGCTTCACCCGAATCTGGCGTGGGCTCGGATATCGGGACTCGCCATCCCAAAGTGCCCACGAAGCGCAAGCTGGTTCTGGCTGCGACCGGAGCTCGGGCACAGAAGAAGAAGAAGTCGGTCCTTTCCATTGATGCCGTACTCGGCCTAGAGTCTCAGGCTCCTCTTATCGAAGGCCTAAGTGAATATGGGACCAATGAGGGTCTCTTCATGCCACCAGACGATACTGATCTGGCGGCTGCCATTGCATCTTCTAAACAATTGGCCAGCCACGAAGAGGGGTTGGCTATCCTTGCGCGATCAGGTGTTCATTAGCTGTATTTTCCGTCATTGCATCATATCTCTATTATTGTGTTAGGACTGACATTTTTCTTCTTTAACAGGCATTTCTATCGAAGAAGTTCTCGCTGCTTCTCTCAAGACTTTAGAGGAGGAGGAACGACTTCGAGCATCCTTAGGCATCGATACATTTCGGTTCACCATGTTCCTGCTTCCGTTTCTTATGAGTAATCTGACCTTTTCTTTGTCTTATCGCAGGGACCATAATGCCGATTCCGCAAGCTGATGCGGGAATTCTTCTCGGGCCAGCTACCGAAGTCCTGGCCTCTTCGGCACTGCCGAAAGAGGCCTTACTTAAACAACCGATGACGGAAGCCTTGACGGCTCCAGAGGTAACCCTGGATGCGGACGATGACGTCCTGTTGACGGAGGTCTTGAGAAGATCGGCTCTTATGGCTCGGACGGAAAGGAAACGTAGGATGCGTGCAGCAAGGGAGCATACTGCCGCTTTGGATGCGGGTGCGGGTTCCAGCGCTGTTGCCCCTGCCCCTACTCCTTCAGAGGACGCTCCGGCTGCCTTGTCCACTGCCTATAGACGAGCAGCGCGTACGGATCGGGAAACGGTCGGAAGACCAACCCAGGGTAATGTGACATGGGGTTTCGTTGTCAAAGTTTTAAGTATCAATTCTCATATATTTTATCTTGCAGAGCCGAGTCTTCCCGGAGAGGTGGTGGCGGCCACTGAGCCTGAGGTAGCGGTGGAGGAGGTAGCTGTGATTGCCGAACCCGGGGCGGCGGTAGGCGAGGTGGCTCCAATTGCCGAGCTCGAGGCAGCGGCTGGTGAGACAGTCACGTTCGCTGTGCCTGAGATAACTGCCATTGTCGAACCCCAGGTGGTGATGGGTGAGACGGCTATAATTGCTGAGCCTGAGGTGGCCGCTCCCTCTCAAGAGTCGGGCACCGCCCCAATCATTGCTCTTCCCGCTTACGGCTCTTGGCCATCTCCTGGCGTCGCAAGCGTTACGACGGCTCTTGTAGAGTCAGGGGACAAGGCGACGGGAGGTGAGACCATCCCGATGGAGGAGGAAGAAACAGTTGCTGTATCAAGTAGCGCCCTCGTCGCGGTTCCGACTGGCGACTCATCAGGTAGATTTTGGGTCATTTCTTTTCTTTTGTTCTGCAATCCTTTTCAATCTTTCCTGACAGTATTTGTCTTGTTTCTGATGCAGGTGTGGCGAGTGCTGAGGTCACGCTACCCGAGGCAACACCACCAGTTACTGTTTTGACGGTGACTCCTCTTCTACCTTCTCTCGACCGTCTTAGATGTTAGAAGGTGCAGATTTGTGACCCATCTGTCTTACTTCTAGGCTGTATAATTTATGTACCGACATTGTATTACTGCGTCTTTGCAGGAGTCCTTTTTGATCACCCGTATCAGGTGCTGCACCCTCACTTCTCCTTCTGTCAGAGATTGGTCCGCCTAGTGGTGTCGGTGAGTATCTTTTCTAGATGATGTCTTTTCTTTAATGGGCAGTTACATTATTGCTAATCCCTCTTTGTATTGCTTGTAGCCTTACAAATCGAAGGCGGAGACGAGGCTATCGTTGCGCCGCTAGTGCTCCCAGCTCTGCCCCATGTTGTGGCCGGTATAGTAAATCCCATCGTTCATGAACCTCTTACACTTCTTGAACCGTTATTTAATTGTGATTTGTTTTGCAGCGGTCACATCGACTCCAGCCCCATTCGAGTCTCGTGTTATAATGCCAACCGGACCCTTTTCCAGATGTCTATCCTCAAAAGGCGCCGCGAATAGTCTGCGCATGCTGAGCGACTATATTGAGGAGCTCGACGTGGAGACTCCTACATCCGCTGCGGATTTTGCCGCCGAGGTTAATTCTATGCTGGCGACGCTCGTAAACTTTCATAGTGAGGGCGTCGTTGTGTCTTGGGTTAGCCACTGCAGGAAAATCGAGGCTTGTTTGTATGAGCTCGAGGTCAGACGTCCTGCTTCCGAGGTCCTGGCTATGAACTCTCAACGGGCTGCGTGGGTCAAGTAGAGCTCTCTTTACTTCCTTCATCTCGAACAAGAAGCGGTCTTAAAGCATAAGGAATGTGAAGAGACTTCAAGCGAATCTGTTCGACTGCAGGCTCAAGTTGACGCCAATGCTGTGCAGCTGAAAACCATCTTTGAGGGCCTTTTACGATGCATTTCTGATGGGCTAACGCTAAGGCAGAAGCTCGACCTCATCGAGCAGGATGCGCAGAGTCGTGAGGAAGCTCGGCGGGTTGTTGATGGACGACTTTCGTCTTATTTGCAGCAACGGGCTCATGTTGAAACGGAGTTGGCCGTGGCTGCTGATCGTAACGAGAGGCTGAGGGGAGTGTGTGAGCAATTGATTGGCCTATTGCAGATGCTTCCCTCTTAATAGTTGCATTTTGCGCCATTTGTAAATTTTGAATAAAATGTATTCATTTTTCTTTATCCTTTCAGCTGATGTAATTTGTACTCAATTGAACTCATGAATAAAAGATATATTTCTTTCGCAATGCCTTGTGTCATCTCTCTGCTTTCTTCTTTCTTTTGTTATCAGCATGTCACCTTAGCAAGTATAGCCGGCAGATGACAGGGTGAGCATCTTGTTTTGGCTTCTTCGAGGGGTAGTGATGGCTTAGGAGGCAGGTTCAGATCCGCTGCCTAAGACTTTTCAATTTCATGAGCCGTGAGGGTCTCATGAAGACTTTTCTCCCTACGAGTCGAGAGGATCCCGTAGGTGTATTTTCTCCTTAGGAGTTGTGAGGATTCCTAAGTGTGTTTTCTCTTGAGAGTCGTAAGGATCTCACAAGAGAATTTTCTCTCTTACAAGTCGAGAGGACCCATAAGTGATTGTTTCTCTCCTTGTCGATATTCGACTTGGGAGAGTATGGCCCGTGAATAGTCCATCTTGACCTCTTTGCAGGGCAGTGATGGCTTAGGAGACAGGGCTAGGATCTGCCACCTAAGACTTTTCAACTTTATGAGCCGTTAGGGTCTATTAAAGACTTTTCTCCCTATGAGTCGTGAGGATCTCGTAGGTGTCTTTTCTCCTTAGAAGTCGTGAGGATTCCTAAGTGTGTTTTCTCTTGAGAGTCGTAAGGATCTCACAAGAGAATTTTCCCGCTTATAAGTCGAGATGACTCGTAAGTGGTTGTTTCCCTCCTTGTCGAGATTCGATTTTGGAGAGTGTGGTCCGTGAATAGTATGCAAGAGTCCGTTTTGGACCGACTTGCAGGGCCCCAGTGCTTAGGAAACAGGTCCTTATCCCCACTGCCTAAGGCTTTTCCTTACGAGTCGAGACGAATCGAGAAGTTCTCGCAAGGATGTCCTAACGTCATAGTTAACCTTTGCTCTTTACGACAGAGGTCCGTTAGGGTCTGTGGTACTAGGGTTTTGCCCGTCGTATCGTCGCGTTGGTTGATGTATCCCTCGATAGACAATCTTGCTGTTCTAGTAGCCCTGCGACTGTCATGTCTCTGATCCCTTCGGGGGCTGGATAAGACGTCTTCAAGCAATCTTCTTAGGCAGTTTGACCGTCAGAAGAGCAAGCGTTAGGAATTTTGCCATGCCACTTTTTACTTGAGGTTAGGCTCATTTTGGAGAGCCCCGATGAGTCATAACCACTCCGCGCTGGTGTTGGATGATCTCCGATAGTCTTTCAGGTTTTATATGAGTTGCCGTCAAGACCCTAAAGTTAGGAATTTGGCCTTTGCTTCGTTTACTGGCATTGCGTCTGCTGTATCGAGACGAATGTCGCGGTTGTCTCTAGGTTGTTGATGAACTATCGAGGTTTGGAACTAGGGATTTTGCCGTGGCTCCGTTGTTTGATTGTCGCGTCTGAATCCTGCTGGAGGGAGAACGCTGTAGTGACATCTCATCTGCTGTATCGAGACGAACGTCAAGGTGGTGACCACTCCATGTGGGATGATCTCCGGTAGTCTTTCAGGTTTTATATGAGTTACCGTCAAGACTCTGAAGCTAGGAATTTGGCCTTCGCTTCGTTTGCTTTGGCGTGTCCGAATCCTGTTGGAGGAAGGACGATATGGTGACATCTCGTCTGCTGTATCGAGACGAACGTAGAGGTGGTGACCACTCCATGTGGGATGATCTCCAGTAGTATTTCAGGTTTTATATAAGTTACCGTCAAGACCGTGAAGCTAGGAATTTGGCCTTCTCTTCGTTTGCTTTGGCGTGTCCGAATCCTATTGGAAGAAGAACGCTGTGGTGACATCTCGTCTGCTGTATCGATACGAACGTCGAGGTGGTGACCACTCCATGTGGGATGATCTCCGGTAGTCTTTTAGGTTTTATATGAGTTACCGTCAAGACCCTGAAGCTAAGAATATTGCCTTCGCTTCGTTTTCTTTGTCGTTGCGTCTGCTGTATCGAGACGAACGTCGAGGTGGTGACCATTCCGCGCTGGTGTAGGATGATCTCCGATAGTCTTTTAGGTTTTATATGAGTTACCGTCAAGACTGTGAAGCTAGGAATTTGGCCTTCGCTTCGTTTGCTTTGGCGTGTCTGAATCCTGTTGGAGGAAGGACGCTGTGGTGACATCTCGTCTGCTGTATCGAGACGAACGTCGAGGTGGTGACCACTCCATGTGGGATGATCTCCGGTAGTCTTTCAGGTTTTATATGAGTTACCGTCAAGACCCTGAATCTACGAATATTGCCTTCGCTTCGTTTGCTTTGTCGTTGCGTCTGCAGTATTGATACGAATGCTGAGTGGAGTTGGGATTTTGTCATCACTCTGCTTTGTTTCGACCATGGGGTCTTTTGTTGACGTTGCATCTGCATCCTGCTGGACTGCGAAGGAACGTAGTTGTTGACATTGTGTCCGCTGTAACGAGACGAATGCTGAGGTAGAGCTGGGATTTTGCTGTCACTCCGCTTTGTTTCGACCATGGGGTCTTTCGTTGACATTGCATCTGCATCCTACTGGACTGCGAAGGAACGCCGTTGTTGACATTACGTTTGGTGTAACGAGGCGAATGATGAGATGGTCTCTAGGTTGTCTGTGAACCGTCGAGATTTGGAACTAGGGACTATGCCGTGGCTCCGTTTGATGGTGTAACATCTGTGTCCTGCTGGAATGAGGAGGCACACCGTTGTTGACATCTAGGCTGTAGATGTGGCCATTGAGATTTGGAACTAGGGATTTTGCCATGGCTCCGTTTCATTGTGACTTTGAGGTCGGTTGTTGACGTGACGTCTGCATCTGGTTGGAGTGGGGAGAAACGCCGTTGGTGATCTCTAAGTTGTCGATGTTGACGTCGAGACCCTGAAGCTAGGGATCTTCCTTTGCTTCGTTTGTTGACATCGTGTCTGCAATATTGCGACAACTGTCGAGGTCGTCTCTAGGTTGTCTATGAACCGTCGAGATTTGGCTTCGCTTTCTGATGGAGCCTGGTGGGGAGGTATGGTTCTCTCTTTGTTTGTGCCCCTGGATTGTATACAGGGATCGATGTGATCTCACCTGTAGGGCAAAAAGTTTCATTCTTTCAATTTTTTTAATTCTTTCCGCGATGCTCTATCATTTCAGCTTTTTACATCGCGAAAATCGCCATTGCTCAATCATTTCGGCTATTTTTCGCAGTGCTCAATCATTTCGGCTATTTGTTTTATTTACTCGCTGCTTTTTATTGCGAGTTACCCAATCATTTCGGCTGTTTTTGTATGCATACATTTTTACTTGTTGATTTCGTTGCTAGTTGCCCCATCATTTCGGTTATTTCATATGCATTTTTGGCTCGTTGATTTTTTATCGCGGGTGTGGAACTTGGAATCTGGTGCCAATCTCAGCATCAGCATCACTGCGACTGGAATATAGCCAGAAGCGAATCATCATTTACCACTGTCGATGTCAAACAAAGGTGGCTTAGTAGACAGGGTTAGGATCCTGTTGACTAAGGCTTTTGACTTCATGAGCCGTAAGGGTCTCATAAAGGTATTTCTCCCTGCGAGTCGTGAGGATCTCGTAGGTGAATTTTCTCCTTAGGAATCGTGAGGACTCCTAAGTGCATGATCTCTTATAAGTCGTAAGGATCTCACAAGAGTGTTTTCTCCTTATAAGTCGGGAGGACTTACAAGGGCTGTTCACCGTGTAAACATATCCCTAGTCACGGATGGGACTTTGTTAGGGAAATGTTTATTCGCGCCCGTGGATTGTATACAAGGGTCAGCACTGAGCCGCTTGTAGGGCCGTATTGGAGGTTGTGGTGGTTACTTAAGAACATGTTCAGATCCCTGTAGCTTAAGACTTTTGAATCTTATGAGCTATGAGGGTCTCATAAGAGGATTCTCCTTACGAGTCGTGAGGATCTCGCAAGTGTAATTTCTCCTTAGGAATCGTGGGGATCCCTAAGTGTGTTGCTCCCTTGTGAGTCGTAAGGATCTCACGCAGGTGGTTTCTCCTTACAAAGTCGAGAGGACCTTGAATGCGTCTTTTAACGAGATTGCGCCCTTTCGGGTTTTCACAAAACTCGCCGGTAGCCCTGCTGTTTTTACTCACGGAGCCCTTTCGGATTTTTATCCGTACCCTTTTTGCTTATGGACATACCGTTTTCTCTCTTTTTTTATTCTTTTTTTTATTCTTTTTTCTTTGTATCAGCTTTGGGATGCTGCAATCCACCGTAGTTTATCGACATCTCGGTGAACAGCCAGTTTTAGGACATAGTGGTCCATTGTTAGTTTAATGACGTTTCGGTCTTACGCCAGTTTTAGGACATAGTGGTCCATCGTTGCCGTATTTGAGGAGAATTTCTAGTTTACCGATTTTTCGGTCTATGGGGCTTTCCCTATGAATGAGCACGATGCCCCCGGCATGTCCACCTTTTTAGGGGCATGAGGTTGTGGCGGCCTCACCTTCCAGTTTTCTGATAATGCGAACTTGCCTTGTTGGTATTGGTCTTCAATCCAGTTTTTGAAGACGTAGCAGTCTTCGATCGGATGGCCTAATACTCGGTGGTAGGGGCAGTAATTGGGATCGTTGACGTCGTTTGGCTGCAACGGACGTTTTGGATCTGGCAGATTGATGAGTCCGTTGTGCACCGCCAACTCGAACAGTCTCCTCATTTTATCTTGGGGAAATGAGTAGGGACGTCCTAGTCTCTCCTCAAGGGATGGGCGTGGACCCATATTGTTTTGGCAAATAATCGGCTTTAAGTTGCTCGACTGTTGTTGAGTATTGGCGACGAAAGTTTCTTTTCCTTTCCCTTTTTCATTTCGAGAATCCGGCTTTGGAGGAGACGGTCTATGACCCATCTGGTCCATTTAGACCAACTTGTCAATCAAGGCCTGGAAAGTAGTGGGCTTGAAGAACATCATGAATTGCGACATGGTCGCTTGAGGGTCAAGAGTGCCCACGAACATGCCTACCGCTGGCGCTTCCTCGATGCGTTGCTCGCATTTCGACCACAGATTCCGCCATCATATTGCGTATTGAACCCATGTTTCGCCCGGCCTTACCCTGGCGTTAATCAATGCGGTGATCGGGGTGCGCTCGCTGGAGCTTGCAAATCTTTGTGTAAACAGCAGCTCCATCTCCGCAAATGTTTTGACAGAGTCGTTAGGCAGCTCCGAATACCATTCGAAGGCCGTTTCTGCTAGGCTGCCGACAAATTGGAGAAGCAACAGTTTGTCGTCGCCTCCAGTATTGCCGCATAGAGCCCTGAACTGAGCGGCATGTTGATGTGGATTGCATGTCCTCTTGTACACATAGAATTTAGGGATCGTGTATCCCGGCAGGTACTTTATTTGGTCATACCAGCCTGGATACGGTCGCCCAGTTTTAACGACTTAGCCGGCCGCTTCATTCACCTGGTGGGCACGTATTTGCTGAGCTATATAGTCATCTAGTGCGGCCTTGGAAATAGTTTCCTCCTTGGCTGCTGAAAGAGCCGGAGGAGGATTAGATGTCTCCCCTCTATTGTCTTCAATAATGATCAGAGGGTCTTCAGCTGGAGGATCCGGCTGTAACATCATTCCTACCATGTCTTGGAAGAGAAGCGCCATTTGTTTTATGTTGGCCGCTTGGTCCGCGGCTTCTCTGTCCTTCTTTTCGAGGACTCTGCGTAGGAAGTCAACATTGGTTTCTTGTTCGTGACGCTGTTCTGATGATGCTTCCGGGCTTTCTTTTGGCCCGGTGAGTGCGGCCATTGCAGTCAGCATCTCCTGAAGCTTCTGCTGTTGTTGTTCCTGAGCTTTCGTGATGGATCGGGTGAGTGGTCGGTGACCCGTAGAAGCGCGGCTATCGTCTTTCCCGGATGCCATATAAATAGTGTGCACCATTATGCCCCCAGACTTAGGGCGTTTGGTCTTGGCGTCTTTGCGTTCTGCCGTATTCATAGGGGCTTTCTCTGGCCTCCTTTTCTCTTGAGCAGTTGATGTTGAGGGGGCCGTTGCAGCGGGCACCCAGACAGCTGTTGCCTTTTGTGGCTTGGCAAGATGGTTCTCTTCTTGTTGAACCTTCGCCCTTTTCTGTCGGCGAGGGTAATCTTGATCAATTACCGAGTCCCGAACCTGTCGCCAGACTTTGTAGATTTTGGAGGACAGCCGCTGAGGGGACTGTTCTGGCTTTGTTTCTGTAACATTCTCCACCGGAGGAGGAGACCTTTTCAGTACGGCGGTAGGAGAGTTCCTGCGCACCTTGTTCAACAGTTCAAAGCTGTTCCCAGTTGGAACAGCAACATTGACTTCCACGGTTGGGGCTGGTGGAGTTAGTCCAGAGGGAGAGTTGCCCCCAACCTTCCTTACTTAGCGTCAATGGCGACGTCGAGCGCGTTGAGCTGTTAGGATGGTTTCAGCTTGAGGGGTGACTTCGTCATGTCCCCTGTTCAGGTGAAGGGCCGTTGGTACCAGCCTCTTGAAGACTGATGTCCATTGAGTAGCAGCGTCTAATCTGTCAAAGACAGACTTTGGAGCAGGGACGACTATCCTTTTCGGAACAACCTTTTCTGGAACTGCAGGCTTCATCATGGGCCCACATGAACTTTGGCCCAATCTGGCGAAGACTGAGGCATTGGACTTGGGCCACCCATTGAGAGGGGTTGCGATAGTTGTAAGCCGGTCAAAAACCGACTTCTTTGGAGTTTCTTGCGACGACATTGGGGCATTGAAGCTCATCGGTGAGAGCATGGTCCCGAAGAACAATCCAGTGGTGGCTTGAGTCACCTGTTCCACCGGCATAGCGAAGATGGAGGCCGCTCGGGGCCCGTAAGTCACTCCTCCGGACGGGACGGAGCGAGAGTTGCAGTTGCAGTTAGTGCAGTTTGAAGCCATTGATCTTTTGTTTTCTGCACGGACCAAGACACCAAATCTAAGTACCTCGAAACCCAAGGGCAACCATTAGCAAACCGCGATTGGTTCATGAACACGACACACGAAGTGTGGAGTGGAAAGAAGAAAAGGTCCCACCGGGCGTGCCAGAAACTGTTCCCCTCCGAACACAGAGACGCGACCGCGCAAGTCCGTCTTGCCTGAAATTCGGGGCAGATGCTAATTGGTGCTATCCGTCCACCACTCCGAAGATGCCAAGTTAATTTATGGCACCATGTAAAGAAAGTTTAAATAGATGCGGCCGATTTAGCAAACTTCGTCAGATTCCCCCTCGTCTGAGGGGTTTTTGATTGTAGGGACGCTCTTCCCTGCAGGCGCAAGCCCCTGCAGTTAATTACGCTACCGCATCGCGGTAACAACTTTCTCCTTCTCCAGATGGTCACTTCGTGTCATGGGTATTTGTTTTGTGTTTGGTTGCCCGTGGATTGTATACAGAGACTAATTTATATTGTCGTCCGTAGGGCGTGGACTAGTCCAAATCCGTATCTTTCTTAGATTTGGGTTTGGGGGTTGGGTTTAAGGATACGTTAGCCTCATTTAAGACTAAGATCAACTTAAATGTTTGTTAAGGATACGTTAGTCTAATTTTAGACTAAGATCAACTTAACAGGACCATTTAGATCCGACAAGAAAGCAATTGGGCTCTATTGTTTAGTTTAGTGATATTGCGGTCGATTGCCAGTTTAAGGACATGGGGAGTCCATTGTTAGTTTAAAGACATCGCGGTTGAGGTTAAGGACATCATAGTCCGTGGGTTTAAGGACCCCACAGTCCAATGTTAGTTTAAAGACATCACGGTCGAGGTTAAGGACATCATAGTCCGTGAGTTTAAGGACCTCACAGTCTGGTGTTAGTTTTAATACGTCATGGTCGAGGTTAAGGACATCATAGTCCGTGGATTTAAGGACTCCACAGTCCGATGTTAGTTTAAAGACATCCCGGTAGAGGTTAAGGACATCATAGTCCATGGGTTTAAGGACCCCACAGTCCGATGTTAGTTTAAAGACATTACGGTCGAGGTTAAGGACATCATAGTCCGTGGATTTATGGACTCCACATTCCGATATTAGTTTTAAGACGTCACGGTCGAGGTTAAGGACATCATAGTCCGTGGATTTAAGGACTCCACAGTTCGATGTTAGTTTAAAGACATCCCGGGGTTAAGGACATCATAGTCCATGAGTTTAAGGACTCCACAGTCCGTGAAATGTGTGGTTGTCGGGACCCATCACCTCTTTGAAGACGTTGAGGAATTACAATGACAAATATCAAAGGGATGGAGGGATATACCCTTGAACCAAGGTGAATAGTTTGAAAGAGCAGATGTGCTCAGTTCAAGATAAGTTGAGGACTTATGGCCAGAATTGGGCTAAGTCCAATTAAAATGTTTTAACATTTTATTTTTGTTCTGGCTATTAAGCCTTTATTTGGGCTCGGCCCTTTTTAATAATGCTAAGTATTGGGCTCTGTCATTTTTTGTTTTTATCAGAACAGAGTATGTTCTGACAGTGCGCCGCGTGGCGCGTCAGGCGCTTTGCACCAATTAAAGAGCGCATTACACTAGCGCACATGAAGGTGACACGTGTCGCGCTTAGCACGAAGCGCTGGTTCATTAGCGCATTGCGCTTTCCATTTATGAGCGCTTTGCGCTAGTCTGTTGGCGCGCCAGCGAGTGACACGTGGCGCGCTTGGCGCTAAGCGCCAGCCCATAAGCGCAATGCGCTGTTTTCAGGAGCGCAAAGCGCAAGTGGTGTCTATGGTTGACACGTGGCATGTTTTGGTGCTGAGCGCCGATCCAAGGAGCGCAAAGGTGCAGTTCATGAATGCAAGGCACTTTTCAATAGCGCAAAGCGCTTCTGATCAATTTTAAGATCACAGAACAACTTTTATGTTCTTCTAAGGAGGCTTTGCCTCAAGATCCAAGAACAAAAGTTCTTGTTTTGATAAAAGGCTCTGCCATTATAGATCAAAGATCTGTGGACGAAGTAAAAATACTTCTTTTTATATTTTTATAATTAGATCTTTTGATCTTTTCTTTTTAATCAAAGACCTTAGTCTTTTTATAGATCTAAGATCTTTTTAGAAGAGGGTTCTTCTTTTTATGAGATGATTTCATCTCTGTTTTTCAAGAACATAATTCTTCTTTTACCTTGAATATGAAGAAAAATCTTCTTTTTTCCTAAGAGCTTGCTCTTTTTTTGCAGAGGGTTTTCTCTCTCTCTTACTGTGTGTGTCGAGACTTGAAGTCTAGGGGCCTTTATATAGGGCCAATTGATTTGTTAAATCAGTTTTGAGAGATCTTTCTCTGATTGATTTGGGAATATTTCCTACCGTTGGATCTTTGATCCTAAGGCTTCTGTTTTACAGAAAATAATCTTCTTATTTCAATAAGATTGAAAAATCTTTCCATAACAGAATTTTAGTTCTGATTAATTAATAATTTATTATTAGTAGATCTTTTGATCTGACGGTAGGGGAATTTTTAATTCCAGCGCTGGCGTACCTTGCGTAGCGCACCTACGTTCGACACGTGGCGCGCAGCGCAGAGCGCAGCGCAACTGCGCTAGCGCACCCGTGTTTGACATGTGGCCCGCTGCGCAGAGCGCAGTGCAACTGCGCTAGCGCACCCGTGTTTGACACGTGGCGCGCAGCGCAGAGCGCTGGATCTGAAGCGTTGCTTTATCTTTTAAATTTTGAATTTTGAAACAGAGCTTTGCTCTGATTGGGGGTGCGCTGTCTAGGGCGCAGCGCTCCTGGCGCTGGCGTGTCTGCTTTTGACACGTGGCGCGCAGCGCGCAGAATCTGAAGCGTTGCATCAATTTTTGAATTTTGAAATTCAAAACAGAGCTTTGCACTGATTGGGGGAAACAACAACATTTTAGGGATCATCAAATTTTTGTTGATCTAACAACAGAGAGTTTAGGCTCACTGCAAGAAATTTCAGAGGGTTAACCAATTTGGGCTTGGTCTACTCGGTCTTGGGCCTTCCTTTTTGTTTTACTCAGAAGTGCTAAGCATTTATTTGTAGCTCTGGCGCTCACGTGGGAAGCACGTGAGGCGCTCGGATATGTGTGTTGCCCAATCAGTGCTAAACACTTAGTCATTTTGACTGAATATAGAGTGCCAAGCACTTTGTATGGCACTCACGTGGGAAGCACGTGAGGCGCTGAGCATTTATTTTGGGCTCTCACGTGGGAAGCACGTAAGGCGTTGGGACATGGGTGTTGCCCAATCAGTGCTAAGCACTTAGTCATTTAGACTAATTTTAGAGTGCTCTGCACATTTATAAAGCGCTCACGTGTGTTTCAAGTGAAGCGCTAGATCTTCTATTTTGAGCGTCCATGTGAGAAACACGTGAGACACCGAGCATTCTGTTTTGGGCGCATCACTTGGGAAGAATGTGAGGCGCTGAGTCCTTTTTTTGGGCGCTTATGTGGGAAAGACGTGAGGTGTCGAGTTCCATTTAATAGAATCTTTTGTTCATGTGAGGCGCCGGGTCCTTTTCTTTTTAGACATTGAATCTCTGTTAATGGCATTTTAGCCATTAACGATCACCAAGATCTATATTTTTAAAGATCAGAGATCGTTTTTTTATTGAAAAACTAAGTTCTTCTATTTCTTTTATATGAACTAAGTTCTTTCATTGTAGCGTTAAACCCTGTTCGCAAAGGAATTAAATTCTTAGAACATACGTTCTCTTTTCTTTTCTTTTCTTTTCTTTTAATCTAGTTTTTTTCCCTTACATTTTGAGTTTGGAGAACAGAGTCTCCCCGATGAAAATTAAATTCTCAACTTGTGAGGAGATTTGATTTGCAAATCTTAGATCAGAGAAAGAACTAAATTCTTTTTTTGAAGATTAAACCCTTGTTTTCTTTATGCTAGGCAAAGCATATAAGTTTTATCTCTGCTTCTTTATTTACCTCGGTTTTGGAAGAGTGAAGATCTTCTTATTTGAGAAGAGAATCCAATTCTCACTTTTTTGGAAAACTTATGGGGTTCCTTCCTCCTCGAGATTTGAAGTCTCGGTTCCTTTATATAGTGGAGGCAAATTGTTAGTTAGTTTGAGAAAATCTCTCATTTGAAAGACACCAATTGATTTAATCGCCCTCAAAGATTATTTGGGGGATTTTATCCACCGTTGGATCTTTGATCCAGTGATTATTCGTTTCACAGAATATATATTCTTGTTTTTAATAAGATTAGGAAAATATTTTCTCATTGGATCTTTGATCTAATAACTCTCTGAATATTTTTCTCTTTTAGAAAGATCAAGAGAAGTATTTTCCCAAAAAATAGAATTTAATTCTATCATTGAATTTTTGATCCAACCAAGAATATCTTTCTTATTTAAAAAGATTAGGGAAATGTTTTCCCTTAATAGAATTTAATTCTACTATCGGATCTTTGATCCAACGGCTCTGTTTAACAAAGAAGAGATTTTTTTATTTAAAAAGAGCAGAGAGATATCTTCCCCCTAACAGAATTTAATTCTATCATTTGATGATTTTTTAATCACCATTGGATTTTTGATCCACCGGCTCTGTTTAACGAGAATGTCTCCAGTTTTTAGGGAAATATTTCCCATGTAGAATTTAATTCTACTCTCCTTAGTTTGGACACTGACTCTCACGTGCTATGCACGTGGGTACTGCCTAAGAATTTAATTCTTACGGAATCAGGTACCACGTGCTTTGCAAGTCGACGCTCACGTGAGCTCCACATGAGGTACAGCTGTAGGATTTAATCCTATAAGAAGCCAGCACTGGCACTCACGTGGGGAACACGTGAGGCGCTGCCTTATTTATGAAGTCATTTTTCTCCTTCTTTCTCACCTTTTCCTGAGTCAATACTTTCTTCTCGGAAATAGTTTCACCATGCACAACATTTTCTGTGCCAGGACTTAAATGTTCCTCTTTATAATCTAAAGACATGTTTATATTTTCTCTCAATTTCTCAGAGAACCATTTTAACAGAGAAGAGTCATGGTTTGCAATCGTCCACATGCTCATCGGCAGCCATGGGAGGTGTCTATCGAGGAAATTATTCCTCGTTTTGCCGCACTCTTAGTGAATCCCGTTCTTACAGATGACCAATGCGACACCGTGTTGGTTTCGGATGATCTCCTCTCCCCATCATCTCCCCATCAGCTCCATTTGGTTTCGGATGATCTTCATGTCCGTACTCGATGACATTCCACCTCATCCAACGGAGATGATTCCGGCGATGCTCGACGCAGCGGAGGACAAGATCAAGTGCTTTAATGAGGCACGTTTGATTACTAAGCCTTTGAGGGATCGCTCCGTTCAGTTGCTAAGCCAGATACGGATTCAGCGGGCCATCATGGCTGCTTTCACCGATGAACACAACATTGATCGATGGGGAGCGACTTCTTGCGAAGACCACCGTTTCGATATGATGGAGAAGGCTGAGAGAGTTTTAGAAAACTTTATTTACTGTTTCGCTAACCCTTGTAGCTTTAATCCCTTGTTTGGTGATCTCTTCCCCGTAAAATAAAATGTTTATTTAAATGTATTCCTTTTATCTTTGACTGCTGACTGCTGACTGCTTCATTTCCAACACATGTTCTTCCTCTGATTGTATTGTTTAAGCATATATGCATCATGCACATGTGCACGTGCCATGCGCTAACCTTCCACACACGTATATAAATCAGTATACTTTTAATGCTATTTCTCATTCAAGTACGCATATGTTTGTAAGTAAATGCTCAAATAGGTGTGAACAAACCATAGAAAAAAAGAAGAGAGTAAGCCCTCACTCCCCTAGCATTCTCCCTTCATTACTTCATGAGGCCTAATGCACCATTAAACAAAGAAATGAAGAGAAAGCCACTAACTTTCCCCCATGTTTCCTTTATGCGAACAAAACCAAGACAAAGCAAAAAAAATAGAGAAGAAAAGGAAGGTGACTCCTCCATCGACCACGACGACTCCTCTATAACATTGCCGCCACCGGTTTCAATCAATAGAGACCCAAAAGGGTTCTCTCCAAACAAATAAAGACCCTACGGTGTTCTCATTAAACATGCTGGCTGCAAAATTAAAACTACAGGATGCTTGCAAAAATTATCCTCTTTCAGATGCTCTTTGGAGCTATCCCCGTGTATATGGATACTCATTTGAGTTATTCACCATGAGATTGTCCCCATAATGGACTCCACGGGCGTATACATGGGTCGAAAATGAACAAATGCGCATGCATACATAGAAAGAAGTCAGATCATAGTAAAATGACCATAACTATCTGTTCGTTGATCCGATTTTGATGTTCTTAAACTCTATATAAGGATCTGTTCAAGATCTAAAACTTTCATGTTGACCATATTTTTCAATATTGGGTTTATGACCGTCATAAAGGTCCCCGAAGTTGAGATTCTGGACAAAATCCAGAACTGATTAAACAAATCATTTCGCAGTAAAATAACCATAACTCTTTGTCCGATGATCCAAATTAGATGATCTTGGACTCCATAAAAAAATTCTCTTCAAGATATAGAACTTTTATATTGACTATATTTTCCAATATTAGGTTTATGACCGTCAAAAAGGTCTCCGAAGTTGAAATTCTGAACAAATTCCAGAACTGATTAAACAAATCAGTTCATAGTAAAATGACCATAACTCTCTTTCTGATGATCCGATTTCAATGTTATTAGACTCCACAGAAAGATATCTTCAAGATCTAAAACTTTCATGTTGACCATATTTTCCAATATTGGGTTTATGACAGTTAAAAAGGTCCCCGAACGTGAGATTCTGAACAAAATCCAAAACTGATTAAACAAATTAGATCGCAGTAAAATGACCATAAATCTTTATCCAATAATCCGATTTTGATGTTCTTAGACTCTATGAAAGATCTCTTCAATATATAAAACTTTCATGTTAACAATATTTTCCAATATTGGGCTTATGATCGCCAAAAAGGTCTCCAACCTCAATCAAACCCATGTCGGACACCTCCCTAGGATGCCCGCTACTCAATCAAATCAATGTCGGAGACCTCCCTAGGATGCGTGCCTCTCAATCAAATCCATGTTGGACACTTCCCTAGGACACCCACCCAATGCCTATCAAATCCATAATGGGTTCCCCTATGGCACCCCATGACCATATTGCCCCTCTGTGGTAAAAGTTACTAAAATGCTCTCGAGCAACGAAACACATAAATGGTCCTTGTTGATATTCAAAAATTACACGATAAACAATCTCCGATTGTTTTATTAATTGTACGTGTTCTGACTGAGATTGGTTCCTCTTTGGGTGAAGACAAGGTCCGCTCCCCAAATTTGCAATCTCAAGTGGAATCTGTGCAGTTAATGAAATGGTCATAACCATTGAAATAAACCCCATTTCGGTTGCTCCCAATAACACCTACCAAATTCAAGCATTTATGGTCCGAGATGACCTTAAACTAATATTTACGTCCAATATGACTTTAAACTAATATAATAGTCCGAGATGACCTTAAATTAATATTTACGTCCGAAATAATTTTTAACTAATATTTACATCCGAGTCATATGACCTTAAATAGTCAACAATATACCTTTCCTGTGCCAATGTCACGTCTTTCATCCAAAATTTGACCTACATTGAGATACATTATATCAACCCGCTGTATACAGTTCACGGACAACCATCATGGCATAGAAGTCAACTGCTATGACACAGAAGTCAATACCAATCTGTAACCCAAACCCTACCTTTGCCCTACGATAGGCTATGTTATATTAGTCCAGCGTATACTATTCACGAGCCTTTCCCTATAAACATATTACATATATTCTCGTATCTTCTTTACGGTCTGGATCGTACACCCTGTAAATCCGTATATAATCCACGGGCGTAAATTACCGCTTAATTACATATTCTTTTGCCATGTATATATGTTGCTATGTTGTTGTCATTGCCATTTAATGCACATTAAAATAAACCACTTGTAGAAATTTCTCTTCATGTAACACAAAGAGAGAATTAACTATATAGGCTTGCACCTTTAGGAAATCTAGAACCCATAACCAAAATAACCCTTTTACGAAGGGTGAATTTGTGAAGTTTGATCAAACCTTCGATAAACGGCGTAATAATCCCTCAGCCGTCTTTGGAGAGCTGAATGGATTCTACAACCCATCTGCCCTCAAAATGTCATCTCATCCTACTTGGAAAGGCACCGTTTTGTGGCGAACAGTGAAAAACAAGGCGAATTGTGTATTAAAAAAGTTGGCCTCAAAATAAGAAATGAGGTCGAATCTCATAGGACCAACTTCCTCTGCGCGCATGTGTGTGCTATGTTATATTAGGAAACAAATATCAACTAGTGGCTGCTATTAAATTGTCAGCTATTGACTACAGATAGCGTAACACCCTTGCACTATCATATGTTATTAAATTATATTAAATAATTGTGCTAGGCAATTTAGATTATTGTTGTTTGGGTTATGAGTATTGTACTAATTGGTATAAGATTCGTATCTGACCCGCATGCTTTTCTTAACCGATATTAGTTAAACTGGATGTTCTATCAATATATTTAATAATAATTTTACTCGCATAGCCATGATGTTTGTAGTAAGTTTTGTTCTCTAATCTATTTATATCTTAATTATTATGTATGCAATATATGATGTAGATAATTTAACCATAGATATATTGTAGTTTAATATTCGTTACGATGAGAACTTTAAAATTCCTTTTAAAATCTTCTAACAACTAATGGTTGGGGGTGTTTGTGTCAAGATCGTTTTTAGGAAAGGGGTTTTAGTAATTTTCTTTTAATCCTATGCACACACAACCCATCATCTCTATCCCTCTCTCCAAGTCATATTTCTCTCTCCTATCTAATATAATCCCAACCAAACAATTTTAACTCTTTCATATATATATATATATATATATATATATATATATATATATATATATATATATATATATAACTTATCTCTCTCCCCCCTCCAAAGATCATCTCTCTCTCACTAATCTTTCTCTCCCTCCTCAAGTTAACCGGAGCTCCCTTGCCTCCTCCGGCGAGCGGCCCGTGTCTTTCACATCACCGGCGGCTCCCCATCCTCCTCGCCGTCGACCAAACTCCATCACCACCGCCCCCGATCTTCCTCCTCTCCATAATCACCAGCGCAACTCACACCAAGTATCTCACCGAGACTTCAACCCCCGAGCACCACACCACCGCCATCTTCACCAATTACCCTCAACCCCTCTCGATCTCTACTAGCCACCGTAGTCATCTTCATCGTCTTCTTCTTCGAGCTTCTTTGTCATCATCATCATCATCTTTCCCGAGACACTCACTAGCGCTTATTCATAACTCTAACCATCACCTTCGTCGAAACCATCAACTCTCCACTTCACCAAAACCGAACCCATCTCCTCACACTCCTCGCCTGCAACCCATAACCCTGACTGCAAACACCATCGCTTTCGACTCCAAAACTCATCACCATCTCGATGCACCATCGCCGAGGCACCCATCATCGTAGCAGCCTTTCATCAAGATTCCTATGCCGAGCTGTCAAAGCTTGGCATTGATTAGTTTAACTTCGTGTTCTATACTTCCTTTTCGTCATCTCCGTGCTCGTTCGTCTCCAGGAAAGTTTCTAATTTTCTACATGCTACAGTTTACGCAATATACATATATATTGTCATATTATTATTATTATTATTATATCTATATAATTCATATACCATAGATAGTTTAACGGTCATAGGTTTATACAAATATATCTAATTAATAAGACCTAGTAATTATAACAAACTATTCTAGTATGGCCAAATCGTTAAATTGAACTAGTAAGAAGTGATATGGTTGTTTCTTTACATTGTATTTCGTACCTAGATAACAGTTACAATCGTATTCATTATGATCTGTTTACCACTAGTAAAATAGGGGGTTGCCCCTACGGATAACGAAATCCGTAGGGGCAGATTTAGTTTTGCCCTACGGATTAGTCCGTAGGTCCTTAAGGTTGCCCCTACGGTCCTTACATATTAATTTAAAAAATATTAAATCGTAAATTGTTGTTTGCCCCTACGGAGCCGCAAACCAAGAACCTACGGATTTATCCGTAGGGGCAACTAAATAGAGATTTAATTAAAAAGGCACGGATCGATCCCTACGCTCATTACCTAAAAATTATTTTCCCAATATCGCGTGCGAACCCAAACTCCCCAAACCCTTGTTTCCGCCGATCGCCTGTGTTTCATCGCCGTTATCGTCATCGCCAGCGCAGGCCAATTCTCCGTCGCCACCGCCTGGTTCATCCTCATCTCCGTTTTCGTCGTCGCCTCCTTTCGTCGCCGCCTCCAATGGATCGTCGACGCCTCCACTGCACAGGTTAGGAAATCTTAAATTAAACAAATTTTTGATTATTTTAGGGCTAGGGTTCATGGTTTGGGTACCGATGAGGCATCCGTTGGGGGTAGAGTTAGGGTTGGGGTTGGGGTTGCGGTTGGGGTTGGGGTTCGGCAGGGGGTTGCGGTTGGGGTTGGGGTTCGGCAGAGGGTTGCGGTTGGGGTTGGGGTTGGGGTTAAGGTTGGGGTTAGGCTGGGGTTGGGGCTGGGGCTGGGGTTAGGGTTAGGGTTAGAATTATGGTTGGGGTTGGGGTTGCCCCGTTTCGTATCAGAACTCGAGTCTGACATCGTAGATCTTTCAGCCATTTTGGTTATATTGTTATCATGATGTTAAATTCTTTATGCTCTCATCAAATTTTTGGGATCTTTGTAATTTGCTTGCTCTGTTTGGGGTTTCAGTTGATCCTCATTAAAAAATTGGTGATTGATCTCTTCAATCATATTATTATCTGTATTTAAAATTTTTGTGAAGCCTTCAGAGTTTTGAAAAATCTAGAATTACCGTTGAAATTCTGGCAACATTCAAAAACTGTGTATATGATGTGTGTGTGTGTATGCATGTATATACATTTGAAATTTATCTTTCTTCTATGATATAAAACGGTTAAACCGAGGAAAATTACTGGGGGAATTTTTGCTAAAATGTCTTGAGAGGGGGTTCAAGTGATGGGATAATTTCATTTGGTAATCTTTTACTTATTTTACATCTCTTATTTTTTCATGCAAAAATCTGAATAGGTTTCTTGCAATTTTGCCTATCGATCAATTATTATATTTATTTCTATTTTTTGTGGATGATTTGGCTTCAATTGAATGGAGGCGATGATAGCTTGCCCTCAAGCTTCCACTTTTATGAGCTTTATAGTTATGAGATTGGCGAGGCAAGCTGGTTTGTAGCCATCTTATTTCTTTTCCTAAATTCAAATCCAAATATAAACTGTCTGATTGAGAGAGAGAGAGTATGGGAGATTATGTATTATTCAATGTGTTTGGAAGCTGGCATGTTCTGATCGTCATCTCTGCATGAAAGCTATGGTTTTGCAAAGGGTTTGCCCTAACTATTTTCTGTGGGGAAGCTGAAGGCCTGAAGCTTCATCAAACTCAGGATTGGATTCTGGTCGGGTATTGTAAATTCTTGTGAAAGTTCCGTTCAAGATTTGTTCAGAGCTTGCATAACATCCTTTTCATCTTTATGAGATCTTTATGCAGTCATTTTTTTGGGTTTATATATTTCTAGAGCCCGTTTGACTTTGGACTTAGGATAACCCCAAATCTCTTTCTTATTTTGATCCCTAAAGTAATCCTGAGTGATGATAATTTTCCAGGGAGTTTAAAATTTATAGAAATGGCGAGGCAACATTGGATTATCTGCAAGTATTCAAGCAACCTGTTTGCAGCCATCATGCTATTTGTGATCCCAGTATAAAACTCAAACATGCCTCTTAGTTAGTTTACTTTAATTTGTTATTTATGTGTGTGTGTCAACATTGGATTGTCCCAAGTATAAAACCAAACCCACAAAACATCAAAACTGTCTCCGACAATCTTATGGTCATTAGACATAAGATTTATGCATATAGGTAACATCTGCCAATATGCCATATCCAGACCGCAATCTATTTTTGCCTATTGGCTAATATGAAAATATCGGCCCGCGTATATGACATAATCAAAGTTGTTAAATCTTGATACGGTTTGTGTTTCGTTTTTTTATTTATCAGTTCTATCAATGTTGCGTATAACGCTTTATGATATCAGTATCCTACATTTGTAGTTTTAATTGTTGATTGTTATAGATGAATACCATTGCAATAATAGTTTTTGGTTGATGAATGCTATTGCAATGTAGGATGATCAGTTCTATCAATCTTGATCTCAATGGTTTAAAATCATGTTACACATACAACACGAATGCACAACAAACGCATAATTAGAGAGCGACTCGAGATATTCAGGTTAAAACCAATATATGATACTCGATGATAATATGAAATCTTCATATTCCCATCGATACTCATATATGAAACTAAAAGCGCCACTTTGTCCCTACGGTGCCCGATATTTTAATTTAAAAATATTAAATCTTAATTTGTTGTTTGGCCCTACGGAGCCGCAAACCAATAACCTACGGTTATGTCCGTAGGGGCATCTAAATGGGAATTTAATTAAAAAAGGCACAGAAATGCCCGACGCCTCGATATCTTTCCCTCTCGTTCCCAAAATTTTCTCTCGTTCCCGCGTCTCCAATTTTCTCTTCGTCGCCACCGCGCGCCCTCCGTTCTCAGCCCGCCACCGCCTTCCGTTCTTGGCCCACCACCGCCCTCGTTCTTCCTCGTCGAGTTCCTCGTCGCCGATATTTGTGCCTACATTGATGCCTCAAGCAACGAATCAAATGATGTGGATCACAAACTAATTAAATAAATTTTGAATACCAATCTGGACTGGGATTTGAATACCAATCCTAGTTTGCTATATTTTTTTATATATAGTAGATGGTGATACTTCTTTAAGTAAAAACAACCCTACACTTAAGCGAAATCATAAATCGAAACACACATATATAGAATACAACTCATACATGGGTATCCTCAAATCTAACTTTCATTGAATTTGCACGCGCACTTAAAATAACAACCTTTATACTAAAAAATTATGTATGCCATTACTTAGTAGTTTATGGTTTTTAGACGCAAAAGCCATTTGAGAAATACTTTTCCAACCCACTATTAATCCATATTCTCAATATAGTCATTGAATTTGCACGTGCACATAATAAGAAGGAGAAGACAATAATGTGGCAGAAGAAGAAGGAGAAGACAGTAATGTGGCAGAAGAAGAAAAAAATGACATTCCTCGTTCTCTGTTTCAGCATCAATCTTCTGATATGAACTAATGATGGCTTTCACATAGGCTTTTCCCTTTAGAGACTTCTTAGTGTCCAATGGAAAGCAT
Organism: Agapanthus africanus; assembly: GCA_030015575.1. Taxonomy (NCBI): domain Eukaryota; kingdom Viridiplantae; phylum Streptophyta; class Magnoliopsida; order Asparagales; family Amaryllidaceae; genus Agapanthus; species Agapanthus africanus. The sequence goes on from JASDDO010000024.1 coordinate 181,718,110, forward strand.
ACATCAGATTTGTGCAGGTCGGGTTCTTCTATGACTTTCAAGAGTCTCAACTGATTCTGTAAATTACACTCTAGTTGGATGGTACTTTTACCACTTCTCACTGCAGGTGCGCTCTCTAATATCCATTTTGAATGTAATATTATCGATATTCAAAATGGATATTAGAGAGCGCACCTGCAGTGAGAAGTGGTAAAAGTATCACCCAACTAGGGTGTAATTTACAGAATCAGTTGAGACTCTTAAAAGTCATAGAAGAACCCGACCTGCACAAATCTGATGTATGCTTTCCATTGGACACTAAGAAGTCTCTAAAGGGAAAAGCCTATGTGAAAGCCATCATTAGTTCATATCAGAAGATTGATGCTGAAACAGAGAACGAGGAATGTCATTTTTTTCTTCTTCCGTCACATTACTGTCTTCTCCTTCTGCCACATTACTGTCTTCTCCTTCTTATTATGTGCGCGTGCAAATTCAATGACTATATTGAGAATATGGATTAATAGTGGGTAGGAAAAGTATTTCTCAAATAGCTTTTGCGTCTTAAAACCATAAACTACTAAGTAATGGCATACATAATTTTTTTAGTATAAAGGTTGTTATTTTAAGTTTTCCCTTATAGAGATATGATCTAACTGCATCTATAAACTATAAGTGTGCAGAAAATTATGATAAGAAACCATAAGAAAGGGTCGTAGCCATGCATAACCTTGAATCTACATACCAAATCATGCAAAAGCATGCACTTATTGTCACCTTGCCTTGGAATATAAAATATCTTGGAAGACTATAAGCGAGCATTTAAATCTTGATAGCTTTTGACTTCAACATATATTTTTCTCAAGTACCATGAAATATACTTGCTCCGTATAAACCGTTTTCAGGAAGATGGATTAATAATGACAAATTATCCATTGTGGCTCACCAGGTTAGCATTTTCTCTTCTATTGACCATCTTACTAATCTGCTTGGTAAATTTATTCGGAACCGGCTGCGAATCATTAAAAGACATGCATAAGAAAGAAAGCTAAAATACAGATATATAGCATACCGATACATCGAAACTTCATAGTTGCGATGGCAATCCAGAGATATTTATTTCTACACACGTGGTGCGCGTGCGAATGCGTCAGGCATCATGGACAAATATTTCAGAACATGGAAAGTATTATTCGTATAAAGTAATTAAAACTTTTAAACACCTTGGGTAGATATTTTCTTAGTTGATGCAACATATCATGAGGACTAAATTTAAGCTATTATACATATGCTTATGTATTTTTCTAACCTAATATATCACACACACACACACACAGAGAGAGAGAGAGAGAGAGAGAGAGAGAGAGAGAACACCAGGTAGATAGAGAAATCAGGTAGCAGGATCCTGAAGAAATGGAGTCCATAGCATTGCTCATCATCATCATCCGTGATCCCTTTGAAAAAATATTATCAAAGGGATCATGGATGATGATGATGAGCAATGCTATAGACTCCATTTCTTCAGGATCCTGCTACCTGATTTCTCTACCTACCAGGTGTTCTCTCTCTGTGTGTGTGTGTGTGTGTGTGTGTGTGTGTGTGTGATATATTAGGTTAGAAAAATACATATGCATATGTATAATAACTTAAATTTAGTCCTCATGATATGATTGCATCAACTAAGAAAATATCTACCTAAGGTGTTTAAAAGTTTTAATTACTTTATACGAATAATACTTTCCATGTTCTGAAATATTTGTCCATGATGCCTGACGCATTCGCACGCGCACCACGTGTGTAGAAATAAATATCTCTGGATTGCCATCGCAACTATGAAGTTTCGATGTATCGGTATGCTATATATCTATATTTTAGCTTTCTTTCTTATGCATGTCTTTTAATAATTCGCAGCCGGTTCCGAATAAATTTACCAAGCAGATTAGTAAGATGGTCAATAGAAGAGAAAATACTAACCTAGTGAGCCACAATGGATAATTTGTCATTATTAATCCATCTTCCTGAAAACGGTTTATACGGAGCAAGTATATTTCATGGTACTTGAGAAAAATGTATGTTGAAGTCAAAAGCTATCAAGATTTAAATGCTCGCTTATAGTCTTCCAAGATATTTTATATTTCAAGGCAAGGTGACAATAAGTGCATGCTTTTGCATGATTTGGTATGTAGATTCAAGATTATGCATGGCTACGACCCTTTCTTATGGTTTCTTATCATAATTTTCTGCACACTTATAGTTTATAGATGCAGTTAGATCATATCTCTATAAGGGAAAACTTAAAATAACAATCTTTATACTAAAAAAATTATGTATGCCATTACTTAGTAGTTTATGGTTTTAAGACGCAAAAGCCATTTGAGAAATACTTTTCCTACCCACTATTAATCCATATTCTCAATATAGTCATTAAATTTGCACGCGCACATAATAAGAAGGAGAAGACAGTAATGTGGCAGAAGGAGAAGACAGTAATGTGACGGAAGAAGAAAAAAATGACATTCCTCGTTCTCTGTTTCAGCATCAATCTTCTGATATGAACTAATGATGGCTTTCACATAGGCTTTTCCCTTTAGAGACTTCTTAGTGTCCAATGGAAAGCATACATCAGATTTGTGCAGGTCGGGTTCTTCTATGACTTTTAAGAGTCTCAACCGATTCTGTAAATTACACCCTAGTTGGGTGATACTTTTACCACTTCTCACTGCAGGTGCGCTCTCTAATATCCATTTTGAATGTAATATTATAGATATCCATGCCTGTTTATGTCAAAATTACTTATATTGTCAATGTTTGATTGTCTAGTTGTTGGTGATGCGTCCATATCAGGGACAGAGTCCACTCCCGTTCCTCCAGGTATGTTTATATATTATATAGGGCATGTATATTGATTTAGAATGCTATATCATAAATATACACACATTCCTTTTGCTCTTAGTCGTCCAACTCATTATCATGGGCTGCTTGATGAGATTAGATTTGCGCCTGATGATCTACAAGAGCTTGTTCACTCCCTGTCATATGTGTAAGCAGCGCTATATGCGAGTTTACCTTGTTAGTATGTATGTACTGAAATTAATTAATATTATTCAAATTTTGATACATGCAGATACCAGAGGAGCACATCTTCTATCTCTGTAGGTAAGGCTTTGAATTTGTTGATTTTGGTGTTTCTTGTCAATTTTATAGACCAGTATGTGCTAAATATAATGTTCTGACAGTTGCTAGGGGGAAGGTAACATTCGAGGCTGCTGACCCCAGTCCTGGACGCCGCACACGGACGGCACCACGGAGGTTGGGAGAGAGGCCGAGGACTGGGCTCTAGCAGGGCCCATATGAGGTTGGACTCCACCCCGGTGGTTACTTCCTCCGTCTCCAGTGAGCGACGTATCCAGCAGGAACAGGAGAGCTTGAAGGCCACCGTTCAGGAGTTGAATGAGATGCTGGTATGTATACTACTTAATAGTAAAATATAATGTCATATTATAGATATCAACATATCCAATATCAGTACATAGCCTGAGCTTATTTGGTTGTAGACTTATGTTTTATTAATCATACATGTACATATCTAATTAAAATAAACTACAGTTTTCCAAACTAGATATCCAAATGGGGTTTCGAAATAACTCGATAATGATAAGAATTCGAATGTGGGTGTAGGAGCGGGTGGTTGAGCAGGCCCAGGCCTGGGGAACGATTTTACCGGACAGAACGATCCGAGGCTGCTGACCCCAGTTCTGGACGCCGCACACGGAGGGCACCACGGAGGTTGGGAGAGGCCGGGGATTGGGCCCTAGCAGGGCCCATATGAGGTTGGACTCCACCCCGGCGGTTACTTCCTCCGTCTCCAGTGACCGGCATGTCCATCATGAACTGGATAGCTTGAGGACCAGCGTTCAGGAGTTGAAGGAGATGCTGGTATGTATACTACTTTATAGTAAAATATCATTTCATATTATATACATATCAACATATCCATAATTAGTACGTAGCTTGAGCTTATTTGGTTTTAGACTTAAGTTTGATTAATCATACATACATATGTAATTGAAATAAACAACGCTTTTCCAAACTAGATATCCAAACAGGGTTTCGAAATAACTTAATAATGATACGAATTCGAATAATAAACAGTTCTTACACGCTTCTTACACACGTTATATCCAGACGCGACAGGGTAGATCGGCCGAGCCTCCACACGCATCTCCTTCGGCTGCGGCTCCGCAAGCCACTACATCGGCTGCGGTTCCGCAGACAGTTCCTGTAGCTCCACCGCCCACTCAGACTCCCGCTCGCGACGAATTGCAGAGTTTATTGACCGAGGAGCAGGCGCGCGTTATTCTATCGTTATTCAGAGGTGGAGCTGGACCGAGTTAGGGTAGATTTTTGGTTCTTTTTTTTTGAAACATGTATTTATTTATATCATACACATTGTACTACATTTTGAAACGATATTGATATTGGTTTGTATTTATATCATATTCAGTTTTTGTGTTTCTTTTGTATATTATATATATGCGTGAGATGTGATTATGAATACTGCAATATATGATTTGATTGATGTATATATTATTGTGCACAGGGCGGGAAAAAATCAAGCAGCCCATTTTTTAAAAAAAATTACAGACAATATGTACCTACGGATTAATCCGTAGACACATATTTTACCCCTACGGATATATCCGTAGGGGCTAAATATCAGCAGTAACTGATATTTCCCCCAGATGTCAGTGCCAGGGGGTTGGGAATGCCCCTACGGATATATCCGTAGGGGCCACTGACTCTCCCCTATGGCGTTATCCGTAGGGGCAAAATATCAGGAATCCTGAATTTGTGCCCTTACGGAAAAGTACCTACGAATATATCCGTAGGGGGTAGTACATGCCCCTACGGGTATATCCGTAGGGCCAAGTAATTTATTAAAATAAACCGTAAATAATATAAAATCTTATACCCTACGACTTAATCCATAGGGGCAACTGGACCTACACATATATCCGTAGGGGCAAAAATTTAACCGTAGGGGCAAGTTCAGGGTCTCAACTTGCACCTGCGGCCTTTGCACCTACGGGGTATTTTTTCGCCCCTACGTATATATCCGTAGGGGCAGTGTGTTGCCCCTACGGATAAATCCGTAGGGGCAACCCTTCTTTGTAGTAGTGTACACGATATTCTTATGAAATAACACTTCATATAATTTAATACGCTATTCCCGACATGCTTGTAATCTACCAGGCTGTACTATTTTGTTATCATATTAATACTTTTTGCTTGTAATACCTACTGATACCAACAATCCTGACTTGTTGTCCTGATCGATGTTTAATAGACATAACATATACCGCATGTTCTTGTATTGGTATTAGGTAAATATTATTTCTATACCTGACATAAACAAAAAACCGGGAGAAATGGGAAAATCAATTAATGTAACTGAAGTGTAATTAAAATGTATATTACATATTTCCATTGTTCCGGGGGTTAACGGAACAAAATCAATATTGATTTATACATCTTGCATCCGTGGTCCCGGGGGGTATCGGGATATATCTTGCGTCCGTGGTCCCGGGGGGGGGGGGAAGGGTAACGGGATGTATACTTTTGAGTTACATGGAGAAGTACATTAATTGGTTTCAAATACCTGTAGGATAGATATCCTACAAACATTGACCTATAGAATACACGTGACATGATTGACTCCATATATCTTGCTTGTTACCTCGCATGCTACGTATTGTGACTGCTTGTTGTTTATACTCTTAGCATCGAGTTCTTGCACCTGATATACTATATTACATACTGGTTTTGTTATTATTATGATATGTATGACGCACTAAGGTCTGAGTTTTGCATGGCCCAGATCTTTGACCTTAGCACAGGAGGATCGTGGGTATCTTATCAGGCTTGCAAATTAGTGTTGAGCATTCCGCTAATATAGTTCTTATTGTGGTTTAGATGTTCTTGTTTCTTCCTTAAATCTTTATTGCTTCCGTATTTTCTGTTATCGTTTCTTGTGCTTATTGGACATGTGATAAATAGATTTATTAGTTTATAATTCTAGATTACTGATTGACAGCCGTAATGTGACTATGGAAGGATATTTGCTTACCGTAGGTAGCATGGTTGGTTTTGTTACGTCCCGAAATTTTGGTATTTTGGGAAACAGAGCGTGACAGATAGTCCAATCCGATTATTGAGTTGACGATCCGCTCCTCCCACCTTGTTTTTTACATAGACCGATCTATGTGTATAAATTTTGGATTGGTGTGAATCATTACAAGTAAAAGCAATGGATGAAGCATCTAAAAATTGGATGATTTTAAACATCATAAAAATGTCATGAGGAACACTTGATCAGACACAAGGTAGGCGTCCAATCAATCAAAATTTCACGTACATAGATGATTTCGTGTGTAGAACAAGATGGATAGAACGAATCGTCATTTCAAGGTTTAATATCGGATGCTAGCTGATCTCTCCGCGTGTTTGTGATGTGCGTGTGTGTAATAGGGATGCATGGCTAGTAAGAAATAATATGTACACAGAATCTATTGGTTTACGAAAAATAGGAATGGTTAGTAAGAAATTAGACACCCATATATAGCTTAGAATTATGAGGGGGTGGCTGACCTTATCCTCATCCACCACATGCTTAACCTTCACCATGCAACGGGAATAAAACTAAATACCAACCAACTTATAAAACCAACAAACTAATCTTCTAAGACAGTAACTGTAGCGAAACAATAAAAAGCACTACGAGAATAATGGAGGAAAGGTACGTCGAAAAAATAAACCCTCCATAATTTTTTTGGGCTGTCGGCATCCATCATCATCATTATCATATTTATCATGTAAGATGTGGATACACCAAATTTCATGTGATTACATCACTTTTTCACCGTTGATTCTTTGGGTGCAAAATTAACGGTTTACCGACAATAGACGTTGCTTATTCAACGGTGAAAATGTTGCGGTATTATATAAAATTTTGTGTCTCCACATCTTACATGATAAAGATGATGATAATGGGTGCCGATCGTCAAAAAATCGTGTGGATATGGATTTTTTATGCCACCTTAGGAAAAAGCCTCCTAGTCATCTTTTCTTCATTATACTTCAGAAAAAACACAAGAAATAAACTTTCAGAGCTTGGAGCATCATCTGTTATTGTTCCATGCACATGTAGTTCACTGAGGAAGCCTCGAGTATGCATTCATAAGCCTTGCTGCACTAAAATACCATATAGTTTGCTGAATTGGATATCAAGTGTTCCTCATGACATTTTTATGGTTTTAAAGACCATCTCCTTTTTTAAGAGCAGCAACCAAAATTCAAGAACTACACCAGAATAGTTTGAGCATATGGTAGATTAATTCTTAATCAAAACCTCATTTCAAGCTAAATTGGGTTGTCAGCATCCTCATTAGGTTTGCCCTAGCAGATTTGTAGTACTTACCCGCTTTACAATCTTCGTTTTTTTTTTTTTGCATCGGTAGCTCCTGCCCGATCATTAACATACAAAAAACTGCCACATTTTTTATAGTAAATAGTAACAACCATAATCATAAAAACCACACAAGCACTTTTTTTATGTTATTCTTATTGCCCATAATACATCATCGAAGCTCAACATATATCCAGCATTTTTGCACTTGCAAGATGCAAGAAGCTATGAAGGCAGTTTCAGAAAGTAGTAGACCAGATATAGAGTTAATTCTCGGTGGCACAATGCTTTTAACACCCGATGATATGTTTGAGTTGCTATTGGGATCTTCAAGCTATATTTAACTCTTTTTCGCTCTTTAATTTTTAATTTTTCTCTTCACAGAAGAACACGGGAAGTTAGTTCTGGAATCATGTGAAATAATCATCAATGTGCATGCAGATGTAGATTGTATATGCAAAAAGTTGATAGACTAAGATTATCCAAGCAGAAAATTTTGTAAGTTACCCGTTGTCTTTTATGCGAAAGAGCCAGCCGGGATTATAGGAGCTATGTTACAATGTGCATAATCTCTTGATTACATTTATATTCTTTTTGGTTTCTTACTCATCTCCACTCTATGTTTTTAAATCTCATCATTATTTTGATGATTTGGATTTTCTTTTTGAGTGTAAGGTGAATTCAGAAACACTAATACTTCACGTTCTCTCTTGGATTCAAAAACACAAATTCTTTTGTGTGAAAAATTGAGTTCATATATGTGATCTCTTTTCCTTTGGGACTAATGTCCTACTTCTGTAGACTAATTAGAGGATGTAACAAATCGATCACTTAAAAGATGAAAAAGTTTAATAACTTTTACTGATTATTATGGTACATAACATGATGTTTATCGATTATTCGATGAGCATAAATCTCGCTACATGATTTTGCGAATGAAAAATTAGCCAACAATCCCCCCTTCGATTTATAAACGATAGAATGCGAAAAAATAATGCTATATTGGAACAAACTGTTATGCGTGCCTCACATTCATCCCTATTGATTTCCCTATTTGATCCGGCGTTATCACGAAGCAGATTTGAAGTTACCTCCAGGACAGACGTCTGCCTCGCTCTGTCAATTCTGGAGTTTCGGTAAATACCCTACAGACGTTTGTCCCACTGTAGCGAACGTCTGTAGGCCTTGACAGAGAGTTGATATTTTTGGATATACTCATGTCTGTCCACGAAAGACAGACGTCTGTCGTCGGACCTGAAGCGAAATTTTCTTAATTAGGAAATTAGTTTTTAGGGAATATGTTTTGTATGCTATATATATAATAGCTTATTTTAGACCTAGATGAAACATCAATTTTATTATTGGTGAGAACCCATTATTATTGTGAGAGATCTAGAATTTGAGAGGGATTTGTATTTTCTCCATCAATTTGTGCTCCTCGGTATTTGGATTATTAATAAAATTTCGCCTTCGTCTATTTGTTTTGTGGTAAGTTCTCATATTTTCTTTTTACATGTGATTTGTTTCTTCTTCTCTTTATTTGTTTGGTTTGTGCTTTGTGATTGGCTTATTCTTAACAAACTGGTATCAGAGCTATTGTTGCGTTGTTGTGGGATTTTTGATTGAACCATTAGGTCTTTGATTTTACGATCTAGATAAACGGTGGGTAACGACAACTATATCCTCTTCCCCAGTTTCTTAGATCGTGATTTTGAAATTTAGAGTTCGTTAGTACTCAAGATATTTTAATTCCACATTATATCTCCGACAATCATTAAGTTCGATATCGAGAAGTTTGATGGGAATATGCATTTCTATTTGTGGAAAATTCATATGGTTGCCGTTTTGACTTAAAACAATTTGAAGAAGGCAAATCATTGGAAGGAGAAGAAGTCTTCCATCATGATGGAAGAAGTTTGGAAAAAGATGGATGAAAAAGCCCTCACGGCTATCCGCTTATGTCTGACGAATGAAGTACTGCAAGAAGTTTTGGTGGAGAAGACAGCGGCTGATTTATAGAATAAATTGGAGGGGTTATATTTAAAGAAATCTCTCACAAATCGATTCCAGTTGAAACAACATCTCTACACACTTCACATGTCAGAATGCTCTCCAATAAATCTCACGTTGGTGAGTTTAATACGATCATTACGGATCTGGGTAAGATCGATATTAAAATTGATGATGAAGATCAGGCTTTTCTTTTGTTGTGTTTGTTGCCACCCTCATATAAGCACTTCCGTGATACCATAGTTTATGAATGAGATATAATTTCAATCAAGGATGTCAAGGAGAATCTGATGAATAAAGAGAAAATCGATAAGGAGTTTACTTCCACCGAACCGGATGGTTCATCGTCTGACTTATTTGTTAGAGGGCGAGCGGAGAAGAGAGATCCGGAAGCAAATAGGAAGAATGCGCGGTCAAAATCCAAGGCTAAGAACGTGGCCTGCAATTATTGTAAGAAGAAAGGCACATCAAGGTTGATTGCTTTAAGTTGCAGAACAAGAAGAAGCAGGAAAAGAAATCCAAGAAGGAGTTTTCGGCTGAAACGAATATAGCGGAAGGAGAAGAAGATCTTCTTGTGGTCCTCGATAACACACAGCGATCCAAAGACAAGTGGATCATGGATTCAGTTTATTCTTAGCACATGTGTCCCAATAGGGATTTGTTCACCATGTACGAGTCCGTTGATGGTGGAGTGGTTTTGATGGGGCAACAATAGCTCGTCCCAAGCTATTGGCAAAGGGACAGTCCAAATCAAGATATTTGATGGTGTTGTAAGGACATTGGGAGAAGTTAGGCACGTACCTGACTTGAATAAGAACCTCATCTCTTTAGATACACTCGACGTCAAGGGTTATAAATTTTCTGCTGAAAGTGGAGTTTTGAAGGTAAACAAATGTGCTCTCGTTGTGACGAAGTGCTTGAAGAAAGGGTCCTTATATTCATTGAAGGGTTTGACAACTTCCGGATTGGTATCGATTTCATCATCCAAATCTATAATTGATTCGAAAACTATCAGATTATGACACACGAGACTCGGGCATATGAGTGAGAGAGGATTGGCCGAGTTGTCGAAGCAGGGTCTACTTGGTGAGAAGAGTACGACGAAGCTGGAGTTTTGTGAACATTGCGTCTTTGGAAAGCAAAAGCGCATTAGCTTCAGTGCGACGGTACACAACATAAAAAGTACTCTAGATTATATCCATTCGGATCTTTCGAGACCCTCTCCGGTTGCTTTTAAAGGAAGCAATTCCAAGTATCTGCTTACCTTCATTGATGATTTTTCAAGGAAGGTTTGGATCTACTTCTTAAAACATAAAAGTGATGTGTTTACTATATTCAAGCAATGGAAGACATTGCTTAAGAAGCAGACAGGGAAGCAGATCAAAAGACTGAGAACGGACAACGGGTTAGAATTTTGCGGTGAAGATTTCAACAATTTCTGCAAAAACGAAGGGATAGTTGGACATCATACCGTTGTATTCACACCACGGAAAAATGGAGTTGCGGAGCGAATGAACCGGACTCTTTTGGAGAAAGCGCTTTGGAGAAAGCGCAGTGCATGTTGTCCAACGCAGGGCTCGGAAAGGAGTTTTGGGCAGAAGCGGTAAATACGGCGTATTATATTGTGAATTGGTCATCTCATACATCGCTAGGTTGTAAGATACCGGAGCATGTATGGTCAGGAAAACACGTTGATTATTCAACACTTATGATGTTTCATTGTTCCGCTTATGCACATTGTCGTGAAGGAAAATTGGATCCTCGAGCGAAGAAATGTATATTTGTCAGTTGTTGCCGGCGTTAAGGGTTATAGATTGTGGTGTTCGGATCCTAAGTCGCCTAAATTTATGATTAGTAGATGCGTTACTTTTGATGAATCTACTAATCCTAAGTCACCTAAATCCGAACAACAAGGATGAGTCAAGAGTTGATATTGAGATCGGTGATATCTTGGGTTCGCAGAAGATCTTCCATTCACCATTGTCTGAAGAAGCTCAAGATGAACAGTCATATGATGAAGAGTATTTGCTCACTCATGACCGACAGAGAAGGGACATTAGACCGCCACAGAGGTATGGCTACGTTGACATAGTGGCGTATACGCTATCTGTTGCAGAGACAGTTGATAGTAGCGAGCCGACAACCTATAAAGAAGCTATCTCATCTGATGAAGCAGCTCGTTGGCTAGTCTCTATGAATGAAGAGATTGAGTCTCTTCACAAAAACCAAACTTGGAAGATTGTGAAGCCTGAAAGAGGAAATAAGATTGTTGGCTGCAAGTAGGTTCTTAAGAAGAAAGAAGGTGACCAAGGGGCAGTTGATACGAAGTACAAGGCGCTGTTGGTAGCTAAAGGCTATTCACAGACGCGTGCAGTTGATTTCACTGAGGTATTTTCTCCGGTTGTTAAGTACGTCTCTATTCGTGTCTTTCTCGGTTTGGTAGATATACAAGATTTGGAGCTTAAGCAGCTCGATGTGAAGACCGCTTTCTTGCATGGTGATTTGGTGGAGAAAATCTATATGTAACAGCCCGGAGGTTTTGAAGTTGAAGAAAAATAAGACCACGTTTGCTTGTTTGAGAAGTCTCTCTACGGTTTGAAGCAGTCACCTAGATAGTGATATACAAAGTTTGACACCTTTATGAAAGAAGTTGGGTTTATGAGAAGTATGAGCGACAGTTGTGTCTATATGAAGAAGCTCGTCGATAGTTCTTTCATATATTGGCTATTTTATGTTGATGATATGTTGATAGCAGCAAGATATATGATTGATATTAAGATTTTGAAGAAACAGTTGAAAGAAAAATTTAAGACCAAGATTTGGGAGAAGCCAAGAAAATACTTGGTATGAAGATCAGGCAAGATCGCAAAGGAGGAAATATATACTTTTCTCAACAATGATATGTTAAGAAAGTTTTAGAGCGTTTCGGTATGGCAGACGCTAAATCTGTAAGTACTCCGTTGGTAGATCATTTTAAACTTTCAACTCGTTCATCACCGTAGACAGAGGATGAGATTAGATATATGTCGGATGTTCTATATGCGAGTGCAATATGTAACATTATGTATGTTATGGTTTGTACACGACCCAACATTTCACACACCGTTAGTGTTGTTAGTTGCTATATGTCACTCCTGGAAAAAACCATTGGCAGGCCCGGTGAAATGGATATTACGATACCTGTGAGGTACGTCTGAGGTGGGGTTAATGTTTGGAAGGAACGGCGACAATTTGGTTGGATTCAGCGATTCCAACTATACGGTGATCTTGATAGATGCTGATCAATCACCGGTTATGTGTTCTCTTTAGGAGGATGTGCCATTAGTTGGCGTGCTTCTTTGCAACCTATGGTAGCGTTGTCTACGACGGAGGCGGAGTATATAGCCGTTGTTGCGGCCGTTAAGGAGGCGATCTGGTTGATGAGGCTATTTTCGGAACTTGGTATTCCAAAAGAATCCATAATAGTCGACTGTGATAGCCAAAGCGCTATTCACTTGATGAAAGATTATATGCATCATGATAGGACGAAGCACATCGACGTAAGGTACTGGTTTGTGCTGGAGATCGTTGAGAAAGAAGATATTGTAGCGAAGAAGGTTGGCACAACAGATAATCCGACTGACATATTGACGAAGTCTCTTTCAGTTGTTAAGTTTAAGTATTGCTTAAACTTAATTGGAGTGTGTAGCGCTCATTGAGCCATTGAGGGGTTTTGTGGTGAAGGTGAAGCTATTTTTATTTTGATGGAGGAGTTTTTGGAATGCGAGACAAGGTGGAGATTCAATATGTGTGCGTCATATTCATCCCTATTGATTTACCTATTTGATCCAGCGTTATCACGAAGCAGATTTGAAGTTACCTTCAGGACAGACGTTTGTGCAGATGTCTGCCTCGCTCTGTCTGTCAATTCTGGAGTTTTGGTAAATACACTACAGACGTCTGTCCCACTGTAGCAGGCGTCTGTAGGCTTGGACAGAAAGTTGATATTTCTGGATATACTCTGACAGCCGTCTGCCTACAGGACACAGACGTCTGCCCACAGGACACAGACGTCTGTCGTCAGGGCTGATGCGAAATTTCCTTAGTTAGGAAATTAGTTTTAGGGAATATATTTTGTATGCTATATATTTGATAGCTTATTTTAGACCTAGATGATATAGCAATTTGATTAATGGTGAGAACCCATTATTATTGTGAGAAATCTAGGGTTTGAAAGGGATTTGTGTTTTCTCCATCGATTTGTACTTGATGATACTCGTAAGTGGTAATTTCCCATATCACGACACATAGTGGATGACATGTCATCTATTTAAGCCCGCTAGATTCTTGGAGGTTACGGAGCTGGAATAACTACGATGCATCGGGGACATTTCTCAGCACCTCATCTCCGAGGTTGCTTCCGACCTATTGGAGACCTCCCTAGAGAACCTTACTAATTCGCCTAGTAACCAGCCAACAGCTCGCCTCTGAACTATCCTGTAACAACTTTGTTTCAGTGTATAGAAAATTGTTTAAAAATTAATGTACAAATGGAGTATTTGCAATCATGTGTATGCTATAAGTATTTAAATTGCTTTTGAACAGCAAGAAAGCACTTATATCTCATTGGTAAAGCCTTGCACTGCTGTGATGTAGCTCCTGTGTTCGAATCACCCCAGCCACATATATTTTTGTTGATTTTCTTTTAAACTTTTAGAAGCTCAAAAGTTTATACGTGCAAAACACGTAAAATGAAAATTCACAACAAAATCAAACATGTGCACTGAGGTATATGAGACGACACCAACACGTGGCAAGAATCCAAGCTCCCCACCCTCGGATTTAGCCGGCGAGATGTAGTGAAGGGGCCGGCACCGTCGGTTTTATCCGTAGGGGATGCTTCTAAATTTTAACCCTAGCACCCCTTGGCCTACCTCACTACCCCCATGTTGTTTGAATTCTCTGCAATTATCCAGAGAGTGATAATTCATCTCTTAAATCCATTTTAATGCATATTTTAATTCCATTCTTCATTACCCTAAACCCTAATTCTATCCTATAAATACCCCTTACACCATAGTCATCTCCATTCTGAAAATTATCATAAAAACTCTCTAAAATTTCCAAGTTCAAAAGTTGTACAAGTGGAGTTAGCAAAGGTCGAAGTTCCGGCGACGTTTCGGGAAGAATCCGGCGACGAAATGACTACCCAACAATCCCAAAATCTCCCCCTACCTTTTCTTTCTAATTCCAACCTGTAAGTCCCCTTTCCCTTTCTCAATCTCTATTCTAAAACTTCTACATTTCAAAACTCGTCGGAAACGGAGTTATTCCGACTTCCGATTCTCTTTTCTTTAAAAACTCAAATTTTTTCTTAAACAACAAATTACCATCTCTTCTTATATTGTTTAACAAAAATAAAACAACATTCACAACAAGTTTCAATTCAAAATAATATGTATTGCAACTTCTATTTCATTTTTACGGTAAAATACCATCATGTTTATATATGACATTGCTTATTCATTTTGATCATATTACCTTTAGAAAACTCACGAGGTAATGACCTATCTCGTCACGACACACATTTTTGACATAACACAATGACTTTTGGAACATTAGTTTTTTGGAAAATACGAGTTTACATTTAAATACCATAAACATTCAAAAACTGTTTTCTTTAAAAGTGTATTATTTAATTCCTTACAAATGCACCTCTACAACCCATTTTGGGGAACCCCGATCGGGATGCTGCGGATTATCGCACATCCTCGGGCCTAGTAGAGCGAGATGCAGACCTCCTCACGGAGCATTCGATCTCGATGGAATTTTTAATGCAATTTTTTAGAAAAATGAGATTTCTACTTAATAAATAAAATTTATTTTTACTAATATATATATATATATATATATATATATGAATATTTTCAAAATACCTACTTTAAATATATTATATATATTCCATATTTTTTCTAAATCAAAGGAATCACAAATTTCATGAAACTACCGATACAAATCAATACAATTCCAATATTACACTAAAATACCATATACAATGAAATCTAGGTTATATCCACTAGAATATTTCACTTTATAAAAAAATAAAATTATGAAAACCCTAAAGACGATAATTAAATACTTGAGCTGTATTTTGAAAATATATCAAAACTATTTTTCATAAAACCCCCTCAAGTTATATTAATTTACAATAAGGACCCTAGTAAGCATAGATTTAAGCGGGACCAGTTCTCTTGAATCTCTGAGTGTCGGAGAATATGGGCGCTTGCCTATCTAAGGTAGACAACCTAAAAATGGTGTTATTAATACGGTAATTGTTTTGGAAAAAGATGCAAATCATGCCGTCCATATGCAGCAGTTTCAGGACTTCAATTCGTTGTAAAGTGTCTGACTCAGGCCGGGTCTCAGTCTAATATGAAACCAATCTATCCTTGAATATGATTCAAGTATAACTCCATTTTAACATGAATCCATTTATACCAGAATTCAATCTATATTAGCATGACTAGACCGAACCGAACCATAGATATACTCTGATTACATGACTATCCATTTATATCCATTCCATTTACATGATATCATGGTTTCGGAAAGTCTTCCATCTATAAAACAAAATAATACAATCAATAGAAATGACATTACGGGGTTTTAAAGGGGTAGACTGGTACGGAATGTGTTAGAAATGGCACGAGACGGTCACTTTAATACACCTAACCTGTATCCATTGCTGTTGTACCGTGGCTTAACGGTTCCTTGTGCTACGTATACCTTAGTCTCCGGAATAGTGGGACTCCTCTCGTATACACTGGCATATTCTGCGTTAACAGAACAAAAAGATTACAATATACCAGTTATATTCTCATATGTCTATTCTTACCTATCTTTGGGACTTACCGAGCGATTGTTCGCTGACGACATTCCTTCTATTTTTCTTTGGAATGTTGTCAGCTGGATCGGATTCTCTGGGGGTCGAGCCCAGTACTGAAGACTTGGAGCAGTTCACCATTGACCCAGAGCTCTAGATACTTGTATATATTTTCTTTTCAATTCATGCTATTATTTAGGCATTGCTTTCCATTCCTGTATTTACATTTTTAGTTGTACTTGTAAAGAAATATTTAATAAATAAAAGTTGATGTTCAGTTACATCTATTATCATTTTTTCTTGTGTACATTCATTATATTGCTTAGTTACGCTTAGCGTGTTTACTTATGAGTAAATATGTAGCGGGCCTCGTCGCGTTTTCTTACCCGTACACTGGGAAGCGGGGCGTGACATATCCTACAGCCGAGCTTCCTCAGCTTCCTTGCTCATCTTCGATCTGTTACAGAGATGAGCTTCCTCAGCCCCCTCGCTTGCCTCCGAGCTATCCACCGAGCTGAGCTTCCTCAGCTTCCCTTTTCAACCGAGAGCACGGAGCTCAAGCGCCCCCGTAACGGCTCCATATATCTCGCTAAACTGAGATCTTCGCCGCTCCATATCCCGCATGCTACACTAGCTTGTCTCTCCATTAATGGACGTATTTCGCCATTAATGGACGTACCCCGCCATCAACACGAACGTGATGCGGGGGCATAACGGATGGCGAGAATCTCGCGCCGGTTCGCTCTATGCGGCCGCTATATACACCCCTTCTTCCAGACAACTCGGGTAACTCAAACTCAATCCAATATGCCGGTACTCTGCCTCAATATTCCCTGTAGTTACTTGATCATCGGAGCGTCCTACGATGGTTTCCCACCCCGAGACTTCCCTTGCAGGTAGCCCGACATCGACAACGACCCATTTAAACCTACACGCTCAACCCTCATCTCAAATCTCAGTCGTTCAGCCCGCTGCCCGCTTGGTCGATGGAGGACAACATCTGAGGGTGATTCCGATCTCCATCAGTTGGCGCCGTATGTGGGAACTGCTTTTCCACCTAAGAAAGTTGATCTTCCATCTTCGATTTGATGGCCAGTGATAATCTCAACGATCCCAGCACGAGCTGCTGAGATAATCACAACGGAGGCGGGGGCGGTTCTACTCTACCTCCCAACATCGTCGATGCCTTATCTGCGCATGGATCGAAAGGCTCAGGGTGATGGTGGACGCGCTTTCTCGTGTTCAAATGGCTGACCATGCCCGCCAAACCGCTGTCCCCATTGCCCGAAACAACGGCGTGTGTGGAGCGACGGAGGGGCGCATTCAGGCTTTCGACCCCGCTCACACCCATCTCGATGTCACGGAATACCAGTGTAATGACTCTGAATTTACTATACAAATTTTTTTCAGTTAATGTATAGAAAGGAGTTTACAAGCCTGAGTACAATTTATAAGTTAATTTTTGTTTAAGGAAACAACTTGTAGCATACTGGTAAAGCCTTGCACTACTGTGACGTAGCCCATGTGTTCAAACCCCATCATACATATTATATTTTTTATGATTTTTCTTTTAAACTTTTTGGAAGCCCAAAAATTTACACGTGCAATGCACATAAAAATGAAAAGTCTGAAGAAATAAACATGTGCAAAAGAGTATTAATACAGAGAGGAACACGTAGCACCAATTCGACGACCACCTCCACAAAACTACCGTCGAGATGCCTCAATAGAATGGCACCGACGGTCTCCCTGTATCTAAAGGTACCCGTGCTTTGCACACAAGTCTTTTCCCCTACCCCTAACTCCCTTGCACTGTTTGATTGCTCTGCAATCAAACAGAGATATCTCAATTCCCCATTTATCATCTTTTTAATGCATTTTAATTCACTCTTTTAATTCCAAAACCCTAATTCCACACTATAAATACTACCTCATGTCCTAGCCTTTCATCATTCTGAAAATTGTAGCCAAAATTCTCAAATTTTTCTAAGTACAAGTGGATTAGAAGAGGAGTTAGCAAGCGATCAAGTTCCGGTGAAGATCAAAGCAACTTCCGGCGACCCCGCAACGCCACGACGACAACCCATTCTTCTTAAACCATCTCCTAACCAAAATAACTTGTAAGTCCCTTTCAATCCCTCTCCTTCTTCTATGAAAGTCTTGTAACACCCTAGTTCATTTATACCAGTTCTTTTTTAGTATTTCTTTACTTATGGTATTTTCTTGATTTACTGTGTTTTTGGTGCGAATAGTGTATTGACATCTGTATTTGCATCCGACCCGACCCGCTTGCTGGAAACCTGTCTCGATTCCTGTTTATGATTTATCCCGGCTTGTTATGTGGATCCGTGCACTTTCATTTTTTCATATATTGCATCCTGGTATTATATCTGGCATCTGCATTTTTTTAATATAACATTTAAAGTCAAATAAAATATTTAAAAATATCTAGCATAGCCTGCATGATACCCTGTTCCCCTCCGAAAGACGCGGCGGACGTCTAGCCTGAAATTCGGGGCGGATACTAATTGGTGCTATCCGTCCACCCAAGCAACGGAGCGAGCGCCTAGCGTGAAAGCTCCGAAGATGCCAAGTTGATTTATGGCACCATGTATCGAAGGTTTAAACGGATGCGGCCGATGTAGCAGACTTCGTCAGATTCCCCCTCGTTAATGAGGGTTTTTTGATTGTGGGGACGCTCTTCCCTGCAGACGCAAGCCCTTGCAGTTAATTACGCTACCGCATCGCGGTAACAACTTTCTCCTTTTCCAGATGGTCACTTCGTGTCGTATGTGTTTGTTTTGTTTGTGGTTGCCCGTGGATTGTATACGGAGACTAATGTATGTTGTCTCCCGTAGGGCGTGGATTAGTCCAAATCCGTATTTTCTTAAATTTGGGTTTGGGGTTTGGGTTTAAGGATACGTTAGTCTCATTTGAGACTAAGATCAACTTAAACGTATGTTAAGGATACGTTAATCTAATTTTAGACTAAGATGAACTTAACGGGATCGTTTAGATCCAACAAAAGAGCAATTGGGCTCTATTGTTTAGTTTAATGACGCTGCGGTCGATAATTAGTTTAAGGACATTGTGGTCCACCGTTAGTTTAAAGACATTGCAGTCGAGATTAAGGACATCATAGTCCGTGAGTTTAAGGACCTCACAGTCTGATGTTAGTTTAAAGACATCACGGTCAAGGTTAAGGACATCATAGTCCGTGAGTTTAAGGACCTCACAGTCCGATGTTAGTTTAAAGACATTACGGTCGAGGTTAAGGACATCATAGTTCATGGGTTTAAAGACCCCACAGTCCGATATTAGTTTTAAGACATCACGGTCGAGGTTAAGGACATCATAGTCCATGAGTTTAAAGACCCCACAGTCCGATGTTAGTTTAAAGACATCACAGTCGAGGTTATGGACATCATAGTCCATGAGTTCAAGGACCACACAGTCCAGTTTAAAGACGTCATAGTCTGTGAAATGTGTGGTTGTCGGAACCCGTCACCTCTTTGAAGACGTTGACGAATTATAACGACAAATATCAAAAGAGTGAAGAGATGTACCCTTGAACCAGGATGAGTTGAGAAATCTATAGTCCAATTTGGGACTAAGATTAATCAATTAGATTATGAGCACATGGGCTCAGTTAAATCTGAATTGAGGACTTATGGCCAGTCTTGGGCTAAGTCCAATCAAGTTAAAATGTTTTAACATTTATTTTGGGCTGATAAGCATTTATTTGGGCTTAGCCCTTTTAGCAATGCTGAGCATTAATTTATATCTTGACAATGTTTTGTCTTTTATTGAATGCTAAGCATTCATCATAGCTCTGGGGCTTATCCAAAGAACAATTTATGTTCTGCCGAAACACACATAAAAGCATGTGGCGCCCTTGGCACTAGCGCCAGTCGATGAGCGCAGTGCGCTATGGTTAAAGCGCTAATGCGCTTTGCACCAGATATGAAGCGCTGATGCGCTTAGCGCTTTGCGCTAGATGTAGAGCGCTGATGCGCTATAATTGAAGCGTTGAGGCGCTTGGCACTGGTGCCATATAATTAGCGCAAAGAGCTTTTAGTAATACAGCGCACACGTGAGGAGTACGTGGTGCGTTTAGCGCTGAGCGCTAGCCAATGAGCGCACTGCGCTGTTGTTTGAAGTGCTATGGCACTGCAGCGCTTTGCGCTAGATGAAGAGCACTAAGGCACTTTTAAATTAGGAGCGCTAAGGCTCTTCTTAGTTTAACTTTGCGCTCTGAAAATTATCTTCTTTTTGATAAGAGACTTTGTCTCAAGATTTTAAGAACAAAGTTCTTAGTTTATAGGAGATGTTTCGATCTCTTTTTAATGAAAGGCTTTTCTTTTATGGATCTGTGATCCTAAGAGAATTGAATAATTCTCCCCCCTTTATAATGAGGTGTTCAAAATTTCTTTTGTGAAAGACAACTTTGTCTTATAGATCTATGATCTGTGAAAGAAGTAAGTACTTCTGATTATAATTAAGACGATTTCGTCTGTATATTCTTTTTACCTTGAAAAAGAATTATCTTCCTTCGCCGAGAGTTTCTTCTTCTTCTTGAGATTTTCTCAAAGTTTATGGTGGGGTCCTCCCTTTTAGACTTGAAGTCTTGGGTCCTTTATATAGGGGAAGCTGATTTGTTGAATCAGTTAAAGAGATTTATTCTCCCATTGATTTGGGAATTTCCCCACCGTTGGATCCTTGATCCAAGGGCTTCTGATTTACAGAAGATAATCTTCTTGTTTTAACAAGATTGAGAAATCTTTCCTTTTTTACAGAATTTGTTCTGTATTTTAGTGATTTTTAATCACCATTGGATCATTGATCCAACGGTGTTCCAAATTCAGGGCACAATCTCTTCTGTTTGGTAAGATTCAACAGAATTTTATTCTTGTTAACTGATGATTTAATCATATCTGTTGGATATTTGATCAAACGGTGAGGAACATTTAGTTCCAGCGCTAGCGCTTATGCGCTCTGCCCATGGTGCGCTAATTGGAGCGCAACGCTCTTAGCGCTAGCGCACACGTGCTTTGCACGTGGTGCGCTACTTGGAGCGCAGCACACCCAAAGCTAGCACCTATGTGTTTTGCACGGGGCTCGCTAGTTGTAGCGAAGCGCTTTTATAAAAGCGCAGCTTTAATTCAAATTTTGAATTCTGAACAGAGCTTTGCTCTAATTGGGGAAACAAATGCCCCCCCCACCGTTGCGCTCAGGGGGCCCACACGTGGGTGCAGCGGTGGCAACATTTCGACTCTTAGATCACCCAAGAGACTGAAACGGCGCTTAGTGTCTATGAATAGGACCCTTGGCCCTTGAGATGAATTCTGTTCATCTTCAATCCTTCTTGAAAATTTATTTTCTTCTTCAGAGCGCAGCTCTTCTTCTTAAGAATTTCTAAAGACAGAACTTTGTCGGATTAGGTAAAAGATTTAATCTTTTTGAGACATCTTTTAGGGTTTCACCCATTAACAGAGCTTTGCTCTTCATAGATCTTTGATCTAAAGAAAATCCTTTTTAGGGTTTTATTAGTAGAGCTTTGCTCTCTTGGAATCATAGATCTAAAAAGGATCTTGCTTATGATTTCTTAATCCATTAATGGAGCTTTGCTCCTTTCAGATCATATAGAAGAACTCTTAAGAGTTTGTTCATGGATCTTGAAGATCAAATTGAAATTTTATTTTTGATAGATTATTCCATCATCTTTTCAGAGCAAGGCTCTTCTTGAGAAATTTTATTCCTTCATCATTAGACTTTGACTGATGTCTATCTAGTGAAAAGCGCTGCTCTCAATGGGAATTTTACTCCTCTGCCCGAGGGATTTCTCATTTAATGAGAATCTCTTGAGGATTTCCTCATTTAATGTCAGCATCATCCAATGATGAGGCTGTTTTATTAATGATGAACTGTCATCTAGATTTTGTGGGTCCCCTTTGGTCCCCTTTTACTGCATTGCAGTGCGATACAGATTTATAGTACCTTGGTACAGATTTATAGTACCTTGTAACAGAATTTAATTTATAGCATTGGTGGCTGAAAAATTCGTTCTTTTCTGCGTAGGCATTATGTCTTCCGACACCTTCTTCCTATTCATTCGTTCAGAAGGCGGATTTCCTGAAGCACCCGTTGACCGAGAGGTTTTCGCGCTAATAAAAGACTATGACCCGGAGCATAAGAGTCTTCATCTATGGGGTAAATGGTATGATTAAATTATCATGGGCCGACGGAGCTTTTCCTGTGCGACACTCTCGGAGCCTATTTCAGCGATTGCTTATGCAAATGCGCCTCCGATAAATTACACTGTGGGGGAGGTCAACTGGACTTCAGAAGGTCTCCTTCGGCCTTCTATTGCCGCAATACCCGTGCAGCCGCCAGTGGCGTTGGACATCCTAGGGCGACGCATATGTCAGGGCGAGTCACGCCCCTGGGACAGCCGTACAATATAGAACTAACTCCCCGTCACCCAGCCGGTTATTTGCAGTGGGCCCAGTATATTCTATCGGCGAGGAAGCCACAGTTGATGAAGCTCGGATTGTATCCCGCCGTTTATGTCTCTTTGTTTCAATATTCCACACCCCCTATATGGTGGGTCAGGGCATTTCTGGAACAGTGGAACATCCCAACCCACACCTTCCTTCTATCAGATCGAGAAGTCTCCATTTCTTTGGAGGAGTTTGCAGAGGTCTCGGGTTTACCCGTTAAGGGAGAACATTATGAGGAATTACTTCCCCCAGATGAGTATGTTTTCACTACCAAATTAGTGGTAATGGGTCTTACTCCCGAGAATACTATTCAATACAAATTTCCGAGCTTAATAAAGGTGTTGAATATGTACGAGAACCTCTCTCTTGCATCCGAAGGTCGTGGAGTTAGTTTTACAGCTTTTATCGCTGATTTTCTTCGCCCGGAAATATTGAAGGAAGAAGTAGAGAAATTCGCCAGTCTTGTCGACCCCTTCGGCTTGGGTTTAGGCAATCTGCCAGCGGTTGAGGCAGATCAGAAGAGCTTCTTTCTACCTGATACCCCGGTCACCTCTTTTGCAGAACTGGCGGCTCCTGGGATCGACGAAGAAGCGTTCTTTTTAGGGTTCCTCGGGCTGTGGCTGAGTTGGTTCGCGCTTTCCATGCACCCTCGCCGTATGAGGCCGTCCGTCTTTTATCCTGTGCATCGGATGGTTGCTGGGATACCAGTGGCTGTGGGGATTGCTGGGTTAGCCCATATGTATCATGGCCTCAGCTTGGCGGCTGATACCACTGAGCAAGGGGTGCAGTCGGTAAACTTCCCGATGCATTATTTCACATCATGGCTCGAGTTACACGTGCTAGGTGTCTTTGGCATCCACAAGAGGCTGGGTTTTTATGATAGGTGCAGGTTCCCTCGGATCATGCGACTGGTTGGCGCTTCTATTGCGACTCCGACGCAACGGGAAGCTAGAGGCTTGCTTCTTCGCCCGCGCACGGTTGGGGCTGGCATGTCCTTTACTGATAAAGTTCTGACCGTCGGCCAAGAGTCGGGGAAGATGGTGCTGCCACTGCAGGACATATTTAAAGATGGGGCCTCTGTGTTGAAAGCTCGGGAGATCCTTCATTTATACTCCATCAGAACGGGTTTCTTAGTGTTCAGGAAAAATGATGCGGCGTTATTCATTAGTTGCAATCCGCACTGTTTCACCCAGCAGCTAAGTTACAATCAGGACGTCCCACTTGAAGCCTTCTTGGCCGAACCTGCTGCTATCGAAGAGGGAATGCGGAGCGCACTGCATCATTTTATGCGCTTGAACACAGGGTCCAACTTCTTTATCAGCGAACCGAGTTGCGTCCCAAAGGCTCTTAATGCGTACGTGGCGTGGTATCAGCATTCAATGGGCACCGTCATCAGGGAAGAGAAGCGATTGTTGCTCGATCGCAAGGGTGCAGTGCCGGCTGGTGATCGAAATGTTCCTCTGAAGCTACGGAACATTGTTCATCCTCCCCTGAGAGAGGTCACTGTAGTTGAGCCTCCACACGTGTTAATCCCTACGCGTGGGTTGCCCCCACCCAGCGTGCCTGAAAAAGAGGTGGCTGCCACGTCCCCCGAGTCGGACGTAGGAAAAGAAATTGGGACTCGTCGTCCAAAGGCGTCTACCAAACGCAAACTTGTGTTATCGGCCACCTGCGCCCGTCCTCAGAAGAAAAAGAAACAAGTACTTTCTTTGGACACCATATTAGGCTTGACGCCTCCTGATCCGTCTAGCGAAGGCTTGAGCGAATATGGGACAAATGAGGGCTTATTCGGGACGCTTGATGATACCGATTTGGAGGCTGCCGTCGAAGCTTCCAAACAGTCAGCCATCCTTGAAAAAGAACTGGCTGCCCTTGCGCAGTCAGGTATACTTTACCTTTATCTCTCCATTGTTCATTCTTTCTATCATGCTTTGACTGACGCTTGCTACTTTAACATGTGTCTCTACAGAAGAAGCTATTGCTGGTTCGCTTAAAACCTTTGGAGAGGAGGAAAGGCTTCGCGTCTCATTACCAACAGATGCTTCGCTTGAATGACCGATGGCGGATACTGTACCGGTTCCGGATGTAAAACCCAGCTCTGATGATAATATCCCCTTGGCGAAGGTCCTGAAGAAGTCTTCTCTCTTTGTCAAAACCGAGAAGCAGCCCAAAAAACAGACGGCAAGGGGAAAGAAGCGATCTTCTAGAGCCGTTAGCTCTGGGCCAAAACGGGGGAAGAAGACCGCTGCTAGTCCACCAGACGACAGTCTTCTTTTTCCTGGTTCATCTGCCGAGGAAGCTCCACAACTGGCTGAGCCTATAAGACGTTCTCAAGACGAGTCAGAGAACGTAAGAATTCCGAAAAAGCCCTACCCAGCCGTCATTTTTTATGAAGACCCTTCGTGGATCCGGCGACGATTCATTGGCCTTTTGGAGGAATGGGGCGAAAGGGCCCTTAAACAGGCTGCTTCGGAGGACGCTGCGGATGCGCTTTCATTGTGGACTGGCGGCCACGAGTCTACCCTTGAACCTCGATGAGCACACCTCCTTGAGAAAGAGTGTCGGCTTAAGCGATCCATACAGAAAGCTTCCTTGCGCATCGGTACGTTCCAGTATTTCTTTGTAATACTTCATATGTCTTCACTTGTATACATGTATTCTTATCCTTGTGTGAACTGTGCAAAGACCTCGGCGATGGGGGAGGTTCCCACGGGTTTACTGACCGTAGAGCCTGCTGATACCCCTAGTGAAACACTGCTCAGTGTGGAGGGGGATGAAACTGTCCCTCCTGCGATGGAGCTTCCCTTAATGATTCCAGCTCCCCAGGTGATTGCTCCTCCGGAAGAGGCATCTTCATTGGCCGCGGGTTCAATGGATATCCCTGGGGACAGCCCGGAGACTGCGGGACAGGTAATCAAGGCCACCATCCTTCCATTGGAGCCCGTAGCGATGGTCACTGCTCCTCCACCGGAAGTTACTATACTGTTCACCTCCCCGATGATGTGTCTGGGGGAACGGAGGGGGCCGCCGAAGCTGCTATCCCTCCAACCCAAAGTGGGAGGAGCATCAAAGGTATTGTTCCTATCTTTTATTTTAACGATCTCTTCATTATTTGAACTTTTCTGTCTTTTTAGAGTTACGGGAATTGGCGGCGTCCATCACTGGCCTGTCTCCCAGGAAGACTTTCCAGCGTCTGCTGGAACTGGCTGCTCCACAGGCGATATCCCCTCAGCGTATCATTCTATCTTCCGGACAAGGTTAGCATTGTTCGCTCCTTTCTCGATATTGTTACTTCTTTATGTAACAATGTTCATGTCTTCTGTAATTCTGGAGGCTGATGATGAGGTTGAGGTCCTCAATGGGCCCGGAGATCTTCCAGACTCTTCTCGTATAAATGTGGGTAAGTAAAGTGTCGACGCCTTTGCATCTGTCCTCTGTTTGCAACCTTCGCTGATCATTTATCAATCTTTAACAGCTCTGCCTATTTTTACCGCGTTGGAGACTCGCATTCTCATGCCGTCTGGCCCTTATGCGCTGCGTGCATCCGAACGTATGGCCAAGTCAAGCCTTCATTCTTTGTTAGAGTTAATCGAAGACCTTCGTGTTGGTAGCTCGCTCACAGCCGAAGAATTTTCCGCTGAAGCCAACGGTTCTCTCCCCTTTCTTGCCACTTATCACAGTGAAGCATTTGTGCAAGTTTGGGTCGAATTCTATCGTCGAGTGGAGGCTTGCTTGCATAGTCTTGAATGCGCACACCTTCCTTCGGAGGTGGTGGCTGCGAAGAAAAGTTTGCAGGAGTTGATTAAGCGGTACGCCGCTAATACGCTTTCCTGTGAAAAGAGGCTCCGCCGAAAGTTCTCAAAGAGGAAGCTGGCTTCAACCGCGCTAGGGGAACTTCAAGCCGAACTTACATCTAAGACCACCCGCGCATATAAACTTTGGCAAGAGCTTCAAGCCGTAATCAAGGACGTGGTGGCTGTTGATAAAGCTGTTATTTTTACCTGGACGATGGTTGATGCTCATAAAGCTACTGAGCATGAACTTTAAGGCCGGCTTGCCTCGCATCAGGCCCAACAGTCGGAAGTGGAGACCCGTCTCGCAACCATAGCCAATTTTGAAGCTGAGACCCAAGAAAAGAAGGATGAACTGATGAACCTTTTGAATCATCCGCCAGCTTGAAGAATTGTATATTTTTTTATTCTTCTTTTGTACATACTCCTGAATGAGAGTATTTTTGGTTCTTTCATAAATTGTACTTTGTATTCATTTTGATTCATGAATAAAAGACGTATTTTTCTTCACAATGGTGTCTCCCTTTTAGTAAGTACATTTTATGGATAATCTAGTTTGATTTCCTTGTAGGACAGCGATGGCTTAGGAGTCAGGTTAAGATCTGCTTCCTAAGGCTTTTCAATTTTATGAGCCGTGAGGGTCTCATAAAGAATTTTCTTCCTACAGGTCGAGAGGATCCCGTAGGTGTATTTTCTCCTTAGGAATCGAGAGGATTCCTAAGTGCGTTTTCCCTTATAAGTCGTAAGGATCTTATAAGAGAGTTTTTTTTTCTTTCTTACGAGTCGAGAGGACCCGTATGTGTTTAATGGGATAGATACGTAGATGATGTACTTCCGAAACGGGGTCATATGGATGACGTATTTCCATGACGGGGTCATACTAATGACGTTGTATATTCCTGCAGAGACACTGATTTCTCTACGGGTCGGCGCGAATCGAGATGTTCTCGTTAAGGATGCTGATTTCCCTAAATCGAGGAGGTTGCCAAGGACACTGATTTCCTCGGGTTGAGACGAATCGAGGTTGTTTCCTGATTTAAAATCAGGAAAGCTTCTGTGAAAAGCTTCAAAAGAGGGTCACGTGCTTACACGTGACTAGCGGTCACGTGTTGGCACGTGACACCTAAAAAACATCATCAAGGCAAGTTCAGTTTCCTGACTACGTAGAAGAAAAGGGGCTTCAGGGAGAGTCACGTGCTCCCACGAGACCAGGGTCACGTGGCGACACGTGACATTTAAATGCAAGCGTCAAAGGCACACAGGTTCCCTGATCAAGTCAAGGAAAAGGCTTCAGAAGAAGTCACGTGCTCCCACGTGACCAGGGTCACGTGTTGGCACGTGACGTTCAAAGCAGCAGACTCGTTCTCCAGGAGAACCAAGGAAAGAGAGTTCAAACAAGGGTCACGTGCTCACACGTGACCAGGCGTCACGTGGTAGCACGTGACGTTTAAGCAGCAATCAGAAGATAGCGCGCAAAAAGAAAGAGGAAGGCTCATTCCAAGGGGGTCACGTGCCCACACGTGACCATGGGTCACGTGGGCACACGTGACCGGCTTTCAAAGCCCATTTTGACGACAGAATTAAATTCTGAGGGAGATTTGAATCTTTCCAAAGGAAAGTGATTATCTGAGACCAACCGAATTAAAGATTCAGAAGTGATTTAAATATCATCTATCTATGGAAAATCTCGGGTTTGGAAAGATTTCCCCCTTAAATCTAACCAAAATAACAAGGGAGAATCCCTGGATTTAAAATCCAATGGTGAATAAAATTCACCTAATAATCCAGAGGTCCAGAACGAATGAAGGATGCAAATCAAATCTCTCAATGAAGATTCGTCACAAAACTAATTTATTCGGCTGCCTCTCCTATAAATAGGAGCCAAGAGATACAAAAAAAATATATACATGCGCAGAGAAGAAAAGAAAGAAAAAAGGAGGAGAGCTTTGATACTTTGAAAAGACTCGGATCTTCTGCAAAAACCCTAGGTAAGAAAGGGAAGGCCTTTTGAAAGAAAGAGAATTTAATTCTCAACAGAGTTTAACTCTGATACATAAAACAGAAGAGCATATTTCTTCTCTCTTTGATAAAGGATCTGCAAAGTGCACATCTCCCCTTAAGGTTGAGAATTTAATTCTCAATGGGTCGAGATCCTGCCATGCAGATCCAAAACATAGAGAAGGAATGCAAGCATGAGAATTTAACTCTCACAGAACTATAGGAATTTAATTCCTTTAAAATAAAATTAGGGCTCGACCCTGTATTATGGGAATTTAATCCCTTCAGAACAAAAAGAAACAGGGTTGAACCCTAATTGAGAACATAGTTCTGTTGAAACAGCGGGAATTTAATTCCTTTAATCCTAATTCCCCAAAATGGGAGTTTAATTCCTTAAAAGCTTTTGTTAGGGTTTAACCCTATTTGGATCTTCACATATATGAGGAATTTAATTCCCACAGAAAATTCAGAATTAAACTCTATTCCAGAATACAAGTCTTCGAAAGGAAGTAGGAATTTAATTCCTCGGAAATTTGCATCTCGAGGAATGTAATTCCTGAAAAAGATTAACAGATCCTCTAAAAAACCTATATAGGAGCAGGGTCACGTGTTACCACGTGACCCCCCAAAGAGATCTACAGAAAGTCCCTTTGAGGCAGCACCCCACGTGATCCACGTGACCCTTGGCAGAAACTCTAATACATAGGCATTTGAATGCCCGTCATGTGATGGCACGTGATGCTCTGAAAGATGCAGCGATTTCAGCAGAATAAATGGAAAGAGGGCGTTCTCACGTGTAGCCACGTGACCCCTTTTGCCTTAGTGTTCAACACTAAATTGGAACTCTCAAACCCAGTGTTAAAACACTGTTGGGCCTTAGCATTCAACACTGATTAAAAAGCCTTATTTGCAGTGTTCAACACTGAGCTGTTTTAGTGTTTAACACTAATTTGAAAAGCCTTGTTGCTGGTGTTTAACACCAATTATCTCTTAGTGTTAAACACTAACTTGTCAATCTCATTCCCAGTGTTCAACATTGACTGCTCCGTAGTCTTTAAACACTAGGCTTTGACCCAATTAACTTAAATGGATAGAGGCAAAGCCTCTCCTGATTGGACTTAGCCCAAGACGGCCATAAGTCCTCAATTTGTGATTAATTGGGCCAATGGACTCATAACATAATTAATTCGTCTTGACCCCAAATTGGGCCAAGGACTATTTAAGCCACTCCGGTTCTAGGGTACATCTCTTCACTCCTTTGATACTTGGCATTGTAATCCCTCAATGTCTTCAAAGAGGTGACGGGTCCCGACGACCACACATTGATATGGACTGTGGGGTCCTTAAACCCATGCCTAATGCAAAATTCCTGGTTACGTGGAACGCGGATAACGTCACTCTTTGACCCCGTGGAAAACGTCCAGAGCGGAGCCTAGTCCTCGCCGAGCACGGCAGTGAACCCGTGTGAAGCATCTAGTGCAAAATTCCTGGTTACGTGGAACGTGGATAACGTCACTCTTTGACCCCACGGAAAACGCCCAGAGCGGAGCCTGGTCCTCGCTAAGCACGGCAGTGAACCCGTGTGAAGCATCCAGAGCAAATACCGGACTGTGGAGTCCTTAAAATCCACGGACTATGACGTCCTTAACCTTGACCGAGATGTCTTAAAACTAACGACGGACCGCAACGTCCTTAAATTACCCATGGACCGCAATGTCCTTAAACTACCCATGGACCGCAACGTCCTTAAACTACCTATGGACCGCAACGTCTTTAAACTACCCATGGACCGCAACGTCCTTAAACTACCCATAGACCGCAATGTCCTTAAACTAGACCAATAGAGCCCTGCACGCTCTTTTGTCGGATCTAAACGGTCCCGTTTAAGTTGATCTTAGCCTCAAAGATGGCTAACGTATCCTTAAACCTTCAAACAGACTGGACTAAGAATCCCCCCAATTAACTCTGGCTCGAGGGTACATCTCTGAACTCCTCTGACATCCGTCGTTGTAATCCTTCAACGTCGTCAGAGAGGTGACGGGTCCCGACGGCCACACATATACGATGGACCACTATGTCCCTAAACTGGAACAATGGAGCCTAAAACACTCCCTTGTCAGATCTAAACGATCCCGTTAAGTTGATCTTAGTCTCAACATTAGACTAACGTATCCTTAACAAACGTTTGAGTTGATCTTAGCCTCAAGCATGGTTGACGTATCCTCAAACCAAACCCCCAAACCCAAATCTAAGATAACTCGGATTTGGACTAGTCCACGCCCTACGGGCGACGACATAACTCAGTCTCCGTAAACAATCCACGGGCAAACAGAACATAAAACAAACACACACGACACGAAGTGACCATCTGGAGAAGGAGAAAGTTGTTACCGCGACGCGGTAGCGTAATTAACTGCAGGGGCTTGCACCTGTAGGGAAGAGCGTCCCCACAATCAAAAAACCCCTCAACGAGGGGGAATCTGACGAAGTCTGCTACATCGGTCGCATCCGCTTAAACCTTCGATACATGGTGCCATAAACCAACTTGGCATCTTCGGAGAGGTGAGCGGATAGCACCAATTAGCATCTGCCCCGAATCTCAGTGCCAAGACTTCGCAGCCTTGCGCGCCGTCTTTCGGAGGGGAACAGAGGTATTCCTGCAAGGACACTGATTTCCTTGCGGGTCGACGTGAATCGAAGTGCTCTCGTCAAGGACGTTGATTTCCTTGAATCGAGGAGGTTGCCAAGGACACTGATTTCCTCGGGTTGAGACGAATCGAGGTATTCCTGCAAAGACACTGATTTCCTTGCGGGTCGACGCGAATCGAAGTGCTCTCGTCAAGGACGCTGATTTCCCTGAATCGAGGTTTTTGCCATGGACACTGATTTCCTCGGGTTGAGACGAATCGAGGTATTCCTGCAAAGACACTGATTTCCTTACGGGCGACGCGAATCGGAGTGCTCTCGTCAAGGACGCTGATTTCCCTGAATCGAGCATGTTTCCAAGGACACTGATTTCCTCGGGTTGAGACGAATCGATGTATTCCTGCAAAGACGTTGATTTCTCTACGGGTCGACGCGAATCGAAGTGCTCTCGTCAAGGACGCTGATTTTCCTGAATCGAGGAGGTTGCCAAGGACACTGATTTCCTCGGGTTAAGACGAATCGATGTATTCCTGCAAAGACACTGATTTCTCTGCAGGTCGATGCGAATCGAAGTGCTCTCGTCAAGGACGCTGATTTCCCTGAATCGAGGAAGTTGCCAAGGACACTGATTTCCCTGGGGTTGAGACGAATCGAGGTGCTCTCGTCAAGGACGCTGATTTACCTGAATCGAGGTTTTTGCCAAGGACATTGATTTCCTCGGAGTTGAAACGAATCGAGGTATTCCTGCAAAGACACCGATTTCTCTGCGGGCCGACACGAATCGAGATGCTCTCGTCAAGGACGCTGATTTCCCTGAATTGAGGTATTTGCCAAGGCCACTGATTTCCTCGGAGTTGAGACGAATTGAGGAATTCCTGTAAAGACGCTGATTTCTCTATAGGTCGATGCGAATCGAGGTGCTCTCGTCAAGGACGCTGATTTCCCTGAATCGAGATTTTGCCAAGGATGCTAATTTCCTCAAAGTTGAAACGAATCGAAGTATTCCTGCAAAGACGCTGATTTCTTTAAGGGTCGATGCGAATCGAGATGCTCTCATCAAGGACGCTGATTTCCCTGAATCGAGGTTTTTGAGTTGACTTGATTCCGAGACGGGGTCATTGGATGACTCTAGCTTGTCTGTGAACCGTAGAGTGTTGGAACTGGGAACTTTGTCATGGCTCCGATTGATGGCGTAGCATCTGTGTCCTGCTGGAATGAGGAGGCACACCGTTGTTGGTCTTCGAGCCGTAGATGTGGCCATTGAGATTTGGAACTAGGGACTTTGCCATGGCTCCGCTTCGTTGTGACTTTGAGGTCGGCTGTTGACGTCACGTCTGCATCTGGTTAGAGTGAGGAGAAATGCCGTTGGTGATCTCTAGGCTGTCTGTGAACCGTCGAGATTTGGAACTAGGGGACTTTGCCATGGTTCCGTTGTTTTGACCCTGGGGTCGTTTGTTGACGTTGCATACGATTGGAGGGAGGAAGAATGCCGGTATTGATCTCTAAGTTGTCGATGTTGACGTCGAGACCCTGAAGTTAGGGATCTTCCTTCGCTTCGTTTGTTGACATTGTGTCTGCAATATTGGGACGAATGTCGAGATTGTCTTTAGGTTGTCTATGGACCATCGAGATTTAGCTTCGCTTCGACGAAGCCTGGTGGGACGATATGGTTCCCTTCTTGTTTGTGCCCATGGATTGTATATAGGGGTCAATGTGACCTCACCTGCAGGGCAAAAAGTTTTATTCTTTCATTTTTTTTAATTTTTTCCGCGATGCTCTATCATTTCAGCATTTTATATCGCGAAAATCGCGATTGCCCAATCATTTCGGTTGTTTTTCGCGGTACCCAATCATTTCAGCTATTTTTTTCTTTTTACTCGCTGTTTTTTTATTACGAGTTGCCCAATCATTTCGTCTATTTTGTATGCATATATTTTTACTTGCTGATTTTGTTGCAAGTTGCCCTATCATTTCGACTATTTCATATGCATTTTTGGCTCGCTGATTTTTATCGCGAGTGTGGAACTTGGAATCTGGTGCCAATCTTAGCATCAGCATCGCTACGACTGGGATATTGTCAGGAGCGAATCATCATTTGCTATGAAAGGGTTTGGAATTTGATACCGATTTAGGCATCAACATTGCTACCACTGGGACATTGCCAGGAGTGAATCATTATATGCCATGAAAGGACTTGGAATTTGATACCGATTTAGGCATCAGCATCGCTACAACTGGGATATTGCCAGGAGCGAATCATCATTTCCCTCTGTCGATGTCGAACAAAGGTGGCTTAGCAAACAGGGTTAGGATCCCGTCGACTAAGGCTTTTGACTTCATGAGCCGTAAGGGTCTCATAAAAGTGTTTCTCCCTACGAGTCGTGAGGATCTTGTAGGTG
Source organism: Agapanthus africanus (assembly GCA_030015575.1). Taxonomy (NCBI): domain Eukaryota; kingdom Viridiplantae; phylum Streptophyta; class Magnoliopsida; order Asparagales; family Amaryllidaceae; genus Agapanthus; species Agapanthus africanus. The sequence continues at coordinate 181,751,757 of JASDDO010000024.1, forward strand.
CGTTTTCTCCTTAGGAATCATGAGGATTCCTAAGTGTGTGTTCTCTTATAAGTCGTAAGGATCTTACAAGAGTGTTTTCTCCTTGCAAGTCGAGAGGACCTACAAGTGTTTGTTCACCGTGTGAGCATATCCCTAGTCGCTAGTGGGACTCTGTTAGGGAAATGTTCCTTCATACCTGTGGATTGTATACAAGGGTCAATATTGAACCGCTTGTAGGGCAAAATCGAAGGGGTATGACAGCTTAGGAACAGGTTCAGATTCTTGTAGCTTAAGGCTTTTGAATCTTATGAGCCGTGAGGGTCTCATAAGAGGGTTCTCCTTACGAGTCGTGAGGATCTCGCAAGTGTAATTTCTCCTTAAAAATCGTGGGGATCCCTAAGTGTGTTTCTCCTTTGTGAGTCGTAAGGATCTCACGCAAGTGGTTTCTCCTTACAGGGTCGAGGGGACCTTGCAAGTGTCTTTCGACGAGATTGCGCCCTTTCGGATTTTCACAAAACTCGCCGGTAGTCCCGCTTTTTTTACTTACGGAGCCCTTTCGGGTTTTCATCCGTGCCCATTTTGCTTATGGACATACCGTTTTCTTTTTTTTTTATTCTAACGAGCTTGCGCCCTTTCGGGTTTTCACAAAACTCGCCGGTAGCCCTGCTATTTTTACTCACGGAGCCCTTTCGGGTTTTCATCCGTGCCCATTTTGCTTATGGACGTTCCGTTTTCTTTTTCTTTTCTCTTTTTTTTATTCTTTTTTTTATATCAGCTTTGGGATGCTGCAATCCACCATAGTTTATCGACATCTCGGTCAACAGCTAGTTTTAGGACATAGTGGTCCATCGTTAGTTTAAGGACGTTCCGGTCCGTTGTTAGTTTAAGGACGTTTCGGTCCGTCGTTAGTTTAGGGAAATTGCAGTCCATCGTTAGTTTAGGGACGTTTCGGTCCACTGTGGCTTTGAGGAGAAGTTTCGCCAAATGCTTTATAAATAAGTAGGTTTCTCCTTGATAGACCTTGTCACATAATCCAAGGGTTTTGGCACTGCTCCTGCCCCCAGCTCCTCTACGTTATCTCCTAAAGCCGAGTGAGCTGCTTTGTTACTTAACGACAAATGAGCGATCATGTGGCAACTTGCCACATAATATTCGGATTCTTCTAATAAGTCGTATCCCTCATCATTGTCATTATCTTCATTCTCAAGGATGTGACTGAGGAACTCTTGATGCGTGACTGGGGTTCGTTCCCTCTGGTTATATTCTTTCAGTGTGTCAATATGCTTTTGCAGATCCATGCGCTTGTCGTTAGACAGCGCGGGCTTTTTGGTCTTCTTCTTTTTCTTCGAAGACTGTGACGGCTGGGCCCGAATGTTTTGTCCACCATTACTATTAATTCCCAATGTTGGGCATGGTTTCAGCATCTCCTCGATGATTTCCGGCTCTAGCGGGCTTTTCCACCTGGTTGCTGGATATGTTTGAAGATCTTTCGGCACTCTTTTAGTTTTTTCCGAAAGAACAACTTCCCATGGAGCTTCCTCTATGAATGAGCACGATGCCTCCGGCATGTCCTTCTTTTTCGGAGCATGTGGTTGTGGCGAGTTCACCTTCCAATTTTCAGACAACGCGAACTTGCCTTGCTGGTATTGGTCTTCAACCCAATTTTTGAAGACATAGCAATCTTCGAGTGGATGGCCCAATACTCGATGGTAAGGGCAGTAATTAGGATCGTTGGCGTCATTCGGTTGAGGTGGGTGTCTCGACTCCGGTAGAGTGATGAGCCCATTGCGCACTGCCAGTTCGAACAGTCTCCTTGTTTTATCTCGGAGAAACGAGTAAGGACATCTCAATTTCTCATCGAGGGATTGCCGCTTGTTGCTTTGGCGAACAGCCGCTCTCGGGCCACTCGGTTGTTGTTGAGCGTTGGCGATGAAGGTCGCTTTCCTTTTGCCCTTCTCATTTCGAGAGTCTGGCTTTGGAGGAGACGGTCTATGACCCATCTGGTCCATTTGGGCCAGTTTGTCGATCAAGGCCCGGAAAGTGGTCGGCTTGAAGAACATCATGAACTGGGAAATAGTCGCGTGAGGGTCGAGAGTGCCCACGAACATACACATCGCAGGCGCTTCTTCGATGCTGCTCACACTTCGACCATAAATTCCACCACCTTATTGCATATTGGACCCATGTTTCTCCAGGCTTCATTCTGGCATTGATCAATGCTGTGATGGGGGTGCGTTCACTAGCACTCGCGAAACGCTGGGTGAATAGCAACTCCATCTCTGTGAATGTCTTGACAGAGTCATTTGGGAGTTCGGAATACCACTCGAATGCCATCTCCGACAAACTGCCAATAAACTGGCGGAGCAGTAGCTTATCGTCACCTCCAGTATTGCCGCATAAGGCTCTGAATTGAGCGACGTGCTGATGTGGATTTCCTGTCCCCTTGTATACGTGAAATTTGGGGATCGTGTATCCCGACGGGTACTTTATTTGGTCGTACCAACCCGGATAGGGTCGTCCCGTTTTGACGACTTGGCCGGCCGCTTCATTTGCCTGGCGAACTCGTATTTGCTGAGCAATATAGTCATCCAGGGCGGCCTTGGAAATAGTTTCCTCCTTGGCTGCTGAAAGAGCCGGCAGAGGGTTCGATATTTCTCCTCTATCATCTTCGATTATTACTGGAGGATCTTCGGCTAGGGGATCCGGCTGGATCATCATGCCTACCATGTCTTGGAATAGAAGGGCCATTTGCTTTATATTGACCGCTTGTTCTGCGGCCTCTTTATCCTTCTTCTCAAGCATTCTCCGAAGGAATTCAGCATCAGTCTCATGTTCGTGACGTTGTTCTGATGATGCCTCCGGGCTTTCCTTCTGCTTGGTGAGTGCGGCCATCGCAGTCAGCATCTCCTGAAGTTTCTGCTGCTGTTGTTCCTGAGCTCTCGTGATGGATTGGGTGAGTGGTCGGTGGCCCGTAGAAGTGCGGATATTCTCTTTCCCGGATGCCATGTAGACGGTATGCACCACCATGCCCCCAGACTTAGGGCGTTTGGGCTCAGTGCCTTTGACATTTGTCGCAGGCATGGGGATTTTCTCCGACCTTCTCCTCTTATGAGCGGTCGAAGTTGAGGGGGCCGTTGCAGTGGGCACCCAGACAGCTGTCGTCCTTTGTGGCTTAACAGGACGGTTTTCTTCCTGTTGGACCTTCAGCTTCTTCTGCCGGCGGGGATAGTCTTGGTCAACCACCGACTCTTGGACTTGTCGCCATATTTTATAAACTTTGGAAGACAGCCATTGGGGGGACTGCTCCGGCTTTATTTTTATGACAGTTTCCAACGGTGGCGGAGATCTTTTCAGTACGGCAGTAGGCGAATTCCTGCGCACCTTGTTCAGCAATTCAAAGCCGTTCCCGGTTGGAATAGCAGCATTAACTTCCACCGTTAGGGCTGGTGGAGTTAGCCCAGATGGGGAGTTGCCCCCAGCCTTCCTTACTCGGCGCCAGTAGCGACGTCGAGCGTGTTGAGCCGATGGAGTTAGTTCGGTGATGGTGATGGCTTTGTCTTGCCCCCTGTTCAGGTGAGGGGCTGTTGCTGGCGTCAGCCTCTTGAAGACTGATGTCCGTTGAGAAGCGGTATCCAACCGGCTAAAAACAGACTTCTGAGCAGGGATGGGAACCGTAGTGGGAGCCGGAACAGTCAGTCTTGTAAAGACCGATCCCTTGATGGGAGAAGCTTCTTTAGTGACCTCGAGAGCAGGAATGACTATCCGCTTTGGGATGGCCGCTTCAGGTATCGTGGACTTCTTCATGGGCCCGCTTGAGCTTTGGCCCAGTTTGCTGAAAACTGAGGCGTTGGACTTGGGCGACCCGTTGAGAGGGGCTGCGGTAGTTGTAAGTCGATCAAAGACCGACTTCTTTGGAGCTTCTTGCAATGGTACAGGGGCGTTGAAGCTCGTTGGCGGGAGCATGGTCCCGAAAAACAAACCAGTAGTGGCCTGAGTGACCTGTTCCACCGACATAGCGAAGATGGAGGCCGCTTAGGGCCCGTAAGTCACTCCTCCGGACGGGATGGAGCGAGAGTTGCAGTTGCAGTTAGTGCAGTTTGAAGCCATTGATCTTCTGTCTTCTACACGGAGTAAGGCACCAAATCTAAGTATCTAAAATCCACATGCAACCATATCAAACCGCGATTCGTTCGCGAACACGATACACGAAGTGTGGAGTGGAAAGAGGAAAAGGTCCCACCGGGCGTGTCAGAATCTGTTCCCCTCCGAAAGACGCGGCAGAGACGTGGCGGACATCTAGCCTGAAATTCGGGGCAGATGCTAATTGGTGCTATCCGTCCACCTTTCCGAAGATGCCAAGTTGATTTATGGCACCATGTATCGAAAGTTTAAACGGATGCGGCCGATATAGCAGACTTCGTCAGATTCCCTCTCGTTGATGAGGGTTTTTTTTTATTGTGGGGACGCTCTTCCCTGCAGGCGCAAGCCCCTGCAGTTAATTACGCTACCGCATCGCGGTAACAACTTTCTCCTTCTCCAGATGGTCACTTCGTGTCGTGTGTGTTTGTTTTGTTTGTGGTTGTCCGTGGATTGTATACGGAGACTAATGTATGTTGTCGCCCGTAGGGCGTGGATTAGTCCAAATCCGTATTTTCGTAGATTTGGGTTTGGGTTTAAAGATACGTTAGTCTCATTTGAGACTAAGATCAACTTAAACGTTTGTTAAGGATACGTTAATCTAATTTTAGACTAAGATCAACTTAACGGGATCGTTTAGATCCAACAAAAGAGCAATTGGGCTCTATTGTTTAGTTTAATGATGTTACGATCGATAATTAGTTTAAGGACATTGCGGTCCACCGTTAGTTTAAAGACATTGCAGTCGAGGTTAAGGACATCATAGTCCGTGAGTTTAAGGACCTCACAGTCCGATGTTAGTTTAAAGACATCACGGTCAAGGTTAAGGACATCATAGTCCATGGGTTTAAGGACCCCACAGTCCGATGTTAGTTTTAAGACATCACGGTCAAGGTTAAGGACATCATAGTCCATGAGTTTAAAGACCCCACAGTCCGAAATTAGTTTAAAGACATCACGGTCGAGATTAAGGACATCATAGTCCATGAGTTTAAGGACCCCACAGTCCAGTTTAAAGACGTCATAGTCTGTGAAATGTGTGGTTGTCGGGACCTGTCACCTCTTTGAAGACGTTGAGGAATTACAACGACAAATATCAAAGGAGTGAAGAGATGTACCATTGAACCAGGATGAGTTGAGAAATCTGTAGTCCAATTTGGGACTAAGATTAATCAATTAGATTATGAGCACATGGGCTCAGTTAAATCTGAATTGAAGACTTATGGCCAGTCTTGGGCTAAGTCCAATCAAGTTAAAATGTTTTAACATTTATTTTGGGCTGATAAGCATTTATTTGGGCTTAAGCCTTTTAGCAATGCCGAGCATTAATTTATATCTTGACAATGTTTTGTCTTTTATTGAATGCTAAGCATTCATCATAGCTCTGGGGCTTATCTAAAGAACAATTTATATTCTGCCTAAGCGCACATAAAAGCATGTGGCGCACTTGGCACTAGCACCAGTCGATGAGCGCAATGCGCTATGGTTAAAGCGCTAATGCGCTTGGCGCTTTGCGCCAGATATGAAGCGCTGAAGCACTTAGCGCTTTGCGCTAGATGGAAAGCGTTGATGCACTTAGCGCTTTGCGCTACATGTAGAGCGCTGATGCGCTATAATTGAAGCATTGAGGCGCTTGGCGCTGGTGCCATATAATGAGCGCAAAGCGTTTTTAGTAATGCAGCGCACACGTGAGGAGCACGTGGTGCGCTTAGCGCTAGCCAATGAGCGCAGTGCACTGTTGTTTGAAGTGCTATGGCACTGTAGCGCTTTGCGCTAGATGAAGAGCACTAAGGCACTTTTAAATTAGGAGCGCTAAGGCTCTTCTTAGTTTAACTTTGTGCTCTGAAGATTATCTTCTTTTTGATAAGAGACTTTGTCTCAAGATTTTATGAACAAAGTTCTTAGTTTATAGGAGATGTTTCGATCTCTTTTTAATGAAAGGCTTTGCCTTTATGGATCTGTGATCCTAAGAGAATTGAATAATTCTCCCCCTTTTATAATGAGGTATTCATAATCTCTTTTGTGAAAGACAACTTTGTCTTATAGATCTATGATCTGTGAAAGAAGTAAGTGCTTCTGATTATAATTAAGACGATTTCGTCTGTATATGGAGGGGGGGGTTCCTCCCTTTTGGACTTGAAGTCTTGGGTCCTTTATATAGGGGAAGCTGATTTGTTGAATCAGCTAAAGAGATTTATTCTTCCATTGATTTGGGAATTTCCCCACCGTTGGATCCTTGACCCAATGGCTTCTGATTTACAGAAGATAATCTTCTTGTTTTAACAAGATTGAGAAATCTTCCCTTCTTTATAGAATTTGTTCTTTATTTTAGTGATTTTTAATCACCATTGGATCATTTGATCCAACCGTGTTCCAAATTCAGGGCACAATCTCTTCTGTTTGGAAAGATTCAACGGAATTTTATTCTTGTTAACTGATGATTTAATCATATCCATTGGATATTTGATCCAATGGTGAGGAACATTTAGTTCCAGCGCTAGCGCTTATGCGCTCTGCCCATGGTGCGCTTTTCCCATGGTGCGCTAATTGGAGCGCAGCGCTTTTAGCGCTAGCGCACACGTGCTTTGCACGTAGTGCGCTACTTGGAGCGCAGCGCACCCAGAGCTAGCGCCTATGTGCTTTGCACGGGGCGCGCTAGTTGTAGAGAAGCGCTTTTATAAAAGCGCAGCTTTAATTCAAATTTTGAATTCTGAACAGAGTTTTGCTCTAATTGGAGAAATATACCCCTAACCCTGTCGTAGCATCCGCGCACTTAGTTCTCGTTCCGTTCAGTGAAACGGACCTGTTTGGATGGCTACGTGAACGTGCGTGCATCCGTTCTTTGGGGTATACGTTTTCATTACCCGGATATCCTGTTTTGGTTGACACGTATATTAACCGTATTTTCAAACCATAATTTTAGACCCGACCCGGGCGTGTTTTGGGCTATTTTTGTATTAGCCAAATATCAAATTCTTTAACTAATCTTATATTTAAAATTTTATAACTGAAAAGATTTTTAAAATTTAATTGAACAAACTCTTTCTCTCTGTCTCTCTCTCTCTATCTCTCTCGCCCCCCATGACACACACACACACACACTCTCTCTCTCCCCCCCTCCCCCCTTTATCTCTCCTCTCGCGATCATTGTTCGTGTCGTGATCACGTCACCTCCCTCCGTGCTATGATCACCTCCCTTTCTTCTATTTCTTCGTTTCTTCTTCTTTAAAACCCCCGCGACAAGAACCCACGCCCTCGCCTCTGCCCTCGCCGCGCCGTCACCACCTCACCGCCGTCTCCCCACACCCTCGTCTCCACCTTCTCTTCCTCCGCCTCCAACCATCACCACAACTATCACCACAGCCATCACCACCATCACCCTCAGTCCAAACCGAACCCCACTTGCCTCACCTGCACACCCCTCGCCGGAGCTCCGTTAACCCGACGACCTCACACCATCGTCACTGTCTCCATCTCCTCCTACTCTTCTCTCCTACACCCTTCAAATTACAGCCTCTCTTCTTCTCCTTCTTCTTCTTCTCTTTTCTCTTCTTTCTTGATTTCTTGAATTCTCATTTCCGGTGATCGCCGGAGCCATGCTCGTCGCTGACGATCCGAGAGATCCAGTGAACGTCCCTTACCTACGTGGTTACCCTCTTGCCTTTCCTGGACCCGTCTCGCGTGCCGTGTGTGTGTTGCGACGATTACCCGACGTCAGACGTGTCGTACACACCCGTCGTGTGTTCCGTTCAGGCAAGTTTATCTTGCTTATGTTATTATATTTGCATCCATATTAATAATAATATTACATGTTCATTGCATTGTGCATCACTGTTACCGTTTTACTGTTTTACGATACCAGTTCACATCCGTATCATGTATTACATATCTAGTCGCATGCAAGTTTATCTTGCTACATGCTATAATACTTATCTTGCATCCATATGAATACAAATATTACATGTTGATTTCATTATACATCCATATTAAAGTTTTACTATTTTCGGATACCGTATGCATCCATATCATCTATTATATATGTAGCCGCATCTACAGATCATATTAATTCATGTTATTTTTATAGTAACACCCCATGCTTAATAATGTGCATCCCACTTAGTCTTGGAGCTGTAAATGTAACCCCTGATCAATATTTGTGCATCCATACCATTAATTATATATCTAGTTACATGCCATGTCACATTAATTCATATTACTATTACATTAGTACCCCATGCTTGATAATGTGCATCCTACATAGTCATGATGTAACCCCTGATAGATGTTTGTGCATCCATGCCTTCACCGTACATCTGTACCTTTATCGTGATTCGATACTTGCTACATTTTACTGTTAGGTCACCCACTTGATACATGTACACTACCTGACCTGACCTGATATACCACTACTTGACATGTTACCTGATCTTGTTACTAATGCCGACAATCCTGACATGTTATCCCTACAGACGTTTTCTGTTGTCTACATAGACAAACCTGTACCTGCTTGATCCTATGTTGGCATTAGCTCCAGTTTATCAATACCCGATTCGAACACATAACCTTGAGGTAAGGGAAAATCAAGAATGTAACTGAACGTAACTCAAAGGTCTATTACATCATGTTACCATGGTCCCGTGGGGAATGAACGGGACATAGACTGACAGTCTATTATATCTTGTTACCGTAGTCCCGTAAGGAATGAACGGGACATAAACCGATGGGTTACGATGAGGATTACATTAATTGATTTCGAAAACTTTAGAATAGATAACCCAGTAGTATAGTTTAGATTACTCCTTGCACTTCACATACACCGATACACTTCACTGATCCATATTCATGTTATTTTTATACACTTATTACTTTTATACCCATGCCTGCATATCTCATGTTGTAATACCCAGTTTTTCTTATACGCCTAAATCCGTAATTCTTTTTACCTATAAAATTTATTTATAATTATTTATTTAATTTCAAAATCCTATTAAACCCAGATCTTATCTTTCTTTTCCTCTGGCTCAGCCGTTCTCCTTTTATTGAATTTAAACCCAAAACAAATGTTATGTATAATTCTCCGTCTAAAGTCAGCCCTGAACCCAAATCCTAGTTCTAGTTATTTATCCTAAACCATAAACCCAAATCCATGATTTAATTACATTTTTCTTTAATCCAAAATTCCCCAACCCATTGCCAATTTCCCAAACTCATTTCCTCAGTTTAAACTCCCTCGGCCTACACAAAAAAATTAAAATTTATTTAATAGGAATTTGTTAAGCGCAGCCCATCCCCTTTCTCATTTTTATTCTTTGATTTTCTATTCATAGCCTGGCACGTTTCTATTTTCCTAATTAATTTCTTTTTCCTTTTCCAGCCTGGCCCGTTCCCATTTTTCCCTTTAATTCGTTTATTTCTCAGGCCCAGCAGCCTACATCCCCTCTGTTAACCCGACCCGGCCCAATACCCCTCACCTTCCTTTAACGGCTATTTTCCTTCCCGCTCGTGACCCATTTCCCCCGCCGCACCCCACGCCTGCGCTCATGTCGCCGCTCGTCACGCGCTCGCTCGCGAACGTTACCACGACGCGCGCCCTTCACCTCTCTCCTCTACCCACTACTCCCTCTTCCCTCTCACACATTTCCTTTCCTCCTTCTCTCTTAACCCACTCCCGCAAGCCACCGCCTCCATCGCCACACTTCCACCGGCAACGAAGATGACTGCCGATCCCTCCTCCTTCATCACTTCACTCTCCTCCCTCACTCACTTCTATCTCCCAATAACCCATCGAACTCGAGCCCTACAGTCATTCCGCCACCGAGCCTCACCCACGCCGACGAGCCCACTGCATCGTCGACCACCACCATCATCATCACCATCGCCATCATCCCTGCATCTCTCCCATCTCCCCCTGCTTGTCTCTCTCCCAATCTCTTTATCCCTCTCCCGAGCTCACTCTATCCCCCTGCAAACCCATTCCCCTCTCTCTTTCTCTCTCAGTTCTCTCTCTCTGTCTAAACTCTCTCTCTCTGACTCCCGACCTCTCTCTCTCTCTCTTAATCTCTCCATCCCTTTCACCCTCTGTTTCCCCCCTCCCTCTCTCTTCCTCTACTCTCTATCCCAGATCTCTCTCTTCCTCTCTCTATCTATTCTCCGTTCCTCTCTCTCTCTCACTGATCCCTCTCTCTCTCTCTCACTGATCCCTCTCTCTCTAACTCTTCTCTCTCTAACTCTTCCTCTCTCTCAATATCCCCCCCCTCTGCAATCCCTCGCCATCGGCCGCACAGCACCATCATCTCCCCAGTCTCACGAGCCCTAGCCGTTGCCATGACGGAACCCCATAGCCGAGCCCAAGCTTGTGGTCATCGTGTCGCGTTCGTGACGTTACCATCACCGTACATCCCCGAGACGTGTCCAGGCAAGTTCCCTACTTGCGACATGCTACTTTTTGTTAATTACAAATCGACATCGTACAAAATTCATGCTTTACTTTTCCGTTAGATTATTCGACACAACTGTTCGATACTTTTTCTCATAGGAAATCATTATCAAATTTGACGGAAATGGATAAATTACATTGGCCCTTGTAGGGATGGATAACGTGTGCAAATTTCGCTGGAAAATATGACCGTTAACGACTAATACGACTACCCCCAAGTTTCATCGTAAAATTGTAATTTTATTGTACCTTAAAACCGTTAAATTCACTATAAATCATATACATACTAGAATGGTGCATTTGAGGGATCAAATCGAAGCCAACTCGACAAACTTTAACCCTATGCTAGTCTCCAGATATTCCTGTACTAAAACTATGACGATGTTTGGATCGGAGTGCGACTCTGGACTGCAGTCCAGAGCGACTCAAATTTTTGCTTGCTGTTCCGTAATGGGTACCACAAGATTTTCCTAAACTCGTAGGTTGCGGAACTCCGCTGTTTATTATAGGGGAATCTGTTATCTAGACAACACGCATGGTTCCATCCTATTTCGTTATCATTTGTTATTTAATCTACAATTTAAAAGATCGGGACGCATAACAGTCCCAACAGAACCAGAACTGGCATATTAGTGTTAAACAATGTATAACTCCTGACGTGCAGATGAGATTGACGATCCGTCTGTTGCGTTGAAAACCTTACTGAAAACCCTAGAATTCAAGCGTCGCTAAAATCTGATCCCAACTGGGATGAAACTGCGTCGCAAAACGGACTTCTGATTCTGAAACCAGATTTCCAGCCATGAACGCTTAAAATGAAATGGCCATAACTAATGATCCTGAAACCCGATTGGCGTGAAACTAAATTCGATAGATAGATAACTGAACATACTAATTATTACCTGTTTATCATTTCGTTAAACCATACACGTACGTTTCTTGATAAATCGTGCAAGTGATAGAATACGATTTTTATGACACCTTAATCATGCTTCATATAATGTTTACGCCACATATCATACACCTGTCATTGCTTTGATAACCTAGTGATAACGTGCATTTACCCAGTGTTAAGCTTTAGTGATGATTGTGGCAAGTACGTCGGTGTTCGTGTATCCGTGAATAAGTGAAAATGATGCGTACTTGTACATAATCAGTGACCCTATAATTCTATTGCATTGTCGACGTCTGTGGGATGCGTGTACGTGTGACTATAAGTGGTATGGGACACTTATGGAAGCGCTTGCATGGGTGTCGCAGATAAGGCACCAGACACTGCCATTTATCTTAGGTATTAGTCGGGATGTGCTTGATGGAGGTCCTGCCTCCAGCTCTTGCGCAGACTTGTTACAGACCGATTGGTATTTAGGGTTATGGTTGGCGTTTGATGTAGACCACGGGGTGTGGGGTAGTTTAAGTGTGAGTTCAACAGAATCTCGGGAGTCCCATGCCGGCTTATATATTTAGGGAGTTATATGGAGATTTACAGGGTATGTGATATTCACCGTGATATACATGTTGGGCCCGTGGTCCCTTACCCTTGGGTTTTATACTTGGGTGGAGGACACTCACGAGTGGTTGACTCTCACACTTGGACTGACGATAGGCTTGGTGACCTGTACAGACTTAGAGACTGATAGGGATACTGGCATTGTTATACCTTATATACTGTGTTGACATTCGTGGCATGTCATTTTACTACTTTTACAGTTCCGCTGCATTGATTACTGCATGTTCATATCCATACTGCCATTGATCTACTGTTATATATAGACTTGTGATCACTATTAGAATTGTTACATGATTTTATATATATTATATTGCTATCGTGTCGCTCTGACGACCTGAGTATGCATGCTCAGTGTGAGGAGAAGATTTAGCCTGGACCAGGACTAGACGCACTCCACGGACATCTTGTTTAGCTATCCAGAATTATATCTTTTGTTTCCCATCAGGTCAGTTCTTTACATTGTTTTGTTTCAGTTACTGCATTTCTCATTACCTGCGTGTTATTTACTGATTACCAGTTAAAACTAGAAGCCGAAGTGTGACTACGGCAGGACATTTCCTTGACCGTAGGAGCATGGCTGGCCTTGTCAACCCCTCGTATTCCGTATTTTGGTAAGCGGGGCATGACATGGTTTAGTTGGTATCAGAACCAGGTTTTGCTTCGATTGGAATTGCAGTTTTCCGTATAGAGCTTGACAATCTAAGATATCCCTCAGTCTAGATTGTAAACTTGATATTCTTGATTCATATTTGCATTGAGCGTTCTGCTATCCATTCACTTGGGTTTCAGGTAACTTGGCAAAGTTTCGTGGTTGTAATTATGAACTACATCACGATTACACTACCATACTCTGTTTAAGTGACTTGGAGTCGTACGGTTGGTTCTCCACTTATAATAAATTCAGCACCTCTGATATTTTTGAATCTTTGTCCTATCCATATTATATTTTGATTCGTATATCTTGTGACTTATATCATCCTCAAAATCATTGTTTCAGGATCATGTCTTTCAACGACTCTTTCTCTATCTCCACTCCCCAGAATCAGACTGTTGAGATCCTTAGTATACTGCAAGGTTTAAAGGAAGCCCAGGAGCGAATAAACGACTTAGTAGCTGAAGGGCTGCGAAGGCAGGTGAGTCAGACCCCAGCGGGAGTCTCCTATCATAAAGGGATTCCCGTTAGACGAGAAAAGGAGAAGAAGATGAAGCGTCAATTTGTTTCCCCGCGACAGAAGCAGCAGAAGACCCCATGTTGTGGGTACTGTAAGAGGCCAGGACATCTTCAGAGGGATTGTCGCCGCGCCCAAGGGAAATGTCTGATTTGTGGATCCAGCGAACATCTCATCAACGGTTGCCCAGAAAGGAAAGAACTACAAGGAGGAGACTCATCCACACTCTCCACTTCTGCATAGTGATGATTATTGCGTAGTTCAAATATCGAGGATAAGGCGGACCCAGCGCAGAATTCAACTCACGCGACAAGAGTGCAACGTTCTAGTAGTCAAAGAAGAATTTTCATGTTTTCTACTTTCAGTAATAATGTTGTCATCCTCTTATGAATATTTCTTTCCGTTTGAAATCTTGTATCCGTTGAATTTTTAGTTGAATGCAATAAAACTTTGAATCGTAATATATGTATCATTCTCTTGCTTTCTCCTTATTTATACTGTTCATTATCACAGTATTTTAATCCCGATCTTTCAGTTCCTGCCACCGAATATCTTTCTATACTTCGTATACTTAGATATTCTCTTGAGGTATTCCATTGTCTAATCATGACTCTTCTTTTCAGGCCATGGCCCACACTGGAGCAGCGCCGCATCTAGATAAGGATGCACAGTCATGCGTTTCCTTAGACCACACGCTGATGAGTTCTGATGATGAGATCAACGATCCCCAGGCCATTTTCGGGAACAGCGATTTAGAGGACGAAGGAGCAGTCGCCCCAGAGTTTAACATGATAGACGATTCGGACGAAGAGGAAGGAAGACCCCGAGGAAGAACCGATAGAAGAAAATCCAGTGGAGGAAAATCCCATGGAAGAGAATCCAGAAGGAGAGAATCACATGGAATTAGACCTCAATGAAGAAGCTTCAGCAGAGGAAGGAGGACCGGAGGATCAAGACCCTGCTGTGGAAGAACTTCCAATGGCGATGCCCGCGAGGCGATATGGGAATGGACGCCCCTATCTGAGCGCGCGAGCCTACCGCAACCTGCTGAATCTCCACAACCGCGACTGACAGAATTTCTTTTGATGTTGTCTTTCTGGCCAAATAAAATGTGTATAGTTAAGGGCCACTTCTCGTCTTTGGGAATGCCTTGTTTCAAATTTTCTCGAATGAAATAAATTTTCTGAATTCGTAAACCTTTTGAGTATTGGTTCGCTTGATGCTTGTTTATTGCCCTTATCCAATTATTTTCTGCTGAGATCCCTGAATAGTTTTCACCCTCGTTTCGATTAGAAAGTACCGCACCCTGATCCTTGGAATGAGCCACCATTCATCCTTCATCTGTACCCTGTTTGAGATCCTTCTGGGAGGAGGACCTTTCTTATGAATTACCGAGTTCATTAACTTTTCAAATTCTTGATTCATAGGATTTACCGATCGTTAGTCCGATCGTTAGTCTCCCCCATACTTTTACCTTGTAGTTCTTTTGGTCGCTCACCATTACTTTCTGTGCTGACCCAATCCCAGTCTCCTTGATCTTCAGCCTAAAGCCGCCACACACCGACCTTCTGTATGAGCCACACTTCTTTGTAATCATTACCCTAGCTAGCCCTATACTCCTTTGTGTTTTTCCTGTTAGCTTAACTATATTTAGGGACACTGTTATTCAAAAATTTAGTTTTCAGTATTTTGTATTTATCAAAGAGTCCGTGTTGTTGATTACTCCGTTTTATGTATTTTAAGTATACTATTATTATTCTCATTTTCAGTAGTGCGAGCTTACACCGCGCCTATTTTTGTCCCATGTTTCTTATTTTCACGATATGGGCTTTCTAAGTTATTTTAAAACTATTTGATCGATACAATATCCTAAAATGTCTTAAACTACCGACAAATCTTTCATTACTTTATTGTCGTTACTTTCTTTTCGGGTAGTGTGCCTATGATTACTATGTTGGATGGTTGAGCCTTATACTTATTTTACTGCTTGCTTTTGATAGACTTAGATGTGCACATATGTGGGTTTCGACTTTTATCGAACACACTTTGATTATTATTGATCGTTATTGATACCTATATTCTCGTATACTCGTAGATGCTCTTATAGTTATTCTTGCCTTATACTTATTTAGACCTACCTTTCGTATGTTGTTCTTACTTCTATATATATTTTCAAATTTCTTCGTCCACGTATTGCTAATAAATCTTTTGTGTTAGTGTGCAATCTAATAACTTTCGCTTATGTTTGTATAACCTATCATTTATTTTAAATTTCGAGGTCGAAATTTTTGTAAGGGTGGTATGATGTAATACCCAGTTTTTCTTATACGCCTAAATCCGTAATTCTTTTTACCTATAAAATTTATTTATAATTATTTATTTAATTTCAAAATCCTATTAAACCCAGATCTTATCTTTCTTTTCCTCTGGCTCAGCCGTTCTCCTTTTATTGAATTTAAACCCAAAACAAATGTTATGTATATTTCTTCGTCTAAAGTCAGCCCTGGACCCAAATCCTAGTTTTAGTTATTTATCCTAAACCATAAACCCAAATCCATGATTTAATTACATTTTTCTTTAATCCAAAATTCCCCAACCCATTGCCAATTTCCCAAACTCATTTTCTCAGTTTAAACTCCCTCGGCCCACACAAAAAAATTAAAATTTATTTAATAGGAATTTGTTAAGCGCAGCCCATCCCCTTTCTCATTTTTATTCTTTGATTTTCTATTCATAGCCTGGCCCGTTTCTATTTTCCTAATTAATTTCTGTTTCCTTTTCCAGCCTGGCCCGTTCCCATTTTTCCCTTTAATTCGTTTATTTCTCAGGCCCAGCAGCCCACATCCCCTCTGTTAACCCGACCTGGCTCAATACCCCTCACCTTCCTCTAACGGCTATTTTCTTTCCCGCTCGCGACCCATTTCCCCCGCCGCACCCCACGCCTGCGCTCACGTCGCCGCTCGTCACGCGCCCGCTCGCGAACGTTACCACGACGCGCGCCCTTCACCTCTCTCCTCTACCCACTACTCCCTCTTCCCTCTCACACATTTCCTTTCCTCCTTCTCTCTTAACCCACTCCCGTAAGCCACCGCCTCTATCGCCACACTTCCACCGGCAACGAAGACGACTGTCGATCCCTCCTCCTTCATCACTTCACTCTCCTCCCTCACTCACTCCTATCTCCCAATAACCCATTGAACTCGAGCCCTACAGTCATTCCGCCACCGAGCCTCACCCACGCCGACGAGCCCACTGCATCGTCGACCACCACCACCATCATCACCATCGCCATCATCCCTGCATCTCTCTCATCTCTCCCTGCTTGTCTCTCTCCCAATCTCTCTATCCCTCTCCCGAGCTCACTCGATCCCCCTGCAAACCCATTCCTCTCTCTCTTTCTCTCTCTGTCTAAACTCTCTCTCTCTCTCTCTCTCTCTCTCACAATCTCTCTATCCCTTTCACCCTCTGTTTCCCCCCCCCCCCTCTCTCTCTTCCTCTACTCTCTATCCCAGATCTCTCTCTTCCTCTCTCTCTCTATTCTCTGTTCCTCTTTCTCTCACTGATCCCTATCTCTCTCTCTCTCACTGATCCCTCTCTCTCTAACTCTTCTCTCTCTAACTCTTCCTCTCTCTCAATATCTCCCCCCCATCTGCAATCCCTCGCCATCGGCCGCACAGCACCATCATCTCCCCAGTCTCACGAGCCCTAGCCGTTGCCAAGACGGAACCCCATAGCCGAGCCCAAGCTTGTGGTCATCGTGTCGCGTTCGTGACGTTACCATCACCGTACATCCCCGAGACGTGTCCAGGCAAGTTCCCTACTTGCTACATGCTACTTTTTGTTAATTACAAATCGACATCGTACAAAATTCATGCTTTACTTTTCCGTTAGATTATTCGACACAACTGTTCGATACTTGTTCTCATAAGAAATCATTATCAAATTTGACGGAACTGGATAAATTACATTTGCCCTTGTAGGGATGGATAACGTGTGCAAATTTCGCTGGAAAATATGACCGTTAACGACTAATACGACTACCCCCAAGTTTAATCGTAAAATTGTAATTTTATTGTACCTTAAAACCGTTAAATTCACTATAAATCATATATATACTAGAATGGTGCGTTCGAGGGCTCAAACCGAAGCCAACTCGACGAACTTTAACCCTATGCTAGTCTCCAGATATTCCTGTACTAAAACTGTGACGATGTTTGGATCGGAGTGCGACTCTGGACTGCAGTCCAGAGCGACTCAAATTTTTGCTTGCTGTTCCATAATGGGTACCACAAGATTTTCCTAAACTCATAGGTTGCGGAACTCCGCTGTTTATTATAGGGGAATCTGTTATCTAGACAACACGAGTGGTTCCATCCTATTTCGTTATCATTTGTTATTTAATCTACAATTTAAAAGATCGGGACGCATAACAGTCCCAACAGAACCAGAACTGGCATATTAGTGTTAAACAATGTATAACACCTGACGTCCAGATGCAATTGATGATCCGTTTGTTGCGTTGAAAACCTTACTGAAAACCCTAGAATTCATCCAACTGTAGCGTCGCTAAAATCTGATCCCAACTGGGATTAAACTGCGTCGCAAAACGGACTTCTGATTCTGAAACCAGATTTCCAGCCGTGAACGCTTAAAATGAAATGGCCATAACTAATGATCCTGAAACCCGATTGGCGTGAAACTAAATTCGATAGATAGATAACTGAACATACTAATTATTACCTGTTTATCGTTTCAATAAACCATACACGTACGTTTCTTGATAAATCATGCAAGTGATAGAATATTATTTTTATGACACCTTAATCATGCTTCATATAATGTTTACGCCTCATATCATACACCTGTCATTGCTTTGATAACCTAGTGATAACGTGCATTTACCCAGTGTTAGGCTTTAGTGATGATTGTGGCAAGTACGTCGGTGTTCGTGTATCCGTGAATAAGTGAAAGTGATACGTACTTGTACACAATCAGTGACCCTATTATTCTATTGCATTGTCGACGTCTGTGGGATGCGTGTACGTGTGACTATAAGTGGTATGGGACACTTATGGAAGCGCTTGCACGGGTGTCGCAGATAAGGCACCAGACACCGCCATTTATCTTAGGTATTAGTCGGGATGTGCTTGATGGAGGTCCTGCCTCCAGCTCTTGCGCAGACTTGTCACAGACCGATTGGTATTTAGGGTTATGGTTGGCGTTTGATGTAGACCACGGGGTGTGAGGTAGTTTAAGTGTGAGTTCAACAGAATCTCGGGAGTCCCATGCCGGCTTATATATTTAGGGAGTTATATGGAGATTTACAGGGTATGTGATATTCACCGTGATATACATGTTGTGCCCGTGGTCCCTTGCCCTTGGATTCTACCCTTGGGTGGAGGACACTCGCGAGTGGTTGACTCTCACACTTGGACTGACGATAGACTTAGTGACTTGTACAGTGAGACTTAGAGACTGATAGGGATACTGGCATTGTTATACCTTACATACTGTGTTGACATTCGTGGCGTATCATTTTACTACTTTTACGGTTCCGCTGCATTGATTACTGCATGTTCATATCCATACTGCCACTGATCTACTGTTATATATAGACTTGTGATCACTATTAGAATTGTTACATGATTTTATATATATTATATTGTTATTGTGTCGCTCTGACGACCTGAGTATGCATGCTCAGTGTGAGGAGAAGATTTAGCCTGGACTAGGACTAGACGCACTCCGCGGACATCTTGTTTAGCTATCCAGAGTTATATCTTTTGTTTCCCATCAGGTCAGTTCTTTACATTGTTTTGTTTCAGTTACTGCATTTCTCATTACCTGCGTGTTATTTACTGATTACCAGTTAAAACTAGAAGCCGAAGTGTGACTACGGCAGGACATTTCCTTGACCGTAGGAGCATGGCTGGCCTTGTCAACCCCTCGTATTCCGTATTTTGGGAAGCGGGGCATGACATATGTATCATGTTCATTTATTATAGTTTGATATTATGACGCACTGACGTCTGGGTTTTGCATGGCCCAGATTCTCTATCTCTGTCGCAGACCGTTCAGGAGTATTTCAGCCGACAGGCCGAGCAGTGAGGATCCTGTTAGTATTTTAGTTTAGTTTTCTTTCAGCATTTTCATTTCCTGATGTGAGCCCGTATTTGGGACGTACTTTCTAGATTTTTATTGCTATTTGGATCTATTGCTTCCGCATATTATTTCTTGACTCGTTTATTCTGGCTCATGGACATGTACTAAATAGTTATTTTATTTCTACTGTTCTTGATATCTATAGACAGCTGTAATGTGACTATGGAGGGATGTTTCCTAGCCATATGTAGTATGGTTGGCTCTATCACGTGCCGATCTTAGCGCACTCTGGGAAGCGGGGCGTGACAAGTCTCTTTTCAAAACATATTTCGGAAGTGGAGTTAACACCGACATCTTCTTTTAAACCTCTAAAATTCCACTTTTTCTTATATATTTTTCATCCATATTCTTACACCATATTTGTAATCATATAACCAATGATTAGAACCAATTTTTAATCAAGGATATCATGCAAAATAGTTTTAACTTAACTTTTACACTAAAATACCATGAACTTCACATATATCTCTTTTAGTATTTTTTGTTAATTATACTTTTAGAAAACTTCACGGGGTAATGACCTACCCTTCACAGACACGCATGGTTCCATAGAACGATACTCTTTGAACGTATTTTTTTGTGGCGAATACAATATATTACATTAAAATTCCTTTTATTATAAAAAAACGGGTTTCTTTTGAATGGTATTTCAAAACCCTTTGCAAATATGCATCTACAAGCCTTTTTAGGGGACCCGTTATTGGATGGTGCAGATTATCATACATCCTTGGGCCAGTAGAGCGAGATGCAAACCTCCTCATGGAGCATTCGGTCTCGAAAGATTTTTAAATACAGTTTTTAAGTAAAACGCATTTTTCTACTTAAAATAAAATTAATTTTTTTTATAATTATATAAATATTACAAATCCATATATTTTCAAATATAATAAACTTATATTTTTCAAATGAATGAATTACAGGTTTCATCAAGATACCAACAAAAGTCAAACTTTACAGTAAAATACCATGAACTCTCCAATCTAAGCTATTCTCACTAAAATATCTCAAATCCCTAAAATTCACATCCATGGAAACCCTAAATAATATAAATAATTTCTCGGGGTTATTTTGAAACTATATATTAAAAATATTTTTTATAAAACCCCCTCGAGCTATATAAAATTACATTTAAGGACTTTAGTAAATATAGGTTTAAGCGAGATCAATTCTCTTGAGCCCCAAGGAGCCGGAAAAGGTGAATGCTTGCCTATTTAAGGTAGAAAACTTAACGGTGTTATCAATGATAATTGTCTTGGAAAAAAACACAAATCCTACCGTCCATGTGCAGCAGTTACCGATAACTCCCAAACATAATTCAGGATCTAAAGCAGTTATAAGTGTCTGACTCAAGTCTGAGTCTAAATCAAGCTTGAATCCAAACTCAAACCAGAATCCAATTCAAACATGAATCCAAACTCTAACATGTATACTTGAACATGAACCTGAATATCAAACCTGAATACAAGACTTGACTTGACCGAACCATGGCTATAACTTGACATGACTATAAGCTTATATCCTGAACTTGACTACTTAAACGACTTATATCCATGGTTTCGGCAAGACTTATAAATATTATCCATACAATACATTACGGGGTTAACGGGGTAGATTGGTACGGAATGTATAGCATGACACGAGCTGATCACTAAAAAACACCTATATGAACTCTCGTGCCGTTGTCCTGTGGGTTTTGACGGGGCCTTATACTACATGTTACCATAGTCCATGGGGAAAGATGGACTTCTCTCGTATACATAAATAGCTTCTATACCAAGCTACTAACAACTACGTTAGAATAGAAATCTTATACATATACATCTTACCAGTTAAATTTTCAGTGCTTGCTATATTCTTTTCTTTCTTTTGGGACTTACCAAGCGCTAGTTCGCTGACGACATTCCTGTCTATTTCTTTCTTTGGAATGTTCGTCAAGAGGACAGGACTCTCTCGAGATAGAGCCTAACCAGGAGGACGTGGACCAGCTCACTTCCCAACAGGACTTCTAGCTTCTTATACTTACTTTTCATTTGGTATGCCACTGTTTAGGCATTGCTTTATATCATTGTACTTTCCTTTTCAAAGCAGTTGTATTGTAAAGATGAATATTAATAAAAGTTGATGTTTATTTTATATCTGTTGTCAATTCTTTTAATTACGCTTAACGTATTTATTTCTTAGTAAATACATTGCGGGCTTGCCACGTCACCACTTCCGTACACTGGGAAGCGGGGTGTGACATGTTTTGTTGGCGGACCATACAGGTCAGTTCTGCATGGAATCCTAAGCGGCATATCACAAGAATTATAAGAATCGGCAACTATACATTCTTTACATTTCAAATATCTTGAATCTATCATAACCTTTCGTTTTCTATCAAGGTCATGGATTCTCCCAACAACACAAGCATGAACGTTAATGGCAACACCCTACCACATATCCTACCAGCACTACCTACCGGTGCTGCTCCAATCAACGAGCAAACGGTACTCCTTGAGTCAATCAAGAGCAACTTGGAGAATCAGCAACAGCAAACTGCTATCCTCATGCACCGTCCAGAGGTCGAAGCACCCGGAGTCAAGCAATTTCGGGCACTGCACCCGAAACATTTCTCTGGAAAAGAGAGCCCACTAGAGGCAGAAGAATGGGCTCGGTCTATCGAAGATGATCTGGCAGCAGCATAAGTGCCAGAGATTGCTTGGGTGAGAGTTGCAAAGCTGCAACTAACAGATAAAGTCAGAGTCTGGTGGAAGGCTGAAGAAAGCCGACTCGCCCAACTGATTGAATGGAAGACATTTCGTGATATGTTCGACGCGAAGTACTTCCCTGAGACTGCCCGTTTCTACATGGAGCAGCAATTCATCCACTTACAACAAGGCTCGATGTAGAGCAAGTCCGTGGATGAATACGATGCTGAGTTTACCATGCTTAGCATGTAAGATATTGTTCCAATATTCAATTTCCTGATATCACTTATTACACTGCTAACATAAGGCCGTAACAGGTTCGCGGCACAGCTCATCCCGACTGCTGAGATCCGGGCATGACGATTTTAGCAAGAGTTGGACCCGAAAATCCAAGCTACACTCGCTACAGGGGATTTCCTAACCCATGATCTTGCTCTAAAGTCCGCCCGACGTTATGAGGCAGTTGTGTAGAAGAAGGGCAGACCTCAGATTGCCGGTGTAAAACGCTCTATTACTTATATGGCAAGAGGAGCTTCTTCCAGGACAACTTTTGCACTCAGAAGACCGAGAGTAATATTTAACTGGCCCAGTCCAGACTTTTGCTTCTACTGCTAGAGAAATGGACACCTGACGAAATACTGCAGGCGTGCAAATGGCATGTGTTTGGTTTGTGGAGCATCCACTCACGCCATTGGAGCATGTCCATATCGATTCAACCCAGTTCCAGCACCAAGGACATTTGCTCCAGCACCACTGCTCCGCTGGCAACGGCTCCTCCAAACCGGTGAAGATGGATGGACCCAGCCCTGAAATCCACCACGGTACCCACACACTCAACTGGTTTGGCCGCAGCATTGTTCACGGACTGCTGGACAGTCCACAAACCTTCCTGAAAAACTTCAGCCTGCTGCTGGTTTAATTTGGTTTGCCGCTTCTGGTTCTCCAGCAAACCACGAATTACTCCAAGTAAGGCGGCGTCATCCACACGCCTCTGGTACGTTTTCAGGTTTCTGTCTGCTATGATCCTGTAACCAATACACCAAAGAGGATTAGTATGATAGACAAGATTCAAAAACTTATGATGAATGATGACCATGAATCAAGGATATGAATCAAGACTAGAACTCCAAGTTACTTAAATAGAGTACCGCATTGTAACCATACCGCGGTACATAGTTACAATCACATAACTCCACCCAAGTCGCCCAAATCCTAGTATCCGAATCAAGGAACATGGAGAACAAAAGGGAACCAAAAGATTTCAAGTCGAGATGCAAAGAGTTTTCATATCGTCAAGGTAAGGATCAGGAGGAAGTTAAGATTCAAGAATGGCAAAATGGTAAAGTGGCAGGACATGTTCCTAATTACGAGTATTCTGATTCGTGTATTGGGTCCAATACCCAACTACAAAAGAATCAAACTCGACTAATCCTAAATCATATGGCTCTGATACCAAACAAACCCTGTCACTCCCCGCTTCCCAGAGTGCGCTAAGATCGGCACGTGATAGAGCCAACCATGCTAGCTGTGGCTAGGAAAGATCCATCCACAGTCACATTATGGCTGTCTAGAGATATCAAGAACGGTAGAAATAAAAACAACTATCTAATACATGTCCATGAGCCAGAATAACGAGTCAAGAAATAAAATGCGGAAGCAATAAATTCAAGTAACAATAATAATCTGGAATGTACGTCCCAAAATACGGGCTCACATCAGGAAATAGAACAGTGCTGAAAGGAAACTAAACTGGAATACTAACAAGTCTTCACTGCTCGGCATGTTGACTGAGATACTCTTGAACGGCTTGTGACAGAGATAGAGGATCTGGGCCATGCAAAACCCAGTGTCAGTGCGTCATAATATCAACAATAATACAATCAGGAGGTAATAAGACATGCATGCATGAGTATGAACAGTAATAAAAGTATAACAGTACAATGAATAAAGGACAGTGAAGAGTATAAGCACATGTGAGGTGCAGTGAGTAATCTAAACTGTGCTATTGGGTTATCTATTCTAAAGTCTTCGAAATCAATTAATGTAATTCTCATCGTAACCCATCGGTGATTATTCCGTAACGCCCGGAAAAACGGAAAACAATAGGTATTCCGTAACGCCCGGAAAAACGGCAAACAATATGATATCCCTTTGAGTTACGTTCGGTTACATTCTTGATTTCTCCATACCCCCAAGTTATGTGTTCAAGTCAGGTATTGATGAATCTGAAGCTAATGCCAACACAGGATCAAGCAGGAACAGGTTTGTCTTTACAGACAACAGGATATGTCTATCGGGACAACATGTCAGGATTGTCGGCATTAGAAACGGGATCAGGTAACATGTCAAGTAGTGACATATCAGGTCATGTCAAGTAGTGTACATATATCAGGTCATGTCAAGTAGTAGTATATCAGTTCATGTCAGGTAGTGCACAGGTATCAAGTTATGTCAAGTAATGCACAGGTATCAAATCATGTCAAGTAATGCACAGGTATCAAGTCATGTCAAGTAATGCACAGGTATCAAGAGGAAGCTCATAATAAAACTATAATAGGTACGGATGCACAACGAAAGCATGGATGCACAAATATTAATCAGGGGTTACTACATTACTATATAGGGTGCACAATATCAAGTATGGAGTACTAATATAACAATAAAATGATATAATGTAATATGGTATGCGAATAGATATGAAATCAATGGTATGGATGCACAGTTATCGATTATGGTTACATTTATAGTTCCAATACTAATTAGGATCACTTTATTAATCATGAGGTGTTAATATAACAGTAATATGTGTTAATGTGACCTGTAGATTCATCTATATGTATATTATATGATATGGATGAAAACGGGTATCTGAAAACTGTAAAACTTTAACATGGATGTATAATAGGATAAACGGTTACCATTTTATTCATATGGATGCATAATACTATACCTAGCACGTAGCAAGATGATTTAGCATGCGACTAGATGTGTAAATAATGATATGGATGCACACGGACGTCGTATAGCCGTAAAATGATAAACTGGTAAATGCGGGATGTACAACTAAACAATATGAGATGTAAATGTTCCATTGGGTGCAGTATATTGTAATATAGTATGTAACAAGATAAGTTTGCATGCACTAGATGTGAAATAACTTGTACGTATGGATACGGATGTCCGAACACAGTAAAACATGCAAAATGATAATGTGGGATGCAAAACTAATCATTATGAAGTGTTATTGTTCAAATGGATATAGAATATAGTAGTATAGCATGTAGCAAAATTAACTTGCCTCAACGGATCACGAAACGGATATGTACGGCACGTCCGACGTCGGCAAAACGTCGCAACGCACGCACGGCATACGGGACGGGTCCAAGCAACGCAAGAGGGTGATCCCGCAGGTAAGGTACGTCCTCTGGGTCGTCTGGATCGTCGGCGTCAAGCACGGCTCCAGCGACGGCTGCAAGTCAATATTCAAGAAAAGAATAAAGAAAAGAAAAGAAGAAGAGGAAGAAGAAGAGAGAGGGGATTGGTGCTCACTGGATATGGTGCGTTGGGGTCAGGGAAGACGAGGTGATGGTGTGGGGTTAATGGAGCTCCGGCGATCGTCGGGAAAATACGGATCAAGAAAGAGAAAGAGAAAGAAAAAGGAGAAGAAAGAAGAAGAAGAAGAAAGGAGAAGGAGAAAGAAGAAGAAGGATGTGGGTTTGGTGCCCCGGGTTGGGGTTCTGGGCCGAGGTGGCAAGGGTGAGGATGAGGTTTTCCGGCGTGGGGTTGCCGGCGAAGTGCAGTGGGTGTGCAGGAGGTGCTCGGCGCAGGGGTTCGAGGCGGGGTGAAGTGAAGTGGAGGAGGAAGAGGAGGCGGTGACGAGGCCGACGAGGGAGTCAGCGATGGCGAGGGGCGAGCGCGGCGTGGGTTAGAGCGTGGGCTAGGGCTTGGGTTGAGGTGGCGGGAACTGGGAGAGAAATAGAGAAGAAAGAGAACATGGAGGCATGGGTTAGGATTTGTGGGTTAAAAAAATGAAAAGAAAATTATATAATATATATATATATATATATATATATATAATAGAGATGGAGAGAGAGAGAAAGTGAGTGGCTGAGGAAAGATTTGATAGAGAATAGTTTTATAAATATATACTTTAGTTATAAAAAAAATCGTATACCAACAACTGCATAAATGCAGAGAGAGAGAGAAAGAGATCTGTGAATGTAACTAACAGTACAAATCTTTTTTAAAAATTTAAAACTAAAGAATATATATGAATATGATTTTAGTAGTTAAAATAGCAAGTATAAAATATTAGTTAAACTTTGAGATTTTGGCTAATACAAAAATAGTCCAAAAGACGTCCGGGTCGTGTCTAAAAATCTAGTTTTGAAATATGAAAAATATATGTGTCGACCAAAACTAAAATTGGATATCCGGGTAACAAAAATGCATACCCCCAAGAACGGATGCACATACGTGCACGTAGCCATCCAAACAAGTCTGTTTCACTGAACGGGACAAGAACAAGATGCGCGGATGCTACCACAGGGTCAGGGGTATCAGGCAAGCCATGCAATGTATTTTTAAAATATTTTATGTGACTTAAATTGTTATATTATAAAATGCGAATGCCAGATAAAATACCAGTATGCAGTATTCATGAAAGTGCACAAGTCTACGTAACAAATCAGGATAAACCATAAACATGAATCAAGATAGGTTTCAAGCATGTGGGTCGGGTCAGATGAAAATACAGATGTCAGATATACTATTTGCACCCAAAACACGATAAATCAGGAAAATACCATAAATAAAGAAATACATGAACTGGAATAGGTATAAATGAACTAGGGTGTTACACGTACTCAGTTGGACGAACTTCTGAAGAAAGGTTGGATTCGTCCCAGTACTTCAAGTCGTAGATCTCCGGTTTTTCTTATGAAGAAGAAAGAGGGTTCATACAGAATGTGTGTAGATTACCGAGCTCTGAACGAAGTGATGATTAAGAACAAGTATCCACTATCTCGCATCGATGACCTTTTTGATCAACTAAGTGGGTCTTGTGTATTCTCAAAACTAGATTTTCGTTCAGGTTATCATCAGGTGAAGGTCAAAGAGTCTGATATTCCGAAAACGGCGTTCAGGACTCGCTATGGTCATTACGAATATCTCGTGATGCCATTTGGAGTGACCAAGCACCTGCTATATTCATGAATCTGATGAACCAAGTTTTCTGAGAGTACTTAGATAGGTTCGTTGTTATTTTCATCGACGACATCCTGGTGTATTCAAAAAATCGAAAAGAACATGCCGAGCATTTACGGATTGTCCTGGAGACATTGTGATGGCATCAGTTCTATGCCAAGTACAGCAAGTGTGAATTTTGGCTAGATCAAGTCGAATTTCTTGGACATATTGTTTCAGGCGAAAGAATCTCAATAGATTCAGTTAAGGTGTCAGCTGTCAGCGAATGACTGACACCAAATATGGTGAAGGATATTCGAAGTTTCTTGGGTTTAGCAGGATACTCCGAAAATTCATTAAAGGTTTCTCAAAGATTGCAGCACCCCTGACCAAGCTCACACGTAAAAATGAAGCATGCATGTGGTCAGAAGCATATGAACAACCTTTTGCAGAACTCAAGTCAAGATTAACTTTAGTTCCTATCCTTATAATACTTGATCAATCTGGAGAATTCGTTGTACATTGTGATGCATCCGGTAATGAATTAGGATGTGTTCTACATCAGCATGGAAAAGTTGTAGCTTTTGCATTAAGACGGCTGAAGGTTCATGAGTGCAACTATCCAACACATGATCTGGAGTTGGCAGCCATTATCTTTGCACTTAAGATTTGGCGCCACTATCTTCTGGGAGAACGAGTAGATATATACACTAACCACAAGAGTCTGAAGTATGTATTTACTCAGAAGGAATTGAATATGCCGCAGAGAAGATGGCAAGAACTTATGACGGACTTCGACATCAACCCACAATATCATCCTGGGAAGGTGAATGTAGCTCCTGATGCACTTATCCGTCAGCCATTATTAATGAAACTCACCGCACAGTGGAAACTACAGCAGGAATTGCATGGAATGGAGATTGAAGTAGTTATGCCAGGTAACGCTTTGTATTTGATGAAATTACAAGTCGAGTCTACTATTGTCAATCATATCAAGACACCTCAAGCAAATGATGTCAAGCTGCAAAAGATCCGATAACAGGTAGAAAGTGGACTTCGAACAGACTTCATCATCCACGAAGACGGATCGTTGAGATATGAAAGTAGATTGTGTGTACCAAACGGTCCAGTTCGAGAAGAGTTGATGAAAGAATTTCACGGCTCTCCTTACTCAGTACACCCCGTGGTACAAAAATGTATAAGGATCTATGGCAACACTACTAGTGGCATGGAATAAAGCGCGAAGTAGCCAGAAGCGTAGCCAAGTGTTTGGTGTGTCAGCAAGTGAAGGCTGAACATTACAGAACTGCTGGTCTACTTCAGTCGTTACCTATCCCAGAATGGAAATGACAGCACATTACCATGGACATTGTGACCGCCCTTCCTCGCAGCACAAAAAGTAATGACGCGGTATGGGTTATTGTGGATCGACTCACTAATTCGGTACATTTCATCCCATTTCGAGTTGGCCAATCTACCGAGACGTTAGCAAAGAAGTACATAGTGGTAAGAATGAATCTAAAGTAAGATTTAACCTCAAGATGTACTATTTTTGATACCCATGAACTGATGCAGGAGATCGTGAGATTACATGGAGTACCGGTTTGCATCGTCTCCGATCGTGATACAAGATTCTGATCACAATTTTGGTAGAGTCTGCAAGGTAGCCTGGAAACGAGTCTGAACTTCAGCACGGCTTACCATCCACAAACGGACGGACAGTCTGAGCGGACAATTCAGATTCTGGAAGACATGCTAAGAGCTTGTATGTTAGACTTTGGAGGTTCATGGGAAGATCACCTACACCTTGTGGATTTTTCATACAACAACAGCTATCAGGCGAGTATTGGAATGGTACCATTTGCAGCACTCTATGGAAGAAAGTGTCTTTCACCACTAAGTTGGGACGATATCGTAGATCGTGAACTCCTTGGACCAGAGATGATCATGGCAACTGTAGATGTAGTTCGCACGATCGGGAAAAAAATGCGCACAGCCCAAGACCGACAGAAACACTGGGCTGATGCGAAGCGGCGACATCTGGAGTTCCAACCTGGAGATCATATTTTTCTGAAGATCTTTCCAAACCGAGGAGTAATACGCTTTGACAAGAGGGGTAAGGTTAGTCTGAGATATATAGGACCGTTCGACATTCTCGAACGAGTCAGAGAAGTGGCATACCGTTTGGCACTACCACCCTCATTGGAAGGAGTGCACAACGTGTTCCACATATCCCAGCTTCGAAGATATGTGAGTGATCCCAGCCACATCCTTGATCACTCCGAACTCACTGTACAGATAGACCTAACTTGTAAGCAACAACCCGTTGAGATCCTGGACCGAAAGATGAAGACACTGTGGAACAAGGAAGTAAACTTAGTCGGAGTGATGTGGAGAAAAGATTTGCCGGGAGAATCAATATGGGAACGAGAAGATGACATGTGTGCAATATACTCTTACTTATTTGTAAACTAGTCCTTAAGTAATTGTAAATTTCGAGGAAGAAATTTTTATAAGGAGGGTAGAATGTAACGACTCTGAATTTACTGTACAAAATTTTTTCAGTTAATGTATAGAAAGAAGTTTACAAGCTTGAGTACAATTTATAAGTTAATTTTTGTTTAAGAACAGCAAGAAACAACTTGTAGCTCACTGGTAAAGCCTTGCACTGCTGTGGCGTAGCCCCTGTGTTCGAACCCCATAAGACACATTATATTTGTAATACCCAGTTTTCTTTTATACGCCAATGTCCGTATTTTTAGAAGTTTGTTAGTTTACAATTAAAACTATTTTAGTTAGTTCAAAAACCTTATTATCTATCCATCTTTACATTTTTCCCCAAGAATTCTAAACATAAATTTCCTTACAAATAACCAGGGCCGCCCCCCTTTAATTTTTCTAAACCCAAGCTAGCCCTTTTTTGTCCCTAATTCCTAATAAAATACCCAGCCCTCACTCTAATTTTTCCCTTCTCTTTCCTCAGCCCATTTCTTTTAGTGAGCCCTTTCCCTATTTATTAAATTTAAGTTCCCTATTATTCTTAAAACCCAAACTCCATTCTTTTGTCCTATATTTTTCCTTACCCTCGGGGCCATTCGCTTAAATTAAACTTAATCCTTCATTTCTCTCTTAACCCATTTATTAAATCTCTTTCAGCAGCCCAACTCTTAAGCCCACATCTTTCACCAATTTTCCCTTACTTATTCCTTCAGCCCACTGGTTATAAATTAAAATCCTTAAGCCCTAGCCCAGCAACCTCATTCAGCCAGGGAAAATCAAATAAAATTTAATCATTGTTTAAATTCAACCCCAACCCAAACTCAGCCTTTCCTGCAGCCCATCTCAGGCCAGCCCCTCACTATATTTATTTCGTTTTAAATCCCCCGACCCGTTTCCATATTTCCTCAATTGAATTATTTTTCTCTTCTTCCCCCTGGCCCAGAGTTTCCAAGCCCAGCCCGCTCATTTTCCCTCAGCCCACTTCATTTTAATTATTAAACTGAATTCTTTCTCCCAAAAGCCCAGAAGCCTACTCTCCCCATCACTGTTCCTCTCCTTCAAATCCCAACGGCTCTATGCCGTAACTCCCGCTCGCGGGCGCGCCACTCGCGCCGCCTCCTCCGCCTGCGCCCACGTCGCAACAGTTACCCCACGATGCTCGCCTCGTCTCATTTCTCTCCCCACGTCTCTTTCTCTGCATACTCCCCTCTCCCTCTCAATCTAAAACCTCCCCTCTCTCTCTCGCGAGAAAATTCCGGCCACCTCCCACCATCACCACCGCCACGACAGCCCTCCACCACCATCGTTCACCCACTCGCTCTCTCTTCTCGCTCCTCCTCCTCCCTTCCTTCACTGCCCCGAGCGCCTCGCCTGCACCATTTCCCCGAGCTCGACCTCCCCTGCACCCGAGCTCGACTCGCCTGCACCATTTCCCCGAGCTCGACCTCCCCTGCACCCGAGCTCGACTCCCCTGCACCATCGTCGTCGTCATCACCTCTCTCACAGCTCTCTCTTTCTCACTCATCTCTCTCTCCATGTCTCTCTGCCTTCCCCTCTCTCTCGCTGTCTCTCTCTTACTCTGTGATCTCTGTCTCTCTCTCACTCTGTGATCTCTCTCTCTCTCAGTTTTCTATCTCTCTCTCTCTCTCTCTCTCTCTTTCTCCTTGCATCTCATCTCTCTCTCAGTTTTCTATCTCTCTCTCTCTCTCTTTCTCCTTGCATCTTATCTCTCTCTGTCTCCCTCTCTCGATCTCAAATCTCTCCCTCTGCTGCTCTCATTCTCTTTTTCACTCTGTGACTCCTCACTGCCTCTCTCTCTCTCTCTAACACTCTCTCTCTCCCTCTCCAAATCTCACCGTCTCTCCATTCGCTATCAACCTACACCACCACAGGTCATTACCCGAGCCCGCAACAGCCAACTCCGTCAAGCTTGAGCCAGGATCGAGGTTTTTGTCACTCGGAGCCGTAGCCGTCGCGGCGCTTGCCCGTCGCGCGTTCGTGCCTTTACCACTGCCGTACATCGTCTAGACATCT
The DNA here is from genome assembly GCA_030015575.1 of Agapanthus africanus. NCBI lineage: Eukaryota > Viridiplantae > Streptophyta > Magnoliopsida > Asparagales > Amaryllidaceae > Agapanthus > Agapanthus africanus. The sequence goes on from JASDDO010000024.1 coordinate 181,783,554, forward strand.
CCAGGCAAGTATTCTACTTGCTTACATGCTATTTACCTAAGGTACAATCGTTAAATACATGGATTATAATGTTACAAGTTTAAAACTAGTATGTGCCGTAACTGTTCGATGCTTGTTCCCTTAGGAAAACATTATCAAATTTGACGGAACTCAATGGTGTAGGTTGGCCCGTAGGGCTGTGAACATAGTGTGTGAATCTTGTTGGATGATGTAATCGATAATGACTAAAACGACTACCCCCAAGTTTAATTGCAAAACTGAAATTATATTGTACCTGAAAACTGTTAAATTCACCATAAATCATATACATAGTAGAATGGTACGTTCGAGGGCTCAAATCGTAGCCAACTCGACGAACTTTAACCCTATACCAGTTTCCAGATATTCCTGTACTCAAACCATGATGATATTTGGATCGGAGTGCGACTCTGGACTGCAGTCCAGAGCGACTCCAGTTATTGGTTGCTGTTCCGTAATGGGTACCACAGGATTTCCTTAACACTTAGGTTGCGGAACTCCTCTGTTTATTGTAGATAAACCTGTTAGCTACAACACAATTGATTTCATACTGTTTCATTATCATTTACTATTTAATCTGTAATTCAATAAATCGGGACATATAACAGTCCCAGCAGGATCAGAACCGACATAGTAGTGTTAAACATTGTATATCTCTTAACGTACAAACGCGATCGAAGATCCGTCTGTTGCGTTGAAAACCTTACTGAAATCCCTAGAATTCATCCAACTGTAGCATCGCTAAAATCTGATCCCCACTCGGATTAAAATACGTTGCGAAACGGATTTCTGATTCTGAAACCGGATTTCCAGCCGCGAGCGCTTAAAATGAAATGGTTATAACTAATGATCCTGGAATCCGATTGGCATGAAACTAAATTCTATGGATGGACAACTGAACATACTAATTACTACCTGTTTATCATTTCGCCAAATTATATACGAATGTTTCATGATAAATCGTGCAAGTGAAAGAATGCTGTTTCATAACATCCTCATCATGTTTATATACTTGTTCACGCATCATATCATACCCATATCATCGTATTGATAACCTAGTGACATCGTGCATTTACCCAGTGTTAGATTTTAGTGATGATTGTGGCAAGTACGTCAGTGTTCGTGTGTTCGTGATTAAGTGAAAGTGACACGTACTTGTGCACAATCAGTGACCCTATTATTCTATTGCATTGTCGACGTCTGTGGGATGCGTGCACGTGTGACTAATAAGTGGAATGGGAAATTTATGGAAGCGTTTGCACGGGTGTCACAGATAAGACACCAGACACTGCCATTTATCTTAGGTATTAGTCGGGACGTGCTTGATGGAGGTCCTGCCTCCAGTTCTCGCGCAGACTTGTCACGGATCGATTAGTATTTAGATTGATGGTTAGCGTTTGATGTAGACCTCGGGGTGTGGGGTAGTTTAAGTGTGAGTTCAACAGAATCTCGGGAGTCCCATGCCGGCTTATATATTTAGGGAGTTATATGGAGATTTACAGGTTACGTGATATATACACCGTGATACACTCGTTACATGTTGGGCCCGTGGTCCCTTGCCCTTGGGTTCTACCCTTGGGTGGAGGACACTCGCGAGTGGTTGACTCTCACACTTGGACTGACGATAGGCTTATTGACCTGTACAGTGAGACTTAGAGACTGATAGGGATACTGGCATTTTATTCCTTATATACTGTGTGGCATACGTGACATATCGTTGTACTGGTTTACTGTTCCGCTGCATTGATTACTGTACATTCATACTCATGCTGTCGCTGATTTACTATTATTCATATCCATTACCACTGTTAGAATTGCTACTTGATTTTATATATATTACATCGCTATTGTGTCGCTCTGACGACCTGAGTATGCATGCTCAGTGTGAGGAGAAGATTTAGCCTGGACCAGTGCATCACAGACTTCCTGACTTGCCGTTCCTAGTTACATCCGTTTGTTCCACTTCAGGTCAGTTTACATTATTGTATCTTTCAGTTACTGCATTTCTCATTACCTGCGCATCGTTTACTGTTTACCATGATAAACTAGAAGCCGAAGTGTGACTACGGCAGGACTTTTCCTTGACCGTAGGAGCATGGCCGGCCTTGTCTACCCCTCGTATTCCGTATTTTGGGAAGCGGGGCGTGACATGGTTTAGTTGGTATCAGAGCCCAGGTTTTGCATCGATTGGGATTGCAGTTTTCCGTGTATAGTTTGGCAATCTAAGACATCACTCGGTCTAGATTGTAAACTTGTCATTCTTGATCCATATTCACATCGTATGTTCAGCTATCTATTCGCTATGGTTTCGGGTGACTTGACAAGGTTACATGGTTGCAATTGCACTACCATACCCTATTCAAGTGTCTTAAAGTCATACAGTTGATTCCCTACTTGTAATGAATTCATCACCTCTGATATTCTTGAATCTTTATCCTATCCATATTATATTTTGGATTCGTATATCTTGTGACTTATATCATTCTCAAATTGTTGTTTCAGGATCATGTCTTCCAACGACTCTTCATCTTTATCCGCTCCCCAGAATCAGACTGTTGAGATCCTTAGTGTACTACAAGGGTTAAAAGAAGCCCAGGAGCGAACAAACAACTTATTGGCTGAAGGGCTGAGAGGACAGGTGAGTCAGACCCCAGCGGGAGTCTCCCATCATAAAGGGATCCCTATTGGACGAGGAAAGGAGAAGAAGATGAAGCGTCAACAGAAGCATCAGAAGAACCCTTGCTGTGGATATTGTAAGAGGCCAGGACACCTTCAGAGGGATTGTCGTCGTGCCCAAGGGAAATGTCTGATATGCGGTTCCAACAAACACCTCATCAACGGCTGCCCAGAAAGGAAAGAACTGCAAGGAAGAAACTTGTCCACTCTCCCCACTTCTGCCAAGTGAGGATTGCCGCGTAGTTCGGACTTCGACGATAAGGCGGATCAAACACAGGATTCAACTCACGCGACGAGAATGCACTGTTATAACGGACGAAGAATGATTTTTCATGTTATCTACTTTCAGTAATAATATTGTCGTTTTATGAATGTTTCTTTCCGTTTGAAACCTTGTATCCGCTGAACTTTTAGTTGAATTCAATAAAATCTGAATCGTATTATATGTATCGTTCTCTTGTCATTTCTGTAATACCCAGCTTCTTATTATACCAAATCCGTATTTTGTATTCTTAAATTTTATTTATGTTATTTAATTTTATTTCTTCCCATTCATACAACCCATTTTTCGGCCCAACTAATTAAACCCAAACTATCCTTTCCATATCCCCTAAGCCCCAGCCCAATTTCCTTAACAAAATTTAAACCCAAACCCTATTATAATTCTTCAACAAATTTCCCTTAGCCAACACCAGTTTCTTTTAACAGAACCCCAATTCCCAATTCCCTTATTTAAATTCATTTTTTCTCTTTTAAAACCCATTTTTCCCTTCCAAGAGTTTAACCTAAAACTTTAAAATCCCTCGGCCCATCTCCTAAATCAATTCCCATAACCTAAATTTAATTTTCTGTTAAACCCAAATTTTAACATTCCTTTCACTCAGCCAGCCCATCATCCATATTTAAATTTAATCCTTCTTGTAAGCTTGGCCCGGCCCTCATCTTATTTATTGTTATATATCTTTTTTATTAACTCGGCCCGGCCCGTTTATCCCTCACCACTATTTCATTCCTTAAATCTTTTTCAGCCCACTCCCCACTCCACTGTTCATCTCCCCTCCTTCAAATCCCAACGGCTCTCCCCGCCATTCCCGCGCGCGTTTCCTCCGCTTCCTCCGCCGTCTCCCTCGCCTTCGCCCTCGCTCGCGCGAGCGTTACTCACCCCGTCGCTCACCCCTCGTCTCCTCATTCTCCCCCACACAACCCCACTCCTCTATCACCCACCTCTATTTTTCTTCCTCCCCACTCACTCACCGGCACCCCCTCGGGTCTCCTCACCTCCGACGACGACGACCCCATCGGCGACCCCCATACTTCCTCCCTCACACTACTCACTTCTCACGAGTCCTTGCACCCACCATTCGATTTCATCGCGCTCCCAACCCATTTCAACCGAGCTCGACCGTCCCTACACCCTACCCCGCCGTCGACGACGACGACGACTTCGACCCATCCATCTTCTCTCCACTCCATCACCGACACCGACCCCTCTTGCCACCACGGCGAGCCTTCCCTGCACCCATCACCGACTCACTTCCCTGCACCCATCACCCGCCTCACGTCGACGACCCCCATCATCATCATCATCGTCACCATCGCCACCATCCTCGACCCCCTCGATCACCCGAGCCTTCACTCGCACTTCCCAATCTCTCTCTTTCTCACCTCCCTCTGGTCTCTCTCTCTCTCTCTCTCGTTTCTCTCTCTCTCTCTCTCACATCCCTCTATCTCTCTGTCTCTCTCACTCTCTCTGTCTCTCTCACTGCATACACAATTTTCCCCCCCTCTCCCCCTTTCTCACTCTCACAGAACTCTCTCTCTCTCTCTGTGTGCACTTTTTCTCTCTCTCACTCTCTCTCTCTCCAAATCCTTCTCCCTCTGCAAATCCTTCATCCTCAGCCTCGACAACACCCGCAAACCCCTAGCAAAACCAACTCAACCGAGGCCGTGCCATCCAGTTCAAGCCGAGACACGAGTCCGAGCCAAATCAAGTTGCCGTGCCGCGCGTGTGTCGCGCGTTCGTGACGTCACAGCCACCGTACATCCCGGGGCACCTCCAGGCAAGTTTTTACTTGCTTACATGCTATTTTACTTAAGTTATAACTGTTAAATGCATAAATTATAAAGTTGCAAGTTTAAAACTATTATGTGCCGTAACTGTTCGATGCTTGTTCCCATAGAAAAACATTATCAAATTTGACGGAACTAAATGGTGTAGGTTGGCCCGTAGGGTTGTGAACATAGTGTGTGATTTTTGTTGGATGATGAGATCGATAACGACTAAAACAACTACCCCCAAGTTTGATCGTAAAACTGAAATTCTGTTGCACCTGAAAATAGTTAAATTCATCATAAATTATATACATATTTGAATGGTGCGTTCGGGGGCTCAAATCGAAGCTAACTCGACGAACTTTGACCCTGTGCTAGTTTCCTGATATTCCTGTACATAAATCGTGATGATAATTGTATCGGAGTGCGACTCTGGACTGCAGTCCAGAGCGACTCCAGTTATTGGTTGCTGTTCCGTAATGGGTATCACAGGATTTACTTAACTTTTAGGTTGCGGAACTCTGCTGTTTATTGTATATAAACCTGTTAGCTAGACAACACAACTGGTTTCATTCTGTTTCGTTACCGTTTGATATTTAATCTGTAATTTAGAAGATTGGGACGCATAACAGTCCCAACAAAATCAGAACTGACATATTAGTGTTAAATAGATTATAACTCCTAACGTACAGATGCGATTAAAGATCCGTTTGTTGCGTTGAAAACTTTACTGATAACCCTAGAATTCATCCAACTGTAGCGTCGCTAAATTATGATCCCAACTGGGGTTAAAATGCGTTGCGAAATGGATTCCTGATTCTGAAACCAGATTTCCAGCCGCGTGCGCTTAAAATGAAACAGTTATAACTAATGATCCTGAAACCCGTTTGACCTGAAACAAAATTCTAAGGATAGATAACTGAACATATTAAATACTACCTGTTTATCATTTCGCTAAATTATATACATATGTTTCATGATAAATCGTACAAGTGATGGACTGCTGTTTTTATGATATCTTAGTTGTGCTTCTTATACCGTTCATGCATCATATCATGCCTATATCATTGTGGTGATAACCTAGTGACATCGTGCATTCACCCAGTGTTAGATTTTAGTGGTGATTGTGGCAAGTACGTCAGTGTTCGTGTATTCGTGATTAAGTGAAAGTGATACGTACTTGTGCACAATCAGTGTCCCTTTTATTCTATTGCATTGTCGACGTCTGTGGGATGCGTGTACGTGTGACTATAAGTGGTATGGGACACTTATGGAAGCGCTTGCACGGATGTCACAGATAAGGCATCCGACACTGCCATTTATCTTAGGTATTAGTCGGGACGTGCTTGATGGAGGTCCTGCCTCCAGTTCTCGCGCAGACTTGTCACGGATCGATTAGTATTTAGGGTTATGGTTAGCGTTTGATGTAGACCACGGGGTGTGGGGTAGTTCAAGTGTGAATTCAACAGAATCTCGGGAGTCCCATGCCGGCTTATATATTTAGGGAGTTATATGGAGATTTACAGGGTATGTGCTATATACACCGTGATACATTCGTTACATGTTGGGCCCGTGGTCCCTTGCCCTTGGGTTCTACCCTTGGGTGGAGGACACTCGCGAGTGGTTGACTCTCACACTTGGACTGACGATAGGCTTATTGACCTGTGCAGTGAGACTTAGAGACTGATAGGGTTACTGTCATTTACATTCATTCTATACTGTCTTGACATTCGTGACATATTGTTATACTGCTTTATGTTTCCGCTGCATTGATCTCTGCTCATTCATATTCATGCTGTCATTGATTTACTGTTATTCATATCTATTACCACTGTTAGAACTGTTACTTGATTATATACATTATATTGCTATTGTGTCGCTCTGACGACCTGAGTATGCATGCTCAGTGTGAGAAGAAGATTTAGCCTGGATCAGAACTAGACGTGCTTCACAGACTTCTTGACTCCCCTTCCCGAGTTACTTTCATTGTTCCACTTCAGGTCAGTCTTTACATTGTTCCTTTCAGTTACTGCATTTTCCCATTACCTGCGCATCATTTACTGTTTACCATGAAAAGCTAGAAGCCGAAGTGTGACTACGGCAGGAGTTTTCCTTGACCGTAGGAGCATGGCTGGCCTTGTCTACCCCTCGTATTCCGTATTTTGGGAAGCGGGGCGTGACATGGTTTAGTTGGTATCAGAGCCAGGTTTTGCATCGTTTGGGATTGCAGTTTTCCGTGTTTAGTTTGGCAATCTGAGACATCACTCGGTCTAGGTTGTAAACTTGTCACTCTTGATCCATATTCATATCGTGTGTTCAGCTATTCATTCGCTATGGTTTCGGGTGACTTGACAAGGTTACGTGGTTGCAATTGCACCACCGTACTCTAATCAAGTGACTTAAAGTCATACAGTTGATTCCCCACTTATAATGAATTCAGCATCTTTGATATTCTTGAATCCTTGTCCTATCCATTCCATATTTTGATTCATTTAGCGTGTGACTCATATCATTCTCGAAACTGTTGTTTCAGGATCATGTCTTCCAACAACTCTTCATCTATCTCCGCTCCCCAGAATCAGACCGTCGAGGTTCTGAGTGTACTGCAAGGTTTAAAGGAAGCCCAGGAGCGAACAAACGACTTGTTGGCTGAAGGACTGAGAAGACAAGTGAATCAGGCACCAGCGGGAGTCTCCAATCATAGAGGAATCCCAGTTGGACGAGTAAAGGAGAAGAAGATGAAGCGCCAATTTGTTTCCCCGCGACAGAAGCAGCAGAAGACCCCATGTTGTGGGTATTGTAAGAGACCGGGACATCTTCAGAGGGATTGTCGCCGCGCCCAGGGGAAATGTCTGATATGCGGTTCCGACAAACATCTTATCAACGGTTGCCCAGAAAGGAAAGAACTACAAGGAGGAAACTCGTCCACGCTCCCCACTTCCACAAATGAGGATCATCGCGTAGTTTGAACTTCGACCATAAGGCGGATCTAACGCAGGATTCAACTCGCGTAACGATTATGCAGCGTTCTGGCAGTCAAAGAAGAATTTTATGTTTTCCAATTTCAGTATTTTGTTGTCGTACTCTTATAAACTTTTCCTTCCATTTGAACCTTGTATCCGCTGAACTTTTAGTTGAATGCAATAAAATTTGAATCGTATTATATGTATCCTTCTCTTGTCATTTCCCTTATTCATATTATTCAGTAGCATAACCTTTTATTCTTGATTCTACAATTCCTGCCACTGTATATCTTTTGATACTTCGGACACTTGGCCATTTTCCTTATTCATTCCATTGTTTAATCACGACTCTCTTTCTTTCAGACCATGGCCCACCCTGGAGCAGCGCCGCATTTAGATGAGGATACACAATCTTGCGTTTCTGTAGATCACACACTGATGAGTCCTGAAGACGAGATCAACGGTCCCCATGCCAACTTCGGAAACAACGATTCGGAGGACGAAGGAACAGCCGCCCCAGAGTTTGGCATGATAGCTGATTCTGACGAAGAAGTAGATCCTGAAGAGAACCTGATAGAGGAAGATCCCGAGGGAGATCCAATAGAAGAAAATCCAGTGGAGGAAGACCCAGTGGAAGAAAACCCAGAAGGAGAGAATCACATGGAATCAGACCTCGATGAAGAAGTTCTATCCGAGGATGAGGGACCAGAAGATCAAGACCCTGCCATGGAAGAACTTCCTTTAGCGATACCTGCGAGGCGCTATGGAAATGGACGCCCCTACCTGAGCGCGCGAGCCTACCGCAACCTGCTGAATCTCCACCACCGCGACTGATGGGATTTCTTTTGGATATTGTCTTTTGGCCGAATAATCTGTGTATAGTTTAGGGCCACTTATCGTCCTTGAGAATGCTTTGTTTCAGATTTTCTTGAATGAAATAAATATTCTGAATTCATAAATCCTTTGATTATTGGTTCGCTTGATACTTGCTTATTTCCCATATCCATTTATGTTCTGCCGAGTTCCCTGACTGTCCACCCCTACTCATTGTATAGTTTTCACCCTCGAAAGTATCGCACCCTGATCCTTGGAATAAGCCGCCATTCATCTTTCGTCTGTGCCTCGATTGGGATCCTTCTGGGAGGAGAAGTTCATAGTGAAACCCTAGGGTTAGCTAATCCTTCAAATTCTTGATTCATACGATGTACCTAAAGTTATCCTCCCCATACTGTTTCTCTTATAGCCCTTTTGGGCTCACGTTTACTTTTGTGTTGACCCGATCCTAATTTCCTTGATCTTCAGCCTAAAGCCGTCATCCTTCGACCTATTGTATCAGCCACATCCCATTGTAATCTCTACCCTACCTAAGCTTAGACACACTTATGTTTTCCGTGTTACCCCGAGTATATTTAGGGGCACTATTATTTTAAAATGTAGTTTTAGTATTTTGCATCTGTCAAAAGTACGTGTTATTGATTACCCCGTTTTACGTATTTTTAAGTGCATTATTATTATTCTTTTTAGTAGCGCAACCTTGAACTGCATATATTTTGTTACATGTTTCTTATTTTCACTATATGAGTTTCTAAGCTATTTTGAAACTATTTGACCGATGCATTATCCTAAAATGTTTTAACCTACCGACTAGATTTCCACTACTTTATTCTTGTTATTTTATTTTCAGGTTTTTGAGCCGATGTTTATTATTACCAATGTTTGTGCCTTATACTATTTATTTCTGATGTACTACTTTTGATGTACTTGCATATGCATATATCGGAGTTTCGATCTTATTGAGTACGCCTCGAATGATGTTGTCATATTGTTGTTATTTATATTTCCGTATAATTGTGACTACCCTTATAGTTGTTCCTATTTTATACCTACTTAAATCTATATCTTGTATATTACTCTTACGAATTTTATATTCTCGAAATTTCTTCGTTCACTCATTTCTAGTAAATCTTTATGTGTTAGATTGCAAAATAATAGCTTTCGCATATGGTTGTATTATTTATAGTTTATTTTAAATTTCGAGGACGAAATTTTTTGTAAGGGTGGTATGATGTAATACCCAGCTTCTTATTATACCAAATCCGTATTTTGTATTCTTAAATTTTATTTATGTTATTTAATTTTATTTCTTCCCATTCATACAACCCATTTTTCGGCCCAACTAATTAAACCCAAACTATCCTTTCCATATCCCCTAAGCCCCAGCCCAATTTCCTTAACAAAATTTAAACCCAAACCCTATTATAATTCTTCAACAAATTTCCCTTAGCCAACACCAGTTTCTTTTAACAGAACCCCAATTCCCAATTCCCTTATTTAAATTCATTTTTTCTCTTTTAAAACCCATTTTTCCCTTCCAAGAGTTTAACCTAAAACTTTAAAATCCCTCGGCCCATCTCCTAAATCAATTCCCATAACCTAAATTTAATTTTCTGTTAAACCCAAATTTTAACATTCCTTTCACTCAGCCAGCCCATCATCCATATTTAAATTTAATCCTTCTTGTAAGCTTGGCCCGGCCCTCATCTTATTTATTGTTATATATCTTTTTTATTAACTCGGCCCGGCCCGTTTATCCCTCACCACTATTTCATTCCTTAAATCTTTTTCAGCCCACTCCCCACTCCACTGTTCATCTCCCCTCCTTCAAATCCCAACGGCTCTCCCCGCCATTCCCGCGCGCGTTTCCTCCGCTTCCTCCGCCGTCTCCCTCGCCTTCGCCCTCGCTCGCTGCGAGCGTTACTCACCCCGTCGCTCACCCCTCGTCTCCTCATTCTCCCCCACACAACCCCACTCCTCTATCACCCACCTCTATTTTTCTTCCTCCCCACTCACTCACCGGCACCCCCTCGGGTCTCCTCACCTCCGACGACGACGACCCCATCGGCGACCCCCATACTTCCTCCCTCACACTACTCACTTCTCACGAGTCCTTGCACCCACCATTCGATTTCATCGCGCTCCCAACCCATTTCAACCGAGCTCGACCGTCCCTACACCCTACCCCGCCGTCGACGACGACGACGACTTCGACCCATCCATCTTCTCTCCACTCCATCACCGACACCGACCCCTCTTGCCACCACGGCGAGCCTTCCCTGCACCCATCACCGACTCACTTCCCTGCACCCATCACCCGCCTCACGTCGACGACCCCCATCATCATCATCATCGTCACCATCGCCACCATCCTCGACCCCCTCGATCACCCGAGCCTTCACTCGCACTTCCCAATCTCTCTCTTTCTCACCTCCCTCTGGTCTCTCTCTCTCTCTCTCTCGTTTCTCTCTCTCTCTCTCTCACATCCCTCTATCTCTCTGTCTCTCTCACTCTCTCTGTCTCTCTCACTGCATACACAATTTTCCCCCCCTCTCCCCCTTTCTCACTCTCACAGAACTCTCTCTCTCTCTCTGTGTGCACTTTTTCTCTCTCTCACTCTCTCTCTCTCCAAATCCTTCTCCCTCTGCAAATCCCTCATCCTCAGTCTCGACAACACCCGCAAACCCCTAGCAAAACCAACTCAACCGAGGCCGTGCCATCCAGTTCAAGCCGAGACACGAGTCCGAGCCAAATCAAGTTGCCGTGCCGCGCGTGTGTCGCGCGTTCGTGACGTCACAGCCACCGTACATCCCGGGGCACCTCCAGGCAAGTTTTTACTTGCTTACATGCTATTTTACTTAAGTTATAACTGTTAAATGCATAAATTATAAAGTTGCAAGTTTAAAACTATTATGTGCCGTAACTGTTCGATGCTTGTTCCCATAGAAAAACATTATCAAATTTGACGGAACTAAATGGTGTAGGTTGGCCCGTAGGGTTGTGAACATAGTGTGTGATTTTTGTTGGATGATGAGATCGATAACGACTAAAACAACTACCCCCAAGTTTGATCGTAAAACTGAAATTCTGTTGCACCTGAAAATAGTTAAATTCATCATAAATTATATACATATTTGAATGGTGCGTTCGGGGGCTCAAATCGAAGCTAACTCGACGAACTTTGACCCTGTGCTAGTTTCCTGATATTCCTGTACTTAAATCGTGATGATAATTGTATCGGAGTGCGACTCTGGACTGCAGTCCAGAGCGACTCCAGTTATTGGTTGCTGTTCCGTAATGGGTATCACAGGATTTACTTAACTTTTAGGTTGCGGAACTCTGCTGTTTATTGTAGATAAACCTGTTAGCTAGACAACACAACTGGTTTCATTCTGTTTCGTTACCGTTTGATATTTAATCTGTAATTTAGAAGATTGGGACGCATAACAGTCCCAACAAAATCAGAACTGACATATTAGTGTTAAATAGATTATAACTCCTAACGTACAGATGCGATTAAAGATCCGTTTGTTGCGTTGAAAACTTTACTGATAACCCTAGAATTCATCCAACTGTAGCGTCGCTAAATTATGATCCCAACTGGGGTTAAAATGCGTTGCGAAATGGATTCCTGATTCTGAAACCAGATTTCCAGCCGCGTGCGCTTAAAATGAAACAGTTATAACTAATGATCCTGAAACCCGTTTGACCTGAAACAAAATTCTAAGGATAGATAACTGAACATATTAAATACTACCTGTTTATCATTTCGCTAAATTATATACATATGTTTCATGATAAATCGTACAAGTGATGGACTGCTGTTTTTATGATATCTTAGTTGTGCTTCTTATACCGTTCATGCATCATATCATGCCTATATCATTGTGGTGATAACCTAGTGACATCGTGCATTCACCCAGTGTTAGATTTTAGTGGTGATTGTGGCAAGTACGTCAGTGTTCGTGTATTCGTGATTAAGTGAAAGTGATACGTACTTGTGCACAATCAGTGTCCCTTTTATTCTATTGCATTGTCGACGTCTGTGGGATGCGTGTACGTGTGACTATAAGTGGTATGGGACACTTATGGAAGCGCTTGCACGGATGTCACAGATAAGGCATCCGACACTGCCATTTATCTTAGGTATTAGTCGGGACGTGCTTGATGGAGGTCCTGCCTCCAGTTCTCGCGCAGACTTGTCACGGATCGATTAGTATTTAGGGTTATGGTTAGCGTTTGATGTAGACCACGGGGTGTGGGGTAGTTCAAGTGTGAATTCAACAGAATCTCGGGAGTCCCATGCCGGCTTATATATTTAGGGAGTTATATGGAGATTTACAGGGTATGTGCTATATACACCGTGATACATTCGTTACATGTTGGGCCCGTGGTCCCTTGCCCTTGGGTTCTACCCTTGGGTGGAGGACACTCGCGAGTGGTTGACTCTCACACTTGGACTGACGATAGGCTTATTGACCTGTGCAGTGAGACTTAGAGACTGATAGGGTTACTGTCATTTACATTCATTCTATACTGTCTTGACATTCGTGACATATTGTTATACTGCTTTATGTTTCCGCTGCATTGATCTCTGCTCATTCATATTCATGCTGTCATTGATTTACTGTTATTCATATCTATTACCACTGTTAGAACTGTTACTTGATTATATACATTATATTGCTATTGTGTCGCTCTGACGACCTGAGTATGCATGCTCAGTGTGAGAAGAAGATTTAGCCTGGATCAGAACTAGACGTGCTTCACAGACTTCTTGACTCCCCTTCCCGAGTTACTTTCATTGTTCCACTTCAGGTCAGTCTTTACATTGTTCCTTTCAGTTACTGCATTTTCCCATTACCTGCGCATCATTTACTGTTTACCATGAAAAGCTAGAAGCCGAAGTGTGACTACGGCAGGAGTTTTCCTTGACCGTAGGAGCATGGCTGGCCTTGTCTACCCCTCGTATTCCGTATTTTGGGAAGCGGGGCGTGACAATTTCCCTTGTTCATATTATTCAGTAGCATAACATTTTAATCTTGATTTTACAATTCCTGCTACCGCATATCTTTTGATACTTCGTACACTTGGCCATTTTCCTTATTCATTTCATTGTCTAATCATGACTCTCTTTCTTTCAGACCATAGCCCATCCTGGAGCAGTGCCGCATCTAGATGAGGATACACAGTCATGCGTTTCCTTAGATCACACACTGACGAGTTCCGATGATGAGGTCAATGATCCCCAGGTCAACTTTGGAAACAACGATTCACAGGACGAAGAAGCAGCCGCCCCAGAGTTTAACGTGATAGCTGATTTCGACGAAGAGGAAGAAGATCCTGAAGAGAACCCTATAGAAGAAGACCCGATAGAGGATGATCTCGAGGGAGATCCAATAGAAGAAAATCCAGTGGAGGAAGACCCCATGGAAGAAAACCCAGAAAGAGAGAATCACATGGAATCAGATCTCGATGAAGAAACTTTATCCGAGGATGAAGGACCAGAAGATCAAGACCCTGCCGTGGAAGAACTCCCTTTGGCAGTCCCCGCGAGAAGCTATGGAAATGGACGTCCTTACCTGAGCGCGCGAGCTTACCGCAACCTACTGAATCTCCACAACCGCGACTGACGAGATTTCATTTGATGTTGTCTTTCTGGCCAAATAAAATGTGTATAGTTTAGGGCCACTTATCGTCCTTGGGAATGTCTTGATTCAAATCTTCTTGAATAAAGTAAACCTTCTGGATTCGTAAACCTTTTGATTATTGTTTCGCCTGATGCTTGTTTATTGCCCACATCCACTTATTTTCTGCTGAGATCCCTGACTGTCCCTATCTACGCATTGTATAGTTTTCACCCTCGAAAGTACCGCACCCTGATCCTTGGAATGGGCCGCCATTCATCTTTCGTCTGTGCCTCGATTGAGATCCTTCTGGGAGGAGAAGTTCATAGTGAAACCCTTGAGTTAGCTAACCCTTCAAATTCTTGATTCATACGATGTACCGAAAGTTATCCTCCCCATATTGTTTCCCTTGTAGCCCTTTGTGGCTCACCTTTACTTTTGTGTTGACCCGATTCCAATTTCCTTGATCTTCAGCCTAAAGCCGTCATCCTTCGACCTTCTGTATCAGCCACATCCCGTTGTAATCTCTACCCTACCTAAGCTTGGACACACTTATGCTTTTCCGTGTTACCCCAACTAGATTTAGGGGCACTATTATTTTTTAAAATGTAGTTTTAGTATTTTGCATTTGTCAAAGAGTACGTGATATTGATTACCCTGTTTTACGTATTTTAAGTGCATTATTATTATTCTTTTAGTAGCGCAAGCTTAAACCGCGCACATTTTGTTCCATGTTTCTTATTTTCACTATATGAGTTTTTTAAGCTATTTTGAAACTATTTGACCGATGCATTATCCTAAAATGTTTTAACCTACCGACTAGATTTCCACTACTTTATTCTTGCTATTTTATTTTCGAGTTTTGTGCCTATGGTTACTATTATAAATGATTGTATCTTATATTTATTTTTCTGTCGTGTTACCTTTAATATACTTGTATGTACACCTGTTTGGGTTTCGTTTCTATTAAATACGCCTTGATTATTTTGTTCACCCTCGTTATCCATATTCTCGTGTATTTGTAGATTGCTCTTATAGTTATTCCTACCTTATACCTATTTTAGACTTATCTTCTGTATGCTGTTCTTACATGTTTATACCTTCAAGTTTCTTCGTCCCCGGATTCCTAGTAAATCCTTATATGTTAGTTGCAATTATGATAGCTTTCGTTTATGTTTTTATAACTTATAGTTTATTTAAATTTCGAGGACGAAATTTTTGTAAGGGTGGTATGATGTAATACCCAGTTTTCTTTTATACGCCAATGTCCGTATTTTTAGAAGTTTGTTAGTTTACAATTAAAACTATTTTAGTTAGTTTAAAAACCTTATTATCTATCCATCTTTACATTTTTCCCCAAGAATTCTAAACATAAATTTCCTTACAAATAACCAGGGCCGCCCCCCTTTAATTTTTCTAAACCCAAGCTAGCCCTTTTTTGTCCCTAATTCCTAATAAAATACCCAGCCCTCACTCTAATTTTTCCCTTCTCTTTCCTCAGCCCATTTCTTTTAGTGAGCTCTTTCCCTATTTATTAAATTTAAGTTCCCTATTATTCTTAAAACCCAAACTCCATTCTTTTGTCCTATATTTTTCCTTACCCTCGGGGCCATTCGCTTAAATTAAACTTAATCCTTCATTTCTCTCTTAACCCATTTATTAAATCTCTTTCAGCAGCCCAACTCTTAAGCCCACATCTTTCACCAATTTTCCCTTACTTATTCCTTCAGCCCACTGGTTATAAATTAAAATCCTTAAGCCCTAGCCCAGCAACCTCATTCAGCCAGGGAAAATCAAATAAAATTTAATCATTGTTTAAATTCAACCCCAACCCAAACTCAGCCTTTCCTGCAGCCCATCTCAGGCCAGCCCCTCACTATATTTATTTCGTTTTAAATCCCCCGACCCGTTTCCATATTTCCTCAATTGAATTCTTTTTCTCTTCTTCCCCCTGGCCCAGAGTTTCCAAGCCCAGCCCGCTCATTTTCCCTCAGCCCACTTCATTTTAATTATTAAACTGAATTCTTTCTCCCAAAAGCCCAGAAGCCCACTCTCCCCATCACTGTTCCTCTCCTTCAAATCCCAACGGCTCTATGCCGTAACTCCCGCTCGCGGGCGCGCCACTCGCGCCGCCTCCTCCGCCTGCGCCCACGTCGCAACAGTTACCCCACGATGCTCGCCTCGTCTCATTTCTCTCCCCACGTCTCTTTCTCTGCATACTCCCCTCTCCCTCTCAATCTAAAACCTCCCCTCTCTCTCTCGCGAGAAAATTCCGGCCACCTCCCTCCATCACCACCGCCATGACAGCCCTCCACCACCATCGTTCACCCACTCGCTCTCTCTTCTCGCTCCTCCTCCTCCCTTCCTTCACTGCCCCGAGCGCCTCGCCAGCACCATTTCCCCGAGCTCGACCTCCCCTGCACCCGAGCTCGACTCGCCTGCACCATTTCCCCGAGCTCGACCTCCCCTGCACCCGAGCTCGACTCCCCTGCATCGTCGTCGTCGTCATCACCTCTCTCACAGCTCTCTCTTTCTCACTCATCTCTCTCTCCATGTCTCTCTGCCTTCCCCTCTCTCTCGCTGTCTCTCTCTTACTCTGTGATCTCTGTCTCTCTCTCACTCTGTGATCTCTCTCTGTCAGTTTTCTATCTCTCTCTCTCTCTCTTTCTCCTTGCATCTCATCTCTCTCTCAGTTTTCTATCTCTCTCTCTCTCTCTCTTTCTCCTTGCATCTCATCTCTCTCTGTCTCCCTCTCTCGATCTCAAATCTCTCCCTCTGCTGCTCTCATTCTCTTTTTCACTCTGTGACTCCTCACTGCCTCTCTCTCTCTCTCTAACACTCTCTCTCTCCCTCTCCAAATCTCACCGTCTCTCCATTCCCTATCAACCTACACCACCACAGGTCATTACCCGAGCCCGCAACAGCCAACTCCGTCAAGCTTGAGCCAGGATCGAGGTTTTTGTCACTCGGAGCCGTAGCCGTCGCGGCGCTTGCCCGTCGCGCGTTCGTGCCTTTACCACTGCCGTACATCGTCTAGACATCTCCAGGCAAGTATTCTACTTGCTTACATGCTATTTACCTAAGGTACAATCATTAAATACATGGATTATAATGTTACAAGTTTAAAACTAGTATGTGCCGTAACTGTTCGATGCTTGTTCCCTTAGGAAAACATTATCAAATTTGACGGAACTCAATGGTGTAGGTTGGCCCGTAGGGCTGTGAACATAGTGTGTGAATCTTGTTGGATGATGTAATCGATAATGACTAAAACGACTACCCCCAAGTTTAATTGCAAAACTGAAATTATATTGT
Source organism: Agapanthus africanus (assembly GCA_030015575.1). Lineage (NCBI taxonomy): Eukaryota > Viridiplantae > Streptophyta > Magnoliopsida > Asparagales > Amaryllidaceae > Agapanthus > Agapanthus africanus. The sequence goes on from JASDDO010000024.1 coordinate 181,801,039, forward strand.
ACCTGAAAACCGTTAAATTCACCATAAATCATATACATACTAGAATGGTACGTTCGAGGGCTCAAATCGTAGCCAACTCGACGAAATTTAACCCTATACCAGTTTCCAGATATTCCTGTACTCAAACCATGATGATATTTGGATCGGAGTGCGACTCTGGACTGCAGTCCAGAGCGACTCCAGTTATTGGTTGCTGTTCCGTAATGGGTACCACAGGATTTCCTTAACACTTAGGTTGCGGAACTCCTCTGTTTATTGTAGATAAACCTGTTAGCTAGACAACACAATTGATTTCATACTGTTTCGTTATCATTTACTATTTAATCTATAATTTAATAAATCGGGACATATAACAGTCCCAGCAGGATCAGAACCGACATAGTAGTGTTAAACATTGTATATCTCTTAACGTACAAACGCGATCGAAGATCCGTCTGTTGCGTTGAAAACCTTACTGAAATCCCTAGAATTCATCCAACTGTAGCGTCGCTAAAATCTGATCCCCACTGGGATTAAAATGCGTTGCGAAACGGATTTCTGATTCTGAAACCGGATTTCCAGCCGCGAGCGCTTAAAATGAAATGGTTATAACTAATGATCCTGGAATCCGATTGGCATGAAACTAAATTCTATGGATGGACAACTGAACATACTAATTACTACCTGTTTATCATTTCGCTAAATTATATACGAATGTTTCATGATAAATCGTGCAAGTGAAAGAATGCTGTTTCATAACATCCTCATCATGTTTATATACTTGTTCACGCATCATATCATACCCATATCATCGTATTGATAACCTAGTGACATCGTGCATTTACCCAGTATTAGATTTTAGTGATGATTGTGGCAAGTACGTCAGTGTTCGTGTGTTCGTGATTAAGTGAAAGTGACACGTACTTGTGCACAATCAGTGACCCTATTATTCTATTGCATTGTCGACGTCTGTGGGATGCGTGCACGTGTGACTAATAAGTGGAATGGGACATTTATGGAAGCGTTTGCACGGGTGTCACAGATAAGACACCAGACACTGCCATTTATCTTAGGTATTAGTCGGGACGTGCTTGATGGAGGTCCTGCCTCCAGTTCTCGCGCAGACTTGTCACGGATCGATTAGTATTTAAATTGATGGTTAGCGTTTGATGTAGACCTCGGGGTGTGGGGTAGTTTAAGTGTGAGTTCAACAGAATCTCGGGAGTCCCATGCCGGCTTATATATTTAGGGAGTTATATGGAGATTTACAGGGTACGTGATATATACACCGTGATACACTCGTTACATGTTGGGCCCGTGGTCCCTTGCCCTTGGGTTCTACCCTTGGGTGGAGGACACTCGCGAGTGGTTGACTCTCACACTTGGACTGACGATAGGCTTATTGACCTGTACAGTGAGACTTAGAGACTGATAGGGATACTGGCATTTTATTCCTTATATACTGTGTGGCATACGTGACATATCGTTGTACTGGTTTACTGTTCTGCTGCATTGATTACTGTACATTCATACTCATGCTGTCGCTGATTTACTGTTATTCATATCCATTACCACTGTTAGAATTGCTACTTGATTTTATATATATTACATCGCTATTGTGTCGCTCTGACGACCTGAGTATGCATGCTCAGTGTGAGGAGAAGATTTAGCCTGGACCAGTGCATCACAGACTTCCTGACTTGCCGTTCCTAGTTACATCCGTTTGTTCCACTTCAGGTCAGTTTACATTATTGTATCTTTCAGTTACTGCATTTCTCATTACCTGCGCATCGTTTACTGTTTACCATGATAAACTAGAAGCCGAAGTGTGACTACGGCAGGACTTTTCCTTGACCGTAGGAGCATGGCCGGCCTTGTCTACCCCTCGTATTCCGTATTTTGGGAAGCGGGGCGTGACAATATTTTTTCTGATTTTTCTTTTAAACTTTTTGGAAGCCCAAAAGTTTACACGTGCAATGCACATAAAAATAAAAAGTCTGAAGAAATAAACATGTGCAAAAGAGTATTAATACAGAGAAGAATACGTGGCACCAATCCGACGGTCTCCCTCCACAAAACGACCAGAGAGATGCCTCAAAAGGCCGGCACCGACGGTCCTAGCCAAAGGTGCTCGTGCTTTGCACACAAGTCTTTTCGCCTACCCCTAACTCCCATGCACTGTTGATTGCTCTACAATCAAATAGAGACCCCTCAGTTGCTCATTTATCATCTTTTTAATACATTTTAATTCACTCTTTTAATTCCAAAACCCTAATTCCACACGATAAATACTATCTCATGCCCTATCCCTTCATCATTCTTAAAATTATAGCCAAAATTCTCAAAATTTTCTAAGTACAAGTGGAGTAGAAGAAGAGTTAGCAAGCGATCAAGTTCCGGCAAGGATCGAAGCAAATTCCGGCGACCCCGCAACGCCACGAAGATAACACATTCTTCTTCTACCTTCTCTTAACCAAAATAACTTGTAAGTCCCTTCCAATCACTCTCCTTCTTCTATGAAAGTCTCTTTTCAAAACATATGTCGAAAGTGGAGTAGCACCGATATCTTCTTTTAAATCTCTAAAATTCCATTTTTTCTTATATATTTTTCATCCATATTCTTACACCATGTTTGTAATCATATAACCAATGCTTAGAACTAATTTTTAATCAAGGATATCATGCAAAATAGATTTAACTTAACTTTTACACTAAAATACCTTGAACTTCACATATCTCTCTTTTAATATTTTTTGTTAATTATACTTTTAGAAAACTTCACGGGGTAATGACCTACCCCTCACAAACACACATGGTTCCATAGCACGATACTCTTTGAACGTATTGTTTTGTGGCGAATACAATATTATACATTAAAATACATTTTACTATAAAAAAAATAGGTTTCTTTTGAATGGTATTTCAAAACCCTTTGCAAATATGCCTCTACAGCCCTTTTTAGGAGACCCGCTATTGGATGGTGCGGATTATCGCACATCCTTGGGTTAGTAGAGCGAGATGCAGACCTCCTTACGGAGTATTCGGTCTCGAAAGATTTTTAAATACGGATTTTAAGAAAAACGCATTTTTCTACTTAAAATAAAATTAAATTTTTTATAATTATATAAATATTACAAATCCATATATTTTCAAAATATAATAAACTTATATTTTTCAAATGAAAGAATTACAAGTTTCATCAAAATACCATCTAGATACCAACAAAAGTCAAACTTTACAGTAAAATATCATGAACTCTCCGATCTAAGCTATTATCACTAAAATATCTCAAATCCTTAAAATTCACATCCATGGAAACCCTAAATAATATAAATAATTTCTCGAGGTTATTTTGAAACTATATATTAAAAATATTTTTCATAAAACCCTCTCGAGCTATATAAAATTACATTTAGGGACTTTAGTAAATATAGGTTTAAGCGGGATCAATTCTCTTGGGCCCCAAGGAGCCGGAAAAAGTAAGTGCTTGCCTATTTAAGGTAGAAAACTTAACGGTGTTATCAATGATAATTGTCTTGGAAAAAGACACAAATCCTGCTGTCCATGTGCAGTAGTTACCGATAACTCCCGAATATAATTCAGGATCTAAATCAGTTATAAGTTTCTGACTTAAGTCTGAGTCTAAATCAAGCTTGAATCCAAACTCAAACCAGAATCCAATTCAAACATGAATCCAAACTCTAATATGTATACTTGAACATGAACTTGAATATCAAATCTGAATACAAGACTTGACCTGACCGAACCATGGCTATAACTTGACATGACTACAAGCTTATATTCTGAACCTGACTACTTGAACAACTTGTATTCATGGTTTCGGCAAAATTTGTAAATATAATCTATACAATACATTACGGGGTTAACGGGGTAGATTAGTACGGAATATATAGCGTGGCACGAGATGGTCACTAAAAGACATCTACATGAACTCTCGTGTTGTTGTCCCGTAAGTTTTGATGGGGCCTTGTGCTACATGTTACCATAGTCCACGGGAAAAGACGGACTTCTCTCGTATACACAAATGTCTTCTGTACCAAGCTACAAACAACTACGTTAGAATAGCAATCTTATACATGTATATCTTACCAGTTAAATTCTCAGTGCTTGCTATATTCCTTTGTTTCTTTTGAGACATATCGAGTGGTAGTTCGCTAACGACATTCCAGTCTATTTGTTTCTTTGGAATGTTCATCAAGAGGACAGGGCTATCTCGAGATAGAGCCTAACCAGGAGAATGTAGACCAGCTCACTTCCCAGCGGGACTTCTAGCTTCTTATACTTACTTTTCATTTGGTATACCACTATTTAAGCATTGCTTTATATCATTGTACTTTCCTTTTCAAAGCAGTTGTATTGTAAAGATGAATGTTAATAAAAGTTGTTGTTCATTTTATATCTCTTGTCAATTCTTGTGCATTTTATACATATATTGCTTAATTACACTTAAACGTATTTATTTCTTAGTAAATACGTTGCGGGCTTGCTACGTCACCATTTTTGTACACTGGGAAGCGGGGCGTGACAACCGGCATGCCGATTCTGGCAGTCAAGACCCCTATACAAGGAATGATTCCATGACTCGTTGGGCGCCGGACAGTTCAACACATAGATATCGTGTGCGGCCAGACTATCGCTTCAACGCTCGCCATGCTCTCTCGTCCCCTGAAGAGACGTCGGTCAGGTCATCTGATTCCAGACAAGACCGACGTCACCACACTCAACAAGACTGCGCACATGACGAATGTCAAGGCAACCATGAAAGGTCCACCCCGAGAATCTGAGGAACTTGATAGAACGAAACCGAAACCGCTCCATCGCGTACGCCCAGAATAAAGATAGCAGGCACTCCAACTTTGTAGAATTCTCGGGGTACCAACAACGATTCGAGGTCCTCAAGAAGAAGATTGATGCCATGCGGCTCGCCACCCGTTCGCCAGGAGGGTCGGCGAAATACTCCGCTGATTCATTCACGAGACCCTTCACAGAGCAATTACTATGTGAGCGCATCTCGTATGGAGGCAAGCCGCCCAAGGTGGACCTTTTCGACGGGAAGTCTGATCTAAAAGACCACCTGGACGCGTTTACAGCGGGCATGAGCTTCCAAGACAACTCAGACGTGGCTCAGTACCGAGGCTTTCCTACCACCTTTATCCGGGCCGGGCGAGATTTGTTCGACGGCTTTGCTCCACGTTCAATCTCAACCTTTGACGAGCTGGCTACTCTGTTCCTCGGTCATTTCGTCAGCAACAGATGAAAGAATAGGACGGTCGACTACCTGTTCACTATCAAGAGCGAGGATCGAGAATCTTTCAAAAGTTACGTTGCCCGGTTCTATAATGCCCTTCTGGAAGTACCCGAGCACCGTGACGAAATGGTCATCACCGCCTTGAGATCAGGTCTTAGGCATAAAGAGTGGCTCCGCTCTTTTGCATTAGCGCAACCTAAGACCATGGCCAAGGTAAAAGTTTGAACCAAGCGGGAGATCCAACTCGAGTCTGAAGTGAATGCCAACCTACCATACAGTGACCAGACGGACTGAAAGAAATGGGATCGGGAGGAGAAGAACAAGAACGAGTGTCCGAAACCGTATTCCTCGAGGTTTCACGAGCACACCCCTCTGAAGGGCTCTCAGACTGAGCTGTTAAAAAAGACAAAGAATGAGAGATTCTTCAAACTCTCGCCAATGATACAAAGGTTGGGTAAGCGACTCCGCGGCCCATATTGCTCCTTTCATCGGTCGCAGGGACACCCGACCGAGAACTGCAAACAACTCCGTGATTATATTGAGGAGCTGATCCGCTCTGGTCACCTAGAAAAGTACTACGAGAAAATGTCAAGCGAATTGGGAGCAAACAGACCAGCCTTTACCCGGAGAGTTGACAGTCGGACAGATCATGTTCGTCTCTGTTGACTCGGCTATGAGAAATGAGGACACCCACAGTATCCAGACGGTCATGACCTTAGATGATCCCCCTTCCAAGAGTACAAGAAGGTTGCTTCCATCACCTTTACCGATGAAGACCTTCATAGAATATCCCTCCCGCATAACGATCCTCGGGTGATCACGTCCTGGGTAAATCAGTACAAAGTCCGGAGAATCCTAGTTGGCTTGGTAAGCTCGGTGGACATCCTATTCTACGACTTTTTCCAGCATATAGGATTAGACCCGTCAAATCTCCAACCAACCTCACACGTTATCTCTGGGCTTACAAACCGTTCCGTCCGAGCCGAATCAGTGAGTTTTCTCATCACCCGGGTTCCTTCATCTTGTAACATCCTTTTAGGTTGCCCCGCTTTAAACGCCCTCCGGGATCAGATCTCAACATACCACCTCGCTCTCAAGTTCCACCTGGGCGATGGGGGAATAGATCGGGCCTACGAAGATCAGCAAACAGCCAGGGTTTGTCTTACCTCAACGCTTCTCGAGGACAAAGAAGTTGATGTTTCCGAGGGGCCGTGCGATCCTCAGGAATCTCTGGATACACGTGATGATAAAAAAGAGATTCGGGGTTCCCCAGTGGAGGCCTTTTCTGAGGTTCCGCTCAAGGAGGGAGACAACAGCCGAACTGTCCAGATCGGCTCCCTCTTGACCGGGAAACATGGAACAATCTTATCCAGTTCCTCTAAAGCAACTTTGATATATTTTCTTGGACTCCCGAGGACATGCTGGGAATCGACCACAAGATGATCTCCCATAAGCTCGGTGTTGACTCAAAGGCCCGGCCGTTCCGACAAAAGAAAAGAAGTTTCGCGCTTGTTAAAAAAAAGGTGATCGAAGAGGAAGTGGACCAACTACTCGCGGCTGGCTTCATCAGGAACCTGGACTATTCAGCTTGGCTAGCCAATGTAGTCATGGTTAAGAAGGCAAACCAAAAATGGGGCATGTGCGTCGATTTTACCGACCTGAATAAGGCATGTCCTAAAGAAAACTATCTGCTCCCGTAGATAGACCAGTTAGTTGACCGCTCGGATGGTTACGAGCTGCTGAGTTTCATGGATGCCTTCTCTGGTTATAATCAAATCCGGATGAACCCGGCCGACGAAGAGCTCGCCGCCTTTACCACCGATCGAGGAGTCTACTGCTACAAGGTAATGCCCTTCGGCCTCAAAAACACTGGGGCAACATATCATCGACTGGTCAACAAGCTGTTCAAGCCACAAATTGGGAGAAATATAGAAGTCCTCGTTGATGATATGCTCGTGAAATCCACTCTGCCACCCATGCATATCACGGATCTCGGTGAGACTTTTGAGGTCCTATGAAAGTATAAAATGAAGCCGAATCCAGCTAAGTGTGCTTTCGGCGTCACAAGCGGAAAGTTCCTTGGATTCATGGTCAGACATCGAGGAATTATATAATAAATAATTTTGATGTAATTTTCATACATGAATGTAAGAAAAATGGGCATAAAGCCAAATTTTTGTAAAGCTCATGGCTCATGTGCAAAAGAAATAAGCACATGAGGTATGGGATGGACAAAATGCCATTTTATAAAGCCCGATGGGCTATATATAAATTTGTAAGCCTATATAAGACACAATGATAATAAAATAAAGCATACAATTCATTCTCCCCAAAAATTAGGGTTTATGTGTCTCCTTCTCCTTGCTCAAGGTTCTAAACCTTCTTCCATTTTTGAATTAAATCAAGAGTTCCACTCTTCCTTTTCCAAAAAGAAATAGTTTTTCACCACAAAACCCTTGAAGAAGAACGCGGATCTTCCATCAAATCTCCAAAATGGGAGATTTTAAAAATTCACCCTCTTTTCTCCAAGATCCAGCTAATAGAAAGAAGGAAGAAGGAGGCCCGCCTCCAAAAATCCCACTTCAGGGAAGATCCAGGGCACAAGGGAGAAGAAAGGGGTCCCCTTTCATCAGCTCTAAAAATATCCTACGAGTTTAACTCCTCAAAAAATATATATATATAATAAATCTTTCTTTTTGGGAGTATAACTCCCGGTGCAGGGGCTAAGCCCCTTTGTCCTCTTTGTCGGGAGTTCAACTCCAAAAGTCAATCGGGGGTACAACTCCCAGTGTAGGGGCTAAGCCCCTTTTCCTGCTAACGCCTAGTGCCCGCATGCCAAGCACGTGGGGCGCCGGAGCCCAGCGCCCGCGTGACAAGTACGTGGGGCGCTGGCGCCCAGCGCCCGCATGACAAACACGTGGGGTGCCGACGTCCAGCACCGCGCTGGTGCTCACGCGTTCTTTGGACGCTATTTTTCCTTTTCTTATATACATACACACTCCACAACACTTCTCCCGTTAGAAAAAAATTCTAACATGGCGCTGCCCCGCACCCTGCAAGGGGGCTGCTAGCCCCCTTGACCCCCAGCTCGCTATCTGGGTAGCGGGACCCCCGTAAACTCTGCGAGGCCCCCGATATATCAAAAACCCCTCAAGACACATATACGTACACTGCACATTGAGTTTGCAAGACCAGTTTGACCCGTCAATCGGAGGTTCCCTCGCTACAAAGGCGAGGGGTAATTAACGGCAGCTTAGTCCACGGCTATCGGAGATTCAGATCCCCAATCAATAAACACCAGCCTACCCTAGACAGGGGGAATCTGTAAAGCGACGCGTATTTCCATCTCAATGAGGTGACGAAAAACACCCTACAATTATTTCTAGGCTCATACCATCATCATTCTCACTAACCGACCCTTGGAGAACATCCTTGGTTCCCACGAGAAGTCGGGCCGCTTGAAGAAGTGTAGATGGGAGTTGTCGTAGTTTGATATTCGGTATAGACCAAGGAAAGCCATCAAAGCCTAAGCCCTCGTCGATTTCGGGGTTGAGTGCACCATTCCCAACAGAAAGGAAGCACCGGCGCCAAATCCCAACCCGCGACACTCAATCGAAGAAAAGCTCAGTCCAATTCCAGACTGGGTAGTCTATGTGGATGGTTCCTCCATAGAGGAAGAGAGTGGGGCTAGACTGGTCATTTGAGGCCCCGATGGAGCCGAGATGGAATATTCTCTTCGGCTTGATTTCAAGGTCTCCAACAATGCCGCAGAATACGAGACCTTATTAGCCAGTCTATGAATCGTCTCGGGAGTAGGGCTAAAGAGAATTAGAATTTTTAGCAACTCCACGTTGGTCATTGGCCAGGTGACCGGATGATTTGAAGCCCGGGAACCCCTGATAATGAAATACTTAGCCGAAGTAAAAAGGATCCGGAGAAATTTCGACGAGGTCCAAGTGGAATAGATTCTCCGGAGCATGAAATTCGAGGCGGATGTGTTGAGCAAACTCACCTCCTCCTATTCGGCCAATCACAAGAGGAACATTCTCTTCAAAGTCCTACCGCGACTCAGGGGAATATCCTGGATTGGAGAAAACCCATGGAAGAATTCCTCAAGGACGGAACGCTCTCCGAAGACCGAAAGGAAGCATGCCGGCTTCGTATGAAAGCTCGCCATTTCATATGGAGCAAAGAAAACTTATACAAAAAGTCATACACCTAATCTCTACTCAGATGCGTCGATTCCGACGAAGCAGAGTACGTTCTCCGAGAGATACACGAAGGAGTAAGGGGAGCGCATCAAAGAGCCTGCAACCTAGTTCAAAAGACACTTCTACAGGGATATTACTGGCCAACTATCCACTAAGACTAGTAAGAAGGTGCAAGACATGTCAACTCTTCGGCAGCTCCTCTCGATTACCAGCCATCGAGTTAACACTACTAAGTTCCCCTTGGCTATTCGCACAATGGGGGATGGACATGATTGGCCAACTCCCCACTGGCGTGGGTGGCCACAAATACATCATTATCGCCATGGACTACTTTACGAAATGGGTTAAAACCATGCCAATCAGAAAATCGGATGCCGCATCCACGATGAATTTCTTACAGAACAATGTAATTGCCTGATTTGGAATTCCGAGGTGTATCATCACCGACCATGGAACCAACTTTGAAAACGATAAAGTCAGAGAATTCTGCAACGACTATCACATATTGAAGAAGTTCTCCGCGGTCACACAACCCCAATGCAACGGGCAAGCTGAGGTAGCAAACTGAGGTGTCATCCAGGGCCTCAGAGCTCGCCTAGAAGGAAGACATGGCAGATGGGTCGAGGAAATACCATGGGTGCTATGGGCATTGCGAACGTCAAAGAAGACATCCATGGGGAAAACCCCGTTCGGTCTCTATTATGGAACCAAGGCAATGGTCCCCGCAGAAATCAGCCTTCCCAGTTATCGAATCGAGTACTTTGATGATGAGGCCAGTGTCTTGGCCCTTCGAAATAATTTGGATGTCCTATTGAAGAAAAGATACCGAGCGCAAATAAGGATAGCCGCATATCGGTAACAGACCGTCCGATATTACAATGCCCGCGTCAAATATCGAGCATTCAAGACGGGAGACTTACTCCTACGACGAAATGAGTTTGGGGATCAAGGAAACCTGCACAAGTTCTCCCTGAAGTGGGATGGTCCCTTTCTCGTAACCGAGGCGTTGCCCGGCGAAGCCTATCATCTCCAGGTCTCCTTAGGGCATAATTTTCCATAGCCATACAATGCCGAAAAAATAAATTTGTATAGATGAACTTATACCTTATCATATAATAAGATTCTTCTTTTTATGTCAATAAAATTTATTTTTCGAGCTAAGCCCTTACGCAAGTAGATTCCTGCTCAGTTCCGAGGACCGGCAGACAACCCCTTGCACCGAAACCGCCACCCACCGACATTTTGCACCGACACGTGCACAGTACGGCCGTGGAACCGCGGCCATAAGCCATATTTGGCCGTGGATCCGCGGCAGTATTGTAGGGTCTTTGTCTCAAATCTTCAGGTATCTTTCATGTTGCATTTTAATTCTGGTTTCATCACTTGGTTCTTCAGAATATCTTCTAGTTTCTTCCAGATTTCCACAGTGCAGAATGTTGTAGACTTTTACCATTCGCTTCTTGTTGAAGTTTTGAATCTTGTGCTGCCTTTGTACTTTGTGAAATCATTCATTGATCTTCGTTTGTTCTTCAAACTGTAGGCATGACAAAGATTCTTCTATTTGTTGGTCGTAGTCTCACTTTTATAGCGTCTTTTCATCATTTTCACTGTTTTATTCCGAAAACCTGTAACCTGCAACTATTCAAAAGACAAGGATCAAAAGCACTTATTTATTTGCAAAATGAATAAGAATGGAGAATATAATAATGCAAAATTATGATATGAACAAATACCCCCAAACTTATATTTTGCTCGTCCCGAGCAAAACTAGTTTTATTCTCGAAAAAGCCTAACCTCACTTTCGCAGGGAAACGCGATTGCACCGAGCTCGTGCAACAAGCCGTTAAACCTCTAGGTGTCCCTAGTAGGAGGAGTGCTGTCTCCTGAGGGTTTTCAGCGGATACTACCTATAAAATCCTATCAATTTGGCATATTGACTTTTATTCTTCAATTCGGTTTTCTAGCAAGAAATTCTATTATCCTCAACTCAGAAATTATCAACCCATATTTTTCACGCTTCCTTATCAATTAACTTAAGATTGTATATGTTCTGTAAATTTACTTAGTTTTTAGCATCTTTTGAATTTTCCTTCTAAGGTTCCATCTCAACTTAGGAATTTTTATCATCTCTACTAAAAATATAAGTCCTATTTTTCATTCCTATCTCTAATCTAAACCCCAATCATATACCCCTACGTGTGTGTGTGTATCACCCCTACACTTAGAAATTCAATTCAAGCTCTTATACTCTTGTCCATCATCCAAAGTACTTTTAGTTGGTAAATTTTTAGATGAAATTGCTCATATATCCTTCATGCGACCGTTAATATTTCTTGAGGTACTAACGACCGATTACAAAATGTGTTTGCGCATTAAGACGTAATTCATCGTCTTGTAATACCTAAGGCTTTAGCAGTGACTCTCAAACCAGTTGTTCTAAGGCACTGGGTGATAAAGCATCCTCGCTATATATTTTTTTTTACACAGCCTTAAGTAATTACAAAACCAATGTTCATTTTTTTATCTCTTTATTCACACTTAAAATTTTATTTTCCTTCATACTAAGGATTTTAGACAAGAGCATTTCATGGTATTCTCTACTATTCCAAGTTTCAAGGTTCGTGTTTGTGCAAGTTGTAGGGTATATATTTTCAGAATTTAGACTTAAGCTTAGGAATTATTTTTCAGACTTACACTTTAATAAAAATATCAATGCTCTTCCCTTATTTTGACTTAGCCCAAGAAGTGAACTCAAAATTTGCCTATTTCTAAGTAAACTACAAGGAAATATATTTTCTCCCGTTAAATTTTAAGAAAAGTTATTTTTAGGGTTTTTTAATTTACTAAGTTTAGGATCTAGTTTTTCCTAACTAGTTAACCGTCTTGTTAAACTTAAGTCAATTATGGCCAAAATTGAATTTTTCAATTTTTATAATTTTTCAAATTTTTTAGTTTTTATTTGATTTTTATATTTATCTATTTTTTTTTCATTTTTTTAATTTTTATGATTTTTTTTATAAAGATGCAATGCGGAATTAAACATGCAAAAGAAAAAATATATACAAATTTTTTTTAAAAAATATGCAATGCAAATGATAACTATTTACAACCACCATTTCCCCCAAACTTACCAAAAGCAGTGCCCTCACTGCTCGGCCCCACGCCGCCCCCTTGAGCGTGAACGGGAACGCTCATCCCTAGCCAGCAGGGTTCGGATCCCCTGCTCTACTTCAGTCAATCGCCGATCGTGGTCCCTCGCTATCCCCCTCAACTCGTCAATCCCCCTAACAGCTCTTCTCATTAAATTTGCATGTTCTAAGAGGGTGAGCTCTCCTTCGCTCGCGGTCGAGCTGGAGCTAGGTGTTCTTGCGGGCACTTGTTCCGCCGGTTCTGTTCTTGACCACACATCCGTCAATCGTGTATAGGACGTAGATACGCCCTCAATGAGAGGCCTGACGGGTATGCCTCCAAGCATGTAAAATTCAAACTCCTCCACGGGGAGGAAATAGCGACACAGTTGTGTCACAAGCATGGGGCAAGGGTAGTTCGCGGCTCTTTTTCCCGCACCAATTGAGTTCAATAAAACTGTGCACATATCGAATCTAGGGTTCCTAGTCATAAGTGTGTGCACAATATGCAGTGATGGAGTGAAAAATGTGGTGTTGTGGGAACTCCAAAAAATATTGTTTTGTGCCCACCGGCACACAGTTAAAACATTGGCGAAAAGGGTTCTCGTTTGGATCCCCTTCCGCGGTTCTCTCGAGCAATCATTACCCATTAAGGGCATGTAATCCTCAAACTGCAGTGGTTGATCATGAACAGGTATCCTAGGGATTAAAGTGACTTCATGTATGAAGTATCTATCAATTATAATCTCCCTATCACCCTACTGCAATTTGATAAAGCAATATTGGGCGAGACAGCCATCTTCCATGCACTCGTAAAAACGAGTGACTAATTGCGGAAGGGCGTAAGCGTTTGGGTGATTATATATCAAAATATTCCAGCCCCTACGTGCTATTTCATTAGCAAAATAACTCCCATATACCGCGTGTGAAAAAATCTGTGAAAAATCATGCTCTAGTTGCATATTTGGTGCCATCAGATAAGCTACAGATCTTAAAAATTAAAAACAGAGAGGAGTTTCAGAAATCGAACCTGCCTCTGAGAAAATCATAGGGAGAAGATACAGATCCGCGGCAGAAGCGCAGCCAGAGTGGGGTTCCTGCGGTGGTTGGGCAACGGGACGACGAGCTCTCTCTGTTAAAACAGCTGCGGCGGCTAGGGTTTGAGGATAGCAAATAAAATTTTTAGGGTTTGTGAAAGCAGAGGGGTCGGGTATATTTATAGAGGGGAAAGTGTTAGCTATTTTCAAATAAACCCCTCTAAAAAAAGAAAATTATTTGCAAATAAAAATTTTATTTTTAATTTTTTTTATTAATAAATCTGGAAATTTTCCAAAAATACCCCAAAAAAATTATTTTTAAATTTTTATTTTTTATGTTGATCTGTATTTATATAATTACAAATGATACATACCCCCAAACTTATTTGAAACAATGTTTTTGCTAGATGATCAAAAATTTGGGGGTAAATAGAGGAGGATTAGTCGGTGTAAATCGGCTCCTGCAAAAACAGGAGCTCCTCCGACGGGTCCGCAGTGATGAACGGTTTAAGTCGATATCCGTTTACTTTAAATAATGGACCGTCCTCCGGGTTTTCTAGATCTACCATACTGTGCGGATATACGGTGCGTACCATAAATGGCCCTTTCCATATAGATTTGAGCTTACCGGGATGGAAGTGTAACCGAGTGTCATAAAGCAAAACCTGTTGACCAGGTTTGAAAGTATTGCGCATAGGGTGTTTGTCATGGAACACCTTCGTTCGGTTTTTAACAATTACCGCATTCTCATAGGCCTCATTCCGCAGCTCATCTAATTCTTTCAATTGCAGATTTCTATTGCTGCCCGCATCTCCCAAAGATAAATTCAACTCTTTAATCACCCAAAATACCTTATGCTCTATCTCAACAGGAAGGTGACAAGCCTTTCCATAAACAAGCATGTATGGAGACATGCCAAGATCGGTCTTGTAGGCGGTACGGAATGCCCATAGTGCATCAATCAGTTGTAACAACTCCAATTTTGTATACCAAAAATTTACTTTAAATATAGTGTATACTTGGAGTATTGATGTTGCTGGAAACAATTTAAGTATCTAATTCCTTACAATAATTACAAGAAGGAGCTTGTAGCTCATTGGTAATACCTTGCACTGCTGAACCAAGCCACCAGAGTTCGAATCCCATGCCCCACATAATTTTTATATCATTTTGTTTTAATTTTTTTTAGAAGTCAAACGGTCAAACAGCCATAACTCAAAATTTATTGCGAATTAAAAAAATTAAAGTACACAAAAACCTCCCCTAGACCAAACCCGACCCATCGGCACCCGACTCGGCCCTGACTCGGCCGAATCGGCCGGCGCCGCCGGCTGGACTCGGCCGGTCGGCCGAGTCGTCAACACGAAAAAGTTTCGTGTTGACTTGGTCTTTTCACCTACATAGTCTAAATTTCCAGTACTGTTACACAATTCTCATTAATCCCCTTTTAAGACCAAAATTAATGAATTTTTAATGTTTTTTACATTTTTTAAAAATATTTTTTAATCCAAACCCTAACCCTAGCCTAGCCCTATATAAAGACCCCTACCCTCTACCATTTCACCTCACAACTCTAAGTCCACTCTATCAAATTCTCGAGAACTCGGTACGAAGAGCGAGAAGCGAAGCGCTGCCGAAATCGACGACGGATTCCGGCGACCGGATCAGAACCTTCGCGACGTTTTCGACGAATCGACAACCACCACATCCCTTAGCTTCCTTAGCTTGTCCAAACCATAAGTTCCATCCCTTCTATCTCTCTTTCTATAAATGTAAAAATACGACTTTTTGGAACCCGACGGAAATCGGACAAACCGATTTCCGATTCGGTTTTTCTATAAATTTCCACTTGTCACCTAATACATAATATCTACCCATACTCATGTTGACTATTAATCACCCATAAACTAATTTAAACAAACTTTCTCACATGAAATGATAAGTTCTTTGTAAAACCGTATTCTTTTCATAAAAATACCATGAAGTTCATTTTTCTTAGTTTAATTAATTCCCTCACTCCTAAATAGGTTTATCTTGATCACTAAACTTGTAGAAACCAATTTGAACGAATTTTCACACATGAAATGATAACGTTTTCAAATACCGTATTCTTGCGCTTTAATACCTTCAACTTTAACATGTCATGTTTTACCTCTAAACGACATCAAAACTTAAAATAAGTCACGAGATAATGACCTACCTCTACACACACTCAATATAACCCTACTTGATAAATACCAAAACACAGAATACGAAATTACAGGACGTTTCACTAAAATACCATAATCTTTATAACCGTTATTGAAAGCTTTAAACATTTCTAAATAAAATCTTTTAATAAAATGAAAACACGATTGGTCTTGGACATCGATCGTTTATCTAAACTGTCTTGTGGTGTCTAGGCAAGTGTGTCTAGGCTAGTGGTTTTTAATTAGGCCCATGACTGTGGTTCCTTCCTACTTATCTGGCCACAATTGACGGTGAAGAGGCGATTCGAGGGTTCTAATGACTCATCGTTTAGACCTTAGAAATAGTCTAGTTGGCTTAGGAAACCCTAATAACTAAAATACGGAAAACTATACTCTTTTGCAAATAAATACCTTATATTTATAAAACCGTTTTTCTAAATGAAAAGTATTTATAAACCTAAGCAAAGCGCCGCTACATCCCACTTTTGGGGAACCCGTTAGGGATAGTACGGTTCATCGTGCACCCATGGGCTAGTAGTGCGAGATTCAGACCTCCGCAAGGAGCATTCGGTCTCGAAGGGTTAAAATACGACATTTAAGAAAAAATGAGATTTTTGAAAATAAAATATTCATTTAAAAATTATTCATGTGTTTATAGATATACAATTATTCATTTAGACATTTATTTTATCATAATATAAATTTTCCACATTTTTCTAAAAATTCCAAGATTTAAAAGTTACATTAAAATACCATGAATTTCAGATAAAACAATTAATACATTTATTAGGATATATTTACTAGAATAACACAAATAAAATTCACATTCATTATAATGATAAAGACGAATAATAAATACTTGAGGTGTATTTTGAAAACTATACAAAAGTACTTTTTACATAAAACCCCCTCAAGTTTTATAATTTACAATAAGGCCCCTAACAAAGATCGAACTTCAACTTACCTTCTTTTAGTCTGACTCGGGTTAGAGTCTGATTATTTCTGACTTGAATATAATTCAAGTCAATCTATATTCTTTTATTTTACAATACAATTTGAATCCAGTTAACAATATATTCACTTTGACTGAATCAAACCATGGATATTCATCCATTATCCTGATATTCCATTTACCTGATTATACAGTTACAACATGTTTACTGATATCATGGTTTTGGTCAGTCACCCAACTTACATATTCTAATACTACAACACTGTTAAAACATTACGGGGTTTAAGGGGTAGATTGGTACGGAAGGTGTTAAAGGTGGCACGAGGTGGTCAGATTAAGACACCTAACCTGAATCCTATTGCTGTTGTACCGTGGCATAACGGTTCCTTGTACTTTCCTTTTGCCCTGATCTCTAGCCTATAGAGATCCCCCTCGTATACACTGGCATCCTTCTGTACCAAGCTGCAAACAACAGCGTTAAACAATGTTCCATAATATTCAACAATATAATACTTTAGAAAATACTGTTACTCTGTCATTCTCATTCTTCTTATCTTTGGGACTTACCGAGCGATCTGTTCGCTGACGACATTCTATTTCTTTCTTCTTTGAATGTCGTCAGGTGCGTTGGACCAAGCTGAGATCGAGCCCACTGGTGAAGATTTGGAGCAGTTCCAGGAAGATCCAGAGCTCTAGATAATTGTACCTTGTTTTTTCCAGTATTTTCATTTCTGTTATGCCACTGTTTAGGCATTGCTTTTCATTCCAGTTGTATTTTCTTTTCATGCATTGTACAAAGAATGTTATTAATAAAAGTTGCTGTTATTTCTATATTATTCGTCTCTTGTGATTTACTTTATATTGCTTAGTTACGCTTAGTGTATGTACTTATGAGTATATACGTAGCGGGCCTCATCGTGTCCACTTCGCCGTACACTGGGAAGCGGGGCGTGACAGGTTTTGTTGGTGGCCCATGCAGGTCAGAGCTGTATGAATCCCTGTCATGCAGTTCTGGTCTGCGTGAACAACCTAAGCAATATAACACAAGAACCAGCAACTAAAACATTCTTTACAATTCATGTTCTTTGAATCTTGCAAATCTCTATTCCTTGAATCTTATCATTTCATGTATTTGAATCTGTCCTAATCCAAATTTTTTCTTCAGGATTATGGATTCCCTGAACAACACCAGCACCAACGTCAACAACACCCCACCAGCACTACCTCTCACACCAGCTGTTCCCGCACCATCCACTGAGCAAACGATGTTATTTGATGCGATCCGTAGTCTTCTCGAAGGATAGCAACAACTTCTGAGTTGTCCTGAGACAGATGCACGGGGAATAAAGAAATTCAGAGCTTTGCACCCAAATCAATTTTCGGGTAAAGGAAGCCCTCTCGAAGCAGAAGAATTGGCACAAAGTATCGAAGACAATCTGGCAGTAGCTCAAGTGCCAGATAACGCTTGGGTCCGTGTAGCGAAGCTACAGCTCACGGATAATGCTCGCAATTGGTGGAAGGCGGAAGAAACCCGTCTAGCGCAGCCGATTGAATGGAAGACATTTCGCGAGAAATTTGACGCAAAATATTTCCCTGTGACTACCAGGTTCGCTATGGAGCAGCAGTTTATTCATCTACAGCAAGGATCAATGTGGGAGAAATCGGTAGATGAATACGATGCTGAGTTCACTATGTTGAGCCGATTCTCGACACACCTGATACCGACGGACGAGATCAGAGCCCGTCGTTTTCAGCAAGGTTTGGACACAGAGATTAAGGCTGCACTAGCCACAGAAAAGTTTTTGACTCATGAAGAAGCCCTAGAAGCTGCCCGCAGTTATGAGGCAGTGATAAAAGAGAGGGGCAGACCTCAGTCTGCAGGAGTCAAGCGCCCTGCCAATCAGATGGTAGGTGGAGCCACGTCCAGACCACCTTTCGTGCCGAGGCGACCCGGAGTACCAACTCATCGTCCTAGCCCAGCCTTTTGCACTTACTGCAAGAGAACTGGACATATGATGAAGGACTGCCATCGAGCCAACCGCCTCTGCTTAGTCTGCGGTTCAGCCACTCATGATATTGGATCTTGTCCCCAAAGGCAGAACTCAGTTGCTGCACCCAGGCCAGCAAATACTTATCAGCAGCGACCAGCTCTTCAGGCACCTGCTCCCAGACTTGCACTGCCTGCACCACCCAGGGGACCACAAGCTGCACCACCTCCTCGACAGTTCCATCAAGCTCAAAGGAACGTTCCGAGGAATGCTCCTCAGGCCAGGAGGAATGTGCCGAAGCGCCAGGCTTTCATGATGTCTGTGGAAGAAGCTGAGGCTACTGGCCAAGTCATTACTGGTAAACTTTCTTTCTCAAACTTATCTTTTAGTTTTGTTTATCTACACACATTCCCTATACCTAAAACCTATCCCATATACCTTAGGTACAATCCTAGTAGCTTCACTACCTGCACTTGCACTATTTGATACTGGAGCATCCCACTGCTTTATGTCGCAACGGTTTGTCCGAACCCATGCGATTCCAGTCTCACCGCTTGTATCCATCTGGAACGTCAGTTCTGGAAATGGTGTTCTAAAGGCAACTATGGGATACAGCATGTGTCCAGTCATCGTCTGCAGTCGAGAATTTTATGCCGACTTCAAGGTACTGGATATACCAAACTTCGATGTGGTTCTAGGAATGGACTGGCTTGGAAGCTTTTATGCTACCATCGACTGTCGTCAAAGGATGGTAGTATTTGAGATTCCAGATCATCCGGTCTTCTATTTCAAGAGTGGAGATCGCACCCTGGAGCCAAGTACTTACAAAGCGAAGCCAAGGGAAGCAGTAGTTGCAGCAGCTCAGGCAGAGGAAGAATCAAGACCGGAGGTAGTTCGAGAGTTCGGCGATGTATTCCCTGACGATATATCAGATTTGCCTCCCGATCGAGCTCTTGAATTCAGTATTGACTTAGTACCAGGAGCACAACCAGTGATCAAAGCACCGTATAGACTAAGTCCGGAAGGATTGAAAGAAGTTCGAACACAGTTGGACGAATTACTGGCGAAAGGATGGATTCGTCCCAGCACTTCAAGTTGGAGAGCATCTGTACTGTTGGTGAAGAAGAAGGAAGGTTCATACAGAATGTGCATCGACTATAGGGCCTTGAACGAAATTACTATAAAGAACAAGTATCCACTCCCGCGCATCGACGATTTATTCGATCAGCTAAGTGGATCTTGTGTTTTCTCTAAATTAGATCTTCGTTCAGGTTATCATCAAGTGAAGGTCAAGGAAGCTGATATTCACAAAACAGCTTTCAGAACTCGCTATGGACATTATGAATTTCTAGTAATGCCATTTGGAGTGACCAATGCACCAGCAATCTTCATGAATGTTATGAACCAAGTTTTCCGGGAGTATTTAGACAGGTTCGTTGTCATCTTCATCGACGACATCCTGGTATATTCTAAGAATCGGAAAGAGCATGCGGTGCACTTACGAATTGTCCTGGAAACTCTTCGACAACATAAGCTTTATGCCAAATACAGCAAGTGCGAGTTTTGGCTAAAACAAGTTGGTTTTCTTGGACACGTCGTATCAGGAGAAGGAATTTCTGTGGACCCAGCAAAAGTTTCAGCAGTCAGCGAATGGCCTACACCAAAATCAGTGAAGGATATACGGAGTTTCTTGGGCTTAGCTGGATATTACAGAAGATTCATTGAAGGATTTTCGAAGATAGCAACACCCCTGACCAAGCTCACAAGAAAAGATGAAGAATTTGTGTGGTCAAAAGAATGCGAGCAAGCTTTCGTAGAACTCAAGTCAAGACTGACATCTGCACCTATTCTCGTCATACCGGATCAAACTGGAGGATTCGAAGTATATTGTGAATCTGTGATGCATCCGGTAAGGGACTAGGATGTGTTCTACATCAGCACGGTAAGGTTGTGGCTTATGCTTCAAGACAACTGAAAACTCATGAGCGCAATTATCCGACGCATGATCTAGAGTTGGCAGCTGTTATTTTTGCTCTCAAAATTTAGCGCCACTACTTACTTGGTGAACGAGTGAACATCTACACAGATCATAAAAGTCTGAAATATGTGTTTACTCAGAAGGAGTTGAATATGCGGCAGAGAAGATGGTTAGAACTCATGGCGGACTTTGACATCAATTTGCAATATCATCCAGGAAAGGTGAACGTAGTACCTGATGCTCTTAGTCGCCAACCATTAGCAATGAATCTCACCGCCCAGTGGAAGCTTCAGCAAGACCTACATCAGATGGAGATTGAACTAGTCATGCCAGGTGATGTTTCAAGTTTGATGAATCTACAAGTCCAATCAACTATTGTCAACCAGATCAAGGCAGCTCAAGCCAACGATGCTAAGTTGCAAAAGATCAGAGAACAAGTGGAGAATGGACTCAGAACAGATTTCATCATCCATGAAGACGGATCTTTGAGATACGACAGCAGATTGTGTGTACCAAAGGGTCCTGTTCGGGAAGAGTTAATGAAAAAAGCTCATAGCTCTCCCTATTCAGTACATCCTGGAGGTACCAAAATGTACAAGGATCTACGTCAGAATTATTGGTGGCATGGAATGAAGCGTGAAGTAGCCAAAAGCGTCACAAAATGCTTGGTGTGTCAGCAAGTAAAGGCTGAACATCACAGGACTGCTGGATTACTTCAACCGTTACCAATTCCGGAATGGAAGTGGCAGCACATCACGATGGATTTTGTAACTGCTCTTCCTCGCAGCACAAAGGGTAACGATGCGATTTGGGTCATTGTGGATCGACTCACAAAGTCGGCTCACTTCATCCTATTTCGAGTTGGCCAATCAACTGAGACATTAGAGAAAAAGTACATGGAGGTAATAATCTAATTTAAGATTTAAACTCTTCATACTGTACTATCTCTGATACCCATGAACTCATACAGGAAATTGTGAGACTTCATGGAGTACTGGTCTGCATTGTCTCCGTTCGTGACACCAGGTTCCGATCGCAATTTTGGCAAAGTCTGCAAGCAAGCTTGGGAATAAGTCTGAACTTCAGCACGGCTTATCATCCACAAACAGATGGTCGGTCGGAACGAACTATTCAGATCTTGGAGGATATGCTCAGAGCATGTATGCTCGACTTCAAGGGATCGTGGGAAGATCACCTGCATCTTGTGGAGTTTGCGTACAACAACAGCTACCAAGCAAGCATAGGAATGGCACCTTTTGCAGCATTATATGGAAGGAAGTGTCGATCACCATTAAGTTGGGACGACATCGGAGATAGAGAACTCCATGGACCAGAGATGATAGTAGCAACCGTTGATATGGTTCGTACTATCAGGGAAAGAATGCGCATCAGTCCAGTGTTTCTGTCTATCTTGGGCTATGCGCAGAGACGACACTTGGAGTTCCAGCCAGGAGATCATGTATTCCTGAAAATCTCTCCGAACCGCGGAGTGATCAGATTTGGAAGATGGGGAAAGTTGAGTCCAAGATACATTGGACCGTTCGATATACTCGAACGAGTCGGTGAAGTGGCATATCGTTTAGCGCTTCCACCCTCATTGGAAGGAGTGCATAACGTGTTCCACATATCCCAACTCAGAAGGTATGTGAGTGACCCCAGCCATGTACTTGATCATTCCGAGCTCACGATACAGCCCGATTTGTCTTGTGAGCAACAACTTGTGGAGATCCTGGACAGGAAAGTGAAGATACTTCGGAACAAAGAAGTTAATTTGGTCCGAGTACTGTGGAGAAAAGACACTCCAGGAGAATCCACGTGGGAAAGGGAGGATGAGATGCGTGCAAGATATCCGCACCTTTTTGTAAACCAGTCCTTAAATAAAAGTTGTAAATTTCGAGGACGAAATTTTTGTAAGGAGGGTAGATTGTAACAACACCAATTTTGTATACCAAAAATTTACTTTAAATATAGTGTATACTTGGAGTATTGATATTGCTGGAAACAATTTAAGTATCTAATTCCTTACAATAGTTACAAGAAGGAGCTTGTAACTCATTGGTAATACCTTGCACTGCTGAACCAAGCCACCAGAGTTCGAATCCCATGCCCCACATAATTTTTATATCATTTTGTTTTGATTTTTTTTAGAAGTCAAACGGTCAAACAGCCATAACTCACAATTTATTGCGAATTAAAAAAATTAAAGTACACCAAAACCTCCCCCAGACCAAACCCGACCCATCGGCACCCGACTCGGCCCTGACTCGGCCGAATCGGCCGGCGCCGCCGGTCGGCCGAGTCGTCAACACGAAAAAGTTTCGTGTTGACTTGGTCTTTTCACCAGCATAGTCTAAATTTTCAGTACCGTTACACAATTCTCATTAATACCCTTCTAAGACCAAAATTAATGAATTTTTAATGTTTTTTACATTTTTTTAAAATATTTTTTAATCCAAACCCTAACCCTAGCCTAGCCCTATATAAAGACCCCTACCCTCTACCATTTCACCTCACAACTCTAAGTCCACTCTATCAAATTCTCGAGAACTCGGTACGAAGAGCGAGAAGCGAAGCGCTGCCGAAATCGACGACGGATTCCGGCGACCGGATCAGAACCTTCGCGATGTTTTCGACGAATCGACAACCACCACATCCCTTAGCTTCCTTAGCTTGTCCAAACCGTAAGTCCCATCCTTCTATCTCTCTTTTCTATAAATGTAAAAATACGACTTTTTGGAACCCGACGGAAATCGGACAAACCGATTTCCGATTCGGTTTTTCTATAAATTTCCACTTGTCACCTAATACATAATATCTACCCATACTCATGTTGACTATTAATCACCCATAAACTAATTTAAACAAACTTTCTCACATGAAATGATAAGTTCTTTGCAAAACCGTATTCTTTTCATAAAAATACCATGAAGTTCATTTTTCTTAGTTTAATTAATTCCCTCACTCCTAAATAGGTTTATCTTGATCACTAAACTTGTAGAAACCAATTTGAATGAATTTTCACACATGAAATGATAACGTTTTCAAATACCGTATTCTTGCGCTTTGATACCTTCAACTTTAACATGTCATGTTTTACCTCTAAACGACATCAAAACTTAAAATAAGTCACGAGGTAATGACCTACCTCTACACACACTCAATATAACCCTATTTGATAAATACCAAAACACAGAATACGAAATTACAGGACGTTTCACTAAAATACCCAAATCTTTTTAACCGCTATTGAAAGCTTTAAACATTTCTAAATAAAATCTTTTAATAAAATGAAAACACGATTGGTCTTGGACATCGATCGTTTATCTAAACTGTCTTGTGGTGTCTAGGCAAGTGTGTCTAGGCTAGTGATTTTTAATTAGGCCCACGACTGTGGTTCCTTCCCACTTACCTGGCACTTACCTGGCCGCAATTGACGGTGAAGAGGCGATTCGAGGGTTCTAATGACTCATCGTTTAGACCTTAGAAATAGGCTAGTTGGCTTAGGAAACCCTAATAACTAAAATACGGAAAACTATACTCTTTTGCAAATAAATACCTTATATTTATAAAACCGTTTTTCTAAATGAAAAGTATTTATAAACCTAAGCAAAGCGCCGCTACAACCCACTTTTGGGGAACCCGTTAGGGATAGTACGGTTCATCGTGCACCCGCGGGCTAGTAGTGCGAGATTCAGACCTCCGCTAGGAGCATTCGGTCTCGAAGGGTTAAAATACGACATTTAAGAAAAAATGGGATTTTTGAAAATAAAATATTCATTTAAAAATTATTCATGTGTTTATAGATATACAATTATTCATTTAGACATCTATTTTATCATAATATAAAGTTCCACATTTTTCTAAAAATTCCAAGATTTAAAAGTTACATTAAAATACCATGAATTTCAGATAAAACAATTAATACATTTATTAGGATATATTCACTAGAATAACACAAATAAAATTCACATTCATTATAATGATAAAGACGAATAATAAATACTTGAGGTGTATTTTGAAAACTATACAAAAATACTTTTTACATAAAACCCCCTCAAGTTTTATAATTTACAATAAGGCCCCTAACAAAGATCGAACTTCAACTTACCTTCTTTTAGTCTGACTCGGATTAGAGTCTGATTATTTCTAACTTGAATATGATTCAAGTCAATCTATATTCTTTTATTTTACAATACAATTTGAATACATGAATCCATGAATCCAGTTAACAAAATATTCACTTTGACTGAATCAAACCATGGATATTCATCCATTATCCTGATATTCCATTTACCTGATTATACAGTTACAACATGTTTACTGATATCATGGTTTTGGTCAGTCACCCAACTTACATATTCCAATACTACAATACTGTTAAAACATTACGGGGTTTAAGGGGTAGATTGGTACGGAAGGTGTTAAAAGTGGCACGAGGTGGTCAGATTAAGACACCTAACCTGAATCCTATTGCTATTGTACCGTGGCATAACGGTTCCTTGTGCTTTCCTTTTGCCCTGATCTCTAGCATATAGAGATCCCCCTCGTATACACTGGCATCCTTCTGTACCAAGCTGCAAACAACAGCGTTAAACAATGTTCCATAATATTCAACAATATAATACTTTAGAAAATACTGTTACTCTGTCATTCTCATTCTTCTTATCTTTGGGACTTACCGAGCGATCTGTTCGCTGACGACATTCTATTTCTTTCTTCTTTGAATGTCGTCAGGTGCGTTGGACCAAGCTGAGATCGAGCCCACTGGTGAAGATTTGGAGCAGTTCCAGGAAGATCCAGAGCTCTAGATAATTGTACCTTGTTCTTTCCAGTATTTTCATTTCTGTAATACCACTGTTTAGGCATTGCTTTTCATTCCAGTTGTATTTTCTTTTCATGCATTGTACAAAGAATGTTATTAATAAAAGTTGTTGTTATTTCTATATTATTCGTCTCTTGTGATTTACTTTATATTGCTTAGTTACGCTCAGCGTATGTACTTCTGAGTATATACGTAGCGGGCCTCGTCGCGTCCACTTCGCCGTACACTGGGAAGCGGGGTGTGACATCAGTTTTGATGACCAATCTTTACGATTTTTGGAAACCGTTTTCTCCAAAATTTGTTTAATCTGCAGATTCGAAACCTCGGCTTGCCCACAAGTTTGGGGATGATATGATGTTGACAATTTGTGAGTAATGGAGTATTTCCGCATTAAGGACTCAAAAGTCCTATTACAGAAGTGAGATCCATTATCACTTATATTCGCGCGAGAATGCCCAAACCGAGAAAAGATGTTTTCTTTAAGAAATCTAACGACAACCTTGTTGTCATTCGTTCGGCTGGGCACAGCCTCGACCCATTTTGAAACATAGTCAACAGCCGGTAGAATATACATATTCCCAAAGGAATTGGGAAATGGTCCCATGAAGTCTATTCCCCAAACATCAAAAATATCAACAACCAGAATTGGTTGGAGCGGCATTCCGTTTCTCTGAGATATCCGGCCCAAATTTGGCACCGGGAGCATGTCTTACAGTATTCTTATGCATCTTTAAAAAGTCGTGACCAGTAGAAACCACACTGCAAGATTTTTTCTGCTGTCTTCTTGGGGTCAAAATGCCCGCCACACGCTTGATCGTGGCAGAATGACAGCACACTCTTAAACTCGTTTTCGGGGACACATCGACGAATGATTTAGTCGGAATAGTATTTAAAGAGATACGGTTCATCCCAGTAAAAATGTTTTACTAGGAACAGGAATCGGAGTTTGTCCTGATTCGACCAATCGTTTGGTATCAGTCCGGTGGCCAAATAATTCACTATATCAGCGAACCAAGGTTCGCATAATACGGTTAAAAGCTGCTCATCGGGAAAAACATCTTTAATAGGAATTTCAAGTGTAGGCGAAGAAGTAAGTCGTGAAAGGTGGTCGGCGACAACGTTTTCACATCCTTTCTTGTCTCTTATGACAAGGTCAAATTCTTATAGCAAGAGGATCCAACGTATTAGCCAAGATTTAGCATCCTTCTTCGCGAAAAGATGGCGAAGAGCTGAGTGGTCCGTGTAAACAATCACTGGAGAGCCGATTAAATAGGGCCTGAATTTTTCTAGTGCAAACACAACGGCTAAGAATTCTTTTTTAGTTGTTGTGTAATTCAATTGGGCCTCGTTTAATGTTCGGATAGTGTTCATACCATAATATTGCATTATTATATTCCCCAGTCCTAGTTATTTTACAAATAAATAGTTGCTTTTGACCCATGTCTGCTACATAGTTGCAGGTTACAGGTTCTCGGAATAAAAAACATTGAAAAAGACAAAAGACGATACAAAAGTGAGACTACGACCAACAAATGGAAGAATCTTGATAAAGCCTACATTTTGGAGAATAAACGAAGAGCAATGAACAAATTCAAAATGCAAAAAGGCAGTGCAAGGTTCAAGACTTCGTCACGAAGCAATGGTAAAAGTCCACTACAATTATTCACTGTGGAGATCTAGAAGAAACCTAGAAGCCAACCTGAGAAAAAAGTGAGGAAAACAGAAGGCAACAGCAGCCAGAATCAACCCAAGAAAATAGAGCCCACAATCCCCACACATGGCCGCGGAACGGCGGCCAAACCCTGCTTTTGGCCGCGGAACCGCAGCCGTGTATGACACGTGGCGGTGGGAAAAATGTCGGTGCACTGCGGCTCGTTGACTAGGTCTTTTTCTTAGGGGGTATTTTTGTAAAAGCAGATGTGACGCGATTGTAACCTAGGGTTTCTATGAATCTATCAATAGAAAGCCTAAATCTTGTATTAGGTTATGCCTCCTTTCATTAATAAAATTCAGATTTCTTTTGGAGAGCATCGATACCTCTTTTCATTTCATCTATTCAGATCTGACAAGTCTTGTGTAAATGTTTGGAGAGAGCCATCAATAAAGTAAGTAGTTTTATTTAATTGCCTCAGTATAGATCTTTAATTCCTTGCCCTAGTTAGATAGTTAGATATGTTCTTCAATTCCCTAATGAGCGAGTAGTCTCCTCGCTTGTTCGGGTTAGCTTTGGGGAAGGCTTGAGAGATGCAGATCTCTCACCCCTTTCTTGCCCATCACACGTTTTTATAGGACTCCATGCATACATGCACACACCGCTCCCTACGGCATCCTATCCCACGAGGTAGCGGTGATACCGTAGTATAAAGACCCGGTTGAGCGTGTTTTCCATGGAGGTTAGGGTAAGGATTGAGAAAGGAAGGACAAGAACCTAGAGGAAGAAACACCGTTTCTTCCCGATGGTACTAATCCTCTTTATTAATAATTACCATAACACCTCATAGATCTTAATTTGGAAATAGAAAGCGGTGAGATTTATTTACATTTCCAAACTTACCCTAAACCTAACCCTAGCAAGATTTAGATCTAGATAAATTTAGTTTAAAGATTTAATCAATCAAATGGCGCCGTTGCCGAGGATGGCGTGCTATTTTCTTTTTGCAATTTCGGGTTAATCTAAAATTGAAAAATTATAAAAAACTGAAAAACTAAAAAAAAATATAAAAATTTGTCATTTTGTTATTTTGTGAAGGGTATTTTTGTTTGAATTTTGCAGGAGCTACAATCGAGTTCGGATCTGGAAAAATCCAGAGATCAAAACAGCAAATATCAAATCTGAACAAACAGAGGAATATCACAACAGACAACAGAAGAAGTTAGGAGGCTCGAGTCAACAGGTCAACCGCGTTTCCGCCGCCGAAGTGGCACTTTGACCGCGCATCCGCGGTCAGGAGGTGACATCATCATCTCCAAAAATTTCTCGGGATCTAAACCTACTGTAGCACCGCGTTTCCGCCGCTAAAGGGTCACTTTGACCGCGCATCCACGGTCATTGGGTGACGTCATCATCTGAAACTACACTATGAGTCTCCCTTGTTCCTCCTCTGTAACCCCAAATATCTCTTCTGTAAATTTGCCTGCAGGATTCTTTGCGCTTAAAAAAAATTCTCCCCCTTCCAATAATTGATTTTGTGCAGGATTCTTTATGCCGCGCTTAAAATAAAAAAAAATTGATTTCAAGTGATTGTTACTGCTTTGCATATTTTTAATCGGACTTTAAGAGGCTTGAAACCAATCCAGATTGGGTGGGGATTTTATCACCCTTCCCAGGACCCCAGAAATCACATAAGGCATATGCATTGACCATTATTTAATTAAAAAATACTATACTCAGCCCTAAGGACGTCGCGCTCAATAGGACAGAGGACTAGTTGTAGACATCGGCCGTTGATCCTAACCTGACTTTGCGGTGTCTAGGCAAGTGTGTCTAAGGCGAGTGGTTACTTAATTAGGGCCACTACCTATAGTGGAGAGCATCCCACTCACCTGGCACTTACCTGGCCGCAATTGGCGGTGAAGAAGAGGTTTGAGGTCCTATTTCTAGCCCTTTGGAACAGTTAGGAGCTGTCTAGCTGACCTAGGTGACCCTAGATCTAGGCCTGATTGTGCATTTGTGGTTGATTGAAAGTGTGTCAAAGCCCTTTATCGAAAATCTTTTTTGCAAAAAGTTCCAAATTAAGAGAAAAAGAAAAAAAAGAGGAAAAATCTTTATAAAAACTTGCAATATTTTGTCGCCAAGAAATACTTGCACCTCACTTCCACCCACATTCTTTTTCTTCTCCTTTCTTACATCATGGGTACCCCACCTCACAAATCTCTTGCCGAACTTTGGTACCCTGAACCAAACTTTGCCTCTTACGCGAATTGTTTCGGTCGATTTAAGGATAACCCCTCCATACCCAAAATTTCTTTGAAAGGTCGAATAGAAGCGTCTAGGAGAAACAGTTCGACTTTGCAATCCACTTTGTATCAACCATTTCAACCTTCACCACCTTCTTACGTTAATACTACTTTTTCGAGTCCTATTATAACTCCGAAACCCTTGTCTATTGCTGAACATATTGAACAATCTCGTAGCCAATCTTTCACTCCTCTCCACACATCCAGTTCTAGGGATCAACAAGTCCATTCACCTTTTTCTCCAAATGTTGATCCTAATCATGTCCAACCATTCAATTCCTACCAGTCCTACCCAACTTTCACACCTTCCCTCAACACTGTTTCTACACAACCATTTGGGAGTTTCACGTATCCAAACAATTTTGAATCTTTTACCGAAACCCCTTCACAACCCATGTCTAGTTTAGAACAGTCGTTGGAAGCCTATATGGTAGCGACAAACCAAATGATGAGGAATGTGGATGCGTCCGTGGCCGCCCTTATGCAACCTAGTGAACCGGTAGCTAGTTTCCAACTAGCTCCAAAAATTCCAATGTATCATGGGGCGGTTGGACAGAGTGAGAATTTGAGTGTTGAGAGTGAGTTCTACACCTTTCCAAATCAAAGCTACCCATACCCAATTGAATCCCACAACTCCGGTTTTCAAACAAGTGTTCCAAATGATCCATCAGTTGAAAATAAAACATTTAATGAGTTGTGCGACTTTGTAGTGCTTGATTTGCCAGATTGTGAAGAGTCCCTTTCGAGTGAAACCATACCTAATCCTTTTGAACTTTACACCTCCACTCTAGAGCCTAAATTAATTGATATACATGCTTTTGATGAGGTGTCTGAAAAAATTGATTTTCACTTGATTGAGGATATTGACGCCGGGAATATTTTGGATGATGAACCCGTAGATTTGATTGAAATTTTATGTCCAATTCATCATCCCGAGTCATTAAATGTTTCTCCCGAACCTCAAATGCGTCTTGATTTTGATGATAATGGTATGGATAAGCTAAATTTTGAGGAGAATTATGAGGATGGTATTGAGGAGAGTATTGAGGATAATATTGAGGATGAACCATTTTTGTTTGATGTGTCGGATTTTCCAATTCATCCTCCTGAACCCTTAACTGTTATACTTCCTAAATCAAACCCCTTCCTTTCCATCATTCCGACCACGCAAAAGATCATGCTTGAAGACTATGAGCTTGAAAAATTTCTCTTTGAATCTGACACAGTTCTCACAGACGATAATGATTACGAGTGTTTCACTTTTTCGGACGATGTTGAAAACTCACCTCCCGAGTTTGAGTCCTTTGAATTTTCAGATGAGTTAGTTGAACCATCAGACTCGGTTGCTTACAGTCCTTTCGAACCATTGATGGAATCTTTCAAGTTCGAGACAGATTACTTAGGTGAGAATAAGACTATCCCTAAATCACTCCCTTTCGTCCTTCCTATCGTTTCGACCACGCAAGAATCCATCGCGTTTCCATTTTCAATGGATGGTTTACCAAGTTCGGCGTACCCATGCTTTCTTGCGAATCTTAAGGGATTTGACCACATTTCTCGACGGGTTAATAGATTAGCACAATCGCTTTTAACACATCGGTCATCACAAATTGCGCTAATTTATTCACTCGATTTACACCCTCAAGATCGTACCACACTTCTTTCTTTCTTCCGCCATTCTCCTCCTACACCGAGACCACATTCCACTCTTCTTCCCATTCGGTCTTATGTGTTTCTCATTTCTTTTCTTTACACTCCATTCTTTCACCAACCCTACCATTACCACGATAAGATTTTTGAATGGTTGGTGCTAACTTTTGGTCTGTGTAAGGCCTTGTTTAGTTTGGGAAAGACCTTGTTGTATATATGTATATATATTTTTTGTTTTCTTTTTCTGTTAACAATAAAAATATTAAAATATTAAAAAAAAATTATAAATAAATAAACAGGGGAGTGCCGACATTCTCAACCCTCTTGGTGTAGCATGACAGTGAGGACACTGTCAAGGTTAAGTTTGGGGGTATGCTCGGTAAGCCTTCTTCCTTCGCATTCATGTGTATATTTTTTTTTTGCATTTGCATTTACATACTTATTTTAAAACCCATACAAAATTGAAAATTTTCAAAAATTATAAAAATGAAAGTATTCAATTTTGGCCATAATTTACTTGAGTTTGACATAAAGGTTAACTAGCTAGGAACAATTAGATCTTAGACTTAGTAAATTAAAAACCCTAAAAATAACCTTTCCTAAAAATTTAACGGTAGAAAGTGTGCGTCTCTGTAGTTTATTTAGAAATAGGCAAATTTCGAGTTGACTTCTTGGGCTAAGTTAAAACAAATGAAAAGTATTGATATCTTTATTAAAGGATAAGTTTGAAAAATAATTCCTAGCTTAAGTCTAAATTCTGAAAATATATACCCTACAAAATTGCATAAACACGAACCTTGAAACTTGGAATAGTAGGAGAGACTTTGAAATGCTCTTGTCTTAAGTCCTTAGTACGAAGAAAAAAAAATATACAAGTGTGAATAAAGAAATTAAAAAAAATGAACACTGGTTTTTGTGATTACTTAAGGCTGCATTAATAGAAAAATATTTAGCGAGGGTGCTTCATCACCTAGTGCCTTAGACCAACTGGTTTGGGAGTCACTGCTAAAGCCTTAGGTGTTACAAAACTAGGAATTACTCTTTATCGTGCATACACATTTTGTAATCGGTTGTTGGTACCTCAAGAAATATTAACGGTAGCATGAAGGATGTGTGAGCAAACTTCATCTAAAAATTCACCAATTAAGAAGTGCTTTGGACGATGGACAAGAGTATGATGGTTTGATTTGAATTTCCAAGTGTAGGGGTGATATATACACACAGGTAGGGGTATGTGATTGGGGTTTAGATAAGAGATGGGAATGAAGAATAGGACTTATATTTTTAATAGAGATGATAAAAATTCTGAGATGGAACCCTAGAAGGAAAACTTAAGAGATGCCAAAAGCTAAGTAAATTCACAAGAATATATATAATCTTAAGTTAAATGATAAGGAAGCGTGAAGAATATGGGTGGATAATTTATGAGTCGAAGATACTAGAATTCATTGTTAGAAAACCTAATTGGAGAATAAAAGTTAATGGGCCGAATTGATAGGATTTTATGGGTAGTATCCGCTGAAAACCCTCAGGAGACAACACTCCTCCTACTAGGGACACCTAGAGGTTTAACGGCTTGTTGCACGAGCTCAGTGCAATCACGTTTCCCTGCGAAAGTGAGGTTAGGTTTTTGTTGAGAATAAAACTAGGTTTGTTCGAGGACGGGGGTATTTGTTCATACCATAATATTGCATTATTATATTCCCCAGTCCTAGTTATTTTATAAATAAACAGGTGCTTTTGACCCATGTCTGCTACATAGTTGCAGGTTACAGGTTCTCGGAATAAAAAACAGTGAAAAAGACAAAAGACGATACAAAAGTGAGACTACGACTAACAAATGGAAGAATCTAGATAAAGCCTACATTTTGGAGAATAAACGAAGAGCAATGAACAAATTCACAATGCAAAAAGGCAGTGCAAGGTTCAAGACTTCGTCACGAAGCAACGGTAAAAGTCCACTACAATTAATCACAGTGGAGATCTAGAAGAAACCTAGAAGCCAACCTGAGAAAAAAGTGAGGAAAACAGAAGACAACAGCAGCCAGAATCAACCCAAGAAAATAGAGCCCACAATCCCCACACATGGACACGGAACCGCGGCCAAACCCTGCTTTTGGCCGCGGAACCACGGCCGTGTATGACACGTGGCGGTTGGAAAAATGTCGGTGCGCTGCGGCTCGTTGACAAGGTCTTTTTCTTATGGGGTATTTTTGTAAAAGCAGATGTGACGCGATTGTAACCTAGGTGTCACACCCCGCTTCCCAGAGTATGCTAAAATAGGCACGTGACATAGCCAACCATGCTACCTGTGGATAGGAAAAATCCTTCCACAGTCACATTACGGCTGTAGAGATATCAAGAACAGGAAAGTAAACTAAACTATCTAGTACATGTCCATGAGCCAGAATAAATGAGTCAAGAAATGGTAATATGCGGAAGAAAAGGATACAATAAATGAAACACATGGAAAGTAAAACTGCATACCAACAGGATCTTCACTGCTCGGTCTAACAGCGGCAATACTCCTGATCAGTCTGCAACAAAGGTAGAGAATCCGGGCCATGCAAAACCCAGATGTCAGCGCGTCTTAACATCAAGCAGTAATATATAAACAGGGTAGCAATACATGCAAGTATGAGTGTAAATGGTAAAACAGGTGGGACAACAATATAAATCAGGGCAGTGAAAGGTGGTGTGCAGTGAGTAATCTAAACTGGTCTATTGGGTCAACTACTCTTAAGTCTTTGAAATCAATTTGATGAATCATCGATGTAACTCAATAGTATCCCGTGCGTGCCTGGAATCACGGTCTAAGACTCTCGGGCTGAAACCGAGACATGCCGCTAGGCACTAAAAAGAAAAGGGTAAAGATGAATGATGTCCATGGCATCATCCCAAGGCTGGCCTAGCCTCTAAAAGGTAATGGGTAACGATGGATGATCTCAGCGGCATCATCCCAAGGCTGGCCCAGCCTCTAAAACTGATCGGTAAAGGTAGCACACTGTCGAGTTACAAGTCAGGTTTCATCATTGATTTCCCCATACCCCCAGGTTGTGTATTCAAGTCAAGTATTTAAATAATCTAAAGTTAATGCCAACACAGGATCAGGCAGGTACAAGTTCGTCTGGATAGACAACAGGAACGGTCCGTAAGGACAACAGATCAGGTTTGTTGGCATTAGACACAAGATCAGGTAACAGGTAAGACCATGGTACATCAGGTCAAGCCAGGTAATATATAAAGGTGTAATGTCATGTCAGAGTTGTACGGTACCATGTCGTGTCAAGTAATAGGTATAACAAGTCACGTCAGGGTGTACAACTGAGGGTGGTCTAAAGGCTACTCCAAGACGATTGTAAGGGTGCTCGGTAGTTGATGATAGCGATGGGGTCTCGGCTTCGGTCGCAGCTGCTGGTGCTCAGCTTCGACGGCAAAAGATGCGGCTGCGGTTGGTCTCCTGGGTGCTCGAGGGAAGGAGAGGGATCGTTGTGTGGTGAGGGCACGGGAAGGCTAGGGTTAGGGTGATGGGCTCCGAGAAAGAAGAATATGACGCCGGTTAAGGTGGTCTCCGGTGGTCGGGGTCGAGGTCGAGGTTGGAGGCGGGGAAGAAGGAGATGAGGGGACGTGGGTTTTTTTTAGTAACGTTTTAAAAAAAATAAAAGAAACAATATATAGTAAGAGAGAGAGAGAGAAACAGTATGAGTTTTGAGGGATTATACATGAGGGGGGAGAGAAAGGGAGAGCAGAGAGAGAGAGAGAAAGAGATATCTGTTTAACATAAAATATATTTTTAGAGATAGAGATAGAGAGACTGTTTGCTTTAAAAGATTTTCTAACTGTTTGGATTTGAGAAAAATTGACTCAGATAATGAATAATATAATATGGTGTATATAAATGTAGTTTAGAATATATTAATATAATATTAGTACGTTTTGAGATTTTGGCAATTACAAATTCACTCCAAAACAAGCCCGGGTCGGGTCTAGAAATTCAGATTAAAAATATAAAAAAATATATGCAACTTCCAAATTTCAAAATGAATGCTCAGTCAAGGAAAATGCATACCCCCAAGGACGGACGCACGTACGTGCGCGTAACCATCCAAGCACGTCCGTTTCACCGAACGGAACGAGAAAAACATGCGCGGATTCTACCACAGGGTTTGGGGTATCAAGCAGGCTATGAAATGCAATTTTAAAAATATTTTCTGTGACTTAAAGTTATATGATAAAACATGCGATGTCATATTAAATGCCAATATGCAGGTTATACTAGATGCACGAGTCAATGCAACAAGCCAGGGTAATCTATAAATAAGAATCAAACAGGTTCAAGCAAGCGGGTCGGGTCGCATACAAAGTAATATGTAAAAATACCATTCGCACCCAAAAACACTAAATCAAGAAAAGACCATGGATAGGTAGAAACGGAAACTGGAATTGGTATAAATGAACTCGGATGTTACACTAGGGTTTCTATGAATCTATAAATAGGGACCCTAAATCTTGTATTAGATTATGCCTCCTTTCATTAATAAAATTCAGATTTCTTTTGGAGAGCATCGATGCCTCTTTTCATTTCATCTATTCAGATCTGACAAGTCTTTTGTAAATGTTTGGAGAGAGCCATCAATAAAGTAAGTAGTTTTATTTAATTGCCTTAGTATAGATCTTTAATTCCTTGCCCTAGTTAGATAGTTAGATATGTTCTTCAATTCCCTAATGAGCGAGTAGTCTTCTCGCTTGTTGGGGTTAGCTTTGGGGAAGGCTTGAGAGATGCAGATCTATCACCTCTTTCTTGCCCATCACACTTTTTTATAGGACTCCATGCAAAACATGCACACACCGCTCCCTACGGCACCATATCCCACGAGGTAGCGATGATACCGTAGTATAAAGGTCTAGTTGAGCGTGTTTTCTATGGAGGTTAGGGTAAGGATTGAGAAAGGAAGGACAAGAACCTAAAGGAAGAAACACCGTTTCTTCCCGATGGTATTAATCCCCTTTATTAATAATTACCATAACACCTTATAGATCTTAATTTGGGTATAGAAAGCGGTGAGATTTATTTACATTTCTAAACTTACCCTAAACCTAACCCTAGCAAGATTTAGATCTAGATAAATTTAGTTTTTAGATTTAATCAATCCGACACCCTTCGGAATTAACTCGTTAGACCAATTAGGAAATTCACAAAATCCCTGTGGACCGACCCGTACTCACCAGCTAGCTACCAAGCGACGCCGTTCTTGATTGCAGTTATATAAATTCTTTGATTCATCTTTTAAAAGCGCATAAGCTAAACAAAATCTTTCAATCAGCTAGCGTAATAAATTACATGCGGCATCTTATTTATGTGATGTCCAAGGACAGCACCAATGGCAAAATCAGTTGCATCGCACACAATTTCAAATGGATGCGTCCAGTTGGGAGATGAAAGAATGGGCGCAGAAATAAGTGAGTGTTTCAATGACTCGAACGCCTTCATGCAGGTTGAGTCAAAATCAAAAGTTGTGTCCTTCGCCAATAAAAGAGTCA
The DNA here is from genome assembly GCA_030015575.1 of Agapanthus africanus. Lineage (NCBI taxonomy): Eukaryota > Viridiplantae > Streptophyta > Magnoliopsida > Asparagales > Amaryllidaceae > Agapanthus > Agapanthus africanus. The sequence continues at coordinate 181,837,740 of JASDDO010000024.1, forward strand.
AGGGTCTAGCTATCTTGCTAAAATTCTTGATGAACCGTCTATAAAAACCGGCATGGCCAAGGAAGTCTCGGATGTCTTTCACGCACTTGGAAGGAGGAAGATTGAAAATGACTTCAATCTTGGCTTTATCAACCTCAATGCCGTTTTGCGAGATGACATGTCCTAAGACAATACCCTCTCGTACCATAAAATGGCATTTCTTCCAATTTAAGGTGAGGTTCTTATCCCTACAGCGGGTAAGAACAGCGTCTAAGTGTAGCAAACACTCATCGAAGGAGTCGCCGAAAATGGAGAAATCATCCATAAAAATCTCCAAAATTTCTCCACCATGTCTGAAAAGATCCCCATCATACACCGCTGGAAAGTAGCGGGTGCATTGCATAACCCAAAGGGCATGCGACGGTAAGCGAATGTACCGAAAGGACAAGTAAATGTGGTCTTGTCTTGATCCTTTTCGGCGATGGGAACTTGATTATAACCGGAGTAGCCATCCAAAAAGCAGTAAAGTTTGGGTGCGAGTAGGTATTAACTCATTCGCCTCATTAGTTATGACCGTTATGCCCGATTTCTTTGGGACAACGTGAATGGGGCTAACCCACTGGCTATCAGAGATAGGGTAAATGATACCACTATCAAGACATTTCATAATCTCCTTTTTGACAGCCTCCTTCATTATGGGGTTGAGGCGTCTCTGTGGATCCCTTACTGGATTGGCATCATCCATCATATGTATATGATGTTCAACTATTAGGGGACTAATCCCCTTAATGTCCGCCATAGTCCAGCCAAAAGCTTGTCGGTTATTTTGTAAGACCATTAAAAGGGCTTTCTCTTGCTCAAGAGCTAGAGATGCCAATATAATAACAGGAAGGGTCTCATTCTCACCTAGGTAAGCGTATTTAAGGTGAGACGGCAATAGCTTGAGTTTGAGTTTTGGAGGTGAAACAATTGAGGGTAAAATTGGTGAAACTGTCTCGAACTCGAAGGATTCCATCAATGGTTCAAAGCGAGTGTAAGCAACCGAGTCGGATGGTTCAACTAACCCATCCGAAAAATCAAAGGACTCAAACTCGGGTGGTGAGTCTTCGAAATCGTCCAAAAAAGTGAAACACTAGTAATCGTTATCGGGTGTAAAAGCTGTGTCAATTCAAGGAGGAACGCACTAGTGGCGTCAAAACTGCTGTGATCGAACAGAAATTTTTCGAGCTCACAGTCCTCCTGCGTGATCTCGTGGATCGAGCAAACATCAAGTATACTAGCATTAGGGTCGGAGGGCTGATTTCCCAACTTAAAAATGTTGAGTTCAATTGTCATATTTCCAAAAGATAGGTTCATCGAACCGTTTCGACAATTAATCACCGCATTAGATGTCGCAAGGAATGGTCGACCGAGTATCACCGGAATTTGACTCCGGGGGTTAGCTACAGGCTGTGTGTCCATAACAATCAAATTAACGGGGAAAATGAAATCCTCTACTTTAATTAACACATCCTCTAACTCACCCCTAGGATGGGTGATGGATCGGTCGGCCATTTAGAGAGTACAATGAGTGGGTTTAAGCTCTCCAACGCCTAATTGTTCATATACTGAATAGGGTAGCAAATTAATACTAGCACCAAGATCTAAAAGTGCTCGATTGATGTTCTTGTCCCCAATTGTTATTGAAATTGTAGGACAGCCGGGGTCCTTATGTTTTTGGGGTAAAGGTTGGATAAGAGCATCACTTACAGCACTAGCCACGAAAACTTTTTTCGGTACTTGTGACTTCCTCTTCTTGGTGCATAAGTCCTTTAGGATTTTAGCGTAAGAAGGGACTTGTTGGATTGCATCCAAAAGAGGTATGTTAATGCTAACCTACTTGAATAACTCCACAATCTTTTCCATTTGAGGAGTTGGTTTTTTGGATCTCAGCCTGTTTGGAAATGGAACATTTTGAAAATTTGTTGAGTCCAATCGTTGTGGAGTAGATTGCGGAGTTGGAACGGATCCCAGTGTTGGTGTTTTCGTGAAGTGAGATGTGGGTCCATTCGAATTAGAAGAAGTAGAGCCTTGTGAAGAATGAAGAACAAGCTCTGACGAAGAAGATGAAGAAGAAGATGAAGAAGAAGAAGAAGAAGAAGAAGCACCGGCAGGGGTGTCATCACTAATGCCCACATTATTGTGCAACACTCTTCCAGATCTCAACGTGGTCACAGCATTTACATTATGATTTTGTTGTTCATAAGCAACATGTGCGTTGTGTGTGTGACCGGGATTTGGCAATGGTTGAGACGGAAGCTTTCCCTTTTCTCGCTCGCTTAACGCAGCATTTAGTTGTGCAATTTATGCCTCAATTGATTTGATGCTCTGATCATGTGAAGCACTGTTTTGCACCAAAAACTGAATGGAAGTCTCCAACCTTGCTGCGGATTGTGTAGATTATTTTAAAAACGCATCCAAATTTCGTTCTAGCGAGAAAACCTTATCGTTATTCGGCTGAACAAAACTGTTTTGAGGATAAGAATTGTTGGGTACAAAATTGTTCATTTGATTTGGGTAAGGTTGGGGTTGGAAAGGTTGCTGATATTGAGTTTGTTGAGGGGCTTGTTGTTGCGGAGGAGGCCTTTGAAAGTTGTTGTTGCATTGGAATTGTTGTTGATTTTGATTCCCAGAAAAATTTGGGTAGCTCCTCTAACCAGGATTGTAAGTTGAAGAGTATGGATCATTTCTTTGTCTTTACTGAAAGGCAGCATTGACTTGATCTTGTCCTTGAACAGGTGGGTTATAAGGACACTCTTCAGTAAAATGGGATGGATCCAAACAACAACCGCAAACTGTGCGTGGGGGTAAAGCAGGGGCAGGAGAAGGCGATAAGAATTTACTCTCAATTGCTTCTAGCTTTTTCGTAAGTGCAGCCATTTCGGCCTTCATTGCAATCGACATATCAAATTGATGTATGTCTGCCCTAGACTGACCTAATGAAGTAGATGAGGTGGTCTTAGTGTTTTCCCACTGAAGTGTTTGTTCAGCAAAATCGTCGAGAAACTGCCAAGCTTCCTCGCTAGATTTTGTAAGAAAGTGATCTTGACAAATGGTTTCCAACAACTGCTTAGTTGCTGGGTTCAGTCCTTCGTATAAAGTTTGGCAAAGTTGCCAATTCTTAATACCGTGGTGAGGGCACTGAACAAGGAGGTCCTTAAATCTTTCAAAACACTTCAAAAAGGGTTCGGAAAGAAACTGGGAAAATTGAATAATTTCATTACGAATTCTAACGGTCTTGTGGTGTGGGTAAAATTTTTTTAGAAAAGCCTTAACAAACTCTTCCCAATTTTTTATCGAGTGTGATGTTGTGCTATATAACCATTTTCAGCTAAGTCACATAAAGTGAATGGAATGACACGTGGCCTTATAGCATCATCGGAAAGTTGTGTGGTCTTCACCATTGCGCAAACATTCTGGAATTTGTTAATGAAGATGTAGGCATCTTCGGATTCCGGCCCATGAAATTTGGGCAACATGTTGATGAAGTGGGGTTTAATTCCAAAGTTATCCCCATTGGCCGGTAGAAGTGAAAGACAAGTGGGAAGTGCGGTGCGGATAGGATAGAAAAGATCCTGGAGCGCGATTCGTTGGGGCGCTTCGACAGGAGGGTGTGGTGGGTTATTCACACCTAGTGCAGGTGGAATCGGTCCCGCAGGTAAGGGGTTGTTAGGATTGAATCCCGACATCTCCTTAGAAGACGAAGAATATAATGATGAAGGTAAAGAAGTGGATGGAATTTTGACTTCGGAGTCGAAAGCGTCGTCAGTCGGCACTAACGAGACACGGACTAAACGGACGCTAGTGTCCCTAGTCTAACCGGACATACACTAAAGAGGTAGTGTAGTCAAAAAGGTAAAAACAAAAGGTGGGGGGGTAAGAAAACGTCAATGAGAAGAAAGTGGGTTCAAGTGGGGTGCAATGGATTTCTCAGAGACAAAATTGGCAAGTCTTTTGTAAAAATTTTATGTTTTGTGCTTTTTTATAAGGAGTTTTTGCAAAAGCTTTTTATAAGAAGCTTAGACACACGTTCAAGCAATCACAATATGCACAATCAAGCCTAGATCTAGGGTATCCTAGGTCAACTGCACTGCTCCTAACTATTCCAAAGGGCAAATTGTGAGATCCTCAAATCGCCTCTTCACCGCCAATTGTGGCCAGGTAAGCACAAATAAAGAAAGGAGGGATCCGCTCACGAATCATCGTGAGACGGGCCTTTTAAAATTACATTTCCCACTTGTCTAGCATAGGCACCACAAAGTCTGGTTTAGATAAATGACCGATGCCTACAACTATTCCTTTGTCCAATTGAGCGCGACGGTCCTTATAGGCTGAGTCTAATCTTTTTTAATTAACTCGTTGGTTAATGTAAAATACTTTTTGTGATTTTTGGGGTCTTAGGAAGGGTAATGAAATCCCCACCCAATCTAGATTGGTGTTATAGCCCCTTAAAGTCAGTTTAAGAATGCAAAGCAGTAAACACACAAAAAAAATTGCCAAAATTTTTTTTTTATTGCGGCGCAAAGAATCCTGCACAAGATCAAATTATTGGAGAAGGGAGAGAAGTTTTTGCGCAAAAAACCCTGCAGGAAAATTTTTCAGAGGATATCAGGGGATTACAGAGAAGAAAAGAGAGCTTACAGAGGGTTTTCCATGTACTGACGTCACCAAGGCACCGCGGTTCCGCGGTCAAAGGGTGCTATATGCGGCGGTTCAGCGGTCAACTAGTCGATTCAGTTACCAAAAATTCTTCTGTTTCTCTGTTGTGGTTCTCCTCTGTTTGTTCAGATCTGCTGTTTGTTGTTTTGCTCACTGGATTTTTCCAGATCTGAATCTGTTCGTCTCTTCGATCCTGCACAATTCAAACAAAAACCCTTCAAAAAATAATAAGATGATAAATTTTTTATATTTTTAAATTTTTCAGTTTTTATGATTTTTTTTTATTTTTAATCAACCCGAAATTACAAAAAGGAAAAAACTACGCCATCCCCGGCAACGGCGCCATTTGGTTGTAGTGATTTAGATGCTTACGCTATTTGTTATCAAAGAATTTACCGCAATCAAGAACGGTGTCGCTTGGTAGCTAGCCGGTTGAGTACGGGTCGGTCCACAGGGATTTTGTGTATTTTCTAGTTATTCTAATGAGTTAATTCCAATTGTGGTAGGTTTGATTATCAATAAAAACTAAAGTTGATTTAGATTAGGATTAAAACCTTGCTAGGGTTAGGTTTAGGTTGGTTTGGAAAGTCAATATTCCTCACCGCTTTCTATGCCCTAATTAAGAACTATTTAGGTGTTAAGGTAATATTTAACAAAGGGGATTAGCACGATCGGGAAGAAACTAGGTTTCTTCCTCTAGGTCCTTATCCATCCTTTCTTAACTCTTACCCTAACCTCCATGGAAAACATACACAACCGGTCTTTAACTATGGTATCACCGCTACCTCTTGGGATAGGGTGCCGTAGTGAGTGGTGTGTATGTATGCATAGAGTCCTATTTAAAATGTATAACGGGCAAGAAAGGGGTGAGAGATTTTCATCTCTCAAACTTTCCCCAAACCTAACCCTAACAAGTGAGGAACTACTCACTCATTAGGGAATTGATAAACGAGTTCATTTTTTTTTAATTTAACATAATTAACTAAACTACGGCAAATAAATAAAATTTATAACTAATTAACTAGGGCAGAAAAGAAATTGAACTAAGGCAAGATAAAGAAAAACTTACTTTTTTTTTATTTGATGCACTCTTCAAACATTTACAGGGAATGAAAATTCTGAATTAGATAAATAAAAAGAGGCATGCTCCAAAAAGAGCTGTAGGGTTCCTATTTATAGATTATAGAAACCCTAGGGTTTACATCTGATCCCTATCTACATTTACAAAACTACCCTGAGAAGCCTGGTCAACGCACCGCCACCCACCGACATTTTGCACCGACACGTGCACAGTACGGCCGCAGAACCGCGGCCATAAGCCATGTTTGGCCGTGGATCCATGGCCGTATTGTAGGGTCTCTGTCTCAAATCTTCAGGTATCTTTCATGTTGCATTTTAATTCTGGTTTCTTCACTTGGTTCTTCTGAATGTCTTCTAGTTTCTTCCAGATTTCCACAGTGCAGAATATTGTGGACTTTTACCGTTCGCTTCGTGTTGAAGTCTTGAATCTTATGCTGCCTTTGTACTTTGTAAAATTGTTCATTGATCTTCGTTTGTTCTTCAAACTGTAGGCATGACAAAGATTCTTCTATTTATTGGTCGTAGTCTTACTTTTATAGCGTCTTTTCATCATTTTCATTGTTTTGTTCCGAGAACCTGTAACCTACAACTATTCAACAGACATGGATCAAAAGCACCTATTTATTTGCAAAATGAATAAGAATGGGGAATATAATAATGCAAAATTATGATATGAACAATGCCCATGGACCCGAGCGACTACAGTTCCGTCAGGGACTCCCGCCGTCATGCATGAAACTATGATCAACCTCTGTTAGAAAGCTCGGCAAAGGATATCTATCTAGCGGTCCCGCCTACTCTTCAAGATCAGGCCCAACTCATGGGCCGTACGCATCTTGTTGATGGACTCTTCCAACGCCTGTTGGGACAAATCCCTGAAAAGGCCCGGGGAGGACCTCCAGATCGCGTAAATGAGCACCTATAGAAGAGAGGATCGGCACGGGAGAAAACGCCCGCAATATCGCTCTAAACGACCTATCACTGCCTCGTACGCCTCGGAGCTGTCAAAGTCATAATAGTAGACGTCGTTGCATGTCATGATATCTCGGATATTGTATGTATTGCCGACCATCTGGAAACAACGAACTACGGAAAATGGTCAAAGAAAAAGGGGAGGAGACGAAGATGGCTAGACGTAAATCAATGAGAGTGCCTAAAAAGGGGCTGAACATCCCCTATTTTATAGCCTCAACAAAAGCCATCTGACGGTCGAGATCCTCTCCCGCCAAGGCGCGAGTCACGGAATATCGTATCTCCCCGATAAGGCGCCACCACGTGGAGTCCGGTCACTGGCTCCTTCCCTTTCACGCGGATCAGGGAAGATTAACCGACAACTTCAGGAGATCCGCATGTATCTCAAAATGCTCGCCATGCACCACATAGTGCCGAGAATCAAGGAAGCACAAAATACCAAAGTCATGACAATCCAAGGATCCGTTGACCAGTCCACACGAATAGATTCCTATCCCTAAGTCCTCATCATGAAGCGACCAAGCAGTTTCCTGCTTGGCCCGTCTATAGTGGGTAACTTCCTACCCAACAACGCTCTGGATCCAAAGCCCTCATCACGAGGCGGCCAAGCAGCTACCTGCTCGGCCCATCTGCAGTGGGTAGCTTCCTGTCTAACTACACTGTGGATCCAAAGCCCTCGTTATGAAGCTACCAAGCATCTTCCTACTCGGCCCATCCCTAGTGGGTAGCTTCCTGCCCAACAACGATATGGATCCAAAGCCCTCATCATGAGGCGGCCAAGCAGCTTCCTGCTTGGCCCATCCGTAGCGGCCAACTTCCTTCCCAACTACGCTGTGGATCCAAAGACCTCATCATGAGGCGACCGAGTATCTTTCTGCTCGACCCATCCACAGCAGGTAGCTTCCTGTCCAACAACGTTGTGGATCAAAATCCCTCATCATGAGGCGGCCCAGCAGCTTCCTGCTCGGCCCATCCGCAGTGGGTAGCTTCCTGCCCAACAACATTGTGGATCCAAAGCCCTCATCACAAAGCCGTCGGGCGGCTTCCTGCTCGGCCTTAATGGCGGAACCTGAGGCCACACGTCAAAGTCGATAGACAGACCATTACCAGGGTACGAAGTAGACAGACTCCTAACTCGACCCAAGAAGATAAAGCTCAGATTCGGTCAATAACTGGCACAACTCAAACCCCACTCAGATCCGAGGGAGCGACCGCACTAAGCTCTACTAAGGTCTATTTTTTACTTGGTACTCATATTTGGTGTTCGCTCGGTCTACGTCACTTCGAATCCAGGGTGAGGAAGGACACCGGTCTATTTCTACTTGGTATTCATGTTTGGTATTCGCTCGGTCTACGTCATCTCAACTCCGGAGTAAGGAAGGACACAGGTCTATTTCTACTTGGTATTCATGTTTGGTGTTTGCTCGGTCTACATCACCTCGACTCCGGGGTGAGGAGGGACACCGGTCTGTTTCTACTTGGTATTCATGTTTGGTGTTCACTCGGTCTCTGTCACCTTGACTCCGGGGTGAGGAGAGACACCCGTCTATTTTTATTTAGTATTCATGTTTGGTGTTCGCTCGGTCTACATCACCTCGACTCCCGGGTGAGGAAGGACACCGGTCTATTTCTACTTAGTATTCATGCTTGGTGTTCGCTTGGTCTACGTCACATCGACTCTGGGGTGAGGAGGGACACCGGTCTATTTTTACGTGGTATTCATCTTTGGTGTTCGCTTGGTCTACATCACCTCGACTCTGGAGTGAGCAGGGACACCGGTCTATTTCTGCTTGGTATTCATGTTTGGTGTCCGCTCGGTCTACGTCACCTTGACTCCGGGGTGAGGAGAGACACTGGTCTATTTCTACTTGGTATTCATATTTGGTGTTCGCTCGGTCTAAATCACCTCGACTCCAGGATGAGGAAGGACACCGGCCTATTTCTACTAAGTATTCATGTTTGGTGTCCGCTCGGTCTACGTCACTTCGACTTCGGAGTGAGTAGGAATACCGGTCTATTTCTACTTGGTATTCATGTTTAGTGTTCGCTCGGTCTACGTCACCTCGACTCTGGGATGAGGAGGGACACCGGTCCGTTTCTACTTGGTATTCATGTTTGGTATTCACTCGTTCTCATACGGACTCAACTCCGGGGTGAGGAGGGACACAGTTATATCCACACTTACGAAATGAACAGGGATGAAAACATTACGGCCATGCATATCATATACGAGCTAAAAATACTTTATTGACGTTCCAAATTATATACAAGGTATTATAAGTTCCTTAGCTTTACAAGATACCCGAAAGCCTACAAAAATAAAAACAAAAAATAGGGGGACAGGGAGCAGGAAAGACGGCATCTTCAAATCGTCTTCTCGGCTAGGGCTTCCACACTATCCGTCTGCTCAGCAGATCCGCCAAGGGCCTCAACTGCAACCGCCTGCTCGGCGCCTCTGCCTGCAGCCTTGCGTCCACCCGCCGGGGGGTCCTTCCTCCACAAGGTGATACCTTGCTCAAAGCTCCCGGTCGTCGTCGAAACTAGACATTGCTTCCTTAACGGCGTCAAGGATATTGTACCACCCAACGGCCGTGGAATCGGGAAGGTCGACATAAAATTGGTCGGACGCTTTGTAGTCTTTCACGGCCCTTTCTGCCCTGCCATCGGCCCGCTTCGCCGCCTCATGGGCCACCCATGCATCTCCCCTAAACGAGTCTCTCTGCCTCTTCATGGCGTCATAGAGCTCGATAACCTCACCGATCTGGGCCTGAAGGGCCTGGCTAGACTCGGTTAAGGCCCGGTGAGACTCCTTCAGCCTCACGACCGTCAGGCCCCCCATGACCAGCCTACAGTCCAGGGAGGCCGCATTATCCTATGCCTCCTTCAGTTTTGGCATGACCCGAAATTTGAGCGTGACCGGCACTTAGATCGTATGACATCAAAATATGCCAACGCAATCTAAGTAAGCCAGAAACCAAGATAAAACCCATGTGCGGAATTAATAAAATTTCAGTTTTTAAGTAAAAAGAATGAGGTAGCATGTCGAATGAGTTTAAAGAATGAAATTTAAACAACTGATTTTAGTATTTTAAAATTTTCGACAGCACCTCCCTTTTTAATTGTTAATAAAAGCAGTTATAAAGTGTTTAAATAAGTTGCATCCCTAGTTGGGAGCAAAACAATACCAAACGGCGGAAATCAATACGCAATAATCATATGACGCATCAAAGCAAAGAATTTCATGCATAAGTAAAGAAAGCATAAATTAACATAACTAGACAATCTCACCCAATCGAATTAAAACATATACAAACATATCTCGTTCTAAGTCAAATATACAAGGTCTGATGGAGAATTACTAGATCCAAAATATATATATACCAAAATAGGAGGTTACTACATAGGTAACCCACCTAATAAAATAAGCGATATAAACTGACAAGTGGATCGGCACTACTGCTATGCGTCCACGCGTCTCCTGCAAGGAACTAAGGCAAAACGGAGGAGAGTTTCCAACTTAGTGAATAAAACTAATATCTAACAACTAATAATGTAAGTATGACGAACTAGAGTTAATAGCAATAAAGATAAGTATAATGTATGATAACATGTGGAAGCATGAATATATATTAACTAAATGTATAAAACAACACTGAAATCTCATCAAGTATTTCCAACATCATAAATATCCAGATAAGATTCATTTTTCCGTGTCCAACATCGATACAAATCTTCTGTTTTTAGCAGACATCGTTCCCCGAACGATTCTGTCAATCCACAATATCGGTCGGTATCCTCCAAATATCCGCCGTGTTTCATTACTATCTCCGGTATCGAGTATCCTCGCTAGGCTCCTCGCCTCACATGCGGCTATCCTGCCCCTCAGTTTGGACTGGGTCCACCATGAATCCGACTGTATAACTCCCCCACTCAGTCCGGATAGCGTAAAAATCCGCAACCGTATAGCTCCCACACTCGGTCCGGAATAAAATCAAATCATAAAAACAATATCTCATAGTGGACATATCATATCAAGCATGAAGAATCTCCGAATATGCTTAATAGTACATAAAACTCAAAACTAGAAATCCGCATGATCCAATGCATCTTATACCATAATTAATAATACTTGAAAGTGAAACATAATACATGTTCATAATAACATTGACGCAAAATAACTACTATTACTGATGCTTACGGTATGAAGTGAATCATATGTGATATAACAAGTACTAAGTGGATACATGACATGTCAAATATCGATGAGGTATAGTGTAACATGTATGTATGTGCACGTGTAACATAGCTCATCGATAATTAGTGCAGTGTCCTAGCAAGTGTTAGACATAGCGATTTATAGATATGAATGCATACAATGAAGTTTCTAAATGCTAATTTAATACACAATTTAAATGAAAACAATTATAAATAAACTTAAAATCACGGGCGTATTACTCCATCCATACAAAATTCCCCGGTAGATATTTAATCTACTCACCGGAATACGTCGAAACCACTCGGATGTCATCAATCATTTTCCCTTCCTTACGGTCTCCGAAGTCCCCGCGGTCGAACCTAACATCGAAATTAAGTTTCGTATAAGAAACGGCTAAACTCCGATACGGCGAAAACATGAAACTACAAGATTTACATACTAAACATGCTACGCGCGAATATTATGAACTATTTAAAATTTATACTAACCTGATCTAACCCTTCGCTGTTCGTAACCGGAAAAACATAATCGTGACACGAAATATCCGTATCGTATTTAGAATTTTACCCCAAAACAGATATTTGCATCCAGATTTTATATACTGAATATATAACATAAACTAATGTTCCCCTCTGAATGGCGGCCAAGACAGGGACGTCTTGCCTGAGATTCGGGGCAGATGCTATTTGGTTTTATCCGTCCACCTCTCCGAAGATGCCAAGTTGATTTATGGCACCATGTATCGGAGGTTTAGACGGATGTAGCCGATGTAGCAGACTTCGTCAGATTCCCCCTCGCTTGAGGGGGTTTTTTATTGTGAGGACGCTCTTCCCTGCAGGCGCAAGCCCCTGCAGTTAATTACGCTACCGCATCGCGGTAACAACTTTCTCCTTTTCCAGAATTTCACTTCGTGTCGTGGGTGTTTGTTTTGTTTGTGGTTGCCCGTGGATTGTATACAGAGACTAATTTATGTCGTCGCCCGTAGGACGTGGATTAGTCCAAATCCGTATCTTCTAAAATTTGGGTTTGGGGTTTTGGTTCAAGAATACGTTAGTCTCATTTGAGGCTAAGATCAACTTAAACGTTTGTTAAGGATACGTTAGTCCCAATTTGAGACTAAGATCAACTTAACTGGATCGTTTGGATCCGACAAGAGAGCATTTGGGGGCTCTATTGTTCCAGTTTAGGGACATGGTGGTCCATTTAATGTATGGCCGTCGGGACCCGTCACCTCTCGGACGACGTTGAAGGATTACGACGACGTTGAAGGATTATAACGACAAATATCAGAGGAGTTCAGAGATGTACCCTTGAACCGGGTGTAAAATGATTTGAGAGAGCAGGTGTGCTCAGTTCAATTTAATTTGAGGACTTATGGCCAGAATTGGGTTAAGTCCGGTTAGAAAATGTCTAACATTTATTCACATTTGGCCTGTTAAGCCTTTGATTGGGCTCTGCCCTTTTTAAATGATGCACAGCATCTAAATTGGTCTGTTAGACCTTTATTTGGGCTCTGCCCCTTTTTAATAATGCATTGCATTTTTTATTAGGCATGTTAGGCCTTTTAATTGGGCCATGTCCCTTCTTTAATAATGCAAAGCATTTATTGTTCTGACAGTGCGCCACGTGGCTTGTCAGGCGCTTTGCGCCAGCGCAAGGCGCAAACTCATGTGGGGGTGACACGTGTCACGCTCTGGTGAGCGCAAGTCTAATAGCGCAGTGCGCTGCGCCAGTGCGCTGCGCTAGCGCGCTGCTGGCACGTGGTGCGCTCTGATGACTTGCGCCAATTTAAGAGAGCAGTGCTCTGTTTTAGAAGCGCATAGCGCAGTTATCCTGGGGCTGACACATGGCGCGCCCTGGTGGCTTGCGCCAATCCAAGGAGCGCAACAGTGCAAACTTCAAAAGTGTAAGGCACTGTTTAATATTTTGATCAAATTTAGATCAAAGAAAACAAGTTTTTCTTGTTTTCAAGAACCAGTGGTTCATCAAAAGGCAATGCCTTTATACAGAAGTAAATTACTTCTTCTTTCTTATTATTATTATTATTATTATTATTATTATTATTATTATTATTATTTATCCAAGATCTTGATCTTGTTCTTAGATCAATGATCATTTTTAGAAGAAACTCTTCTTTTTTCAAAGGTTTACCTTTTTTCTCTCTGAGTTCTTCTCAAAGCTTTTAGAGGAATTCTCTATCTTTTTCTCTGTGTCTCCCGCTTTTAGACTTGGAGTCTAGGGGCCTTTATATAGTACCAACTGATTTGTTAAATCAGTTAAAGAGATCTTTCTCTGATTGATTTAGGGATATTTCCCTATCGTTGGATCTTTGATCCAAGAGCTCCTGTTTTACAGAAGAGAATTTTATTGTTTTAATAAGATTAGAAAGATCTTTCTGGAATTTTAATTCTGTTTTAGTGCTGGCACAGTTGGCGCAAGCGCACCTGCGCTTGACACGTGTCGCGCAGCGCAACTGCGCTGACACGTGTCGCGCATAGCGCAGCGCAGTTGCGCTAGCGCAACTGCGCTAGCGCAACTGCGCTGACACGTGTCTCGCAGCACAGATCGCAGCGCAACTGCGCTGACACGTGTCGCGCAGCGCAGAGCACATATCATCTGAAGCATTGCTTCCTTTATTTTTATTTTAAATAGAGCCTTGCTCTGATTGGGTGCGCTGTCTTGAGTGCAGCGCTGGTGTGTCAGCTTTTGACACGTGGCGCGCTGCGCGCAGCGCAAGAAATCTGAAGCGTTGCTTCAAATCTTGAATTTGAAATTCAAACAGAGTTTTGCTCTGATTGGGGGAAACAAATGCCCCCCACCGTTGCGCTCACGTGGCGCACACGTGAGTGCAGCGGTGGCAAGATCTTAGCCGTTGGATCAACTCAGGAGTTGAAGGGGCGCACAAGCGCCTATAAATAGGACCCTTGGTCCTCAACAGATGATTATCATCTTCAAGATTTCTTATTCTCAGAACTTCAGAGCATTGCTCTTGCTTTCAAGAACTCTAAGAGTTAAACTCTTAAAACTTCTAGGTAAATTTTCTTTTAATTTAAATTAAATTAATTTTAATTGACAGAGCCTTGCTCTCAAGAATCCATAAATCTAAAGAGATCTTGTTTCAGGGTTTTTAACCCATAAACAGAGCTTTGCTCATGGACAAAATATAGATCTTTTTTATCTAAAAATGAAAAACTCTTAAGAGTTTTCATGGATCTTTAAAATCTTAAAAATTCTTTAGCAATTAATTTTTCCTTTGATGGACTTTTTTTTTATCATTATTACAGAGCTAGGCTTTTTAAGGAATTTTATTCCCTTGTGACCAGAGTTTGACAAGTGTCACTCTGTGACAGAGCTTTGCTCTAAAAAGGGAGATTTTCTCCTTGTCTCAAGGGATTTCTCATTTAATGAGAATATTCTTTTGGGGATCTCCTCTTTAATTGACAGTCTCATCCAATGATGAGGCTGTCTTATTAACTGATGCATTGTCATCTAGATTTTGTGGGTCCCCCTTTGGTCCTCTCTACACTGCATTGCAGTGTAGTATCAAGCGTCAGGATTTTAAAATTAAATTATGATACTGACGGCTGAATTTCACTTTTCTTTGCAGGCAATCATGTCTTCTGATCTGTCATTCCCATTTGTCCGCTCAGAGGGAGGTTTCCCTGAGGCACCAGTGGACAGGGAGGTTCTCGCTCTGATTAAGGATCCCGACCCCGAGTATAAGAACCTTCACCTGTGGGGTAGGTGGTATAGTGAAATCATCAAGGGTCGCCGAAGCTTCGGTTGCGCGACTCCGTCAGAGCCTATCTCGTCAATCCCCTATGCGGATGAACCCCCGGTGAAGTATGCCGTGGAGGTCGTGAACTGGAATTCGGAGGATCTTCTCCAGCCTTCGATTGCTGCCGTTCCCGTGCAGCCGTCGCCAGCCGTGGACATTTTGGGGCGGAGCATATGCCAGGGTGAGGCACGCCCTCGGGGACAACCTTATAATATTGGATTGACCCCTCGACAACCGGCCGGATATTTGCAGTGGGCCAGGTATATCCTATCAGCGAAGAGGACGCATCTGATGAAGATTGGTCTGTACTCCGCCGTCTACGTCTCATTGTTCGAGTACCCTGTTCCCCGACGTGGTGGGTTAAGGCATTCATAGAACAATAGATCATCCTCACCCATACCTTCATTCTATCGGACAGGGAAGTCTCCATCTCCTTGGAAGAGTTCGCTGAGATCTCGGGTTTGCCGGTGAGGGGGGAGCATTATGAGGAGCTGCTTCCTCCTGACGAGTATGTCTTCGCCACCAAGCCATTGGTGATGGGCTTAACACCCGAGAATGCTATTCAGCACCAGTTTCCGAGTCTGGTGAAGGTGCTGAATATATATGAAGGTCTCTATTTGGAATCGGGAGTCCGGAGAGTCAGTTTTGCAGATTTCATCGCCCGCTTTCTTCGACCGGAGATTCTATCGCAGCGGAGTGAAAAGTTCGCCAAGCTCGACAACCCATTCGGCTTCAGCTTCGGCTCAGATCGTCGACCAGCATTGGAAGATGATCAAAAGGATTTCTATCTCCCCGACGCCTCCATCATGCCCTTATCAGAAATCGCCGCCGCGGGCATTGATGAGGAGACCTTCTTTTTAGGGTTTCTGGGATTGTGGCTGTGCTGGTTCGCGCTCCCCATGCACCCACGCTACATGAGGCCGCCCGTTTTCTACCCAACGCATCGGATGGTGGTTGGCCTACAGTTGTCGATCGGAATCGCCGGGTTGGCCCACTTATACCACGGACTCAGCGTGGCAGCGGACGCAAATGAACCTGGGGTGCAACCTGCCAATTTCCCGATGCACTACTTCACTTCGTGGATGGAAATGCATGTGCTCGGGGTATTCGGCATTCATAAGAGCCCCACATTTTTCGAGAAGTGCAGGCTCCCAAGAGTTATGTGGCAGATTGGCGTCTCGATCGTGAATCCATCTCTGCGGGAGGCTAGGGGGTTGCTTCTTCGTCCGCATATGGTCGGAGCGAGGATTTCTTTCACGGACAAAGTCGTGACCATCGGTCCGGAGACCTCCAAGGCGGTGTTGGTGCTGCGTGATGGTTTCAAGGATGGGGCCTCCGTATTGAAAGCCTGGGAGATTCTTCACTTATACTCCATTCGGCCGGGCTTCCTGGTGTTCAGGCAAAACAACATGGCGCTCTTCATGAGCTACAACCCCCATCGGTTCTCCCAACAATTGAGCTATAACCAGGGGGTCCCACTGGAGGCGTTTTTGGAAGAGCCCGCAGCCACCGGGGAGGGGATACGGAGTGCGCTGCACCATTTTATGCGGCTGAACACGGGCTCCCACTTCTTTATCAGCGAGCCGAGCTGCGTCCCCCGGGCCCTCAACGTATACGTGGCTTGGTACGCTTACGCGATGGGCGGCGTCATCCGGGAAGAGAAGCGATTGTTGGTTGACCGCAAGGGTGCGCCCCCAGGCAGCGACCGCAAAGCTCCCCTGAGGCCAAGGATCCCTGTCGTTCCTCTGCGAGAGATGCTGGAGCTGAGCCACCGCGCGCGCTGAGCCCTCCGCGCGGATTGCCCCGTGCTACCGCGGACGTGCCACCAGTGCCCCGTGCTCCAGTGGAGACGGTGAATGTAGTTTCGCCGGAGTCTGGCGTGGGCTCGGACATCGAGACCCTCTTTCGCAAGGTGCCCACGAAGCGCAAATTGATTTTGGGTGCATCCGGGGCTCGCGTGCAGAAGAGAAAGAAGAAGTCGCTCTTCTCTGCTGATGTTGCATTCGGTCAGGAACCTCATGCTCCCTATAGCGAGGGCTTGGGTGAGTACGGGACCAACGAGGGATTAGTTGTGCCGCCAGACGACACTGATATGACGGCCGCCATCGTAGCTTCAGAGCGATTGGCAAGGCGCAATGAGTGGTTAGCCAAACTTGCGCAATCAGGTAATCACTAGTTATGTTCTTCATCATTTCATCGTACTTTTATCATTGTCTTTGACTGACATTTTTTTTCCTTTTTAAACAGGCATTTCTACCGAAGAAGCCATCGCTGCTTCCCTCAAAACTTTCCAGGAAGAGGAACGACTCAGAGAGTCCTTAGGCCTTGGTACGTTTCGGTTCACTATGCCTTTCCTTCCATTTCGTATGAGTGATCTGACCCCCTCTTTTTGTCTTATCGCAGGGACCACAAGACTTATCTCGCAAACTGATGCGGGACTCCTCTCCGGGCCAGTTACCGATGTTCCGGCCTCTTCGGACTTACCGCAAGAGACCCAACTCAAAAATCCGATGATGGATGCCTTGAAGGCTCTGGAGGCAACTCTGAACGCGGACGACGATGCCTTGCTGAAGGAGGCTTCCAAAAGGTCCGTCGTGACGGCCCGAGAGGAGAGGAAATGCTTGAGACGCGCAGCGAAGGAGCGCAGCGCTGGTTTGGCCGTTGGAGCGGGCCCAAGTGCCGTTACTCCCGCTGCTACTCCTTCCGAGGAGCCATCGGTCGCTTTGTCTACTGCTCATAGACGGGCGGTGCATGCAGTTCGGGAGGCCAACAATCAATCCACCTCAGGTAACGTGTTTTTCGAGACTTTGTTGCAAAAGCTATAAAACTATTAGTTCTTATACATCGTGTCCTGCAGGGCCGAGTCCGACTGAAGGAGAGGAGGAAGCCATCGAGCCTGAGGGGATGGTGGAGAAGGTAGCAGCTGAACCTGAGGCGACGGTAGGCGGTGCAGCCATAGTCGCCGGGCCTGAGCTAGTGGCTGATGAGACGGTCATGCCTACTACGCCCGAGAAGGTTGTTGATGCTGAGCCCGAGGTAGCGGCCAATGAGACGGCTGCTATAACCGAGCCTGGGGCAGCAGCGGATGGAGCGGATGAGACCAACGACCCTATGGCGACGGTGGACGAGACGGCCGCGACCGCTGAGCCCGAGGGAGTAGCGGGTGAGACGGGCATGATTCCCGAGGACGAGCCGGCCGCTCTTTCTCAAGAGTCTGGGAATGCTCCGATCATTGCTCTCCCCGCCTACGGTCCTCCACCGTCTCCTGGCCTCACGAGCACAACGACGGCTCCCGTAGAGTCTGGCGATGAAGCAACGAGGGGTGAACCCGTGTCAATGGAGGAGGGAGACGCCTCTATTTCGGCTGGTGACTCATCAGGTAAATTTCGGGTTACCGTCCCTCTTTTTATCTTGCAATCCTTCCTGACAGGTTTATCTTTGTTTTTAACGCAGGTGCGGCTAGTGCTGACGCTCCATTTCTCGAGGGAGCGCCGTCAGTTACTGCCTTGACGGTGGCTACCTCTCTACCTTCTCTCGCGCCGTCGCAAATGTTGGAAGGTATGGATTTGTAACCCATTAGTTTTATCTTTTGGCCGCATAATTTATGTACTAATGTCGTACTATTGCGTCTTTGCAGGAGTGTTTTTTTATCACCTCTACCAGGTGCTGCACCCACACTTCTCCTTCCCGTCGGAGCTTGCTTCCTCTAGCGGCGCTGGTGAGTATGGTTTTCAATTAATACACTTCCTTTTTTCAGTAATGGAATTATTTCTGATTCTTCCCTGCCTGATTGCAGTGTTACAGATCGAAGAAAGAGATGAGGGATTGGTTGCGCCACCAGTCCTCCCAGCTTTGCCGCCTGCTGCAGCTAGTATAGTAAACTCCCTCATTGATGACTTTCTTATATTTCTTGAACCGTCACCTGATTGTGTTTTGTTTTTTTTCAGCTGTCGTTCCGGTTTCGGCCCCCTTCGAGCATCACATCATAATGTCGGCAGGCCCCTTCTTGAGACGTCCATCTTCAAAGGGTGCTGCAATGCGTTTGTGCATGCTGAGCGGATACATCGAAGAGCTTGACGCAGACGTTCTCCCATCTGCCGCAGATTTCCCTGCGGAGGTTAATCCGATGCTGGCGACACTTGTAAATTTTCATAATGAAGGCGTCGTCGAGTCTTGGGTTAATCACTGCAGGGAGATCGAGGCCCGCCTGCATCAGCTGGAGCTTATGCATCCTGCCCCCGAGGTGTTGGCCACAAGTACTCAATGGGCGGCATGGATCGAGCAGAGCGCTTCTTACTTCCGCCATTTGAAACAAGAAGCGGCTTTAAGGCTGAGGGAATGCCAAGAGTCCTCAAGCGATACTGCTCGCCTATGTGCTGAGGTCGATGCGAACGCTGCCCAGGTGAAGGCTATCTTCGAGGGCCTTCTGCAAAGTATTTCTGATGGGCTAACACTGAAGCAGAAGCTCGATGCCGCTGAGCGTGATGCCCAAGGTCGCGACGCAGCTCAGTAGGCAGTTGAGGAGCAGCTTTCATCCTTCCTGCAGCAGCGGGCTCAAGTGGAAGCAGAATTGGCGGTGGCGGCCGGTCAGGAGAAGGCATTGAAGGAAGTGCGCGAGGAATTGATGGGGCTATTTAAGACGCTTCCTTCTCAGTAGCTGCTTTTTGTATCAATTATACACTTCTAATATTTGAATAAAATGTATCCATTCTTTATTCTTTTATACGATTCGCCTTGTACTTAATTGAATTCATGAATAAAGATACACACATTTTTTTTGCAATGTCTTGTGTCATCTCTGTGCTTTCTCCCTTCTTTTATTATCAGTATGCTGTCTTAGTAAACACGGTTGACAGATGATAGAGCGAGTATCCTGTCTTGTCTTCTTCAAGAGATAATGATAGCTTAGAAGGCAGGTTAAGATCTGCTGCCTAAGACTTTTCAACTTTATGAGCCGTGAGGGTCTCATAAAGACTTTTCTCCCTACGGATCAAGAAGATCTCGTAGGTGTATTTTCTCCTTAGGAATCATGAGGATTCCTAAGTGCGTTTTCTCTTATAAGTCGTAAGGATCTTATAAGAGAATTTTGCCCTCTTACGAGTCGAGAGGACCCGTAAGCGGTTGTTTCCCTCCTTATCAAGATTTGACTTCGGAGAGTGTGATCCGTAAATAGTATGCAAGAGTCCATTTTGGACCGACTTGCAGGGTCCCAGTGCTTAGGAAACAGGTTTTTTAATCCCCGCCGCCTAAGGCTTTTCCTCACGAGTCGAAACATATCGAGTAGTTCTCGTAAAGACGCTAATTTCCTCACGAGTCGAGACGAATCGAGCATTTCTCGTAAGAGTATCCTAACATCACCGTTAAGCTCTGCTCTTTATGACAGAGGTCCGTTAGGGTCTGTGGTACTTAGGGTTTTGTCCGTCGTACCGTCGCGTTGGCTGATGTATTCCTCGATAGGCAATCTTGTTGTTCGAGTAGCCTTGCGATTGTCGTGTCTCTGATCCCTTCAGGGGCTGGACAAGACGTCTTCAAGTAATCTTCTAGGAAATATTACCGTCGAAAGAGCAAGCGTAGGGATATTCCATGTCACTTTTTACTTGAGGTTAGGCTCATTTTGGAAAGCCCCGATGAGTCATAACCACTCCGCGCTGGTGTGGGATGATCTCCGATAGTCTTTCAGGCTTTATATAACTTGCCGTCAAGACCCTGAAGGTAGGAATTTGGCCTTTGCTTCATTTGCTGGCATTACGTCCTCTATATTGAGACGAATGTCGCGGTTGTCTCTAGGTTGTTGGTGAACCGCCGAGGTTTGGAACTAGGGACTTTGCCGTGGCTTCGCTGTTTGATTGTCATGTTTGAATCCTGTTGGAGGAAGAACACTGTTGTTGACATCTCGTCTGCTGTATCAAGACGATCGTCGAGGCGGTGACCATTCCGCGTTGGTGCGAGATGATCTCCGATGGTCCTTCAGGCTTTATATGACTTGCCGTTAAGACCCTGAAGCTAGGAATTTGGCATTCGCTTCGTTTGCTTTGTCACGTCCGAATCCTGTCAGAGGAAGAACGCTGTCGTGACATATCGTCTATTATATTGAGACGGACGTCGAGCTGGTGACCACTCCGCGCTGGTGCGAGATGATCTCCGATCGTCTTTCAGGTTTTATATGAGTTACCGTCAAGACTTGGCTCCGTTTTCTGATGGAGCATGGGGAGGGAAGATATGTTTCCTTCTGTGTTTGCGCCCCTGGATTGTATACAGGGATTGCTGTGATATCGCCTGTAGGGCAGAAGTTTCATTCATTTTTTTATTATTACTTTCTTTCCGCGATGCTCTATCATTTCAGCTTTTATATCACGAAGGTCGCGATTGCTCAATCATTTCGGCAATTTTTCGCGGTGCCCAATCATTTCGGCTATTTATTTTATTTTTACTCGCTTCTTTTTATTGTGAGTTGCCCAATTATTTCGGTTATTTTGCATGCATTCATTTTTACTTGCTGATTTTGTTGCAAGTTGCCCCATCATTTCGGCTATTCCGTATGCATGTGTGGCTTGCTGCCTTTTCGCCGCAAACTTGGGATTAGACACCGATTTCGGCATCAGCACCGCTACAACTAGGATATTACCAGGAGCAAATCATCATTTGCCTCTGTCGATGTCGAACAAAGGTGGCTTAGCGAACAGGGTTAGGGTCCTGTTGACTAAGGCTTTTGACTTCATGAGCCGTAAGGGTCTCACAAAGGTATTTCTCCCTACAAGTCGTGAGGATCTCGTAGGTGTGTTTTCTTCTTAGGAATCGTGAGGATTCCTAAGTGCATGTTCCCCAGTAAGTCATAAGGATCCTACAAAGGAGTTTTCTCCTTATAAGTCGAGAGGACTTATAAGGGTTGTTCACCATATGGACATATCCCCAGTCACGGGTGAGACTTTGTTAGGGAAATGTTTATTCGCGCCCGTGGATTGTATACAAGGGTCAGTATTGAGCCACTTGTAGGGCTGTATCGAAGGTTGGGGGGTTTGCTTAAGAACGGGTTCAGGTCTCTGTAACTTAAGACTTTCAAATCTTATGAGCCGTGAGGGTCCCATAAGAGAATTCTCCTTACGAGTCGTGAGGATCTCGCAAGTGTAATTTCTCCTTAAAAATCGTGAGGATCCCTAAGTGTGTTGCTTCCCTGTGAGTCATAAGGATCTCACGCGGGTGGTTTCTCCTTACAAGGTCGAGAGGACCTTGTAAGTGTTTCTTAACGAGGTTGCGCCCTTTCGGGTTTTCACAAACACTCGCCGGTAGCCCTGCTGTTTTTACTCACGGAGCCCTTTCGGGTTTTCATCCGTTCCCATTTTGCTTATGGACATACCGTTTTTTTTATTCTTTTTATTCTTTTTTCTAACGAGGTCGCGCCCTTTCGGGTTTTCACGAACACTCGCCGGTAGCCCTGCTGTTTTACTCACGGAGCCCTTTCGGGTTTTCATCCATGCCCATTTCGCTTATGGACATATCGTCTTTATTATTTTATTTCTTTTTTGTATTCTTTTTTTATCTCGTCAGCCTGAGGATGTTGTGGTAGTAGTCTAAAGACACTTCGGTCGTCGGCTAGTTTTAGGACGTAGTGGTCCGTCATTAGTTTAAGGACGTTTCGGTCCGCCGTCGCCGTATTTGAGGCGAATCTCTAGTTTACTGACTTTTCGGTCTTTGAGGCTTTCCCTATGAATGAGCATGATGCCCCCGGCATATCCATCTTTCTCGGAGCATGTGGTTGTGGCGGGCTCACCTTCCAGTTTTCGGACAACGCGAACATGCCCTGTTGGTATTGGTCTTCAACCCAGTTTTTGAAAACGTAGCAGTTTTCGATCGGATGGCCCAATACTTGGTGGTAAGGGCAATAATTAGGATTGTCGATATCATTCAGTTATAGCTGGTGTTTCGGCTCTGGTACAGTGATAAGCCTGTTGTGCACTGCCATTTCGAACAACCTCCTTGTTTCATCCTGGGGAAATGAGTAAGGACGTTTCAACCTCTCATAGAGGGGTTGCCGCTTATTGTTTTGGCGAACAACCGATCTAGGGCCACTCGATTGTTGTTGAGTGTTGGCGACGAAGGCCGTTTTTCCCTTTCCTTTATCCTTTTTGTTCGCTCCGTTGTTTGTGGGTCCGAGATCTCTCCGGGTATCGTGCAATTGCACGGCTGAATGTTCTCACAACTCCTCAATCCTTCAGAGATGGACTCCTTGAAGAGAGGGCCGAGGGCTACTTTTTTGTCGGAATCACTCCCGAAGGTGAGAACTCGTGATCCCCCGGGATCACCCCTATGACAATTGCCGGCAACTCTTTTATGCTCATCTGTCGTATTTTTTCGCTGTCTACGAGCTTCACGCTTTTTCCTGTTGAAGTGTTGCTTGTGAGCGACATACCCTTGCCACCAACACTTAAAGGAGTTGCAGTCTTCAGTGGGATGTGCGATCTTCTGATGATATAAGCAGTAATTAGGATGCATCTCTACTCCACCGAGAGTGTTTTCTTCAGAGGGTGGTAGCTTCATTCCCATTGATATGGCTTTAGCAAACTTTTTCCTGTCTTGAATTTGTTTTTATCGGCAGCGGATGTCTTTTGATTTGACGAGAGTGCCTCGACTCTTTCGTCTAGTCGCCGGCGCTTGGCTCCTTCCAATATGTCCATCTCAAACTCCTGATTGGCTTTACTTTTCAGACGAATCTCATTCAGGAAGGCATCGATCATCTCGTCTGACGGCCACAGAAGTTCTGGTTCAGGACCCGCCCCCGGTTTCTTGGTGCCAGGAGCCTCTTTATCATCTATCAATGAGTGAGAAATCACATGACAACTTGCCACGTAGTCCTCAGATCCATCTGATGAGTCTTCTCCATCATCTCCGTATTCAAGGACGTGGCTGAGGAACCCTTAGAGCGTGATGGGAGTCTGCGCTTTCTAGTTATACTCTTCCAGCGCGTCGATCCATTTCTGTAAGTCCATGCGCTTGCCGCCAGGTTTCACGGGCTTTTTGGACCTTTTCTTCTTCTTCTTTGAAGATTTCGACGGCTGGGTACAAGTGCTTAGGCCATCACCACCGATCTTTGGAGTTGGGCGCGGCTTCAGCATCCCTTCGATGATCTGGGGTTCTAGCGGGTTCTTCATCCGATCGCCGGGCATATCTAGAGATCATTCAACATCTTTTTGGTTTTGGCGGAAAGCACAACCTCCCACGGAGCTTCTTCAACAAAAGAGCAAGTTACCCCGGCGTGCCCGTCTTCTTTGGAGTGTGCGGCTATGGTGGATTTACTTTCCATTTTTCAGACAGCGCAAACTTGCCTTGTAGGTACTGATCCTCGATCCATCCCTTAAAGACGAAGCAATCCTCGATCGGGTGATTTACCGTTTGGTGGTAAGGGCAATAATTGGGATTATTCACCTCGCTGGGTTGCGGTGGTCTCCTTGGATTCGGGAGATAGATAAGCCTATTGCGCATCGCCAGCTCGAACAAATTCTTCGTTTTATCCCGCGGGAACGAGTAAGGGCGCTTCATTTTCTCCTTATAATATCATCGTCTCTCTTCCAGTTGATCCGCTAGCTTTGGGGCACTGGGCTGTTGTTGGGTGTTCGCAACGAAGGTCACTTTCCCGTTACCCTTATCGTTTCGGGGTTCCGGCTTCGAAGGAGACGGTCTGTGACCCATTTGATCCATCTGGGCTAGCTTATCAATTAAAGCCTAGAACGTGGTCGGTTTAAAGAACATCATGAACTGTGAAACAGTTGCATGAGGGTCTAGGGTGCCCACGAACATGCCCACCGCTGGCGCTTCTTCGATGCGTTGTTCGCACTTCGACCACAAGTTTCGCCATCGAATTGCATATTGAACCCAAGTTTCACCCGGCCTTACCCTGGCATTAATCAGTGATGTATCGGGGTGCGTTCGCTGGCGCTTGCAAATCTTTGTGTAAACAGCAGCTCCATCTCCGCAAATGTTTTGATAGAGTCGTTAGGTAGCTCTGAATACCATTCAAAGGCTATTTCTGCTAAGCTGCCGACGAATTGGCGAAGCAGCAGTTTATCGTCGCCTCCAGTGTTGCCATATAAGGCTCTAAATTGAGCGACATGCTGATGTGGATTCCCCGGCCCTTTATATACGTGGAACTTAGGGATCGTATATCCCGACGGGTAACTGATTTGGTCATACAAGCTCGGATAGGGCCGTCCAGTTCTAACAATTTGCCCAGCCGCTTCATTCGCCTGGTGAGCTCGTATTTGCTGAGCTATATAATCATCCAATGCGGATTTGGAAATGGTTTCTTCCTTAGCCGCTGAAAGAGTCGGAGGAGGATTAGATGTCTCCCCTCTATCGTCTTCAGTAATGGTCGGAGGGTCTTCAGCTGGAGGATCCTGCTGTAATATCATTCCTACCATATCTTGGAAGAGAAGCGACATTTGTTTTATATTAGCCGCTTGCTCTGCGGCTTCTCTGTCCTTCTTTTCGAGGACTCTGCGTAAGAAGTCAGCATCAGTTTCTTGTTCGTAACGCTGCTCTGATGATGCTTCCGGGCTTTCTTTTGGCTCGGTGAGTGCAGCCATTGCAGTCATCATCTCCTGAAGCTTCTGTTGCTGCTCCTGGGCTTTTGTCACGGATCGGGTGAGCGGTCAGTGACCCGTCGAAGCACGGCCTTCCTCCTTTACGGAAGCCATATAAACAGTATGCACCACCATGCCCCCAGACTTGGGGCGTTTAGATTCAGTGTCTTTGCGATTTACCAAAGACACAGGGATCTTCCCCGACCTCCTTCTTTTTTGAGTGGTCGAAGTTAAAGGGGCCGTTGTAGTGGGCACCCAAGTAGCTATTGCTTTTTGTGGCTTGACGGAGTAATCCTTCTCCTGCCGAACCTTCATCTTTTTCTGTCGGCAGAGATAGTCTTGATCAATCACCGACTCCTGGACCTGTCGCCAGACCTTGTAAATTTTAGAGGACAGCCGTTGAGGGGGCTGCTCCAGCTTCTTCTATGGAGTATTCTTCATAGGTAAACGAGTTCTCTTCAGCACTGCAGTAGGAGAGTTTTTGTGCACCTTTTTGAGCGGTTCAAAGCTGTTCTCGGTTGGAACAACAGCATCGATCCCTACCATCGAAGCTGGCGAAGTCATCCCAGAGGGGGAGTTGCCCCCAGCCTTCCTCACTCGGTGCCAGTGGCGACGTCAAGCGTGTCATGCGGATGGAGTTGTTTCAGCTATATGGGTGACTTCGTCATGCCCCTTGCTTTGAGGAGAGACCGTTATTGGTGCTAGCCTGTCGAAGACTGACACCCGCTGAGAAGCAATGTCTAATTTGTCAAAGACAAACCTCTGGGCAACTTTGAGGACCTCGTCTGGAGCAGCAACCGGAATGGCCAGTCTTATAAAAACTGACTTTTTGGAAGGAGGAGCCTTTCCAATGATTTCGTCCGCTTGAGCCGGGATGGCTATCCGCTTTGGGATGGCAGCTTCGGGTATCACGGGCTTGTAGACGTTCTGGCCCAATCTGTTGAAAACTGAGGTATTGAAGTTGGGCGACCCGTTAAGAGGGGTCACGGCAGTGGTAAGTCGATCAAAGACTGACTTCTTTGGAGCTTCTTGCGATATCATTGGGGCATTGATGCTCATCGGTGGGAGCATGGTCCCGAAGACTAGTCCAGCGGTGGCTTGAGTTACCTGCTCCACTGGCATCTTGAAAAAGGAGGCCGCTTAGGGCCCATAAGTCACTCCTCCAGCAAGGATGGAGCGAGAGTTGCAGTTGTAGGTAGTGCAGTTTGAAGCCATTGATCTTCTGTTTTCTGCACGGAGAAAGACACCAAATCTTAGTACCTCGAATCCACAAACAACCACAGCAAACCGCGATTCGTTCGCGAACACGACACACAAAGTGTGGAGTGGAAAGAGGAAGAGGTCCTACCGGGCATGCCAGAATCTGTTCCCCTCCGAATGGAGGCCAAGACAGGGACGTCTTGCTTGAGATTCGGGGAAGATGCTATTTGGTTTTATCCATCCACCTCTCCGAAGATGCCAAGTTGATTTATGGCACCATGTATCGGAGGTTTAGATGGATGCAGTCGATGTAGCAGATTTCGTCAGATTCCTCCTCGCTTGAGGGGTTTTTTGATTGTGGGGACGCTCTTCCCTGCAGGCGCAAGCCCCTGTAGTTAATTACGCTACAACATCCCGGTAACAACTTTCTCCTTCTCCAGAATTTCACTTCATGTCGTAGGTGTTTGTTTTGTTTGTGGTTGCCCGTGGATTGTATACGGAGACTAATTTATGTCGTCGCCCGTAGGACGTGGATTAGTCCAAATCCGTATCTTCTTAGATTTGGGTTTGGGGTTTTGGTTCAAGAATACGTTAGTCTCATTTGAGGCTAAGATCAACTTAAACATTTGTTAAGGATACGTTAGTCCCAATTTGAGACTAAGATCAACTTAACTGGATCGTTTGAATCCGATAAGAGAGCATTTGGGGGCTCTATTGTTCCAGTTTAGGGACATGGTAGTCCATTTAATGTATGGCCTTGGGACCCGCCACCTCTTTGACGACGTTGAAGGATTACAACGACAAATATCAGAGGAGTTCAGAGATGTACCCTTGAACCGGGTGTAAAATGATTTGAGAGAGCAGGTGTGCTCAGTTCAATTTAATTTGAGGACTTATGGCCAGAATTGGGTTAAGTCCAGTTAGAAAATGTCTAACATTTATTCACATTTGGCCTGTTAAGCCTTTGATTGGGCTCTGCCCTTTTTAAATGATGCACAGCATCTAAATTGGTCTGTTAGACCTTTATTTGGGCTCTGCCCCTTTTTAATAATGCATTGCATTTTTTTATTAGGCCTGTTAGGCCTTTTAATTGGGCTCTGTCCCTTCTTTAATAATGCAAAGCATTTATTGTTCTGACAGTGCGCCACATGGCTTGTCAGGCGCTTTGCGCCAGCGCAAGGCGCAAACTCATGTGGGGGTGACACGTGTCACGCTCTGGTGAGCGCAAGTCTATTAGCGCAGCGCGCTGCGCTCGCGTGGCGCGCTCTGATGACTTGCGCCAATTTAAGAGAGCAGTGCTCTATTTTAGAAGCGCATAGCGCAGTTATCCTGGGGCTGACACGTGGCGCTCCCTGGTGGCTTGCGCCAATCCAAGGAGTGCAACAGTGCAAACTTCAAAAGTGCAAGGAACTATTTAATATTTTGATCAAATTTAGATCAAAGAAAACAAGTTTTTCTTGTTTTCAAGAACCAGTGGTTCATCAAAAGGCAATGCCTTTATACAGGAGTAAATTACTTCTTCTTTCTTATTATTATTATTATTATTATTTATTCAAGATCTTGATCTTGTTCTTAGATCAATGATCTTTTTTAGAAGAAACTCTTCTTTTTTCAAAGGTTTGCCTTTTTTCTCTATGAGTTCTTCTCAAAACTTTTAGAGGAATTCTCTATCTTTTTCTCTGTGTCTCCCCCTTTTAGACTTGGAGTCTAGGGGCCTTTATATAGTGCCAATTGATTTGTTAAATCAATTAAAAAGATCTTTCTCTGATTGATTTAAGGATGTTTCCCTATCGTTGGATTTTTGATCCAAGGGCTCCTGTTTTACAGAAGAGAATCTTATTGTTTTAATAAGATTAGAAAGATCTTTCTGGAATTTTAATTCTGTTTTAGTGCTGGCACAATTGGCGCAAGCGCACCTGCGCTTGACACGTGTCGCGCAGCGCAGAGCGCAACGCAACTGTGCTGACACGTGTCGCGCAGAGCGCAGCGCAACTGCGCTAGCGCAACCGCGCTGACACGTATCGCACAGCGCAGAGCGCAGATCATCTGAAGCGTTGCTTCCTTTATTTTTATTTTAAATAGAGCCTTGCACTGATTGGGTGCGCTGTCTTGGGCGCAGCGCTGGCGTGTCGGCTTTTGACACGTGGCGCGCTGCGCGCAGCGCAAGGAATCTGAAGCGTTGCTTCAAATATTGAATTTGAAATTCAAACTGAGCTTTGCTCTGATTGGGCGAAACAACTAACAATACCAGACACCCTAAAATATAAACAGAGAGCTACCCTCGAAAAACCAACACCCAACTCCCTACAAAAACCGGCGAGCTCGGATAATTTGTGAATGTCGCCGGTCGAAAGTTTAAGGAATGGGTCTGTCTTTCTGGTGTGTATTCTAGATCCAATCATTAAGGCTAAGGTACTGTTTGATTTTGTTAAAAATTATCTAGACTATAGCAGATTCAAAACAGAGCCTAAATTTATCCAAATACGATATTTACGATATCATACTTCTATACTAAAACAGAATTAAAATAAGATCTGAGCTATAATATTATACCAACTGAAGGATCCACTGAGTTAATCCATCAAGGGGATGCACAAGCACAAGGTAAGCCTAGCTTGAGTGTTGAGGTAAGGATCACTTGGTACCTAGCTTTTCTTCTTCTTTCCTTCAAATTTAGGTAGAGAATTATTACTAAATATTTTCTTTCTAAACCAAATGTCCAACTGAACAATTATGGAATAGATAAGGATATGAAGTATTAACTTAGGTGGAGGTGTCACCATGAAGTAGAGTGGTGTATTCATGCAAATAGGATGTGTGGGCTTGATGTTCATCCTAGGTTATGATATCCTATGAGTTTAAATTAACATTAACCATGACCTAACCCTCTTTACAAAAACACCCTCACGCACATTCCAATTTCCACAAAGAATTAAACTTTCCACAAAACCCCTCATGACATTTATTATTATATAAACAACTACTTTTTTACTAAATTTATCTACCACATATTTTAGTTTCATTTTATTAAAATAAAACTAAAATAACATTTTTAATTAAATAAATAAAATAATTAATTATCTAAAATATTTCAAAATGTTACAATATCCCCCCTTAAGAAAATTCGGTCCCCGAATTTAAAACCTAAACACACGTGCCTTCAAAAAGGTGCGGAAATTTCTTCTGCATCACATCCTCGGCCTCCTAAGTGATCTCGTTACTTGGTCCTCGCCAAAGAACCTTTACGGATGGAAGTACCTTTGATCTTAATTTCTTTATCTGCCGGTCTAGATTAGCTACCGGCTGCTCCGTATAGGATAAATCCCGCTCAAGCTGTAAAGACTGATGCTGGATGGCATGAAAAGGATCGTGAAGATACTTGCGAAGCATAAACACATGAAACACTGGATGTACATCGGGAAAACTTGTTGGAAGTGCTAAACGATAAGTTACAGCACCCACCCTCTCCAGAATCTCATAGGGTCCGACATATCTGGGACTGAGCTTCCTCTTTTTCCCGAAACGCATCGCACCCTTCATCGGAGAGACACGAAGGAACACATAGTCTCCCACATCAAACTCAAGCCTGCGACGACGTCGATCAGCATAATATTTTTGTCTGCTCTGGGCCGCTCTTATCCTGTCTCGTATCAACTGGATCTTTTCTATAGTCTCATGTACTAGCTACGGTCCTAAAATACTGCTCTCGCTGAGTTCTTTCCAACAAACGGGCGATCAACACTTTCTCCCATATAATGCTTCAAAGGGGGACATCTGAATCATCTCCTGAAAGCTGTTATTATAAGAGAACTCTATCAAGAGCAAGTGACGATCCCAACTGCCACCGAAATCTAGACTTCAAGCTCGAAGCATATCCTCAAGAGTCTATATGGTCCGCTCTGACTGACCGTCGGTCTGCGGGTGGAAAACTGTACTGAAACTCAATCGGGTGCCTAGAGCCTCATGAAGTTTCTGCCATAATCGGCTGGTGAACTGTATGCCCCTATTGGACACAATGCAAGTTGGAACTCCATGCAATCGCACAATCTCGTCAATGTAGATCTAGGCATACTGCGCGTATCCATAAGTAGTCTTCAACGAAAGAAAATGAGCTGCTTTCGTCAATCGATCAACAATCACCCAGATGGAATCACACCCTCTGCTGGATCTGGGCAGACCCACAACGAAATCTATAGAGATCTGCTCCCATTTCCACTCCGGAATGGGTAAAGGCGGTAACTCTCCTGCCGGCCTATGGTGCTTAGCCTTGATCTCGAAACAAAATCCGTGACATCTTTCCTCATCCCTTCCTACCAGTAGACATCTCTCAAATCATGATACATCTTGGTGGAACCCGGATGAATACTATATGCTGACTGATGCGCCTCCTATAAGATCTCGCGTCTCAGTCCCTCGGAATCTGGAACATAAAGACGAGTCCCAAACCGTAACAGTCCATGGTCATCGATTACGAACTCATAATCTCTACCCTGTCTAACCTACTCTATGATCTCGGACAAGCAAGCATCGGCGGGCTATGCCTCTCGGATGCGATCAAGTAACTGTGGACAGGTGCAGATATGTGCAAGCTGTCCTTCTGTCGATGTAAACTCAAATTTTACTCGGCTGTCACATAAAATCTGCCAATCTGCAGAAGACTGCCTCTGCACTGTGCTTAAATAAGATAAGCTACTTCCTGGCTTCCGACTCAAGGCATCTGCCACCACATTCGTCTTGCCCGGATGATAGAGAATCTCGCAGTCATAGTCTTTTATAAGCTCCATCCAACGACGCTGCCTCAAATTCAGATCCCGCTGCTGAAATATATACTTTAAGCTCTTATGGTCTGTGAATATCTGGTACGACTCACCGTATAAGTAATGCCTCCAAATCTTAAGTGCGAAGACCACCGCGGCCATCTCTAAGTCATGAGTGGGATAGTTCTGCTCGTGCTTCTTCAACTACCAAGAAGCATAAGCGATGACCCTGCCGTGCTGCATCAACACACAGCCTAAACCTACTCGAGAGGTGTCACAATAAACAACAAAACCACCTGACCCAGAAGGTAGAGAGAAGACCGGTGCAGTCATCAAGCGATTCTTCAACTACTAGAAAGTCTGCTCACATGCCTCTGTCCAGAGAACTGGAACTTCCTTCCTGTTCAACCCTGTCAGCGGTGCAGCGATACGATAAAAATCCTGCACAAAACGTCGGTAGTAACTGGCTAAACCCAAGAAGCTGTGAATCTCCGTAACTGATGCAGGTCTGGGCCAGTGTTGTACTGCCTCGATCTTCTTTAGATCCACACGTATACCATCTCTCGTAACTACGTGACCCAAGAAGTCCACACTATCCAGCCAGAAAGCACACTTGGAGAATTTAGTGAACAACTGGTGTTGCTAAAAAATCTGCAATGTAATTCGCAAGTGCTGCTCATGATCCTCTCGACTATGGGAGTATACAAGAATATCATCAATGAATACAATAATGAACTAATCAAGAAACGGCCTGAAAATGCAGTTCATCATATCCATGAAAGCTGCTGGGGCATTGGTGAGCCCGAACGACATCACCAAAAACTCATAATGCCCGTATCTTGTGCGAAAAGCAGTCTTCGGAATGTCATCCTTCCGAACTCTCAATTGGTGATACCCTGACCGCAAATTGATCTTCGAGAAATAGCCAGCTCCCTGCAGCTGATCGAATAAGTCATCAATATGAGATAATGGATACATATTTCGCACCGTAACTCGATTCAGCTGCCTGTAGTCGATGCACAATCTCATGCTACAGTCCTTCTTTTTAACGAATAAGACAGGAGCTCCCCACGGCGATACACTCGTACGAACGAGCCCCCTATCAAGAAATTCTTGCAACTAACACTTGAGCTCCTTTAGCTCCGTCGGGGCCATCCGATAAGGCGGTATAGAAATAAGCCCCGCACCCGAAATCAAGTCAATATAAAATTCGATATCACGATCAGGCCGCAATACTGGTAACTCAGCAGGGAACACATCAGGAAATTCTCGTACGATCGGAACCTGGTCCAACGGGACCTCAGCAGCTCTTACGTCTTGAACAAACGCTAAGAACCCATGACAACCCTTCTTCAAGAGCCGTCCCGCACAAAGAGCAGAAATCATGTTAGCAGGAGTTATACTGCAGTCTCCCTGCACAACAAAAATCAGTTCGCCTGGAAAACAGAATTTGACCGCTTTCCTCTGACAATCAACGTAAGCATGACAAGCGGCCATCCAATCCATACCGAGAAGTATATCAAAATCTAGCATATCCAGGAGAATCAAATCGACTAACGATTCCCTATCACCAATACGTACTGAACAGGACATGAATACGTGTCGGGCTACAAAAGAATATCCCACAGGAGTAATCACAATAAGCGGTAATTCTAACAACGACGACTCTCTTCCCAGAGAAAGTGCAAAGTGTGCAGACACATAAGAGTGTGTAGAACCGGGATCAAATAAAATATGTGCATTTATAGAACATACGGAAAGAGTACCTGTCACAACTGCATTGGATATTGTTCATACCATAATTTTGCATTTTTTTTATTCCCCATTATTATTCAGTTTATAAATAAACAGGTGCTTTTGACCCATATCTGCTACATAGTTGCAGGTAACAGGTTCTCGGAATAAAAACGGTGAAAAAGATGAAAAGACGATACAAAAGTGAGACTACGACCGATAAATGGTGGAATCTTGATCGTACCTACATCTCGAGGAACATTGAAGATCAATTAACAAGTTCACAAAGAACAAAGGCAGCGCAAGGTTCAAGACTTCGTCACGAAGCAACGGTAAAAGTCCACCACAATTATTCACTGTGGAAATCTGGAAGAAGACCAGAAGATATTCTGAAGAACCAACCAAAGAAATAGGATGACAAATATAGCCAGAATCAGCACAGGAAAAATGACAGACCAAGCTTCCTTTTTGGCCACGGTTTCGCGGCAGTGTATGACACGTGTCGGTGGAAAAATTCAGAAGTCGCTGGCAGCGCGTTGACTAGTCTTTCTTAGGGGGTAAAATTGTAACTGCAGATATGACGCGACTGTAACCCTAGGGTTTCTATGAATCTATAAATAGAACCCTAAAAACCTATTTTAGGTCATGCCTCTTTTTATTCATCTATTCAGATCTGAAAATTCCTGTGTAAATGTTTAAAGAGAGCCATCAATAAAATAAGTAGTTTTATTTAATTGCCTTAGTTAATTTTTATTCTGCCGTAGTATAATTTTCTTATCTGCCCTAGTTAGATAGATAGATATGTTTTTCAATTCCCTAACGAGCGAGTAGTCTCCTCGCTTGTTAGGGTTAGATTTGGGGAAGGCTTGAGAGATGAAATCTCTCACCCCTTTCTTGCCCCATCACATATAATTAATATGACTCCATGCATACATACACACACCGTTCCCTACGGCACCTTACCCCTCGAGATAACGGTGATACCGTAGTATAAACGACCGGTTGTGTATGTTTTCCATGGAGGTTAGGGTAAGCATTAAGAAAGGAAGGACTAGAACCAAGAGGAACTAATCCCCTTTATTAATTGTTACCATAACACCTAAAGAGATCTAAATTAGGGCATTGAAAGCGGTGAGGAAATCTTCAATTTCCAAACTTAACCCAAACCTAACCCTAGCAAGATTCTAGTCTTAATATAAATCTTAGTTTTTAGCGATAATCCATTCACACCATTTGGAATTAACTCATTAGACCAAATTAGGAAATACACAACATCTCTGTGGACCGACCCGTACTCACCGGCTAGCTACCAAGCGACGCCGTTCTTGATTGCGGTTAACAAATATTTTTGATTCATCTTTTAAAAAGCGCATACGCGAAAAAACATTTAAATCAAATGGCGCCGTTGCCGGGGATGGCGTAGTGTTTTCTTTTTGCAATTTCGGGTTAATATAAAATATAAAAATCATAACAAACTGAAAAATTAAAAAATATAAAAAATTTATCATATTTTATTGTTTGAAGGATTTCTCGTGTGAAATTTTGCAGGATCGACGAACGAGTTCGAATCTGGAAAAATCCAGAGAGCGAAACAGAAAACTAAAAATCTGAACAACAGAGAATTACAACAACAGAGGAGCAGAAGAAAGCTGGAGATCTGAACCGCACATCTTGCCGCGTTTCCGCCGCTTTGACCAGACTTTGACCGTGCATCCGCGGTCAGGAGGTGACATCATCATCTCCAAAATTTTCTCGGGAACCGAACAGCCCGAGAGACCGCGATTCCGCCGCCGCACCCTACCTCTAGCCGCGGAAGCGCCGCGCCCTGATTACGTCAGCAGTCTAAATTAACTCTGTTTATTTCCTTTCTCTCTCCTCTGCAAATCCCAATATCTCCTTTGTAAAATCTTCTGCAGAATTCTTTGCGCTAAAAAATCTCTCCCCTTTCCAATAATTGATCTTCTGCAGGATTCTTTGCGCCGCGCTTAAAAAAATTGATTGCAAGTGGTTGTTTACTGTTTTGCATATTTAATCTGACTTTAAGGGGCTTGAGACTAATCCAGATTGGGTGGGGATTTCATTACCCTTCCCAGGACCCCAGAAATCACATAAGGCATATGCATTGACCATCGGTTAATAAAAAAAGATTAGACTCAGCCCTAAGGACATCGCGCTCAATAGGATAGAGGACTAGTTTTAGGTATCGACAGTTTATCCTAACCTGACTTTGTGGTGTCTGGGCAAGTGTGTCTAAGGAGAGTGGTTACTTAATTAGGGCCACTACTTGTAGTGGAGATCCCCCCACTCACATGGCACTTACCTGGCCGCAATTGGCGGTGAAGAGGCGGTTTGAGGTCCTACTTCTTGCGCTTTGGAACAGTTAGGAGCTGTCTAGCTGACCTAGGTGATCCTAGATCTAGGCCTGATTGTGCATTTGTGGTTGATTGAACGTGTGTCTAAGCCTTTTATCGAAAATCTTTTTGTAAAAAGCACCACATAAAAAAGGGGGGGAAATTTTTACAAAAACTTGCAACTTGTCGCTAAAAAATCCGTGCACACCACTTACACCCACTTTCTTCTCATTGACGTTTTCTTTCCTCCACATTCTGTTTTTCACCTTTTTGACTACACTACCTCTTTAGTGTATGTCTGGTTGGACTAGGGACACTAGTGTCCAATTAGTCCGTGTCTCGTTGGTACCGACCGACGACGCTTTCGACTCCAAAGTCGAAATTCCTTCCACTTCCTTACCTTCACCTTCACATTCTTCCTCCAAAGGGATGTCGGGATATAATCCTAACAACACCTTACCCACGGGACTGATTCCACCTCCGTTAGGTGCGAATAACCCGCAACACCCGCCTGTTGAAGCGCCCCAACGAATCGCGCTCCAGGATCTCTTCCACCCTGTCCGCACCGCCTTACCTACTTGTCTTTCACTCCCACCGGCAAATGGGGACAATTTTGAGATCAAACCCCACTTCATCAATATGTTGCCAAAATTTCACGGACTGGAATCCGAAGATGCCTATATCTTCATAAACAAATTCCAAAACGTTTGCGCAATAATGAAAACAACCCAATTATCAGATGATGCTATAAGGCTAAGGGTCATTCATTTCACCTTATGTGACTTAGCCGAGAAGTGGTTATATAGCACAGCATCACATTCAATTAAAAATTGGGACGAGTTTGTTAAAGCTTTTCTTAAAAAGTTTTATCCTCATCACAAGACTGCGAGAATTCGCAATGAGATTATACAATTTTCCCAGCTTCCTTCCGAACCATTTTGGAAGTGTTTTGAAAGATTCAAAGACCTACTTGTTCAATGCCCTCACTATGGGATCGAAAATTGGCAACTTTGCCAAACTTTATACGAGGGATTGAACCCAGCAATGAAGCAGTTGCTAGAAACCATTTGTCAATGTCACTTTCTAACCAAATCTAGTGAGGAAGCATGGCAGTTTCTCGACGATCTTGCTGAACAAATACTTCAATGGGAAAGCACCAAGACCACCTCATCTTCTTCTATTGGTCAGTCTAGGGCAGGCATACATCAATTAGATATGTCGATAGCAATGAAGGCCGAAATGGCTGCACTTACGAAAAAGCTAGAAGCAATTGAGACAAAAATCTCATCGCCTTCTCCTGCCCCTGCTTTACCCCCACGAACTGTTTGCGCTTGTTGTTCGGATCCATCACATCTTACCGAAGAGTGTCCTTACAATCCACATGTTCAAGGACAAGATCAAGTCAATGCTGCCTTTCAGCAACGACAAAGAAATGATCCATACTCTTCGACTTATAATCCGGGTTGGAGGAGTCACCCCAATTTTGCTTGGAATCAAAATCAACAATTTTAAGGAAACAACAACTTTCAAAGGCCTCCTCCTCCACAATAACAAGCACCCCAACAAACTCAATACCAGTAACCTTTCCAACCATAACCTTACCCAAATCAAACGAACAATTTTGTGCCTAAAAATTTTTGCCCTCAAAACAATTTTGTTCAACCAAATGATGATAAGGTTACCTCGCTAGAAAGAAGTCTAGATGCGTTTCTAAAACAATCTACACAATCCGCAGTAAGGTTGGAGATTTCCATTCAGTCTTTGGTGCACAACAATGCTTCACATGACCAAACTATCAAATCTATTGAGGCCCAAATTGCACAACTAACTGCTGCGTTGAGAGAGCGAGAAAAGGAAAAGCTTCCATCTCAACCATTGCCAAATCCCGGTCACACACACAACACACATGTTGCATATGAACAACAAAATCATATTGTAAATGCTGTGACCACGTTGAGGTCTGGAAGAGTGTTGCATAATAACGAGGGAAATAGTGATGACACCCCTGCCAGTGGTTCTTCTTCATCTTCTTCTTTTCCATCATCTTCTTCTTCATCTTCCTCATCTTCGTTAAAGCCTATTCTTCATTCTTCACAAGGCTCTACTTCTTCTAGTTTGCACGGACCCACTTCTCACTTCACGAACACACCACCACTGGGATCCGTTCCTACTCCGCAATCTACTCCACAGATATTGGACTCAACAGATTTTCAAAATGCTCATTTTCCAAACAGGTTGAGATCCAATAAACCAACTCCACAAATGGAGAAGATTGTGGAGTTATTTAAACAGGTTAGCATAAATATACATCTCTTGGATGCAATCCAACAAGTCCCTTCTTACGCGAAAATCTTAAAGGGCTTATGCTCCTCGAAGAGAAAATCTCAAATACTCAAGAAAGTGCTAGTAGCTAGTGTCGTAAGCAATGCTATTAACCAACGTCAACCCTTACCCCAAAGACGAAAGAACCCTGGCTGTCCTACAATTTCAATAACAATTGGGGATAAGAATATCAATCGAGCACTTTTAGATCTTGGGTCTAGTGTTAACCTGCTTCCCTACTCCGTGTACGAGCAATTAGGTGTTGGAGAGTTGAAACCCACTTGTTGTACTCTCCAAATGGCTGATCGATCAATCACCCATCCTAAGGGTGAGTTAGAGGATGTGTTGATCAAAGTAGGGGACTTCATATTCCCCGTTGATTTTATTGTTATGGACACACAACCTGTTGCTAACCCACAAAACCAAATTCTGGTGATCCTCGGTCGACCATTTTTGGCCATTTCCAATGCCGTAATAAATTGTCGCAATGGCTCCATGACTCTATCCTTCGGAAAGATGTCTAGTGAGTTCAATATTTACAGGATAGGAACTCTGCCCCCCCCCCATGCCTAAAACTAGTACACGAGAAGTTTGCTCGATTCACGAAATCACGCAGGAGGACTGCGAGCTTGAAAAATTTCTGTTGATGACAATAGTAGTGCGTCCCTCCTTGAATCTAACACAATTGGCACAACCGATGTTGATTATGAATGTTTTACTTTTTCGGATGATTTTGATGAATCACCGCCCGAGTATGAGTCCTTTGAATTTTTGGATGAGTTAGTTGAACCATCTGATTCGGTTGCTTACAGTGATTTCGAGCCATTGTTGGAATCTTTTGAGTTCGAGGTAGATTCCCCAATTTTACCTTTGATTGTTTCGCCTCCGAAACTCGAACTCAAGCCCTTGCCGTCTCACCTTAAATACGCTTACCTAGGTGAGAATGAGACATTTCCCATTATCATATCGGCATATCTAGCTCTCGAGTAAGAGAAAGCCCTTTTAATGGTCTTACAAGATAACCGGCAAACTTTTGGCTGGACTATGGCGGACATCGAGGAGATTAGTTCCCTCATAATTGAATATCATATGCATATGATGGAAGATGCCAAGTCAATAAAGGATCCACTGAAATATCTTGGGGATTGTGTGGATAATTAACCTCCTCCTTTAGAAGTTGAACCACCCCCTTTTCTTTTAATAAGCTATGAGAATGCCAATATTCCTCTGATTTCTGATCATTCATATTCTCGTTTTCATTCATCATCACTTCTTATCTCTTCACTACACTGTCCATACCACCACTTATCTCTTCCCCAATTCTTCTTGGCTCGGTACAACATGTTCTTCTACCGACCGATACTTTACACAGATAAATTTTTCAACTGGTTGGTGTTGACTTTTGGTCTTTGCAAAGTTTGGCATTGACTAGTAATTCGTTTAACTGAAGTTTGGGGGGGCTTTTTGTATATATGTTTGTTTTTCTTTTAACAATAAAAAAAATAAAATAAAAAAATTATAAATAAATAAACAGAGGAGTGCCGACATTTTGACTCTCTTGGTGTAGCATGACAGTGAGGACACTGTTAAGTTTAAGTTTGGGGATATGCTCGGTAAGCCTTCTTCCTTCGCATTCATGTGTATATTTTTGCATTTGCATACTTATTTTAAAACCCATAAAAATTGAAAAATTATAAAAATTAAAGTATTCAATTTTGGCCATAATTGACTTGAGTTTGACAAAAAGGTTAACTAGTTAGGAACAACTAGATCTTAGACTTAGTAAATTAAAAACCCTAAAAATAACCTTTCTTAAAATTTAACGGTAGAAAGTATATGTCTTTGTAGTTTATTTAGAAATAGGCAAATTTCGAGTTCACTTCTTGGGCTAAAGTTAAAACCAAGGAAAGGTATTGATATTTTTATTAAAGTATAAGTTTGAAAAATAATTCATAAGCTTAAGTCTAAATTCTGAAAATATATACCCTACAAATTGCATAAACACGAACCTTGAAACTTGGGATAGTAGAAGAGACCTTGAAATGCTCTTGTCTAAAGTTCTTAGTATGAAGGAAATAGAAAATAAAAAGTGTGAATAAAGAAAAAAAAATGAACACTAGTTTTGGTGATTACTTAAGGCTGCATTAATAGAAAAAATATTTAGCGAGGGTGCTTTATCACCCATTGCCTTAGACCAACTGGTTTGGGAGTCACTGCTAAAGCCTTAGGTGCCTTAGGTGTTACAAGACTAGGAATTACGCTTTAATGTGCAAACACATTTTGTAATCGGTTGTTGGTACCTCAAGAAGTATTAACGGTCGCATGAAGAGTGTGTAAGCAATTTCATCTAAAAATTCACCAATTAAGAAGTGCTTTGGACGACGAACAAGAGTATGATAGCTTGATTTGAATTTCCAAGTGTAGGGGTGATATATACACACACGTAGGGGTATGTGATTGGGGTTTAGATAAAAGATAGGAATAAAAAATAGGACTTGTATCTTTAATAGAGATGATAAAAATTCCTAAGTTGAGATAGAACCCTAAAAGGAAAACTTGAAAGATGCCAAAAGCTAAGTAAGTCTATAGAACATATATAATCTTAAGTTAAATGATAAGGAAGCGTGAAGAATATGGGTGGATAATTTACGAGTCGAAGATAATAGAATTCCTTGTTAGAAAATCTAATTGGAGAATAAAAGTCGATAAGCCAAATTAATAGGATTTTGTGGGTAGTATCCGCTGAAAACCCTCAGGAGACAACACTCCTTCTACTAGGGACGCCTAGAGATTTAAAGGCTTGTTGCACGAGCTCAGTGCAATCGCGTTTCCCTACGAAAGTGAGATTAGGATTTTGTTGAGAATAAAACTAGGTTTGCTCGATGACGAGCAAAAGATAAGTTTGGGGGTATTTGTTCATACCATAATTTTGCATTATTTTATTCCCAATTATTATTCAGTTTATAAATAAACAGGTGATTTTGCCCATGTCTGCTACATGGTTGCAGGTAACAGGTTCTCGGAACAAACAGTGAAAAAGATGAAAAGACGATACAAAAGTGAGACTGCAACCGATAAATGGTGGAATCTTGATCGTGCCTACATCTTGAGGAACATTGAAGATCAATTAACAAGTTCACAAAGAACAAAAGCAGCGCAAGGTTCAAGACTTCGTCACGAAGCAACGGTAAAAGTCCACCACAATTATTCACTGTGGAAATCTGGAAGAAAACCAGAAGATATTCTGAAGAACCAACCAAGAAAATAGGAAGACAAATATAGCCAGAATCAACACAAGAAAAATCACAGACCAAGCTTCTTTGTTGGCCGCGGAACCGCGGCCAAACAGGGCCTATGGCCGAGGTTCCTCGGCCGTGTATGACACGTGTCGGTG
Source organism: Agapanthus africanus (assembly GCA_030015575.1). Classification (NCBI taxonomy): domain Eukaryota; kingdom Viridiplantae; phylum Streptophyta; class Magnoliopsida; order Asparagales; family Amaryllidaceae; genus Agapanthus; species Agapanthus africanus. The sequence continues at coordinate 181,878,795 of JASDDO010000024.1, forward strand.
GAAAAATTCAGAAGTCGCTGGCTGCGCGTTGACTAGTCTTTCTTAGGGGGTAAAATTATAATTGCAGATATGACGTGACTGTAACCCTAGGGTTTCTATGAATCTATAAATAGAACCCTAAAAACCTATTTTAGGTCATGCCTCTTTTTATTCATCTATTCAGATCTGAAAATTCCTGTGTAAATGTTTGAAGAGAGCCATCAATAAAGTAAGTAGTTTTATTTAATTGCCTTGGTAATTTTTATTCTGCCGTAGTATAATTTTCTTATCTGCCCTAGTTAGATAGATAGATATGTTTTTCAATTCCCTAATGAGTGAGTAGTCTCCTCGCTTGTTAGGGTTAGATTTGGGGAAGGCTTGAGAGATGAAATCTCTCACCCCTTTCTTGCCCCATCACATATAATTAATAGGACTCCATGCATACATACATACACCGTTCCCTACGGCACCTTCCCCCTCGAGGTAACGGTGATACCATAGTATAAACGACCGGTTGTGTACGTTTTCCATGGAGGTTAGGGTAAGAATTAAGAAAGGAAGGACTAGAACCTAGAAGAAGAAACATTGTTTCTTCCCGATGGAACTAATCCCCTTCATTAATTGTTACCATAACACCTAAAGAGATCTAAATTAGGGCATTAAAAGCGGTGAGGAAATCTTCAATTTCCAAACTTAACCCAAACCTAACCCTAGCAAGATTCTAGTCTTAATATAAATCTTAGTTTTTAGCGATAATCCATTCACACCGTTTGGAATTAACTCGTTAGACCAAATTAGGAAATACATAACATCCCTGTGGACCGACCCATACTCACCGGCTAGCTACCAAGCGATGCCGTTCTTGATTGCGGTTAACAAATATTTTTGATTCATCATTTAAAAAGCGCATACGCGAAAAAACATTTAAATCAGATACCTGGGCATCCTATGGAGTCAAAGCAAAAACCCGAGCCTGGCCCCTACCAGCATCCTGACGTCCTCTCCCTCGGTCTCCTCGCCCTCTCTGAAAACATCCTGCAAAACCCCGACCTCACGGTGCAACAGCCTGGCGCATAGTACCAACTGGTGGAGGAAGTAATGCTATCGAAGTAGAAGGGGAAGGGGGTAAAGCAGCATGTGGAAATACAGTCCCTCCGTGGAGTCTACAATCCCTAGCGTAATGTGTAACACCCGGCCCCTTTTTATACCAAAGTCCGTATTTTGTTACTTTAGAATTCTCTTTATTCTTAATTATTAATTATTTATTTTATTTATAAATTTATTATTATATTTTATTTTTCAAACCCCATTTGAACCCAAACCCTAATCCTAATTACCTTTGTCCCAAATTATTTCCAAGCAGCCGGCCCCATTATTTTCTCTTTTTCATTCCCTTCAGCCCGAGCCCACACTTTTCCCCAAAACTTAATCATTCGAATTATTGTGCTGGCCCGGCCCTCTTCTTCTATTTTCTTTAATTCTTCATTAGCTAAAACCCCCAGCCCACAGAGTCAGCCCATCTCCTCTTAATTGAGTTTTTCCTTTCTTAATAAACCAAATAAATCCCTTCATTTTTCCCCGGCCCGTTTCTATTTTTCCCTAATTGATTTCTTTTAGCCTCTGGCCCGTTAGCATTCCCTCAGCCCACTCACAAATTCTAAATGAATTCTTCAATTAATTTTCCCCGGCCCGTTCCCTATATTCTCCCTCAGCCCACCAAGTTTTTAGGGATTATATTTTTTTTTGCGAGCCGGCCCACCCCTTCAGCCCACTCCTTAAAACCTATGCCCGTCTCCACTTCAGACCCGACCCGCCACTACTGTTCATCTCCTTCAAAATTCCCAACGGTAACCTCCCGCAACTCGCTCGCGCGATCACTTTCCTCCGCCGCTCCTCACGCCCACGCCCTCGCTCCTGCCGTTACCCCCACGTTTTCAACCCCGTCTCCCACTCACTCCTCATCTCTCTCTCTCTCTACATTCGCCGAGCCCCCAAACCCGAGCACCCAAACCTCCCACAACCCACTGCAACCTCCACCCTCAACGACGACGACGAACTTTCCTCCGATCCCCTTCTGCATCACCTCACCCTAACCTCCTCTTCTCCCTTCATGACTCTACCCCCATCAACTCGAGTCCCCCGCACCCACTCCCTTGCACCCACTCACCTGCACACCGAGTCCCCTGCCCCGATGCCGGCGAGCTTCTCGTCTCGTCGTCGACCTCCCCCGCAGCATCATCATCATTAACATCATCGTCATCCTTCCCACCATCTCTTCTCTCTTGCACTCTCTCCCTCTCGCAGACCCTCTGCTCTCACTCTCTATCCCTCTGTTTCTCACTCTCTATCTCTCTCTCTCTCTCTGTGCTCCCTCTCTCTCTCTCCAATTTCTCTCTCTAACTCCTTCTCCACTATTAATTCCCTCACTCTTCAAAACCACCCAAAACCCATTTCTCTTTACAAACCCTCACTGCGGCCATTGCCGGAGCAACGCCGTCGACCGTCGTTAACCCCAGTACACTCGCAGAGGATCATCAAGCACCCCTCAACGCCCAGTGACCGTGCAACGACTCCGGACAACTCCGACGCAAAATCCGCGTCTCAATCCAAGCTCGCGCAAATCCGTTTCACGGCGTACATCACGCGTTCGTGACGCCGCTGCTACCGTGCGACCCCGAGGCGTTCCCAGGCAAGTTCTTTACTTGCTTACATGCTATTTTACCTAAGTTACAATCACTAAGTATATAGATTCTAAGTCACAGTTTAAACTAATTATGTGTCATAACCTGCTCGACGCGTGTTCCCAAAGAAAATAGTTTTCTAAATTGACGGAACTGGACTAATTACTTTGGCCCTTGCTGGGATGAATATTTTGTACAAGTTTCGCTGGAAAGTGTGACCGATAACGACTAAAACAACCACCCCCAAGTTTAACCGTAAAACTGAAATTTTATTGTACCTGAAAACCGTTAAATTCACTATAAATCATATACACACTAGAATGGTGCATTCGAGGGCTCAAATCGAAGCCGACTCGATGAACTTTAACCCTATACTAGTTTCCTGATATTCCTGTACTTAAATTGGGATGATATTCGTATCGGAGTGCGACTCTGGACTGCAGTCCAGAGCGACTCCAGTCGTTGCTTTCTGTTCCGTATTGGGTACCATAGGATTTCCTTAACTCGTAGGTTGCGGAACTCCACTGTTTATTATAGGTAAATCTGTTATCTAGACAACCCAATTGGATTCATGCTGTTTCGTTACCGTTTGATATTTAATCTGTAATTTAGAAGATCGGGACGCATAACAGTCCCAACAGAATCAGGATTGACATATTAATAGTAAACAGTATATATCTCCTGAAGTACAGAGGCGATCGAAGATCCGTCTATTGCGTTGAAAACCTTACTGAAAATCCTAGAATTCATCCAACTGTAGCGTCGCTAAATTCCAATCCCAACTGGGGTTAAAATGCGTTGCGAAACAGGCATCTGATTCTGAAACCGGATTTCCAGCCGCGAACGCTTAAAATGAAATGGTTATAACTATTGATCCTGGAACCCGATTGGCTTGAAACTAAATTCGGTGGATAGATAACTGAACATACTAATTACTACCTGTTTATCGTTTCTCTAAATTATATACGTACGTTTCATGATAAATCGTGCAAGTGATAGAATACTGTTTTTATGACACCTTAATTGTGATTATATACTGTTCACGCATCATACCTTACCCATATCATTGTAGTGATAACCTAATGATATTGTGCATTTACCCAGTGTTAGATTCTAGCGATGATTGTGGCAAGTACGTCAGCATTCGTGCACCCGTGATTAAGTGAAAGTGATACGTACTTGTGCACAATCAGTGACCCTATTATTCTATTGCATTGTCGACGTCTGTGGGATGCGTGTACGTGTGACTATAAGTATGGGACACTTATGGAAGCGCTTGCACGGGTGTCACAGATAAGGCATCCGACACTACCATTTATCTTAGGAATTAGTCGGGACGTGCTTGATGGAGGTCCTGCCTCCAGTTCTCGCGCAGACTTGTCACGGATCGATTAGTATTTAGGGTTGTGGTTAGCGTTTGATGTAGACCACGGGGTGTGGGGTAGTTTAAGTGTGAGTTCAACAGAATCTCGGGAGTCCCATACCGGCTTATATATTTAGGGAGATATATGGATATTTACAGGGTATGTGATATACACCGTGATATACATGTTACATGTTGGGCCCGTGGTCCCTTGCCCTTGGGTTCTACCCTTGGGTGGAGGACACTTACGAGTGGTTGACTCTCACACTTGGACTGACGATAGGCTTAGTGACCTGTACAGTGAGACTTAGAGACTGATAGGGATACTGGCATTTATATACCTTATTTACTGTGATTGACATACGTGACATATCGTTCTACTGCTTTACCGCTCCGCTGCATTGATTACTGCACATTCATATTCATGCTGTCATCGATTACTGTTATTCATATCTACTGCCACTGTTAGAACTGTCACTTGATTTTATATATATTATTTTGCTATTGTGTCGCTCTGACGACCTGAGTATGCATGCTCAGTGTGAGGAGAAGATTTAGCCTGGACCAGCGCATCACAGACTTCTTGACTTGCCATTCCGAGTTACATTCGTTTGTTCCACTTCAGGTCAGTCTTTACATTGTTCCTTTTAGTTACTGCATTTCTTATTACCTGCGCATCATTTACTGTTTACCATGAAAAACTAGAAGCCGAAGTGTTACTACGGCAGGATATTTCCTTGACCGTAGGAGCACGGCTGGCCTTGTCTACCCCTCGTATTCCGTATTTTGGGAAGCGGGGCGTGACATGGTTTAGTTGGTATCAGAGCCAGGTTTTGCATCGATTAGGATTGCAGTTTTCCGTGTAGAGCTTGACAATCTAAGATATCCCTCAGTCTAGATTGTAAACTTGATATTCTTGATTCATATTCGCATTGAGCGTTCTGCTATCCATTCACTAGGGTTTCAGGTAACTTGGCAAGGTTTCGTGGTTGTAATTGTGAACTACATCACGATTACACTACCATACTCTGTTTAAGTGACTTGGAGTCGTACGGTTAGTTCTTATAATAAATTCAGCACCTCTAATATTTTTGAATCCTTGTCCTATCCATATTATATTTTGATTCGTATATCTTGTGACTTATATCATCCTCAAAATCATTATTTCAGGATCATGTCTTTCAACGACTCTTCCTCTATCTCCACTCCCCAGAATCAGACTGTTGAGATCCTTAGTGTGCTGCAAGGTCTAAAGGAAGCCTAGGAGCGAACAAATGACTTGTTGGCTGAAGGACTGAGAAGACAGGTGAATCAGGCATCAGCGGCTGTCTCCAATCACAAAGGGATCCCCGTTAGACGAGGAAAGGAGAAGAAGATGAAGCGTCAATTTGTTCCCCAGCGACAGAAGCAGCAGAAGACCCCATGCTGTGGATACTGTAGGAGGCCAGGACATCTTCAGAAGGATTGTCGCCGCGCCCAGGGGAAATGTCTGATATGCGGGTCCAACAAACATCTTATCAACGGCTGCCCAGAAAGGAAAGAACTACAAGGAGGAAACTCGTCCACACTCCCCACTTCTGCCGAGTGACGATTATTGCGTAGTTCAAATTTCGAGGATAAAGTGGACCCAACACAGGATTCAACTCACGTAACGATGATGCAGCGGTTTAGCAATCAAAGAAGAATTTTTTATGTTTTCCAATTTCAGTATTATGTTGTCATCCTCTTATAAACATTTCTTTCGTTTGAACCTTTGTATCCGTCGAACTTTTAGTTGAACGAAATAAAATTTGAATCGTAATATATGCATCTTTCTCTTGTCATTTCCCTTGTTCATATTATTCATTAGCACAACATTTTAATCTTGATTCTTTTAAAATTCCTGCCACCGCACATTTTCCTATACTTCGTACACTAAGTTATTTTCTTGATGTATTCCACTGTCTAATCATGACTCTTTCCTTCCAGGCCATGGCCCACCCCGGAGCAGCGCCGCATCTAGATGAGGATGCATAATCTTGCATTTCCTTAGATCGCACACTGATGAGTTCTGATGATGAGATCAACGGTCCCCAGGTCAATTTCGGAAACGACGATTCAGAGAACGAAGGAGTAGCCGCCCCAGAGTTTAACAGGATAGTTGATTCCGCCAAAGAAGAAGGAGATCCTGAAGAGAACCCTACAGAGGAAGACCCGATAGAGGAAGATCCCGATGAAGACCCGATAGAAGAAAATCCAGAAGAAGACAATCACATGGAATCGGATATCGATGAAGAAGCTCCATCCGAGGAAGAAGAACCAGAAGATCAAGACCCTGCTGTGGAAGAACTTCCAATGGCGATGCCCGCGAGGCGATATGGAAATGGACGCCCCTACCTGAGTGCGCGAGCCTACCGCAACCTACTGAATCTCCACAACCGCGACTGACGAAATTTCTTTTGATGTTGTCTTTCTGGCCAAATAGAATGTGTATAGTTTAGGGCCACTTTTCGCCTTTGGGAATGCCTTGTTTCAAATTTTCTTGAATGAAATAAATCTTCTGAATTCGTAAACCTTTTGATTTTTGGTTCGCTTGATACTTGTTTATTGCCCTTATCCATTTATTTTTCTGCTGAGTTCCCTAACTGTCCACCCCTACTCATTGTATAGTTTTCACCCTCGTTTCGATTAGAAAGTACCACACCCTGATCCTTGGAATGAGCCACCATTCATCCTTCGTCTGTGCCCCGTTTGAGATCCTTCTGGGAGGAGAACAGTTCTTGTGAAACTTCCGAGTTCACTAACTCTTCAAATTTTGATTCGTGTGTTGTACCGACTGTTGTTTCCCTCACACTTTTCCTTTTGTATTCCTTTGTTGCTCATCCTTGCTTCCTGTGCTGACCCTATCCCAATCTCCTTAACATTTAGCCTAAAGCCGCCACACTCCGACCTTCTGATTGAGCCACACCTTCTTGTAATCACTACCCTAGCTAGCCCTATTCATATTGGTGATTTCTCTATTACCCCAAATATATTTAGAGACATTATTATTCAAAATTTAGTTTTCATTATATTAAATTTATCAAAGAGTACGTGTTATTGATTTCTCCGTTTTATGTATTTTAAGTGCATTATTATTATTCCCATTTTCAGTAGCGCGGCCTTACACCGCGCATATTCTTGTTCCATATTTCTTATTTTCACTATATGAGTTTCCTACGTTAATTAACCGATACAATTTCCTAATATGTTTTAACCTACCGACTAATTTTCGCTATTTATTTGTCGTTACTTTATTCTCGAGTATTGTGTTTATGGTTACTATTATCAATGTCTGTGCCTTATACTATTTATTTCTGACGTACTACTTTTGACATACTTACATATGCATATAATTGAGTTCCGATTTTTCGAGTATGTCTTGAATATCTTTGTTCATCATTGTTGTTATTGTTATTCTCATAGGTTATCTTTGTAGTTGTTCTTGTTTTATACTTATTTAAAACGGTATTTTGTATGATGTTCTCACATATATAAACCTCCAAATTTCTTCATCCGCCTATTTCAAATAAAACCTGATGTGTTAGTTGCAATATAATAACTTTCGCCTATGTTGTATTATTTATCGTTTATTTTAAATTTTGAGGACGAAATTTTTGTAAGGGTGGTATGATGTAACACCCTGCCCCTTTTTATACCAAAGTCCGTATTTTGTTACTTTAGAATTCTCTTTATTCTTAATTATGAATTATTTATTTTATTTATAAATTTATTATTATATTTTATTTTTCAAACCCCATTTGAACCCAAACCCTAATCCTAACTACCTTTGTCCCAAATTATTTCTAAGCAGCCGGCCCCATTATTTTCTCTTTTTCATTCCCTTCAGCCCGAGCCCACACTTTTCCCCAAAACTTAATCATTCAAATTATTGTGCTGGCCCGGCCCTCTTCTTCTATTTTCTTTAATTCTTCATTAGCTAAAACCCCCAGCCCACCGAGTCAGCCCATCTCCTCTTAATTGAGTTTTTCCTTTCTTAATAAACCAAATAAATCCCTTCATTTTTCCCCGGCCCGTTTCTATTTTTCCCTAATTGATTTCTTTTAGCCTCTGGCCCGTTAGCATTCCCTCAGCCCACTCACAAATTCTAAATGAATTCTTCAATTAATTTTCCCCGGCCCGTTCCCTATATTCTCCCTCAGCCCACCAAGTTTTTAGGGATTATATTTTTTTTTTGCGAGCCGGCCCACCCCTTCAGCCCACTCCCCAAAACCCATGCCCGTCTCCACTTCAGACCCGACCCGCCACTACTGTTCATCTCCTTCAAAATTCCCAACGGTAACCTCCCGCAACTCGCGCGTGCGATCCCTTTCCTCCGCCGCGCCTCATGCCCACGCCCTCGCTCCTGCCGTTACCCCCACGTTTTCAACCCCGTCTCCCACTCACTCCTCATCTCTCTCTCTCTCTACATTCGCCGAGCCCCCAAACCCGAGCACCCAAACCTCCCACAACCCACTGCAACCTCCACCCTCGACGACGACGACGAACTTTCCTCCGATTCCCTTCTGCATCACCTCACCCTAACCTCCTCCTTCTCCCTTCACGACTCTACCCCCATCAACTCGAGTCCCCCGCACCCACTCCCTTGCACCCACTCACCTGCACACCGAGTCCCCTGCCCCGACGCCGGCGAGCTTCTCGTCTCGTCGTCGACCTCCCCCGCAGCAGCATCATCATTAACATCATCGTCATCCTGCCCACCATCTCTTCTCTCTTGCACTCCCTCCCTCTCGCAGACCCTTTGTTCTCACTCTCTATCCCTCTGTCTCTCACTCTCTATCTCTCTCTCTCTGTGTGTGCTCCCTCTCTCTCTCTCTCCAATTTCTCTCTCTAACTCCTTCTCCACTATTAATTCCCTCACTCTTCAAAACCACCCAAAACCCATTTCTCTTTACAAACCCTCACTGCGGCCACTGCCGGAGCGACGCCGTCGACCGTCGTCAACCCCAGTACACTCGCAGAGGATCATCAAGCACCCATCAACGCCCAGTGACCATGCAACGACTCCGGACAACTCCGACGCAAAATCCGCGTCTCGATCCAAGCTCGCGCAAATCCGTTTCACGGCGTACATCACGCGTTCATGATGCCGCTGCTACCATGCGACCCCGAGGCGTTCCCAGGCAAGTTCTTTACTTGCTTACATGCTATTTTACCTAAGTTACAATCGCTAAGTATATAGATTCTAAGTCACAGTTTAAACTAATTATGTGCCATAACCTGCTCGACGCGTGTTCCCAAAGAAAATACTTTTCTAAATTGACGGAACTGGACTAATTACTTTGGCCCTTGCTGGGATGAATACTTTGTGCAAGTTTCGCTGGAAAGTGTGACCGATAACGACTAAAACAACTACCCCCAAGTTTAACCGTAAAACTGGAATTTTATTGTACCTGAAAACCGTTAAATTCACTATAAATCATATACACACTAGAATGGTACGTTCGAGGGCTCAAATCGAAGCCGACTCGATGAAATTTAACCCTATACTAGTTTCCTGATATTCCTGTACTTAAATTGGGATGATATTCGTATCGGAGTACGACTCTGGACTGCAGTCCAGAGCGACTCCAGTCGTTGCTTGCTGTTCCGTATTGGGTACCACAGGATTTCCTTAACTCTTAGGTTGCAGAACTCTGCTGTTTATTATAGGTAAATCTGTTAGCTAGACAACCCAATTGGATTCATGCTGTTTCGTTACCGTTTGATATTTAATCTGTAATTTAGAAGATCGGGACGCATAACAGTCCCAACAGAATCAGGATTGACATATTAATAGTAAACAGTGTATATCTCCTGACGTACAGACGCGATCGAAGATCCGTCTGTTGCGTTGAAAACCTTACTTAAAATCCTAGAATTCATCCAACTTTAGAATCGCTAAATTCCGATCCCAACTGGGGTTAAAATGCGTTGCGAAACAGGCATCTGATTCTGAAACCGGATTTCCAGCCGCGAACGCTTAAAATGAAATGGTTATAACTATTGATCCTGGAACCCGATTGGCTTGAAACTAAATTCGATGGATAGATAACTGAACATACTAATTACTACCTGTTTATCATTTTGCTAAATTATATACGTACGTTTCATGATAAATCGTGCAAGTGATAGAATACTGTTTTTATGACACCTTAATTGTGATTATATACTGTTCACGCATCATACCTTACCCATATCATTGTAGTGATAACCTAGTGATATTGTGCATTTACCCAGTGTTAGATTCTAGCGATGATTGTGGCAAGTACGTCAGTATTCGTGCACCCGTGATTAAGTGAAAGTGATACGTACTTGTGCACAATCAGTGACCCTATTATTCTATTGCATTGTCGACGTCTGTGGGATGCGTGTACGTGTGACTATAAGTGGTATGGGACACTTATGGAAGCGCTTGCACGGGTGTCACAGATAAGGCATCCGACACTGCCATTTATCTTAGGTATTAGTCGGGACGTGCTTGATGGAGGTCCTGCCTCCAGTTCTCGCGCAGACTTATCACGGATCGATTAGTATTTAGGGTTGTGGTTGGCGTTTGATATAGACCACGGGTTGTGGGGTAGTTTAAGTGTGAGTTCAACAGAATTTCAGGAGTCCCATGCCGGCTTATATATTTAGGGAGATATATGGATATTTACAGGGTATGTGATATACACCGTGATATACATGTTACATGTTGGGCCCGTGGTCCCTTGCCCTTGGGTTCTACCCTTGGGTGGAGGACACTCACGAGTGGTTGACTCTCACACTTGGACTGACGATAGGCTTAGTGACCTGTACAGTAAGACTTAGAGACTGATAGGGATACTGGCATTTATATACCTTATTTACTGTGATTGACATACGTGACATATCGTTCTACTGCTTTACCGCTCCGCTGCATTGATTACTGCACATTCATATTCATGCTGTCATCGATTACTGTTATTCATATCTACTGCCACTGTTAGAACTGTCACTTGATTTTATATATATTATTTTGCTATTGTGTCGCTCTGACGACCTGAGTATGCATGCTCAGTGTGAGGAGAAGATTTAGCCTGGACCAGTGCATCACAGACTTCTTGACTTGCCATTCCGAGTTACATTCGTTTGTTCCACTTCAGGTCAGTCTTTACATTGTTCCTTTTAGTTACTGCATTTCTCATTACCTGCGCATCATTTACTGTTTACCATGAAAAACTAGAAGCCGAAGTGTGACTACGGCAGGACATTTCCTTGACCGTAGGAGCACGGCTGGCCTTGTCTACCCCTCGTATTCCGTATTTTGGGAAGCAGGGCGTGACATAATGCCCTGGACGTCCACAACTAAAACATGTCGGTGGCGGACTCTGCTCATCGGGGTACGAGCTGAACATCTGTCCTTGAGCCCATCCTCGACCAAAACTGCGGCCTGGAAGGTGTCTATCTCGACCTCTACCAAACTGCCTGGTAACTAACCCAAGGTCTGGTCCTCTTTGGCTCCGGCATAATCGTTGTCTCGTTCAGACGCTCCTCCACTCGCATCACTGCGTCCATGGCCTGTGTATAAGTATCGAAATGCTGGGAGCCTATAGCAATGAATAGTTGTGTATCTAGGCTCCTCACAAATCTCTTCACCTGGAGCTCCTCCGTAGGAACTAAGTATGGAGCATAGCATGATAACTGGGTGAATTGCAAGTCATACTCTGCTACCGGCATATCTGCAGATTTCCGCAATGCCTCAAAACTTCTGGCTCTGGCATCTCTCACGCTCTGTGGAAGGAATCTGGCAAGGAAAATCTCAGAAAACTCTGTCCATGACATTGAAGGAAGACCTGTGGCTCGCCCTCTTTCCATCGACTCACACCATGTCTGTGCAAGTCCTTCTAATCGAAAACCGGTCAGCTCCACCGACCTCGCATCTGAACATCTCAATGACCTGCCGATCCTAGCCATCCTATCAAGAAATGACTGGGGATCCTCTGCTGCGTCTGTCCCCGTAAACACCGAAGGTCTCAACCTCATAAACTCCGGAAGTGATACCCCCATCACCCTCGAGTTTATAAGTGCGACAGTCTGCATGGGCTGTACAACGGGCTCTACCATCGACGATGCCTGATCATGTCTCTGAACACGGGTGGCCTCAGTCAACTGTCTCACCATCTGCTGTAAGCCCATCACGCCCTCCTCTATCCTAATCAGTCAATCTGGAGGAGGAGGATCAACATGCTCTGGTACCGCCGGAATATCCTGTGCGTCAGTCGCCGTCACAGGCGGATATGTCCTAGCTGCATCCCTGGCTGCGGCTCGCTCAACTCGCGTAGCCATAGCAACTGGAACAAGAAACGAGAGCTGATAAGGCGTATGAATAGGAACGGCAATAATAGGGAGTCAAAGGAAGGATTAATCAAGATATACATCCTAAGACTACTTAGGCTAAGTATCGTAGAGTAAATATGCCGCGGAACATATGTACGGTACTCTACTCATCCTAAATCACCTACTCCATCAAACCAAAGGTCGACCTACATAACGAAATTTAAAGCCTGCTAACTTCAAATCACTACTCAGTTCCGTATGGTTAATCCTAAGCTCTGATACCAAATTTGTCACGACCCGAAATTTGGGTGTGACCGGTGCTTAGATCGTATGACATCTAAAGATGCTAACACAATCTGAGTAAGCCAGAAACCAAGATCAAAACCCATGTGCGGAATTAATAAAATTTCAGTTTTTAAGTAAAAAGAATGAGGTAGCCTGTTGAATGATTTTTAAGAATAAAATTTAAACAACTGGTTTTAGCATTTTAAAATTTTCAACAGCACCTCCCTTTTTAATTGTTAATAAAAGCGGTTATAAAGTGTTTAAATAAGTTGCATCTCTAGTTGGGAGCAAAACAACGCCAAACGGCGGAAATCAATACGCAATAATAATATGACGCATCAAAACGAAGAATTTCATGCATAAATAAAGAAAGCATAAATTAACACAACTAGACGATCTCACTCAATCGAATTAAAACATATACAAACATATCTCGTTCTAAGTCAAATATACAGGGTCTGATGGAGAATTACTAGATCCAAAATACATATACCAAAATAGGAGATTACTACGTAGGTAACCCACCTAGTAAAATAAGCGATATAAGCTGGCTAGTGGATCCGCACTGCTGCTATGCGTCCGCGCATCTCCTGCAAGGAACTAAGGCACAACGGAGGTGAGTTGCCAACTCAGTGAATAAAACTAACATCTAACAGCTAATAATGTAAGTATGACGAACTAGAGTTAATAGCAATAAAGATAAGTATAATGTATGATAACATGTGGAAGCATGAATATATATTAACTAAATATATAAAACAACACTGAAATCTCATCAAGTATTTCCAACATCATAAATTTCCAGATAAGATTCATTTTTCCGTGTCCAACATCGACACAAATCTTCTGTTTTTAGCAGACATCGTTCCCCGAACGATTCTGTCAATCCACAACATCGGTCAGTATTCTCCAGATATCCGCCGTGTTTCATTACTATCTCCGGTATCGAGTATTCTCGCTAGGCTCCTCGCCTCACATGCGGCTATCCTGCCCCTCGGTCTCGATCGGGTCCCCCATGAATCCGACTGTATAACTCCCCCACTCAGTCCGGATAGCGTAAAAATCCGCAACCGTATAGCTCCCCCACTCAGTCCGGATAGCGTAAAAATCCGCAACCGTATAGCTCCCCCACTCGGTCCGGATTAAAACCAAATCATAAAAACAATATCTCATGGTGGATATATCACATCAAGCATAAAGAATCGCCGAATATGCTTAATAGTACATAAAACTCAAAACTAGAAATCCGCATAATCCAATGCATCTTATACCATAATTAATAATACTGGAAAGTGAAACATGATACGTGTTCATAATAACATTGATGCAAAATAACTACTATTACTGATGCTTACGATATGAAGTGAATCATATATGATATAATAAGTACTAAGTGGATACGTGACATGTCAATATCGATGAGGTGTAGTGTAACATGTAGGTATGTGCACGTATAACATGGCTCATCGATAATTAGTGCAGTGTCCTAGCAAGTGTTAGACATAGCGATTTATAGATATGAATGCATACAATGAAGTTTCTAAATGTTAATTTTATACACAATTTAAATGAAAACAATTATAAATAAACTTAAAATCACGTGCGTATTACGCCATCCATACAAAATTCCCCGGTAGATCTTTAATCTACTCACCGGAATACGTCGAAACTACTCGGATGTCATCAATCATTTTCCCTTCCTTGCGGTCTCCGAAGTCCCCACAGTCGAACCTAACATCAAAATTAACTTTCGTATAAGAAACGGTTAAACTCCGATACGGCGAAAACGTGAAACTACAATATTTACATACTAAACATGCTACGCGTGAATATTATGAACTATCTAAAATTTATACTAACCTGATCTAACCCTTCGTTGTTCATAACAGGAAAAACATAATCGTGACACGAAATATCCGTATCGTATTTAGAATTTTACCCCAAAACAGATATTTGCTTCCAGATTTTATATACTGAATATATAACATAAATTAACAATACCAGACACCCTAAAATATAAACAGAGAGCTACCCTAGAAAAACCAACACCCAACTCCCTACAAAAACCGGCGAGCTCGGATAATTTGGGAATGTCGCCGGTCGAAAGTTCAAGGAATGAGTCCGTCTTTCTGGTGTGTATTCTAGGTCCAATCATTAAGACTAAGGTACTTTTTGATTTTGTTAAAAATTATCTAGACTATAGCAGATTCAAAACAGAGCCTAAATTTATCCAAATACGATATTTCCGATATCATACTTTTATACTAAAACAGAATTAAAACAAGATCTGGGATATAAGATTATACCAACTGAAGGATCCACTGAGTTAATCCATCAAGGGGATGCACAAGCACAAGGAACCCTAGCTTGAGTGTTGAGGTAAGGATCACTTGGTACCTAGCTTCTCTTCTTCTTTCCTTCAAATTTAGGTAGAGGATTATTACTAAATATTTTCTTTCTAAACCTAATGTCCAACTGAACAATTATGGAATAGATAAGGATATGAAGTATTAACTTAGGTGGAGGTGTCACCATGAAGTAGAGTGGTGTATTCATGCAAGTAGGATGTGTGGGCTTGATGTTGATCCTAGGTTATGATATGCTATGAGTTTAAATTAACCTTAACCATGACCTAACCCTCTTTACAAAAAAACCCTCACACACATTCCAATTTCCACAAGAAATTAAACTTTCCACAAAACCCCTCATGACATTTATTATTATATAAACAACTACTTTCTTTACTAAATTAATCTACCACATATTACAAGGTCTTTTTATTAAAATAAAACTAAAATAACATTTTTAATTAAATAAATAAAATAATTAATTATCTAAAATATTTCAAAATAATACTAGTTTGGTAAGGAGCTCTTCCTCGCGTAAGGATGACTCTCCAATCTTTTTCATCGCCGGGGCCACCCGCTCAGCCTCCATGGCGGTAAGGAGGGCACAATGCTGAAGGACCCGCACAAAAACATGAACAATTTTTGTCAGAAGCAAAACAGAGGAAAAATCACTTGGGAATTTTTTAGAAGATTACCAACCTGGACTGCCTCCTGGGCTATTGCCACCACTTGAGCCTTTATGGTGCCCCGGGGAATCTTGACCCCCGCTGCTTTCTTCATGTCCGCCAGCAAGCTGTGGGCCACGGAGAACCCCGACGATATCTCGATACAGAAGTCTCACTCCTGCACCTGTATCCCGGCCGATGGTGGCCGAGAACCCACTCACTTGAGTCTCTTGGTTGGAGACTCAGCGGAGGACGCCGTCTCCGTCCTATCCCGGGGAACCTGATCCTGGGCATGCTTCTGCCCTCCACTCCAGCGTTCCTCCGAGACGGGAGGAGCAACGGCTACTTTGGTGGAAGGAGTTGGCTGGGGGACCATGCCTGGTGTGGGCTTGGATGAACTAGCGCCGCCGCCCTTCCTCCCCTACGCCTTGCCAGCCATGATCTTCGATCGATCCATTGGCTCTGCGGAAGAAAACGAAAGAAAAGGTCAGCAACAGGAATGACAAAATTACGCTAAGCCTAAATTAATCGGCGAAGTCCAAACTTACCTCAGAAGCGCGCGGGACTGAGTCCCGCCCAGCTCAATCCCTGCTCGGAAAGTAGGACATCGGCCTACTGGATTGGTTCCCACTGCGACACTATCCTTGCCTCCGGGGCATTTGATTGCTTGACCTTTGGGCAATCCACCCTGTGCTATTTGGTTGGGCACTGGCCAATCCTCTCCCTCCGGCGGACCGACGAAAAAAAACTGCTCCTTCCACTCATGGATGGAAGAAGGGACGATCACTGCCCCTGACCCGGCCGTCCTACCCTTATGTTTTTTTTTTTAAAAGGTAAACCCGGCTCAGTTTGTCCTTACGAGTACCAAGGTGATTTTTTTAGTGAAGGAAGGAAATAAGAAGGCTTAAGTCAAAGGGGATCCGATCAATTTTCAACCGGACCAGAAACCCAAGGAGAATTCTCCACGAGTTCGGCGCTAGCTGGCCCGGGGCAAGCCGGAAGCAATGGAGTACAGCACAAATCTCGGATAAGAAGGGCAAACGCATCCCTGTTCGAAACGCTTATAGGTACAGAGCAATCTCATTACTCTGTACCTGGTCTGCCTGTTCACACTCCCTGGCCAAACGAAGTGAATAGCTGAAGGATGTAGAAACGAGCCCAGATATCAGAAAGCTCGTCCAATCGATTCAACATCGAAGGCGCATCACGAGTATTTTCTATGCGCACCTTGGGGCCCTATTTGCCACCCGACGACGAAGAACAAGGGCGTCACCACCCCTTGGGGGCGAGCCCGACGGAGAGGAAGAAGAAAAAGACGAAGAGGAAAAAGAACTTCCTCGGCTATCGGATGCCAATGAAGAAGAAGATAACCCACTAGACTCGGCTTCAGAAGCTTAAGTCTCATTGCCCAACTCAACCCTAACTACATCAACAGAAACTTCAGAAGAAGACATCTAACCTGATTCAAGGAAAGGTCGACTAAAGATAGATTTTAGCTGAAGATCCGACTTAAGTGACGGAGCGCCGGGCAATCTTCAAACAACTGGAGGCAACTAAAACAAAAGTGTTTCCTAAGGAAAAGCCAGGCAACTAAAACAAAAGTGTTTCCTAAGGAAAAGCCTTCCTTATTTATACGCCCAGCAAAAGCCATCCAACGGTCCAAATCCACTTCCGCCAAACGAAGCGTCGCACCCCACGGCCCCGACGACACCACATGGCAACCAACCATTGGACGTTTCCTCCTCAAGCAGATCCGACTGGCGACGTCTCGCAGTCCGCCACCCCATGGTGGCCACATGGCACGAAGATCAACTGCCTGAGCGAGCGAAGCGATGTCTCCTTTATGGCGCAATCATTTTGCTGATCCACTGACGTCATCAAGGATACGCACAGAAATTTAGGCATACCGTAAATCGCCGCGTGGATCTAGAGATCGAAGAAACACGACCGCCAAATGCCACATCATTCCCAGACAATCCGCCACGAAGATTTCTCGGCACCAAGCTGAACGGAGAAAACCGAGCAGACTACTCTCGACCCGACCCATAAATAGATCGGAACGAGAGTAGGGGCTAATGATGATACTCATAAGTAGGAATTCCCCAGATCACGACACGTAGCAGATGACGTGTCATTCACTTAAGCCTGCTAGATTCCTGGGAGCTACGGAGCTGGAATAAGTACGATGCATCAAGGACATTTATCGGCATCTCGTCTCCGAAGTTGCATCCGACCTTTTGGAAACCTCCCCGGAGAACCTTCCCAATTCGCCTAGCAACCAGATAGCAGCTCACATCCAAGCTATCCTACAGCCGAGCTTTCTCAGCCTCCTTACTCGTCTCCGAGTTGTTACAGAGCCGAGCTTCCTTGGCCCCCTCGCTCGCCTCCGAGCTATCCACCGAGCTGAGATTTCTTAGCTTCCCTGTTCAACCGAGAGCACGGAGCCCAAGCGCCCATATAACGGCTCCGTGTATCTCGCCAAAACGATATCTCTGTCGTTCCACATCCTGCATCCCACGCCGGAGTGTCTCTCCATTAATGGGCGTATCCCGCCATTAATGGATGTACCCCGCCATTAACGCAAACATGAGGCGTGGGCGTAATGAACGGCGAGAATCTCACGCCGGTTCGCTCCATATGACCGCTATATAAACCCCTTCTTCCAGACGATTCGGGTAACTCGAACTTAATCAAATACGCCGCTACTCTGCCTCAATATTCTCATATGCTTACTTGATTGTCGGAGGGTCTTACGGTGGTTTCCCACCTCAGGATTTCCCTTGCAAGAAGCCCAGCATCGACAACAACCCATTGAGACCCACACGCTCAACTCACATCTCAAATCTCAGCCGTTTAGCTTGCTGGCCACTTGATCGACGAAGGACAACATTTGCGGGAGATTCCGACCTCCATCAGTACTCCTCCGTATTTGGATTATTAATAAAGGTTCGTCTTCGCCTATTTGTTTAGTAGTAAGTTCTCATTTCATCTTGCCTGTGATTTGTTTTTCCTTCTCTTTTTTGTTTGGTTTGTGCTTTGTGATTGTCTTATTCGCAACACAAACGATTCCCATTTTTTAATGATTTATATATGCGAGAAGTATGCAAATTTATTTTTGACTAGGGAGAACATAAACTTTGTAAATCTTTTATTGATAAATTTTGAGTTATATAGTATCTAAATTATCGATGAATTTGGATCGTAGGCTTGCAAACAAAAATATTGATAATTTTCTTTTAAAAAAAGCTTGACATGTTTTCAGTTCTTGCGGATTAAAAACGCTTGCCATATATTCTAATTCCACGAATAGTAGAATGTTAAATGTCTGTGATTGTTTTCTTTTCTTTGAATAAACTTACATGTTTATGATCGACCAATAGTAAAATAGTTATTCAAATATTTAATAATTTTTTGTGGTTTATAGAAAATATATTGATGAATTTAAAGACATTTGACATTTTCAACAGACTTCCATGGTTGCTTATGCATGCTACCTATCAGTGACCTTAATGACTTTTTAAAAATTAATTTTAGCTCGTCTACATCATGCTAAATATTAATGATTATTTTATATCATAATTTGGACTACACCATAAAAAATAAAAATAAAAATAAAAATGATTTTAAGGAACAAGAAGATTTGGCAAGTTTTTTATTCCTGTTAGAGACTACCAAAATATTGATGATTCATGGAGTTATATAGGCATGATCTCTACTCTGCTCACACATCTTAAATGAAATTTCAGATTTTTCCATTACTTTACTGTGTTTTCACTCACAAAGTTTAAATGAACTTTCCAATTAAAATCGATATTATCATACATATTCTGGGAAGATGGATAAAGGTTTATAGCAAATTTTCTATTAAAGGTTTATAGCAAATTTTCTATTATTTTACGATGCTAGGAAGATAGATATATAAAAGTTCTTCAAGACTATTTATTATATCACAAAAATAGAATGGCTATTGTAATGCTAGTTATCAGATTATACAAAAAACAAATCCTAATTACATGAGAGTATAGTTCTAATGTATTCTAGTTGGTGAATATTAGTTATTAGAATGTCAACCCTGCCAGAAATGTGAGATATTGGAGGCAACCATAGGTTTTATTATGTAAAAAAAATTGACCAACCAGCCACATATCCAAAAAGAGAGAGCTCCTTTTGACATCATGTGATCAATTTATATGTTCCCTCTAGTCTAGAGATCCTATCAGCATTAGAAATTAATCAATAGAATGTCATGGTTATCTGGTTTGAATTACCGCAGAGGAGGAGATCGCTATCAAAAGACTACTTTTTTTTATGGAGTTTCCTTGGAAATGTTTCTGATAGCCAATAATTAATTAATTTCTTGGTAGAAATAACAAAACAACATGAGATGGTCAAATATTGATCCATTTATCCATCCAAAGGTTTATACTTCGTTAATTGTGTTCTTGAGGACTCAACTAATCACTTGACACTCAACAAGCCACTTGATACCGTCATGAGCCAATACTGTTACACGCCAATTGGTTATTTAGGGCTTGACATAAAACATAAGCTAATTATTTGAATTGTACTTCTTATTACTTTTTATAAAAAAAAGTTGTATAGCTTCTAGATGCACAGAATGTGCAGGATGTGTTTCTGAATTAAATCTTGATTGTATGTTTTCTCTAAATATGTTTTATCATGTGACAAACCTTATATTTTTTTCGTTTTCTTCACACACACACATGTACATGTGTGTATCAATGTTGTAGAAAGCATAAAGCATAGCAAAGCCGGAGAGCAGGCTTAGGCTTACTAGGGATTTAGTGACCAAAAAGGCTAAGACTTTCTAAATAATAAATTATCGACAATGGAAAATTAAATATTTAGAAAAGTTTAGAAACAAAATCCTAAGGCTTTAGCAGAGATTTATGAGGAGACACACACACAGAGGTTGCGATTTATTTATATTTTAAATTTCGACATTCAATTATGATTTATTTAAAATTTATATGCAATAAAAGAAATATATTAAATCATTTAAGATAACATAAATAAATCATAAAAGGTCTAATAAGATATTGTTTTAGATTAAAAATAACAATGATATTCAATTTTTCTATCATTTAAGGCTAAAATGCGGGAAACCCCACTCACTTTTGCCCGAAAAGCAGGAAAATCCCTCTAAACTTTAAAAACATACGTTTTACCCTAAAAACCCTAACGATGTTGGTTTTTCCATCAATACGACTTTTTTATGCCAAAAGGCTCTTCTAATAAATTTAATTGACTAACCTAATAATTTTTTAGCAAAATAAAGGTACACTCTCTTTTCTTTTTCTTCGCCTTTTTCAAATCTATAATCTTTTGAATATATGCCCGCTTTTTGGAGGATTAAAGATAAGTATATGTAATCTTTTGATTTAGAGACTTGGGAAAGAAATGATTAAAAAATGATTGGAGGAAAAAAAATTATAGAGAGGAGTGAAAAAATTTGGTGAAGAAAGCATTAAGGGGTATTTTGGGAAAAATACATCATAAAAATTAACAGTATTAAATTTACAAGCTAAAGCGTATGTTTTTCAAGTTTAGAAAGATTTTCTATTTTTCGGGCAAAAGTAAAAGGGATTTCCCGCATTTTAGCCATCATTTAATACAATAATTGCATTTTTTAAGGGAATAAGGGTTTTATTCATACATGAAAAAGCAGGTTTAAATGAAGCGTCAAATAGATAAAGTGAAGCTTCAAGCCTCCAAAACAACATAAGAGCATTATCCTACCGCTTTATGCAAGCTCTATTAGCCTTTGACTACTTTCCGCTAACGGAAGGCTTTAGCAGAGCTTTATAGCTTTATGAGGACACATGTACATTGTGTGTACATACAAACTGTTTGCACTAAAAATAGGCTTCCGCTCAAAGGACCAAATAGCAAGAGGCATAGCAAGAGGCCCAAGAGAGGTTCGGTCCGATCTCCATAACGGAACGGGTCAGATAAGATGTCGGCTTAATTGGACCGACCTACTCGAATACAGTTATATTTCTTTGCGACCGAGAAAGCATGCGAGAGATACAAAAATATTTGAGAATCTCTTCAAAATTGAGTGAATCAAGAAGATCTCAAATCTAAATTGAGTGAATCAAGATTTGTTGGATTTTGAGGGCTTTAGAATCGTATAAATACAAAAGGACGAGGCTGAGAATAAGGACAATCAATCCATCACCAGAGTAGCCTTTGATTTTTATCTGTAGGGCTTTTGCAGCCGTATCACAATCTATGATTCCGTTTTCCAGCGATCAACGCCAATGATTTCGAGGCCTTAATGAGACTTGAGAAGACCAACCCTTCTCAATTGGGTATATGCCTTCACGTTTCTTTAGATCTAGGAAAACATTATGATAGGATGAAGGAACGACTTTCGACCGTTCCATCGGAGCGCGAACCCTTTACATTGTGCAGTGCCAATCAAAGTATGGCCAACGCTGCCATAGACCAAATCGGGTTTAACGCTATAGGCACAAGCAACTCAGACGTTCAACTCTGCGCTCGTGTTGAGGTTTTAAGACTGATCTTCGCCTAAGAGAGGTTTCCGGCACCGCTCGGTTTCGTAACAAACAATGGAGCGACTCAAAATTCCAATCCAGAGCTCGGATAATGATAATGGGTCAAGCGGTGAAACTGATGAATCTTGACTCGGCTTAAGGCTCGTGATTTGGGAGACTCAGATGTCCAACCATGCTTCTCCACTCGGTCTTTTAGTCTCGATTTGGGGTCACATGTATGTTTTAACCATGCTTCTCCACTCGGTCTTTTAGTCTCGATTTGGGGTCACATGTATGTTTTAAATGGAAGATTCAATGTAGCTGTAACCCTTGGATCCTTTTATGGGGATAAATGATGTATGAGTCTTGTTTTGTATCGTGTTATTACTAGCATAAATTAAAGAAGAAGATTGATCTCCCTTTTCATAGGGCCTGTTTGGTTGCAGAATTAGTATGGATTTGTATCGTGGAATCATAGAATTCCATAATTTTGTATTTGGTTAATGGATTTGAATTTTTAGAATTCCTTCGTTTTTTACGGGGGTCCACCACAAAACAAATATTCTTGAATCCTTAAAATTTTCAAGGATTTTCAAGGATTTGGCACTATTCATTGTAGTTTTAGATTTGACTCATGTACTTTATTTATTTAATAATCCTCTCTCTCTCTAAAATCCTCAAATCCAAATCCCACTTTATTTTCACCAACCAAAAAAAGATTATAAGAATCTACAAATCCAATATTAGGAATCCAAAACCATCAAACAACAAATTACCAAATCCAGAAATTTTCAACTTACTATTTTAGAATCCAAATTTGGTAAACTTGCAACCAAACATGCCCTTATCAGACAGCACCACAATCAACAGAGACATGCTCACACTAGCTTATCTGTTCGTTAACGCAGTCACAGAAAAATAAGCATCTGCTCATTAATGCAGTCATAGAAAAATAAACGAACACATAAACATACCTACATACACATATATGTCATGGTGTCTATCGGGCCGGGCCTGGTCTTCGGATCAGGCCTAGCCCGGGCTGATCCGGCTTAGGCTCGGCCCGAAACCACCAAACCTGAACCCCGTCCGGCCCATGGCCCGGCTCGGACCGGCCAAAACGGGCCAGCCAGTTTAAAAATTTAGAATATTTTTTAAAAATTTCTAAAGTAAAATTTTATTTTTATGAAAATACTTTGGAAATTTTTTTAAGCCTGACTTCGTATAGGTCTCGGAGCAGACCTAAATATTTTATTAATTAAAAAATATTTTGAGGGGAAGACATAAGTTGACAAATCTTACCCCTCATACAGTTGCCAAAAAAAATTAAAAATATAATTCAATAAAAAAAAACTAACTGATTAGCTTCTATCGGTCTTTACTCTTCATCGGTGTCGGAGTCTTCAATACTCTTAACGTGTTGTAGTCTGGCTTCTGCATCAAACCAATTTTTTTAGCACACTGCGATCTCCAATACGTCATCCGACAATCTCGCTCTCTTGTTTCTCAGAACCCTGTTACCTGCACTAAAAGCAGACTCCGAATCTACTGTGGACACTGGAGTTGTTAGTAAATCACGAGCCATGGCAAAAAGTATAGGATACATGTGTTCATATGTTTTCCACCAATCCAAAATATCAAAATTATCTATTTGATCCGCGGTAAGAAAATTAATGAATCGGTTTGCAAAAACATTGTAAGCTTATTATAAGTAGAAGAAATAGAAACGGTTGTTTTTTGTTTTTTCTGCTGCAAAAACTGAATTATTCATCTTTTGGAAGTTTGCTGTAAAGAGGAAAATAAAGAAGAAGTTATGTTTTGACCGTATTGTGCATCATATATGGCATACAACTCATGCAAATAAGCATCTAAAATATTTTTATAATCTCTTATATCAGCACCTAAGTTTTCATTAAATCCATTTAATAAAAAAATAAATTATCTTTTTTAAGTCTAGAATAAAAAACAGATCCTAAACAAAACAATGCAGAAACTTTTTGCTAATATTTATTCAATTTCGTAAGCATGCTATATAACATTCCCGCAAATGCACTTTCAGGGTCAATCGCATGCTCATTAATAATCTTACCAAAATAAAATAATTGTTATACTAATCTATCAAAATAAAATAATTGCGTACAGTAGTCAAATATTTAGTTGCATTGTAAAATATTTCTAAAAATTCAAAATATATTCACAAACAAACCAATCATAATTCTCTAAATTATTATTAGGCATTTGTTTCTCATAAAATAAAGTAATGGGCTCCCGATATTTTAAAACGCATTTCAACATCTCATAAGTGAAATTCCACCTAGTTGGAATGTTGAATTTGAAAGATCTAAATTTTAAATTTAACTGGGTACAAGTTTGCTTAAAAATCTGTTTTCGGGGTTCAAAGGTTTCAATAAACATTATTCCATTTTTAAGTTTCGCTAAATGAGGATCGATTAAAGTAAGATCATCATGCACAATTAAATTTAAAACATGACATGCTCATCTTTGATGAAATAATTCTCCGTTCAAAACAGCATTTAAATTATATTTTAAAATTGTTATAGCAGAATTATAATTAGTAGTATTATCAAAACTAACAAAAAATATTTTATTTGAATATTATATTCACGTACAGTAGTCAAAATACAATTACTTATATTATTTCGACTATGTGGATGCTCCATTTTCGAAAAACCAATAATTCTTTTATATAAAAACCAATCATTATCAATGAAATGTGCAATAATACAAATATAATTCATACCCCGTTTTGTAGTCCAAAGATCAAAAGTTTATGCAATTTTACTCTTGAGATTTGCAAAATCTTTACCATCATGAAAAAATTTTAAAACATCATTTCTAGTGTTGTTCTGAGTACTCTTTGAAATACTGGATTATATGCATTTTTTACCAATCTATCAAATTTTTCATTTTCTGCAAAACCAAATGGTTGTTCAATATGTATGACATATCTTGCAAGCTCTCTTTTATTAGCATCTTGCGAATAAGAAAAACTAATTAAAGAGTTAGACGACATACTTAGAGTCGTCTACCGGGAATCAGCTTTTTCATGTTTAATTAAATGTCTTTTTAGGTGGGTAGTTACACCTGAAATGGCACAAGTAAAATCTGCTTGGCAATGAGTACAAATTGCTCGCTCCCCTTTACCTGCAACTGTTTGTACTACAAAATATTTCCAAATTTCAGAAGTTTTAGCTCTTTTATTTTTAGAGACAGAAGCTCTTGCTTCAAGAACAGTGGCGGCAGGAACTTCTTCAGGGATATTATTTTGTGAAGCAGTAGAGATCTCATAATAGAAGATTCATAGTTAGGAGAATAAGAATCAAAATTAGTTTGCATCGTATTGGTTAATCCATGTCTTTCTTGTAAATCCATATTGATTTGAAATGACCGTCTCCATGAAGATGAAGCATGTTGGGGTAAAAATTTACACACCGGTTGACCGAGTCAAAGTCAAGGTCAACCCCCAAGCTAGGTGGGCCCAAGCCCAGGTCAAGCGGGCCCATGCCCAAGTCAAGCCCGCGGCCAGCCTCCTCTATGCCAAAATATAGACCATGTAATAAATAATTTTTATGTAATTTTTTATACATAAGTGTATACAAAACGGGCAGAAAGCCAAATTTTTGTAAGCCCATGGCTTATGTGCAAAAATGAAATGGCACATGAGCCATGAGATAGGCAAAATGCCATTTTGTGAAGCCCAAGGGGCTATATGCAAATATGTAAGTCTATAAAAGGCAACATGATGAATAAAAATAAAAAGACTTTCATTCTCTCAAAAAACCCAGGGTTTGTATCTCTTTCCCTTTTCTGAAGGTCTCAAACCTTCTTCTTTCTTCTGAATTAAATCAAGAGTTTTACTCTTGCTTTTCAAAAACAAAATATTTTTTCACCACGAAACCCACAAAGAGGAACTTGGATCTGTCATCAGATCTCAAAAAGATCTCACATCCCTTGATCTTCAAGATCCAGCTAACGGAGAAGGAGGAAGAAGAACCCCTTTCACTAAACCCAAAAAAACACACTCAGGAGTCCAACTCCTCTCTGATTTCTCTTCCGAGAATTTTTTTTTGGCTAAAAGCCTCTTTTTCTCGCCGGCGCTCAAGCGCAGAGCGCCCGCGTGCTGACACGTGGCGCGCTTGTGCTACAGTGCCCTGCGCTCAAGCGCAAAGTGCCCACGTGCCGACACGTGGCGCGCTTGCGCTCAAGCGCAAGCGCTCGAGCGCAAGTCGCTCCGGTGCCGACACGTGGCGCGCAAGCGCTCAGGCGCAAGTCGCCCCCGTGCCGACACGTGGCGTGCTTGCGCTCAAGCACAAGCCTCTAGCGCAAGTCGCCCCCGTGCCGACAAGTGGCGCACTTGCGCTCGAGCGTCCAGCGCTGAAGCGCAAAGCGCCCACGTGCCGACACGTGGCACTCTAGCGCCTGAGCGCACAGCACCTAGGCGCACAGCGCCCAAGGTGCTGCCCCCACGCATCTTTTGGATGCCTTTTCCCCCTCTTTTTTTTCTCTTATATATATACATACATATATATATATATACATATGTATACATATGTGCATACACACATACTCCACGACACTGTCCCTGTTAGAAAAAAATTTCTAACGGGGCGTTGCCCCGCACTCCGCAAGGGGGCTGCTAGCCCCCTTAACCCACAGCCCGCTATCCGGGTAGCGGGACCCCCGTAAAAACTCTGCGTGGCTCCCGATATATTTAAACCCCCCTCCAAAACAAAACACACGTAGACTGCACATTGAGTTCGCATGACCAGTTTAACCCATTAATCGGTGGTTCCCTCGCCCCAAAGGCGATGGGTAATTAACGGCAGCTTAGTCCGCAACTGCCGGAGATTCGGATCCCCACAATCATTAAACCCCAGCCTACCATAGGCAAGGGGAATCTGTAGTACGCCTGACAAGCGCGCGCGTATTCCCATCTCAATGGGGTGACGAAAAACACCTTACAGATTTTGGCACGCCCGGTGGGACCAATCTCTCCTCCCATATTTCGGGTTAAGCATTCATGCGAGCTCAATCAATGTACATAGCTGTATTTATACTGAAATAATGCTCTTTCATGCAGATTTTCAAGCAATCACCTTTCAACGATGTCTTCGATAATGAACTCAGCTCCCGTCTCCTACACGATGAAGATAGACTCCAGGACGGTCCTTCCGGCCAGTCTCGGGAGACAATGGGAGGAGCCGCTGCTACCATTCGGCTCTATTGCGTTCATGCCAGTTGGAGCCATCCCAGCTCCTCAAGCCCCGGTGGCAGACAAACCGGTCTCGAAAGGCAGGAGACCAAATGTGGTGATCTCAAGGGCGTCCCAACCCAAACGCAAGTCGGTGTCTGAACGACTTTCCTTGGCCCCAGCTGGGGGCAAGGCCATCAACACCAACAAAGCTACGACGCGTCTCACGCAAGCCCCAGCGATGCCCCTGACAACTGCTCGATTGGGTGTCTTCTCTAAGCTCCCCGCTGATCAACTCACAATGGCTTCCCGGATAGCGGATGCCCGCCCAGCCTTCAAAATCGAGAAGCTGAGGGAGAAAAGGCTCAGATATAGAGCAAACAAAAGGGCTAGGGCTCCTGCCAGGCTGAACCTCATGAGGTTCGAAGAACAGGGTTACCCCGCCGAAGATAAGGAAATGGCTGGGTATGTGGTCCACACTGTCTACACGGTGGGCACGCGCAGCAAGAGCAAGGACGGGGCTACCACATCTCAAACCCAATCTGGCTTGAATGTGGTGGCTGCTTCCCAAGAACAGCTGCCTCTGCTGGGTGATGAAAACCCTATTGATGAGGATGATAGGCGGAAAGACCCTTCGGTCCATGAGGAGTCGGGCTCGGAAAGCGAAGAAGAGCCGACTTTCCGCCCCAGGACCGCGGAGCAAGAGCTGCTTCAAGAGCTCCGAAAGCAGCTGAGAAACAAAGACAAGGAGATGGCTAAGCTCTACTCAAAAATTGACGACTTGACAAATGTCGTCCTACAGCTCACGGCCCGACTTGCCTCTCAGCCGCCCAATCAAACGCAGAGCTCTGCTCGTAAACCGGGAAACGGTGTCCCAACGCAGTCGACGCCTATTCCCTCAAGTCCAAAAGTGGGCGAACCGCATGAAAATCAGTCGCATCCTATCTCGGGAAATGTCTTGGCTACCGATGACAGTAGCCCGCTAACTCAAGATCAAATCATGGATTTGGTTGCCAGCAAAGTCAAAACACTGGTAGCCGAAGCTGAAGCGCAAAAAGATGTTAGCAGTAGCGGGAGACCATATCTTGCTCAATATGATCTGGTAGAATTTCCTAGCGGCTATGTCATCCCTAAATTCAGAAGATTCGATGGGATGGGAAATGCGAATCAGCACATCGCCCACTTCAAAGCCTCATGCGGGAATACTGGGGACAACAATGCGCTTCTCCTCTGCCAGTTCGTTAATAGCTTGACCGATATTGCTTTCGACTGGTACGCGAGCATACCGGATGGCTCCGTTACTACTTTCGTCCAAATGGAATCTTTGTTTCTACAAAGGTTCATGAGCGTCAGCGATAAGATCACCATTGCCGAGCTCGTAAGGACCAAGCCCAAAAACAACGAAAGCAGCACGGATTTTATAACCCGATGGCGCAATCTCTCTGTCAAATGCGAACCGCCGATGGAGCAGGACCAATCTGTCGGTCTCCTCGTCGGAAATCTCAACAATTGGATGGCCCCGTTTCTATGCACCGCGGGTCTCAAAACATTCTAAGAGCTGACCAGGAAAGTTCAAATGCTGGAGCGCTCAAAGCAGGAATCCTCCTCAGATTCCCAAAATAACAATAGGTCCTGGAGAAACCGAAATGACGATAATCGCAAAGGCGGAAACTCCGATGATTCTGGATCTTTCAACATTTCGGCTAACCGAAATAAGCAAGGGATGAGCGGGCCTAGCGCCAACCAGCCTCGGAAGCCAGTGTTCAGAGAGGGAGGAGAATCTCCACTGAAAGAAAAGCTGGATAAGGTCTATTCCTTCAGAAGGGAAAAAATCCGTAAAATATTCAAAGACGCCCTGAAGAACGGTCTACAACTGCCAGAGTCAAAAAGACCGCAGGAAGCGAATAGGACCGACGACCCCAAATACTGCCCCTATCACAGAGTGATAGGTCATGCCATTGAGGACTGATTCGTCTTCAAAGATTGGGTCGAAAAGCAATATAAGGCAGGAGAGATAGAACTGTCCAAAGGCGTGTTAGTAAACAGTCAAGATGCGACCGCCAATTTCATACAAACGGAGACTGAAGTTCTTCGTGAAACGGATTCTCTCAGACATCTGCCTTTCTCTGAAAACAATCGACCACCACGTCATTAAACTGGGAACAGTCGACCTCTAAGTCGTTAAACTGGGAATGTATAAAAATGTAAATAAACAAAAAATGTGTAAATAAAAGAAAAATAAAGAAAAGCCGAAATGATGGGGCAACTCGCAATAAAAATCAGCGAGTGAAAATAAAAATGAAAATAAAGCCGAAATAATGGGGCAACCACGAATAAATAGCCGAAATGATAGGGCAATCGCGATCTTCGCGATAAGAAAAGCTGAAATGATAGAGCAATCACGGTAAAACAAAAATAAAACAAAACAAAAAACAAACAAAACAAAGGCGAATGATAAGTCGCTCCTGGTACCATATTCCAGTGCAGCGATGCAGACGCCAACAAAAATTCAAATTTCCAAAATTCTTCCAGCCCTACGGCCAGTCCCCAGATTGACTACCGTATACAATCCACGGGCTCAAATAATTCTCATCATGCCCATGCCCTACCGTAATCACTAGTTACGCGGCTGGTCTCCGCCCTTGGAATTATAGTCCATTGGGAAGACCCACTCATGTGTCCTCACGATGCATGAGGAGAACAAACCTTCGTGGGATCCTTACGACTCACAAAGGAAAAACACACTTGGGAATCCTCACGACTCCTAAGGAGAAAATACACCTGCGGGATCCTTACGACTCGTAGGGAGAAATTGCTTTTATGGGACCCTCACGACCCATAAAATTGAGAAGTCTTAGGTGATAGGGATCTAAACCTGTCTCCTAAGCCATCGCTTCCCAATCCCCAAGTGGCGAATGATGAGTCGCTCATGGTACCATATTCCAGTGTAGCGATGCAGACGCCAAACAAATTCCAAATCCCATACCTAAATGGCGAATGATGAGTCGCTCCTGGCACCATATTCCAGTGCAGCGATGCAGACGCCAACCAAATTCCAAATCCCATACCCAAATGACGAATGATGAGTCGCTCCTGATACCATATTCCAGTGCAGCGATACAGACGTCAACCAAATTCCAAATCCCATACCCAAATGACGAATGATGAGTCGCTCCTGGTACCATATTCCAGTGCAGCGATACAGACGCCAACCAAATTCCAAATCTCATACCAAAATGGCGAATGATGAGTCGCTCCTGGTACCATATTCCAGTGCAGCGATGCAGATGCCAACCAAGTTCCAAATCCCATACCCCAACGGCGAATGATGAGTCGCTCCTGGTACCATATTCCAGTGCAGCGATGCAGACGCCAACAAAATCTCGAAATTATTTTTCCGGCCCTACGGTCTGGATCATACATCCTGCAAAACCGTATACAATCCACGGGCGTAAAACGATCCCAATCTCTCCTAAGTCCTACCGGCGAGACCACATTCAAAGTCCCACCGGCGGGGAAGATTCAAAAAAAGAGAGAAAAAAAAATGGTATGTCCACAAGCAAGATGCGCACGAATGAAAACCCGAAAAGGCTCTGTGAGTAAAAACAGCAGGACTGCCGGCGAGTTTGTGAAAACCCAAAAGGGCGCAAACTCGTAAAAAAAAAAAGAAAAAAAAGAGATGAAATGCACTCGCGAAGTCCTCTCGACTTTGTGAGGAGAAAATTCCCGCGTGAGATCCTTACGACCCACAAAGGAGCAACACACTTGGGGGTCCTCACGACTCCTAAGGAGAAAATACACCTACGGGATCCTTACGACCCGTAGGGAAAAAATGATTTGTGAGACCCTCACGGCTGACAAAATTGAAAAGTTTTAGGTGATAGGGACCTAAAACCTGTCTCCTAAGCCATCGCTTCCTGATAAGCAAGCGCAAATGATGATTCGCTCCTGGTACCATATTCCAGTATAGCAATACTGATGCCAAACAAAAAAAACCAATCTCCAAATCCTCTCAAAGACAAATGACGATTCGCTCCTGGTACCATATTCCAGTGTAGCGATGCTGATATCAACCCAAATCAAATCAAACCAACAACCTCTACGGCGGAATCATGCTCCGTCCTAGAATTTACCCCGTGTCGAAATCATGCTTCGCCTCGGGATATCTATCTTCCCTGCCGGAATTATGCCCCGCCTCGGAATCAAATCAACCAACAAGCTCTGCGTCGGAATTATGCTTCGTCTCAGAATGCACCCCGTGTCGAAATGATGCTTCGCCTCGGTGTAACTGCCTTCCCTGTCGGAATTATGCTTTGGCTCGGAATCAACCAACGACCTTCTCGTCGGAATTATGCTCCGCCTCGGAATCAAGTCAACCAGCAAGCTCTGCGTCGGAATTATGCTTCGTCTCAGAATGCACCCCGTATCGAAATGATGCTTCGCCTCGGTGTACCTGCCTTCCCTGTCGAAATTATGCTTCGTCTCGGAATCAAGTCAGCCAACAAGTTCTGCGCCGGAATCATGCTCCGTCTCAAAATATACCCCGTGTCGAAATCAATGCTTCGCCTCGGAATATTTGCCTTCCTTGTCGGAATTATACTTCGCCTAAGAATCTACCTCTGCATCGAAATCATGCTTCGGTCAGAATGTCTGCCGCCCATCGGAATGATGCTCCGAACCCTGGAATTATGCTCCGCCCATCGGAATGATTCTTCGATCTCGGAATGATGCTCCGAACCCTGGAATTATGCTCCGCCCTTCGGAATGATGCTCCGATCTCTGGAATCATGCTCCGCTCATCGGAATGATGCTCTGATCTCTGGAATCATGCTCCGCCCTTCGGAACGATGCTCCGAACCCTGGAATTATGCTCCGCCCTTCGGAATGATTCTCCGATCTCTGGAATCATGCTCCGCTCATCGGAATGATGCTCCGATCTCTAGAATCATGCTCTGCCCTTCGGAACGATGCTCCGAACCCTGGAATTATGCTCCGCCCTTCGGAACGATGCTCTGAACCCTGGAATTATGCTCCGCCCTTCGGAACGGTGCTTCGAACCCTGGAATTATGCTCCGCGTATCAGAATGATGCTCCGATCCCCGGGAATCATGCTCCCCGCGATGATGCTCCACCCCCGGAATGATGTTCTACCTCGAAGTCCAACTTCAAGATCCATCAATTTCATGCACACAACTCAAATGCGCGGTGTGCATTTATTGATGGGGGGCATTTTGTTGGGGTAAAAATTTATGCCCCGGTTGACCGAGTCAAAGTCAAGGTCAACCCCCAAGCTAGGTGGGCCCAAGCCCAGGTCAAGCGGGCCCATGCCCAAGTCAAGCCCGCGGCTAGCCTCCTCCATGCCAAAATATAGACCATGTAATAAATAATTTTTATGTAATTTTTTATACATAAGTGTATACAAAACGGGCAGAAAGCCAAATTTTTGTAAGCACATGGCTTATGTGCAAAAATGAAATGGCACATGAGCCATGGGATAGACAAAATGCCATTTTGTGAAGCCCAAGGGGCTATATGCAAATATGTAAGCCTATAAAAGGCAACATGATGAATAAAAATAAAAAGACTTTCATTCTCTCAAAAAACCCAGGGTTTGTATCTCTTTCCCTTTTCTGAAGGTCTCAAACCTTCTTCTTTCTTCTGAATTAAATCAAGAGTTTTACTCTTCCTTTTCCAAAACAAAATATTTTTTCACCACGAAACCCACAAAGGGAAACTTGGATCTGTCATTAGATCTCAAAAGGAGAGATTTTGAGATCTCACATCTCTTGATCTTCAAGATCCAGCTAACGGAGGAGGAGGAAGAAGAACCCCTTTCACTAAACCCAAAAAAACACACTCAGGAGTCCAACTCCTCTCTGATTTCTCTTCCGAGAATTTTTTTTGGCTAAAAGCCTTTTTTTCTCGCCGGCGCTCAAGCGCAGAGCGCCCGCGTGCCGACACGTGGCGCGCTTGCGCTACAGTGCCCTGCGCTCAAGCGCAAAGCGCCCACTTGCCGACACGTGGCGCGCTTGCGCTCAAGCGCAAGCGCTCGAGCGCAAGTCGCCCCGATGCCGACACGTGGCGCTAAGGCGCAAGTCGCCCCCGTGCCGACACGTGGCGTGCTTGCGCTCAAGCGCAAGCCTTTAGCGCAAGTCGCCCCCGTGCCGACACGTAGCGCACTTGCACTCGAGCGTCAGGCGCTGAAGCGCAAAGCGCCCACGTGCCGACACGTGGCGCGCTTGTGCTCAAGCGCAGAGCGGCCACGTGCCGACACGTGGCACTCTAGCGCCTGAGCGCACAGCACCTAGGCGCACAGCGCCCAAGGTGCTGCCTCCACGCATCCTTTGGATGCATTTTCCCCCTCTTTTTTTTCTCTTATATATATACATACATATATATATATACATATGTATACATATGTGCATACACACATACTCCATGACACTGTCCCTGTTAGAAAAAAAATTCTAACGGGACGCTGCCCCGCAACCCGCAAGGGGGCTGCTAGCCCCCTTGACCCCCAGCCCGCTATCCGGGTAGCGGGACCCCCGTAAAAACTCTGCGAGGCTCCCGATATATTTAAACCCCTCTCCAAAACAAAACACACGTACACTGCACATTGAGTTCGCATGACCAGTTTAACCCATTAATCGGAGGTTCCCTCGCCCCAAAGGCGATGGATAATTAACGGCAGCTTAGTCCGCGGCTGCCGGAGATTCGGATCCCCACAATCATTAAACCCCAGCCTACCCTAGGCAAGGGGAATCTGTAGTACGCCTGACAAGCGCGCGCGTATTCCCATCTCAATGGGGTGACGAAAAACACCCTACAAAGCATCCTTGTTACCTTGTGAAAATGAACCTGACATTCTTAATTAAAAATATTAGTAACAGAGAAAGAGAGATGATAAAACATATACGAGAAAAATATCTAATCAATAAAAAACCTGATTCCAAATAGCAGAATCAAATTAGTGAAGCTGAAATGAAAATTGAGACTGCGGAAATGAAGATTGCATGGTTCCAATTTTAACATTACACTTCTCAGAAATTAAAGAGGGTGATTGGGAAATTGAAAATTTGGTTGTTGTGGATTGTGAGAAGAATGAGAAGTGTAGATAGGTATTTATAGAGTTTTGGATTAGGGGTATAAAAATGTATAATTTTGAGTTTGGGAATTTAGATAATTTTGCAAACCCGCTTTAATTCAAATTTCTCCGCTTTATTAAAAAAAAACCACCCCTATTCAAAAAAAAAACCATCTCAAGAATTTGACCAGTCCCCATCCCAACCTCCCCTCCCAAGGCCAAATTCAAATTGAATTTGGCCCGGCCCGGCCGCCAACGGCTGGTCCGACCTGTCTGTCACGCCTCGCTTCCCAAAAGAATGTGAAAGGAGACATGGCATGGTCCGTAACCTAACTGTATTGAAGGTGGTCTATTCAATACAGTTACGTTAAGCGTATAAATATCTATAACATGCAGGATGTGTACTAAAACAAAATAATAAAAACAAAAGGCATTTATTTCCATTAACCAAACTTTATTATATCTCAAAGGAAAGAGTAAAATAAACTAAATAGTTTAATTACATCGAAAAAGAAGCAAAGCTCTAAACAGGTGGGAAACAAATAAAACTAGCTAATCTTCCGTCGTCAAGGTTGCATAATTTTCATTAGTTGGCTCCACACCTTGATCCTCGTCATAATACTCATTCTCATGTGACGGACATTCCAAAGATATAGGGAGAAAAGGAAAATCCGTCAGCGAGTTATACTCAGGTAGAATTGCCTCATAAGGAAATATATGTATAGAAACGAGCAAGTATATATAAGTATGATGCGTATATGCAGATATGATATATATGGATATGAGGTGTATACAAATAAGACATGTTGACAGAGGTACATGTGAATAAAGATATAATGTATGAAGTATCTGTTAGGTAAAAGTTCAAGTCGAGTAAATCGGGTATTCAGTCTAAGAGTTAAATCAGGTTAAACAAGATGTGTATTGATAGAATTGACTGATGGACGTACTCGTATCCTTGGGGTATCCCATGACTAGCTGGAAGCAGTATGAGCTATCGCTCATGCCTGGGGCGGCAAAAATAGCATGAATCAATGCAGTAGCATGAACATCCCTGAAAAGGTGTCCCATGACAACGATGGAGATTTGTCTAGCGTGAATATCACCCAAGTGTACAGGTATTTCCACCCTTCAGTTTCACAATAAACAATAAGTCTAAACTGGTAAAATCTCCACATCCAAGATGCTGAATAATCTATGTCTCATAAAGAAAGGAAAATAAAGTAGCATGTGGATACAGCGCAAGATATTATGTGAGTTTAGTGGTGAATATTAATATGTATCTACTACATATTGTAATCATTTTAGTTTGTCAAACAAGGGTCAGGATACCTACGATTATTCCGTTGTGACCACAGAACAATAACTGGGGAAGTGAAATATACGGTTTCACTTCTCGGGATCATGATTGAGTAGTAGGGTAATCAGAGTTCCGCATCTTCTTGCCTAATCAAACTACCCATCCCTGGTATTCAGTGTAAAGGTTTTGACGAATTAGAGTTGGTGCGTATACATCCAGGCATGGAATTTCCACATTGTATGCCATCCACATTTTGAATTATTCATTCTTAAAGTAGGGTTAGTATTCGCCCGAATATCGGGTTAGTATTTGTCCACATATTGGACCATCCACCCCCAAAGTGTGGTTAGTTTTCGCTCGAGTATCGGGTTAGTAGTCGTCCACACATTGAACTGCTCATCCTGCCTGCAGAGATTCTCATTTATAAGTATGTCATAAACTTTGTATTCAAAAAGTTGATCTCGTTTAATATGGCCTTCCACAACCACTCAGTTTATCTTATTATCTTTTAAAGTTCGTAAGGTGCATCATATTATTTTATAGAATGCTTAGTTAATAAATATCAAAGCGTTTAATGATAGTTATTATATATAAGAAAACCATGATATTTAAAGTATTTATCATTTTGGAAACCCAAGATATTATAACGAGAAAAATATCCTTTTAATGAAAGATTATAGTATTTATTTGAACATTATCTTTTAATAATGTTTTAGGTATTCTATCGGAAAAATATGATTTATAAAGGTTATGGATTTTTGTTGAAGATAGCTTTTTAGTAAAGGTCAAGGTGTTTAAATAAAAATATATCATTTTAGAATGGATTAAGGTATTTTATTGTAAATAATAATTTATAAAGTTATGGAGTTTAAATTAGGAGGTAACATTTTAGAAATACGTTCGTGTTGACAACCGCTGTACATGGGCGGCAGGATTTGTGTCCTTTTCAAGAACGATTGCCTATCAACCACAAGCTATTTATATAAAACATTACCCTATAGAAATTAGGGTATTGTATTATAGGTGATATTCTACAAGAACAATTCCGTGTTGACAACCGAAGTACATGGACGGCGGGATTTGTGTTCTTTTCAGGGACGATTGTCTAGCAACCACGGGATATTTCATGTAAAACATCATCTTATTAAGGTACCTTATTAAACCTTAGTACATAAACCAAGAAAGATTTTCTATAAAATATTCCCTCTAAGTGGAAGGGGGTTAAGTTGAAAACCATAGCATAATTATTTAAATTAGTATTAATCATTTCCAAAAGGAAAATGGATTTTAACAAAACTAGATTTATTGGTGAATTAAAAGTGCAAGCACAAACCTATCGTTTTAGGGGGTCTAAAGTATTTGTTCAAAACATCTCATATCATAGGGGTATTTTAAATACGTACACCATTTTAATAAAATAAGGGTATTTATGGAAGTAACCTATTTCGAGATCTTATTGGTAACATGGGTAAGTGGGTGTACACATAGGGTGGATTTATACCCCATGAGTTATAACGTCAAGCATATCATATACCCTGTAGAATGAGGATGCAATATTTACGCATATGGGGTAATTAATTAAACCATTTTAAACATGGGTCAAATTTAATTATCAGGAGGTACCACAATAGGCATGCAGAAATATTTTTAACATCATTTTAATATAAGGTTGGGGATTAGGATTTGAAACTAAGATCATTTAAAAAAAAGAAGGTGACAGACAAGTGAAGAGAGGCGGATCCTACCTTTGGTTTGAGTTGGATGTCGATGGGTTGAAATGTAGACTCATACTAAATCCTCAACTCCGCGCTCGGATTTTTCCTCGATGCTTGGATGGAACCACCGCGTCGGCGTCGTCGATACGAAGGCCTGGGTATTTTTTTCAGAATTTTCGGAGTTTTGAGATTTAAGAAATTAGAGTTTGAAGGTCTCTATTTATAGGGGTTTTTCCCCCAACAATAAAATCCAAAAAATCTATTAAAATCCCCCTAAAATCCATGCTCAAATGATTTGCCGATGATTGTCTGCTGATTGTCGTCGTCGCCAGCCTCCCACAGCCGTTGGATCTTGATCCAACGGCTCAGATCGCCGCCGCCGCTCCCCACGCGTCCGCGGGTAGGGATCACGCGTTTTCGCCTAATCCCCACCACGTGGGTGCCGCCGGATGCTCAGGATCGTTGGATCTTGCATCCAACGGTTCAGGTTAAATGTTGATTTAATAGTTTTTTCCTTTTAAAAACTAAAGTGTTTATTTTTAAAAAATCAAATTTGGTCTAAAAAAATTGTTAAAAAAATTGTAAAATACTGAAAAAATTCCAGAAAATATATTTTATTTTTATCTTCGGTTTAAAAATGATTTTGGGCTAAAACTAAATAATATTCCTGTATCTATAATATTAGTTAGTTATCATAACTATAAAAATCTATTTTATTCTCGAAAATATTTTAATTACGAAATAATTATTTTAATTTATAATAAAAATACAAATTATTTTAAAGCATTATAAAATTTCATTAAAACATTTTAAGCCCAGAAAAATATAAACAGCTTTTAGAAAATTCCTTTAATTATACTTAAATGCTTTACTAACGTTACTTTGAAAAATAAAATCGTTAAAATAAAATATTTTTCTATCAACGAAACACATAAATAAATACTTGGTACTAATTAAAAGACCTTTTATTGGGTATTAGAAAACACGGTCGTTACACCGGCCCGAAGCCGGGCCTTGGGCCAAGCCAAATCTGGGGACATGGTAGTGCACATTGTTTACATGGCTTCCGGAAAAGAGAAAAGCTGTGCTTCTGAGGGTCATCGACCACTTACGCAGTCCGTAATAAAGGCTGACGAAAATGGCCGCACTCACTGGACAGAAGGAAAGCCCGGAAGTATTGTCGGATCAACGCCAGGAGCAGAAAACCGACGCCGAGTTCCTCCGAAGGATGCTCGAAAAGAAAGATAAAGAAACCGCGGAACAAGCGGTTAACATAAAACAAATGGCGCTCATGTTCCAAGATATGGTGGGGATGATGATCCAGCCGAACCCTCTAGCCGAAGATCCCCCAATAATCATTGAAGACGACAAAGGAGAGACATCAAACCCTCTTCAGGCTTTTTCAACAGTCAGGGAGGAGACGATCTCAAAATACCATTATAATAACAAATAAATGCCATAAGAATACATGACAAAAATCCAAAGCGTGCAGATAAATCAGTTGCAAGTTTGCCACTTTATTAGAAACACCCATCACAAACAACGTCTGAAGCATGCACGTATAAACATCACAACCCATCACAGAATTTCCACTGGAAAATTCTCAACATAGATTTTTAAAAAAAAAACTAGACATGAATTAAAACCAGAAGCTAACTAATTTCTAAAATCCAAATGGATTACTAAGTTATCGATGTTGTTCACCTTTGTTGAGGAGCTAGCACTTGAGTGCTTGCAATTGTCATACCTGAAGCTTCAGTGCTTGCATTTGAATAATCTGTCCACCTCCCACAATAATTTGCCTTTATCATACCTACACGGGCGAACGTGCGCAAGTGCTCCGGTTCATCCACCAAATCCTTTGTCTCCAACTCTTAACTACCCTGCCTCCAGCTCCAAGATCAAACAACAAACCATTTAAATCAAAATAATACATAAGGAAGATGAAAATTTCAAGCACTTCCTTAGATTCCAACATACAACAATTACCTTCTGATCGAATCTTCCTCCACACTCTTTTCTTGCCTTGGTTTCTTCTTGTTTCCAACTTGGAAGCATTTGGTTCAGGAATGGTAGAAGTTTGAGATAGTGAAGAGAGTTTCTTATAAAGCATTTGGAGAACGTTAGGGTATCGAAAAATGGAGCGAGGAATTCTGAAAGAGAGGGAAGGGGGCCCTACGAAAATTAATTTCAAGTGTATATTAAACAGGTGTTGTAAGAGGTTAACCAGAGATGAGGTTATTTTTGGACAGGATACTCTAACATGCCCTTAGTTGGACTACTTAAACGATCATTTGAGAGATCTTAGAGCAAATAACAAGAAATCCGGGATTAACATCGAAACACTAAAGACATAAGAAACTTGTATTGGAAAATACTATGGATAATGTATATGAATGTCTACAAAACCGGTAAAGAGTGTTATTTCAATATTGAGCGCATTTATACATATGAAAAATTACTGATTAATTTTGAAAAACTAGTTTCCATAAACAAGAGCTTCATGAAAAATTGTGATTTTCTAGCACAATTAAATTTTAATTATTTTCTTCAACCACGAATGTCTACCATATCCGATGCATCCTCTTTTTAGTTCAGTCAACCTGCAAAAATTAAACAAAAAAATGACATTAAAAAAAACAAGATAGAAGAGTTATAAGACGCTACTAAAAACCAATAATCACCAAGCACATGTCACATTAACGTTGCATCTGAAGCGTATTTTAGCTATCTTGAATGATAAGTTGTAGAAATAAAGCATGGTTTCTTACGCATAAAAATCAGAATTCAGAGATGTAGAAACACAAAGTTAATTATAAATTCTTGCTTATTTAGTAATGCGACATTAATGATGGATTGAGCCATGGAATGATAAAGAAGACAAATGAACATTCAAGTGCTTAAAAAGAGGCTTGGAGTAGCCCATTGGTGGAGCTTGGAGTAGTCCAAGGGGGAGATCCGGAATCAAGCCCGGGTCTCCCATTTACGAGGGAGTGGACAATTTATCCCACCTATTATCTTAAAAAAAAACATCCAAGTGCTTAAGATCAAGCACAAGCAGTAATAGATATGATAGCAGATTCAACATCGATTTAAACCTTTCAATCCCGGGATAAAAATTCGTGCCATTGCTCCTGTTTTGCACCGTTTTATTTCTCTGTTTCACCATCATTAGTATTCTTGCGAGTAGAAGCTTCAGCTTCATCCTCTAGGCGCCACTACCATTAAACAAATATAAACAAACATGTTACTAATCTGAGATGCAAAAATTGAGAACAAAATAAGTAACCTAATCGAACAGAAACCTGCAGAAAAGAATTCACAATAGGCTCAACAGCTACACCATAATCGAATTTAGAGATGTGCTCAAGCTTGGCTTGCAACTGCCCAATATCAATGCTTTTCCTCAGCAACCTTGCATCATACTTGGTTTCCTGCAAATTAGATGAACACCTGTTAAGAAAGGTTTAATTACATTAGAATATCCTAAGCCATATCATTATTACTTCACAAAATTACCTTGATTTTTTTTCATTATTACAGTAAGCTCCCTTTAGAAGCTAAATTTGAGGGTATCATAGCCGGATAAAAAAATTCCTCTCTTGAAACAATACATTATAGGGTATTATTGTGAGCAAAAAAAATTCTTAATCCAAACTTTTAAGTGGTTTAGTGAAAAGCAGTGACGGTTAATGGTATTTCAGTGCAATTTAGCTGTTATGAATAATGAATGTGTAAACCTATATCTATAATCTCAATATATACCTCATAATTAGAATCCCATATCTATTTCCGAAAGGCTTCGACTGTGCTATTATCTACTTGCTCCGCCAACTTCACCAAATTCCTCATTTTTGATGACTTCAACGATTTCGCTTCCTTCTGTACATTGAAAGCAACAAGCCGCAAAACATCGTTATCCCCGTTCCTTCTCTCTCAGAAAGATCACCTCTAACTTTTCTAATCACAGCCTCTTGACTTTGATTTGTCTTATGGATCAGCTTGAGTAAAACCTTCTCTAAAGTTGCCGTCGCAATTTGATATCTCAAACAATTGTGTTTCTTGATGCAAACCATCTCAAATTGTTCGAATTCCTTCTTGATCTTATTGAAAATTTCGTTCTTTGATGTTTCTTATCATTTTTCAACTTGTTCCAATGAGATAAACAGTTCTCGGCCGAAGAGCTCGAGCTCTCATCATACAACCACGAAACCAAAACATCAACATCAAGATCATAGCTTTTTCCTAAAAGCTGCTTCGAATTTAAAATGAGCTTCGAATTATCATCATTAACAAGAATTTTCTCCACCTCATTGGCTTGGACCTCTTCAATCACATAACTTTCCTCATTCTTACAGCATTCTGAGATCAACTCATCTAAGAGAGCAACTATAACCCTAAGCTTCGAAGCATTCAACAATCGAAAACAAAGATTCGAGCTTTGAGTCTCATCACCTGCAATTTTGAACAAAATATCGATAAGGCTACCTGCGATCACATCAAAATTAGCAAGCTTTTGTATCCCAGATCGAATTCCAATGAGAAGACCGGCTCTTTCTGCATCGACCTCGATCGGATCCCAATTTGGATCGAGGAGATCGTCGATTCTACTTCGCTCGGCTCGATTGGGGACGAGAAAGCTCAGGTCTTTGTTAGGGTTTATGTGATTATCGACGATGTGTTGAGAAAAGGGCGGTTTTTTATGGAAGGCGAGAGAGCAGCGAGGGCATTGATAGAAATTCCATGACTGGTGGCGGGAACGGGGGAGGGCGGGGGCGAGGCGGAGGTCGCCGGAGTGGGCGGCTACGGTTTCGATGCTGATCGTGAGCAAGCAGGTGATCTCTGAAGGGGATTTTGATTGTAGAAGACGATGAACTTTGTGTCTTTGATCGTTAGTCGCCATGGATCGAGGGATTAAACCTTGAGTTTTTCACAAAGTTGCGATCTTTATGGGTTGCGTGAGCCTTTTTGAGAAGATATGGTTATGATTAACGACTCTTCTTAAAATCTCATCTTATAAGAAAAAGGATAAATAATCTATCTTATTTTTAAGGAAAAAAAATCTTTGGATTATCTATAACTAGTAATTTGCAAGTGCTCTTGACTATATAAAAGTGCCTATAAATCTTAAACTTTTTAAATCCCATCAAATATTCAATCTATGGTGCTAATTTAAACCCACCTGTATTGCACTTGTTATTTGAAAGACTAACCTATCAGATGTTTAATTTATGATGATGCTAACATATATCCACATTCACCGCATTTGCAAAAAGATCAACGATATATCAACCTATTGAAAAAATGCCGATAAGTGTTGTAAACTATAAATTCCGACGCTTTTAAAATATTTAGCTTCTCAAAAATTTCAACAAATGCTTATAGTAGTTACTTAATACCCACTGCACGAAGTCCCTATTTCATTATACTTGGGATAAATTTCTAGTAGATGTCAAAGTACAGAGATAGCGTTGTTTGGTTTA
Source organism: Agapanthus africanus (assembly GCA_030015575.1). Classification (NCBI taxonomy): domain Eukaryota; kingdom Viridiplantae; phylum Streptophyta; class Magnoliopsida; order Asparagales; family Amaryllidaceae; genus Agapanthus; species Agapanthus africanus. The sequence continues at coordinate 181,921,753 of JASDDO010000024.1, forward strand.
AAAAGATAACAATCAAACACACCGTGGTTGTGGTTGCTCGGCAATGGACATGAGTGTTATTTTAGAGAGCGTGTCTAAAGGTGTTTGGACCGGCACGGTGAATCCCTACTCTACCTCGATAGAGCTCGGGAGATGTGACTAACTGTCGATTGGATGAGGGTTCAAGCATATTTCCTACATAGATTCTGTCAACAGCCAGCGCCACGGTGTTGGTGGGGTTTACCTGATGTCAAGGGGTTCACACTCTATTTCAATAGCGCATCCGACAGAGCGATCGTCTAAGACAACTACTCAATCGGAAACGCGAACTACGACATAGATATGTTATAAAAATTTTGATAATCAGAAGCAGTCTTTTGGTTGGTTGATCGGGAGATCCTTTTCTCCTGTATTTTATAGTCTTATCAAGTAACGGCTGTGTTCGTAATTATAACTGCAGCTGCCAATAACTCATTTATCGTCACATTTTGGTGCACGTCTTTCCGGAGCGGCCGTTGTCTCGGCTTTCCATTTAAGGGTGTTGGCAAGCACTCGGTTGGATGTTATATTTTTAATCGTCATTTGTTCGGTTTGATTATAACCAACCGGCTTTTGGTGTAAACACTTACCCAAAACTCCAAAGCTTGTTTTGTGTTCTTTTATTGTTTTCATATATGCTATATATGAAATCAAGGGGAAACCACAGTTGTTCAAAATAACATACAAAGAGCAGTTCGGGAACATGCAAGGCATAACTATTTTTATGGACATTATTACAATAGCACCGAATGAAAAATCAGCCGATGGTATTTAGCCGACACATAAAGATCGTTGCATTTAGTTGTAACAAATAAAGTATATGATATTATATAAAAAATATGGAATGGCCATGGTTTTCAGTATAATTTAGCCTTTCAAATATCTGAAACTTACCGGTAAACTTAGATTTATGTTTATGAAAACTGAATTAATATATTTACCATCATAACCAGAACACAAGAAAGATAAATGGCGTTTTCTCATTCTTTTTTTTTAAAAGAAGTTTAAAAATAGTTTAATTTCTCAGCGAATACAAAAGGAAACTAAATCAAAATTTATCTAAAATATATAAGAAAATTATAGGGTTAATTGCTAAATAATACATAATGTTTTATTTAGTTTGCACTTATATGCCTTATTGTTTTTTTCGCTGCACTTCTATACCCTAAAATATAAAGTTGCATGAATAGAACCGATTCGAATATTCTAACGGCCAGTCAAGAGAGCAAAATATCAACAGCTTGTACTTTAGGATATATAATCGTAGGGAAAAAAACAATAAGGTATATAAGTGCAAAATGGATGAAACATTATGGTATTATTTACCAATTAACCCAAAATTATATACGGTACTCTAAGAAAACCCAAGCCCAAATAAAATTTACAGCCATTCCGAATATATAATTGCAAAAATTCTTTTAACACGCAAATGTCCTAGTTGCTGTCGGTGGGGAAGGGGAGCCAGCTGGCAACTATATGAACTGTCAAATGAACACGAATAAAATAGAGAAATAATGCTGCACTCTAAAGACATAATAAATTGACCTAGATCTGAAACTCACATGATTTTGATACTGCCACTCTGTGTTTCTTTCTCAGCAGACATAAGGTAAGAAATCCCAGATGTGACTGAAATGAAGGAGTGCACCTTACTAGAAAAGAGTGTATTTATCAATTACCTACATTTACTTGTCTTTTCATATACATCCGCATCCATTAAGAAATTGCATGTATTACAAATCAATAGGAAGTGTATTTGCCCATATATTATTCATTATTTATTTTCACACCGCTTTAAATGCGTAAAAAGATTTTATTTTCATACTCCATAGCTATTGTATTTTCTAATTTTTAAAAAAATGTTATCTTGAAATGCTTACTCTTGAACTTATGATCTTTACGGAGGATTGTCACTCAACCATCTCAATTAACTGCATTCTTTATATTTACCTAAGTATTAAAAAGAACACCGTCTCTTATTTCTCCTTTTCTTCCCTAACAAACTTATGAACCAGAACGGCATTCCTACTGGAGCTTCAAGTTTTACGCTATACATTTCGACAACTTCATCCGAAATGTAAATCTTGCGCCGGAAGATATTAATATTTGTATTTTTTTTAATATCCGACCGGGCAAGGCTTTCATTAAATCGCACATGTATGGATACATGTATAGGTAAACATATTCAAATATCCAGATATCCTTGTCCGATCACAAATTCACATGAAGCAAAATGTATAGGCACCAAATTGCAAAACCACAAAACACGCATATATAATCACACACAAACACCCCAAAATTAAGGCATAATCTCAGGGCACCGCCACTAGAAAGAAGAAACTTCCCCCAAGCCAACAAATTGTGCTGATAAAAAAGGAAGCAGAGTGAGGAAGAAGAAGAGATCTATTATTATAAAAAAAATCAAGAGAAGAGAAGGGAAATGCCCCACCACGCGAAGACGGACTCGGATCTGACGAGCTCGGCGCCGTCATCGCCGACCAGGCCAGTCTACTACGTGCAGTCGCCGTCGAGGGACTCCCACGACGGAGAGAAGACGGCGACGACGACGGGCTCCTTCCACTCGACCCCGGCCGTCCTCAGCCCCACCGCATCTCCCCCACACTCCCGCGCCTCCTCCTCCCGCTTCTCCTCCTCCCACCGCCGCCACCGCAAGCTCATCGCCGGCGCCGCCAATGGAAAGGCCTGCGACGTCATCGAGGAGGAGGGGCTGCTGGAGGACGACGATGAGGGGGGTGGGATCCCTAGGCGATGCTATTTCCCCATCTTTGTGATGGCATTTGTGGTGCTTTTCACGTTTTTCTCGTTGATTTTGTGGGGGGCGAGCAGATCTCAGAAGCCCAGGATTGTCATGAAGGTATGATGCCTATTTTCTTTCTCTCTCTTTTTTTTGGATTTCTTACATTTTTCATTATTCGGTGCGAATTTATTACAAGTCTGTTGTATTTTGTTGATATTAGCTCCTGAATTTAGATCTGACCATTTGTTGTTATTAAGCTAGATTTCAGCGTTTTTTTAGATACATATTGTAAAATCAGTAAATTTGTGAATAAATAACATATTGTAAAATCAGTAAATTTGTGAATAAATAACATATTGTAAAATCAGTAAATTTGTGAATAAATAACATATTGTAAAATCAGTAAATTTGTGAATAAATACCATTATTTATTTAGAATAAAATATCAAGATCTAAACTTTTCCCTCGAGTTGTTTCAGTTTTAGGGTTAATTGCATGTAGCACCCATTATGCTTACCTTGTATTGAAACTATTTTTAATTTAATCATCACACATTGTTTTTTATTTAGCACACATAACACCTCCAAATTAGCAATTTTTTCTTCTTCTAAATCATATAGAATCTACCTCCAAGCGATGCCATGTGCTAATAAACAAGCTTTTCCTGCCGGCAAAAGCATTTATCTCTAAAAACTACGCAACTTTCATTTTTCCATTTTGTGTTTTGAGGTTAAATTGGATAACACTGAAATATATGGTATTTTTCTAAAATATACTGAGTTTAGGGTATTTATTTGGAAAATTAGTTAAAGTGCATGGTATTTTAGTGAAACTTAGTGAAAATAAATATAGGAAGCTAGTTTCTTACATCAGATCTATTAGATGATAGTTGTTGAGATCGTAATATTTTGAGTAAAAGGTAATTGTTTTTACCATGATGTCCATTTTCCCTCTAAAATACTCTGATTGTGCCAATCCAACCTGCTGTCATATTCAATGTACCTTCAAATTTTCCCAAATTCATTGAAAGATCTAGATGAAAGGAAAGGGCATTGTCGTCATTTTCTATACGTGGTTAAGGGTTAACTAGGCTCCAGAGTTGTATATAGACTGAATTTGAAGACCTAACATTGAAATATGTCTAGATTTTAGAAGATTTATATTAAAAATAAAGTCCTTGCTTATTAGAGTAGGGTATGTTGAAATTGAAATGATTGGTTTTGTTTATTTACAGAGCATTACGTTCGAGAATTTTAACATACAAGCTGGGACTGATGCTTCTTTGGTGCCTACTGAGATGGCAACGCTTAATTCTACTTTGAAGTTTAGTTTTAGGAACACTGGATCGTTTTTTGGAGTTCATGTGTCGTCGACTCCCATTGATCTCTTCTATTCCCAACTCGCATTGGCAACGGGAAATGTAAGTAAAATTTGCCGTTTTTATTCCTTAAATTTGTTTTTTCATGAATTTGTGCTCTCTTTTTTTTGTCTATTGGTAGAAAATTCTTCTCATGATTTGATTCATCGATAAAGTCTTTGTTAAACATTAATATATCTTTCAACCCTAAGCTAAAATCTAGAGTTTTCATGCACTAGCAGCAACATTTCAGAGCCTCTACATTCAAAAAACGGATTATAAATTATTATTGTTGTAATATAATCTTATATTTGGGTCATAAACAGGATGCCTGACATGCAGTCATGTGTTACATGGTTTGTATATAGAAATATATACCTAACTTAGGGGCTTTGATACCAATAAGCAGTAACCTAGTTTGTATGGCACTTCCAGGGAGTGTGCTGGATTCGATCCCTAGGAGAGGAAGTGACCACAAATTAATCCTTTCAGGGCAAATTCATGGGTCCCTTCTTGTGTGCGTGAGTGTGTTGTGCGCGTTACGAGGCCAATTCAAAAAAAAGTTTAGGAGCTTCGATGCGATTTGCTAGACATTGAGAAATATAATTATGATGCTAACAGCCCAGACATAAATGCAAAATTTGCCCATCTCATTTCTTCAAAGATTTGTTCTTAATTGGTGTTCTTTTGGAGAAATATCCCTTCGTCGAATAAAAATTATAAATAATCCATACACACACACACACACACACATACACAATTTAAACTTATAGAATTCCAATCTTAATATATCATCGTTAGAAATCCAGATAAATTGCAGGATCCTAATCCCAGTCGTATTTGTAATCGTACCTTGAAATTTTCGTTTGGGTTTTATGCAGATTAAGGAGTTCTATCAATCAAGAAAGAGCCAGAGGAATATGAATGTGGTGATAATCGGGAATAGAGTTCCTTTATATGGAGGAGGAGCAAGCTTGACTAGTGTTCAAGGGAAAACAAACGCAACAATTCCTCCAATTCCTCTAAATCTAAGCTTCAATGTGAGAGCTAGAGCTTATGTTTTGGGAAAATTGGTAAAGCCCAAGTTTTACCTTAATGTGCAGTGCTCTGTGAAGATGGATCAAACCAAGCTTAACAAGCCAGTGTCCCTCATGAATAAATGCCAAATTAGCAACTGATTTTTTTTATAATTAATTTTATTAATTTTTATTTCACTAAGTGAGCAATAAAGTGAGTTTTGTATGATCTATTTATTGACCTTTTCTTTGTTTTGTGGCTTCTGTGTGACAATGAAAGCAGCCATGTGAGTTGTGAGCATTCTTTTTGATTGTATGTGAGGTATATTAAGTAGTTTATTTATTTGGGATGCGGCCCTTGCACCTCTATTTTATCACCTCTATTTTATATCAACTGAGCTAGATCCTGTTGGCTGTGTCATTTATATAGTTTATTATGATACGGTGTTTCTTGTAATTTTTTGTTTCTAGGTTGGGGTGGGGTGGGGTGGGGTGGGGTAGCTATTTGCAAACTTAATTTTGCTAATTGCAGTGTGTATAGATGTTGATCTATCACAAGAAAAGCATATCCTCTTATGTAAAGTACAGTACCTGAAAGATAACCCCTTGTTTTTATGTGGATGTTTTGGGGTTACATTTTAATCAAAATTATAATTAAGGTTTGGAATATGACATAACAACTTTGAAGCTTCACGAGAGAATAAAAGTAAGGTTTGGAATTATCTCAGCATGTGCTTCATCACCATCAGATCAATTTTTTTTTTGAATTATAAATATCACATTAAAAAGGTAGATAAATTACTTCCAAAGGCTTCGTGTCAACTGTTGCCTTGGGGCATTGAGGGCATTTATCTTAAGAAAAACAAGTATTTCTTTTAATTTTCTTTTACCTATTTTTTAATTAAAATTTAAGGCAGCAGGTATCATGCAAATACATAGTCATGAACATATCATAAAATTGGTAGAACTGTTCGTTGCTCTGCAACTGCACGATCAAAGAACAATATACGACCGCGATCAAACGAGAGCGAATGAGCAACCACAAGCAATCTAAATCATACAAAATCAACATAGAATATCAACATCAAAGATGGAAATGAAACATCAACACAGAATATCCACATCAAAGATGAAAGTATAATATCAACATAATATCGACATCCGATTAGGGACCACAGATCCAATACCTCTTTTCAACTTCTTCCATATGATTCAACTGTCAGATGTCCTGTCGTAATATAATCAACCAGCTTCCCGGAATTCAGTTAATATAACGATCAATACAATGATCTGATGAATTGTCGACCTATTACATTAGAGAATCAACACCATCTGCTCCATTAATGCAACATCATTTATCTACTAAAAACAGTTAGTAATGAACTGGTAGCTGAAATATTTGGGGAGCATGAAAACATGTAGAAGCACTCAATATCATTCTAGAATCGCCTTGATAACTCCATTAAATTTACTCCGATATTGAACAAGAATACTGTAAAACCTGAAAGTTCCCTTTCACTTTAATGAAATCGGATGGCATACTTCATGTTTCAATTCACGCTAACAGCATAACGGCATAACCTTGCAAGATGTTTTTGGGAACATGTACCATATGAAACTGCACCATTACCATCATTACAATCAACTAGAACTTCATATTTTCGATAAAGAACACATTCTACTATCTGTCACATAACTGACTTGACATTAATTAGTGAAGAGAATTGTAACGTCAGAAGCATGGTCACCGACACACGGAAATCGTCATTTACACGACATAATGCACCGACACAAAACAAATTCAAAAATAGTATATTTTTTATGACACGAGTGGGATTTGAACTCGAGCATCTTGCTTGATGGAGAGAAGTTTACCAATATGCATGGTGGCACTCGCTATAAAAAGGTTGCATATGAAACATGGCTGAATCGCTGATAAAGCGAGTGTCGTGCTACATAGCTCGTCCCCATAAAAATCGGCCCTTTCAAAATTGTGTCCCGCCAATTTGTCAAGAGGCTATCCATTTTGTAGAGACCTGGTCGATTTGAGAGGGGATCGTTGTTATTCACCAAAAAGTAGCTCTCCGATGGCATCTTCTGAAACCGACTCCAGTTACTAACCAAATTCTATGATGTTAGTGTGTAAAGCCCAAGAAGACGGGCCTAATATGAGCTATGAAATATATCAGACATATTGTAGAATTCAAGATCCGTGTATGGAAAAGATAAAATCCCACATGCACCTCTTACAACTTCCTTTACATGATGCGATCATTAGATAGCATGTCAAGAATCAAGATGCATTCAGGAGGATCTCCAGCAGTTAACCGACTGACTTGACCAACTTAAAACACATTTAAACAAATATAATTCCCAAAATAGTTGAAAATACCTCAGGGCTCAATTAATTGGCTTCCAAGAATTCAGTAAACATATTGGTCCAAGCATTTATGTAATAAGAACATTTGGTAATGGATCAGTTCCTGAAATAGTTGAAGAGCCTGAAGAATTAATGAATCAGATTTCAAAAAATCCAATAACTTGTTTCCTTTCTTGATAAGAAAAATAGCTCAAAGCAGAATATTCATTCTTGGATCAGTTATGATTTCAGGCTTAGGTCCTACATTCGTCCTGAAGCCACCTCGCTCGCTAATCTATCAATTCCTTATCGAGACAAAACATAACTTTTTTCACCTATTATTGATACCTAATGGCCATATAAAAGATAATAGAGAAGGCAAAAGCATCACAACTTGTCATGAGCTAAGCATATTAATCTTTTCAAAGACATAGAATAAAAGCTCTTGCAAGCAACAGAGCATAAGACCACACACAAAAGTCCTAACAGTTCAGGCTCAGCAGAAAGCTAAAATTTTGTTAGTGTTCTCGATCAAGACTCAACATGCGCAACTCTACTACCTTTTGATTGAAACTAAATGCATTTATAATTCCTGTTTGACTAAATGCAGGCGAGTCGAGATTATTCAATCTCTAAGAAGCTTTAATCAGTACGTTCTTGGCACTGACCTATATGTTCTACTAATCTTTGTAGAATCTTTTTATAAAGCAATGACGTTTAATGCAATGATTTGGAAAACTACAACCCCTTCCCAATATACTCAATTTTCGTTCCAGGCTCCTCTAAATATACTCTAATATTTAACAAGCAATCATTGTAAAACCCAATAAATTAAGCAGAAAATTCAAGCTAGCTCTCAAATCGGTCAAGCCTTCTTTGTGCACAATTTTATTTGTTTGTTCCTGCTAAGCTCAAAGCTAATTCTCGAATTAGCAAAGTCTTCGAGCTTAGCTCAATTATGAGGTACCTCACTTGCTTAATCACATCCAGAAGGTACTGGATGAGCCACCGTCATCATAGCATAAGACCTTTTGCAAACAACAGAGAATAAGACAGCATAGAAATACTAATTATTCAAAAGCTCAACAACAATTCAGTTAACCTTATGCTGGAAAACTAATCCACTTACAAATTCCTCTTCGAATTGATCATTTGATTTCTGACAGGCTTTACTCAGTAGCATCTTTGTATAGCTGTAAGATCCTATATACTTATCTTTATAGACTCTTCTTGATGCAACTCTAGCCTGGACGGTTCCAAAACACGTCATATCTAGTTCAACTGAGAAACCTGAACTGCCAAATCTTGTCCGATTCGTGCGTTCTCCCATCCAAATCGAAACGCTTGCAAAATCGTCTAAATCAATTTTGCAAGCACATTGACGTCTCTCAGAATCGCAAAAATCCATCATTTAGGGCCCCAAAATTGCGGACAAAGATTTGCTTCGAAACTTTGACTTTCGAATTAGGGATGAAATCAATGCCCGGATCAATTAAGATTTTACCGGCAGTATCGGGAATCAATTCTGAATGCAATCAAATAATTAATTTTGATTTTTAGCAGCTTTCTATTTTTAGCAGTTATCTAGTTTAAGCAGTTTTTATTCTGTTGGCCCTTAACCAGCTATAGAAAATGATTGCATTATCATCGGCCACCGAAAACAATCAGGCCTCCCTCCATCATTCACATGGATGCATCAGCAAAACAAGCTCCCTTCTCCGCTCATGAAGACCGGCATAAATCCATACTTGCATCGATCCCAGCAACAACACATCTCCACGCTTACAACTATGTCATCAATGGATTCTCTGCCGTAATCTCTGCAACACAACTCAAACGCCTCGAACAAATGACTGGCCATCTTAAAGCAATCCCAGACCCCTACGCCAAAATGCACACAACCCACACCCCGAAATTCCTATGCTTGAACCCTAGCTCAGGCCTTTGGCCCGAATCAAGGTTCGGCGACGATGCGATAATAGGGATCGTCGACACAGGTAACTGGCCAGAGAGCAAGAGCTTTGACGATAAGGGGATGCCACCTGTCCCCAAGAGATGGAAGGGGATGTCCGAATCAGGAACCAAATTCAATGGTTGTGGTGCACCGTGGCTCACATCGGTTGGAGCAGGAACCATCGACGGAGACTGCATTGCAGCGGTTTCTCTTGGTAGAGGCAAAAAGAAGATACCAGGCCGATCTATTTTCCCGAAAAATGTATTAATATCCAATGCCTCATTCTATTTCAGAAATGGTGATATCGAAAAGGAGACATGCAGCTATCACTCTCTTAACCCGAAAGAAGTATCCACCAAAGGTGTATTTTGCGCTGCCGGCAATAAATCCAACACCGCCACTCAGATGTCTGAAGTGTACAAAGCTGGAGGACAAGGTGCAATATCTGAGACAGATCTCGAGCGATTCCTCATTCCTTATGATTTTTATATGCCGTCCGTTGCGGCGAGCTCGCCTCATGGAAAAGTGATCAAGAAATATCCAACTCATGCAATTGCACCGACAGTGGATATCAAATTGCTAATTACGAGCTCGAAACCGGCTCCTCAGGTGGCGGAATTCTCATCCCGAGGTCCAAGCAAGGTATCTCCGATGATTCTCAAGCCCGACCTAATGGCTCCTGGGGTCAATGTATTATCTGCATGGGCACCAAACAAATTAGTTGCAAAATTAGGCAACGGTTGCCTGTATTCAGACTATGCTTTGCTCTCTGGTACGTCTCTGTCTTCGCCTCATATAGTTGGCGTCGCAGCACTGTTGCAATCACTGAACAGAGATTGGAGCCCTGCAGCGATCCGAACAGCAATGATGACGGCTGCTGACATCATCGACAACACTGGCGATGTGATCAAAGACATGAATGATGAGACAAGTGCAACTCCTCTCGATTTTGGATCGGGACACGTGAACCCTAACAAAGCGATGGTTCCAGGCCTCGTGTATGATATCGGGGTGCAGGACTACATGGATTTTCTGTGCGGCCTGAATTACACTGGCCTCCACATTGGGGTTATCACTAAGAGGCATAATTACAACTGTACAAGAGCTAATCTTGATATCAATTACCCATCTTTTACCGTAATCCTCAATAAAAATTCATCAAGACAAGTATTTAAGAGGATTTTGACTAAAACGTCTGGGATTTTCCCACAAAGTATCAAGCGATGGTGAAGGCTCCTAAAGGAATGAAGGTGACAGTGAAGCCGCAGATGCTGTCTTTCGAGGGGAAGCATGGTAAAAGTGTATTTTCGATAGATGTTGATGGTGATATAGAAGATGGGAATTCGGTGGAGAGAGATTCTATAGGGAATTAGGGGTTTCTAAGTTGGCATGAGATCGGAGGGGTGCATGTTGTTAGAAGTCCGTAGTTTCGGTGTTTGTTCCTTGAACAAGACATCCAGTGTGTTCATTTTGCAGAGCTAAACGAGAATACGTGCCTCATTCTCTCTCAATCTGAGAGCAAACATGACTGAAACATGTGTCAGGTTTCTTGTTAAGAAACTCTTCAACGGCAACTAGTTCGTTGAGGATTACTCCACTCTGTGCTGGTTGCTGCTAATGTCTTAAAATATTATATCTGTATTGTTGAAATTATAGAGAAACTTCAAACACAAGCCATATCATATTTTACCGAACCAAGTTTTCTTAATTAAGGGACGTCTTATGCCAGTTTTTAAATTATGTTAGTTTCTTAATTAAAAAGATGGCAGAGTTTTAGTTGGAGTAGGAGGAGTGACTTATTACAGATCCTTAACTATGGTAGTTGCTTAATTAAGGAGCTGGTTTGTGTATAAATAGTGACTCTTATATGTATTTTGTACACCAATAAAGATTGAAGAGAGATCATTATATGAGAGGGTGAGGGCTTAGAAAGATTTGAAAGAAATCTTCTAGGATTGCTCGTAGTGTAATTGATTCGAGAGAGGGTGAGGGCTTAGAAAGATTTGAGAGAAATCTCCGCTCGTAGTGTAATTGATTCGAGATTATTGTAGATATTTGCATATTCCGCTCTGTCGGGAACTAGTCATATGGTGGGTGGATCTCGTTAACAAATCTCCTGTCCCTTTTTGTGTTTGATTTCCTATTTTATTCTCGCATATTTATATTGTTCTAAATCGTTAAATTGCATGATTGTTATTATTACATGATTTGGCTTGTTGCGAGCATTGTTCTGCGTTTTGATCTTTCCCCGTCGATCCCCAAAAACTGGTATCAGAGCCGAAGTTGCGTTTATCTGATACTAACAAATGGTATCAGAGTAAGGGTTAAGAAACTTAGGGTACTTCAAATTTACGATCTAGATCAACAGTGGGTAACGACAGCTACGTCTTCCCTACTTTCTTAGATCGTCGTTTTGAAGACGTTAGTTTTGATCGGATGAGAAGTCAAATTTGCCGCGACAGAGACGAAAGATGGCGGAGGATAAAAGATTGAAAAGTTCAATGGTCAGAATTTTGGTTGGTGGCGCATGCAGATGGAGGACCATTTATATCAAAAGGACATATCTCTTCCATTGCTTGGAGAAAAGCCCGAGAAAATGGCTGATGAGACGTGGAACCTTTTGGATAGGAAAGCCCTGGCGAAGATTCGGTTGTCGTTGACTCCGCAAGTGACATTTAATATGTCGAAAGAGAAAACAACCAAGACGCTAATGACGACGTTAGTGAAGTTGTATGAGAAACCTTCTATATTAAACAAAATCTTCCCGATGAAGAAGGTTTTCAATATGAAGATGGCTGAAAACGGCTCGATGATGGAGCACCTGAACAGCGTGATGAACTAACTCGAAACGGTGGAAATCATCTTTGAAGACGAGATTCGAGCACTTCTATTGCTCTATTCATTGCCGAAGAGTTGAGAGAACCTAGTGATAGCGGTTAGCAATTCGATCTCGGGGACTCTCACGTTTAATGATATAGTGGGTTGCATATTAAACGATCTGATGCGAAGAAAGACCGGGAGTGGGAGTTCGGGAACTTCCGCGCTTTCGGTAGAGGATTGCGGTAGAATGATAGAAAAGGGGAAAAGGAAGAAGGGCAAGTCTAAAACCCGAGAAAAATCACAAGGAAAAATTCAAGGCGCGTGTTAGAATCGTAAGAAGAAGGGTTAGAGGAAAAGTAAATGTAAAGCACCAAAAAAAGACCCGAATGAGAAGGCAGATGGAAAGTAAGCCAATGTGGTGTTCACACAAGAATATAGAGAACAAGGTTTTTGTTTATCGGCGAGTGAAAGCACAAAGTCAGATACTTGGTCCCTAAATTCGGAAGCATCCTTTCATTGCACCTCGGGGCGATATCACTTCAGCGAATATGTTCCGGGAGGCCTTGGGCATGTAACGGTAAGAAACTATCAACCGTGCAAGAACGTTGGTAAAGGGACGGTCATCTTGCAACCATAAGGAAGTGGTCAATTAAAATTGAAGAATACTCGTCATATTTCAGATTTGAAGAAGAGCCTAATTTCTATTAGTTAGCTTGACAATGAAGCTTTTATTACGACATTTAGGATTTCACGATGGAATATTACCAAAGGATCGTTGGTGGTCAGCAAGGGCTATAGTGGCTAAGATTTGGAGAGAGTGTAGACCTCAATGGGATTGCTGGTCGTTGTAGTCGCCGAGCTACCTGCAAAAGAAGTCTCAGGATGGGAAAGTACATCAGGACCCTCCGACGATCAAGTTAGAACCGGAAAATATTTGGGCAGAGTAGCGGCGTATGGGATTCCCTTGCCTGAATCTTCTGGAGGAGGGGTTTATACAGGGGTCGCATGAAGCGAGCCGTTGTGAGATTCTCGCCGTCAGTTCTGCCTATGCATCACATTCGCATTAATGGCGAGATACGCTCGCATGAAACGCGAGACGTGAGATGGTTTACTCCGTCGTGGTGGGAGATGCGGAGCCGTTACGAAGGAGTTGTTACAAGGGAGTTCGGTAAAGGGGGAGTTGAAGAAGCTCAATCCGAGAAAACTCGGGGTTTGCGCTACCGGTCCCGAGTTGGTCGTGGCGACAAGGAGGCTAAGGAAGCTCAGCTCTAGGATAATTCGGAAACGAGCTATTGACCGGTGATCGGTCGAGAAGGGAATGCATCCTGAGGGAGGCCCTGAGAGGTCGGAGCATATTCCTCGGACCGAGCCTCGGAGGCAAGGTACCGAGTAATGTTCTTTTCGCATTATACTTATTTCAGTTCAGTAGCTCCCACGAATCTAGTTGACATAAATGGGTGACACGCCATCTGCTATGTTCCGTGATCGAGGGAATCCCCACTTACGAGTATCATCAATAACCGCGTAAGAAATAAAAAAAACGACTAATTGTTTAACCTCCAAGCAAACATAGATATTACCAATGCTCAATGATATCCCAAAGCTTCTACGATGATATTCTGATAGTGACTAGATTAGCCTGTCTGTTTAGGATCACAACACTTGTTAAATTCATCTCAATATAGTGCGAGATTCAACTTATATATATTGGCTTGCCAGTCACAGTCAGTTGCTGACTTGCTTTGGAATCGTTTACCTTCTTTGTGTTTTGCCAAAGAAGCTTATTTATGATTCGATGAACTCAACGAATCTGCATTAGAAATTTAGGATTTCTTTAAAAGTCAATGGATCGCCATACCAATCATCGATGACTTATATATTAATCTCTTACTGCGGGCCTTAAATCTTATAATTATATATGTACCCATTCCTCAATCCATGCATGACAAACAAATGACATTGAGCCCTATTAAAGTTCCCGCAACCTGTTCCATCTTCACAACTAAGAAGCCAACCATGGAGCGCAGCTTTCATTTGAAAAAGCTTCTCATCATCTCCCTTTGCTTCATTCAGATCAGCGTCATCTCAAGCGATGATCACCGAGCGTACATCATCCACAAACTCCCTTCCCCACTCATGATAGCTGGTACCCGGAACTGAATCAGCTCTTCCCTTTGCAATCGAAAACTCATCAGAGCACGATCATTCCGTAAAGACCTTAAACAGTGGGGGATTAACATATCAATGAGCTATGATTACGATTCCCCAAGGGATTACCGTGGCCATGGAACTCACACGTCATCGACTGCAGCAGGGAAAGAGGTTCATGGTGCGAGCTACTTTGGCTACGCCGAAGGACCAATGACAGGTGAAGTTGTTTTGTATTCTGAGATGAAGATCACCCAACAACTTGTTTGGTTTCACATTTTAGATGTTTAGATGAGAGCTCAACAGAAGTGCTCAATTATTCGTGCTTTAACATAAGTCCATACAAGTATATAAATTATTCAAAAATTACCCCTTTGATATTCCAATACCTATTCCAACAACAGGTATTGCACCCATGGCCCGTGTTGCAATGTATAAGGCCTTGTTCCACAATGACAATTTCGACTCGGCAGCAACCGATGTGTTGGCGGCGATGGATCAAGCCATAGAAGATGGTGTTGACCTCATGTCCTTGTCTCTTGGATTCTTCAAAACACCTTACTATGAGGATGTGATTGCCATTGGAGCTTCTGCGGCCATGGAGAAGGGAATATTTGTGTCTGTCTCTGCTGGAAATGGTGTACCCCATGCATATACTGTGATTAACGGCGCTCCTTGGTTAACGTCGGTTGGAGCAGGAACCATAGACAGAGACTACATTGCCACCATAGCCCTTGGTGATGTCGACCAGAGAATTCTAGGGCGGTCAATATTTCCTGAAAACATATTCATATCCAATGTGTCTCTATATTTTGGCCATGGTAATATCAGCAAAGAGACGTGCTCCTACCTTTAGCCAAACGATGTGGCAGGAAAGATGGTGTTCTGCTCAGTCTCAGAGAGCATCGACGAGAACATTTACTCACAAATGTCAGTGGTAAGCGGAACAAAAGCCAAAGGAGCAATTTTTGCAACCGATATGGGGCAGTTCTTTACGCCTAAAGATTTCTACATGCCATTGTGGCAGTGAGCATGGCAGATGGAGAGATGATAAAGAGATATGTAACAGAAGTACCAACACAGGCGGTTGATATCACGTTCATATTGACTGAGTTAGGAGCGAAACCGGCTCCTCAGGTACCCTACTTCTCATCCCGTGGACCAAGTAGGATCACTCCGGGGATCCTAAAGCCTGATGTTTTGGCTCCTGGGGTTAATGTTTTGGCTTCCTGGGTGCCAAACCGAGGATTTGCACCAATCGGTAATGACTATTTACTGACAGGCTACGCTCTTGAATCTGGCACCTCAATGGCTTCACCTCATGTGATTGGAATCGTAGCAATGTTGCGATCAGTGCATCCAAATTGGAGCCCAGCAGCTATAAGGTCTGCAATGACGACAACTGCAGATATAACAGATAACACCGGTGGTCCGATCATAGATATGACTATAGGAACAGCGGCAAGTCCCATAGTTTTGGAGCAGGGCATGTGAACCCAAAAAAGGCTACGGATCCAGGTCTAGTGTGTGATATCGGGTTGGATGACTATATGGAAGATCCAGATAGGGATGATTACTAGGAGACCTGAATATAATTGCAACAAAGCGGAACTTGACCTCAATTACCCTTCATTTGCTGTCATCCTCGAAACAAAACAATTCAAGCCAAGTTTTTGGGAGGGTTTTGTCTAATGTCGGGGACTACGCTACTAGTTATTATGCAGTGATCAGTGTGCCAAAAGGCATGAAGGTGGTACTGGAGCCTCAGGTGCTTTCTTTTGAAGGAGTGGGAAGCAAAGGAGAATTTTGGATGAAAGTTGATATTGATTTAAATATTGCAGATGGGATGAAGACGATACCTGGTGATTATATAGGTAATTACGGGTTCTTAAGCTGGACCGAGATCGGAGGAAAGCATGTGGTGAGGAGTCCTATAGTTTCTGCCTTTGCTCCTTGAGGAGGAGCATGGCATTAGTTTTTCTTAGGACCCCAAAATCATACGAGAATTCAGTTGTAGCCATAAATTTGTGAGCCTAAGCCTACGAGAATTGGCTAGAAGGCATGTCAACATGAAGCTTGTGGAGTTTGAGAAGCAGTCGCTTCTTGACTTGTGTTTCCACAGTATATTTATTTTTATCACAACTTATCGATTTTCAATTAAAAGCATCTTTTAACAATAACTAATGAATATTATCACACACACACACAAAAAAAAAGCAGCAACAACAATAACCAATGAAAAGAAAAGAACCTACTAACACAAGTCCGATGGTTTGTCTTTGCTCCTAAAACAAACATTGATGATTTACCTCATTCTTAAGAGCCAAAACCATAGCATGCGCGCTTCCATTTCTCCCTCAACTTGAGGCAAACAACACTCAAGCGCGCGTCAGGTTTCTTGTGAAGATTAATGCTGTAATATGTATTTTATTAGGCGCATACCGCGTATGCTGTATGCGCTCTCCTAGAGCATAAAATCGAACTTCATAGCCTATTATCCAATGAGATTAGCTAAAACACCTATGACCTGTGTGGGCTATGTTTTACGCAAAATTGCGGTGCATATACAAAATTTGAAATATTGTGCCAGTGGATCAGTTACTATGTAGGACCTGCTATCCGACCAATTAAACTCAACTGAACCTATACCGAAAGTTGTTCTGATTAAGAACTACAGCTGACATGTGACTTCACGGATACGGAAATTGATCTTCTTCACCAGGTTTTTGCTAATTTTGAAGTTAAATCAATCCAGAAGATCTGCAGCTCTTTTGCTGCTGATCGAAATTTGGTCCAAAAAGTGCAGTTTTAGGCTGAAACTGGGTCTGTTTTGAATCTTTTGATGAATCTGGAGGCAATAGACTGGTTTTGATTAAATCTGGACAGGTTGAGGTTGTCTATTTTGAATCTCTTGATGATGATGATGGTGATGATGAAGGGAAAAGCTTGTGAAACTTCTCGAGCCGATGGTCTCTAAAACACTAAATAGCAGTTCAAAGTTAAGCAAACAAAGCTTCAAATCCTCATTCAACAAGTTCTGAATTTTACCTTACAATCAAAGCCTTTATATATATAGGCTAATTATTTGCAACAACCACACCTTTTCAACAACCAAATACAAGACACATTTTAAATTCTAAGGAAACTATGAAAAACACATTAATTTGCCTATAGGATATAGGTGATATAGTATATGTTCATGAAATACACATTAAAGTTTAACCTCACCGCAAGACAAGGACGATTGTTAATACCAATGCTTACGGCTAATCCAAAGCTTATAAGTTTGTAAGGTGAAATTCTAGCGGATTCTAGATTAGCCTGCCTGTCTGCAATCTCCAGACATGTCAGATTCGTCGGAATAAAGAAGTTGCAAGGGGCAGTCTAGTATATGTAAAATGTCTCATTGCCTTGGATTTTCATTGTAGATCAGCGATTACTTATATGTTGAGCTTTTACAACTGGACTATAATATTGTAATTATATATGTCGTCATTCATCAATGCATGCATAACAAACAAACATTACTGAACCCTATAAAAGTGTTCCGGAACCATTTCTAACTTTACAACTAACCATGAATCACTTCCATCTGAAGAAGCTTCTCATCGTCCGTGTACAATATCGGGTCAACTACACAAAAATACAGATAGGGATTATCACCAGAAGGCCAGAATATAATTGCACTAGAACGAACGTTGATCTCAATTACCCTTCCTTTGCCGTCATCCTCGAAACTAAAAGTTCAATTCAAGTTTTCAAAAGAATTTTGACTAATGTTGTGGTTACCCTACCCGTTATCAGGCAATGATCAATGCACCGAAAGGTATGACGGTAGTAGTGGAGCCTCAGATGCTCTCTTTTGGAGGAAAGGGCAGCATAGGAGAATTTTCGATGAAAGTTGATATTAATTTAAATATTGAAGATGGGATGAAGACGTTACCTGATGATTATATAGGCAATTTTGGGTCTCTTAAGCTGGTTTGAGATCGGAGGAAAGCACGTGGTGAGGAGTCCAATAGTTTCTGCCTTTGCATCTTGAGCAGGTCCATGGCATCGGCTTCTTCTCTTAGGCCCTCAAATCCTACAGGATTTCATTGCAGGCGTAAATGCGTGCGCCCAAGTATCCAGAAACCTACAAAAATAAACATATTTGGTTATTTAAATCATCATCCCTGGAGTTAGATGCTCAACTTGTATTTCGGCAATGTTTAATGTAAGTTTATCACAAGTTATCAATTTCACTAGAAAGCACCCTACAACAGTAAGTAATGAATTAAAAAGAGCACAAAACTTTCAACCATGAGATGCATGTGGTTAGAAGCCTGATAGTTTGTCTTCACTCCTTTCAACAAGAAAATGACATTAACTTCATTTATAAGAGATAAATCACAAAACATGTTCCTCAATTATCTCCCTCGACTTGAGAGACAAACTCAAGCGATTTCCAGGTTTTTTGTTAAGATAAAAACCCAAAAGTTAAATAATTCCTCTGATCGATGAGCTCTATAATTATTCTGTTTGTTACCAGTAAAGTAATCTACTGTTTATGGAAAGCTTGTTTAAGCTACAACGCACCTTATAGGGCCTAACTACCAAATAACTTGAGGAAACAAATAAATTCTCCAGTGTACAATGGTGCCGATACTATTATAAAAACAGAAGAAGAAAAAATCATTTTGCTTCCTGGGCAGGATAATGACAGTAGCTATTTAGCTGCGACTCAAAAGACCAAGATGGGGAGCAAGAAGAGAGATCAACTAGAGTTAAAGGAAGCAAAGGTTATACAGTAATCAAAACTAGATTTGCGAGTGCAATAATCATAGGATAGGATGACTACAGTACAACAAGCATAGCACTCCCTCTGTCGCCGCCGAATCTGATTTCAAATCCCCTTCCAGAATTAACTTCAAGAACTTGCCTTCCTTAAATACTCAATAAATTCAGATACCCTCCCCCAAAATCACCTACTAGCAAAAGCTCAAATGGATCTCCAGAAAATGGTTATCATTTACAACAATTTTCAAATATATGTAGTATGCGGAAGTAAACCGCCTTGAAGGGGAAAAAAATTAGTATCTTAGTCATGAAAGTTGCCTTTATGGTTATTAGAGATCCTACAATTTGCAATATAACTATAACATGCATTTTATATATAGCCAGTTCTTATACAACCATTAGAGGTTCTACGATTTGCCATTTAACTATAACATGCATTTTATAGCCAGCTCTTATACAACCTTCTCTAGAAATAAAGCAATTTTTAGGTAAGATCGGTTCTAGTTCTGAAATCAGTTCTGAGGTAATACCGTGGTTGGATCAATAATTCCATGAGGACCCACATACCAAATTACATTTAGCATTTGCCGGCACACGAAACATAGAACTTTTATAAGTTTAGTTCATGCATTCTTACATATCTTATATATAAATTCTTGCTACTCATTAAGATTATATTTATATTTATCATTGTTAAGATTATATTTATATTTCTGGAGATTTTAATGCTACTCTTTATATTACTGAAAGAATTAGTAAGGGTATTTCACAAGTCTAGTGCCTCTGCATTTTACAATTTTGTTCATGAGATGGAGTTGAATGACATGCCTCTTGCAGGTAGGAAGTATACATGGACCAATGGAACTTCTTTTGGAAGATTAGATAGATTTTTGGTTTCCAAAGACTGGGACTTCTTGGTTACTCATTATTGTCAATATGCTCTGCCTAATTCATGCTCTGATCATTGCCCTATTGTATTTGATACAAATGATTTTCAACCACAAAAAAAGTTAATTAGATTCAAAAAAGGGTTACAATCTTGTTAAATGGAAAAATGTATGTACTAGCAAAACTGAGGTAGGGCTGGATGTTAAGAACATTCATCAATTCAACATATCTCTCTTGTGTAAGTGGCTTTGGAAACATTATAAAGAAGATGAGTACTCCATTGTTGTTCTAAGATCTATATACCAGTACAAAAATAGATTAGCCGATACACATAAATCTATTGCTTTTTGGGAAGGTTTACAAGATTGCAGGCATTCTTTCTATGATCATATTTCTTGGAATATAGGGGATGGCACACAAGTTTGCTTTTGGAGGGATAAATGGGCATCTGACTTAGCTTTATCCGAGTTATATCCATCTCTCTACAAAGATTGCTCGGAACCAAGAGGCTTTAGTACATACCCAATGTTATTGCAATAAAGGTACATGGCTTTGGAAACCAGCTTTTAGTAGAATTATTTCATCTGAGGATAGAATTCATTTACAAATTTTGATGCATAAGATTTCCAAGTTTATTGTTTCTCTTGATACCCCTGAGAGTATTAGATGGTCCGATTCCAATACTGGAGACTTCTCTGTCAAAACTGTTTATAATGCTCTTAATTGTACTAAGCAGCATTATCCTCATCATAAAGTCATTTGGGACAACTCTGCTCCTACTAAGATTAAAATTTTCATATGGTTTTTGACTCATGACAGAATTTTGACTAAAGAAAACTATATCATGAGAGGACGGTTTAATAATGCTGCATGTGTCTTCGATTCTTGTATGATTGAAACTTCTAATCATCTTTTCTTTAAGTGCAAAATTGCCAAACCTGCTTGGAAAGACCTCTTGCGGGCAATCAATGTGCATACTATTCCTGATTCTTTTATTAATGCCATTAATAACTGGAAAATTAACAACATCAATGATAAGTTTACTCATATGTGGCTCATGTTGCTTTATTCAACTTGCTGGAATATTTGGAAGTGTAGAAACAATAAGATCTTTAACAATGTGGACAGTTCTCACACACAACTTATGAGCACCATTCTATGTCACACAAAACAGAATTGGTCTCTTGACTTTTTACCCACCTTGCTTCTACTTATTGGATTATTTTTACTCCGTCTTTAGCAAAAAAAATAAGCATCATTGACTACAACATGCCATATATCAAACTAAGAAGAAAAGCTATATTGAATTTAGTTTTAAAATTAATCATCAATAATTTCATCTTTTTAACCCAAAAAAAATGTGCTTCTTGTCTAGATTAAGAAGAGTTGCCAAATATTGAGTAATTTCAAAAACTGAAAGAGGATACGGATTCTTTATTGCACTCAGGGGCAATTTATTACCTTTAAGGTATTTAAATGAAAGTAGGAGAATAATGTTACATATAATGCAATTATTATATATATTTTTATTTTGCTATTAGAATTGACAAGATTACCAACATCAAAAGTCAATGGTAAAATTGGAAGATTTCCAGGGTAGCTACTGACCCAGAGCGTAGCCGCAATCATTTCTTCATTTATAAATCCTTTGCCGTATGGTATCCTTGGTGTGTTTGTGTTCTTTTGATAACGTAGTGATACAAAACTTGGTTGGCAAATATTTGTGCTGGTGTCTTTTGTATATTGAAGTCCCATTTGGAAAATTTCAGCTAAAAGAGATTTTCACGCTGTGTTTTCACTCAAGTCGTGTCACTTTGCTGGTGCACATTACCTGATATTTTAAAAAAATGAAATATTGATTACGAAACTTTATGAAGAATATCCTCTCTGCCTTAGCCTCTATGTGTTATTCATGTTTTTCCCCTCTCGAGGTTCAGCAATAAATTGTTATAGAATTTCTTCTAAAGGTACCTATTGGACTACTCTTTTTTTCCTTTTCGGTATTTCTCAGGAAAAAATCTACATTTTGGACAATCGAGTGGAGGTTTCACGCAACAGATGTTGTCCTAGTTGACCATGGGTAATTTTTTATCAGCCCGTCCCCGAGAAATTTTAGCACAATATTTGTTGAAACACGCTATATAAAGAACCTCTTTATGGGCAGCAGCACAAATTCACAGCTATAAATCGAGAGTTTCCATAAAAATTGGTTGTTAACGATTTTTCCCCCTTAACAGTGTAGATGAACATGCGAGCTTGTTCTCTATAGTTGAGAAACATTTAGCACCTAAACCATTGAAAAAACCGCAAGTTCCGTGCCCAATGACAGCGCTGCAAATTCAGTGAAGCTGTTTCCTGAAGACGCTGAAGGCTCAAAACCAACCTGTGGTCTACAGCAAGAATTTAGAGAAGTTAAGTTGGACTTTCAGCAAGGACTTGGAGAGGCTTATTCTGAGCTTTTAGAAATAAACACTGATGACTTTTTGTGCTTGGATAATTTGGAAAACTTTTGCGGGGACGAGGAAGGAGAGATTCCTAGTCAATAATGCATGCTATCGGCATTTGATTAAACAACCACAATGTTGTTGCGAGCGGAAGAATATAATTTCCAATCAGTCATCTTGTTCATGTGAATATTGGAGGCAGAATAGCTGAAGAGAATGGATGATGATGATGATGATGATGATGATCGATTTGTAGCCATCATGTTTTTGGGCCTTTGGAAATGGAAAGATGTGTTGGCACTAACATGCTTTGAGATAGAAGAGAACCGGAAAAGTCTCTTCTTCTAGTGTTCCCTCCGATATGTCGGGATTAAAGGTTCTGTAGACAGACAAATACAAATTTCTCTTACAAATCAAATGAGTTATAAACATGCGTGTACATGGATCGTTCGTATCGTTTGGTTTTTTAGTTGTTTTGTACCTGATGCAGGTCTGGATCTCCTTCAGATGTTGTCCTCCGTCGATCCGTTGCGAGTGTTGATGAACGGCTGAGATTGGGTTTGAGGGTTGCCTCCTGGAACGCGTGGATCTCAGTGAGCTTGATTTGGAATGAAGCCGTGCTATCTGCAAATAAGTCCCGGGGTGGTTGTACCACCGTGGACCTCCGACGATCAAGTTAGCCGAGTTTGGGCAAAGTAGCGGCCTATTGGAGTAAAATTACCTTACATGAGTCGTCTGAGAGAGGGGTTTATATAGCGGTCGCCATGGGCTAGCTGGCGCGAGATTCACGCCGGCTATTACGCCCCTGACGTTACGCCTGCGTGAATGGAGGGATCCTCCATTAATGACGAGATACGCTCGTTAATGGGGAAACGCGACGGCGTGGAATACGGGATCGTGGGGCGGAGGATATCTCACGTCTGGCGAGATTCGCGGAGCCGTGGCGGAGATGCCTGTGATCTGCGTTCTAGGTCGCTCGACAGAACCGAGGAGGCCTAGCTCGGCGAGAGGCCTAAAAGAGGGCGGGAGGCCAAGCTAGTTCAGTTCTGTGATAGCTCGGAGGCGAAGGGCCGAGGAGATCGGTGTGTAGGAGGGCTCGGAGGCGAGCCAATGGTCGTTTACATGGCGAGCACAAGAATCTTTAGGGCACCTCGAAGGTCGGGTTCAGGCAGCGGGACGATAGCCCGGGGGACGCCTCCAATGTGTGGTGCTTGCCTGTTTCCGTATGCCTCGGGACACGTCATCTGCCACGTGTCATGATCTGGGGAGTTCCCAATACCGAGTATCATCATTAGCCCCCCACTCTCGTCCCGACCTATTTATGGGTCGGGTCGAGAGTGGTCTGACTGGTCACCCGGGCTAAGCTCGTAGTTGAAGACCCCGTCAGCACGGATTCCGAGGCGGTTAGGCGTATCCTTTGATGACGTCAGCAGATCAAAGAGAAGATCGTGCATTAAAGAGGGAGCGCCGATTCGATCGTGTGTTCGTTGAGGCGCAGGCCACGTGTCCGACACCGGTTGGCTGACGTGACGGGTCGTCGTTGTCTTCTGCGCTCAAAGGGACATCTCCAATGGCTACGCGACACGTGGAGCGTCGACAGCTGGCGAGCATGAGGCGTCGTTTTGGCGGGAAACGATCTGCGCCGTTAGATGCGTTGCCAGAGTGCTATAAATAGAGGTGGGATCCCCCCAAGGGTCCACACTTTCGCCATCATTTCCTCATCGCTGCGAGAGATAGCTCGGCGCTCTTTCCTTTATGCCGGATCTCTCGCGCTCTTTCCTCGGAGGAATCCTTCTTTGAATCAGGTTTGATATCTTTCTCTGAGGAGTCAGTTGAGATAGTTAGGGTAGAGTCTAGGGAGTCTTCTTCTGCCTCCTCCTCTATCCCATCCGAGTCGGATTCTCCTCGTAGAGTTAGGGTTACCCGCGCCGCCCGTGGTCAGGCGACGGGATGGGTCCCCAAAGCGCGCATCAGGAATGCTCGTGATGCTCCCTCCCTCCTAAAGAATGTGGATGAGCTCACCACAATTCGGGCTCATTTCCATATTCCTCCTAGCTAATCGCTTCGTTTGGCTAGGGCGGACGAAAGGGCAGATCAGGTGCAGGGCAGGAAGATCGCCTTGTACCTGGATGCGTTCTGGGCTGGAATGCATCTGCCCTTTCCCCCGAGGTATGTAGGGCGCTACGTTGTTCCCAACTAGCCCCGGGCCAGCTAGTGCCGAACTCATGGAGAATTCTCCTCGGGTTCCTGGTCCGGTTGAGACTTGATGAAATCCCCTTCAGCTTGACCTTTCTCCTCTCCTCTCTTTGTTATAAAAATCACCCCGGCACCCGTAAGAACGAGCCGAGCTGGGTGTATGTTTCCTTTAGAAAACGCAGGGGAGGAGCGGCTGGGTCGGGGGTCGTGGTAGTTCCTTTTTCTATCCACGAATGGAAGGAGAAGTTAGTATTCGTTGGGCCACCCGAGGCCGAGGATTGGCATGTGCCTGTACAGTGGCACAGGGCCGACTGCCCGCGGGTGAAACGGTCATCCTCTCCCGAGGCGAGGGCGGTGTCGATGTGGGAGCCGATCCAACGGGCCGATGTTTTTCTTTCTGAGCAGGCCCTCAGTTGGGTCGGGCTCAGCCCCGCTCGATTCGTGGGTAACTTAGGAGCTTAGCCGACCTGTCTAGACTTGCATATTTTTCTTTCATCCTTTTCTGCGTCACTAACTCCCTTTGTGTATTTTCCTCTTTGCAGAGCAAATGGATCGATCCAAATTCCTGGCTGCCATGGCCGTTAAGAAGGGGAGGAAGACGGGGGGCGCTAGCTCGTCACGCCCTGGCTCGAGTCCGGCCCCGAAGGCAGCCGCATCGGCTGGGCCTTCCTCCACGCCCCGAGTTTCGGAAGTCAGCCGCGAGGAGAGCCGCAAGAACGCTTGGGAACCGGAGCCCCGGGCGAGGGAGGTGGAGGATGAGGCCGACCCTCCCGAGGTCCCCCTAAAGAGGTACAAGAGGACGGTATCTCGTCCTCCGTCCTCCCCGATCTTCGTGCAGGAGGGGGATGTCTGCTTCGAGGTGCCCTCGGGGCTTTCTGTCGCCGATAGCTTGCTTTCGGAGATGAAGAGATCGGCCGGGGACAAAATTCCCCGGGGCACCGTCAAAGCCCAAGTCGCCGCTATTGCTCAGGAGGCGGTACATGTCAGTATCTATTTTTCGTTGAGGTTTTCGTCAAGCATTTTTTCCTCGGATCGGATGCTTTTTAACCCCTCATTTTATCTTCCTCGGGCCCTCCAGCATAGTGCCCTCATTGCCAACATGGAGCACGAGGAAATTGCCCCGGCGATGCAGAAGGCGGGCGAGTCTTCCTCGCGGGAGGACGATCTGCGGCTGGCGAAAGAGAGGATCGCCGCCCTCGAAACCCGGGTGGCCACCGAGAAGGCGGTGAACTCCAAACGCAAGGAGTTCATTCGCATCCTGAAGGAATCCAAAAAGGGGGGAGGCTAAGTTGGAGGAGGCCAGGGTGCTCAACGCCATGATGAAGAAGACGCGGGACACCCTTAAGAGGGAAGCCGAGGCGGTGAAGGAGGCGGTGAAGATTTCCGACCTCCGGACGGCGAAGGCGGTGTAGAGGTACAAGACATCGGAGCAATTCTACACCGACCTTGCCGACGCCTCGGCCATCGTTTGGCACTAGGCCCTCGACGCTGTCAAGGCGTTGATGCCGGGGTTTGCCGATGGCGACCTTCGGCTCGAGTACCTCCTCTCTGACGATGAGGCGCGGGGGGATTCCGCTGGAAGTGCTGCCGGGGGAGAGGCCGACGGTGGGAGTGCTGGAGGTAAGGCTCCCGGTGGGAGCATTGATCCCAAGGTCGTCAGCCTGGCTGCCGGCGGGAGCGCCGACCTTAAGGCCGTCACCCAGGCTCCCGGCGCTGAAGCTCCTGGAGGTAGCGCCGACCCTAAAGCCGTCACTCCGACTCCCGATGTCGGCATAGAGCAGATCGAGATCCTCGCCGATCCCAAGGCTCGAGCCTTCCTGCCCTTTTTTTGTTAGCCTTCGGGCAATTTTTGTAAAGACTTTCAGACTGTGAATAAAGATGCTTTTTGATTTTTCTTCGTGGCAATGTTTTCTTGCGTGAGCTTGTTGGTGTTTTCCTCGCCTCACGAGTCAGGCTGTAGGCCGATGGCCGGTCCTTTAGGTGGCGATCGTGCATCGAGTGAAAGCCCGCTATTTTTCAAGTATAGAAAGGCCAGTGTTCTGGTGCCCCCGAAGTCGAGATGACGATCGCTCACATAAAATACGTCAGCAGACTCCGTCGAGTAGAAAGGTGCAGCTTTGCCTATTCCCTTAAGTTGGACTGGCGACCACTTCTCTTAGAATAGGTTAAACAAGAGCCTAGTTTAGATTGGTCGGAGTTTGCCGAGGGTGAGGGCTTCAGGTCCTTAGTGTAGACGGGTAGGAAATTTCCCGTTAAGGATGGACCGAGCAGGGAGGCTGCTCGGTGTCCTATTGATGAGGGCTTTTGATCCTTGGCGTCGATGGGTAGTGGGATACCAGCCATGGATGAACCGAGCAGGGGAGCTTCTCGGTGGCCTCTTGATGAGGGCTTTGATCCTGAGCATAGATGCGTAGGAGCTACCCGCTGAGGATGGACCGAGCAGGGAAGCTGCTTGGTGACCTCTTGAAGAGGGCTTTTGATCCTTGGCGTCGTGGGTAGTGAGCTACCAACCATGGATGGACCGAGCAGGGAAGCTGCTCGGTGGCCTCTTAATGAGGGCTTTGATCTTTAGCGTGGATGGGTAGGAGCTACCCGCTAAGGATGGACCGAGCAGGGAAGCTGCTCGGTGGCCTCTTGATGAGGGCTTTGATCCTTAGCGTGGATGGGTAAGAGCTACCCGCTAAGGATGGACCGAGTAGGGAAGTTGCTTGGTGGCCTCTTGATGAGGGCTTTTGATCCTTGGCATCGGTGGGTGTTTCCCCCAATCAGAGCAAAGCTCTGTTTGAATTTCAAAATTCAAAAATTGAAGCAACGCTTCAGATTCCTTGCGCTGTGCGCAGAGCGCCACATGTCTAAAGCAGACATGCCAACCCCAGGAGCGCTGCGTCTAAGGCAGCGCACCCCCAATCAGATCAAAATTCTGTTTCAAAATTCAAATTTTAAAATGAAGCAACGCTTCAGATCACTTGTGCTCTGCGCTGCGCGCCATGTGTCAAACAGTGGTGCGCTAGCGCAGTTGCGCTGCGCGCCACGTGTCAAACACAGGCATGCTAGCGCAGTTGCGCTGCGCTCTGCGCTGCGCGACACGTGTCAAACGCAGGTGCGCTAGCGCCAATTTCGCCAGCACTGGAATTTAAATAATAAATTATTAATTAATCAGAATTAAAATTCTAGAAAGATCTTTCCAATCTTATTAAAATAAGAATATTGTCTTCTATAAAACAGAGGCCTTAGGATCAAAGATCCAACAGTGGGGAAATATCCCCAGATCAATCAGAGAAAGATCTCTATAACTAACTTAACAAATCAATTGGCCCTATATAAAGGCCCCTAGACTCCAAGTCTCACACATACAGAGAGAGAGAAGAGAGAGAACCCTCTGCAAATTTTGAGAAAAACCTCAATGAGAAAGAAAGGCAAGCCTTTGAAGAAAGAAGATCTTCTTCTTCATCTTTAAAGGTAAAGAATTTGATTTTTGAAGAACAGAGATGAAATCATCTCATTAGAAAAGAAGAATTCTCTTCTAAAAAGATCAAAGATCTAAGAACAAGATCAAGATCTTCAATAAAAAAGAAAAAGATCAAAAAGATCTAATTATAAAAGATTAAAAGAAGTAATTTACTTCATTCTTAGATCTTTTGGTCTATATATAGGCACAGCCTTTTGATGAGAGCAAGAACCTTGGTTCTTGAATTTTGAGGTAAAACCTCTTTTGAGAGAACAAAAAATTTGTTCTTTGATCTGAATTTGATCAAGATGCGCTCTGCGCTATTGGACAGTGCCTTGCACTAATGAAATGCGCATTTGCGCTCCTTGGATTGGCGCACTGCGCCAGAACGTGCCACGTGTTAACCACAGACACAATCTGCGCTTTGCGCTTCTAAAACAGCGCACCGCGCTCTTAGACCGGCGCACTACGCCAGAGCGCGCCACGTGTCATTCACTGGCGCAGCGCACTGGCACAGTGCACTTAGAAAGCGCAGTGCGCTAACAGACTTGCGCTTAGCGTAGAGTGTGACAAGTGTCACTTTCGCATGCGCTAGCGCATTGCGCTCTTTAATTGGCGCAAAGCGCCTGACAAGCCACGTGGTGCACTATCAGACCACTAAAAATGCTATGTATTATTAAAAAGGGCAAAGCCCAAGTAAAGGTATAACGGGCTAAATATAAATGTTATGCATTTAATTATAGAGCCCAATGTTATGCAGAGCCCAATGCTATGCATTATCAAAAAAGGGCAGAGCCCAAGTAAAAGCCTAATAGGCAGAACATGAATAAAATGTTAAACATTTTTCAACTGGACTTAGCCCAATTCTGGCCATAAGTCCTCAATATAAATTGAACTAAGCACAACTGCTCTTCCAATCAATTTACACCCGGTTCGAGGATACATCTCTTTACTCCTCTGACATCCGTCGTTGTAATCTTTCAACGTCGTCAGAGAGGTGACGGGTCCCGACGACCATGCATTGCTACGGACTGTGGGGTCCTTAAACTCATGGACTATGACGTCCTTAACCTCGATCGTGATGTCTTAAAACTAATACCGGACTGTGGGGTCCTTAAACTCATGGACTATGACGTCCTTAACCTTGACCGTGATGTCTTAAAACTAATACAGGACTGTGGGGTCCTTAAACTCAAGGACTATGACGTCCTTAACCTCGACCGTGATGTCTTAAAACTAATACCGGACTGTGGGGTCCTTAAACTCATGGACTATGATGTCCTTAACCTCGACCGTGATGTCTTAAAACTAACACCGGACTGTGAGGTCCCTAAACTCACGGACTATGATGTCCTTAACCTTGACCGCGATGTCTTAAGACTAACATTGGACCGCAATGTCCTTAAACTACTTATCGACCGCAATGTCATTGAGCACAATCGCTCTCTTGTCGGATCTAAACAATCCCGTTAAGTTGATCTTAGTATAAAATTAGACTAATGTGTCCTTAACGAACGTTTAAGTTCATCTTAGCCTCAAATAAGGCTAACGTATCCTTAAACACCCCCCAAACCCAAATCTAAGAAAGATACGGATTTGGACTAATCCACGTCCTACGGGCGACAGCATAACTTAGTCTCCGTATACGATCCACGGGCAACCAAACACAAAACAACACCCACGACATGAAGTGACCATCTGGAGAAGGAGAAAGTTGTTATCGCGATGCGGTAGCGTAATTAACTGCAGGGGATTGCGCCTGCAGGGAAGAGCGTCCCCACAATAAAAAAAACCTCAAACGAGGAGGGATCTGACGAAGTCTGCTACATCGGTCGCATTCGTTTAAACCTTCGATACACGGTGCCATAAATCAACTTGGCATCTTCGGAGAGGTGGACGGATAGCACCAATTAGCATCTGCCCCAAATTTCAGGCAAGACGGACCTGCGTGGTCGCGTCTCCGTGATTCGGAGGGGAACAGATTCTGGCACGCCCTGTGGGACCTTTTCCTCTTTCCACTCCACACTTCGTGTGTCGTATTCGCGAACGAATCGCGGTTTGTTAATGGTTGCCCTTGGGTTTCAAGTTACTAAGATTTGGTTTCTGGCTTGGCGCAGAAAACAAAACAGCAATGGCATTCACCTGCTCGAAGTGCTCCAACTGCAGCTGTAACTCGCGTCCTGCCTCAACTGGGGGCATAACCTACGGGCCCTAAGCGGCCTCTCTGTTCATGATGCCCGTGGAGCAGATTACTCAAGCCACCACAGGGCTGTTTTTCGGAACCATGCTTCCGCCGACAAGCTTCAGCACCCCAGTGCCCGTACCAGAAGCTCCCAAGAAGTCGGTCTTCGATCGACTTACAGCTACTGCGGCCCCTCTCAACGGGTCGTCCAACACCAGTGCCTCGGTCTTCTCCAGGATGGGCCAAAATTCCTGCGGGCCCACAATGAAGCTTGCAGTCCCCGAGAAGGTTATTCTGAAGAGAGTAACCAACCCTGCTCCCGAAGTCATCAAAGCGGCTTCTCCTGCCAAGGTGTCGGTCTTTATAAGACTGACTGTCCCAACTCCCACTCCCGCTCATGCTACTCAAAGGACATCAGTCTTTAACAGGCTGACACCAGCAACGGCCCCTCACCTGAACAGGGGGCAAGACAAGGCCATCCCCGTCACCGAGCCAACTCCATCAGCTCGACATGCTCGACGTCGCCACTGGCGCCGGGTAAGGAAGGCCGGGGGCAACTCCCCTTCTGGGCTAACTCCACCAGCCCCGACGGCGGAAATTAATGCTGCTGTTCCAACTGGGAACAGCTTTGAGCTGCTGAATAAGGTGCGTAGGAATTCTCCTACCGCCATACTAAAAAGGTCTCCTCCTCCACTGGAGAAGGTTGCGGAAGCAAAGCCAGAACAATCCCCTCAGCGGCTGTCCTCCAAGATCTACAAAGTGTGGCGGGAGGTCCGGAACTCAGTGGTTGATCAAGACTACCCCCGCCAGCAGAAGAAGCTGAAGGCCCGACAGGAAGAAAACCGTCATGTTAAGCCACAAAAGATGACGACTACTTGGGTGCCCACTGCAGCGGTCCCCTCAACGTCAACCACTCAGAAAAGAAGGAGGCCAGAGAAAGCCCCTGTGAACGTGGCAGACCATAAAAACGTCGAGCCCAAACGCCCTAAGTCTGGGGGCATAACGGTCCATACTATTTACATGGCATCCGGGAAGGTGGATAGCCGCGCTTCTACGGGTGACCGACCACTCACCCGATCCATTACAAGAGCCCAGGAACAACAGCAGCAGAAGCTCCAGGAGATGCTGACTGCGATGGCCGCGCTCACCGGACCAAAAGAAAGCCCGGAGGCGTCATCGAAGCAGTGTCGCGAACACGAAACTGATGCTGAATTCTTTCGAAGAATGCTCGAGAAGAAGGACAAGGAGGCTGCAGAACAAGCGGCCAATATAAAGCAAATGGCTCTTCTGTTCCAAGACATGGTCGGAATGATGATACAGCCAGATCCTCCAGCCGAAGATCCTCTGGTTATCCTCGAAGATGACAGAGGAGAAACATCAAATCCACCTCCGGCTCTTTCAACAGCCAAAGAGGAAACAATCTCTAAAGCTGCCCTGGATGACTATATTGCTCAGCAAATAAGAGTTCACCAGGCAAATGAGGCAACCGGCCAAGTTGTAAAAACAGGACGACCGTATCCAGGCTGGTATGATCAGATAAAGTACCCGCCGGGCTACACGATCCCGAAATTCCATGTCTACAAAGGGACAGGCAATCCCCATCAACATGTCGCCCAGTTCAGGGCTCTTTGTGGCAACACCGGCGGCGATGATAAGCTCTTGCTTCGCTAGTTCTTCGGCAGCTTATCAGAGACGGCGTTTGAATGGTACTCCGAGCTTCCAAACGACTCCTTCAAAACTTTCGCAGAGATGGAGTTGCTATTCACCCAGCGATTCACGAGCGCCAACGAACGCACCCGAATAACGGTGTTGATTAATGCAAGGGTGAAGCCGGGCGAAATTTGGGTTCAATACGCAATCCGATGGCGGAATCTGTGGTCGAAGTGCGAGCAGTGCATTGAAGAAGCACCAGCGGTGGGCATGTTCATGGGCACCCTAGACCCTCATGCAACTATTTCACAGTTCATGATGTTCTTCAAACCGACCACATTCCAGGCTTTAATCGACAAGCTAGCCCAGATGGATCAAATGGGTCATAGACCGTCTCCTCCGAAACCGGAACCGCGGAATGACAAGGGTAAAGGGAAGGCAACCTTCATTGCAAACACCTAACAGCAGCCCAGTGCCCCAAAACTAGCGGATCAACTGGAGGAGAGACGACACTATTACAATAAGAAAATGAAGCGTCCTTATTCATTCCCACGGGACAAAACGAAGAGGCTTTTCGAACTAGTTATGCGCAGCAGGCTTATCAATTTGCTGAATCCAAGACGACCACCGCAACCCAGCGAAGTGAATAATCCTAATTATTGCCCTTACCACCAAACGGTAAGCCATCCGATCGAAGATTGCTTCGTCTTTAAGGGATGGATCGAGGATCAGTATCAGCAAGGAAAGTTTGCGCTGTCTGAGAAGTGGAATGTGAGCCCACCACAACCGCACACTCCTAAAAAGACGGATACACCGGGGGCAACATGCTCTTTTGTTGAAGAAGCTCCATGGGAGGTGGCTCTTTCGGCCAAAACTAAAAGGATGCTGAATGATCTCCAGACATGCCCGGCGATCAGGTGGAAGAATCCGTTGGAACCCAAGATCATCGAAGGGATGCTAAAGCCGCGCCCAACTCCAAAGATTGGTGGTGATAGCCAAAGCATTCATACTCAGCCGTCGAAATCTTCGAAAAAGAAGAAGAAATTCAAGAAGCCCGTGAAGCTTGGTGACAAGCGCACGGACCTACAAAAGCAGATTGACGCGCTGGAAGAGTATAACCAGAAGGCGCGGACTCCGATCATGCTCCAAGAGTTTCTCCGACACGTCTTTGAAGACGAAGATGATGAGGAAGACTCGTCGGACGGATCTGAGGATTACATAGCAAGTTGTCATGTGATCTCTCACTCATTGGTAGACAATGAAGAGGCTCCTTGCACCGAGAGACTGGGGACAGGTCATGAACCGGAACTTCCAGGGTCATCAGATGAAATGATAGACGCATTCCTGGACAAAGCTCTCCTGAAAAGTAAAGCTGATCGGGAGCGTGAGATGGCCATATTTGAAAGAGCCAAACGCCGGCGACTGGACGAAAAAGTCAAGACACTCCCGCCAAATCAAAAGACATCCGTTGCGGATAAAAACAAATTCAAGACGAGGAAAAGGTTTGCTAAAGCCATATCAATGGGAACGAAGCTACCACCCTCCGAAAGAAACTCTCCCGATGAAGCAAAGATGCATCCTAGCTACTGCTTATATCATCAAAAGATTTCGCACCCCACCGAGGAATGCAATGCTTTTAAAAGATGGTGGCAGGGATATGTTGCTCACCGGCAACATTTTAAGCGGATGAAACGCAAAACTCAGCGGGAGAAAAGAAGTGCGACTGAGGAGCATAAAAGAGACACCGGTAACTGTCACATGGTCAACACCGGGGGATCGCAAATTCTCACTTTCGGAAGCGACTCTGACGAAGAAATGGCTCTTGGCCCCCTCTTTAAAGAATCCGCATTGGGGAAGGAGGAAGAACCGAAGGCCTGCGAAAACATCCAGCTGCGCAATCGCACGCTTCCAGAAAAGAATCTCGGTTCTACGAGTAAAAAAGATAAGGGAAAAGAAAATGTCTCTGAGGATATCGCCCTGGACGACCAAGTCATGAAAGAACTGACCGCCAAGGACCCGCCAAAGAAGAGTAAGGTGGACTATAACGTTCTGACGCACTTGAGGAAGTTATCCTCACAGCTCAGCATTCTCGACGCCCTTTTACTATCAAAAGAAGCAAGAGATTCGTTGATCAAGGCGCTACAAGAGCCAGAGCATTTCCAACCTTTTCTCGCCGAAGAAAAGATGAAGGACGAATTGGAGGAAGTACACACAGCCGATATCACCTTCGGTGACGAAGACCTCTTCCTTGGGACGTGCGAGCACAACCGTCCCCTTTATGTCTCAGGGTACTGCCATGACATAATGATAGGCAAAATCCTGGTCGACAATGGGTCTCCCGTCAATCTTCTCAACGTGCGAGTGTTGAAGGAAATCTGCATGAGTGTCCAGCATCTCGCTCGTGATAAAATCACCATCTCCGGTATTGACTCCCAGTCATCGTGGACTCTCGGGTCTGTGATATTGACATTACGATTCGGGTTACTTGTCACGGATATTAAATTTTATGTCATTGACGCCAAGACATGTTACAACGCTTTACTCGGCCGGCCTTGGTTACACGAGTACAACATCATCCTTTCTATACAACATCAGTGTATGAAGTATTTCAAGGATGGTCTCGAGTATACCGTAATAGGAGAGATGAGCCCATTCTCCGTAAACGAAGTCCGCAAGTACGAAGATGCAAAATACTTTTTGCCATATTTCGAGGACACAGAAAGATGCCACAAACCGGAGAACAAAGCTATCACCACCATTCCGGTCTTCGGGAGTGATACCGAGAAAGA
This sequence comes from Agapanthus africanus, assembly GCA_030015575.1. Taxonomy (NCBI): domain Eukaryota; kingdom Viridiplantae; phylum Streptophyta; class Magnoliopsida; order Asparagales; family Amaryllidaceae; genus Agapanthus; species Agapanthus africanus. The sequence goes on from JASDDO010000024.1 coordinate 181,956,559, forward strand.
GGAAGGGATAGTTTATTCAGGGCCACCCTAGTACAACAAACCAGGACCGTCCGCTCCTATGTTGATCTTTGGCAACGATTCAGAAGATGAGGTCCATGCTATATTCTCTGCTCGGCCTTTAATACAAACATTCGCCGACGAAGAGCAAAGTTTGCAAGTTGCCATGGTTCCGCCCAAACATCATAAAGAACTAGACGCGCTTGATACCTACAGTGTGGAAGAGCTGCAGACGTTCTATGTCCCTCTCAGGCGAGAAGGCGAAAAGGCGATCCTATTCTACCGCTCCGAGGAATCTATAGTGGAAAAAGAAATCTGGCACGGCGCGGATCCTACACTTGACAGACTTCAGCCCATCCGTCTGCCTAGATATTATACAGAAGGCTTGAAAAGGCTGTTGAAGCGCCAAGGGATACCTTTCAAACAGACCGCTCGAAAAGCTAAGTTCTATGACAGGGTCTGGAACGTTCCCGGAACTCAGCGCAGGTTGCCCAATGGGAGAATTGAAGCAATCGGGCTTGGATACGTTCGGTCCAAGAAACAGGAGCTACTCCGTGACTGCTATGTCGTACATGACTTTGATGAAGAAGGAGATGCTCAATGGGAGAGTGCTAATCCTGAACCAGAAAAAGTCCCCGACGTGAAAGTGCCCAGTCCGTCGTTCGAAGAACAAATGGACAAGCTTATAAGGGAAGCTGGTCAAAAAGTTCGAGACGACCATGATCGCGAAATGGCCATCTACGAGAAAGCCAAGACGCAACGCCTTCTTCAACAGGCTGCGAAAGATGAAAATGCCCCTCCCTGTCAACCTCTTGTACAAAAGGCCCGACGCAGAGGCAGAAACAAGTCAAAGAGCGGAAAAGGCGTTCAACAACGACAAAGCGGGACCAAGAAGTCACGCGATCGGGAATCGAGCGGTCCGGATTTGTCCCTTATAAAGAAGATGAGTCGAGCATACTCTTTTCCTCAAGACAAGACAAAGAAGATACTTGACCTCGTTATAAAACATCAAATGATTACACTTCCGGAGTCCAAACACCCCGAGCAAGCTAACGAAGTCTCTCATCCAAACTATTGCTCTTATCACCGAGCAATAGGGCATCCTCTCGAAAACTGCTTCACCTTCAAGAACTAGGTCGAAGACCAATATCAGCTCGGCAAGTTCGCTCTATCCGACAGTTGGAGTATAACTCCGTCGCAAAAGCATGAACCCAAGTCCACGAGGGTAGACCCAGATCCACATCGGTCTTGGAAGCGAGCTCGTACTTGTCATATGATAACGATATCAGAGGAAGAGACCAAGAACATAGATGATTTCCCCTGCTGCTACGAAAACAATGATGACGAGGTGATCTCAGAATTTCCACCGGCGCCAAAAGAGCTGGAAGATAGAATACACACCACTGCAGATAACCTCAAGAAAATTGATTTGGGGACGGCAAGTGACCCACGACCGACATTCGTCAGTGAGCTATTGTCTGAAGAAAGGGTGACCGCGTTAAAAGACGTGCTTATGCAGAATAGAGATTGCTTCGCATGGAACTATTCCGAAATGCCAGGATTAGATCCAGAGATTGCGGTCCATAAATTGGCAATATCCCGGGACGTCAAGCCAGTTAAACAAGCACCGAGAAGAATGCGGCTCGAGCTTGAGATGAGTATCAACGCCGAGGTCAAGAAGCTAATTGACTCCGGCTTCATCCAAGAGGTTCAGTACCCTGACTGGATCGCCAACATCGTCCCGGTAATGAAGAAAAATGGGACGGTGCGCATCTGCGTAGACTTTCGGGATCTCAACAAAGCCTGCCCGAAGGACGATTTCCCAGTACCGGTCACTGAGCTGATGATAGATAACACATCCACTCACGAAGTTTTCTCCTTCATGGACGGATCGTCAGGATACAATCAAATAAAGACGCATCCCGAGGACCAGAAGCACACCGCTTTTCGGACCCCTTTGGGTATATTCTGCTATAAGGTGATGCCCTTCGGTCTAAAGAACGCCGGTGCCACCTATCAGAGAGCCATGACGAAGATCTTCGATGACCTTATATATGAAATCGTCGAATGCTATATCGACGACCTCGTGGTGAAAAGCAAATCATACGAGGAACATCTTGAGCATCTGAAGATCGTATTTCAACGCCTTCGGCAATACAACTTGAAGATGAACCCTCTCAAATGCGCGTTCGGGGTGTCCTCAGGTAAATTCCTAGGATTCATCATCCGACACCGAGGTATCGAGATAGATCCGTCAAAGATTAAGGCGATCATGGAAATGCCTCCGCCAAGGACTCTCAAACAATTGCGGTCTCTCCAAGGGAAGCTCGCGTACATCCGGCGATTTATAGCCAATCTCACTGGCAAGTGCCGTACTTATAGTCACCTGATGAAGAAGGTAACCCCGTTCGTCTGGGATCACAAATGCCAAGACGCGCTGGACGAAATTAAGCAGTATCTGCAGAACCCGCCAGTGCTGGCCGCTCCGGTCAAGGGAAAGCCCCTTATTCTTTATACAACAGCCCTCAAAGGTTCCTTAGGCGCATTATGGGCACAAGAGAACGACCAAGGGAATGAGAGAGCCCTCTACTATTTGAGTCGAGTTCTACTAGGGGCAGAAAGCAATTACTCTCCCATCGAAAAACACTGCCTGGCGTTGATCTTCGCGATAACGAAACTCCGGCACTATGCATTGGCGCATGAAGTCCGTCTCATATCGAAGGTGGATCCTCTCAAGTATTTGATGTCAAAAGCCATATTGACAGGTCGGCTCGCTAAATGGGTCATGCTCTTGATGGAGTTCTCAATAACTTACCGACCTCTTAAAGCAGTGAAAGGCCAGGCCATCGCCGACTTCCTCGCTGAACATCCGATACCGGCTGATTCCCCTTTAAATTGCGAACTGCCAAACGAACATGCATTTGATGTGATCGACGGTGGTGGTATCCGGTGGGAACTTTATTTTGATGGAGCGTCTTCCATGAAGAAGCGCAAGAAGAACGCACCTATAATCAAATCAGGGGTAGGCCTCATCTTCGTGACCCCACAAGGAGGGATAATGCGCTTTGCTTTCTCCTTAACAGAGCCGATGACAAACAACGAAGCCGAATACGAAGCTTTGATAGCGGGTCTCGAGATCGCCATCGACATGGGAATTGAAAACCTCCTCATATACGGAGACTCCCAACTGGTCGTTAGTCAAGTAAACGGCGACTACCAGACGTGCAAACCAGAACTGGTGAAGTACGGCGAGAGGGTACAGCAACTGCTTACCCAAATACGTTCATACACCTTGGAAAGCATACCACGTGCGGAAAATAGCAAAGCGGACGCGTTAGCCAAGCTTGCTAAAGAACCGGCCGACGAAAACCTCGATGACGTGAGGATCGTTGTGCAAAGCCGTCGGGTTCTTGCTCCGGCAGAAATATCTCCAGAGTCATCCGAAGAAAAGGAAGCGACCAAGCAAATGGCTTTACAAGTAAAAGACCAAGAGAAGGTTGAAGATTAGAGAGAAGTCTTCATAGACTACTTCAAATCCCCTCGAACGTCTGAAGATGCGTCATCAAGACATCAGCTCATGAAGCGAGCCCTATCTTTCGCCTTCGTCAATGATACTCTGTACAATAGGTCGTTTGATTCTCTGTGGTTGAGATGCCTGGGACCTAAAGAGGCGAAAAGAGTCATTCAGGAAACTCACGACGGACTCCGCGGTTCTCACCAAGCTGGACCAAAGATGAAGTTGAAGATCAAACGGATGGGCTATTATTGGCCCACGATGATCCAGGACTGTCTCGAGTATGCAAAGTAATGCCACTCTTGCCAGATTCATGGGGACTTTATCTACCAGCATCCAAATCCACTACATCTAACAGTGGCTAGCTGGCCATTTGAAATGTGGGGAACTGATATAATCGGCCCCATCGAACCTGCATCCTCCAGATTCATTTTGGCGACAACTGATTACTTCTCCAAATGGGCCGAAGCAGTACCGCTGAGGGAAGTGAAGACGGAGAATATCCTCCACTTCTTCAAGACGCACGTTATTTATCGGTTTGGAACTCTACGACGGATCATCTCTGATAACGGGCCAGACTACAGAAGCCACAAGATTAGCCGCTTCGCACAACAGCACAACATAGACTGGAGATACTCCTCAGTTTATAATCCCCGAGCTAACGGTCTAGCGGAGGCTTTCAACAAGACCTTAACAAAGATCGTAAAGAAGACGGTGTCCCGAAATAAGAAGGACTGGCACGAGAGACTGCACGAAGCTCTCTGGGCATATCGAACTACGTTCAAGACGTCCACGAACACAACGCCGTACGCATTGGTATTCGGTACAGAAGCGGTACTCCCCCTCGAGATAGAGTTACCCTCTCTACGAGTGGCGGTTCATTACGAGATGACGGACCAGGAGAACGCTCACCTTCGGCTTGAGGAGCTCGATGCCCTTGATGAAACCCGGCTCATGGCGCAACAAAATCTGGAGGCTTATAAAGCGAAAATGACGCGCTCATATGAAAGATTGACTAGGCCGAGGACATTCCGCCAAGGCGAACTTGTGCTAGTGGTCAAAAGACCTATGATCCCCAATCGCGCCAAGCGGGGAAAATTCGAGCCGAACTATGAAGGCCCGTACATCATAGACAAGGTCTACCAGGGTGGAGCTTATCTACTCATGGACATGAATGGTGAAAGACCTTTCAGGCCAATAAACGGTCGCTTCCTGAAGAAGTACTATACTTGACGAGTCACGGCCTAGGTCAATGATAGATGACGACGACTATGTCCACTCGCTATCTTCCTAAGCCCAAACTGAATAGCTGAAATGATTGGGCACCGCAAAAATAGCTGAAATGATTGGGCAATCGCGACCTTCGCGATATAAAGCTGAAATGATAGAGTATGGCGGAAAGAAATAAAATAAAAATAAAAATGAAATTTATGCCCTACATGTGATATTACATCAATCCCTGTATACAATCCAGGGGTGCAAACAAAGAAGGAATCACACTCCTCCTCCCCAGGTTTCATCAGAAGAAGAGGCTAAACCTCGATGGTTCTCAGACAGCCTGGAGAGCATCTCAACATTCGTCTCAGCAGACACAACATCAAGCAAAGCGGAATAGCGGCAACTCCCAGTTCCATTACTCGGCGGTATACAGATAACCGAGAGCCAAATCCCAACTCCGTGAAATGCGGATATAATCAACAAAATTCCCGGTCACGTGGAACACGGATAACGTCACTTCTGACCCCGTGGAAAACGTCCAGAGCGGATCCTGGTCCTCGCAGAGCACGGCAGTGAACCCGTGTGAAGCATCCAGAGCGGAGCCTAGTCCTCGCCGAACACGGCAGTGAACCCGTGGGAAGCATCTAGAGCAAAATTCCTGGTCACGTGGAACGCGGATAACGTCACTTCTAACCCCGTGGAAAATGTCCAGAGTGGATCCTAGTCCTCGCCGAACACGGCAGTGAACCCGTGGGAAGCATCTAGAGCAAAATTCCTTGTCACGTGGAACGCGGATAACGTCACTTCTGACCCCGTGGAAAACGTCCAGAGCGGATCCTGGTCCTCGCAGAGCACGGCAGTGAACCCGTGTGAAGCATCCAGAGCGGAGCCTGGTCCTCGCCGAACACGGCAGTGAACCCGTATGAAGCATCCAGAGAAAAATTCCTGGTCACGTGGAACGCGGATAACGTCACTTCTGACCCCGTGGAAAACGTCCAGAGTGAATCCTGGTCCTCGCAGAGCATGGCAGTGAACCCGTGTGAAGCATCCAGAGCGGAGCCTAGTCCTCGCCGAACACGGCAGTGAACCCATGGGAAGCATCTAGAGCAAAATTCCTGGTCTCGTGGAACACGGATAACGTCACTTCTGACCCCGTGGAAAACGTCCAGAGCGGATCCTGGTCCTCGCAGAGCACGGCAGTGAACCCGTGTGAAGCATCCAGAGCGGAGCCTGGTCCTCGCCAAGCACGGCAGTGAACCCGTGTGAAGCATCCAGAGCAAACATTGGACTGTAGAGTCCTTAAATCCACGGACTATGATGTCCTTAACCTCGACCGTGATGTCTTAAAACTAACATTGGACTGTGGAGTCCTTAAACTCACGGACTATGGTGTCCTTAACCTCGACCGTGATGTCTTAAAACTAACAACGGGCTGTGGGGTCCCTAAACCCATGGACTATGATGTCCTTAACCTCGACCGTGATGTCTTAAAACTAACAACGGACTGTGGGGTCCCTAAACCCATGGACTATAATGTCCTTAAGCTCGACCGTGATGTCTTAAAACTAACATCGGACTGTGAAGTCCTTAAACTCACGGACTATGATGTCCTTAACCTCGACCGTGATGTCTTAAAACTAACAATGGACAGTAATGTCCTTAAACTAATTTTACCTTGGTTCAAGGGTATATCTCTTCACTCTTTTGATATTTGTCGTTGTAATTCCTCAACGTCTTCAAAGAGGTGACGGGTCCCAATAACCACACATTTCGCGGACTGTGAGGTCCTTAAACTCACGGACTATGATGTCCTTAACCTCGACCGTGATGTCTTAAAACTAACGTTGGACTGTGGAGTCCTTAAAATCCATGGACTATGATGTCCTTAACCCCGACCGTGATGTCTTAAAACTAACATTGAACTGTGGAGTCCTTAAATCCACGTACTATGATGTCCTTAACCTCGATCGTGATGTTTTAAAACTAACATTGGACCGTGAGGTCCTTAAACTCATGGACTATGATGTCCTTAACCTCGACCGTGATGTCTTAAAACTAACAATGGACTGTGGAGTCCTTAAATCCACGGACTATGATGTCCTGAACCCCGACTGCGATGTCTTTAAACTACGGTATCCTGGAAAACGTCCAGAGCGGAGCCTGGTCCTCGCCAAACACGGTAGTGAACCCATGGGAAGCATCCAGAGCAACCCCTGGCTCCGTGAAATGCAGATAAGAGCAACTTCATCCGTCACTTGCGGGTCCTCACGACTCGTAAGGGAGTAAATTCTCTTGTGAGATCCTTACGACTCTCAAGAGAAAACACACTTAGGAATCCTCACGATTTTTAGGGAGAAAATTACACCTACGGGATCCTCTCGACCGGTAGGGAGAAAATTCTTTATGAGACCCTCACGGCTCATAAAGTTAAAAAGTCTTAGGTGACGGATCCCAACCCTGTTTCCTAAGCCATCACTACCTTACCAAGAGCACAAGACTGACAACTATACGCTACCTGCAGACCGCACTTGCTAAAGTCACATGGCAAACAACACAGCAAGAACGAAGAAAGCAGAGAAATGACACAAGACATTATGAAGAACGTTTATCTTTTATTCATGAATTCGATTGAGTACAAAATACATCGTGTTAAAGAATAAAAGAAACAAATACATTTTATTCACAATTACAAATGATACAAAATTTTCATTGAGAAGGAAGCGTTTTCAACAAATTCGCGAGCTGTTCTCGCACTTCTTTCAATGCCTTCTCATGATCAGCCGCCACAGCCAGCTCTGCTTCAACTTGGGCCCGTTGCTGCAAACAAGAAGAGAGTTGCTGATCAACTTTCTGCTGGGCAGCCTCCTGACTCTGCGCGACCTGCTCGTTAAGATCAAGCTTCTTCCTCAGCACCAACCCGTCTGAGATACATCGTTGAAGGTTTTCAAAAATGGTGTTCAGCTGGGCAGTATTAGCCGCAACCTCGGCGCGCAGTTGGGCAGATTCAGCAGCAGTCGCCTCATGTTCCTTTCACTTAAGGGTTGCCTCTCGTTCGAAATGGCGAAGGAACGGAACAGTTTGCTCAACCCATGCGGCCCGCTGGGAGTTCAAAGCCTGGGTCTCGGGGGCAGGACGTATAAATTCAAGCTGATGCAGACAGGCCTCGATCTCCCTGCAGTGATTAACCCAAGACTCGACAACGCCTTCACTATGGAAATTTACAAGCGTCGCCAGCATCGGATTGACCTCGGCAGCGAAATCTGCGGCAGATGTAGGAGCTTCTGCGTCAAGCTCCTCGACGTATCTGCTCAGCATACTCAGACTCATCGTAGCACCCTTTGAGGATGGACGTCTGGAGAATGGGCATGCCGGCATCATAATGCGAGACTCGAAAGGGACCGGAGTCGAAGCGACAGCTGCGAAACAAACACAATCAGATGACGGATCTAGAAATATAAGAGATTCATGAACAATGGAATTTACTAAACCAGCTGCAGCAGGCGGCAAAGCCGGGAGGACCGGAGGCGCAACTGAGCTCACATCTCCTCCTTCAATCTGTAGCACTGCAATCAGGGCAAAGAAGAATCAGAAACAATTTCATTATCGGTAAAAGAAAGAGCATTAATTGAAAGCTATATTCACCAGCGCCACTGGATGAAGCAAGCTCCGACGGAAAGGAGAAGTGGGGATGCAGCACCTGGTACAGGTGGTCAAAAAGGATTCCTGCAAAGACACAATAATACAACGTCGGTACATAAATTATTCAGCCAAGATAAGACTGGTGGGTCATAAATCCATACCTTCCAGCATTTGCGATGGTGCGAGAGAAGGAAAAGAAGTGGTCACCGTCAGAGCGGTAACTAACGGCGCTCCCTCAGGTAACGTAGCATCAGCACTAGCCGCACCTGCGTTAGAAACAAGATAAATCATGTCAGGAAGGATTGCAGAATAAAAAAAAGGGAAGGACGGTAACCCGGAATTTACCTGAAGAGTCGCCGGCCGGAGCCCTAATGAGGGCGTCACTTGATGCAACGGTTGCGTCTCCCTCCTCCATTGGGATAGCCACACCTCCCGTTGCCTCATCGCCCGACTCTACAGGAGTCGTCGTCACGCTCGCGACGCCGGAAGATGAGAAGGAACCGTAAGCAGGAAGAGCGATGATCGGAGCGTTGTCCGACTCTTGAGAAAGAGCGGCCATCTCCTGCTCAGCGACCATAGCAGCCGTCTCACCCGCTACCACTTCGGGCTCAGCGGTCGCAGCCGTCTCGTCCACCGCTGCCATAGGTTCGTCCGTAACAGCCATTTCATCCACTGCTGCCTCAGGCTCGGCCGTAGCAGCCGTCTCACCCTCCGCCCCCTCGGGCTCGGCATTGGTAGCCATCTCGGGCATAGCAGTCGTGACTGTCTCGTCAGCCACTAGCTCGGGCCCGGCAACTACGGCTACATCGCCTATCGTCGCATCAGGTTCAGCAGCTACCTCCTCCACCGTCCCCTCAGGCTCGGCGGTTGCCGCCACTCCTTCAGTAAAGCTCGGCCCTGCAGGACAAGATATATAAGAATCGATAGTTTTAAAACTTTGACAACAAAGCCTCAAAGACACATTACCTGAGGTGGATTTACCGTTGACTTCCCGAGCTGCACGTGCCGCCCGTCTGTAAGCAATAGACAAGGCGACCGGGAGCTCCTCTGAAGGAGTAGCAGCTGGAGTAACGGCGCTTGAACCTGCTCCCGTAGCCAAAGCAGCGCTACGCTCCCTTGCCACGCGCCTCAGGCGTTTCCTCTCCTCCCGGGCCGTCACGACAGACCTTTTGGAAGCCTCCTTCAGCAAGGCGTCGTCATCCGCATTCAGGGTTGCCTCCAGAGCCGTCAAGGCTTTCATCATCGGCTTTTTAAGTTGGGACTCCTGCGGCAATCCCGAAGAGGCCGGGACTTCGGTAGCTGGCCCAGGGGGAATTCCCGCATCGGCTTGCGAGGTAGGTCTTGTGGTCCCTGTGATAAGAAAAAAAAAAGGGTCAGATTACTCATAAAAAATGGAAGGAGAGACATAGTAAACCGAAATGTACCAAGGCCTAAGGATGCTCTGAGTCGTTCCCCCTCCTCGAAAGTTTTGAGGGAAGCAGCGATGGCTTCTTCGGTAGAAATGCCAGTTAAAGAAGGGAAATCGTTAGTCAAAAACAACAGTAGAAGTACGATGTAATGACAAAAGAAAATACAACTAATGATTACCTGATTGTGCGAGTTTAGCTAACCATGTGTCGCGCCTTGCCAATCGCTCGGAAGCTACGATGGCAGCCGCCAGATCAGTGTCGTCTGGCAGCGTGAATAGGCCGTCATTGGTCCCATACTCACTCAAGCCCTTGCTATAAGGAGCATGAGGTTCCTGGCCAAATACAACATCAGCAGAAAGGATCGACTTCTTCTTCCTCTTCTGCGCGCGAACTCCGGTCGCACCCAAAATCAGCTTACGCTTCATGGGCACCTTGGGACGATGAGTCATAATATCCGAGCCCACGCCGGATTCGGGTGAAACCACGTTCACCGTCTCCACGGGAACACGGGGCGCTGATGGCACGTCCACAGGATCGAGGGGAAATCCACGCGTGGGGCTTAGCACACGTGGAGGTTCAACTACAGCATCTCCTCTTAGTGGAGGAGGGACAGGGGTCCTTCGCCTCAGGGGAACGTTGCGATCGCTGGCCGGGGGCGCACCCTTGCGATCAAGCAGCAGCCGTTTCTCTTCCCGGATAACAGTACCCATCGCGTGCTGATACCAAGCCCCGTATACGTTGAGGGCCTGTGGAATGCAACTCAGCTCGCTAATGAAGAAGTGGGAGCCCGTATTCAGCCGCATAAAATGATGTAGTGCACTCCGTATCCCCTCCCTGGTGGCCGCAGGCTCTTCAAAAAACGCCTCCAGTGGGACCCCTTGGTTGTAACTTAACTGTTGGGCAAAGCGATGGGGGTTGTACCTCATAAAAAGCGCCGCATCGTTCTGCCTGAACACGAGGAAGCCCGACCTAATGGAGTATAGATGTAGAATCTCCCGGGCTTTCAATACGGAGGCCCCGTCCTTGAAATTATCACGCAACGCCAACACCAACTTGGAGGTCTCCGGGCCGATTGTCATGACCTTGTCCGTGAAAGAAATGCCTGCTCCGACCGTGCACGGACGAAGAAGCAACCCCCTAGCCTCCCGCGGAGGCGGATTTACGATAGAAGCGCCAATCAGCCGCATAACTCTCGGGAGTCTGCACTTTTCGTAAAACGAGGGTCTCTTATAAATACCAAATACCCCGAGCACATGCATTTCCATCCATGAAGTAAAGTAGTGCATCGGGAAATTGGCGAGTTGCACCCTCGGTTCATTTGCGTCCGCCGCCACGCTAAGACCATAGTACAGGTGGGCCAATCCGGCAATTCCAATGGACAATTTATCCCAGCTACCATCCGATGCGCTGGGTAGAAGACGGACGGCCTCATATAGAGAGGATGCATGGGGAGCACGAACCAGCACAGCCATAGCCCCAGAAACGCAAGAAAGAAAGTCTCCTCGTCGATTCCTGGAGCGGCGATTTCTGATAAGGGGATGATTGCAGCATCGGGTAGGTAAAAACCCTTTTGATCGGCTTCCAGTGATGGTCGACGATCTAAGCCAAGGACGAAGGGGTCGTCAAGCTTGGCAAATTTTTCGCCCCGTTGCGATAGAATCTCCGGCCGAAGAAAGCGGGCAATGAAGTCTGCGAAACTAACTCCCCGTCCTCCCGATTCTAAGAAAAGACTTTCATACATATTCAGCACCTTCACCAGACTTGGAAACTGGTGCTGAATAGCGTTCTCTGGCGTTAAGCCCATCACCAACGGCTTGGTGGAAAAAACATATTCGTCAGGAGGAAGCAGCTCCTCATAGTGCTCTCCCCTCACCGGCAGACCGGAAATCTCAGCAAATTCTTCTAGAGAGATGGAAACTTCCCTGTCCATTAGAAGAAAGGTATGGGTGGAGATGTTCCATTGCTCCACGAACGCCTTAGTCCACCATGTCGGAGGAGCAGAATATTCGAACAGCGAGGCGTAAACTGCAGGATACAGACCGATCTTCAGCAAATGCGCCTTCTTCGCTGACAAGATGTACCTGGCCCACTGCAAATACCCGGCCGAATGTCGAGGGGTCAATCCAATGTTATAGGGTTGTCCCCAAGGGCACGACTCATCCTGGCATATGCGCCGCCCCAAAATATCCACGGCTGCCGACAGCTGCACGGGTATGGCAGCAATCGAAGGTTGAAGAAGATCCTCCGAAGTCCAATTTACAACCTCCACGGCATAGTTCACCGGGGGTATATCTGCGTACGAGATTGATGAGATCGGCTCTGACGGTGTCGCACAAGAGAAGTTTCGGCGACCTCTGATAATTTCGTTATACCACCTACCCCACGGGTGAAGATTCTTGTACTCCGGGTCGTAGTTCTTAATGAGAGCAAGAACCTCCCGGTCTACCTGTGTCTCAGGGAATCCTCCCTCCGAACGGAAAAACGGAAACGAGAGATCAGCAGACATGTTGCCTGCAAGAAAAAGCAAAATTCAATTATCAGTATCATAATTTAATTTTAAAAGCCCGATGCTTGGTACTTTAAAATTTGTACCACACTGTAATGCAGCGGAGAGGGGACCCACAAAATTCAGATGACAATGCATCAGTTAATAAGAAAGCCTCATCATTGGATGAGACTCAAAGAATATTCTCATTAAATGAGAAATCCCTCGAGACAAGGAGAAAATCTCCCTTTCAGAGCAAAGCTCTGTCACAGAGTGACACTTGTCAAACTCTGGTTGTTCCCCTCCGAACGACGGCCAAGACAGGGACATCTTGCCTGTGATTCGGGGCAGATGCTATTTGGTTTTATCCGTCCACCTCTCCAAAGATGCCAAGTTGATTTATGGCACCGTGTATCATAGGTTTAGACGGATGCGGCCGATGTAGCAGACTTCGTCAGATTCCCCCTCGCTTGAGGGGTTTTTGATTGTGGGGACGCTCTTCCCTGCAGGCACAAGCCCCTGCAGTTAATTACTCTACCGCATCACGGTAGCCACTTTCTCCTGCTCCAGAAGTTCTATTCGTGTCGTGTGTGTTTGTTTTGTTTGTGGTTGCCCGTGGATTGTATACGGAGACTATTTATTTCGTCGCCCGTAGGACGTGGATTAGTCCAAATCCGTATTTTCTTAGATTTGGGTTTTGGGTTTTGGTTTAAGGATACGTTAGCCATATTTGAGGCTAAGATCAACTTAAACGTTTGTTAAGGATACGTTAGTCTAATTTCCAGACTAAGATCTACTTAACGGGATCGTCTAGATCCATTTCCAGTTTAGGGACACGGTGGTCCATTGCATGTATGGCCGTCGGGACCCGTCACCTCTCTGACGACGTTGAAGGATTACAACGACAGATGTCAGAGGAGATCAGAGATGTACCCTTGAACCAGAGTTGATTGGATGATCTATAGTCCAATTTGGGACTGAAGTTTGTTTGAAGGTTTAAGGATACGTTAGCCATATTTGAGGCTAAGATCAACTTAAACAGGATCGTTTAGATCCGACAAAAGAGCATTTGGGGGCTCTATTGTTCCAGTTTAGGGACATAGTGATCCATAGGTAGTTTAAGGACATTGCGGTTCGTTGCCAGTTTAGGGACATGGTGGTCCATGTTCCAGTTTAGGGACATAGGGGTCCATGTTCCAGTTTAGGGACATAGGGGTCCATTGCATTTATTTATGGCCGTCGGGACCCGTCACCTCTCCGACGTCGTTGAAGGATTACAACGACAAGTGTCAGAGGAGTTCAGAGATGTGCCCTTGAACCAAGTGTAAATTGATTTAAAAGAGCAGCCGTGCTCAGTCAATTTAATTTGAGGACTTACGGCCATGATTGGGCTAAGTCCAGTTGATAATGTTCAACATTTTTATTTATATTTAGCCTAGTAGGCCTTTATTAGGGCTCTGCCCCTGTTAATAATGCAACGCATTTTATTCTGTCCTGTTAGGCCTTTTTAAGTTGGGCTATGTTCCCTTTTTATAATGCAGAGATTTATTTTGGTCCATTGGGCCTCTTAATCGGGTTCTGCCCTTTAACAATGCGCTGCATTAATTAGTCTGACAAAGCGCCACGTGGCTTGTCAGGCGCTTTGCGCCAATTGAGGAGCGCAAGGCGCAAGTCCATGTGGAGGTGACACGTGTCACGCTCAAGAGAGCTCAAGCGCAGTGCGCTGCGCTGTTGCGCTGCTGACACGTGGCGCGCTCTGGTGAGTTGCGCCAATTCATGAGAGCAGTGCTCTGTTTTTAGAAGCGCATAGCGCAGATCATTATGGGGCTGACACGTGGCGCTCTCTGGTGGCTTGTGCCAACCCGAGAGCGCAACAGTGTAGATTTTGCAAGTGCAGGGCACTGTTTTATTATTTTGATCAATTTTAGATCAAAGAAAACATATTTTCTTGTTTTCAAAGAACCAGTGGTTCATCAAAAGGCAATGCCTTTATTATTATTATATTTGTATTGAAGATCTTTGATCTTGTTCTTAGATCAATGATCTTTTTAGAAGAAATTCTTCTTTTATTCAAGGTTTTTACCTTTCCTTTCTTTGAGCTCTTCTCAAAATTTTCTTTAAAGGAGTTCTCTCTGTGTTCATGTTTTTTTTTTTTGAGTTGGGGTCTAGGGCTCTTTATATAGTGCCCATAGATTTGTTAAGTTTGTTAAAGAGATCATTCTCTGAGTGATTTGGGGAATTTTCCCCACCGTTGGATCTTTGATCCAAGGGCTTTTGTTTTACAGAAGACAATCTTCTTGTTTTAAGAAGAACAGAAGGATCTTACTAGAATTTTAATTCTGTTTGGCGCAAACGCCCCAGCGAGTGACACGTGTCACGCAGCGCAGAGCGCAGCGCAATTGCGCTGACACGTTGCGCAGCGCAACTGCGCTGACACGTGTCGCACAGCGCACCTGCGCTAGCGTAACTGTGCTGCCACGTGGCGCGCAGCGCAGAGCGCAAGTCACCAGAAGCGTTGCTTCTTTAATTTTTTTAATTTTCATTTTAATTTTCAGAACAGAGCCTTGCTCTGATTGGGGGAAACAGAAGCGTTGCTTCGTCTCCTGCCTTGGAATTTGAATAAAGCTTTGCTCTGATTGGGGTAAACAAATGCCCCCCACCGTTATGCTTACGTGGCCCCCAAACGTGAGCGCAGCGGTGGCAGAATTCCAACCGTCGCGGCAACTCTTAGAAGTTGAAAGGGCATTTGATGCCTATAAATAGGACCTTTGGTCCTCAACAGATGATCATCATCTTTTAAGATTTTTACTTTCGAAACTTCAGAGCCTTGCTCTTGCCCTCAAGAACTCTAAGAGTTAGAATTTCTTTAGAAAACACTTTTTAGGTAAAAATTAAAATTAAAATTAAATTAAATTAATTTTTATTGACAGAGCCTTGCTCTCAATAGATCCCTGATCTAAAGAAAACCCATTTATGGCTTCACTTAGCAGAGCTTTGCTCTAAGGGGATCTAAAGAGAACTAAAGGGAACCCTATTAGAGTTCCATTAATAGAGCTCTGCTCTCTAAAAGATTTTCTTTGTATTTTCTCATTTTATTAATGGAGCTTTGCTCCTTCCAAATCATACAAGAGAACTCTTAGGAGTTTTTCGTTGATCTTGGAGTTTAAAGATGGCATTTTATTCCTCGGTGTATTATATCGTTTTGCTTAATCAGTCTTTCTGATAATTTTATTGATTTTCTTTCACAGAAACAATGGACGCCCACATGTACGATCTTAACGAGATCATTTCTTACGGGGACATCCACCGACTTGGCCGTTCTCAAAATCGAGAGTTCACAAACGCGGAGTGTGCTGAAATCATGAGCCGCTTCGATGCATATAACGGTCAACTACTTCCCCGACGTTCCTCCCTCCTGAAGCTTATCGTGGGAGCCATCTGGGAAGCGCTTCCTCTATTCTGTTCCGGTGTGCCGCTTAGGGCGTTGGATGCCGCCGAGGATAAGGTGTACTCGGTGTACCTGATGAACTTAATCTCGAAGAGACGACGAGACAATCTTGTCGATCTCCTGCACCAGGCCTTCCAACAGTCCGCCATACTCGCTGCTTATTGGAGGGAGGAGGACATCCGCGGGGACCCCGACGCTTATGCTCGCGAAAGAAACCACACTAGGATGGTTCGCCAGGCTTGGAAAATCTTAGATAAGGTTACTTTCGAGTTCCTTAATCCATGTCCTGGGTCCGAGGTCATACCGTTATAAACATTTCAATAATGTTGTCATTTATTTCTTTATGATTGTAAAAGCCCTTTGAAATATGAATGGAAATTTTTTATTTCAGCTTGTCTTATTTCTCATTCTGAGTCTTTTGCACACGCATGAATGGATGTGTCTCGAACGCTTGATCAAATGCAAATCGAATGTTCTTTCTGTCGCTTCCCTCTTTCTTTCATTATCAGTATACTGCTTTAGTAAACATGGTTGACAGATAATAGAGCAAGCATCTTGGTTTCTTCAAAAGGCAGCAACGGCTTAGGCCGCAGGTTCAAATCTGCTGCCTAAGACTTTTCAACTCTATGAGCCGTGAGGGTCTCATAGAGACTTTTCTCCCTACGGATCGAGAGGATCTCGTAGGTGGATTTTCTCCTTAGGAATCGTGAGGATTCCTAAGTGCATTTTCTCTTATAAGTCGTAAGGATCTTATAAGAGAATTTTCCCTCTTACGAGTCGAGAGGACCCGCAAGCGGTTGTTTCCCTCCTTGTCGAGATTCGAGTTTGGAGAGTGAGACCCGTGGATAGTATGCAAGAGATCGTTTTGGGCCAACTTGTAGGGTCCCAGTGCTTAGGGAACCAGTTTTTTAATCCTTACTGCCTAAGGCTTTATCTTACGAGTCGAGCCGCATCGAGAAGTTCTCGCAAAGACATTAATTTCTTCACAAGTCGAGACGAATCGAGTATTTCTCGCAAGAATATCCTAACGTCACAGTTAACCTCTGCTCTTTACGACAGAAGTCCGTTAGGGTCTGTGGTACTTAGGGTTTTGGCCGTCGTACCGTCGCATCAGCTGATATATTCCTCGATAGGCAATCGTGCTGTTCGAGTAGCCCTGCGACTGCCGTGTCTCTGATCCCTTCGGGGGCTGGACAAGACGTCTTCAAGCAATCCTCCTTGGCAGTTTGACCGTCGGAAGAGCAAGCGTTAGAAATTTTCTATGCCGCTTTTTACTTGAGGTTAGGCTCATTTTGGAGAGCCCCGATGAGTCATATCCACTCCGCGCTGGTGTGGGATGATCTCCGATAGTCTTTCAGGTTTTATGTGAGTTGCCGTCAAGACCCTGAAGCTAGGAATTTGGCCTTTGCTTCATTTGCTGGCATCGCGTCTGCTGTATCGAGACGAATGTCGCGGTGGGAACTAGGGATTTTGCCGTGGCTCTGTTTGTTTGATTGTCGCGTCTGAACCCTGCTGGAGGAAGAACACTGGGGTGAGATCTCGTCTGCTGTATCGAGACGAACGTCGCGGTTGTCTCTAGGTTGTTGATGAACCGTCGAGATTTGGAACTAGGGATTTTTCCGTGGCTCCATTTGTTTGATGATGTTGCGTCTGCTGTGTCGAGACGAACGTCGAAGTGGTGACCATTTCGCACTAGTGTGAGACGATCTCCAGTTGTCTTTCAGGCTTTATATGACTCGCCGTTAAGACCTTGAAGCTAGGAATTTGGCCTTCGCTTCGTTTGCTTTTGTCACGTCCGAACCCTGCCGAAGGAAGAACGCTGGGGTGACATCTCGTCTGCTGTATCGAGACGAACGTCGCGGTTGTCTCTACGTTGCTGGTGAACCATCGAGGTTTGGAACTAGGGATTTTGCCATAGCTCCATTTGTTTGATGATGTTGCGTCTGCTGTGTCGAGACGAACGTTGAAGTGGTGACCATTCCGCACTAGTGTGAGACGATCTCCAGTTGTCTTTCACGTTTTATATGACTCGCCGTTAAGACCTTGAAGCTAGGAATTTGGCCTTCGCTTCGTTTGCTTTGTCACGTCCGAACCCTGTTGGGGGAAGAACGCTGGGGTGACATCTCGTCTGCTGTATCGAGACGAACGTCGCGGTTGTCTCTAGGTTGCTGGTGAACCGTCGAGGTTTGGAACTAGGGATTTTGCCGTGGCTCCATTTGTTTGATGATGTTGCGTCTGCTGTGTCGAGACGAACGTTGAAGTGGTGACCATTCCGCACTAGTGTGAGACGATCTCCAGTTATCTTTCAGGCTTTATATGACTCGCCGTTAAGACCTTGAAGCTAGGAATTTGGCCTTCGCTTCGTTTGCTTTGTCACGTCCGAACCCTGTTGGGGGAAGAACGCTGGGGTGACATCTCGTCTGTTGTATCGAGACGAACGTCGCAGTTGTCTCTAGGTTGCTGGTGAACCGTCGAGGTTTGGAACTAGGGATTTTGCCGTGGCTCCATTTGTTTGATGATGTTGCGTCTGCTGTGTCGAGACGAACGTTGAAGAGGTGACCATTCCGCACTGGTGTGAGACGATCTCCAGTTGTCTTTCAGGCTTTATATGACTCGCCGTTAAGACCTTGAAGCTAGGAATTTGGCATTCGCTTCGTTTGCTTTGTCACGTCCGAATCCTGTTGGGGGAAGAACGCTGGGGTGACATCTCGTCTGCTGTATCGAGACGAACGCCGCGGTTGTCTCTAGGTTGCTGGTGAACCGTCGAGGTTTGGAACTAAGGATTTTGCCGTGGCTCCATTTGTTTGACCATGGGGTCTTTCGTCGGCGTTGTATCTGCATCTTGATGGACTGCGAAGGAACGTCGTTGTTAACATCTCTTCTGCTGTATCGAGACGATTGTTGAGATGAAGCTGGGATTTTGCCATCGCTTCGCTTTGTTTCGACCGCGATGCCTTTTGTTGGCGTTGTATCTGCATCTTGATGGACTGCGAAGGAACGCCATTGTTGATTCTTAGGCCGTAGATATTGCCGTTAAGATTTGGTTCCGTTTTCTGCTGGAGCGTTGGGAGGAAAGAGTGCTTTCTTTTTTGTTTGTGCCCCTGGATTGTATACAGGGATTGCTGTGCTATCGCCTGTAGGGAAAAAGTTTCATTCGTTCATTTTTCATTTTCATTTTTTTATATGATTATTTTATTTCCGCGATACTCTATCATTTCAGCTTTTTATATCGCGAAAATCGCGATTGCTCAATCATTTCGGCTATTTTTCGCGGTGCCCAATCATTTCGGCTATTTTTCTTTTTACTCGCTGCTTTTTATTGCGAGTTGCCCAATCATTTCGGCTGTTTTTGTATGCATACATTTTTACTTGTTGATTTCGTCGCAAGTTGCCCCATCATTTCGGCTATTTTGTATGCATTTTTTGGGGGGGCTCGCTGATTTTTTTTCACGAATATGGGATTTGGGATCTGATGCCAATCTTAGCATCAACATCGCTACGACTGGAATATTGCCAGGAGCGAATCATCATTTGCCATGAAAGGACTTGGAATTTGATACCGATTTAGGCATCAACATCGCTACAACCGGGATATTGCCAGGAGCGAATCATCATTTTCCTTTGTCGATGTCGAACAAAGGTGGCTTAGCGAACAGGGTTAAGATCCTGTCGACTAAGGCTTTTGACTTCATGAGCCGTAAGGGTCTCATAAAGGTATTTCTCCCTACAAGTCGTGAGGATCTCGTAGGTGTGTTTTCTCCTTAGGGATCATAAGGATTCCTAAGTGTATGTTCCCCCGTAAGTCGTAAGGATCTTACAAAAGGGTTTTCTCCTTATAAGTCGAGAGGACTTATAAGGGTTGTTCAACATATGGACATATCCCAAGTCACGGGTTGGACATTGCTAGGGAAATGTTTATTCGCGCCCGTGGATTGTATACAAGGGTCAGTATTGAGCCACTTGTAGGGCCATATCGAATGTTGTGGGAGTTGCTTAAGAACAGGTTCAGGTCTCTGTGACTTAAGACTTTCAAATCCTATAAGCCGTGAGGGTCGCATAAGAGGGTTCTCCTTACGAGTCGTGAGGATCTCGCAAGTGTAATTTCTCCTTGGGGATCGTGAGGATCCCTAAGTGTGTCGCTTCCTTATGAGTCCAAATGATCTCACGCGGGCGATTTCTCCTTACAAGGTCGAGAGGACCCTGTAAGTGTCCTTTAACGAGGTTGCGCCCTTTCAGGTTTTCACAAACACTCGCCGGCAGTCCTGCTGTTTTTACTCACGGAGCCCTTTCGGGTTTTCATCCGTGCCCCTTCTGCTTATGGACGTACCGTATTTTTTTTATTTTTTTATTTTATTTATTTTATTCTTTATTCTTTTTTTTATCTCGTCCGCCTGAGGATGCTGCGGTAGTAGTTTAAAGACGTTTCGGTCGTTTGCAAGTTTTAGGACATTGCGGTCCATCATTAGTTTAAGGACGTTTCGGTCCGCCGTCGCTGTATTTGAGGCGAATCTCTAGTTTACTGACTTTTCGATCTATGGGGCTTTCTCTATGACTGAGCATGATGCCCCCGGCGTATCCATCTTTCTCAGGGCGTGCGGTTGTGGCGGGCTCACCTTCCAGTTTTCGGAGATGACGAACTTGCCCTGTTGGTATTGGTCTTCGACCCAGTTTTTGAAGACGTAACATTTTTCGATCGGATGGTCCAATACTTGGTGATAAGGGCAATAATTAGAACTGTTGACATCATCCAGTTGTAGTTGGTGTTTCGGCTCTGGTAGAGTGATAAGCCTGTTATGCACTGCCACTTCGAACAGCCTTCTTGTTTCATCCTGATGAAATGAGTAAGGACGTCTTAGCCTCTCCTCGAGGGATATGCGTGGACGCATATTGTTTTGACGAACAACCGGTCTAGGGCCACTCGACTATTGTTGAGTGTTGGCGACGAAGGTCATTTTCCCCTTTCCTTTATCCTTTTTGCTCGATCTTTTGTTTGCGGGGCCGAGATTTTTTCCGAGTAGCGGGCGATTGCACGGCCGAATGTTCTCGCAACTCCTTAATTCTTTCAATTTTGAAATGGATTCCTTGAGGAGAGGGTTGAGGGTAACTTCTTCGTCAGAGTCGTGATAATTTGCGATCCCTTGGAGTCGGCTATGTGACAGTCGGCGGCGGCTCTTTTGCGCTCATCTATCGCATTTTTCCGATGTTTACGAGCTTCACACTTTGTCATATTGAAGTGTTGCTTTTGAGCGACATATCCTTGCCACCAACACTTAAATGAGTCGCAATCTTCGGTAAGATGTATGATCTTCTGATGATATAAGCAGAAGTTAGGATGCATCTCTACTCCACCGAGAGCATTTTCTTCAGGGGGCGGTAGCTTCATTCCCACTGATAGGGCTTTGGCGAACCTTTTCCTCGTCTTGAATTTGTTTTTATCCGCAGCGGATGACTTTTGATTTGACGGGAGTGCCTCGACTCTTTGTTCCAGTCGTCGGTGTTTGGCTCCTTCCAGTATGGCCATCTCACGCTCTTGATTGGCTTTAACTTTCAGACGAATCTCATTCAGGAAGGCATCGATCAACTCGTCTGACGGCTGCGGAATTTCTGGTTCAGGGTCCGCCCTCGGTTTCTCGGCGCAAGGAGCCTCTTCATCATCTATCAATGAGTGAGAGATCACATGACAACTCCCTACGTAGTCTGCGGATTCGTATGATGAGTCTTCTCTATCGTTTTCGTCCTCAACAAAAGAATCTTCTTTGAAGTGTGCGGCTGTGGTGGGTTTACTTTCCACTTTTCAGACAGCGCGAACTTGCCTTGTAGGTACTGATCCTCGATCCATCCCTTAAAGATGAAACAGTCCTCGATCGGGTGACTTACCGTGTGGTGGTAAGGGCAATAATCGGGATAATTGAGATTGCCTGGCTGCAACAGACGTTTTGGACTCGGCAGATTGATGAGTCCGTTGCGCGTGGCCAGCTCGAACAGTTTCCTTGTTTTATTCTGAGGAAACGAGTAAGGACGTTCCAGTCTCTCCTCGAGGGATGGGCGTGGACGCACGTTGTTTTGGCGAGCAACCGGCTTTGATTTGCTCGGCTGTTGTTGAGTATTGGCAACGACGATCGCTTTTCCTTTCCCCTTCTCATTTCGAGAGTCCGGTTTTGGAGGAGACGGTCCATGGCCCATCTGGTCCATTTGGGCTAATTTGCCGATCAAGGCCTGGAAAGTGGTCGGCCTGAAGAACATCATGAATTGGGATATAGTCATCTGCGGATCGAGAATGCCCACGAACATGCCCACCGCTGGCGCTTCTTCGATACGTTGTTCGCATTTCGACCATAGGTTCCGCCATCGTGTTGCATATTGGACCCACGCTTCACCTGGCCTTATCCTGGCATTGATCAGTGCTGTTATCGGGGTGCGTCCACTAGCACTCGCGAATCTTTGTGTAAACAGTAGCTCCATCTCCGCAAATGTTTTGACAGAGTCGTTAGGTAGCTCTGAATATCATTCAAAGGCTGTTTCTGCTAAGCTGCCGACGAATTGGCGAAGCAACAATTTGTCATCGCCTCTAGTATTGCCGCATAAGGCCCTGAATTGAGCGACATGCTGATGCGGATTCCCTGTCCTTTTATATACGTGGAACTTAGGGATCGTATATTCCGGCGGGTAACTGATTTGGTCATACCAGCCCGGGTAGGGTCGTCCGGTTCTAACAATTTTCCCAGCCGCTTCATTCGCCTGATGAACTCGTATCTGCTGAGCAATATATTCATCCAGGGAAGTTTTGGAAATTGTCTCCTCCTTGGCTGTTGAAATAGCCGGTGGAGGATTCGATGTCTCTCCTCTGTCGTCTTCAAGGGTAATCGGAGGATCTTCAGCTGGAGGATCCGGCTGTAACATCATTCCTACCATGTCTTGGAAGAGAAGCGTCATTTGTTTTATGTTGGCAGCTTGTTCTGCTGCCTCTTTGTCCTTCTTTTCAAGGACTCTACGTAAGAAGTCAGCATCGGTTTCTTATTCGTGACGCTGCTCTGATGATACTTCCGAACTTTCTTTTTATTCGGTAAGTGCAGCCATCGCAGTCATCATTTCCTGAAGCTTCTGTTGCTTCTCCTGGGATTTTGTCATGGATCGGGTGAGCGGTCGGTGACCCGTCGAAGCGCGGCTTTCCTCCTTTCCGGAAGCCATATAAACAGTGTGCACCACCATGCCCCCAGACTTGGGGCGTTTGTGTTCAACGCTTTTACGCTTCGTCATGTTCACAGGGGCTCTTTGCGGCCTCCTTTTCCTTTGAGGGATTGGAGATGAGGGGGCCGTTGCAGTGGGCACCCAAGTAGCTGTTGCTTTTTGTGGCTTGATGGAGTAATTCTTCTCCTGCCGCACCTTCATCTTTTTCTGTCGGCGGAGATAGTTTTCATCAATCACCGACTCCTGGATTTGTCGCCAGACTTTGTAAATTTTAGAGGACATCCGTTGAGGGGGCTGCTCTAGCTTCTTCTCCGGAGTATTCTTCACAGATGAAGGAGTTCGTTTCAACACCGCAGTAGGAGAGTTTCTGCGCACCGTGTTCAGCAATTCAAAGATGTTCCCGGTTGGAACAGCAGCCTCGATCCCCACCATCGGAGCTAGTGGCGTAAATCCAGAGGGGGAGTTGCCCCCAGCCTTCCTTACTCGACGCCAGTGGCGACGTCGAGCGCGTCGTGCGGGTGGAATTGGTTCAGCCGTAGGGGTGACCTCCTCATGTCCCCTGTGTTGGTCAAAATTTGCTGGTGTCGACCTTTTAAAGGCTGACGTCCGTTGAATGGGAACGGACAACCTGTCAAAAGCAGACTTCCGAGTAAGGGAAGCAACCTTGGTGATCTCGCCTGAAACTGGAGTAGGGATAGCTATCCGCTTCGGGATAACATCTTCTGGTATTGCTGGCTTTTTCATGGGCCCGTTGGAGCTCTGACCTAGCCTGTTAAAAACTGAGGCAGTGGTGTTGGGCGACCCATTGAGAGGGGCCGCGGCAGTGGTAAGTCGATCAAAGACTGACTTCTTTGGGGCTTCTTGCAACGTCATTGGGGCATTGAAGCTCATCGGTGGGAGCATGGTCCCGAAGAATAGTCCAGTGGTGGCTTGAGTTACCTGCTCCACTGGCATCTTGAAAAGAGAGGCCGCTTGGGGCCCGTAAGTCACTCCTCCAGCAGAGACCGAGCGAGAGTTGCAGTTGCAAGCAGTGCAGTTTGAAGCCATTGATCCTCTGTTTTCTGCACGGAGAAAGACACCAAATCTAAGTACCTCGAATCCACAGGCAATCACAGCAAACCACGATTCGTTCGCGAACACGACACACGAAGTGTGGAGTGGAAAGAGGAAGAGGTCCCACCGGGCGTGCCAGAATCTGTTCCCCTCCGAACGGCGGCCAAGACAGGGATGTCTTGCCTGTGATTCGGGGCAGATGCTGTTTGGTTTTATCCGTCCACCTCTCCGAAGATGCCAAGTTGATTTATGGCACCTTGTATCGGAGGTTTAGACGGATGCGGCCGATGTAGTAGACTTCGTCAGATTCCCCCTCGCTTGAGGGGTTTTTGATTGTGGGGACGCTCTTCCCTGCAGGCGCAAGCCCCTGCAGTTAATTACGCTACCGCATCGCGGTAGCCACTTTCTCCTGCTCCAGAAGTTCACTTCGTGTCGTGTGTGTTTGTTTTATTTGTGGTTGCCCATGGATTATATACGGAGACTATTTATTTCGTCGCCCGTAGGACGTGGATTAGTCCAAATTCGTATTTTCTTAGATTTGGGTTTTGGGTTTTGGTTTAAGGATACGTTAGCCATATTTGAGGCTAAGATCAACTTAAATGTTTGTTAAGGATACGTTAGTCTAATTTCCAGACTAAGATCTACTTAACGGGATCGTCTAGATCCATTTCCAGTTTAGGGACATGGTGGTCCATTGCATGTATGGCCGTCGGGACTCGTCACCTCTCTGACGACGTTGAAGGATTACAACGACAGATGTCAGAGGAGATCAGAGATGTACCCTTGAACCAGAGTTGATTGGATGATCTATAGTCCAATTTGGGACTGAAGTTTGTTTGAAGGTTTAAGGATACGTTAGCCATATTTGAGGCTAAGATCAACTTAAACAGGATCGTTTAGATCCGACAAAAGAGCATTTGAGGGCTCTATTGTTCCAGTTTAGGGACATAGTGATCCATAGGTAGTTTAAGTACATTGCGGTCCGTTGCCAGTTTAGGGACATGGTGGTCCATGATCCAGTTTAGGGACATAGGGGTCCATGTTCCAGTTTAGGGACATAGGGGTCCATTGCATTTATTTGTGGCCGTCGGGACCCGTCACCTCTCCGACGTCTTTGAAGGATTACAACGACAAGTGTCAGAGGAGTTCAGAGATGTACCCTTGAACCAAGTGTAAATTGATTTAAAAGAGCAGCCGTGCTCAGTCAATTTAATTTGAGGACTTACGGCCATGATTGGGCTAAGTCCAGTTGATAATGTTCAACATTTTTATTTATATTTAGCCTAGTAGGTCTTTATTAGGGCTCTGCCCCTGTTAATAATGCATCGCATTTTATTCTGTCCTGTTAGGCCTTTTTAAGTTGGGCTATGTCCCCTTTTTATAATGCAGAGCATTTATTTTGGTCCATTGGGCCTCTTAATCGGGTTCTGCCCTTTAACAATGCGCTGCATTAATTAGTCTGACAAAGCGCCACGTGGCTTGTCAGGCGCTTTGCGCCAATTGAGGAGCGCAAGGCGCAAGTCCATGTGGAGGTGACACGTGTCACGCTCAGGAGAGCTCAAGCGCAGTGCGCTGCGCTGTTGCGCTGCTGACACGTGGCGCGCTCTGGTGAGTTGCGCCAATTCATGAGAGCAGTGCTATGTTTTTAGAAGCGCATAGCGTAGATCATTATGGGGCTGACACGTGGCGCTCTCTGGTGGCTTGCGCCAACCCGAGAGCGCAACAGTGTAGATTTTGCAAGTGCAGGGCACTGTTTTATTATTTTGATCAATTTTAGATCAAAGAAAACAAATTTTCTTGTTTTCAAAGAACCAGTGGTTCATCAAAAGGCAATGCCTTTGTTATTATTATATTTGTATTGAAGATCTTTGATCTTGTTCTTAGATCAATAATCTTTTTAGAAGAAATTCTTCTTTTATTCAAGGTTTTTACCTTTCCTTTCTTTGAGCTCTTCTCAAAATTTTCTTTAAAGGAGTTCTCTCTGTGTTCATGTTTTTTTTTTGAGTTGGGGTCTAGGGGTCTTTATATAGTGCCCATAGATTTGTTAAGTTTGTTAAAGAGATCATTCTCTGAGTGATTTGGGGAATTTTCCCCACCGTTGGATCTTTGATCCAAGGGCTTTTGTTTTACAGAAGACAATCTTCTTGTTTTAAGAAGAACAGAAGGATCTTACTAGAATTTTAATTCTGTTTGGCGCAAATGCCCCAGCGCGTGACACGTGTCACGCAGTACAGAGTGCAGCGCAACTGCGTTGACACGTGTCGCGCAGCGCACAGTGCAGCGCAACTGCGCTGACACGTGCCGCGCAGCGCAGAGCGCAAGTCAGCTGAAGCGTTGCTTCTTTAATTTTTTTAATTTTCATTTTAATTTTCAGAACAGAGCTTTGCTCTGATTGGGGGAAACAGAAGCGTTGCTTCGTCTCCTGCCTTGGAATTTGAACAGAGCTTTGCTCTGATTGGGGTAAACACTGGTCACAAGGGAATAAAATTCCTTAAAGAGACTAGCTCTGTAATAATGATGGAAAAATCCATCAAAGAAAAATTAATTCCTAAGAATTAAAGTTCTAGGATCTTAAAGATCCATGAAAAAACTCTTAAGAGTTTCATCAAAAGATCAAAAGATCTATACATTGTCAATAGAGCAGAGTTCTGATCCATGGGCTAAGAAACCCTAAGGAAAGATCTATTTAGATCTATGGGTTCTTAAGAGCAAAGCTCTGTTTATGAAATCCCAAAGGGGATTTCTTTAGATCAAAAGATCTATAAGAGCAAGGCTCTGTTAATTAAAATTGATTTAATTAAGTTTAATTTTTACCTAAAATTTTCTAGAGTTTTAACTCTTAAAGTTCTTAGAAATGAGAGCAAGGCTCTGAGATAAAAATTCTTGAAGGAGATGATAATCATCTGAGGACCAAGGGTCCTATTTATAGGCGCTGAAACGCCTCCTCAACTTCTGAGTTGATCCAATGGCTCAGATGTTGCCACCGCTGCACTCACGTGTGCGCCACGTGAGCGCAACGGTAGGGGGCATTTGTTTCCCCCAATCAGAGCAAAACTCTGTTTGAATTTCAAAATTCAAAAATTGAAGCAACGCTTCAGATTCCTTGCGCTGCGCGCAGAGCGCCACGTATCTAAAGCAGACACGCCAGCGCCAGGAGCGCTGCGTCCAAGGTAGCGCCCCCCCCCCCCAATCAGAGCAAAGCTCTGTTTCAAAATTCAAAATTTAAAATGAAGCAACGCTTCAGATCACTTACGCTCTGCGCTGCGCGCCACGTGTCAAACACAGGCGCGCTAGCGCAGTTGCGCTGCGCTCTGCGCTGCGCGACACGTGTCAAACGCAGGCGCGCTAGCGCCAGTTGCGCCAGCATTGGAATTTAAATAATAAATTATTAATTAATCAGAATTAAAATTCTAGAAAGATCTTTCCAATCTTATTAAAATAAGAATATTGTCTTCTGTAAAACAGAGGCCTTAGGATCAAAAATCCAACGGTGGGGAAACATCCCCAGATCAATCAGAGAAAGATCTCTGTAACTAACTTAACAAATCAATTGGTCCTATATAAAGGCCCCTAGACTCCAAGTCTCACACATATAGAGAGAGAGAAGAGAGAGAACCCTCTGCAAATTTTGAGAAAAACCTCAAAGAGAAAGAAAGGCAAGCCTTTAAAGAAAGAAGATCATCTTCTTCATCTTTAAAGGTAAAGAATTTGATTTTTGAAAAACAGAGATGAAATCATCTCATTAGAAAAGAAGAATCCTCTTCTAAAAATATCAAAGATCTAAGAACAAGATCAAGATCTTCAATAAAAAAGAAAAAGATCAAAAAGATCTAATTATAAAAGATTAAAAGAAGTAATTTACTTCATTCTTAGATCTTTTGGTTTATATAAAAGCACAGCCTTTTGATGAGAGCAAGAACCTTGGTTCTTGAATCTTGAGGTAAAACCTCTTTTGAGAGAACAGAAAATTTATTCTTTGATCTGAATTTAATCAAGATGCGCTCTGCGCTATTAGACAGTGCCTTGCACTAATGAAATGCGCCTTTGCGCTCCTTGGATTGGCGCACTGTGCCAGAACGCGCCACATGTCAACCATAGACACAATCTGCGCTTTGCGCTTCTAAAACAGCGCACTGCGCTCTTAGACCGGCGTACTGCGCCAGAGCACGCCACGTGTCATTCACTGGTGCAGCGCACTCAGAAAGCGCAGTGCGCTAACAGACTTGCGCTTAGCGCAGAGCGTGACACGTGTCACTTTCGCATGCGCTAGTGCATTGCGCTCTTTAATTGGCGCAAAGCGCCTGACAAGCCACGTGGCGCACTATCAGACCACTAAAAATGCTATGCATTATTAAAAAGGACAAAGCCCAAGTAAAGGTATAACGGACCAAATATAAATGCTATGCATTTAATTACAGAGCCCAATTTTATGCAGAGCCCAATGCTATGCATTATCAAAAAAGGGCAGAGCCCAAGTAAAAGCCTAATAGGCAGAACATGAATAAAATGTTAAACATTTTTCAACTGGACTTAGCCCAATTCTGGCCATAAGTCCTCAATATAAATTGAACTGAGCACAACTGCTCTTCCAATCAATTTACACCCGGTTCGAGGGTACATCTCTTTACTCCTCTGACATCCGTCGTTGTAATCTTTCAACGTCGTCAGAGAGGTGACGGGTCCCGACGACCACACATTGCTACGGATTGTGGGGTCCTTAAACTCATGGACTATGAGGTCCTTAACCTTGACCGTGATGTCTTAAAACTAATACCGGACTGTGGGGTCCTTAAACTCATGGACTATGACGTCCTTAACTTCGACCGTGATATCTTAAAACTAATACCGGACTGTGGGGTCCTTAAACTCATGGACTATGATGTCCTTAACCTCGACCGTGATGTCTTAAAACTAACACCGGACTGTGAGGCCCCTAAACTCACGGACTATGATGTCCTTAACCTTGACCGTGATGTCTTAAAACTAACATTGGACCGCAATGTCCTTAAACTACTTATCGACCGCAATGTCATTGAGCTCAATCGCTCCCTTGTCGGATCTAAACGATCCCGTTAGGTCGATCTTAGTCTGAAATTAGACTAACGTGTCCTTAACGAACGTTTAAGTTGATCTTAGCCTCAAATAAGGCTAACGTATACTTAAACACACACCCCCAAACCCAAATCTAAGAAAGATACGGATTTGGACTAATCCACGTCCTACGGGCGACAGCATAACTTAGTCTCTGTATACAATCCACGGGCAACCAAACACAAAACAAACACCCACGACACGAAGTGACCATCTAGAGAAGGAGAAAGTTGTTATCGTGATGCGGTTGCGTAATTAACTGCAGGGGCTTGCGCCTGCAGGGAAGAGCGTCTCCACAATCAAAAACCCCTCAAACGAGGGGGAATCTTACAAAGTCTGCTACATCGGTCGCATTCGTTTAAACCTTCGATACACGGTGCCATAAATCAACTTGGCATCTTCGGAGAGGTGGACGGATAGCACCAATTAGCATCTGCCCCGAATTTTAGGCAAGACGGACCTGCGTGGTCGCGTCTCCGTGATTTGGAGGGAAACAGTGGGCAGTAAACTACCAGCCAAGGATGGACCGAGCAGGGAAGCTGCTCGGTGGCCTCTTGAAGAGAGCTTTTGATCCTTGGCGTCGGTGGGTAGTGAGCTACTAGCCATGGATGGACCGAGCAGAGAATCTGCTCGGTGGCCTCTTGAAGAGGGCTTTTGATCCTTGGCGTCGGTGGGTAGTGAGCTACCGGCCATGGATGGACCGAGCAGGGAAGCTGCTTGGTTTTGTGAAGCGTCGCTCGACCTCCCCCGACGCGTGAAAATCTGGGAGAGTGACCGTCGCGGGCGGCACGTGGCTGAAATGCATAGGTGAGGCGTTCCAAGATCCACATCGTTCCGACTTCGGTTGGCCGCTAGACACGGGATGCCCGCCACGTGGCAGTCCTGTATTGGAAAAATTGAAAATGTCCCGGGATTCGTGCCAATGCGCGCGCAAATTTCGTCCCCTAGAGGATTCTGTTGATGCTATAAATAGAGAAAGAGATGGGTTTCTTTCAGCATTGCTTTTCTGAGATGGCCGGGCACATCTACATGATTGAAGAGATCGTCACTTCCGATGACATCCACTTGTACGACCAGTCCCTCTCCGAAGAGACTTACCGGGGTGTGGTCCAGCGCATCGAGGACCATTTCGGCCGTCTACTTCCTCGTCGGTCGTCCCTCCTCCAATTGCTGATGTATGCAATTTGGAGGAGGTCCCCGGGGCTGTACAACCCCCTCTCCGAGGAGCTGCAGGATGAGGCGCTCGACAAGATGCACACGCTCTATGTCCTCGGCCTCATCTCGAAGAACAGGCATGACCAATCGGCGGCCCTTCTTTTGGAGTGTTTCCAGAAGAGGCATATCGCGGGCCCTTTCCCGGAGGATGGAAGGCCCGGTGCTTCCGTGGCGTCCCGAGTATGTGGGCAGCGTCAGCGGGAGCGGGCTGAAGAGGCCAGGGCTCGGCTGGAGAAGATCTCCATGGAGTACCACTAGCAGTGTTTTCTCGATCCTGTACCCCCTCTATTGTAATTTTAATTTTCGTGTAAGGCTGAGGAGCCCATAATACCCATGATAAATAAAATTCTCCTTTTGCGACGTACTACTGTTTCCTTTTCGTCTTGTTTGCGTGTTTGGGTATGTTCATAAAACGAAAGTTGTTCCCCTCCGAACGGCGGCCGAGACGCGTGGTCGTCTCGCCTGGGGCTCGGGGCAGATGCTAATTTGTGCTATCCGTCCACCTCTCCGAAGATGCCAAGTTGATTTATGGCACCATGTATCGAAGGATTGAACGGATGCGTCCGATGTAGCAGACTTCGTCAGATTCCCCCTCGCTTGAGGGGTTTTTGATTGTGGGGACGCTCTTCCCTGCAGGCGCAAGCCCCTGCAGTTAATTACGCTACCGCATTGCGGTAACAACATTCTCCTTCTCCAGATGGTCACTTCATGTGCGTGTTTATTTTATGTTTTGTTGCCCGTAGATTGTATACGGAGACTGAGTTATGTCGTCGCCCGTAGGGCGTGGATTAGTCCAAATCCGTATTATCTTAGATTTGGGTTTGGGAGTTTGGGTTTAAGGATACGTTAGCCTCATTTGAGCCTAAGATCGACTTAAACGTTTGTTAAGGATACATTAGTCTAGTTTTTAGACTAAGATCAACTTAACGGGATCGTTTAGATCCAACAAGAGAGCAATAAAAAGGGGGGCTCTATTGTTTAGTATGGTGACGTTACGGTCAGTAGGTAGTTTAAGGACATTGCGGTCCATGGGTAGTTTAAGGACATTGCGGTCCATGGGTAGTTTAAGGACATTGCGGTCCAATGTTAGTTTTAAGACATTACGGTCAAGGTTAAGGACCTCATAGTCCGTGGATTTAGGGACTCCACAGTCCGTAGTTAGTTTTAAGACATCCCGGTCAAGATTAAGGACCTTATAGTCCGTGGATTTAAGGACTCCACAGTCCGATGTTAGTTTTAAGACATCTCGGTCAAGGTTAAGGACCTCATAGTCCATGGATTTAGGGACCCCACAGTCCGATGTTAGTTTTAAGACATCTCGGTCAAGGTTAAGGACCTCATAGTCCATGGGTTTAAGGACCCCACAGTCCGTATCAATGTGTGGTCATCGAGACCCGTCACCTCTTTGAAGACGTTGAGGAATTACAACGCCAAGTATCAAAGGAGTGAAGAGATGTACCCTTGAACCGGGGTGGATTAAATAGTCTTTGGCCCAATTTGGGATTAAGACCAATTAATTATGTTATGAGCCCATTAGCCCAGTTAAGTCTGAATTGAGGACTTATGACCATCTTGGGCTAAGTCCAATCATGTTTGGAATATTGGCTTCCTGTTGGTCCATTGAAAGAGAGGCTTTGCCTCTGACCATTTAGCCAATTGGGCTAACGTTAATTCAGCAGTGTTGAACACTGGGATCAAGTTAGTGTTTTAACACTAAAAGACAGTTGGTGTTAAACACCAGCAACGAGGGGTTCAAATTAGTGTTAAACACTAGAGCAGATCAGTGTCAAACACTAGCAGCAGAGGCTTCAAATTAGTGTTAAACACTAAGAAATTCAGTGTTAAACACTGCAAATAAAGTTCTTTGATTAGTGTTGAACACTAAGGCCAAACAGTATTTTAACACTGGATTAAGGGGTTCTAATTTAGTGTTAAATACTAAGGCAAGAGGGGTCACGTGGTAGCACGTGAGGGCGCCCTCCCTTCATTTGTTCTGCTGAGAATATCGCATCTTTTGGAGCATCACGTGCCATCACGTGACGGGCATTTAAATGCTTGTATGTTAAAGCCTCTGCCAAGGGTCACGTGGGTGACGTGAGGCACTGCCTCAAAGGGCCTTTTCTGTGGATCTTTTTTAGGGGTCACGTGGTGACACGTGACCCTGCCTATATGTATGTTTTTTTTCAGAAGATCTGTTAATCCCTTTCAAGAATTAAATTCCTCGTAGGGTTGAACCCTAACAATAATTTTAGAGGAATTAAATTCCTATTTCCTTTTGAAGATTTATATTCTGGGATAGAGTTGAACTCTGAATTTTCTGTAGGAATTAAATTCCTCATATATGTGAAGAACTGAATTCTATCATAGGGTTAAACCCTAATAAAAGCTTTAAGGAATTAAATTCCCACTCTCTTTTAAAGAATTATTCTGAGGAATGAGATTCTGTCATAGGGTGAAACCCTAATTTCTTTTTTCTTAAGGGAATTAAATTCCTGTTATTTTAACAGAACTAAGTTCTTAATTAGGGTTAAACCCTGATTCTGTTCATTCTGAAGGAATTAAATTCCCATAACGTAGGGTCAAACCCTAATTTTATTTTAAAGGAATTAAATTCCTATAGTTCTGTGAGAATTAAATTCTCAAGCTTTCATTCCCTCTCTATGCTTTGGATCTGCATGGCAGGATCTCAACCCAATGAGAATTAAATTCTCAACTCAATGGGAGATGTGCACTTTACAGATCCTCCACCAAAGAGAGAACTATGTTCTTCTGTTTTATATCAGAGTTAAACTCTGTTGAGAATTAAATTCTCTTTTCCTTTCAAAAAGCCTTCCCTTTCTTACCTAGGGTTTTCTTTTGCAGAAGATCCAAATTCCTCCAAAGTATCAAGGCTCTCTTCTTTTTTTTTTATTTACGTATCGATCCTTCTGCCTCTTCTCTCTGTGTGTCTCTTGGCTTCTATTTATAGGAGAAGCAGCCGAATCAATTAGTTTTGGTGAATCTTTCATTGAGAGATTTAATTTGTATTCACCATTCGTTTTGGACCTTTGGATTATTAGGTGAATTTTATTCACCATTGGATTTTAAATCCAGAGATTCTTTTTTGTTATTTCGGTTAGATTTTAAGGGGAAATCTTTCCAAGTTCAGGCTTTTTCCACAAATAGATGATATTTAATCACCTTTAAATCTTTAATTCAATCGGTTGTTTTGGAAAGATTAGAGAGGTCTTTTCTCAGAATTTAATTCTGTTAACAGATAGGCTTTGAAAGCCGGTCACGTGTGGCCACGTGACCCTTGGTCACGTGTGGGCACGTGACCCCCTTGGAACGAGCCCTCTTCTTCTTTTTGCGCTCTGCCTTCTGGCCGCTGCTTAGCCGTCACGTGCCACCACGTGACCCCTGGTCACGTGTGAGCACGTGACCCTCGTCCGGAGCCTTTTTCTTGATTTAACCGGAGAACGAGTCTGCTTCTTTTGAGTGTCACGTGCCAACACGTAACCCTGGTCACGTGGGAGCATGTGACCCTGGTCATGTGGGAGCACGTGACCCTTTCTGAAGCCCTTTTCTTTGATGTAGTTGAGAAACTGAATTTGTCTTGCCGATACTTTTAGATGTCACGTGCCAACACGTGACTGCTGGTCACGTGTGAGCACGTGACCCTTTTCTGAAGCCTCTTCCGTAGGCTTTCCCAATTTTAAATCAGGAAACAAATGCCCCCACAGCGTTGTTCTCACGTGTCTGCACGTGAGTGCAACGCTGTCACTTTTTGTGACCGTTGGATTCCTCTAGGGATTTGGGGAGATGAAGCGTCTCCATCACATCCTATAAATACCCATGTCTCTTCAGATGAGCCTTCACTTTGCTCATCTTCTTCCTTTGAGAACTTTTTCCCTTGAGAATTTAATTCTCGTTTCCAGGGCTTAGTTCTCTGTCTCAAACATTTTCCAGAGTTTAACTCTGTTGAAGGATCCTTTTTCCTCAGGTAATGATGTTGAACGGTCGAGGCACCTTTGTTTTAAAAGAACTCTCTGTATTTTAAATCCACATTAGGGGTTTTACCTCTTTTAATACGAACCCATTTTTTTTCGAATTTATCAGCGAAAATAGAGAACCATTTAATCTTCGAACAATGGATCTCCTAGGGTTCAATTGATGCTTTTAGGGAGATGATGAGATCCGTTACCTCTTTTTAAGGAATTTAATTCCGTTTGAAGAAAATGTTTCTGGGAATTTAATTCCCTTCTCTTAATAAGGAATTTAATTCCTATGAAGAACTCAGTTTCTTCACCTGGAGGCTTCTTAGGGTTTCCTTGCCCTAAGCTGTCCCTCTGTAATCAATGCAACAGAAGCCTTGTAACAATTCTCATGACCTTTATTTCAGGTATTATGGATGCTCATATGTATGGCCTTGCCGAAATCATTTCCTACGGGGACATTCGTGCACTGGGCCGCAGTCAGAACCAGGAGTTCACCAATGCTCAATGCGCCGAGATCATGAGCCGCCTTGGCGAGTACAACCATCGGCTGCTCCCCCGTCGCTCTTCTCTTTTGAGACTCATCGTGCTGGCAATTTGGGAGGCGCTTCCTCTCTTTTGCACCGGTGTACCGCTCAGGGCATTGGACGCTACGGAGGACAAGATACATTCGGTGTATTTGATGAGCTTGATCTCAAAGAGGAGGCGAGATCACCTTATTGATCTCTTGCACCAGGCCTTTCAGCAGTCAGCCATACTTGCCGCCTATCGGAGGGTGGAGGACATTCGTGAGGACCCTGACGCTTGTGATCGTGAGAGAAAACATACTCGGGAGGTTCGAAATGCTTGGAGGATCTTGGACAAAGTTAAACTTGAGTTTCTCAACCCGTGCCCCGCGTCCGAAGTCTTACCATTGTAAACGTGTTCTCTTTATTTTGTATGACCTTCTTGAAGTATGAACGATAAGTTCTATTATGTCTTTGTATGTTTGCATGCCTTTCTGTGGAATTTTATCATTTCACTATTGTTGTTGCTGACGCTTTTAATATACATGGTGCTATTCCATTTTTAGTGCACGTCAAGTTTGGGGCTCACGTGTTCTGCACGTGGGGTCCTTTGATGGGACTGTTCAAAAAAAAATTCATGCCACATTTTTAGTGCAGAATATCAAATGCAGAAAAGGAGCCTTGGAAATAGTTCCATCTCCTTGATTTTCGATGCCTTTCCTTTTTGGGCCTTAGAAATAGCTTCATCGTGCAAGATTTTCCGGGCACAGCATTTAATGCACCTCTTTATATCTGAGGCAATGGCTTTCCTTTTCTCTTCACAGAGAACTTTTAATCCCATTTTAACGCGATTTAATTTGAGAAGAACTAAGTGTCATGGCCTGCAACTGTCCACACGCTCGTCGACAGCCATGGGAAGTACCTATCGAGGAGATGATTCCTCGCTTTGCTGCCCGACTGGTGGATCCCCTTCTTACCGACGACGAATGCGATTCGGCAGCGTATGAACTCTCGATCCGCAGAGGGTCTCCCCTCCCAATGGGTTTCCTCTGGCTCCGGATGATTCTCCCCGCAGTGCTTGCTGACGTCCCTCCTCACCTGGCGGAGATGACCCTGGCGATGCTTGAGGCTGCCGAAGAAAAGCTCGAGGGCTTTCACGAAGCGTGCCTAATTACTCAAGCTTTGAAAGATCGCTCGGTTCACCTTTTGAGCGAAATAAGGGTCCGTCGGGCCATTATGTCTGCTTTCGCGGATGAACATGGTGCCAATCGGTGGGGAGCGACTCCTCGCGAGAACCGGCGCTTTGACGTGTTGGAGAGAGCGGAAAGAGAGATGGAGAATTTTGTCCTTTGTTTCGTCAACCCTTGCGCTACCGATCCTTTGTTTGGCGACCTTTTCCCGCTAGTGTAGTGTTTTTAAATTAGTCCTTCTTTTGTATGCTTTATGCTGAACTTCCATGTAGGCTCGGTACTCGTATGTGTGTTTTCGCTTGCATAAATAAACTTTTTGTGTTTTTCTTATAAGAGCTTTTCTTTAATTATCAACACTATCATCATGTCGCAGGCACATTAAAGCTTCGAATTTTATTTCTTTTTTGGGTGTTCATATGATTGCGAACACATGCTCGATAGGATAAACATTGGAAATTTTCTCGTTGTTTTTCATACCAGGTGATATGAGCGCGTTTTAGATCGATTATTGCTGTCGACTGGAAGCCCATTTATATGGTCTGGAGCGTGTATGCCCCGTCTCCAAGGTTGCGGTCGCGAAAGTGAGCTTACATGGCCTGATAGGGCGACACATGGCGAACATATTGTTGTGCGAGAAAAAGGGCACGGCCGTAAATTCTCGGAGAGGGAGCTGGCTTCTAAGGCGCTGAGCGAGCTTCAGGCCAGCCTCACAGCCAAAGCCAACAAAGCATACGAACTCTGGCGGGTGCTTCAAGAGTCTATCAAAGAGATGGTGGCTCTTGACAAAGCTGCCACGTTCACTCGTGAAAGGGTCGAGGCTCATAAAGCCACCGAGAAAGAGCTTGAGGCTCGGCTTGCTTCATATCAGGCTCAGCAAGCTCAGGCGGAGGCTCGTCTTCTTGAGATCTTGCGTCATGAAGCCGTGGCTCAGCAACAAAACGATGAGCTGGTAAAATTACTACACCGCCCGCCGGCTTAAGGACTTGTATTTTCCCCCTTTTTTTTGTACATACTCATGGATGAGAGTATCTTCTTTTTGTTTCTTTCATGAATTGTACTTTGTATCCATTTTGGTTTATGAATAAAAGATACATTTTTCTTTTCAACGGCGTGTCTCTTTTCATTGAATGTGTTTTGCGGACAATTTATCTTGATCTCTTTGCAGGGCAGCGATGGCTTAGGATTCAGGGTTAAGATCTGCTTTTTAAGACTTTTGCATTTTATGAGCCACGAGGGTCTCATAAAGAGTTTTTTCTCCCCATGGGTCGAGAGGATCCCATAAGTGTAAGTCCTTCTTAAGAATCGTGAGGATTCTTAAGTGGGTTTTCCCTTGAGAGTCGTAAGGATCTCACAAGAGAGTTTTCTTTCTTACAGGTCGTGAGGACCTGCAAGTGCTGGATGTGGTCGCCCTTATTCGTGTTTCACGGGGTCAGGGGTTGCTCTAGGTATCGTAGTTTAAAGACGTCGCGGTCAAGGTTAAGGACATCATAGTCCGTGGATTTAGGGACTCCACAGTCCGATGTTAGTTTTAAGACATCACGGTCAAGGTTAAGGACCTCATAGTCCGTGGATTTAGGGACTCCACAGTCCGATGTTAGTTTTAAGACATCACGGTCAAGGTTAAGGACCTCATAGTCCGTGGATTTAGGGACTCCACAGTCCGATGTTAGGTTGCAGGGACCCGTCACCTCTTTGAAGACGTTGAGGAATTACAACGCCAGGTATCAAAGGAGTGAAGAGATGTACCCTTAAACCAAGGCAGGATCCGTAGGGAATCGAGGTGGTTGATTGTTAGTTTTAAGACATTACGGTCGAGGTTAAGGACATCATAGTCCGTGGATTATAGGGACTCCACAGTCCGGTGTTTGCTCTGGATGCTTCACACGGGTTCACTGCCGTGCTTGGTGAGGACCAGGCTCCGCTCTGGACGTTTTCCACGGGGTCAAAGAGTGACGTTATCCGCGTTCCACGTAACCAGGAATTTTGCACTAGATGCTTCACACGGGTTCACGGCCGTGCTCGGCGAGGACTAGGCTCCGCTCTGGATGCTTCACACGGGTTCACTGCCGTGCTCCGCGAGGACCAGGATCCGCTCTGGACATTTTCCACAGGGTCAAAGAGTGACGTTATCCGCGTTCCACGTAACCAGGAATTTTGCACTAGATGCTTCACACGGGTTCACTGTCGTGCTCGGCGAGGACTAGGCTCCGCTCTGGATGCTTCACACGGGTTCACTGCCGTGCTCCGCGAGGACCAGGATCCGCTCTGGACATTTTCCACGGGGTCAAAGAGTGACGTTATCCGCGTTCCACGTAACCAGGAATTTTGCACTAGATGCTTCACACGGGTTCACTGCCGTGCTCGGCGAGGACTAGGCTCCGCTCTAGATGCTTCACACGGGTTCACTGCCGTGCTCCGCGGGGACCAGGATCCGCTCTGGACGTTTTCCACGGGGTCAAAGAGTGACGTTATCCGCGTTCCACGTAACCAGGAATTTTGGACTAGATGCTTCACACGGGTTCACTGCCGTGCTCGGCGAGGACTAGGCTCCACTCTGGATGCTTCACACGGGGTCAAAGAGTGACGTTATCCGCGTTCCACATAACCAGGAATTTTGCACTAGATACTTCACACGAGTTCATTGCCGTGCTCGGCGAGGATTAGGCTCCGCTCTGGATGCTTCACACGGGTTCACTGCCGTGCTCCGCGAGGACCAGGATCCGCTCTGGACGTTTTCCACGGGGTCAAAGAGTGACGTTATCCGCGTTCCACGTAACCAGAAATTTTGCTGATTGTATCCGCATTTCACGGGATGGAAGTTTGACTGTTGGCGATATGTATACCACCGAGCCATGGAACTGGGAGTTGCCGCTGTTCCACTTAGCTTAGAGTTGTGTCCGTTGTTACGAGACGAGTGTTGAAACGATCTCCGGGTCTCCTTTGGCCCGTCGAGACTTGGCTTCTTCTTCTGATGAAACCTGGGGGAGAAGTATGATCCCTTTTTGTTTACGCCCTTGGATTGTGTACAGGGTGTGATGGAACATCACCTGTAGGGCATAAATTGAAACTTTTTTTTATATTTTATTTCTTTTTCCGCGATACTCTATCATTTCAGCTTTTATATCGCGGAGGTCGCGATTGCCCTATCATTTCGGCTTTTTTCGCGGTGCCCAATCATTTCGGCTATTTATTTCATTTTCACTCGCTGTTTTTTATTGCGAGTTGCCCCATCATTTCGGCTATTTTTCATGCATACATTTTTACTTGCTGCTTTTTATTGCAAGTTGCCCCATCATTTCGGCTATTTCGTATGCATGTGTGGCTTGCTAGCTTTTTCGCCGCAAGCTTGGATTTTAGACACCGATTTGCTGCTTTTTATTGCAAGTTGCCCCATCATTTCGGCTATTTCGTATGCATGTGTGGCTTGCTAGCTTTTTCGCCGCAAGCTTGGATTTTAGACACCGATTTCGGCATCAGCACCGCTGCAACTGGGATGTTGCCAGGAGCGAATCATCATTTGCCTCTATCGATGTTGAACAAAGGTGGCTTAGTAAACAGGGTTAAGGGTCCTGTCGACCAAGGCTTTTGACTTCATGAGCCGTAAGGGTCTCACAAAGGTATTTCTCCCTACAAGTCGTGAGGATCTTGTAGGTGTATTTTCTCCTTAGGAATCGTGAGGATTCCTAAATGTATGTTCCTCTGCAAGTCGTAAGGATCCTACAAGAGGGCTTTCTCCTTATAGGTCGAGAGGACCTACAAGGGTTGCTCATCATATGGACATATCCCTAGTCACGGGTGGGACTTTGCTGAGGAAATATTTATTCGCGCCCGTAGATTGTATACAAGGGTCAGTATTGAGCCCCTTGTAGGGCAGTGTCGAAGGTTGTGGGGGTTGCTTAAGCACAGGTTCAGGTCTCTGTAAGTTAAGGCTTTCAAATCTTATGAGCCGTGAGGGTCCCATAAGAGAATTCTCCTTACAAGTCGTGAGGATCTCGCATGTGTATTTTCTCTTTAGGAATCAT
The DNA here is from genome assembly GCA_030015575.1 of Agapanthus africanus. Lineage (NCBI taxonomy): Eukaryota > Viridiplantae > Streptophyta > Magnoliopsida > Asparagales > Amaryllidaceae > Agapanthus > Agapanthus africanus. The sequence goes on from JASDDO010000024.1 coordinate 181,996,508, forward strand.
GGGGATCCCTAAGTGTGTTGCTCCTTTGTGAGTCGTAAGGATCTCACGCGGGTAGTTTCTCCTTACAAGGTCGAGAGGACCCTATAAGTGTCTTTTAACGAGATTGCGCTCTTTCGGATTTTCACAAACACTCGCCGGTAGCCCTGCTGTTTTTACTCACGGAGCCCTTTCGGGTTTTCATCCGTGCCCATTTTGCTTATGGACATACCGTTTTTCTTTTTTATTCTTTTCATTTTTCTTTTTTTTACAAGGTCGCGCCCTTTCGGGTTTTCATGAACACTCACCGGTAGCCCTGCTGTTTTTACTCACGGAGCCCTTTCGGGTTTTCATCCGTGCCCATTTTGCTTATGGACATACCTTTTTTTATATATATATATATTTTTTTTTCTCTCTTTTTTTATTTATCTCGTCAGCCTGAGGATGCTGCGGTAATAGTTTAGGGACGTTTCGGTCCCTCGTTAGTTTAAGGACGTTTCGGTCCCTCGTTAGTTTAAGGACGTTTTGGTCCATTCAGAGGAAGGCCGGCTACTGCTTATAAAGTCTGAGTTTAGGAAGATAGCGAGCGGACATAGTCGTCGTCGTCTATCATTGACCTAGGCTGTGGCTCATTAAGCATAGTATTTCTTTAGGAAGTGGCCGTTTATTGGCCTGAAAGGCTTTTCACCGTGCATGTCCATGAGTAGATAGGCTCCACCCTGGTAGACCTTGTCTATGATGTACGGGCCTTCATAGTTCGGCTCAAATTTTCCCCGCTTAGCACGATTGGGGATTATAGGTCTTTTGAACACTAGTACGAGTTCGCCTTGGCGGAATGTCCTCGGCCTGGTCAATCTTTCGTGCGAGCGCGTCATCTTTGCTTTGTAGGCCTCTAGATTTTGTTGCGCTATGAGCCGGGTTTCATCGAGGGCATCAAGCTCCTCAAGCCGAAGGTGAGCATTTTCTTCGTCCGTCAGCTCGTAGTGGACTGCCACTCGTAGAGAGGGTAACTCTATCTCGAGGGGGAGTACTGCTTCCGTCCCAAATACCAACGCGTACGGCGTTGTGTTCGTGGCCGTCTTGAACGTAGTTTGATAGGCCCAAAGGGCCTCTTGCAGCCTCTCGTGCCAGTCTTTCTTATTTCGGGACACCGTCTTTTTCATGATTTTTGTCAAGGTCTTATTGAAGGCCTCGGCTAGACCATTAGCTCGCGGATTGTAAACTGAAGAATATCTCCAGTCTATATTGTGCTGCTGCGCGAAGCGGCTAATCTTATGGCTTCTGTAGGCTGGCCCGTTATCGGAGATAATCCGCCGTGGAGTTCCAAACCGATAGATGACGTGCGTCTTGAAGAAGTGGAGGATATTCTCTGTCTTCACTTCCCTCAGAGGTACCGCTTCTGCCCATTTGGAGAAGTAATCAGTTGTCGCCAGGATGAAACGATGTCCCCGGGACGATGCTGGTTCGATGGGGCCGACTATGTCAGTCCCCCATATTTCGAATGGCCAGCTAGCCACCGTCGGATGTAGTGGATTCGGATGCTGGTGGATGAAATCCCCGTGGATTTGGCACGAGTGGCATTGCTTCGCATATTCGAGGCAGTCCTGGATCATCGTGGGCCAGTAGTAACCCATCCGTTTAATTTTTAACTTCATCTTCGGGCCTGCTTGATGAGAACCACAGATTCCATCATGAACCTCTTGAACGACCCTTTCTGCTTCGTCAGGTCCTAAACATCTCAGCCACAGAGAATCAAACGACCTCTTATACAGAGTATTATTGACGAAAGCGAAAGATAGAGCTCGTTTCATGAGCTGATGTCTTGAGGACGCTTCTTCGGGCATTCGGTGAGACTTAAAGTAGTCTATGAAGACTTCCCTCCAATCCTCAACCCTTTCTCGTTCTTTTACTTGTAAGGTCATCTGCTCAGTCGCTCCCTTCTCTTCGGGTGATTCCTGAGATATCTCCGTTGGGGCAAGCACCCGACGGCTTTGTACCACGATTCTTACATCATCGAGGTTTTCGTCAGCCAGCTCTTTAGCAAGTTTGGCCAACGCGTCTGCTTTGCTTTTCTCCGCGCGCGGTATGTTCTCCAAAGTATAAGAGGGAATTTGGGTCAACAGTTGTTGCACTTTTTCGCCGTATTTCACCAATTCTGGTTTGCATGTCTGGTAGTCGCCGTTTACTTGACTAACGACCAGTTGGGAGTCCCCATATATGAGGAGATTTTCAATTCCCATGTCGATGGCGATCTCGAGGTCTGCTATCAGAGCTTCGTATTCGGCTTCATTGTTTGTCCTCGGCTCTGTTAAGGAGAAGGCGAAGCGCATTATCCCCCCTTGTGGAGTTACGAAGATGAGGCCTACTCCCGATTTGATCATTGGGATACCTTGTTTGCGCTTCTTTACGGAGGGCGCTCCATCGAAATAGAGTTCCCATCGGGTACCGCCGCCGCCGATCGTATCAAATGCATGCTCGTCCGGCAGATCGCAGTTCCGAGGAGAACCGGCAGGTACTGGATGCTCTGCAAGGAAGTCGGCAATGGCCTGGCCTTTCACTGCCTTGAGAGGTCGATACGTTATCGAGAACTCCATCAGGAGTAGAGCCCATTTAGCGAGTCGACCCGTCAATATAGCCTTTGACATCAAATATTTAAGAGGGTCCACCTTCGAGATGAGACGGACTTCGTGCACCAACGCATAGTGCCTGAGCTTTGTTATCGCGAAGATCAACGCCAAGCAGTGTTTTTCAATGGGAGAGTAGTTGCTTTCTGCCCCCAGCAGAACTCGACTTAAGTAGTAGAGTGCTCTCTCTTTTCCTTGATCGTTCTCTTGTGTCCATAATGCGTCTAAGGAACCTTCGAGGGCGGTTGTATAAAGAATGAGGGGTTTTCCCTTGACCGGCGCAGCCAACACCGGAGGGTTTTGCAGGTACTGCTTGATCTCGTCTAATGCACCTTGGCATTTGTGATCCCAAACAAATGGAGTTCCCTTCTTCATCAGGTGGCTGTAAGGACGGCACTTGCCTGAAAGATTGGCGATAAATCGCCGGATGTATGCGAGCTTCCCTTGGAGAGACCGCAACTGTTTGAGGGTTCTTGGCGGAGGCATTTCCATGATCGCCTTGATCTTAGATGGATATACTTCGATACCTCGGTGTCGGATGATGAATCCCAGGAATTTACCCGAGGAGACTCCGAACGCGCATTTGAGGGGATTCATCTTCAAATTATATTGCCGAAGGCGTTGAAATACTGTCTCCGTATGCTTTAAATACTCTTCGTATGACATGCTCTTCACTACGAGGTCATCGATATAGCACTCGACGATGTCATGTATGAGATCGTCGAAGATCTTTGTCATGGCCCTTTGATAGGTGGCGTCGGCGTTCTTTAGACCAAAGGGCATAACCCTGTAGCAGAATATACCCAAAGGGGTCCGGAAAGCGGTGTGCTTCTGGTCTTCGGGATGCATCTTTATCTGATTGTACCCTGATGAACCGTCCATAAAGGAGAAAACCTCGTGAGTGGACGTGTTATCTATCATTAGCTCGGTTACCGGTACTGGGAAATCGTCCTTCGGGCAGGCTTTATTGAGATCCCTGAAATCCACACATATGCGTACCGTCCCATTTTCCTTCATTACCGGGACGATGTTGGCGATCCAGTCGGGATATTGGACTTCTTGGATAAATCCAGAATCGATCAGCTTCTTGACTTCGGCGTTGATGCTCATCTCAAGCTCGAGCCGCATCCTTCTCGGCGCCTGCTTGACTGGCTTGTTATCCGGGGATATTGCTAATTTATGCACAGCAATCTCCGGATCTAATCCTGGCATCTCGGAATAGTTCCACGCGAAGCAGTCCTTATGCTGTAGAAGCACGTTCTTTAACGCAGCCACCCTTTCTTCAGACAGCAGCTCGCTGACAAATGTCGTTCGCGGATCATCTGCCGATTCCAACTCAATCTTCTTGAGGTTATCTGCAGTAGTATGTATGCCATCTTCCAGTTCTTTCGGAGCTGGCGGAAATTCTGAGATTACCTCATCATTGCTGTTCTCAAAGCACCAGGGAAGGTCATCCATGTTCTTGGGCTCTTCTTTTAATATCGTAATCATGTAACAGGTGCGAATCCGCTTCCAAGACTGAGGTGGATCCGGTTCTGCTCTTGCGGCTTTGGGTTCGTGCTTTTGTGGCGGCGTTACCCTCCAGCCGTTGGATAAAGAAAATCTGCCCTGTTGGTACTGGTCCTCGACCCAGTTCTTGAAGGTGAAGCAGTCTTCGATAGGGTGTCCTATGGCTCGGTGATAAGAGCAATAGCTCAGATGAGAAGCCTTGTTAGCTTGCTCAGGGTGCTTAGACTCTGGAAGCGCGATCATTTGATGTTTTGTAGCGAGCTCGAGTAACCTCTCCGTCTTGTCTCGGGGGAAGGAATACGCTCGACTCATCTTCTTCATGAGGGACAAATCCGGGCCGCGCAATACTCAACCACATAACTCTCTAATCCTGCGTCGTTGTTGTCGGCTTTTCTTTCCGCTTCTTGATTTATCTCTGCCTCTGCGTCGGGCCTTTTGTACAACGGGTTGACAGGGAGGAGCATCTTTGTCTTTTGCAGCCTGTTGAAACAGACGTTGCGTCCTGGCCTTCTCGTAGATGGCCATCTCACGGTTGTGGTCTTCCTGAGCCTTTTGACCTGCTTTCCTGATAAGCTTGTCCATTCGTTCTTCAAACGACGCACTCGGCACTTCAATCGCGGGATCTAGTTTTGATGAGGGGTTGGCATTTCCTGACAGGGCGTCCTCTTCTTCATCAAAGGTATATATGGCGTAGCTACTGTGGGCTCGTTCCCGTTTTCCGGCTCTCACGTATCCAAGCCCAAGTGTTTCCATTTTCCCGTTGGGCAATTTGCGTTGAGTCCCGGGGACATCCCAAATCCTGTTGTAGAACCGAGCTTGTCGAACAGTCTGTTTTAAGGGTACTCCTTGGCGCTTCAATAGCCTCTTTAGTCCATTTGTGTAATATCTGGGCAAACGGATGGGTTGGAGCCTGTCGAGTGTAGCATCCGCGCCATGCCAGATCTCTTTCTCTACTTTCGTCTCTGAGGATCGGTAGAATAGGATTACCTTTTCACCCCTTTGCCTGGGAGGGACGTAAAACGTCTGCAGGTCCTGCACATTGTAAGCTTGAAGTGTGTCGAGATCCTTGTAGTGTTCTCGCGGCACCATGGTGATTTGAAAACTCTGATCATCGCTAGGGGATGCTTGTATTGACGGCCGATTGGAGGACACGGCATTAACCTCATCTTCCGAGTCACTTCCGAAGATCAACATAGGGGCGGACGTCCCCGGGTTGTTACGTTGAGACGGCCCAGCATAAACTATCTCTTCTTCTTCTTCGGTATCGCTCCCGAAAACAGGGATGGCGGTGGCGGCTTTGTTCTCCGGCTTGCGACACCTTTCTGTATCCTCGAAATCTGGCAAAAAGTACTTCGCATCTTCGTATTTGCGGACTTCGTTCACGGAAAATGGATTCAGCTCACCTGTTACGGTATACTCGAAACCATCCTTAAAGTACTTCATACACTGATGTTGTGTAGAAGGGATGATGTTGTACTCGTGTAACCAAGGACGACCGAGCAAGGCGTTGTAGCAGGTCTTGGCTTCAATGACATGGAATTTGATGTCTGTGACGAGTAGTCCAAAGCGTAATGTTAGTATCACGGATCCGAGAGTCCGTGACGATTGTGAATCGAAACCGGAGATGGTAATTTTGTCACGAGCGAGGTGTTGCACGCTCATGCAAATTTCCTTTAACACCCGAACGTTAAGGAGATTGACGGAGGATCCATTATCTACCAGGATCTTGCCTATCTTGATATCATGGCAATATCCAGAGACATATAGGGGACGGTTGTGGCCGCATGTTCCGAAGAGAAGGTCTTCGTCACCGAAAGTGATGTCGGCCGTATGCACTTCTTCCAGTTCATCCTTCATCCTTTCCGTGGCGAGGAAGGCTTGGAATTGCTCGGGCTCTTGTAACGCCTTGATTAATGAATCTCGCACTTCTTTGGATAATAGGAGGGCATCGAGAATGCTGAGCTGAGAAGGTAACTTCCATAGGTGCGCTAGGATGTTGTAGTCCACCTTATCCTTCCTGGGAGGGTCCTTGGTAGTCAGCTCTTTCATGACTTGGTCATCTAAAGTGATATCCTCAGTGACCTTTTCTTTTCCCTTATCTTTTCTATTTGCGGGCCCGAGATTCTTTTCCGGGAGCGTGCGATTACGCAGCTGAATGTTTTCGCAGGCCTCTGGTTCCTCCTCTTTCCCTAAAACGGATTCTTTAAAGAAAGGGCCCAGAGCCATTTCTTCATCAGAGTCGCTCTCAAAGGTGAGAACTTATGACCCTCCGGCGTAAATCATGTAACAGTTGCCAGTAGTTCTGTTGTGCCCGTCGACAGTACTTCTTCGTTCCCGACGAGTCTTACGTTTCATGCGCTTAAAATGTTGCCGATGAGCAACATATCCCTGCCACCATATCCTAAAGGCGTCGCACTCCTCTGTGGGGTGTGAAATTTTCCGATGATATGCGCAATAATTAGGGTGCCTCTCCGCCCCATTGAGCGTATTTTCTTCCGAGGGTGGTAGCTTCATTCCTATTGACATGGCTTTGGCAAACCTTTTCCTCGTCTTGAATATCTTCTTGTCTGCCTCGGATGCCTTTCGATCTGGCGGGAGTACTTCAACTCTTTCGTTCAGTCGTCTGCATTTGGCTCCATCCGATGCGGCCATCTCACGCTCCTGATCCGCTTTACTCTTTAGACGAATCTCGTCTAGAAAGGCGTCGATCATTTCATCTGTTGGCTACACACGCTCTGGTTCAGGCTCTGTCCCCAGTTTCTTAGTGCCAGGAGTTTTTTCATCGTCGGTAAACGAGTGGGAGATTACGTTACAACTCGCCACATATCCCTCGGATTCATCCGACGAACTCTCTCCCTCATCTTCCTCTTGAAAGATGTGGTTGAGAAACTCTTGCAGTGTGACAGGAGTTCGCGCCTTTTGATTGTACTCTTCCATCGCGTCGATTTGCTTCTGCAAGTTCGTGCGCTTGTCTCCAGGCTTCACGGGCTTCTTGGATTTCTTCTTCTTTTTCTTCGAAGATTTTGACGGTTGGGCGTGAGTATTTGGGCCATCACCACGCGTCTTCGTAGTTGGGCGCGGCTTCAACATCCCTTCGATAATTTGAGGTTCAAGCGGGTCCTTCCATTCGATCGCAGGGTACGCATGAAGGTCCCTCAGCATTCTTTTGGTTTTAGTTAACAGCACGACCTCCCATGGAGCTTCTTCAATAAAGGAACAGGTTGCCCCCGGTGTATCTGCTTTCTTAGGAGTATGCGGCTGTGGTGGGTTCACCTTCCACTTTTCGGACAGTGCAAACTTCCCCTGGAGGTATTGATCTTCAATCCATCCTTTGAAGACGAAGCAATCCTCAATCGGATGACTTACCGTTTGATGGTAAGAGCAATAGTTAGGGTTATTCATCTCAGTGTGTTGTGGCGGTCACCTTGGATTTGGCAGGTTTATAAGTCTGTTGCGTATTGCCGGCTCGAATAACCGTTTCGTCTTGTCCCGTGGGAACGAGTAGGGACGCTTCATCTTCTCATTATAATAGCGGCATTTTTCTTCCAATTGATCCGCCAGCTTTGAGGCATTGGGTTGCTGCTGGGCACTCGCAACGAAGGTGGCCTTTCCTTTACCCTTGTCATTCCGAGGTTCTGGCTTCGGGGGAGGTGGTCTATGACCCATCTGGTCCATCTGAGCCAACTTGTCGATTAAAGCCTGGAATGTGGTTGGCTTAAAAAACATCATAAACTGGGAGATAGTTGCGTGAGGGTCTAGGGTTCCCACGAACATGCCCACCGCAGGCGCTTCCTCAATGTGTTGCTCGCATTTCGACCACAAATTCCGCCAGCGTATAGCATACTGGACCCAAGTTTCGCCTGGTTTTACCCTGGCGTTAATCAATGTCGTTATTGGAGTGCGTTCGCTGGCGCTTGCGAATCGCTGAGTGAATAGCAACTCCATTTCAGCGAACGTCTTGATAGAATCGTTCGGGAGTTCCGAATACCATTCGAACGCTGTTTCTGATAAGCTGCCCACGAACTGGCGAAGCAACAGTTTATCATCACCGCCGGTGTTACCGCAAAAGGCCCTGAACTGGGCGACATGTTGGTGGGGATTGCCGGTCCCCTTGTAAACATGGAACTTGGGAATTGTGTAACCCGGCGGGTACTTGATTTGGTCATACCAGCTTGGATATGGCCGCCCCGTTTTTACGACTTGACCAGCTGCCTCAGTCGCATGATGAACCCGGATTTGCTGGGCTATATAGTCGACCAAATCAGCCTTAGAGATTGTCTCCTCCTTGGTCGTTGAGAGGGCCGGTGGTGGATTTGACGTTTCTCCCCTGTCGTCTTCGAGGACGATTGGGGGATCCTCAGCGGGTGGGTCCTGTTGGATCATCATTCCTATCATATCTTGGAAGAGAAGGCCCATACGCTGTATGTTGGCTGCTTGTTCAGCAGCCTCTTTGTCCTTATTCTCCAATATTCGGCAAAGGAATTCGGCGTCGGTTTCTTCCTCCTGGCGTTCGTCCGAGGATGTTTCTGGGTTTTCTTTTGGCCCGGTAAGTGCGGCCATAGCATTCATCATTTCCTGGAGCTTTTGTTGTTGCTCCTGAGCTTTAATCACCGACCGTGTAAGCGGTTTATGACCTGTAGACGCACGGCTGTCTTCCTTTTCTGACGCCATGTATACGGTATGGACCATCATGCCCCCAGACTTAGGGCGTCTGGGCTTAGTGCCTTTAGCTGTCGTTGCAGGCTGGGGGATCTTCTCTGGCTTCCTCCTTTTATGAGCAGTGGAAGTTGAGGGGGCCGTTAAGGTGGGCACCCAGACAGCCTTTCGTGGTTTAGCCTGGTGACCGGCTTCCTGTTGGATTTTCAGCTTCTTGTGCTGGCGGGAGAAATTTGGATCGATCACCGAGTCTCAGGTCTGCCGCCAAACTTTATAGATTTTGGAAGATAGGCGTTGAGGGGATCGGGGCTGTTCTGGCTCTATTTCCGCAACCCTTTTTAGTGGAGGGGGAGACCTCTTTAGCACCGCAGTAGGAGAATTCCTTCGCACCTTATTTAGAATCTCAAAGCGGTTCCCAGTTGGAACAGCAGCATTAACTTCCACCGTTGGGGCTGGTGAAGTTAGCCCAGAGGGGGAGTTGCCCACAGCCTTCCTTACTCGGCGCCAGTAGCGATGTCGAGCGTGTCGAGCGGACGGCATTGGTTCATTGGTGAGGATGGCTTCGTCTTGCCCCCTGTGCAGGTGGGGGGTCGCTGCTGGTGTTAGCCTGTCAAAGACCGATGTCCTTTGGGTAGCAGGAGAGGGAGCTGGAGCCGTCAATCTTGTAAAGACCGACTTTTTGGCAGGGGAAGCCGCCTTGACGACTTCAGGAGCAGGACCGGTCGCTTTCTTAGAAGCAGCCTTCTCTGGGATTGTAGGCCCCATTGTGGGTCCACAGGAGTTCTGGCCCAATCTAGAGAAGACCGAGGCGCTGGTGTTGGGCGACCCGTTGAGAGGGGCAACGGCAGGGGTAAGACGATCAAAGACCGACTTCTTGGGAGCTTCCTTTGTCAGCACCGAAGCGGTGAAGCTTGTTGGCGGGAGCATGGTCCCAAAAAACAATCCTGTGGTGGCTCGAGTGACCTGTTCCACGGGCATTGTGAATAGCGAAGCAGCTTGGGGTCCGTAGGCCATACCTCCTGGCGAGGCAGAGCGTTGGTTGCAATTGCAATCCGAGCGATTGAAGCATTTCGCACAAATAGAAGCCATCGATTCTTTGCTTTCAGCAATAAGCAAGACGCCAAGTTTTAGTACCTTGAAACCCAAGGACAACCATTAGCGAACCGCGATTGGTTCGTGAATCACGACACACGAAGTGTGGAGTGGAAAGAGGAAAAGGTCCCACCGGGCGTGCCAGAATCTGTTCCCCTCCGAACGGCAGCCGAGACGCATGGTCGTCTTGCCTGGGGCTCGGGGCAGATGCTAATTAGTGCTATCCGTCCACCTCTCCGAAGATGCCAAGTTGATTTATGGCACCATGTATCGAAGGTTTGAACGGATGCGTCCAATGTAGCAGACTTCGTCAGATTCCCCCTCGCTTGAGGGGTTTTTGATTGTGGGGACGCTCTTCCCTGCAGGCGCAAGCCCCTGCAGTTAATTACGCTACCGTATTGCGGTAACAACTTTCTCCTTCTCCAGATGGTCACTTCATGTGCGTGTTTATTTTATGTTTTGTTGCCCGTGGATTGTATACGGAGACTGAGTTATGTCGTCACCCGTAGGGCGTGGACTAGTCCAAATCCGTATTATCTTAGATTTGGGTTTGGGGGTTTGGGTTTAAGGATACGTTAGCCTCATTTGAGCCTAAGATCGACTTAAACGTTTGTTAAGTATACATTAGTCTAGTTTTTAGACTAAGATCAACTTAACGGGATCGTTTAGATCCAACAAGAGAGCAATAAAAGGGGGGGCTCTGTTGTTTAGTTTGGTGACGTTACGGTCGGTAGGTAGTTTAAGGACATTGCGGTCCATGGGTAGTTTAAGGACATTGCGGTCCAATGTTAGTTTTAAGACATTGCGGTCAAGGTTAAGGACCTCATAGTCCGTGGATTTAGGGACTCCACAGTCCGTAGTTAGTTTTAAGACATCCCGGTCAAGGTTAAGGACCTCATAGTCCGTGGATTTAAGGACTCCACAGTCCGATGTTAGTTTTAAGACATCTCGGTCAAGGTTAAGGACCTCATAGTCCGTGGATTTAGGGACCCCACAGTCCGATGTTAGTTTTAAGACATCTCGGTCAAGGTTAAGGACCTCATAGTCCATGGGTTTAAGGACCCCACAGTCCGTATCAATGTGTGGTCATCGGGACCCGTCACCTCTTTGAAGACGTTGAGGAATTACAATGCCAAGTATCAAAGGAGTGAAGAGGTGTACCCTTGAACCGGGGTGGATTAAATAGTCTTTGGCCCAATTTGGGATCAAGATCAATTAATTATGTTATGAGCCCATTAGCCCAGTTAAGTCTGAATTGAGGACTTATGACCATCTTGGACTAAGTCCAATCATGTTTGGAATATTGGCTTCCTGTTGGTCCATTGAAAGAGAGGCTTTGCCTCTGACCATTTAGCCAATTGGGCTAACGTTAATTCAGCAGTGTTGAACACTGGGATCAAGTTAATGTTTTAACACTAAAAGACAGTTGGTGTTAAACACCAGCAACGGGGGGGTTCAAATTGGTGTTAAACACCAGCAACGGGGGGGGGGTTCAAATTAGTGTTAAACACTAGAGCAGATCAGTGTCAAACACTAGCAGCAGAGGCTTCAAATTAGTGTTAAACACTAAGAAATTCAGTGTTAAATACTGCAAATAAAGTTCTTTGATTAGTGTTGAACACTAAGGCCAAACAGTGTTTTAACACTGGATTCAGGGGTTCCAATTTAGTGTTAAACACTAAGGCAAGAGGGGTCACGTGGTAGCACGTGAGGGTGCCCTCCCTTCATTTGTTCTGCTGAGAATATCGCATCTTTTGGAGCATCACGTGCCATCACGTGACGGGCATTTAAATGCTTGTATGTTAAAGCCTCTGCCAAGGGTCACGTGGGTGACGTGAGGCACTGCCTCAAAGGGCCTTTTCTGTGGATCTTTTTTGGGGGTCACGTGGTGACACGTGACCCTGCCTATATGTATGTTTTTTTCAGAATATCTGTTAATCCCTTTCAAGAATTAAATTCCTCATAGGGTTGAACCCTAACAATAATTTTAGAGGAATTAAATTCCTATTTCCTTTTGAAGATTTATATTCTGAGATAGAGTTGAACTCTGAATTTTCTGTAGGAATTAAATTCCTCATATATGTGAAGAACTGAATTCTATCATAGGGTTAAACCCTAATAAAAGCTTTAAGGAATTAAATTCCCACTCTCTTTTAAAGAATTATTCTGAGGAATGAGATTCTGTCATAGGGTGAAACCCTAATTTCTTCTTTCTTAAGGGAATTAAATTCCTGTTATTTTAACAGAACTAAGTTCTTAACTAGGGTTAAACCCTGATTCTGTTCATTCTGAAGGAATTAAATTCCCATAACGTAGGGTCAAACCCTAATTTTATTTTAAAGGAATTAAATTCCTATAGTTCTATGAGAATTAAATTCTCAAGCTTCCATTCCCTCTCTATGCTTTGGATCTGCATGGCAGGATCTCAACCCAATGAGAATTAAATTCTCAACTCAAGAAGAGATGTGCACTTTACAGATCCTCCACCAAAGAGAGAACTATGTTCTTCTGTTTTATATTAGAGTTAAACTCTGTTGAGAATTAAATTCTCTTTTCCTTTCAAAAAGCCTTCCCTTTCTTATCTAGGGTTTTCTTTTGCAGAAGATCCAAATTCCTCCAAAGTATCAAGGCTCTTTTTTTATCTACGTATCGATCCTTCTGCCTCTTCTCTCTGTGTGTCTCTTGGCTCCTATTTATAGGAGAAGCAGCCGAATCAATTAGTTTTGGTGAATTTTTCATTGAGAGATTTAATTTGTACTCAGCATTCGTTTTGGACCTTTGGATTATTAGGTGAATTTTATTCACCATTGGATTTTAAATCCAGAGATTCTCCTTTGTTATTTCGGTTAGATTTTAAGGGGAAATCTTTCCAAGTTCAGGCTTTTTCCACAAATAGATGATATTTAATCACCGTTAAATCTTTAATTCAATCGGTTCCTTTGGAAAGATCTGAGAGGTCTTTTCTCAGAATTTAATTTTGTTAACAGATAGGCTTTGAAAGCCGGTCACGTGTGGCCACGTGACCCTTGGTCACGTGTGGGCACGTGACCCCCTTGGAACGAGCCCTCTTCTTCTTTTTACGCTCTGCCTTCTGGCCGCTGCTTAGCCGTCACGTGCCACCACGTGACCCCTGGTCACGTGTGAGCACGTGACCCTCGTCCGGAGCCTTTTTCTTGATTTAACCGGAGAACGAGTCTGCTGCTTTTGAGTGTCACATGCCAACACGTGACCCTGGTCACGTGGGAGCACGTGACCCTTTCTGAAGCCTTTTTCTTTGATGTAGTTGGGAAACTGAATTTGCCTTGCCGATGCTTTTAGATGTCACGTGCCAACACGTGACTGCTGGTCATGTGTGAGCACGTGACCCTTTTCTGAAGCCTCTTCCGTAGGCTTTCCTGATTTTAAATCAGGAAACAAAAGCCATGACCTTTGAACCGAGGAAGAGGGAAACACATAGGAGAAGTTTCTTCTAATTCAAAAGACTTAGAAAAATTTACATCGCTTTGGCAAAGAAGAAACATATATTCACAGATACAATTTTTAAATTCACTTGTACAACTTGAGCTTCTCGGCGTTGTAAGGCCGCGGAAACTTACGACCCGCCGCATCCTGCAAGCGATAGGCCCCGTATGGCAATACCTCGGAGACGAGGAATGGGCCGTCCCACTTCGAGGAAAACTTGTGCAACTTGCCTTGGTCTACGAACTCGTTCCGCCTTAGTACCAGATCTCCAGCCTTGAAGGTGCGATGCTTGACTCGTGCATTATAGTAGCGAGCAGTTTGTTGTTGGTAAGCAGCGGCTTTGATATGTGCCTGGTCCTGCTTCTCTAGCAAGATATCCAAATTAGTTCGGAGCACCGAGGAATTAGCTTCGTCATCGAAGTGCTCGACTCTGTAGCTGGACAGTCCGATCTCTGTTGGGACCATTGCCGCAGTGCCATAGCAGAGGCTGAAGGGAGTCTCCCCAGTGGGGGTCTTTTTTGATGTGTATAAAGCCCATAAAACCCGGGGCAGTTCATCGACCCAACTGCCCTGCCTTCCTTCCAGACAAGTTCGAAGACCTCGGATTACATCCCGGTTAGTGACTTCGGCATGCCCGTTGCATTAAGGATGGGAGATCGCAGCGAACTTCATGAGTACATGGTATTCGTTGCAGAATGCCTTGACCTTGTCATTTTCGAAGTTCATCCCGTGGTCGGTAACAATACACCTCGGGATCCCGAACCGGGATATTATGTTGTTCTGCAGGAATTTGATGGTCGTGGTGGCGTCCGGTTTTCTGATGGGGACAGCCTTGATCCACTTCGTAAAGTAGTCCACCGCGACGAGGATGTATTTGTGCCCGCCTGTACCAGTTGGGAGTTGGACTATCATGTCCATTCCACACTGGGAAAACGGCCATGGGGACGTCAGGGCCGTTAGCTCGGTAGCCGGAAGGCGGGGTACGCTGCCATGGAGTTGACAACTCTTGCATCTTCTGACGAGATTCTGAGCGTCCTGATTGTTTCCCCCAATAAAAGAGCAAAGCTCTGTTAAAAATTTGAAGGGCAGCGCCTCACGTGCCTTGCACGCGCCAAGAGTTAAAAACTCTGAGGCAACGCCTCGCGTGCCTTGCACGAGGGCGCCAGCACCAAGAGTTAAAAACTCTTAGGCAGTGCCTCACGTGCCTCGCACGAGAGCGCCAGCGCCAAGAGTTAAAAACTCTTAGGCAGTGCTCACGTGCCTCGCACGAGGGCTCCAGCGCCAAAACTAAAATCTCTCTGTTAGACAGAGTCGTTGGATCAAAGATCCAACGGAGGTGATAAATCATCAAAATGCAGAATTAAATTCTGCTGAGGAAATATTCCTCAAATCTTTCTAAACAAGAAAAATTACTCTCTGTAAAACAGAGCACCGTTGGATTGAAAATCCAATGGTGATTAAAAATCACCTATCTGCAGAATAAATTCTGTATGGGAAAATATTTCCCTAATCTTGTTAAAAACAAGAAAGATACCTTCTGTAAAACAGAAGTCTTTGGATCAAAAATCCAACGGTGGATAAAATCCCTAAATCAATTAAAGATCTCTCAAGGAGAGATTTCTTTAACTAAATCAATAAACTTGCCTCTACTATATAAAGGACCCAAGACTTCAAGTCTTGTACAGAGGAACCCCTCCCATAAGCTTCAAACTTAAAAAAAAAAGATCAAGTAAGAAGAAAGCTTTAAGAGGGAAGAAAGAAGAACACCTCTTTTCGAGGTAAATAAAAATAATAGAGATCAGAGTATCTCATCTGCATATTCAAGGGTTTAACCCTTATAAAAGAACTTAGTTCTTCCTCTGGATCTGAGATCCATGAGAAAAGTCTCCCACAAATGAGAATTTAATTCTCATAGGGATGGACTTGTTCTTGTGGATCAAAGATCTAGAAAAGAACAGAGAATTGAACTCTTTAGAAAAGAATATACGAAGAAAACCTAGCGTCCAAGCGCCTCACGTGTCCCTCACGTGGGCGCTGCTCAATAAAAAATGCTTAGCACTTAATGGTTGGCGCCAAGCGCCTCACGTGGGCGCTGCTCAATAAAAGTGCTTAGCACTCAATGGTTGGCGCTCAGTACCAAGCGCCTCATGTGGGTGTTGCTCAATAAAGAGTGCTTAGCACTCAGTGTTTGGCGCTCAGCGTCAAGCCCCCCACGTGCCCCTCACGTGGGCGCTATCCAACATAAAGCGCTTGGTACTCATCAGCCAGTGCTTAGCACCTAGCGCCTCACGTGCTCCGCACGTGAACGCCATAAAAAGTGTTTAACACTCCACAAAAAACAAAAAAAGGGGAAAGTAAAATAAAGTGAGTGTCAAAACCCATATAAATGCTCAGCATTGTTTGCACAGAAGCGGGACTGAGCCCAAGCAAGTGCTTAGCACTTTATTTAAATGAAATGACAAAGACTAAGGAGGCTTAGCCCAAGTTGACCATATCCCTAATTCAGATCAACTGTGCCCATGTGCTCATTATTTTCCAAGTTGGTATTAGTCCCAAACACGACTACTGATCTTCCGACAGGATATTCATCTTACACCTCCCCTCAATCCGGAAATCGGTTCAAGGGTACATCTCTCCACACCTCTGATACATGTCGTTGTAATTCTTCAACGTCTTCAGAGAGGTGGTGGGTCCCGATAACCAACAACTCCTTGGTGCACTCCCAAATCAATGAGTACATCCCGATACGGACCGCAACGTCCTTAAACTAGTTACGGACCGAAACGTCCTTAAACTAACACAATAGAGTCCAAATGCTCTCTTGTTGGATCTGAATGATCCCAAAATCCTGTTGAGTAGATCTTAGTTTAAAAATAAACTAACGTATCCTCAACAAACATTTAAGTTGATCTTAATCTCAAACGAGATTAACGATCCTTAAATCAACCCAAATCTAAATCTAAGAATATACAGATTTGGGCTAATCCACGTCCTACGGGCGACAACATAAATTAGTCTCCGTATACAATCCACGGGCAACCAAAAATAGAATAAACACACATGACACGAAGTGAACTTCTGGAGAAGGAGAAAGTGGTTATCGCTACGTGGTAACGTAATTAACTGCAGGGGCTTGCGCCTGCAGGGAAGAGCGTCCCCACAATAAAAAAAAACCCCTCAGAAATGGAGGTATGGATCTCCTTCAGATGTTGTCATCCGTCGATCCGTTGCGAGTGTTGATGAACGACTGAGATTGGGTTTGAGGGTTGCCTCCTGGAGCATGTGGATCTCAGTGGGCTTGATTTGGAATGAAGCCGAGCTACCTGCAAAGAAGTCCCGGGGTGGTTGTACCACCGTGGACCCTCCGACGATCAAGTTATCCGAGGTATTTCGGCAGAGTAGCGGCTTATTGGAGTAAAACCGTCTTACCTGAGTCGTCTGAGAGAGGGGTTTATATAGCGGTCGCCATGGGCTAGCTGGCACGAGATTCAAGCCGGGCGTTACACCCTTGGCGTTACGCCTGCGTGAATGGCGGGACTCCCCATTAATGACGAGATGCGCTCGTTAATAGGGAAACGCGACAGCGTGGAACGCGGGATCGTGGGGCGGCAGATATCTCGCGTCTGGTGAGATTCGCGGAGCCGTGGCGGAGACGCCTGTGATCTGCGTTCTAGGTCGCTCGTCAGAACTGAGAAGGCTTAGCTCGGCGAGAGGCCTAAAAGAGGACGGGAGTCCAAGCTAGTTCGGTTATGTGATAGCTCGGAGGCGAAGGGCCGAGGAGATCGGCGTGTAGGAGGGCTCGGAGGCGGGCCAATGGTCGTTTACATGGCGAGCATAGGAATCTTCAGGGCATCCTCGGAGGTCGGGTCCAGGCAGTGGGGCGATAGCCCAGGGGACGCCCCCAATATGTGGTGCTTGTCCTGTTTCCGTGTGTCTCGGGACACGACATCTACCACGTGTCATGATCTGGGGAGTTCCCAACACTGAGCATCATCGGTACCAATATGAAGTTTTCAACCATCGGTGCATTTTAGAGATTCTTTTTCTCATCTGTGCAGTAATAGATTCTTGTCTGAGAGGATGATATCCTGGCCAGCTCAAAATTTTGTTATGCTTGCAACATAAAATCTGTGTTTAAGTTCGGGTGATGCTTACTTTAGAACCTTATATTGTTATGACTTTACTGCTAGTCACTGTGTACACTGATTTATGCAAGTCTTAAAAGTTTGGGTTAAAGTTTTGTTCTTCTTTTTTTATACAGTGCCAATGGTGGTGGTATACATGGCATTACACCATTTATTTTCCATGTATCTTTTTTCGTTCTAATGTAAAAGAATCTTGTTTATACAAAAGATTAAACATGTATATGCATTAATGAATCATGTGATTCCACGGTTGTATGAAATTTCTACAGTGAAAAAATATACTCTATTTATGTAAAACCTAAGGATGCGGAATATACGGACATATGGTATTACCGTTCATTAATCCATATTTCTTTTACCTGTTTCTACTTGGATAGAAAAGAATCTTGTATTACCGATTTTATCGTATGATCTATGCACGGCCGTAGCTAAACGCTTGACAAGTGTTAAACTATTGAAAATTACTCTCTAAGAAACATGCATTCTCCCAACAATTTTTTTTTATAAATAGATGGGCCACTATGGCCTCTTTCTTCAACCGTGCCGAATCTTATCCACGCGCATATCACGTGTTCGACCTCTCTTGTTCTTATATGACACGGCCCTTTACCTCAATCCATTTTTGTTAGCCCATCCTCTTTCTCTCCCTCTCTCCAGTCTCTCTCTCTCTATTTTTTGGAGGAGGTGATGGCTTCAGGGGGGAAAGTGTCGTTTAAAGTAACCCTAACCTCAGATCCAAAGCTCCCCTTCAAACTGTAATCTTTTCCCTCCCTTTTCTCTTCAATCTCTTAGGGTTTCGTTTTCTCCTGAACTTGATTTCGTTGGTTTTTTATTCAGTTTCAGCGTCCCAGAGGCGGCGCCCTTCACCGCGGTGCTAAAATTCGCGGCGGAGGAGTTCAAGGTCCCTCCTCAAACCAGCGCCATCATCACTAATGGTATCGATCCCTTCCATTCAGTTTGCGTTTTTAAACCCTAAGGTTTGATATACAATTCGATTTGTGTTTTTAAACCCTAAGATTTGATATAGAATTTCATGGCTTTTTTGATTTGAATCTGCTTGTATGCAATTTTTTTTAGTTGTTGGTGATGCAATCGATGTGGTTACTTGTGGATGCTGTTGTCTTTTCTTTTATATATACAACTTTGGTATTGGATTTGGTGGGAAGATCTGTTGCTTTGCTAAATTAAGTTTGTTATCTTATAATTGTTGTTTGGCACGGTAACAAGAATGGTTAGGGTTTTACCGTAGAAAACTATATCTATGGTCTGGATTTTGTTACTTTTTGAAGGGACTGCAGAAACCGGGGGAAAAGTTTTCTCTCAGCCGATGTCTTAGCTAAATAATAGGAAAGATAGGACTACTATAACCCCATTCAGATCATAATTTGGGGCATGGAGTGATAGAGAGCGCTGTCATGCATGAACAAGTTAAGGTATTGATGTAATCTTCTCGAAAAAAAATGAGTACATGGCAGGTTAAATAGGTTAGGAAATAAATGGAAAGAGCGAGGGAAAACATATCGATATCCAGGACACTTCATTCTCCTTGTTATTTTCAAATTTTATATGTTGAACCAAAACTGGGTCTACAACTATCTGAAGCCATAGAAACAACGAAACTATTAATGTGCACAAAAAATGATTCTCCTCCACCCATAACCCACCCATCCACCACTTCAAAAGAAGGAAAAGAGAAACACAAAAGAAGCGGAACAAATGTGCACTCCCCAAACTATCCCAAGAGCATACATCATATTAAAATACAACTGTCATAAAACTCAACTAAAAATAAAACTTGGAAAGGTCCACAAAATAAGGAAACCGGTCAAACGAAAGGCGGTGAAAGTCTTCCAAGGTCAACTTGATGAGCTTGATAGATGCACCTTTACTCCCTCGTCCAAATCCTTTTTTTGACCCCTCTTGAGAACCTTTTGATTAGTGTGCTTCATCTCCCTCCCTTCTTAATTGGAATGAATTCCTCCACCTTACATTAGTGATTAGCCATATCTATTACACGAACATGCTTGGTAGGAAAATCATAATTGATATTTGGGATAATATAGTGCTAGGAGATCTCTCTTTCTCTCTCAACCTAAATTTGTTAGCATTTTAGCCATAGTAGTTTTTTTTTTTGCATGTAAAGATATTAGAAACCATTTCCCAAACAATCGAATCTTAATAGGGTTTGAATTTCAATTTTAAATGAAAATTTTATTGATCAGATGCGAATGACCACTTACGAACATCAAACTTATTCCAAATATGATTATATTTTACATGCCAATATGTTTCTCATTTGTATTGTTAATAGTATTAAACATGATATTTCATATATTACATTAGAAAATTACATGATCTCTACTCTTATAGTGAGAACCCTTTTTGAATTACGGTACCTCTTAAGATCAATTGGAGATGCCATATATGATTTAAATTTTAATCAAGGCAAGACATGTGGAATGTTTTTCTTGGAAATAAATCATGTGGAATATTAGAATTTTTTATTCACTTTCTTATTCCATGCTTTTAATATGTCACATCATTAACATATCATTAGAAAGGAGAAGAGAGACCTTGTGTAAATTAAAATCCAAAATAGCTCAAACTAAAAGCAACTTTACTTCAAATTTCAAATGCAATAGAAACCAAAATCGATGGTTTTCTATAAGAGAATAATAGAGGAAAGATGCCATAGGAGGGAATTTCCTCCTATGGCGTCGAAAAAATACACCCTCTATCGTGTTTTCCAACGATCGGAATGCATCTATAATCTCTACAACATTTTCATTCTACTTGGCTTTTAAAATATTTTAATCAGTAAAATATTCATCGTATATATGGATTGATTATAAATATATAGTTTATAGCTATACGACTACGACACCACGTACGTTGTATTGCATGTGCAAATTAACTGGTTAAAGTTAATAGAAATACTTAGTACTTGTATCATATCGAACAACAAAATATAAAACCTTATAGTAACTTAATACATGTAAAAATATAAAACCTCTATGGCTAAAATGTGAGATGTGAAAATATAAAACCCTATAGTAACTTAATAGATGTGAGATTATATATAAGCTTTAGATAAGGGGAGAAGGTGGGCTATCATGTGAGATGTTGAGTTCGTTGAGGGTAATTGGGAGATAGTGGTTTGTTGAGGAGTATTGTGTAGAGTTAGCGGGGAAGTTGAGATATAATGTAAGATGTCCTTTTACCATATTCTCTTTTTATTCTCTTTTTTATATTCATGGATTTTATGAACATCAGAAAATCTGACTACCAGTCTAAGATACATATCGAGTGGTATAGATTGAATTTATGGTCACAAATAATTATGGAAGTAACGTGCAAAAAATTATGTGCATCATCTTTTTGTGTTATCGATTTTTTACATAGCCTCTATTAGCAACTTGATGAGCGTGCTATAATATACATTGGTATATTGGATTAGATTAATTGCAGTCATGTTTGGATGATTCCAATTTGAGGTCTTCATTTTTATTTTAGCAAATCATAAATCAAAAAGTGATGAGTTCAACCAAGTTCGAGTGTGAATTTTACTCGAATTAACAAATTGATATAGATCAAATACAAAAATTGACATGTAAGAGTTGAGCACAAATATCCTTTAGAGTCCCATGCGCATTTGTGCATACAATCCGTTTGTGAAGTAGTTCGAGATAGTTCAAGTTTTGATTTGTCATTCGGACATCTTTAGAATTTTCAACCCAAAAAAAATTAAATTCATACTAATTTACTAGAGAATTAGAACTCACATAGGAATGCAAACATAACGAGACATAGATGCCATACCAAATTATAAAAAACAATTACTCCCTTTGTTCCCTTTTAAGTGTCCAATTTTGATTTTATTTTTGTTCCATTATAAGTGTCCGTTTACAATATCAATGCTGCTTTTGTGTTATCAATACAAATTTAAATTTTGATCCCTATACTAACTCTCATTCATATTGATACCTAGGAAAAAAAGATGAGATAGATATAAATGGACACTTAGTGAGGTAAACTTTAAACGGGTTTAATATAGTAATTTAGCATCAAACATACCATAAGTTTAAATGAGACATTAGATTTTCAAAAGTTTTCTTAAAGGGAGTGCAAACCTAAAATTGGACACTTAAAAGGGAACGAAGAGAGTAACTCACTAGTTGCTCAAAAATAAAAGTTTGTCAAACTTTTTTGATTTATTAAAGTATTTACATTAAATTTTAACCTCTAAGAAATGCCCCCAACGATTTTTTGAAGGTTTCTCAATATGTGGGAAATATGTTGGCTTCCTCTCGTCTCCTTTTTTTAAATAGACGTCTGGGTTTTATATCATGTCTTTCTATTAGGATAGGGATCTGATACTCCTGCTCATAAGACTTATATAATAGGAAGACTGACCGCAATTTGAGAGCAATTGATTAGGATGGTCACTTTAGGTATAAGTGGCGGGAATGGAGAAATGCTATGTTAGAAGGCCATGCCACTGTTTTTTTAGAAGATTGAGAATGAACAACATTGTTGGGTTTGCTTCGAGTATTCGGCCTACCGATTTATGTGGAATTATATGGCGAGCATATTTCACCTAATTTCGATTTATCTGGGATGAAAGAGTATGTGATAGTGACATATATGAGCAGTTCAAGCATGCACCTTCCTTGCGAGAGATGTTCGAGTCCTATATGAATCTAACTTCTCGGTTAGGATGGGCGAAGGCTTCGGTGAGCGATTGGATGCATTATACTATGTATGCTCGAAGTCCTTTGCAGAAGAGCTAAGCCGGTCCTTGGAGCCCTTTAGGCTTAGGAAGAGACATCTTTGAGCATAAGGCTATGTCTGCTAAGTAAAGTAGTATCAAGTAAAGTAGTATCGAATCCGGTAATCTTAGAAATGATGTTTTTTACGGTATAGTTTGCTATGTGGTTGAATGTATTCACTCTTTTGATAGATCCACTTGTCGTAAACTCTAAGGCTTAGCATAGAAGATAGTGCAGTCTCTAATCGTACTAAGTTCATATGTCGTGTTGCTTCTTCTATGAATGTCCTCGCTAAAGTAGTTTAGTCTCTTATTGTGTCATTTGAAGACCTACTTACTGAGCACTGAAATTATCGGTAGCTCCTTGTTGTTTATTTAGTTTCGCCTTACAAGCAAGCAAAAGCGCTTGTGCGACACTAGCTTTCCTCTGAAACAGAATCTTAATTGTCTTATAATTTACGAAGTTCTTCCTTGCAACTTTTTTAGCAAGTTTCTTGGCTTGAAGTTCAAAATATCCTACGCTTTACGATACTCACATAAGTTGTTGGCATAAAGAGCTAATTCATATTCCTTCAATTTCCTCACTCAAATCTCTCAAGTTTCTTATTTTGAGATTCATTACATAGCTTATTTGCTTTGAAAAGCACCAAGTTAATCTTATATTGAGAAGTCAATCTGCAATGGAACAAATGTAAGCAATGGATTTAGCGGAAGAGCGAATATACTCGGTATGTATCAAACAACTTACAAGAAATAACAAAATTAAACTAAAATATGGCTTGATGATTTCCGAGCGACCGAAACGGCCGCTTAAGCTGTCAGGCACTTCGGTCGATCCACTTTTTTCGCGGCTTTTAAAACACTGCTTGTATAGGACGAATATCTTTCGCAATGAATATGGATGCTTAGTTTGCTTATATATATTTATCGATGTATTCTTCTATTCCAAATAAGTTATGCAAAATATGCTCATTATATATTTTCCCATAAAGCCCAGATACTTCAAAATCCCGATTTTCTAAAGTACGCGTAGTATTATTATTCGAGTTCTCGATGAACGTCTTTAAGAAGTTAACTGAACCATTCTTGTAGATGAATATAGTTACATATCATCTCTTTGAGTTTGTTATGCTCTGAATTTTCTGATTTAATAAGCATATATCGCGTCCATTCCATAAATCTCTCCACATATTGATGTTTTAGAATGTCGTGTGTCAAGAAAGATATGCCCTAATCCAACGCTCTTTTATGAGCAAGAGCATTTTCCAATATGCCCTAATCCAACGCTCTTTTATGAGCAAGAGCATTTTCCAATAGATCAATGATCGGAAGAACCTCTAATTTTTGTGAGGCGCTAACAAATATTTTGGAAAATTCTTGATATTTTCTATCCTCTTTTTATTCATAGCTGCAGCCTTCCGCTGTTGTAATGGAGTTAAATCATCCCTTTCAACTATGCGTGCATGCTTAAACGTTTTTCAGGATGTTGAGTGAGTTGTAATTGAAAAGACTGTTATATTTGTCACGAACATCGAACCTAGCATTTTTCTAACTCCCTTCGCTTGTATCTAAAGTGACCATCCCGAATAACTTCTCTCAAATAGCAGTCATTCTCTCCGTTAGAAGGCTTTTGAGCAGGAGTATCGGGTAACGAAACCTAAGAGAAAGCCACAATCTGGAAATTACGACGACCATTTTCTTAAAAGAAAGAAGAAATGAGAGGAAGAGGCCAGCGAATTTCCCGTGAATGCATGCAGCTTCCGTTATGAGCATTTGTTGAAGGTTAAAGTTTTGTTAACAAAACAATTTAATGGATTAAATTAAAAACTTAATGGTAGCTTGACAATTCATTTCAATTGTTATTAGGTAGTAATTGTCAACTATCAAGATCACATGCTAGAAAGCATACAAAGATATGAAAAATAACACTAAAGTAGGTGCATGATAATTTTATTTGATTAATTTTAACTATTAAAAATCTAGTTCGTAGTTACGAATTAATGTAATATCTTGACCATAATCTGTACCCCTATGTAAATCAATTGATTTGCTTTGAACCAGATATCATTTTGTATTCCTTTATTGGATATGTTGGTTTTTGCTTAAACTTGATACGGATAATACGTGTTTATAGCTTTAAACTTGGTTAAACCCTCTGATAATAATCCCAACTCATTATATTATAAGTTTTGGTCATAAATTGTGATGCTTATATTATGACTTTGTATCACATTGAGGGACTGTTTGGGTATGGAGTTCGGGCAAGCAGAGTATATTCATAAGGGGAGGTATAAGTTATGCAAACTATAGTTTGCTAGGCATCGGTTGTTTGGCTTTGGAGTTATCTAATCTCCAAAATGTTGTTTTGGAGTTGTCTAATCTCCCAAATGGGTCTTTTCTTCTCACTTTCAAGAGTTTAAAAGTAAGATGTTGGATTGTTGTTTTTCTAAACTGCATTTATCTTAGTTTAGATAACCAAAAGCTTTTGAGACTCCAAAATGAAAGCAAAATGGGGCATGTAGTTAGGATTTGGAATTGAGTTTAGAGAACTTTATTAAACTCTGGTTGTCCTAACTAACTCCAGACCCAAAGAGGCCCTGGAAGTTTAAAACATCAGTGTCGTGTTTTAGTTCTTTGTTTTCTCCACCCTGTGTGTTCGTTGTAATGATGGCATAGTGTAGTCAGAGACATTTGTTTCATGTGAATTCACTTGCAAGTTCTTGACATTGAAATTCATATCTGTTTTTGGCCAATCGCTATTTCATCAATATGTGATTTTGTTTTGTTATGCAGATGGTGTCGGTATTAACCCTCAGCAAAGTGCAGGTATGCCCTTTATTTGCCAATGATGCCTCCTTAGTGAGTGCAAGATATTTAAAAATGGCATAATGGTGATATGCTGACTGTTTGTCCACTGGAGTATTTTACTTTTCAAAACTTATGGGTTATATTGTTCACCCTATGCACACCAACCTCTGATATTTTAGCTGCATATGAAACATGTTGACACACGAGATTTATGCTAATTGCACTGGAGTATCCCATATTATATACCACAAGAGAATTGGATCCTGCGAGGTAATTTGCATAATCTAATAAAGGCATATGTCAACATGTTTCATAAACCTATTGTGTATATCATTCATTTTGCTTGCCGTAGGTTCTGGATCATGTTTACTAGGATACCCAACTTCCATCTTTGTATATTTTGTTCCACCTTTGGGGCCCAACCATTTTCCTAAATAAGCAGGGCTTGTCTTCCTCACTTTTGTTTTATTTATAAAGTTTTGCTCAAGAGTACTGCTTTCGGCACTTCTTTGAAAAGAATCATGTGCTTTGTACTAGTGCATCTTTCAGTGTTTGAATATAATTTAATTTGGTTTCTTACAGGAAATGTGTTTCTTAAACACGGTTCAGAGTTGCGTCTGATACCTCGTGATCGTGTTGGAGCTGCAGGTGCATCATTTTAGATTTAAAATGTCCACCAATTGTACCTACTGCAAAATCCTCTTAGTATAAAATATTGGATATTTGAATAGCTGGATGAGCAATAATAATTATTTATATTACCCATTGTCTTATCCTTTCTATACATGTATCAGTTTATGAATAGTTGTCGACAGAAAAATATTTCAATAGAATAAGCATTATCAGCCAACATTTATGGTAATAATTCTGCAACAAATGTTTCCATCTCTAATGTTTGTAGTTATCTTCATTTGTTCTGCCCTATTTTATATTCAAAATTGTGAGAGAATACATTGCAGAGGTGCACCGTTTATGTAATATTGATGCTTGTCTTTGCATGCATTGTGTTCATGAGCTGTTTGGTTCAGGCTGCCGGAGTTCCAACACATCCGCATCCAGCTTGATTTAGGGGTTGGTTGTGTAAATCCGATTATTGATCTGTTGAAACTATTTTGTTTGGTTGAAATGCAGTTCCAAATACTTTTTGTGTGTTTTAAGTCATTGGTGTATACCTTTGTTTCAGTTGCTTAATTGGTACTTACCTTATAGTCAAATATTTTCACCAAATTTTAGTTCCAACAGCATATGTTAGAGCAGCAACTACCTGAAATTAAAACGTCTGTTCAATGTTGATGGAGATACGCTGTATTGCTTGGTTAGATTGCTAAGGTGTTTGGTACATGTGACCACATGAATCAAAATCTGATGTGTAGATTTTGAAGGGAAGAAACTGTTCATCAATCATTCAACCTCCATTGGTTGAGGGTAATCTGCAGATGGTCAGGCTAGACAGAAGACCCAGAAGCAGAGGTATGATGATGCTGTTGGATGTTTGAAATTGTTACGTTGAACTGTCCCGTCAGTTCATTTTATCATTCAAATGCAAGATACTGTTTGGGCCTGTAGCAACTATCACTGATTATTTTCCTTTCTTTTGCCTGCAATTCGTCTCTTGTTTCAGCAATTCGTCTCTTGTTTCAGCAATTCTTACAAAGGAAAGTTTTACCATAAAATTTATGTTTTTCTAAAACTAAATAGTCGCCAGTAACAATCCATTAGTTGTGTAAAAAAATTTCATGTTGGGGTTGTAAAATCTCGAACGAGCATGTTTTTATTACTTTTTAATTATTTTGCCTTTCCTTTTTCGAGGAAATGATTTCGTGTCTAATCAATGGAAAGGTCGTAGATGGGAATCAATTGCTCATGAAATTGTTGCATATAAAAGCAATCATGATCTTTACACTTGATTACACTGATCAACTAACCTATCATCATCAGATCAAAGCCAATCGTCCTTGTATGATTTCGTTGTTATAAACCTCTGGATTTGATAAGTACCCACACCTCCTCACTTTTTAGCACAAATGATCCTAATGGAGCTCTTCATATAATACCTCAAATTACCTTTATTAGATAAATTACTCTAACCCAGCCGTAAAAGCCAACTCTTTTGCCCCCCTAGAACCATCGATTTTTCCCCCCATTTATCTGGACCTAATTCATAAATCTCAATCTTTAATCAGGAGCAGAAGCTTGTAAATTCTGATATGATCACCATAACCAATTGGGCATCTTCTACTCAGTTTTTTTCCAAAATTGTAAGTTTGATTTCCTTTATGATGATAGTTCACGACATAATTTATTTATTTATCTATCCTTTTGTTTTCTTATTTTTATTTTATATATTTTTTTGTGAAGAATATAGTTGGTCCAGTCATTGAATGGTAGCAATGATTTAAAAGCACAGCAATTGCATGGCTGATAATGCTACCTTAAACAATAGGAAGTGATTGATGGGATACAGTTTTAGAGAAAATGGGGCTTCTGTAGCCCAAAAACTGCAATACTCTCTCACATGGGCTAGTAGGGTTTAAGGCCTAACCGCAAAATAGCTAGCGGATCCCACTGGTCCATGTGAGAGGCCGGTGCAGTTTTGAGAAATTTCTTTCTATTGTTAATGTGCCAAAGCTCTCATAAAATAACTATAACCTGTGTCGCACGATTCTTCGTTGGATCCATATTGTATTCGTGCGTATACACACATGCATGCTCGCACTCTCTGAAACCTTTTAGAGTTCTTGTGGCTACTTAAGGAAATCTTTTGGCACATTACTTATATTACGCTGTTGATGTATCAAACATGTATATACAACTAAAACATCAACTATCCATGCATCAAAATCCAAACATTATATGAATATTCAGCTTAATTTTGCTAATATGATACTAAAATCTAAAATTTATTATGTACATATATTTTCCAAAAAAATGGTGTGCAGGGAATCATAATTTTAGCTTTTAGAAAACTGTCCATGAATCTGACTCGTATTGTATCCTGCATCTACATCTGTATCCGAATTCATGCTCTTAAAAGTGTAACATCCAAAATTTATTTAATGACCTTTTCCAAGAACGTAACAACTCAAAAATTGCCTACAATTGTAATTGATGAACCTCTTAAGTTGGTAAATATATGAAAATAGACTAGATAGGCTACAAATGTAAAATAACCCTGGATGCTGTCCCCTGCTAAAAAATTGGCTACAATTGTGATCAGTGACATCTCTTCATCATTACCTGTACTCTCTTTCTATAAGGTTCTGTCTTGTCTTGTGACTAAAACTATTATTATTTCCTATTTTTAATTATTTTTTTCCTTACTATGATCCACATTGCACTCTTCACATGTCTCAGGTTTCTACCTATTCTTCTCAGCTAATCTATCTATTCTTTATAAGCTGGATACTATATGTTTATTTCCCGGTTTGAAAATGAACAAATAATAATAGAGAACAATGAAGAAAAAAAAAGGTGACAGGAAGATTTTTCGTGCGTCAGAAATATATATCTTTTATAAAATTTTTTGACGATGGTCATTCATCTTAATCTTTACCATTCATCATCTAAAATGTGTATACACCAAATTTCACATGATTATACCACTTTTTCACCGTTGAATCAGCAATGTAAAAAGTTCTATTGTTGGTTAACCGTTAATTTTGCATCCACTAAATTAACGGTGAAAAAGTGATAGAACCATATGAAATTTCATTTACCTATATCTTAGATGGTAAAAATAAAGGTGATGGATGCCCGATCGTAAAAAAATCATGGAAAGTGTGATTTTTCCATGCCATGGGAGTAAATTCTCTCGTGTGACCTCTTTCCTCCTTAATAATAATAATAAAATAATAATAATAGGAGAAATAAACAGAGGATCTTTCAGCCATGTCTCAGTGATTGCTGGGATCCTAGCTTCCAAGAAGTTGAACAATTAAGGCTGCAGTTTCTGATTATAGATTTGGGCTGGTCTCATTTTTTACCAACTTCATATCTGCATCTCAAAATTGAGGTTTTCTCTTTTGTCCTTTCTCTTTCTCATTTTAAAGGATTCAAAATTTTCTTCTATCTTAATAAGATTTGTATGGGAACTTGTATGGTTTTCAAACTAGCGTGCTTACTTAGCCGATTTTTGTTGTCTGATTCAGATACTTGCTGGACGTATTTTCAATTGACCTATTGCAGTTTGTTGTTATTATAATGGTTGTTGTATTAAACATTTACATAACAGCAAAGGAGAAAGAAGTCAATTGCAAATCTACGTTTTACAATATTTTTGAAATTGTCGACCAGAATCCATCGATATTTCTACGAACGGGCAATTGGTATGACACCTTTTCCGTATAAGATCAACCAACCGTTTATATATGGTAAATATTCAACCGCGGCTTATATTATTTCGAGATAATTCACATTAGGCATTATAATTTATTAACTATAGGCAAACATGTACAACTTCATAATATAATAACATTAAATGACATGCACGATTTCTCAAAGTTCATCTGTCCCAAATTCTTGAATTTTCTTTTAAATTTCATTTGATCAAGAAGGATTTTCAAAGGTTTCAAGTCCAATCTTTTTTTTAAGAAATGAGCTCAGATCAAAAGCCAAAATGAACTATCCTGACTACAAATAAATGTGGTCAAATTATCTGTAAGCAGTAAAACAAATAGAAGCTCTGCAAGTATTCATCGTCTCTTCACATGTAAGCTGCTCTGCTGCCAATAAAAATCCATGGTGTAATTAATTAAATGGGTCTCATACTCACATGGCTATTGTAACAAATTGTATTAAATAGCCAGGCCAGTGCTGGTCCATATTTTCCCGCCAAATTAACCCTCAAAGACCTGTAAGTTTACATAAGCATTTATTCAATTTGGCTTCTTGCATCCTTGCATGCATCAGTAGTTTTATGGTGCGAATTTCTGTATATATTTGGAATGTATGTATACATTTTTATTATACTGGATTTTAACATTGCTCACGGGTTTGCAAAATAAAATAATTTTTTACTTTAAAACCGAAGTCAATATTTTCTTGTTGTTTCAGACACAGACAATGATCAGTGTTTAACAATTCATCTAAAATTGAATATTTAATAACTGTGTGAAGTAAAAAAAAAACGACAAAATATATGTATGGAAAACAACATGCAAAATAAGGCACGTAGAAGTATTTAACATTGAAAGAGAATATTTAAGTGCGTCTTTTTATTCGTAATCCCATTGATGGTCTCCTAATCTATTAACATTAACATGGTTTTCTTGTGCATTGAAAGAGAATTTTTAATTTAACACTTCATGATTGTATACATGCTATTTCTCTAAAATATCAAAATCTTTTGGTATTTTCTTAGATAAACACCATATATTTTATAAGCTGTAAGTTTTTTTTGGAGATAATAGATGGAATAAATTAGCCATCCCTCCCCCAATACTACAAATTCGAAGAAATCATGCGGCATTCCACAATTCAAGAGTGTGTCACTTGCGTTGGTAGATTCTAAAGCCACTTTTCTCGCGGGGTTCGAACTTGGGACCTCTTCCTAGAGAAGAGGCCACATAACCTACTGAGCTATTAGCTCAGTTTTAGCTGTAAGTTGATACTAAGGACTGACTGATACCTAAATAGACACCTTGGTTGGAATTTTTCAATTTAAAATTTACACATATAAACAGCTAGTTTATATCATGCGTTGTGGTTATGAACCAATGCAAATATAAACCATGTCAATATTTTAGCTGATTTTTTCCGAATACACTACCCAATAAAATTATTGCTATTGTCACGCCCCGCTTCCCAAAATACGGAAGGCGAGGGGTGACTAGACCAGCCATACTCCTACGGTCAGGGAATAATCCCGCCGTAGTCACACTTCGGCTTCTAGCATTACATGGTAGTCAGTAAACAGTACTAGAGTAAAGGAAATCACAGTTCATAATTTTATTATATTACAATAAAAGAGTTCAAGATACGTTTATTTTGCATAAAGAAATAACTAACCAACGAAATAACAATGTGCTTATAGAAAAAAAGATGGCGCTGATGTGACGGTCTAAACCTCCGCGATCTCGAATGGCAGATCCTGCTCCTGGGCTGGGTCCATTTCGTTCTCTGAGCATGCACACTCAGGTGGTTAGGACGACACAATAACAATAAATATATGATGTGCGTACAATGTTATTAAATATGTCAGGTGCAACAGAATACAAAAACATGAAAATAATGAATATCATTTGAATGTGAATAGTGCGATATAAGTATCATGTCCGTAAACCATGCAATGTGTATGTCACTACTTATCAGTCACTAAGTCAATGAAATCAATTGGTGAAAAGTATGCTCGTGTTTAACAAGAGTCTCATGCATGTCCGAGACTACGGTCCATTATTGCTCGGGACATAACCATGCAACCGTGCCGCTAGGACCACGACCTAATGTGTGCGTGTGTGTGTGCGTGTCTCATTAATATCGAATGATAATCCTCTAAGTCACTGTACCTCGCTAAATACGAGTTCAATTCCATCTTGATTTCCCCATTCCCCAGGTTATAGTATGTATTCAAGTATTAGATAGGTTGGGAGCAAATACGTGTCGCTTTCACTTTCAATCACGTTTCCACTTATCAATATCACTTTCATACTTGCCACAACCCAATCACTGACACTTATATATCGACAATGCAAAACAGTCGCTAGGTTTCAATGTAAACGATCATTATGCATGCCACGACCCAAATGTGGCACGTGACCGGCACTTAAATCACATGACATCTAAATACGTCGACGCGGTCCAAATAAACCGAAACCCGGAATCTAAACCCTTTTTGAAAATATTGGAGGTGGGATTTAAAATAGTCATCAGATGTTTAAAATAAACATTTAAGTTTAACTAAGTATGTTTGAAAAGTATCTATGACGTTTTGAAATTCGGCAGCACCTCCTTCGTAATATTGTATAAAACCCGATATAACATGATAATATAAATAGCATCCCAACGGGAGCTAGCTTTCACGCCCAAACGGCGGAGCAACCAAGCAAACAATATACGACTCACAATGGCGAAGAAAAGAATAGAGAAACAACATCAACAATATGAAAATTCGACTCCAAGAGTGCGACAACCACAACATACAAACTCTAAGTCTTGCTTCTAAGTCCACAATATACCATTTCTAACTCGATAGAGTTTTACTAGATACAAAAAGATAAGAATATACAAATATGAGTACGATACAACAGTAACCCACCTGCC
The DNA here is from genome assembly GCA_030015575.1 of Agapanthus africanus. Lineage (NCBI taxonomy): Eukaryota > Viridiplantae > Streptophyta > Magnoliopsida > Asparagales > Amaryllidaceae > Agapanthus > Agapanthus africanus. The sequence continues at coordinate 182,028,805 of JASDDO010000024.1, forward strand.
AAAGTAATCACCGAAAGGAATGTGTGCCCCAAGCCGCCGATAATCCAAGTGGTAACACCTGCAAGAAACTGTGGCACAACGGGGATGCGTTGCCAACTCAGTGAATAAAAGTATATCACAAGGTAGAAATCGAAATGCACAACGATACCTAGGTCATAAATATAGTACTATCATATTATGTACTAATATAATATATGATATGCAGATGTATCATAAATGCAACTCTATCTATCACATGAACCCAAATGAGAATGAAAATGACCTGTATCTAGGTATAATCTCATAAGTAACCGAAAATATATATGTACAACCTCTTCTTTAAAATAGCCGCGGAATACATATGTCACGGCATAAAAGCAGACGTGATAGTATGAATTATAATAGGTATTTTATTTAAGATATACGTCATGCTGTTTTGATGAAGAATATTAAGAGGTTTACAATTTAAGGATCCCAATGTCATATCAGACATGTCAAAATAATGAGATTACAGCTCATTTTTGAATTCCTTTTTATGTATGCGAATGTTCGTAAAAAAATATGCAGGTATTGTCCCCTGGATCAGTCCTGATCGGCTACAATAACTCATAACATAACCGTATACCTCATATGATAGCGATATATCAACATCTGGATGTCCAGTATCGGCACCCGAAATCAGAAATCTCTTGTGTCCATCACTGACACGCAAATCCTCAAATCTCTCGTGTCCATCACCGACACGCAAATGCAGATATCGTCGACAGCATCTCAACAGATAGTCACCACCCGATATTCCTGGCCCCGGTCGGTATCCCCTGGATATCCGTCGTGCTCAATCAAACCCCGGTCAGTATCCCCTTGATATCTGCCGTGCTCATCTCTATCTCCGGTATCGAGTATCCTCGCTAGGCTCCCCGCATATAATGTGGATATCCAGCCCCTCGGTCTCGACCGGGTCCACCATGTATCCGACTGTATATCCCCTCACTCAGTCTGAATAATGTAATAATCCGTAACCGTATAGCCCCCCTCGGTTCGGAGTAAAACAAAACATAAAAACGACTCGTGGTGGACATCAACTCATCGTATCCAAAGATAATAAGTAAAGAAGAAGAATCCCTGCATTAATCATTCTGATGATATATTATATATATACATATATAACAGCGTCCCATACCACTGATATATATCATCAAAAGTAAAACATTCAGAAACTCATAAGAATCCAATATGAATACCCATAGTACTGGTATTCGCAATAATTAACAAGTAAAACAGGCAAAGCATGGAAATAATACCATACAAGTAATAAATGTAACCATCCTACTGTGTTATGGTAATACTAATGATGTGTAGTGTGGCATATGCGTCTGTGCTCGTGCAGCATGTCAATCATTAGTATTTGTGCTAGTGTTCTATAAGTGTAATAGCATACTCATATTAATATCCACATACGCATTACATAGTATAACGGTCTTACAGTGATATGGCATTATCAATGAGGTGTAGTGTAACATGAGCACACGTGCTCATGCAACATAATACTCATTGGTAGTCGTGCAGTGTTCTATCAGAGTGTTCGTTTCATGGAAACGTATAATATCGATAAATATATCGCGAAAATGTAAAGTAAATTTAAGCGTAATTATTAAATATAACCACTTACTCTGAGCTATACCATTATCTTTGAAAATGGAACGAAATGTTGGTTTTGAAATAAGGAAGCTGCCATAGGTTAAAATAGATATTCGTTTTGGAAATTGGCATCGCATCCTTCTCATTTATTCTTTAAAGGGGAAACGAATCGTTAGTTTTTAAAAGAGTATACCTCACTCAAGTATTACATTCTAACACGAAAAAAAATTATTTTACGAGTCTAAAGGAAACTTGGCCATTATTCGGCATACGAATCTCATTATCACAAGTACAGTATGATTCTTCGTACCAATCCACCAAACCATCAATAACACTTTATGCACATGAATATACACTAAATGCAACATAATTTCAATATCATTAACTTAAATAAAAACAAAAAGAACTAACTATATATTACAGTATCATATGTATAAGATTGCGGAGGTGCTATACGTCATCCACCCGACTTTCCCCGTAAATGTAAATCTACTTACCAACTTGTCGAACTCGTCGAAATCCACAATCGTTTTTCCTCGTCTCAACGCATTCAATGTCTCCGCTAATACCCCTTCAAATGTAAGAACACGCTTGTCAATAACATTATCTTACTGGCAAAATGCAGTGAGAAAAATACAATGCTCGGATGCATGTTGTTTGAAAATGTTAGCTCAGAAAACAACAGTTTTTGGGCTCGCTTCGAAAAATCACTAGAAATCCTAAACACAATATTTAGAGTGAAACTAAAATTATACACATTGTTAAAGGAGTTAACTTTGATACCCCAAAATATATTTTCAAATTTCTATGTATAGGACATGAAATAAAATGCAAAATCAAAATATGTTTCTGGAAAATTTGCAGAAACCAGAAAACAATCTTCACTAAAAATTTGATATTTGTAGATTTTGTAAATAGAATAAGAAAAATGAAAATTTTAGAGATATCTATACAAAATTATCTACAATCTACAACTTTCATATTCTCCAAATTATTAACAGAAAAATTAAGAAAATTTTTACAATTTGAGTGAAAAACAACCACTGGAAATGAAATTTCCAGTTTGGAAACCCTTTCTTTAAAAATTCGTGTAAAATTTATTTTACAGTAAAACATAACCAAATGTTTTTAGCTAAATGATATGGCAATTATATACAACTTTTTAGTTTTAACCATTACCTAATTATTCATAGAGAGTCATCAAAAAAATTCAAAATCCCTAACATGTCACTGATATTCAGCCAGCAAGTAAAACTCACTATCACTTCAAAATTTAAAATCAAGATTATATTTATCTATATGGAATGTGAGCAAAGAAATTCCAACTCAAGGATTGTATGATGGAGGCTCTTAGGGGTTGTGGTGGCTTCTAAATTGATGAAGTGAACAAAATTGGTGAAGAGATTAAGGATTTTCTTCATTAAAATTGATGAACACTTAGAATAATTTTGTTGGAGTTCGAGAACTAGTTGTATTTAGTTTGAGGAAGCTTAACAAATTCATATGTGTTGTGTTGTGTAGAAAGAGCATGAGGTGGAGGGTTGTGAGGTGGAGGTGCATGGTGGAAGGTGGAGGGTTGTGAAGGATGAGGTGGAGGGAGTTGAGCATGGTGAGGTTATGGTGTTGTGAGGGTTTAGCCCAGGATAAGATATATCTACCAATTAACAAAAAAATTAAAACAAAAAGAAAACCCTTTTTATGTAAAATCTACATCCATGTTTAAAATGAAATACTTGTCATAATACTTAAATATTCTTATCTTAATATAAAATATTATATCATGTTAAAATAATTAATATATCATTTTTATGATATTACACACTTTTATTCATATTTATCAATATAATTACATTTTTCGGATATAATTCCGATACCCAATTTTATAAGCGATATCATTTTTGTAAACTTATTAAATTTATATTTAAAATTATAAATTAATATTTATAATTTTTCAAAATGTTACAATGCAGAAGGTATATAAAGCAAGCAAAAAAATGGGTAGAAATGCATTGAACAGATATTCACTAAAGTATGACACCCAGTGCCATATGATTTGCAAAATTTACCATAAATCACACGTATAGAATCGACCAAAACAATATAAAATGTGTACAAAGTACACTTGATTATCTAAGCAGTAAAATTAGTTTCATGTTAATAGAATTTCTGGTTAGGGACTTATCATCATTTTAAATTAGCGATCAATTGCTGGATTTCCAGTTTCAGAACTGAAATTCTAACTTTGCACGCGGTTAACTAGGGATTGTGTTCAGATTCAGGTGTTGCCTCAGTTGAATAAAATCTATTTCTATCTTTTAGGTTTCCAACGCATCAAACAGATTAATAATAGCCTTTCAGCATTAGAATATATGTCATGTTTAGTGTGAAGGTGAAAGAAATGTCACTGCAGAAACTGCAGAATATGTCGGCATTCTAAAATACAAACAAAATATCAAACGACTGTGAAACTGAACGAGACAAAATCCATATGTTAGATAACTAAATTATCTACGTGACTATATGGGACTCCGCGCATTTTCAGTTTTATGTAGAGATGTGCAGGCGCTTAAATTCAAGTATCCTCATGGAATGTTGCCACGGACTGCAGTCCAGAGCCGCGTTCCCAGTCAATTATCATTACAGTGGCCTATCAGTATTGAAGAGTAATCTTTATAGGGTTCTATTTTATCGAGTCGGCTTTGATATGAGCCGTAGAACATCACATTCCAATCTGTATTGAGTTTAATATATGTTTTCTAACGTGACATGTGCGGTGCATTCCAGTTTTAGCGTCGCCTTTAGGGGGTGATACATGATTATAAACACGATGTTTGACATCCAAATTTCTACATGATCTTTATAAACAGTAAAGAGATCTAACTATCGCAAGTTCCGCCATATTAAGATATGTTTCCGTTTATAGTTCGCCTCAAATATCTAGAGTAGCGTTTGGTAATCGGTCGAAAACACAAGATTTCCTTAACCGCCAAGCAATAATTAATTCTTAAAAATTCTAAATGACATCAATACGGGCTAACCAGACGAGTTGGGTTCGATTCACTAGAACCAACATGATGGCTCAAATTCTAAATATTGGATTGTAACCTAACACTATGTTGATATATATATCTTTACATACACACATATACATTTATATATAAAAATAATTTAACATTATTATTTAACCTAGATATTATAATAGCACAAGCAACAAGAGATGGGTTTTCTCTTGCCTGGAGTCGGCGCGGCACGACAGCAACAAGGCAGCAACACCAACACGACACCGAGCAGTGGCACGATCATGGGCCAACAACGAAATGATAGCGACGGCACGGGCGCGGCACGCACGGCAGCGACTAGAGTTTAGTACGGCTAGGAGGGGAACACGTAAGGCTTCGCGAGTTGCAGGAGCTCGTTGGCACGGTGAGAGGAAGTGGCGAAGGCAGCAGATGACAAGAGCTTGAAGACAGGGAGGTGCTCGAAGAAGTCGAGACTCGGTGGCGGTGCTCAGGGCTCGCCGGTGAGATGGTGGTTACAGCGGTGTTCAAGTTGGTCGCTGGAGGTTGAGGAAGAGGAGATCGGTGGAGGTGACGAAGCTTTGGCGGTGGTCCCGACGATGAGGGGATGTTGGAGTTGGGTATTGATGGAAGTTGGTGCTCGGTTGTGAGAAGGAGGAGGTGGAGATGGGTCGACGGAGGAGACTCGGGCTTGGCTTTAGATGATGGAGGTTGGCAGCGGGGAGTCGTCGGCTGTAAAGGTGAAGGAAGAGCTCGTCGGCGATGGGTAGCGGCGGCGGCGGTGTTGTGCTGGGTGATGGCGGGACAGAGGTGAGTGGAGGTTGCAGGAGGTTGGTGATAAGGGTTGTTGTTGGAGGTTGACGGCGAGGGTGCAGTGGACGGCGGTGGTGTTGACGAAGGAGTGAGGGAGCTCAGTTTGAGGAGGGAGAACAAGAGAGAAAAGGCGATTAAGAGATGAAGAGAACGAGGGAGAGATAGTGAGAGAGCGATTGAGGGTTTAGAGAAGTTAGACGAGGGGATCTCGGGGATCGTTGGCGAGTTGACGGGGTTGTCGTGGCCGTTGGGGAAGTGGGCCTCACGGAGACGTCGGCGCGGGAAGAGAGGAAACGAGAGGAGATAGGAGGGGAGCCGTTGGAGGGAAAGAATTTGGTGGAGGGAATCGCGGGGAGGCTGTTGGTATGGTGGGTGCGGCCGTCACAGGCGGGGCGCGAGGAAGGAGGGGAGGAACGTTGGAAGGAAAAAGGGCGGGAAAAATAAAAGGAAAGGAGAAGAAGAAGGGGGAGCGGGCGTGGGTGAGTCGAGTTGGGTCGGGTCAGGTTTGGGTTGGGTAGGGGTAGTTTAAGGTTTAGATTAGAAATTTATAATAATTCAAATAAATAAAATAATTAAAATTTTATTAAAAACGTGCAAAAAAAAATACTTGGAAAATTCCGAAAAATACGGAAAATATATACGGAAACTTAGGATTTACAGCTATTAACCATTGGCTATACGATCCAAAGACAGATTAAGAAAATAGAAATTAGTCTAAAAATATTCACTTTCTATTAATTCATTACTTAGTTAATTTTTAAGCAATGATAATTATTTGATTCAAAAAATTTTAACATTTTTAAAGTAAATATAGTTATACTAGCAAATATAAAGCAATTATTATACTTTGAAACATTTTTTTTTATTATGTTTGAAAAAAGAAATATGATATTTTTAGTTATTTTTATTATTTAGATACAAATATTATTGTTTCTCCTTTTTTCTAATTTTCAAATTTCTACCAAGTATTCTTAGACATAAAAACCAAGGATAAATTATGGGAATACAAAAAGAACCAACGGAAAAAAAATGAAAGTAGAAAAATAGTGTTTTGATAAAAAGATGATTTGACTTGCAAATTAAAAATTACTTTGACCAGCCCATCTTTGTATTAGTAGATAGGATGCGGAATATTGACCTAGAGTAGGATTTCACATACAGTGCCGGAACATGTGACAATATACCATTTATTCATCGGTATTATTTTGTTTTTTTCCATGTTGATCATAGCCTTTCTTGAATTAAAAATTAACTACAGTATTGCCATAAATACAGCTGGACACCAGTAAAAGACTACCCAAAACCGGCGAAACCGATAACAATGCATTCTATAGATTAATTAACTCTGGTCTTCGAAAAGTGGCTTGCACCATACAAGTCCTTACATAGTAGTTTTTTTTCCATGATCTGAAGTTAACCATTTAGCTAATTTATTCTCTTTATTTTATTTATTTATTTTGGTACCGGCCCGTAAGTCCTAACCTACAACACACCCGAGCACACCACACCCCCACATCCATCCCATCTCACGCGCATCTAGGGCATCCACGAATTTGTCCTAAAATCGTTAATTTGTGGCTATTTCCCCTCTTGATATTCCTATGGTTCGAACCCGCACTCTTCCTAAGAAGGAAAGTGCACATACCAACTGAACTACTGCTTACTTACTGGTAATTGGTAATTTGTTCTCGTAATTAATTTTAGTTGATATTGATAGATGTGCCAATAGCATTCAAATAAGAATGTGGTATTCATAATATCTATGAAGGGTATATACCAAAAACCATCATACCATGTGTTTTCACCTTTTTACGCAGAAATGTGGATTTTTCGTTAACAAAAAACCACTATGAAGCATGCACGGCTAGCAATAGTGTATAATTAACAACGATGTGGTTTTTCACTAACTATGCATATTTCAGAAAGATTTTTCGCTCACTAAAAATTCACATAACGATTTACCGTGAAAGGCCACATATGGATTTTTTGGTATATGATATTTATTTCAAAATATATCATGATAAAATCTATGTAGTTTCCTGTAATATCTATGACCTATTTAGATATAACAGCCAACTATACAGATATTGCATGAAAAATTTCCGGGGGATTTTTCACAACTGCTTCAAGGCTAGGGGGTTTTGTTTGGTTTTTTTTTTGACAATTTACCCAAATTTTTATTGGAAAATCCGTTTCTTAGTCCAGTTTTGAAAAGTGGCTTATTTTTAAACCCACATGTTTCAAAATTGTAAATAATTTAAAAAACTAATACTAAAATATTACAAATGTTTCAAGCCTAGACGTATTCCGATTGAGATATTTTTTTTTCAAAAATATCAGTTTTGTCCTTTCTCCAGCAATATACACAACTAAATTATATATCAAAGCATAAAACTATTTTATTTAACCATGATATTATTTATCAAATCATTACAGCTATGTATATCAAGCTATAACATTATTAATCAAATTATATCATATTTTTGTCAAATATAACTTTATTTATTAAATCATAACATATATTTTCTGAATTCTGAAAAGACAACTTTTGTTAATACATGCACAATATCATATACAATACAAATCAAGGTTTGATTTTAAAAGTTATTCAATATAAACTTCTTGGGTTTTTCCATAATTTTAGAAGTTCCTGGATTTAAAAATAAATCAAATCAAAAAAACTAGGGTTGGAAACAATTTTCCATTTCCCCTAATTTATTATGCAATTATTGTTTTATTCCTTTTATTAGGTTCTTGATGAAAGCTATATTTTCCTTAATGATAATAGATAATCAAATAGAAGGATAAAATAAATAAATTAGAAGCCATTTTTATGACTTAAAAAGGGATAAGTTTGAGATTGGTAATTGAGCAAGTCTCAACCCATCTAGATGTAGCTACCTGAAATAAGCGTAAACCTACCCCTAATACTACAAACATATTCTTCTATCAAGTGAAAAGTAATGAGAATGCTTTTTCTACATTACAAGTTTATTTTTTCCATAAATTTATTACTTCAATAGCTTTAAGGACAAATGGAAACTGGTTTGACTTTTTGACCGCATGGCATGGTAATTATGGGATGCATGCTCATCAAGTGAGCTTAATGATGCCCAATTAGACCCCCAATGCAAATGCATTGGCAAAATGGCTCATGATCACAAAGTTATTAAGGAAAGTTCACACCTATCTCTAAAATTTAGCAACCCATGGGAATGATAAAGCAAAAATAAATGGGAAGTTATTATAATTAAAGCTCAATGATCTTATCTAAGGGTAAGTCTTTCTATGGGATTTGTTTATGGAAGGCATGCAAATAAATAAATAAATAAAAATCCATAACTAAAGCAAACCAATAGTGTTTTTTTTCCTTTCATATTCTCTCCCAAAAGTTTTAAGTTAACCAAAATAGCCTCTTGGATAGTTTTACTCAACATCGGCTAGAAATATATGCCCTTGGTGGAGTTTAGAACCTATGAGAAGGTTAGAAAATGACCAATATGCCCTCAAAAGGTTTTTTTGCTCTTTTAACTTCATAAACTGCGGGTAGGGTTGGGATAAACAACAATTCCAAAATCAAGGGTTTCCTTGAAAGCTAAAATTAGTGCAAATATTTTTCACCCAAATCTTGCCCCGTTAGATGGAATTGCGCCCGTTTCTGGCCAAACGAGTTTGTGAAAATCGTCTAAAAGATCTTTAATTTACTTCTAATTTATAGTGGATTCATTTTATTTTTTTGATCTTCAACAACAAAATCTAAGATTATACTGGGTTTTCCAAGCAATCCGAAAGTTGTGATGTTATCAGCCCAACTCCGAAAGGTATGGCTAACGATCTAAGATTTAAGATGGATTAATGAGATGAAGAAGATGGAGTCATCTCAAATCTTTATACAAGGGATTAAGTTGTTTGAGTGAAAGACACCGAAGAGAGAAGAGATCCAGCAGTCCCAACTTCTTCCTGCATGACCCTCGAGAAAAAATTGTAACCCAAGTTACATTTTCATGGTAAAAGACATAAAGTGGGTATTTTTGGTTAAGTACTATTGGGTGTGACATATGAAAAAAAACCATACTATTTTTTATTAAAATAAGGGGAGGAAAAACTTCACCAATATAATAGTGTAGAGCCCATCAACTATGCCTCCCCTCTTCTGGTTCTTTCCAATACATCTCAAAAAAATGCCTCCTCTCATTGAAAGGAGGAGCATATCCATTACACCACTTCAAATCTCTTCTCCGATGGCTGAAAAAATTGGTTCCAAGCAAACCCATAAGAAGATGGAGAAGCCAACTCCAACTCCAATGGGCAGCTTAAAGAATTTCTTTTCGTGCAAATACCACCAAAATGTAGTTGAAAGTGTCAACAACAACAAGAAGAAGAAGAAGAGGAAGAAGAAGAAAGAGACGAGGGTGAAAAGAGAGAGCTCAAAAGTTTCAAATGAAACCAATGGCAATGGAGTTGTTACACCAACACATTCTTCCTCCTCCTCCTCCTCTTCTTCAAATTTATCGGATTATATAAATTCCTCTGCCTCTTCTTCTTCATCTTTTGGTGGATCTTTTAGAGGGATGCATTTGAGGAAAATTTCAGGGTGTTATGAGTGTCATTTTGTGGTTGATCCTGTAACTGGGGTTTCAAGAGTTTCTTCACTTGGGAGAAGTGTTGTTTTCCCTTGCTCTGAATGTGGAGAGATTTTCACCAAATCCGAGGGTTTAGAGCTTCATCAATCTATTCAACATGCAGGTACAAATTTTTTACTTTACTGAATTTTTGTTGAGGGAAATGTGTAAAATGGCCATTTTTTTTCCCTTTCACCTTTTGCTTTGTCTTTGTCTTGGTACTTTTTCTTGAACCCTTTGACATCATCTTTCATTCAACTTTAGGGATTTGATTTTGATATATTGTGGCTTTATTAATCTAGAAAACATTATTTGATGTGCTTCACTTGTTCCTTAAACATTTATATAAGAAGTATTTGTATTTAGTTGATTGACTATAGTAAATATATTTCTCAAAATCATACAATATTTTTATGTATGTCCTCAATGCAGTTGTTTATACAAGTCTAACAATGCAGTTCTTGAACAATTTCCTTTTGTATTGCTTTATACTAGTCCATACTATAATATTTATTGACTATACCAAAGTTATGTTTCTCCAAAATATTTAAAACTTTGATCTTGTGTTCCCTGAGTTGTTTTTTTACAGGTTAAAAATTCTTACAAATAGTTTTCCTAATTAACCATGGCAGTTTTTCGTAAATAGAAAGTTTTTGGTAGTTATCTGCCAAACACTTAATAGTTTTTCCTTCTTATATGTCCATCTCAGTATCAGAGCTAGGACCTGAAGCCAACAGCAGAAACATAGTGGAGATCATATTCAAATCAAGCTGGCTCAAGAAACAACCCCCAAGCTGCAACATAATCAGAATCCTCAAAATCCACCACTCTCAAAAATCCCTCTCAAAATTTGAATCCTACAGAGACTCAATAAAGCAAAAATCGACTAAACCATCCAAAAAGAACCCGAGGTGCATTGCTGATGGCAATGAGCTCTTGAGGTTTCATTGCACAACTCTCAATTGCAATCTTGGCCTCCACGGATCGAAAAGCCTTTGCATTTCAACCCAAAATTGCAGAGTTTGTGGAATCATTAGAAACGGGTTCGAGCCCGACGAGTTCGGAAAGATAAGAACGATGAATACGAGCGGCCGGGCTCACGAAACGGCGAAAGGTTTGGGAATTGGTAAAGAGAGAACAATGCTTGTTTGTAGAGTGATTGCCGGGAGAGTGAAGAAGAATCAAGAAGAGGTTTTAGAGGAGTTTGATTCAGTTTGTGATGGTTTGGACGAGCTGTTTGTGTTTGATCCAAGGGCTATTTTGCCTTGCTTTGCTGTCATTTACAATAGTTTGTAATGTTAACCTTAATTTTCTATGAATGGTAGTCTCTGTTTCTATGATCTTTTTTATTATTCATTTTGATGCTATGAGAATTGTACGGCTAAGATGTTTTTTTTTTTTGAAATAGGATGGTTTTAATTTAAAATTATTAAAATGGGGTGGTTTTAATTTAAATTGTAAAAATAGGACGGTTTCTCGTCCCGACCCCCACCCCAGTATAGGGGGCGGGTTTCTAGAACCCGCCCCCTATATAAAAATAGAGAGGGCCGGTTCTGGGAACCCGCCTCCTATATAAATATAGAAATTTAAAATAAAAATTGAATAAAAATTTTGTAAAATAAATAAACGGTAAAATTGAAAAAAAATTGAATAAAATAATAAAATTTTATTATATGAATGTGGTGTACAAAATGAATCCGTCAAATTTACAATACAAAAAAATCTTATATATTTGTAAAATGTAAATTCTATCTCGACGGTCAAATTTATAATATCAAAATAAATCCGTCAAATTTACAATACAAAAAAATCCTATCTGTTTGTAAAATGTAAATAACTATCGTTTTCCTTTTCCCTTTCCCTTATGAAATCCGAGGAGGCTTGACATAATCCTATGCCTCCTGGGATGACTGGAACACCCATCCGTTTCTTGGGTAGATGGCGGCGGCGGCGGCGTCTGCTCTTCTGCTTCTGCTTCGTCTTCAGCAGCGTCTTAGACAGGCTGTTGTTCCGCAAATCCTGAATGTGGGACAAGTGTCGGATATGTGCTGCCTCCCAATAACTGTACGTAGGACGAAAAATCTGTCTCCCAACTGGACAGTTATAGCGAAGAACCTGTCCCGGTTTCATGCGGCTGCTGTTGCACAAAACCTGGACCCCATGGCGGCGCAAATCCTGACCCCCAAGGTTGCTGTTGTTGCGCAAAACCTGACCCCCAAGACGGCTGTTCTGCAAAACCTGACCCCTAAGACTGGTGTTGTTGTGCAAAACCGGTCCCCCAAAACTGTTGTTCCTCCGGTTGTTGCGCTTGTCCGGTATGCCAGGGTTGCTGCTGATGGTATGGTGATCCAAACCACTGATCCTGCTGCGCTGGATCTCCGTGATACTGCGGCTCTGGTGCCGGCTCATGCTGCTGCTTCGGTGCCGGCTCATACTGCTGCTCTGATGCCGGCGATAAATGTGGAAGAATAGTATATGAACCGAATACACCACCAATTAATTGGTCTACACTTGAAAATAGAGCCTGAGTTTCCGGACCAGCATCAGTCGGGTATGGATCCTGCACCATTGTTTGTATAAGATGCAACCCACGAGCCTGTCGTTACATTAGAAATAAGAAATAAGTATTGACTCATACCGCCGGATGTTTAAAAGTAATATAATATAAAGAATTCAACTTACAAAATCTCGTTCCACGTGGCCTCTAGGCTCGTACCCCGCGATGTTTGGGAAGTCGTTAGGGGGAGCAGAAAGATATCTTATGGTGACACGCTTATACCACTGTAGATATGCTTCGGTAGCGTCGGTGGCTGTTTAGTCACCTATTTGTTGTAAGGCAATATTACGCTGCCTATCCTCCCATCTCAGCAAATATTGATGATGATGCTCCCTCCAATCACGCTCCGCCTTTCCTCCCCGCATGTCTCCCTCTAGTGTCATAGACGAAGGCGGCGGGACAAGAATATGTTGCGATCTATTAAATTGTCGCAACACCCGGTCCGGGAGGTGCATGACAACGATATTAATGCAGAGGAGTGGGCATCGAGCCCGCCAAATCGGCTTTCCTTCGATACAGATGCCGGGTAATCTTTGCAGACGATTTGCTGTATAAGACGTCCACGTAAACTGCGCAAATAATATAGTACAAAAATTGTGATGAAAGTATTTCAAAATTTTAAAACAAACTTAATTACCTAAGTTATGGTTACCTGAGTCGCCTCCATACGATCCAACTCATCTCTATAGTATCTAAGTACTCGACGAGAAGCCTTATACGCTTTTATGCATCATATCTGATAGACATCTAGGAATACTAGCTGCAATGAGATCTGTATTTCCGACGACCCCACATAGGTTTTGCCTGCGGCAATTCAGGCAAAATTTTGATAGAAAATTTAAAAATTCAGATCTACATAAGCTTATGTACAAAGCCATTGAAACGTCTGACCCTAATGTTCATGACATGTACATGACGAAAATTGGGAGATGAGTCAAGCCGCGAAAGCGTGGTTAGATGAGTATCCAGTACGCATGTAGTCACAAGCACATGATAATGGGTGCAGATATCTACTAACACTAATATGTCTGAAAGCTTCAACGGGGTCCTTAAAGGTGTTAGAGACTTACCGATACAGGGGTTGATTGTTCGAACCTTTTTCCGGGTGAATACTTACTTTGTGCAAAGAAGAGAAAAGCCCTTGGCGATGGAGACTCCGCTCACCGCGTATTACGAAGATATATTTCGGAAAAGAGAGCGCAGAGCACAATACTACAGATCCGAAAGGTTTGACACGACGGAGTTTCAAGTAACGGGGAGTAATGAGAATCAATATACCGTGAACTTTAGAGATGAATGGCTCTCTTCGTGTACATGCGGTGTTTTCCAGCAACAACATTTACCTTGTGCCCACGCAATTGCTGCTGCGAGCAGCATGCATAACTTACATTACAATTTTGCTTCCCATTACTATACAGTTTCCAATTACCAAGGCGCATACGATCCAAAATTTCATCCTATACCGGACAGTCGCTATTGGCACTATTATACTGGGAACAGACAAACACCGACTATATTACCGCCGGAAAAAAATATAGGGCCAGGAAGACCTAAGGTGCGTCGAGATCAAATGACAATGGATGCTGATCCTCAGCAAAGGCACGCCAGATGTAGCCTATGCAAACAACCAGGCCATTATAGGACTAGATGTCCAGGACAATCATCAGGGGCGGGACCTTCGAGATCGTGACAAGTGCACCGAAAGATTTTTTTGTATTATAAATTTGACGGATTCATTTTGTTATTATAAATTTGACCGTCGAGATAGAATTTACATTTTACAGACAGATAGGATTTTTTTGTATTGTAAATTTGACGGATTCATTTTGATATTATAAATTTGACCGTCGAGATAGAATTTACATTTTACAAACAGATAGAATTTTTTTGTATTGTAAATTTGACGGATTCATTTTGTACACCCCATTCATATAGTAAAATTTTATTATTTTATTCAAATTTTTTTTCAATTTTCCCGTTTATTTATTTTACAAAATTTTTATTCAATTTTTATTTTAAATTTCTATATTTATATAGGGGGCGGGTTCTAAAACCTGCCCCCTATACTGGGTGGGGGGTGGGACGAGAAACCGTCTATTTTTACAATTTAAATTAGAACCATCCCATTTTAATAATTTTAAATTAAAACCATCCTATTTCACAAAAAAAAACCGCTTAGATTTATGTATGATCGTTATTGTAACTGTTGCTTATCATCAAATTTGTTAACAGAGTAGAAAGCAATCTAAGATTCAGCAAGACATGAAATGCCACTCTAGCTCAATTGGAGGAAGAAATGGGAGCACAATTCATATTGATGGATAAAGAACAGCAACAAGTGATTATTTTTTCATGGTCATTATGATGGTGGATCAAAGAAGAATTCAAACAAGCTGATTGAATTTTTCATGGTCATCATGATGGTAGATCAAAGAAGAATTAAAACAAGATGATTGAATTTTCATTGAATTGAAACAGCACTTAAACAGAATCATGTGACCGTAAAATAAGGTTTATTTCACCAAAACTGCCATATGGTTTACCAGACTTGCCCGAGACTCTGTAAGGTTTAAATCCATCACAAAACATCTTGACTTTTCCTTCAGTTAAACAGCCCCGACCATTAAAATTAACCAAACTACCCTTGAATTCTTAACGGTTGATGTATGAAGAGAAGGACAATCTAGGAAAACCAATGATCATATTGTTGAAAATTGATGCAAATTAAAGTCTATGGTTAGGTGCCACCTTTTGACATGCATGACATTGTTAGGTGATGACAATGATAGGTGGTGACTTTGTTAGGTGCTACTTTTGACATCCATGACATTGTTAGGTGATGACAATGATAGGTGGTGACTTTGTTAGGTGCTACTTTTGACATTCATGACATTGTTAGGTGATGACAATGAAAGGTGATGACTTTGTTAGATAGTGACATTGTCCTAGGTGCTATAAAAGCACATCTTATAAGAGGCATTTTGTATCTAATCACAAGCATCATCACAAGAGGCAAAGACTAAGAGAGATTTATATAGAGAGATTTGAGAGAAATCTTCTAGGGTTGTTCTTGTGTGTAAAATTGATTCAAGTATAGTAGACGTTTGCAGATTCCGCTCTGCCGGAGACTAGCTATACGGTGGGTGAACCTCGTTAACAAATCTATCTTGTTTGTGCCTTAGGGGGGAAGCTATCCAGTACAACAGAGAGATTTTTGATTTCGAGGAGGAAAGAATGTCCGCTCTGGAATTGCTAAATTCGTCATGTTTTTAATTAATGTTATTAAGGTAATATCTTCACCTGGTGTAAGAACCTGCAGGGCACTGCTAGAATATGGTGCAGATTGGACAGGTTCCTAACGGCGTCACGTCAAGTGGTCAATTTCATGAAACCCCGTGTTTTTGGGCATCAACCCAATTTCATCAAAAGGCGATGGAATCCCTGCGGAGATTCTAGTGGGGACCTTTTCTCTCAATTGAATAGGCCCCCTTTATTTTCCTGCCCTCTTTCCAGTATAAAGTACCTATTGATTGTTATTTATTCCTGCATTTTTCAATTTATATTGTCTTTCGTCGTTTAATTGCGTGATTGTACTTTTGCGTGATTTGGATTTTGTCGCGAGCATTGTTCCGTGGATCGACTCTCCCTCCCAACAACTTGTATCAGAGCAAGGTTAAGAGAACCTAGGGTTCTTCGATTCTATAATCCAGGTAACGGTGGGTAACGACGCTTGTGTCCTCTTCCCCACTTTCTTAGATTGTAGTTTTGAAGGCGTTGGTTCAGATCTAGGTGGAAGTCGGGTTTGCTGCGATACAGACGAAAGATGGCAGATGATAAGATAAGAATCGAGAAATTCAATGGTCACAATTTTGGTTGGTGGCGCATGCAGTTAGAAGACTGTCTATACCAAAATGATCTATATCTTCCGTTGCTAGGGGAAAAGCCCGAGAAGATGACCGATGATGAGTGGAACCTTTTAGATAGGAAAGCTTTGGCGACGATCAGATTGTCGTTGATTCCGCAGGTGGCCTTTAATATCTCAAAGGAGAAAACAACTAAGGCTCTAATGACGACGTTAGCGAAGTTGTATGAGAAGCCATCAACATCAAATAAAATATTTTTGATGAAGAAGCTTTTCAACATGAAGATGGTAGAGAATGGTTCGGTGATAGAGCATCTGAACGAGTTCAACAGTGTGACAAGCCAACTTGAGTCCGTTTCAATCATCTTTGAAGACGAGATTCGAGCCCTACTGTTCCTATGTTCATTGCCAGAGAGTTGGGAGAACCTAGTGATGGCGGTTAGCAACTCTATCTCGGGGATTCTCACGTTTAATGATGCAGTAAGCTGCATATTAAACGATGAGATGCGAAGAAAGTCCGTGAGTGGGAGTTCTGGAACTTCTGCACTTTCGGTGGAGAATCGTGGCAGAACAATGGAAAGGGGAAAGTGGAAAAAGAGCAAGTCTAAAAGCCAGGGTAAATCTCAAGGAAAAATCCAAGACGCCTGTTGGAATTGCGGAAAGAAGGGCCACAGAAAAAGTGAATGTAAGCTTCCGAAGAAAGGCTCAGATGAGAAGACGGATGAAAAGGAAGCGAATGTAGTGTCTATACAAGAACAAGGGGAACAAGGTCTTTGTCTATCGGCGAGTGAGAACACAAAGGCGGATACTTGGTTCCTAGATTCAGGGGCTTCTTTTCATTGCACTTCAGGCAGACATCACTTTAGCGAGTATGTTCAGGGCGATCTTCGACATGTGACGGTGGGAAACGGTAAATCGTGTAAGATCGTTGGAAAGGGGAAGATCATCTTGCAACCATCAGGAGGTGGTCAAATTAAATTGAAGAATGCTCGTCACATTCCGGATTTGAAGAAAAGCTTGATTTCCACAAGTCAGCTAGACAACGAAGGGTTTAATACAACGTTTGGGAATTCTCAATGGAAGATTTCCAAAGGGTCGTTGGTGGTCGCAAGGGACAAGCTGAGCGGTTCGTTGTACTCATTCAATGGGATCAGCGAAGGCTCGGTTGCATTGACGGCAAGTTCGGAGAAAGATTCCGAGACTTCGTTGTGGCATAAAAGATTGGGACACCTCAGCGAGAAGAACATGAAAATTCTTCAAGCTAAGGGAGTTCTTTCGGGGCTGAAAAGGTGGAGTTGGGGTTTTGCGAGAGCTGCGTTTGTGGGAAGCAAAGCGCGCTCAGATTTCAAATTCGAGGCGTAGCGAAAAAGACCAAGAAACTGGAGATGGTGCATACGGACGTGTGGGGTCCCGTCTCGGTGGAGTCTTATGGAGGAAATCGGTATTTCGTGACGTTCATCGATGGTACAAGTCGGAAGACATGGGTGTACATGATGAAGAAAAAGCCCGATGTGTTTGGCATCTTCAAACAATGGAGTGCGCAGGTGGAGAACCAAACGGGGATGAAGGTTAAATGCCTAAAGTCCGATAATGGCGGGGAATATTGCACCCAAGAGTTCGAGGAGTTTTGCTCGAAAAAGAGTATTCGTTGGTTGAAGACGGTACCTGGGACGCCACAGCAGAATGACATCGCTGAAAGGATGAACAGAACGATCCTAGAGCGAGTGCGAAGCATGACCTTGGATGCGAATCTGCCGAAATTCTTATGGGCAGCAGCGGTCGATACTGCTGTGTATCTGATCAACAGAAACCCGGCAAGTGCGCTTGATGGAGGCATTCCAGAAGAAATTTGGTCGGGTAAACCGGTCAACTATTCGCACCTTAAAGTATTTGGCTGTATTGCATATTCTTTGATTGATAAGGCAGAAAGGAGTAAGCTTGACTCTAAATCTAAGAAGTGTGCTTTCATCGGGTATGGTGGAGACGAGTTCGGATATCGGCTGTGGGATTACACAAGTAAGAAAGTAATACGAAGCCGGAACGTTGTCTTTGATGAGAAGCACTTATATAGAGAAGAAAAGCAAGCCAAAGATGGTGTTGTATCTGAGTTCGTGGAGTTAGACGGAACTCAAGAGAACAATCAGGTGTCTACAAGTGGGGATCAAAACATGGAGGAAGCTACAGTGCAGGATCAGGTTCAAGAACATGTGGCGACCATGTTCGGCGACCATGTTCAGCAACCAGATGTACCAGTTTTGAGGAGATCTACGAGAGAAAGGAGACTACCTGAAAAACTTGTGACCGACTTCATTTTGTACACGGATTCGGGAGAGCCTGAATCCCTTGAAGAGGCGACGCAAGATGGTGCTAGTAAACAGTGGGAGCGAGCTATGGACGAGGAGATGGATTCTTTGAAGAAGAACCGCATGTGGGACCTAGTGAAGCTACCCAAAGGTCGAAAAGCGTTGCTGAATAGGTGGGTGTACAGGATAAAAGATGAGGCCGATGGTGTGAAGCGGTACAAAGCTCGCTTGGTAGTCAAGGGATATGCACAAAAGCAAGGAAATGACTATCAAGAGATATTTTCCCCTGTGGTGAAAATGACATCAATTCGGGTGATCCTCAGTATTGTGGTGGTGGAGGATCTGCACTTGGAGCAGCTTGATGTGAAGACTGCGTTCCTTCATGGAGATTTGGTGGAGGAGATCTATATGATGCAGCCACCGGGATACGAGGTGAAGGGAAAAGAATCTATGGTGTGTAAACTGCGAAAGAGCTTGTACGGCCTTAAGCAAGCTCCAAGGCAGTGGTATCTCAAATTCGATCAGTTCATGCTAGAGACGGGATTTGTGCGTGGTGAGTCAGATCACTGTGTCTATATTCAGACTTTTGAGGATGGAGACTATATCATTCTATCACTCTATGTAGATGATATGTTGGTAGCGGGTCCGAATTTCGAGAAAATTCAAAGTCTGAAGAAGATGATGGCTGAAAAGTTTTCCATGAAAGATTTGGGAGCGGCCAAACAAATTTTGGGCATGAAGATCGTTCGAGATAGGAAGCAGCGGAAGCTGTGGTTATCGCAAAGCGACTATATCGAGAAGGTTTTGAAGCGGTTCAACATGGACAAGTCAAAACCGGTGAGTACGCTTTTAGCAAAACATTTCAAACTCATGAAGGAGTTTTGCCCGACAACTCAAGAGCAGAAAGACGAGATGGAAAGAGTGCCTTATGCTTCTGCGGCGGGGAGTTTAATGTATGCAATGGTGAGTACGAGACCAGATATTGCACATGCAGTGGGAGTTGTGAGCCGGTATATGCAAAACCCGGGGAAGGAACATTGGAATGCGGTGAAGTGGATTTTGAGGTATCTTAGGGGTACGTCTAGTCACTGCTTATGTTTCGGGGGCGACTCTCTAATGGTGCAAGGTTACGTTGATGCGGACTACTCGGGTGATCGAGATAGTGGAAAGAGCACAACGGGTTACGTATTTACAGTTTGGGGAACAGCGGTAAGTTGGATATCTCAACTGCAAAAAGTGGTAGCATTGTCAACTACGGAGGCTGAGTACGTGGCGATCACGGAAGCCAGCAAAGAGATGATATGGCTACAAGGGTTACTCGAAGAGTTGAGTAAGAAGCAAGACTTCAATACCTTGTGGAGCGACAACCAAAGTGCAATACATTTGGAAAAGAATGCAGTATATCATTCTCGGACGAAGCATATCAAGGTGCGGCACCACTTCATACGCATGGCGTTAGAAGATGGTGAGTTGATATTGCAGAAGATCGCGGGAGAAAAGAATCCGGCGGATATGTTCACCAAAATAGTAGACAGAGATAAGCTGAATCTCTGTTGCAGATTGGTGAATCTCTCCATGAAAACTTAATGAGGAGAGAGCAGCAGCGGAATCGTGTGAAGTTTGCTAGTGCGAGAATCAAGCCAAAAAATTACTCCAAGTGGGACAATGTCGAGATTGTGATGAATTTGCATCAAGGTGGAGTTTGTTGAAAATTGATGCAAATTAAAGTCTATGGTTAGGTGCCACCTTTTGACATGCATGACATTATTAGGTGATGACGATGATAGGTGGTGACTTTGTTAGGTGCTACTTTTGACATCCATGACATTGTTAGGTGCTACTTTTAACATCCATGACATTGTTAGGTGATGACAATGATAGGTAGTGACTTTGTTAGGTGCTACTTTTGACATTCATGACATTGTTAGGTGATGACAATGAAAGGTGGTGACTTTATTAGATAGTGACATTGTCCTAGGTGCTATAAAAGCACATCTTATGAGAGACATTTTGTATCTAATCACAAGCATCATCACAAGAAGCAAAGGCTAAGAAAGATTTATATAGAGAGATTTGAGAGAAATCTCCTAGGGTTGTTCTTGTGTGTAAACTTGATTCAAGTATAGTAGACGTTTGCAGATTCCGCTCTGCCGGGGACTAGCCATACGGTGGGTGAACCTCGTTAACAAATCTATCTTGTTTGTGATTGATTGTTTTCTTATTCCTGCATTTTTCAATTTATATTGTCTTTCGTCGTTTAATTGCGTGATTGTACTTTTGCGTGATTTGGGTTTTGTCGCGAGTATTGTTCCGTGGATCGACTCTCCCTCCCAACACATATAGGTGTTGCGTAATGGAGCATGACCGGGGGGTTTGTGATGGGTGTGAAATACCGTCTGTTTTAGACAAATAAGATAAACCATATGAATGTTTTGGTGAAATAAGTTGTAAAAGAATGGTAACACTGAAGAAAAATCCTGTAAGATGGCGATCGGCATTGCTTTTTGGATCAAAATATCAGACTATTAAAACACAGCAAGTCTAAAAATGATTGTAACGAAAAAAAAGAACAAAGATTTTTTTTTTTAAGATAGATGCACAGCTATAATCAACTACATAATATAAGAAATTGAGCAGAGTACCTATTATAAAAGACAAGATGAGGAATACTACACACACCAATGCATGATTCGAAGATGGGACAAAATTGTACCAACCAAAATAGTGTTGATAACCAAGAAGTTAGCATCCAACACTATTTTTGATGAGTGAAAAA
Organism: Agapanthus africanus; assembly: GCA_030015575.1. NCBI lineage: Eukaryota > Viridiplantae > Streptophyta > Magnoliopsida > Asparagales > Amaryllidaceae > Agapanthus > Agapanthus africanus. Next base: position 182,050,372 of record JASDDO010000024.1, read on the forward strand.
CACAGATTAGGAACCTCAGGAAATAAAAATATTGGTGCTCTTACCCAATCATGGCCGCACATCATACGGTGCAAAAAATGTACAAGACACTCATATCCAAACCCCATGTCTTACGCTAATCTCGAACGTTGATTTTGATAGAGAGAAAATCTTGACCGTTGATTTTAATAGCAAGAAATGGACCATAGCAGAGGCTCCGAGATCTTTAGTTGTAATTCTGACATAAAAAATGTGGGATTTGCCGCTCTAATCTTGTCTTGTATATTGCATTTGCTGCTGTCTTTATCTGATTTTGTTTTATAGTTGATTTGATGTCATTTTGATTAAGAGACCTAGTGTCTGCTTCTAATTTGTTTTTATGTGGTTGTTTTCAGTTAAAAAAACAGTTATCTCACTGGTTTAGAGTCCTGAACCATCTCTATTGTCTCTATCTTACTTGGTTTACGTGTGTGTTTGGAGTAATCAACTTCTTGTTTGAGAAAGGACAAACCAGTCACAGATTCTCAAGTTGAAGATATTAGTAATATTTTGCAAAATGGGTCTGAAGTATTTTGAACGATGATAAGATACTTGGGGTTATCCAGCGGAAATCTGAGCTCAATGGAAGTGAGCAAAAGGGCAACTAACCAGGAATATCAATGGAGAAATATAACCGTTTCACTAGTCTGGATCTCCACAGTCTCCTCGAGGTCAGGCGAATCCATCTCTAACACTGAGCATGCATACTCAGGTCGTCAGAGCGACATAATAGCAATGGTATAATAATGACAAAAGACAAGAAAACGAAAGTAATAACAGTGGAGATAAAATGCAGGTAATTAATATGTTACTAATTGATGCAATGTATGATCTGTATCCCTATCGGTCTTTAAGACACTTTTGAAATCGAGTCGTGGAAAAGAGGATCATGTTTAACGAGGGTTTCGTACATATCCGAGACTACGGCCCGCAATCGCCTGGGACATAACCCTGTCAGCCGGACCGCTAGGCCCAACTTAATATATATAAGAGTCGCTGTTCGAATGATCATCCTCTAAATCACTGTCCTCGCTAAATAAAATTTCCTTTCCACTTCGATTTCCCTTTTTCCCCAGGTTTATACTATTTATGAGTATGGTCTAGTCATGTACAAGTACGCACCAATAACACGGTTTTAGTCAATGTTCACTGTATTGTTCACTGTCACGAATCATTCACTTTTCACTGGCGTACTTGACACTCCTAAACCGATACCATTCACACACGACAATGCACTGTGCACTGAATAATAACGCGCAAAATCACTAGAAGTATGGCAGTCGGGTAAAATATGTGCATTTATACAGTTAAACAAATCGTGTGTAATACGAGCTATCATGCATCTTATGAACTTATAAAAATTGCCTTAAATCATACATTCAAAATTCAGTAAAACGATACAAAGACGGTAGCAAGTAAACTCAGTCGGCAGTTCAACAAAATTAATTTCAGGGAAATCGGATTTTGGGTTTGCAAGATACAGCCATTTCATTTTAAGTGTTCGCTGCTAGAAATTCAGTACCTGAACTAAATGTCCATTTCGCAACACAATTTTCACCCTGTTGGGATCAAAATTAGGCGACTCTATAGTTGAACAAAATTTATGTTTATCAATTAGGTTTCCAACACACCAGACGAATTTTCAATCGCACCTCTACGTCAGAAGTTATGTACTGTACAATAATGGGGTATAAGTTATGTCCCTGTTTGGGACTGTTATACGTCCTGTTAATCTAAAATACAGTTTAAATAGTAAACGATAGTGGAAAGAGATGAAATCACTTTCATTAGTTAGCTAACTGTTTCATCTTCGCTATGGTATAGGGCTCCGCATTATAACATGTTCGTACATCAGAGTGAAAGCATTACAAAATGAGAATCAACAGCCAGTGCTGCTCTGGACTGCAGTCCAGAGCCGCACTCCGAACCAGTTTCGATAGGATCAGATTAACACTCTTATGGGGTTCTAGGTCGTCGAGTCGGCTTCAATTTGAGCCCTCGAACTCAACATTCCAATTTATAATCAATTAACTGTAATTTTTACAAGCTTCAGATGCGGAAAATTTCAGTTTTAACGGGCTTTAATGGGAATGACCGATCACGTCAGTAACGACTGTATTTTTCAGCCGAATTATAATATGATGTTCATTACTATACGGGCCAACCTTTGTGATCAGTTTACGTCAATTTAACGGGGTTTTCCCCCTCGAGTTTGGCATCGAACACTTACATATTATTGATTCACACGAAAGTATTTACGGAATTCATTGGTATTAAGAATTATAATAGATAAGCTTTAGCATGAAGCAAGTAGTACACTTGCCTGATGACGCGTTGACGACGCACGGCAGCGGCAACGGCAAGATCGCGCCACGAACGGCGCAGCTAGGGTTCTCGGCCTCGGCTCGAGCTTGGGTTCTTGGCAGCGGAGGCTTGGGCTGCTGGAGCGAGGCGGCTGCGAATGATGGTGGTCTGTCGTCAGCGACAGAGGAGGGGCTCGGCAAGTTCGTCGGCGTGTCGTCATTGAGGGGGTGTCTCAGTGGGTGCGCGGAAGAGGAGGCGTGGGAGCTCCGTTGTAGATGGGTGGAGCTTCGAGTGAGGGGGCTCTGTTGGCTTCGAGGTTGGTGGTGGAGTGAGATGGTGAGGGTGTGGCGACAGTTTGTCGGCGATTGAAGGAGGCGGCAAGGGTACTCGGTGCCGAGGAGGTGGGGTTATTGCGAGGAGATGGGTTTGCTGCAGGGAGAGCCGTGGGGAGGTGTGGACGGTAGTTCTGGGGAAGCTCGGTAATGGGAGGAAGGCAAGAGGAATCGCGGGCGTGGGCGTGGGTTCGAGAGAGGGGGAGCGGGAGAAAATGGGGAAGGAGAGAGGGAGAATGCGATTGAGGGGGAGGAGAGAGTTAGAGAGACGAGGTCGAGATGGGTGAGCGGCGCGTGCGTTATCGTGGGCAGAGGCGTGGGGTCGTGGTCGCGAATAGGGGCATGGTGGCGTCGGCAACGTGGGGGCGTACACGACGCGGGGACGTGGGGAAGAAGGAAGAAGTGGCGGGAAAAGAAATCGGTGTGGGGAAAAGGAAGAAGCGGGTCGGGTATGGGTACGGGGCTGGGTCGGGCATGGGGAGGGCAATGGGCTTGGGGTTTGGGCCGGGAATTGGGTTTGGGGTTAAGTAAAAAAAATTGGGTTATAAATAATAAGTTAGGAAAGTTAAACTAGAATAATAACATATGTATATATGAATACAAGAATTTTGGAATAGAATCTGGGGAAAAAAACGGAAGAATTTTATATTCGGAACCGGGGATTTACATCATACCCTCCTTACAAAAATTTCGTCCTCGAAATTTAAAAAGAGACGACGAGAAAACAGCACTACACAAATAGATGTGGAAAACGCGCACGGATATCTTCCTTACGCTCACGGATAGATTCTCCTGGGGAACGACCGCCCCAAGACACTCGGACTAACGGAATGACTTTATTCTTCAGAACTTTTTCTCTGCGGTAGAGGATGGTGGTGGGCTGCTCCTCGTAAGATAGGTCGGTACCCAAAGCTAACTCCGAATAGTCTAGAACATGGCTCTCATCCCGAACATAACGCCGCAACTGAGATACGTGGAAGGTATTGTGCACACCAGCTAGCGATGGAGGCAAGGCAAGTCGATAGGCCACATTTCCTACTCGCTCTAGCACCTCAAAAGGTCCGATGAAATGGGGACTGAGTTTCCCACGACCTCCGAACCTGATAACTCCGCGGGTAAGGAAAATCTTCAGGAATACGTGATCTCCGACTTCAAATTCTAGTGCTATCCTGCTGGCATCCACCCAACTCTTCTGTTGATCCTGAGCCGTCTTAGTGCGCTGTCTGATCATTTGGACTTTGTCTACCGTCTGCACAATGAGTTCGGGGCCCAGTAATCTTCGTTCGCCCACATCATCCCAACAAACTGGGGATCGACACTTACGCCTGTAAAGTGCTTCGAAAGGAGCCATCCGGATGCTAGCCTGGTAACTGTTGTTATAAAAGAAACTCGACCAGATGCAGATGATCCTCCCAAGAACCCTGAAAGTCCAACATACAAGCCCTCAACATGTCCTCGAGCGTCTGAATCGTGCGCTCGGATTGTCCGTCCGTCTGTGGATGATACGTTGTGCTAAACTTGAGGCGGGTACCCAGACTCTCCTGTAAGCTCTTACAAAAGTGCGAAACAAATCAGGTGTCTCGATCTGACACAATACTGACCGGAACTCCATGAAGTCGCATTATCTCTTGCATGTATTTCTCCGCAATCGACTTTGTCGATTGTCCCACCCGGAAGGGTATAAAGTGTGCGGCTTTCGTAAGGCGGTCGACTATAACCCAAACGGCATTGTTGCCTTGCGGACTCCGGGGTAAGGCAGTCACAAAGTCCATAGTGATGTGCAACAGTTCAGCTGTTCTCTGGTGTTCAGTCTTTATCTGCCCGTATCCTAAGCTCTTGGATACAAACCGTTCAATCTCTCGCTTCATCCCGTTCTACCAATCATGCTACCTCATGTCTCTATACATTTTCGTGCCTCCCGGATGCGCAGAAATCACCTGCACTATGAGCCTCGGCTAGTACTCCTTATCGAACATCCTCCCTTAGGAGCGCAGAGTATACTACCGAATCTCAAGGAACTGTCTCGATGTATTAGTAAGTTTGTCCTTAGTCCGACTTTCACCTGCTCTCTGAACTTCTGCAATCGGGGATCGTTAGCTTGTACAACCTTAATGCGATCTACAACTGAAGACTGCACCTGTAACCGCTAAAACTGTCTGATTGCACTTGGTGTAACAATCCCTAGTTCGAGCCTCTGGAAATCCTCAATGATGCTCCCCTGACTGGTCAACATCATGACCGCTGGCTTGCGACTGAGAGCATCTGGTACAACATTTACTTTTCCCGGATGATACTGAAGGTCCAATTTGTAATCCGCCATTAGTTCTAGCCATCGGCGCTGCCTCATATTCAGTTCTTTCTGAGTGAAGACGTACTTCAGACTCTTGTGATCCGTATACACCTCCACCTTCTCGCCCAACAGGTAATGCCTGTAGGGTGTTTTTCGTCACCCCACTGAGATGGGAATACGCGTGCGCTTGTCAGGCGCATTACAGATTCCCCCTGCCTAGGGTAGGCTGGGGTTTATTGATTGTGGGGATCCGAATCTCCAGCAGCCGCGGACTAAGCTGTCGTTAATTACCCCTCACCTTTGGAGCGAGGGAACCTCCGATTAACAGGTTAAACTGGTCATGCGAACTCAGTGTGTAGTGTGCATGTGTTGTGTTTTAAAAGAGGTTTTGGATATATCGGGCTGGGGGTCAAGGGGGCTAGCAGCCCCCTTGCGGGGTGCGGGGCAGCGTCCCGTTAGAATTTTTTTCTAACGGGGGAGGTGTTTTTAGTGTGGAGTATGTGTGTGTGTGTGTATGCATATATACATATATATAAAAAAAGGGAAAATGCATCCAAAGGATGCGTGGGAAAAAACACCAGCGCTCTGGGTGCTGGCGCTTTGAGCGCAAGGGCGCTAGCGCCCCACGTGCCAGGCACGTGGGCGCTCGGGCGCTAGCTCTTTAAGCGCTAGCGCCCCACGTGCCAGGCACGTGGGCGCTAGCTCTTTAAGCGCTAGCGCCCCACGTGCCAGGCATGTAGACGCTCGGACGCTAGCGCTCTGAGCGTAAGAGCGCTAGCGCCCCACGTACCAGGAACGTGAGTGCTCGGGCGCTATCGCTTTTGGGCGCTAGCGCCCCACGTGCTAGGCACGTGGGCGCTCGGGCGCTAGCGCTCTAAGTGCAAGGGCGCTCGAGAGGCAAAAGGGACTTGGTCCCTGCAATGGGAGTTGTACTCCAAGAAAGGAGCACCTATTATTTTGTATATATGTATATATATGAAGTGTTCCCCTCCGAAAGACGCGGCGGAGACGCGATGTACGTCTTGCCTGAAATTCGGGGCAGATACTAATTGGAGCTATCCGTCCACCTCTCCGAAGATGCCAAGTTGATTTATGGCACCATGTATCGAAGGTTTAAACGGATGCGGCCGATGTAGCAGACTTCGTCAGATTCTCCCTCGTTTGAGGGGTTTTTGATTGTGGGGACGCTCTTCCCTGCAGGCGCAAGCCCCTGCAGTTAATTACGCTACCGTATCGCGGTAACAACTTTCTCCTTCTCTATATGGTCACTTCGTGTCGTGGGTGTTTGTTTTGTTTGTGGTTGCCCGTGGATTGTATACGGAGACTAAGTTATGTTGTCGTCCGTAGGGCGTGGACTAGTCCAAATCCGTATCTTTCTTAGATTTGGGTTTGGGGTGGTTGTGTTTAAGGATACGTTAGCCTTATTTGAGGCTAAGATCAACTCAAACGTTTGTTAAGGACACGTTAGTCTAATTTTAGACTAAGATCAACTTAACGGGATTGTTTAGATCCAGCAAAAGAGCAATTGGGCTCTGTTGCTTAGTTTAATGACATTGCGGTCGATAATTAGTTTAAGGACATCACGGTCCAATGTTAGTTATAAGACATCGCGGTCGAGGTTAAGGACATCATAGTCCGTGAGTTTAAGGACCTCACAGTCCGGTGTTAGTTTTAAGACATCACGGTCAAGGTTAAGGACATCATAGTCCGTGGATTTAAGGACTCCACAGTCCGATGTTAGTTTTAAGACATCACGGTCGAGGTTAAGGACATCATAGTCCGTGTATTTGAGGACGCCACGGTCCGATATTAGTTTTAAGACATCACGGTCGAGGTTAAGGACATCATAGTCCGTGGATTTAAGGACTCCACAGTTCGATATTAGTTTTAAGACATCACGGTCAAGGTTAAGAACATCATAGTCCGTGAGTTTAAGGACCCCACAGTCCGTAATAATGTGTGGTTGTCGGGACCTGTCACCTCTCTAACGACGTTGAATGATTACAACGACAGATATCAGAGGAGTGAAGAGATGTACCCTTGAACCGGGTGTAAATTGATTGGAAGAGCAGATGAGCTCGGTTCAATTTAAATTGAGGACTTATGGCCAGAATTGGGCTAAGTCCAGTTAATAACATTTTTATTTTTGTTCTGCCTGTTAGGCCTTTATTTGGGCTCTGCCCTTTTAATAATGCCAAGCATTGGGCTCTGATATTTTTTCTGGAATTAAATGCTTAGCATTTATCAGGAACAAAGTAGTCTTCTGATAGTGCGCCGCGTGGCGCATCAGGCGCTTTGCGCCAATTAAAGAGCGCATTGCGCTAGCGCACACGAGGGTGACACGCGTCGTTTAGCGCTAGTTTGTTAGCGCACTGCGCTTTTAATTTATGAGTGCGCTGCGCTGTTTTGTGGGTGCGCCAGTGAGTGACACGTGGCGCGCTTGGCGCTGAGCGCCAACCCAAGAGAGCAGTGCACTGTTTTCAGGAGCGCAAAGCGCAAGCAGTGTCTGTGGTTGACACGTGGCATGTTTTGGAGCTGAGCGCCGATCCAAGGAGCGCAGGGACACAGTTCATGAGTGCAAAGCACTTTTCCAGTAGCGCAAAGCGCATTAGATCAAATTTAGGATCAAAGAACAAGTTTATGTTCTTCAAAGGAGGCCTTGCCTCAAGATCCAAGAACCAAAGTTCTTGTTTTATTAAAAGGCTCTGCCTTTATAGATCAAAAGATCTGTGAATGAAGTAAAATACTTCTTTTTTATATTTTTATGATTAGATCATTTAATCCTTTATGTTTGATCAAAGATCTTGGTCTTTTTTATAGATCTAAGATCTTTATAGAAGATGTTTCTTCTTTTTATGAGATGATTTCATCTCTGTTGTTCAAGAATTAATTCTTTACCTTTAAAGATGAAGAAATGATCATGTTTCTTCAAAGGCTTGCCTTTCTTTCTCTTTGAGTTCTTCTCAAAGTTTGCAGAGGGTTTTTTCTCTCTCTCTTCTCTCTCTCCAGGCTTGAAGTCTTGGGGCCTTTATATAGGGCCAATTGATTTGTTAAATCAGTTTAAGAGATCTTTCTCTGATTGATTTGGGAATATTTCCCACCTTTGGATCTTTGATCCTAAGGCTTCTGTTTGACAGAAGATAGTCTTCTTGTTTTAGATTGAGAAATCTTTCTACGCAGAATTTGTTCTGTTTTGGTAATTCATTATTTACCATTGGATCATTGATCCAGCGGTGCTTAAAGTACAATCTTGTTATTTGGAAAGATTTCGAGAAATCTTTCCTTAACAGAATTTAATTCTGGTTAATTAATGATTTACCATCATTATTAGATCTTTTGATCCAACGGTGGGAATTTTTAATTCCAGCGCCGGCGTACCAAAGTTAGACACGTGGCGCGCAGCGCAGAGCGCAGCGCAACTGCACTAGCGCACCCGTGTTGGACACGTGGTGCGCAGCGCAGAGCGCAGCGCAACTGTGCTAGAGCACCCGTGTTAGACACGTGGTACGCCGCGCGGAGCGCAGAGCAACTGCGCTGGCGCACCTGTGTCAGACACTTGGCGCGCAGCGCTGGATCTGAAGCGTTGCTTCAACTTTTTAATTTTTGAATTTTGAAAACAGAGCTTTGCTCTGATTGGGGTGCGCTGCCTAGGGCTCAGCACTCCTAGCGCTGGCATGCCTGCTTTTAACACGTGGCGCGCAGCGTGTAGAATCTGAAACGTTGCTTCAATTTTTGAATTTTGAAATTCAAAACAGAGCTTTGCTCTGATTGGGGAAACAAATTCCCCCCCACCGTTGCGCTCACGCGGCGCATACGTGAGTGCAGCGGTGGAAACATCAGAGCCCTTGGACCAACTCAGAAGTTGAAGAGGCAGTTCAGTGCCTATAAATAGGACCTTTGGTTCTTGAGATGATTATCATCTTCTCCTTGAGAATTTTCATTCAGAGCGCAGCTCTTTTGTTAAGAACTTTCAAGAGTCAAAACTCTTAGGTAAAATTTAGAAATTTTAATTTTAACAAATTAGGGTTCTTACCCATCAACATGGCCTTGCTCTTAATAGATCTTTGATCTGAAGAAAACCTTTTAGGGTTTCACCAGCAGAGCTTTGCTCTCATGAACCCATAGATCTAAACAGATCTTTTCTTGGGGTTTCTTATCCCATGAATCAGAGCTCTGCTCTTTTGATAATCCGTAGATCTTTTGATCTTTTGATGAAGAACTCTTGAGAGTTTCTTCATGGAACTTTAAGATCCCAGAATTTTAATTCTCAAGCATTAATTTTGATAATCCTTGATGGATTTTCTATCATGATTACAGAGCTAGACTCTTCTAAGGAATTTTAGCCTTTCATGACTAGAGTTTGACAAGTGTCACTCTGTTACAGAGCTTTGCTCTGAAAGGGAGATTTTCTCCTTCTTCCGAGGGATTTCTCATTCAATGAGAATATTCTTTGAGGATTTCCTCATTAATTGACAGTCTCATCCAATGATGAGGCTGTTTTAGTAATTGATGCATTGTCATCTGGATTTTGTGGGTCCCCCTTTGGTCCCCTTTCCACTGCATTGCAGTGTAGTACAAATTTTTAAAGTACCAAGTGTCAGAAATTAAAAATTACAACACTGACAGTTGATTTCCGTCCCCTTTTTTGCAGGCAGCATGTCTTTCGATGCTTCATTCCCATTCGTTCGTTCATAGGGAGGATTCCTTGAAGCACCCGTAGACCGGGAGGTCCTAGCTTTGATCAGAGACCGTGATCCGGAACATAAGAATCTTCACCTTTGGGGATCATGGTACAATCAGATTATCAGGGGTCGACAAAGCTTTTCATGCGCGGTGCCTTCGGAGCCTATCACGGCGATCCATTACGCTAATTCACCCCCGATGAACTACGCCATGGGGATGGTCAATTGGACTTCAGAAGGCCTTCTTCAACCTGCTATAGCTTCGATTCCCGTTCAGTCTCCTATGGTTTTAGATACCTTGGGACGCCGTATTTGTCAAGGCGAAGCGCGGCCGTGGGGGCAACCATATAACATAGGCCTGATTCCCCGTCATCCGATCGGTTATCTGCAATGGGCCTGCTACATTCTGTCAGCGAAGAAGTCGCAGTTGATGAGGCTTGGATTGTATACCGCTGTTTATGCTTCTCTCTTCCAATACCCTACGCTTCCCACCTGGTGGGTTAAGGATTTTTTGGAGCAGTCGAATATCCCTACTCACACCTTCCTCGCACTGGACCGGGAAGTGTCAATCTCTTTAGAGGAGTTTACAGAAGTTTCCGGCTTACCGGTCATAGGGGAGCATTATGAGGAGCTGCTTCCCACGGACGAATATGTCTTCGGTGCCAAGCCAGTGATAATGGGCCTTACTCCGGCGAGTGCTGTTCAACACCAGTTTCCCAGTCTGATCAAAGTGTTGAATATCTACGAGTGCCTTTTTCTCGAATCTGGGAGTCGCGGGGTTAGTTTTGAGGATTTCATCGCTCGCTTTCTTCACCCGAAAGTTTTCTCGACGGAAGTTTCTAAATTCGCCACGCTTGATGACCCTTTCGGTTTAGGTTTGGACAACCTGCCAGCGACGGAGGTAGATCAGAAGAGTTTCTTCCTTCCTAACTCCCCGGTTGTTCCTTTTGCGGAGATTGCAGTCCCTGAGATGGATGAGGAAGCATTCTTTTTGGGATTTCTTGGGATATGGTTGAGCTGGTTCGCGCTCCCGATGCACCTTCGCCGTATGAGGCCATCTGTCATTTACCCGGCTCACCGGATGACTATTGGGGTAAAAGTGGCTGTCGGGGTCGCCGGCTTAGCCCATCTGTATTACGGCCTTTGTCAAGCGGCGGATGCTACTAAACCTGGAGTACCGCATGTGATCTTCTCGATGCATTACTTCATGTCATGGCTCGAGCTACATGCACTTGGCGTTTTTGGTATCCATAAAAGGCCTTCATTTTATGACAGATGCAGCTTCCCTCGGATTATGCGATTGGTCGGCGCCTCAATTGTAAATCCGTCACCACGGGACGCCAGAGGTTTGCTCCTTCGTCCCCGCACAGTTGGAGACGGGATGACTTTCACCGACAAGGTGTTAACCATCGGAAAGGCCTCTACCACAACAGTGCGGTCATTACAGGATATTTTCAAAGATGGAGCCTCAGTTCTAACAGCTCGGGAGACCCTCCATTTATATTCTATCAGACCGGGCTTCCTGGTGTTTAGGCAAAATGATACGGCGCTCTTCATGAGATATAACCCGCATCGTTTTGCCCAACAATTGAGCTATAATCAAGGAGTGTCTTTGGAGGCTTTCTTGCTGGAACCTACTGCCACTGAAGAGGGGATGAGGGGCGCGCTGCATCACTTCATGCGTCTGAATACGGGCTCTCACTTTTTTATCAGCGAGCCGCGTTGTGTCCCACGGATCCTTAATACATATACGTCATGGTACGAGCATTCGACGGGCGCCGTTATTAAGGAAGAAAAGCGTTTGCTGCTTGATCGCAAAAGTGCACCTCCCACCAGTGATCGTAAAGTCCCTTTGAAACGACGGATCGCAGTACCCCCTCCGCTAAGAGAGGTTGCTGTAGTTGAGCCTCCATGCGTGCTAAGCCCCACGCGTGGATTGCCCCGTGATCCTGTGGAGACGGTGGACGTGCCCTCGGTGCCCTGCGCTCCCGTGGAGACGGTAAACATGGCTTCTCCCGAATCCGGCATGGGCTCGGATATTGGGACCCGCCATCCCAAAGTGCCCACGAAGCGCAAACTGGTTTTGGCTGCGACTGGAGTTCGCGCGCAGAAGAGGAAGAAGAAGTCGATCCTCTCTGCTGACGTCGTATTTGGTCAGGAACCTCATGCTCCTTACAGCGAGGGCTTGAGTGAGTGCAGGACCAACGACAACCTATTTATGCCGCCAGATGAAACCGATCTGGCGGCTGCCATCGCAGCTTCTGAGCGATTGGCAAGACGCGAAGAGTGGTTGGCTAGACTTGCGCGATCAGGTAATCATTAGCTGTATTTTTTCGCCATTGTATCATACCTCTATCATTGTTTTTCGACTAACGCTTTTCTTTCTTTAATAGGCATTTCTACCGAAGAAGCTCTCGCTGCTTCTCTCAAAACTTTCGAGGAGGAGGAACGACTTAGAGCATCCTTAGGCCTTGGTACATTTCGGTTCGCTATGTTTCTGCTTCCATTTCTTATGAGTAATCTGACCCTCTCTTTGTCTTATCGCAGGGACCACAATGCCTATCCCGCAAGCTGATGTGGGAATTCTTCCCGGGCCAGATACCGAAATCCCGGCCTCTTCGGCATTGCCGCAAGAGGCCCTGCTTAAAAAACCGATGATGGAAGCCTTGATGGCTTTGGAGGTAACCCTGAATACGGACGACGATGCCTTGCTGAAGGAGGCTTCTAAAAGGTCTGTCGTGACGGCCCGGGAGGAAAGGAAGCGCCTGAGGCGCGCAGCAAGGGAGCGTAGTGCTGCTTTGGCTGCGGGAGCAGGTTCAAGCGCCGTTACTCCCGCTGCTACTCCTTCAGAGGATCTCCCGGTTGCCTTGTCTACTGTTCATAGACGGGCGGCACGTGCAGCTCGGGAAGCCAACGGTAAATCAACCTCGGGTAATGTGTTTTGAGACTTCGTTGTCAAAATTTTTAAATTATCAGTTCTTATATATCTTGTCCTGCAGGGCCGAGCCTTATTGAAGGAGTGGCGGCGACCGTTGAGCCTGAGGGGGGTGGAGGAGGTAGCTGCTGAACCCGAGGCGACGGTAGGCGATGTAACCACAGTTGCCGGGCCCGAGATGGTGGCTGACGAGACTGTCACGGCTGCTATGCCCGAGATATCTACTACTGCCGAGCCCGAGGCGGCGGTGGGTGAGACGGCTACCACGGCCGAGCCTAAAGCAGTGGTGGACGAAACGGCTACTACGGACAAGCCTAAGGTAGCGGTGGACGAAACGGCCGCTACGGACAAGCCTAAGGCAGCGGTGAACGAGACGGCTGCGACCACTGAGCCTGAGGTGGTAGCGAGCGAAACGGGTACGATTGCTGGGCACGAGATGGCCGCTCTTTCTCAAGAGTCGGGCACCGCTCCGATCATCGCTCTCCCTGCCTACGGTCCTTATCGTCTCCCGGCGTCGCGAGCGTGACGACGGCTCCTGTGGAGTCAGGGGATGAGGCGACGAGAGGTGTGACCGCCCCGATGGAGGAGGGAGACGCCACCGTTGTATCAAGTGACGCTCTTGTCACGGCTCCGGCTGGCGATTCATCAGGTAAATTTTGGGTCACCGCCCTTTTTTTTATTCTGCAATCTTTCCTAATAAGGTTTATCTTGTTTCTAATGCAGGTACGGCTAGTGCTGATGTCACGCTACTCGAGACAGCGCCGTCAGTTACCGCCCTGACAGTGACCACCTCTCTGCCTTCTCTCGTACCGTCGCAGATGCTAGAAGGTATGGATTTGTGACCCATCAGTCTTGTCTCTCGGCTGTATAATTCCTGTACTGACATTGCGTCGTCACATTTTTGCAGGAGTCCTTTCTGACCACTTGTACCAGGTGCTGCACCCACATTGCTCCTTCTTGTCGAAGATTAGTCCCCCTGCTGGTATAGGTACGTATTTTTTTCTAAACGACATCATTTTCTTCAACGGGTAGTCGCATTACCGCTAACTCTTCTTCATATTGCTTGTAGCCTTACGAATTGAAGGGGGAAACGATGCTGTCGTTCCGCCCCCAGTACTCCCAGCTCTGCCCCTGCTGCGGCCGGTATAGTAGACTCTATTTTTTGTGTATTTTCTTTATTTCCTGAGCCGACATCTGATTATGATCTATTTTGCAGCAATCACATCGACTCCAGCCCCGTTCGAGTCTCGTATTATAATGCCGGCAGGGCCTTTTTCCAGGCGTCCATCATCCAAAGGTGCTGTGATCAGTCTACGCATGCTGAGCGAGTATACCGAGGAGTTTGACGCAGGGATTCCCACTTCTGCTGCGGATTTTTCCGCAGAGGTTAACCCTATGCTGGCGACGCTCATGAACTTTCATGGTGAGGGCGTCGTTGAGTCTTGGGTTAATCGCTGCAGGGAGATCGAGGCTTGTTTGCATGAGCTTGAGCTTAGGCGTCCCGCACCTGAGATTCTGGCTATGAGCGCTCAACGGGCTGCATGGATCGGGCAGAGCGCTTCTTACTTCCGCCATCTTGAACAAGAAGTGGCTTTAAAGCAAAGAGAATGTAAAGAGACTTCGAGCGAGTCACTTCGACTGCATGCTGAGGTTGACGCTAACGCTGCCCAGCTAAAAGTTATTTTCGAAGGTCTTCTGCGACCCATCTGATCCATCTGGGCTAGCTTATCGATTAAAGCCTGGAACGTGGTCGATTTGAAGAACATCATGAACTGTGAAATAGTTGCATGAGGGTCTAGGATGGCCACGAACATGCCCACCCGCTGGTGCTTCTTCGATGCGATGTTCGCACTTCGACCACAGATTTCGCCATCGGATTGCATATTGAACCCAAGTTTCACCTGGCTTCACCCTGGCATTGATTAACGCTGTTATTGGGGTGCGTTCACTTGCGCTCGCGAATCGCTGGGTGAACAATAACTACATTTCTGCGAAAGTTTTGACGGAGTCGTTTGGTAGTTCGGAGTACCATTCAAACGCCGTCTCCGATAAGCTGCCGATGAATTGGCGGAGCAAAAGCTTATCATCGCCCCCGGTGTTGCCGCACAGAGCCTTGAATTGGGCGACGTGCTGGTGGGGATTGCCCGTCCCCTTGTACACATGGAATTTGGGGATTGTGTATCCCGGCGGGTATTTTATCTGGTCATACCAGCCCGGATATGGTCGCCCAGTTTTAACGACTTGGCCGACCGCTTCATTCGCCTGGTGAGCTCGTATTTGTTGAGCGATGTAATCATCCAGGGCGGCTTTAGAGATTGTCTCCTCCTTGGCTGTTGACAGAGCCGGCAGAGGATTCGATGTTTCTCCTCTGTCATCTTCAATTATTACTGGAGGATCTTCGGCTGGTGGATCCGGTTGGATCATCATGCTCACCATGTCTTGGAAGAGAAGTGCCATTCGCTTTATGTTAGCCATTTTCTCCGCGGCTTCTTTGTCCTTCTTTTCGAGGACTCTGCGAAGGAAGTCAGCATCGGTTTCTTGTTCATAACGCTGCTCCGATGACGCCTCCGGGCTTTCTTTTGGTCCGGTGAGTGCGGCCATTGCAGTCAGCATCTCCTGGAGCTTCTGCTGTTGCTGTTCCTGAGCCCTTGTGATGGATCGGGTGAGTGGTCGGTGGCCCGTATAAGCGCGGCTATCTTCTTTCCCGGATGCCATATAGACGGTATGCACCATTATGCCCCCAGACTTAGGGCGTTTGGGCTCAGTGCCTTTGACATTTGTCGCGGGCATGGGGATCTTCTCCGGCCTTCTCTTCTTGTGAGCGGTCGAAGTTGAGGGGGCTGTGGCGGTGGGCACCCAGATAGCTTTTCGCGGCTAGGCAGGATGACTTTCTTCTTGCTGATCCTTCGCCCTTTTTTGTCGGGGAGGATAATCTTGATCAACCACTGAGTTCCGGACCTGCCGCCAGACTTTGTAGATCTTGGAGGACAGCCGCTGAGGGGACTGTTCTGGCTTTGCTTCCGCAACATTCTCCACCGGAGGAGGAGATCTTTTCGGTACGGCGGTAGGAGAATTCCTACGCACCTTATTCAACAGCTCGAAGCTGTTCCCGGTTGGAACAGCAGCATTGATTTCCACCGTTGGGGCTGGTGGAGTTAGCCCAGAAGGGGAGTTGCCCCGGGCCTTCCTTACTCGGCGCCAGTGGCGACGTCGAGCGTTTCGAGCTGATGGAGCCGGTTCGGTGACGAGGATGGCTTTATCTTGCCCCCTGTTCAGGTGAGGGGCTGCTGCTGGCGTCAGCCTGTTGAAGACTGATGTCCTTTGAGTAGTAGGAGCTGGAGTTGGGACAGTCAGTCTTGTAAAGACCGACCCCTTGGTAGGAGAAGCCGCCTTGACAACTTCAGGAGCAGGGTTGGTTACTCTCTTCGGAATAACCTTCTCTGGGATTGCAGGCTTCATTGTGGGCCCACAGGAATTTTGGCCCAATCTGGAGAAGACCGAGGCGCCGGTGCTGGACGACCCATTGAGAGGGGCCGCAGTAGCTGTAAGTCGATCGAATACCAACTTCTTGGGAGCTTCTGGTACGGCACGGGAGCGGTGAAGCTCGTTGGCGGGAGCATGGTCCCGAAAAACAACCCTGTGGTGGCTTGGGTGACCTACTCTACGGGCATCGTGAACAGGGAAGCCGCTTGTGGCCCGTAGGTTATGCCCCCAGTTGAGGCATGACGTGGGTTGCAGCTGCAGTTGGAGCACTTTACGCAAGTAGATGCCATTGCTGTTTTGCTTTCTGCGCCAAGCAAGAAACCAAATCTTAGTAACTCGAAACCCAAGGGCAACCATTGGCAAACCGCGATAGGTTCGCGAACACGACACACGAAGTGTGGAGTGGAAAGAAGAAAAGGTCCCACCGGGCGTGCCAGAATCTGTTCCCCTCCGAAAGACGCGGCGGAGATGCGATGTACGTCTTGCCTGAAATTCGGGGCAGATGCTAATTGGTGCTATCCGTCCACCTCTTCGAAGATACCAAGTTGATTTATGGCACCATGTATCGAAGGTTTAAACGGATGCGGCTAATGTAGCAGACTTCGTCAGATTCCCCCTCATTTGAGGGGTTTTTGATTGTGGGGACGCTCTTCCATGCAGGCGCAAGCCCTTGCAGTTAATTACGCTACCGCATCGCGGTAACAACTTTCTCCTTCTCCATATGATCACTTCGTGTCGTGGGTGTTTGTTTTGTTTGTGGTTGCCCGTGGATTGTATACGGAGACTAAGTTATGTTGTCGCCCGTAGGGCGTGGACTAGTCCAAATCCGTATCTTTCTTAGATTTGGGTTTGGGGGGGTTGTGTTTAAGGATACGTTAGCCTTATTTGAGGCTAAGATCAACTCAAACGTTTGTTAAGGACACGTTAGTCTAATTTTAGACTAAGATCAACTTAACGGGATCGTTTAGATCCAGCAAAAGAGCAATTGGGCTCTGTTGCTTAGTTTAATGACATTGCGGTCGATAATTAGTTTAAGGACATTACGGTCCAATGTTAGTTTTAAGAAATCGCGGTCGAAGTTAAGGACATCATAGTCCGTGAGTTTAAGGACCTCACAGTCCGGTGTTAGTTTTAAGACATCACGGTCAAGGTTAAGGACATCATAGTCCATGGATTTAAGGACTCCACAGTCCGATGTTAGTTTTAAGACATCACGGTCGAGGTTAAGAACATCATAGTCCGTGGATTTGAGGACTCCATGGTCCGATATTAGTTTTAAGACATCACAGTCGAGATTAAGGACATCATAGTCCGTGGATTTAAGGACTCCACAGTCTGATATTAGTTTTAAGACATCACGGTCAAGGTTAAGGACATTATAGTCCATGAGTTTAAGAACCCCACAGTCCGTAATAATGTGTGGTTGTCGGGACCTGTCACCTCTCTAACGAAGTTGAATGATTACAACGACAGATATCAGAGGAGTGAAGAGATATACCCTTGAACCGGGTGTAAATTGATTGGAAGAGCAGATGAGCTCGGTTCAATTTAAATTGAGGACTTATGGCCAGAATTGGGCTAAATCCAGTTAATAACATTTTTATTTTTGTTCTGCCTGTTAGGCCTTTATTTGGGCTCTGCCCTTTTAATAATGCCAAGCATTGGGCTCTGATATTTTGTCTGGAATTAAATGCTTAGCATTTATCAGGAACAAACTGGTGTTCTGATGGTGCGCCACGTGGCGCATCAGGCAATTTGCGCCAATTAAAGAGCGCATTGCGCTAGCGCACACGAGGGTGACACGTGTCGTTTAGCGCTAAGCGCTAGTTTGTTAGCGCACTGCGCTTTTAATTTATGAGTGCGCTGCGCTGTTTTGTGGGTGCGCCAGTGAGTGACACGTGGCGCGCTTGGCGCTGAGCGCCAACCCAAGAGAGCAGTGCACTGTTTTCAGGAGCGCAAAGCGCAAGCGGTGTATGTGGTTGACACGTGGCATGTTTTGGCGCTGAGCGCCGATCCAAGGAGCGCAGGGGCGCAGTTCATGAGTGCAAAGCACTTTTCCAGTAGCGCAAAGCGCATCATATCAAATTTAGGATCAAAAAACAAGTTTATGTTCTTCAAAGGAGGCCTTGCCTCAAGATCCAAGAACCAAAGTTCTTGTTTTTATTAAAAGGCTCTGCCTTTATAGATCAAAAGATCTTTGATTGAAGTAAAATACTTCTTTTTTATATTTTTATAATTAGATCTTTTAATCCTTTATGTTTGATCAAAGATCTTGGTCTTTTTTATAGATCTAAGATCTTTTTAGAAGATGTTTCTTCTTTTTACGAGATGATTTCATCTCTGTTGTTCAAGAATTATCTCTTTACCTTTAAAGATGAAGAAATGATCTTCTTTCTTCAAAAGCTTGCCTTTCTTTCTCTTTGAGTTCTTCTCAAAGTTTGCAGAGGGTTTTTTCTCTTTCTTCAGACTTGAAGTCTTGGGGCCTTTATATAGGGCCAATTGATTTGTTAAATCAGTTTAAGAGATTTTTCTCTGATTGATTTGGGAATATTTCCCACCTTTGGATCTTTGATCCTAAGGCGTCTGTTTGACATAAGATAGTCTTCTTGTTTTAGATTGAGAAATCTTTCTACGCAGAATTTGTTCTGTTTTGGTAATTCATTATTTACCATTGGATCATTGATCCAGCGGTGCTTAAAGCACAATCTTGTTATTTGGAAAAATTTTGAGAAATCTTTCCTTAACAGAATTTAATTCTGGTTAATTAATGATTTACCATCATTATTAGATCCTTTGATCCAACGGTGGGAATTTTTAATTCCAGCGTCAGCGTACTTACGTTAAACACTTGGCACGCAGCGCAACTGCGCTAGCGCACCCGTGCTGGACACGTGGTGAGCAGCGCAGAGCGCAGCGCAACTGCGCTAGCGCACCTGTGTTAGACACGTGGCACGCCGCGCGGAGCGCAGAGCAACTGCGCTGGCGCACCTGTGTCTGACATGTGGCGCGCAGCACAGAGCGTTGGATCTGAAGCGTTGCTTCAACTTTTTAATTTTTGAATTTTGAAACAGAGCCTTGCTCTAATTGGGGTGCGCTGCCTAGGGCTCAACGCTCCTAGCGCTGGCGTGTCTGCTTTTGACACGTGGCGCGCACCGTGCAGGATCTGAAGTGTTGCTTCAATTTTTGAATTTTGAAATTCAAAACAGAGCTTTGCTCTGATTGGGGAAACAAATGCCCCCCCACCGTTGCGCTCACGCGGCGCACACGTGAGTGCAGCGGTGGCAACATCTTAGCCCTTGGACCAACTCAGAAGTTGAAGAGGCAGTTCAGTGCCTATAAATAGGACCTTTGGTCCTTCAGATGATTATCATCTTCTCCTTGAGAATTTTCATTCAGAGCGCAGCTCTTTTGTTAAGAACTTTCAAGAGTCAAAACTCTTAGGTAAAATTTAGAAATTTTAATTTTAACAAATTAGGGTTCTTACCCATCAACAGAGCCTTGCTCTTAATAGATCTTTGATCTGAAGAAAACCCTTTTAGGGTTTCACCAGCAGAGCTTTGCTCTCATGAACCCATAGATCTAAACAGATTTTTTCTTGGGGTTTCTTATCCTATGAATCAGAGCTCTGCTCTTTTGATAATCCGTAGATCTTTTGATCTTTTGATGAAGAACTCTTGAGAGTTTCTTCATGGATCTTTAAGATCCCAGAATTTTTATTCTCAAGCATTAATTTTGATAATCCTTGATGGATTTTCTATCATGATTACATAGCTAGGCTCTTCTAAGGAATTTTAGTCCTTCATGACCAGAGTTTGACAAGTGTCACTCTGTTACAGAGCTTTGCTCTGAAAGGGAGATTTTCTCCTTCTCCCGAAGGATTTCTCATTCAATGAGAATATTCTTTGAGGATTTCCTCATTAATTGACAGTCTCATCCAATGATGAGGCTGTTTTAGTAATTGATGCATTGTCATCTGGATTTTGTGGGTCCCCTTTTGGTCCCCTTTCCACTGCATTGCAGTGTGGTGCAAATTTTTAAAGTACCAAGTGTCAGAAATTAAAAATTACAACACTGACAGTTGATTTCCGTCCCCTTTTTTGCAGGCAACATGTCTTTCGATGCTTCATTCCCATTCGTTCGTTCAGAGGGAGGATTCCCTGGAGCACCCGTAGACCGGGAGGTCCTAGCTTTGATCAGAGACCGTGATCCGGAACATAAGAATCTTCACCTTTGTGGATCATGGTACAATCAGATTATCAGGGGTCGACAAAGCTTTTCATACGCGGTGCCTTCGGAGCCTATCACGGCGATCCATTACGCCAACTCACCCCCGATAAACTACGCCGTGGAGATGGTCAATTGGACTTCAGAAGGCCTTCTTCAACCTGCTATAGCTTCGATTCCCGTTCAGCCTCCCATGGTTTTAGATACCTTGGGACGCCGTATTTGTCAAGGCGAAGCGCGGCCGTGGGGGCAACCATATAACATAGGCCTGATTCTTCGTCATCCGATCGGTTATCTGCAATGGGCCTGCTACATTCTGTCAGCGAAGAAGTCGCAGTTGATGAGGCTTGGATTGTATACCGCTGTTTATGCTTCTCTCTTCCAATACCCTACGCTTCCCACCTGGTGGGTTAAGGATTTTTTGGAGCAGTCGAATATCCCTACTCACACCTTCCTCGCACTGGACCGGGAAGTGTCAATCTCTTTAGAGGAGTTTACAGAAGTTTCCGGCTTACCGGTCATAGGGGAGCATTATGAGGAGCTGCTTCCCACGGACGAATATGTCTTCGGTGCCAAGCCAGTGATAATGGGTCTTACTCCGGCGAATGCTGTTCAACACCAGTTTCCCAGTCTGATCAAAGTGTTGAATATCTACGAGTGCCTTTTTCTCGAATCTGGGAGTCGCGGGGTTAGTTTTGATGATTTCATCGCTCGCTTTCTTCACCCGAAAGTTTTCTCGCCGGAAGCTGCTAAATTCGCCACGCTTGATGACCCTTTCGGTTTAGGTTTGGACAACCTGCCAGCGATGGAGGTAGATCAGAAGAGTTTCTTCCTTCCTAACTCCCCGGTTGTTCCTTTTGCGGAGATTGCAGTCCCTGAGATGGATGAGGAAGCATTCTTTTTGGGATTTCTTGGGCTATGGTTGAGCTGGTTCGCGTTCCCGATGCACCTTCGCCGTATGAGGCCATCTGTCTTTTACCCGGCTCACCGGATGACTATTGGGGTAAAAGTGGCTGTCGGGGTCGCCGGCTTAGCCCATCTGTATCACGGCCTTAGTCAAGCGGAGGATGCTACTGAACCTCGAGTACCGCATGTGATCTTCTCGATGCATTACTTCATGTCATGGCTCGAGCTACATGCACTTGGCGTTTTTGGTATCCATAAAAGGCCTTCATTTTATGACAGGTGCAGCTTCCCTCGGATTATACAATTGGTCGGCCCCTCAATTGTAAATCCGTCGATGTTCCCTGATTAAAAATCAGAAAAGGACTCAGAAGAGGCATCACGTGACCAGTGGTCACGTGCTGGCACGTGACGTTCAAAGCAGCAGCACAAAGCTCATTCAAGAAAAAGCTTCAGAAAAAACATCACGTGCTCACACGTGACCAGTGGTCACGTGTTGGCAGGTGATGGTTAAGCTGTGGCCAGAGAACAGAGCGCTGGAGAAGAAAGCCCCGTTCCAGGGGTCACGTGCCTACACGTGACCAGGGGTCACGTGGCCATACGTGACCGGCTTTAAAAGCCTTATTATTTAACAGAATTAAATTCTGAGAAGAGATCATTCAAATCTTTCCAAAATAGAGAATGATTGTTTGGAACCGTTGGATTAAAAATCTAAAGGTGATTAAATATCACCTATTTATGGAAAAATCTTGGACTTGAAAAGATTTCCCCCCCTAAATCTAACCGAGATAACAAAGGGATATCTCTGGGTTTAAAATCCAATGGTGAATAAAATTCACTTAACAATCTAAAGGCCCAGATTAATGGTAAAATATAAATCAAATCTCTCAACATACAAATCAAATCTCTCAATGAGAGATTTACTAAGCAGATTGATTCTCTTCCTTCTCCTATAAATATGAGCCAAGAAAAGAAGAGGAGGACCCCTTTTCGAAGACCTTTTTCTAAAACTTTTTTCTGAAACCTTGAGACCTTTGGATCTTTTTCTTTTGATACATAGAGAGAGAGAGAGAGAGATAGAGCCTTTGATTCTCTGCAAAAAGGAAAACCTTAGGTAAAAAAGGAACAGGAAGGCTTCAAAGGAGAATTTAATTCTCAAAAGAGTTTAACTCTTATATAAAAAAAAAGAGAACTTGGTTCTTTCTCTTGTTGAGGATCTGCAAAGTACACATCTCCCCATGAATTGAGAATTTAATTCTAATTGGGTTGAGATCCTGCCATGCAGATCTAAAACACAGAGGAGGAACTGAGTTTAGAGAATTTAATTCTCACAAAATGATAGGAATTCAATTCCTTTGAGATAAAGTTAGGGTTTAACCCTATGTTATAGGAATTTAATTCCTTCAAAATAAAACAGAACTAGGGTTTAACCCTAACTGAGAATATAATTCTCTCAAACTCGCAGGAATTTAATTCCTTTAAGAAAAGAAACTAGGGTTTAACCCTATTAAGAATATAATTCTTCAGAAGAAAACAGGAATTTAATTCCTCTAAATTTTAGGGTTTAACCCTATGAACAGAACTTTAAAACATGCAGAGACCCCCAGAATAAAACTCTGCAGTAGACGCCTCACGTGTTACCACGTGACTCCTGTGAAGATCTATAAAAGAGAGCTTTGAGGCAACGTCCCACGTGCCCCACGTGACCCCTGAAACACATAAAGAAAAAGCAAAATAAACAGAGACTCTGGGGCGCCCTCACGTGTCACCACGTGACCCCTAATGGGTATTCTAATAAACTAGAGCATGAGCTCCCATCACGTGCCCGCACGTGATGGCTTTCAGGACTAAAAGTGTTAAACACTTATCTATAGAACAAAATAAAGGAAAGCAGGGCGCTCTCACGTGTGACCACGTGACCCCTCTTGCCTTAGTGTTCAACACTAAATTGAAACTTCTGTATCCAGTGTTTAACACTGATTTTTCTTAGTGTTCCCTCCGGGGACCGGCTTCGCGGGACCACTTCGGTTAACACTAATTTGGATTTGCTTAGTGTTTAATACTAATTTGAAAACTTTGTTCCCAGTGTTCAACACTGTTGGTCTCTAGTGTTTAACACTAGCTTTAGCCCAATTGGCTAAGTTTCCAGAGGCAAAGCCTCTTCTTCAATGAATCAACAGAGGGCCAATATCCCAGATACAATTGGACTTAGCCCAAGATGGCCATAAGTCCTCAATTCAAATTCAACTGGGCCAATGGGCTCATAATATAATAATTGATCCTAGTCTCTAAATCGGACTACAGATCACTTAATCTACCTTGGTGTAAGGGTACATCTCTTCACTCCTTTGATACTTGTCGTTGTAATTCCTCAACGTCTTCAAAGAGGTGACGGGTCCCGATAACCACATGCATCGATACGGACTATGGGGTCCTTAAACTCACGGACTACGACGTCCTTAACCTTGACCGTAATGTCTTAAAACTAACATCGGACTGTGGAGTCCTTAAATCCACGGACTACGACGTCCTTAACCTTGACCGGAATGTCTTAAAACTAACAACGGACTATGACGTCCTTAACCTTGACCGTGATGTCTTAAAACTAACATCGGACTGTGGAGTCCTTAAATCCAAGGACTACGATGTCCTTAACCTTGACCGCAACGTCTTAAAACTAACACTGGACCGCAATGTCCTTAAACTACCTATTGACCGCAATGTCACTAAACAAAACAACAGGGCTCCCTTAATCGCTCTCTTGTCGGATCTAAACGATCCTGTTAAGTTGATCTTTGTCTAAAATTGGACTAACGTATACTTAACAAATGTTTAAGTCGATCTTAGTCTCAAATAAGGCTAACGTATCCTTAACAAACGTTTGAGTTGATCTTAGCCTCAAATAAGGCTAACGTATCCTTAAACACAACCCCCCAAACCCAAATCTAAGAAAGATACGGATTTGGACTAGTCCACGCCCTACGGACGACGACATAACTCAGTCTCCGTATACAATCCACAGGAAACCAAACACAAAACAAACACCCACGACACGAAGTGACCATCTGGAGAAGGAGAAAGTTGTTACCGCGATGCGGTAGCGTAATTAAATGCAGGGGCTTGCGCCTGCAGGGAAGAGCGTCCCCACAATCAAAAACCCCTCAAGCGAGGGGGAATCTGACGAAGTCTGCTATATCGGACGCATCCGTTTAAACCTTCGATACATGGTGCCATAAATCAACTTGGCACCTTCGGAGAGGTAGACGGATAGCACCAATTAGCATCTACCCCGAATCTCAGGCAAGACGTTCCCATGTCTTGGCCGTCTTTCGGAGGCATCCCGCTTTCCGGACCAGAAGCATCCCGCTTTCCGGCTCATCAGGGTGCAATCAGATAAAGATGCATCCCGAAGACCAGAAGCATACCGCTTTCCGAACCCCTCTGGGAATATTCTGCTACAAAGTGATGCCCTTCGGTCTAAAGAACACCGGTGCCACCTATCAAAGGGCCATGACGAAGATCTTTGATGACCTTATACATGAAATTGTCGAATGCTATATTGACGACCTCGTCGTGAAAAGCAAATCGTACGAAGAACATCTCGAGCATCTGAAGACCGTATTTCAACGCCTTCGGCAATACAACTTGAAGATGAACCCCCTCAAATGCGCGTTCGGGGTGTCCTCAGGCAAGTTCCTAGGATTCATTGTCCGCCACCGAGGCATTGAGATAGATCCGTCGAAGATCAAGGCGATCGTGGAAATGCCACCGCCAAGGACTCTCAAACAATTGCAGTCTCTCCAAGGGAAGCTCGCGTATATCCGGCGATTTATAGCCAATCGTTCAGGCAAGTGCCGCCCTTACAGTCACCTGATGAAGAAGGGAACCCCGTTCGTCTGGGACCAAAAATGCCAAAGCGCGCTAGACGAGATCAAGCAATACCTGCAGAACCTACCAGTATTTGCCGCTCCGGTCAAGGGAAAGCCCCTCATTCTTTATACAACCGCCCTCGTAGGTTCCTTAGGCGCATTATGGGCGCAAGAGAATGATCAAGGGAAAGAAAGAGCAGTCTACTATTTAAGTCGAGTTCTACTGGGGGCAGAAGGCAACTACTCCCCCATTGAAAAACACTGCCTGGCGTTGATCTTTGCGATAACCAAGCTCAGGCACTATGCGTTGGCACACGAAGTCCGTCTCATATCGAAGGTAGACCCCCTTAAGTATTTAATGTCGAAGGCCATACTGACTGGTCGACTCGCTAAATGGGCCCTGCTCTTGATGGAGTTCTCGATAACATATCAGCCTCTCAAGGTAGTGAAAGGCCAGGCCATCGCCGACTTCCTCGCTGGGCATCCGGTACCGGCCGACTCTCCTTTGAATTGTGAACTGCCAGACGAACACGCGTTTGATGCGATCGACGGTGGTAATATCTGATGGGAGCTTTATTTCGACGGAGCATCTTCCGTGAAGAAGCGCAAACAAAGCACCCCTATAATCAAATCAGGGGTGGGTCTTATCTTCGTAACCCCACAATGAGGGATAATGCGCTTCGCCTTCTCCTTAACAGAACCGAGGACGAACAATGAGATCGAATACGAAGCTTTGATAGCAGGCCTCGAGATCTCCATCGACATGGGAATTGAAAACCTCCTCATATACGGAGATTCCCAACTGGTCGTTAGTCAAGTAAACGGCGACTACCAGACATGTAAGCCAGAACTGGTAAAGTATGGAGAGAGAGTACGGCAACTGCTGACTCAAATCCCTTCCAACACTTTGGAAAACATACCGCATGCCGAAAATAGCAAAGTGAATGCATTAGCCATGCTCACTAAAGAACTGGCTGATGAGAACCTCGATGACGTTAGGATCGTGGTACAAAGCCGTCGAGTACTTGCCCCTACTGAAATATCTCTGGAGTCACCCGAAGAAAGGGGAGCAACTGAGCGCACGACCCTGCAAATAAACGACCAAAAGAAGGTTGGAGATTGGAGAGAAGTCTTCATAGACTACTTCAAATCCCGTCGAACGCCTGAAAATGCGTCCTCAAGATATCAGCTCATGAAACGAGCCCTGTCTTTCGCCTTCGTCAACAATATTCTGTACAACAAGTCATTTGACTCTCTGTGGTTGAGATACCTGGGACCTGACGAAGCGAAAAGAGTCGTCCAAGAAGTTCATGACGGACTCTGCGGTTCTCACCAAGGCCCGAAGATGAAGTTGAAGATTAAACGGATGGGCTATTATTGGCCAACGATGATCCAGGACTGCCTCGAGTATGCGAAACAATGCCACTCGTGCCAAATCCATGGGGACTTTAGCGACGTGGACGGTCGGTTCTGCCATTTTAGCGACGTGGACGGTCGGTTCTGCCCTTTTAGCGACTTGGACGGTCGGTTCTGCCATTTTAGCGACGTGGACGGTCGATTCTACCCTTTTAGCGACTTGGACGGTCGGTTCTACCATTTTAGCGACGTGGACGATCGATTCTGCCCTTTTAGCGACTTGGACGGTCGGTTCTGCCCTTTCTGCTACGTGGACGATCGGTGTTGCCCTTTTAGCGACTTGGACGGTCGGTGCTGCCCTTTTAGCGACTTGGACGGTCGATGCTGCCCTTTTTGCAATGTGGACGGTCGGTGCTGCCCTTTTTGCGACGTGGACGGTCGGTTCTGCCCATTTTGCGACTTGGACGGTCGGTGCTGCCCTTTTTGCAACTTGGACGGTCGGTTCTGCCCTTTTAGCGACTGGGACGGTCGGTGCTGGATTTGGACTTGCTCCGCTCTTTGCGGTGTCAGGGATGAAGTTGACTTGTTTCCGAAGCGGAGTTTGATTCTGCCCGGGAGATCATTGGTTGTTTTTCTGATTTGATGTGATTTGGGTTGACATCAGCATCGCTACACTGGAATATGGTACCAGGAGTGAATCATCATCTGCCATAAGTGGATTTGGGGATTTTGGTTTTGGTTTGGCATTAGCATCGCTACACTGGAATATGGTACCAGAAGCGAATCATCATTTGCCATGAGGAAATTTCCCTCGTTCCCAGTTTAACGACTTAGGTGTCATCTGTTCCCAGTTTAACGACTTAGAGGTCATCTGTTCCCAGTTTAAAAACTTAGGGGTCTATGGATTGGAGTTTGGAATTTTGGGGTTAGAGTAGGTATCAGCGTTGCTAACACTGAAGCGCATGTGCCAGAAGCAATTCATCATTTGCCGTTTCCTGTTGGGAAGCGATGGATTAGGAGACAGGTTTAGGTCCCTATCACCTAAGACTTTTCATCTTTTATGAGCCGTCAGGGTCCCATAAAAGCATTTTCTCCCTACGAGTCGAAAGGATCTAGTAGGTGCACTTTCTCCTTAGGAGTCGTGGGGACTCTCAAGTGTGTTTTTCCTTTGTAAGTCGTAAGGATCCCACGAAGGTGTTTTCTTACGAGTCGTGAGGATCCCGTAAGTTGGTTCTCCTCATGTATCGTGAGGACACATGAGTGGGTCTTCCAAAATGGAGCATAAGTCCAAGGGCGGAGACCGGCCGCTGGACTGGTGATTGCAGTGGGGTATGAGTATGATGAGAATTATTTGAGCCCGTAGATTGTATACGGTAGTCAATTTGGGGACTAACCGTAGGGCTGGGAGAATTTTAAGAAATTGGATTTTGGTTGGCGTCTGCATCGCTGCACTGGAATATGGTACCAGGAGCGACTCATCATTCGCCGTTTGGGGACTTGGAATTTGGATCTTGTTTGGCATCAGCATTGCTGCACTGGAATAATGCCAGGAGCAACTCATCATTTGCCTCGGGAGGACTTGGGATTTGGGTTTTTGGTCGGCATCAGCACCGCTAACACTGAAGCGAAATGCCAAGAGCGACTCATCATTTGCCGTTGCCCGTTGGGGAATGATGGCTTAGGAGACAGGTTTAGGTCCCTGTCACCTAAGGCTTTTCAATTTTATGAGCCGTAAGGGTCTCATGAAAGCATTTTCTCCCTACGAGTCGAGAGGATCTCGCAGGTGTATGTTCTCCTTAGGAATTGTGAGGATTCCTAAGTGTGTTGCTCCTTTGTGAGTCGTAAGGATCTCACGCAGGGTTTTTTCTCCTCACTAGGTAGAGAGGACTTTGCGAGTGTGTTTTATCTTCCTTTTTTTATGAGTTTGCGCCCTTTTGGGTTTTCACAAACTCGCCGGCAGTCCTGCTGTTTTTACTCATAGATCCCTTTCGGGTTTTCATCCGTGCCCGTTTTGCTTATGGATATACCTTTTTTTTTGGGTCGCTGGTGGGATTTTAAAGGTAGTCTCACCGGCAGGACTTGGGAAAGATAGGGGTCGTTTACACCCGTGGATTGTATACGGTTTTGCAGGATGTATAATCCAGACCGTAGGGCTGGTGTGCTCAATTCTCCTGCGACTTGGAGCATTCACACGTAGTATTTCTTGAGATATCGTCCATTGATGGGTGGCATGGGCCTTTCCCCCTCGGCACTTATTAGTTGGTAGGATCCTCCGTCGAACACTTTCTCGATAATGTATGGTCCTTCCCAGTTTGGCTCAAATTTTCCCTTGGCATGTCGATTGGGGATAATCGGTCTTTTGAGGACCAACACCAATTCTCCTTTCTTGAAAGCGCGGAGACGGGCCATCTTGTTATATGACTGTGACATTTGGGCTCGGTATAGCTCCAGATTTTGCTGCACTGTGAGCCTCTTTTCTTCGAGCGCGTCGAGCTCTTCAAGCCGAAGGAGCACGTTTTCCTCCTCCGTCAACTCGTGCTGAACGGCCATTCTCAAGCTTGGAACTTCGACTTCGAGGGGGAGGACTGCCTCCACTCCGAAGAGCAATGAGTATGGAGTGGACTGAGTTGGAGTACGGTGCGTATTACGATATGCCCACAACGCCTCATGAAGTTTGAGATTCCAGTCTCTCTTGTTGACTGAAGCATTTTTCCTCAGGAGCTTGCATAGAGTCTTATTGAAGGCTTCGGCTAGCCCGTTGGCTATTGGATTATAGATGGAGGAATATCTCCAGTCTATCTTATGTTGAGTAGCGAACCTTGAGACTTTGAAGCTCTTGAAAGAAGGCCCGTTGTCAGATATGATTCTTCTTGGTGTACCGAAGCGGTATAGAATATTATGCTGGAAGAACGTCAGAATATCTTCTGTCTTGACTTCTTTTAGCGGGACAGTTTCAGCCCATCTGGAAAAGTAGTCGGTTGCAGCCAATATGAACCGGTGGCCTTTAGATGACGAAGGATCAACTGGGCCAACAATGTCGGTGCCCCAGACTTCGAAGGTCCACGACGCCACCGTAGGATGCAACGGATTGGGATGCTTGTGAATAAAATCACCATGGATTTGGCAGATCTGACATTTCTTTGCATGCTCTCCGCAATCCCGTATCATAGTGGGCCAGTAATACCCAAGTCGTTTGATCTGAAGTCGCATCTTGGGGCCAGATTGGTGAGCACCGCAAACGCCCGAGTGAAATTCTTTCATGACCTTTTGGGCTTCGGCCAATGACAAACACCTGAGCCAGAGTTGGTCATATGACCTGCAGTATAACGTGTCATTTACAAATACGTATCGGAGAGCTCTTTTCTTCAGCTGAATCCTCGCAGATTTTTCTTCGGGCAGCTTATTGTATCGGAAGTACTCTATGAAGGGTTCTCTCCAATCGGGCTCGTCTTGGATGATCGAAGCTTCTTCGGCAGGACTGCTCTTCTGTTCCGCGCTTTCCTCTTCTCGTAGAGAGGGTAGAATTTGCCGGCTTCTGACTGTGATCAGAATTTCGTCCATGTCAGGATCAGCCAGCTCCTTGGCTAAGCGAGCGAGTACGTCAGCCTTTCCATTCAACGCTCTAGGGACTCTCATCAGTTCAATGTGAGTGAACCGTTTTATGAGTTCCACCACTCGGCTTCTGTACTGAGCTAACTCGGGTTTGTATATCTTATAGTCGCCGCTTACTTGGTTGACGACAAGCTGAGAGTCACCGTAAACCCGTAGCCAAAGGATTTCCATTTCTATGGCGAGCTCCAAACCAGCTATCAGAGCTTCATACTCAGCTTCATTGTTTGTTCGAGGCTCGGTGAGAGAGAGAGAACACCGTAGGGTTCCCATTGATGGCGTTATGAACACCAATCCTATCCCTGCTTTTATCTCTGGGACGCTTGATTTGCTGGAGGTCCTTATTGATGAGGCTCCATCGAAGTAGAGCTCCCAACATGGCTCATCTTCCTCGAGATGCAGCACTTGCTCGTCGGGTAACTCACAATTTAGCGGCGACCCTTCTGTTATAGGATGAGCGGCGAGGAAGTCTGCAAGAGCTTGCCCTTTTACTGCTTTCTGAGGAGTATAAACTATGTCAAACTCAAGAAGCATGACAGCCCATCTTGACATTCTACCGGATAGGCTTGCTTTGGTCATTAAGTGTTTGAGCGGGTCGACTCTAGAGATCAGCATAACCCGATGAGCGAGCAGATAGTGCCTCAGTTTCTTCACTGCGAATATCAGAGCCAGGCATTGCTTTTCGATCGGGGAATAGTTGTGTTCCGCCCCGACTAAAGTTCGACTGAGCTAATAGAGGGCATTCTCTTTTGCCTCCTCGTTATTCTGGGCAAGGAGCGCACCGAGTGACTCATCTAGCACTGCAGTGTAGAGAATCAGCGGTTTATTTGGAATGGGAGCGGGCAGCACTAGAGGTTGCAACAAGTACTGTTTGATGCTTTCAAATGCTGCTTGACATTCGGCATCCCAAATAAAAGGAGCTCCTTTCTTCATGAGCTTTGAAAAGGGCCTACATCTCCCCGATAAATTTGAGATAAACCTCCGTATATAAGCAAGCTTGCCTTGAAAAGATCTTAGCTGCGTCAGACTCTTCGGAGGGGGCATCTCCATGATGGCCTTTATCTTGGATGGGTCAACTTCAATCCCACGATATCGGATTATGAATCCCAGGTATTTTCCCGATGACACGCCAAAAGCGCATTTCATAGGATTCATTTTCAGATCGTACTCCCTCATCCTGGTGAGAACGGTCCTTAGATCTTGGATATGATCGGCCTTGGCTTTAGTCTTGACGACCAGATCATCAACATAACATTCGAGGACTTTAAGGATTAGGTCATTGCCCTTTGGTATGTGGCCCCTGCGTTCTTCAGTCCGAACGGCATTACCTTGTAGCAATATATTCCGATCGGGGTTCGAAATGCTGTGTGTTTCTCATCCTCAGGCGACATCTTGATCTGATTATATCCATACGAGCCATTCATAAAGGTGAACAGTTCGTAATTTGAGGTGTCATCGACCATCATTTCCATGACCGGTAGCGGGAAGTCGTCTTTAGGACACGCCTTGTTGAGGTCCTTGAAATCGACACAAACTCGGATCTGCCCATTTTTCTTCTTCACTGGGACTATGCATGTGATCCAGTCCGCATATTTCTCTTCCCTGATGAAGCCTGCATCAATGAGTTTCTTGGTCTCCTCGATGACCTTTTCTTCCAGTTCCCTTCTCATTCTTCGAGGAGCTTGTTTGACTGGCTTAGCATCAGGAGATATAGCCAGCTTATGCACGGCCACTTCAGGGGAAAGGCCGGGCATTTCTTTATACGTCCACGCGAAGCAGTCGACGTACTCGTGCAGCAGGGCGATTATCTGCGCTTTCATTTCCTCTGACAAGAGTGAGCTGATGTAGGTCGGACTTGGAGTATCGAGCGTTCCTAAGTCAATCTCGTGTAGCTCGTCGAAGGTTGCTTGTCCGCCATCTTCAAGCTCTTGAGGAGCTTCCACTGGCTCGGCTATCTCGTCATCATCATTTGATCTTTCGCTGGCTTCACCAATATGGATCATGTAGCACGCTTTGGAATCAGGCTGAATGAAGCCTATGCCCCGTCTGTCTGGAATTCGTCCATCGATGAGTGCTCGGACTTGGGGCGGATGCCATAGCCCTTCATAAAACTTTGCTTCGGACTCCGTTTGATATAACCGGCATCCGCACTTTTTGAAATATTCCTGCATCTCGGGTGCATAGTATTTGGGATTGAGGACGGCTCTTATGCCTCTCTCATAGGGAAGGCACGCGATAGAAAAATTGTCCGGGTGCACAACAGGGTTTGACCCATAAAACAGGATGCCCTTCTATCCACTTTTCCTCCCGGGAACGTAGAAAGTTTTCAGCTGGTCCACGGTGGAGACTGACAATGCATCGAGCTCTTTGCACATCTGCTCCGGTACCCTTGTGACGGCTAGGGACCCTTCTGCAATTTCGAAGGTCTCTCGTGATTTCGCTTGTTGCATGGGGGTCCAATCTACACAGCTGTTGCAAGGCAGGTCCTCTTCCTCCAACCCTTCAGTGTCGCTGCCAAGATGAGGGCGGACTTTGCTGCTAAATGGGCCTTCAGTATCGGATTCGTCCGTATCGCTACCAAAACTAGGGCGAGTTTTACAGAAGGACGGACTTCCAGCGTCGGACTCATCAGTGTCACTACCGAAACGCGGACGCACTTGGGGGTTTCTAATTTTGAAAGTGACAGACGGCTCAGGCTTGCTTTTGAGTTTCAGAGCTGTTCCATCTTTGGTCAGCTGTGGCTCAGCACTTTGGAGGTTCACAAAGTACCGAGAATCTTCATATCAGACTTCATGCACACCGAACAGCTGGATGTCTCCGTCAATGCGTCTTTCTTCGCCATTTTTAGTATACTTCATGCATTGATGGAGAGTTGACGGAACGATGCCGTAATCGTGGAGCCACGGTCGTCCCAAGAGAATTTTATAAGACGTGTCAGCGTCAATCACGTATATCTTAGCTTCAGTTTGCAGATCCCCAAATTTGATTGGCAAAGCTATAGACCCCAGAACTTGCTGGCAGTTTTGATTGAAGCCTTGAATGACAATCCTTTTCCTTGACAGGTGTCGGACGTCCATTGACAAACTCTTCAGAGTCCGCAAGTTCATAATGTTCACCGAGGAATCCGGATCAATCAATATGCGATCAACCCGATCTCCGTCGCTGTACCCGGTCACGTAAAGCGGCCGATTATGCTCAGTCGTTCCCAGTAGCAAGTCTTCGTCCTTAAACGTCACGGTGGCGGCTTGCAAAGTGTACCGAGCTTCTTTCATATTAATTTCCGCAAAGCGAGCCTGATACCACTCAAGGTTTTGTAGTGCATGAATGAGAACATCTCTAAGTTCTTGAGATAGAACCAAGGCATCGTAGATGCTAAGGAGAGACGGAAGCTTTCGAAGGTGAGCCAAGACATTATAGTCCACAGGGGAAGGGTTCGAATCTTCATGAGCAAGTTCTCTGCCATCTTCTTCGTTAGCGACTTGTTTTTCCTTCCCTTTTGGGGCGTTGCCCTGATTTGGCGGTAGAGCCCTGCCACTTCTAAGCTGGATTTGGTTGGCCTTTGTGGCGGGCTCCTCGTCTTCTTCGAGAAAACAGAGCTCCTCCTCAGAGTCGTTGCCAAGATGGATAGCGTAGCAGGTCACTACTGGGATCTCTTCATTGGAGTCTTCATCCAACTCCTCCAAAATCTCCGCTGCCTCAACAGGGAAGAACTTTTTCAGTTGAATTAGAGTTCTTTCCTTCTGTTCATAGTCTTCGAGGGAATCGACATATTTTTGAATGGTCAATATCCCTGCAGACTCTTTTTCGCGCCGAACTCCACTTTTCTTCTTTTTGAGCTTTTTGGATTTTGAGCCTGATGGAGCCGCATTGGCAGCTGGTAGGGCAGGCTTCTTCTTCCCTTCCCATTCCATTCTGGGCTCTTTCCGAAGTAGCTTTAGCATCTTCTTTGTCTTGTTAGATACGTGCCTACTCCAAGGAGGTTGCGATGAGTCGGTTTCATTTCTCAGGGCAGCGGGTTCGGCTGTATGCTCCCAAAAGGCTTCAACTTCTGTCTGTATAAAGTTTGTGGTTGCAACTTGACCAACACACTTTTGGACAGCTCGATCTCTCCAG
This sequence comes from Agapanthus africanus, assembly GCA_030015575.1. Classification (NCBI taxonomy): domain Eukaryota; kingdom Viridiplantae; phylum Streptophyta; class Magnoliopsida; order Asparagales; family Amaryllidaceae; genus Agapanthus; species Agapanthus africanus. The sequence continues at coordinate 182,084,490 of JASDDO010000024.1, forward strand.
CCTTGTACTACTTATCGACCCAGTCTTTGAAGATATAGCAATCCTCGATCGCATGGCTCACTACTTGGTGGTACGGGCAATACAGGGGATTGTTGGTCATTTTTGCTTCTTGAGGTCTTTTCGACTCCGGCAATTGTAGACCGTTGTTCAAGGCATCTTTAAATATCTTCCGGACCTTGTCCCTTCTGAAAGAGTAAACCTTGTTCTTTTTCTCCTCTAGGGAAGACCCTTCTCCTCCCAGCACTGGCTTTCGAGACCGGTTGGTTTTGGACTCACCCGCCCTTCGCTTTTCTTCATTGTCGGACGCATTGAAGACATTGGTACTGCTGGAACTCCCGCTTCTACGGTTGTCATCCCGCTTGCTTTTCCAAGTCTTGTCTCTCTGAGAGTTCGGGGTAGACTCTTGCTTCGAGCGTTCCAGCATTTGGACTTTTTTGGTTAGCTCTTGAAACGTCTTGAGGCCTGCTGTACACAAGAATATGACCATCCAATTGCTGAGGTTCCCAATGAGAAGGCTGACAGACTGGTCCTGCTCCAGCGGTGGTTCGCACTTGACCGTGAGATTACGCCATCGGGCGATAAAGTTGGTGTTGCTTTCATTCTTCCCCGGCTTGGTCTTCACAAGGTCAGTAATGGAGATTTTATCACTGACACTCATGAACCTTTGCCGAAACAGAGACTCCATTTGGGCAAAGGTAATAACGGACCCGTTTGGTATACTCGCGTACCAGTCGAAAGCGACACCGGTCAGGCTGTTGACAAACTGACGAAGAAGGAGCGCATCATTGCCCCCTGTATTTCCGCACGATGCTTTAAAGTGGGCGACGTGCTGATTTGCATTTCCCGTCCCGTCAAATCTTCCGAACTTAGGAATGACGTAGCCGCTCGGGAACTCGATCAGATTGTACTGTGCGGGATATGGCCTCCCACTACTGCCAATCTCTTTCTGAGCTTCAGCTTCGGCCACCAATGTTTTAACCTTGCTGGTGACCAAATCCATTATCCGATCTTGTGTTAACGGGATAGTGTTATCTGGGGCCAAGGCGTCCCCAGAAGCGGAATGTGGTCGGCTTTCGTGCGGCTCGACGAATCTTGGACCCAAAGGGACAGGCACCGGCCGGTTCGGATTGTCATCATCTGGCTCATGAGTAGCGACTTGTGCTTGATTGGGAGGCGCTCGAGCAATTTGAGCCGTAAGTTGCATCACAGCGTTCGTTAAGTCGTCAATCTTCGAATAGAGCTTGGCCATCTCTTTATCTCTGCTCTTGAGCTTTTTCCGAAGCTCTTGGAGCAGCTCTTGCTCTGCGGTCCTGGGGCGGAAAGTCGGCTCTTCCTCTCTCTCCGAGCTTGACTCTGCCTGGACCGAAGGGTCCTTCTGCCTATCGTCCTCATCAAGAGGGTTTTCATTATCCAGCGGAGGCGGCTGTTCTTGGGAAGCGGCAACCACATTCAAGCCAGATTGGACTTGGGATGTGGTGGCCCCATCCTTGCTTTTGCTGTGTAGGTTGTCGCTGGGATGCCCGCCCGCCATATAGACCGTATGGACAACATATCCAGCCGTCTTTTTATTATCGGCGGCTGATTTCACGGATCGCTGTCTTGGCCCTCCTGTTTCGGTAGCGGGCAGTCGATTGAAGGCGGCTGGCCTGACCAGATTCTTGAATGGTGCTGGTGCTTCTTTTCTGGGTTTGCCCCGCTGCTTTCGTGCGGCACAGTGTGCCTGATAGACTCTTGAAGAGACAGTGTCATACTTTTTCTGTTGGGGCCGGGACACGTCTCTTTGTAGCGACGTTCGGACCGCTGTCTTCTTGATTCTGGCGGTCATGGCATTTTTCTGAACCCACTTCAGAGGTTCGAAGGAATTGCTGATTTTTACGGCCGACTCAGCCGTCGTCGCGGAGTAACCCTGTTTTCGGAACCTCACAAGACTCCACTTGGCCGAAGTCCTGGCCCTCTTGTTGGATCGATATCTGAGCCGTTTCTGTCTTAACTTTTCTGCTTTAAGCACCTGGCAGACTTCGGCTCTTTAGGAAGACGCCGTAGACCGGGCGATGAAGGATTTTGGAAATACGATCGATTGTGCACTTGTTAGAGTCATCGCCTGAGCTCGTCCGCAACATTTAATGTTGCCCTTCGTACCGGAAGTCTTGCCCCCAGCTGGAGCACCAGAGAGTCGTTAAGACACCGTTTTAAGTTTCGGTTGTAGTGCCTTGGCGATCACAACATTCGGCCTCTTGCTCCTTAAGACCGGCTTGGCCGCCTGCTTTGCCGGGATTTCTGCCAGATGAGCGCTTCCGGCAGGGTAGATGACGACGGAACCAAACTAGCGGGGCGGTTCCTCCCACTGTCGACTAAGGCTTGCGGGGAGAACCACACGAGCATTGACCTTGACCACGTACGGGATCGGGGTCGCGTCGGAAGCTGAATTCATCTAAGAAGACATCGTCTTTGAAAGTTGATTGCCGCACGGGGAAAAAACATTATTTCAGTATAGGCAATCGATATATATATTGATTGAGTTCGCATGAACGTTTAACCCGAGATATGGGAGGAGAGAAAGGTCCCACCGGGTGTGCCAAAATCTGTAGGGTGTTTTTCTTCACCCCATTGAGATAGGAATACGCGCGCACTTGTCAGGCGCATTACAGATTCCCCCTGCCTAAGGTAGGCCGGGGTTTAATGATTGTGGGGATCCGAATCTCCGGCAACCGCGGATTAAGCTGCCGTTAATTACCCCTCGCCTTTGGAGCGAGGGAACCACCGATTAACGGGTTAAACTGGTCATGCAAACTCAATGTGCAGTGTCGTGTTTTGAAGGGGTTTAGAGGGACGGTGTTATGGAGTGTATGAGTATACACACACAAACACACACATGTATACATATATATATAAAAAAGGGAAAAAGCGCCCAAAGGACGCATGGGGCCAGCGCCTTGAGCGCTGTGCGCTTAGGTGCCGTGCGCTTAGGCGCTAGCGCACCATGTATCCGGCACGTAGGCGCTGGGCGCTTGAGCGCTAAGCACTCGAGCGCAAGCGCGCCACGTGTCGGCACGTGGGCGCTGGGTGCTTGAGCGCTGGAAGCTAGGCACTCGAGAGCTCGCGCACCACGTGTCGGCACGTAGCCGCTGGGCGCTTGAGCGCCGGGTGCTCGAGCGCTAGCGCACCACGTGTCGGCACGTGGGCGTTTGGCGCTGGAGCACTGGGCGCTCGAGCGCTAGAGCGCCACGTGTCGGCACGTGTGCACTTGGGCGCCGGCGAGAAAAAGGGCTTTTAGCCTCTTAAACTCCCGAAAGAGAAATTAGAGTGGAGTTAAACTCCTAAGATGTTTTGAAGCTGATGAAGGGCTTCTCCCCTTGAGCCCTAGTTCTTCCCCAAAATGGGGTTTCTGGAGATGGGTCTCCTTCTTCTTCCTTTGTTGGCCGGATCTTAAAGATCAAGAAATGTGAGATTTTAAAAATGTCTTCTTTCCGAGATCCGATGGCAGATCTGAGTTCCCCTTTGTGGGTTTTGTGGTGAAAAACTATTTTGTTTTATAAAAGGAAGAGTAAAACTCTTGATTTAATTCAAAAGAAACGAAGGTTTTAGAACTTTGAGGAAGAAGAAGATCTCAGATCTGGATTTTCTTGGAGAGAGAAAAAGTTGTTGGGATATTTTCATTATCCTTGCCTTTATATGCTATACACTTTACACATAGCCCTTTGGGCTTCACAAAATGACATTTTGCCTATCCCATGGCTCATGTGCCATTTCTTTTTTGCACATAAGCCATGGGTTTTACAAAAATTTGGCTTTATGCCCATTTTCTTACATTTATTCATAAAATAAAATAAAAGAAATACAACAAAATTATTTATTACAATAATTTTATTTTGGCATGGGGGAAGGCCGGCCGCTTCATGTTCAACCTCGCTCCCGGGCATTGGCCCACTTGACCTGGGCTTGGGCCCACCTGGCTTGGGTTGACCTTGATTTTGACTCGGTCAACCGGGGTGTAAATTTTTACCCCAACAGGAGTGAATCATCATCTGTCATGAGAGGATTTGGGGATTTGGTTTTGGTTTGGCATCTGCATTGCTGCATTGGAATAATGTCAGGAGCAACTCATCATTTGCCCCGAGAGGATTTGGGAATTGATGGCTTAGGAGGCAGGTTTAGATCCCTATCACCTAAAGCTTTTCAATTTTATGGCCCGTAAGAGTCCCATAAAAGCATTTTCTCCCTACGAGTCGAAAGGATCTCGTAGGTGTATTTTCTCCTTAGGAGTCGTGGGGACTCCTAAGTGTGTTGCTCCTTTATTAGTCGTAAGGATCTCACGCGGGAATTTTCTCCTCACAAAGTCGAGAGGATTTTGCGGGTGCATTTCATCTCTTTTTTACGAGTTTGCGCCCTTTCGGGTTTTCACAAACTCGCCGGCAGTTCTGTTGTTTTTACTCATGGAGCTCTTTCGGGTTTTCATTCGTGCCCATTTTGCTTGTGGACATACCATTTTATTTTATTTTATTTTTCAATTTTTTTGGACTTTGAATGTGGTCTCACCAGTAGAACTTGGGAGAGATTGGGATCGTTGTACGCCCGTGGATTATATACGGTTTTGCAGGACGTATGATCCAGACCGTGGGGCCGGAAAAATTTCGGGACTTTGTTGGCGTCTGCATCGCTGCACTGGAATATGGTACCAGGAGCGACTCATCATTCGCCGTTGGGGTATGGGATTTGGAATTTGGTTGGCGTCTGCATCGCTGCACTGGAATATGTACCTGGAGCGACTCATCATTCGCCACATGGGGATTTGATTTTGGCCGGCGTCTGCATCGCTGCACTGGAATATGGTACCAGGAGCGACTCATCATTCGCCATTGCCTATTGGGAAGTGATGGCTTAGGAGACAGGTTTAGATCCCTATCACCTAAGACTTTTCAATTTTATGGGTCGTCAGGGTCCCATAAAAGCATTTTCTCCCTACGAGTCGTAAGGATCCCGTAGGTGCATTTTCTCCTTATGAGTCATGAGGACCCCCAAGTGTGTTTTTCCTTTGTGAGTCGTAAGGATCCCACGAAGGTTTGTTCTCCTCATGTATCGTGAGGACACATGAGTGGGTCTTTCCCAATGGACCATAATTCCAAGGGCGGAGACCGGCCGCGTGACTGGTGACAGCGGTGGGGCATGGGTATGCTGAGAATTATTTGAGCCCGTGGATTGTATACGGAAGTCAACTTGGGGATCAACCGTAGGGCTGGGACAATTTTGGGGAATTGGATTTTGATTGGCGTCTGCATCGCTGCACCGGAATATGGTACCAGGAGCGACTCATCATTCGCCGTTTTTTTTACCGCGATTGCTCTATCATTTCAGCTTTTCTTATCGCGAAAGTCGCGATTGCCCTATTATTTCGGCTTTTTATTCGCGGTTGCCCCATCATTTCGGCTTTATTTTCATTTTTATTTTTACTCGCTGATTTTTATTGCGAGTTGCCCCATCATTTCGGCTTTTTATTATTATATTTTTTTTACTTACACTTTTTTTTATTTGCACATTTTTTATTTAGACACATTTTTTTACATTCCCAGTTTAACGACTTAGAGGTCGACTGTTCCCAGTTTAATGACGTGGTCGTCGATTGTTTTCAGAGAAAGGCAGATGTCTGAGAGAATCAGTTTCACGAAGAACTTCGGTCTCCGTTTGTATGAAATTGGCGGTCGCAGCAGGACTGTTTGTTGTCACGCCTTTAGACAGTTCTATCTCTCCCGCCTTGTATTGCTTTTCGACCCAATCTTTGAAGACGAAGCAGTCCTCAATGGCATGACCTATCACTCTGTGATAGGGGCAGTATTTGGGGTCGTCGGTCATATTCGCGTCCTGCGGTCTTTTTGACTCTGGCAGTTGTAGACCGTTCCTCAGGGCGTCTTTGAATATTTTACGGATTTTTTCCCTTCTGAAGGAATAGACCTTATCTAGGTTCTCTTTCAGTGGAGATTCTCCTCCCTTTCCGAACACTGGCTTTCGAGGCTGGTTGGCATTAGGCCCGCCCATCCCTTGCTTATTTTGGTTAGCCGAGGTATTGAAAGATTCAGAATCGTCGGAATTTTTCGCCTTTGTGATTATCGTCCTTTCGGTTTCTCTAGGACCTATTGTTATTTTTGGAATCCGAGGAGGACCCCTGCTTTGAGCGCTCCAGCATCTCAACTTTCCTGGTCAACTCTTGGAATGTTTTGAGACCCGCGATACATAGAAACAGGGTCATCCAATTGTTGAGATTTCCGACGAGGAGACTGACAGATTGGTCCTGCTCTATCGGCGGTTCGCATTTGACGGAGAGATTGCGCCATCGGGTTATAAAATCCGTGCTGCTTTCGTTGTTCTTTGGCTTGGTCCTTACGAGGTCGGCGATGGTAATCTTATCGCTGACGCTCATGAACCTCTGCCGAAACAGAGACTCCATTTGGACGAAAGTTGTGACGGAGCCATCCGGTATGCTCGCGTACGAGTCGAAAGCAATATCGGCCAAGCTATTAACGAACTGGCGGAGGAGAAGCGCATCATTGCCCCCAATATTCCCGCATGAGGCTTTAAATTAGGCGATGTGCTGATTTGCATTTCCCGTCCCATCGAATCTTCCGAATTTGGGGATGACATAGCCGCTAGGAAATTCTACCAGATCATACTGAGCAGGATATGGTCTCCCACTACTGCTGATATCTTTTTGCGCTTCAGCTTCGGCTACCAATGTTTTGACTTTGCTGGCGACCAAATCCATGATTTGATCTTGAGTTAGCGGGCTACTGTCATCGGTAGCCAAGACATTTCCCGAGATAGGATGCGACTGATTTTCATGCGGTTCGCCCACTTTTGGATTTGAGGGAATAGGCGTCGACTGCTTTGGGACACCGTTTCCCGGTTCATGAGCAGAGCCCTGCTCTTGATTGGGCGACTGAGAGGCAAGTCAGACTGTGAGCTGCAAGACGACATTCGTCAAGTCGTCAATTTTGGAGTAAAGTTTGGCCATCTCCTTGTCTTTGTTTCTGAGCTGCTTTCGGAGCTCTTGGAGAAGTTGCTGCTCTGCGTTCTTGGGACGGAAGATTGGCTCATCTTCGCTTTCCGAGCCCGACTCCTCATGAACCGAAGGCTCTCTCTGCTTATCAGCCTCACTGGAAGGGTCTTCATTACCTTCCAGAGGAGGCTGGTCTTGGAATGTGGCAGCCATATTCACACCAGATTGGATTTGAGATGCGGTGGCCCCATCCTTGCTTTTGCTGCAAAGGTTGTCGCTGGGACGCGTGCCCACCATGTAGACGGTGTGGATAACACGTTCAGCCATTCTTTCATCACTGACAGCTGGTTTCGCGGAGCGGTCCGGGCTTTGGAAATTCATAAATTTTAACATGGCCAGAGCCCTAGCTCTTTTGTTGGCTCTGTATCTGAGTCACTTCTGCCTCAGCTTCTCTGCCTTGAGCGCTTGGCAGGCTTCTGCTCTTCGGGAAGCCGCCATAGGCCGAGTGATGGGGAAGCTTGAGAAAACATCCTCTCGCATGTCCGTCGAAGGTATCACCTGGGCTTGCCCGCGACGTCTGGAAACTTCTTTTGTTCTGACGGCTTTGCCCCTAGCTGGGCCAATGGAGAGCCGTTTGAACATCGACTTGCGTCTGGGTTGGGGCGCCCTTGAGACCACCACATTTGGCCTCTTTCCTTTCGAGGCCGGTTTGTCAGTTACTGGAGCTTGGAGAGCAGGGATGGCGTTAGCTGACACGAACAGAATAGAGCCAAATGGTAGCAGCGGCTCATCCCACTGTCGCCCGAGACTCGCCGGAAGGACCGTCCTGGCGTCCATCTTCATCGTGTAGGAGATGGGGGCTGTGCCGAGAGCTGAGTTCATCTTTGGAGACATCGTTGAGAAGTGATTGCTTGAAAACCTGCATGAAAGAGCATTATTTTAGTATAAATATAGATATGTATATTGATTGAGTTCGCATGAACGTTTAACCCGAAATATGGGAGGAGAGAAAGGTCCCACCGGATGTGCCAAAATCTGTAGGGTGTTTTTCATCACCCCATTAAGATGGGAATACGCACGCGCTTGTCAGGCGCATTATAGATTCCCCCTGCCTAGGGTAGGCTGGGGTTTATTGATTGTGGGGATCCGAATCTCCGGCAGCCGCGGACTATGCTGCCGTTAATTACCCATCGCCTTTGGAGCGAGGGAACCTCCGATTAACGGGTTAAACTGGTCATGCGAACTCAGTGTGTAGTGTGCGTGTGTTGTTTTTAAAAGGGGTTTTGGATATATCAGGGGCCCCGCAGAGTTTTTACGGGGGTCCCGCTACCCGGATAGCGGGCTGAGGGTCAAGGGGGCTAGAAGCCCCCTTGCGGGGTGCGGGGCAGCGCCCCGTTAGAAATTTTTTCTAACGGGGGAGGTGTTTTTAGTGTGGAGTATGTGTGTGTGTATGTATATATACATATATATAAAAAAAAGGGAAAAGGCATCTAAAGGATGCGTGGGAAAAAGCGCCAGCGCTTTGGGTGCTAGCGCTTTGAGCGCAAGGGTGGTAGCGCTCGAGCGCTAGCGCTTTGGGCGCTAGCGCCCCACGTGCCAGACACACGGGCTCTCGGGCGCTAGTGCTCTGAGCGCAAGAACGCTAGCGCTTTAAGCGCTAACGCCTCACGTGCCAGGAACGTAGGTGCTCGGACGATAGCGCTTTTGGGCGCTAGCGCTCTGAGCGCAAGAGCACTAGCGCCCCACGTGCCAGGCACGTGGGCGCTAGCGCTTTGAGCATAAGGGCGCTAGCGCCTCACGTGCCAGGCACGTGGGCGCTCAGGAGGCAAAAGGGACTTGGTCCCTGCAATGGGAGTTGTACTCCCGGAAAGGAGCACTTATTATTTTGTATATATGTATATATATGAGGAGTTAAACTCCTAGGATATTTTGAGGCTGATGAAGGGGCTTCTCCCCTTGAGCCCTGGATCTTCCCCAAAGTGGAGTCTTTGGAGATGGATCTCCTTCTTCCTCCTTTGTTGGCCGGATCTTGAAGATCAAGAAGTATGGGATTTTAAAAATCCCTCCTTTCTGAGATCTGGTGGAAGATCTGAGTTTCCCTTTGTGGGTTTTGTGGTGAAAAACTATTTAGTTTTGGAAAAGGAAGAGTTAAACTCTTGATTTAATTCTTAAAGAAGAAGAAGGTTTAGAACCTTGAGGAAGGAGAAGGAGGCACAAAAACCCTAATCTTTTTGTGAGGAATGAAAAGTATATATTTTATTCATCATCATGTTGCCTTATATAGGCTTACATATTTACATATAGCCCCTTGAGCTTTACAAAATGGCATTTTGCCCATCCCATGGCTCATGTGCCATTTCTTTTTGCACGTAAGCCATGAGCTTTACAAAAATTTGGCTTTATGCCCATTCATGTATAAAAAATTACATCAAAATTATTTATTACATGATTTTTTATTTCAGCATGGGGGAGGCCGGTCGCTTCATGTTCGGGCTCGACTCGGGCATGAGCCTACTTGATCTGGGCTTGGGCCTACCTGGCTTGGAGTTGACCTTGACTTTGACTTGGTCAACCGGGGTGCAAATTTTGACCCCAATAATGCCTCCAGATCTTCAAGGCAAAAACCACTACGGCTAACTCCAAGTCATGCGTAGGGTAGTTCCTCTCGTGATTCTTCAGCTGCCGTGAGGCATAAGTAACTACTCGACCGTGTTGCATCAGAACGCAGCTTAAACCCTTCTATAAATCATCGTTGTGTATCACCACACCATCTGAATCGTCTGGCCCTGTAAGAATAGGCGTCGTGGTCAACATCTGTTTCAGCATCTCAAAAGCCTGAGTATATTCCTCTGTCCGTACGTCAGGCACTTCCTTCTACGTCAGCTAAATTGGGGGAGGGGTCAGGTGATTACAAGGTTCAAGGATGAGATAAATAATTACTTGTAATAAGAGCAAGAGATGTTGTAAGAAGGATCAATTTATGAATCAAGCGAGCTTAAAGGTACAATACTTCAAGAAATTTTTTATCGAACCGAAACTTTATTAATCAAGTTTGACAGAGTACAACTGAGAGATAAACTTGGCCCTAAACTATACATCATTATTATTTGGCCCTAAGAAAAGAAAAAAGTTGCGTCAGTCGCGATTGTGGAAGTTCAACAAGTTGCGATATGCTCTCGCACTAAGATGGGGGCGTCCATTCCCAAAGTGTCCTGCCTAAATATATGCTTGAGTTTCTTCAGCCTCGAGTTCCTTTTCACTCGAGATTTCATCTTCCCACTCCTCCTGGACTGGAGCTTCGTCTCCGGATTCCTCCCCTATAGAGTTTTATTCTCCTAACTCTTCCTCTTCGGCGGGAGCTTCCTCATCAGAATCCTCCTCCATATGTTCTGTCTCCTACGGGTCCTCTTCTGGATCCTCTTCCATATGTTCTTCCTCATGATTCACCTCTTCAGGATCCTCATCTGGATCTCCCTCTATTGCGTTTTCCTATGGGTCCTCTTCTATCGGGTCTTCTTCGGGATCCTCCTCCTCAGGGTCTTCTTCTGGGTCCCCTTCCACTGCATTTTCCTGTGGATCCTCTTCTATTGGGTCTTCTTCGGGATCCTCGTCTTCAGGGTCTTCTTCTGGGTCTTCCTCTTCATCGTCCGAATCATTAATCATATTGATCTCTGGAACTGCGACATCGACTCCCTCGTCCTCGGATTCGCTGTCGTCGAAAATGACCTGTGGGCCATCGACCTCGTCATCTGAACTCACTAATATACAGTCGAAAGAAACGCAGGACTGAATGTCCTCATCGAGAAGTGGTGTTGCCCCAGGGTTGGCCATGGTCTGAAACGCAAGGGTCATGATCAGATAGTGTAACACGAAGGAAAATAACGATTAATGATGCGGAACACGAGGAAAGGATGAAGTAGATAAGATTCAAAACATGAACTTGAGTGATGATGCACAAGTAGTATATGGAAGTGAAAGCAAGGAAACAAAGTATGATTCAATGGATCCCTAAATTGAACTGCAATCTTATTCTAAACCTGGCTCTGATACCAACAAAACCATGTCACGTCCCGCTTCCCAAAATACGGAATACAAGGGTGACAGGGTCAGCCATGCTCCTACGATCAAGGAAAGATCCTGTCGTAGTCACATTTTGGCTTCTAACATTATATGGTAATCAGTAAAATACAATACGGGTAAAGAGAATGCAGTCACTAAAACTATCGGAAATAAAGAAATATGAGCTCAATGGAAGTGAGCAAAAGGGCAACTAACCAGGAATATCAATGGAGAAATATAACTGCTTCACTAGTCTGGATCTCCGCAGTCTCCTCGAGGTCAGGCGAATCCACCTCTAACACTGAGCATGCATACTCAGGTCATCAGAGCGACATAATAGCAATGGTATAATAATGACAAAAGATAAGAAAACGAAAGTAATAACAGTGGAGATAAAATGCAGGTAATTAATACGTCACTAATTGATGCAATGTATGATCTGTGTCCCTATCGGTCTTTAAGTCACTTTTGAAATCGAGTCGTGGAAAGGAGGATCATGTTTAACGAGGGTCTCGTACATACCCGAGACTACGGCCCGCAATCGCCCGGGACATAACCCTGTCAGCCGGACCGCTAGGCCCAACCTAATATATATAAGAGTCACTGTTTGAATGATCATCCTCTAAATCACTGTCCTCGCTAAATACGATTTCCTTTCCACTTCGATTTCCACTTTTCCCCAAGTTTACACTATTTATGAGTATGGTCTAGTCGTGTACAAGTACGCACCAATAACACGGATTTAGTCACTGTTCACTGTATTGTTCACTGTCACGAATCATTCACTTTTCACTGGCGTACTTGACACTCCTAAACCGATACCATTCACACACGACAATGCACTGAATAATAACGCGCAATATCGCTAGAAGTATGGCAGTCGGGTAAAATATGTGCATTTATGCAGTTAAACAGATTGTGTGTAATACGAGCTATCATGCATCTTATGAACTTATAAAAATTGCCTTAAATCATACATTCAAAATTAAGTAAAATGATACAAAGGCGTTAGCAAGTAAACTCAGTCGGAAGTTCAAAAAAATTAATTTTAGGGCAATCGGATTTCGGGTTTGCAAGATACAGCCGTTTCATTTTAAGTGTTCGCTGCTGGAAATTCAGTCCCTGAACTGAATGTTCATTTCGCAACACAATTTTCACCATGTTGGGATCAAAATTAGGCGACTCTATAGTTGAACAAAATTTAGGTTTATCAATTATATTTCCAACTCACTAAACGAATTTTCAATCGCACCTCTACGTCAGATGTTATGTACTTTACAGCAATGGGGTATAAGTTCTGTCCCTGTTTGGGACTGCTATACGTCCTGTTAATCTAAAATACAGTTTAAATAGTAAACGACAGTGGAAAGGGATGAAATCACTTTCATTAGTTAGATAACTATTTCATTTTCTCTATGGTATAGAGTTCCACATTATAACATGTTCTTACAGCAGAGTAAGCATTACAAAATGAGAATCAACAGCCAGTGTTGCTCTGGACTGCAGTCCAGAGCCGCACTCCGAACCAGTTTCCGTCATCTTTTTAGCATAGGATCAGATTGACACTCTTATGGGGTTCTAGGTCGTCGAGTCGTCTTCGATTTAAGCCCTTGAACTCAACATTCCAATTTATAATCAATTAACTGTGATTTTTACAAGCTTCAGACGCGGAAAATTTCAGTTTTAACGGGCTTAAATGGGAATGACCGATCACGTCAGTAACGACTGTATTTTTCAGCCAAATTATAATACGATGTTCATTACTATACGGGCCAACCTATGTGATCAGTTTCTGTCAATTTAACGGGAGGTTTCCCCTCGGGTTTGGCATCGAACACTTACATATTATTGATTCACACGAAAGTATTTACGGAATTCATTGGTATTAAGAATTATAATAGATAAGCTTTAGCATGAAGCAAGTAGTACACTTGCCTGATGACGCGTTGAAGATGCACGGCAGCGGCAACGGCAAGATCGCGCCACGAACGGCGCGGCTAGGGTTCGCGGTCTCGGCTCGAGCTTGGGTTCTTGGCAGCGGAGGCTTGGGCTGCTGGGGTGAGGCGGCTGCGAATGATGGTGGTATGTCGTTAGCGACAAAGGAGGGGCTCGGGGAGTTCGTCAGCGTGTCGTCGTTGAGGGGGTGGCTCAGTGGGTGCGCAGAAGAGGAGACGAGGGAGCTCCGCTGTAGATGGGTGGAGCTTCGAGTGAGAGGGGTCTGTTGGCATCGAGGTTGGTGGTGGAGTGAGATGGTGAGGGTGTGGCGACAGTTCGTCGGCGATTGAAGGAGGCGGCAAGGGTGCTCGGTGCCGAGGAAGTAGGGTTATTGCGAGGAGATGGGTTCGCCGCGGGGAGAGCCGTGGAGAGGTGTGGACGGTAGTTCTGGGGAAGCTCGGTGATGGGAGGAAGGCAAGAGGAATCGTGGGCGTGGATGTGGGTTCGAGAGAGGGTGAGCGGGAGAAAATGGGGAAGGAGAGAGGGAGAACGAGAGTGGGGGGGAGAGTTAGAGAGACGGGGTCGAGATGGGTGATCGGCGCGCGCGTGATCGTGGGTAGAGACGTGGGGGCGTACGCGACGCGGGGACATGTGGAAGAAGGAAGAAGAGGAGGGAAAAGAAATGGGTGTTGGAAAAAGGAAGAAGCGGGTCGGGTATGGGTACGGGGCCGGGTCGGGCATGGGGAGGGCAATGGGCTTGGGGTTTGGGCCGGGAATTGGGTTTGGGATTAAGTAAAAAAAATTGGGTTATAAATAATAAGTTAGGAAAATTAAACTAGAATAATAACATATGTATATATGAATACAAGAATTTTGGAATAGAATCTGGGGGAAAAAACCGGAAGAATTTTATATTCGGAACTGGGTATTTACACTAAATTTTCAAAGAGGATCAAACCAATTCATCTCTTGGGGGTGTTAGCAAGTTTTTGCTCCCTGACTACACGATGCAGCTGCAAACACTTCACCCATGCCCGTGAGCTCCATCTAATAGATTTCATTACACGCTTACAGAGATTTGGAAACAACGCTAATTGAAACATAAGTACAAATTTGATATAAAACCTGCCTTTTTTAATCAGCTTGGGGCTTTTGGGCATTAGGGTAGTTGCAACATTTTGAAAATTATTAATATTATTTTAGAATTTAAATAATAGTATTATGAGTTTTATGAAAATAATAACAAGAATAGATTTGGATTTTCACAAATTGGTATATGTATATACAATTATTTTTGTAAATAGAAAATGTAGGATTTTAGCATGGTTACTAAACATATTTGGTGTGAGTATTTCTTCTTTTTTTTGGGAAATTATTTGTGAGAGATAGAGAGAGCATGGATGAGTCATACCTACACCCACGCCCACACCTCACATTCTTATCTTCATCCTCTCTCCTCTATTCTTTTGTCCTCTCACTTCATATCTTACTCTCCCAAAATATCTCTGACTTACAAACACCGAACTCCTTCACCAAAAAAAAACAAAACCTAGATTCCTTCATCTAAATCCATGTTTGATGCCAAGTTTTGCAACTAAAACTTTCAAGTCTTCAAGTGGAGTCATCATCATCCTCTCAACTTCCTTGTAGCTTCATCAAGACTTGGATCTCCACTTTTCCCTCGCTCAAATAGGTAAAGATCTCTCTTTTCATTAAGTTCTTCAAGTTTTTAAAGTTTTGGCCATGTAAAAGTATAGTTCCTACATAAAAATGGTATTTTTATAGGTTAAATTATTTCAAGTTTGGATTTTTGAAATGATCCACTAGTAATGATGAATCTCGTATGGTTTACTTGGTGATACACCTTATTTTTGTTAATAGAGCTTATTTTGATGCAAAAGTTTGGATTTTTAAATTTATGCAATTTTTAGAAATTTCGTTTCAGCGGTTTTCTTCTGCAGACATCAGGGCTCAGAAGCTTCAGACTTCTGCCTTTAATGTGTTTCAGTTTGATTTTGTTGGTCAGACGTCTGGGCTCAAGCCACAGACGTCTGGGATCAAATTTATGGTTGGAGTTTGGTTGTGGTCAGACGTCTGTTGTTCAATGGAGCAGACGTCTGCTACTTTGTTTTTCAAACGTCTAGGATCCCTTCAGACGTGTGCTTGTAAGTTCCTGATTGGATTTTTTTTTAGGTCAGACGTATGCCAAGTGCTTGGTCAGACGTCTGCCATGTATTTTTCTTGGTTATCTTGGTTTACGGCGTGATTTTTTGATTTATGTCTTTCTTGGCTAATCTCTACATGTTTAGGGACGATTGCAGGGACTTACAAGACGGCAAGGAAGGACAAGACGGTCGTGGGCTTTGACTAGCTCGGGACGCATTCGGTGAGTAGATTCGTATCTATAGGGAGAAGTCGGATGGATAACGTATAGCACATCCGAAACCAATTCTTTAGAACTCTTAATATTCATTATAATTCGTATCTCATATATTTTGCCTATATTCTATTTAGTATATAATTCGTAAATTGAATACTTAGTCCATAAAGCCATGATAGAACACGTATACCCATATATTCATAAATTCGCATACCTGGTCTACTATGCTATGCTAGAAAACTTATATACATAACTTACGTACCTAGTGTATAAATAGATACTTGGTCTATAATTCCTAGTACATATGCTTTATATATTTGCATATATGATTAATGTTATTTATAATTATATACTTAGTTTATAATTCATAAGAAGTAGGCTTTATATATGTATATATATGATTAATGTTATGTGTTGTACGCGACTAGATGTGTGTATTTTTTGAGCTATGTGTGTGCGTGTGCGACTTGAGCTTAGTACTGATTATGATTGGATGTTTGGTAGTCATCGTCCGAGACGAGATTCCGTACTGAATGAGATAAGAATAGATTGCCGAATGCAGTCTTTCTTTATTTGACTCGTGGAGTCTTACTATTTACCCCGATTTGGATATTACGACAATGCTAAGATTATACTCATTTTAAAACCAACGAATCGTTTCTTATTTTTAAAACCATAATGCAAGGATGAGCTGCTAATTTCAAATAAATATCTATTTTAAAAAACATCACAGCCTTCTTGTTTCCAAAACAACGTTTCCTTCTATTTTAAACTATAACCGTATTATTCGTAGGTATTTATCTATTTATAACGCTTGTTCACGTTACGTTTACTTTACCGTTATACGTTCGCGTTTCGATTATTTTATTATTTACACTACGCTTATACTATTCATTCTAATTAGCTTCGTATATTCAGTTTACGATACAATACTTGTACACTTCTTAGTCGTTATAATTCATATTTCGTATACTATGGGGATTACGCCATATGTTGCCTATACTTGTTCAAAATGCTACGTTTCATATTCCGATTGCTATGTTTATATGAACGCGCTTGATAGAACACTTGCACCACTACTAATTATTACCATGTGGCACAATCACAGATACGCGTGCTACGCTACGCATCATTAGTACTGCCATAACACTATAGAAAAACGCTTCCACAACTAGTAATGATTACCGCATAGCACAATCACAGACTTGCATGCTACACGTACACATCATAAGTACTGCTATGACACTGTAGAAATTGTCATGCTTATTCATATTTTAATTGTCTCAAGGCTAGTATTAAATGCTGTCTACCATGATTTCGTTATGCGAATGCCATTGTTATATATATTTGCGTATGTTTGTTTCCAACCATGGTAAAGATGAATTATGTATGTGTTCTTATGAATTTGATATTTTCCATGAATTTGAGAAAACGCTGCATGATTTATAAAACTTGCTTATGTTTTAAAAAAAAATCAGTTTTCTTTTGAATTGATGATACGTCCACCATGAGTTTTCTATGTATTTTATGGTTTGGTTTTCCGATTTCAAGACAAGGGGAAGAAACCGATTTCGAATACATGGTGGATCCGGTATGGTACCGAGGGGAAAGAGGTCCATATAGAAAGATGGTGAGCCCAGCGAGGATGAAGCCGACCGGTGATAGTATTGGTACACGGTGGATATCCGGAGGATACCGACCGGGGTTATGTTATGAGATTGAAAAGAAAGTTGATCCGAGAGACAGCGTCTCAGGATTTGAGATTTTAGTATCGATGATTGACTCATGATTTATGATGATTTATTTGATGATGGATGATGTATTTCCATGTTTGCGCGATCCGTTATGATGCGTTGATATTAATTATGCTGTATATATATGTTATCACGTATTATGTTAGTATTATATGTTATGACCTGTAGGTAGGTCATTATGCATTCGATTTCTACTTAATGATATCTTTCTACTCACGAATTGGCAATGCATCTCCGTTGTGTCATAGTTTCTTGCAGAACTGACTGCTCGGATCTTTAGCGGCTTCGTCGGCACACATTTTCTTTCTTCGGGTGATTGCTTTTGCAAGATAGGTTACACGGTTGTATCGTAATCGCCTCCCTTTGTACTTATTGTATCTAATTAGAAACTCCATCAACCACTTGTATATTTTATCACTTAGAGATGAGACTCAGATGTATATTGTTTTGGATGTCGTACTCGTGGGTAGTCGACTTGATATTGGTTATATGGTGTTTATAGTTTTCTGCTTGTTATTCTTCGCCTTGGTGTCGTATATATTTGCGTGGTTGTGTTTCCGCCGTTGGATGCCGAGCTTGTTCCTTCCTGTGTGGGATGCTTATTAATTTTTATTCATTGTACATGGTTTTCTTTAAAATTTACAAAAGAGGTGCTGCCCAAATTTCTAAACGGCGAAAATGCTTTCAAATATATGTAACAACCCTAACTTTCTGTACGAATTTTTCAAAATACAGAAAGGAACACCTAAACCTGAGCACACGTTATAAGTTTGATTTGCTTTTGAACAACAAGAAAGAGCTTGTAGCTCACTGGTAAAGACCTTGCACTGCTGAACCATAGCACCAGAGTTCAAATCTCATTAGCCACATTATCTTTTTATTTAATTTTCTTTTAATCTTTTAGAAGCCCAAGAGTCTTCACGTGCACAACAGGTAAAATCAAGAGTCACGCTTAAAACAAATAAGTTAACTGAAGTATTTAGACCGTCAGGGACACGTAGCCTCAATCCAAGCCCCCGCCTCCAAGATCCGACCGGCGAGATCAATTCTTGGACCGGCGCCACCGGTTTTGTATGGTCCAAACCCCTTTTTTTTTATAAAAACCCTAGACCCTTAGACTCCCCTCTTTAAGCCCTATCGGTTTGTTTTCCTGTATTTTCCAGAGAATTAAAAACCCCTTTAAATTCCATTTTAATGCATTATTCATCACCCCCTAAACCCTAAATTGTCCTATAAATACCCACTCCATTCTACACCCCTCTCACTCAGAATTCTCTTACAAAAACTATACCAAAATCCCAAGTCTTTTAGTGTACAAGTGGAGTTAGTGAAGGGCAAAGCTCCGACGAACTTCCGAGAAGATTCCGGCGACGAATCGACGCCCCGAAGCCTTTATTTAGGACCCCCTCTCCTCTAGTCCAACAAGCCAGTAAGTCCCATCTCCCTTCTCATCTTTTTCTTTAAAAAGTTTCATTTCTAAAAGCCGACGGAAGCGGAGTTAATCTGACTTCCGATTCGGTTTTCTTTAAAAACTATATTTTTCTTAATCAAGATAACTTCATATTCTTACATATTGCTTAACAAACATTAACAAAACCATTAAATCAAGTTTCACCTCAAAATAATCATTTTTGTGACATTTATCGCATTTTTACATAAAAATACCACAAACTATTCATTTCAACATTATAAGTTAATTCCTTACTATACCTTTAGATAGTTCATGAGGTAATGACCTATCTCATCACAACACACATCTCTATCATAGCATGATTGATTTTTGGACAATAGAATACGGGAAATACGACCTTACAAATAAATACACTAACTTATAAAACCGTTTTCTTTAAAAAGATGTATTAACAATTTCCATGCAATTGCGCCTCTACAACCCATTTTTAGAGACCCGTTCGGGATGGTGCGGATTATCGCACATCCTCGGGCTTAGTAGAGCGAGATGCAGACCTCCGCAAGGAGCATTCGATCTCGATGGAATTTTTATACATTTTTCTTTGGAAAATGAAATTTTTACAAGAAAATAAATAAAATTATTTTCATTAAATATGTATATATAATTATTACCAAAATACTTATTTTAAATATATATAATATTCCATGTTTCCAAAACTCACGAAAAGAACTCAAATATTACATGAAACTACCATGATAATTCAAAACAATATCCATATTACAAATAAATACCATATACTATGGAAATTAGGTTTTTCTCACTAAAAATTTCATATCTATAAAATATACATCTATGAAAACTCTAAAGACGATAATTAAATGCTTGAGGTGTATTTTGAAATTATGCCAAAACTATTTTTACATAAAACCCTCTCAAGTTATATTAAATTACAATAAGAACCCTAGAAAACATAGGTTTAAGCGGGACCAGTCTCTTGAGCCTCTAGGAGCCGGAGATATGGGTGCTTGCCTATTTAAGGTAGACAACATAACAAAAGGTGTTATCAATACGGTAATTGTCTTGGAAAAAGACACAAATCCTGCCATCCATGTGCCGCAGTTACCGATAACATCAAAACCTAACTCAGGACTTCAATTTCTTTTCTAATTGTCTGACCCGGACTGAGTCTAAATATCATCAATCTGACTTGAATGTGATTCAAGTATAAACCACAATTCAACATGAATCCATCTATTCAATCTATTCAATCTATACAACTTGACTGAACCGAACCATGGATATACTCCATTTACATGTTCATCCATTATATCCGTTCCATTACTGATATCATGGTTTCGGCAAGTCATCCATCTATACAATTTATAATATAAGACAATACAATACAAACAATACAATCAAGATATCGCGGGGTTAATAAAGGGTAGAATGGTACGGAAGGTGTTAAAAGTGGCACGAGACTGCAACCATAAGACACCTAACCTGAATCTCCATTGCCGTTGTACCGTGGCTGAACAGTTCCTTATACTCCGTATACCTTAGTCTCCGGGATAGTGAGACTCCTCTCATATACACTGGCACTTTCTGTACCAAGCTACAACCAACAGCGTTAATAATATATTACAAC
Source organism: Agapanthus africanus (assembly GCA_030015575.1). Classification (NCBI taxonomy): domain Eukaryota; kingdom Viridiplantae; phylum Streptophyta; class Magnoliopsida; order Asparagales; family Amaryllidaceae; genus Agapanthus; species Agapanthus africanus. The sequence continues at coordinate 182,104,662 of JASDDO010000024.1, forward strand.
TTTAAAAGTTACATTCTCCTTCTGTCTATTCTGTCTCTTCTTACTTTTGGGACTTACCGAGCGATTGTTCGCTGACGACATTCCCTTCTTCTTTCTTTGGAATGTTGTCAGGTGGATCGGATCTTTTGGAGACAGAGCCTACCAGCGAGGATTTGGATCAGCTAACCTTTGACCCGGAGCTCTAGTTTACTTGTACATTTCATTTTCATTTCTGTTATGCCATTGTTTAGGCATTGCTTTTCAGTACATGTATTTTCATTTCAGTTGTATTGTAAAAAGAACGTTAATAAATAAAGTTGTTTTTCATTTATATCTTGTCTCTTGTGTACATTTATTTTATATTGCTTAGATACGCTTAGCGTGTTTACTTCTGAGTAAATACGTAGCGGCCTCGTCGCGTCCTCTGCCCGTACACTGGGAAGCGGGGCGTGACAACATATTTTTAAAACAAACCTTACATACACTTTTGAAACAAACCGGCTTTCAAAACAAACTTGATTTGATTTTATAAACCTTTTTACAAAACTTCACGTCCATTATTTTCTTATAAATGATTTAGATTCCTGATTTTTGGCTTACTTGGGTTACGGTAGGGTCTAGTAGACTTCATATGATTCAAGTGCCGGTCACACGCCATTTCCAGGCCGTGACAGTAGTATTCAAACCATGGATGGTGCAATCACATATGAGAATAGATGGAATCGGTGCGTAATGATTGTGAAGGTTTGCTTCTTATTGATTGGGTCAGAAGTAAAGTATTTATGGATAGGGTGTCCGCTTAGCCCGCAGTAAATACAATAGATGGGGAAAAATAGAAGTGTTGCGTAATCAGCCTTAATTCAAACTCTTTTTCCATAAAACCGCCAACCAAACGAATTAAAAGGCTATAATTATCATAGAAATCGCTTCTATGGTGTGGAATGTTGAACAAATCGATCCAAAGAGTCGTAATTCTCTCATGTAGCATCAAGGCAACAAATTGCGTGTTTCCACTCACTCGCAAGTATGAACCCAAATCTAGCAAGAATGATGTCAATTTAGTCATTACACTACTACAACGAGGGGTTGCCCCTACGGATAGAGGAATTCGTAGGGGAAACTTTTTATTGCCCCTACGGTTTACTCCGTAAAAGCATTGTCGGCTAAATCCGTAGGGGTATAAATAAATTAAAAAATAATAAAATGTAATGTCTTTATTTGGCCCTACGGTGACGTAAAAGAGAGCCCTACGGATTAATCCGTAGGGGCAAAAAGGGTTATTTAAAAAAATAAAACTAAGGATTTTCCTAATGTCCCCCAAAATTTCCCACCAACCCGTGCCCATCGTCCATCCTCGCCCATCGTCGCTGCCCCACTCTTGTCACCGCCTTCCTCGTCGCCAAGTTCCTTCTCCATCTCCGTCGATCGAGCTCATCGTGGAGTTCCTCGTCGCCGCCTCCACCACTTCGAGCTCTATCTTCCCGGCCTCCTCCACCTCGTCGAAGTCTTGCTCTCCACTTCCTCGAGGAACTTTACTCGTCGGCCGGTCTTTGGCATAGGCGAGTTAATTTTGATTTTAATTTATAATTTTGTTGTTTTTAATTAGTGTTATTGTTGTTGATTTTAGGGTTAGGGTTACCAGGCTGGGATAATTGGGGGTTAATTTGGGTTAGGGTTAGGCTTTGGGTGATGATTATCGGATTAGGGTTAATTGGTAAAATAGGGTTAGGGTTATAGGGCCGGGTTAATTTGGGTTAGGATTAAGCTTTGGGTGATGATTAAGGTTAGGGTTAATTAGGTAAAATAAGGTTAGGATGATAATTAGGGTTAGGGTTAATTTGGGTTAATTAGGTAAAATAGGGCTGATGATGAGCAGGGTTAGGCTAGGGTTACTTAGATTAATTAGGGTTAATTTTGGTTTAGGCTAGGGTTAATTTGGGTTAGGGTTTGGGTGATGATTAGGGTTAGGATTAATTTAGGTTAATTAGGTAAAATAGGGTTAATTTGGGTTTGGGTGATGATTAGGGTTGGGGTTAATTTGGATTAATTATGTAAAATAGGGTTAATTTGGGTTTGGGTGATGATTATGGTTAATTTGGTTTAATTAGCTTAATTTTGTGTTAATTAGGGATAATTTGAGTTAGGATGATGATTAGGGTTAATCAGGGTTAGGGTTTATGGTGCACTAGTTCCTTCAGTAGGACACTCGATGAAAACGTAAACGTAAAATTTTACCGTAAATTTAAGAAAACCTTACCCTAAACTAAAAACTTCAAACCCTTAAAAACAAAACATAAATGTAAAATCTATTCAAATTAAATGTTCAAGTTAAAACCAATATATGATACTCGATGATAATATGAAACTTTCATATTCTCATCGATATTTATATATGAAAATCAAAGCGCGACTTAGTCTCCGTTTATCGGTTAACATACGTTCGATGTTCGTCATGACATAAAACTATATGAAGGTTGTTAAATATCGGACGGTATAGTTCGATGCTAACAACCGTCGTGTAGTCTATGTAACGAGAAGATTCAATCGTATGATAACTGATAGATTTGTCCAGTGTGGACAAGTTAGGAATGTATAAAGCAAACACTTGCATTCACTTGTGTTTTCATTTGTTTCGAGTTATTTCGTCGGTACTTTTCCGCTGGTTCTCCGTGTACAAAAATAGATTAGATGTTCATTTTAACTTTGTTTCACAACATTAAAATGATTATCTATTCTATTACAGTGTACTCAGAGAATAGCGGGGAGGTGCTGCTGAAATTTACTCGAAAAGGATGAAAGCACAAGCGAATGAGCGTCTACTCTATACATTCTTAATGGGATAGAAGCATTATCCTCGACAGCCGAAACACACACATACAACACGAATACACAACAAACGCACACACAAAGCACATACACACTAACAACTCTACACTTGAGCGAAATCATAAATTGAAACACACATACACAGAATACAACTCATACTTGGGTATCTTCAAATAGGTAATGCGACAGAAGAAGAAGAAGACGATAACTTCTTCCCAGGAGAAGAAATGAAGGATATGGTAGAAGTGGCCCTAGGTGATAGTATTCCTATCGAAAATGACATTCCTTCCAGTCAAGGACCGCGTGCAGATAATTATGAAAAGTTCATGAATGATGCTAGAAGACCAATTTATGAGAATGCAAAGTATTTCACCCTATCATGGTCCGTCCAACTTTTCCAGATTAAGTGCTTAAATGGATGGAGTAACAAGTCATTCACGATACTTCTAAAGTTCCTGAAAGATTCTATGCCCCCGGAAAATAACGTATCCGACAGCTGGTACGAAATCCAGAAGATGATGTCTGATTTGGGTCTGAAGTGTGAGAAAATTCATGTATGTCCTAAAGATTGCGTGTTCTACCGGAAAGAGAATTCAAATTTTAAAGTGTGTCCAACATGCGGAGAGGCCGGATATAAGCCGAAAGAATCTGATAAGAAGCCCGATATACCTGTCAAGATAGCATGATACTTTCCCAAAACACAGAGGCTGCAGAGGCTATTCAGGTGCAAGAAAACAGCCGAGATAATGATTTGGCATCACCGTGTTGGTTCAAGCGAAAATGGAAAAATGAGTCATCCAAGAGATTCACCGGTATGGAAGGATTTTGATAGGAGGCACGAAATATTCAGTAGTGACCTCGCAATATCAAGCTCGGACTTGCTAGTGATGGCTTCTGCCCATTCAATTATATGGCTGGAAGCCACAGCACATGGCCCGTTGTAATGATAGTTTATAATCTGTCATCTTGGTTGGTTATGGATCAATCCTACTTTATGATGCCTCTTCTTATTGACGGACCAAACTCACCGGAAAACAATATCGACATCTATCTCCGATCCCTGATCGATGAGTTAAAATCTTTATTCATTGATGGTGTAGAGACTTACGATGCAAACACAGATACAACCTTCACAATGCGTGCGGCTTTAATGTGGACAATTAATGACTTTCCTGCGTATGGAATGCTATCAGGTTGGTCCGTACATAATCACAAAGCATACCCTTATTGCCATCAATATACACATCAAAATGGTTGAATTTTAGGAGGAAGGTTTGTTATTGCGGTCATCGGCATTTCCTGCCACTAGATCATCCCTACAGGTTAGACACTGCTCACTTTAATGATCATCAGGAGCTTCTTGGGCCTCCAGCCTCATTGTCCGGAGAGGACGTGATTGCTCAGTGGGATAGTAAAAATAATGTGACCTTCGGGATAGATCCGGCAAAACATGTCAAACTACTATACTGGAACAAGTTAAGCATTTTCTACGAGCTTCCGTGCTGGTCAACAAATTTAGTACGTCATTGTTCAGACGTCATGCACATAGAGAAGGGAGTATCCGAGCACGTACTCAACTTGCTTCTTTGTAAAAACAGAAAATCAAAAGATAACCTCCGTGCTCGGATGGATCTTCAGGACTGGAAATTAGAAGTAAATTGCATCCTAAATCGATAGCGGGTAAACCAGGTAAGTTTGTACTTCCCAATGCCGCGTATCATATGTCACAGCCGGAGAAGAAAAGATTCCTGCAGGTGTTGCATGATTTGAAAGTTCCCACAGGTTTCTCAGAATAATTTAGTAAGAAGATAAAAATTGTGAAAGACAAGATCAACGGGCTGAAAAGTCATGATCACCATATTATTATGGAACACCTTCTCCCATTAGCTCTCAGGACTTTCCTTCCCGAATTGGTTGGTCTAGTAATCAATGACTTTTATTGCTTTTTTAGAGAATTGTGCGCTAAAACCTTGGATGTTGTGATGCTGGAGAATCTAGAAAATTCTATTTCATTGATACTTTGCAAGTTTGAGCGTATTTTCCCACCGTCATTCTTCGATATCATAATACACCCGACGGTTCATCTTGCAACCGAGGCTAAGTTTGCCGGACCGGTATAATATCGATGGATGTATCCCGTCGAAAGGTACGTGGAATTTTTCATTTCATGCAATTTGTAAAATTATTGTTGTCCTATATGCCCATATTTATTTATTTAACATATTTTTCTTTAGGTACTTCTACACTCTAATAAAGTATATACGCAATAGAAATCGACCAGAAATTTCTATCATTCAAGGTTATTTTCTAAATGAAATAACCACATTTTGTTCCCGCTATCTGGACGAGAACATTGAGACGAAGCTTAACCGGCCTTGGAGAATTCAGGACGGGCCATATGGTAAAGCTGATTATAAGAGAGTAGACACTATATTTATGAACAAGATATATCGGTTTATTCTCCTCAATAGCGTATGTCTTGAAGAAATTAGAGAGTAAGTTTTTTTTATTAATTGTTATATTTGTGTTTGTGTGTATGAAATTATATAATATTAATGTCATAATTTATTATTGAGAACAGAATTCATATTAATGAGGTACGTGAGGGGCATCCTGATTGGAATGATGAACGATTGGAAAAATATCATCAGGATAATTTTTGCGATTGGGTTGCAGATTATGTAAGTTGTTCGAATAACATGTTATTGCTACCCGTCTTAATCTAAACTTATATCATTATGTATTTGCCGTAAAATTTGTTTTGTCAGATCCACGATCTGAACTTGTTTGCATCATTAGAGAGATATTCAAGATGTTTAGCTCAGTTTCCTAGTATGGAGGTTGCATATTATAAAGGATCCGGTGTCCTTGGATACAAATTTGAAGTTAAGGACATAGAAACATCTCGAACCACTCAGAATAGTGGGTTTGCGACGGTAGGATCGGATGGTGTGATATATTATGGATACTTAAATTACATACTTGGCATCCAATATCCCGAACGATCAGAACCGTTTTATATATTTCAGTGTATTTGGTACGATCCACGAACTGATAAGGATAAGTGGAGAGACAATCTCGGGACTTGGAAAGATGAATATGGATTGACTAGTGTGAACACACTTCGATTTTACGGTCAGGATGATCCATTTATCTTTCCGAACCAAGCATTCCAAGTATACTACTCACAACGCTTGAAGCATCCGGGATGGAGTGTCGTATGCCGTTGGAAACCCAGGGATGTTTACGATGTCCCAGAATTCGATGATCGTATGGAAGAAAACGATGATGATGAAGAAGAGAGAAGACTTAGAGTACTCCGACAGTTTGTTTCAAAAGACGAGTTGTTTTTGGCTGATCATGGAGTTACGTGGGTTAGAAATGATATAGATGATGAAATCCAAGTAGATATGTCTAATGCGTCTACGAAACGAAAAGGTTATCAGTAATGTTATATTATTACTTCACATTTCTACGATTTATACATATATTGCATGCATATGTAATGATTGTACTCTTATCTAGGTCTGATGACGACGCTCGTAGCAGCGAGGGGCAGCAGGAGCACCAGCCGCGGCAGAGCGGTTCTGCCGCCCTGGGAGTTACGTAGGGAGCTCCAGAGGGCTGGTCTTGCATCCCGATCGGTATTCTCTTCGGATGACTCCTTCCGTGTGGACTTTGCCACACCTCCAGATATATTGCACGCATATTCATTTTGAATGTAATATTATAGATATACACACATATTTATTTCAAAATTACTTATATAGTCAATATTTAATTGTCTAGTTGGTGGTGGTGCATCCACATCAGAGGCAGAGGCTACTACCACACCTGCATGTATGTTTATATATCCTATAGTGCATGCATATTGATTTAGAATGTTATATCATAAATATACACACATTCTTTTTACTCTTACTTAGATAATCATTTTTTTATTCTCTAGCTGTAGGTGGTGCCTCCACATCTCGGGCAGAGGCCACCACCGCACCTGCGGGTATATTTATATATCTTATATTGCATGCATATTGATTTAGAATGTTATATTATAGATATACACATTCTTTTTGCAATTACTTATATAATCTATTTTTAATTGTCTAATTATAGGTGGTGCATCCACATTTGGCATAGAGGCCACACCCGCCATTTCCGTATTCTCCGCTCAGTCTGCAGGTTAGTATGAATAAATATAAAATATTTAGTCATTTTACATATTCTTTAAGAATAAATATGAACTTCATGTAAGTTTATTGTCAATGTTTATTTTCTAGTTGGAGGGGATGCGTCCACGTTCGGGTCGCCGGCTGTTCCTCACCGGAGGAACTATCGTCCCGCTCGTGCTGCTGTCCAGGCCCAGGCTCGTGTTGCTGTCGCCGGAGATATATATCGCAGCTCAATTTTCGTTAATTCTTAATTTCTTAATATATTTTTTTCTTAATATTGCTTCTTGATATTTTTTTTAGATGCAGGGCAACCCCATCCCGAGAGAGGGGCTCAAGGGCCGAATCGGTCCCACAGGCTGAGGCCCGATAGAGCTAGGTGGGAAGCACCATTCCCCCTCTTCTTTACCCCCGATTATCGCTATACTGGAGATTATGCCGAGCGGTTCGGCCGGTATATGGGGGATAAGAGCCACATCCAAAAGAAGTATCCACTTCACGTTGAGTGAGGCGATTAGCACCGGCGCTCATTTGCCCTCTTATGTAATTAAGCTCGAGTATTAATATATATTTTCATTTGACTTATGCAATAAATTTATTATTATTTAACACTTGCAATTTAAATACATTATTTTTTTGTATTTGCAGTTGGATTACGACTTTCAGCCTGTACCCGACCCTGATCGTCTTGAGAGAGTGCTCGATCTTCACGCTCTGTACCTGGGCCTGATGAAGAACATGCAATCTAAGGTTCGATACAATAGGAACAAACTGAAGATCGACTGCTATTTGGTATGACTGGCGACCCCCGAGGCAGAGAGAGCGGCTCTCCTACATACTCTGGTCTTTGCCAGAGTCGACGTAGATACATGGCCTCTTTTGTGCCAATATTACAACTCTCAACGCAAACAGGTTTGTAATTAAATGTAATTCATTGTTTAGTATATAATTTATTTTTTTGTGTTACTTAATTAAAAAACTAAATTTGAATGTGTTGTGCAGAAACATGCCGATCAAAATAAGAAGAATAGGAAGTCGGCGAATAGGGGTCGACCCACTTATACAGGTGGTTCGAGAAATATTACTCGTGCCATGGAGGTATCGGTAAATTACAATAGATCTATTTTGATATAATGTAATATTAAGAGTTATTTTATAATATATGTAAATTTTTGGCGAATTGCAGAGAGCTCAGACCCTGGCCCAGGATGGTACACCGAGCGTGCTGACCGTGTATCTTGCCGTCCACGGCACCTCGACAGATCCCGCCACGGACGAGCTTCGATTCCCCGTGTAACACCCGGCCCCTTTTATACCGAAGTCCGTATTTTATTACTTTAGAATTCCATTTTTGTTCTATTTACAATTTTATGTATTTTATTTATAAAATTATTTATTTATTAAAACCTTTTCTTTAAACCCACAACCTATTTTCTAACATATTTTTCCCCTCAGCCACTACCCATTTTCTTACCTAGTGTTATAAAGAACTAAGCCCCGGCCATTTCTATCTTTTCCCTAATAGATTTCCTTTCTTTTCCCTCTGGCCTAGAATCCCCAAGCCCAGCAATTATTTTCTCAGCCATTTCATTTATTTTTCCCCACATTTCTTTCTTAGCCGGCCCGTTTCTCTTTTCAATTTGATTTTTCCCGTTAAAAGTTTGCAGCCTCAGCCCAGCAGATTCCCAGGCCCACTCCCTATATGTTTTCTTCCATTTACTTCCCTTTTAAAATAACCCAGCCCAGCCCACCAAGCCGCGTCCCCTCTCTTTTGTTTAAATTGTTGATTTTTCTTTTAATTTTGCCGGCCCGGCCCGCTCCCGCGTCCCGCTCTCCCCTCACCCGCTCGCGCTTCGACCCGACCCGCTTAGCCCTATTCATCTCCTTCAAAAGCTCAACGGCTCTTTCCTTCTTTCGCGCGCGCGACCCGCTTCCTCCGCCCACGTCGCAGCGCACGTTTCCCCACGTCTCGCAACCCACTTCCCCCGCCGTCGCCCCCGCGTCGCAGCCGTTACCCCACGTTGTCAACATCGTCGCCCTCTCTCTTCTCTCATTCTCTCTCAATCACTCATTTCTCTGTCCCTCAAACTCAAAACCGACCACCTCCCACTACCTCCCTCTGTTCTTCGCGAGCCACTCACATCACCGGCATCACCTCAGCACCACCCTCATCTTATCCCTCCACCCAAAGATCCTCCACTACTTCCTTCACCAGGGCACCAAGCCCACACCCGAGCTCCCGTCACCACCGTGACCACGAGCACCTCGCCTCCGTCACCTCCAGCTCCTCCAACCTCTCCGCCGTCGACTAGATCCGTTTCCGGCCCCCATTCCATCAACCACCAACTGCTTCCAGCTGTGCCCGAGCAACCCTCTCCCGTGACCCTCATCAGCGCCAACTCCTTCAACCTCCATCAAACCCCATCTCAACCGCAACCACCGAGAACCCCTCGACTTCACCCAAGGCACCCAACTGAGACGAGAACCTATCTCGTCGCCACAGAACCCATGCCTGCACTCTCTCACTCTCTCTCTCCCGATCACACCCTTTCTCTCTCTGCCCCACTCCCATCTCTGTTTCTGTCCCTCTCTCCTTCACTCTGTATCTCTTTCTCTCTCTCCCTCGTTCTCTCTGCCGACTCCCTCACTCTCCCCTGTTCCTCTCTCTGCTGATCCCTCTCTCCCTCACTGCATACACAATGAACCCCCCCTCTCTCTCTCTGTGCACTTTCTCTCACTCTCAATTCTCTCTCTCTATCTCATTCTCTCTCTCTCAGTTCACTTACACTCTCTCTCTCTCTCTCAATAACTCACTTCATCGGCCCCGACAGCATCAGCGACCCCTAGCCAGGACGTTGCCCGAGCCCGCAACAGCCAACTCCGTCAAGCTCGAGCCAGGATCGAGGTTTTGTCACTCGGAGCCGTAGCCGTCGCGATGCTTGCCCGTCGCGCGTTCATGCCTTTACCGCTACAGTGCATCGTCTAGACACCTCCAGGCAAGTTTTTACTTGCTTTCATGCTATTCATTATTAAGTTACAAATCAAAATCGTAGATATAATACATGTTTTGCTTGATGCTAAATATAGCCAATAAACCGTTCGATGCTTGTTCTCATAGAAAAACATTATCCAATTTGACGGAATTAGATATTATTGCTTGGCCCGTATTGTCGTGGACCTACTGTGTAAACTTCGCTGGAAAATTTGATCGTTTAAGATTAAAACAACTGCCCCCAAGTTTAACCGTAAGACTGTAATTCTGTTGCACTTGAAAACCGTTAAATTCACCATAAATCACATACATATTAGAATGGTGCGTTCGAGGGCTCGAATCGAAGCCAACTTGACGAACTTTAACTCTATACCAATTTCCAGACATTTCTGTATTTAAACCATGATGATATTTGGATCGGAGTACGGCTCTGGACTGCAGTCCAGAGCGACTTCAGTTATTGGTTGCTGTTCCATAATGTGTACCACAGGGTTTCCTTAACACTTAGGTTGCGGAACCCTGCTGTTCATTATAGGTAAATCTGTTATCTAGACAACACAATTAATTTCATTCTGTTTCGTTACCGTTTGATATTTAAATTGTAATTTAGAAGATCGGGACACATAACAGTCCCAGCAGAATCAGAATTGACATGTTAATATTAAACAGATTGTAACTCCTAACGTACAGACGCGATTGAAGATCCGTTTGTTGTGTTGAAAACTTTACTGAAAACCCTAGAATTCATTCAACTGTAGCGTCGCTAAATTATGATCTCAACTGGGGTTAAAATGCGTTGCGAAATGGACTTCTAATTCTAAAATTGGATTCCCAGCCGCGAGCGCTTAAAATGAAATGGTTATAACTAATGATCCTGGAACCCGATTGGCTTGAAATAAAATTCTAGGGATGGATAACTGAACATACTACTTATTACATATTTATCGTTTTGCTAAATTATATACATATGTTTCATGATAAATCGTGCAAGTGATAGACGATTGTTTTATAACACCTTGGTTGTACTTCTTACACTGTCCAGACATCTTATCATACTCATATCATTGTAGTGATTACCTAGTGACATCGTGCATTTACCCAATGTTAGATTTTAGTGATGATTGTGGCAAGTACGTCAGTGTTCGTGCATTCGTGATTAAGTGGAAGTGATACGTACTTGTGCACAATCAGTGACCATATTATTCTATTGCATTGTCGACGTCTGTGGGATGCATGTATGTGTGACTATAAGTGGTATGAGACACTTATGGAAGCGCTTGCACGGATGTCACAGATAAGGCATCCGACACTGCCATTTATCTTAGGTATTAGTCGGGACGTGCTTGATGGAGGTCCTGCCTCCAGTTCTCGTGCAGACTTGACACGGACCGATTAATATTTAGGGTGATGGTTAGCGTTTGATGTAGACCTCGGGGTGTGGGGTAGTTTAAGTGTGAGTTCAACAGAATCTCGGGAGTCCCATGCCGGCTTATATATTTAGGGAGTTATATGGAGATTTACAGGGTACGTGATATATATACCGTGATACATTCGTTACATGTTGGGCCCGTGGTCCCTTGCCCTTGGGTTCTACCCTTGGGTGGAGGACACTCGCGAGTGGTTGACTCTCACACTTGGACTGACGATAGGCATATTGACCTGTACAGTGAGACCTAGAGACTGATAGGGATACTGGCATTTATATTCCTTTTGTGCGTTGACATGCGTGACATATTGTTATACTGCTTTATTATTCCGCTGCATTGATTACTGCACATGCGTATTCATGATGTCATTTATTTACTGCTTCACATACCTATTATCGCTGTTAGAACTGCCACTTGATTTTATACATATTCTATTGCTATTGTGTCGCTCTGACGACCTGAGTATGCATGCTCAGTGTGAGGAGAAGATTTAGCCTGGACCAGTGCATCACAGACTTCATGACTTGCCGTTCCTAGTTACATCCGTTTGTTCCATTTCAGGTCAGTTTACATTATTGTATCTTTCAGTTACTGCATTTCTCATTACCTGCGCATCGTTTACTGTTTACCATGATAAACTAGAAGCCGAAGTGTGACTACGACAGGACTTTTCTTGACCGTAGGAGCATGGCTGGCCTTGTCTACCCCTCGTATTCCGTATTTTGGGAAGCGGGGCGTGACATGGTTTAGTTGGTATCAGAGCCCAGGTTTTGCATCGTTTGGGATTGCAGTTTTCCGTGTAGAGTTTGGCAAACTAAGACATCACTCGGTCTAGATTGTAAACTTGTCATTCTTCATCCATTTTCATATCGCGTGTTCAGCTATCCATTCACTATGGTTTCGGGTGACTTGACAAGGGTACGTGGTGGCAATTGCACTACCGTACTCTATTCAAGTGACTTAAAGTGATACAGTTGATTCCCCACTTGTAATGATATTCATCATTTCTGGTATTCTTGAATCCTTGTTCCATCCATATCATATTTTGATTCATTTAGCGTGTGACTTATATCATTCTCAGATTTGTTGTCCCAGGATCATGACTTCCAACAACTCTTCATCTGTTTCCGCTCCCCAGAATCGGACCGTTGAGATTCTGAGTGCACTGAGAGGTCTAAAGGAAGCCCAGGAGCGAACAAACGACTTGTTGGCTGAAGGACTGAGAAGACAGGTGAATCAGGCACCAGCGGGAGTCTCCTATCATAAAGGGATTCCTATTGGACGAGGGAAGAAGAAGAAGATGAAGCGTCAACAGAAGCATCAGAAGAACCCTTGCTGTGGATATTGTAAGAGGCCAGGACACCTTCAGAAGGATTGCCGCCGTGCCCAAGGGAAATGTCTGATATGCGGTTCCAACAAACATCTCATCAACGGTTGCCCAGAAAGGAAAGAACTACAAGAAGGAAACTCGTCCACACTCCCCACTTCTACCAAGTGAGGATCATCGCGTAGTTTGAACTTCGACCATAAGGCGGATCTAACTCAGAATTCAACTAGCGTGACGATGATGCAGCGTTCTGGCAATCGAAGAAGAATTTTATGATTTTCCAATTTCAATAAAAATGTTGTTATCTTTTATGAATATTTCTTCCAGTTTGCGATCTTGTATCCGTTGAACTTTAGTTGAATGCAATAGAAATTTGAATCATAGTATATGCATCATTCTCATGCTTTCTCTATGTCACATTCCATTCATTATCACAGTATTTCCATTCTGATCTTTCAGTTCCTGCAGCCGCATATTTTTCATATATTGCGTACCCCGAGTTTTCCTTGATATATTCCACTGTCTAATCATGACTCTCTTTCTTTCAGACCATGGCCCACCCTGGAGCAGCGCCGAATCTAGACGAGGATGTACAGTCATGCGTTTCCCTAAATCACACACTGACGAGTTCTGATGATGAAGTCAACGGTCCCCAGGTCAACTTCGGTAACAATGATTCAGAGGACGAAGGAGTAGACGCTCCAGAGTTTAACGTGTTAGCTGATTCCGACGAAGAAGAAGGAGATCCTGAAGAGAACCCTATAGAAGAAAACCCGATAGAGGAAGATCCCGAGGAAGGTCCGATAGAAGAAAATCCAGCGGAGAAAGACCCCATGGAAGAGAACCCAGAAGGAGAGGATCACTTGGAATCAGATCTCGATGAAGAAGCTCTATCCGAGGAAGAAGGACCAGAAATTCAAGATCCTGTGGTGGAAGGACTTCCAATAGTGTTACCGGCGAGACGATATGGAAATGGACGCCCCTACCTGAGTGCGCGAGCCTACCGCAACCTGCTGAATCTCCACAACCGCGACTGACGGAATTTCTTTTGGATGTTGTCTTTCTGGCTAAATAAAATGTGTATGGTTTAAGGCCACTTTTCACCTTGGGGATGCTTTGCTCAGATTTTCTTGGATGAAATAAATCTTCTGAATTCATTAACCTTCTGATTATTGGTTCACTTGATATTTGTTTATTGCCCTTATCCATTTATTTGTTCTGCTGAGTTCCCTGTTTGTCCACCCCTACTCATTGTATAGTTTTCACCCTCATTTCGATTAGAAAGTACCGTACCCTGATCCTTGGAATGAGCCACGCTCCATCCCTCGTCTGTGCCTCGTTGAGAACCCTTCTGGGAGGAGAATAGTTCCTGTGAAACTTTCGAATTCATTAATTCTTCAAACTTTGATTCGTGTGTTGTACCGACTGCTGTTTTCCCCATACTTTTTCTCTGGTATTTCCTTTGTTGCTCATCCTTACCTCCTGTGCAGACCCTATCACAGTCCCCTTGATCATCAGCCTAAAACCGCCACATTCCGACCTTTGAGTGAACCACACTTCCTTGAAACCCTTACCCTAGCCAACCTACATTTTGTGTTCTTCCTATTACCCTAACTATATAAAGGGACAGTGTTATTCAAAAATTTAGTTTTCATTATCTTGGTGTGTGTTATTGATTTCTCTGTTTTATATATTTTAAAATACACTATTAGTATTCTTGATTTCAGTAGCACAATTTTACACAGCGCATACTCTTGGTCCCTTTTCTTAATTTCACTATACCGGCTCTTTCTAAAATATTTTGAACCTATTTTATCGATACCTTATCCTAAACTGTTTCAACCTACCGACAAATCTTTCACTACTTTATTACCGTTATCTTATTTCTAATATTGTGTAGATGCTTACTATTATAAGTGGTTGAGCCTTATACTTATTATTTCTGTTTGCTATTTTGATAGACTTAGCTGTGCGCATTTGTAAGTTTCGACTTTTATCGAACACATTCTGATTATTATTGTTCGTTATTGATACCTATATTCTCGTATACATGTATTTACTCTTATAGTTATTTCTACCTTATATCTTTTTAGACTTATCTTTTGTATGCTGCTCTTACATGCTTATACCTTCAAGTTTCTTTGTCCACGAATTCCTAACAAATCCTTATATGTCAGTTTGCTATTATGATAGCTTCCGTTTATGTTTCTATGACTTATTTTTTAATTTCGAGGACGAAATTTTTGTAAGGGTGGTATGATGTAACACCCGGCCCCTTTTATACCGAAGTCCGTACTTTATTACTTTAGAATTCCATTTTTGTTCTATTTACAATTTTATGTATTTTATTTATAAAATTATTTATTTATTAAAACCTTTTCTTTAAACCCACAAGCTATTTTCTAACATATTTTTCCCCTCAGCCACTACCCATTTTCTTACCTAGTGTTATAAAGAACTAAGCCCCGGCCATTTCTATCTTTTCCCTAATAGATTTCCTTTCTTTTCCCTCTGGCCTAGAATCCCCAAGCCCAGCAATTATTTTCTCAGCCATTTCATTTATTTTTCCCCACATTTCTTTCTTAGCCGGCCCGTTTCTCTTTTCAATTTGATTTTTCCCGTTAAAATTTTGCAGCCTCAGCCCAGCAGATTCCCAGGCCCACTCCCTACATGTTTTCTTCCATTTACTTCCCTTTTAAAATAACCCAGCCCAGCCCACCAAGCCGCGTCCCCTCTCTTTTGTTTAAATTGTTGATTTTTCTTTTAATTTTGCCGGCCCGGCCCGCTCCCGCGTCCCGCTCTCCCCTCACCCGCTCGCGCTTCGACCCGACCCGCTTAGCCCTATTCATCTCCTTCAAAAGCTCAATGGCTCTTTCCTTCTTTCGCGCGCGCGACCCGCTTCCTCCGCCCACGTCGCAGCGCACGTTTCCCCACGTCTCGCAACCCACTTCCCCCGCCGTCGCCCCCGCGTCGCAGCCGTTACCCCACGTTGTCAACATCGTCGCCCTCTCTCTTCTCTCATTCTCTCTCAATCACTCATTTCTCTGTCCCTCAAACTCAAAACCGACCACCTCCCACTACCTCCCTCTGTTCTTCGCGAGCCACTCACATCACCGGCATCACCTCAGCACCACCCTCATCTTATCCCTCCACCCAAAGATCCTCCACTACTTCCTTCACCAGGGCACCAAGCCCACACCCGAGCTCCCCTCACCACCGTGACCACGAGCACCTCGCCTCCGTCACCTCCAGCTCCTCCAACCTCTCCGCCGTCGACTAGATCCGTTTCCGGCCCCCATTCCATCAACCACCAACTGCCTCCAGCTGTGCCCGAGCAACCCTCTCCCGTGACCCTCATCAGCGCCAACTCCTTCAACCTCCATCAAACCCCATCTCAACCGCAACCACCGAGAACCCCTCGACTTCACCCAAGGCACCCAACTGAGACGAGAACCTATCTCGTCGCCACAGAACCCATGCCTGCACTCTCTCACTCTCTCTCTCCCGATCACACCCTTTCTCTCTCTGCCCCACTCCCATCTCTGTTTCTGTCCCTCTCTCCTTCACTCTGTCTCTCATTCTCTCTCTCCCTCGTTCTCTCTGCCGACTCCCTCACTCTCCCCTGTTCCTCTCTCTGCTCATCCCTCTCTCCCTCACTGCATACACAATGAACCCCCTCTCTCTCTCTCTCTGTGCACTTTCTCTCACTCTCAATTCTCTCTCTCTATCTCATTCTCTCTCTCTCAGTTCACTTACACTCTCTCTCTCTCTCTCTCAATAACTCACTTCATCGGCCCCGACAGCATCAGCGACCCCTAGCCAGGACGTTGCCCGAGCCCGCAACAGCCAACTCCGTCAAGCTCGAGCCAGGATCGAGGTTTTGTCACTCGGAGCCGTAGCCGTCGCTATGCTTGCCCGTCGCGCGTTCATGCCTTTACCGCTATAGTGCATCGTCTAGACACCTCCAGGCAAGTTTTTACTTGCTTTCATGCTATTCATTATTAAGTTACAAATCAAAATCGTAGATATAATACATGTTTTGCTTGATGCTAAATATAGCCAATAAACCGTTCGATACTTGTTCTCATAGAAAAACATTATCCAATTTGACGGAATTAGATATTATTGCTTGGCCCGTATTGTCGTGGACCTACTGTGTAAACTTCGCTGGAAAATTTGATCGTTTAAGATTAAAACAACTGCCCCCAAGTTTAACCGTAAGACTGTAATTCTGTTGCACTTGAAAACCGTTAAATTCACCATAAATCACATACATATTAGAATGGTGCGTTCGAGGGCTCGAATCGAAGCCAACTCGACGAACTTTAACTCTATACCAATTTCCAGACATTTCTGTATTTAAACCATGATGATATTTGGATCGGAGTACGGCTCTGGACTGCAGTCCAGAGCGACTTCAGTTATTGGTTGCTGTTCCATAATGTGTACCACAGGGTTTCCTTAACACTTAGGTTGCGGAACCCCGCTGTTCATTATAGGTAAATCTGTTATCTAGACAACACAATTGATTTCATTCTGTTTCGTTACCGTTTGATATTTAAATTGTAATTTAGAAGATCGGGACACATAACAGTCCCAGCAGAATCAAAATTGACATGTTAATATTAAACAGATTGTAACTCCTAACGTACAGACGCGATTGAAGATCCGTTTATTGCGTTGAAAACTTTACTGAAAACCCTAGAATTCATTCAACTGTAGCGTCGCTAAATTATGATCTCAACTGGGATTAAAATGCGTTGCGAAATGGACTTCTAATTCTGAAATTGGATTCCCAGCCGCGAGCGCTTAAAATGAAATAGTTATAACTAATGATCCTGGAACCCGATTGGCTTGAAATAAAATTCTAGGGATGGATAACTGAACATACTACTTATTACATGTTTATCGTTTCGCTAAATTATATACATATGTTTCATGATAAATCGTGCAAGTGATAGACGATTGTTTTATAACACCTTGGTTGTACTTCTTACACTGTCCAGACATCTTATCATACTCATATCATTGTAGTGATTACCTAGTGACATCGTGCATTTACCCAATGTTAGATTTTAGTGATGATTGTGGCAAGTACGTCAGTGTTCGTGCATTCGTGATTAAGTGGAAGTGATACGTACTTGTGCACAATCAGTGACCATATTATTCTATTGCATTGTCGACGTCTGTGGGATGCGTGTATGTGTGACTATAAGTGGTATGGGACACTTATGGAAGCGCTTGCACGGATGTCACAGATAAGGCATCCGACACTGCCATTTATCTTAGGTATTAGTCGGGACGTGCTTGATGGAGGTCCTGCCTCCAGTTCTCGTGCAGACTTGACACGGACCGATTAGTATTTAGGGTGATGGTTAGCGTTTGATGTAGACCTCGGGGTGTGGGGTAGTTTAAGTGTGAGTTCAACAGAATCTCGGGAGTCCCATGCCGGCTTATATATTTAGGGAGTTATATGGAGATTTACAGGGTACGTGATATATATACCGTGATACATTCGTTACATGTTGGGCCCGTGGTCCCTTGCCCTTGGGTTCTACCCTTGGGTGGAGGACACTCGCGAGTGGTTGACTCTCACACTTGGACTGACGATAGGCATATTGACATGTACAGTGAGACCTAGAGACTGATACGGATACTGGCATTTATATTCCTTTTGTGTATTGACATGCGTGACATATTGTTATACTGCTTTATTATTCCGCTGCATTGATTACTGCACATGCGTATTCATGATGTCATTTATTTACTGCTTCACATACCTATTATCGCTGTTAGAACTGCCACTTGATTTTATAAATATTCTATTGCTATTGTGTCGCTCTGACGACCTGAGTATGCATGCTCAGTGTGAGGAGAAGATTTAGCCTGGACCAGTGCATCACAGACTTCCTGACTTGCCATTCCTAGTTACATCCGTTTGTTCCATTTCAGGTCAGTTTACATTATTGTATCTTTCAGTTACTGCATTTCTCATTACCTGCGCATCGTTTACTGTTTACCATGATAAACTAGAAGCCGAAGTGTGACTACGGCAGGAATTTCCTTGACCATAGGAGCATGGCTGGCCTTGTCTACCCTTCGTATTCCGTATTTTGGGAAGCGGGGCGTGACACCCCGACTCCGCTACCTAGGAGTATTGCGTAAGTATTAATATTTATTCTAATTCAAATGAAATTTTTGTTTTGATAAGTTCAAATTTAAATGATATACTTATATTTTAATGGTTAATGTGGGTGTAGGAGCGAGTGGTGGAGCAGGCGGAGGTATCGGGGATCGATTTTAGTGGACAGACCGATCCGATGCTACTTACCCTAGTCTTAGACACCGCACACGAAGGGCACCACGGAGGTTGGGAGAGAGGCCGGGGACTGGGTCTTAGCAGAGCCCATATAAGGTTGGTCTCCACTCCGGCGGTTGCTTTCCCCACCCCCCCGTGAGCGACATCTGGAGCATGATGTTGCCATCTTGAAGACCACCGTAGAGGAGTTGAAAGAGATGTTGGTACGTATATTATTTAATAGTAAAATATTATATCACATTATAGATAGTAACATATGCAATATTAGTAGCCTGAGCTTATTTGATTGTAGACTTAGATTTGATTAATCATATTTATATAAAACTATTTAATTAAAATAAACTACGGTTTTCCAAACTAGATACCCAAACTGGGCCTAAGTCCCTAAGTATTCTTAGATTGTGGTTTCGCAATAACCTGATAATGATACGAATTCGACTAAAATCTAATACACCGTTCTTACTCGTTTATTACACGCAAAATTTAACACATTCGACAGGCTACTTCGGCCGCGGCTCCGCAAGCCACTACCTCGGTTGCGGTTGCGCAGACCACTCCTGCAGCTCCACAGCCCGCTCAGACTCCCGCAGAGTCCGCTCCTTCATTAGTCGAGTTTTTGACGACTCGGGGTTGCACCAAGAAGCAGATGCGTCAGATTACGGCGATTATCAGAGGCAGAGGAGCTGGACCGAGCTAGGGTAGCTTTTTTTATATTTTTGATGATGTATATACTTATCTGATACATATTGTATATATTTTGAACGATATTGGTGGTTGTTTGCTTGTTCACGATGATTTAGATTGATATCGTATGCTGCTTGTTTATTTCTTTTATATATTATGGGTGAGATGTTGATTTTGAATATTTCTGTATTTGGTTATATGATTTATATATTATTGTGCACAGAGTGGGGGGAAAACAGGAAGTCTCTTTTTTTTTTAAAAACCTGATATTGTCCATACGGATTAATCCGTAGGGGCAACTGTTGCACCTACGGATTAGTCTACACAATTCTCCGTACCTGATATTTTGTCCCTATGGACTCAGTAACATGGGTAAAACTTATCCCTACGGATTAATCCGTATGGGTATTTATCTGGACCTACGGATAAATCCGTAGGGGAATCTATCGGGCCCCGCAGATAAATTCGTAGGGGCAAGTATTTTATATTATAAACCAATAAATTAAATAAAGATTATGTCCCTACGGAGTAATCCGTAGGGATAAATGCCCCTACGAAGTAAGGTGTAGGGGCAATTATTATTCCGTAGGGGCATGTTCAAGACGAAGACTTGCACCTGCGGACTTTAGACTTACAGTGGAGTTTTATGTTCCTACGGAAATATCCGTAAGGGCAGTGGTTTACCCCTATGGCTAAATCCGTAGGGACAACCCATTATTGTAGCAGTGTTAAAGGCCGCATGCAAAGTTCGTTAGGCAATAATGGCATCACAATGAGAAGTAGTTTAATAGAAAAATATAATATGTCTAAAACTAAAGTAAAATACGTGGTAGAAATAAATCCATGAAAAATGATGTACATCAAACCTTCAACCACAAGCACAAAAACACACCCAAACAAAAAGAATCAACTCTAGCAGCAAAGAGAACAAAATAAGTACGATACAGAAGCTATAGAGTGGCATTTTGCAGTTATATGTCATGTGAGATACCTATGATCAAATTATCAAGTTTGGCACCAAAGGAGAAAACAGTAAACGGCATATTTGCATGCAGCTCAAAAAGGAAAAAAGAAAAGACACATGATAAGGTTTCAAAATTGCAATAACAATAACATAATTTAACCACCAAACAATTTTAACCACACCAATGCATCCAGAAACAAAGTTTCAAGAAATAAAATCAGGAATGAAGTCTAGCTAAACAACAGATATATATGGAAAATGTGGCAAAATTCTCGCTTGGAACTCGAAAAAGATTCAGGACTCACTGCCCATGGCCATCAAGAACTCGCCCTCACATACCACTTCACCTCCAACGTATGCTTTCCCTTCCATTTTAGCAATTCCGAAGCGTTTTTGCAGTTTGACAAGGTTCATTCTCATGACCAAAGCGTCCCCAGCAATCACAGGCTTACGAAACCTCACTTTGTCTACGCCAGCGAAGAAGAAGTTTTCACGTGAGCCACCCACTTCTGGTTGCAGCATTACCAGGCCTCCGACTTGGGCCATGGCCTGGATCACAATGAGAATAAACATCGTTTTTCTATCATGCACATGTATTATTTGATAAGGCAAAGGTAGTTTAGGATAACGAGTGAATAGGTGATGCATTTGGCTATGAGATAATGCTCTATGAAATATATGACAAAGTTCTACAACTAGATCTTCAACTTGACATGCACGCAGCCTTAATTAGAAACAAATTCTTACAGACAAGGGTGGGGCTTGTCATAAAAATCCAAAATTTCCAAATGGCCTCCTCTAAATAAAGGAGGGAAATAAAAAAGAAATATGATAGATTTTCAGTAGAAAAGCAACTTAAAGCCGCATCTAGGGGCAGGTGTGATAGATTCTAATTAGCCAAAAACTGCCAGATAAAAATAAAGTACAACAACACGACCAGTAATGTACAAAAGACAGGATCAAAATGGTTTATAGTCCAGAAGCCTGTTAACTTGACACCGGTAACTATCATGACTAACTAAAACATATTCTTGGTGCAAATTGAGGTTAAAAGGTTTTGTTAGCAATGCAAGCAACGGGTGACAATCTATAGAAACAACCGACATGGTGGAAGCAGAATAGTTTTATCAGCAGGAAAATGTATCATAGAAGGTCCTGGTATTGTGGGATTTTGACAGCATTATGAGTGGGCCATTTCCATCAATAAGTGGACGACTCTCTCTCTCTCTCTCTCTCTCTGTGTGTGTGTGTGTGCGCATGTGTGTGTGTAAAAGAATTTAAATGCTGCTAAACATACAACGTGATTTATGAGTGGGCCATTTTTCAAGTTGTTTACCAGCAATCAAACTGACTGTCAGGAATTCTCGATTTACATGTAAATAATTCAATATACCACCAATAACAGTTGGGTTTGAAGCTCCTAGAAAAGGGGATCAATAGAGTTCCTCGCATTTTATGGCATCATCGGATTTTAATGAAAACTATTAATGGAGATAAAAATTGGTGAGATCTACAAGTATGTCACAAATCGTTATATGTTGTGTTATTAATAGACTAACTTATGGATTGTTATTTAATGAGTGAATGATTCAGGAGAAGATAGTTTTAAAACCAATGTTGTCAAAAACGTACTCATTTTCTACTCGTTCGGTCAGCTGGTAGTATATAATCGGATTACTTGGTCATTAATCGTTTTACGAGGATTATATATATATATATATATATATATATATATATATATATATATAAAGGTAAAGCAATCAGATGTGTCCTTAGGCTAATGGTAAGGCGTCCAACCCAACCGAAAGACTGTGGGTTCGAGCCCACCGGGCATGCAATATATGTTGTTAAATCAAATAAGTTAAGAAAAAGATACATAATGCTTAGAAACTTTTGAAATGCAAGATACAAAAATAGCTATACAACATGCAAGTATGCAACCAACAAGAAATAACTCATACACCAAGAGACAAAACTCTGCTATGCAACATGAAACACCATATTGAGTTCTTAATTAATGAGCAAAAGCCCCAATACGAAAAAAGCAATCTCTTACAAGTTACAAACTTACAATCATATCATGAGCCAAATACAAACTATAGTACTATACAACAGCTAACAAAACCCAAACAACATAGCTCTAGTAGTTAGCACACGAATTAACAAAATAAATCCTAAAACGAGTAATCAGCCCTCAAAATCGAGTAATCATCCCAAAAACGAGTAAATGATTAACCGGGTTTTGAAGCGAGTACTTGCTTTGCCCAAATAATATGCCGAGTAGCCAAATTACAGTTCGTTTTCTGACCGAGTATGATTACTTAGCAGAGCGATCCGATTTTTACAACACTGTTTAAAACATGTTCAGCCTTCCTATATTCACACTTTACAATATTCAGGAAGAAAATGTTTCTAATTGTAAGGTAATATCATAATATTGGTAAATCGTTCTATACAACAAGATGACAACATACCTAGATGGATTGATACTTATATGTTGGCAAACCCCTCATCCCTACAACCACACTTTGACATTAAGTTTGACAATTCAATACCACAAGAAGAGCATTGTCTCAATCAATAGATATTGGACGTTGACATATTTAACTTTTGAATTGATTTTCTCAAAGAAGATCTCATGCTTGTCTCTTCTCTTAAATGACATCAATGTGTCTCGGACAGAAACAAGAAAGAAGAGGTAATGGATTGACCTATCCTAAAAAAGTGTGTAATGGTAGAAAACCATTCTGAATGAATGTTGGTCTAAGGGTGTAGCACGGAACCAGACACAAGGCAAACAGAACGGCGCGGTCATCATTGAGAAGTGTAGAAATATATTTTTAACCTATATAATATAGAAATATTTAGTTAGTCTCAAAGATATAGGGGTAACATATATGTGATACCACATATTCAACTTTCTATATGGTACATTTTAAAATACCTGAATAAACAAAAAATTACAAGCATAAGAGATGAAACGAAAAAATTGCTAGCACATAAATCTCAATATTTATAGCCTTCGTTACTTTGACTCTTCCTTATTATTTGTAGTGATTACACTAAAAGATCTCAATATATTTTTGACAATCTTTATGGCATTCAGTAAGATTACTTGTGAAATTAAGTTCTATAACTCGTAAAGAAAATTCCTTCTCTTGATATTTCTTATTTAATTTTGTAGTACCAATACCATTATATAAAGAGATCCTATGCCTTTTTTTGTCAACACATGTTACCAAAACGTTTATAATCCAATCTTGATATTTTGTAGTTCTGGTAGACTCCTGCATTGAGAATAGTATTTGTGGCTTCAATCATATTACATTTATGCAATTTATATTTTCAATATGATATTTGAAGAAATTTTTTATTTTCTTGATATTTACTTCAATTTGAAAAGTATTTAGAGCATAAAAATTCAAACACTCATCCGCTCTTGTTTACATGGAAATTCCTAATCTTCTAGTATAACTAGGTTATTGTTTTTCTTCTCTTTTTCTCACTCTCTTTCCCTCTTATCTTCTTTCTTCATCTCCACCCTATCTTTCAATTGTGTGCTTGCTATTTTTTTCTTTTAAGGATATTAATATTTTACTTTGCTTTCCCTATAATTGCCAATCTTTTTTATGTATATTTTTTTATGTCCACTCTCCTTATATATAACATATTGACATTACAAATTTGCAGAATGATGTTGTAATGTGCATTCTAATCCTATGAATACATAGTGCCCTAAAGGTGGTGTCTCAATGATACAACAAGTCATGTCATAATAAAAAAACTGAGATACTCTTGTTGTGGAACTCTAACACTTCTCCTTTTCATTCTTTTATTTGTTGGGCTTGATGTTCTAATGGATAGTTTTTTGGTTGACCGTCTTATTTGAGTCACATTTCTTTTCTTTTCTTTGTTGTTGCTTCTTCAATTCTTACTAGTGCATATGTAGTAAACATTCTTATTGATAACATGAGTCGGGGACTCGGGCTACTCGGGCAAGTTTCTTTGCCCTACTTCCCCACCCCCCACACCCCCCCTAAAAAAAATTTAGAAATATGTTAACAAATATAGAATGATGAATAAATGTTTTGATCGAATGGGATCATAGATGCACTCGATTAAATGATCATTCATTTGTATATTTTGCATTCGGCCAATTACACGGTCATTCACACTTTAAATACTATTCGATGTAGTTGCTAGCCAAAAAGTTCTAAGTGGTCGATTAATCGGCCCTGCCCTTTTAAACCTAGTTTTACAAGACTGCACATGCAACATCTACCTCCATAAAGATTTGCCTAAGTTTTCATTATGTGATTTAGCTTATGATTAGATTTGATCAACACATACACACACACTCATGCACGTGCGACCGTGTTTAATGTGGTACGCCTCACACTCTACCCTCAAGATCTGACCCACCAAGCACACGAGATTAAACACACGGAGAAGAAAACATGATATATACGAAAGCAAAATCTCATCCCTCTACCTCCATGTACTCCCGTTACAAAGTTGAAGCCCCAAAACAAAAATTCAAGCTCTCGCTCTTTTACTCCTCGATAAGAAAGAATTAGAGCAACAAGAATCCTAGAGAACTGACAGGGGAGCTTGTTGTCGACCTTCTCGATATCAAAGTTTTAGTTACCTTTGGAGGGTCGAATTATTTAAAGATGTTATTGGTCATGCAGCTATACTGTATTTTGTTAAACTTTCTTCCGTTATACCTTCTGTGAAATGCTTATCTGATCTGGCTAGGTTTACATTAAAACTATTCAATTTTACTCAACAAAAGAATAGAGGCCATCTATATCTATTGGTGTCCCAGATGATCTCAACTCAACTAAATAGGTGTGCATAAATATAAGGCACAAGACATCAATATTCACAATTGATGATGCTTGATATCGGTGATCTCTCAGATCATGACACGTGGCAAATGACGTGTCCCAAAGCTCACGAGAAAGGACCTACAGTGGCCGACCAGACCACGCCTATGCTCGTCCTACAAACAAACGCTGGCTCACCTTCGAGCCCCCTGCACAATTGGCCTCCTCGGCCTCCTAGATCGTCTCCAGGCTCCCTCGGAACCAAGATACCTTGGCTCTCCCGCTCGTCCGCGAGCTCTCCTGCCGAGATCATCTTCCTCGATCTCATCGACCGACCAACGGCACCGCTCACAGGCGCAACCGCCATCCCGCGAATCTCGCCATGCGCGAGATATCCGCGGGCCACATCCTACGTTCCACGCCATCACGATCCCCCGTTAACGACCTTGTCTCGCCATTAATGGGAGATCCCGCCCATCGCGCGGGCGTGACGTCGGGAGCGTAACGACCGGCGTGATTCTCGCGCCTGCCTTGCCTGCTGCCACCGCTATATAAACCCTTTCTGCAGACGGTTCAAGTAAGCCATTTTTACTCCACTAAGCCATTACACTGCTCGGATTTCCTCTCTAACTTGACCGTCGGAGGGTTTTCGGTGGTACAACCACCCCGGGACTTCCTTGCAAGTAGCTCGGCGCAAACAACCTCAAACCCATTGAGATCCACACGCTTCAGGAGCCAGCCTCCGGATCAAATCTCAGCCGTCCATCACCGCCATTGTCAGATCAACGGAAGGTAACATCTTGGCGCGGATCTCACCCGCGTCGGCTGGAGCCGTCTGTGGAAACCCTTGATTCCATAAAAACAAAAGTTCATCTTCCGATCTCAACCTAATGGCGAGCGATCATCACGACGATCCAAGCACTAGCCGCCGTCTTCCCCTCAACGGAGATGCGGACGAACCTTCTCCGCCGAATGCCATCAACGCCCTTACCGACCGGATAGACCGACTCGCGTCCGTCGTGGAGGCGCTCATCCGTGTCTAAACGCAAGGAAAGATCCCCAGGTCGCCGGTCCCCGACCTCGGGACCGGGACCCCTACCGAGGAAGAGAAGGCCCCACTCGTGCAGGCACGGCCGATCGTCGCCTCACCGTTTCCAACTGCCGCAGGTCCCCCGGGCCGACGTGTTCAATAACCCGGTGGGCACCGCTTCATTTGGCTCCGAAGTCTTACGCCAGAGAGTTTCGCCCCGAGTCTCGTCGCACCCCTGTCCCTCCCGAGGCAGTGGTGGTCAGCTCGCCTGTTCGCGGGCATGACCTGCACCCCCTCCTTCGACGGGGTCGCGCATGCGAGACTCTCCACGGCAGCTCAAAGACAACCCCACCGGGGGGCATAAGGAACCTCACCAAAAAGAACCGAGGCTCGTCAAAAATCATGGTCATGGCGGCGGGGGTACGTCAAGTTCCTACGAGACTCAGTACCCCACGCCAGCCCCGGAGGCCGACAGCCGTCCGAGGAAGAAGGCCAGGGAGACCGAGCCGATCACTTTTAACGACGGGGACTTTCATGGCATATCCCTGCCCCACAACGACCCCTTGTGATTACGGCCCGGGTCCATCAATACGAGGTTCACAGGATCCTGGTCGACTCTGGAAGCTCGGCAGACATTCTCTTCTACGACTGCTTCCTGCGCATGGGGCTCACCGCGGCGGACCTGAGACCGACCTCCCACGTCCTTTCAGGATTCACCAACCACTCCATCCCGGCGGAAGGGGTAATCACTCTACAGTTCAACGTCGGGGAGGCCGGCCGTACGCGGACATTGCCGGTGGAATTCATCGTAGCGAGAATTCCATCGGCCTACAACATCCTTCTCGGCCGCCCCACGCTGAACTCCCTCCGGGCCCAGATATCAACCTACCACCTGGCGATGAAGTTCCCTCTCGACCAGGGAGGGATAGGTCGAGTCTATGGAGACCAGCGAATTGCAAAGGTTTGCTTCACCGCAACATCTTCATCGGAGAGGACGGCCGGCGATGTCGAAGGCGAGAGTGGCATCAGGGGTTCTCTAGACACTCGAGACAGGCAAAAAGAGGTCCGAAGAACCCCGGTGGAGCCTCTGACAGAGGTCCCCCTCGTAGAAGGGGATGACGAAAAACTCGTTCAGATCGGGTCGCTTCTGACGGGAACTCAGCGAGATGACCCGGTTCATTTCCTCAGGAACAACTCCGACGTGTTTGCCTGGGCGCCTGCTGACATGTCTGGGATCGACCCCAAAGTTATATCTCACAAGCTCGGGGTTGATCCTACGACCCGACCCGTCAGACAGAAAAAGCGAAGCTTCGCCCCGGTCAAACAGAAGGCTATCGAGAACGAGGTAGATCGACTCCTCGCCGCCAACTTCATTCGGAATGTGCCCTATTCGGAGTGGCTAGCGAATGTGGTCCTGGTCAAGAAGTCAAGCGGGAAGTGGCGCATGTGCGTCGACTTTACCGATCTCAACAAGGCCTGCCCCAAAGACAACTATCCCCTTCCCCGGATAGATCAGCTCGTCGACAGCTCAACAGGCCACGAGCTATTGAGCTTTATGGACGCCTTCTCCGGCTACAATCAGATCCGTATGAATCCGGCAGACGAAGATCTCACCACATTCACAACGGATCAGGGGTATACTGCTACAAGGTGATGCTATTCGGCCTCAAGAACGCCGGGGCTACGTACCAACGGTTGGTCAACCGCATGTTCAAGCCACAGATCGGTAGGAACATGGAAGTTTACGTCGATGATATGCTCGTCTAGTCAGTCTCGTCGACCGACCACGCCAAGAACCTGCGCGAGACCTTCGAAGTACTCCGCAAGTTCAAGATAAACGCTGAACCCCGCCAAGTGCGCATTCGGGGTCACCGGGGGAAAGTTCCTCGGTTTCATGGTCACCCACCGTGGGATCGAGGCTAACCCAGAAAAAATCGACGCTATTCTCAACATGACCGCGCCCAAGACCAACGTCGAGATCATGCGACTGACAGGGAGGGTAGCCGCTCTGTCACGTTTCATGTCGAGGTCTGGGGAAAAGTGCCTCCCATTCTACAAAGCTCTCAGGAAAATTTCGAGGTTCGAGCGGTCAGAAGAGTGCCAGACAGCCTTTGACCAGTTAATAAGGCACCTTGCGACGCCACCGCTGCTCTCCCGACCAGTTGAAGGAGACGAGCTATCGCTATATCTGGCGGTATCCGACCAAGCAGCGGGCTCAGTGCTCGTACGAGAGGTCGACGAAGTGCAGAAGCCGGTATACTGCGTGAGCTACGTCTTCAAAGACGCAGAAACGAGGGTACCCAGCCATAGAGAAGATCGTTTTAGCACTCATTGTGGCCTCAAGGAAGCTACGGCACTACTTCCAGGCGGACACTATCCTCGTTCTCACCGAGCGCCCGCTGGGGGCTATTCTCGCCTCACCCGAATCCTAGGGCCGCTTAGAGAGGTGGAGGTGGGAGCTGTCCCAGTTTGACATAAAATACCGCCCGAGGCAGGCCATCAAAGCACAAGCCCTGGTCGATTTCATCGTCGAATGCACCATCCCCAGCAAGGAACCGGAGTCCACGCCGACCCTCGCAGCTCAGCACCTGATCGAAGGGAAACCCGACTCGGTCCCTGAGTGGGTCATTTACGTAGACGGGTCTTCTACCGAGGAAGGCAGTGGCGCCGCCCTCATCATCCGGGGCCCGAACGAGGCAAAAATGGAGTACTCTCTAAACCTCGGATTCAAGGCCTCAAACAACGCGGCAGAATACGAGGCCCTGCTGGCTGGACTGCGTATGGCCTCCAGACTGGGGCTGAAGACAATTCGAATCCGCAGTGACTCAGCCCTAGTCGTCGGCCAAGTGACCGGCCACTTCGAGGCTCGGGAACCTCTAATGGTGAAGTATCTAGCCGAAGTAAGAAAACTTCGGAAGAACTTCGACGAAGTCCAGATAGAGTAAATACCCAGGCAGCTCAATGCCCAAGCCGACGCCCTGAGCAAGCTGGCTTCATCCTACTCGGCCAACAACAAGCGATCTATCCTTTTCGAGACCTTGCCATGGCCCAGCGTGGAAGACGGGGAAACAATACTTCATGTATATACGGCGCAGGAAGATGACCAAGACTGGAGGAAGCCCCTCGTGGAATACCTAAGGAATGGTACGCTCCCAGAAGATCGGGGAGCAGCCCGCCGTCTCCGGGCCAAAGCCCGTCACTTCGTCTGGAGTAATGTGAACCTTTACAAGAAATCCTTCACTCGGCCCCTGCTCCGGTGCGTCGACCCCTACGAAGGCGACTACGTCCTCCGTGAAATCCATGAAGGGGTCGGCGACGCACATCAAGGGGCCCGAACCTTAATCCAGAAGGCATTGCTCCAGGGGTACTACTGGTCAACTATTCACGAAGACGCCCAGAAGCTCGTCAGGAAATGCAAAAGTTGCCAGCTCCACGGAAGCATACATCGCCTTCCTGCTACCGAGCTGACTGCGTTAACCTCCCCGTGGCAATTCGCCCAGTGAGGATTGGACATGATAGGCCAGTTCCCCACCGGTGCGGGCGGGCACAAATATGTCCTCGTCGCAGTAGATTACTTCACGAAGTGGATCGAGCCTGTCCTCATCAGGAAACCGGATGCCGCCACGACCATCAAGTTCCTGCAGAACAACCCGATACTCCAGTTCGGCATCCCGAGGTGTATCATCACCGACCACGGGACGAACTTCGAAAACGAGAATGTCACGCCCCGCTTCCCAGTATACGGGCGGAGGACGTGACGAGTCCGCTACGTATTTACTGTGAAGTAAATACGCTAAGCGTAACTAAGCAATATAAAAGTAAAAGCACAAGAGACAAGATATAATAAAACATCAACTTTATTTATTCACATTCTTTCTGTACAATGCATGGAAATGTAAATACATCTGATGAAAACAATGTCTAAACAATGGCATAACAGAAAAAGAAAAGTGGTGGAATGAAATGTGAACAATGAAGCTAGAGCTCTGGGTCTTCAATAATCTGGTCTAAGTCCTCGATGCTGGGCTCTGTCTTCAGAAGGTCCGAAACACCTGACGACATTCAAAGAAGAAAGAAAGAGAATGTCGTCAGCGAACAAATTGCTCGGTAAGTCCCAAAGATAAGAGAAAAGTAGAAAAGAAGAAAGAGAGAGTGTAGCTTTTAAAGTTGTATTATATTGTTATAATGTTAATGTTGTTATTATCGTAAGTTCAAGGGTGAATGTCAACTAATCTCAAGAGTGTTCTCAAACCCAACAGGCCACAGTCCAGGGGTAGGGAATCACGGGCCCGAATGATATGTTAGTAGCGGGACTTCGACCGTCGCCGAAGTATTCCAAACTCAACAGGCCACAGTTCAGGAGCATGGAAACACGGGCCCTCATGATTGCTTGCTTGTGTTAGTAGACATGGATTCATGATCTAGGGGGACTCTTGAGCTTCTGTTGGATTCACGAATGAACTATCCCAATACCCCGTGTATTTATTGTATTGATAGTATTGTATTGCATTGTAATGTCTTGTAAATTGAATTGCATAATTGGATGACTTGCCGAAACCATGATATCAATAAACGGATGTAACTTTAGAATCATGTAAACCGGATGATCATGTAACTGGAATGTATATCCATGGTTCGGTTCGGTCAAGTTGTATAGATTGATAGATTGAATATATGGAATAATGGATTCATGGATTCGTGTTGAATTGTAAGATTGTAAATTGTACTTGAATCATATTCAAGTCAGATTATAGAGAGACTCAATCTGAGTCAGACAATTAGAAAAGTAAATTGAAGTCCTGATTGTTTTGATATTATCGGTAACCGCTGCACCTGAGCGGCAAGATTTGTGTCTTTTTCAAAGACGATTACCGTGTTGATAACACCGTTTGTTAATTGTCTACCTTAGATAGGCAAGCACACACTTCTCCGGCTCCCTGAGGCTCAAGAGATTGGTCCCGCTTAAACCTATGTTTACTAGGGTCCTTAGGGTAATTTATAGAACTTGAGGATGTTTTATGTAAAAATTCTTTTATATACTTTTCAAAATACTCCCCAAGTATTTAGTTGTCGTCTTTGAAGTTATCATGAATGTAGATTTTATACATGTGACATTTCTAGTAAGAATGACCTAATTTCCATAACATATGGTATTAACTTGTACTATTGATCTTGCATGGAATTCATGGTATTTTAATGTAAAGTGATTCTTGTGATTTTTTAAAAGAGTTGGGATATTTATATTATTTGCAAAATAGATATTTTAATGTTACTTATATATATATTTATATAAAAATAATTTTAATATATATTTATTATTTCTAAAAATCTCATTTTCTTAAGATGTATTTTAAATCTTTCGAGACCGAATGCTCCTTGCAGAGGTCTGCATCCCGCACTACTAAACCCGAGGATGTGCAATAATCCGCACCATCCCGAACGGGTTCCCCAAATGGGTTGTAGCGGCGCTTTGCAAAGATTTGTGTCAAATACTAATTATTAAGGGAAATAGTTTTATTAGTAATGGTATTTATTTAAAAAGGTGTCGTTTTCTCGTATTCTATATTTCCGAGGGTATTGTGCTATATTGCATATGAGTGTGTGAGGAGGTAGGTCATTACCTCGTGATCTACTTAAAAATATAGCAAGTTTAATGGTTTAAATGTCGAAAATGAAACTATATAGTATTTTAATGAAAAAGTACGGTAAAATGGAAATAGCAATTTCTTTTGATATGGAACTAGTTCAATATGATTCGTTAGTGTTTAATAGTCAACATGTAATGGTTTAACAAGATTGTATTAAAGGAAAAGTGAGATTTTAGAAAGAACCGAATCGGAAATCGGATTTGCTCCGATTCCGTCGGGTTTTAGAATTTAGTATTTTCAGAAAGAGTAAAGAAGGGGGAAAGTGGGACTTACTGGCTTAGAGCTTAAAAGGGAGGAAGAGGAATCGGGAGGAGGCGTCGGTGCGTCATTTCGTCGCCGGAAGCTCCTAGGGTTATCGTCGGAATTTCGCCGAAGCTTCGCCCCTTTGCTAGCTTGAATTGTACACAATTTCACTAGGGTTTTTTTGAGAGTTTTGATCAGAATTTTGGAGAGAGGGGGTAATGTTTAGGGGTTGTATTTATTGGGTTAACCTAGGGTTAGGGTAGATGAAGAATTTAATTGAAAAATGTATTAAAAATATATTAAAATGTAATAAAAGTGGAGTAATTGAGGAATTAAGAGGTCTCTGGAAATGTTCTGAGGATAAATTTTTGCAGGTGTACAGGGGAGATGAAAAGACACATTTTTCATGTTGGGGTCGTCGCCGGAATCGGCCGTGACTCGGTCGGAGGCCTTAGTCGGCCGAGTCGAGGCCTGGTTGGCCGATTTCCGGCCGAGTCAGGCGGCCTGAATCCCCCCCGACGGTTCATCTATTCTCTAGCAATGTTACATTTTTGGGTGTAGTGGAGTTTTTGTGAGATATGCACGTGTAAACCCTTGGTATTCTAAAGGTTTAAAATAAAACAATATTAAAAATAATGTGGAGTATGGGATTTGAACTCTGGTGGCTTGGTTCAGCAGTGCAAGGTATTACCAATGAGCTACAAGCTCCTTCTTGTAATTATGGAGCTAATTAATTAATTAAAGTAATAACAGTAAATGTAAATACCCTAAGTATACATTAATTTTTAAGAAAATTTTGTATACTAAAAATGGAGTTGTTACATTATTTTAATTTGTAATTAAAAAGCAAATTAATTACGTATATCTTGTGCTCAAGCTAAAATACCCATTTCTGGATTTTTGAAAAAATTGTACTGGAAATTCAGGGTTGTTACATTCTACCCTCCTTATAAAAATTTCGTACTCGAAATTTGTAAAAGGAAAGTGTAACAGATTTTAGGAAATTTGATGACTGGAGTACCTGATAGTGTAAAATAATAAGGTGGTACAAGGGTTTGAAAAGGTTGAAGAGAATTACCCGGGTTATCCTGGCCAAACGTTTCAGCTTCTATGGCCGCCAAATTGTAAGCCTGGTGTCTCGGCATGTTTCTTCGTGCATGCTGGTACAATACTGATTGTCGAGATAAAGGTGGTCCACGTGGAGGTGGTGCAGGAAAAGTTAACCGAGTAGATAGAGCTTGGATAGTTGGTCTAGCTGCGGAATTAGGATTAGTTTGGTTGTGTGGGCAAGTTCCTATGGTATGTGAGGATGATCCACATATCAGGCAAAGACCGTTTGCTCGTCGGCAAACCTCCATAAGATGTCCAGCTCTCTTGCAGTAGGTACAAAAGGTTGGGTTGGACCCGTGGATTGGTACTCCCAGTTTCCTTGGTACAAATGATGGTCCTGATGCGGCTCCTCCTGTCATCTTGTTGGCAGGGCGATTCACTCCTGTAGACTGAGGTCTGCTCCTCGTCTTTATCACTGCCTCATAACTGCGGGCAGCTATCAAAGTCTCTTCATGAGTCGGAAATTTCCCTGTAGCTAGTGCAGCCTGAATTTCCGTGTCCAAACCTTGTTGAAATCGACGGGATCTGATCTCATCCGTCGGTATCAGGTGTGCCACAAATCTGTTACGGTCTTGTGTTAGCTGTGTAGTATGTGATATTTAAAAAATTCAAATTACTGAGACATTGTAGGGTTATTAGGCACTAGAACAAGGTTCTGCAAGGCATCAATCATACCAAAATCAAAATTTTCAAGTGCCAACAACCCAAGCAAGATCTTAAACTAGAGATTAGGCAAAACAATTAGCAAGTAAACAATTTTACTTTTAAGAGATAGGGATTATAACCTTTGTAGTCCGTTCCTTCGCTTCATAAGCTCCGTGTTGAGCTCCCTTCGCTGCGATCAACATGAACTCCGACTTTCGAGTGGCTCCATGAGGTAAATGAGACACCTTACCTGCAGTCTTCATGATCTAAGATGATCTACCTTAAAGAATCTCATACCCAAACTTACACTTCACTAAACAACTTATTAGAGAAGTGAACACCCTAATCTAAGTGGCTAGAATAGATGATGATGATGAAGTAGGAATTTTGCTCTCTTTTGTTTTCAAATTCTCACTCAATATCATCACAAAAGAAAAACCTAGTGAAGCTTTTTCAAGAGCTCAAGGAAGAAGAAGATGAAACAATTCATTTTGTGATGAATAATGAATTAATTGTTGTGGTTACAAATCCAACCAAGGGTTAAAAATGATAGAGTTAACCCTTGTAGAGAATAAACTAAAGGTTAAGGTTTGGGTTGGGTTAAATAATATCTTCACAAAATATCAAGCTTAAGACAAAGTCAAAGCTTCATGGAAGCTTCATGCAAAAGCTAACCCTAATCCAAACCCCAACCAAGTTTAAACCCTAAACCTTTGTTAAATTTGTAACCCTAACATGTTACAATATTATATATCGCATATACAATATGTTTTGTAACAAAAGAAAATAATAAAATTAACATATATCGCATATATATCAATGTATTATCCCGTGAGAAAATGAATCAATAAAGCGAGATTATATTAGTTAACGTAACGTAATATATCACATATATAATTATACATTAAATTATCGAATCAACACTTGATCCGATAACCCGGCTATATTACATATAACCGAGTAATACAACATGTACCAATTCATCGAATCAACACTTGATCCGATGACCCGGCTATATCACATATACCCGGCCAATATCACATATCGCGAGAATAGAATACGGTATCACATATCGTATTATTCTCGGTCCCGCACATATCACATATATGCTCATACTCCGTTTTGCCTGAGCCAGAAAACCTCTGTGTAGGACTCTAAATAATCGTCAATACGCCGGCAGTAGGTGATGATCATATCAAACACCCACAAGCTGCAAGCGGTCAGCTAAACGTAACAGCCACCCAGGTATTGAGCGATCAGAAGATCAACAAGCAATCCTGTACATTCTCCTGTGAATCCAATCAGTAACACTACTGTACAGTCCGATCTCTTCGTCTGATATGTCGCATATCAAGTCTAGGGGTGGTAAACGTCAGACCCCAGTAACCGATAAGTCGTGTCGATGTGAGGCTCATAACAGGTCGAGAAACTACTGATAACTCTTACCGGTAGCACTCCATATCGGCCCTGGCCAGGGACTTCCAGTTATAGCCAATCGAACACAGCACAACATCAACTCCCTATACCGGGAGAGACGAAACCCCTCCTATCGCTCATTGCCTCCATGTGATTCGGGACTGTACCCAAAAGCCACCATTTTGCACGCCCTCTTGGACGTGGTAAGGTGGAAATCAAAGCACAGTGGGAATCACACAAGACTCTATGACGATCTCGGGTCTACAGACTAACATGTACCAGTGTCACCGGAGAACTGCTATCTGACGATAGGTATAATACCATCTAGGAGTTCTCGGCGAGTCCGTTCAGTGTACCCAGTCTCTACTGAGCACCCGTACACCATCTTTGATGTCAAACACCGATGGATATGGGATCATCCATCGCCCATCATTTGGGTCAAGATGCGTATGCGCTAGTCTACTCTGGTGTATCGATGCCCTGTCTCGATACTCCCTCGACTAGGAACAGTTATAGGATGTACTTTTTGACTACCCTGGCCCCACTAGTATGATCTGCATCATAATCCTAGTAGTCGAGTACATATCCTAAGGGCTTTATCAACATGTGAGAGCAAGACAATAAACTATTACAAGCCAACATTTTAAGATAAACGGAAACCAAATAGCATACTATCATGTCGAGCAAGAAAGTCCTCTCTATATATATCCAAGCATCTACTATAATATACATCGTATGTACAACAATGGCCTCTAGGGCATATATACAACTAACAATCTCCCACTTGCACTAAGGCCAGCTGTTGTAGTATCTCATACCCAACATCCCGAAGAGTCTCTCAAACTGTATCTGGGGAATGGTCTTCGTGAGTGGATCCGCAGTGTTGTCCTTCGTGTTAACTCTCCTGACCTCGATCTCGCGGCGATCAACTATCTCCCGGATTAGGTGATACTGCCTCAGAATATGTCTGGACTTCTGATGGGACTTGGGTTCATTGGCCAAAGCCACAGCTCCATTGTTATCACAATACAAAGGTATTGGATGCTCAATGGACGGAACCACACCAAGTTCAGTAATGAACTTCTTCATCCAGACAGCCTCTTTGGCAGCATCGTTGGCAGCGATGTATTCAGCCTCCATCGTCGAGTTTGCCACGGTTTCTTGCTTGGAACTCTTCCAACAAACCGCCCCTCCATTCAGGGTAAAGACAAATCCCGAGTGCGACTTAGAGTCGTCCTTATCACTTTAGAAGCTTGAATCGGTAAAGGACTTCATCTGGAGTTCTCCGTTACCATACACCAAGAACATCTCTTTAGTCCTTCTCAAGTACTTAAGAATGTTCTTCACAGCTGTCCAGTGACTCTCTCCTAGATCTGCTTGATACCTACTCACTACACTTAGTGAGTATGCTACATCGGGTCTGGTACATAGCATCGCATACATGATAGAGCCTACTGCTGAAGCATAGGGTATCCTTTGCATGCGAGTTCTCTCCAAATCAGTCTTAGGAGACATCTCTTTAGAGAGAGTGAGTCCAGAGATCGTGGGTTGGTTCTCACGCTTGGATTCTTCCATACTAAACCTCTTTAGTATGGTGTCAATGTACCTGGATTGGGACAATCCCAGTATTCGTTTAGATCTATCTCTATAGATCCTAATTCCCAAAATGCAGGAGGCATCACCTAGATCTTTCATTGAGAATCTCTGTGATAAGAAGAGCTTGACCGAGTGCAGCATAGGAACATCATTTCCTATCAAGAGTATGCCATCCACGTATAATACGAGGAAGACAACCTTACTCTCTACAACCTTCTTGTAAATACAAGGTTCATCTACGTTTTTGATAAAGTCAAACTCTTTGACTACAACATCAAAGCAGATGTTCCAACTCCGCGGTGCCTGCTTCAACCCGTAAATGGATTTAAGCAGCTTGCACACCTATCCGCTGCTCCCACTATCTACGAAGCCCTCTGGCTGAGTCATGTACACGCACTCCTCTAAATCACCATTTAGAAAGGCGGTCTTAACATCCATCTACCAGATTTCGTAGTCATGGTATGCAGCAATGGCAAGTAAGATCCGGATGGACTTATGCATAGCCACTGGAGAAAAGGTTTCGTCATAATCCACACCTGGTCGTTGACGAAAACCCTTTGCAACAAGTCTAGCTTTGAAAGTCTCCACTTTTCCATCTATACCAAGTTTCTTCTTAAAGATCCACTTGCTCCCAATGGGTTTTACCCCTTCAGGAGCAATTTCCAAAGTCCATACTTTGTTGGTGTGCATGGATTCCATCTCAGATCGCATTGCATCCAGCCACTTCACAGAGTCCCCGCTCGTGATGGCCTGCTCGAAGCTAGTCGGGTCATCATCTTCCATGATGCAATCCTCACTCTCACCGTCAATGAGAAAACCGTAGTATCTCTCAGGTTGATGAGGAACCCTGCTAGATCGGCGAAGAGGTTGGGGTTCGTCGGGAACTACTGAATCCTCTGGTTCCACCAAATCATCTGTCGTAGTTTGTGTTGCTGGAACTTCTTCCAGTTCTACCTCATTGCCACTAATTTGTTTCATAAGAAAACCTTTTTCTAAAAAGGTGGCATGTCGAGAAACAAACACTTTTTGTTCCTCGGAATGGTAGAAGATATACCCTTGCGAATTTTTGGGATATCCTACAAACTTGCACAAGACGGACCTTGCTTCGAGTTTGTCCGGATTGTGCCTTTTGACATAGGCCGGACAACCCCATATCTTAACATACTTAAGAGATGGTCTCTTCCCCTTCCATATCTCATATGGAGTGGTAGGCACTGATTTGGTGGGAACCATATTCAATAGGTGTATGGTTTTCTCAAGCGCATACCCCCAGAAGGAAATAGGCAGCTCAGTATTGCTCATCATAGAGCGCACCATATCTAATAAGGTGTGATTCCTCCGCTCCGATACACCGTTGTGCTGTGGTGTATAGGGAGGAGTAAGCTGAGAGAGAATCCCATTCTCTTTTAGATAGTCCAGAAACTCATTGCTCAAGTATTCTCCTCCTCGATCAGATCGAAGGATCTTAATACTTTTGCCCGTTTGGTTCTCTACTTCGTGCTTATATTCCCTGAATTTCTCGAAAGCTTCAGACTTGTGTTTCATCAGGAACACATGTCCGTATCTTGAGAGATCGTCAGTGAATGTAATGAAGTAGGAAGAACCGTTCCTGGTATGTGTAGACATGTGACCGCATACATCACTATGTATCAGTTCCAAGAGTTCCGTAACTCTTTCTCCGTGTCCATTAAACGGAGTTTTGGTCATCTTGCCTTTGAGACATGACTGGCAAGTATCATAAGATGAAAATTCAAACGGATTCAAATATCCATCCTTATGTAACTTAGCTAGCCGTGTCGCATTGATATGACCTAGTCTACAATGCCATAAGAAGGATTCGTTAATTTCTGAACTCTTCTTCTTGTGTGTGTTTTGTACATTAAGTATTGTAGTTTGGTTGAAAACGTATATGCCATTATTTAACGATCCTGATCCAATCAACTTTTGATTCAGGAATATGTTTATAACATTATCTTGTACTACAAAATTATATCCTTCTTTACTCAATAAAGAAACTGATATAAGATTGCATATCAGGGTCGGAATGTAATAGCATTCGTTCAGAACCAATGTATTACCATTTGGTAACACAAGGTGATATTCGCCAACTGCTTTAGCTGCAACATTTGCACCATTCCATACTCTTACGGAATGATCACCCTCACCCAGTTCCCTACCTTTCCGCGGCCCATGTAACATATTACATATGTGGAATCCTGATCCGGTATCTAATACTCAGGACGTAGAGTGAACTGAGAAACAGTTCTCAATAACAAACACACCCGAAGAAGATTCATCAGCATGCGTATTCTTCGTTTGGGCGGCGTGAGAATCCAGATATCCTCCTATTCCCTGCTCAGACTTATAACAGTTATAAGTGGGAGCGGGACCAACGTTCCCTTGCTCAGTATAATAAGCGGGTTCAGTCAATACATCCATATTATTATCTTGATTAAGGCCTGACAAGGTCGCTACCTGGAGAGAGAGAAGAAAACACTTTAGCGTATGCTCTTGCAAGATTGGATTGGTTATTATCTTATCTAATCAGGACGGCTCCCACTGTTTTCATCAAATTTTCCTTAAAACCCTAAAAGGTAAGACTAGCCGGGATTAATTACACCTTACAAGTTCGCCAATCTTTCAGCGAGACCAGTGTTGGTGCTTTGAGGGAGGTTCCCCGTGCTTTCGCATGGACCTAATTAAAATAAACCTCATTTTCCCAGAGGCATAACCCCGTTAACACCTTTCTAGACACCTACTTGATCGGCTAATTGTCTTGTGTAAAATTCTCCCAGGAGTAACTCTTACTCGCAGTGGGTATCAGGATCCATCTATCTCATAGAAGGTATGCAATCTCATTGCAAATTTCAACACTTGAAATTCCCGATAATGCTTTTGCCCCTAGCGTGCTATGACCTTGACGAATGCCAAACAACCCATAGTCCGCTAGTCAAGTTCAACCCGTATATTTCTTGATTGAATTAAACCCATCCGCACGACCCTTGACGAATGCCAAACAACGTCTTACGAATACTCTAATCCAATCGCATCATATGCTGCAGATAAGTAGTAAATAGCTACCGTACACTACGCCTTGACGAATGCCAAACTACCGTAGCACAAATTGTAGCGTTTTGAAAATCGTTTCGGTGAAATTTCGGAAAATCGGTAAAATAAGGGGTTTTTCTGTAAAAAGTCAAAATGCAAATATCTTATTATAAAAATTAAATATACATATTCTAGCTATATAATTGCTAGTATCTGGTGTTTATTGAGCCACTGCTGAAATTTCAAATTTTCTGAAAAAAATTTATTTTATTATTATTTTAAACCGTCACTAATACATTTAATTAGGGAAAATTACAAATTGGAATGAGTTGAAACAAATTTTGTGCATCATGACACATTAAATAAAATTTTATCATGTGGTTTTTGAAATGAAATCGTTTGCCAAAACGGTTTAGAAAATATCGAAGAAAAAAGCTTTTTCCGGTGAATTTAGTGTTAATGGAAATTGGGGTATATCATTTATTATTTTTCCCTCACCCACACAAACCCAATTTCCCCTCCTTGGCTGAGCCCATGGCAGCCCATTACCCAAGTTCCCACTAAAAAAAAAATGAGAGAAGCAAAACAAATGAAAAGAAAAGGGAAATGAAAAGAAATAGATAAATGAGTATGGACTTTTGACTTTTGTGTTGACTTGAACCTTCCCCACTTGACTTTTCCCCACCTCACACCCCCCACACTTCCCCCACCTGCACTTGACCGAGCCCCCCCTCTTCTTCAGCCCCACCTCATTTCTTCTTCTCTTTTCTCTTCAAAATTCCATCAAAAATCATCAAAAATGCCTCAAAAATTCCACAAAATCAAAATCGAATCCCTACCCATTTATACTTGACCATTCTAGTATGGATCTTGGTGAAGGGAAGCATGTTTGAGAGGCTAGATTTGTGCTAGATCTCAAAATGATTGTGGGGTAAATTCTTAACCTTATGGCTAATTGTTGTTTGAATACTTTAAATCAAGCATAATTAGTTAATAGTTTGGGATTAATTGAATGTTTTGAAAAATCTAGTAAGAGTTGTGATTTCAATTAGGGTTTTTATTATATCATTAGGGATGCAATGTTTAGTTTAACATCTTAATGAATGTAAAACCTAATCTAGTTGCCAGTTGCAATTTGTTAATTTAAAATTTGCAATAAATAAGCTTTTTATGCAAACTAGGTTTTTATGAAATGCATATATATGTGAGATTAAATTATGGTTAGGGTTTTTATCACTTATTTAAGATATTTAGTGAATATTGTGGCCGCTAGATTCGTTTTTACATCGAGTTTTGTACTAAAACGGTGATTGGTACTTGCTAGATTTTCGGAAAAATGACTTGTTAAGTGAAATTGGGGTTTTTGTGAGTTTTAAGCTATTTTATATTATAATTAGTGCTTGTAACTGTACAAATGAGTGTGTTGGGAGTTTTCTCAATGGTTTGGCGTTTGTACGCCGACGTCGAGGGTTTTTGGGTCGATTTGTGAATGCAACCATAGGTTTTGACCTATGTGGGATTCGTGAGTCGTTTTGGTCATGAGTCGGATTTTAATGCGATGCAGTGCGTTATGATATGTAGGTTCCCCATGTGGACTTCGAGACGACAAGCAAGCGCGTGGCGACGTCGGCACCGGCGAGCAAGGACCAGGTGAGTAGATTCATATCTACGGGGAGAAGTCGGGTGGATGGCGTATAGCACCCCCGCAGTTCGTGGTGATGTATACGAATACGTATACACACATAGTGATTATGTATTGTTTGATGTTATCGATGATATAGATGGATTTAGGGTGTGATCGGATTATTTAGTGTTGCGAGACCCTAGAGTAGAGGTTACCCCACATTTACACGCACATATCATAATTGCATACTTTCTTCTTTCATATGTGCTTATATCGGGTCATATTGTTATGTGTTCACATGGGTATGGGACTATGTGCTCACATACTGGATTTGAGAATAGTATTTGGGATTTGATATGAGTCGATAAGATTTGATTGAGACCGCGAGAACGGTGATATGGCAGGATTCGTACTTGA
The DNA here is from genome assembly GCA_030015575.1 of Agapanthus africanus. Taxonomy (NCBI): domain Eukaryota; kingdom Viridiplantae; phylum Streptophyta; class Magnoliopsida; order Asparagales; family Amaryllidaceae; genus Agapanthus; species Agapanthus africanus. Next base: position 182,146,952 of record JASDDO010000024.1, read on the forward strand.
GGTACGTCCTGGTGTTATAGCGGATCTTGGGACGACGATACGGGTGAATAGTGTTATAAATTAAATGGTCGACATGTGATCGTGATATGAGATATGGTGTGCTAGGATATTGATCCTAGGCCGTATTGGGCGATGTATATCCCTTGATGATGATATGTGCTGATGATATCGGTTTGTACGAGACTGTCGATCAGTGATCATATCATGACTATATTGATGATATTAGTATTGTACTAGACATAGGTCAGTACCCTGGACTATGATATTTATGTTGCGTTACGGCAGCGCCCCGGCCGTCTATCCGAGGCCAAAATGCGGAATCAAAAATTTTCCTAACTTGGAAACTGGCGCTGCCGCGGACAATGAAAACCCGGATAGTAACTATTAACCTAATGCTAGCTAACAAGAGATGGGAAGAGAAGTATACCAAGTGATCCGAGTCTCCGGTCTTCTCTTCATCATCCCGATCTCCCGCGGAAAGTCCTGTCTCCATGTCGTCGCCTCCTCGCCGGAAGGGCACCACGTCGCCTGCATCTTTTACGGGCTCCCACCTCAATACCGAGGCAACTCGGGCACGAAGCTGGCAAGTCGACATGCCCAAGATTTGCTGTAGAATGTGTAGTGTAGAGGCTATGTCTCATTTGGGGTTTTGTTGCCATTTGAAGATGATGGAGGAAACTTGATAAGGAAAAATGGTGCTTGCATTTTTCCTAGCATGAAATGAGATCAAGAAAAATCCCTCAAGCTCAAAATGAAACTCTCTCTTCTTCTTCTCTCAAGTGTGGCTTCTTTCATCTAGTGAGAAAATGGTGGAGGAAAAACTAACATAAGCAAGAGGGAGGTGAGTGTAGGAAAAGAGAAAGGGTGACCATAACCAAACATCATCATAACCAACTCACATCAAACTCTAATCACCTTTTAGTGATGTAAAGAGAATCAAATGATGGTTGAAAAGAAAAGATGCCATCATAATCAATACATATGCAAGAAAACCCTCCACAACATGTTATTTGCAAACTTGCAAATAACACCCTCCATCGGAAAAGTCCGGCCGGGAAAGAACAAAGGAAAACCGGCCGGAACGGAATGCAAACTGGCAACTCCAGAAAACTGGTCCCGTAATAAATTACAGGAAAACCCCGATACTATGCATACACACCCGCATCTGTATTCCGACCGGATACAAATGCAATGAGACAAAATCTACACTGTACTAAACTAGGATCCGACTTAAACCAAAGCCGGCTAGTAATATCCGTCCGATCCTGATCCGTGCAATACTGCACGTATCTGATCGAACCCTGCCATATAACCATACGGCCTCTAGTACAAACTGTCCGATCCTGATCCGTGCAATACCGCACGTATCTGATCGGACCCTGCCATATCTCCATACGGCCTCTACAGCGTTTCGCCCGAAAGTTGAGTAACTGAATGTGTGGTGGACTCTAAAGACTCGTCAATACTATGGCTGTGGATTTAACCACTAGCACGTCAGAGGTATAAGCCAATACGTGACGGGCCACCAGCTATTGACCAAAAGGGACGTCGATGAGCGAACTCATCCTGACACCCTACTGAGCCTGTCAGTGACAATATCCGTACAGTCCGGTCCGTTCGTCTATGAGTATCGCATGGCGGGCCTAGGGGGTTGGTAAAAGTCAGACCCCCAAAAGCGGTACAAGTCGTGTCGGAGTGTAGCCCAGAACACCCTGAGATACTACTGGAATACCTACCAGTAAATCTCCTGCCTCGGCCGAGGGCTTTGTGTAATGGCTCTCCTAGACACAGCGCGACCTCACCCCCAATACCGGGAGAGACGAACCCCTGCAGATCCGCTCACTGCCTCCATGTGGCTCGGGACTGTACCCAACTAAAACCTATTTGCACGACTCCTTTGAGCCGTGGTAGGGTAGTAATCAAAGCACAGTGGGAACTCACACGAGACAAATGACGATCTCAGGTCGATGAACTAACCTGTACACATGTCACCAGGGAACTGCTATCTGACATCTGGTATAAGACCAACCAGCAGGTTCCCGGCGAGTCCTGTCCGGTGTACTCATAACCCAATGAGCACCTGTATACATCTTAGGTGAACCAACTGACACCAGTGGCTTGTGAGACCGGCCACCGCCCCTCGTCGGGGTCTCGACTGTATACACTAGTCTACTAATGGAGTATCGATGCCCTGTCTCGAAACTCCTACGACTAGGGACCTTTTAAGGATGTGCTTATAGACTACCAGCTCCCACGTATATGATCGCCATCATACTGCTGGTAGTCAAGCAAGAATCCTAGGGGCTCTATCAACGTGTAATAGCGACATGTCGGGTCACCTAAAGCAGTACACGATGATAAAGATAAACCAGATAGCATACTATCATCTTGAGTAAGACTGTCCTACCGGGATAGGTCCTCCCTCAATCATTGCAATCACGTGCCTGTGATCCAATAATTGACTCTGAGGGCACTATCTCCAACAATTTGATAAAGAGGATACCAGATGAATAGTATGATGAATGTGATATTGACCCGTACCCAGATTTGGGATGCCGTACTACGGATTTACGTACAAGCTATATATTGATGATTGATCCGCACTCTTGACTTGGGATGCCTGATTATAGATATGGTATCGGATATGATATTATTGAGGCGGGATCACCGACTATACATATACAGGTATGTATATGTATCGACTCAGATGATAGGCGGTTTCCTTACCTGTAGTTCAGCTTGTTAGTTCAGCCTGTTAGTTCAGCCGTATAGTTTAGTGTAGTTGTTAGATTAGATTAGACTCCTACCTATTTCAAAACTAGCGGATCGTGGGTATTTTAAAAGACAGGTCAAGGGATCTACGGATATTTCAAAAGACGTATCCTTTCTTAAAACTACCGTAGCCCTATTTTCAAAACCCCACGATTCATGTTATTTCAAATGGCACCATTGTTTAATATTTAGCTCCCGCTCATTTTGGTTGCTCGCTCCGCATCGCATACTTACATTGTTATTTCATATTGCATTGTTAACATTATGCTGTTAAGACACCAGCACCATTACCGATGATGCGTATGTACCACGTACACTTACTTGCCGGCTCACACACATCTTCATCGGTAATTGCCATGTCACGTACACCTTAGAAAATATTATTGCTTAACTTAGCTTGATAGTTAGTAGTTTGACATAATATTAGTGTACTTACCTTATATGCCAGCTTAGATATTGTAGTTATTACTTATCACTTCATGCATACTGTTATTCATTGTTATGCCGTATTCATGGATTTTCATGCCTATATTCATGGGTTTATATGCTATTGATGATTTAGATTCGGATTTCTATGAGATTTTCTGGATTTGGGGAAAAACCGCAAAACTTGTATAAGCTTCTTCCCTCTCTTTTAAATAAAAAGTGCGGTTTTCCCATGATGTATGAGTCGTCCACCATGAGTTTGCTGATGGATTTCGAGACCCGATTCGAGGAGTGGAGGAACCGTTTCGGGTACATGGTGGGCCCGGTGCGGTACCCCGGGGCAAGAGGATCGTGTTGTTGACATTGAGCCTGGCAGGGGAGCACTACCGACCGGTGATATTACCCGACGCGTCGGATATCCGGAGGATACCGTCGTGGTCTTGAGATGGATGGTAGGGGCCGGTCTGGATTGACGGCGCCCTAGATATTGTGATTGAGATATTGAGATTTTGAGATATTGAGGTACAGAGATTGTGATACAGAGATATCGAGATATTTGGACACTTGTTTTGTGTCGATGCTGGGCACTGTTTTATGCTGATTTCATTTATGGTACCTCACTTTTAAAATACAGAAATCTCACTGATTTATGAAAGCAGTTTTCGTCAGTACATGCATTCTGTTCCATGCATTCATACCTCATTCATATGATATATTTCTACCTGAGGCACTGACACGGGCACATGAGATCACACTCGGGTTAGATATTACCCTAGCCATTGTTATAGGCTGCATGTTATTCATATATTTGAGGATATATTATGATCATTGACCTAGGTTGCGTTATTTATGCGATTTCTGTGCATAGATGTTTTTCTATTCACGAGTTGGCAACTCACCCCCGTTGTGCCCCAGTTTCTTGCAGGTTTGCCGTACAGGTTTCTTTACGGCTTGCGGGCATAGTTTCCTTCGGGTGATTTGCTAGTAGGTGGGTTTACTTGTATCGTACCCCCATTATATATCTTGTATATCATTATTCTGTTGTATCTAGAAGTTCCATCAACCAAACATGTATGTATTTCTGAGATAGAGACCAGTGATGTTATTCTTTCGACCTTAGAGTCGCGCGTTATATTTCTGTGGATTTCTTGTGGTTTTGAGTTTCCTTTTGAGTTTTTGATCCTCGCCATTGGCGTTGTATATTATATTGCTTGTGTGGTTGTGACCGTCGATTGACGAAGAGCTAGCTCCCGCTTGGGGATGCCTTTTATTGATTTCATATACTATTCATGTTGTATCCCGTTTGGGAGTCAGTATTTACAAAGGAGACTCTGCCGAAATTTTCAGGAAATATTTGATGTTTTTAAACCGCATAATTCGGCTTATGCTATTAAAACTACTTGATTTTAAATTGGTTTTCCTTCACTCTACTACTTTTCTTGGTTTGGATTTCTGGGTTTTCGGCTAACTTAGATTACGTACGCCTCGAGACGTTTCGTAGTTTAAGTGTCGGTCATGTTCCGTACTTTCAGGACGTGACACGAATACTAATTAATACTTATCTGAAATGACGGAGGGCTACGCAGGTTTTTCAGAAAACCATGAGCGTAATGAACTCGATTTCGTTGTAGAAACAAGTGATTTTGAAAAGGAGTGTTTTTGAGGCTTTTCTAGTTTCGCTAAAGAGATCACTCCCGGTGAAGGGATCTCGGCTCTTTCCTCATCGAATAAGGTGCAGGGTATATCATATATACCGCTATGCAAAGCAAGAACTATAGAAGCAATCAAAAACTAAATCGTGAGTTTGCAGCATCTGCCAGTTTTGCTAAAGAGGTCACTCCCGGTGAAGGGATCTCGGCTCTTTGCTCATCGAATAAAGTGCAGGGTATATCGCATATACTACGGTGCAAAGCAAAAACTGTAGCTACCCTTTTTGAAAATTTGATTCTACAACATCTTTTAGGTTTATTTTCTTTTATTAATCTCATTAATAAATCCCATCATTTATTCTTCCTAAGCATCACAGAAGAAACGAAAATACGTACGCTTATGCCATCCGCATTCGCCATAATGTTCCGTTATGCACCGTCAGGTTACTTAACTAACGGCATACCGGGACGGGACTAGCTCGGGTGTAAAACATAAGCAACGTTTATTATATATCATATATACAATAATAAAGTATTCGTCTTACGCATATAATATGATCACATCACAGTATATCAGCAGCAGAAGAAACATGAAATATTGGATATACTAGGACTTCCGTGTTTTATATCGAGCCTGTATAAAACACGGATTCCACGGTCGCGGTGAATAGCCAAACCTACATCCCTAGACCTCTACGAGAGCGGCAAGTAACACTGCCAATTCTAGGGTTAGGAGACCCGGTCTCGACTCCTCGAGATGGCCTCCCACTGGACCCTAGAACCCGGTTACTTGTGCTCCCCTCCTCGGGTCTATCCTAATACGGAAAAGTAAATAATATACAATTGTGACATCATCCTCAACCCGGAAGTGCCCCAATAAAATAATATTACATACATTTGAATTTTACATGAATGAAAATAAAAAACCCCATCTCACATAAAACCCCCGGCTATTCAAAACACGACAATCCAATATAACATATCACAGCAACACATAATATCTCATATCATCAACGCAAGCAAGTATGCGTATCCCGATTGTCGTTGATGTATAGTAACGAAGCCGGTGATACACCATATACTACACTTACGGTCGCAGAAAAGAAAGTGAAAAACTACAACATTTGGAATCCATCACCTTAGACATCGTAAACCCGAAATATCACATATTACGGATTTCATGCCTAACTATATGAATTCCACATATTGTATCACATTCCAGATAAATAGACAATATTAAACTTTCCGATCGAATAAGCAAACACCCAAGATTTCCCAAATAGCTCAACATTTGAGCAGAGTTCAAAAAGGTTCCAGAACATGTCACAGCCCTAATGAACCAGCCGTAGAAGGGTCAAACCAACGCCTCACATGTGGCAACGCTAAATTACCATAAACCCTAGGGTTCAGTGTCAGTTTTGACGGTCACATAATCGAGTTAAGGTTATGTTCATCTAGAGAGTCCACAAATATGCTTGCATGTTTTTCCGAAAGATTCAAACTCCGGAAAAAAATCCAACACTTGAAAGTTTTTCGTGTCGGGAAAAAGTGAGTTATTGATATCCGTTCGAACATTTTAACACGTTCTAAATTATCCGGAAAAATAAACGAAGTTAAACTTTCCGATCGAATCAACGGATACATAAGATCTCCAGAAAACTCAACACTTGAGTAATATTAAAAATTCCCAGAAGCATGTAGTAATACCTACGGATGTTACCTAGAAATATCTATCCAAGTACGGCCGCGGAACCGCCGCGAAAAGCCAGGTATTGTCGCGGTTCACCGGCGACTTGAAGGAACAAGGGGTTTGTATTTCACAGTTATCCATAGAATCACCTGCTTAATTTTCTGAGTATTTTTAATAAGGAAAAAACGATCTTTTTAAAAAAAATTCAGAGAGGGGGTCAAAGATGATGTTTCGAGGTTCGATCGGACTTTTAACTTCGTCTACACGTCGCCTAATGCTCTACCTAGGCTCTGATACCACTGTAGGGTTATTAGGCACTAGAACAAAGTTCTACAAGGCATCAACCATGCCAAAATCAAAATTTTCAAGTGCCGAACAACCCAAGCAAGATCTTAAACTAAAGATTAGGCAAAACAATTAGCAAGTAAACAACTTTATTTCTAAGAGATATGGATTACAACCTTTGTAGTCCGTTCCTTCGTTTCATAAGCTCCGTGTTGAGGTCCCTTCGCTGCGATCAACATGAACTCTGACTCTCAAGTGGCTCCATGAGGTAAATGAGACACCTTGCTTGTAGTCTTCATGATCTAAGATGATCTACTTTGAAGAATCTCAAACCCAAGCTTGCACTTCACTAAACAACTTATTAAAGAAGTGAACACCCTAATCTAAGTGGCTAGAATAGATGAGGATGATGAAATAGGAATTTTGCTCTCTTTTGTTTTCAAATTCTCACTCAATATCATCACAAAAGAAAAACCTAGTGAAGCTTTTTCAAGAGCTCAAGGAAGAAGAAGATGAAACAATTCCTTTTGTGATGAATAATGAATTAATTGTTGTGGTTACAAATCCAACCAAGGGTTAAAAATGATAGAGTTAACCCTTGTAGAGAATAAACTAAAGGTTAAGGTTTGGATTGGGTTAAATAATATCTTCACAAAATATCAAGCTTAAGACAAAGTCAAAGCTTCATGAAGCTTCATGCAAAAGCTAACCCTAATCTAAACCCTAACCAAGTTTAAATCCTAAACCTTTGTTAAATTTGTAACCCTAACATGTTACAATATTATATATCACATATACAATATATTTTGTAACAAAAGAAAATAATAAAATTAACATATATCGCATATATATCAATGTATTATCCCGTGAGAAAATGAATTAATAAAGCGAACTTATATTAGTTAACGTAACGTAATATATCACATATATAATTATACATTAAATTATCGAATCAACACTTGATCCGATAACCCGGCTATATTACATATAACCGACTAATATAACATGTACCAATTCATCGAATCAACACTTGATTCGATGACCCGGCTATATCACATATACCCGGCCGATATCATATATCGCGAGAATAGAATACGGTATCACATATCGTATTATTCTCGGTCCCGCACATATCACATATGTGCTCCTACTCCGTTTTGCCTGAGCCAGGAAACCTCTGTGTAGGACTCTAAATAATCGTTAATACGCCGGCAGTAGGTGATGATCATATCAAACACCCACAAGCTGCAAGCGGTCAGCTAAACGTAACAATCATCCAGGTATTGAGCGATCAGAAGATCAACAAGCAACATGTACATTCTCCTGTGAATCCAATCAGTAACACTACCGTACAGTCCGATCTCTTCGTCTGATATGTCGCATATCAAGTCTAGGGGTGGTAAACGTCAGACCCCAGTAACCGATAAGTCGTGTCGATGTGAGGCTCATAACAGGTCGAGAAACTACTGATAACTCTTACCGGTAGCACTCCATATCAGCCCTGGCCAGGGACTTCCAGTTATAGCCAATCGAACACAGCACAACATCAACTCCCTATACCGGGAGAGACGAAACCCCTCCTATCGCTCATTGCCTCCATGTGATTCGGGACTGTACCCAAAAGCCACCGTTTTGCACGCCCTCTTGGACGTGGTAAGGTGGAAATCAAAGCACAGTGGGAATCACACAAGACTCTATGACGATCTCGGGTCTACAGACTAACATGTACCAGTGTCACCGGAGAACTGCTATCTGACGATAGGTATAATACCATCTAAGAGTTCTCGGTGAGTCCGATCAGTGTACCCAGTCTCTACTGAGCACCCGTACACCATCTTTGATGTCAAACACCGATGGATATGGGATCATCCATCGCCCATCATATGGGTCAAGATGCGTATACGCTAGTCTACTCTGGTGTATCGATGCCCTGTCTCGATACTCCCTCGATTAGGAACAGTTATAAGATGTACTCTTTGACTACCCTGACCCCACTAGTATAATCTGCATCATAGTCCTAGTAGTCGAGTACATATCCTAAGGGCTTTATCAACATGTGAGAGCAAGACAATAAACTAATACAAGTCAACATGTTAAGATAAAGGGAAACCAAATAGCATACTATCATGTCGAGCAAGAAAATCCTCTCTATATATATCCAAGCATCCACTGTAATATACATCGTATGTACAACAATGTCCTCTAGGGCATATATACAACTAACAGACATATCTTACCGACTGAGCATGGTGAACTCAGCGTCATACTCATCTACTGACTTGATCCACATCGAACCTTGTTGCAGATGAATAAACTGATGTTCCATGTCGAACCTAGCAGTCACAGGGAAGTATTTCGAGTCGAACTTATAGCGGAAAGTCTTCCATTCAATGGGCTGATCAAGACGACTTTCTTCCGCCTTCCACCAGTTTCGTGCATTGTCCGTGAGCTGTAATTTTGCTACACGAACCCAAGCTATTTCTGGCACTTGTGCCGCTGCCAGATCATCTTCTATACTCTGAGCTCATTCCTCAGCTTCAGGTGGGCTTCCTTTTCCTGAGAACTGTTTGGGGTGTAATGCCCTGAATTGCTTTACCCTAGGTGCTTCAGTCTCGGGACGGTTCAAGAGCTGCTGATGTCCCTCAAGGAGGCTGCGGATTGCCTCAAGCAGAACCGTTTGTTCATTAGGTGGTGCAGGAACGGCAGGTGTGATTGGTAGTGGTGGTGGAGTGTTGTTGAAGTTGGTGCTTGTGTTGTTTGGTGAATCCATAACCTTGAAGAAAAATTTGGGTTATGACAGATTCAAAATATTTGAAATGATAAAATTCAAGGAACATGAATTGTAAAGAATATTTTAGTTGCTGGTTCTTGTGTTATATTGCTTAGGTTGTTCACGCATAGAACAAAACTGCATGATAAAGTTTCATACAGCTCTGACCTGCATGGGCCGCCAACAAAACCTGTCGCACCCCGCTTCCTAGTATACGGGCGGAAGACGTGACGAGGCCGCTACGTATTTACTGTGAAGTAAATACGCTAAGCGTAACTAAGCAATATAAAAGTAAAAGCACAAGAGACAAGATATAATAAAACATCAACTTTATTTATTCACATTCTTTCTGTACAATGCATGCAAATGTAAATACATCTGATGAAAACAATGCCTAAACAATGGCATAACAGAAAAAGAAAAGTGGTGGAATGAAATGTGTACAATGAAGCTAGAGCTCTGGGTCTTCAATAATCTGGTCCAAGTCCTCGATGCTGGGCTCTGTCTCCAGAAGGTCCGAAACACCTGACGACATTCAAAGAAGAAAGAAAGAGAATATCGTCAGCGAACAAATCGCTTGATAAGTCCCAAAGATAAGGGAGAAGTAGAAAAAAAGAAAGAGAGAGTGTAGCTTTTAAAGTTGTATTATATTGTTATAATGTTAATGCTGTTATTATCGTAAGTTCAAGGGTGAATGTCAACTAATCTCAAGAGTGTTCTCAAACCCAACAGGCCACAGGCCAGGGGTAGGGAACCACGGGCCCGAATGATATGTTAGTAGTGGGATTTCGACCGCCGCCGAAGTATTCCTAACTCAACATGCCACAGTCCAGGAGCATGGAAACACGGGCCCTCATGATTGCTTGCTTGTGTTAGTAGACATGGATTCATGATCTAGGGGGACTCTTGAGCTTCTGTTGGATTCACGAATGAACTACCCCAATACCCCGTGTAGTTATTGTATTGATAGTATTGTATTGCATTGTAATGTCTTGTAAATTGAATTGTATAATTGGATGACTTGCCAAAAATATGATATCAGTAAATGGATGTAACTTTAGAGTCATATATGTAACTGGAGAATCATGTAAACTGGTTGATCATGTAACTGGAATGTATATCCATGGTTCGGTTCAGTCAAGTTGTATAGATTGATAGATTGAATATATGGAATAATGGATTCATGGATTCGTGTTGAATTGTAATATTGTAGATTGTACTTGAATCATATTCAAGTCAGATTATAGAGAGACCCAATCTGAGTCAGACAATTGGAAAAGTAAATTGAAGTCCTGATTGTTTTGATGTTATCGGTAACCGCTGCACATGGGCGGCAGGATTTGTGTCTTTTTCAAAGACGATTACCTTGTTAATAACACCGTTTGTTAATTGTCTACCTTAGATAGGCAAGCACCCACTTCTCCGGCTCCCTGAGGCTCAAGAGATTGGTCCCGCTTAAACTTATGTTTACTAGGGTCCTTAGGGTAATTTATAGAACTTGAGGGTGTTTTATGTAAAAATACTTTTATATACTTTTCAAAATACTTCCCAAGTATTTAGTTGCCGTCTTTGAAGTTATCATGAATGTAGATTTTATACATGTGACATTTCTAGTAAGAATGACCTAATTTCCATAACATATGGTATTAACTTGTACTATTGATCTTGCATGGAATTCATGGTATTTTAATATAAAGTGATTCTTGTGATTTTTTAAAAGAGTTGGGATATTTATATTATTTGCAAAATAGATATTTTAATGTTAATTATATATATATTTATATAAAAATAATTTTAATATATATTTATTATTTCTAAAAATCTCATTTTCTTAAGATGTATTTTAAATCTTTCGAGACCGAATGCTCCTAAGCTATACATAGATTTAGTTGGCCAGAGGAAACAAAAGATATATCACGTCAGTCGCGGTTATGCAAGTTCAGCAAGTTACGGTAAGCTCGCGCGCTAAGATAGGGGCGTCCATTTCCATAGCGCATCGCAGGGATTGCCACTGGAAGTTCTTCTGCCATGGTGTCTTCTTCTCCTGGTCCTTCTTCCTCGGCTGGAGCTTCTTCATCGTGGTATGCTTCCACGTGATTCACCTCTTCTGGATCTTCTTCCACAGGATTTTCTTCCACTGGATTCTTCTTAAGGTCTTCCTCTCCTGGATTTTCTTCTGTCGGGTCTTCCTCGGGATCTTCCTCTATCGGGTCCTCTTCTTCGTTGTCAGAGTCGCTGATCATGTCGACTTCTGGGGCTGCGACTCCCTCGTCCTCGGAATCGCTATTGCCGAAAATAAGCTGTGGGCCATCGATCTTGTCATCTGAACTCACCAGCATGCAGTCCAAGGAAACGCAGGATCGAGTGTCCTCATCGATAGGCGGCGCTGCTCCAGGATTTGCCATGTCCTGAAAAGAAAGAGTCATGATCAGACAGTGCAACACACCAAGAAAATAACCAAGGATATAGAGCACAAGGAAAATATGCGGTAGGTAAGAACTGAAAAATCAAAAATTAAAATACTGATGCAATAAGCAGTATAAGGAAAATGAGTGGCAAGGGGACGATACATACATTGCAATTCAAAATTTTATTGCATTCAAACTAAAAGTTCAACGGATACAAGATTTCAAACGAAAGGAAACATTTACAAAAGAGTGACAATATTTTTATTGAAAGCAGAAAAGGTGATAATTCTTCTTTGATATCTAGACCGCTGCATTCTCGTCAAGCGAGTGGAATCCTGCGCTGGGCCCGTACTATCATCGAAGCTCGAACTACGAAATAATCAAGTCACTTAGCAGGAGTGGAGAGTGTGGACGAATCTCCTCCTTGTAGCTCCTTCCTTCGAGGGCAACCATTGACAAGATGTTCGTTGGATCCGCAAATCAGGCACTGCCCTTTGGCGCTGCGACAGTCTCTCTGAAAGTGTCCTGGCTTCTTACAGTATCCACAACATTGAGTCCTCCGCTGCTTCCGTTGCTGGGGAACAAGTGGGCGCTTCATCTTCACCTCTTTTCCTTGTTTAACAGGGATTCCCTTACGATTGGAGTCTTCCGCTAGTGCCTGTGTCATCTGCCTTCCTAATCCTTCAGTTAACAGGTCGTTCGTTCGCTCCTGGGCTTCCTTCAAACCTTGCAGTACATTCAAAATCTCGACGATCTGATTTTGGGGAGTGGAGATAGAAGAAGAGTCGTTGGAAGACATAGTCCCGAAACAACAATTTTAGGACGGCATAAGGTACAAGCTATAAGAATCAAAATACAATATAGATTAGGCAAGGAACAAGAATATCGGATGAGGTGAAATTCAAACGAGTGGAAATCAAATGTAGAACTCCAAGTCACTCAAACAGAGTACAGTATTGTAACTATGCTGCAGTTCATATTTATAATCACGTAACTCTACTAAGTCACCCAAAACTCTAGCGGACGGATCAAAACATGTAGCAGAACACCCTACGTGAATCAAGATCAAAGATAACTAGTTTACAATCTAAACTGAAGGATGTCTTAGATTGTCAAGCCCTACACGGAAACTGTAATCCCATTCTAAACCTGGTTCTGATACCAAAAAAACAATGCCACGCCCCGCTTCCCAAAATACGGAATACGAGGGGTTGACAAGGCCAGCCGTGCTCCTACGGTCGAGGAAACATCCTGCCGTAGTCGCACTTCGGCTTCTAGCTTTACGTGGTAATCAGTAATCAATGCATAGGTAATGAGAAATGCAGTCACTAAATCGAAACAAATACAAAACACTGACCAGATAGAGATCAAGGAAGTGTAGCGCTGAGTCGCTGATCCAGATGTCCACAGTGTCCTCGAGGTACGTCAAGTCCTGGTCCAAGCTAAATCCACTTCTCACTATGAGCATGCATACACAGGTCGTCAGAGCGACACAATAGCAATACACACACACACACAATATAAACACATGCAATGATGACGAACATGAAACAGTAAGCATGGAGTAATAACATGAGCATGACGTATCCAGTACAGGTAACCAGTAAAACAGTAAACAGTAAAACAGTAAACAGTATGGCAGGTATATTGAATCAGTAAGCAATGCATGTCAATGCCACTAACCCTATCAGTCTCTAAGTCTCACTGTACAGGTCGCTAAACCTATCGTCAATCCAAGTGTGAAAGTCAACCACTCGTGAGTATCCCCCACCCAAGGGTAGGACCCCAGGGGCAAGGGAACACGGGCCCGAGTCGCTAATAATCAGTAATATCACTTATATAACTCCCAGAATCGCTGTGTATGCCGGCAATGGGACTCCCGAGATTCCGTTGAACTCACACTCAAACCACCCCACACCCCGTGGTCTACATCAAACACCAACCATAAAAACTCAAATACTAGTCGGTCCATGACAAGTCTACGCGAGAACTGTATACAGGATCTCCATCAAGCATGTCTCGACTGATACCCAAGATAAATGGACAGTGTTTGGTGCCTTACCTATGACACCTATATAAGTGCTTCCATAATCGTCCCATACCAATTATAGTTACGCTTATACATGTCCCATAGACGTCGACAATGCAATAAATCAATCGGGTCCGCTGATTGTGTACAAGTACGTGTCACTTTCACTTATTCATTCATGCTTAAACACTAACGTACTTGCCACAATCAGACCACTAATACCTAACACTGGGTAATGCACACGATCACTAGGTTACCAATGCAATGACATCTACATGATATGATGAGAGTACAATAATTACGATATGAATAGAATATCATCAGCCAGTGTCCTACCACTTGCATAATTTACTATAAATCATACATGTAGAATTAAGCAAAACAATGAAAAGGGGATAAGCAGTATGTTTAGTTATCTATCCACCAAAATTAGTTTCACATCAATCGGGTTTCAGGTTCGCTAGATATGGCCATTTCAATTTAAGTGTTAACTGATGGAAATCCGGTTTCAGAACTGGAAGTCCGTTTCGTAACACGCTTTACTCCCAATTGGGATCATAATTAGGCGACACTATAGTTGAACAATATTTAGGGTTATCAGTTAGGTTTCCAACTCAATTGGAGGATCAGTAATATCCTATATCAACATGGAGTTATGGTTAGGTTAAGGTTGATACGTAAAATCTGTCACTGCAGAATTCAGCAGAACATATCGACATTATAAAATGTGTTTAAAATATCATACAGTTGAGGAATCCAGTGAGACTAGTGGGATAAGTAATCTAACTCAATTATCTTCGTAACGATATAGGGTTCCGCACATTCTCGTAATTGAAAAAGGAAAAACAGTGAGTTTAAAACAGGGGTGATCTGGAATTACCGCTCTGGACTGCAGTTCAGAATCGTAATTCTACGCAATTTTCTCTATCAAAACTAGTTCAAATTTTGGTACCAAAAATAGTGTTATGTAGATTATTCTGTTTTCTTCGATTCAAGCCAGGGAACGCCAAAAACCGATTCATAAAAGATTAAATGTGAATTTAACGGTCTAGCATGTTCGGGAAATTCAGATTTCGTAATTATTATTGGGATTAACATTTCATAGGTGAAACGACCATGGTTTCCAACCAAATTTCTACAGCACATCGGTAAATAGTAGACGGGTCTAATGATTATAATTTTCGCCATTTAAAGTTTCATCTCGAACACTTATATTCATTGGCGCGCACGAAACTATATATATACGATATTAACTCTAACTGGATTAAATACGAGCTAACAGCATGAAGCAAGTAATACACTTGCCTAACGACGTGTCGACGACTGTACGGCAGCGGCAACGGCACGAACGCGATACAGACGCGGCACGGCAACGCGACTAGGCTCGAGCGCGATAGAGTTTACGACAAGCGTGCGCGATGTTACGACAACTATTGCGTTGACGACGATGATGAGTAGATTGGTCGAGGTCACGGCTTGTACGGTGTTGACGACGGCTGGAACAACGACAATTACGATTGCAACAGGTGTTTGATGAAATGTCGGGGCCCGATTGTGCTTGATGGAAAGGGAAGTTGAGGCTTAGTGTTGCACAGGGGATGCCGGCGATGACGGCAAGCTTGGACGGCGGCTGGAGGTGGTGGACTAAGGTTCAACGGGGGTGGCCTGGAACTCCGGCGGTGATTGATGGTGTAGAGGTGGGGAGCCGAAGGTGATGGTGGCGGCCGTTGGGGTTGTAGGGGAGCTCGGTTGCTGGAAGGAGGTGGTGAAAGGAGAGGTCGTACCGGCTCATCGGAGGAGGTTCGTCGACGGTGGTGGAGACAGTAATGGCGGCGGTGCAGGGGTTCATTGGGTTTGGAGGGGCTCGGTTGGGGTGCTGCAGTTAGATGGGTGTTGTGGAGGAGATCGACGGCGGTGGCTCGGGTGCTCGGTGGTTCTGGTAGTGGCCGTCGGCGATGGGAGGAGGAAGGTGGCGGCGAGGTGAGTAGGTTGAAGACGAGGTCGGGGGTGGACTCGGGGAGGAAAGCTCGAGCTCTCGAAAGGAAGTGGAGGCGAGGGTGAGGTCGACGAGAGAGAGAGTGGACGAGAGTGATGAAGAGAGGGAGTGCAGAGAGAGGGAGGGCGCGGGCGATGAGGTCAGGGGGTTGTTGGCGAGGAAAGAGCGAGTCGTGGGGGTTGTTGGGCGAAGAGGGGGAGCTCGACGCGGGAAGTTTGGGATGAGGGCGAGGTCGCGGGAGAGGGGCGCGGGTCGTGGGCGCGAGGGAGGTGGGGGCGTAGGAACGACCGCGACGTGGGGTAAAAAGAAAAGAGCAGGAAAGGAGCGAGGAAACGAAGACGTGGGGGGAAAGAAGAAGAGGGGTTCGGGTTCGGGTTCGGGTTCGGGTCGGGTTTGCTAGTGAAGGGTTTGGGCTGGGGTTCAATGGGCCATGAATAAATAATAAAAGAGTGAGAGAGGGAGTGTGGGCTGGGCTGAGGAAAAATAAGAGGGAGATAGAAAGGGAGTGGGCTCGGTTTAGTTTAAGAAAATAAAGGAATTCGTTTAAATTTGGATAAGGTATTTATAATTTAAATTAATTGGAAAAATTTGTAGAAAATTTGGGAAAAATACTTGGAAGTTTATTTATTAAAATATAGTAATTATTCATAGCGACTAGGTATTACACCCGTAGGGCGTGGATTAGTCCAAATCCGTATTTTCTAAGATTTGGGTTTGGGGGTTGGGTTTAAGGATACGTGAGTCTCATTTTGGACTAAGATCAACTTAAACGTATGTTAAGGATACGTTAGTCTAATTTTAGACTAAGATCAACTTAACGGGATCATTTAGATCCAACAAGAGAGCATTTGGGCTCTATTGTTTAGTTTAGGGACATTGCGGTCGATTAGTTTAAGGACATTACGGTCCAAGGTTAAGGACATCATAGTCCATGGGTTTAAAGGGACCCCACAGTCCGAGGTTAAGGACATCATAGTCCATGGGCTTAAGGACCCCACAGTCTGAGGTTAAGGACATCATAGTCCATGGGTTTAAAGGGACCCCACAGTCCGAGGTTAAGGACATCATAGTCCATGGGCTTAAGGACTCCACAGTCCGTAGTTTAAAGACGTCATGGTCTATAAAGTTTAAGGATATCATGGTCCATGAGTTTAAGGACCCCACAGTCCATGGAATGATTGGTTATCGGGACCCGTCACCTCTCTGAAGACGTTGAAGGATTACAACGACAAATATCAGAGGAGTGAAGAGATGTACCCTTGAACCAAAGTTGATTGGGAAATCTGTAATCCAATTTGGGACTAAGATCAATTAACTGGATTATGAGCACATGGGCTCAGTTAAATCTGAATTGAGGACTTATGGCCAACTTGGGCTAAGTCCAATTAGGTTTGAAATGTTGGACCTTTGTTTGGACTGTTGAATCATTTGTCTGGGTTCAGCCCCCCCATTATTTAGCAATGCTAAATAAGGGTTTGGGGGCTCTGACAACATTGTCTTTGGCTGAGCACTAACCATTCATTATAGCTCTGGATTTTAAGGTTCATTTGAAGAGGAGATTTCCTCTGGAAAACTTAACCAATTTGGGCTAAGCTTGGCTTTAATATAGTGTTAAACACTAGAGGATACTTGGCGATCACGTGCTCTCACGTAATGTGCTGAAAATAGTGTTAAACACTAAGGACGAGGCGCTTAAAGTAGTATTAAACACTAAAATTGAATTGGTCACGTGGGGTCACGTGAGGCATCTGAAAATGGGGCCAGACTTCCTTTATTTTGTTCTCAGAATATTCAGATAAGTGTTAAACACTTTTAGTCTTTGAAATTATCACGTCTGGACACGTGACAATGCCTCTGCGTTAGGCATCAATTCCTCTGTCTTCCCCTATTTTATTCTTTTGAAAAGGGGTATTTGTCAGGGGTCACTTGGGGACACGTGAGGCGCCCTAGATCAGTACTGTCTTTGGTTTTGTTCTCTTTTATTTTGAGGGTCACGTGGGAGCACGTGAGGCATTGCCTCTGGGCTAATTCCTTCTTATTTTGAGGAGTCCATTAAAGGGTCACGTGGGGGCACGTGAGCATGCCTTATTCATTCCTTTTTGTTCGTTGGGATGAAGGGCCACGTGTTACCACGTGATCATGTTGGATACTTGACCTTTACGTGCATGGAATGCTTTAAGTCTCTTGTTTTAAGAATTAAATTCTTTTATAGAGTTAAACCCTAGTTTCATTTAGAAGAATTAAATTCCTATGTATTTAGAGGAATTAAATTCCTATGTATTTGGAAGAATTAAATTCTTATGTAGGGTTAAACCCTAGTTTCATTTGGAGGAATTAAATTCCTAAGTATTTGGAGGAATTAAATTCCCTAAACTCAATTCTCGCTCTAAGTTTTGGATCTGCATGGCAGAATCTCCCCGATGAGAATTAAATTCTGAACTTATGGGAAGATCTGCTTAAACAGATCTTCAACCAAAGGAAGAACTAAGTTCTTATTCAGAAGAGTTAAACTCTTAATTTAAGAATTAAATTCTCCTTTTGTTTTATGGAGCTTGGATCTCTTTCTCTTTCTCACCTAGGGTTTCTTTCTCTTCTCAAGAGACCTTCTTTTTCTCTCTGGAGAATTAATTATTTTTTTTTATTCTCTCTCTCTGTTGTTGTTGTCCCTCCTTTTCTTCTCTCCTTGGCTCCTATTTATACGAGAAAGAAAAGAATCAGTTTGTTTAGTCAATCTTTCATTAAAAGATTTTAATTGATTTTGTAACCAACATGATTTTTTAGATCACTCAGTGAATTTTATTCACCATTGGATTTTTAATCCAAAGGATCTTTTATCTGTTATTCCTGGCAAATTTCAGGGAAATCTTTCCTTGTATAGAATCTTTCTATAAATTGGTGATTTTTAATCACCATTGGATTTTTAATCCAACGGTGCTCCACTTTACAGAGCACAATCTTTTTGTTTGGAAAGATCTAGGGAAATATTTTTCCAACTAGGGTTTTTGATTTCCCTTAATTTGAATTTAATTCTATTAGTTCAGAAAATTTAAGAGCATATCACGTGTTAGCACGTGACCCCACCGATTGACCAATTAATCAGAATTTAATTTTATTGGTTTAGAGGGCTCAGAAACCCATCACGTGTTGGCACGTGACCCCACCGATTAATTATTTAATTAGAATTTAATTCTATTATTTCAGAGAGTTTAAGAGCCTATCACGTGTTGGCACGTGACCCTATTGATTAATTATTTCCAATTATTTATTTTATTCAGTGCCTACAGGCTTTGCCTGTATATGGTCACGTGTCTGCACGTGATGCCTGGCCACGTGTGGGCACGTGATGCCCGGTCACGTGTGGGCACGTGATGCCTCATAACTTTTGATCCCGGATGAATTATGAGGCCCATAATATATCAAATCGAAGGATTTTTCGAGACACTTTCGATACCATCAGAATTTAGCTATTTCACATTCGAAAGTTTGTCAAAATGCAGCCCGGAAAATACTGGTTCGCATTTTCTTAAACGTATCGCTGCCATTTAATACCTTGGGCTCTTTTGCGCAGAAATTTTTTGGCGGGAACACAGCCGAGCGGCTACCCTGCTCGGCTATCCCTGGCTGGTACTTTGCTACCCGCAGCGCCAGGGATCTAAGCCCTCACCAAGTGTCACGCCCCGCTTCCCAATGTACGGCGAAGTGGTCGTGACGAGGCCCGCTACGTATGTACTCAGAAGTACATACGCTAAGCGTAACTAAGCAATATAAAATAATCACAAGAGACAAATGAGATTGAGATAACAGCAACTTTCATTAATAACATTCTTTATACAATGCATGAAATGAAAATACAACTGGAATGAAAAAAAGAAAGCAATGCCTAAACAGTGGCATAATAATAAAAGGAAATACTGGAAAGAACAAGTACAAAGTCTAGAGCTCTGGATCTTCTTGGAACTGCTCCAAATCTTCAGTTGTTGGCTCGGTCTCAACTTGGTCCAACGCACCTGACGACATTCAAGGAAGAAAGAAACAGAATGTCGTCAGCGAACAGGTCGCTCGGTAAGTCCCAAAGATAAGAGAGAAATAGACAGAGAGTAAGAGAGGGAGAGTGTAGCTTTTAATGTTGTATTATAATATTGTAATGTTGTATTAACGCTGTTGTTTGTAGCCTGGTACAGAAGGATGCCAGTGTATACGAGGGGGATCTCTATATGCTAGAGATCAGGGCAAATGGAGAGTACAAGGAACCGTTATGCCACGGTACAACAGCAACAGTATTCATGTTAGGTGTCTTAATCTGACCACCTCGTGCCACCTTTAACACCTTCCGTACCAATCTACCCCTTAAACCCCGCGATGTCTTGTTTGTATTGTTATCTTGTAAAATTATGTTGATTGTATGAGTGATTAACTGACTGACCGAAACCATGATATCAGGAAACGGATATAACTATAGAGTCATGTAAATGGAATACTGGGAATCATGTAAAAGGAATATCCATGGTTCGGTTCAGTCAAGTTATATAGATTGTTAACTGGATTCTGGGATTCATGTATTCATCTTGAGTTAAAATATAAAGAATATAGATTGACTTGAATTATATTCAAGTCAGAAATAGTCAGACTCTAACCCGAGTCAGACTAGAGAAGATAATTTGAAGTTCTTTATTTGTTAGAGGCCTTATTGTAATTTATAAAACTTGAGGGGGTTTTATGTAAAAATATTTTTGTATAGTTTTCAAAATATAACTCAAGTATTTAATTATCGTCTTTAAGTACATACAACAATTTAATGATCAAGATAAATATGTATACATGTTCGAATAGCATGAAATGAGTCAAGTATATTATTCGAGTAACTACCATAAACAATGCTGTAAAGAAATATTATGTACGACTAATTAATCAAGTTGAACGAATGCGAAAAATAAACAGAGATATGTCTCTAAATGTTTTGCATGCGTAAGTTCCAGTTTCACCTAAATACGACTACCGGTTTGAGAGATATAAATGTTTTCGTATCGTCGCGCAAAACAGATCAGAATCTATTCGGCACCGTCACATATTTTTAAAACGCAGTTTGAGTTAATTTCTATCGGGTTTCAGGTTACGAAAATTATTAGAAAATTGTAGGTATTTTGAAGTACTTATCTAAAACACCAAGATTCACATGATTTGGAATTCTAAAGATCTAGTTATGATCATTTTAATATCAGCGTTTAAAAAAGAAATTCAGATTTCTGGACAGCAACTATATATTCTATTGCAAAGCCTATATCAGGTTGTTTCATGCATTCCTAAGTAATATAATATACATAAAATTATAGTTCTATCAATGGTGCATCTACACATCTAAATTTTGTCACAAACGGACATCGGGTGTTCGAGTTATGTCCAATTTAAAAACAGTGTGCGAATCGGAACAGATTCTGTCCAGATCCGTCACTTAATATTGTAACACAGTTTTCTATATTTTACGTCGGTTTTCAGTAAAAATATAAAACTAATAAAATCTAGTTCATTCGATGTAGATATCAAAAACACCTGAGTTTGCTCAATTTGGATACTGGTATACCAAGTTATGTGTCCTAGAAATTGACCGATAACTGCAGTTTTCTGTTTTACGATCAGTGAATAAATACGATGTAATTCCTAAACCGTTACGCGGATCGATCTAAAATTTTTACAGCGTGTAAAAAATAATATATTCTATCATATGTAAATTTCATGAAATTTCCAGAAGTAAAAATTAATTTCTAAAAATTATTTTAAAGCTAAAGGTATTGATGTGTATACTAAAAATCGGCAGAAAGATTAACTCGTATTTTATACAGGCTTCTATTTTTCTTTTAATAAACAAACCGATTTCATGTGACATTATAGATATATTGTGGCATAAAATTTGTGTTCTCACAACTTGTAATAAACATTCCTAGTCATGAACAAAGAATTAAAAATACTTTAATTTGAACAAGAGATAATAAGATATTATTAAACCATATAGAATCATATATATCTAAACTTATGTATATGTATATGTATATGTATATGTTTATGTGTATCTTCTCTTATGGATTATGATATGAAAAGAATAGGGGGTTCACGATGCATGACAAGAGGAAAATAAGAGGTGGGGGAAAAGGAGAGAGAAGGGACTTACATGCACAAGCCGGTATTGTCACCGGGCTTGTCTATCCGCCGATAGCCTCGCGTTACTAGCGAGACCTTCTTGAAGACTTCTTCTTGTTCTTCTTCTTGGATTCTAGGTGAAGAGGAAGAAGTGAGAGATAGAAAAATATGAGGAAGGAAAAGATGGAGGAGGACAATAAGGATGGTGTAATGGTGAATAATAATATATGCATTTAACATGAGAATTAAAAGAGAAATGAAAAGCCACCATTCATTTTGGAAATGAAAGGTCTCATTTGTAGGTTACGAGAAGAATAAAAAATGATAAAAAAATAATTGCAAGAATGGGGATTTGAACATGTGACTTATGGAATAACAATGCAAAGACTTAACGGATGAGCTACAAGGTTGTTCATGCATATATTTAATTAGAATTAAATATATGATGTTGCTTAAAAAGAAAATGGGCTTTTTAGATGGGCTGTAGAGAATAAGAATAATGGATTTGGGTTAAATATTTATGAAAGGAAAAATAAGAATGAGAGGTTAAAAACTTAAATATAAGAAAAAAGAATTTGTACCTAGAAAAAAATACATAATAGATTGAGGAATAAAATAATAATAAATTTAATTGAAAAAGGAAAATAACAAGTACAAATAAATACGGTATATTATTGAAGAGGGATAATACAAATGTATAAAGATTTTGGGGTCATTACATTCTACCCTCCTTAAAAATAATTTCGTCCTCGAAATTACTCAAGAAGGATGATGTAACAGAGTAAGGAAACAGGATTATGATGATGCCTTTTTCGAGCTCCGTCGATTGATACTCTAACCAAATGAGCTAATAAGTCTACAAGATACAAATAGAAAG
This sequence comes from Agapanthus africanus, assembly GCA_030015575.1. Taxonomy (NCBI): domain Eukaryota; kingdom Viridiplantae; phylum Streptophyta; class Magnoliopsida; order Asparagales; family Amaryllidaceae; genus Agapanthus; species Agapanthus africanus. Next base: position 182,169,986 of record JASDDO010000024.1, read on the forward strand.
GATGGATAAGAATTAAAGATTCAAAAGTGGAGAGATGGAGTTCAAGGAAACCGAAGGTGGAGTTCAAGATGGATTCAAGGAATATGTAATGTAAAGAATGTTTTCAATTGCTGTTTCTTGTGTTATATTGCTTAAGTTGTTCACGCAGACAAGAACTGCATGACAGGGATTCACACAGCTCTGACCTGCATGGGCCACCAACAAAACCTGTCACGCCCCGCTTCCCAATGTACGGCGAAGTGGTCGTGACGAGGCCCGCTACGTATGTACTCAGAAGTACATACGCTAAGCGTAACTAAGCAATATAAAATAATCACAAGAGACAAATGAGATTGAGATAACAGCAACTTTCATTAATAACATTCTTTATACAATGCATGAAATGAAAATACAACTGGAATGAAAAAAAGAAAGCAATGCCTAAACAGTGGCATAATAATAAAAGGAAATACTGGAAAGAACAAGTACAAAGTCTAGAGCTCTGGATCTTCTTGGAACTGCTCCAAATCTTCAGTTGTTGGCTCGGTCTCAACTTGGTCCAACGCACCTGACGACATTCAAGGAAGAAAGAAACAGAATGTCGTCAGCGAACAGGTCGCTCGGTAAGTCCCAAAGATAAGAGAGAAATAGACAGAGAGTAAGAGAGGGAGAGTGTAGCTTTTAATGTTGTATTATAATATTGTAATGTTGTATTAACGCTGTTGTTTGTAGCCTGGTACAGAAGGATGCCAGTGTATACGAGGGGGATCTCTATATGCTAGAGATCAGGGCAAATGGAGAGTACAAGGAACCGTTATGCCACGGTACAACAGCAACAGTATTCATGTTAGGTGTCTTAATCTGACCACCTCGTGCCACCTTTAACACCTTCCGTACCAATCTACCCCTTAAACCCCGCGATGTCTTGTTTGTATTGTTATCTTGTAAAATTATGTTGATTGTATGAGTGATTAACTGACTGACCGAAACCATGATATCAGGAAACGGATATAACTATAGAGTCATGTAAATGGAATACTGGGAATCATGTAAAAGGAATATCCATGGTTCGGTTCAGTCAAGTTATATAGATTGTTAACTGGATTCTGGGATTCATGTATTCATCTTGAGTTAAAATATAAAGAATATAGATTGACTTGAATTATATTCAAGTCAGAAATAGTCAGACTCTAACCCGAGTCAGACTAGAGAAGATAATTTGAAGTTCTTTATTTGTTAGAGGCCTTATTGTAATTTATAAAACTTGAGGGGGTTTTATGTAAAAATATTTTTGTATAGTTTTCAAAATATAACTCAAGTATTTAATTATCGTCTTTAAGTACATACAACAATTTAATGATCAAGATAAATATGTATACATGTTCGAATAGCATGAAATGAGTCAAGTATATTATTCGAGTAACTACCATAAACAATGCTGTAAAGAAATATTATGTACGACTAATTAATCAAGTTGAACGAATGCGAAAAATAAACAGAGATATGTCTCTAAATGTTTTGCATGCGTAAGTTCCAGTTTCACCTAAATACGACTACCGGTTTGAGAGATATAAATGTTTTCGTATCGTCGCGCAAAACAGATCAGAATCTATTCGGCACCGTCACATATTTTTAAAACGCAGTTTGAGTTAATTTCTATCGGGTTTCAGGTTACGAAAATTATTAGAAAATTGTAGGTATTTTGAAGTACTTATCTAAAACACCAAGATTCACATGATTTGGAATTCTAAAGATCTAGTTATGATCATTTTAATATCAGCGTTTAAAAAAGAAATTCAGATTTCTGGACAGCAACTATATATTCTATTGCAAAGCCTATATCAGGTTGTTTCATGCATTCCTAAGTAATATAATATACATAAAATTATAGTTCTATCAATGGTGCATCTACACATCTAAATTTTGTCACAAACGGACATCGGGTGTTCGAGTTATGTCCAATTTAAAAACAGTGTGCGAATCGGAACAGATTCTGTCCAGATCCGTCACTTAATATTGTAACACAGTTTTCTATATTTTACGTCGGTTTTCAGTAAAAATATAAAACTAATAAAATCTAGTTCATTCGATGTAGATATCAAAAACACCTGAGTTTGCTCAATTTGGATACTGGTATACCAAGTTATGTGTCCTAGAAATTGACCGATAACTGCAGTTTTCTGTTTTACGATCAGTGAATAAATACGATGTAATTCCTAAACCGTTACGCGGATCGATCTAAAATTTTTACAGCGTGTAAAAAATAATATATTCTATCATATGTAAATTTCATGAAATTTCCAGAAGTAAAAATTAATTTCTAAAAATTATTTTAAAGCTAAAGGTATTGATGTGTATACTAAAAATCGGCAGAAAGATTAACTCGTATTTTATACAGGCTTCTATTTTTCTTTTAATAAACAAACCGATTTCATGTGACATTATAGATATATTGTGGCATAAAATTTGTGTTCTCACAACTTGTAATAAACATTCCTAGTCATGAACAAAGAATTAAAAATACTTTAATTTGAACAAGAGATAATAAGATATTATTAAACCATATAGAATCATATATATCTAAACTTATGTATATGTATATGTATATGTATATGTTTATGTGTATCTTCTCTTATGGATTATGATATGAAAAGAATAGGGGGTTCACGATGCATGACAAGAGGAAAATAAGAGGTGGGGGAAAAGGAGAGAGAAGGGACTTACATGCACAAGCCGGTATTGTCACCGGGCTTGTCTATCCGCCGATAGCCTCGCGTTACTAGCGAGACCTTCTTGAAGACTTCTTCTTGTTCTTCTTCTTGGATTCTAGGTGAAGAGGAAGAAGTGAGAGATAGAAAAATATGAGGAAGGAAAAGATGGAGGAGGACAATAAGGATGGTGTAATGGTGAATAATAATATATGCATTTAACATGAGAATTAAAAGAGAAATGAAAAGCCACCATTCATTTTGGAAATGAAAGGTCTCATTTGTAGGTTACGAGAAGAATAAAAAATGATAAAAAAATAATTGCAAGAATGGGGATTTGAACATGTGACTTATGGAATAACAATGCAAAGACTTAACGGATGAGCTACAAGGTTGTTCATGCATATATTTAATTAGAATTAAATATATGATGTTGCTTAAAAAGAAAATGGGCTTTTTAGATGGGCTGTAGAGAATAAGAATAATGGATTTGGGTTAAATATTTATGAAAGGAAAAATAAGAATGAGAGGTTAAAAACTTAAATATAAGAAAAAAGAATTTGTACCTAGAAAAAAATACATAATAGATTGAGGAATAAAATAATAATAAATTTAATTGAAAAAGGAAAATAACAAGTACAAATAAATACGGTATATTATTGAAGAGGGATAATACAAATGTATAAAGATTTTGGGGTCATTACACCAAGAGGCAGCCGAGCGGCTACCCTCTCGGCTATCCCTGGCTGGTACTTTGCTACCTGCAGCGCTATGGATTGAAGCCCTTACCAAGAGGCAGACGAGCGGCTATCCTGCTCGGCTATCCCTGGATAGTACTTTGCTACCCGCAGCGCCGGGGATCGAAGCCCTCACGAAGAGGCAGCCGAGCGGCTACCCTGCTCGGGTATCCCTGGCTGGTACTTTGTTATCCGCAGCGCCAGGGATCAAAGCCCTCACCAAGAGGCAGCCGAGCGGCTACCCTGCTCGGCTATCCCTGGCTGGTACTTTTCTACCCGCAACGCCAGGGATCGAAGCCCTCACGAAGAGGCAGCCGAGCGTCTACCCTACTCGGCTATCCCTGGCTGGTACTTTGCTACCCGCAGCGCCAGGGATCAAAGCCCTCATGATGAGGCAGCCCTGCAGCTACCCTGCTCGGCTATCCCTGGCTGGTAGCTTACTTACCCCACAACGCTAGGGATCGAAGCCCTCACCAAGAGGCAACCCTGCAGCTATCCTGCTCGGCTATCCCTGGCTGGTAGCTTCCCTACCCCACAACGCCAGGGATCAAAGCCCTCGCCAAGAGGCACCGGGCAGCAACCCTGCTCGGCCATCCTTAAGGACAAAAAGCCCTCGCCTAGAGGCACCGGGCAGTAACCCTGCTCGGCCATCCTTAGTAGGTCACTTACAGTCCCTCCCGCGCTAAGGATGAAAAGCCCTCGAAAAGAGGCAACCGGGCCCGCCCTTGCTCGGTTATCCCTAGCTGGTAGCTCCCTACCCCAACAAACCAGGGATCAAAGCCTTCGCCAAGAGGAAACCGGGCCCGCCCTTGCTCGGTTATCCCTGGCTGGTAGCTCCCTACCAAACCAGGGATCAAAGCCTTCGCCAAGAGGCACTGGGCAGTAACCCTGCTCAGCCCGTCCTTAAGGATCAAAGCCCTCGCAAGAGGCAACCGGGCCCGCCCTTGCTCGGTTATCCCTGGCTGGTAGCTTCCTACCCCAACAAATCAGGGATCAAAGCCCTCGCCAAGAGGCACCGGGTAGCAACCCTGCTCGGCCCCGTTCTTAGTAGGCCCCTTACGGCCCCTCCCGCGCTAAGGATCGAAGCCCTCATCAAGAGGCAGCCGAGCGGCTACCATGCTCGGCTATCCCCGGCTGGTAGCTCCCTACCCCACGACGCCAGGGATCAAAAGCCCTTGCCAAGAGGCACCGGGCAGTAACCCTGCTTGTCCCGTCCTTAGTAGGCCTCTTACGGCCCCTCCCGCGCTAAGGATCAAAGCCCTCGCCCGAAGGCCACCGAGCAGCTACCCTGCTCGGCGCATCCCCAGCGGGCAACCTCCTGCCCATCCGACGCTGAGGATCTGAAGCCCTCGTTGCAAGGCCACCGAGTTCCTTCCTGCTCGGCGCATCCTCAGCGGGCATCCTCCTACCCATCAGATGCTGAGGATCTGAAGCCCTCATCGTGAGGCCGCCGAGTCCCTTCCTGCTCGACGCATCCCCAGCGGGCATCCTCCTGCCTATCAGACACTGAAGATCCGAAGCCCTCATCGTGAGGCCGTCGAGTCCCTTCCTGCTCGGCGCATCCTCAGCGGGCATCCTCCTGCCCATCAGACGCTGAGGATCTGAAACCCTCATCGTGAGGCCGCCGAGTCCCTTCCTGCTCGGCGCATCCCAGTGGGCATCCTCCTGCCCATCAGACGCTGAGAATCTGAAGCCCTCATTGCGAGGCTGTCGAGTCCCTTCCTTCTCGGCGCATCCCCAGCGAGCATCCTCCTGCCCATCAGACGCTGAGGATCTGAAGCCCTCATCGTGAGGCCGCCGAGTTCCTTCCTGCTCGACGCATCCCCAGCGGGCATCCTCCTGCCCATCAACACGGTGGGTCCAAAGCCCTCCTCGCGAGGCCGCTGAGTAGCTTCCTACTTGGCGCATCCGCAGCAGGTAGCTTTCTACCCTACAAAGACACGGATCCAAGTCCCGCCGAATAAACTCATACTCAACGGGCGATCAGCGCCTCAACTCCGGAAAAGGGAGAACACCGACCTTCCCACACTCGTCTTTCATTCGACTTATACTCGATGCGCGACAACAAGAACGCTGTGTCGTCCCCGAACAATCCACCACGAGGAATTACCAACGCCAATCCGCACAGAAAGAACCAAGCAGTCCACTCTCGACCCGACCCACGAATAGATCAGAACGAGAGTGGGGGGCTAATGATAATGCTCGATAACGGTAATTCTTTAGATTATGCCACCTGGCAGATGACGTGTCCCGGAGCATGCAAGGAAGGACCTACAGTGGCCGACCAGACCACTCCTGTGCCCGTCCTACCGACCAACGCTGGTTCACTTCCGAGCCCCCTGCATAACCGGCCTCCTCGGCCTCACAGCTCGTCTCCGGGATACCGCAGAACCAAGATACTTCGGCTCTCCCGCTCGTCTGCAAGCTTTCCCGCTGAGGTCATCTTCCTCGGTCTCATCGACCGACCAACGGCACCGCTTGCAGGCGTAACCGCCGTCCCATGAATCTCGCCATGCGCGAGATCTCCGCCGGCCACATCCCACGTTCCACGCCACCACGATCCCTCATTAACGAGCATGTCTCGCCATTAATGGGAGGTCTCGCTCATCACGCGGGCGTGACGTCGGGAGCGTAACAGCCGGCGTGATTCCCGCGCCTGCCCTGCCTGCTGCCACCGCTATATAAACCCCTCTTCCAGACGGTTCAAGTAAGCCATTTTGACTCCACTAAGCCGTTACTCTGCTCAGATCTTTAGTCTAACATGACCGTCGGAGGGTCCTCGGTAGTACAACCACCCCGGGGCTTCCTTGCAGGTAGCGCAGCAACCACAACCTCAAACCCATTGAGATCCACACGCTTCAGGAGCGACAGCCTCAAGATCCAATTTCAGCCACCCATCGCCGCCATCAGCAGATCAACGGAAGGCAACATCTGAAGGAGATCCTAGCCTCCATCAATAGGGGACCCATGAATTTGCCCTGAAAGCGTTAATTTGTGGTCAGTTTCTCTTTTGGTGTACGGACCCGTATTCTCCCTAGAATTCTCCCTAGAAGGAAAAGTGTCATTCCAACTTTGGTACAAAACAAAACTTTGATAGGATCACATGTGCTTCTTATTAATTGATACTTGAATTTGTGCACGTGCGTTACACATGTTAATTAAACAATTAATTATTTTTTGGAAGAAGAGAGAGAGAGAACGTGGAGGGTTATATATATAGGAGAGAGATGACATCAAGGGTTTTAGATAAACAATTAATTATTTTTTGGAAGAAGAGAGAGAGATGATATGAAGGCCTTGAGGATGGAGGATTTTTCTACTTTTTCCGAGAAAAAATCAAAGGGATGGAATTCTAACCAAAGGGTATTTGCATTATATATAGAAGAAGAAGATTAATTATTTTTTGGGAGGGGAGAGAGGGAGAGGAGAGATGATGTGGAGGCTTTGAGACAGGAGAGTTTTTCTTCTTTTTTTCTAAAATAGAAGAGGGATGATTCTCTAACCAAAAGGTATTTACATTATATATAGAATAGATAGCAACATGCATGTGCTATGTGTGACGATGAAAAATCATCATGTGTCATGATTTTTGTATGCTTCCTTGATGGTCATTGGTCTAAGGACCTTTTACCAAGTTTGTTCATTTCCCAAATAAAAGATATTTTGTATTGAAAATTGTTGAAACGTGTAAAGGTAATTACATGTATATGAAAGAATGATATGGCATGCTCTTACTTTAGAATCCTCATATGGATTTTTCTCTTTTTTTGGATTTTTTTAATGGAAAAATGAGAAATTTTTTTTGTTGCCCGCATGAGTTATATATATATATATATAAGATGATATGGAAGGTTATACATAAATAATTAATTGTTTTTTGGGAGAAGAGATGACATGGAGGCCTTGAGAGGGAAGGTTTTTGCTTTATTTTACCATTTTTTCTCGGAAAAAGAAGAATGGTGGAGCTCTAACCAAAGGGTATTTGCATTATATATAGAGATAAGGGAGCAATATTTTTTGTAATGAAGTCTATTTTTTTCAGCTGTCTTAAAAAGTATATAACTATTTTATTTTATTCTCTTGTATTGTTCTTTTCTTAAAAATTAAAATTCTGGACGTCTGAGGCGAGAGATTATTGTGGTCTATGTCTGCAAGCAAAATGGTCAATTTGGAATACACAATAATAATATTTTTCTATCCGGGATCTTAAAGCCTGTTTCAGGTACAGAAATAAATTAATAAATATTAAATAGAAACAAAGTAAACTGTCATCCGCCGGATGTCCCCGAACCCAAAGTTGTCCTTGTCAAATTCGTTGAATTCCGTTGCATTACATGGTCAAAGTCTAGAATAAAAATCCCCCATTTTTGTATAGGGGTTTTTTACATTAACCCCCGTACTTTAATATTTTTCTCTGTCCCTTCTCATAGTTAGTATTTATCTCTACTCTCTCCTATACTTATAAGTTACTCATGCAATCCCTACTTCACTTTTGAATATGATCCCTCCTCCTTCCCAGCCATCACCGCCATCTCCCTCCGCCGTCTTCTCTTCTTCGCCACTGCCACTACAATCTTTTTGCTTCTCTTCTTCTTCAACCCATCAACACCTCCTTCTTCCTTCTCCTCCTCTTCAATACCACCGCCATCGCCATCACTATCACCTTCTTGACGGCGGCGGTGTTGAGAAGGAGGAGGAAGAAGAAGGCATTGATGGATTGAAGAAGAAAAGAAGAAGAAAGATGGTTGTGGCGGTGCGGCGAAGAAGAGAAGGCGGCGGCGACGATGGCCGGAAAGGAGGAGGAATCATTTTCAAAAGTGAAGTGGAGGGCTGCAGGAGCAACTCATAAGCATAGGAAGTTAGAGGTAAATACTAAGTATGGAAGGACAGATAAATATATTGAAGTAGGGCGGCTAACGGAAAAACCTTTTTGTATATTATGTAATAAAGCATTTTTACTTTCTTGTTTTCTTTATGCCAGCACATAACTGTCCTAAATATAGCACCGTTTTTATTTTATTTCAAAGAGTTAATAATAATCTCTCTTGCCACCTATATTATCCGCAAAATTTACAGTATTTGAGCTGTACGTTATCAAGATTTGGGTAGAGAATGATCTAAGTTCGTCATAGGTTGGATTATTCATGAAGATTATCTTATTGGCATTATAAGGTTGATGCTTAATGATATAGGACATTGGGTTTTTGTTTGAGAGTTTTCAAGCCTCTCATATTTTTCATGAAAAAAACACAAGCTTTTACTTTCTAGCGAATGCTAGAGTGCTGCATATTGTTGTTGAGTTTGATAATATGACAAATTTAATGATTTTTTTTTGCAGCTGGTCCGTAACGACCATCAAAGTTGATGTACAATCGAATCTTAATAAGCCTTGCATCATGTATCAATCTAGATACAGCATTATTCACTTATTGACCAGGTACAAAAGAGAACATCAGTAATACAAAAACACAACGCATGTGGTATATGTAGAGTTTGCAGACCTTGAGTGCAAAATGGGAATCTAGAAGAATAAATATTTGTAAAAAGAGACCTCATAAGGATTGGATTACGAATTCGGCTATAGTATTCAAAAATGACAAGAAAGAGGCGATAAAAGAAAATTTGACGCGGCGTCGTTCTGAAATCTCAACCTCAGGACTCGTCGACTTGTCCGCCTCCTCAAATCCCCTTCCAAATAAAAAACCCTAGACTGCGATCCCCTTTCTCAAGTTCCCTCATCGATCCATCTCCATCACATCGAAATCCAAGGTACGCAGATGTCGACCATCGATTCGATTGAATGAATGCATGTTGTTTTTAGGGCTTGAGATCTGTGTAATTTCTATAATCTCAAAGTTTTGGGAGATTGATGTGCTAATTGTTTTGTGTTTCTGTATCGAATTTGTGCTGTGAGATGCTGAAATGACGCAGCTTTTTGTACGTTGAGACAGCAAAGAACTTTTAATGCGCTTTTATTATTTTAGAATTGTGTTTTTTCTTTCCCCTAAAGATTGCATTTTTGGTAAGGTCGTAACAAAATCAAGTCTTTTCTAAAACATGTTGTTTTTGACCTAAAAACTACTGTTTTAGTAATTTCATTGTTGTTTGGAAATAATCGCCACAGCAACAACAACAAGACTTCATCCGAACTCATGATCCTTTTCTTTCATTTAGCTTGCTTTAGTAGCGTAATTTTTCTTAATCGCCTTCGTTCATGTTTGTCTAGGCCTATCTCTAGTTGTCATTGCTCAGTCGACACATTTATCAGACTCCATTGCACAAATCCAATCTCAGCTTTTCTCATATTTTTTGTGTTTCGTAAACATCCTACCTTAATTCTATTAATGACATCCTCCTTAGTCTTATGATCAAATCTTGATCCTAAGAAACAAAGATTATTGTTTTTAGATAATTTCTGGTCATCAATTGGCACGAAGAGTCATAGACTCTCAGTTTCTTGTCAAGTTTGAAAATTGAGGGAAGTAATAGCGCCAAGATAAACAACAAAACTAATCTTGTAATGTTTAGATTCACTCGAATTTCAAAGAAAATGCTTGAATTTCAAAGAAAATGCTTGAATTTTCAGCAGGTAGCCAAATAATTATACATCGCTGATGCTGCAGCTTCCTTATTGAGAATACTGGGTAACATGTTCATGGTTTCAGACTTTCAGGTCTTGGAATTGGAAGCTTCTGTTGGGTTTAACTGCCTTTCTTCATAATGAACCCTTTATTGGTTTGTATTTTTGTGCCTATTGTGTTCTCTTACGTGTTCCGGAAAAAGAGTGTGAAGCAACGAGGGTTGCCTGCTGATGTTGGTGGAGAACCTGGCTATGCAATTCGTAACTACCGCTTCACTTCGCCTGTTGAAACACAATGGGAAGGGGTCACAACGCTAGCTGAGCTATTTGAGCAGTCATGCAAGAATTTTTCTGATAAGTGCTTGCTTGGTACTCGGAAGATAATTGCTACTGAAACTGAAGTGTCATCAGATGGAAGGTCCTTTGAAAAGCTCCATTTAGGAAACTATGAATGGTTGAGTTATAGTCAAGTTTATGAGGCCGTTTGTAGCTTTGCCTCTGGATTAGTGCAGCTCGGCCATGGTAAGGGAGAGCGTGTTGCAGTATTTGCTGATACACGGGCAGAATGGCAGATTGCTTTACAGGTCTCTCTTTTTATCATATAGCTATGACCTTTAATAGAAGATTATTTCTGTTGGTACCGCAGTGCAAGACATAACCTTTGAGTTCAAAATACTGCTTAGCTATGTGTTGTATGCTTATATTTGCGCTCTTTTATACCGAGTCTTTCATATTGTAAGATAACATAGCCTTTTTTGCAAACCAAGAAACTAGAACATACATTGATTTCTACTTTATATCCTGTGAAGTATTTTGGTTTATAAATATAAATACTACATATACTTTTTACCTACAAATTATATCAAACTGAGTTTAAGTATAATTGAGATCAATAGTGATTGGATCCTCTTGGATAGTTTTCATTGGAGGCCCTCTTAGTCGAGAGCTGGCCTGACCTTATGGCATGTATGCCCCCTTCATTCTACTTGATGATGGGCGGTTGATTCGCCACAAGCCTACCCTGCATTGAAATTATCAACAGAGGGAACCTGAGTCCTTAGTAATGATCCATGCATTAATCTTGTGTTTCACAAAAGAAGACAAAGTAGAATACATGAGCCTGATCGTTTTTGTTTGCTAAATCAACTATTGCATATTTAGTTAACGGTTTTCTTTATACAATCGTTTATTCATTGTATCCTTGTTCAAAGCGGAGAACTACATGGTTTTATGATGCATATTACAGGGAAAACCTGCATTCTTTTTTAATAATACTGTTTTATATATTGCTTCTAATTTCTTTTGCTTTCTTTGAATAGGGTTGCTTCAGGAGAAATGTCACTGTTGTCACAATTTATACCTCTCTGGGCGAGGAGGCTCTTTGTCACTCATTAAATGAGGTGCTCTCAGTGCTATATATATATATATATATATATATATATATATATATATATATATATATATATATATATATGATTTCTTTGAGTGCATTGACATGTTAGTAATTTAGCCATAAAGCTGCATTGAATGGAAATTCTTTTATTTATAACCAATTAACCATGTCTCTTGACAGCTTCGCTTTTATGACATATGATATTCAAAGCATTTTCTTTCCAGAAAACTTATTACGAGATTTAGCTTTAAGCATAGTTGATTTTCCTCTCAAGCTATCGAAATATTTTTATATGCTGAATTCATAAACATATATACTGGTCTTAGGACTTTTTTGCTTTGGCCGAGGAACTTTACTTCTTCCATGTACTAATCCTTGACTGGATCTTTGTTCTCCATCCTTACACATAATGAATGGAAACTGCTTTTGTGTATTTCATTTTGTTGGGTGTAGAGTGTTTTTCGCCACCCTATTGGGATAGGAATGTGCTCGCATGTCAGGCCATTACAGATTCTCCCTGCCTAAGGTAGGCCAAGGTTTATTGATTGTGGGGTTCTAATCTCCGGCTGTCGCGGACTAAACCGCCATTAATTACCCCTCGCTTCGAAACGAGGGAACCTCCGATTAACGGGTCTTACAAATCATGCGAACTCAATAAGAGACGTTTGTGTTTGAAAGATATATAAGCGGACATGTTCATTTTATTTATCTTTTTTTAATTCCGAACTGGCCATGCCTTAATACATCCTTCCCACATAAGGAAACAACAATTCATGTGCATGCATCCATTATTGTAGCCACAAAACTGATATGCGCAGAGTCATTATTGTCACATGGTACAAGTTTGTCCTCTATTCAATAATTTATATTATCTATTATTAGCATTACATTACGTAGGGGGAGGCCCCACATGGGGAGCATGCAGATGGCGGGAGCCTCCCCATGATTCGGAAGGCTCCAAAGGTGGGCCCCTCCTCTCATGGGGGCGCGGGACCCTCCTCACATAGGGGGCGCGGCAGCATGACCCTCTCGCTTCGGGAGGCTCCAAGATGCGGAGACCTCCCCTTTGGAGGGAGGGGGTCTTCGAAATTGTTATTATTATTTTATGTGTTTAAAAGCGGGGACCCCTCCGCTTGTGGGGGGTTTCGACATTTCATACCAAACTTTGATTTGCATCTATATTTTATGTTAAAACATATGTATATATTTTTTGTGAACGAGATTAAACGTACGGATTTCGATGGAATTTTGACAAAATGATCGCCAAATCCATCGATTTATCGTACGAAACGATGAAACACGGAAAATTCCGCACCCACCAAAAAGGAAATACGGACCGAAATCCATATTTCAAAGGGAAATATGGACCGGAGTCCGCATTTCAGATTTACTATAAGAGAAATATGGATCGAAATCCGCATTCCCAAGCCACCGAAAGGGAAATACGGATCGAAATCCGCATTCCCGATAGTTTCCTCAAGGGAAAAGCCTGACGACTTTCCCTTTGATGGGGCCACCCTCCACCGTATCCGATGTGGGTCTCAAAAAAATAATTCTTTTGAATCTTCAAGATTCTGTATTGGATTTTGTTCTTGAATAATAAGAAAACTCTCTTTTTTATTTCTGGATCTTAATGAGAAGAAAAGAATACAACGAAAATATCTCTTTCAAAGATTAAATAAACATTGATTCTCTCCCCTTTGTCTATTGGGTTGGATTTATTTTATATTGAGAAGAGAAGACTTTATCCAAACAAAAAAAAATTGAGAAAGAGAACGTGAGGAAGCTGAGAGGAAAAGAGAGGCATCTAAAAACCCTAGACTTTTTGAGCGAGCAAAAATTGTTGTTAATTTCATCATATGATTGGCTTTATTTAGCCTTTACACTTTCATTAGGCCTTTGGGCTTTATCAATTGGTTTTTTGCCTATTACATTTATTCATAAAAAAAATTACATTGAACTTGTTTATCGCATAATCTTTTTTCTTGGCATGGGCCGGTTCTGGTTGGGCTTGAACTTGACTCGGGTCCACTTGGACGCTGACTTTGACTTTACTGACTTTGACTTGGGAAAAAAGGTGTAAATTTTGATCCTAACAAAGTGCCCCCATCATTGAATGCAAACTACATGTATGGGTCGTGTGCATGAAATTGATGAATTTTCTTTCATGGATATGTTTTTGAGATACTTGACTTGATTTCCTTTTAACGACGTGAAGGTCAAGCTTGACATGGTTCCCTTATTGCGACATTGAGGTCGATACCACGAAGCCTTTCCAGGTTTTCATTTGTCCCTTTTTTTGCTTGTGGACTTACCCATTTTCATCTCCCAAACGACTTAAGAGTCGAAGATTGGACCCTAGGCTGGCATCAGCGTTAACACTGGAGTACGTGTGCTAGGAGCAAGTTATCATTTGTCTTGGGGGAACTTGATATTTAGGTTTTGGTTCGGCAACGGCACGTTAACACTGAAACATAGTGTTAGAAGCGACTCATCATTTGTCGTTGCTCATTGGAGAGCGATGTTTAGGAGACAACTTTAAGTCCTTGTCATCTAAGACTTTTCGATTTTTAATAAGCTGTAAGGGTCTTGTAAAAGTATTTTCTCCCTACAAGTCAAGAGGATCTCGTAAATGTATTTTCTGCATATGAGTCGTGAGGATTTCTAAGTGTGTTTTCCCTTTATGAGTCATAAGGATCCTACGAAAGTGTTTTTCTTACGAGTCAAGAGGATCTTGTAAGTGTTATTCTTCTCATGTATCATGAGGACACATGAGTGGGTCTTTTCCTCATTGGTAACTTGGCTTGCTAATGGAGGACGCCATCGATGCAATTTTATTACAAATAGCTTATGAATTGTATACGGTAGTCAACTTGGAGACCCGTCGTTAGGCAACAGACACTTAGAGAGCATTTGCTTGCTTTCGGGGAGATTTCTTTTACCGCGATTGCACAATCATTTTAGCTTTTTTTTATCGCGAAGGCTGCGATTGGATGGTCGGCAATCAAGACTTGAATGGTCGCTAGCACGCCGGCAGACAATGAGATTTTTTCGGCATATTTGGTTTTTGTCGCGAGGTAGCCATATTCTTGGAAACCGACGAACTCCAATCTAGCAGGAACCTTGGACCATTTATTGGCTCCATATTCGAGTTGTTTCTGTTCAACTCTTTGGTTTTAAGGGCTTGGTCGGCATCTGCTTTCTTGATGGCCGTTTTGGGCCGACTGATAAAGTCTAGAGAGAACACTTGCATTTGCAGTCGTCATAGATCTTGCCTGGGCTGGCCTAGAATGTCTTATTGCCCCTATGAGTTAACTGCTTTACCCCCAGATAGGAGGATAGAAAGCCATTCATACGCCGACTTGTGCTTTGGTTCGGGAACAGAGCCGCCGTCTTTATTCATTTTCAAGTCGATGCGATTCAACAGAATATTTAATGTTATCTTAGACGGGAGAGTTTAACGTCAGCTTGGACAGATGAGCTTGGTTTAACGTCTGCTTAAATGGGAAAGCTTTGTTTAACGTCTGCACAAACGGAGAAGCTTAGTTTAACGTCTGCTTAGACGGAAGGGCTTAGTTTAATGTCAGAAGAATTTAGTTTTCCCACAAATTTGACATACATTAGTTTAAAGTCATTTCGGACACAACTTGAAAATTTGAGTAAATTTAGTTTAATGTCATTTCCGACAAGTTGAAAATCTGAGAAATTTTAGTTTAATGTCATTTTAGACACAACTTTATAGAGTATAAATGTGAAGCGGTTTTGTTGCTGGAGACATCGTTGAATTTGGGATTGCGGTTGAAAGTTATTAACTTGCATGAAGAAACATGATTTCGATACAACAACGATGTATATATTAAATGAGTTCGTTTAATTGGTGGACCCGAAATATGGAAGGAGAGATAAGGTCCCACCGGACGTGCCAGAATATGTAGAGTGTTTTTCGCCATCTTGTTTTAGATAGGTATGCGCTCTTTTGTTAGGCCAGTACGAATTCCTCCCGTCCAAGGTAGACCGATGTTTATTGATTGTGGGGTCCTAATCTCCTGCAGTTGCGGACTAAACTGCAGTTAATTACCTTTCGCTCCGAAACGAGAGAACATTCGATTAACAGGTCTTACAAATCATGCACACTCAATACGAGTCGTTTGTGTTTGGAAGATATATAAGCGGATATGTTCATTTTATTTATCTTTTTTTAATTCCTAACTCGCCATGCCTTAATACATCCTACGTAAGGAAACAACAATTCATGTGCATGCATGCATCCATTATTGTTGCCACAAAACTGATATGCGCGGAGTCATTATTGTCACATGGTATAAGCTTGTCTTCTATTCAATAATTTTAATTAACTATTATTAGCATTACATTATGTAGGGGGAGGCTCCACATGGGAAGCATGTAGATGGTGGGAGCCTCCCCATGATTGGAGAGGCTCGAAAGGCGGGGCCTTCTTCAATGGGACGCGGGAGCGGGAGCCTCCCGCTTTGGGAGTCACCAAGATGCAGGGACCTCCCTTTTTGGGGGTCTCTGAAATTGTTATTATTATTTTTTGTTTAAAAGCGGGGACCCTATGTTGTGGGGGGTCTTGACAGTCCATACCAAACTTTAATTTGCATCTATATTTTATGTTAAAACACACATATATATTGTGAACGAGATTAAACGTGCGGATATTGATGGAATTTTGGCGGCATGATCGCCAAATCCGTCGATTTATCGTATGAAACGGTGAAGCACAGAAAATTCTGCACCTACCAAAAGGAAATATGGACCGAAATCCGCATTCCAAAGTGAAATACAGATCGGAATTCGCATTCCAGATTTACCAAAAGAAAAATATGGATCGTAATCCGCATTCTCAAGCTACCGAAAGAGAAGTACGGATCGAAATCCGCATTCTCGAGGGTTTCCCTAAGGGAAAAGTTAGACTACTTTCGTTTTGATGGGGTCACCCGCCACCGTATCTGATGTGGGTCTCAAAAAAATAATGCTTTTGAATATTCAAGATTCTGTATTGAATCATGTTCTTGAATAATGAGAAAGCTTCCTCCTTTTTTATCTCTAGATCTTGATGAGAGAAGAAAAGAATACAACGAAAATATCTCTTTCAAGGATTAGATGAAACCTTTGATTCTCTCTCCCTTTTTCTATTAGTTTAGATATATTTTATATTGAGAAGAGAAGGCTTTATCCAATCAAAAAATTTGAGAAAGAGAACATGAGACAGAGACGAAAAGAGAGGCGCCTCAAAGCCCTAGACTTTTTGAGGGAGCAAAAATTGTTGTTTATTTCATCATATGGTTGGTTTTATATAGCCTTTACGCTTTTATTGGGCGTTTGGGCTTTACCAATTGGATTTTTGCTTATTACATTTATTCATAAAAAAAGAAATTATATTGAACTTGTTTAGCGCATAATCCTTTTTTTCTTGGCATGCGGCCGGCTCTAGTTGGGCTCGAACTTGACTCGGGTCCATTTGGACGTTGATTTTGACCCTTTGACTTTCTGCCTTAGGTTTCTTAGGCAAAGAGATGTAAATTTTGAACCCAATATAGTGATAAATTATATGTACTTTAAGGGGATAAATACATCATGAAGTTAGTTTCCACCAATCTAAGTGTCAAAATTTGTGAATTTTAAGTGTGGGTTTGTAAGACCCTATAAACTTATGGATTTTGACCTCGAAAACCGCATATTTCTAAACTATATTGAACCCTCTGATTAATGGCATTCTTAAAATAGCTTCCCCCCACCCCCACCTGAAAAAAACCAAAAAAAGAATGAAAAGGAAAAGAAAAAAAATTCTACTACTCCTTCATCGACATCCAACCCGTTATTAAACCCAACAAACTGCTTCACAGGAATATGAAAAAGCTTAACATGCTTATAGTATTCTACATTAACTTGACTGTTTAAGGAGAGCCTTAGTGGGTTCAATCGTATTAGGCACCATGGATGGAATTTGAAGTCGAAGTTGTTGAGAATGTCAAGACTGAATTTGGATGGGGTCGAGAAGGTAATGGGTCGTAATGGATTTAGTATAAAAAGGATGGTGGGTTTTATGACGAACAAGAAGAGGAGGAGATGCAAGCAAGTCATTAAAGTCTAAAGGTTTAGAGAGTAAAATGAAAGAATTTGTGTTTTAGAAATGGGAAAGGGAGAATAACTTTGAAGATGAGGGTTTAGTTATAAATTTTAGCCATGGTTGGCCTTAACCCAAACCTAAGTCAATTGAATAGAGAGTCTTGATGGGAAAGGTTTGGAGGTTGTTTTTAAAACTATAAAGTTTTAGGGATTTTTTCCCCAAAACACAGGTCCTGAGGGTCCTATACGAAAAAAACCTTTAATTTTTCACTTCAGACAAGCAGTAGCACATTCAAGTAGCACATTCAATCAGATGGGCAAAAATTCAGAAAACTGTACTCAATAACCAACAACAACAAGCCTTCATCCCAAATTCTTGGGGTCGGCTGTGTAAACCCTTCTCTTCCATCCCACTTAACCGTTTTCTTGGTTAAATTAACAATTAACATATTGTTATTAATTGTTTCTATCCAAATTTGTCTAGGTCTACCCCTATCTTAAATTGCGTGGTGATTTGTCACTTTTTCTAACTAGGGTATTGATTGGTCTGCGTTTCATATGTCCAAACAATCTTAATCGGTTATCTCACATCCTATCCTCCATAAGAGCAATCTCTACCTTGTTACGAATACACTTACTTCTTATTCCATTTTTTTAGTGTATTACCATTCATCCATCTTAACATTATCATTTCAGCCACACTCATTTTTTTGGGGGACTTAACAACCATCCATAAAATTATACTCAACTTTGAGCCTTTTTGGTTGAAATTTGTGTGACATCGAAAACCTAATATTTAATTAAAGTTCATTTGTATCCCTGAAATCTTTTAATTTCAAAACCCAAAGTTGATCATCCAATGCAGCAGTCTCTGCATTTTCAAATTATGTGAATGATCATTCCAATGTTATGATACTCGTATCCAGTTTGCAGTTGACTTTGATTGTTTTTGCCTGTGATGCAGCAGTCTGTGTATTTTCAAATTATGTGAATGATCATTTGAATGTTATGATACTCATATCCAGTTTGCAGTTGACTTTGATCAATTTTGCCTATGATGCATGTATTATATATTTTCCCTCACCCAACAGTTTGTTCTATGTTCAACTTCTTCAAATCCTAGTTTAGCATTTATTTATTCTGTTGTCTTATACAGACTGAAGTTTCCACTGTGGTTTGTGGCCACAAAGAACTGAAAAGGCTTATTGGCATAAGTGGACAACTCAACTCTGTGAAACATGTGATCTATATGAACAACAAGGGCATTGCAAAGGAAGTCTCAGTGGCTGAAAAGAATACGCAATGGAGAGTGGCCTCCTTTGAAGAGGTAGAGAGAATGGGCCGGGAAAATCCTGTTGATGCAGACATGCCTGTCAAAGCTGATATTGCAGTCATCATGTATACGAGCGGAAGCACTGGTTTGCCGAAGGTTAGTTCTGGCTATGCTTTGTGTATGTTGGATTTGAAAGTTTAGTTTTTTTTTTTTTAACAATCATCACATGCGGCAATTACTTTGTATTTATCTGATATATGAGCTGGCTTCCAAGTTCCAACAACCTCAATTGTATAAAGAAACTTGAAGATCTTATCGAGACCCAACCTTTCCAATTTTTGGAATTTTGATTTATCTTTAAGTTTTTACCGTCTATCCTCTCACACGATAATTTCCTCTGGGCCATGATGCCATATATGGGCCATGATGCCATATAATTGCTAAATAAATCCAATAGTCGTTGGCTGAAAATCCGGGGTTTAAACACCGTTTTTATATGCATGGCTTGCTCGTATTTGGAAACTACATGCTTTTAAAAATCATGTTCCTCGTTTTTTTAAAGATTTCCTTCTGTTTGTTTGTAAAGTTGCGGACCGTCTTTTGTTTTCCAGTTCCCGTTATGCATAACACCAATTTTACTAAGAATTACCCTTCTTGGTAGCAAAATCTGATGCCTTTAATTTGTAAACACTGAATATCTACTTTCACTTGTTGCGTCTTCTATATACTCTTCCATTTAAGTGCAATATATAATCTTATATTTTGAAAGATGAATCTGACATCCACTTCACTTATCCAACTTGTACATAATACTTCCCATTTTCTAGATTTTTCATGCAAATTCATGGAAAGAATCAATCAATGCCAACTTCAAAGATGTAGATCATGCCATCAATTAATGGTTTCTCCGTTCAATAAAAGAATTGAAGAAACAAGAAAATACTTTCAAACTATTCCTCATTTAAAGATATCCCCATCATCATCCCATATAAATATTTTAAACGATTCTTTTAAATTTGGAATCCCCCCCCCCTTCAAACCAAAAAATAAAACCCAAACAAAATAAAAATAAAATCCTTCCAGAAACCAATATCAAAGTCATCACTTCCTACTCGTAGAAATAGTTTTATAATTACACCAAGTTACACTACTTAGTGACATACGAAGTATTTTAACCATACAATATTACTATACATTCATGTGCATCGCACGTGCAAAAAAACTAGATTCTGTAAATACTGTGAGAGTATGTCTGAATGGTTCACCACCACCACTTTGGATCAAGTAAAGATGTGCTTTGAGCCATTATGTGTTTGCAAAATGACTTTGAGAGAACTTGACTCTGCTTAATTGCTTTGCATATCTGAATGCTAGACAATTGGTAGGATCCTAAAACATAATATAGTTCTCCTTCGTGTTGTGGGTGAATTATTGACATGATGGGATGTATCTGGATTGAAAATGAAAGTCTTAAAATGGTTCAAGTGGTACAAATATGTGCAGTGGATATTTGGGGGAGGATTTGTAAAATATGATGGAAGGATCTAACATAATCTAGATGGAATTAGTACAGAAGAAAGTCAAAATGTGCATGGAGGAGGTTGGCTTCATTATATATTAATTCAAATGATCAACATAAGGATCAGAAAACCTCGCATATCTTTTTCTATATGTAGAATATGAAGTGAAACCTAAGATATCTAAGCAACAACATTGAATTTAGTGACTAAGTGCAAAGTACTGGAGTGAAGAAAGTTAATTAGAAGAAAGACAAAGAAGGCCTGATGCATTGTGATACCATGTTCTTTCATGGGGAGCCCCTCAGTTTTGCTTGACATAGCACTTTTGCGCTGCATGCCAACGTTCGCTTGCTCTGCCAAAAAAGTTTCTCTCGTCTCAAAGAATAAAAAATATTAGTCATGACTCATGAGGTTCTAGGACCTTATTAAATGGTCTGCTGAACAAATGGGGCCGTGCAATCTCAAACTAAAGGAAATTCGAATTTGTAATTCCATTTTGGTAATACTTATCTTCATATCCTAATGGTCCTGATTTGGCAATGCAGGGGGTAATGATGACCCATGGCAATATTCTATCTACAGTTTCTGCAGTTATGACTATTGTCCCGGGGCTTGGCGGCAAAGATATATATTTGGCATATTTGCCACTAGCTCACGTTCTTGAGTTAGTAGCAGAGGTGACGTATCAAAATGTTTTGAAGAACATTGAGTAACTATATTATCAATAGTTTACTCATATCCAGTTGACCTTTTCCTTGAATTTGATCAATGTATACGTATTTTCCATTGTAGGCTTTGATGGTTGCTGTAGGAATTTCTATAGGATATGGATCTCCTTTAACTCTCACTGATACATCAAACAAGATAAAGAGAGGTACAAAAGGTGATGCTTCAGTTTTAGGACCCACACTAATGGCTGCCGTGCCTGCTATCCTTGATCGTGTTAGAGATGGCGTGAGGAAAAAGGTCGTTTCCACTTTATAATAATAGTTTCTTTTTTTACATTCTTTTTAGTTTATTTTCAATAATTACTATGTCTGCCATATATCAGGTAGATGCGAAGGGTGGACTATCAAAAAAACTGTTTGACATTGCATATGGACGAAGGTTGGCTGCAATTAATGGAAGTTGGTTTGGAGCATGGGGCCTGGAGAAAATTTTATGGGATATTCTAGTATTTAGCAAAGTTCGAGCGGTTTTGGGAGGTCATATGCGTTTTATGCTTTCTGGAGGTGCTCCGCTCTCTGGAGATACACAGAGATTCATTAACATATGCCTTGGGTTAGTACGACCTTCAGCATCTTGCCTTGCAATTTATACATGAGATATTCTTTAGTATCTTGTTGTGTATGGAAATTCAAATAGGAATTAGAAGCCAAACATCAGTTTATCTACATTCTCGTAATTAGGCTGAAAAAGGAAATTTCATAAGTTTTATTGATTTGTTTGATTTCTGTAAGTAGGGAAACAAAATAGCATCTGAAGACTTCATCTATTATTTAATGTTACGATCGTGTCATTTTCAATAGCAAAGACATTGAGTTAGTGTAAATTTGCTTCAGTTTGGTAGATTTTGCATGTTAACTCAACTAACTGTTGTGTTTTTCCCCCTTTTCGGTTTCAGAAGTTTACAAAATTTAATTTTGGTAATTTTCCGTAATTCTATAGTGGATGCAAATGTTAGTGCATCTTCTGATAAATTTACATTTATGTTATTTATAGGGCTCCAATAGGGCAGGGATATGGTCTTACTGAAACATGTGCTGGTGGAACATTTTCTGAATATGATGACACAACTGTTGGTCGAGTTGGTGCTCCACTCCCTTGCTCATTTATTAAGGTAATAAATATGAGTAATGCAATATCTTTCTATTAATATAAGCACTTTGACAACCGATGATTAAGTTGACAGCTTTCTATTAATAACACTTGTATTCATCTGAACCTTCCCTAGATTTATGTTTCTGCGATGTGTACTTTAACAAGTTTCCTCCGTTTATTCTCTCTTTTTATTGTGGTCGCTGTGGGTCAGATTTGAGCACAGGGATAACAATTTTTTTAAGGCATCTCTAGGTACAGACATAATTAAGAAATTGGGGTTTTAACTGGCATTGTGAGGGAAAATAGATACCATTCAGAATCCTTTATTTGAGTATAATATTAATCTATTACCTGAATCTCTCTCTTTTCATTACTTAAAACCATTATCAACATTCATAATCCTGTAATTGTTCTTTGGAAAAATTATACATGTACATATGGGTTTTCCTTTACTATTTTATGTTCTCCTTCGTGAAATCTACTCCCAGTACTTCTCATGTTCGTATTGCCTATTAACTTCAGAAAGAGTTGCATCATGCATAAGATTTCTGCCTACTTTCTTTCCCCACACTAGTTCTAACTTCTATGCAATCACTAACACAAGCACATCATTTATCAGTTAATTGATTGGTCAGAAGGTGGTTATTTAACTGCGGACACACCAATGCCTCGTGGGGAATTAGTTATTGGGGGTCCAAATGTTACTGCAGGCTACTTCAAAAATGAAGAAAAAAGCAAGGAGGTGTACAAGGTAAGCTGCAATTTATATGTATGTGCATTACTAGATTTGATCCTATGATTTTGACTGATTATTGTACTCCACATCCTATTACTAGGTGGATGAAAGGGGGATGCGGTGGTTTTACACTGGTGACATTGGGCGTGTTCACGCTGATGGTTGCCTCGAAATAATTGACCGTAAAAAAGATATAGTGAAACTTCAACATGGTGAATATGTTTCCCTAGGGAAGGTACGTATAATATTTTAGGAGGAAATAAGGTCAGAAGTGTCGTTACAGGGTGCACCCTACAACAGAGCTGACATGACAATTCCTCATTGGGTGTTGCATAGTACATAAAGTGATGTGACATAAAATGAATCCGTTGTTTAATATGATAAAGATGTCGTAACATTTTAAACCCAATGAGACAATACTGGGTGCACCCTATGATGACTCTTTAGATCCAAATTCCTCATATTTATGTGCATTTCTTTGTTGGTTATAATTGCAAAAAACTTTGTCATAGTTGCCCGCATAGCTGGATACCATCCTATCTTTTCAAATGCTCTACTTTTCGTTCTAATGTAACAACTATTTATTTTTTCTATTTCTGCAACTTTTTTCAAAGCCCAAATACCCCTGTGGAAATATCAAATATGCAAAGTTAGTGAAGAAGTAGCAGGAGGTGGAAGATAAGAAATTCAAGGATAATTTGGCAATAAAATAATTCAAAATCAGGAAAACTGACGACTGTTAAAAAGTAGGGCCACATATAAAGAGAAGGTGGTATCCTGGTATAGAGGCAAAAGTGAGTTTTTTTGTTTTTTGCAATTTAGCCTTTCTTTTCTAATCACTCCATTGCAAAGTGATCTTATCAATTCCTTGCCCCCCCCCCCCCAGGTGGAAGCTGCTCTAATTGTGAACCCTTACGTAGACAACATCATGTTGCATGCGGATCCTTTTCATAGTTATTGTGTTGCTCTTATCGTACCTGCACGACCGGCACTAGAGAATTGGGCTACGGCACAAGGAATCAAGTATAAAGATTTTTCAGATTTATGCCAAAAACAAGAAGCAATCAAAGAAGTTCAGGGATCACTAGTCAAGGTTTGTGTATATTCATTGCTGACTTTCCCCTTGTACATTTGCTGTTCCGTAATACTGAATATAAGTAATTAGCGTAGGTGATATTATGTTTTGTTATAAGAATTCAATACATTGGACTAACATGAAAATAGGTTTGGGTTTAAATTCCTCTCTCTTGCCCATTTGCATACTACTGATTTTGTTCGCAACAAAAAATATTTAAAAGGAGGGGGGGGGGGGATGGCCCTGGGAAGCACCCCAGGGCCTTGCCTGCGAACGCAGGCACATGGGAGCAGGTGGGCCTGCCCCCACCCCTTGATTTTGGCCTGCATTCGCAGGCCAGGGCGCTTCCCAGGGTCATTAATCTAAAAAAAAATGCATCAAATATATAAAATATTAAGATGTTGGAGGAGTTCATGTTCATCAAACACAAGTTCCTTGGGCATACAGATATTTAGATGATTTGAAGCATTCCAAGTACTGGATTATGTTTCAAACATAAAGATGGCTTTTTAAGCGCCATAGAAATTTCATGCATCGGACACACTTGATCTGTAACCTGAAATTAACAAAAAATTTATACACACATTACTTCATATGTATAGAACAAGATAGCAAAGGCAGTCATCAATTTGACTTCATTATAAGGACCTCATTTTACCACTTTGATGCCTCAGCTGGCTTATTAACTCTTAACTAGATCCATCATTTTGGATTTAATACTATACAGCCAATTGATACTAATCTCAACAGTGCAGTATGCAAATAAACCATTTGAGGGGTTATAAATGCCAAACGAGGTATATGAGGGGTGTCATAACTCATAAGCAATTAACCCCTAAGTATTTATATTTCTTATAATTTTTTGATAATATGAAATATTATATTTGTCTTGAATATAAATAAATAATTTCAATAGTATACTGCTTGCTTCAGCTTAAAATAAACAAACTCTCAAGTTCAATTTAATGTCTCATTTGATCTGATATAGGCGGCAAAACAAGCAAAGTTGGAGAAGTTTGAGATACCGGCCAAGATTAAATTGATGGATGAAGCATGGACCCCGGAGTCGGGTCTCGTTACAGCAGCACTCAAGCTTAAGAGAGAAGTCATCAGAAAGAAATTCACTGAAGATCTTTCAAAATTATATTCATGAGCATGATGCGGTTGTATTTAGAGTAATGTGAGGCATGTACATAACATGTATTTTGAGTGAGTTATTTTTGGTAAATTGCAGTAGTAGTCAGCTGTGAGTTATTTTTGGTAAACTGCCTTTGTTTCTTTTTTCATTTGAAGGCATTGCTCGGCACGCTTCATTTATTTTGAGTGAGTTATTTTTGGTAAATTGCAGTAGTAGTCAGCTGTGGTAAGTGAGTTGCAAGGAAATACTTGTATGGGTAAGTATGTAAGTTCCTTTTAAACTCCCTTTACCTAGTATGTTTGTGATCAAGGGAGAAAATTGGTAACACAGAGTTGGATTCAGATAAAATTAGTTGGCATGTAAGTGATTAAGAATTAATTTGCTTTTTGGATATGATCTTAGTCAGCGACAATCAAATAGGGTAATGTGATGGGAATGTGAGATGATCCCATGCGTATTCAAATTGATGGTCTGTTTGATAGTTCTTTGAATTTGCCTATTCCAGCATTTAATTATTTTATTTCTGACTATAGATAAATTGCAGCCGCTTGAAGCCTTAATCCTAATTCTTGGGCAATGGCTACATGAATTCTTCACTTCCATCTAGTTCCATTGACCTTCACCTCATCAATTCGATTACCAACTAGCATCTCTCTACCGGTCAGGTTTGGTTCGGTTGGTATCAATTTTCTCTCATGTTGTTGATTTCAAAATAATAATATAATAAATAGCATGCCTCCATTTGAATCACTAATGGTTGCTACCTTTGATTACAGTTCTTTCACTTCAAATTGATAATAAAATTGGTGAACCATTCAGTTTTTGCCTGAAAAAATTAAGTCCTCAGAATTTCATGCAAGCAATTTGTAGGAGGCACAACCTTTGATTGAGCTTCACTAAAACTATTTCAGTCGGATAACATAATTTTTTTAATTTTATTTTTGGAACTGGCCGTATGTAAATCTCATCCAAGCATACACCATATCCATGCACACAACAAACAGGGGACCATGAATTTGTGGGCATTTCCCTTCCACTGGTTCGAACCCCGCACTCCCTCTAGAAGGGGAAGTGTCGAGCTATTGCTCATTGGTGTCCGAAACATAATTGTGCATACATGTTCTCTATGCAATCAATTTCATAAGAAAGCTCTCAGAACTTCTGGATTCATAAATTGTTCCATCTCTATTTTTATATTTGATATCTTTAATGATAAAAACTTTAAACGGAATAATTACGGTCCTTGATCACTCTCAGTCTAAGCTTTTCCAAACTATCTCCAAAAGGTTACCCACAACTCTTTCATATGAATGTTTCTTCAGAACAAAATAATCAAAAAATTTAAACTTTGAGAAAGGCAATATCAATAAGGAAATTGGAGTATAAACCATACAGGCAACTAGCTGCTGCTCGATGCGGCTGTTGTATCTTCAGCAGCTACAGTTGCGACCCCAGTAACCGAAGGAGCCTTGCCCGGGCCTGTGGATACTTTAACGGTGGCAGGTCTCAAAAGGCGGTCACCAAGAACGAATCCTTGACTGATTTCTTGAGTAACAATACCTTAAACTTTTGAGGCTCTTCTCGAGAGATTGCCTCATGAATGTACATCACAAAAATGAAGATGTGAGTTTTAGAAGTCAAATTAGAAAATTTTGATTTTTTCCGGTAATTTTAAAGATGTAGAAATATGTGAAAACAAATGGCTAGGTAAACATACTGTAGGAGTAGACAGAAATTGGTGACCACAGAGCCTGAGGTACATTACCTTCATTAGGTTGTATAATTGCTTTGTCTCTCTCTTTTTAATTTATCCATTTTTGCAATGAATTTTACATATTATGCAGAATATATCTTTTATTTCTGCACAGGAGGGGATACGTGAGAGAGAGGTTGCAACTATATTGTAATAAGTGGGCCAAAATTCAGTAAATTGACGGCAACTATGATTGTTATGACCTAACTACCTTATAGTAAAGCCCTTAAAGTAATATTAGCATATTAGAGAAGAAAAAAAATCCCTTAAGATAGCTTGAGGGATTTAATATAATAAAAAAACATTAAGGTAGTTTAGTGAAAAAATGCTCAAAGTTCAAGAGCAATATAGTGAAATTTAGCCTAAAAAGGTAATGTGCCTAGAGTATTGCTGTTGCGTACCGTTTAAAAAATGGTAGTGCGAGTATGCCTCTGCCGAGATTAGCAGTCTTTTTAAGGGACAGAGGTGTGAATTCTAAGCCAGTTTAAATCACTGCTTAATCTAGATTGGTTCTCTAGCTTCCTTGAGATAAAGCTGATGTCTAATTAGTATATTCACTAATGAAGTAATTATGCATTTTCCATTTATGACTCTCTCTAGGCTACCAGTCAATGTTAACACACACAGGTGCAAATTCCAAGTCAATTTTAAGTATCTCCTTACTCTAGATTGGTTCTCTGGCTTCCTTGAAAAAGCTGGCCGACAAATTGATATATTCACTTTAAATCTCTGTCGAAGAAATAAGCTACTTATATAAAACATATGATTAGGTATAATACCTATGATGGCATATGCTATCGCTGAAATACAAAGAACTCCGAAATCAGGTTTCACGTCAATAAGCAAACATCCATGGTTTAATATTGAGTATAAAGCTTTATGAACAATTTGGCAATATATCCTGTATACCGAGCAAACGTCTACAGATAATTACTGACAACTTTTCATTTAAATATTGGGTCAAAATATCTGCTTAAGTTGCATGGGATGAGGTTTCGATGCTGCCTCGACCATTATTTAATCTTATGTCAAACTATAAAATTGTGAATAACTGAATGCTTTTTGGGATGATACCTATGATCACATATCTTGTTGCCCAAATTTTCCTCCGATAATATTTTATAAACCATGTTATACTGAAAGCTTAAATTGCTATGAAGTGCAGGTCCATCTGTGTTTATTGGCAAGTCGATCTGTGTTAATTGATGACCGGTATTTTGGAAATTAGTTACACTGAAAATTACAGTAACTACATGACCATGCACAACAAGTTTTTGGCTATAGGGGCTTCAGATTGAATGGATTTTGACGCATGTGCTTCTTGATTATTGCAGGCTATGTACATTTCACAGTCACTGAAGGAGAAACTAGCCAAATAAAATAAGCATAAATAAACCAAAAATATATATATTTTGCAAGTGACAGATTTTCTAAGATGGGTACATTACACTTAAATACCCTTAACTATCATGTTTTTTCACTAAATTCTTGAAGTAATTTTATTACAGTACGATAGCTTAAGTGCTATTTTTGAACATATTTTACAATAGCTTGAATATTTACTGTAAAAAAATACTTTAAGGTGTTTCAATGAAATATATACACAGTAGTTAAGAGTATTTTAGTGTAATTTACCCTTCTACCAAACCACAAAGCACACGGAAAAGGTAAAAAAAAGTTAAGATATTTTATTAACTGAAGGATCAAAAGGTTTGCCAACCGTTCCTACTACAGACACACGCAAGCTTCTCATGATCTCCACAAATTGTCTGTAAATGCCTTGATAGCTTGTGTCAATCTTCTTCTCCTTCTCCGTTTCAGGCTTCACATGCTGCTTAGCTCTCTCAAAATTGTCAACCAAGGGCAAAAGACTCCCGATAACTTCCCCCTGGATGTTAGATGTAAAACTTAAACGGTCTTTTTCAATTCGCTTTTGAAAATTTTCAAAATCAGCATTCATCTAGAGAAACTTGGTTTTTCAAGAAGTTACTCCTGCATTTAATTCTCCAAATTTGAGGGATAAATTATTCATTTCGGTCTCCACAAGGCATATTGCTGCTTCGATTTCAGAAATAGCGTTTTCATCTCCATCCAGTATGGCTTTCTTGTAAGCCTGAATAAGCACTTTCATACTTGGCACCTCTCCTTTCTCTGCCTTGTTTGCTCCTCGGGCCCCAGAGACCCGGTTCTCTTCATCCCCATTGCCTATCTGGGACGGGGAAAACAAATTATTATTAGTTGGCCAACATTCTACAAAGAAATATTAGGTCCGTTGAGTTTCCGGTAGGGTATACACACGAATTAATTATTTACAAAATCTTCTATATTTTCCTTTCCTTCTTATGAACTGCACCAAAAGTTCATAATTTTTGAACTGGTTCTACACATCAGTGTTTTACAAAATGGCCGCTTAAGCGGCCGCTTCTCCGCTGCTCCGCTTTTTTAAGCAGGTGATACTCTCGTCCCATTAATCGGATAACTAGAGTCTATTTCTTATGGATTGGGATGCATTTAAAGGTTTATAGATGTGGAGTGTGGTTTTGGTACTTTTATTATAACATCCTCTATATAACGTTCACACCCTTATAAAGTTTTATTAGTAAATATGTATATGCATTATGATAATAACATCTAACTGCAGATCCCCAATTCTTTTCACACAGTTTTCTTTTTTCTCTGTCTGAGGCTTCAGACTAGGGTTTTGGGAACTTTGACTTGCGGGTTTCGAGTTTGATTCTGACATTTCGATTTCTACTTTAAGGCTTCGACTTTGAGGAGGTAAGGTTTTCAACTTGGAGACTTTGACTTCGAGCACAGAGGAGATCCGATTTTAGCTTTGAAGTAAGGGATCGAGGAGCTAGGGTATTCGAGTTTTGATTTTGATTTCAAAATTAGGGTTTTCGAACAGCTACCGTTTTGAGCTTCGACTAGGGCAGCTTCAACTTTGAGTTTTCGATTTTGACTTCGAGCACTATCAAGGGCTTAGCTACTTAAAATAGTTTTTAAAACCTAATAGAATCAATGTTTAACGAACAACTTACAGGAAATAACAAAATTAAATCAAAAGAAGGCACTGCTGATTTCTAAGCGGTTAGGCATTGCGGTCGCTTTGCTTTAAAACATTACTACATGTATATCGCCCTTTTTGTGGATCGAAACGTGGGCTTTTCACAACGCCATTTTGATCCTTTTTTTTAAATGTGTCTGGTTAAAATTTAAACCTAGGTTGCTCTTATACAACCTCAAAATTCCTATCATTGTGCCAAATCCCTAAAGTTGTGAGGATTGAAGGATATACTTTTATATTCTAACACTTCTATGATAAGTCATTGTAATACACCATACATAATCTTGCTTCTTGCAAAAAATTATGATCTTCTAGAGGCAAACGAACTTGCTTATAGGCATAGAGACATGTGTCAAGCATTAGAACCAGAGGATCACAAAATATAAATTTCA
The DNA here is from genome assembly GCA_030015575.1 of Agapanthus africanus. NCBI lineage: Eukaryota > Viridiplantae > Streptophyta > Magnoliopsida > Asparagales > Amaryllidaceae > Agapanthus > Agapanthus africanus. Next base: position 182,200,248 of record JASDDO010000024.1, read on the forward strand.
ATAGAGTGGGGAAAGGATAGTGATGATCAATAACAGTAGCTGACCTTTAGCACAGCGAGAATTGAATCAAATCATACAGTGTAGTGATCTTAAGAAATGTTGAAAAGATAAGATTATTCCAAAAACTCATGCATAAAATACACAATGTTCCTCCCACAAAAGCTAATCCTGTGACTCCTTTATACTTTCTTCTGCTTTAAATTTCAAAAGAGTGGGGTTTTCCAGTACTTTATTTGGCAAAAATATCAAATCAAAACTTCCATCCTAAAACCAACCAAACAAGCATAGTCATTTATCCTTTCTAATTTATGCAAATGTAAACATTTAAATATATTCTCAGCAGAAACTTCACATTTTATAACCTTGTTTCTCTTTTGCTTCTTCGCTATTTCACTTCAAGTTCGCGCAAAAGGTGATGATTTGTTTCAATGGTTAATTGCCAACAACAGTGCAAAATCATCTAACAGGCTAAGAAAAGGCATTAAAGCTCGCAATTTCGCAATGAGATTAAATGTGAAGACTGGAAATTGAAGAGAAGAGAAGTGTAAAATGGAACCTTGGGGTCGGTATCGGCGACTCTGAGGGGAGCTGTGAAGAGCCTTCGAGAGAGCTGAGAGCAGAGGGAGGGTTGGGGCTGAATTGGGAAAGCTAGGGCCTTCGAGAGAGCTGTGAGCATAGAGAGCTGAATTGGGAAAGCTAGGGTTTGCAGGGAATTTACGGCTCGAATCAAAGGAGGAGGGAGATACAAGGAGAGAGAGAGAGAGAGAGAGGTTTGAGATCGCAGACGCCATTGATGACTCTCTCTCTCTCATTTCTCTCTCTCTCTTAAAACTCGTTCGTTCTCCCTTGGCTTTTTCCTATCCAAATCCAACGGTTTTGAGAATGTGCAGTTTCTAGAGTTGTTTGGATGCCGCTGAGTTTTGGTCTATTTATCCTTTTTCAAAAAATCATTTCTTACCGGTTCCAAAATAAAATAAAATAAAATAAAATATCATTTCTTAATAATAAGGCTTTCCCAATAAAACTTTTCCGCTTTTTTAGTGAGGGCACGGATAAAAAAAACGTTGATCATATAGTAATAGCCGGACAGTAATACTTAGGCTCTGTTTGGATACAAAGTCATGATAAACATGCTCTATTTTAAAGTGGAGGTAAAATACATACAAACTATGGTTTATAAGTCCCAAACTCCAAAAAAGAGTTTAGTAACACTTGATCAGATTGGAATTAAGATGATTGCAGTTTAAGGCCGAAAAATTGCAGTTATCTCAACTCCAAAATGGTTGACAAACAAGTCAAAATCGGCATTTTGGAGTTGACTTCTGTTAACTTTACAAAACCAAGGTTTTTAAAATTTAACTCCGTTCCCACACAAGCCCTTAATTTTTTCATCGAAGTGAGGGGCCACCAATTTGACTTTTAAGATGCACGCATCAGTCGAAAAGGTCAAAACAAATTCGATTAAGTTGATAATCATTATACTAATAGAAAACCATATAGAAGTGGAAATTTGGTGATATTCTCGAAATGCCCATAATAATAGATTATTCCTTTAGATTTGTTTGCAAAGAATCTGGCATTTTTGTAAATTTTATTTCGGTCGGGGTATTTTAGATAGGTCAAGGCAAGGTTTTGCCAACTTCTCATTATTTACAATTTTATCACCATCTCAACTCCTCACTGTTTATAAATATGTCATTAGTTTAAAAAAAATTCATTAATTACAAGCATGTCATCAGTTTAAAATCTCAATATGTTTTCCCTAAAATACCACGGCCTTTCAATATTTTATAAATAAATAGCATTAGATTTTCATTAAAATACGATGATCTATCATTATTTTCAAATAAATACCTTGACTTTGTCTATAAAGAATACCGTAAATATCCAACATTTTCCAGATAAACACCATGGGTTTTGTCCGTTACAAAAAATTATCGTTAACTTTCAACGTTTTTCAAATAAATATCATGGATTTTTTCCGTTACAAATAAATAACGTTAACTTTCTCCGTTTTTCAGATAAATACCATGGACTTGCACTGCTTACAAATAGGTAATGTAAACTTTCAATGTTTTATAGGTTAATAGCCGTAGATATTCAGTAAAATACGATGAACTTTTCCTTTTTAAAATAAGTACTTTGTCTGTTGCAGAAAATATCATAAACTTTCAACATTTTCAGATAAATATCATGGATTTTGTCTGTTACGAATAAATATCAATAAATTTCAACTTTTTTTTAGATAAATACCATGGTTTTGTCTGTTACAAATAAATAATGTTAAATTTCTACGTTCTTAAATAAATTTCAACGTTTTTTTGGATAAATAACATGAATTTTGTTTTCTATAAATAAATATCATAGGCTTCCACTGCCTTTCGGATAAATGTCGTTCTTATAAATTATTCCAAAACCTGCCGCATCGTGCGGCGTTTACCACTAGTATGTTGTAAAACTGCAAACATGGTCGATAAAAGGTTGGTTTTACTTTTGCTTGCACCAAAATTCGGCTAAAAAAACCATAGCTTGATAGATCCTTCATATCTTAACTAGTTACACTGCAGAGAAATGAAGTTAGAAGCTGAAATTACATTTAGCTGAATAAAAGGCTGTGGCTCAAAACAATCGGCTTAAATGAGCAAAATGTGCTCATGAACATAGGCTGAATTGTGTAGATAGTTGATGCCACGTGACCACGTTTAGAGGAGAACATGGAAAGTGTTGGATATAGTGCCCTTAAGACAATTATTGTGATTGCAAGTAGGCAATTATGATAATTGAACGAGAATCTATACATGTATAATACTCTTACTCGAGATGATAGTATGATATCTGGTTTGACTTCATCATTGTTGAAACCCGTAGGATTGTTGCTTGACAACTAACATTATGATGGCGGCCATATATGTTGGAGCTGGGTTGTCCATAAACACATCCTTAAATGTCCATAGTCGTGTGAGTATCGAGACCGAGTATCGATATTTTGGAGTAGACTAGTGTATACGTTTCTAAACCCCGACGAGAGGCGGTGGCCAGTCTCACAAGCCATTAGTGTTGTGTCACCTAAGATAGTATATATGTGCTCATTGGAAGTGAGTACACCGGAAAGACTCGTCGATAACTTTTAGATCGTATTATATCCATCGTCAGATGGAAGTTCTCAGACGGCATGAGTACAAATTAGTCCTTTGACATGAAATCGTCATTTGTCTCGTGTGAGTTCCCACTGTACTTTGATTACTATCCTACCACGCCTCAAAGGGGGCGTGCAAACAGGTTTTAGTTGGGTACAGTATCGAGCCATATGAAGGCAGTGGTCGATTATCATGGATTCATCTCTACTGGTATTAGAAGTTGATGTCGCGCTGTATTCAGTTAGCCATCACTAGAAATCTGTGGCCACGGTGGATGAGATTTACTGATAGTTGATCAATAGTATCTCTTGGTGATGAGCTTGACCCAAACACGACTTATCGGGTTAGTAGGGGTCTAACATTATCCACCCCCAAGACCCGATATGTGATACTCTTGTCACATTCAGGCTCAATAGGGTAAAGACGTACTTGATTGTCGACCCTTCTTTCGGCAAGTATCTGGATAGCCGTTACATACAGGTAGCGTCGCTGACGTGTTTGTGGTTAAACCCTACTACTAGTCTTTAGAGTTTCACACAGAGGGTTTTTGCGATTCATGCGATAGATGAGAAGTCATACATTGGTACATGTAAGAGTCTGATTAAATACGTGTATAGGATACACGGAGTTTAATCGGACAATTGATAATTAAGCCGAATTATTAAATCAGATTTTGATTTAATAATAATAATAATAATAATATTATATATATATATATATATATATATATATATATATATATCAGTATTATTGTTCACTATTCATTTTCTCTTTTTGGTGCTATCCGTATTTTTTATACGGATACGTGTATATATAGTGATACGTATATCGGGTGAAGTATTCTGTATTTATACGGGAATACTTTTGAAAGAATGACACCTCATATTTATTTTTCTATTTAGAAAAATAAATGGGAAATGAGATGACATTAAGCATGGCTAGATAAGTAGCGAGACATGGCTTGGATTGTAATCATTTATTGGGTTCACTATTCGAACCATAGTTGTAAAAAAGTGTAGCCATGATTCTTTCTACACTTGATGATTTTCTTGGGATGAATTCATGTTTCATGGTGAGACTAGCCACTCTCTCCTCACCTCTTCTCCTTTTTCTTTTTGCTCCCGTAAGCATTGGTTTTTGGAGAAAAGCCCAGTGAAAAATTCGTGCATCATCCACAATCCATCCTAAGCAAGTGTGGATAGTCGGTTGAAATTTTTTCCGGTTTCTCTCGGGTGGATCTTTTTCGGCGAGGGTGGTCAACTTTCAAGCGCGATCCCGGCGGCTACGAGTTTGGAGGGGTCTTCCACAATTGGGTGGACAAGCGTTGAAGGTTGTAATTTCATACCCTTTGCATGTTTTAGTGTGCTAGTTTACCGGGTTATGCGTGTTTGGTGCTCGCGTAAAGTTTTTGTTATCACTTCCGCGGTGCGGACATTGAATCCCAACAGAAAGTGATGGCACATCCTAAAGGTGTAACAAGTGTATTCGAAAAGATCAAAATACGACGATCTCGAAGACGTCTCTCATATCAAACACTATTTTATCATGTTTATGTCTTACTCTATCCTAAGAGTAGTATAGACGACCATGCAATCGGAAGCCTAGTTAAAGAAGAATGTGAATCACTCGGCGCTACATAACTCCAACCATTTCGATGGTGTCGGTTGTGAGTGGAGTCTTCACCAGAGCAGAATGTAAATCCTTCAATGATCAATATTGATATCTTAATTCTCTATAAGGTCGGATTAGGAGTGTACAATGCAAATCCCTGCATTAAAGATTTGGTTGGATTGTAGAAGAGGATGCTAGACCTTAAACAGCCATGTATGGCTTGTACAATGGGAATCCCTGCAAGTTGACCTTTATGGAGTATGAATTTCTGCAAGGAGATAATAACATATGCCTCAGTTGACACTCTATAAGCCTGAAGTTATGCCTAGAACTCATGTTCATGGCGTAATTCTTGATAGTTCAAAGCCAGAATGTTTAATTTGGTCTCTACGCTGATGCATTTTAATATTTATTGTACCTAAATGAAAAATAGGTCGTGGGGCCGATAGATATTTGTTGGAATATGCACATGCTTTGCTAATGTGGCTCATATGCTTTGTACGTAAAAGATATGTAATACGGCCTCCATTCTTATGACCAATATCCATGAACCGAATATAAAACGTCGACTGACTAGCCGATGATCAACTATGAACAATGATCAACCTGATGTGTTTTATTTTGGTCAATTCATTTTTCAGATCGATACTACGGTTGTATTTAATATAAAATCTCCATAAGCTTCCGTTATAACAGTGGAGATTTTCTCGGCCACCAAACAATAAGGTTGAATAAACCACTGATCTCCTGTCACATCAAATCGAAAAACCCTTTGCTAGGATCATTTAAAAGGTTAATCTCGTACTTCCTCCCTCACCAGCAATTTCCAGCGCATCTCTCTCTTACTCGTCCAGAAAGGAACAAATCAAAGCATTTCCCAACTCTCTCTCTCTCTCTCTCTCTACAATGGCGACTCGCTCTCTCCTCAAGCGCCTCCTCCGATCGCAAACCCTAACCGCCGTCAACTCACCGTGTCCGTTAGGGTTCCGTCGATCCGTCACCTACATGCCCCGCCCCGGCGACGGCGACTCCCGCACCGTAACCCTAATCCCCGGAGACGGCATCGGCCCCCTCGTTACTGGCGCGGTCCAGCAGGTCTTCAGCGCGATGCATGCCCCGATCGAATTCGAGACCTTCGAGGTCCACGGCGACATGAGCGCCGTCCCTCAGGAGGCGATCGACTCGATCAAGAGGAACAAGGTCTGCTTGAAAGGGGGCCTGGCGACGCCCGTCGGCGGAGGAGTGAGCTCGCTCAACATGCAGCTGAGGACGGAGCTCGATCTGTTTGCTTCGCTCGTGAACTGCTTCAATCTCCCAGGGTTGCCGACGAGGCACGAGAACGTCGATATCGTGGTGATTAGGGAGAATACCGAGGGAGAGTACTCGGGGCTGGAGCATGAGGTGGTGCCTGGAGTCGTGGAGAGCCTTAAGGTAATCTGAGCTTGTTGCGTTTTGATTAAGATTTTAGAGTTTTAATGTTATGATTTGGAAAGTTGAAATTTTGCATAGTGTTTAGATGTTTAGATCTCGATGGTCTGTTGACGTTTACAGCAGAAGCCCTTCAGTACTGGTTAATTGTAGATACGAGAATGTTGAGATTGGTGTGGTAAGGGAGTTGAATTTTGATTTTGATTTTGATTTTGGAGTTTTAATTATGAGGAAACGGACCTGCAGTGGACTCCCACGGGAACCAGCGAGGCCCGCGGACTATGTTGCGGTTAGGCCCATGGATCCCTGGCCTATGTGAGAGTCTACTCCAGTTTTGGGACCCGTTTCCTATTTAATTATATCATTCAATAAAAGTTGAAAGTTTATGGAAAAAAGCCCTGTTGTGCAGGTTAATTGTAGACACTAGAATGTTGAGATTGTGGTTGCGGTAAGTGAGGATACAGGAGTGGGAGTGCTTGGGATTGGGCATGAGGTGGTTCTTGTAGCTGTTGAGAGCTTGAGGTCATTTTAGTTTAAGGACTATTGTAGAACGATATTTTATGTTAGAACTACGGAAAAACGATACTGAAATGGGTGTTGGGGGTGTCTATACCTAGTTGATTGAATTTTCTTTACTGAATTGCAATAAATCCTCACACATTTGGTAGAGTAACAGCAAGGAGACTACCCTACCCTGACTTGAAAATAACCTGTACTTTGCCTTGATGTTAAACATTATTTGCTCCTAAAGCACCTAGTGTGCATTGGAGCGCTTGCTTCAGAAGATGTGGGAAGGGTGGTGGGAGTGGTGGATTGGTTTCTTTTTTCTTTTCTTTTGGGGGTTTGGGGATCAAGGTAGCTAATGATGTTCAACATTGAGGGGGAAAGCACAGGTCATATGGAGTGTGGGTGATCTCTAACCATTTGTCTGAAATTTCATGAATTTTTGTGCTTTCTTATCTGAATTATCTTTAGTTAATGCATCAACTTTGTAATTTTTAATGTACATAAATCATAATGTTGTGCTATTTTTTCTAGCAGAATACGTGTACAGAAAACCAATTTATATTTATGTTTGGCAAATTTTATACTTGTGCTGCATCGATTTCTCTTTAGACTTGGCGTTTAGGTTAAGACTTACCATTTCTTCTACTTTTCCTTTACTCTTCTTGATGTTTGATGAGTACCATAAAAAATTCTATACGGGATTTTTTCTTAATAGGATGTGATTCATGTGAACATCAAGAATTATGAAAAGAATGAAGAACGAATTGCTTTAACCGTTATGAAGGGGATCTTTTTCTTGAAAATATCTTTCGAAGATGGTGGGTGATCCGAAACAAATGACAAGCAGGTCTTGAAACCCTATCAGAATTGTCATACGAATTGTCTGTAATAGAGTTAACAACCTGTTTATTTCTTTGCAGGACAAAGAAGTGAAGATTAGAAATCAAGTTTTACGGATTTGAGGGTTGCTTGGGCACATTAATTTATTATTTTTTTCATTAATCGGCGACACATTCAACATTTAGAATTCTTTTTAGAAGGCATACTGCCATCGTTAATTCAATCTCCTAGGCATGATGGTTCCTCATAAATTTAGGCATAGTTTAGCTTAAAATAATATATTGAGGTATATAAATATTTGCAGTGAACAATGATAAGGAGGATTTAATTTTAATTATTTCATATTTATCCGTTGATAATAATTAAGTAAAATAGTATATTAGTATGCTTACATGGTTGAAGTACACACCAACAACTATGTCTTATTTCTTATCATATGTAATATTGTAAAATTGTTTCAAAATGGTTTCATGGTCAAATGAATGCAAGAAATTAGTAATGCTGTAAAATAGTATATTAGTGATGCTTACATGGTTGAAGTACACACCAACAACTCTGTCTTATTTCTTATCATATGTAATATTGTAAAATTGTTTCAAAATGGTTTCATGGTCAAATGGATGCAAGAAATTGAGATGATTTTGATCATCAAAACTTTCCAAAGCTCTCAGAGTGATTCCGTTTCCCCCTTTCCTTTTTATTTGCAGGGAGGAAACTTTATAACTTTCATAATTGTTAGCAGCGAATTAACGTAATTACCAACTATTTGTCAACGATCTGTATGCTACTTTCATTTGTGTGCATCATGCCTTTTCCACCTAGGTAAAATTCATAAAGGATGTCGGTTGAGTTCTGGAGATGACCAGTTAAAGTTCGCCGTTTGCCATGCTCTCGGTGATACCTTGATTAACATAACCTTGGCATCTCTGAAAGCTATTTTATTCATTTGCATGGATATATTTTATGAATGCTCAGATACCAGATACATACATCATACACACTGTGAGGGAGGGAGGAGATTTGGGTGTTTGTGGAAAGATTTTATCTTAAACCCTTCTAATGCAAACTCAATGACTAGGGTTACAGGACGATCATGTCAATGGATTCTATACCTATTATCATAATCAAGATCTAAATCAATGTTCTTCATTGAACAGGGTTGGTTATACAACACAAGGCCCCGTAAATGATTGCTAGAAAAATGTATGACCAGTAGTGCTTGCCAAATGCCAATCCCCCTTAGTAAGTGCCTAGTTCCAGATAAGGAAAAATGCCCAAGGTAGTGCCTAGAAGGCTATTCAGCTATTGGTAGGTTGGAACTTTGATGATCAACCTGTTTGATCGTGCAATTTAAGTTTGTGCATTCAAGGAACAACCCCTTCAAAATTTCCAATACCAAGAATATGTCTGAAAAAAGGCTAAGGATAATTGATTTAGTAATTTTATTTACATTCAACTCTATTGTAAAGTTGAGTTAAGAACACATTTTGAAATCTCAGTCAAGTTGTTTTTGTTGTGGTTGTTGTTTTTGGTGGTCGTGGGGTGGGAGAAGGGATCAATGTTTATAAAGTTGCTTTTTCGTTCATTTACATCTTCCAAAATAGTTGTAAATAGTATGTTGCATGTGATCATGGCCATGGCTTGGAAACATCGAAATATGATGATTTTATTTACATGTGTTTTAACATGCATACACCATGATCATGTAGGATATCCACCTATAATGAAGTATACGCCATGATCATTTAGGATATCCACCTATAATGGTCATTTACAACTGTTTTATTTACACGTGTTGTAAGGTATGTATGCCATGATCATTTTGGATATTCTCGTATACTGAAGCGGAGGACATCATGAAGTGGAGGACATCCAGGAAAATAATAAGCCCCTCTCATGTATATCTCCTTAATGCGGAATATGACACTAATCTAGAGAGGGTAGTTGGTAAAATGTTTAAAATTTGATGGAGCTGGCTAGCTTGGCTTCATAATTGACCCCATCTCTTAACAGGAAAAGGTGATGACCCCATAATGTATGCACACCAACAATTTATGTCGCCTATCGTCATACTGATAAGTTTTTATACATAGCGTTATAGTCCTTCGAGAAGCACTCAATGTGTTTGTCTGAATGCAGTTCTATGCATGCATTGCCTATGTTGCACCAATTATGAATGGCAAGTTGAAAACTTTTTACTTTCCATGCCAATATGATTCTACATTCGTACATGATACAGCAATTCCTTCGTTTATTTTTGTCAATGCATTTGATGGACCATAGTGCACAGCCATCTTGGAAATATGAATTAATCTAAGAGCGCATCAATGTGACCATAGTGCACGGCCATCTTGGAAATATGAATTAATCTAAGAGCGCATCAATGTACAACAACTTGAACTCCTCTTTCTGATTCTGAGCAACAATTATTTACAAAAATTAAAGATAAATGGGTTTCAAAACTGAATCCGTCGTATCAAAACCAGATATACTCAAAGTTTTGATGAAAAGATTGATAACACCATTATCTTCTTTGCTTGATGGAAGGAGATCTAATAATTATTAAAGTTTCTATAAGAAGTTAGACCACTATTTCAAGCCCTGTATCTTGCTGTCTATTATCTGTTTATTTTAATTTAGATGTTTGGAGTTGTACTTGGTTCTCATTGACGGATTTTGATAGGTTATAACAAAGTTCTGTTCAGAGCGCATAGCAAAGTATGCTTTTGAGTATGCATACCTCAACGACAGAAAGAAAGTCACTGCTGTACATAAAGCCAATATTATGAAGCTAGCAGATGGTCTATTTTTGGAATCGTGTCGAGAAGTCGCAAACAGTTACCCAGGAATTGAATACAATGAAATTATAGTGGACAACTGTTGCATGCAACTTGTATCCAAGCCGGAGCAGTTTGATGTGATGGTATGGTCAAATGCATTATTTTCTGTACTCTCATTTTTAATGTTGTTTTATATAAAAATCCAGCTGCACTTCTCCTGAGGCTGATAAAGTCATCCTTCCATTCATCTTCCAATAAAGAGCATTGCTATTTACTATTTAGGTGATAAAGATTCTGTTTCAGTTTTTGATGTTATAAAAATTAACTTTCCTATTGTCTTTGGGTCTGTGCAAGCTGAATTTGTTTTATGGAGTAAAAAAGTGGTTATTTTAGAACACACTGATATATTATCTGCAACCTGTCTATATATAACTGTTGCAGAAAGTTCTGAAGTGGGAGCTTAAGTTAGGAATAAGAACTCATGCTTTAGTTTCATGACCAAATCCTGTGGTTATGAATTCTAACCATGCGGAACATCCCGTATTTTTTAGAAACTACATTGACATATTTCTGCCTTATATTGGATCAAGCCAATTGTTTGGTTGGTTAATACTATTTTGCATAGCATTTAATGTTGATTTTGTAGCCGGTATGAAACTTGCAATGGACACAGGCAAATTTCTTTTTTCTTCACGGCTCTCATTTTGCTATCATTTATTTTTAGCTTCTCAAGAAATTATAGGCCCGGCCTGGGTTTCATGACCTTAACCAAGCTGCAAATCCTTCTAATGCTTCTTTCTTTTCATAATGGTGTCTACCTAGTTCGTTTACGGCTGACAAATATATCAGCTGTATGTTTCCCTTTCTGTAACACACTTGTGCAGACATTTTTCACATACATAGAATTACTGTATATAGCATGGCACGCCACTAAATTAGCAAATTTATCAATTTGTATGTTCTTTACTTGAATTTATATTCTCTTGTCCACTTACAGGTCACACCAAACCTATATGGAAATCTGGTGGCGAACACAGCTGCAGGAATTGCCGGTGGTACTGGTGTCATGCCAGGAGGTATTATTTATTCAAAATTAAACAATTTTTTCTGGAAATATGTGTTTGGTTATTTATTACTCTTTTCTATTTTCACTAGTAATGCCTAGAGGATACAAGTTTTAGTGATTATGAGAACCAGCAATGCTTATTACTCTTTTCTATTTTTGCCAAATCTCTCGAACATTTGAGGTGTTTCACATGAATTACTTTTGAGTTTATTTTGTTTATTTGAGCACATTTACATGTATATTTTTTTTTATCAAGTATTGTTATATGTCCATCTCTCATCATGGACAACTACAGGCTTTTTGCAAGCCATATATTTCTTGTACATACAGTATCATATACATTTCATTTCATTATATATCGTTATTAACTAGATGCATGGCTTTGAGTGTTCCAGACTACCAGAAAACTAGACATACTGAGAAGTAGTTTGAAGTATTACTATTTTTATCATATTTTTTCGATTAAAGTATTATGATCATCTCTTGGATATATGCATGCCTTGATATTGAATGTAACTCTCTATAGCAAAATTTATCATATTTTTCTGTGGAATTTGATAGACGCCAATTATTTACGACTATGGAAAGCCCCCTCTCATGTTTATACGTTTCATGGTCAGGGAAATATCATAATTGAATGGTGAGTGTTTTTATTGGAATAATTACAAAGCGTCTTTTTATTCTTAATATCGTTCTTTTTACAGATTAATGCTTCGCTTACATATCATCTCTTAGAACTTTTCTATATATGCTGCTCTGTTCTAGTTCATTTTGACTTTTGAACTTAACTTTTTTGTAATTTGATTCATGAATTGTTTAAGATTTTTTTTTCCTGGAATCTTGCTAGGCAATGTGGGCCAAGATTACGCGATATTTGAGCAAGGTGCATCAGCAGGAAATGTAGGAAATGAGAAGCTTGTAGAGAAAAAGCGTGCGAACCCCGTAGCTCTTCTCCTGTCGTCTGCGATGATGCTGAGGCATCTCCAGTTTCCTTCGTTCGCAGATCGCTTGGAAACTGCAGTAATGCGCGTGGTTGAAGAAGGAAAGTACAGAACCAAAGATTTGGGAGGCAAAAGCACCACCCAAGAAGTCGTCGATGCAGTCATTGCCACTCTCGATTGAGTTTTATTTTGGTTTTTGTTTTAATTTTTTTGGTGATAAAGAAAACTGGTTTGATGAGCCACAAGAATCTATGGTTTTTGCTCATGATTTGTTCCCATGATCAAGTAAATGATAATTGCATACATTACTTCTACCTTTTTGTTGTATTGTGTAATTTATTGCAATTTTGCTTGCATATATGGCATTTTCCTAGGTCAATTACAGAGCTATGTGAAAAACAAGGAGTTCTCACCATAAATCCTATTCGCAAAGAATCTAGGAAACATCAATACGTAAGGACTCATGTTTTACACAAATCTCGATCGTTGATTTCAATTTTCAATAAATCGGGAACGATAGATCCAATAGAATGGTTGCTAGGCAATTGCTGGTCAAAACCAAAATAAATATTTATAAAATCAAGGTTTCCATTGTCATATGCTGTATTTTTCTCTTACCAAAGCGAGGAGGATCTGTGAGAGGTAACAAGTTCGATCCTGATTAAAAAAAAGTAAATTAATGCCATGTTGATATTTGAACGGAGTAAATTAATGCCATGTTGACATTTGAACGGACGGACGCATTAAGGTTTTTTTTACTTAAAGCCTTCCTAAAACTTAGCTAATCATTGAAAGACCTTCTAAAGCTTGGTAATTACTTATTACCCCGAAAACTTTTATGCTGCTTCAATTTACCCCTTCCAAAGAAAATGTGGTTATTAGATAATTTATAACACTCCATCTTTCCTACTTATAAGTTATAACCACGCGACACTATTCGAAAAAACCGTCGTTTCTATCTTATTCTTCATCTTTCATCTTCCTCTTGATCTTCAATCAAAATATGAATCCAAAATTGGCTTCTGTTGATGGGATTAGTCTCCAACATCTTTGAAGATCTAGGAAGTTCCTTGATCTTTCAATTCTCTTAGCTTCAATTGCTCTTGGCTTCGAGGTTTTTGGAGAAATCTTTCAACCATAAAAAAGAAGTCGCATTCCTCTTCATCTGGATCCTTGTATCTTGGGCAACCAAGAACCTTCCCTTTCGTTTTAGGTTTTCCACTTAGACGAAGCTTGCAATTAAACCCCACAATCGCATTCCACTGCTTCATATCCGAAGAAGATTGAGAAAGAATAACCATATTCCATTGCCAATTTGAGAATTTGAAGAGCAAATTCTCAACCTGATTTTGAATTGGGGGCACTAATTGGAAATTTTAGATGGAAAAAGGTGAAGACGAGTGTGTTGGCGGGTTTTAATAATCCTATTCCTACTTACTCCGTCAACTGACTAACATAACAAAGGAAAATGGCTAGTGAGGGTTTTAAGAGCAACTTAAAACTTTTTGAGGTAAGTAATTATCAAGTTTTGGGGGTTTCTAATAATTAGCTAAGTTTTGAAGGGTTTTAAGTAAAAAACCTTTAAAAATATGGGAAGTTTTTCGGTGCCTCATAAGCATAAAGTAATAGGTCATATAGAACGATGACGTCCAGTTAAGCCAGTCATCCCCATCTCAGTCTCATTCTCACATGGATGGAAATGTGAAATGTAATATTCAAGCGTTAACTTGCGAGGCATAACATGGCGAACCCCATCTTCGGAACTAAATTGATTTTTAACCCCTTCTAAATTGTGATTATGGAGAAAGTATTCTGTAAATCCCCAGTTCCTGTATATATATTTTCCGTATTTTTCGAGATTTTTTTTCCTATATATATAATATTTTTATTATTTTAATTTCCTAAATCTAAAACCTAAACCCAACCCAACCCGACCCAACCGTACTCAACCCGACCCGACCCGCTACCACCTTCCTTCTTCTTCTCCCGCTCTTTTTTCCAACGTTCCCCTCCTCGACTCACGCCCGCCTCCGTGATGACCGCGCCCACATGCCAACTACTCCACGAGATCCCATCCCCCAAATCCTCACTGCCCCCTCTCTCTTCCTCTCGCCGACGTCTCCGCAAGACCCGCTCCCCCATGACCTCGTCCTCGCAACGTCTCAACCGCCGCCGAGATTTTTACGGCCCTCCCCTGCGATCTCCTCTCCCTCTCCCTCGCACTCAATAACTCCTTTCCTCTCTCCAACTCTCTGACTCTCTCTCATCGTTCCCAACCTCACCACAAATTCCCCACTTCCTTTTTCTCTCAAACCCGACCCATAGTCGCTGCATCGACGCCGACGAGTTCCCTGAGCAACTCACCGGTGATCCCATCTCCCAAACCTCCCACACACTCTCTCTTACTATCCCGACCTCTTTGCCGCCCTCCAAACACCCATCGCCACAGCCACCCACCTCCACGAAACCCACCGTCGACCTCCCTCCTATCACTACCTTCATCTCAGCTGAGTCCTCATCCCCTGCACACCCGAGCTCCAACATCCTTGTTCCCGCCAAAAATTTCTGTGCAAAAGAGCCCAAGGTATCAAATGGCAGCGATACGTTTAAGAAAATGTGAATCGGTATTTTCCGGGCTGTATTTTGATAAATTCCCGAATGAGAAACAGCTAAATTCTGATGGTATCGAAAGCGTCCCGAAAAATCCTTCGATTTGATATATTATGGGCTTCATAATTCATCCGGGATCAAAAGTTATGAGCAAATATGCTATGCACGTGTAATCTAAGGAAGAAAATGTGAACCGGTATTTTCCGAGCTGCATTTTGACAAACTCCCGAATGAGAAACAACTAAATTCTGATGGTATCGAAAGCGTCTCGAAAAATTCTTCGATTTGATATATTATGGGCCTCATAATTTATCCGGGATCAAAAGTTATAAGGCATCACGTGCCCACACGTGACCGGGCATCACGTGCAGACACGTGACCATTTACAGGCAAAGCCTGTAGGCACTGAATAAAATAAATAATTGGAAATAATTAATCAGTGGGGTCACGTGCCAACACGTGATGTGCCTTTAAACCCACTGAAAAGAATTAAAGGTGTAATAAAACACTAAGGAAAACCCCCAATAGGGCATCACGTACCCACACGTGACCAATGATCACTTGATGATTCCTTAGCTCTGTTAAAAGGCAGAATTAAATTCTGAATAAAATATTTAATCAAGAGGGTCACGTGCCAACACGTGACAAGTTCCTAAACTCTTTAATTGATAGAATTAAATACTATTTAATAATCAGATAAATGGACCACGTGCCAACATGTGATAGACTTTTAAAAGCCTTCTGAAATAATAGAATTAAATTCTAATTAAGGAAAATCAAAGACCCAAACTGGGAAAATATTTCTTTAAATATTTCTAAACAAAAAAGATGGTGCTCTGTAAAATGGAGCACCGCTGGATTAAAAATCCAATGGTGATTAAAAATCACCAATTTGTGGAAAGATTTTATACAAGGAAAGATTCCCCTAAAATTCATCAAGAATAACAGACAGAATATCTTTTGGATTAAAAATCCAATGGTGAATAAAATTCACCGAGTAATCTAAAAGATCATGTCAGTTACACAAACAACCAAAATCTTTCAATGAAAGATTCACAAAACAAATTGATTCTTTTCTTTCTCCTATAAATAGGAGCCAAGAAAAGAAGAGAAGAGATCTACATTTTTGGGAGATAACAACAACAGAGAGAAAAAAGAGAGGAGAATTTAATTCTCAAGAGAGAAAAAAAAGATCTCTTCAGAAAAAAGAAACCCTAGGTGAGAAAGGGGAAAGAGATCTAAGTTCTATAAAACAAAGAGAATTTAATTCTCAATTTATGAGTTTAACTCTTCTGCAAAAATAACTTAGTTCTTCCTCTGGTTGAAGATCTGCAGAAGCAAATCTTCCCATAAGTTGAGAATTTAATTCTCATCGGGTTGAGATTCTGCCATGCAGATCCAAGACTTAGAGGGAGAATTGAGTTTAGAGAATTTAATTCTCCCAAATTCATATGAATTTAATTCCTCCAAAACAGAACTAGGGTTTAACCCTATATGAGAATTCAATTCTCCCAAATTCATAGGAATTTAATTCCTCCAAAACAGAACTAGGGTTTAACCCTATATGAGAATTTAATTCTTCCACATACACAGGAATTTAATTCCTCTAAAACAGAATTAGGGTTTAACCCTACAGAGAATTTAATTCTTAAAACAAAGAGACTTGAAAGCTCTCCATGCACGTAAAGAACTTGGTCACATGGTAACACGTGACACCCATTCTCAATGAGCAGAAAATGAAGAACAAAACTAGATCACACGCTCCCACGTGACCCCTAAAACAGATCCCTTAAAATGAGAAAGAAAAACTTGGAGGCAATGCCTCACGTGCTCCCACGTGACCCTCAAAATAAAGGGAACAAAGCCAAATGCAATATTGATTTAGGGCGCCCTCACGTGTCTCCACGTGACCCCTAACAAATCCCTTTAATATCCAGTAGATGGATGCCCATCACGTGCCCACACGTGATGGCTGTGAAGACTTAAAGTGTTTGACACCTTTGAATACTCTGAGAACAAAACAAAGGAAGACTGGTCCCCACCTTCAGAGGCCTCACATGGCTCCACATGACCAATCCCATTTTAGTGTTTAACACTATTTTTGAAGCGTTTTGTTCTTAGTGTTTAACACTATTTTCAGCGCATCACGTGGGAACACGTGATCGCCAAATATATGTTAGTGTTTAACACTATATTCAAATCAACCCTGGCCTAAATTGGCTAAGTCCTTCTGAGGCAAGACTCCCCTTTGACTGAGCCTCAAATATACCCTTGTCTTCCAAGATTGATCATCTCATATGGCATATGAGTGCCCAGCACTCAACAAAGACAAAATGTCATCAGAGCCTTCAAACTCTTGTTTAGCATTGCTAAATAATGTGGGCTTGAACCCAGACAAATGTCTAATGGTCCAATAAAGGGCCAACAATTTAAATCTAATTGGACTTAGCCCAAATTGGCCATAAGTCCTCAATTCAGACTTAACTGAGCCATTGTGCTCATAATATAATTAATTGATCTTAGTTCTAAATTGGACTACAGATCACTTAATTCACCCTGGTTCAAGGGTACATCTCTTCACTCCTTTGATATTTGTCGTTGTAATTCCTCAACGTCTTCAAAGAGATGACGGGTCCCAACAACCACACACTTCACAGACTATAACGTTTCTAAACTGGACTGTGGGGTCCTTAAACTCACGGACTATGATGTCCTTAATCTCGACCGTAATGTCTTTAAATTAACATTGGACAGTGGGGTCCTTAAACTCATGGACTATGATGTCCTTAACCTCGACCGTGATGTCTTTAAACTAAACATTGGACTGTGGGGTCCTTAAGCCCACGGACTATGATGTCCTTAACCTTGACCGTGAGGTCTTTAAACTCACGGACTATGATGTCCTTAACCTCGACCGTGATATCTTTAAACTAACATTGGACTGTGGGGTCCTTAAACTCACGGACTATGATGTCTTTAACCTTGACTGTGAGGTCTTTAAACTCACGGACTATGATGTCCTTAACCTCGACTGTGATGTCTTTAAACTAACATTGGACTGTGGGGTCCTTAAACTCATGGACTATGACGTCCTTAACCTTGACTGTGAGGTCTTTAAACTCACGGACTATGATTTCCTTAACCTTGGACCGAGATGTCCTTAAACTAACAATGGACCACCATGTCCTTAAACTGGTAATTGACCGCAAAGTCTCTAAACTAGAACAATAGAGCCCAAATGCTCTTTTGTTGGATCTAAACGATCCCGTTAAGTAGATATTAGTCTAAAATTAGACTAACGTATCCTTAACAAATGGTTAAGTTGACCTTAGTTTAAAATTAGACTAATGTGTCCTTAACAAACCGTTAAGTTGATCTTAGTCTAAAATGAGACTAACGTATCCTTAACAAACGTTTAAGTTGATCTTAGTCTCAAATAAGACTAACGTATCCTTAAACCCAACCCCAAACCCAAATCTAAGAAGATACGGATTTGGACTAATCCACGCCCTACGGGCGACAACATAAATTAGTCTCCGTATACAATCCACGGGCAACCAAAAACAAAACAAACACACACGATACAAAGTGACCATCTGGAGAAGGAGAAAGTGGTTACCGCGATGCGGTAGCGTAATTAACTGCAAGGGCTTGCGCCTGCAGGGAAGAGCGTCCCCACAATCAAAACCCCTCAAACGAGGGGGAATCTGACGAAGTCTGCTACATCGGCCGCATCCGTTTAAACCTTTGATACATGGTGCCATAAATCAACTTGGCATCTTCAGAGAGATGGACGGATAACACCAATTAGCATCTGCCCCCAAATTCAGGCAAGACGTTTGTCTTCCCGGTTTTCGGCGGGGAACAATCCCCTCACTGTCGAGGCCACCGCTAGAGCATCACCTCCATCTCCTCCTCTAGTCGATGGGCTTCGCCGTCGACCTTGCCACCACCGACCACTTTTACACCCCATCACCACCTCGCCATCTCCCTCAACCTCCAGCGACCAACTTGAACACCGTTGTAACCACCACCTTACCGGCGAGCCCTGAGCACCGCCACCGAGTCTCGACTTCTTCGAGCACCTCCCCATCTCTAAGCTATTGTCGTCTGCTACCTTTGCCACTTCCTCTCACTATGCCAACGAGCTCCTGCAACTCGCGAAGCCCTACATGCTCCTCTCCTAGCTGTACCAAACTCTAGTCGTTGCCACCGTGCCGCCACTCACTGTACCGAGTTCACCGTCACTGCCGTGCGTGCCGCGCCCATGCCGTCTTCGTCGATGCTATCGTCAAAGGCAAGTGAAATTCCTCACTTGCTACTCATACTGTCGTATTATATTATAACCTAAAGTATGAACACATTTATATATTATATCGTATAATCATTACACTTTATTTACACTCGTAGTTATGATTGTTGGAACATGATCGAGTTGATAATGCGTATTATTATTGTGTAGAGCCCAGAAGAATTAATTACCGTTTGTTTGGTTGAAAGAAAACGAAGTATCGATCGTGACATATATATATATATATATATATATATATATATATATATATATATATATATATATATATATATTGCAAGTGTTCGATACACTACCCCAATGAAACCCCCATTTAAAAATGGCGAATTTTATGGCCCATAAATCCTTTTAATGATAATAAATAACTTGTAAGAATTTGAGATAAAACTATTGACTTCATCACTATGAAATGATACCTCCGTCTAGTTACGTCAAATCTGAAATTTTACCCTGTATGTTGCCTTATTAAAATCATTGTAAATTAAATACAGATTTGAATGTGATGATCTATGGCTCATATCGAAGCCGACTCGATAAGTTAGAACTCTCTAAAGTTTATTTTTCGATACTGATAGATTACGGCAACGAGAATTGACTGGGAATGTGACTTTGGACTGCAGTCCGGGGAAGCATTCCACGAGAATATCTGAATTTAAGCGCCTGCATGTCCCTACATAAAACTGAAAATGCATGGAGTCCTATATAGTCACGTAGATGATTTAGTTATTTAACATATGATGTAGTCTCGTTCAGTTTTATAGTCGTTTGATATTTAGTTTGTATTTTAGAATGTCGACGTGTTCTGCAGTTTCTGCAGTGGCATTTCTTTCACCTTCACACTAAACAGGACATATCTTGTAGTGCAGAAAGGATATTATTAATCCGTTTGATGCGTCGGAAATCTAACAGATAGAACTAGGTTTTATTCAACCGGGGCAATACATGAATCTAAATACAATCCCTAGTAAACCGCGCGTGAAGTTGAACTTCCAGTTCTGAAACTAGAATTCCAGCAACTGATCATTGATTTAAAATGATGATAATTCTCTAACCTGAAATCCTATTGATATGAAACTAATTTTACTGCTTAGATAATCAAGTATACTTCGTACGCCTTTTATATTGTTTTGGTTGATTCTATACGTGTGATTTATGGTGAATTTTGCAAGTCATATGGCGTTGGGTGTCATAATATAGTGAATATCTATTCAGTGCATTCCTATCTATTTTTGCGTTTGCTTTATACCTTTTGCATAGTGATCGTTTACATTGAGACCTAGCGACTGTTGTGCATTGTCGATATATAAGTGTTAATGATTGGGTTATGGCAAGTATGAAAGTGATATTGATAAGTGGAAACGTGATTGAAAATGAAAGTGATACGTATTTGTTCACAACCTATCTAATACTTGAATACATACTATAACCTGGGGAATAGGAAAATCAAGGTGGAATTGAATTCATATTTAGAGAGATATAGTGACTTAGAGGATGATCATTCGATATTAGTGACACATACATACACACACACACACATTAGGTCGTGGGCCTAGCAGCACGGCTGCAGGGTTTTGTCCCGGACAACAGTGGACCGTAGTCTCGGCATGCAAGGGACCCTTGTTAAACACGAGAATCCTTTCCACTAATTGATTTCAATGACTTAGTGACTGATAAGTAGTGATATACACATTGTCTGGTTTACTGACATGATACTTATATCGCACTGTTCATATTCAAATGATGTTTATTATTCTCATGTTCTGTATTATGTTGCGCCTTTCATGTTTAATAGCTTTTTACCCATCATATACATTTATTGTTATATGTGTCGCCCTGACGACCTAAATGTGCATGTTCAGAGGACGAAGTGGACCTAGCCTAGGAGCAGGACCTGCCATTTGAGATCGCGGAGGTCTAGACCGTAACATCAACGCCATTCCTTTTTTCTATAAGCTCATTGTTATTTCGTTGGTTAGTTATTTCTTTATGCGAAATAAATGTATCTCGAACTTTTTTATTGTAATGTAATAAAGTTGTGAACTGTGATTTTCTTTACTCTAGTATTGTTTACTGACTACCATATAATGCTAGAAGCCGAAGTGTGACTACGGCGGGATTATTCCCTGACCGTAGGAGGATGGATGGCATAGTCACCCTTCGTATTCCGTATTTCGGAAAGCGGGGCGTGACATGATTTTGTTGGTATCAGAGCCAAGGTTTGGAATGAAATTACAGTTTCGTCAAGAGATCCCTAGATTGAGTTACACCCTTGACGTATACTTTATTACATTTCTTTTCACTTTCTAATCCTCGTTGAATCATTGTGTAGCCCTTATTTGAATCTAATTTCTTTTGATCATTTTTTTTCCAGAAATATGGACTCCTCAGGCAACTCCTCAGGTGCCGGTTCCCACGATCATACCGAGAAGATTCTCAGCACACCGACGACCCTATCCCAAGCTCAAGAGAGGAAGACCGATCTTCTGACCGAGAGATTGAGGGTGGTACATGTAACACCCTGGTTCATTTATACAATTATGTTTGGGTATTTCTTTATTTATGGCTATTCTTGATTTATTGTGTTTTGGGTGCGAATAGTATAATTGGTATCTGTATTTTCATCCGACCCGACCCACTTGCTGGAAACCCGTCTTGATTTCTGTTTGTGATTTATCCCGGCTAGCTACGAGGATCTGTGCACCGTCATGTTGTATATCCTGTATGTCTGCATTATATCCGGCATTTGCATTTTTAATAATACAATTATAGTTTAATAATATATTTTAAAAATATTAGCATGGCCTGCATTATACCCCTATCCCTGTCGTGGCATCCGTACATCTTGTTCTCGCTCCGTTCAGTGAAACGGACTCGTTTGTATAGCTGCGTACATGCTACTTGTATCCGTTCTTGGGGGTATGCATTTTCGTTACCCGGATATCCTATTTTGGTTTTGGTTGACACACGTATTATCCGTATTTTAAAACCATAATTTTAGACCTAACCTGGGTATATTTTGGAGTAAGTTTGTATTATCCAAAATCTCAGATTTAACTAATATTATATTCTTTACATACTTCTAACTGTTAATATACGTTTTATAACTAAATATATATTTTCAAATATTCTTAAAAATTCAAATCTCACTCTCTCTCAGTCTCTCTCTTATACATATATTATTTAATATTCTCTTTTATATTTTAAACCCTTATTTAACCCATATATACTTTCACTCACTGTTCCTCCTTCTCGTTCTCGCTTTCATTATTTTCCCGCCTCTCACCTCTCGAAACCCTAACCCTAACCCGCACCTCACCCGTCGACCACCTCACGCCCTCGCCACCACCTTCTTCCCCCCTCTCTCTAACCCGACACCACCCTACACCGAGCTCTTTTCCTTGCATCACGACTCCGATCTCAACCCAAGAAAACCCACCGCCTCGCAGTGAAACATCGCCGGAAACCCACGATCCATTGTCGACTCACCCCCTCGCCTCTGTCCCAGAACCCCCGAGCCAACTCCAGAGCACCCACACCTCGAGCACATCCTTCTTCTTCTTCTTTCTTCTCTTTCTTTACTTGAATTCTTGATCTTGGTGATTGCCGGAGCCGTGCTCGTCGCCGACGATCCGGATGATCCAGTAGATGTCCTCATCCAGCGTGGTCATGTTCTTGCATAGCTTGGTTCTGTTCTGTATGCGCATGTGTGCATCGCGACATTTATCGACATTGTACGCGGCGTACGCATCCCGTCGTGAGATCCGATCAGGCAAGTTTATCTTGCTACATGCTATACTAATATATTTATATTCATATGAATAAAAGTATTACAGGTCGTTTAATTATGCATCATATGTTACAGTTTTACAGTTTTACAATACCCATTCGCATCCTTACAGTTTATTACATATCTAGTCGCATGCAAGTTTATCTTTCTACATGCTATACTACTGTATTTTACATTCATGCGAATAATAATACTACATATTGTTTAGTTATGCATCTCATGTTACCGTTTTACAATTTTACAATATCCGTTCGTATTCGTACAATTTATTATATATCTAGTTGCATGCTATGTCATATTATATCATGTTACCGTTATATTAGCACCCAATGCTTGATAATGTAAATCATACGTAGTTATGGAGTTGTAGATGTAATCCCTGATAGACATTTGTTCATCTATGTTTTACTGTGCATCCGTACTTTTACCGTGATTCGATACTTGCTATATTTTACTGTCGGGCATCCATTTGATACATGTGCACTACCTGACATAACTTGATATACCACTGCTTGACTTGATACCTGATCCTGTTCCTAATGCCGACAATCCTGACTTGTCGTCTTGACAGACATATCATGTTGTCTATATAGACAAACCTGTACCCGCTTGATCATGTGTTGGCATTAGCTCCAGATTATTAATACCTGACTTGAACACATAATCTTGGGGGCATGGGAAAATCAAAAGTGTAACTGAAGTGTAGCTTAAAAGGGTATTACTTGATTCGTGGTCCCGGGGGATAACGGGACAGAATCATTCGTGATTCTTACTTGATCCGTGGTCCCGGGGGATAACGGGACAGAGTCATTCGTGACTCTCACTACCTGATCCGTGGTCCCGTGGGATAACGGGACATATTCTTTTGAGTTACATAGAGGAGTACACTAATTGATTTCAAACAAACTTTAGAATAGATAACCCAGTAGCACAGTTTAGATTGATCACCGCACATCGCATACACTGATACACTTCACTGTTCCATATCTGTGTTTACTTATTACATTCATGTTACTGTTTATAATTCATGCCTGCATATCTTGTTACCTCATGATTATATTCTATTATTTGATATTATGACGCACTGACGTCTGGGTTTTGCATGACCCAGATCTTTTATCTCTTTCACAGACCGACCAGGAGTACTTCAGCCGACAGACCGAACAGTGAGGAGCGGGTTGGAGTTTAGTTTAGTTTAGTTTTCTTTCAGCACTCTCATTTCCTGATGTGAGCCCGTATTTGGGACGTACTTTCCAGATGTTATTGTTTATTGGATTTATTGCTTCCGCATATTATTCCTTGACTCGTTTATTCTGGCAGATGGACATGTACTAGATATATTATTTTTTTTACTGTTCTTGATATCTTATAGACAGCCGTAATGTGACTGTGGAGGGATGTTTCCTAGTCACAGGTAGCATGGTTGGTTCTGTCACGTGCCGATTTTAGCGCACTCTGGGAAGCGGGGCGTGACAGGGTTTGTTTGGTATCAGAGCCATAGGTCTTAGGTTAATTGGGCTTGATTCTTTTGTAATTGGGTATTGGACCCAATACATGAATCAGAAAACCCGTAATTAGGAACATGTCTTGCCACATTGTTATCGTGATTCTTGAATCATATCTTTTTCTTGACCCTTTGTCTTGACAATATGCAAAAGACTTTGCATCTCGGCTTGAAATCTTTTTGGTTCCTTATTGTTTTTCCCTTCCTATTCCTTTGATTCTGATACTAAGATTTGGACGACTTGAACGGAGTTATATGATTGTAATTATGAATTGCAGTATAGTTACAATGCGGTACTCTATTTAAGTAACTTGGAGTTGTTCCCCTCCGAATGACGCGGCGGAGACGCGGTAGACGTCTTGCCTGAGATTCGGGGCAGATGCTATTTGGTTTTATCCGTCCACCTCTCCGAAGATGCCAAGTTGATTTATGGCACCGTGTATCGGAGGTTTAGACGGATGCGGCCGATATAGCAGACTTCGTCAGATTCCCCCTCGCTTGAGGGGTTTTTGATTGTGGGGACGCTCTTCCCTGCAGGCGCAAGCCCCTGCAGTTAATTACACTACCGCATCACGGTAGCCACTTTCTCCTTCTCCAGAATTTCACTTCGTGTCGTGTGTGTTTGTTTTGTTTGTGGATGCCCATGGATTGTATACGGAGACTAAGTTATGTCGTCGCCCGTAGGACGTGGATTAGTCCAAATCCGTATTTACTTAGATTTGGGTTTGGTATTTTAGTTTAAGGATACGTTAGCCAAATTGAGGCTAAGATCAACTTAAACGTTCGTTAAGGATACGTTAGTCCGATTTGAGACTAAGATCAACTTAACGAGATCATTTGGATCCGACAAAAGAGCATTTGGGGGCTCTATTGCTCCAGTTTAGGGACATAGTGGTCCATAGGTAGTTTAAGGACATTTCGGTCCGTATTCCAGTTTAGGGACATGGTGGTCCGTAGGTAGTTTAAGGACATTTCGGTCCGTATTCCAGTTTAGGGACATGGTGGTCCGTAGGTAGTTTAAGGACGCATAAGTCCGTGGGTTTAAAGACCCCACAGTCCGTGTCTTAGTTTAAGGACGCATTGTAAGTCCACGGTAGCGCCCCGGCCGTCTAACAGACGCCAAATGCGGAACAAAAACTTTTTACAACTGGCGCTATTGTGTACCGTAACCCGGATCTGCCATTAAAGCTAAACTAACAAACTACAAAGTGGGTAGAAGTGTTATACCGAACGATCCGAGTCCTTCGGTCTTCAACCATCATCCCACGCTTGTTGCGGCTGCTCCGATCTCCTCGATCTCCAGTCTTGTCGTCCAGGTGGCACCACGTCGACGGATCTTTAAACGGGCTCCCGCCTCTGAACCGAGGCAACTCGATCGTCAAGTTTGCTAAAAGAGACGACCAAGATGAAGTAGAGAATGAGTAGAACACTTTGTCTCGTTACGTCCAAGGCTATGGACGAACGGTTAATGAAGTTGCCTTTTGGAATCGGGTGAAATGAGAAATGAGGCTTATCTAATTTCCATGAGTCCAAAACAATACCAGTCTTTTTCTAGCAACCATTATCAAACCTCAAAGGGGTGGCCAGCCACTTATAGGAGGGGGGTGAGTGTAGGAGGAGGGAGTGGTGACCACAAGCAAAAGATCATGAAAGAAACAATGAGTCACAAATACACCTAGTATGAATGCAATCAATGCATACATTGAACCTTAACCCTTAGTCATCAAGCATTAATTGCTCCATTAATACACTAATGACTCACTAGCCTTGTCACCCTCTCTAGAACCTTCTAGAACACTGACTCACCTCATCAAGAAAAGAAAAATCCGTATTTTAACCGAATGTCAAAATACGGCTGATAGAAAACTGGAAACTGGCAACTTCCAAAAGTGATCCTGAAACGAATTTCAGGATAACCCCGTATCAGTATAAACATACCCGCATTTGTATTACGATCGAATACAAATGCATCTGAGACAAAGATATTATATCTACACAGTATAATACTGGGTTCCGGCTTAAACCAAAGCCTACCAGTATTATCTGCCCGAAAAACGACACGTGCGAAAACGCACGTGCTTTTTCCGAACCTTGCCATAAACCCATATGGCCTCTACAACGTTTCGCCCGAACTTGGGAAAGTGTCTGTGGGGGACTCTAATGACTCATCAACACACTGGCACTGAGTATAACCACTAGCACGTCAGAGGTACAAGCTGTACGAAACGGTTTGCCTATGTATTAATTGGAAGGGAAGCTGACGAGCGAACTCATCTATAAACCCTACTGAGCCTGACAGTGACAATGTATATACAGTCCGGTCCATTCGTCTAAACAGTATCGCATATCGAGTCTAGGGGGGTGGATAAAGTCAGACCCCTAATAACGCGATAAATCGTGTCGGCATGAAGCCCATCACCACCTGAGAAACTGCTGATCCAAATCAGTAATTCTCCACTATCTCGGCCGAGGGTTTCTAGTGATGGCCACCCGTGCACTGCGCGACATCAACCCCCAATACCGGGAGAGAAGAATCCCCGAGATCCGCTCACTTGCCTCCAATGTGGCTCGGGACTGTATCCAACTAAAACCTGTTTGCACAACTCCTTTGAGCGTGGTAGGGTAGTAATCTAAGCACAGTGGGAACTCACATGAGACAAACGAAGATCTCAGGTCGATGAACTAACCTGTACACATGTCACCAGGGAATTGCTATCTGACGATATGTATAATACCAACTAGCAGATTCCCGGCGAGTCCTGTCCGGTGTACTCATAACCCAATGAGCACCTGTATACATCTTAGGTGAACCAACTAACACCAATGGCTTGTGAGACCGGCCACCGCCCCTCGTCGGGGTCTCGACTGTATACACTAGTCTACTCTGGAGTATCGATGCCCTGTCTCGAAACTCCCACGACTAGGGACACTTTAAGGATGTGCTTAGAGACCCCAGCTCCCACGTATATGATCGCCATCATACTGCTGGTAGTCAAGCAAGAATCATATGGGCTCTATTATCACGCAATAGTGAACTAAAGCATGTATACGATGATAAAGACAAACCAGATAGCATACTATCATCTTGAGCAAGACTGTCATATCGGTATAGGTCCTTCCTCAATCATTGCAATCTCGTACCTGCGATCCAATAATTGACCTTGAGGGCACTATCTCCAACAATCTCCCACTTGCACTTAAGGCTAATTATTGCGATGTTGCATACTCACAGCCCGTGTGATACCGAACATCCAACTCCTCTACTAATCAGTTTCACAAAGCTAGTTTGTAAAACTCTTGTGTTCGAGAAATAGCCTTAGTGAGTGGATCCGTCCTGATGTTTCTTTCTATATCTCTCTAAATCTCAAATTCGCGGAGAAAGCCATCTCCCGAATCGAGTAATACCTGTCTTAGAATATGTCTGAATATCTGATGGGACCTAGTTCATAAATGAACTTCAAATCCAAACTTCTTAGACTGTATCGATAACTGAACTTAATCAGTATCCAGCACCATGCTTCTCACAGTATCCTCTTGGACCACCTGTCCATATTAATGTCCCTCGTCAAAGGGAAAACTACAACTCTGACAATCACTCTGTCATCCATGTCACTTTTGAAGCCTGGAATGATAACCGTCTCCCGAAGGAGGCTGCCGTCATCAATTCCGTAGAACATGCACTTATGTTCTAAAACTGCTTCCTTATGTTTCTTCAGGATTGGATTAATATAAACTTATCGCATCAAGTGCAAAAACTACATCTGGTGTGGTACTTGACATCTCATGATTGACTCAATTGCCTAAGCAAATGATCTGCCAATCATGCACATCCATCTCTCCTTTAGTCTCTAAGACACCTTTAGAGAGGGTGACTCCATCACCTGCAGGTACACCACCATGCTAGGAGTCATCTATTCTAAATACCATTAGAATGCTGTCAAAGTACCTAAATTGGGAAACTACCCAAATCTAGATCTAAGAACCATAGATCTAGTTACCAGAATGCCTGATATTATATCCATGTCCTTTATGAAGAAACAACTGTGTAACAACCACAGTACAACCGATCGTAGTATAGGAATTTTACTTCCTACTCTGTGTATGTCATCCAAATACCAGGACATCACACCCTACTACCTTCTTAACAGATCCATCCCCTATTCTGATGAAGTCAACCCCATGACTGTCACATCAAAATTAGATGATCTTATCTCTGCTATATCTGCTTAAGTCTATAAATAGACATAAGCTACTTGCCCACTATGCTTCCGCTGCTCCCACTGACTACGACAACCCTCTGGCAGAATAATATATATGTCCACTTCTAAAACTAGTTTAGAACGACGCTATACATATCCTCCTGCCGGGTCTCATAGTCTGGAACAACCGTAGTGTCAAGTCTGGGTAAACAAGAACCTCACTGTCACCGTCCTTGAGGCTACCGGAGTACCTCTCGGGTGCCTGAGGTTACCCACCATATCTGCGGAGTGGCTAATGGAATGTCAAACCTGATTGAATATATAGGTCCTATTAAATTTTCCGTAATCGTTTGCGGTTCTGGAATCACTTCCAGTTCTACCATACTCCCACTACTATTTTCTGAAAAATTCCATTTTAATAAAACTGTGGCGAGTCAAGAACAATATCACTATTGATCTTCCAGATGGTAGAAATGTCAACCTTCTTCAAAGCCAGGGTCAACCCACAAACAGCCATTACAGAAACGTTCCTTGAATTATCCAGTGTCTGTTTTTAAGCATAAGCTGGACAACTCCCCTTACCTTAACATCGTTAAGATATGAACCATTCTATATACAATATAGAAATGGAGGCACTAATTTAATCGGAACCAGATTCAAATCATGCAGCTGTCTCCAGTGCATATCAACTTAATGGAGAGAGGCTAATCAGCATTACTCAACTTAGGAATCCATCCATTTATGAGTAACCTGAAAGAGAAACAAGTTTCTCAAAACCATTACTATTGACTGAATACTAATCACAAGAATCTACATCCTCAATCTTTTTGAAGAATCCCGATACTTGCGACACCTGGTTCTCTACTTTATTCTTATACTCACAACTTCTCAAAACTTAGACATTGTATTTCTACGAAACACTTGTCTAAAAACTAGAGAAGTGATAAGTAAATAGAACATAGTACGAGGACCTACCCCTTTGTCCTGACGGACACTGGACAACATACAATACTCTGTATAAGTCCGCTGAGTTTATTAACTCAAAAACCTGTGCATCGTAGGTTGAAAACTGTACCCAGGCGATTTCCTCAAATATCACCAATTACAACGAATTCCGATATAATGAGGATGATCTCCTAATTCCCAATAACTTACTCCCACTCATTATCTATAAAACTGTACAGATATTAGAATGAAACCTGGTAAATACATACCCTGGAGTAAGTATGTAATCGGGAAATCAGTTTACAATTAACAATGCACAGTGAAACTGAAGCATGAAAATGTTTCGTAGGGGTATCCTGGTATTCTTAGTAATGCCTCTTCCACAATCCAATTCATGACTATAACCGTATATTTCTTTGCCATCTCTCCAAATCCTTTTATTTGTCTTTAGTCGTTACCTTCTGTACACCATCGTTAGGCTAAATGGTTTTCTTCTTTCCCTACCGTTCGGCACCAGCCTATGGTTTGGAAGAAGACTATCCAGTAAGCATAATAGGTGTACCCTCCTAATCTTAGGAGTACTCGCAACTTGAGAGAAGGTGATGATAAAAGACAATCTGAATAATACCTTATTCTATTTCTCCCGAACTAGGGAAAAAGCAAAGGTGAAATAGGAGTAGCGATGAAGTACGCGGTTTGGTCGTGAATGATAACAGTCGCAATTTACTTTGCCCTCTTTCTAATCCCTTTATTTTGTCTTTAGTTATTACCTTCTGCACACCCTACTTAGGCTAATTGGTTTTCTTCATTCCCTACCTTTCGGCACCTGCCTATGGTTTGGAATAAGACTATCCAATAAGCGTAATAGGTGTACTCTCATAAACTAAGGAGCCCTCGCAACCTGAGAGAAGGTGATAATAAAAGACAACTGAATAAACTAATTCTATTTCTCCTAAACCCGGATCCATCCTCGAAGAAGTCACTTCGAGTTCGTATATAACCATACGATGGATCTATCCAATGGAAGTGGATATCCGTAGTAATACGGGGTGTTCTGAGAAATGCAAAGGGTAAAAGAAGGAGCGGCAATGACTTATGCAACTTTAGACAATCCAAATGCCAGTATTTTAAGAAGGTTCGGTCAACTTGGTCACTGAGTCAGAGTCTAGGGTCGGTCAAAGGTCGCTGCCAAAGAGAGAGAAAAGAAACACTCTGCGTGCACTCTAACCTAGATCAGAATGGTTATCACTTTATCTAATCAGGAAACCTCCCACTGTAATCTCAGATTCTCCTCCAAACCTGAAAGAAGAATTAGTCGGGATCACCCGAAGAGTAAACCAACTCATCAGTGAGAATCGGGATCCAACTATCATCGCATGATAACTTGATGGAAGCCACTCAAGTTATCACACTCCAGAAGGTATGCGCATGCCTGGCAAGTTTGTTGTATGTTTGAAACTCCCGATATAGAATTTTTGCCTCATGCTCTTATGACCTTGACGAAGGCCAACAAATCATAAGTCGCATGTCAAGTTCTACCCGTCATTATCCAGGTTAATTTGAACCCACCCGTACAAGCCCTTGACGAAGGCCAACAAGGCTATACGACTGTCCCAAACCAACACATCTATCTATGCAACAAATGAATACCCAGCAACTACCAAACACTATGCCTTGACGAAGGCCAACAAACATAGCTTGAATACTACTGACCATCCATAAGAAATGACGGAGGGCTACGGCTGGTTTTTGGCGAAAAACCTTTAACGTAATGAACTTGATCTCGTTGAAGGAACCTAATAGCTTTTTTATAAAAATATAGTGACGAAAAACCTTTGCTAAAGAGGTCACTCCCGGTGAAGGGATCTCGGCTCTTTCCTCGTGGAATGAGGTGCAGGATATTCCAACTGAATACCGCGATGCAAAGCAACTTGTAATCGACTATATTGAAGTTATTACCGTGACGTAAACTTTTGTCCAAGGAGTCACTCCCGGTGAAGGGATCTCAGCCCTTGCCTCGTCGAATGAGGTGCAGGATATTCTAACTGAATATCACTATGCAAAACAAAAGGAAACATCTTTGTAATAACACCTTTTAAAATTTGTTCCAACAACATCAAATATAGGTTTGTTTTATCTTTGCATTGATGAGAATCAATGCAGTCCCATCAATCAATCACACCAGAAAAGAACGAAAATAAAATGTACGTATATGCCATCCGCATTCGTCACTGTGTCCCGTCATCACCCGTTAGGTTACTTAACTAACGACAGAGCGGGGGCTGGACTAGCGCGGGTGTAAAACATATACAACATCTAATAGTATATATCAATATACAATAATCGCTCCAGACGTGATAATATGCAACATTACAGAAAAGTAATAAGTATCACAGAACAATACAGATAAACTGGGATCTCCGGGTTTCACAGAGCCGCTGCTGAAACCTGACGTTCCCCTGGTCGTGTGGATAGCCTGTGCAATGAAACCTAGACCCCTACGGGTGCAGCAAGTTACCCGCCAAAACCTGAAGCGAGGTAGTCCCCACAACATAGTGAATGGAACACCCGGCACTTCACGGAATCCGGTAAATTGAGCACCCCTCCTTGGGTCAACCTGTACTGTACCCCCTACGAGTGCGGCGAATAGTCTGCCAATTCTAGAGTAAGGTCCCTTTGCCTCTCAAAGCCATGAGATACGGACCCGTTGCCCTCCAGAACCCGGCTATCCGTGCACTCTTTCGCGGGATAAACCTAGTACAGAACTAAAAATATGTACAACGGGTACATCGACCTCGACCCGGTCGTGCCCCAAAAGAATATTATACAATAGGCAGTGACGGCAGTCCACATGTTGGACGCTCGCCCCGCAATATCAAATGTACAAATAAATCAAAACTGCACTATCATTGCACCCTTCTATCCACCACGACATATCCGCAACAATACAGCACAACACAGAACATCAACGCGAATGTCACGTTCGCAAACCCGTCTAAAAGAACTATAGCAATCAGACGCGGTTTACCGATCAAATGACATTCCCGGTCGGAGATATAATGTAAATACTGCATACTAACAAATTTAAAATTTCAATCGACTAATTTTCCAGAAGTGGGCCCCACGTACATCTGCTGTACAGTAACAAAATCTGGGCCCAAACAAATAGTACCAAGAAACCACAATTTACAGTTAGAAGCTCTCTGGAAAATTTGGTGCACTGTTCCAACAGTGCTGCCGCGGTTCCGCGGTCAAACCTTAGCTTTGACCGCGGATCCGCGGCTCTACTGTTGGATCACGTGCTCAAATTTTGCCGTAATGCTTAAAAACCCCTGCACAATATTCTGTGACATCTAAAATTATTTTTAGGCCCTTTTAAAAATCGACAGAAACCCAGGTGCTTGAAAAATGTGATTTCGGAAATTCCGTTCGATCGATCTTTTAAACGCGTTAGCACAAGTTAGTATAGCTTAATGGTGAGGCTCTGATACCACTGTAAGTCCACGGTAGCTCCCCGGCCGTCTAACAGACGCCAAATGCGGAACAAAAACTTTTTACAACTGGCGCTATTGTGTACCGTAACCCGAATCTGCCATTAAAGCTAAACTAACAAACTACAAAGTGGGTAGAAGTGTTATACCGAACGATCCGAGTCCTTCGGTCTTCAACCATCATCCCACGCTTGTTGCGGCTGCTCCGATCTCCTCGATCTCCAGTCTTGTCGTCCAGGTGGCACCACGTCGACGGATCTTTAAACGGGCTCCCGCCTCTGAACCGAGGTAACTCGATCGTCAAGTTTGCTAAAAGAGACGACCAAGATGAAGTAGAGAATGAGTAGAACACTTTGTCTCGTTACGTCCAAGGCTATGGATGAACGGTTAATGAAGTTGCCTTTTGGAATCGGGTGAAATGAGAAATGAGGCTTATCTAATTTCCATGAGTCCAAAACAATACCAGTCTTTTTCTAGCAACCATTATCAAACCTCAAAGGGGTGGCCGGCCACTTATAGGAGGGGGGTGAGTGTAGGAGGAGGGAGTGGTGGCCACAAGCAAAAGATCATGAAAGAAACAATGAGTTACAAATACACCTAGTATGAATGCAATCAATGCATACATTGAACCTTAACCCTTAGTCATCAAGCATTAATTGCTCCATTAATGCACTAATGACTCACTAGCCTTGTCACCCTCTCTAGAACCTTCTAGAACACTGACTCACCTCATCAAGAAAAGATAAATCCGCATTTTAACCGAATGTCAAAATACGGCTGATAGAAAACTGGAAACTGGCAACTTCCAAAAGTGATCCTGAAACGAATTTCAGGATAACCCCGTATCAGTATAAACATACCCGCATTTGTATTACGACCGAATACAAATGCATCTGAGACAAAGATATTATATCTACACAGTATAATACTGGGTTCCGGCTTAAACCAAAGCCTACCAGTATTATCTGCCCGAAAAACAACACGTGCGAAAACGCACGTGCTTTTTCCGAACCTTGCCATAAACCCATATGGCCTCTACAACGTTTCGTCCGAACTTGGGAAAGTGTCTGTGGGGGACTCTAATGACTCATCAACACACTGGCACTGAGTATAACCACTAGCACGTCAGAGGTACAAGCTGTACGTAACGGTTTGCCTATGTATTAATTGGAAGGGAAGCTGACGAGCGAACTCATCTATAAACCCTACTGAGCCTGACAGTGACAATGTATATACAGTCCGGTCCATTCATCTAAAGAGTATCGCATATCGAGTCTAGGGGGGTGGATAAAGTCAGACCCCTAATAACGCGATAAATCGTGTCGGCATGAAGCCCATCACCACCTGAGAAACTGCTGATCCAAATCAGTAATTCTCCACTACCTCGGCCGAGGGTTTCTAGTGATGGCCACCCGTGCACTGCGCGACATCAACCCCCAATACCGGACGAGACGAATCCCCGAGATCCGCTCACTTTCCTCCAATGTGGCTCGGGACTGTACCCAACTAAAACCTGTTTGCACAACTCCTTTGAGCGTGGTAGGGTAGTAATCTAAGCACAGTGGGAACTCACATGAGACAAACGACGATCTCAGGTCGATGAACTAACCTGTACACATGTCACCAGGGAATTGCTATCTGACGATATGTATAATACCAACTAGCAGATTCCCGGCGAGTCCTGTCCGGTGTACTCATAACCCAATGAGCACCTGTATACATCTTAGGTGAACCAACTAACACCAATGGCTTGTGAGACCGGCCACCGCCCCTCGTCGGGGTCTCGACTGTATACACTAGTCTACTCTGGAGTATCGATGCCCTGTCTCGAAACTCCCACGACTAGGGACACTTTAGGGATGTGCTTAGAGACCCCAGCTCCCACGTATATGATCGCCATCATACTGCTGGTAGTCAAGCAAGAATCCTATGGGCTCTATCATCACGCAATAGTGAACTAAAGCATGTATACGATGATAAAGACAAACCAGATAGCATACTATCATCTTGAGCAAGACTGTCATATCGGTATAGGTCCTTCCTCAATCATTGCAATCTCGTACCTGCGATCCAATAATTGACCTTGATGGAACTATCTCCAACACGCATAAGTCCGCGGTTTTAAGGACCCCACAGTCCGTGTTTTGGTTTAAGGACGCAAAAGTCCATGAGTTTAAGGACCCCACAGTCCGTGTTGATGTGTGGTTGTCGGGACCCGTCACCTCTCTGACGTCGTTGAATGATTACAACGATAGGAGTCAGAGGAGTTCGGAGATGTACCCTCGAACCGGATGCAAATTGATTTAAGAGAGCAGCTGTGCTCAGTCAATTTAATTTGAGAACTTACGGCCATGATTGGGCTAAGTCCAGTTGAAAAATGTTCAACGCTTTTATTTTTATTTGGCCTATTAGGCCTTTACTAGGGCTTTGCCCCTTTTTAAATAATGCACTGCATTTCTTATTTTGTTTGGGCTCTGCCTTTTTATAAATGATGCAGAGCATCAATGTCACGCCCCGCTTCCCAAAATACCGAATACGAGGGGTAGACAAGGCCAGCCATGCTCCTACGGTCAAGGAAATGTCCTGCCGTAGTCACACTTCGGCTTCTAGTTTATCATGGTAAACAGTAAATGATGCGCAGGTAATGAGAAATGCAATAACTGAAAGGAACAATGTAAAGACTGACCTGATGTGGGACAGACGAATGTAACTCGGAATGGCAAGTCAAGGAATCTGTGATGCACTGGTCCGGGCTAAATCTTCTCCTCACACTGAGCATGCATACTCAGGTCGTCAGAGCGACACAATAGCAATATAATACATATAAATCAAGTGACAGTTCTAACAGTGGTAATAGATATGAATAACAGTAAATCAATGACAGCATGAATATGAATGTGCGGTAATCAATGCAGCGGAGCAGTAAAGCAGTAGAACGATGTGTCACGTATGTCAACACTGTATATAAGGTATATAAATGCCAGTATCCCTATCAGTGTCTAAATCTCACTGTACAGGTCACTAAGCCTATCGTCAGTCCAAGTGTGAGAATCAACCACTCGCGAGTGTCCTCCACCCAAGGGTAGAACCCAAGGGCAAGGGACCACGGGCCCAACATGTAACATGTATATCACGGTGTATATCACATACCCTGTAAATCTCTATATATCTCCCTAAATATATAAGCCGGCATGGGACTCCCGAGATTCAGTTGAACTCACACTTAAACTACCCCACACCCCGTGGTCTACATCAAACGCTAACCATAACCCTAAATACTAATCGATCCGTGACAAGTCTGCGCGAGAACCGGAGGCAGGACCTCCATCAAGCACGTCCCGACTAATATCTAAGATAAATGGCAGTGTCGGATGCCTTATCTGTGACACCCGTGCAAGCGCTTCCATAAGTGTCCCATACCACTTATAGTCACACGTACACGCATCCCACAAACGTCGACAATGCAATAGAATAATAGGGTCACTGATTGTGTACAAGTACGTATCACTTTCACTTAATCACGGATACACGAACACGGACGTACTTGCCACGATCATCACTAGAATCTAACACTGGGTAAATGCACGATATCACTAGGTTATCACTACAATGATATGGGTATGATATGATGCGTGAACAGTATATAAGCACGATTAAGGTGTCACAAAAACAGTATTCTATCACTTGCACGATTTATCATGAAACGTACATATATAATTTAGCAAAACGATAAACAGGTAGTAATTAGTATGTTCAGTTGTCCATCCCTCAAATTTAGTTTCAAGCCAATCGGGTTCCAGGATCAATAGTTATAACCATTTCATTTTAAGCGCTCGCGGCTGGAAATCCGGTTTCAGAATCAGAAATCCGTTTCGCAACGCATTTTAATCCCAGTTGGAATCAGATTTTAGCGACGTTACAGTTGGATGAAATCTAGGGTTTTCAGTAAAGTTTTCAACATAACAGACGGATCTTCAATCGCATCTGTACGTCAGGAGATATACACTGTTTAACACTAATATGTCAGTTCTGATTCTGTTGGGACTGTTATGCGTCCCGATCTTTTAAATTATAGAATAAATAACAAACGATAACGAAACAGAATGAAATCACTTATGTTATCTAGCTAACAGGTTCACCTACAGTAAACAGCGGAGTTCCGGAACTTACGAGTTAAGGAGATCTTGGGGTACCCATTACGGAACAGCAAGTAACAATTGGAGTCGCTCTGGACTGCAGTCCAGAGTCGCTCTCCGATCCAATTATCATCACATTTTAAGTACGGGAATATCAGGAAACCAGTATAGGGTTAAATTTCGTCGAGTCGGCTTCGATTTGAGCTCTCGAACGCACCATTCTAGTGTGTATATGATTTATGGTGAATTAACGGTTTTCAGGTACAATAAAATTCAAGTTTTACGGTTAAACTTGGGGGTAGATGTTTTAGTCGTTAACGGTCATATTTTCCAGCGAACATTGCACACGTTATCCATCCCTACAAGGGCCAATGCAATATATCCAGTTCCGTCAAATGTGATAATGATTTTCTAAGAGGACAAGCATCGAACAGTTTTGTTGCAATATTTAACATAAGGCAAAACATGGGATATATATACGATTTTAATTTGTAAACTAATAATAAATAGCATGTAGCAAGTGGGGACTTGCCTAGAGGCGTCTTGGCGATACTCGGCAGTGATAACGGCACGATCGCGACACACGCGCGGCTCGGCACCTGACTTGGCTCGAACACGAGTCTCGGCAACGACGGCTCGCAGTTTGGTGGTCGGGGCTCGGCTGTGAAGCTTGGCCCTTGTGCGTCAAGGGGTTCGACGATGGGTGATGATGACGATGGTGAGAGTGTTAGAGAGAGAGAGAGAAGTGAGAGGGAGAGAGAGAGAAATAAGAGAGAGAGAGAGTAGGCAGAGAAAGAGAGAGAGAGAGAGTGTAGACAGAGGGGGAGAGGGTGGGATAGGATTGAGAGAGAGAGAGAGAGAGAGACAGAGTGAGAAAGAGAGAGAGAAGTGTGAAAGAGAGAGAGAGCCGAGAGTGAGCGAGAAAGAGATGCAGGGAGAGAGAGTTAGAGGGATGAGTAAGAGAGAACACATAGGGAGTTAGAGAGACGAGTGACGAGAGTGGAGGAGTGATGAGAAGATGAGGACGGTGACGAGGGCCCGACGAGATGGTCGGCGGAGGGCGTGGGTGTGGGCTCGAGAGTGAGATGTCGTCGTCGTCGAGGGAAATGGAGTGCCGGAACTCGAGAGGGTGAGAAGGAGGATGGTGAGAGGGATGACGACGAGGAGGGCACGGGAGGTCGACGATGAGCACTGGGGCTCGCCGACGAGAGGGCGCCGAGCTCGGGTGAAAAGGTTGGTGTGCAGGGAAGTGGGTTCTGTGTGGTTGGAGAAGGTGAACGTGAGAGTTTTAGGGGGAGGTTAGGGTGAGGAGATGAAAGAGGAGGGTCGTTGTCATCAGCGTCGTCGTCGGGGTGTGGCTGCAGCTTGGAGGCGATGGGTTGAAGTTGGGTTTGCGAGAGGAATGGTGACGGTTGCGGGAGTGAGGGTTGAGGGAAGGCGATGGGAATGAGGGGGAGAGGAAAAGAGACGAGACGAGCATCGTGGGGGTAACTGTTGCGAAGTGGGCGGGCGCGCGGGCGTAGGCGGAGGCGAGAAGAGCGCTCGCGAGCGGGAATCACGGTAAGGAGCCGTTGGAGGAAGATGATAGGAACGGGTCGGGTAGGATTTGAAGCGGGCGCGGGCGTGGGCTGAAAGAGAAGGGCCGGGCCAAGAAAATAAAAGGGAAAAATTTAATTGGGGAAGAGAAGCGGGCCGGAGAGTTTGGGCTGGGTAAATTAGAAAGAATAAAGGAATGGGGGCTGAAGAAGTAGGCCGGCTAAAAAATGGTAATAATATTAGGAAAAATTGGGGTAGTGGGCCGAGGAAAAATATGTTATAAGAAATAGGATTAGAGAAAATCAAATGGAAAAATAAAAGGGGTTGGAATTTGGGTTTTAAAGGGTTTTATTGTTAATAGAAAATGGAGGTATAAATTCAATTAAAATTATAAATAATATAACTAAAATTATAAATAGAATTATAAAATAACAAAATACAGATTTTGATATAAAAGGGGCTGGGTATTATATCATACCACCCTTAACAAAAATTTCGTCCTCGAAATTTAAAAGAAACAACAAGCTATAAAATAATAATCGAAGAGTTATCATATCGAACACTAATACATGTGGATTTACTTAAAACGGTTAGACAAAAACTGAAGGTACTTATATATATATATATAAGAATCATATACGAAAGATAGGTCTAATAAGTATAATGCATGAACACTATAAGGACAACTACAAGTATACGAGAATATAGGTAATAATAACGAACAATAATAATCAAAGTGTGTTTGATAAAGGTCGAAACCCGCATATATGCACATCTAAGTCTATTAAAGCAAGCAGAAAATAAGCATAAGGCTCAACCATTTATAATAGTAATCATAAGCACAATTCTCGAAAATAGAGTAACGACAATAAGGTAGTGAAAGATTAGTTGGTGGGTTAAAATATTTTAGAATAGTGTATCGATCAAATAGCGTAGAAAACTCATATAGTGAGAATAAGAAACACGGAACGAAAAATGTGCACGGTGTAAGGTTGCGCTATTGAAAATGAGAATAATAATAGTGTACTTAAAATACGAAAACGGAGTAATCAATAACACGGACCAAAATAATGAAAACTAAATTTTTGAATAACACTGTCCCTATATATAGTTAGGGTAATAGGAAGAACACAAAATTGTATAGGCTAGCTAGGGTAATGATTGCAAGGAAGTGTGGATCATTCAAAGGTCGGGGGTGTGGTGGCTATAGGCTGAGGATCAAGGAGATTTGGATCGGGTCAGCACAGGGAGTAAGGGTGAGCCACAAAGGACTGCAAGGGAAACAGTGTGGGGAGGATAATTTTCGGTACATCACATGAATCAAGAATTTGAAGGGTTAGCTAACTCGAGGATTTCACTATGAACTTCTCCTCCCAAAAGGATCTCAATCGAGGCACAGACGAAGGGTGAATGGTGGCTCATTCCAAGGATCAGGGTGTGGTACTTTCTAATCGAAATGAGGGTGAAAACTATACAATGAGTAGGGATGAACAGTCAAGGAACTCAGCAGAAAAAATAAATGGATATGGGCGAGAAACAAGTATCAAGCGAACCAATAATCAAAGGTTTACGAATTCATAATATTTATTTCATTCAAGAAAATTTGAAACAAGGCATTCCCAAAGGCGAAAAGTGACCCTAACCTATACACACTCTATTCGGCCAGAAAGACAACATCAAAAGGAATTCCGTCAGTCGCGGTTGTGGAGATTCAGTAGGTTGCGGTAGGCTCGCGCACTCAGATAGGGGCGTCCATTTCCATATCGCCTCGCAGGCAATGCCACTGGAAGTTCTTCCACAGCAGGGTCTTGATCTTCTAGTCCTTCTTCCTCGGATGGCGCTTCTTCCTCGAGGTCCGATTCCATGTGATTCTCTTCTTCTGGATTTTCGTCCACGGGATTTTCCTCAACTGGATTTTCTTCTATCGGGTCTTCATCGGGATCTTCCTCTATAGGGTTCTCTTCAGGATCCCCTTCTTCTTCGTTGGAATCAGCTATCATGTTAAACTCTGGGGCGGCTACTCCTTCGTCCTCTGAATCGTTATTTCCGAAATTGACCTGGGGACCGTTGATCTCATCATCAGAACTCATCAATGTGCGATCTAAGGAAACGCATGACTGTGTATCCTCGTCTAGATGCGGCGCTGCTCCAGGATGGGCCATTGCCTTAAAAGAAGGTGTCATGATTAAACAACGGAACCCATCAAGAAAAATAGTTAAGGGTACGAAGTATAGAAAGATATGCGGTGGCAGGAATTTTAAAAGAATCAAGATTAAAATGTTGTGCAAATGAATAATATGAACAAGGGGAATGACAAGAGAATGATGCATATATTACGATTCAAATTTTATTACATTCAATCAACAGTTCAGCGGATACAAGATTTCAAATGGAAAGAAATATTCATAAAAAAGATGACAACATTATTACTGAAAGTAGATAACATGAAAAATCATTCTTCGACTGTTATAACGTTGCATTCTCGTCGCGTGAGTTGAATCCTGCGTTAGATCCGCCTTATCGTCGAAGTTCGAACTACGCGATAATCCTCGTGTGGTAGAAGTGGGGAGTGTGGACGAGTTTCCTCCTTGTAGTTCTTTCCTTTCTGGGCAACCGTTGATGAGATGTTTGTTGGACCCGCATATCAGACATTTCCCCTGGGCGCGGCGACAATCCTTCTGAAGATGTCCTGGCCTCCTACAGTATCCACAGCATGTGGTCTTCTGCTGCTTTTGTCGCTGGGGAACAAATTGACGCTTCATCTTCTTCTCCTTTCCTCGTCTAACGGGGATCCCTTTGTGATTGGAGACAGCCGCTGATGCCTGATTCACCTGTCTTCTCAGTCCTTCAGCCAACAAGTCATTTGTTCGCTCCTGGGCTTCCTTTAGACCTTGCAGCACGCTAAGGATCTCAACAGTCTGATTCTGGAGAGTGGAGATAGAGGAAAAGTCGTTGAAAGACATGATCCTGAAACAATGATTTTGAGGATGATATAAGTCACAAGATATACGAATCAAAATATAATATGGATAGGACAAGGATTCAAAATATCAGAGGTGCTGAATTTATTATAAATGGGGAATCAACTGTATGACTTTAATTCACTTGATTAGAGTACGGTAGGGCAATTGCAACCACGTAACCTTGTCAAGTCACCCGAAACCATAGCGAATGGATAACTGAACACACGATGTGAATATGGATCAAGAATGACAAGTTTACAATCTAGACCGAAGGATGTCTTAGATTGCCAAACTATACACGGAAAACTGCAATCCCAATCGATGCAAAACCTGGGCTTTGATACCAACTAAACCATGTCACGCCCCGCTTCCCAAAATACCGAATACGAGGGGTAGACAAGGCCAGCCATGCTCCTACGGTCAAGGAAATGTCCTGCCGTAGTCACACTTCGGCTTCTAGTTTATCATGGTAAACAGTAAATGATGCGCAGGTAATGAGAAATGCAATAACTGAAAGGAACAATGTAAAGACTGACCTGATGTGGGACAGACGAATGTAACTCGGAATGGCAAGTCAAGGAATCTGTGATGCACTGGTCCGGGCTAAATCTTCTCCTCACACTGAGCATGCATACTCAGGTCGTCAGAGCGACACAATAGCAATATAATACATATAAATCAAGTGACAGTTCTAACAGTGGTAATAGATATGAATAACAGTAAATCAATGACAGCATGAATATGAATGTGCGGTAATCAATGCAGCGGAGCAGTAAAGCAGTAGAACGATGTGTCACGTATGTCAACACTGTATATAAGGTATATAAATGCCAGTATCCCTATCAGTGTCTAAGTCTCACTGTACAGGTCACTAAGCCTATCGTCAGTCCAAGTGTGAGAATCAACCACTCGCGAGTGTCCTCCACCCAAGGGTAGAACCCAAGGGCAAGGGACCACGGGCCCAACATGTAACATGTATATCACGGTGTATATCACATACCCTGTAAATCTCCATATATCTCCCTAAATATATAAGCCGGCATGGGACTCCCGAGATTCTGTTGAACTCACAATTAAACTACCCCACACCCCGTGGTCTACATCAAACGCTAACCATAACCCTAAATACTAATCGATCCGTGATAAGTCTGCGCGAGAACTGGAGGCAGGACCTCCATCAAGCACGTCCCGACTAATATCTAAGATAAATGGCAGTGTCGGATGCCTTATCTGTGACACCCGTGCAAGCGCTTCCATAAGTGTCCCATACCATTTATAGTCACACGTACACGCATCCCACAAACGTCGACAATGCAATAGAATAATAGGGTCACTGATTGTGTACAAGTACGTATCACTTTCACTTAATCACGGATACACGAACACGAACGTACTTGCCATGATCATCACTAGAATCTAACACTGGGTAAATGCACGATATCACTAGGTTATCACTACAATGATATGGGTATGATATGATACGTGAACAGTATATAAGCACGATTAAGGTGTCACAAAAACAGTATTCTATCACTTGCACGATTTATCATGAAACGTACATATA
The DNA here is from genome assembly GCA_030015575.1 of Agapanthus africanus. NCBI lineage: Eukaryota > Viridiplantae > Streptophyta > Magnoliopsida > Asparagales > Amaryllidaceae > Agapanthus > Agapanthus africanus. The sequence goes on from JASDDO010000024.1 coordinate 182,243,602, forward strand.
TAATTTAGCAAAACGATAAACAGGTAGTAATTAGTATGTTCAGTTGTCCATCCCTCAAATTTAGTTTCAAGCCAATCGGGTTCCAGGATCAATAGTTATAACCATTTCATTTTAAGCGCTCGCGGCTGGAAATCCGGTTTCAGAATCAGAAATCCGTTTCGCAACGCATTTTAATCCCAGTTGGAATCAGATTTTAGCGATGTTACAGTTGGATGAAATCTAGGGTTTTCAGTAAGGTTTTCAACGTAATAGACGGATCTTCAATCGCATCTGCACGTCAGGAGATATACACTTTTTAACACTAATATGTCAGTTCTGATTCTGTTGGGACTGTTATGCGTCCCGATCTTTTAAATTACAGAATAAATAACAAACGATAAGGAAACAGAATGAAATCACTTATGTTATCTAGCTAACAGGTTCACCTACAGTAAACAGCGGAGTTCCGCAACTTACGAGTTAAGGAGATCTTGGGGTACCCATTACGGAACAGCAAGTAACAATTGGAGTCGCTCTGGACTGCAGTCCAGAGTCGCTCTCCGATCCAATTATCATCACATTTTAAGTACGGGAATATCAGGAAACCAGTATAGGGTTAAATTTTGTCGAGTCGTCTTCGATTTGAGCCCTCGAACGCACCATTCTAGTGTGTATATGATTTATGGTGAATTTAACGGTTTTCAGGTACAATAAAATTCAAGTTTTACAGTTAAACTTGGGGGTAGATGTTTTAGTCGTTAACGGTCATATTTTCCAGCGAACATTGCACACGTTATCCATCCCTACAAGGGCCAATGCAATATATCCAGTTCCGTCAAATGTGATAATGATTTTCTAAGAGGACAAGCATCGAACAGTTTTGTTGCAATATTTAACATAAGGCAAAACATGGGATATATATACGATTTTAATTTGTAAACTAATAATAAGTAGCATGTAGCAAGTGGGGACTTGCCTGGAGGCGTCTTGGCTATGCTCGGCAGTGATAACGGCACGATCGCGACACACGCGCGGCTCGGCACCTGACTTGGCTCGAACACGAGTCTCGGCAACGACGGCTCGCAGTTTGGTGGTCGGGGCTCGGCTGTGAAGCTTGGCCCTTGTGCATCAAGGGGTTCGACGATGGGTGATGATGACGATGGTGAGAGTGTTAGAGAGAGAGAGAGAAGTGAGAGGGAGAGAGAGAGAAATGAAAGAGAGAGAGAGTAGGCGGAGATAGAGTGTAGACAGAGAGAGAGAGAGAGAGAGAGAGTGTAGACAGAGGGAGAGAGAGTAGGATAGGATTGAGAGAGAGAGAGAGAGAGACAGAGTGAGAAAGAGAGAGAGAAGTGTGAAAGAGAGAGAGAGCCGAGAGTGAGCGAGAATGAGATGCAGGGAGAGAGAGTTAGAGGGATGAGTAAGAGAGAACACATAGGGAGTTAGAGAGACGAGTGACGAGAGTGGAGGAGTGATGAGAAGATGAGGACGGTGACGAGGGCCCGACGAGATGGTCGGCGGAGGGACGTGGGTGTGGGCTCGAGAGTGAGATGTCGTCGTCGTCGAGGGAAACGGAGTGCAGGAACTCGAGAGTGTGAGAAGGAGGATGGTGAGAGGGATGACGACGAGGAGGGCATGGGAGGTCGACGATGAGCACTGGGGCTCGCCGACGAGAAGGCGCCGAGCTCGGGTGAAAAGGTTGGTGTGCAGGGAAGTGGGTTCTGTATGGTTGGAGAAGGTGAACGTGAGAGTTTTAGGGTGAGGTTAGGGTGAGGAGATGAAGGAGGAGGGTCGTTGTCATCGGCGTCGTCGTCGGGGTGTGGCTGCAGCTTGGAGGCGATGGGTTGAAGTTGGGTTTGCGAGAGGAATGGTGACGGTTGCGGGAGTGAGGGTTGAGGGAAGGCGATGGGAATGAGGGGGAGAGGAAAAGAGACGAGGCGAGCATCGTGGGGGTAACTGTTGCGACGTGGGCGGGCGCGCGGGCGTGGGCGGAGGCGAGAAGCGCGCTCGCGAGCGGGAATCACGGTAAGGAGCCGTTGGAGGAAGATGATAGGAACGGGTCGGGTAGGATTTGAAGCGGGCGCGGGCGTGGGCTGAAAGAGAAGGGCCGGGCCAAGAAAATAAAAGGGAAAAATTTAATTGGGGAAGAGAAGCGGGCCGGAGAGTTTGGGCTGGGTAAATTAGAAAGAATAAAGGAATGGGGGCTGAAGAAGTAGGCCGGCTAAAAAATGGTAATAATATTAGGAAAAATTAGGGTAGTGGGCCGAGGAAAAATATGTTATAAGAAATAGGATTAGAGAAAATCAAATGGAAAAATAAAAGGGGTTTGAATTTGGGTTTTAAAGGGTTTTATTGTTAATAGAAAATGGAGGTATAAATTCAATTAAAATTATAAATAATATAACTAAAATTATAAATAGAATTATAAAGTAACAAAATACAGATTTTGATATAAAAAGGGCTGGGTATTACATCATACCACCCTTAACAAAAATTTCGTCCTCGAAATTTAAAAGAAACAACAAGCTATAAAATAATAATCGAAGAGTTATCATATCGAACACTAATACATGTGGATTTACTTAAAACGGTTAGACAAAAACTGAAGGTACTTATATATATATATAAGAATCATATACGAAAGATAGGTCTAATAAGTATAATGCATGAACACTATAAGGGCAACTACAAGTATACGAGAATATAGGTAATAATAACGAACAATAATAATCAAAGTGTGTTTGATAAAGGTCGAAACCCGCATATATGCACATCTAAGTCTATTAAAGCAAGCAGAAAATAAGCATAAGGCTCAACCAATTATAATAGTAATCATAAGCACAATTCTCGAAAATAGAGTAACGACAATAAGGTAGTGAAAGATTAGGTGGTAGGTTAAAACATTTTAGAATAGTGTATCGATCTAATAGCGTAGAAAACTCATATAGTGAGAATAAGAAACACGGAACGAAAAATGTGCGCGGTGTAAGGTTGCGCTATTGAAAATGAGAATAATAATAGTGTACTTAAAATACGAAAACGGAGTAATCAATAACACGGACCAAAATAATGAAAACTAAATTTTTGAATAACACTGTCCCTATATATAGTTAGGGTAATAGGAAGAACACAAAATTGTATAGGCTAGCTAGGGTAATGATTGCAAGGAAGTGTGGATCATTCAAAGGTCAGGGGTGTGGTGGCTATAGGCTGAGGATCAAGGAGATTTGGATCGGGTCAGCACAGGGAGTAAGGGTGAGCCACAAAGGACTGCAAGGGAAACAGTGTGGGGAGGATAATTTTCGGTACATCACATGAATCAAGAATTTGAAGGGTTAGCTAACTCGAGGATTTCACTATGAACTTCTCCTCCCAAAAGGATCTCAATCGAGGCACAGACGAAGGGTGAATGGTGGCTCATTCCAAGGATCAGGATGCGGTACTTTCTAATCGAAATGAGGGTGAAAACTATACAATGAGTAGGGGTGAACAGTCAGGGAACTCAGCAGAAAAAATAAATGGATATGGGCGAGAAACAAGTATCAAGCGAACCAATAATCAAAGGTTTACGAATTCATAATATTTATTTCATTCAAGAAAATTTGAAACAAGGCATTCCCAAAGGCGAAAAGTGACCCTAACCTATACACACTCTATTCGGCCAGAAAGACAACATCAAAAGGAATTCCGTCAGTCGCGGTTGTGGAGATTCAGTAGGTTGCGGTAGGCTCGCGCACTCAGATAGGGGCATCCATTTCCATATCGCCTCGCAGGCAATGCCACTGGAAGTTCTTCCACAGCAGGGTCTTGATCTTCTAGTCCTTCTTCCTCGGATGGAGCTTCTTCCTCGAGGTCCGATTCCATGTGATTCTCTTCTTCTGTATTTTCTTTCACGGGATTTTCCTCAACTGGATTTTCTTCTATCGGGTCTTCATCGGGATCTTCCTCTATAGGGTTCTCTTCAGGATCCCCTTCTTCTTCGTCGGAATCAGCTATCATGTTAAACTCTGGGGCGGCTACTCCTTCGTCCTCTGAATCGTTATTTCCGAAATTGACCTGGGGACCGTTGATCTCATCATCAGAACTCATCAATGTGCGATCTAAGGAAACGCATGACTGTGTATCCTCGTCTAGATGCGGCGCTGCTCCAGGGTGGGCCATTGCCTGAAAAGAAGGTGTCATGATTAAACAACGGAACACATCAAGAAAAATAGTTAAGGGTACGAAGTATAGAAAGATATGCGGTGGCAGGAATTTTAAAAGAATCAAGATTAAAATGTTGTGAAAATGAATAATATGAACAAGGGGAATGACAAGAGAATGATGCATATATTACGATTCAAATTTTATTACATTCAATCAACAGTTCAGCGGATACAAGATTTTAAATGGAAAGAAATATTCATAAAAAGATGACAACATTATTACTGAAAGTAGATAACATGAAAAATCATTATTCGACTGTTATAACGTTGCATTCTCGTCGCGTGAGTTGAATCCTGCGTTAGATCCGCCTTATCGTCGAAGTTCGAACTACGCGATAATCCTCGTGTGGCAGAAGTGGGGAGTGTGGACGAGTTTCCTCCTTGTAGTTCTTTCCTTTCTGAGCAACCGTTGTGTTGGGGTAAAAATTTACACCCCGGTTGACCAAGTCAAAATCAAAGTCAACCCCAAGCCAAGTGGGCCCAAGCCCAGATCCAGTGGGCCCATGCCCGGGTCGAGCCCGACCATGAAGCGGCCGGCCTCCCCCACACCAAGATAAAAATTTTGTAATAAGCAATTTTGTTGTATTTATTTTTATTTTTATTTTATGGATAAATGTAAGGAAAATAGGCATAAAGCCCAATTTTTGTAAAGCCCATGGCTTATATGCAAAAAGAAATGGCACATGAGCCATGAAATAGGCAAAATGCCATTTTGTGAAGCCCAAGGGGCTATGTGTAAAATGTATGGCCTATAAAGGCAAGGATAATGAAATATCCCAAGAACTTTTTCTCTCTCCAAAAAAGTTTCAGAGCTGAGCTCTTTCTTCCTTCTCCAAGGTTCCAAAACCTTCTTCTTTCTTTTGAATTAAATCAAGAGTTTTACTCTTCCTTTTTCAAAACAAATTAGTTTTTCACCACAAAACCCACATAGGGGAACTTGGATCTGTCATCAGATCTTAAAAAGGAGAGATTTTGAGATTTCACATCTCTTGATCTTCAAGATCCAGCAAGCAACAAGAGGAAGAAGAAGAACATCTTTCACTAAACCCTCAAAAAAAGAAGAAAAACACATTCAGGAGTCCAACTCCTCTCTGATTTCTCTTCTGAGAAATTTTTCAGGCTAAAAGCCTCTTGTGCCTCTCCGGCGCGCAGCGCAAGTGCGCAAGGCGCCAGCGTGCCGACACGTGGCGCGCGCGCTTGCGCACCTGCGCGCTTGCGCAAGTGCGCAAGGCGCCCGCGCGCCGACACGTGGCGCACGCGCTTGCGCACCTGCGCAAGTGCGCAAGGCGCCCGCGCGCCGACACGTGGCGCGCGCGCTTGCGCACCTGCGCGCTTGCGCAAGTGCGCAAGGCGCCCGCGTGCCGACACGTGGCACGCGCGCTTGCGCACCTGCGCAAGTGCGCAAGGCGCCCGCGCGCCGACACGTGGCGCGCGCTTGCGCACCTGCGCAAGTGCGCAAGGCGCTCGCGTGCCGACACGTGGCCCCCCACGCATCCTTTGGATGCCTTTTCCCCTTTATTTATATATATATGTATATACATACATTTGTATACAAATGTACACATACACATACTCCGCAACATTCTCCCCCTCCAAAAAATTTTCGGGCCGGGGCGCTGCCCCGAACCCCGCAAGGGGGCTGCTAGCCCCCTTGACCCCCAGCCCGCTATCCGGGTAGCGGGACCCCCGTAAAAACTCCGCGTGGCTCCCGATATATCCAAACCCCCCTTTTCAAGACACAACACACGTACACTGCACATTGAGTTCGCATGACCAGTTTAACCCGTTAATCGGAGGTTCTCTCGCCCCAAAGGCGATTGGTAATTAACGGCAGCTTAGTCCGCGGCTGCCGGAGATTCGGATCCCCATAATCATTAAACCTCGGCCTACCCTAGGCAGGGGGAATCTGTAGTACGCCTGACAAGCGCTCGCGTATTCCCATCTCACTGGGGTGACGAAAAACACCCAACAGATTCTGGCACGCCCGGTGGGACCCCGTCTCTCCTCCCATATTTCGGGTTAAACGTTCATGCGAACTCAATCAATATACATATCGATTGCCTATACTGAAATGATGTTCTTTTTTCCGTGCAGCAATCAACCTTCGATGACAATGTCTCCCCAGACGAATTCAGCTTCCAACGTGACCCCGATTCCGTACGTGGTCGAGATCAACGCTCGTGTGGTTCTCCCCGCAAGCCTCAGTCGACAATGGGAGGAGCCGCCCCGCCAGTTTGGCTCTGTCATCATCTACCCTGCCGGAAGCGCTCACCTGGCAGAGATCCCGGCGGAACAGGTGGCCAAGCCGGTCTCAAGGGGTAAGAGGCCGAATGTCGTGATCGCCAAGGCACCACAACCGAAACTTAAGATGATGTCTGAACGAGTCCCTGGCGCTCTAGCTGGGGGCAAGACTTCCGATGCGAAGGGCAACATCAAATGTCGCGGACGAGCTCAGGCGATGACTCTAACAAATGCACAATCGGGCGTATCTCCAAGGCCCTCCATCAATCGGTCTGCGGCATCTTCCCAAAAAGCCGAAGTCTGCCAGGTGCTTAGAACAGAAAAGTTAAGGCAGAAGCGGCTCAGGTATCGAGCCAACAAGAGGGCCAAGGCTTCGGCCAAATGGAATCATGTGAAGTTCCAAGTGCAGGGTCGCCCGGTGACGACGGCCGAGTCGGACGTAAGAATCAGCAATTCCTTCGAGCCTCTAAAGTGGGTTCAGGAAAACGCCATGACCGCCAGAATCAAGAAGACAGCGGTCCGAACAGTGCCACAAAGAGACGTGTCCCGGCCCCAACAGAAAAAGTATGACACTGTCTCTTCAAGAGTCTATCAAGCACTCTGTGCCGCGCGAAAGCAGCGGGGCAAACCCAGAAAAGAAGCGCCAGCACCATTCAAGAACCTGGTTAGGCCGGCCGCCTTCAATCGACTACCATCTACCGAAACAAGGGGGTCAAGACAGCGAGCCGTGAAATCAGCTGCCAATGATAGAGAGACGGCCGGATATGTCATCCATACGGTCTATATGGCGGGCGGACGCCCCAGCGACAACCTTCGCAGCAAAAGCAAGGACGGGGCCACCACATCCCAAGCCCAATCTAGCCTGAATGTGGTTGCCGCCGCCCAAGAACAGCCGCCCCTGCTGGATGAAGAAAACCCTCTCGATGAGGATGATAGGCAGATAGACCCCTCGGTCCACGTAGAGTCAAGCTCGGACAGCGAGGAAGAGCCGACTTTCCGCCCTAGGACTGCGGAGCAAGTGCTGCTTCAAGAACTTCGAAAACAGCTCAGGAGCAAAGATAAAGAGATGGCCAAGCTCTATTCGAAGATTGACGACTTAACGAACGTGGTGATGCAGCTTACGGCTCAAATTGCTCGAGCGCCTCTTAATCAAGCACAAGCCGCTACTAATCTGCCGGGTGATGACAATCCGAGGCAGCCAATGCCTGTTCCTTTGGGACCAAGACTGGTCGAGCCAAATGAAAGCCGGCTACATTCCGCTTCTGGGGACGCCTTGGCCCCAGATAGCACTATCCCGCTAACACAGGATCGGATAATGGATTTGGTCACCAGCAAGGTTAAAACATTGGTGGCCGAAGCTGAAGCTCAGAAAGAAATCGGCAGTAGTGGGCGGCCATATCCCGCGCAGTACGATCTGATTGAGTTCCCAAGCGGCTACGTCATTCCTAAGTTCGGAAGATTTGATGGAACGGGGAATGCAAACCAGCACGTCGCCCACTTCAAAGCATCGTGCGGAAATACAGGGGGCAACGATGCGCTCCTTCTTCGTCAGTTTGTCAACAGCCTGACCGGCGTCGCCTTCGACTGGTATGCGAGTATACCGGACGGGTCCGTCATTACCTTTGCCCAAATGGAGTCTCTGTTCCGGCAAAGGTTCATGAGCGTCAGTGATAAAATCTCTATAGCCGATCTTGTGAGGACCAAGCCGGGGAAGAATGAAAGCAACACCGACTTTATCGCCCGGTGGCGTAATCTCACAGTTAAGTGCGAACCGCCGCTGGAGCAGGACCAGTCCGTCAGCCTTCTCATTGGGAACCTCAGCAATTGGATGGTCCCCTTCTTGTGTACAGCGGGCCTCAAGACGTTTCAGGAGCTAACCAAGAAAGTCCAAATGCTGGAACGCTCGAAGCAAGAGTCCCCGCCAGACTCTCAGAGAGACAAAACCTGGAAAAGCAAGCGGGACGACAACCGTAGAAGCGGGAGTTCTAGCAGTACCAATGTCTTCAATGCCTCCGACAATGAAGAAAAGCGAAGGGCGGGCGAATCCAAAACCAACCGGTCTCGAAAGCCATTGCTGGGAGGAGATGGGCCTTCCCTAGAGGAGAAAAAGAACAAGGTTTACTCTTTCAGAAGGGACAAGGTCCGCAAGATATTTAAAGATGCCTTGAACAATGGCCTACAATTGCCGGAGTCGAAAAGACCCCAAGAAGCAAAAATGACCGACAATCCTCTGTATTGCCCGTACCACCGAGTAGTGAGCCATGCGATCGAGGATTGCTATATCTTCAAGGATTGGGTCGAGAAGCAGTACAAGGCTGGAGAGATCGAGCTGTCCAAAAGCGTGTTGGTGAACAATCAAGTTGCAACCGCCAACTTTATACAGACGGAAGCTGAAGCCTTCTGGGAGCAGACAGCCGAACCCGCTGCCCTGACAAACGAAACTGACACATCGCGGCCTCCGTGGAGTACGCACATATCTAATAAGACGAAGAAGATGATAAAGCTACTTCGGAAAGAACCCAGGATGGAATGGGAAGGACAGAAGAAGCCTACCAGTCCAGCTGCCAATGCGGCTCCATCAGGCTCAAAATCCAAGAAGCTCAAGAAGAAGAAAAGCGCAGCTCGGCGCGAAAAAGAGTCTGCAGGGAGATCGACCATTCAAAAATATATCGATTCCCTCGAAGAATATGAACAAAAGGAAAGAACATTGATTCAATTGAAGGAGTTCTTCCCTGTACAAGCGGCTGAAATTCTGGAGGAGTTAGAAGAAGACTCCAATGAAGAAATTCCAGTAGTGACCTGCTACGCCATCCATCTTGGCAGCGACTCTGAGGATGATCTCTGTTTTCCGGAAGAGGACGAGGAGCTCACCACAAAGGCCAATCAAATCCAGCTCAGAAGCGCAGGGCTCTACCGCAAAATCAGGGCAACGCCCCAAAAGGGAAGGAAAAACAAGTCGCTAATGAAGAAGATGGCAGAGAACCGGCTGATGAAAACATAAGTCCTTCCTCGGTGGACTATAATGTCTTGGCGCATCTCCGGAAGCTTCCGTCTCTCCTGAGCATCTACGACGCCTTGGTCCTATCTAAGGAGCTTAGAGATGTTCTCATCCACGCTCTGCAAAACCCCGAGCGGTATCAGGCTCACTTTGCGGAAATTAACATGAAAGAAGCCCAGCATGCTTTGTATGCCGCCGCAGTCACATTTAAGGATGAAGACTTGCTACTGGGAACGGCTGAGCATAATCGGCCACTTTACGTGACCGGGTACAGCGACGGAGATCGAATTAATCGCATACTGATTGATCCGGGGTCCTCAGTGAACATCATGAACTTGCGAACTCTGAAGAGTTTGTCAATGGACGTCCGACACCTGTCAAGGGAAAGGATTGTCATTCAAGGCTTCAACCAAAATTGCCAGCAAGTTCTGGGGTCTATAGCTCTGCCAATCAAATTTGGGGATCTGCAAACTGAAGCTAAGATATACGTGATCGACGCCGACACGTCTTATAAGATTCTCTTGGGGCGGCCGTGGCTCCACGATTACGGTATCATTCCGTCAACTCTCCATCAATGCATGAAGTATACTAAAAATGGCGAAGAAAGACGCATTGACGGAGACATCCAGCCGTTCGGTGTGCATGAAGTCCGATATGAAGATTCTCGGTACTTTACGAACCACCAAAATGCTAAGCCACAACTGACTGAGGATAGAACGGCCCCAAGACTCAAAAGCAAATCTGCGCCGGCTATCACTTTCAAAAGCAAAAATACCCAAGTGCGCCCGCATTTCGGCAGCGACTCTGATGAGTCCGACGCTGGAAGCCCGTCCTTCCGCAAAACTCGCCCTCATTTCGGCAGCGATACGGACGAATCTGTTACTGAAGGCCCATCTAGCAGCAAAGTCCGCCCTCATCTTGGCAGTGACACTGAAGAGTCAGAAGAGGAGGACCTGTCGTGCAACAGCGGTGCAGATTGGACCCCCACGCAACAAGCGAAACTACGAGAGACCTTCGAAGTTGCAGAAGGGTCCCTAGCCGTTACAAGGGTACCAGAGCAAATGTGCAAAGAGCTCGATGCATTATCAATCTCCACCGTGGACCAGCTGAAAACTTTCTACGTTCCCGGGAGGAAAAGTGGACAGAAGGGCATCTTGTTTTATGGGTCAAACCCCGTTGTGCACCCGGACGACCTTTCTGTCGCGTGCCTTCCCTATGAGAGAGGCATAAGAGCCGTCCTCAATCCCAGATACTATGCGCCCGAGATGCGGGAATACTTTAAGAAGTGCGGATGCCGGTTATATCAAACGGAGTCCGAAGCAAAGTTTTACGAAGGGCTATGGTATCCGCCCCATGTCCGAGCACTCATCGATGGACGAATTCCAGATAGACGGGGCATAGGCTACATTCAACCTGATTCCAAAGCGTGCCACATGATCCATGTTGGTGAGGCCAGCGAAAGATCAAATGATGACGACGAGATAGCCGAGCCAGAAGAAGCTCCTCAAGAGCTCGAAGATGGCGGACAAGCAACCTTTGATGAGCTAACCGAGATTGACTTAGGAACGCCCGATAATCCAAGGCCGACCTACATCAGCTCAATCTTATCGGAGGAAATGAAAGAGCAGATAATTGCCTTGCTGCGTGAGTTCGTCGACTGCTTCGCGTGGACGTACAAAGAAATGCCTGGCCTTTCCCCTGAGGTAGCCGTGCATAAGCTGGCTATATCTCCTGATGCTAAGCCAGTCAAACAAGCTCCTCGAAGAATGAGAAGGGAGTTGGAAGAAAAGGTCATCGAGGAAACCAAGAAGCTCATCGATGCCGGCTTCATCAGGGAAGAGAAATATGCAGACTGGATCGCATGCATAGTCCCAGTGAAGAAGAAAAATGGGCAGATCCGAGTTTGTGTCGATTTCAGGGACCTCAATAAGGCATGTCCTAAAGACGACTTCCCGCTACCGGTCATGGAAATGATGGTCGATGACACCTCAAATTACGAACTGTTCACCTTTATGGATGGCTCGTCTGGATATAATCAGATCAAGATGTCGCCTGAGGATGAGAAGCACACAGCATTTCGAACCCCGATCGGAATATATTGCTACAAGGTAATGCCATTCGGACTGAAGAACGCAGGTGCTACATATCAAAGGGCAATGACTAATATCTTCGATGACCTAATCCATAAAGTCGTCGAATGTTATGTTGATGATCTGGTCGTCAAGACTAAAGCCAAGGCCGATCATATCCAAGATCTCAGGACCGTTCTCACCAGACTGAGGGAATACGATTTGAAGATGAATCCTCTGAAGTGCGCTTTTGGCGTGTCATCGGGAAAATTCCTGGGCTTCATAGTCCGACATCGAGGGATCGAAGTTGACCCATCAAAGATAAAGGCCATCATGGAGATGCCCCCTCCGAAGAGTCTGACGCAGCTAAGATCTTTTCAAGGCAAGCTTGCTTATATACGGAGGTTTATCTCAAATTTATCAGGGAGATGTAGGCCCTTCTCAAAGCTCATGAAGAAAGGAGCTCCTTTTATCTGGGATGCCGAATGTCAAGCAGCGTTCGAAAGCATCAAACAATACTTGTTGCACCCTCCAGTGCTGGCCGCTCCCATTCCAAATAAACCGCTGATTCTCTACACTGCCGCGCTGGACGAGTCACTCGGAGCGCTCCTTGCGCAGAATAACGAGGAAGGAAAAGAAAATGCCCTCTACTACCTCAGTCGAACTCTAGTCGGGGCGGAACACAACTACTCCCCAATTGAAAAGCAATGCCTGGCGCTAATATTTGCTGTGAAGAAGCTGAGGCACTATTTGCTCGCTCATCGGGTTATGCTGATCTCCAAGGTCGACCCGCTCAAACACTTGATGACCAAAGCAAGCCTAGCCGGCAGAATGGCAAGATGGGCTGTCATGCTACTTGAGTTTGACATAGTTTACACTCCTCAGAAAGCAGTAAAAGGGCAAGCTCTTGCAGACTTTCTCGCTGCTCATCCCATACCAGAAGGATCGCCGCTAAATTGTGAGTTACCCGACGAACAAGTGCTGCACCTCGAGGAAGATGAGCCATGTTGGGAGCTTTACTTCGATGGGGTCTCATCGATAAGAACCTCCAGTAAATCAAGCGTCCCGGAGATAAAAGCAGGGATAGGATTGGTGTTCATCACACCATCAATGGGAACCCTACGGCGTTCTTTTGCTCTCACCGAGCCTCGGACAAACAACGAAGCTGAGTATGAAGCTCTGATAGCTGGTTTGGAGCTTGCCGTAGAAATGGGAATCCGTCGGCTACGGGTCTACGGTGACTCCCAGCTCGTCGTCAGCCAAGTAAGCAGCGATTATAAGATATACAAACCCGAGTTAGCTCGGTACAGAGGTCGAGTGGTGGAACTCATGAAACGGTTCACTCATATTGAACTAACGAGAGTCCCTAGAGCGTTGAACGGAAAAGCCGACATACTCGCTCGCCTAGCCAAGGAGCTGGCTGATCCTGACATGGACGAAATTCTGATCACAGTCAGGAGCCGACAAATTCTACCCCCGGTCTCTCTACGAGAAGAGGAAAGCGCAGAACAGAAGAGCAGTCCTGCGGAAGAAGCTTCGATCATCCAAGACGAGCCCGATTGGAGAGAACCCTTCATAGAGTACCTCCGATACGACAAGCTGCCCGAAGAAAAATCTGCGAGGATTCAGCTGAAGAAAAGAGCTCTCCGATACGTGTTTGTAAATGACACGTTATACCGCATGTCATATGACCAACTCTGGCTCAGGTGTCTGTCATTGGCCGAAACCCAAAAGGTCATGAAAGATGTCCACTCGGGCGTTTGCGGTGCTCACCAATCTGGCCCCAAGATGCGACTTCAAATCAAACGGCTTGGGTATTACTGGCCCACCATGATACGGGATTGCGGAGAGCATGTAAGGAAATGTTATATCTGCCAAATTCACGGTGATTTTATTCACAAGCATCCCAATCCATTGCATCCTACGGTGGCGTCGTGGCCCTTCGAAGTCTGGGGCACCGACATTGTTGGCCCAATTGATCCTCCGTCATCTAAAGGACACCGGTTCATACTGGCCGCGACAGACTACTTCTCCAGATGGGCTGAGGCTGTCCCGCTAAAAGAAGTCAAGACAAAAGATATTCTGACATTCTTCCAGCATAATATTCTATACCGTTTCGGTACACCAAGAAGAATCATTTCTGACAACGGGCCTTCTTTCAAGAGCTTCAATGTCTCAAGGTTCGCTACTCAGCACAAGATAGACTGGAGATATTCCTCCATCTATAATCCAAGAGCCAATGGGCTAGCCGAAGCCTTTAATAAGACTCTGTGCAAGCTCCTGAGGAAAAATGCTTCAGCCAACAAGAGAGACTGGAATCTCAAGCTTCACGAGGCATTGTGGGCATATCGTACCACGCACCGTACTCCAACTCAGTCCACTCCATACTCATTGCTCTTCGGAGTGGAGGCGGTCCTCCCCCTCGAAGTTGAAGTTCCGAGCTTAAGAATGGCCGTCCAACATGAGTTGACGGAGGAAGAAAACGTGCTCCTTCGACTTGAAGAACTCGATGCCCTCGAAGAAAAGAGGCTCGCGGTGCAACAAAATCTGGAGCTATACCGAGCCCAAATGTCACGGGCTTATGACAAGATAACCCGTCTCCGCGCCTTCAAGAAAGGTGAATTGGTGTTGGTCCTCAAAAGACCGATTATCCCCAATCGACATGCCAAGGGAAAATTCGAGCCAAACTGGGAAGGACCATACGTCATTGAGAAAGTGTTTGACGGAGGATCCTACCAACTAATAAGTGCCGAGGGAGAAAGGCCCATGCCACCCATCAATGGCCGATATCTCAAGAAATACTACACGTGAATGCTCCAAGTCGCAGGAGAATTGAGCACATCAGCCCTACGGTCTGGATCAGACATCCTGCAAAACCGTATACAATCCACGGGCGTAAATGACCCCTATTTCTCCCAAATCCTGCCAGTGAGACTACTTCAAAGTCCCACCAGCGGACAAAAAAAAATAATAATAATAAACGGTATGTCCACAAGCAAAATGGGCACGGATGAAAACCCGAAAGGGCTCCGTGAGTAAAAACAGCAGGACTACCGGCGAGTCTGTGAAAACCCGAAAGGGCGCAAACTCGTGAAAAAAGATGAAACACACTCACAAAGTCCTCTCGACCTTGTGAGGAGAAAACCCCTGTGTGAGATCCTTACGACTCACAAAGGAGCAACACACTTAGGAATCCTCACGATTCCTAAGGAGAAAATACACCTGCGGGATCCTTACGACTCGTAGGGAGAAAATGCTTTTATGGGACCCTCACGGCCCATAAAATTGAAAAGCCTTGGGTGGTAGGGACCCAAACCTATCTCCTAAGCCATCGTTCCCCAACGGGCAACGGCAAATGATGAGTCGCTCCTGGCATTTCGCTTCAGTGTTAGCGGTGCTGATGCCGACCAAAAACCCAAATCCCAAGTCCTCCCAAGGCAAATGATGAGTTGCTCCTGGCATTATTCCAGTGCAGCAATGCTGATGCCAAACAAGATCCAAATTCTAAGTCCCCAAACGGCGAATGATGAGTCGCTCCTGGTACCATATTCCAGTACAGCGATGCAGACGCCAACCAAAATCCAATTTCTCAAAATTCTCCCAGCCCTACGGTTGGTCCCCAAGTTGACTACCGTATACAATCCACGGGCTCAAATAATTCTCATCATACCCATGCCCCACCGTAATCACCAGTTACGCGGCCGGTCTTCGCTTTGGGAATGATGCTCCATTGATAAGACCCACTCATGTGTCCTCACGATATATGAGGAGAACAAACCTTTGTGGGATCCTTACGACTCATAAAGGAAAAACACACTTAGGAGTCCTCACGACTCCTAAGGAGAAAATACACCTGCGGGATCCTTACGACTCGTAGGGAGAAAATGCTTTTATGGGACCCTCACGGCCCATAAAATTGAAAAGCCTTAGGCGATAGGGATCTAAACCTGTCTCCTAAGACATCGCTCCCCAATCCCCAAATGGCGAATGATGAGTCGCTCCTGGTACCATATTCCAGTGCAGCGATGCAGACGCCAAATAAATTCTAAACCCCATACCCCAACGGCGAATGATGAGTCGCTCCTGGTACCACATTCCAGTGCAGCGATGCAGACGCCAACAAATCCCTGAAATTTTTTCGGCCCTACGGTCTGGATCATACATCCTGCAAAACCGTATACAATCCACGGGCGTAAAACAATCCCAATTTCTCCCAAATCCTCTCGGGGCAAATGATGAGTTGCTCCTGGCATTATTCCAGTGCAGCAATGCAGATGCCAAACAAAAACCAAAATCCCAAAATCCTCTCCATGACAGTTGATGATTCGCTCCTGGTACCATATTCCAGTATAGCGATGCTGATGTCAACCCAAATCAATATCAACAAGTCAACTTCCACTCCGACACCGCAAGAAGCGGAGCAAGTCAAGTCTACCCCTGACATTGCAAGAAGCAGAGCAAGTCAAATCAGGCATCGACCGTCCACGTCGCTAAAAGGGCAGTACCGACCGTCCACGTCGCTAAAAGGGCAGAACCGACCGTCCACGTCGCTAAAAGGGCAGCACCGACCGTCCAAGTCGCAAAAAGGGCAGCACCGACCGTCCACGTCGCTAAAAGGGCAGCACCGACCGTCCACGTCGCTAAAAGGGCAGCACCGACCGTCCACGTCGCTAAAAGGGCAGCACCGACCGTCCACGTCGTAAAAAGGGCAGAACCGACCGTCCACGTCTCTAAAATGGCAGCATCGACCGTCCACGTCGCTAAAAGGGCAGCACCGACCGTCCACGTCGTAAAAAGGGCAGAACCGACCGTCCACGTCTCTAAAATGGCAGCATCGACCGTCCACGTCGCTAAAAGGGCAGCACCGACCGTCCACGTCGTAAAAAGGGCAGAACCGACCGTCCAAGTCGCCAAAAGGGCAGCATCGACCGTTTACGTCGCTAAAATGCCAGCACCGACCGTCCATGTCGCAAAAAGGGCAGAACCGACCGTCCACGTCGTAAAAAGGGCAGCACAAGATTCCTACAAAGCGGGAACCAGATCGCTCCGGGCCAGGGAAACGTCTATCACGGACACTCCGTCTCGGAGACGTGTCAAGCATCGACCGTCCATGTCGTAAAAAGGGCAGTGCCAGCTTCCCAAAAGGTGGGAACCGAATCAAGTCGCCTCCACGTGAAAGAAGATCCATCAACTTCATGCACACGACCCACATATGTGGTGTGCATTTGTTGATGGGGGGCAATTTGTTGGGGTAAAAATTTACACCCCGGTTGACCAAGTCAAAATCAAAGTCAACCCCAAGCCAAGTGGGCCCAAGCCCAGATCCAGTGGGTCCATACCCGGGTCGAGCCCGACCATGAAGCGGCCGGCCTCCCCCACACCAAGATAAAAATTTTGTAATAAGCAATTTTGTTGTATTTATTTTTATTTTTATTTTATGGATAAATGTAAGGAAAATAGGCATAAAGCCCAATTTTTGTAAAGCCCATGGCTTATGTGCAAAAAGAAATGGCACATGAGCCATGAAATAGGCAAAATGCCATTTTGTGAAGCCCAAAGGGCTATGTGTAAAATGTATGGCCTATAAAGGCAAGGATAATGAAATATCCCAAGAACTTTTTCTCTCTCCAAAAAAGTTTCAGAGCTGAGCTCTTTCTTCCTTCTCCAAGGTTCCAAAACCTTCTTCTTTCTTTTGAATTAAATCAAGAGTTTAACTCTTCCTTTTTCAAAACAAATTAGTTTTTCACCACAAAACCCACATAGGGGAACTTGGATCTGTCATCAGATCTTAAAAAGGAGAGATTTTGAGATTTCACATCTCTTGATCTTCAAGATCCAGCAAGCAACAGGAGGAAGAAGAAGAACATCTTTCACTAAACCCTCAAAAAAAGAAGAAAAACACATTCAGGAGTCCAACTCCTCTCTGATTTCTCTTCTGAGAAATTTTTCAGGCTAAAAGCCTCTTGTGCCTCTCCGGCGCGCAGCGCAAGTGCGCAAGGCGCCAGCGTGCCGACACGTGGCACGCGCGCTTGCGCACCTGCGCGCTCCACGCGCTTGCGCACCTGCGCGCTTGCGCAAGTGCGCAAGGCGCCCGCGCGCCGACACGTGGCGCGCGCGCTTGCGCACCTGCGCGCTTGCGCAAGTGCGCAAGGCGCCCGCGTGCCGACACGTGGCGCGCGCGCTTGCGCACCTGCGCAAGTGCGCAAGGCGCCCGCGCGCCGACACGTGGCGCGCGCGCTTGCGCACCTGCGCAAGGCGCTCGCGTGCCGACACGTGGCCTCCCACGCATCCTTTGGATGCCTTTTCCCCTTTATTTATATATATATGTATATACATACATTTGTATACAAATGTACCCATACACATACTCCGCAACATTCTCCCCCTCCAAAAAATTTTCGGGCCGGGGCGCTGCCCCGAACCCCGCAAGGGGGCTGCTAGCCCCCTTGACCCCCAGCCCGCTATCCGGATAGCGGGACCCCCGTAAAAACTCCGCGTGGCTCCCGATATATCCAAACCCCCCTTTTCAAGACACAACACACGTACACTGCACATTGAGTTCGCATGACCAGTTTAACCCGTTAATCGGAGGTTCCCTCGCCCCAAAGGCGATGGGTAATTAACGGCAGCTTAGTCCGCGGCTGCCGGAGATTCGGATCCCCACAATCATTAAACCCCGGCCTACCCTAGGCAGGGGGAATCTGTAGTACGCCTGACAAGCGCTCGCGTATTCCCATCTCACTGGGGTGACGAAAAACACCCTACACGTTGATGAGATGTTTGTTGGACCCGCATATCAGACATTTCCCCTGGGCGCGGCAACAATCCTTCTGAAGATGTCCTGGCCTCCTACAGTATCCACAGCATGTGGTCTTCTGCTGCTTCTGTCGCTGGGGAACAAATTGACGCTTCATCTTCTTCTCCTTTCCTCGTCTAACGGGGATCCCTTTGTGATTGGAGACAGCCGCTGATGCCTGATTCACCTGTCTTCTCAGTCCTTCAGCCAACAAGTCATTTGTTCGCTCCTGGGCTTCCTTTAGACCTTGCAGCATGCTAAGGATCTCAACAGTCTGATTCTGGGGAGTGGAGATAGAGGAAAAGTCGTTGAAAAACATGATCCTGAAACAATGATTTTGAGGATGATATAAGGCACTATTATTATTTTCTTTTTATTGAAGATCATTGATCTTGTTCTTAGATCAATGATCTATTAGAAGAAATTCTTCTATTTTATAAAAGTTTTTACCTTTTTCTTGAATTTTCTTCAGAGTTCTCTCTGTTTTGAAGTTCTTGATCTCTCACAATATTGATCATTTGAGTTGGGGTCTAGGGGTCTTTATATAGTGCCCATAGATTTCTTAAGTTTGTTAAAGAGATCATTCTCTGAGTGATTTGGGGAATTTTCCCCACCGTTTGATATTTGATCCAAGGGCTTCTGTTTTACGGATGACAATCTTCTTGTTTTAACAAGAACAGAAGGATCTTACTAGAATTTTAATTCTGTTTGGCGCAAACGCCCCATCGCATGACACGTGTCGCGCAGCGCACGGCGCATCGCACGGTGCAGCGCATCTGCGCTGACACGTGTCGTGCAGCGCCGCACGGCGCAACGCAACTGTGTTTGCGCTGACACGTGTCGCGCAGCGCTTGCGCAACTGCGCTGACACGTGTCGCGCAGCGCAGCGCTTGCGCAACTGAAGCGTTGCTTCCTTTAATTTTGTTTTAAATAGAGCCTTGCTCTGATTGGGCGCGCTGCCTTGGGCGCGTCGCTGACGTATCAGCTTTTGACACGTGGCGCGTTGCGCGCAGCGCAAGGAATTTGAAGCGTTGATTCAAATTTTGAATTTTTGAAATTCAAACAGAGCTTTGCTCTGATTGGGGGAAACAGGAGTCTTAGTCTTGATTCATTTCCTTGTTTTATGATCGTTATATTACCTTACTTCTCTCGGTTTCATTGCTTACCAGTTCATATTTTATCGCAAGCTTGAATCCTGTTTACCATATTAATCTTCTTCGGTATGTTGGCTTTAGATGAAGTCGTTTCTGGTATTCTACTTGTTCATGATTTTCCCGCATTAGCATTATTTGATTCAGGTGCATCCCATTGTTTTATGTCGTCCAAGTTTATTGTTGCACACTCAATTTCTTGCACGGCCCTGTCTTGTTGGTGGGACATACACACTGGGAACGGGAAGATCATATCTAGTAGCGAGTGCAGGGACTGTTCAGTTGTTATTTGCGGACGAGAGTTATTTGCGGATTTCTTGATGATTGATACTAGCAGCTATGACGTCGTCTTGGGAATGGATTTTCTCGGCACTTTCCATGCTCACATTGATTGTAGAGCAAAGAAAATGATTTTCCAGATTCCCGGACATCCGGAGTTTGTATTTTCTGGAAATAAAAGTTCTGTCGGACCAGTCGAGTTTAGGGCTAGGCCGACAAGCACCGTTCTTTTGTCGATGGAAGTTGATAAGGAGGAAGCACCAGCAGTAGTTTGAGATTTTATAAACGTGTTTGAGGACATCTCGGGTTTACCGCCGAAACGAGATGTGGAGCTCGCAATCGATCTTGTTCCTGGAGCAGCGCCAATCTCGAAGGCGTATTATTCGATGGCACCGGTGGAGTTAGTAGAAGTCAAAAAGCAGGTTGCCGAATTGCTAGAGAAGGGTTGGATTCGTAGCAATAATTCACCCTGCGGAGCTCCAGTTTTTCTACTAAAAAAGAAATATGGTACAAGGAGGATGTGCATCGATTATCGAGAATTAAACCGGGTGACTATTAAGAAAAAGTACCCGATCCCTCGCATCAGCGAATTATTCGAGCAACTCAGTGGCGCGAGGGTATTCTCGAAGCTAGATTTGCGATCCGGATATCATCAAGTTCGAGTTAAATTAGAAGATATCTGCAAGACCGCGTTCCGAACTCGATATGGGCATTTCGAGTATTTAGTGATGCCATTTGGAGTCACGAACGCACCGGCGATATTTATGGACTTGATGAACCGAATCTTTTCAACGTTCTTGGACCAGTTTATAGTGGTGTATATCGATGATATTCTGGTCTATTCGAGGAGCCTAGAAGAGCATGCAGAACACTTGAAGATCTCACTGCAAACGTTAAGACAAGAAAAGTTATATGCGAAGATGAGCAAGTGCGAGTTTTGGCTCGAAGAAGTGATGTTTTTGGGGCATGTCGTATCCGGAGATGGAATCGTTGTTGATCCTGAAAAGATTGCAGCAGTTCATGATTGGCCGATTCCAAAGAACGTAGCGGGGATCAGGAGTTTTCTTGGGCTTGCTGGATATTATAGAAGATTCATGGAGAATTTTGCTCGTTTGGCTGAGCCTTTGACCAAGCTTACGCGAAAGAAGGTTCCGTTCATATGGATGGATAGTTGTGTGTAAGCTTTTAAGGCGTTGAAGCAAAGATTGACAACTGCTCCTATTTTGAACATACCAGATAGTTCCGGAGGGTTGGTTATTTACATCGGAAAGGCTTGGAATGCGTTCTTATGCAGCATAGGAAGGTTATAGCCTACGCGTCGAGACAGTTGAAGACCCATGAGAAGAATTACCCAACTCATGATTTGGAGCTGGCAGCAGTGATTTTCGCCTTGAAGATTTGGAGACACTACTTATTAGGCGAAAAGGTCGAAGTATTCACCGATCACAAAGCCTAAAGTATGTGTTCACACAGAAAGAGCTTAACATGAGGCATCGTAGATGGTTGGAGCTGATGGCTGACTATGATCTTGATCTCAAGTACTATCCGGAAAAGGTTAATGTAGTGCCGGATGTGCTTAGTCGGTTGCCAGCAATTCGGATGTTGACAGCACAGAAAGTGCTTATCGATGATTTTCGGAGATTCGAGTTGGAGATCGTGCTACCGCATTTCTTCAGGACAGTTGATGCAGCTGCAAGTACAGTCGTCGTTGATCGATAGTATTAAAGCAGCGCAGTCACAGGATCCAAGGTTGCAGAAGTTTCGAGAACAGGTTGAAGCGGAACTTTGAACGAATTTGTTGATTCATGAAGATGGTTCGTTGTGATTTGGTAGTCGTTTGTGTGTGCCTAAAGGAGATATTCGTGAAGAAGTTATGAAGGAGGCGCATAGTTCCGCATATTCCGTACATCCAGGAGGCACAAAGATGTACCGTGATCTACAACAACATTTCTGGTGGGAAGGCATGAAAAGGGAGATTGCTCGCTTTGTAGTGAAGTGCTTGGTGTGTCAGCAAGTTAAGGCCGAACATCAAAGAGTAGCTGGTTTATTGCAACCACTTTCGATTCCTCAGTGGAAGTGAGAACATATAACCATGGATTTCGTGACAGCTTTACCGTGAAGTCCAAGGGGAAACAATGCAGTGTGGGTGATTGTTGATCGATTGACCAAGGCAGCTCATTTCATACCGTTTCGAGTTGGTCAGTCGACGGAAGCGTTAGCAGAACGGTACATGCAGGAGATTGTGAGATTGCACGGAGTACCCATGAGCATCGTTTCCGATTGTGATACCCGATTCTTGTCACACTTCTAGATGAGCTAACAGGAAAGTTTGGGGACTCGACCGCTTATCATCTTCAGACAGACGGCCGGTCAGAAAGAACGATCCAAACTCTTGAAGATATGTTGGGAGCTTGCATGTTAGACTTCAAGGGTTCGTGGGAGGATCATCTACACTTGGTGGAGTTTTCTTACAATAATAGCTTTCAGGCGACTATTCAGATGGCTTCATTCGAAGCATTGTATGGTCGCAAGTGTCGCTCACCCATCTGTTGGGACGATGTTGGTGAACGAAGATTGTTGGGACCGGATCTTGTCGTGCAAACCGTGGAGAAAGTTAATACTATCCGGAATCTCATGAAGGCAGCACATGATCGGCAGAAGAGTTGGGCCGATACATCGAACAGACTTCTAGAGTTCGTTGTTGGTGATCTTGTATTCTTGAAGATATCACCGACTAGAGGAGTGATTCGTTTTGGGAGTCGAGGCAAACTTAGTCCTCGATTCGTGGGGCCTTTTGAGATTATTGAGCGTGCTGGAGAAGTGGCTTATCGATTGGCTTTACCACCATCTTTGGCGAGTGTTCATGACGTGTTTCATGTATCTCAACTCCGTAAGTATGTTCGAAATAAGACGCACGTACTAGATCATTCAGAACTGACTGTAAGGGAGGATTTGACCTATGAAGAATGACCGATGTCGATTGTTGATCTAAGAGAAAAGGTCCTCAAGAACAAGGTTATCCCTCTCGTACTTGTTTCATGGGGGGATTGCTCGCACGGAGAATCGACTTGGGAACGAGAAGACGAGATTCGACAGAAGTTTCCATACCTCTTCTCTTGGATTCATGCTTGTTTGTCTTTTCTTGTTCCGGGAATTTCGAGGAAGAAATTCTTTTGTAGTTGGATATATGTAACACCCTGGTTCATTTATACAATTCTATTTGGGCATTTCTTTATTTATGGCTATTCTTGATTTATTGTGTGTTTACCCCAATCAGAGCAAAGCTCTGTTCAAATTCCAAGGCGGGAGAAGAAGCAACGCTTCATCTTCCCCCAATCAGAAATAAAGCTTTGCTTTGAAAATTTAAACTTTAATTTTGAAGCAACGCTTCAGATCCCGTGCGCTGCGCGCAATTTGCCACGTGTCAGAAGTTAACTCGGCAGCACTGTTCCCCTCCGAACGGCGGCCTAGACTTCGCGTCTGTGCCTGAGGTTCGGGGCAGATGCTATTTGGTTTTATCCTCCTACCTTTCCGAAGATGCCAAGTTGATTTATGGCACCGTGTATCGGAGGTTTAGACGGATGCGGCCGATGTAGCAGACTTCGTCAGATTCCCCCTCAGGGTGAGGGGTTTTTGATTGTGGGGACGCTCTTCCCTGCAGACGCAAGCCCCTGCAGTTAATTACGCTACCGCATCGCGGTAACAACTTTCTCCTTCTCCAGAATTTCACTTCGTGTCGTGTGTGTTTGTTTTGTTTGTGGTTGCCCGTGTATTGTATACGGAGACTGAGTGATGCCGTCACCCGTAGGACGTGGATTAGTCCAAATCCGTATTTGCTTAGATTTGGGTTTGGTGTTTTTAGTTTAAGGATGCATTAGTCGCGTTGCGTCTAAGATCGACTTAAACGTTTGTTAAGGATACGTTAGTCCTGTTTTAGACTAAGATCAACTTAACGTAGTGATTAATTTAATGTATGGCCATCGGGGCTCGTCACCTCTCTGACGTCGTCGAAGGATTACAACGACATGTATCAGAGGAGCTCGGAGATGTACCCTCAAACCAGAGTTGATTGGGAGTTTTATAATCCATTTGAATGTTTAAGGATACGTTAGCCGTGTTTGGGGCTAAGATCAACTTAAACGGGACCGTTTAGATCCGGCAAAAGAGCGTTTGGAGGCTCTATTGTTTCAGTTTAGGGACGTAGTGGTCCGTTTTCAAGTTTAGGGACGTGGTGGCCCCTCGCCAGTTTAGGGACGTAGTGGTCCGTCGTCAGTTTAGGGACGTGGTGGTCCGCATTCCAGTTTTGGGGACGTGGTGGTCCGTACTCCAGTTTAGGGACGTGGTGGTCCAATATTAGTTTAGCGACGTTCCGGTCCGATATTAGTTTAAGGACGTTTCGGTCCGATATTAGTTTAAGGACGTTTCGGTCCGATATTAGTTTAAGGACGTTTCGGTCCACGAGTTTAAGGACCCCGCAGTCCATATCGATGTGTGGTCGTTGGGACCCGTCACCTCTTTGACGTCGTTGAGGGATTACAACGATGGATGTCAAAGGAGTTCGGAGATGCACCCTCGAACCGGATGTAAATTGATTTAGGAGAGCCATTTTGCTCAGTCAATTTAATTTAAGGACTTATGGCCACGATTGGGCTAAGTCCATTTAAAAATGTCTAATATTTTATTTGCATTTGTTTTTATTTTTATTTGGGCTTTGCCCAGAAAAGATGCAGGGCATCAATTTGTTTTGGGCTCTGCCCTTTATAAATGATGCAGAGCATCAATTTATTTGGGCTCTGCCCATTTATTACCTTGCAATTTATTTTGGCCTGTCAGGTCATTTTGATTTGGGCCTGGCCCTTTAATTAATGCATTGCATTTATCAAGCGCTTTGCACCAATCAAAAAGCACAACAGTGCAAATTTATAAGTGCAAAGCACTATTAATTTGAGAATCTTTTAGATTCAAGAACCAATGGTTCATAAAAGAAGTGCAAAGCACTATTTGATTTCTTGATCTAATTTAGATCAAAGAATAACAAGTTTTTCTTTTTATTTCAAGAACCAAAGGTTCATAAAAAGTGCAAAGCACTATTAATTTAAGAACCCAATGGTTCATAAAACAAGTGCAAGGCACTATTTGATTTAGATCTAAAAAAAAACAAGTTTTTTCTTGTTTTTCTTATCTCAGAGAACCAAAGGTTCATGAAAGTGCAAAGCACTATTAATTTAAGAACCTTTTAGGTTCAAGAACCGATGGTTCATAAAACAAGTGCAAGGCACTATTTTTATTTTTATTTTATTTATTTATTTATTTATTTATTGAAGATCCATGATCTTGTTCACAAGAGAAATTTCTCTTCTTTCAAGGGTTTATACCTTTTTTTTTATTCTTCAAGAGTTCTCAAGGGTTCTCTTCTCTCTTTTTTTAGCAAGATCTTCCTCCTTGAAATGGGGTCTGGGGTCCTTTTTATAGTGCTCCAAAATTAGTTAAATTTGTTAAAAAAATCTTTTCTGAGTGATTTGGGGAATTTTCCCCACCATTGGATCTTTGATCCGAAGGCCCCTGTTTTACAGAAGAAATCTTCTTGTTTTAACAAGAACAGAAAAAATTTCCTTAAATCTTCATTCTGTTGTAGCGCAACTCACCAGCGCGTGACACGTGTCGCGCAGTAAGGCGCTTGCGCAGCTGTGCTTGCGCAACTGCGCAGACACGTGTCGCGCAGTGAAGCGCTTGCGCAGCTGAGCTTGCGCAACTGCGCAGACACGTGTCGCGCTGCAGTGCACTTGCGCAACAGTGTTTGCGCAACTGCGCAGACACGTGTCGCGCAGCGGTGCGCTTGCGCAGTTGTGCTTGCGCAACTGCGCAGACACGTGGCGCGCTGTGGTGCACTTGCGCAACAGCGTTTGCGCAACTGCGCAGACACGTGTCGCGCAGCAGTGCGCTTGCGCAGTTGTGTATGCGCAACTGCGCAGACACGTGTCACGCAGCGCAGCGCTTGCGCAACTGAGCGTTGCTTTTGCTTTTTAAAGAGCCTTGCTCTGATTGGACGCACTGCCTTGGGCGTTGTGCTGCCGAGTCAACTTCTGACACGTAGCAAATTGCGCGCAGCGCACGGGATCTGAAGCGTTGCTTCAAAATTAAAGTTTAAATTTTCAAAGCAAAGCTTTATTTCTGATTGGGGGAAGATGAAGCGTTGCTTCTTCTCCCGCCTTGGAATTTGAACAGAGCTTTGCTCTGATTGGGGTAAACAAATGCCCCCCACCGCTGCGCTTACGTGGCCTCCAAACGCAAGCGCAACGGTGGCAGAATCCGAACCGTCGCGGCACCTTTTGGCAGTTGAAGAGGCAATTGATGCCTATAAATAGGACCTTTGGTACTTTAGATGATTTTCATCTTTACAATTTTATTTTCAAAACTCAGAGCCCTGCTCTTTATTTTCAGGAACTGCAAGAGTTGAACTCTTTAAAACTTTTTAGGTGAAAATTTAAATCAAGATTAAATTAAATTAGATTAATTTTCATCAACAGAGCCTTGCTCTCCATAGATCTCTGATCTAAAGAAAACCCATTTAGGGTTTCATTTAGCAGAGCTTTGCTCTAAAGGGGTCCAAAGAGAACTCAGGAGAATCCTGTTAGGGTTCCATTAATAGAGCTTCGCTCTATAAAAGATTTTTCTTATATCTTCTTAATTAATGGAGCTTTGCTCCTCCCAAATTATATGGCACTTGATAATATTATTATTATTATATCATTTTTTTTCCAGAGCGGAGCTCTCAATGTTCTCAAGGAATTTTCCTCAAATTCTCCTCATAACTGATTTTGACTGGTGTCGCTCCTGTCTGCAGAGCATTGCTCTCGAGGAGTTTAACTTTTAACTTTCTGTATTTTCTTGTTTGTTAATCTCCCTATATTGTTTTCTTCAGGTATTATGGCGGTGCGTCTATACAGCTTGCACGAGTTCATCACTTATGAGGATATCCGTGTACAGGGCCGTCAACAGAACCAGGAGTTTACGGACGCCCAGTGTGCGGAGGTCATGGGTTGCCTCAACGCGAGTTGTGGTTGGCTGCTTCCTCGTCGTTCGGCTCTCTTAAAGGTTGTGCTGGGAGCAATATGGAGAGCACTTCCGGGTCTTCATGAGGCCCTACCGCTCAATGCGTTGGATGATGCCGAAGACAAGGTGCATTCAGTGTACCTGACGGGACTGATCTCGAAGAAACGGCAGGACGGTCTCATTGACATCCTATATCAAATCTTTCAGCAGACGACGATAGTTGCTGCTTATCGAAGGCCGGAAGGGCTTGCCGATGATATCGACACAGAGGAGCGCGAGAGGCTGCGCATAAGAATAATTAGAAAGGCCAGAAGAACTCTGGATGGCCTTACTTTTGAATTCCTCAATCCGTGCCCCGGATCTGAGGTTATTCCATTGTAATGATATTTTTCTTTCATTGCTTTTTTTGATTGTAAGAATTTTGGGCAATATTAATGGAATTTTTTTTTAGCTTGTCTTTATTATGTATCTTTTGTCCTGAGTCTTTTTGCCCATGCATGAATGAATACGTCTTGAACGCTTGATCAAACGTAAATCAGGTGCTCTGTCTGTTGCTTTTCCTCTTTCTCAGCATGTCGTCACAATTAGCAGGTAAGAGAGTAAGCTTCTTGATTTCTTCATGAGATAGCGAGGGCTTAGGCCGCAGGTTCAGATCTGCTGCCTAAGACTTTTCAACTCTATGAGCCGTGAGGGTCTCATAGAGACTTTTCTCCCTACGGATCGAGAGGATCTCGTAGGTGGGTTTTTCTCCTTAGGAATCATGAGGATTCCTAAGTGTGGTTTTCTCTTGTAAGTCGTAAGGATCCTACAAGAGAATTTTTCCCTCTTACGAGTCGAGAGGACTTGTAAGCGGTTGTTTCCCTCCTTGTCGAAGTTCGATGTTGGAGAGTGAGACCCGTGGATGGTATGCAAGAGACCATTTTGGGCCAACTTGCGGGGTCCCAATGCTTAGGAAACATGCTTCTTTTATGCCCACTGCCTAAGGCTTTATCTCACGAGTCGAGCCGCCTCGACAATTTTTCACAAGTCGAGACGAATCGAACGTTTCTCGCAAGAACATCTTAACGTCGCATTTAACCTCTGCTCTTTACGACAGAAGCCCGTTAAGGTTGGTGGTACTTAGGGTTTTGGCCATCGTACCGTCGCATATGCTGATATAGTCCTCGATAGGCAATCGTGCTGCTCGAGTAGCCCTGCGACTGCCGTGTCTCTGATCCCTTCGGGGGCTGGACAAGACGTCTTCAAGCAATCCTTCTTGGCAGTTTGACCGTCGGAAGAGCAAGCGCTAGGAATTTGCCATGTCGCTTTTTACTTGAGGTTAGGCTCATTTTGGAGAGCCCCGATGAGTCATAACCACTCCGCGCTGGTGTGGGATGATCTCCGATAGTCTTTCAGGCTTTATATGCGAGTTACCGTAAAGACGTTGAAGCTAGGAATGTGGCCTTCGCTTCGTTTGCTTTATCATGTCTGAATCCTTGCTGGAGGAAGAACGCTGAGGTTGACATTTCGTCTACTGTATCGTGACGAACGTCATGGAGGTGACCACTTCATGTGAGATGGTCTCCGATTGTCTTTCCGGTTTTATGTGAGTTACCGTCAAGACGTCGAAGTTAGGAATGTGGCCTTCGCTTCGTTTGCTTTGGTGTGTCCAAATCCTGTTGGAGGAAGAACGCCGGGGTTGACATTTTGTCTGCTGTATCGAGACGAACGTCAAGGTGGTGACCACTCTGTGCTGATGCGAGATGATCTCCGATTGTCTTTCCGGTTTTATGTGAGTTACCGTAAAGACGTTGAAGCTAGGAATGTGGCCTTCGCTTCATTTGCTTTGTCATGTCTGAATTCCTGCTGGAGGAAGAACGCTGAGGTTGACATTTCGTCTACTGTATCGATACGAACGTCAAGGAGGTGACCACTTCATGTGAGATGGTCTCCGATTGTCTTTCCGGTTTTATGTGAGTTACCGTAAAGACGTTGAAGCTAGGAATGTGGCCTTCGCTTCGTTTGCTTACACTGCGTCTGGTGTATTGAGACGAATGCTGAGGTGGAGCTGGGATTTTGCCATCACTCCGCTTTGTTTCGACCATGGGGTCTTTTGTTAACTTTGCATGTATACCCCGCTGGGCTGCGAAGGAACGCCGTTGTTGATATTGCGTCTGTTGTAACGAGACGAATGCTAAGGTGGAGTTGGGATTTTGCCGTTACTCCGCTTTGTTTCGACCGTGAGGTCTTTTGTTGACGTTGCATCTGCCTCCAGCTGGACTGCGGAGGAACGTTGTTGTTGACATTGCGTCTACTGTATCGAGACGAATGCTGAGGTGAAGCTGGGATTTTTCCATCGCTCCGCTTTGTTTCGACCATGGGGTCTTTTGTTAACTTTGCATGTACACCCTGCTGAGCTGCGAAGGAACGCCGTTGTTGACATTGCGTTTGTTGTAACGAGACGAATGCTAAGGTGGAGTTGGGATTTTGCCTTTACTCCGCTTTGTTTCGACCGTGAGGTCTTTTGTTGACGTTGCATCTGCCTCCAGCTGGACTGCGGAGGAACGCTGTTGTTGACATTGCGTCTACTGTATCGAGACGAATGCTGAGGTGAAGCTGGGATTTTGCCATCGCTCCGCTTGATGGTGTAACATCTGTGTCCTGTTGGAATGAGGAGGCACACCGTTGTTGGTCTCCAGGCTGTAGACGTGGCCATTGATATTTGGAACTAGGGACTTTGTCATGGTTCCGTTTCATTGCGATTCTGAGGTCAGTTGTTGACGTCATGTCTGCATCTAGTTGGAGTGAGGAGAAACGCCGTTGGTGATCTTTAAGTTGTCGATATTGACGTCGAGACCCTGAAGTTAGGGACCTTCCTTTGCTTCATTTGTTGACATCGTGTCTGTAATATTGCGACAAATGTCGAGATGGTCTCTAGGTTATCTATGAACTGTCGAGATTTGGCTTCGCTTTCTGATGGAGCCTGTTGGGAAGGTATGGTTCCCTCTTTGTTTGTGCCCCTGAATTGTACACAGGGATCGATGTGATTTCACCTGTAGGGCAACAAGTTTCATTCTTTCATTTTTTTTATTCTTTCCGCGATACTCTATCATTTCAGCTTTTTATATCGCGAAAATCGCGATTGCCCAATCATTTCGGCTATTTTTCACGGTGCCCAATCATTTCGGCTATTTTTTTCTTTTTACTCGCTGTTTTTTATTGCGAGTTGCCCAATCATTTCGGCTGTTTATTCTATTTTTACTCGCTGTTTTTATTGCGAGTTGCCCAATCATTTCGGCTGTTTATTTTATTTTTACTCGCTGTTTTTTTTATTGCGAGTTGCCCAATCATTTCGGCTATTTAATATGCATTTTCAGCTCGCTGATTTTTATCGCGAGCGTAGAATTTGGAATCTGGTGCCAATCTCAGCATCAGCATCACTACAACCGGAATATTGCGAGAAGCGAATCATCATCTGCCATGAAAGGACTTGGAATTCGATACCGATTTAGGCATCAGTATCGCTACAACTGGGATATTGCCAGGAGCGAATCATCATTTGCCATGAAAGGACTTGGAATTTGATACCGATTTAGGCATCAGCATCGCTACAACTGGAATATTGCCAGGAGCGAATCATCATTTGCCTCTGTCGATGTCGAACAAAGGTGGCTTAGTAAACAGGATTAGGATCCCGTCGACTAAGGCTTTTGACTTCATGAGCCATAAGGGTCTCATAAAGGTGTTTCTCCCTACGAGTCGTGAAGATCTCGAAGGTGCGTTTTCTCCTTAGGAATTGTGAGGATTCCTAAGTGTAAGTTCTCTTATAAGTCGTAAGGATCTTACAAGAGTGTTATCTCCTTATGAGTCGAGAGGACTCACAAGGGTTGTTCACCGTGTGGACATATCCCCAGTCACGGATGGGACTTGGTTAGGAAAATGTTTATTCGCGCCCGTGGATTGTATACAAGGGTCAATATAGGACCATTTGTAGGGCAATATCGAAAGTTGTGGGGGTTGCTTAAGCACAGGTTTAGGTCTCTGTAACTTAAGACTTTCAAATCCTATGAGCCGTGAGGGTCCCATAAGAGAGTTCTCCTTACGAGTCGTGAGGATTTCGCAAGTGTATTTTCTCCTTAGGAATCGTGAGGATTCCTAAGTGCGTTGCTCCCTTGTGAGTCGTAAGGATCTCACGCAGGTGGTTTCTCCTTACAGGGTCGAGAGGACTCTATAAGTGTTTCTTAACGAGGTTGCGCCCTTTCGGGTTTTCACAAACACTCGCCGGTAGTCCTGCTGTTTTTACCCACGGAGCCCTTTCAGGTTTTCATCCGTGCCCATTTTGCTTATGGACTTACCCTTTTTTTATTCTTTTTATTACTTTTATTTTTTTATTTTTTTTTCTCTTTCTCTTTTTTTTTACGGGTCGCGCCCTTTCGGGTTTTCACGAACGCTCGCCGGTAGCCCTGCTGTTTTTACTCACGGAGCCCTTTCGGGTTTTCATCCGTGCCCTCTTTGTTTATGGACATACCTTTTTTTTTTATTATTATTTATTTTTTTTTTATAATTTTTTTTATCTCGTCAGCCTAAAGATGCTGCGGTAGTAGTTTAAATACGTTTTGGTCATTTGCAAGTTTTAGGACATTGCGGTCCATCATTAGTTTAAGGACATCTCGGTCCGTTGTTAGTTTAAGGACGTTTCGGTCCGTTATTCAGTTTTAGGACGTAGTGGTCCGTTAGGCTTTCTCTATGAATGAGCATGATGCCCCCGGCGTGTCCATATTTTTCGGAGCATGCGGTTGTGGCGGGTTCACCTTCCAAATTTCGGACAACGCGAACTTGCCCTGTTGGTATTGGTCTTCAACCCAGTTTTTGAAGACGTAGCAGTCCTCGATCAGGTGACCTACTGTTTGGTGGTAAGGACAATAATTAGGATTATTAACATCGCCTGGCCACAACGGACATTTTGGATTCGGCATATTGATGAGTCTGTCGCACACTGCCAGCTCGAACAGTCCCCTTGTTTTATCTTGCGGAAACGAGTAAGGACGTTTCAACTTTTCCTGGAGGGGTTGCCGTTTGTTGCTTTGGAGAGCAACCGGCCTAGGGTCACCTGATTGTTGTTGAGTGCTGGCGACGAGGGCCGTTTTTCTTTTTCCTTTATCCTTTTTGTTCGATCCTTTGTTTACGGGGCCGAGATTTTTTCCGAGTAGCATGCGATTGCACGGCTGAACGTTCTCGCAGCTTCTCAATTCCTTTATTTTTGAAATAGATTCCCCGATGGAAGAGTTGGGGGTAGCTTCTTTGTCAGAGTCGCTTCCAAAGGTGATAATTTGTGATCCCTTGAAGTCGGCTATATAACAGTCGGCGGCGGCTCTTTTGCGCTCATCTATCGCATTTTTCCGATGTCCACAAGCTTCACACTTTGTCCTGTCGAAGTGTCGCTTTTGAGCGACATACCCTTGCCACCAACAGTTAAAGGATTCGCAGTCTTCGGTAGGATGTATGATCTTCTGATGATATAAACAGAAGTTAGGGTGCATCTCTACCTCAGAGAAAGAATTTTCTTCAGAGGGCGGTAGCTTCATTCCTACTGATAGAGCTTTGGCGAACCGTTTCCTCGTCTTGAATTTGTTTTTACCCGCAGTGTGTGGCTTTTGATTTGACGGGAATACCTTGGTTCTTTCCAGTATGGCCATTTCATGCTCTTGATTGGCTTTTGCTTTCAGACGAATTTCATTTAGGAAGGCATTGATCAACTTGTCTGACGGCCGCGGAATTTCTGTTTCAGGGTCCGCCATTGATTTCTCAGCGCAAGGATCCTCCTCATCATCCGTCAGTGAATGAGAAATCACATGACAAGTCGCTACGTAGTCTTCGGATTCATCCGATAAGTTTTCTCCATCGTTTTCATCCTCGACGAAAGAACAAGTTGCCCCCGGCGTGTCCGTCTTCTTTGGAGAGTGCGGCTGTGGGGGGTTTACCTTCCAGCTTTCAGACAGCGTGAACTTGCCTTGCAGGTATTGATCCTCAATCCATCCCTTAAAGACGAAACAATCCTCAATCGGATGACTTACCGTTTGGTGGTAAGGGCAATAATTGGGATTATTAAGATCGCCTGGCTGCGACAGACGCTTTGGACTCGGCAGATTAATAAGTCTGTTGTGCACTGCCAGCTCAAACAGTCTTCTCGTTTTATTCTGCGGAAACGAGTAAGGACGTCCCAGCCTCTCTTCGAGGGATGGGCATGGACGCACGTTGTTTTGGCGAGCGACCGGCTTTGAGTTGCTCGACTGTTGCTGAGCGTTGGCGACGATGATCGCTTTTCCTTTCTCATTTCGGGGATCAGGTCTTAGAGGAGACGGTCTATGGCCTATCTGGTCCATTTGGGCTAATTTGTCGATCAAGGCCTGGAAGGTGGTCGGCCTGAAGAACATCATGAATTGCGAGATGGTCGCCTGCGGATCGAGAGTGCCCACAAACATGCCTACCGCAGGTGCCTCTTCTATGCGTTGTTCGCATTTCGACCATAGGTTTCGCCATCGTGTTGCGTATTGGACCCACGTTTCGCCGGGCCTTATCCTGGCATTTATCAGTGCTGTAATCGGGGTGCGTTCATTAGCACTTGCGAATCTTTGTGTAAACAGCAGTTCCATCTCTGCAAATGTTTTGACAGAGTCGTTAGGTAGCTCCGAATACCATTCAAAGGCCGTTTCTGCTAAGCTGCCGACGAATTGACGTAGCAACAATTTGTCATCGCCTCCAGTATTGCCGCATAAGGCCCTAAATTGAGCGACATGCTGATGCGGATTCCCTGTCCCTTTATATACGTGGAATTTAGGGATCGTATATCCTGGCGGGTAATTGATTTGGTCATACCAGCTCGGATACGGTCGTCCGGTTCTAACAATTTGCCCAGCCGCTTCATTCGCCTGATGAACCCGGATCTGCTGAGCTATATATTCGTCTAGGTCGACTTTGGAGATTGCCTCCTCCTTGGCTGTTGATAGAGCCGGCGGAGGATTTGACGTTTCTCCCCTGTCGTCTTCAAGGACGATCGGAGGATCTTCAGCAGGAGGGTCCGGTTGTAACATCATCCCTACCATATCTTGGAAGAGGAGCGCCATCTGTTTTATGTTAGCCGCTTGCTCTGCAGCTTCTTTGTCCCTCTTTTCGAGAACTCTGCGTAAAAAGTCAGCGTCGGTTTCTTGTTCTTGACGCTCATCCGAAGACGTTTCAGAGCTTTCTTTTGGCTCAGTGAGTGCAGCCATTGTAGTCATCATTTCCTGAAGCTTTTGTTGTTGCTCCTGGGCTTTCGTCACGGATCGGGTGAGCGGTCGGTGGCCCGTAGAAGTGCGGCTTTCCTCCTTTCCAGAAGCCATATAAACAGTGTGCACCACCATGCCCCCAGACTTGGGGCGTTTGTGTTCGGTGTCTTTGCGACTTGCCGAAGACACAGGGGCTTTTTGCGGCCTCCTTTTTTGAGTGATTGGAGTTAAGGGAGCCGTTGTAATGGGCACCCAAGTAGCTTTTGCTTTTTGTGGTTTGACAGAGTAATCCTTCCCCTGCTGAACCTTCATCTTTTTCTGTCGTCGGAGGCAGTCTTGATCGATCACCGACTCTTGGACCTGTCGCCAAGACTTTGTAAATTTTAGAGGACAGCCGTTGAGGGGACTGCTCTAGCTTCTTCTCTGGAATATTCTTCACAGATGAAGGAGTTCGCTTTAGCACCGCAATAGGAGAGTTTCTGCGCACCGAGTTCAGCAACTCAAAGCTGTTCCTGGTTGGAACAGCAGTATCGATCCTCACCATCGGAGCTGACGGAGTTATCCCAGAGGGGGAGTTGCCCCCAGCCTTCCTTACTCGACGCCAGTGGCGACGTCGAGAGTGCCTTGCTGATGGAGTTGTTTCAGCTATAGGGGTGACCTTCTCATGCCCCCGGTGTTGGTCAGAATATACTGGTACCAGCTTTTTAAAGATCGACGTCCGTTGAACGGGGACGGCCAACTTGTCAGAAGCGGACTTCTGAACATGGGAAGCAACCTTGGTGATTTTGCCAGGAACGTGAGTTGGAATAGCTATCCGCTTCGGGATAACGCCTTCTGGTATGACAGGCTTCTTCATGAGCCTGTTAGAGCTCTGGCCCAATCCGTTAAAAACTGAAGCAGTGGAGTTGGACGACCCGTTGAGAGGGGTCGCGGCAGTGGTAAGTCGATCAAAGACCGACTTCTTTGAGCTTCTTGCAATGTCATTGGGACGTTGAAGCTCATTGGTGGGACCATGGTCCCAAAAAATAGTCCAGTGGTGGCTTGAGCCACCTGCTCCACCGGCATTTTGAAAAGGGAAACCGCTTGGGGCCCATAAGTCACTCCTCCAGTAATGACGGAGCGAGAGTTATCGCTGCGGGCGGTGCAGTTCGAAGCCATCGATTTTCTGTTTTCTGCATAGAGTAAGACACCAAATCTTAGTACCTTGAATCCACAGGCAATCACAGCAAACCGCGATTTGTTCGCGAACACGAGACACGAAGTGTGGAGTGGAAAGAGGAAAAGGTCCCAGCGGGCGTGCCAGAATCTGTTCCCCTCCGAACGGCGGCCTAGACTTCGCGTCTGTGCCTGAGGTTCGGGGCAGATGCTATTTGGTTTTATCCGCCTACCTCTCCGAAGATGCCAAGTTGATTTATGGCACCGTGTATCGGAGGTTTAGACGGATGCGGCCGATGTAGCAGACTTCGTCATATTCCCCCTCAGGGTGAGGGGTTTTTGATTGTGGGGATGCTCTTCCCTGCAGGCGCAAGCCCCTGCAGTTAATTACGCTACCGCATCGTGGTAACAACTTTCTCCTTGTCCAGAATTTCACTTCGTGTCGTGTGTGTTTGTTTTGTTTGTGGTTGCCCGTGAATTGTATACAGAGACTGAGTGATGCCGTCACCCGTAGGACGTGGATTAGTTCAAATCCGTATTTGCTTAGATTTGGGTTTGGTGTTTTTAGTTTAAGGATGCATTAGTCGCGTTGCGTCTAAGATCGACTTAAACGTTTGTTAAGGATACGTTAGTCCTGTTTTAGACTAAGATCAACTTAACGTAGTGATTAATTTAATGTATGGCCATCGGGACTCGTCACCTCTCTGACGTCGTCGAAGGATTACAACGACATGTATCAGAGGAGCTCGGAGATGTACCATCAAACCAGAGTTGATTGGGAGTTTTATAATCCATTTGAATGTTTAAGGATACGTTAGCCGTGTTTGGGGCTAAGATCAACTTAAACGGGACCGTTTAGATCCGGCAAAAGAGCGTTTGGAGGCTCTATTGTTTCAGTTTAGGGACGTAGTGGTCCGTTTTCCAGTTTAGGGACGTGGTGGCCCGTCGCCAGTTTAGGGACGTAGTGGTCCGTCGTCAGTTTAGGGACGTGGTGGTCCGCATTCCAGTTTTGGGGACGTGGTGGTCCGTACTCCAGTTTAGGGACGTGGTGGTCCAATATTAGTTTAGGGACGTTCCGGTCCGATATTAGTTTAGGGACGTTTCGGTCCGATATTAGTTTAAGGACGTTTCGGTCCGATATTAGTTTAAGGACGTTTCGGTCCACGAGTTTAAGGACCCCGCAGTCCATATCGATGTGTGGTCGTTGGGACCCGTCACCTCTTTGACGTCGTTGAGGGATTACAACGATGGATGTCAAAAGAGTTCGGAGATGCACCCTCGAACCGGATGTAAATTGATTTAGGAGAGCCATTTTGCTCAGTCAATTTAATTTAAGGACTTATGGCCACGATTGGGCTAAGTCCATTTAAAAATGTCTAATATTTTATTTGCATTTGTTTTTATTTTTATTTGGGCTTTGCCCAGAAAAGATGCAGGGCATCAATTTGTTTTGGGCTCTGCCCTTTATAAATGATGCAGAACATCAATTTATTTGGGCTCTGCCCATTTATTACCTTGCAATTTATTTTGGCCTGTCAGGACATTTTGATTTGGGCCTGGCCCTTTAATTAATGCATTGCATTTATCAAGCGCTTTGCGCCAATCAAAAAGCACAACAGTGCAAATTTATAAGTGCAAAGCACTATTAATTTGAGAATCTTTTAGATTCAAGAACCAATGGTTCATAAAAGAAGTGCAAAGCACTATTTGATTTCTTGATCTAATTTAGATCAAAGAATAACAAGTTTTCTTTTTATTTCAAGAACCAAAGGTTCATAAAAAGTGCAAAGCACTATTAATTTAAGAACCCAATGGTTCATAAAACAAGTGCAAGGCACTATTTGATTTAGATCTAAAAAAAAAACAAGTTTTTTCTTGTTTTTCTTATCTCAGAGAACCAAAGGTTCATGAAAGTGCAAAGCACTATTAATTTAAGAACCTTTTAGGTTCAAGAACCGATGGTTCATAAAACAAGTGCAAGGCACTATTTTTATTTTTATTTATTTATTTATTTATTTATTTATTGAAGATCCATGATCTTGTTCACAAGAGAAATTTCTCTTCTTTCAAGGGTTTTTACCTTTTTTTTTATTCTTCAAGAGTTCTCAAGGGTTCTCTTCTCTCTTTTTTTTAGCAAGATCTTCCTCCTTGAAATGGGGTCTGGGGTCCTTTTTATAGTGCTCCAAAATTAGTTAAATTTGTTAAAAAGATCTTTTCTGAGTGATTTGGGAATTTTCCCCACCGTTGGATCTTTGATCCGAAGGCCCCTGTTTTACAGAAGAAATCTTCTTGTTTTAACAAGAACAGAAAAATTTTTCTTAA
The DNA here is from genome assembly GCA_030015575.1 of Agapanthus africanus. NCBI lineage: Eukaryota > Viridiplantae > Streptophyta > Magnoliopsida > Asparagales > Amaryllidaceae > Agapanthus > Agapanthus africanus. Next base: position 182,281,091 of record JASDDO010000024.1, read on the forward strand.
ATCTTCATTCTGTTGTTGCGCAACTCACCAGCGCGTAACACGTGTCGCGCAGTAAGGCGCTTGCGCAGCTGTGGTTGCGCAACTGCGCAGACACGTGTCGCGCTGCAGTGCACTTGCGCAAGCGCTTGCGCAGCTGAGCTTGCGCAACTGCGCAGACACGTGTCGCGCGGCGGTGCGTTTGCGCCACGTGTCGCGCAGCGGTGCGCTTGCGCAGTTGTGTTTGCGCAACTGCGCAGACACGTGTCGCGCAGCGGTGCGCTTGCGCAGTTGTGTTTGCGCAACTGCGCTTGCGCAGTTGTGTTTGCGCAACTGCGCAGACACGTGTCACGCAGCGGTGCGCTTGCGCAGTTGTGTTTGCGCAACTGCGCAGACACGTGTCACGCAGCGCAGCGCTTGCGCAACTGAGCGTTGCTTTTGCTTTTTAAAGAGCCTTGCTCTGATTGGACGCACTGCCTTGGACGTTGTGCTGCCGAGTCAACTTCTGACACGTGGCAAATTGCGCGCAGCGCACGGGATCTGAAGCGTTGCTTCAAAATTAAAGTTTAAAATTTCAGAGCAAAGCTTTATTTCTGATTGGGGGAAGATGAAGCGTTGCTTCTTCTCCCGCCTTGGAATTTGAACAGAGCTTTGCTCTGATTGGAGTAAACAAACACAACGCCCAAGGCAGTGCGTCTAATCAGAGCAAGGCTCTTTAAAAAGCAAAAAGCAACGCTCAGTTGCGCAAGCGCTGCGCTGCGTGACACGTGCCTGCGCAGTTGGGCAAACACAACTGCGCAAGTGCACCACAACGCGACACGTGTCTGCGCAGTTGCGCAAACGCTGTTGCGCAAGTGCACCATAGCGCGCCACGTGTCTGCGCAGTTGCAGTTGCGCAAACACTGTTGCGCAACGTGCACCGTTGAGCGACACGTGTCTGCGCAGTTGCGCAAGCACAGCTGCGCAAGCGTCTTACTGCGCGACACGTGTCACGCGCTGGTGAGTTTGCGCAACAACAGAATGAAGATTTAAGGAAATTTTTTCTGTTCTTGTTAAAACAAGAAGTTTTCTTCTGTAAAACAGGGGCCTTCGGATTCAAAGATCCAACGGTGGGGAAAATTCCCAAATCACTCAGAAAAGATCTTTTTAACAAATTTAACTAATTTTGGAGCACTATAAAAAGGACCCCAGACCCCATTTCAAAGGGAGAGACAATTGGATTAAAAAAAAAGGAAAGAAGAGAACTCTTGGAGAACACAAAATAAAAAAAGGTAAAAACCCTTGAAAGAAGAGAAATTTCTCTTGTGAACAAGATCATGGATCTTCAATAAATAAATAAATAAATAAATAAAATAAAAATAAAAATAGTGCCTTGCACTTGTTCTATGAACCATTGGGTTCTTAAATTAATAGTGCTTTGCACTTTCATGAACCTTTGGTTCTCTGAGATAAGAAAAACAAGAAAAAAACTTGTTTTTTCTTAGATCTAAATCAAATAGTGCCTTGCACTTGTTTTATGAACCATCGGTTCTTGAATCTAAAAGATTCTCAAATTAACAGTGCTTTGCACAAATGCAATGCATTACTAAAAGGGCCAGGCCCAAATCAAAATGACCTGACAGGCCAAAATAAATTGCAAGGCAATAAATGGGCAGAGCCCAAATAAATTGATGCTTTGCATCCTTTATACAAGGGCAGAGCCCAAATAAAATTGATGCCTTGCATCATTCCTAAAAGGGCAGAGCCCAAAACAAATTGATGCTCTGCATCCTTTCTGGGCAAGGCTCAAATAAAAATAAAAAAAGAAATACAATGCAAAAGCAAATAAAATGTTGAACATTTCAACTGGACTTAGCCCAATTTTGGCCATAAGTCCTTAAATTAAATTGACTGAGCAAAATTGCTCGTCTAAATCAATTTACATCCGGTTCGAGGGTACATCTCCGAACTCCTTTGACATCCGTCGTTGTAATTCCTCAACGACGTCAAAGAGGTGACGGGTCCCAACGACCACACATCGATATGGACTGCGAGGTCCTTAAGCTCGTGGACCGAAACGTCCTTAAACTAATATCGGACCGAAACGTCCCTAAACTAATATCGGACCGAAACGTCCCTAAACTAATATGGACTACTACGTCCCTAAACTGGCACAATAGAGCCCAAATGCTCTTTTGTCGGATCTAAACGGTCCCGTTAAGTTGATCTTAGTCTCAAACGGGACTAACGTATCCTTAACAAACGTTTGAGTCGATCTTAGCCTCAAAAATGGCTAACGTATCCTCCAAACAGATTTTAATCCCAAATTGGACTATGAATCTCCCAAACTGGAACAATAGAGCCCAAACGCTCTTTTGTCGGATCTAAACGATCACGTTAAGTTGATCTTAGTCTCAAACATGACTATCGTATCCTTAACAAACGTTTAAGTTGATCTTAGCCGCAACGCGACTAATGCATCCTTAAACTAAAAACACCAAACCCAAATCTAAGTAAATACGGATTTGGACTAATCCACGTCCTACGGGCGACGGCATTACTCAGTCTCCGTATACAATCCACGGGCAACCACAAACAAAATAAACACACACGACACGAAGTGAAATTCTGGAGAAGGAGAAAGTTGTTACCCGCGATGCGGTAGCGTAATTAACTGCAGGGGTTTGCGCTTGCAGGGAAGAGCGTCCCCACAATCAAAAACCCCTCATGCGAGGGGGAATCTGACAAAGTCTGCTACATCGGCCGCATCCGTCTAAACCTCCGATACAAGGTACCATAAATCAACTTGGCATCTTCGGAGAGGTAGACGGATAAAACCAAATAGCATCTGCCCCGAATCCCAGCGCCAGGACATCGCGGTCCTGTGTGCCGCCATTCGGAGGGGAACAGATTCTGGCATGCCCGGTGGGACCTCTTCCTCTTTCCACTCCACACTTCGTGTGTCGTGTTCGCGAACAAATCGCGGTTTGCTGTGATTGCCTGTGGATTCAAGGTACTAAGATTTGGTGTCTTGCTCTATGCAGAAAACAGAAAATCGATGGCTTCGAACTGCACCGTCCGCAGCGATAACTCTCGCTCCGTCATTGCTGGAGGAGTGACTTATGGGCCCCAAGCGGCCTCCCTTTTCAAAATGCCGGTGGAGCAGGTGGCTCAAGCCACCACTGGACTATTTTTTGGGACCATGCTCCCATCAATGAGCTTCAACGCCCCAATGACATTGCAAGAAGCTCCAAAGAAGTCGGTCTTCGATCGACTCACCACTGCTGCGACCCCTCTCAACAGGTCGCCCAACTCCACTGCTTCAGGTTTTAATGGATTAGGCCAGTGCTCCATCGGGCCCATGAAGAAGCCTGCCATACCAGAAGGCGTTATCCCGAAGCGGATAGCCATCCCAACTCCCGTTCCTGGCAAAATCACCAAGGTTGCTTCCCATGTTCAGAAGTCCGCTTCTGACAAGTTGGTCATCCCCGTTCAACGGACGTCGATCTTTAAAAAGCTGGTACCAGTATATTCTGACCAACACAGGGGGCATGAGGAGGTCACCCCTATAGCTGAAACAACTCCATCAGCACGACATGCCCGACGTCGCTACTGGCGCCGAGTGAGGAAGGCTGGGGGTAACTCCCCCTCTGGACTTACTCCTCCAACTCCGATGGTGAGGATCGATGTTTCTGTTCCAACCAAGAACAGCTTTGAACTGCTCAACAAGGTGCGCAGAAACTCTCCTACTGCGATGTTGAAACGAACTCCTTCACCTGTGGAGAATACTCCAGAGAAGAAGCTAGAGCAGCCCCCTCAACGGCTGTCCTCTAAAATTTACAAAGTCTGGCGACAGGTCCAAGAGCCGGTGATCGATCAAGACTGCCTCCGACGACAGAAAAAGATGAAGGTTCGGCAGGGGAAGGATTACTCTGTCAAACCACAAAAAGCAAAAGCTACTTGGGTGCCCACTACAACGGCTCCCTTAACTCCAATCACTCAAAAAAGGAGGCCGGAAAAAGGCCCTGTGTCTTCGGCAAATCGCAAAGACACCGAACACAAACGCCCCAAGTCTGGGGGCATGGTGGTGCACACTGTTTATATGGCTTCTGGAAAGGAGGAAAGCCGCACTTCTACGGGCCACCGACCGCTCACCCGATCCGTGACGAAAGCCCAGGAGCAACAACAAAAGCTTCAGGAAATGATGACTACAATGGCTGCACTCACTGAGCCAAAAGAAAGCTCTGAAACTTCTTCGGATGAGCGTCAAGAACAAGAAACCGACGCTGACTTTTTACGCAGAGTTCTCGAAAAGAGGGACAAAGAAGCTGCAGAGCAAGCGGCTAACATAAAACAGATGGCGCTCCTCTTCCAAGATATGGTAGGGATGATGTTACAGCCGGACCCTCCTGCTGAAGATCCTCCGATCGTCCTTGAAGACGACAGGGGAGAAACGTCAAATCCTCCGCCGGCTCTATCAACAGCCAAGGAGGAGGCAATCTCCAAAGTCGACCTAGACGAATATATAGCTCAGCAGATCCGGGTTCATCAGGCGAATGAAGCGGCTGGGCAAATTGTTAGAACCGGACGACCGTATCCGAGCTGGTATGACCAAATCAATTACCCGCCAGGATATACGATCCCTAAATTCCACGTATATAAAGGGACAGGGAATCCGCATCAGCATGTCGCTCAATTCAAGGCCTTATGCGGCAATACTGGAGGCGATGACAAATTGTTGCTACGTCAATTCGTCGGCAGCTTAGCAGAAACAGCCTTTGAATGGTATTCGGAGCTACCTAACGACTCTGTCAAAATATTTGCGGAGATGGAACTGCTGTTTACACAAAGATTCGCAAGTGCTAGTGAACGCACCCCGATTACAGCACTGATAAATGCCAGGATAAGTCCCGGCGAAACGTGGGTCCAATACACAACACGATGGCGAAACCTATGGTCGAAATGCGAACAACGCATAGAAGAGGCACCTGCGGTAGGCATGTTTGTGGGCACTCTCGATCCGCAGGCGACCATCTCGCAATTCATGATGTTCTTCAGGCCGACCACCTTCCAGGCCTTGATCGACAAATTAGCCCAAATGGACCAGATGGGCCATAGATCGTCTCCTCCAAGACCCGATCCCCGAAATGAGAAAGGAAAAGCGATCATCGTCGCCAACGCTCAGCAACAATCGAGCAACTCAAAGCCGGTCGCTCGCCAAAACAACGTGCGTCCACGCCCATTCCTCGAAGAGAGGCTAGGACGTCATTACTCGTTTCCTCAGAATAAAACGAGAAGTCTGTTCGAGCTGGCCGTGCGCAACAGACTCATTAATCTGCCGAGTCCAAAGCGTCCGTTGCAGCCAGGCGATCTTAATAATCCCAATTATTGCCCTTACCACTAAACGGTAAGTCACCCGATTGAGGATTGTTTCGTCTTTAAGGGATGGATCGAAGATCAGTACCTACAAGGCAAGTTCGCGCTGTCGGAAAACTGGAAGGTAAACCCACCACAACCGCATGCTCCGAAAAATATGGACACGCCGGGGCATCATGCTCATTCATAGAGAAAGCCTAACGGACCACTACGTCCTAAAACTGGATAACGGACCGAAACGTCCTTAAACTAACAACGGACCGAGATGTCCTTAAACTAATGATGGACCGCAATGTCCTAAAACTTGCAAATGACCGAAACGTCTTTAAACTACTACCGCAGCATTCTTAGGCTGACGAGATAAAAAAAATTTTAAAAAAAAATTTTAAAAAAAATAATAATAAAAAAAACGGTATGTCCATAAGCAAAGAGGGCACGGATGAAAACCCGAAAGGGCTCCGTGAGTAAAAACAGCAGGGCTACCGGCGAGCGTTCGTGAAAACCCGAAAGGGCGCGACCTCGTAAAAAAAAAGAGAAAGAGAAAAAAAAATAAAAGGAATAAAAAGAATAAAAAAAAGGGTAAGTCCATAAGCAAAATGGGCACGGATGAAAACCTGAAAGGGCTCCGTGAGTAAAAACAGCAGGACTACCGGCGAGTGTTTGTGAAAACCCGAAAGGGCGCAACCTCGTTAAGAAACACTTATAGGGTCCTCTCGACCCTGTAAGGAGAAACCACCTGCGTGAGATCCTTACGACCCACAAAGGAACAACACACTTAGGGATCCCCACGATTCCTAAGGAGAAAATACACTTGCGAGATCCTCACGACTCATAAGGAGAACTCTCTTGTGGGACCCTTACGGCTCATAAGATTTGAAAGTCTTAAGTTACAGAGGCCTAAACCTGTGCTTAAGCAACCCCCACAACTTTCGACATTGCCCTACAAGTAGTCCAATATTGACCCTTGTATACAATCCACGGGCGCGAATAAACATTTCCCTAACTAAGTCCCATCCGAGACTAGGGATATGTTTGCATGGTAAACAACCCTTGTAAATCCTCTCGACTTACAAGGAGAAAACCCTCCTGTAGGGTCCTTACGACTTACAGAGGAACAATACACTTAGGAACCCTTACGATTCCTAAGGAGAAAACACACCTACAAGATCCTCACGACTTGTAGGACGAAATACCTTTATGAGACCCTTACGGCTCATGAAGTCAAAAGCCTTAGTCGACAGGACCTTAACCCTGGTCGCTAAGCCTCCTTTGTTCGACAACAACATAGGCAAATGATGATTCGCTCCTGGCAATATCCCAGTTGTAGCGGTGCTGATGCCGAAATCGGTGTCTAATTTCAGGTTTACGGCGAAAAGCCAGTAAGCCGCACATGCATACGAAATAGCCGAAATGATGGGGCAACTTGCAATAAAAAGCAGCAAGTAAAATGTATGCATGAGAAATAGCCGAAATGATTGGGCAACTCGCAATAAAAAAGCAGCGAGTAAAAATAAAGTAAACAGCCGAAACGATTAGGCACCGCGAAAAATAGCCGAAACGATTGGGCAATCGCGACCTTCGCGATATAAAAGCTGAAATGATAGAGCATCGCGGAAAGAATAAAAAAATGAAAGAATGAAACTTTTTGCCCTACAGGTAAAATCACATCGATCCCTGTATACAATCCAGGGGCACAGATAAGGAGGGAACCATACCTTCCCAACAGGCTCCATCAGAAAGCGAAGCCAAATCTCGACGGTTCATAGACAACCTAGAGACCATCTCGACATTTGTCGCAATATTACAGACACGATGTCAACAAATGAAGCAAACGAAGATCCCGAGCTTCAGGGTCTTGACGTCAACATTGACAACTTAGAGATCACCAACGGCGTTCCTTCGCAATCCAGCAGGGTGTACGTGCAAAGTTAACAAAAGACCTCACGGTCGAAACAAGCGGAGTAACGGCAAAATCCCAACTCCACCTTAGCATGCGTTTCGTTACAGCAGACGCAATGTCAACAACGGCGTTCCTTCGCAGTCCAGCAGGGTGTACATGCAAAGTTAACAAAAGACCCCATGGTCGAAACAAAGCGGAGTGACAGCAAAATCCCAGCTCCACCTCAGCATTCGTCTCAATACACCAGACGCAGTGTGAGCAAATGAAGCAAAGGCCAAATTCCTAACTTCAAGGTCTTAACGGCAAGTCATATAAGGCCTGAAAGACCACCGGAGATCATCTCACATGAAGTGGTCACCTCCTCGACGTTCGTTTCGATACAGCAGACGAGTTGTCACCCCAGCGTTCTTCCTCCAGCAGGGATTCAGACATGACAGAGCAAACGAAGTGAAGGCCACATTCCTAGCTTCAATGTCTTTACGGTAACTCACATAAAACCGGAAAGACAATCGGAGATCATCTCGCACCAGCACAGAGTGGTCACCACCTTGACGTTCGTCTCGATACAGCAGACGAAATGTCAACCCTAGCATTCTTCCTCCAACAGGGATTCGGACATGACAAAGCAAACGAAGCGAAGGCCACATTCCTAGCTTCAACGTCTTTACGGTAACTCACATAAAACCGGAAAGACAATCGGAGATCATCTCGCACCAGCACAGAGTGGTCGCCACCTTGACGTTCGTCTCGATACAGCAGACGAAATGTCAACCCCAGCATTCTTCCTCCAACAGGATTTGGACACACCAAAGCAAACGAAGCGAAGGCCACATTCCTAGCTTCGACGTCTTGACGGTAACTCATATAAAACCGGAAAGACAATCATAGATCATCTCGCACCAGCACAGAGTGGTCGCCACCTTGACGTTCGTCTCGATACAGCAGACGAAATGTCAACCCCAGCATTCTTCCTCCAACAGGATTTGGACACACCATAGAAAACGAAGCGAAGGCCACATTCCTAGCTTCGGCGTTTTGACGGTAACTCATATAAAACCGGAAAGACAATCGGAGATCATCTCGCACCAGCACAGAATGGTCACCACCTCGACGTCCGTCTCAATACAGCAGACAAGATGTCACCCCAACGTTCGTCTCGACACAGCAGACGCAACACCATTAAACGAATGGAGCCACGGCAAGATCCCTAGTTCCAAACCTCGACGGTTCACCAGCAACCTAGAGATAACCTCGACGTCCGTCTCGATACAGTAGACGAGATGTCACCCCAACGTTCGTCTCGACACAGCAGACGCAACGTCATTAAACAAATGGAGCCACGGCAAAATCCCTAGTTCCAAACCTCGACGGTTCACCAGCAACCTAGAGACAACCTCGACGTTCGTTTCGATACAGCAGACGAGATGTCACCCCAACGTTCGTCTCGACACAGCAGACGCAACGTCATCAAACAAACGGAGCCACGGCAAAATCCCTAGTTCCCACCGCAACATTCGTCTCGATACAGCAGACGCAATGCCAGCAAACGAAGCAAAGGCCAAATTCCTAGCTTCAGAGTCTTAACGGCAAGTCATATAAAGCCTGAAAGACTATCGGAGATCATCCCACACCAGCGCGGAGTGGTTATGACTCATCGGGGCTCTCCAAAATGAGCCTAACCTCAAGTAAAAAGCGGCATGGCAAATTCCTAGCGCTTGCTCTTCCGACGGTCAAACTGCCAAGGAGGATTGCTTGAAGACGTCTTGTCCAGCCCCCGAAGGGATCAGAGACACGGCAGTCGCAGGGCTACTCGAACAGCACGATTGCCTATCGAGGACTATATCAGCTTATGTGACGGTACGATGGCCAAAACCCTAAGTACCACCAACCTTAACGGGCTTCTGTCGTAAAGAGCAGAGGTTAAATGCGACGTTAAGATGTTCTTGCGAGAAACGTTCGATTCGTCTCGACTTGTGAAAAATTGTCGAGGTGGCTCGACTCATGAGATAAAGCCTTAGGCAGTGGGCATAAAAGAAGCCTGTTTCCTAAGCATTGGGACCCTGCGAGTTGGCCCAAAACGGTCTCTTGCATACCATCCACGGGTCTCACTCTCCAACTTCGACAAGGAGGGAAGCAACCGCTTACAAGTCCTCTCGACTCGTAAGAGGGAAAAATTCTCTTGTAGGATCCTTACGACTTACAAGAGAAAACCACACTTAGGAATCCTCACGATTCCTAAGAAGAAAAACCCACCTACGAGATCCTCTCGATCCGTAGGGAGAAAAGTCTCTATGAGACCCCCATGGCTCATAGAGTTGAAAAGTCTTAGGCAGCAGATCTGAACCTGCGGCCTAAGCCCTCGCTATTTCGTGAAGAAATCAAGAAGCTTACTCTATTACCTGCTAATTGTGACGACATGCTGAGAAAGAGGAAAAGCAACAGAAAGAGCATCCGATTTACATTTGATCAAGCGTTCAAGACACAATCATTCGTGCATGGGCAAAAAGACTCAGGATAAAAGATATATAATGAAGACAAGTTGGGATAAAAAAAAATTTCATTAATATTGCCCAAAATTCTTACAATCATAAAAAGCAATGAAAGAAAAATATCATTACAATGGAATAACCTCAGATCCGGGGCACGGATCGAGGAATTCAAAAGTAAGGCCATCCAGAGTTCTTCTGGCCTTTCTAATTATTCTTATGCGCAGCCTCTCGCGCTCCTCTGTGTCGATATCATCGGCAAGCCCTTCCGGCCTTCGATAAGCAGCAACTATCGTCGTCTGCTGAAAGATTTGATGTAGGATGTCAATGAGACCGTCCCGCCGTTTCTTCGAGATCAGCCCCGTCAGGTACACTGAATGCACCTTGTCTTCGGCATTATCCAACGCATTGAGCGGTAGGGCCTCATGAAGACCCGGAAGTGCTCTCCATATTGCTCCCAGCACAACCTTTAAGAGAGCCGAACGACGAGGAAGCAGCCAACCACAACTCGCGTTTAGGCGACCCATGACCTCCGCACACTGGGCGTCCGTAAACTCCTGGTTCTGTTGACGGCCCTGTACACGGATATCCTCATAAGTGATGAACTCGTGCAAGCTGTATAGACGCACCGCCATAATACCTGAAGAAAACAATATAGGGAGATTAACAAACAAGAAAATACAGAAAGTTAAAGGTTAAACTCCTCGAGAGCAATGCTCTGCAGACAGGAGCGACACCAGTCAAAATCAGTTATGAGGAGAATTTGAGGAAAATTCCTTGAGAACATTGAGAGCTCCGCTCTGGAAAAAAAATGATATAATAATAATAATATTATCAAGTGCCATATAATTTGGGAGGAGCAAAGCTCCATTAATTAAGATGATATAAGAAAAATCTTTTATAGAGCGAAGCTCTATTAATGGAACCCTAACAGGATTCTCCTGAGTTCTCTTTGGACCCCTTTAGAGCAAAGCTCTGCTAAATGAAACCCTAAATGGGTTTTCTTTAGATCAGGGATCTATGGAGAGCAAGGCTCTGTTGATGAAAATTAATCTAATTTAATTTAATCTTAATTTAAATTTTCACTTAAAAAGTTTTAAAGAGTTCAACTCTTGCAGTTCCTGAAAATAAAGAGCAGGGCTCTGAGTTTTGAAAATAGAATTGTGAAGATGAAAATCATCTAAAGTACCAAAGGTCCTATTTATAGGCATCAATTGCCTCTTCAACTGCCAAAAGGTGCCGCGACGGTTCGGATTCTGCCACCGTTGCGCTTGCGTTTGGAGGCCACGTAAGCGCAGCGGTGGGGGGGCATTTGTTTACCCCAATCAGAGCAAAGCTCTGTTCAAATTCCAAGGCGGGAGAAGAAGCAACGCTTCATCTTCCCCCAATCAGAAATAAAGCTTTGCTTTGAAAATTTAAACTTTAATTTTGAAGCAACGCTTCAGATCCCGTGCGCTGCGCGCAATTTGCCACGTGTCAGAAGTTGACTCGGCAGCACAACGCCCAAGGCAGTGCGTCCAATTAGAGCAAGGCTCTTTAAAAAGCAAAAGCAACGCTCAGTTGCGCAAGCGCTGCGCTGCGTGGCACGTGTCTGCGCAGTTGCGCAAACACAACTGCGCAAGTGCACCACAACGCGACACGTGTCTGCGCAGTTGCGCAAACGCTGTTGCGCAAGTGCACCATAGCGCGCCACGTGTCTGCGCAGTTGCGCAAGCACAACTGCACAAGTGCACTGCAGCGCGACACGTGTCTGCGCAGTTGCGCAAACACTGTTGCGCAAGTGCACCGTTGAGCGACACGTGTCTGCGCAGTTGCGCAAGCTCAGCTGCGCAAACGCTTCACTGCGCGACACGTGTCTGCGCAGTTGCGCAAGCACAGCTGCGCAAGCGTCTTACTGCGCGACACGTGTCACGCGCTGGTGAGTTGCACAACAACAGAATGAAGATTTAAGGAAATTTTTTCTGTTCTTGTTAAAACAAGAAGATTTCTTCTGTAAAACAGGGGCCTTCGGATCAAAGATCCAACGGTAGGGAAAATTCCCCAAATCACTCAGAAAAGATCTTTTTAACAAATTTAACTAATTTTGGAGCACTATAAAAAGGACCCCAGACCTCATTTTAAAGGGAGAGACAATTGGATTAAAAAAAAAGGAAAGAAGATAACTCTTGGAGAACACAAAATAAAAAAAAAGGTAAAAACCCTTGAAAGAAGAGAAATTTCTCTTGTGAACAAGATCATGGATCTTCAATAAATAAATAAATAAATAAATAAAATAAAAATAAAAATAGTGCTTTGCACTTGTTTTATGAACCATTGGGTTCTTAAATTAATAGTGCTTTGCACTTTCATGAACCTTTGGTTCTCTGAGATAAGAAAAACAAGAAAAAAACTTGTTTTTTCTTAGATCTAAATCAAATAGTGCCTTGCACTTGTTTTATGAACCATCGGTTCTTGAATCTAAAAGATTCTCAAATTAACAGTGCTTTGCACAAATGCAATGCATTACTAAAAGGGCCAGGCCCAAATCAAAATGACCTGACAGGCCAAAATAAATTGCAAGGCAATAAATGGGTAGAGCCCAAATAAATTGATGCTTTGCATCCTTTATACAAGGGCAGAGCCCAAATAAAATTGATGCCTTGCATCATTCCTAAAAGGGCAGAGCCCAAAACAAATTGATGCTCTGCATCCTTTCTGGGCAAGGCCCAAATAAAAATAAAAAAAGAAATGCAATGCAAAAACAAATAAAATGTTGAACATTTCAACTGGACTTAGCCCAATTTTGGCCATAAGTCCTTAAATTAAATTGACTGAACAAAATTGCTCGTCTAAATCAATTTACATCCGGTTCGAAGGTACATCTCCGAACTCCTTTGACATCCGTCGTTGTAATTCCTCAACGACGTCAAAGAGGTGACGGGTCCCAACGACCACACATCGATATGGACTGCGAGGTCCTTAAGCTCGTGGACCGAAACGTCCTTAAACTAATATCGGACCGAAACGTCCCTAAACTAATATCGGACCGAAACGTCCCTAAACTAATATCGGACCACCACGTCCCTAAACTGGAATATGGACTACCACGTCCCTAAACTGGCACAATAGAGCCCAAATGCTCTTTTGTCGGATCTAAACGGTCCCGTTAAGTTGATCTTAGTCTTAAACGGGACTAACGTATCCTTAACAAACGTTTGAGTCGATCTTAGCCTCAAAAATGGCTAACGTATCCTCCAAACAGACTTTAGTCCCAAATTGGACTATGAATCTCCCAAACTGGAACAATAGAGCCCAAACGCTCTTTTGTCGGATCTAAACGATCATGTTAAGTTGATCTTAGTCTCAAACATGACTATCGTATCCTTAACAAACGTTTAAGTTGATCTTAGCCGCAACGCGACTAATGCATCCTTAAACTAAAAACACCAAACCCAAATCTAAGTAAATACGGATTTGGACTAATCCACGTCCTACGGGCGACGGCATTACTCAGTCTCCGTATACAATCCACGGGCAACCACAAACAAAATAAACACACACGACACGAAGTGAAATTCTGGAGAAGGAGAAAGTTGTTACCGCGATGCGGTAGCGTAATTAACTGCAGGGGCTTGCGTCTGTAGGGAAGAGCGTCCCCACAATCAAAAACCCCTCAAGCGAGGGGGAATCTGACAAAGTCTGCTACATCGGCCGCATCCGTCTAAACCTCCGATACAAGGTACCATAAATCAACTTGGCATCTTCGGAGAGGTAGACGGATAAAACCAAATAGCATCTGCCCCGAATCCCAGCGCCAGGACATTGCGGTCCTGTGCGCCGCCATTCGGAGGGGAACATTGTGTTTTGGGTGCGAATAGTATAATTGGTATATGTATTTGCATCCGACCCGACCCGCTTGCTGGAAACCCGTCTTGATTCCTGTTTGTGATTTATCCCGGCCAGTTATGAGGATCCGTGCACTGTCATGTTGTATATCCTGTATGTCTGCATTATATCTGGCATTTGCATTTTTAATAATACAATTATAATTTAATAATATATTTTAAAAATATCTAGCATGGCCTGCATCATACCCCTATCCCTGTCGTGGCATCCGTACATCTTGTTCTCGTTCCGTTCAGTGAAACGGGCTCGTTTGGATAGCTACGTACATGCTACGTGTATCCGTTCTTGGGGGTATGCATTTTCGTTATCCGGATATCCTATTTTGGTTTTGGTTGATACGTGTATTATCCGTATTTTAAAACCATAATTTTAGACCTAACCTGAGCATATTTTGGAGTAAATTTGTATTATCCAAAATCTCAGATTTAACTAATATTATATTCTTTACATACTTCTAACTGTTAATATACCTTTTATAACTAAATATATATTTTCAAATATTCTTAAAAATTCAAATCTCACACTCTCTCAGTCTCTCTCTTATACATATATTATTTAATATTCTCTAGAATGCATTATTATACATGATTGTATATTATAATGGATGCTGGGACATATATAGGGAGGACTTTCTTGCTCGATATGATAGTATGCTATCCGGTTACTCTTTATTTTAACATGTACACTTGTACTGTCTCTCTGTGACATGTTGGTAAAGCCTTAGGATACAGATCATACTAATGGGGCCAGGGCAGTCCGTAAGTACATCCTTAATTGTTCCTGGTCGTGGGAGTATCGAGACGGGGCATCGATATTTCAGTGTAGACTAGCGTATAATCGAAATCCTTCCATGTCGGTGAATCTCTTGGATGACTCATTTTTTCATCTTCACTTGGAGGTGTACGGTGATGCCAAATCATTATCTCGGCTGTTTTCTTGCACCTGAATAGCCTCTGCAGCCTCTGTGTTATGTGAAAATATCATGCTATTTTGACAGGTATATCGGGCTTCTTATCATAATCTTTCGGTTTATACCTGGCCTCTCCGCATGTTGGACACTCTTTCAAATTTTAATTCTCTTTCTGGTACAACACACAATTTTTGGGACATACTTGAATCTTCTCACATTTTAGACCCAAATCAGACATCATCTTCTGGGCTCCGTACCAGCTGTCGGGTACGTTATTTCCCGGGAGCATAGAATCTTTCAAGAACTTCAGAAGAATCGTGAATGACTTGTTGCTTCATTCATTTAGACACATAATCTGGAAAAGTTGGACGAATCATGATAGGATGGAATACTTTGCATTCTCATAAATTGGTCTTCAAGTATCATTCATGAACTTTTCATACTTATCCGCACGCGGTCCTTGATCGGAAAAAATGTCATCTTCGGTACGAATACTATCACCTAGGGCAGCCTCTACCATATCCTCCATTTCTTCTCCTGTAAAGAAATTACCGTCTTCTTCTTCTGCCGTATTACCGTCTTCTCCTTCTTCTTCTGCCGCATTACTGTCGTCTTTTTCTCCTTTCCCGTGATATAGCCAAGTTGTATATAGTCTAGTAAAATCATATTTAACGATATGAAGCTCTATGAATTCTACCTTCTCCGGTACTTATTCCCACATCTATCGCACGGGCAGAGAATCTTCTCTTACACGATTTTATTATGTGTGCGTGCAAATTCAATGAAAACAACAACTCCTGCGATAAACTTAGGTTGCATACGTTGTTACCAATCCACATACATTCAGTCCTTAATTCCGATGTACTCATATGCCATGTTAGACCGCATAATATATCAATTGTAGATTATGGTGACTATATTGAGAATTCAAGAACGGAATGGTTACTGACAAAAAAGAAAATCCGTAGATACAAGTTTGTCATTGAAATGAATAAATTATCGATAAACAAAGTTATATTTGAAAATGCCCAAATATGAGTTGTATTCTGTGTATCTGTGTTTCAATTTATGATTTCGCTTAAGTTTAGGGTTGTTAGTGTGTATGTGTTTTGTGTAGGGTTGAAAAGAATAAATCATAATTTTTTTAAAGAACAAAGTTCTTTATATAGGGTTAAATCCTAATTTTTGGAGGAATTAAATTCCCATATGTTCCTGTTATTTCTTTTTATTCGTTTGAAGCACTCACGTGGAAAACACGTGAGGCTTAAAAATAGTGTTAAGCACTAACGAGTCACCAAGCTATTCTTGTGTTTTCTTAGAACTATTTATCTCCTGTTAATGACATTTTTAGTCATTGATGATCATCAAGATTTCGGTTTTGAGGATCTTGGATCATCATTATTTTTTTGAAGAACTAAGTTCTTTATATAGGGTTAAACCCTAATTTTTAAGGAATTAAATTCCCATATGTTCGTGTTATATCTTTTTAAATTAATTCTTTTTCTCTAAGTTTTAAATCTGCAGAACAAAATCTCTCCGATAAGAATTAAATTCTCAACTTGTGGGAAGATTTGCTTCTGCAAATCTCAACCAGAGAAAGAACTAAGTTCTTGTATAAAGAGTTATACGGTAAAGTTGTACGTTTACGTTATCATCGAGTATCCTACTGAAGGAACTAGTGCACCTTAAACCCTAACCCTAATTTTTGGAGAAATTAAATTCCCATATGTTCGTGTTATTTCTTTTTAACTTAGTTCTTTTCTCATAAGTTTTGAATCTGCAGAACAAAATCTCCCCGATGAGAATTAAATTCTCAACTTGTGGAGAGATTTGCTTCTGCAAATCTCAACCAGAGGAAGAACTAAGTTCATATAAAAAGGTTAAGTTTACGGTAAATTTGTGCATTTACGTTATCATCGAGTATCCTACTGAAGGAACTAGTGCACCCTAAACCCTAACCCTAATTTTTGGAGAAATTAAATTTCAATATGTTCATGTTATTTCTTTTTAACTTGGTTCTTTTCCCCTAAGTTTTGAATCTGCAAACTAAAATTTTCTCGATGAGAATTAAAGTCTCAACTTGTGGGGAGATTCGCTTCTGCAAATCTCAACCAGAGGAAGAACTAAGTTCTTATATGAAGGATTAAGTTTACGGTAAAGTTGTGCGTTTATGTTACCATCGAGTATCTTACTGAAGGAACTAGTGCACCCTAAACCCCAACGCTAATTTTTGGAGGAATTAAATTCCCATATGTCCCTGTTATTTCTTTTTAACTTGATTCTTTTCCCCTAAATTTTGAATCTGCAGAACAAAATCTCCCCGATGAGAATTAAATTCTCAACTTGTGGGGAGATTTGCTTATGCAAATCTCACCTAGAAGAAGAACTAAGTTCTTATATGATGGGTTAAGTTTATGGTAAAGTTGTGCGTTTACGTTATAATCGAGTATCATACTGAAGGAACTAGTGCACCCTAAACCCTAACCCTAATTTTTGGAGGATTAAATTCCCATATGTCCCTATTATTTTTTTTAACTTAGTTCTTTTCTACTAAGTTTTCAATCTGCAGAACAAAATCTCCACGATGAGAATTAAATTCTCAACTTGTGGGGAGATTCGCTTCTACAAATCTCAATCAGAGGAATAATTAAGTTTTTATATGAAGGGTTAAATTTACGGTAAAATTATGTGTTTACATTATCATCGAGTATCCTACCGAAGGAACTAGTGCACCCTAAACCTTAATCTTAATTTTTGGAGAAAATAAATTCCCATATGTCCCTATTATTTCTTTTTAACTTGGTTCTTTTCCCCTAAGTTTTGAATCTGCAGAACAAATCTTTCCGATAAGAATTAAATTCTCAACTTGTCTGCAAATCTCAACAAGAGGAAAAAATAAGTTCTTATATGAAGGGTTAAGTTTATGGTAAAGTTGTGCGTTTATGATATCATCGAGTATCCTACTGAAGGAACTATTGCACCCTAAACCCTAAGCCTAATTTTTGGAGGAATTAAATCCCCATATGTCCATATTATTTCTTTTTAATTTAGTTCTTTTCCCCTAAGTTTTGAATATGCAGAACAAAATCTTCCCGATGAGAATTAAATTCTTAACTTGTGGGAAGATTCACTTCTGCAAATCTCAACCAGAGGAAGAACTAAGTTCTTATATGAAGGGTTAAGTTTACGGTAAAATTGTGTGTTTATGTTATCATCAAGTATTCTATTGAAAGAACTAGTGCACCCTAAATCCTAACCCTAATTTTTGGAGGAATTAAATTCCCATATGTTCCTGTTATTTCTTTTTAACTTAGTTCCTTTCTTCTAAGTTTTGAATCCGCAGAACAAAATCTCCCCGATGAGAATTAAATTCTCAACTTGTGGGGAGATTTGCTTCTGTAAATCTCAATCAGAGGAAGAACTAAATTCTTATATGAAGGGTTAAGTTTATGGTAAACTTGTGCGTTTACGTTATCATCGAGTATCCTACTGAAAGAACTAATGCACCCTAAATCCTAATCCTAATTTTTGGAGGAATTAAATTCCCATATGTCCCTGTTATTTCTTTTTAAGTTAATTCTTTTTGCCTAAGTTTTGAATCTGCAGAACAAAATCTTCCCGATGAGAATTAAATTCTCAACATGTGGGAAGATTTGCTTCTGCAAATCTCAACCAGAGGAAGAACTAAGTTCTTATATGAAGGGTTAAGTTTACGGTAAAGTTGTGCGTTTACGTTATCATCGAGTATCCTACTAAAGGAACTAGTGCACCCTAATCCCTAACCCTAATTTTTGGAGGAATTAAATTCCCATATGTCCCTGTTATTTTTTTTAATTTAGTTCTTTCCCCCTACGTTTTGAATCTGCAGAACAAAATCCCCTCGATGAGAATTAAATTCTCAAATTGTGGAGAGATTCGCTTCTGTAAATCTCAATCAGAGGAAGAACTAAGTTCTTATATGAAGAGTTAAGTTTATGGTAAAGTTGTGCGTTTACGTTATCATCGGGTATCCTACTGAAGGAACTAGTGTACTCTAAACCCTAACCCTAATTTTTGGAGAAATTAAATTCTCATATATTCCTGTTATTTATTTTTAACTTAGTTCTTTTCCTCTTAGTTTTGAATCCGCAGAACGAAACCTCCCCGATGAGAATTAAATTCTCAACTTGTGGAAAGATTTTCTTCTGCAAATCTCAAGCAGAGGAAGAAATAAGTTCTTATATGAAGGGTTAAGTTTACGGTAAATTTGTGCGTTTACGTTATCATCGAGTATCCTACTGAAGAAACTAGTGCACCCTAAACCCTAATCCTAATTTTTGGAGGAATTAAATTCCCATATATCCATATTATTTCTTTTTACCTTAGCTCTTTTTTTCTAAGTTTTGAATCTGCAGAACAAAATCTCCCCGATGGAAATTAAATTCTCAATTTGTGGAGAGATTTGCTTCTGCAAATCTCAACCAGAGGAAAAATTAAGTTCTTATATGAAGGGTTAAGTTTATGATAAAGTTATGCGTTTACGTTATCATCGAGTATCTGAAGGAACTAATGCACCCTAAACCCTAACCCTAATTAATCCAAAATTAAACCCTAATCATCACCCTAACTCAAATTACCCCTAATTAACCCAAAATTAACCTAAACTAACCTAATTAACCCAAATTACCCTACTTAACCCAAATTAACTCTAATCATCACCCTAACCCAAATAAACCCTAATCAACCCTAATCAACACCCTAACATAAATACACTATATTTTACCTAATTAACCCAAATTAACTCTAGCACAAACCCTAACCTAAATCAACCTAACCCTAATCATCACCCAAACCCCAACCCAAATTAACTTTATCCTAAACCAAAATTAACCCTAACCCTAACCCTAATCATCACCAACCCAATTTTACCTAATTAATCATAACTAACCCTAATCCTAACCCTATCTAATTAACCCTCACCCTAATCTTAACCCTCACCCTAGCCCTAACCCCAAACCGAACCCTAACCCTAAGCCTAACCTACCTAATTAACCATAACCCTAACCCTAAACCGAAACCTAACCCTAACCCCTAACCGAACCATAACCCTAACCCTAACCTACCTAATTAACCCTAACCCTCACCCTAATTAACCCCCAATTAATCCGGAACTAATCCTAACCCTAACCCTAAAATCAATAATAATACAAATTAAGAATAATTAATACTTCAAAATGAAAATTAACTCAGCTCACTTGTAGTTTTGCCGGCGGATGGAGCTCGATGAGGTGGAGGAGGCCGGGGATGGAGCTCGACGAGGCGGCGGCGGCAAGATGGCGATGAACGGGAAATTTTGAGACTGTGGCGAGACTGAGGTGGAGGAGCTCGACGAGGTGGTAGCGGAGACTGAGCTGACGAAGTAGACGAGAATTTTTGGCGACGAGACGTCTGGAGGGTGACGAGACTGAGGGGACGACGCGCGCGAGGGGAAATTGGTGGGAAAAATTGGGGGAGATGAGGAAATTTCAGAGGCTTTTTTTTTATAAATTACCCTTCTTTGCCTTTTCGGATTAATCCGTAGGTCCTTCTTATATCACTCCGTAGGGCCAAATAAAAGATTACATTTAAATATTTTTAAATTAATCCGTAAGGTACCATAGGAACAACCGTATGGCCCTACGGATTAATCCTTAGGGGCGATAAAAATTTGCTCCTGCGGATTACTGTAGCCGTAGGGGCAAACCCTTATTATAGTAGTGCATGGGTTATGATGGGGTCTTATACTACATGTTACCATAGTTCACGGGGTAAGATGGACTGCTCTCGTATACATGAATACTTTTTTTTATCAAACTACAAATAATCACGTTAGAATAACTATCTTATACCGGTAAATAAAAATGCTTAGACACTCTCTTATATATAATCTTGTCTGTTCATATTCACTTGATTTTTATTCACTTTCATTCATCATTACTTATTTTTTTTGGGGACTTACCGAGCACTAGTTCGCTGACGACATTACTTTCTGTTTCTTTCTTTAGAATGTTTGTCAGGAGGACTGGACTCTGAGGAGATAGAGTCGAGTCTGGAGGATTTGGACCAGTTTGCTACTCAGCCAGACTACTAGCTTCTCGCTGCATGCAGTTACTTTCAGTATGCCATTGTTTAAGTATTTGTTTTTATTTTTGTATCTTTTATTTTCATACAGATGTATGTAAAGTTGAATGTAAATAAAGTTGCTGTTTTATTTCATTACTCTTGTTATTCTTACATATTGTTATATTGTTTAATTACGTTTAAAGTATTTTCATAGTAAATACGTTACGGGCTTGTCACGTCACTGCTTCTGTCTATTGGGAAGCAGGACGTGACAATCGGCTTCCATCTTCTCCATCTTAATCTTTCGAGATGAGGATATATCAAATTTCATGTGATTCTATTACCTTTTCACCGTTAAATTACCAATGTAAAAGTTCTATTGTCGGTAACCGTTAATTTTGCACGCACTAAATAACGATGAAAAAGTGGTAGAATCACATGAAATTTGGTGTATTGTCTAATCTTAGATGATAAAAATGGAGGTGATGGATGCTGATTGTCGAAAAAAATCTTGGAGGGTGTATTTTTTTAGGAGGAAATTTCTTCCTATGATATCTTTCCTCCGTTATTCTATGTATATAGATACATACATACATATTGAAGAATAATGAATAAAACTACATGCACATAGAAAAACCTCCCTCTCACTTGTAGCTTTTAAGTCTTTTGCTTTCCCTCTCTCTTTCTTCTTTGCTCTAAGATAGTTCATTAGTATAATTTTTTGCTCTTTGTTCTCATTTTGTTTGCTTGCTTGAGGATTAACAGCCATCGGATAATCTTCTGATGTGTACTTTTCAATCGACGACACTTGATTTTCTGATTTTATAGAAGTAAAGTATCCCAATTTATATTAATAAATATGAAACCTTCTCCCAACATAATAAAACAAGGCTTGTTAGATCATCTTTTTATGTCATCAGATCATGGAGACGAGAACAAAAAAAGTCATGCGCTACGAAAACGAGGATGATCATATCAGCAGACAGTCTGATGATGTTCTTCAATGCATTCTTAGTTATCTAGAAACAGCAGAAGCTGCAAAAACGAGTCAGCTTTCTAAGCAATGGAAAGACGTGTGGATGTACACTCCAGCTTTAGATTTTAAGGACTCATGTCACTGTAGAATGTTGAACTGGGTCAACCGTCGTGTTACAGAGAGCAAGATAGGTCGTGCAATTTCGAATCACAAATCTCAACGAAGGTTTCGATTGTCCACTGCAGTTTACTCTTGCAATTCTGAATATGAGTTCATATATAATCGTAGAATCAAATATGAATGTTGGAGAAAGGAGCTTTTCGATGAGGTGATTGTCAATATTTCCCTGATGACATCTGATGGAGGTCCTTTTCGGGTCTCCGTCAGATGTTGTCTTCCGTCGATCTCCTGGTGGATCTTGGAGGTGATCTCCTGTTGCGTGCGGGTCTCAATGGGTTTTGAGGAGATTGGTGGTTTTGAGGAGTTTGCGCCGAGTACCTGTAAGGAAGTTCCCGGATAGTTTGGTACCACCGAGGACCCACCGACGATCAAGTTAGCACAAGATCCGAGCAGAGTAATGGCTAAGTAGGGTGAAAAAAGCTTACTTGACCCCTCTGTGATGGGGGTTTATATAGTGGCGGCTGCACGCAGTAGAAAGCACGAGAATCTCACCGGCAATTACGCTCCCGACGTCACCCCCGCGTGATAAGCGGATCGCCCGTTAATGGGGATCATGATGGAGTAGAACGTGGGATGTTGCCGGCGGAGAATCCGCGCATGGCGAGATTTGCAGAGCGGCGATTACGCCGGTGAGTGGTGGAGTTGGTCGGTCGGAGGGGCCGAGGGAGATGGCCTCGGCGGGAGAGCTCGGGAACGAGCGGGGGAGCCGAGGTATCTTGGTCCTATGGTAGCTCGGGGGCGAGCTGAGAGGCCGAGGAGGCCAATTTGCAGGGGGCTCTGAGGTGAGCCAGCTTGTGCTTACAGGTTGGGTACGGGGGTGGCCTGGTCGGCCCCTGTAGGTCCTTTCTTCTGAGTTCTGGGACTTGTCATCTGCCACGTGTCCTGATCTGGGAGATCTCCAACATAGAGCGTCATCATTAGCCCCCCACTCTTGTCCCGACCAGCTGACGGGTGGGGTCAAGAGTGGACTGCCGGGCCGTCCGAGATGAGCTCCCTCCTAAGATTTCGTCGGGACGCGTCCCTGGGCTGTCAGCTGTCTTTTCTGCCAGCGAATCAGGGCGAGATCTCTGCATTTAAGGAAGGTGCACCGGTTCGTGCATCCTGTCACTAAAGCGACGGTCCGCGTGTCAAGCGTCGGTTGGCCGGCGCGACGTGTGCAGACCTGTGGCGTCTGATAGGATGCGGCCCAGTGTGGGAACGACAAGTGGAGCGATTGGAGCCGTTGGACGCGAGGAGGCGCTTTGGCGGGAGATGAAGGGCGTTGTTTGGATGAGGGCAATTGCGGTGATAAATAGGGATGTGGCCCACTCCAGGGCCCCTATTTCTTCATATCTTTCTTCCTTCTAAGTCTTGGTTGCTCGGTGCTCTTCCTCTTTTGGGTTAGATACATGGTTCGTTCCCACTCTTTGGGTTTCTCGTTCCGGAGGGAGTCCAGCAATGCGGCCGTGCCCCCGGCTGGCTCGAGCCCTGCGTCGAATGTTCCGCCGGCGGCAGGGCCGTCCGCTTCGCTGAGAGCTCCTGGTGATTGTTCCGGCTGTGTCCAGAGACGTCCACGGTCATCCGAGCCCCAGACGAGGGACGCAGGGGAGGGTGAATACGGGGTCCCCCTTAAAAGGAAAAGGACAATCTCTCGTGCGCCGCCGTCGAGGGTCCCTGAGGGGATTCCCGTGCACGAGGGGGATGCCGTCTTTATGGTTCCATCTGGGCTTTTCGTCGCTGCCGTCCTGCTCGCCGGAATGGAAGAGTCGGCCGGGGGAAGGCTTCCGCATGGCACCCTGAGGGTCCAAATGGAGGCCACAGCCAAAGGGGCGGTCTAGGTATGAACTCCTCCATGCGTTGTTTTTGACCTTCCTCTCTTTGGCTCGAGCGTCTCTAAGTTTCTCATCCGTTTCTCGTCAGGTCCTTCAACACTGCACCCTCATTACTCGTATGGAGGCCGAGGGGGCGTTCCACGCACCGAGGCCGGTGGAAGCGTTTCCTTCAGAGGTCGAGGTCCTGCGACGTGACCTGCGTCAGGAGAGGGCAAGGGCCGATGTCCTGGCGGCCCGAGTGGAGGCTGCGGAGCTCACCGTCTCAGCGAACCGGGGTGCCTATCGTCGCCTGAGTGCATCCCACCGAGTTGCTGAGGCGAAGCTGGCGGATCTGGCCGATCGTTTCGCAGCCATGGAGAAGGAGAGAGACGCCAGCAGGGGGATGCCGAGGCGGTGCTCCGGGCGGCCGGGATTGCTGAGATTCGGGCTAGGAAGGCTGTGGCCGATTACAAGGTGTCAGAGCAGTTTCGCGCTGAGCTTGGCGAGCATTCCGCCGTCGCTTGGAATAAGGCTCTAGATGCCGTGAAGGAGAAGCTTCCTGAGTTCGCCGACGGCGAGATCCGATCTCAGGTCCCACTCCCGGTGGTAAAGCCTCCTACAGACAGCGATGAGGGAAGCGAGGCGTACCCCTGGCGGAAAAGCCTCCGGTGGTGAAGCCTCCGGCAGACTGTGATGGCAGTGATGAGGGAAGCGAGGCGCAGGAGGGGGTTTGTGACTTAGGCCTTTTTGATATTTCCTCGTTCCTCTTTTGTAAGCGTCCGGAACTTTGTAAGGCTGGGGAGCCCCCAATACCCCTGTAAAAACATTTTGCTTGTGCGAGTAAAACTCTTGCTGTTTCATTGCTTCGCACTTTATCTTTTGGATGTGAAGAGTACTCGTAGAATATTCTTGCTTGCACTGTTGGGGCTTCTATGTCAGGCGATCGTACGTCGAGTTGATTTCGATCACTTGTCTAGCATGACAAGTGCTGCTGAGAAGGAGGTATCTCCATGGCCCCGGAGTCGAGGGGGAATGCTCAGACTTAAACAGACCTGATGTCTCTCAATGGGGTTTCGGGTCTGCGGCATTTGATGAGCAGCATGCTTCCCGCCACAGATTTGCCGAGCAGTAGGGAGCTCAGTGGCCTCGTTATGAGAGCTTCAAACTCGCAGCATTTGGTGGGCAGGAGGATGCCCGCTGAGGATGACCGAGCAGGGAAGCTTCTCGGTTGCCTCTTAGCGAGGGCTTTGATCCTTGTCGGATGTGGTAGGAATCTACTAACCGGGTATAGCCGAGCAAGGGTTGGGCTCGACTGCCTCTGGGAGGACTTTGATCTTTAGCGTTGGAGGGGCCGTAGGAGGCTTGCTAAGGACAACCAAGCAGTGAAGCTGCGCGGTCGCCTCTTAGCGAGGGCTTTGATCCCTGGCGTTGCGAGTAGGGAAGCTACCGGCCAGGGATAGCTGAGCAGGGAAGCCGCTCGGCTGCCTCTAAGGAGGACTTTGATCCTTGCAGGGTGTTTTTCGTCACCCCATTGAGATGGGAATACGCGTTGTCAGGCGCATTACAGATTCCCCCTGTCTAGGGTAGGCTGGGGTTTATTGATTGCGGGGATTAAAATCTCCGGCAGCCACGGACTAAGCTGTCGTTAATTACCCCTCGCCTTTGGGACGAGAGAACCTCCGATTGACGGGTTAAACTGGTCATGCGAACTCAATGTGCAGTGTTGTGTTTTGAAGGGGTTTTGGATATATCGGGGGCTCCGCAGAGTTTTTACGGGGGTGTGTGTGTGTGTGTGTGTATATGTACAAACATACACACACACACATAAGGGAAAATGGCATCCAAAGGATGCGTGGGGGAAAGCGCTCGGGCGCTAGCGCTTTGGGCGCTAGCGCCTCATGTGCCAGGCACGTGGGCGCTCGGGCGCTAGCGCTTTGAGCGCAAGGGTGCTAGCGCGCTAGCACTTTGGGAGCTGGCACCCCACGTGCCAGGCACGTGGGCGCTAGCGCTTTGTGGGCAAGAGCGCTAGCGCTTTGAGCACTAGCGTCCCATGTGCCAGGCACGTGGGTGCTCAAGCGCTAGCTGTAAATCCCCGTTCCCATCTCAATAAAAGTTTCTAATTTTCCAAATTCCCCGAGTTTCCCTTTCTTTTCCCCTCGTAAATTTCTGTGAGAAATTGGTTGCTTAAACTCCAATATTTATAATTTCCCAAACCCTAAAAGTCAAAACCCAAGATTTAAAACCAATTAAAACAAAACTAAAACCAAAATTATACTAATAAATCCAAACCCAAACTATACTCAACCCCAGCCCACCAATAAAATAAAATATTAAAGAAAATAAAACATTTGGCCCAGTCCGTCCCCCTCCTCAGCCCACACACACAAAATTAAATTTAAAATGAATTCTTTTAAAAAACCCTCAGCCCAGCCCGTCTCCAAGCCCAACCCGCACCCACGCCGACCCGACCCGCTTCAAATCCCTCCTTCTTCCCCAACGGCTACCTCCTTTTCAATTCGCGATCCGCCTCCTTCACCGCAGATCGCGCCCGCGCCCACGCCTTGCCGTTACCCTCGCGATCCCCTCAATCTTCTCCCCTCGTATCCCCTATCTCTCTCATCATTCTCACTTTCAAAATTCCTCACCCCTCTCCATCCACAGAAAACCCACCGAGCACCCAACTCCCCTCGCCCCACCGCCGACGGCGACGACTGCAACCCCTCACCATTCTCCCTCGCTCACTCCTCTCCACCAACAGAGCTCCCTACACTACCCCCTTCGCCTCCAGCCTTGCATACCCAACCCCCTACACACCCGAACCCACTGCACCGAGCTCGACCACCACCTGCCCTCGATGCCGGTGAGCTTCTCGCCTCATCGTCGGCGCCCCTGAACCCCCTCGTCATCAGCATCATCACCAACACCCCAAAATTGACACACCCGAGCTCTCTCTCTCTCTCTCTCTTCAAAAAAATACAAAACCCCAAAAACCCGACACCCTCTTGCTCATCGCCGGAGCGCTGCCGCCGACCGTCGTCGACCCCAGTGCACTCGCAGAGGACCACTGAGCACCCCTCAACTTCCAGTGACCGTGCAACGCCTCTGGGCAACTCTGACGTCAAATCCGTATCGCGAGCCAAGCTCGCGCAAATCGATTCACGTCGTACATCGCGCTTTCGTGACACCGCTGCTGCCGTGCAACCCCGAGACGTTTCCAGGCAAGTGTTTTACCTGCTACATGCTAATATAATTGTGATACAAACTTAAATCATATAGATTATAATTTACAGATTTCCGATATAATATGCGACATACCGTTCGATGCGTGATCCCAATGAAAATACTCACTTAATTTGACGGAAATGGATTTTTTCTGTTGGCCCATATAGTGACAAATATCGTGTATAAATCTCACTGGAAAATACGACTGTTAGTGACTAAAATGAATACCCCCAAATATACCGATAAAACTAGAAATCTCCTGCAGCTGAAAATGGTTAAAATCACTGTAAATTATGTACATACTGGAATGATGTGTTCGAGGGCTTAAATCGAAGACGACTCGACGAAATTTAACTCTATGGAAGCTTCTAATATTTTCTGTACTGTAACTGCGACGATATTTGGATCGGAGTGCGACTCTGGACTGCAGTCCAGAGCGACTCTGATTACTGTTTACTGTACCATAATGCGTGTCACTTTGTTTCTTGAATTCGTATGTTACGGAACTCTGCATTGGATTAAAGATGAATCTGTTAGCTAAACAAAACAAGTAGTTTCATTCCGTTTCATTGCCGTTTGCTATTTAATTTGTAAATAAAAAGTGCAGAACGTATAACAGTCCAGAACAGATTCAGAAGTGACATACTAATGTTAAACTGTGTATAACTTTCGACGTACAGATGCGATTGAGGATACGTCTGTTTCTTTGAATACCCTATCAAAAACCCTAGATTTTATTCAACTGTAGCATCGCTAAATTCTGAATCCAACTGGGTACAATTCGTGTCGCGAAACGGACGCTCAGTTCAGAAACTGAATTTCCAGCCGCGAGCACTTAAAATGAAACAGCTGTATCTTGAATAACGGAAACCCGATTGAACTGAAACTAATTTTGATGAATTACTGACTGAGTGTGCTATTTATCGTATTTGTATCATTTCGTTGAATTCTAAACATATGAATTTATGCAATTTTTGTAAGTTAATGACGTGCACATTGGTTCATAACATACTTAGCTTGTTAATGGCATACATACATATATCATACCCCATTTGCCATATACTTAGGGTTAGTGCGTGTTAGAGTCAGTGGACATTGCATTATCGTGCGTGTTTGATGTTGGTTTAGGAGTGACGAGTACACCAATGGAAAGTGAATATTCGTGACAGTGATTGATACAGTGAATAGTGATAAAACCGTGTCATTGGTATACTTGTACACGACTAAATCAAGATCATAAATAGTGTAAACCTGGGGATAAAGGAGAAATCGAAGTGGAAAGAGAATCGTATTTAGCGGGACCGTGTTTTAGAGAATGATCATTCGAACAGCGATAAATATATTAGGCAGGATCTAGCGATCCGGCTGACAGGATTATGTCCCGGGCATGTGGGTCGTTGTCTCGGGTATGTACGAGACTCCTGTTAAACATGATCCTCCTTTCCACTATACGATTTCAAACATGACCTAGAGACCGATAGGGACACAGATCATATTTTGCATCATATAGTGACATAGTGACTACTCGCATTGTACTTTCACTGTTATTACATCATTTATCTGTTTCACCTCATTATAATAATATTGCTATTGTGTCGCTCTGACGACCTGAGTATGCATGGTCAGATCCCGTGGAAGGACCAGCGCAGGAGACGGACCTATCTTTCGGGTTCACGGAGATCTAGTTTGGTGTACTTTCTTTCTTTACTGCTTTCCATAAAAGGGATCGTGAAATTGAACTTGGTTAGTAACTGCTCTTGTTATTTGTAATTTGTGAACAATGGATTTTAATATAATAATTTAGTGATGTAATTCCTTTACTACTGTGCTTTATTTACTGATTACCATGTAATGCTAGAAGCCGAAGTGTGACTACGGCGGGATTATTCCTTGACCGTAGGAGTATAGCTGGCATAGTCATCCCTCGTTTTCCGTATTTTGGGACTCTGGGCGTGACACTAGCACTCTGGGCGCTAGCGCTCTGAGCGCAAGAGCGCTAGCGTTTTGAGCGCAAGAGCGCTAGCGCTTTGGGAGGCAAAAGGGACTTAGTCCCTGCAATGGGAGTTGTACTCCCAGAAAGGAACACTTATTATTTTGTGTGTGTGTGTGTGTATGAGGAGTTAAACTCCAAGGATATTTTGAGGCTGATGAAGGGGCTTCTCCCCTTGAGCCCTGGATCTTCCCCAAAGTGGGGTTTCTGGAGATGGGTCTCCTTCTTCTTCCTTTGTTGGCCGGATCTTGAAAATCAAGAAGTATGAGATTTTAAAAATCTCTCCTTTCTGAGATATGATGGAAGATCTGAGTTCCCCTTTATGGGTTTTGTGGTGAAAAACTATTTAGTTTTATAAAAGGAAGAGTAAAACTCTTGATTTAATTCCAAAGAAAGAAGAAGGTTTTAGAACCTTGAGGAAGGAGAAAGAGGCACAAGCCCTAATTATTGGGGAATGAAAAGTATGTGTTTTATTCATCATCATGTTGCCTTATATAGGCTTACATATTTACATATAGCCCCTTGGGCTTTACAAAATGGCATTTTGCCCATCCCATGGCTCATGTGCTATTTCTTTTTGCACATAAACCATGTGCTTTACAAAAATTTGGCTTTATGCCCATTCATGCATTAAAAATTACATAAAAATTATTTATTACATGACTTTATTGTTGGCATGGGGAGGCTGGCCGCGGGCTCGACTTGGGCATGGGACCGCATGGCCTGAGCTTGGGCCCACCTGGCTTGGGGTTGACCTTGACTTTCACTCGGTCAACCGGGGTGCAAATTATGACCCCAACAAAGTGCCCTCCATCAATAAATACACAGCGCACATTTGAGTTGTGTGCATGAAATTGATGGATCTTGAAGCTGGACTTCGAGGTGGAACATCATTCCGGGGGCGGAGAATCCCTCGGGGAGCATGATTCCCGGGAATCGGAGCATCATTCCGATTTGCGGAGCATAATTCCAGGGTCGGAGTATCATTCCGAAGAGTCGGAGCATAATTCTGAGGGTTCGAGCATAATTCCGGGATCAGAGCATCATTCCGAAGAGCGGAGCATGATTCCAAGGATCGGAGCATTATTCCGAAGAGCGGAGCATGATTCCAGGGATCAGAGCATAATTCCGAAGAGGGGAGCATGATTCCAGGGATCAGAGCATCATTCTGAAGAGCGGAGCATGATTGTAGGGATCGGAGCATCATTCCGAAGAGCCGGAGCATAATTCCAAAGAGGGTCGAAGCATACTTCCGACGAGCGGCAAACATTCTGACCGAAGCATAATTTCGATGCAGAGGTTGATTCCCAGGCGAAGCATAATTCCGACAGGGAAGGCAAATACTCCGAGGCGAAGCATGATTTCAACACGGGGTACATTCTGAGACGAAGTATAATTCCGACACAGAGCTGGTTGGTTGATTTGATTCCGAGGCGAAGCATAATTTCGACAGGGAAGGCAAATACTCCGAGGCGAAGCATGATTTCGACACGGGGTATTTTCTGAGACGAAGTATGATTCCGACACAGAGCTGGTTGGTTGATTTGATTCCGAGGCGATGCATAATTTCGACAGGGAAGGCAGGTACACCGAGGCGAAGCATGATTTCGGCACGGGGTGCACATTCTGAGACGAAGCATGATTCTGACGCAGTGCTTGCTGGTTAACTTGATTCCGAGGCGGAGCATAATTCCGACGAGGAGGTCGTTGGTTGATTCTGAGCCAAAGCATAATGCCGACAAGGAAGGCAGATACACCGAGGCGAAGCTTGATTTCGACGCGGGGTACACTCTGAGACGAAGTATGACTCCGACGCAGAGCTGGTTGGTTGATTTGATTCCGAGGCGGAGCATAATTCCCGCAGGAAAGGTAGATATCCCGAGGCGAAGCATGATTTCGACACGAGGTAAATTCTGGGACGGAGCATGATTCCGCCGCAGAGGTTGTTTGTTTGATTTGATTTGGGTTGACATCAGCATCGCTACACTGGAATATGGTACCAGGAGCGAATCATCATCCGTCTTTGAGAAGATTTGGGGATTTTGGTTTTGGTCGGCATCTG
This sequence comes from Agapanthus africanus, assembly GCA_030015575.1. Lineage (NCBI taxonomy): Eukaryota > Viridiplantae > Streptophyta > Magnoliopsida > Asparagales > Amaryllidaceae > Agapanthus > Agapanthus africanus. The sequence goes on from JASDDO010000024.1 coordinate 182,311,904, forward strand.
CATTGCTGCATTAGAATAATGCCAGGAGCAACTCATCATTTGCCCCGGGAGGATTTGGGAATTGGTGGCTTAGGAGACAGGTTTAGATCTCTATCACCTAAGGCTTTTCAATTTTATGGGTCGTAAGGGTCCCACAAAAACATTTTCTCTCTACGAGTCGAAAGGATCTCGTAGGTGTATTTTCTCCTTAGGAGTCGTGGGGACCCCTAAGCGTGTCGCTCCTTTGTGAGTCGTAAGGATCTCACGCGGGAATTTTCTCCTCACAAAGTCGAGAGGATTTTGCGAGTGCATTTCATCTCTTTTTCACGAGTTTGCGCCCTTTCGGGTTTTCACAAACCCGCGGACAGTCCTGCTGTTTTTACTCACGGAGCCCTTTCGGGTTTTCATCCGTGCCTATTTTGCTTGTGGACATACCTTTTTTCTCATCGCCGGTAGGACTTCGATTGTGATCTCGCCGGTAAGACTTGGGAGAGATGGGGGTCGTTTACGCCCGTGGATTGTATACGGTTTTGCAGGATGTATAATCCAGACCGTAGGGCCGAAAATTTTTTGGGACTTTGTTGGCGTCTGCATCGCTGCACTGGAATATGGCACCAAGAGCGACTCATCATTCGCCGTTGGGGTATAGGATTTGGAATTTGGTTGGCGTCTGCATCGCTGCACTGGAACATGGTACCAGGAGCGACTCATCATTCACCATTGGGATTTGGAATTTGGTTGGCGTCTGCACCGCTGCACTGGAATATGGTACCAGGAGCGACTCATCATTCGCCATTGGGATTTGGAATTTGGTTGGCATCTGCATCGCTGCACTGGAATTGGTACCAGGAGCGACTCATCATTCGCCACTTGGGGTATGGGGTTTGGAATTTGGTTGGCGTCTGCATCGCTGCACTGGAACATGGTACCAGGAGCGACTCATCATTCGCCATTGGGATTTGGAATTTGGTTGGCGTCTGCATCGCTGCACTGGAATATGGTACCAGGAGCGACTCATCGTTCGCCATTGGGATTTGGAATTTGGTTGGCGTCTGCATCGCTGCACTGGAATATGGTACCAGGAGCGACTCATCATTCGCCATTTATTTTATTTTATTTTTTTATACCGCGATTGCTCTATCATTTCAGCTTTTCTTATCGCGAAGGTCGCGATTGCCCTATCATTTCGGCTTTTTATTCGCGATTGCCACATCATTTCGGCTTTATTTTCATTTTTATTTTTACTCGCTGATTTTTATTGCGAGTTGCCCCATCATTTCGGCTTTTTAATATTACATTTTTTTTACTTACACTTTTTTTTTATTTACACATTTTTACATCCCCAGTTTAACGACTTAGAGGTCGATTATTCCCAGTTTAATGACATGGTGGTTAGTTGTTTTCAGAGAAAGGCAGATATCTGAGAGAATCAGTTTCATGAAGAACTTCGGTCTCCGTTTGTATGAAATTTGCGGTCGCAGTTGGACTGTTTGTTAACATACTTTTAGACAATTCTATCTCTCCTGCCTTGTATTGCTTTTCGACCCAATCTTTGAAGACGAAGCAGTCCTCAATGGCATGACCTATCACTCTGTGATAGGGGCAGTATTTGGGGTCGTCGGTCATATTTGCTTCCTGCGGTCTTTTTGACTCTGGCAGTTGTAGACCGTTCCTCAGGGCGTCTTTGAGTATTTTACGGATTTTGTCCCTTCTGAAGGAATAGACCTTATCCAGCTTCTTTTTCAGTGGAGATTCTCCTCCCTCTCCGAACACTGGCTTCCGAGGCTGGTTGGCACTAGGCCCGCTCATCCCTCGCTTATTTCGGTTAGCCGAAGTGTTGAAAGATTCAGAATCGTCTGGATTTCTGCCTTTGCGATTATCGTCCTTTCGGTTTCTCCAGGACCTATTGTTATTTTGGGAATCCGAGGAGGACTCCTTCTTTGAGCGCTCCAACATCTGAACTTTTCTGGTCAGCTCTTGGAATGTTTTGAGACCCGCGGTGCACAGAAAAGGTTTCATCCAGTCGTTCAGATTTTCTATAAGAAGACCGACGGATTGGTCTTGCTTCATCGGCGGTTCATATTTGATAGAGAGATTGCGCCATCGGACTATAAAATCCATGTTGCTTTCGCTGTTCTTTGGCTCGGTCCTTACGAGGTCGGCAATGGTGATTTTATCGCTGACACTCATGAACCTTTGCTTGAACATGGATTCTATTTGAGCGAACGTCGTGATCGAGTCATCCGGTATGCTTGCATACCAGTCGAAAGCAACATCGGTCAAGCTATTGACAAACTGGTGGAGAAGGAGCGCATCGTTGCCCCCAGTATTCGCGCATGATGCTTTAAATTGGGCAATGTGTTGGTTCGCATTTCCCGTCCCATCGAACCTTTCAAATTTAGGGACGACATAGCCAGTAGGAAACTCCACAAGATCGTACCGAGCAGGATATGGTCTCCCGCTACTGCTGACATCTTTTTGCTCTCCGGCTTCGGCTACCAATGTTTTGACTTTGTTGGAAACCAAATCCATGATTTGATCTTGAGTTAGCGGGTTGATGTCATCGGTAGCCAAGACATTTCCCGAGATAGGATGCGACTGGCTTTCATGCGGTCCGCCCATCTTTGGATTTGAGGGAATAGGCATCGGCTGTCTCGGGACACCGTCCCCGGTCCATGAGTAGAACCATACGCTTGATTGGGCGGCTGAGAGGCAAGTTGGGCCGTGAGCTGTAAGACGACGTTTTTCAAGTCATCAATTTTGAGTAGAGCTTGGCCATCTCCTTGTCTTTGCTTCTGAGCTGCTTTCGGAGCTCCTGGAGAAGTTGCTACTCTGCGGTCTTAGGATGGAAAGTTGGCTCATCTTCGCTTTCTGAGCCCGACTCCTCATGAACCGAGGGATCTCTCTGCTTATCAGCTTCACTTGGAGCATTTTCATTACCTTCAGGAGTATGCTGGTCTTGGGAAGTGACATCCGCATTCAAACCAGATTGGATTTGAGATGTGGTGTCCCTTTCCTTGCTGCGACAGTTGTTGCTAGGACGCGCGCCTACCATGTAGACTGTGTGGATAACACATTCAGCCATCTTTTCATCACTGGCAGCTGGTTTCGCGGAGCGATCCGGGCTTTGGAAATTCATAAATTTTAACATGGCCGGAGCCCTAGCCCTTTTGTTTGCTCTGTATCTGAGCCGCTTCTGCCTCAGCTTCTCTGCCTTGAGCGCTTGGCAGGCTTCTGCTCTTCGGGAAGCCGCCACAGGACGAGTTATGGGGAGCTTAAAGAAGATACCCAATCAAGCAGTTGTCAGGGGCGCCGCTGGAGCTTGCCCGATATGCCTTGTTGCTTTGTTGGTGTTGATGGCCTTGCCCCCAGGTGGGGCCAAGGAAAGTCGTTCAAACACCGACTTGCGTTTGGGTTGGGGCGCCCTCGCGACCATGACATTCGGCCTTTTCCCCTTTGAGGCTGGTTTATCCATCACTGGGGCTTGAAGAGCAGGGACGACGTTAGCTGGCACGAACAGAATAAAGCCGAATTATAGCAGCGGCTCCTCCCACTGTCGCCAAAGACTGGCCGGGAGGACCGTCCTGGAGTCCATCTTCATCGTGTAAGAGATGGGAGCTGAGTTCATCTTTGGAGAAATTGTTGAAAATTGGTTGCTTGGAAAGCTGCATGAAAGAGCATTATTTTAGTATAAATATAGGTATGTATATTGATTGAGTTCGCATGACCGTTTAACCCGAAATATGGGAGGAGAGATAGGTCCCACCGGGCGTGCCAGAATCTGTAGGGTGTTTTTCGTCACCCCATTGAGATGGGAATACGCGCGCGCTTGTCAGGCGCATTACAGATTTCCCCTGCCTAAGGTAGGCTGAGGTTTATTGATTGCGGGGATCCAAATCTCCGGTAGCCGCGGACTAAGCTGCCGTTAATTACCCCTCGTCTTTGGGGCGAGAGAACCTCCGATTAACGGGTTAAACTGGACATGCGAACTCAATGTGCAGTGTTGTGTTTTGAAGGGGTTTTGGATATATCAGGGGCCCCGCAGAGTTTTCACGGGGGTCCCGCTACCCGGATAGCGGGCTGGGGATCAAGGGGGCTAGCGGGCCCCTTGCGGGTTGCGGGGCTGCGCCCCGTTAGAAATTTTTTTTAACAGGGGAGGTATTTTTAGTGTGGAGTGTGTGTATATGTATACATACATACATACATATATATATATATATATATATATATAAGGGAAAAGGGCATCCAAAGGATGCGTGGGAGAAAGCGCTCGGGCGCTAGCGCCTCACGTGCCAGGCACGTGGGCGCTCGGGCGCTAGCGCTTTGAGTGCTAGCGCCCCACATGCCAGACACGTAGGCGCTCGGGCGCTAGCGCTCTGAGTGCAAGGGCGCTAGCGCTTTGGGAGGCAAAAGGGACTTGGTCCCTGTAATGGGAGTTGTACTCCCAGAAAGGAACACTTATTATTTTGTGTGTATGTGTGTGTGTGTGTGTGTGTGTGTGTGTGAGGAGTTAAACTCCTAGGATATTTTGAAGCTGATGAAGGGGCTTCTCCCCTTGAGCCCTGGATCTTTCCCAAAGTAGGGTTTCTGGAGATGGGTCTCCTTCTTCTTCCTTTGTTGGCCGGATCTTAAAGATCAAGAAGTATGAGATTTTAAAAATCTCTCCTTTTTGAGATCTGATGGAAGATCTGAGTTCACCTTTATGGGTTTTGTGGTGAAAAACTATTTAGTTTTATAAAAGAAAAAGTAAAATTCTTGATTTAATTCAAAAGAAAGAAGAAAGTTTTAGAATCTTGAGGAAGGAGAAAGAGGCACAAGCCCTAATTTTTGGGGAATGAAAAGTATGTGTTTTATTTATCATCATGTTGCCTTATATAAGCTTACATATTTACATATAGCTCCATGGGCTTTACAAAATGGCATTTTGCCCATCCCATGGCTCATGTGCTATTTCTTTTTGCACATAAGCCACGGGCTTTACAAAAAATTGGCTTTATGCCCATTCATGCATAAAAAATTACATAAAAATTATTTATTACATGACTTTATTGTTGGCATGGGGAGGCTAGCCGCGGGCTCGACTTGGGCATAGGCCCGCTTGACCTGAGCTTGGGCCCACCTGGCTTAGGGTTGACCTTGACTTTGACTCGGTCAACCGGGATGCAAATTTTGACTCCAACAATCCTTAGCGTTGGAGGGGCCGTAGGAGGCCTGCTAAGGATAGCCGGGCAGTGAAGCTTCGTGGTTGCCTCTTGGCGAGGGATTTGATCCCCGGCGTTGCGTGTAGGGAAGCTACCGGCCAGGGATAGCTGAGCAAGAAAGCCGCTCGGCTGCCTCTAAGGAGGACTTTGATCCTTAGCGTTGGAGGGGCTGTAAGAAGCCTACTAAGGATAACCAGGCAGTGAAACTGCGTGGTTGCCTCATGGAGATGGCTTTGATCTCTGGCGTCGTGGGTAGGCAACTACCAGCCTGGGATGACCGAGCGGGGTAGCCGCTCAGATGCCTCTTACGAGGGCTTTAATCCCTGGCGTCATGGGTAGGGAGCTACCAGCCGGAGATGACCGAGAAAGGGTAGGGCTCGGTTGCCTCTTGCGAGGGCTTTTGATCCTTCAGGACGGGGACCGATAAGGGTTACTGCCTAGTGCCTCTTGGCGAGGACTTTGATCCCTGTCGGTTGTGGTAGGAAGCTACCAGCCGGGGATAGCCGAGCAAGGGTCGGGCTCGACCGCCTCAAAGGAGGACTTTGGTCCTTGGCGCGAGAGGGGCTGTAAGAAGCCTACCAAGGACCCTTGGCCGGGCATGGTTACTGCCCGGTGCCTCTTGGCGAGGGCTTTTTTCCTGAAGGATAGCCGAGTGAGGGTCGGGCTCGACTGCCTCTGGGAGGGCTTTGGATCCCTGTCGGTTGTGGTAGGAAGCTACCAGCCGGGGATAGCCGAGCGAGGGTCGGGCTCGACTGCCTCTGAGAGGACTTTTTGATCCCTGGCGTTGCGAGTAGGGAAGCTACCGGCCATGGATAGCCAAGAAGGGTAGCTGCTGAGCTGCCTCTATGGAGGACTTCGATCCTTAGCGTTGGAGAGGGAGGCCTGCTAAGGATAACCGAGTGGTGAAGCCGCGCGGTTGCCTCTTGGCAAGGGCTTTGATCCCTGGCGTTGCGAGTAGGGAAGCTACCGGCCAGGGATAGCCGAGCAGGGAAGCCGCTCGGCTGCCTCTAAGGACGACTTTGATCCTTAGCATTGGAGGGGCCGTAGGAGGCCTGCTAAGGATAACCGGGCAGTGAAGCTGCATGGTTGCCTCTTTGGTGAGGGCTTCAGATCACAAAGACAGAACTCTATTTGCAATGTTTTGACGTTCCCTTTATTTGAATGGAAAGGATTTTTAGAAAACATTTACACCATCTTCGCGAAAGGAGGGGTACACAATCGTTGGCCTTGACCTCATTGGTATAGCTTGTGCTTCTCGGCGTTGTAAGGCCGCGGGAACTTGCGTCCGTCCGCGTATTGTAGGAGATAGGCTCCACCGGGGAGTACCTCAGAGACGAGGAAAGGACCGTCCCACTTTGGGGAGAATTTGTGTAGCCTGCCTTGATCGATGAACTCGTTCCGCCGTAGGACCAGTCTCTGGTCTTGAAGGAGCGGCGCTTGACCCGAGCATTGTACTATAGGGCCGTTTGTTGTTGATAAGCGGTAGCCCTGATCTGAGCCCGGTCCCTCTTCTTTAACAAGATGTCCAGGTTGGTCCGTAGTGCCGAGGTGTTCACATCGTCGTCGAAGTGCTCGACCCGATGACTGGGTAGCCCGATCTCCGCTGGGACCATTGCCTCGGTCCCGTAGCAGAGGCTGAAAGGGGTTTCCCCGGTGGGGGTCTTCTTTGACGTGCGCAGGGCCCATAAGACCCGGGGAAGTTCTTCGACCCAACTGCCTTGTCGCCCTTCTAGGCGGGCCAGGAGACCTCGGAGGACGTCTCGGTTAGCGACTTCGGCCTGCCCGTTGCATTGGGGATGATTGACCGCGGCGAACTTCATGAGGATAAGGTATTTGTTACTCTCCGAAAGACGGCCAAGACATAGACGTCTTGCCTGAGATTCGGGGCAGATGCTATTTGGTTTTATCCGTCCACCTCTCCGAAAATGCCAAGTTGATTTATGACACCGTGTATCGGAGGTTTAGACGGATATGGCCGATGTAGCAGACTTCGTCAGATTCCCCCTTGCTTGAGGGGTTTTTGATTGTGGGGACGCTCTTCCCTGCAGGCGCAAGCCCCTACAGTTAATTACGCTACCGCATCGCGGTAGCCACTTTCTATTTCTCCAGAATTTCACTTCGTGTCGTGTGTGTCTGTTTTGTTTGTGGATGCCCATGGATTGTATACGGAGACTAAGTTATGCCGTCGCCCGTAGGACGTGGATTGGTCCAAATCCGTATTTACTTAGATTTGGGTTTGGTGTTTTAGTTTAAGGATACGTTAGCCATATTTAGGCTAAGATCGACTTAAACGTTCGTTAAGGATACGTTAGTCTGATTTGAGACTAAGATCAACTTAACGGGATCATTTGGATCCGACAAGAGAGGGCAATTGGCTCTATTGTTTAGTTTAATGACGTTGCGGTCGATAAGTACTTTAAGGACGCTGCGGTCCATATTCCAGTTTAGGGACATGGTGGTCCATATTCCAGTTTAGGGACATAGAGGTCCATATTCCAGTTTAAGGACATAGGGGTCCATATTCAGTTTAAGGACGCTTAAGTCCGTGGGTTTAAGGACCCCACGGTTCGTGTTTTAGTTTAAGGACGCATAAGTCCGCGGGTTTAAGGATCCCACAATCCGTCTTTTGGTTTAAGGACGCTTAAGTCCATGAGTTTAAGGACCCCACAGTCCGTGTTGATGTGTGGTTGTCGGGACCCGTCACCTCTCTGACGTCGTTGAAGGATTACAACGATAGGTGTCAGAGGAGTTCGGAGATGTACTCTTGAACCGGATGTAAATTGATTTAGGAGAGCAGTCTTGCTCAGTCAATTTAATTTGAGGACTTACGGCCATGATTGGGCTAAGTCCAGTTTATTTCTTATTTTTTGCCTATTAGACCTGTGCTAGGGCTTTGCCCATGTTTAATAATGCATAGCATTATTTATTTTGTTTGGGCTCTGCCCATTTATAAATGATGCAGAACATCAATTTTGTTTGGGCTATGCCCTTTTTATTGCATTTTCACCTTTGTTTGGGCTCTGCCCTTTTATAAATGATGCAGAGCATCAATATTGTTTGGGCTCTACCCTTTTTATTGCATTGCAATTTATTTTGGCCTACTGGGCCTTTTTGATTTGGGCCTGGCCCTTTAGTAAATAATGCATTGCATTTGTCAGGCGCTTCGCGCCAATCGATGAGCGCAAGCGCTTGCGGTGATGACACGTGTTACGCAAGCGCAGTGCGCTGCTGACACGTGTCGCGCTCTGGTGAGTTGCGCCAATTTCAGAGATCAAGGCTCTATCTCAAAAGTGCATAGCGCAAGTGATTCAGATGCTGACACGTGGCGCTCTCTGGTGGCTTGCGCCAACCCAGGAGCGCAACAATGCAGTTTTTACAAGTGCAAGACACTATTTTAATAATTTGAGAATCTTTAAGATTCCAGAACAAATGGTTCATAAAAAAGTGCAAAGCACTGTTTGATTTCTTGATCCAATTTAGATCAAAGAAAACAAGTTTGTTTCTTCTTTTTCTTGTTTTCAGAGAACCAGTGGTTCATAAAAGAGTGCAAAGCACTTATTATTATATGAAGATCATTGATCTTGTTCTTAGATCCATGATCTATTAGAAGAAATTCTTCTATTTTATGAAAGTTTTTACCTTTCTCTTGAAATTTCTTCAGAGTTCTTTCTGTTTTGAGGTTCTCAATCTCTCACAATGTTGATGATTTTGATTTGGGGTCTAGGGGCTTTTATATAGTGCCAATAAATTTGTTAAATTTGTTAAAGAGATCCTTCTCTGAGTGATTTGGGGAATTTTCCCCACCGTTGGATCTTTGATCCAAGGGCTTCTGTTTTACAGAAGGCAATCTTATTGTTTTAACAATATCAGAAGAATCTTATTAAAATTTAATTATGTTTGGCGCAAACGCCCCTGCGCGTGATACGTGTAGCGCAGCGCATCTGCGCTGACACGTGTCGCGCAGCGCTCGGCGCAGCGCAACTGCGCTTGCGCATCTGCGCTGACACGTGTCGCGCAGCGCATGGCGCAGCGCAACTGCGTTTGCGCTGACACGTGTCGCGCAGCGCAGCGCTTGCGCAACTGAAGCGTTGCTTCCTTTAATTTTATTTTAAATGGAGCCTTGCTCTGATTGGGCGCGCTGCCTTGGGCGCTGCGCTGGCGTATCGGTTTTCGACACGTGGCGCGTTGCGCGCAGCGCAAAGAATTTGAAGCGTTGCTTCGAATTTTGAATTTTGAAATTCAAATTGAGCTTTGCTCTGATTGGGGGAAACAAATGCCCCCCCCCACCGTTGCGCTCACGCGGCACGTACGTGAGTTCAGTGGTGGCAAGATCCTGGCCGTTGGATCAACGGGTGAGCTGAAGGGGAGCAAGCGTCTTATAAATAGGACTCCTGGCCCTTAGAAAATCTTCACCATTTTCTAAAATTTTGATTTTCAGAGCTTTACTCTTGCTTAAGAACTTCAGAGCTTTGCTCTCGTTTCCAGAACTCTAGAGCTTTGCTCTCATTTCCAAAGTTAGAAAACTTTAGTTAATAATTAATTTTAAATTAAATTAAATTAATATAAATCAATTTTAACCAACAGAGCCTTGCTCTCATAGATCTTTTGATCTAAAGAAATCCCCTTTGGGGTTTCATAAACAGAGCTTTGCTCTCATGAATTTGTTTCAGGGTTTCTTAGCCCATGAACAGAGCTTTGCTCATATTGACAGAATATAGATTCCTGATCTTCTGCTGATGAACTCTTGAGAGTTTTTTCATACAGATCTTTAAGATCCCAGAACTTCAATTTTTTAGGAATTAATTAATTTTTTTTCTTTGATGATTTTTTATTATTATTACAGAGCTAGGCTCTTTTAAGGAATTTTATTTCCCTGAGACCAGAGTTTGACAAGTGTCACTCTGTGACAGAGCTTTGCTCTGAAAGAGGAGATTTTCTCCTTGTCTCTAGGGATTTTTTTATTATTAATGAGAATATTCTCTTGAGGATCAACTGACAATCTCATCCAATGATGGGGTTGTCTTATCAACTGACGTATTGTCATCCAGATTTTGTGGGTCCCCTTTCGGTTTCCTACCCACTGCACTGCTATGTGGTGTAATTAATTTTAATTTAATTTTAATTAATCTTTAATTTAATTAATTAAAAAAAATTAAACGCCAAGCGTTGGAATTACAACACTAACGGCTAATTTTGTTCCCTTGCAGTGACTATGTCTTTCGACACTTCATTCCCGTTCGCTCGTTCGGAGGAGGGGTTTCCTGAAGCGCCCTTGGACCGCGAAGTCTTAGCTATGATCAGGGACCACGACCCGGAATATAAGAGTCTCCATCTTTGGGGGTCGTGGTATAATCAGATTATCATGGGTCGACGGAGCTTCACGTGTGCAGTGCCGGCGGAGCCCATTACGGCGATCCATTATGCCAGCCCACCTCCGGTGCAGTATGCCGTGGAGATGGTTGATTGGACATCGAAGGGCTTTCTTCATCCTGCCATAGATGCGATTCCGGTCCAGCGTCCTATGGTTTTGGATATCCTGGGACGCCATATCTGTCAAGGTGAGGCGCGACCTTGGGGGCAATCATATAACATAGGTCTGATCCCCCGCCACCCGATCGGCTATCTGCCGTGGGCTCGGTATATCCTGTCGGCGAAGAAGTCACAGTTGATAAGATTAGGATTGTACACTGCGGTTTTCGTCTCCCTTTTCCAGTATCCCACGCTTCCCACCAGGTGGTTCAAAACTTTCTTGGAGCAGTGGAACATTCCTACTCACACTTTCCTCGCAATGGACCGGGAAGTGTCAATTTCTCTGGAGGAGTTCACAGAGGTCTCCGGTTTACCGGTTATAGGGGAGCACTATGAGGAGTTGCTTCCGACAGACGAGTATGTCTTCGGTGCTAAGCCGGCGGTAAGGGGCCTTACTCCGGAGAATGCTGTTCAACACCAATTCCCAAGTTTGATCAAAGTGTTGAACATCTATGAGGCCCTTTTCATCGAACGTGGGAGTCGCGAAGTTAGCTTTGAGGATTTCATCGCTCGGTTCCTTCACCCAAGCGTCTTCTCGTCAGAAGCTGCCAAGTTTGCTACCCTTGATGACCCTTTCGGTCTAGGTTTGGATAACCTACCGGCGAAGGAAATAGACCAAAAGGGTTTTTTCCTTCCTAACTCCCCGACTGTGTCTTTTGCGGAAGTTGCGACCCCCGGGATGGATGAGGAGGCCTTCTTCTTAGGATTTCTCGGGCTATGGCTGAGTTGTTTGCGCTCCCGATGCATTCTCGCCATATGCGGCCCTCTGTCTTTTACCCTGCTCACCGGATGACCATCGGGGTAAAAGTGGCCGTTGGGATCGCCGGCTTGGCACACTTGTATCACAGCCTCAGTCGAGCGGCGGATGCTAATAAGCCTGGGGTGCTGCACGTGATCTTCCCGATGCACTATTTCGTATCATGGCTCGAGCTACACACATCGGGTGTCTTTGGCATGCATAAAAGGCCCTCGTTCTATGACAGATGCAGCTTCCCTCGCATCATACAGTTGATTGGCGCATCAATTGTGAGTCCATCGCCACGGAATGCCAGGGGTTTACACCTTCACCCCCACACCGTTGGAGACGGGGTGTCTTTCATCGACAAGGTGTTGACTATTGGAAAGGCATCTACCACTGCAGTGCGGCCATTGCAAGACACTTTCAAAGATGGAGCCTCAGTTTTGACAGCCCGGGAGACCCTTCACTTATATTCTATCAGACCCGGCTTCCTGGTGTTCAGGAAGAACGGTGCGGCGATTTTCATGAGATACAACCCGCATCGTTTCGCCCAACAACTGAGCTACAATCAAGGGGTACCACTGGAGGCTTTCCTATCGGAACCTGCTGCTACCGAAGAAGGGATAGAGAGTGCGCTGCATCACTTCATGCGTCTGAACACGGATTCCCACTTTTTTATCAGTGAGCCGGCTTGCGCCCTACGACTCCTCAAGGTATATACAGAATGGTACAGTCATTCGACGGGAGCCGTCATAAAGGAGGAAAGGCGATTGCTGGTTGACCGTAAGGGTGCGCCTCCAGGTAGCGACCGCAACGCTCCTTTAGTGCCAAGGACCCCGGTAGTTCCCCCTCTAAAAGATGCTAGAGCCGGACCACCGCGTGTGCAAAGTCCTCCACACGGATTGCCGCTCCCCGATATCGCGGATGCACCACCAGTGCCTTGTGCTCCAGTGGAGACAGTGGTTGTAGCCTCGCCGAAGTCTGGTGTGGGTGTGGACATCGGGACCCGCCGCCCCAAGGTGCCTGCCAAACGCAAGTCGATCCCGGGTGCACCTAGGGTTGGTGGGCAGAAGAAGAAAAAGAAGTCGCTCTTCGCTGCTGACGTCGCGTTCGGTCAGGAACCTCATGCTCCCTATGGTGAGGGCCTGAGCGAATACGGGACCAACAGGGGGTTAGTCATGCCGCCGGATGACACGGACTTGGAGGCCGCTCTCGAAGCTTCAGAGCGGTTGGCGAGGCGCGACGCGTGGCTAGCTAAGCTTGCGCAATCAGCTAACCACTAGTCGCTCTTTTTTTGTATCATATCTTTATCATTTCCCTTGACTAACGTTTTTTCTTCCTTTTTTCCAACAGGCATTACCACTGAAGAAGCCATTGCCGCTTCCCTCAAGACTTTTCAAGAGGAGGAACGCCTTAGAGCATCCTTAGGCCTTAGTAAGTTTCAATTCATCAAGTTTTCATTTTCCTTGTGTTATGGTCGATCTAACCTCTCCCTTTTTATCGCAGGAACCTCAATGCCGATTCCGTCAGGTGACGCGGAGACTCTTCCCGGGTCAGTTGCCGACGTTTCTACCTCCTCGGGACTACCACGAGAAGCCCGACTTGAAGAGCCGATGAGAGATGCCTTAAAGGCTCTGGAGGCATCTCTGAACGAGGACGACGACGCTTGATGAAGGAAGCGTCGAAGAGGTCCATCGCGACAGCTCGGGAGGAGAGGAAGCGGTCAAGGCGCGAAGCGAAGGCACGCAGGGCTGCCTTGGCTATTGGAGCGGGCCCAAGCACCATCCCTCGTGCCGATACTCCATCAGAAGAGCCCCCGGTCTCCTTGTCTACAGCTCATAGACAGGCGGTGCACACCAATAGGGAGGCTAACGATAAGTCCACCTCAGGTAATATTCCTTTCAGGATTTTGTTGTAAGAATTATGAAGTTATCGGTTCTTATATATTCTGTCCTGCAGGGCCAAGTCCAACCGAGGGGGAGGCGGAGATCGTCGAACCTGAGAGGCTAGAGGGAGAGGTATTGGCCGTAGCCGAGCCGATGGCGGACGACACAACCGGGATTGCCAGGCCCGAGCTAGTGGCTGACGAAATGATCATGTCCACTACGCCTGAGCAGGTAGTTGATGTCGAGCCCGAGGTAGCAGCGGACGGAGCGCCTGAGACCGATGACCTCGTGGCGACGGTGGACGAGACAACCGTGACCGCTGAGCCCGAGGGAGTAGCGGGTGAGGTGGACATGATTCCTGAGGACGAGCCAACCGCTCTTTCTCAGGAGTCTGGCAATGTTCCGGTCATAGCTCTCCCCGCCTATGGCCCTCCGGCGTCTCCTGGCCTTGCGAGCACGACGACGGCCCCCGTGGAGTCTGGGGATGAGGCCACGGGTGGTGGACTTATGTCGATGGAGGAGGGAGACGCCTCCGTCTCGGCTGGAAGCTCATCAGGTAAATTTCGAATTACCGTCCCCCCCTTTTTTTATCTTGCAATCTTTCCTGACAGGTTTACCCTTGTTTTTTTTAACGCAGGTGCGGCCAGCGCCGATGCTCCATTGCTCAAGGGAGCGCCGTCAACTACTGCCTTGGCGGTGGTCACTTCTCAGCCCTCTCTTGTACCATCGAAGATTTTGGAAGGTATGGATTTGCAACCTATTAGTTTCGTCTTTCAGCCGCATAATTTATGTACTAAAGTCGTACTGTTGTGTCTTTTTAGGAGTGCTTTTTGATCATCTTTATCAAGTGTTGCTCCCACACTTCTCCTTCCCATTTGAATTCGCTTCTCCCTCTGGTGGCGCTGGTGAGTATGGTTTCCAATTGATATCTTTCTTTTTCAGTGATAGAATTATTTCTAACTTTTTCTCGTCCCGACTGCAGTGCTACAAATTGAAGGAGGGGATGAAAGATTGACCGCGCCACCGGCCCTTCCGGCCTTGCCATCTGCCGCAGCTGGTACAACAAACTATCGCATTGACAACTCCCCCCCTTTTTTTTATTTCTTGAACTGTTATCTGATCATATCTTGTTTTTTCAGCTGTCGTTCTGGTCTCGGCTCCCTTCGAGCCTTTCATCATAATGCCGGCAGGTCCTTTCCTGAGACGTCCGTCCTCGAAAGGCGCCGCGAACAGTCTGCGTATGTTGAGCGACTACATCGAGGAGCTCGACGTTGAGACTCCTACGTCTGCGGCGGATTTCGCTACGGCGGTTAACCCGATGCTGGTGATACTCGTAAATTTCCATGACGAGGGCATCATCGCGTCTTGGGTTAACCATTGCAGGGAGATCGAGGCTCGCCTGCATCAGCTGGAGTCGATGCGTCCCGCTCCCGAGACCTTAGCCGCAAGCAATCAAAGAGCAGCGTGGATTGAGCAAAGCGCTTCTTACGTCCACCACTTGGAACAAGAAGCGGCTTTAAGGCTGAGGGAATATCGAAAGACCTCGAGCGAGACGGCTCGTCTGCGTGCTGAGGTTGAGGTGAATGCTGCCCAAGTGAAGGCTATCTTTGAGGGCCTCCTGGAACGCATCTCTCATGGGCTAAACTTGAAGCGAAAGCTTGATGTCACCGAGCGTGACACCCCAGGCCGTGAAGCTGCTCATCAGGCCGTTGGGGAGCAGCTTGCATCTGTCTTGCAGCAGCGGGCTCAAGTGGAGGCAGAACTGGCGGTGGTGGCCGATCAGGAGAAAGTGTGGAAGGAGGTACGCGAACAATTGCTAGAGCTATGCAAGACGCTTCCTTCCCAGTAATTCCCCTTGTATCTATATACTTGTAAAAATTTTCTTTTTCGAATAAGATGTATCCATTCTTTATTCTTTTGTACGCTTCACCTTGTACTTGATTAAATTTAATAAATAAAGATACACATTTTTCTTTACAATGTCTCGTATTATTTCGTCGCTTTCTCCCTTCTCTTATTATCAGCAGGCTGTCTTGATAAACAGATAATAGAGTAAGTATCTAGATTTCTCCAAGAGATAACGATGGCTTAGGCCGCAGTTTCAGATCTGCTGGTTAAGACTTTTCAACTCTATGAGCCGTAAGGGTCTTATAGAGACTTTTCTCCCTACGGATCGAGAGGATCTTGTAGGTGGATTTTCTCCTTAGGAATCGTGAGGATTCCTAAGTGTGTTTTCTCTTATAAGTCGTAAGGATCTTATAAGAGAATTTTCTCCCTTACAAGTCGAAAGGACTCGTAAGTGGTTGGTGAGTTGACTTGTTTCCGAGTCGAAGTATTGCTCCGACGGGGAGGTCGTTGGCTGACTTGTTTCCGGGTCGGAGGTTGACTTGTTTCCGAGACGGAGGTCGTTGGTTGACTTGTTTCCGCGACGGAGGTCATTGGATGACTTGTTTCCGCGACGGAGGTCATTTGCTGACTTGTTTCCGCGACGGAGGTCATTGGATGACTTGTTTCCGCGACGGAGGTCATTGGCTGACTTGTTTCCGCGACGCAGGTCATTTGCCGACTTGTTTCCGCGACGGAGGTCATTTGCCGACTTGTTTCCGAGACGGAGGTCATTTGCTGACTTGTTTCCGCGACGGAGGTCATTGGATGACTTGTTTCCGCGACGGAGGTCGTTGGTTGACTTGTTTCCGAGACGGAGGTCGTTGGTTAACTTGTTTCCGAGACGGAGGTCGTTGGTTGACTTGTTTCCGCGACGGAGGTCATTTGTTGACTTGTTTCCGAGACGGAGGTCGTTGGTTGACTTGTTTCCGTGACGGAGGTCTTGGCTGACTTGTTTCCGGGACGGAGGTCATTGGTGACTTGTTTCCGAGCCGGAGGTCATTGGCTGACTTGTTTCCGCGACGGAGGTCATTGGCTGACTTGTTTCCGAGACGGAGGCCGTTGGCTGACTTGTTTCCGCGACGGAGGTCATTGGCTGACTTGTTTCCGAGACGGAGGTCATTGGCTGACTTGTTTCCGAGTCGGAGGTCGTTGGTTGACTTGTTTTCGAGACGGGGGTCATTGGGTGACTTGTTTCCGCAACGGAGGTCATTGGCTGACTTGTTTCCGGGACGGAGGTCGTTGGTTGACTTGTTTCCGGGTCGGAGGTCGTTGGTTGACTTGTTTCCGTAACGGAGGTCTTGGCTGACTTGTTTCCGGGACGGAGGTCATTGGTTGACTTGTTTCCGCGACGGAGCTCATTGGCTGACTTGTTTCCGGGATGGAGGTCGTTGGTTGACTTGTTTCCGTGACGGAGGTCTTGGCTGACTTGTTTCCGGGACGGAGGTCATTGGCTGACTTGTTTCCGAGACGGAGGTCATTGGCTGAATCTAGGTTATCTGTGAACCGCAGAGTCTTAGAACTGGGGACTTTGCCGTGGCTCCGATTGGTGGTGTCACGTCCGTGTCCTGCTGAAATGAGGAGGAACGCCGCTGTTGGTCTTCAGGCTGTAGATGTGGTCGTCGAGATCTGATTTCCCTTTGACGCAGCCTGGTGGGGAAATGTAGTCCCCTTTTTGTTTGTGCCCTTGGATTGTATACAGGGATCGATGTGATCTCAACTGTAGGGCGAAAGTTTCATTCATTTTTATTGTTTTATTTCCACGATGCTCTATCATTTCAGCTTTTATATTGCGAAGGTCGTAATTGCCCAATCATTTCGGCTATTTTTCGCGGTGCCCAATCATTTCGGCTATTTATTTTATTTTTGCTCGCTGCTTTTTTTATTGCGAGTTGCCCAATCATTTCGGCTATTTTGTATGCATACGTTTTCTTTACTTGCTGCTTTTTATTGCAAGTTGCCCCATCATTTCGGCTATTTCGTATGCACGTGCGGCTTACCGGCCTTTCACCGTAAACATGAAATTAGACACCGATTTCGGCATCAGCACCGCTACAACTGGGATATTGCCAGGAGCGAATCATCATTTGCCTCTGTCGATGTCGAACAAAGGTGGCTTAGCGAACAGGGTTAAGGTCCTGTCGGCTAAGGCTTTTGACTTCATGAGCCGTAAGGGTCTCACAAAGGTATTTCTCCCTACGAGTCGTGAGGATCTCGTAGGTGTGTTTTCTCCTTAGGAATCGTGAGGATTCCTAAGTGTATGTTCCTCTGTAAGTCGTAAGGATCCTACAAAAGGGTTTTCTCCTTGTAAGTCGAAAGGATTTACAAGGGTTATTCACCATGCGAACATGTCCACAGTCACGGATGGGACTTGGTTAGGGAAATGTTTATTCGCGCCCGTGAATTGTATACAAGGGTCAGTATTGAACCACTTGTAGGGCAGTATCGAAGGTTGTGGGGGGTTTGCTTAAGAACAGGTTTAGGTCTCTGTAACTTAAGACTTTCAAATCTTATGAGCCGTGAGGGTCCCATAAGAGAGTTCTCCTTACGAGTCGTGAGGATCTCGCAAGTGTATTTTCTCCTTAGGAATCGTGGGGATCCCTAAGTGTGTTGCTCCCTCGTGAGTCGTAAGGATCTCACGCGGGTGGTTTCTCCTTACAAGGTCGAGATGACCCTGTGAGTATCCCTTAACGAGGTTGCGCCCTTTCAGGTTTTCACAAACACTCGCCGGCTGTCCTGCTGTTTTTACTCACAGAGCCCTTTCGGGTTTTCATCCGTGCCCATTTTGCTTATGGACATACCGTTTTTTTTAATTCTTTTTATTTTTATATATTTTTTTACGAGGTCGCGCCCTTTCGGGTTTTCACGAACACTCGCCGGTAGCCCTGCTGTTTTTACTCACGGAGCCCTTTCGGGTTTTCATCCGTGCCCATTTTTCTTATGGACATACTGTTTTTTTTATTCTTTTTATTTTTATATATTTTTTTACGAGGTCACGCCCTTTCGGGTTTTCACGAACACTCGCCGGTAGTCCTGCTGTTTTTACTCACGGAGCCCTTTCGGGTTTTCATCCATTTTGCTTATGGACATACCGTTTATTTTTTTCTTTTTTCTTTTTATATATATATTTTTTTATTCATCTCGTCAGCCTAAGGATGTTGCGGTAGTAGTTTAAGTACGTTTCGGTCCGTCCGAGAGAAGGCTGACTACTGCTTATAAAGTTTGAGCTTAGTAAGATAGCGAGCGGACATAGTCGTCGTCATCTATCATTGACCTAGGCAGTAACTTGCTAAGCGTAGTATTTCTTTAGGAATCGGCCATTTATTGGCCTGTAAGGCCTTTCACCGTGCATATCCATGAGTAGATAGGCTCCACCCTGGTAGACCTTGTCTATGATGTACGTGCCTTCATAGTTTGGCTCGAATTTTCCCCATTTGGCGTGATTGGGGATCATAGGCCTTTTGACTACAAACACGAGTTCGCCTTGGCGAAATGTTCTCGGCCGGGTCAATCTTTCATATGAGCACGTCATCTTTGCTTTATAAGCCTCCAGATTTTGTTGCGCTGTGAGCCGGGTTTCATCAAGGGCATCAAGTTTCTCAAGCCGAAGGTGAGCATTTTCTTCGTCCGTCAGCTCGTAGTGGACTGCCACTCGTAGAGAGGGTAACTCTATCTCGAGGGGGAGTATTGCTTCTGTTCCGAATACCAACGCATATGGCGTTGTGTTTGTGGCTGTCTTGAACGTAGTTCGATACGCCCAGAGAGCTTCTTGCAGTCTCTCGTGCCAGTCCTTATTTCGGGACACCGTTTTCTTCATGATCTTTGTCAAGGTTTTTCTGAAGGCTTCAGCTAGACCATTAGCTCGCAGATTATAAACCAAGGAATATCTCCAGTCTATATTATGTTGTTGCGCGAAGCGACTGATCTTGTGGCTTCTATAAGCTGGCCCGTTATCGGAGATGATCCGTCGCGGAGTTCCAAACCGATAAATGACGTGCGTCTTGAAAAAGTGGAGGATATTCTCCGTCTTCACTTCCCTCAGCGGTACTGCCCCTTGTAGGGTGTTTTTCGTCACCCCATTGAGATGGGAATACACGCACGCTAGTCAGGCGTACTACAGATTCCCCCTGCCTAGGATAGGCCAGGGTTTAATGATTGTGGGGATCCGAATCTCCGGCAGCCGCGGACTAAGTTGCCGTTAATTACCCCTCGCCTTTGGGGCGAGGGAACCTCCGATTAACGGGTTAAAATGGTCATGCGAACTCAATGTGCAGTGTATGTGTGTTGTGTTTTGGAGGGGGGTTTGAATATATCGGGAGCCACGCAGAGTTTTTACGGGGGTCCCGCTACCCGGATAGCGGGCTGGGGGTCAAGGGGGCTAGCAGCCCCCTTGCGGGGTGCGGGGCAGCGCCCCGTTAGAAATTTTTTTTTAACAGGGACGGTGTCGTGGAGTATGTGTATGTGTACATTTGTATACATATGTATATATATACATGTATGTATAAATAAAGGGGAAAATGCATCCAAAGGATGCGTGGGGCAGCACCTTGGGCGCTGTGCGTTTAGGTGCTGTGCGCTCAGGCGCAAGCGCGCCACGTGTCGGCACGTGGGCGCTTTGCGCATGAGCGCTGCGCGCAGGAGCGCAAGCGCGCGCGCCATGTGTCGGCACGTGGGCGCTTTGCGCATGAACGCTGCGTGCTGGAGCGCAAGCGCGCGCGCCACGTGTAGGCACGTGGGCGCTTTGCGCATGAGTGCTGCGCGCTGGAGCGCAAGCGCGCTCGCCACGTGTTGGCACATGGGCGCTTTGCGCTCGGGCACAGTGCGCTGGAGAGGAAAAGAGGGCTTTTAGCCCCAAAAACTCTCGAAAGAGAAATTAGTGGAGTTAAACTCCTGAAAAAAAAAAAGAAGAATGTTTTGGTTGGGGAAATGGGTTCTTCTTCTTCCTCCTCTGTTGGCTGGCTCAAGAGATGTGAGATCTAAAAATCTCTTCTTTTTGAGATCTAATGATAGATCCAAGTTCCCCTTTGTGGGTTTTGTGGTGAAAAACTAATTTGTTTTATATAAAGAAGAGTAAAACTCTTGATTTAATTCAAGAGAAAGAAGAAGGTTTTGGAACCTTGAAGAAGAAGGAAAGATCTCAGATCTGGAAAACTTTTTTTGAGAGAGAAAAAGTTGTTGGGATATTTCATTATCCTTGCCTTTATAGGCCATTCATTTTACACATAGCCCCTTGGGCTTCACCAAATGGCATTTTGCCTATCCCATGGCTCATGTGCCATTTCTTTTTGCACATAAGCCATGGGCTTTACAAAAATTTAGCTTTATGCCTATTTTTCTTACATTTATCCGAAAATAAAATAAAAGAAATACAACAAAATTATTTATTACAAAATTTTTATCTTGGCATGGGGGAAGGCCGGCCGCTTCATGTTCGGGCTCGACCCGGGCATGGGCCCACTGGATCTGGGCTTGGGCCTACTTGGCTTTGGGTTGACTTTGATTTTGACTTGGTCAACCGGGGTGTAAATTTTTACCCCAACACCTCTACCCATTTGGAGAAGTAGTCAGTCGTCGCCAGGATGAAACGATGTCCCCTGGACGATATTGGTTCAATGGGGCTTTCCCTATGAATGAGCATGATGCCCCCGACATATCCATCTTTCTTGGAGCATGTGGTTGTGGCGGGCTCACATTCCAGTTTTCGGACGACGCGAACTCGCCCTGTTGGTATTGGTCTTCAACCCAGTTTTTGAAAACGTAGCAGTTTTCGATCGGATGGCCCAATACTTGGTGGTAAGGGCAGTAATCAGGATTGTTGACATCATTCAGTTGTAGCTGGTGTTTCGACTCCGGTAGAGTGATAAGCCTGTTGTGCACTGCTAGTTCGAACAGCCTCTTTGTTTCATCTCGGGAAAATGAGTAAGGTCGTTTCAACTTCTCATAGAGAGGCTGCCGCTTGTTGCTTTGGCGAAAAACCGGTCTAGGGTCACTTGATTGTTGTTGAGCGCTGGCGACGACGGCCGTTTTTCCTTTTCCTTTATCCTTTTTGTTCGCTCCGTTGTTTATGGGCCCGAGATTCTCTCCGAGTATCGTGCAATTGCACAGCTGAATGTTCTCGCAACTCTTCAATCCTTCAGAGATGGACTCCTTGAAGAGAGGGCCGATGGCTGATTTTTCGTCGGAATCGCTCCCGAAGGTGAGAACTCGTGATCCCCCGGGGTCATCCCTATGACAATTGCCGGCAACTCTTTTATGCTCATCTGTCGTATTTTTCGCTGTCTACGAGCTTCACGCTTTGTCCTGTTAAAGTGTTGCCTGTGAGCGACATACCCTTGCCACCAACACTTAAAGGGGTCGCAGTCTTTAGTGGGATGTGCGATCTTCTGATGATATAGGCAGTAATTAGGATGCATCTCTACTCCACCGAGAGTGTTTTCTTCAGAGGGTGGTAGCTTCATTCCCATTGATATGGATTTAGCAAACCTTTTCCTCGTCTTGAATTTGTTTTATGTTGGCAGCTTGTTCCGCTACCTCTTTGTCCTTCTTTTCGAGGATTCTCTGAAAAAAACTCGGCATCAGTTTCTTGCTCACGGCGCTGCTCCGAGGATGTCTCCGGGCTTGCTTTCAGTCCCGTAAGTGCGGCCATGGCTGTCAGCATTTCTTGGAGCTTTTGTTATTGTTGCCCCTGAGCCTTAGTCATTGATCGCGTGAGCGGTCTATGACCTGTGAAGACATGGCTATCCTCTTTTCCGGATGCCATATAGACGATATGTACCATCATGCCCCCAGACTTGGGGTGTTTGGGTTCAGTGGTCTTGCAGTTCGTCGCAGACCCAGGGATTTTCTCCGGCCTTCTCCTCTTTCGTGGGCGGTCGAGGTTGAGGGAGCCGTTGCAGCGGGCACCCAAGTAGCTATCGCCTTTTGTGGCTTGATAGGATGGTCCTCTTCCCGCTGAACTTTCACCTTTTTCTGTCGGCGGGGATAATCTTGATCAATTACCGAGTCTTGGACTTGACGCCAGACCTTATAGATTTTAGAGGACAGCCGTTGAGGGGGCTTTTCCGGCTTCACCTTTGTAGCGCTCTCCATAGGTGGAGGAGATCTTTTCAGCACAGCGGTCGGAAAGTTCTTGTGGACCTTCCTAAGTGGTTCAAAGCTGTTTCCAGTTGGAACAGCAACATCAATTTCCACCGTTGGAGTCGGCGGAGTCAGTCCAGAAGGAGAGTTGCCCCTGGTCTTCCTTACTCGGGGCCAGTGGTATATTCCTAGTAGGAGGGGTGTTGTATCCAGCTTTTTAGTTGCTATGAGCCCTATCTTAATAGTCATGAAAAGATGTTAGAAATCACATCATCCCTCAATAAAACATCGCCTTTAGTTTTCATTCCTACCTTTCTTCCAAACATTGATCATATACCCCTACGTATGTGAACTGGACATCCCTACACTCAAAGAATTCAATTCAAGCAATCATACTCTTGTCCATCTATCTCAGTACTTTTTAATAGATATTTAGATGGAATTTGCTCACACATTCTTCATGCGACCGTTAATACTTCTTGAGGTACTAACCGATCGATTACTCATGTGCTTGCTAATTAGGTGTTTTTCCTCGTCTTGCAACACCTAAGGCTTAGCAATGGCTCCCAAACCAGTTGGTCTAAGGCACTAGGTGATAAAGCACCCTCGCTATATTTTTTTTATTGCTGCCTCGGTGATAACAAAACCAGTGTTCATTTTTCTTTTCACCATTTTATCTTTTATTCTCCACTTTTATTTTCTTCATACTTTGGCTTCTAGACAAGAGCATTTCAAGGTATCCTCTACTATCCCGAGTTTCAAGATGTGTGTACGTGCGTATAGTAGGGTTTCAACGTTCAAATGTTTGGCTTCCAGAATATAAACTATTTTTCAGGCTTATTTTTATCCTCAGATTAGTAATTTCCTTCATCTTACTAACCTTTGGGACAACAGCCTATAACCACTTATTACTAGTTTCATTTAAGAAAACATCTAACTTTCTTGTTTTTCTTAAACTATTCCTATGTTTTAAATATAATTTTTCACTTTCTACTCTTTTATTATCACAATTTTTTGTGTGTGCTTATATACAGTATAATGCAAAGTAAGGCGTAAATAAGCACAGGAGCGCTGAAAAACGACTTCTTGGGAGCTTCTTGCGATGGTACAGGAGCGCTGAAGCTCGTTGGCGGGAGCATGGTCCCGAAGAAGAGCCCAGTGGTGGCTTGAGTTACCTGCTCCACTGGCATAGTGAAAAGGGAGGCCGCTTGGGGCCCGTAGGTTACTCCTCCAGATGGGACAGAGCGAGAGTTGCTGTTGCAGTTAATGCAATTTAAAGCCATTGATTTCTTGAATAGCTTGAATATTCTGCCCCCTGCGTCGACCTTGGTCTTTGGCATGTGCCAGCTGTTTGAGGACCGATTCCGTCGGCAAGGCTGCTGCTTGGGGAGCCTGCCTGTGGGCGACAAACATCCTCTGGGCTTCCTCCATCGGCGTTGAGGCACCGAGGGTAGGAGGTGGGAGCATCGACCCAAAAAGAAGCCCGTTAATTTCTTGAAAAGCCGGATTGCAGAGATTTGAGGCTGCAAGTGACCCATACTTGACTCCACCAGATATGTCAGAGCTTGTATTGCTAAGGTCGGAACAAATGCCATTCTTCACAAAGACAAAGCGCCGACTTCAGTATCCACTACCCTAAGGGCAACTACAACATATACACCGCGATTATCTGATCACGGGAAAAACACGACACACGAAGTGTGGAGTGGAAAGAGGAAAAGGTCCCACCGGGCGTGCCAGAATCTGTTCCCCTCCGAAAGACGGCCAAGACATAGACGTCTTGCCTGAGATTCGGGGCAGATGCTATTTGGTTTTATCCGTCCACCTCTCCGAAGATGCCAAGTTGATTTATGGTACCGTGTATCGGAGGTTTAGACGGATGCGGCCGATGTAGCAGACTTCGTCAGATTCCCCCTCGCTTGAGGGGTTTTTGATTGTGGGGACGCTCTTCCCTGCAGGCACAAGCCCCTGCAGTTAATTACGCTACCGCATCGCGGTAGCCAATTTCTCCTTCTTCAGAATTTCACTTCGTGTCGTGTGTGTCTGTTTTGTTTGTGGATGCCCGTGGATTGTATACGGAGACTAAGTTATGCCGTCGCCCGTAGGACGTGGATTAGTCCAAATCCGTATTTACTTAGATTTGGGTTTGGTGTTTTAGTTTAAAGATACGTTAGCCATATTTAGGCTAAGATCGACTTAAACGTTCGTTAAGGATACGTTAGTCTGATTTGAGACTAAGATCAACTTAACGGGATCATTTGGATCCGACAAGAGAGGGCAATTGGCTCTATTGTTTAGTTTAATGACGTTGCGGTCGATAAGTAGTTTAAGGACGTTGCGGTCCATATTCCAGTTTAGGGACATGGTGGTCCATATTCCAGTTTAGGGACATAGAGGTCCATATTCCAGTTTAAGGACATAGGGGTCCATATTCAGTTTAAGGACGCTTAAGTCTGTTGGTTTAAGGACCCCACAGTTTGTGTTTTAGTTTAAGGACGCATAAGTCCGCGGGTTTAAAGATCCCACAATCCGTCTTTTGGTTTAAGGACGCTTAAGTCCATGAGTTTAAGGACCCCACAGTCCGTGTTGATGCGTGGTTGTCGGGACCCGTCACCTCTCTGACGTCGTTGAAGGATTACAACGATAGGTGTCAGAGGAGTTCGGAGATGTACCCTTGAACCGGATGTAAATTGATTTAGGAGAGCAGTCTTGCTCAGTCAATTTAATTTGAGAACTTACGACCATGATTGGGCTAAGTCCAGTTTATTTCTTATTTTTTGCCTATTAGATCTATGCTAGGGCTTTGCCCATGTTTAATAATGCATAGCATTATTTATTTTGTTTGGGCTCTGTCCATTTATAAATGATGCAGAGCATCAATTTTGTTTGGGTTATGCCTTTTTTTATTGCATTTTCATCTTTGTTTGGGCTCTGCCCTTTTATAAATGATGCAGAGCATCAATGTTGTTTGGGCTCTGCCCTTTTTATTGCATTGCAATTTATTTTGGCCTACTAGGCCTTTTTTATTTGGGCCTGACCCTTTAGTAAATAATGCATTGCATTTGTCAGACGCTTCGCGCAAATCAATGAGCGCAAGCGCTTGCGGTGATGACACGTGTTACTCAAGCGCAGTGCACTGCGCTTGCGCTGCTGACACGTGTCGCGCTCTGGTGAGTTGCGCCAATTTCAGAGATCAAGGCTCTATCTCAAAAGCACATAGCGCAAGTGATTCAGATGCTGCCACGTGGCGCTCTCTGGTGGCTTGCGCCAACCCAGGAGCGCAACAGTGCAGTTTATGCAAGTGCAAGGCACTATTTCAATAATTTGAGAATCTTTAAGATTCCAGAACCAATGGTTCATAAAAAAGTGCAAAGCACTGTTTGATTTCTTGATCCAATTTAGATCAAAGAAAACAAGTTTTTTTCTTCTTTTTCTTATTTTCAGAGAACCAGTGGTTCATAAAAGAGTGCAAAGCACTTATTATTATATGAAGATCATTGATTTTGTTCTTAGATCCATGATCTATTAGAAGAAATTCTTCTATTTTATGAATGTTTTTACCTTTTTCTTGAAATTTCTTCAGAGTTCTCTCTGTTTTGAGGTTCTCAATCTCTCACAATGTTGATGATTTTGATTTGGGGTCTAGGGGCCTTTATATAGTGCACATAAATTTGTTAAATTTGTTAAAGAGATCCTTCTCTGAGTGATTTGGGGAATTTTCCCCACCGTTAGATTTTTGATCCAAGGGCTTCTGTTTTACAGAAGGCAATCTTATTGTTTTAACAATATCAGAAGAATCTTATTAAAATTTAATTCTGTTTGGCGCAAACGCCCCAGCGCGTGACACGTGTCAAGCAGCGCAACTGCGCTGACACGTGTCGCGCAGCGCACGGCGCAGCGCAATTGCGCTTGCGCATCTGCGCTGATACGTGTCGCGCAGCGCAACTGCGTTTGCGCTGACACGTGTCGCGCAGCGCGGCGCTTGCGCAACTGAAGCGTTGCTTCCTTTAATTTTGTTTTAAATGGAGCCTTGCTCTGATTGGGCGCGCTGTCTTGGGCGCTGCGCTGGCGTATCAGCTTTCGACACGTGGCGCGTTGCGTGCAGCGCAAAGAATTTGAAGCGTTGCTTCGAATTTTGAATTTTGAAATTCAAACAGAGCTTTGCTCTGATTGGGGGAAACAGTATTCCTTGCAGAAGTCCTTCACTTTCTCGTTCTCGAAGTTTGTCCCGTGGTCGGTGATGATACACCTCGGGATGCCGAACCGGAGTATCAGATTGTGTTTGCTGGAACCTGATGGTCGTGGCGGCATCCGGTTTCCTGATGGGGACGGCCTCGATTCACTTGGTGAAGTAGTCTACCGCAACGAGGACATATTTTTTCCCGCCCGTACTGGTAGGGAACTGGCCGATCATGTCCAATCCCCACTGGGCGAACGGCCATGGGGATGTTAAGACGGTCGGCTCGGTAGCGGGGAGGTGAAGGATGCTGCCGTGGAGTTGGCAACTCTTGCATCATCTGACTAGCTTCTGGGCGTCCTCGTGAACAGTGGCCCGGTAGTACCCCTGGAGCAACGCCTTTTGGATCAAGGTTCGGGCCCCTTGTTGCGCACCGCCAACCCTCTCATGGATTTCACGGAGGACGTAGTCGGCTTCGTGGGGGTCAATGCACCGGAGCAGGGGCTGAGTGAAGGATTTCTTGTAGAGGTTCCTATTGCTCCAGATGAAGTGACAGGCCTTGGCCCGGAGACGGCGGGCGGCTTCCCGATCTTCTGGGAGCATACCGTCCTTCAGGAACTCCACGAGGGGTTTCCTCCAATCTTGGTCGCCTTCCTGCGCCGCATATACGTGGAGTGTTGTCGCTCCGTCTTCCACGCTGGGCTGAGGCAAGGTTTCGAAGAGGATAGACCGCTTATTGTTGGCTGAGTATGACGAAGCCAGCTTGCTCAGGGCGTCGGCTTGGGCATTCAGCTGTCTGGGTATTTGCTCTACTTGGACTTCGTCAAAGTTCCTCCGGAGTTTCCTTACCTCGTCCAGATACTTCATCATCAGAGGCTCCTGAGCTTCAAAGTGACTGGTCAATTGGCCGACGACTAGGGCCGAGTTGCTGCGGATTCGAATTGTCTTCAGCCCCAGCCTAGTGGCCATGCGCAGTCCAGCCAGGAGGGCCTCGTACTCTGCCGCGTTGTTTGAGGCTTTGAAACCGAGCTTCAGGGAGTACTCCATTTCTGCCTCGTTCGGGCCCCGGAAAATGAGGCCGGCACCACAACCTTTCTCGGTTGAAGACCCATCGACGTAGATGACCCATTCAGGGACCGAGCCAGGCCTTTCCGCGATGGGATACTGAGTTGTGAGGGTCGGCGTGGGCTCCGGTTTCTTGCTAGGGATAGTGCATTCAACGATGAAATCGGCCAGCGCCTGCGCTTTGATGGCTTGCCTCGGGCGATATTTTATGTCAAACTGAGATAGTTGCCACCTTCACTTCTCTAAGCGGCCCGAGGATTCCGGTGATGCAACGATAGCCCCCAACGGGAGCTCAGTGAGGACGAGGATGGTGTGCGCTTGGAAGTAGTGCCGTAGCTTCCTTGAGGCCGCCACGAGGGCCAAGACAATCTTCTCTATGGCTGGATATCTCGTTTCTGCGTCCTTAAATACATGGCTCATATAGTACACCGGCTTCTGCACCCCACCGAACTCTCGGACGAGCACCGAGCTCGCTGCTTGGTCGGATACCGCCAGATACAGTAACAGCTCGTCTCCTTCAACTGGTCGGGTGAGCAGTGGTGGCGTCGCGAAGTGTTTCTTCAATTGGTCGAAGGCAGCCTGGCACTCCTCCGACCACTCGAACCTCGGGATCTTCCTCAGAGCTTTGAAGAACGGGAGGCATTTCTCCCCCGACCTGGACATGAAACGGCTCAGAGCAGCGACTCGTCCCGTGAGCCGCATGATCTCAACGTTGGTCTTGGGCGCGGCCATGTTGAGGATAGCGTCGATTTTCTCTGGGTTAGCTTCGATTCCACGGTGAGTGACCATGAAACCGAGGAACTTTCCCCCGGTGACTTCGAATGTGCATTTGGCGGGGTTTAGCTTTATCTTGAACTTGCGGAGCACTTTGAAGGCCTCGCTCAGATCCTTGGCATGGTCGGCCGATGAGACGGATTTGACGAGCATATCGTCAATGTAAACCTCTATATTCCTGCCGATCTGTGGCTTGAACATGCGATTGACCAACCGTTGGTACTTGGCCCCGGCGTTCTTGAGGCCGAAGGGCATCACCTTGTAGCGGTATACCCCCCGGTCCGTTGTGAATGCGGTAAGATCTTCATCTTCCGGATTCATACGGATCTGATTGTAGCCGGAGAAAGCATCCATGAAACTCAATAGCTCGTGGCTGGCCGAGCTGTCGACGAGCTGATCTATCCGAGGGATAGGATAGTTGTCCTTGGGGCAGGCCTTATTGAGGTCGGTGAAGTCGACGCACATGCGCCATTTCCCGCTTGACTTCTTGACCAGAACTACGTTCGCCAGCCACTCCGAGTAGGGTACATTCTGGATGAAGTTGGAGGCGAGAAGTCGATCAACCTCGTCTTCGATAGCCTTCTGTTTGACCGGGGCAAAGCTTCGTTTTTTCTGTCTGACGGGTCGGGCCGTAGGATCAACCCCGAGCTTGTGAGAAATGATTTTGGGGTCGATCCCAGGCATGTCAGCAGGCGCCCATGTGAAGACGTCGGAGTTATTTCTGAGGAAACCGACCAGGTCATCTCGCTGAGTTCCTGTCAGTAGTGATCCGACCTGGACGGTTTTTTCATCGTCCCCCTCTATCAGGGGCACCTCGGTCAGTGGTTCGACCGGTGTCCCCCGGACCTCCTTCTGCTCGTCTCGGGTGTCCAGAGAACCCTTGATGTCGTCTTTTACCTCAGCGTCGTCGGCCGACTGCTCGGACGAAGATGCTTCGGTAAGGCATACTTTCGCGACCCGCTGGTCTCCATAGACCCGACCTATCCCGCCCTGATCGAGAGGGAACTTCATCGCAGGTGGTAGGTCGATATCTGGTCCTGGAGGGAGTTCAGCGTTGGGCGGCCGAGGAGGACGTTGTAGGCCGATGAGACCTTTGCTACGATGAACTCCACAGGCAACGTACGGGTGCGGCCGGGTTCCTCGACGTTGAACTGCAGGGTGACCACCCCTTCCGCCGGGATGGTATGGTTAGTGAACCCTGAAAGGACGTGGGAGGTCGGTTTCAAGTCTGCTAGGGTGAGCCCCATGCGCAGAAAGCAGTCGTGGAAGAGGATTTTTGCCGAGCTGCCCGAGTCGACAAGTATCCGGTGGACCTCGTATCGGTGGATTCGGGCCGTGATCACCAGAGGGTCGTTGTGGGGCATGGATATGCCGTAGAGATCCCCGTCGCCAAAAGTGATAGGCTCGTGGTCCCTGGCTTTTTTGCTCGGGCGGCCGTTGGCCTCCGTTGCCGGCGTGGGGTGCCGAGTCTCGCAGGCGCTTGACTGACCCCCTGCGTCATGACCACAGTTCTTGATGGGCCTCGGTTCCTTCCGGCGATGTCCCTTAGGCCCCGTGGTGAGGTTTTCTTCGAGCTGCCTTGGCGGGCCTCGTGGGCACGACCCCGTCGAGGGAGGGGGTGTCGATCGTGCTTGGAAGCAGGCGAGATGACCGCCACCGCCTTGGTAGGGATAGGGGTGCGAAGAGGCTCGAGGCGAGGCTCTCCGACGTGGGACCTTGAGTTTGAATTGGATGGATCGAGGGACCTGCGACCACTGGAGTCTGCGAGGCGGTTGCCGGCGGAGGGGTTGATGACATTCGGCGGAGGTTCATCCGTGCCTCCGTTGGGGGGAAGGCGGCGGCGGGTGCTTGGATCTTCAGGGTGATCGTTTGCCATATGTATGGAGATCGGAAGGCCAACTTTGTTTTTTGTGGAGTTTAGTTTCCCACAGACGGCGCCAACTGATGGAGGTCCTTTTTGGATCTCCGTCAGATGTTGTCTTCCGTCGATCTCCCGGTAGATCTTGGAGGTGATCTCTTGTTGCGTGCGGGTCTCAATGGGTTTTGAGGAGATTAGTGGTTTTGAGGAGTTTGCGCCGAGTACCTGCAAAGAAGTCTCGGGGTGGTTTGGTACCACCGAGGACCCTCCGACAATCAAGTTAGCATAAGATCCGAGCAGAGTAACGGCTAAGTAGGGTGAAAAAAGCTTTACCCCTCTGTGATGGGGGTTTATATAGTGGCGGCAGCACGCAGTAGCAGGCGCGAGAATCTCGCCGGCAGTTACGCTCCCGACATCACGCCCGCGTGATAAGCGGATCGCCCGTTAATGGGGATCGTGATGGCGTGGAACGTGGGATGTTGCCGGCGGAGAATCCGCGCATGGTGAGGTTTGCGGAGCGGCGCTTACGCCGGTGGGTGGTGGAGTTGGTCAGTCGGAGGGACCAAGGGAGATGGCCTCGGCGGGAGAGCTCGGGAACGAGCGGGGGAGCCGAGGTATCTTGGTCCTGTGGTAGCTCGGGACGAGCTGAGAGGCCGAGGAGGCCAATTTGCCGGGGCTCTGAGGTGAGCCAGCTTGTGCTTGCAGGTCGGGTACGGGATGGCCTGGTTGGCCCTTTCTTCTGAGTTCTGGAATACGTCATCTGCCACGTGTCCTGATCTGAGAGATCGCCAACATAGAGCGTCATCAACATCGAAGGTTGAAGAACTTAATCTTAGCTTTGATTATTGGCCAGGTAATTATCTCCCTTACATTAGAATACCTAGGGATTTCATCTCTAAGAATTACGAATTTTAGAACTTCGCGGTTGTGAAATTGGTGATGTTGGTACCATTAATGCATAGAAAAACTGTCGCCCAAAGATGTAGGTGCATCAATTAATGGGAGGATCAATAACCTGATTCAGAGTTGCTGCAAGTTAAGAAACTCAAATTGACATTTTGTCGGTTGGAAACTAAAGTTGATTTCCCTTTACAAGAGCTTAGAAAGATGGTGTTAAATTACTGTGAACTAACAAAATTCACCATTGATGCACCAAAACTTTGACATGTGGAGTTAAGAACAGAAGACTTAGGAGTTCTCTATGCAGAACTCATTGGATCTAGAGTATGGTGTATTGGAACTGGATTACCAAAATACTGAGCTTATGATCGATTATAGGAATTTTGTTCGTGGATTTGGTGGAGCGAGAGAAATAAAACTACTATCCTTCTTCTGTCATAAACACCTTCTCCTGGTAATTCAAGATTTCCTTTTCCTTTTTTCCTGTAATATGTTTGCTATTTTTATTTTATGGATAAATCACATTAAAACACCCTTAACTATCACGGTTTTCACTAAACTGTCGTAATAGTTTTTATTTACAGCGAAACACCTTAAGTGCTCTTTTGAGGGTATTTTAGTGCAATTTATATCCTTTTTGCACCAAAGAAATACATCTTTACTAGTCACATATATACTATGGTTCTTCCTATCTTACATTTTATTGAAGGATTATTTTGGTAATAGCCCCAGATGTGGTAATGTCAACCAATTGACGATGTATCACAAGAATTTGTCATCAAATCTATCAATTCTCAAGCAATTTCCTAATTTGGAGGATCTCACCCTTGGACCATTTATGGGCGAAGAGGCAACTAAGATCAAGTAACCGCGGGCATCTTAGACTGTTGTTACTCAGAGTACTCATGATTGCTGCTGTTTTGTATCATGCAGATTGAAGAAGCAAAGGATTTATCGGATGTCTCGATATATTGCTTGAAACATAGTTTGAAAAGGATAAAAGTAGAGAAAAAAAAATAGAGGCATTGAAGGCTTATGATATGCATGTCGATATGGCTAAGTTTTTAGTTAAGAATGCAATGGTCTTAGAAAATATTGAACCCCCTAAATGTTTTTTTGACGGGCTTGAGAGCGATCCAATGATGCGTAAAGCTTCTCTATTTGCTTAAATAATATACACATGAAATATATACTTCTCCGGACCATTTTATGGTAATCTGAAAAAATGAACAGACGATCAAGTTTGCTAGCGGGCAAGCATCAAACAAGATGTTTTTTTGTACCTTTTTCTAATGATTAAATTTTAGCTTAAAATGTTGCTGGGTTATTTTTATCTTTAAGCATATATTTATGGTGAGTATTGAGACGATTGTTTTGGTCTCATGAGAACTATTATTTATTGTTAAGATTTTGTTAATTTTGTTGTAAATATTACATTCATTCACTTAACAATGAAATCTGCACTAATTGGAAATTTATTTTAGGGTGGTTTATTGATTTTGGATTCTAATATTAGATTTGGAACTTTTTCTAGGACTTTAATTTTTAGTGTTATTGGATCTACACTCGAATTTGGATTTTCAAATCCAGTGTTATTGGGTCTGGATTTCGATTTGAATTTTAGAATACAGAGTAATTAGTACTGGACTTGGATTTAGATTGGAATCCTAAACTCCAACTTTCCAGTCCAGCTATATAAAGCCAGTTGTAAAAAATGTCAAGTAAAAAAGGTGAAGACTTTGAGACATTTCCGTATTCATGAACCTTTTCAAATCCTAGAAAAACTTCCTTTTCTTTTCATTCTTGATGACATCTCATTTTTATTCATGTTTTGATTGATTATATTGTAGTTTGCAACTTTTTCATGTAACTCTATAATGAATTTTTTCCCTTGATCTCATCTAATTCTTTATAACGGTGTATTGTTTCTTCATCCACGATAGCATTATCCCTATTAGGAAGATTTGTACCGAGTTCATCAATGTGCATCATCAATGTGGAGGCCATTGGTAGTTGGTCTTACTTTTCTGATGGACCCACCGCTCTCAACAGAAAAGAGAACGTTGATGGCTCTGCCATCCAAAGTTATCTTCCTCAATGTCGATATCGAAGCAATACCATTGCACCACACACGAATCCTAGCTATCTCTGTTAAAAGGAAAAATATTAAAAGATATAAAATATTGCCACTCTCAGAGTGAGGAACAGTTAACATATAACTCACGCATGTCATGTTTTTATTGGTTCTGCTCACATCCTATTTTACAACACAGCTTACCATGCAAAACATGGAGCCATCAAAGAAAACTCCGTAGCGTTTTCAACTCCTTTATTGATAAACACACTATTTATTGATTTATTTTCTGCTGAAAAATACCTTAATGTTTCTATATTTTCTAGCACCAAACATAAGTGGTTTTGTGCAAAGTTAACCTCCTCCATGGAAACTTCGAAGATTCTTTGAGAAAATTTCCGACGAATCTCAGCCATTCATTCATAAATGTACGGTCCAGATTTCTCAAGAGACCAGAGAGGCGATATTTACTCATCCCTTTATTGTGCTTTGTTTTTCGTTTTTCTTTTGGCATTTTCACCCAAATTCTAGAGAGAGAGAGAGAGAGACAGCTGCGATCCACGATTCTAATGGATTCTGGTAATTTCTATTTTCCGATCCCTTCAATTTTTTTCTCGATTCGATGAATTTTGGTGTTCAAATTGTAATTTGATGTGGGTTTCTTTGATTTGAATGCATAGTGCTAGGGTTTGTCATATGGTTTTCATATATCGAAAGATTTTGTTGGAGTTTAGGTAGTTAATAAGTTTCTTGTAATTATTTGACGAAGTTATCAGTATCATTGGGGATTTTGGTGGAATTTTTTAAGGGAATTGATACATAAGATAAGTGTAAATGAACAAACTAAGATGTTGAGTCTAATAGATAAATGTGGAAATTTGTGGGGAATGAATGAATAATTCCTGATGGTAGCTTGTTTGTTATTTAATTGAGATAAAGATATGTTTTTGGGGTCAATTTATACATTATACATGGACACGAACACGGGCATGGATACATTGGACACGGCGAATTTGTAAAACGTCTTATGCAAGGAGTTGATTACTGTTTGAGTTCGTTGACATGATGCTGAATTACCTTTAGATTGGGCCAATATTCAACCTTTAGTTCATATTGGAGTGTACATATTGGTCACATGGTCTATCTAAAAAAAGAACTGACGCAAGTAACAATTCATTAAGTCAGAAAATTATTAAGGTCCAAAGGAAGTCATAATCAGATACCAAATCTTGCATAATGAATTTTTTTTCAAGAGAAGCAATCCCTCAAACAATTGGTCACAAATCATTTCAAGCTGAAAAATAAAAATGACAAAAAAAAAAGAAAAAAAATAAGGAACAAGGATGAAAAGAGGAATCATGTCTAGTGAAATGTCATGACTCATTTATTGTGAAACATGGATGAATCATGCTTCACAATGTCCTAACCATGCCCAATGTGACATCGTGATACCGGTTTTCAAGTTTTGGTGTTTCATAGACTCAAACTTAACTAGCATTAGTTTGATATCATGCATGCTTTTAATTGAGGTTTAGTTCTTTGGTATACATATATCTCCGAAAAAGAGGATCTGTGATACAGTACATCTATGAAGCTGTGAATTTAAAACTGACTGTGATCTTTACACTCAACTTTCGGGCCGGCGTTCTATATTCCTGAAGTTTTGAATATGTGACATAAAAGAGAGAGAGAGAGGTCTTAGCTTATTCTTTTAAGCGTACTGATTTTATGCTTGTTTATTCTCTAGTTCCTACAAATAGGCTGACTTGTGTTAGTTTTATATCCTACGAATCGATATAGTGATAGTTTTTTTATTTCTAGTTACATAGGCTTACTTTCTTATGCAGGTGTCAGCAGTTCAATCCCGCCTGAGTTTGGAATGTTCTCTCGTTTGATAATGAAGGAGTTTATGGGAACAGAGAGACCCTGGCTTAGTAAGCACATGCCTAAATTCAGATAACACAATATGTTGATTTGATCTCTTTGAGCATACTTCTCAGTTTCCCCGTTGGGTTCAGTTGCAGATGGTTTTTGACTTATAAAATTGCTGCGGTGATCTTTGTTTTTATCTTTTTTAAGCTGAGGGACTTGTTTCTAAGTTCATAGGTTTCTTCAGAATAGAATCTCAACTTGGTATTTATTTTCTACTCAGATCTATATGGAAAAAGAGTCAAACCTCTGTTACTCCCTTTGGAAGTGTGAGCAGTAGACCTTTTAATGATCCAGCCCTTATACATCGTTCTTTACCAGATGAACTGCTATTTGAGGTATCATTCAATGCCTGCGGATACTTGGCAGCTGAGTGTTGACTTATGAGTCGCATTCTCTTTAATTTTGACTATTTTACAAAAACCCATATTTCAAAAATATTATATGTTACTATCCATGCCGGATATGTTAAAGTGCTATAAGCAATAGATTTAGTCAAGTAAGAGAACAATCGATGCTACAACTGGCACCGCAACAGTAACATCAAGTGAAGAACGACTCTGAAGACCAAAATTGGAAGTTCAAAGGAAATATCGAAGAAGTCATACAATGGGGTATTCAAGACTTTTATTTTCTTTGAGTTTCGAGTCGGTCTCATTGGGTAGAATATCTTTTTCAATTCTAATTTGCAATATATTTTGATTTGAGTTTTTCAAAACCAAAACCAAATCGTTTTTATGTTTTAAAATTATTTTTTAAATATCCAAAGGGAGTTTGTGTCTGATATATTAGACATCAGACGTCCCCATGGACGTCCATGTCAGCTATAGACTTTTCAAAAATTTGTTTTTAGTTGGAATTTCAAACTACCAACGGTTATAAACTGCCAATAACTGTCTTAACTTTTAGGAGCAGTTATTTTAACTATCCTAACTACCCATTTTCAAATTCTATATAAAGAACTCATTTCAAAAGAATTTTAACCGAATAGCTGACTCATTCACGTTTTCAAGTTCTCATTCTTTAATCTTCAGTGAAAACTCTGCCATTCTTTCGTTCTAAAGTTTTTATTAATCTTTTGAGTGAGAGTTATCTTTCAGGGCTTAAGATTTTTCTAGTTATTAGAATCGAAAGATCTCTGATTTTATCGAAGAAGTTTGTGTTTCAAAACCGTTTTTAATCCTTTGAAAAATTTCTTCGAATCGTTTTAAAACTTTTGTAATTTCCAAAACACAATCCATTATCTCATTTCAATCAAAACTTGATTTATCCTTTGAGATCAATAGGATTGTATAGTTGGTTTGTAAAGATTTGTTGAAAATCTTGTTTGTACGGCCTAGTGAAGAAAGGTCTAAGATCTTCACATTGTAAGGGTTTCGGAGTTTAGCATTGGGAAAAAGTCTAGGTGTTCATCGTCTGCAAGTGTAAATGTTTTAAGATTTAAACCTGAAAAAAGATTTGGATTTCTCCATCCGTAAGAAATCATTGGATAGTGAAGTTGAACCTTGAGCAGGAGTTCTCAAACGGTGATTAGCCATAGAGTTGGTAAACCTCATTAACAATCCTCTGCGTCATTTACTTTCTGTGCATTCTGTGTTTGTAAAATTGGTTATACTTGTACTCTGATTTATTCCCGCTGCAAATTTCTTAATTCTGTACAATTGCGCTGAGTTTGCCATAAAGCATTATTTACCTTTTTAAGGCTGCGTTCAATCGGCATCAGAGCAAGATTACTCTGTTTTGTAAGATTAAGCTCTTGAGTATCTGATTCTATGGCAAACCACATGGAAGGACAATCGATTAACCGTCCTTCTCTGTTCAGTGGCACCAACTATCAATTCTGAAAAACTAAGATTAAAGTTCTCCTTCAATGTATAGACTTAGAAATCCTAGATATCATTAGTCAATCCTTCGTAGTTCCTACCACAAATCCATTATCTGGCGCTGACAAGAGATCAATGACATTAAATGTCAAGACAATGAATGCATTTCATTGTTCTTTGAATTCAGAAAAATTCAATAGAATCTCTATGTGTTAAACAACCAATGAGATTTAGAATACTCTTCAGACCATCCATGAAGGAACCAGTCAAGTTAAAGAAAGTAAGATCAACTGTCTTATGCACGAGTATGAGATGTTTCAAATGAGAGACGAAACCATCGATTCTATGTATTCTAGATTCAACAACATTATTACAGAACTCTTATATTTAGGAAAGAAATTCGATGAGAAAGAAAAGTGTTATAAGTTACCGAGATCACTAATGATCTCATGGCAACCTAAGATCACCGCCTTCGAAGAAGCCAATGATATGACAATATTGACTGTTGACTCCTTAATAGGCAAGTTAAAGACGTACAAAATGTAAGTAAGCTATCTAAAGCAAAAGCAAGATAAAGACACTCAAAAGAAAAACATTGTGCTTATGGATTCTATCAGTAGGTCTAATCCTAAGAAGACATCTAGTGATGAGGAAGCAACGATGAAGAAATGACTAATATTGCTAGACACTTCAAGAAGTATTTGAAGTCCAGAAAATTCCCGCAAAAGAAATGTGCGTATAAATCTAATAAATTTTTTAATTGTAATAAAACTCTTTGTTGTTTTGAATGTAATAAGGAATGCCATGTTAAGTCGGAATGTCCCACGCTCAACAAGGGTAAGTGGAAGTCAAAGAAGGAATCAGAAAAGCGTTCGTTTCAATCTATTTGGAACGATACGGATTTCAGCGACTCAGAAGCCGAAGAAGTCGCAAACATGTGCTTTATAGCACAAAAAGATGAGATAATAAATGACAACCTTGATTTAGAATCTCTTAGTAAAAACGACTTGATAGATTTTTGTCATTTTCTTAAAAGATAATTATGATATGATTAATTTTAAGTATAAAACATTAAAGTAAAATCTATCCACTATAAACAATTTAGAAACATCCACACAAAATAAAATAAATTAAATTAAAATAGAAAATGAAAAATTAAATCCATAAGCTTAACAAATGATA
Source organism: Agapanthus africanus (assembly GCA_030015575.1). Taxonomy (NCBI): domain Eukaryota; kingdom Viridiplantae; phylum Streptophyta; class Magnoliopsida; order Asparagales; family Amaryllidaceae; genus Agapanthus; species Agapanthus africanus. Next base: position 182,349,981 of record JASDDO010000024.1, read on the forward strand.
AGTTAATTGAAACGAATAACACGTTAAATTTTGAAATTTATAACTTAAAAAGGAAAGTAGATTTGAAAGGTGAAATGAATTCACCAAAAGTAAAGATAATTTAGATGTAATGTTAGGACAATCGATAAAGCACTGTAAGAAAGAAGGTGTTGGTTTTAACCACTATTCTGAATTAGTCCTTAAAACTAAACTATTTAGGTGTAAATACTATTATAGATATGGAAACAAATATGCCAATTCTACGTGTAACTATTGCTGCATTGTAGGGCATATATATCAATACCGTACAATTAAAAATAATTCATCTTATAAATATTATTTTTTTCCAAAGACAGACCTAAATGAACCAAAGATGATATGGGTTCCGAAGGTCACACTTTCTTCTTCCTGTATTGCAGGACTTTCAAAGACGTTGCCGTCGTTGGATTCTTGATAGCGGATGCTCGAGGCATGATTGGAAACATTCAAAACTTTAAGATGCTATCAAGAGAAGAAAGTGGCACTGCCACTTTTGGAGATAGCAACAAAGGCAAGATTATCGGTAAAGGTGATATTTTCTTTAATAATGTATCTAATACTACAACAATAAAAGACGTCTTATATGTAGAAAACCTAAAATATAACTTATTTAGTGTCAGCCAATTCTGTGATAAAAGTTATAACGTAATTTTTGAAAAGGTTTTTGCAAAATCCTATATGATAATAAAGTAGTTTTAATTGGTAAAAGATATCATAATATATATATATATATATATATTTATTTATTTATTTACCCCTAAGATTTTAAAAATCCAGATATTAAGTGTAATTGCAAACAATGAAATAGATGCGTTATTTTGGCATAGGAGATTAGGTGATTTCTCAATGGATACTTTATCCAAAATCTCAAGGAATAACCTGGTCAAAGGCATCCTTAAAATAAATTTTTAAAAGATAGGTTGTAGGATGCTTGCCAAAAAGGTAAACAAACCAAGATATCTTTTAAATCTAAAACTAATGTGTCTACTAATACTCTCCTGCAATTGCTTCATATGGATCTTTTTAGTCCTAGTCACCATGCAAGTTTCGGAGGTAAATATTATACTTATGTTATTATAGACGATTTTTCAAGATTTACCTTGGTATTTTTCTTTAAAACTAAAGATGAAACTTTTAATATTTTCAAAATATTTTCTAAACAAATTCAAAACGAAATGAATTTAAATATATCTAAAATAAGAAGTGACTATGGTGGAGAATTTGAAAATCAAATATTCGAAAAATATTGTAATAAGGTTTCAAATATGAATTCTCACGTGCCAGAACTCACAACAAAATGGAGTTGTTGAAAGGAAAAATCATTCTGGTATGCACCATACTCAATGAAAATAATTTACCTAAATACTTCTGCGCTGAAGCCATTGACACTTCATGCTGCATAATTAATAGGATAATAATTAGAAAATACTTAAATAAAACTCCATATGAATTATTTTATGGTAATACACCGAACATTAACTACTTTAAAGTTTTTGGTTGTACATGCTACATATTGAATACCTTAGATAATTTAAGAAAGGTCGATTCTAAATGTGATGAACGAATATTTGTTGGTTATTCTATGACCAGCAAAACCTATCACGTTTATAATAGACGAACTTTAACCATTCAAGAAAGCATGTACATTCAATTTGATGAAATTAACTCTTTAGACGATGACTCTATCTTGTCGAAAAGCTTATATGATTCATCAGTAAATAAAGATGTTGGGACCAATCAACCGGAACAATAAGAGTAAGCTATTGATACTTCTTTTCCAAAAAATTGGTAATTCAACAAAAATCACCCTAAAGACTTAATAATAGTAGATATAGATAAAGGAGTAGTTGCTAAGTCATGCCAAGTCATCAACTTTTAAATTATGCATCAATTCAGCCTTTATCTCGGTTATAGAACCGAAAAACTTTAAAGAAGCTGAAAATGATGAGCATTGGATAAAAGCAATGCAAGATGAGTTAAACTAGTTTAAAAGAAATAAAGTTTGGAAACTAGTTTCAAAACCCATAGATAGACTAATAATTGGTACTAAGTGGGTTTTTAGAACAAGTTAGATGAGTTCGGGAATATAGTAAGGAATAAAGCACGATTAATTGCTCAAAATTATATTCAAGTCGAAAGAATTGATTATGATGAAACTTACGCACTCGTTGCTAAACTCGAGACTATTAAGATATTACTAGCCTTCGCTTGTTTCAAGGACTTTTAAAGTTTTTCAGATGGACGTCAAAAGTGCATTCTTGAACGGTAAAATAGAAGAATAAGTATATGTAGCACAACCACCTTGTTTTGAAGATCACAAACATTCTAAATATGTATTTAAACTAGATAAAGCTTTGTACGATCTCAAACAAGCTTCTAAAGCTTGGTACGAGAGATTAAGTACATTCTTAATAAATATAGGATATGCAAAATGCATAGTTGATAAAATCTTATTTACAAAAACCTATGGAAATGATATTATAGTAGTTCAAATTTATATTGATGATATCATATTTGGTTCTACTAATGAGCAGCTATGCCAAGAGTTCTCAAAGTCTATGCAAGATGAGTTTGAGATGAGTATGATGGGAGAATTGAATTTCTTTCTCGGACTTCAAATCAAACAAAGTCAAGGACTGTTTATCATTCAAGCTAAGTACACTAAAGAACTTATCAAGAAGTTCGGCTTAGAGAATGCAAAAACATGTGAGACCTCGATGGCAACTAAACTTACCAAGGATGAAACTGGAAAGACGGTAGATATACGACTCTATCGAGATATGATTAGTAGTTTGTTATATTTAACTGCCAGTAGACCTGATATCATGTATAGCGTGTGTCTATGTGCTAGATTCCAAGTAGATCCTAAAAAGTCCCATTTAGTAGCCGTTAAGAGAATCTTTTGATATTTTAAAGACACTATTAATTTAGGATTATGGTATCCTAAGAATAACGTGTTCCACTTAACAAGTTATTCGGATGTTGACTATATTGGAAGTCAAACTGATAGAAAAATACTAGCGGCATGTGCCATTTCTCAGGTAACAACATCGTCTCTTGGAATTCCAAGAGACAAACATTGATAGTATTGTCTACTGCTGAAATGGAGTATATTGCCGCTGGTGCATGTTGTGCATATAATCTTTGGATTAAATATACATTAGAAGACTAAGGAAATAGTCTCTAAAATTCCAATACTCCGTGACAACACTGGCACTGTACAAATGACCAAGAACGCTAACCAACATTCTAGAACCAAACATATCGATGTTCGATATCATTTCCTTCGAGACCATTATCATAAAGGCGATATTGTTCTTGAATATATACCAACTGAATCACGGTTGGCTAATATATTCACTAAACCTTTAGATATGACTTGTTTTACTCAAATAAATGGGTAAACTCAACATGCTTGAACTAGAAACTTAAACATTAGAATCCTTATTGACGAAAATTTTGGATATGAAACCAAAAACCCCAAGTCTCATAGGTCCTTGGACGTCTCTGCGGACGTCCATACAGACGTCTGAGTTTCAAATTGCACAACAGTTTTTGCAAACCGCTGTATCGGTTTTTGAAATTACAAAAATTCTGACCGTTTTAAAAACGATTTTGTAGTTTTTAAAACTTCATATTCTTTCCCTTTATAAATTTAAGTGAATTCCTCTTTCTAATTCATTTTTTCCTTCTAAGTCTACACTAAACCTACACTTCAATCACAATGTCGAAATGCACTATTTCGACTCGGAATACTCCACTTTCTGAGAAGGGATCTCTAAACAAGATATCAAGGTTAAAGAGAAGCCCCTATCTCTAATTAAAGTATCCCTGAATCCTTTAAGGATCCTGCAATTCACTCTACCCTATCCTCCTTCGAGTCCATCATCTGAGGAGGACCCGTCAGAGGAACCATTCAAGTAGTTCATCTTGCCCACTCCTTCGACACAAGATATTCATGCAGAAAACCCCTTCCGAATGAACCAATCAATTAAGGACCGCCATAAAATGGTCCTCAAGAGACTAGGTATCATTTTGACCCCAATAGATTCGGAATTGGAGCGAATGATCCATTTTATGTTCATCCCCTCCCGATGAACGTTTCATGTTCATCGTCCGGTGTGAAGTTCATGGCACTCATATCTAGGCGTATGACAGGATCAAAGGGGAGTTTGTCAAAGAACGGGAGACCAAAACGACAGAGTTTTGGAAGCATCTCCCACACTTCTAGTATTTTTTTCATTTCATCAATGCATCGTAGTATTTTAGTGTGTTTTTGTTTATTATTGTTTGTAATATTTTAGTTTGTTTTTTATTGTTAAGTATAGTGTGTGTTAAGTTTGTATTTCTTTTAAGGATGTAATGTTTTTTTATGAATAATATGTTCGTTTTATGTTAAGTATGTGTTAATCCATATTTGCTTCCATAGTATAACTTAAATTATATTTAACCCTAATCATATGCCCTTAAATCTAACTAGAACCCATGAAAACCATCCATATTTTTCACAACTCTGCAAATTTGGAAAATGATTGCAGGGACGTCTGAATAAATGTCCATAGTGACGTCTATTGCCCTATGGATGTCCTATAGATTGAAAATTCCAGCAGACGTCTAAGTTTGAAAAGTTGTGACCTTTTGATCTCACTCCCTTTCATTTTAGACATATTCATACCTTACATATTTTTATAAGTCTTCCAAACCCGCATATTCTCATCTCCTTTCTCTCTCTTCCTCCACCAAAATCTAAAATTCTAAACCTTAGTTTTCTTTATCTCTAAAAAAATGGTGAGGACAAAGAATGTTGAAATTAGAGTCTTCGACATCAAAACGTCGTAGCCGTACCCGGCACGTGGGCGCTGGATGCTTGGGCGGCGCTTAGGCGCGGGGCGCTTGGGTGCGGGGCGCCTCACGCACCCGGCGCGTGGGCACGGGGCGTTTGGGGCTCTCGGGTCCCCGCAGAGGGAAGGGGCTTTAGCCCCAGAACTTTAGGAGTTTAACTCCCAGGAAAGACTTTTTTTTATGGAGTTAAACTCTCAAAAAGGACTTTATTAACAGAGTTAATTCCAAAAGATGTTGAATGGAATTAAACTCCTAAAAAATGGTTTGATTTATGGAGTTAAACTCCAACAGATCTTGAATGGAGTTAAAACTCCTAGTAATCTTTGGAAATGATCAAAGGGGACCCTTTTCTTCTCCCTTTTGGTCATGGATCTTCTTTTAGGTCTTGGATCTTCCCAAGATAGGATTTTTGGAGACGGGTCTCATTCTTCCTCTCGGTTTGCCGGATCTTGGAGAAAAAGAGGGAGAGATTTAAAAATCTCCCATTTTTGAGATCTGATGGAAGATCTAAGTTCCCTTCAAGGGTTTGATGGTAAAAATCTGTTTATTTTTGGAAAAGAAAGAGTTAAACTCTTGATTTAATTCAAAAAATGAGAGAAGGTTTTAGAACCTTGAGGAAGTGAAAGGAGGCATATAAACCCTAAATTTTGAGAGAACAAAGTTATCATTGATTTTTTCATCATGTTGCCTTTATAGGCTACACACTTTACATATAGCCCCCTGGGTTTTTCCAAATGACCACTTGTGCCACCCCATACCTTATGTGTTTATTTCTTTTTTGCACATAAGCCATGAGATTTACAAAATTTTGGTTTTCTGCCCACTTTACATATATTTATTTCTAAAAATTACATTCAGACAAATTTATTGCCTCCTTTTTGGCAGCTGATTTCGTGGACCGCTGTCGTGGCCCTTCTGTTTTGGTAACGGACAATCGAGTGAAGATAGCAAGCCTGGCCGGATTCTTGAGTGATGCCGGCGCTTCTTTTCTGGATTTGCCCCGCTGCTTTCGCGTGGCATAGAGCGCCTGATAGACTCTTGAAGAGACAGTGTCATGTTTTTTTATGTTGGGGCTGGGACACGTCTCTTTGTAGCATCATTCGGACTGTTGCCTTCTTGATTCTGGCGGTCATGGTATTTTTCTGAACCCACTCCAGAGATTTGAAGGAACTGCTGACTTTTACGGCCGACTGAGCCGTCGTCACAGGGTAACCCTGCTCTTGGAACCTCACAAGATTCCACTTAGCCGGGGTCCTGGCCCTCTTGTTGGCTCGATACTTGAGCCTCTTCTGTCTTAACTTTTCTGATTTGAGCACTTGGCAGGTTTCTGCTCTTCGGGAAGCTGCCGTAGACCGAGCGATGGAGAGCTTTGGAGATACGTCTGATCGTGCAATTTTCAAAGGTGTCGTCCGTGCTTGTCCGCGACGTTCGATGATGCCTTTTGTTCCGGTAGTGTTGCCCCCGACTGGAGCACCAGAGAGTCGTTCGGACACCGTTTTACGTTTGGGTTATGGTGTCTTGGCGATCACAACGTTCGGTCTCCTGCCTCTTGAGATCGGTTTGGCCACCTGGTTTGCCGTGACCTTCGCCAGATGAGCACTTCCGGCAGGGTAAGATAACGGATCCAAATTGACGGGGTGACTCCTCTCATTGCCGGCTGAGACTTGCAAAGAGAATCACACGGGAATTGATCTTGATCACGTTGTGGATCAGAGTAACATCAGAAATGAAGCTCGTCTTGGGAGACATGATTGCTGTGTTCGAGATGGTGACTGAAAACTTGTTAATCTGTACACAACAAAAAATGACTTCAGTACAGGCAATTGATATATATGTTGATTGAGTTCGCATGATCGTTTAATCCGAAATATAGGAGGAGAGATAAGGTCTCACCGGACATGCCAGAATCTGTAGGGTGTTTTTCGTCACCCCATTGAGATGGGAATACGCGCCCGCTTGTCAGGCATACTACAGATTCCTCCTGTCTAGGATAGGCGGGGGTTATTGATTGTGAGGATCCGAATCTCCGGCAGCCGCGGACTAAGTGGCCGTTAATTACTCCTCGCCTTTAGAGCGAGTGAACCTCCGATTGATGGGTCAAACTGGTCATGCGAACTCAACGTGCAGTGTGCGTATGTGTCATGAGGGGTTTTGGATATATCGGGGGCCTCGCAGAGTTTACGGGGGTCCTGCTATCCGGATAACGGGTTGGGGGTCAAAGAGGGCTAGCAGCCCCCTTGCGGGGTGCGGTGCAGCGTCCCGTTAGAAAAATTTTCCTAACAGGGTGTATTTTGAGTGTGGGATAGTATGGGAAAAAGTAGGGTAAGGAGCGCTTTAAAGACGCTAGGGAGCTGCGCTCTGGGCGCTTGCGCCTGGCGTGTCCGGCGCGTGGGCGCTGGACGCTTGGTCGCCTGACGCGCCCGGCACGTGGGCGCTGGGGCGCCTGCAGAGGGAAGGGGTTTAGCTCGGACTTTAGGAGTTTAACTCCCAGGAAAGACTTTTGTTTATGGAGTTAAATCCCAAAAAAGACTTTATTAACGGAGTTAAACTCCAAAAGATGTTCAATGGAGTTAAACTCTTGAAAAAAGGGTTTGATTTATAGAGTTAAACTCTAACAGATCTTGAATGGAGTTAAACTCCTAGAAATCTTTGGAAATGATCAAAGGGGACCCATTTCTTTTCCCCTTTGGCCCTGTATCTTCTTTTAGGTCTTGGATCTTTCTAAGGTGGGATTTTTGGAGATGGGTCTCCTTCTTCCTCTCGGTTGGTCGAATCTTGGAGAAAAAGGGGATGGGATTTAAAAATCTTCCACTTTTGAGATCTGATGGAAGATCTGAGTTTCTCTTCAAGGGTTTGATGGTGAAAAACTGTGTATTTTTGGAAAAGAAAGAGTTAAACTCTTGATTTAATTCAAAAAAAAGGGGAGAAGGTTTTAGACGCTTGATGAAACGGAAGGTGGCACAGAAACCCTAAATTTTGAGAGAGAAAAAAGTTATCATTGATTTTTTCATCATGTTGTCTTTATAGGTTACACACTTTACATATAGCCCCTTAGGCTTTGCCAAATAGCACTTATGCCACCTCATGCCTTATGTCCTTATTTCTTTTTTGCACATAAGCCATGCGATTTACAAAATTTTGGTTTTATGTCCACTATACATATATTTATTTCTAAAAATTATATTTAGACTAATTTAGTGCCTCCTTTTTGGCATAGAGCCGGCCCCTTCCATGCTTGGTCTTGACTTGGGTTTGGGCTCGGACCCACTTGACTTGGGGTTGAGCTTGGTTTTGAATGGTCAACTGGGGTGTAATTTTTGACCCCAACAATGTCATGTTTACATTGCTCCTTGAATTTTTTCTAATTACTCCGTATTTTTTAAAACTTTTTTATATTTTCAAAAAGGGGGAGAAAAATATATGCAACAATTCAGGGGGAACATTTCATATCTTTTTGAAATATTGTATATTTTAAATTTTATTATTTTAAGTTTTGTAAAATATCAAAAATGGGGAGATTGCTGACCTATAAGTCACATTCTTTTTAATTTTGCCTATTTTACAAAAATCATATTTCAAAGATATTATATGTTACTAACCATGCCAGATATGTTAAAGTGTTATAAGCAATGGATTTACTAGAGCAAGAGAACAATCAATACTACAACTGGACCACAACAGTATCAAGTGAAGAACGACTCTGAAGATCAAAATTGCAAGTTCAAACGAAATATCGAGGAAATCACACAACGGAGTATTCAAGACTTTTATTTTTTTAAGTCTAGAGTCGATCTCACTGGTTAGAATTGCTTTTCCAATTCTAATTTGCTATATATTTTGATTAGAGTTTTTCAAACCAAACCAAATTATTTTTACGTTTTTAAATTATTTTTTAAACATCCAAGGGAGTCTGTGTTTGATATATCAGACATCAGATGCCCCTATAGACGTCCCCATGGAAGCCTTCCAGACGTTCATGTCAGTTATAGCCTTTTTCAAAAATCTGTTTTTAGTTTGAATTTCAAACTACCAACTGCTATAATCTGCCAATAACCATCCTAACTTTTAGGAGCAGTTTTTTTAATTACCCCAACTGCTCATTTTCAAATTCTATATAAAGGAATTATTTCAAAAGAATTTTTAACCGAATTTTTGATAATCTCATTCATGTTTTCAAGTTTTCATTCTTTAATTTTTAGTGAAAATTCTGCCATTCTCTCGTTCAAAAGTTTTTATTAATCTTTTGAGAGAGATCTTTCAGGGCTTAAGATTTTTCTAATTATTAGAATCGAAAGATCTTTGATTTTGTCGAAGAAGTTTGTATTTCCAAACCGTTTCTTAATCCTTTGAAAAACTTCTTTGAATCGTTTTAAAACTTTCGTAATTTTCGAAACACAATCCATTATCTCCTTTAAATCGAGACTTGATTTATCCTTTGAGATCAATGGGATTGTATAGTTGGTTTGTAAAGATTTATTGAAAATCTTGTTTGTACGACCTAGTGAAGAAAGATTTAAGATCTTCATATTATAAGAGTTTCGGACTTGAGCATTGGGAAAAATTCTAGGTGTTCACCGTCTGCAATCGTAAAGGTTTTAAGATCTGAGTATGAGAAAAGATATAGGTTTCTCCATCCGTAAGGAGTCACTGGATTAGTGAAGTTGAATCCTGAGCGGGAGTTCTCAGGTTAGAATCAGCCACAGAGTTAGTGACCTTGTCAACAATTCTCTGAGTCATTTACTTTCTGTGTATTCTGTGTTTGTGAAATTGTTTATACTTGTACTCTGATTTATTTTATGCTGCAAATTTCTTAATTCTGCACAATTGCACTGAGTTTGCCATAAAGCCTTGTTCACCCCTCTATAAGGCTGTTTTCACCGAGTTACTAATTTTCTTACTGCCTATTACATTAAACATAGATATTAAGTATTCAACAAATTAAGTGTGATATATAGATTGCTTGTTTTTGCAAGCGTGCATCCCTATATGAAAGCTATGGAAACGTATCATAAGATACATACACGCTTATACAATGCAGAAATTTGAATGATTAAAGTGATGAAGTTAGCATAAATTAAACCGATTAAAACAGTGTGGTGGTTTTGTGAAATTATGGGATAGATTTGAGGCACTATTGTTTGAACAGTTATTGACTTGGAATTTTCTTTCAGATATGATTATTTGAACAAAAATGTTTGTGTAGCTGAAAATTTTCATAGTTGGTACTTGCAGACATTGATTCCTATGCTTTAGCTTATTTTGGTGGCACATTCTCAGATGCACACACTTACTGCTGCACATATGATATGTAACCATTTAATCCTTTTATCTAATTAAGTAAACATAATTAAGCCAACCTATGGAATTTGTGGTGATGATGTAACCTGTAGCCTGTGTTTGGTTTGGAAGAGTGTGAGGGACAGTAAAAGAAAACGATAAGGATTCAATAATGATTCACCAAGGAAGAACGTTGAGTTTCTATCATTTTCTTTTCCTTTCCATCTCTTTCTTCATTACCAAACACAACCTAAGCGGAAGGATGAGTAATTTGTTTGAGAAAACTCTACTTCAAGAAGAGGAAAAGAATCTTGTAATTACAAGAGTTCAATAATATAGATTTGAGGATCAATTGCAGTTAGGGTTACATAAATGGATGCACGGAGTTAGAGTGATAAAACAGACTCTAATGGTCACAAAAGAATCATAAATAGTGAATTAAGAGGGATTCAATTTCTTTTGGGCAGTTTTCTTTATAGCTGAGTGGCTTGATCAATCAGAAGTCACTTCCGACAGCATCTGTGTAAATTTTACTGCACAAAGGTAATATCTAGGAGGTGAAATTGATGCATTGAAATCAATTAATTGATTCCTTGGTGGGAAGGGACATATTGTAGTCAGATCAGTTTGGATCCTCTAGTCTCTTATATACTTTTCTGTGATTGAAATCGTATGATTCTTTAGGGAAAGTTTACACTATACAGTAATTCACAAAAGAAAGGATTAAAAAAATTGAAAGGAAGAATAAGAAGAAGAATAGTTATTGATTGACAACCAACACTTAGTTTCATTCCAAGAACTTTTTCTTTGTTCATGTCACTGCAGAAAAGGATCACCGGCAAACTCAGGACTCGTATTGTTTAAAATTCGTAGTATATTTGTTTTTGTTCAGCCACTCTCCACTCCCACATCCATTTTGGTGTTTGTGTAGAATAAAAATATCATCAGATCAGTGATAAAAATTTCCATATGAATTATTCTATGGCCAATTGCAAATAGGTTTTTGCACGAGCTGATCCATACAGTTTAGGAAGGGCAGCATGTGTTTGTCGCAAGTGGAGATACACTATTCGCCATCCTATTTTGTGGCGAAATGCATGCCTGAAAACATGGCAGGTATGTGTTTTGGGAGACAATTTATGCTGTCCATTTTACTTGTTTTATATAAATCTTGAAATATATGAACCTTCTTTTGAAGCTCTGTGGAGTGATGGAGAACTATAAATTAGTTCAGTCCAGGTATGATTTTTCTTGGAGAAAAATGTGGGCTCAGAGACCAAGAGTTCGATTTGATGGTAATTGTAGTATGATTTGCTTCATATGTTATAATATTCTTTATAAATTCCATTAAAAAAATTTATGCATCTGATTGCTAATAGGTCTCTACGTCAGCAGAAATACCTATGTCCGTGTTGGAGTTGCAGAGTGGACTGTCACAAATCCTGTTCATTTGGCAAGATTCTTTTCTATAGCTTTTGGTATGCTTGTTATTGATAGTTGCTCTTATGAATAATAGAAGACTCTTCTGGTTAGACACTGCCGGCCGATAAGATCACTGAGATTGACCAGCCCTCCCCACCCCCCACCCCCCAAAAAAAAAAAAAACAAAAAAACAAAACTAAATTATAGTAAACTAAACACCAAAATCAATGATATTTTTCTAGTTGTCAACACTTCTGAACTTTAGTACCACATTTATCAGTATATTATTGCAAATGATTGTAACAATTGTTAAATTTGCTTTTTGAGTGTTGAGAACATGAGTTCAAGTCCATTATTTTATTGTTTGAAGGACATCGGTTCTCTTTTCCCCTCAAATTATGTTCTTTTATTGTTTCTTCATGCAGGTTTGTTACTACCGATACATCCGATTTTATCCCAACGGGATATTAATCTACAAGGTCGTAATTCTAAATTTGAACCGTCCTAAATGTGCAACTACAAACAACAATACAATTCATGTTTTTCTTTGTATAGCATTGTCCTGATACTTTTGATCATGACAATTTAGGTCTCCTCTCAAAGGGTCAAAGAGACAGTGAAATGCATGCATGTCCGCGCTTCAAAAGCCGACTGTGTTTTCAAGGGAGAATACATATTATCTAATGACCAGGTAAATACTGACATAAATGCTATTTAATGATTCAGTCCTCTTATTCAAAGTTATAATGTCTAAAACCTCTTGTTGTAGCTTTATTTGAGTGTTATATCCATATGATTCTGTAGTTTCTTTTTTCTTTAGGTTGATGCCGCTATCTTATATCCAGGCCTGCGGCTAACTCTTCTAAGGATCCGCGCAAGGTATAAATCAACTATAATGGTCTATTGTTACTAGCATTCTATTAAGGTATCTAAGGGTACCTTTTAATATTATACTCAAATCAAAGGATAAATTACACTAAACCACCCATAGCTATCGCGGTTTTCACTAAACCGCCTTAAAAAAATTATTACAGTAAATTTGCTTGAACTCCGGTTTCAAGGGAGTTTACTTCCACTAAAATACCCCTTAAATGCAGCATTTTAAGGGAGTGTACTCTGATTAAAGAAAAAATATGGTAGTTTAGTGAAAAACAACAATATACAAGGGTAGTCTAGGTAGTTTAGTGTAATTTATCCTAATTCGAAAGCTTCCCTTTTCTTACACTTGCAGCGTTATCTTTTGCATGTTTACGGATTCGTGATTGCATATACATTTTAACAAAGGTCATGTCTTTTCATAGGATTCGAGGGACCACAATTGGGGCAAACAATCGCGTGGATATCCTAAGACTTGTTACGACCGGTGTAAATGCAAGTGAAATGAACAATAATGAGGGTGGTATGCTTAAATTCATCGAAGGTTGGCCCGAAAATGAGACACATGATCCGGATGTGCCTGCTGTTCCACATAGCAGGGGTTTGTCGCCCTGTGTTTTTGTTCCATTTCATGAGGTAATACCACCGTGCTTGCAACTTCTATACCATAGAAACATGCTCTGTATTTTATCAGCATATGACAGCCATTATTATGTCTGTGAATCTGCATCTATCTTGTGGTGGTTTCTAAAGCGTATTTCTCTGAGGAAATTATGAAATATGTATAATCTTATTCTTTTGTTCTTGAAACCCCAATTCCTACGCACCTGACAGCACAATCCCCACCTACCGTTGAAATCGGAACTCAATCCCTAATTAGCAATGGCTAGAATAGCATCATGGATTCTTATTCAGCTGCTTTTTTTGTTCCTTTTCCATTTTATAGAATTAGTCCTAATGAAAGCCATGCTCTCTCTCTCTCTCTCTCTCTCTCTCTCTCTCTATATATATATATATATATATATATATATATATATATATATATATTCTGTTCCGTGGACTGACAGATCAGAGCATGTTTCTTTTGCTTTGCTTTTTTTATTGCAAATGGCTACCACACAGTTTGTGAGTTGAGCTCTGTGTTCAATTATGTAGGCGACCCTTTTTTCTTTTATGAGTAATGCTTTACCTACCGGGTTGAAATCCTACCACAATCTGCCTAATCTACCTATGAGACAAAATTGTGGGATCCACAACACCTAGATGCTAGTGCCTAACGAGTGGGCCCATAGTGTTTGTCTTTTGGTAGAGTGTGGTAGGATTTCAAGCCCGGCAGGTTAAAGCATTTTTCCTTTTTTATTTCCTCTGCTTGCTTATGTGACTGCCTATTTTGTTGCATGCTTCGCTTAATTGTTAATTCTTAACCAAGTTGACGACAGAGACAACAATAGCAATGCCTTCATACAAAACTACTAAATTCTTTATAAACACCTCAATTTATGGTCATTGAGGTCTTCTGTTACTTATTGATTGATCAACTAAGATCCCATCAATCCCCCTAAGTCGTGCACTTAATTTTGCGATTGTAAATTTTGATGGAGCATAATGATCTATTATTTTTATTTGCAAGTGAAAAATGGTAATTTGTTTTTCTCATGGTACAGGCGGAAACATCAGTGTTAAATCTTCCAGTGGATAAGATGGATTACTTTGTTCCAGGATGACAACCGTTGCAGAAATCATGTTTGTGCTTGAAGAATCAAAAAGGGGTTCTTCTACAAGACCTTCAAATAACAAACGATGCCTTGCACATAACTTGCTTTGTGTTTTGTGTTGCAGTTTTGAAATTTCCATAAACAGCGTTGTACATAAACAATCTAGTGTTTGTTTTCGAAATTCTCGTGTGCTCAAGTGTGCAATCAAATGTAATACGGAAATGGCAAAAACTGTGAACAAGCTTGATATGCAATTTTGTATTGTGTGGTCTTTTCTCAGTTGGTATGCAGATTGATGAAATAATCTTTCTCAGGTTGTCAACTGATCAGTTATGGTATTTATTGTGTTATCATAGCCTGTTTGTGCTTTTTTCATATCAGATTACTTATATGCTTCAGAGTCCCATACATGAATCTACTTGTGAATTTACTATTAATCTTGGTCATTTACCTGTAGGCATAAAATTCAGATGTACATCACAACTAGCCTTCAAGAACTGCTAAGCGCCTTAATGGACTGTAAACCAACTGATGTGTTATGAGTTCAATTAGCCATCAGTGCCCTTGCTGTATTCGTTGAAAATGTTACTTGTCAAGATTTACAAGTTTTCGCTTCCTTTGTGTATCATTATCATCATTGGCCTAGATCGACCGCAAACCATTAAAGGGAATGAATAATTAAGGGGAATGAAAGCACACTAATCATCTCTCCTACGATTTGTTACAGAGACGGAGCACACACTAACCATATCCTGATATATAAAAACTCCATGGTTTCTATGTTTATTTTTTACAAGTTTATTTTTTTCACTTTCAGTTCATGCATCCCCATGGTTTCTATGTTTGGGTTATCATCCTATATATAAAAACTCCATAATGTTTTCAGAGAAAGAGCATCCGTTATTTCAATTTTTACTTTTTTTCGTGCCAAAAGTCATGTAGTCTCTCTTCACTCTGTTTCTCTAAAATAGGCATCTTTATTTCTTTTGACTGCTCAGAAAACATATAACACTAACCTGTTTACCGATTTATTAATGGGTAAGTTGCGATCATGTTTTTCTTCCTGAATTATATATGCTTTTTGGGTAAGGTGTGAAACCATCATTAGATGTTGATTAGAGGGATTAGGATGTTTGTGGAACATCTTTCTTCATGTTCCAAAATCCTTCCTCCCTTCAAAAAAACAAAAAAAAACAGGGAGAAAAGTCTAGCATTTATCTTTAAGGTTGTAGATGAAACACTTTAGGGATTTCCTGCATTTAGTTAGATTTAAGGTAGCCCCGTCTCTTGAGAAGTCTCTTTATCAACTTTCTTCATAGTTTGGTGAATCGCTGTATTTTTTGTATAATCTTGATGAAGAAGACGTCATGGATAATTGGGATTAAATTCTCTACCAAAGCTAGGTAAATGCCTTCATTTATTTCTCATGTTTTGTTACATTTCTATATTTGAATATCAATTATATCTTACATTCGGTACAAATTGGACGCATAGGGACGTAAAAGTCATCCAACATGGAATTGACCACTTGAAGAAATGCTAGGAAAGACGAAGAATAACCTTCTTGTATATATTCACCACTGCAAAATGCTTTTGTTTTCCTCGTCCCTTGTAATATATAGTTTTAACATCTCCTGTTATCGAGTAATAATGTTTGTGACAAATTATAACATATTTTCTTCATAGTCTTCAGAAACTCTCGCAGGAGACCCGCGTCTAGGCCCTCTGCCAATTCTTGCAATGAAAGGTTTCCTATCTTTTCTTCTCTCCCGATCAATCCTCACTCAATGCCTCCATCTCCATTTCCATTTCCTTTCCCGACCAATGGAGGGCAAAATCTCCCTCAGTAGTTGTCCACCGTCGATCTTGCTGTAAGCGGTCTTGGATGGTTGAGATTTGGTGCGATGGCTGAATGCATGGATCTCAATGGGTTGGTGTCGACGCCGAGTTACCTGCGAGGGAAGTCCCGGGATGGGTGACCACCATATGACCCTCCGACGATCAAATTAGTACCGTGGAATAAGAGCAGAGTAGCGGCGTATTCGAATGAGTTCGAGTTATCTGAGTCGTCTGAAAGAGGAGTTTATATAGTGGTCGTATGGAGCGAGCCGCCGAGAGATCTTCGCCGTTGGCTACGCCCCTGCGTTACGCCCGTGTTGATGACGAGATCCACTCATTATGGTGGGACGTGCGAGCGTGGGACGTGCGACGTGGTGCGGCGGATATCTCATTTTGACGAGATATACAGAGCCGTTGCGGGAGCGCTTGGGTTCCGCATTTTCGGTTGATCAGGGGAGCCGATGAAGCTCAGCAGGATAGATGGCTCGGAGAGGAGCCGGGAGGCCGAGGAAGTTCGGCCCCGCAACAGCTCGGAGACGAGCAAAGGGGGTGTAAGTTCGGCTGCTGGATAGTTTGGAGGCGAGAAGTAGGGGTGTGAGCCCGGAGATGAGACCCTGAGGAAAATCCCCAAGCCACCACACTGATTCTACCTCCGCAGCCCCTAGGAGCCTAGCGGGCTTATGCGGACGACACGTCATCTGTTACATGTCGTAATCTGGGGAATTTCTGTACATAAGCCTTATCACTGGCCCCTCACTCTTGCCCTAACCTATTTATGAGTCAGGATTGAGAGTGGTAAGTCCGGTTTTTAACTGTTCAGCCTAAAATTCCTAGGCTGTCTGACGACGGTGGGACATCTGGCGGCTACTCCTCTCGGATCACTAGGGCCACATGGCGGGTCTCGGAACGCCTCAGTTACCGCGTGTATCTTTGGTGACGTCAGCGGATCGGCGAAATGATTGCGCTTTTAAAAAGGGGGCGCCATTTCGCTCGATCATCGTTTAGGCTACGCGCCACGTGTCCATCATTGGTTGGCGGGACGCGAGAGGTTGTCACCGACTCCTGCCGTGAGGGGATGTTTCCAATGGCCGATTGCCACGTGGAGCCTCGACGGCCGCTAGGTGCCACGGTTCTTTTTGGCGGGAATCGATTTGGGCCGTTAGATGTCCTCTTTGGAGAGTATAAATAGGAGGGGGCTATCCCAGGACCGACACATTGCCTTAATTGTCTCTCATCGTTTGAAGATTGTCCGGCGCACCTCCGCTTAGGTCGGATCTTCCTCGGCAAACCCTTTTCTTGAATCAGGTTAGATGTCTTCCTCCGAGATATCTGTAGATGTAGTAGGGGTAGAGTCGGACGATGAGGCCTCGGTTTCTGGGGCCGAGTCTAGCGGGTCTTCCTCCTCCTCGACTTCAGATAGTCGAGAGAGTTCTTCTTCTTCTTCATCTAAGTTTTCTGTGTCGGGTTCGCCCCCAGGGCTAGTGTCGCCCGTGTCTCTCGCCGTCGGGTGATGACAAGGGCTCCCAAGGTGCGCATCGGGAATACCCGTGATGCGTCCTCACTCTTGAATCGTCTGGACGAGATTTCCGACATCAGGGCTCAATTTCATATTCCCTCTGACTATTCACTCCGTCTGGCCAGAGAGGGTGAGCGGGCAGACTAGGTACAGGGCAAGGAGATTGCTCTGTATCTGGAAGCATTCCGGATAGGGATGCGTCTGCCCTTCATATGAGATTTGTGCTTGTAGGGTGTTTTTCGTCACCCATTGAGATGGGAATACGCGCGCGCTTGTCAGGCATACTACAGATTTCCCCTGCTTAGGGTAGACAGGGGTTTATTGATTGTGGGGATCCGAATCTCCGGCAGCCGCGGACTAAGCTGCCGTTAATTACCCCTCGCCTTTGGAGCGAGAGAACCTCCGATTAACTGGTTAAACCGGTCATGCGAACTCAATATGCAGTGTACGTGTGTTTTGTTTTGAAGGGGGCTTGGATATATCGGGGGCCCCGCAGAGTTTTTACGGGGGTCCCGCTACCCGGATAGCGGGCTGAGGGTCAAGGGGGCTAGCAGCCCCCTTACGGGGTGTGGGGCAGCGCTCTGGCCCAAATTTTTTTTGGGAGGGATAGTGTTGTAGAGTATGTGTGTATATATATATATATATGTATACATAAAAAAAAGGAAGAAAAAGCGTCCAAATGACGCATGGGGCCAGCGCCTTGAGCGCTGTGCGCTTAGGCGCTAGTGCGCCACGTGTTCGACACGTGGGCGCTGGGCGCTTAAGCGCTAGGCGCTCGAGCACTAGCGCACCACGTGTCGACACGTGGGCACTGGGCGCTCGAGCGCGAGCGCGCCACGTGTCTGCATGTGGGCGCTGGACGCTCGAGCGCTGGACGCTCGAGCGCAAGGCGCTCGGGCGCCGACAAGAAAAAGGGGCTTTTAGCCCCAGAAACTCCCGAAAGGGAAATTAGAGTGGAGTTAAACTCCTAAGCTGTTTTGAAGCTGATGAAGGGCTTCTCCCCTTGAGCCCTAGTTCTTCCCCAAAGTGGGGTCCTGAAGATGGGTCTCCTTCTTTTTTCTCTGTTGGCAGGATCTTGAAGATCAAGAGATGTGAGATTTTAAAAATCTTTTCTTTTTGAGATCTAATGGAAGATCTGAGTTCCCCTTTATGGGTTTTATGGTGAAAAACTATTTAGTTTTATAAAATGAAGAGTAAAACTCTTGATTTAATTCAAAAGAAATGAGAAGGTTTTAGAACCTTGAGGAAGGAGAAAAATCTCAGATCTAAAATTTTTTGGAGAGAGAAAAAGTTGGGATATTTTCATTATCCTTGCCTTTATAGGCTATACACTTTACATATAGCCCCTTGGGCTTTACAAAATGGCATTTTGCCCATCTCATGCCTCATGTGCTATTTCTTTTTGCACATAAGCCATGGGCTTTACAAAAATTTGGCTTTATGCCCATTTTCTTACATTTACTCATAAAATAAAATAAAAGAAATACAACAAAATTATTTATTACAAAAGTTTTATCTTGGCATGGGGGAGGCTGGCCGCTTCATGTTCGGGCTCGACCTGGGCATGGGCCCACTTGATCTGGGCTTGGGGTTGACTTTGATTTTTGACTTGGTCAACCGGGGTGTAAATTTTTACCCCAATAAATTTTCCCCCATCAATAAATGCACACCACACATGTAGGTCGTGTGCATGAAATTGATGGATCTTCTTTCACGTGGAGGCGACTTGATTTGGTTCCCGCTTTTGGGAAGCTGGCACTGCCCTTTTCACGACATGAACGGTCGATTCTGCCCTTTTTGCGACTTGGACGGTCGATGCTGCCCTTTTAGCGACCTGGACGGTCGATGCTGCCTTTTTAGCGACTTGGAAGGTCGATGCTGCCCTTTTAGCGACTTGGACGGTCGATTCTGCCCTTTTTGCGACTTGGACGGTCGGTGCTGCCCTTTTAGCGACTTGGACGGTCGATGCTGCCCTTTTTGCTACGTGGACGGTCGGTTCTGCCCTTTTTGCGACTTGGACGGTCGATGTTGCCCTTTTAGCGACTTAGACGGTGGATGCTGCCCTTTTAGCGACGTGGACTGTCGGTGCTGCCCTTTTTGCGACGTGGACGGTCAGTTCTGCCCTTTTTGCGACTTGGACGGTCGGTGCTGCCCTTTTAGCGACTTGGACGGTCGATGCTGCCCTTTTAGCGATGTGGACGGTCGGTTCTGCCCTTTTTGCGACTTGGACGGTCGGTGCTGCCCTTTTAGCGACTTGGACGGTCGATGCTACCCTTTTAGCGACGTGGACGGTCGGTTCTGCCCTTTTTGCAACTTGGACGGTCGGTGCTGCCCTTTTAGCGATTTGGACGGTCGATACTGCGCTTTTAGCGACGTGGACGGTCGGTTCTGCCCTTTTTGCGACTTAGACGGTCGATGCTGCCCCTTTAGCGACTTGGACGGTCGATGCTGCCCTTTTAGTGACGTGGACGGTCGGTTCTGCCCTTTTTGCGACTTGGACGGTCGATACTGCCCTTTTAGCGACGTGGACGGTCGGTGCTGGATTTGACTTGCTCCGCTTCTTGCGGTGTCAGGGATGGAGTTGACTTGCTTCCGAGGTGGAATTTGATTCTGCCAGGGAGGTCATCGGTTGTTTTGCTGATTTGATGTGATTTGGATTGACATCAGCACCGCTGCACTGGAATATGGTACCAGGAGCGAATCATCATTTGCCATGAGAGGATTTAGGGATTTTGGTTTTGGTTTGGCATCAGCATCGCTACACTGGAATATGGTACCAGAAGCGAATCATCATTTGCCATGAGGAAATTTCCCTCGTTCCCAGTTTAACGACTTAGAGGTCATTTGGATTGGAGTTTGGAATTTTGAGGTTAGGGTAGGCATCAACATTGCTAGCACTGAAGCACATGTGCCAGGAACAATTCATCATTTGCCTTTTCCTGTTGGGGGAGCGATGGCTTAGGAGACAGGTTTAGGTCCCTATCACCTAAGGCTTTTCAATTTTATGGGCCGTGAAGGTCCCATAAAAGCATTTTCTCCCTACGAGTCGTAAGGATCCCGCAGGTGTATTTTCTCCTTAGGAGTCGTGAGGACTCCTAAGTGTGTTTTTCCTTTATGAGTCGTAAGGATCCCACAAAGGTTTGTTCTCCTCATGTATCGTGAGAACACATGAGTGGGTCTTCTCAATGGAGCATAATTCCAAAGGCGGAGACCAGCCGTGTAACTGGTGATTGTGGCGGGGCATGGGTATGACGAGAATTATTTGAGCCCGTGGATTGTATACGGTAGTCAATTTGGGGACTGGCCGTAGGGCTGGAGAATTTTGAGAAATTGGATTTTGGTTGGCATCTGCATCGCTACACTGGAATGTGGTACCAGGAGTGACTCATCATTCGCCGTTTGGGGACTTGGAATTTGGATCTTGTTTGGCATCAACATTGCTGCACTGGAATAGTGCCAGGAGCAACACATCATTTGTCTTGGGAGGACTTGGGATTTGGGTTTTTGGTTGGCATCAGCACCGCTAACACTGAAGCGAAATGCCAGGAGCGACTCATCATTTGCCGTTGTCCGTTAGGGAACGATGGCTTAGGAGACAGGTTTGGGTCCCTATCACTTAAGGCTTTTCAATTTTATGAGCCGTAAGGGTCTCATAAAAGCATTTTCTCCCTACGAATCGAGAGGATCTCGCAGGTGTATATTCTCCTTCGGAATCATGAGGATTCCTAAGTGTGTTGCCCCTTTGTGAGTCGTAAGGATCTCACGCAGGGATTTTCTCCTCACAAGGTCGAGGGGACTTTGCAAGTGTGTTTTATCTCTTTTCACGAGTTTGCGCCCTTTCGGGTTTTCACAAACTCGCCGGCAGTCTTGCTGTTTTTACTCACGGAGCCCTTTCGGGTTTTCATCCGTACCCGTTTTGCTTGTGGACATACCGTTTTTTTTTTTCCGCTAGTGGGACTTTAAAAGTAGTCTCACCGGTAGAATTTGGGAGAGATAGGGGTCATTTACGCCCGTGGATTGTATACGGTTTTGCAGGATGTATGATCCAGACCGTAGGGCTGGTGTGCTCAATTCGCCTGCGACTTGGAGCATTCACGTGCAGTATTTCTTGAGATATCGGCCATTGATGGGTGGCATGGGCCTTTCTCCTTCGGCACTTATTAGTTGGTAGGATCCTTCGTCGAACACTTTCTCGATGACATATGGTCCTTCCCAGTTTGGCTCGAATTTTCCCTTGGCATGTCGATTAGGGATGATCGGTCTTTTGAGCACCAACACCAATTCACCTTTCTTGAAAGTGCGGAGACGGGTTATCTTGTCATAGGCCCGTGACATTTGGGCTCGGTATAACTCCAGATTTTTTGCACCGCGAGCCTCCTTTCTTCGAGGGCGTCGAGCTCTTCGAGCCGAAGGAGCACGTTTTCCTCCTCCGTCAATTCGTGCTGAACAACCATTCTTAATCTTGGAACTTCGACTTCGAGAGGGAGGATCGCCTCCACTCCGAAGAGCAATGAGTATGGAGTGGACTGAGTTGGAGTACGGTGTATAGTACGATATGCCCACAACGCCTCGTGAAGCTTGAGATTCCAGTCTCTCTTGTTGGCTGAAGCATTTTTCCTCAGAAGCTTGCATAGAGTCTTATTGAAGGCTTCGGCTAGCCCATTGGCTCTTGGATTATAGATGGAGGAATATCTCCAGTCTATCTTGTGTTGAGTAGCGAACCTTGAGACTTTGAAGCTCTTGAAAGAAGGCCCGTTGTCAGAAATGATTCTTCATGGTGTACCAAAGCGGTATAGAATATTATGCCGGAAGAACATCAGAATATCTTCTGTCTTGACTTCTTTTAGCGGGACAGCTTCAGCCAATCTGGAGAAGTAGTCTGTTGCAGCCAGTATGAACCGGTGGCCTTTGGATGACGGAGGATCAATTGGACCAACTATGTAGGTTCCCCAGACTTCGAAGGGCCACGACGCCACCGTAGGATGCAACGGATTGGGGTGCTTGTGAATGAAATCACCGTGAATTTGGTAGATATAACATTTCTTTGCATGCTCTCCGCAATCCCGTATCATGGTGGGCCAGTAATACCCAAGCCGTTTAATTTGAAGTCGCATCTTGGGGCCAGATTGGTGAGCACCGCAAATGCCCGAGTGAACTTCTTTCATGACTTTCTGGGCTTCGGCCGATGAAAGGCATCTGAGCCAGAGTTGGTCATATGACCTACGGTATAGCGTGTCATTCACAAACACGTATCGGAGAGCTCTCTTCTTCAGCTGAATCCTTGCAGATTTTCCTTCGGGCAGCTTGTCGTATCGGAGGTACTCTATGAAGGGTTCTCTCCAACCGGGCTCGTCTTGGATGATCGAAGCTTCTTCGGCAGGACTGCCCTTCTGTTCCATGCTTTCCTCTTCTCGTAGAGAGACTGGGGGTAGAATTTGCCGGCTCCTGACTGTGATCAGAATTTCGTCCATGTCAGGATCAGCCAGCTCCTTGGCTAAGCGAGCGAGTACGTCAGCCTTTCCGTTCAACGCTCTAGGGACTCTCGTTAGTTCAATGTGAGTGAACCGTTTCATGAGTTCCACCACCCGGCTTCTGTACCGAGCTAACTCGGGTTTGTATATCTTATAGTCGCCGCTTACTTGGTTGACGACAAGCTGGGAGTCACCGTAAACCCGTAGCCGAAGGATTTCCATTTCTATGGCGAGCTCCAAACCAGCTATCAGAGTTTCATACTCGGCCTCATTATTTGTGCGAGGCTCAGTGAAAAGAAAAGAACTCCGTAAGGTTCCCATTGATGGCGTGATGAACACAAACCCTATCCCTTCTTTCATTTCCGGGACGCTTGATTTACTGGAGGTCCTTATTGATGAGGCTCCATCGAAGTAGAGCTCCCAACACGGCTCATCTTCCTCGAGGTGCAGCACTTGTTCGTCGGGTAACTCAGAATTTAGCGGCGACCCTTCTGATATAGGATGAGCGGCGAGGAAGTCTTCAAGAGCTTGCCCTCTCACTGCTTTCTGAGGAGTATAAACTATGTCAAACTCAAGTAACATGACAACCCATCTTGACATTCTGCCGGTTAGGCTCGCTTTGGTCATCAAGTGTTTGAGCGGGCCGACCTTGGAGATCAGCATAACCCGATGAGCGAGCAGATAGTGCCTCAGCTTCTTCACAGCAAATATCAGAGCCAGGCATTGTTTTTCGATCGGGGAATAGTTATGTTCTGCCCCGACTAAAGTTCGACTGAGGTAATAGAGGGCATTCTCTTTTCCCTCCTCGTTGTTCTGAGCAAGGAGCACACCGAGTGACTCATCCAGCGCGGCAATGTAGAGAATCAGCGGTTTATTTGGAATGGGAGCGGCCAGCACTGGAGGGTGCAATAAGTACCGTTTGATGCTTTCGAACGCCTCTTGACGTTGGGCATCCCAGACAAAAGGAGCTCCTTTCTTCATGAGCTTTGAGAAGGGCCTACATCTCCCCGATAAATTTGAGATAAACCTCCGTATATAAGCAAGCTTGTCTTGAAAAGATCTTAGCTGTGTCAGACTCTTCGGAGGGGGCATCTCCATGATGGCCTTTATCTTTGTTGGGTCAACTTCGATCCCTCGATGTCGGACTATGAAGCCTAGGAATTTTCCCAATGACACGCCAAAAGCGCACTTTAAAGGATTCATCTTCAGATCATATTCCCTCAGTTTGGTGAGAACGGTCCTAAGATCTTGGATGTGGTCGGCCTTGGCTTTAGTTTTTACGACCAGATCATCAACATAGCATTCGACGACTTTATGGATTGGGTCATCAAAGATATTAGTCATTGCCCTTTGATATGTAGCACCTGCGTTCTTCAGTCCGAACGGTATCACCTTGTAGCAATATATTCCGATCGGGGTCCGAAATGCTGTGTGCTTCTCATCCTCAGGCGACATCTTGATCTGATTATACCCAGACGAGCCGTCCATAAAGGTGAACAACTCATAATTTGAGGTGTCGTCGACCATCATTTCCATGACCGGTAGTGGAAAGTCGTCTTTAGGACATGCCTTGTTGAGGTCCCTGAAATCGACACAAACTCGGATCTGCCCATTTTTCTTCTTCACTGGGACTATGCATGCGATCCAGTCCGCATATTTCTCCTCCCTGATGAAGCCGACATCGATGAGTTTCTTGGTTTCCTCGATGACCTTTTCTTCCAACTCCCTTCTCATTCTTCGAGGAGCTTGTTTGACTGGCTTAGCATCAGGAGATATAGCCAGCTTATGCACGGCTACTTCAGGGGAAAGGCCAGGCATTTCTTTGTACGTCCACGCGAAGCAGTCGACGAACTCGTGCATCAGGGTGATTATATGCGCTTTCATTTCCTCTGACAAGAGCGAGCTGATGTAGGTCAGCCTTGGATTATCGGGCATTCCTAAGTCAATCTCGGTTAGCTCGTTAAAGGTTGCTTGTCCGCCATCTTCGAGCACCTGGGGAGCTTCTTCTGGTTCGGCTATCTCGTCATCATCATTTGATCTTTCGCTGGTTTCACCAATATGGATCATGTAGCATGCTTTGGAATCAGGTTGAATGAAGCCTATGCCCCGTCTATCTGGAATTCGTCCATCGATGAGTGCTCGGACCTGGGGCGGATGCCATAGCCCTTCGTAAAACTTTGCTTCGGACTCCGTTTGATATAACCGGCATCCGCACTTTTTAAAGTATTCCCGCATCTCGGGCGCATAGTATCTGGGATTGAGGACGGCTCTTATGCCTCTCTCATATGGAAGGCACACGACAGAAAAATTGTCCGGGTGCACAACGGGGTTTGACCCATAAAACAGGATGCCTTTCTGTCCACTTTTCCTTCCGGGGATGTAGAAAGTTTTCAGCTGGTCCACGGTGGAGACTGACAACGCATCGAGCTCTTTGCACATCTGCTCCGGTACCCTTGTGACGGCTAGGGACCCTTCCGCAATTTCGAAGGTCTCTCGTAGTTTCGCTTGTTGCATGGGGGTCCAATCTGCACCGCTGTTGCACGGCAGGTCCTCTTCCTCCGACTCTTCAGTGTCGCTGCCAAGATGAGGGCTGACTTTGCTACTAGATGGGCCTTTAGTATCGGATTCTTCCGTATCGCTACCGAAACGAGGGCGAGTTTTACGGAAGGACGGACTTCCAGCGTCGGATTCATCAGTGTCACTACCGAAACGCGGGCGCACTTGGGCATTTTTGCTTTTGAAAGTGACAGCTGGCTCTGATTTTCTTTTGAGTCTTGGGGATGCTCTATCCTCGATCAGTTTTGGCTTAGAATTTTGGTGGTTCATAAAGTACCGAGAATCTTCATATCGGACTTCATGCACATCGAACGGCTGGATGTCTCGATCAATGCGTCTTTCTTCGCCATTTTTAGTATACTTCATGCATTGATGGAGAGTTGACGGAACGATGCCGTAATCGTGGATCCATGGCCGTCCCAAGAGAACCTTATAAGACGTGTCGGCGTCGATCACGTATATCTTAGCTTCAGTTTGCAGATCCCCGAATTTGATTGGCAAAGCTATAGACCCCAGAACTTGCTGGCAGTTTTGATTGAAGCCTTGAATGACAATCCTTTCCCTTGACAGGTGTCGGACGTCCATTGACAAACTCTTCAGTGTCCGCAAGTTCATGATGTTCACTGAGGACCCCGGATCAATCAATATGCGATTAATCCGATCTCCGTCGCTGTACCCGGTCACGTAAAGCGGCCGATTATGCTCAGCCGTTCCCAGTAGCAAGTCTTCGTCCTTAAACGTGACTGCGGTAGCATGCAGAGTGTACTGGGCTTCTTTCATATTAATTTCCGCAAAGCGAGCCTGATACCGCTCAGGTTTTGTAGAGCATGAATGAGAATATTTCTAAGCTCTTTAGATAGAATCAAGGTATCGTAGATGCTAAGGAGAGACAGAAGCTTTCGGAGGTGAGCCAAAACATTATAGTCTAGTAGGGAAGGATTCGAATCTTCATGGGCGAGTTCTCTGCCATCTTCTTCATTAGCGACTTGTTTTTCCTTCCCTTTTAGGGCGTTGCCCTGATTTGGCGGTAGAGCCCTGCCGCTTCTAAGCTGGATTTGGTTGGCCTTTGTGACGAGCTCCTCGTCCTCTTCAGGAAAACAGAGCTCCTCCTCAGAGTCGCTGCCAAGATGGATGGTCTAGCAGGTCACCACTGGGATCTCTTCATTGGAGTCTTCTTCTAACTCCTCCAAAATTTCAGCCGCTTGTACAGGGAGGAACTCCTTCAATTGAATCAGAGTTCTTTCCTTCTGTTCATATTCTTCGAGGGAATCGATATATTTTTGAATGGTCGATCTCCCTGCAGACTCTTTTTCGTGCCGAGCTACACTTTTCTTCTTGTTGAGCTTTTTGGACTTTGAGCCTGATGGAGCCGCATTGGCAGCTGGCATGGTAGGCTTTTTCTGCCCTTCCCATTCCGTCCTGGGCTCTTTCCGAAGTAGCTTTATCATCGTCTTCGTCTTATTAGATATGTGCGTACTCCACGGAGGCTGCGGTGGGTCCGTTTCATCTCTCAGGATAGCAGGTTCGGCTGTCTGCTCCCAGAAGGCTTCAGTTTTTGTTTGTATAAAGTTGGTGGTTGCAACTTGATTGTTCACCAACACACTTTTGGACAGCTCGATCTCTCCAGCCTTGTACTGTTTCTCGACCCAGTCCTTGAAGATATAGCAATCCTCGATCGCATAGCTCACTACTCGGTGGTACGGGCAATACAGGGGATTGTCGATCATTTTTGCTTCTTGGGGTCTTTTCGACTCCGGCAATTGTAGGCCATTGTTCAAGGCATCTTTAAAAATCTTGCGGACCTTGTCCCTCCTGAAAGAGTAAACCTTGTTCTTTTTCTCCTCTAGGGAAGGCCCTTCTCCTCCTAGCAATGGCTTTCGAGACCGGTTGGTTTTAGATTCGCTCGCCCTTCGCTTTTCTTCATTGTCGGACGCATTGAAGACATTGGTACTGCTGGAACTCCCGCTTCTACGGTTGTCATCCCGCTTGCTTTTCCAAGTCTTGTCTCTCTGAGAGTCCGGCGGGGACTCTTGCTTCGAGCGTTCCAGAATTTGGACTTTCTTAGTTAGCTCCTAAAATGTCTTGAGACCTACTGTACACAAGAATGGGACCATCCAATTGCTGAGGTTCCCAATGAGAAGGCTGACGGACTGGTCCTGCTTTAGTGGCGGTTCGCACTTGACCGTGAGATTACGCCATCGGGCGATAAAGTCGGTGTTTCTTTCATTCTTCCCCGGCTTGGTCCTCACAAGGTCGGCAATGGAGATTTTATCACAGACACTCATGAACCTTTGCCGAAATAGAGACTCCATTTGGGCAAAGGTAATGACGGACCCATCTGGTATACTCGCGTACCAGTCGAAGGCCACACCGGTCAGGCTGTTGACAAACTGACGAAGAAGGAGCGCGTCATTGCCCCCTGTATTTCCGCACGAGGCTTTGAAGTGGGCGACGTGCTGATTTGCATTTCCCGTCCCGTCGAACCTTCCGAACTTAGGAATGACGTAGCCGCTCGGGAACTCGATCAGATTGTACTGTGCGGGATATGGCCGCCCACTACTGCCAATTTCTTTCTGAGCTTCAGCTTCAGCTACCAATGTTTTAACTTTGTTGGTGACCAAATCCATTATCCGATCTTGTGTTAGCGGGATAGTGCTATCAGGGGCCAAGGCGTCCCCAGAAGCGGAATGTGGCCGGCTTTCGTGCGGCTCGACCAGTCTTGGGCCCAAAGGAACAAGCATTGGTTGCTTCGGATTGTCATCACCCGGCTGATTAGTAGCGACTTGTGCTTGATTGGGAGGCGCTCGAGCAATTTGAGCTGTAAGCTGCATCACAACGTTTGTTAAGTCGTCAATCTTCAAATAGAGCTTGGCCATTTCTTTATCTCTGCTCTTGAGCTGTTTTCGAAGTTCTTGAAGCAGCTCTTGCTCCGCGGTCCTGGGGCGGAAAGTCGGCTCTTCCTCACTGTCCGAGCTTGACTCTGCATGGACCGAGGGGTCTTTCTGCCTATCATCCTCATCGAGAGGGTTTTCTTCATCCAGCGGAGGCAGCTGTTCTTGGGCAGCGGCAACCACATTCAAGCCAGATTGGGCTTGGGATGTGGTGGCCCCATCCTTTCCTTTGCTGCGAAGGTTGTCGCTGGGGCGCCCGCCCGCCATATAGACCGTATGGATAATATATCCAGCCATCTTTTTATTATCGGCGGCTGGCCTGACCAGGTTCTTGAATGGTGCTGGCGCTTCTTTTCTGGGTTTGCCCCGCTGCTTTCGTGCGGCACAGAGCGCCTGATAGACTCTTGAAGAGACAGTGTCATACTTTTTTTGTTGGGGCCGGGGCATGTCTCTTTGTAGCGACGTTCGGACCGCTGTCTTCTTGATTCTGGCGGTCATGGCATTTTTCTGAACCCACCTCAGAGGTTCGAAGGAATTGCTGATTTTTACGACCGATTCAGCCGTCGTCGCAGGATGACCCTGCTTTTAGAATCTCACAAGATTCCATCTGGCCGGAGTCCTGGCCCTCCTGTTGGCTCGATACCTGAGCCGCTTCTGTCTCAGCTTTTCTGTTTTGAGCACTTGGCCGGTCACGGCTCCTCGGGAAGCCGCCGTAGAGCGGGCGATGGAGGGCTTTGGAGATACGCCTGATTGTGCATTTGCTGGAGTCATTGCCTGAACTTGTCCGCAACATTTGATGTCGCCCTTTGTACCGGAAGTCTTGCCCCCAGCTGGAGCACCAGAAAGTCGTTCAGACACCGTCTTAAGTTTCGGTTGTGGTGCCTTGGCGATCACGACATTCGGCCTCTTGCCCCTTGAGACCGGCTTGGCCGCCTTCTTTGCCGGGATTTCTTCCAGATGAGCGCTTCCGTCAGGGTAGATGATGACGGAGACAAACTGGCGGGGCAATTCCTCCCACTGTCGATTGAGGCTTGCGGGGAGAACCACACGGGCATTGACCTTGACCACGTATGGGATCGGGGTCGCGTCGGAAGCTGGATTCATCTTGGGAGACATTGTCATCGAAAGTTGATTGTTGCACGGAAAGAAAACATCATTTCAGTATAGGCAATCGATATGTATATTGATTGAGTTCGCATGAACGTTTGACCCGAAATATGGGAGGAGAGAAAGGTCCCACCGGGCGTGCCAGAATCTGTATGGTGTTTTTCGTCACCCCATTGAGATGGGAATACGCGCGCTCTTATTAGGCGTACTACAGATTTCCCCTGCCTAGGGTAGGCAGGGGTTTATTGATTGTGGGGATCCGAATCTCCGACAGCCGCGGACTAAGCTGCCGTTAATTACCCCTCGTCTTTGGAGCGAGAGAACCTCCGATTAACGGGTTAAACTGGTCATGCAAACTCAATGTGCAGTGTACGTGTGTTTTGTTTTGAAGGGGGGCTTGGATATATCGGGGGCCCCGCAGAGTTTTTACAGGGGTCCCGCTACCCGGATAGCGGGCTGGGGGTTAAGGGGGCTAGCAGCCCCCTTGCGGGGTGCGGGGCAGCGCCCCGTCCCAAAATTTTTTTTGGGAGGGACAGTGTTGTAGAGTATGTGTGTATCTATATATATATACATGTTTACATAAAAAAAGGAAGAAAAAGCGCCCAAAGGACGTGTGGGGCCAGCGCCTTGAGCGCTGTGCGCTTAGGTGCTGTGCGCTTAGGCGCTAGCGCGCCACGTGTTCGACACGTGGGTGCTGGGCGCTTAAGCGCTAGGCGCTCGAGCGCTAGCGCACCACGTGTCGACACGTGGGCGCTGGGCGCTTGAGCGCTGGGCGCTAGCGCGCCACGTGTCGGCACGTGGGCGCCGGGCGCTCGAGTGCTAGCGCGCCATGTGTCGGCACGTGGGCGCCGGGCGCTTGAGCGCAAGACGCTCGAGCGCCGGCAAGAAAAATGGGCTTTTAGCCCCAGAAACTCCCGAAAGGGAAATTAGAGTGGAGTTAAACTCCTAAGCTGTTTTGAAGCTGATGAAGGGCTTCTCCCCTTGAGCCCTAGTTCTTCCTCAAAGTGGGGTTTCTGAAGATGGGTCTCCTTCTTCTTTCTCTGTTGGCAGGATCTTGAAGATCAAGAGATGTGAGATTTTAAAAATCTTTTCTTTTTGAGATCTAATGGAAGATCTGAGTTCCCCTTTATGGGTTTTGTGGTGAAAAACTATTTAGTTTTATAAAATGAAAAGTAAAACTCTTGATTTAATTCAAAAGAAAGGAGAAGATTTTAGAGCCTTGAGTAAGGAGAAAGATCTCAGATCTAAAATTTTTTGGAGAGAGAAAAAGTTGTTGGGATATTTTCATTATCCTTGCCTTTATAAGCTATACACTTTACATATAGCCACTTGGGCTTTACAAAATGGCATTTTGCTCATCCCATGCCTCATGTGCTATTTCTTTTTGCACATAAGCCATGGGCTTTACAAAAAATTGGCTTTATGCCCATTTTCTTACATTTACTCATAAAATAAAATAAAAGAAATACAACAAAAATATTTATTACAAAAGTTTTATCTTGGCATGGGGGAGGCCGGCCGCTTCATGTTCGGGCTCGACCCGGGCATGGGCCCACTTGATCTGGGCTTGGGCCCATTTGGTTTGGGGTTGACTTTGATTTTGACTTGGTCAACCGGGGTGTAAATTTTTACCCCAACAATGTTGTGCTTCATTGTTTCCGCCTTACTCCGGGCCAGCTTGCGCCGAACTCGTAGAGGATTCTCCTCGGGTTTCTGGTCCGATTAAAAATTGATCGGATCCTCTTTGATTTGAGCCTCATTATGTCTTTTCTTTGTTATAAAAATCACCCCGGTACCAGTAAGAAAGAGCCGAACTGGGTGTACCTGTCATTTAAAAAATGTAAGTGTAGGACGGCCGGGTCGGGGTAGTGGTCGTTCCTTCTTCCATTCATAAATGGATGGAGAAGTTCGTCTTCGTCGGGCCACCGGAGGGCGAGAATTGGCCTGTGCACACCCAGTGGCACAGGGCCGACTGTCCGAGGGTGAAGCAGTCGAACGCCCCCGAGGCAAAAGTAGTGTCCCAGTGGGAATCGATCCAGCGGGCTGATGTCCTGCTCTCCGAGTAGGCACTTAGCTGGGCTGGACTCAGTCCCGCGCGTTTTTTAGGTGAGTTAGGGCTTTTGTCGGTCTGTTTAGACTTCGTCAAAATTCTATTGCCGTTTCTGCATCACTGCCACCTTTTTTTGCACAGCCCATGGATCGATCGAAAATTATGGCCGCCATGGCTGCCAAGGCACAGGGAAGAAAGATCGGTGGCGCAAGCTCATCCCGACCAGGTCCGAGTGCGGCCCCTGGCCAAACTCCTCCGGCCAGGGTTTCCGCAGCGCCCCCTGTCCCGGAGGAACGCCGCGGGGGAGGACAGAAGCATGTGCGGGACCCGACGCCTCGGGCTAAGGCGAAGGTGACTCCTCCCGCTGAATCCCTCCTCAAGAGACAGAAGCGGGTGGTTTCTCGGCCACCCTCAACCGGGGTCCAAGTGTAGGAGGGTGACTTCTGCATCGAGATGCCCTCAGGGTTATCTATGGCCGACAGCTTACTGGCGGACATGGAGAAAGCGGTTGGGGCCAAGATTCCCCAGGGCACCATGAAGGCCCAAATGGCCGCGATAGCTCAGGAGACGGTTCAGGACGGTAGATTTCCCTAAAAATATATTAAGATTTATTTCCTCGGTTTCAGCTTCTTAACACGGTTCCTGTTTTCCTTAGGTCCTCCAGCACTGCGCTCTCCTCGCCGCTATGGAATTCGATGAGGTTGCCCCGGTGATAAAGAAGACGGGTAAATCTTCTTCGCGAGAAGAAGAGCTTTTCCTTCAGCTACAGCAGGCGGAAGAAAAAGCGGCCCTCTTTGACTCCAGATTGGTCGCCGAGGGCCTGACGGTTTCTAAGTTGAAGGAGTCCCATCGGCTCCTGACTGAATCTAACAGGGCTATCCAGACCCAGATGGAGGAGAAGAACAGGCCCTTCAACGCCATGAAAAGATCGAGGTACGCCCTAAAAAAGGACGCTCGGGCGGCTTGTGAGGCGGCAAAGCTCGCGGAGAGCAGGGCGGAGAGGGCAGTGGAGGAGTACGAGGCGTTCGACCAGCTTATATCGACTTCGGCGACTCCACGGCCGTTGGGTGACACAATGCCCTCGACGCCGTCAAAGAGGCCATGCCCGAGTTCGACGGCCGTGAGCTCCGCGTGAGGTATCCCCTCGCCGAGGAAGCGCCACAGGGAGGTGGCGCCGAGTTGGTCATAGAAAGCAAGGCGGCTGGTGGAAGCGCCGAGCCTGAGGTCGCCCTTATGGCCCTTAACAGAGGCGCAGAGGAAGGAGAGATGGTGGCCGAGCAGGCAGTCTGAGCTATCCCCCCATCTTTTTTTATAGAATTTTGTAAGCCTCCAGGCGTTTCTGCAAGGCTGAGGAGCCCACAATACCTTGTATATAATTTTAATTGTAAATAAAATATATATTTTTTGCTCAAGTGTTTTCATTCCACAAGTATTTTTAGCTCGCAAGTCCTTTTATCTTGCAAGTAATTTTAGCTCGCAAGCCAAGTATTTTTAGCTCGCAAGTCTTTTTGTTTTCCAAGTAATTTTAGCTCGCAAGCCTTTTATCTTGCAAGTGTTAGGCGGACGCGCCTCCAGGATTAGCAAAAGGCTGGGCACCTGTAGAACGATGTCCACTTTTTTTTCCGGAGTCGAGACGACGATCGTGCATCGAGTATGAATCGAGCGATAGCCAAGTGCATGAAGACCGATATCCTCCCTTTCCCCGGAGTCGAGATGACAATCGTGTGTCGAGTATGAATCGAGCGATAGACAAGTTCGAATAGGTTGGTGTCTCTCGATTCCTTCTTGGATGAGCTGAGCATGACATTGCTCGGCCGCCTCACGATGAGGGCTTTGGATCCACCTCTTTTATAGGGCAGGAAACTACTGTTAGTGATATATGCCCTAGAGGCCATTATTGTATCATACTGGGTTGTATATTACATATTGGATGTTTGGGATATTCACAGTTATAATAACAGTCTTGCTCAAAATGGTAGCATGCTACTTGGTTTGATTCTACCTCAATATGTGCATGTGTTTCTTTTAGCATATTGCTTAAACATATTGGTAGAGTCCATAGGATCTTTACTTGACTACCAGCGTTGTGATGGCAGTCACACTAGTGGGGACTGGGTAGTCTATAAGCATATCCGTATATAGGTCCCTAGTCATAGAATTATCGAGACGGGACATCGATACTCCAGAGTAGACTAGTGTATACGCTTTTCATCCCAGCAGGGAAGATGGTCTGTCCCACAGCCATTGGTACGTCGTACCGGAGATAGTATATAGGTACTCATTGGGTTATGAGTTACACTGGACAGACTCGTTGAGAACTGCTGGTTGGTATTATACCTATCGTCAAGTAGCAATTCCCGGATGGCATGAGTACAGGTTAGTCCGTTGACTTGACATCGCTATTCGTCTCGAGTGTGTTCCCACTGTACTTAGATTACTACCCTACAACGGCTCAAAAGAATCGTGCAAATAGATAGTAGTTGGGTGCATTCATGAAGCACTTGGAGGCAGTAGCGGTTAGATATGATTCGTCTCTCCCAGTATTGGGGGTTGATACTGCGCTGTGTTTGGAAAGCCATTACACAAAGTCGCTGGCCAGGGCAATCGAGATATACTGGTAGGTACTCCATTAGTTTCTCATGGTGTATTGGGCTCTACCCCGGCACGACTTATTGCGCTATTAGGGGTCTGGCGGTTACCACCCCCTAGGCCCAATATACGAGTATCTTAGATGAACAGACCGGACTATATGGAGATTGTCACAGATAGGCTCAGTAGGAGTTCGGTTGAGTTTGCTCATCGGCCTTCTTATCGACAAATACTTGGGTAACTGTTACGTGCGGCTAGTACCGCCGACGGACTTGTGGTTAAACCCACTGCCAGCATACTGTCAAGTCTTTAGAGTACCACACAGAGGGTTTTCCTGCTTCGGGCGAAACGATGTAGAGACCGTATGGTTTTATGGCAGGGTTCCAATCACATACATGTGCTGGCTATATGGATGTCGTTTGAGCGGATAATACTAGTGGGCTTTGGTTTAAGCCAGATCCTAGTATTATATAATTGGATTATTATTATCTCATTATATTCGTATTTTTCGAAATACGAATACAGGTATGTATATACGATGAGGGCATTCTTGTAATTTCATAAGAGATACTTCTAGAAGGGGACACCTCATTATTTGGTTTATCTATTTTTGAGAAATAAATTAATGAGGTAGAAATTGGAGACATTCATGGAATGGGGTGAAGTATGGCTCTTTGTATTATTTTATTGGTTTGGACTCACTATTCAAGCATGGTTGATATTTTCTATTGGAAAATATTGCATGCTTGAATGAGTGAAGCGTGTGAGCCATTCTTCACTTGCCATATCACTTGTTCATTTGCTCATTTTGTTTCTCTCTCAATATTTTCCCTCTTCTTCTTCCTCAAGATCCTAACCCTCACATGAGTTGTGAACCCTAGGGTCTCTTGAGATAAAATACTCCATTAGATACTCTACATTTTCTAGGCTACTTAGCTTAGCAAACTAGGTACCATCGTTACCTCGGTTTAAAGGTTGGAGGTTGAGGTATAGACTCTCGGGTGGATCATCTTCGACACGAGAAAGTCGACGTTTCAAGCTCGATCCGATCTTTGAGGAGCCAAAGAAGAGGAGGAGGAGAAGAAGACCCTAAGCACTTGTTAACAAAGAGGTATAAACACTATCACAGTAGTTAGAACCTTCTAATAGTTTTAGCTAGTTAAGGTTTCCGTAAAGATCCTGGAGTTAAAGTCGGTGTTGCATAGTATGAAAAATCGTTTTTTATAAATTCCGCCTCCCCACAAGTGCGTGGGGTGTGCGATATCGACTTATAGTGGTATCAGAGCCTACTAAAACTTAACTAGCTAGTTAGTAAGTAGTTAGAACTTCGATCGACGAAAATTGCATGAAATCAAAATTCTAAAATATGCTTGCTGTCGATTTTCAAAACTGCTTGATTGATGTGCAGATTTGTGTGAATGAAAAGTAGTTTTATTAGTAAAAGTGTAACCACAATCAATAACGGTGTCGCTTGTAGTGATCGTTAGTGAGTACGGGTCATCCTTTGAGATTCGTGGAATTTTATGATTCTTGATTTAGATGAGTTGAAAGAAGAGAAAAGAGTAAGCAAAGAACATCAAGTTTATGATAGTTTCAAGATCAATTAAAGAAAATGTTGTCAAGATTTTGTTGAATAGTCAAGAAAACCATTTCAAGATCCAATCGATTTATCAAGAAAATGAAGAAGGCTTGTCGGATTCTTTAGGATTTAGTAGCCTTGGATGAATAATATGGAAGACTCTTTTTATCTTTTGATAGATTTTTAACTAGATTGACGGCGTTGAGTGCGGATTAGGGTTCTTCGGACGAAACTAAGGTTTCGTCACTATTGACCCTTGTCCTTGCATTCATCTCCATTCGTATCTAGCCTTCAACAAAAAGATCATCAATCTTATCTCAAATCGTGGTCGAAATCATCAAGAAATTGATGTTTCACCCGATGAGGATGTTGATGATTTCTTTGCTCAAGTTCATAAATTTCATAAGACTTAAAAGGAGTATAGTATTTTCTCACCCAATGATCTACCCTAATCCTACGAATCCAATCAAGTGGAGATTTACTCGCGCATCATGATAATAGAAGAAAGATTAGCGAAAGAATTCATAATGCGAAAATTAAAAGAAAGCGAGATTAAAACTAATTATCATCTTTATT
Source organism: Agapanthus africanus (assembly GCA_030015575.1). Taxonomy (NCBI): domain Eukaryota; kingdom Viridiplantae; phylum Streptophyta; class Magnoliopsida; order Asparagales; family Amaryllidaceae; genus Agapanthus; species Agapanthus africanus. The sequence goes on from JASDDO010000024.1 coordinate 182,386,305, forward strand.
ATTCAACTTCGAATTACAACTCCTCCAATATGAGATTGCAAGATGAATTGCTCTCGATCACTCTCTTGAAGAGGTAATTTCTCCGTCGATCTTCACGTTGCTCGATCACCGTGAGGCTTGGACCTGTCGTGGATTTCGTGCTCGATTGATGATTGGCTTCGTGTAAAGGATCTTGGTTGAATCGCTCGATGATCTTCTCAATGATTCTTGATTTTGGATCTTGGATTTGATGTATGAAATTGGGATTGGAATTAAAATCTGAATTTTTCCAACCTCCAACCACCAACAACCCTTAAGCCCTTGGTCTTTATTTATAGCCCCAAATCAAGCTTTCTCAACAAACTAGGTTGTTATAGAGAAACTTTCAGAATAAGATTGTTACAACGAGATTTCCCCAACAAGCTAGGACGTTGAGAAGAAGTATCCAGAGAGTTTCTGACCCCGACGCTCACAAATCGGCCGCGGATCCGCGGCAACTCGGCCTGACTCGGCCGCAATTCCGCGGCCAATTGGTGGCTTCATGGGTTGGTTCTTCAGTAGTGTTCTTCTGTTGGACTTTGGGTCTTCTTTTGATATCTGGAATCTTCTAATGTTCTCTTGGTTGCTGCCGGTATTTGATTCTTTGGTTCCTTTTATTATATCGGCAGATTTCTGATTCCTGATATTTGACCTGAGGTATTCTTGCACAAGATCTCAGTGAAGAATGAGAGATACAAAATATTATGCGTGAAATATTAACACACTGTCACGACCCAAAATTTGGCACGTGACCGGTACTTAAACCACGAAACGTCTACAGGCGTAACGCAATTTAAGTAAACCGAAAACTCAGAAATCTAAACCATCAAAAGTAGTAAGTGACAAAAACATTGTTAAAAACATTTGGAAATCTCAAGTAAAAATCTTTAAAGTTTAACTTTATTTTCTCAAAAATTTCGGCAGCACCTTCTTTATAAAAACTAGCCCCGAAACGGGTACAAACATAAGATATAAGTAAAACGACATATGATATAAATAAAGTATCCCCAAACGGGAGCAAATCACGCCCAAAGGCGGAAACAACCACCACAAGTATATATATATATGGCGTCGTAGCGAAGGAATGAACAATATAAGTGAAAAACAACATAAAAGATAAAACTGCATAATAAAAGCCGGCTCACACGAGCTCGACATCCAAAGTCACAAAATAATATACAATATCGTCATCATATCTCGTCTCTAAGTTAATACATAAATTTATAGATGGAGAGTACTAAATACAATAAGGTGTACAATGAATATAAACGGATAACCGCAAAACCCACCTATAGCAAAACGGCTGACAGCCAACTGTAGCGGTATCCGCTGCAAAAGATACGGTAATGTAGCCCTACCGCGACTACTCTGAGGGTCAACCTGCACAACACTGTGGCACAACGGGGGTGAGTTGCCAACTCGTGAATAGTAAGTAACATCATACAGATAATCGCAGGTATGGACGTACTACGATATTCTATCACATGCAATCTGATAGTATCAATATACTAATATGGATATGCAACAGTCATGAAAGATACTCTATCAGGTACTACAAATACATGAAGCAATGCATATCAATGAATGCTGAGTATGGGATAAAACACGTCATCATCAATGAATCATTATTGTGGAAAAACCGGTGTCCATTAACGACACCCCAAATCCCAATACCTCAGACACCGTCACTCTGATCGGCCCTCACATCCTGTAATTCTCATGGAACCTGAGTGCCCAACATCGGCACTCAAAAACATCATGAAATACCCGTGTCCAACATCGACACGCAAATCCACATATATCGAGCTCCGTCAGTCCGGATCGGCCCATATCCATTTCTTGACTCCGGTCGGTATCCTCCGGATAACCGTCAGGTCCAACCAATCACCGGTGGGTAGTGCTCCCCTACCAGGCTCACCGCCTAACTATACGAGTCTTCTTGCCCCATGGTACCTCACCGGGTCCACCATGTACCCGCAGACGGTGCCTACCGCTCCTCGAATCGGGAATACTCACATAAGCTCTCAGAACCGAGAAAACTCATGGTGGACGCATCGAAATATCATAACAAGAGAAACCGGGTTTTCAAAAACAATGCATGCTTCCTTGAAAATATCCCACGGTTCTCAAATACATCAATCACATGAAATCCATATCTCAATGCGTAAATCCATGAAATATGATGTATGCAACATAAAATAGTGATATAAGCACATCTAGGGAAAACCACTCTTTTAAATGAATCGAGTTTTAAAATATATCATGCGGTTCCCAAATTCTCCGAAATCCAATGCAACATCACATATGAGCATATATATAGCTATAGCGAGGGATGTATGTACGCAAGTATGTATGTACGCATAATGCAATTCATATGCGCAATAGAACAAGAATCATGTCTGATGATAAGGTAAGCTAAGCAATGTATTATCCATGGCAATTCTATAGTGTGAGTGTTATGGCAATTACTAACGGTGTGTGTGCGCGCTATACAGTTTAGTGCTCGTGCAAACAAGAACCGTTAGTAACAGTGCCGTGTCTCATTAATACTACGTCCATATGCAGCAGAAAATGGGGTATGCAACAACGGTACACATGCACAATCAATGTATATATATAAATATGCGGTTATAATATCCTATCAAGTCCTGACGTATAACGCCATACGGGCGATTTCCTCGTAGATGTTAAAACTACTCACCGACGATCTCGAGCTAAGTGAATCCAACCACCTGATTTTCCTTCTTCGCGGCGTCCGAGGTCCCCGCCTGCGATCTTAAAATCATACAATAACATAACAAGTGCACATTAGAAATCTTTCGATAACACACGCAAACAACGGCAACAACAAACCGACTCCCATAAGCTCCCGAGTGTTCTCCTAGCGGGCTAAATGCGTGCAGCAACTTCCTAGACCAGCCCTACGACTACACATCGTACGAAACACTTAAACAAATATCGGAGAATCCGCATCGCACGTTGCCGAAACGCTTGAATTTTAGCTAAAAGGTCCCAGATTTTTCTATACAAAGAATTGTTGAAAGTTGCAAGTTCCACGAGCCTAAAAACAACCCTAGAGACCCCACGACCGAGATTCACCCTGAACCACATATCTCTGGCCGCAAATTGCGGCCAGAATGAATTTATTTGCGGCCGTGATTGGGGGAAATGGTCTCAGGTTTTGGTGATGGGTTCTATGTCTCACAAACACCTCTCGGTAATGACAACTTTCAAAACAACAACCTGAGTTGATAGCAGATTCAACAGGACACCAAAACTTAACCTAAAATACGACATCTGCACAAAAAAACTAAACTTTAAGTGTTCTAAACTGAACCTAATTAGCAACACAACATAAAAAGGACCTAATTAACTGCGGAGAGCACTACCTTACCCAACTCGCTCAAAACCCTAGATTTTCATGGTCCAAGTCATCTCCATAGATTTTAGGTCAAGTTTAGTGAAAGATTTTAGTGAGATGTGTGAAGATTACTGAGGATTGTGAGGATTTATTGAAGAACAAGTGAAAGGTTTCAGTTTGGGGAGTTGGAGAATGAGAGAAAGAAAATGAGGTGAGACTACTTGTGTGAGAAATAATAGAGAGAGTGAGAGGAGTGTATGAGAGTAAGCATGCCTCTTTCTCTCTCCTCATTAAATGCTAAGCATGCTTTGTCTCCCTATGCCTTAGCCTCATCATTCCCTTTCCTCACAAATTCAAAATTAAAAGAAAACCCTAATTACTAATTAACCCAACACTTAATCTTAAACTTGTACACAACATGTCATGTTACAAAATATTATGGTTAACATGCACAAGTTATGTGCAGTTATCAAAGTAATATTAAAATATTAATTTAAAATAATAAAATATATTAAAATATTTATCGGTTAACTTTTCATTAAAAACCCGCATTATCGCTTAATTAACACTAATCGCGTCCTAAGGTGTTACACACACAATTTACTTCATAATATTGATTACAATATATAACACAGGATAAATGATTTTTTGCAGATAAATTTCTAATATCTGTTATATTTATAACAAACATCTTTAGTTGATTAAGAAAAGTAAGGAAATTGTCGTGTTGAAAGTGCAATATTTTCGACTGAAAAAATACCCCCCAAACTTGACTTTGATCGTCCCGAGCAAACTATTTATTCAAGTGAAGGAGAAATATAGAAAGAAAAAGAAAAACTAATTAGCACACTTTCATAGGCAACACGATTGTACTGAGCACGTGCAACAAGCCTTTAAACTTCTAGGTGTCCCTAGTATGAGGAGTGTTGTCTACTGAGGGTTTTCAGCAGATTACACCCACAAAATCCTATAATGAAAGAAAGACGGTGAAAGTTACATATAAAAATAAGAACTATAAAAGAAAAAACTTGAAAATAAGAGTTTCCAACTATACTAGCTTTTCGGTTGTCATGAGCCCTATCTTAACGGTCGTGAAAAGATGTCAGAAATCACGTCATCCCTCAATAAAACATCGCCTTTATTCTTCATCCTTACCTTTCTTCCAAACACCGATCATATACTCCTACATGTGTGTAAAATACATCCCTACACTCGGAGAATTCAATTCAAGCTATCATACTCTTGTCCATCTATCTCAGTAATTTTTAGTCGGTGAATATTTTGGATGGAATTGCTCACACATTTTTCATGCGACCGTTAATACTTCTTGAGGTACTAACCGACCGATTACTACATGTGCTTGCTGATTAGGCGTAAGTAGCAATTTTCTCGTCTTGCAACACTTAAGGCTTAGCAGTGACTCCCAAACCAGTTGGTCTAAGGCACTAGGTGATGAAGCACCCTCGCTATATTTTTTTTATGCTGCCTTGGTGATTACAAAACCAGTGTTCATTTTTTTCTTCTTTTCACCATTTTATACTTTATACTTTATTTATATTTCCTTCGTACTTTAGCTTTTAGACAAGAGTTTTCAAGGTATCCTCTACTATCCCAAGTTTCAAGACGTGTGTAAGTGCGTATAGTAGGGTATCAACGTTCAGATGTTTGGTCTTAAAAATAGGGACTATTTTTCAGACTTATTTTTACCCTCAGATTAGTGACTTCCTTCATCTTACTAACCCTTGGGACAAAAGCTCTGTTCCCGCCAAAAAATTTCTGCGCAAAAGAGCCCAAGGTATCAAATGGCAGCGATACGTTTAAGAAAATGTGAACCAGTATTTTCCGGGCTGTATTTTAACAAACTCCTGAATGTGAAACAGCTAAATTCTGATGGTATAAAAAGCGTCTCGAAAAAGCCTTCGATTTGATATATTATGGGCTTCATAATTCATCCGGGATCAAAAGTTATGAGCAAATATGCTATGCACGTGTAATCCAAGGAAGAAAATGCGAACCAGTATTTTCCAGGCTGTATTTTGACAAACTCCCGAATGAGAAACAACTAAATTCTGATGGTATCGAAAGCGTCTCGAAAAAGCTTTCGATTTGATATATTATGGACCTCATAATTCATCCGGGATCAAAAGTTACGAGGCATCACGTGCTCACACGTGACCGGGAATCACGTGCCCACACGTGACCGGGCATCACGTGCATACACATGACCATTTACAACCAAAGCCTGTAGGCACTGAATAAAATAAATAATTGGAAATAATTAATCAGTGGGGTCGCGTGCCAACATGTGATGGGTCTTTAAACCTACTGAAAAGAATTAAAGGTATAATAAAATAACAAGGAAAAACCCCAATGGGGCATCACGTGCCAACACGTGACCAAGGGTCACGTGCTGACACGTGATAATTCCTGAGTTCTTTAAAACAGCAGAATTAAATTCTGGTCAAATGCTTAATCAGGGGGTCATGTGCCAACACGTGATGGGTTCCTAAAGATCTATGAATTAATAGAATTAATTCTAATTAAGAGGGAATCAAAAACCCTAACTGGAAAAATATTTCTCTAAATCTTTCCAAACAAAAAAGACGGTGCTCTGTAAAATGGAGCACCGTTGGATTAAAAATCTAATCGTGATTAAAAATCACCAATTTATGGAAAGATTTTATACAAGGAAAGATTTCCCTGAAATTTGTCAGGAATAACAGATAAAATATCTTTTGGATTAAAAATCCAATGGTGAATAAAATTCACTGAGTGATCTAAAAGATCATGTTGGTTACAAAATCAATTAAAATCTTTCAATGAAAGATTGACAACACAAATTGATTCTTTTCTTTCTCCTATAAATAGGAACCAAGAAGAGAAGAAGGAGGATCTACTTTTTTGGGAGATAACAACAACAGAGAGAAAAAAGAGAGGAGAATTTAATTCTTAAGAGAGAAAAAAAGATCTCTTCAGAGAAAAGAAACCCTAGTTGAGAAAGGGGAAAGAGATCTAAGTTCCATAAAAAAAGAGAATTTAATTCTCAATTTAAGAGTTTAACTCTTCTGAATAAGAACTTAGTTCTTCCTTTGGTTGAAGATCTGCAGAAGCAGATCTCCCCACAAATTGAGAATTTAATTCTTATCGGGGAGATTCTGCCATGCAGATCTAAAACTTAGAGGGAGAATTGAGTTTAAGGAATTTAATTCCCCCAAATTCATAGGAATTTAATTCCTCCAAACAGAACTAGGGTTTAACCCTATATGAGAATTTAATTCTCCCAAATTCATAGAAATTTAATTCCTCCAAATGAAACTAGGGTTTAACCCTATATGAGAATTTAATTCTCCCAAATTCATAGAAATTCAATTCCTCCAAATAAAACTAGGGTTTAACCCTATATGGGAATTTAATTCTCCCAAATTCATATGAATTCAATTCCTCCAAATAAAACTAGGGTTTAACCCTATATGAGAATTTAATTCTCCTAAATTCATATGAATTCAATTCCTCCAAATAAAACTAGGGTTTAACCCTATATGAGAATTTAATTCTTCCATATACATAGGAATTTAATTCCTCTAAGCAAAATTAGGGTTTAACCCTACCAAAGAATTTAATTCTTAAAACAAGGGACTTAAAACTCTCCATGCACGTAAAGAAATCAGTACCCAACCTGGTCACGTGGCAACACGTGACCCTCCCTCTCAATGATCAAAAGAGAACGAACAAGACTAGGTCACGTGCTCCCACGTGACCCCTAAACAGACTCCTCAAAATGAGAAAGAAAAAGCTTGGAGGCAATGCCTCACGTGCTCCCACGTGACCCTCAAAATAAAAGAGAACAAAGTCAAAGGCAGTACTAATCTAGGGTGCCTCACGTGTCCTCACGTGACCCCTGACAAATACCCCTTTTCAAAAGAATAAAATAGGGGAAGACAGAGGAATTGATGCCCAACGCAGAGGCATTGTCACGTGTCCACACGTGATAATTTCAAAGACTAAAAGCATTTAACACTTATCTGAATATTCTGAGAACAAAATAAAGGAAGTCTGGCCCCATCTTCAGATGCCTCACATGACCCCACGTGACCAATTCAATTTTAGTGTTTAACACTACTTTAAGCGCCTCGTCCTTAGTGTTTGACACTATTTTCAGCATATCACGTGGGAGCACGTGATCGCCAAATATCCTCTAGTGTTTAACACCATTTTAAAGCCAAGCTTATCCCAAATTGGTTAAGTTTTCCAGAGGAAAATCTCCCCTTCAACTGGACCTCAAAATTGGTCAGTTCATATGATATGCAAAATAAAGTTCAGAGCTATAATGAATGGTTAGTGCTCAGCCAAAGATAAAATGTTGTCAGAGCCCCCAAACCCCTGTTTAGCATTGCTAAATAATAGGGGGCTAAACCCAGACAAATGTTCAATAGTCCAACAAAGGGCTAACATTTCAAACCTAATTGGACTTAGCCCAAGTTGGCCATAAGTCCTCAATTCAGATTTAACTGAGCCAATGTGCTCATAATCTAATTAATTGATCTTAGTTCCAAATTGAACTACAGATTTCCCAATCAACTTTGGTTCAAGGGTACATCTCTTCACTCCTCTGATATTTGTCGTTGTAATCCTTCAACGTCTTCAGAGAGGTGACGAGTCCCGATAACCAATCATTCCATGGACTGTGTGGTCCTTAAACTCATGGACTATGATGTCCTTAACCTCGGACTGTGGGGTCCCTTTAAACCTATAGACTATGATGTCCTTAACCTCGGACTGTGGGGTCCCTTTAAACCCACGGACTATGATGTTCTTAACCTCGGACTGTGGGGTCCCTTTAAACCCACGGACTATGATGTCCTTAACCTCGGACTGTGGGGTCCCTTTAAACCCACGGACTATGATGTCCTTAACCTTGGACCACCATGTCCTTAAACTGGCAATTGACCGCAAAGTCCCTAAACTAGAACAATAGAGCCCAAATTCTCTTTTGTTGGATCTAAATGATCATGTTAAGTAGATCTTAGTCTAAAATTAGACCAACGTATCCTTAACAAATGGTTAAGTTGACCTTAGTTTAAAATTAGACTAACGTGTTCTTAACAAACTATTAAGTTGATCTTAGTCTAAAATTAGACTAACGTATCCTTAACAAACGTTTAAGTTAATCTTAGTCTCAAATGAGACTAACGTATCCTCAAACCCAACCCCCAAACCCAAATCTAAGAAAATACGGATTTGGACTAATCCACGCCCTACGGGCGACAATATAAATTAGTCTCCGTATACAATCCACGGGCAACCAAAAACAAAACAAACACACACGACACGAAGTGACCATCTGGAGAAGGAGAAAGTGGTTACCGCGATGCGGTAGCGTAATTAACTGCAGGGGCTTGCGCCTGTAGGGAAGAGCGTCCCCACAATCAAAAACCCTTCAAATGAGGGGGAATCTGACGAAGTCTGCTACATCGGCCGCATCCATTTAAACCTTCGATACATGGTGCCATAAATCAACTTGGCATCTTCGGAGAGGTGGACGGATAGCACCAATTAGCATCTTCCCCCAAATTCAGGCAAGACGGACCCGCGCGGTCGTGTCTCCGTGTTTTGGCGGGGAACAAGCTCATGACTACTTATTACTAGTTTCATTTAAGAAAAACTCTAACTTTCTTGTTTTTCTTGAACTATTCCAATCTTTAAAATGTAATTTTTCACTTTCTTATCTTTCATTATCAATTTTTTTTAAATAATGCAAAGTAGTTCTTAAATAAGCACAAACCTCCCCCAAACCTGTTTACAGCAGTGTTCTCACTGTTGCCATCTTTTAAATCTCAAAAACCTATAGACTTGGGAGGAAAATTTATTAACGGGGGTAAGAATATATGAAAGTGAAATTCTCCCCAAAACTTAATTTGATCACTCACCTCTATTCTTAGGATGAGACAGTATTATCGAGACATGGAGGTGAGGCGGAGGAAATTTAGTTATGATAAAGCGGCTTCTGTAAAAACAAGAGCTCCTCCGTGGGGTCAGTGGAAAAATACGGTTTTAATCTGTGCCCATTCACTTTAAAAACATAACCGCTTTTAATATTTTCAACTTCAACTGCCCCGTGCGGGTATACATACCGCACCACAAAAGGTCATTTCCAACGAGACTTTAGCTTACCAGCATGAAGATGGAGACTGGAATCGTAAAGAAGGACTTGTTGTCCCGGGGTAAAAGTTTTTCTAAAAATATTTTTATCGTGGAACACTTTAGTCCGATTCTTTACTATCACCGCATTATCATAAGCTTCATCGTGAAGTTCGCTTAGCTCATTTAATTGCAGCTTCCGAAAGTTGCAGGCTTGATTGAAATCGAAGTTAAGCTCTTTAATTGCCCACATTACTTTATGTTCGATCTCGACAGAAAGGTGGAAAGCTTTTCCAAACACTAGGCGGTAATGAGACATACCAAGATCAGTCTTATAAGTGGTACAAAATGCCCAAAGAGCATCCGTCAATTTGGTCGACCAATCTTTACGATTTTTAGAAACCGTTTTCTCCAAAATTTGTTTGATCTGCCTATTGGAAATCTCAGCTTGCCCGCTCGTTTGGGGATGATAAGGCGTAGAAAGCTTAGGGTTGATTGAATATTTCTGCATCAAAGTCTCGAAAGACCTATTACAGAAATGCGTCACATTGTCGCTAATTATAGCGCGAGGGTGTCCGAATCGCGAAAAGATATTTTATTTAAGGAACTTAATAACAAGTTTGTTGTCACTAGTGCGACACGGTATTGCTTCCACCCATTTCGAGACGTAATCAACTGCTAACAAGATATATAAATTTCTAAAAGAGTTGGGAAAAGGGCCCATAAAATCAATACCCCAAACGTCAAAAATCTCCACAACCAAGATATGTTGAAGAAGCATCTCATTTCTTCGAGAAATCCGACCCATGTGTTGACACCGCGGACAAGTTTTGCAATGATCATATGCATCTTTAAACAATGTAGGCCAGTAAAGACCACACTGCAAAACTTTCTCCGCTGTTTTACATGGACCAAAGTGACCGCCACATGCCTGATCATGACAGAAAGACAATACACTCTTTAATTCATCATTAGGGACACATCTGCGAATGATTTGGTCAGGACAATACTTAAACAAATAAGGTTCATCCCAGTAAAAATTCTTTACTCGGGATAGAAATCGATGATTGTCTTGTTTCGACCAATTGCTAGGAATAAGTCCCGTTGCAAGATAATTCACAATATCCATGAACCAAGGTTCGCTGGATACGGTCATGAGCTGTTTGTCAGAGAGTCGTTTATTGGCAAGGTCACTATAGGTGAAGAAGAGATGCGTGAAAAATGGTCGGCTACTACATTTTCACATCCACTCTTATCTCGTATGACAAGATCAAATTCTTGTAATAATAGGATCCAACGTATTAACCTGGCCTTAGCATCCTTCTTCGATAAAAGATATTTTAGGGCGGAGTGATCGGTGTAAACCACTATCGGTAGCCAATCAAGTAAGGCCTGAATTTTTCTAGTGCAAATACAACTGCCAAGAGTTCTTTCTCGGTAGTTGTATAATTATCATTCAAGGTCTTACTTGCATAATAAATTGCATGTGGCATCTTATCAATGTGCTGTCCTAAAACTACAGCAATAGCAAAATCCGATGCATCACACATAAGCTCGAATGGATGGTTCCAATCAGTAGATGATAGAATGGGGGCTGTAGTGAGGGAGCTTTTAAGTAAGTCAAAAGCAGCCTCACAATCTGAATCGAAGTGAAATGTTGTATCCTTGTCCAAGAGAAGAGTTAAGGGTCTAGCAATTTTGCTAAAATCCTTAATGAATCTTCTATAAAATTCTGCATGACCAAGGAAAGATCGTATATCTTTGACGCATTTGGGATGAGGAAGGTTATGGATGACATCTATTTTAGCTCCGTCTATCTCAATGCCTTTTCGTGAAATGACATGTCCAAGCACGATACCTTCCTGGACCATGAAATGGCATTTTTCCCAATTCAAAATTAAGTTCTTATCCTTACAGCGGGTAAGAACTGCGTCAAGATTACAAAGGCAATCCTCAAAGGAGTCCCAAAATATAGAGAAATTGTCCATGAATATCTCCAGAAAATTCTCGACCATGTCTGAGAATATCCCCATCATACACCGCTGAAATGTAGCGGGAGCGTTGCATAACCCAAAGGGCATGCGTCTATAAGCAAAGGTACCGAAAGGACAAGTAAATGTTATTTTATCTTAATCATTTTCGGAAATGGGGACCTAGTTATAGCCAGAGTATCCATCCAAGAAACAATAATCTTCATGTCCAGCTAATCGTTCCAACATCTGGTCAATGAAAGGTAGGCCTCGTTGCGGTATTGAGTTTCCTATAATCAATACATACCCGCCACCCAGTTTGGGTGCGTGTTTGGGTCAACTCATTAGCCTCATTAGTTATGACCGTGATGCCAGGCTTTTTAGGGACTACATGAATAGGATTTACCTATTGGCTATCAGAGATTGGGTAAATTATACCACTGTCTAGGCACCTGACGATTTCTTTCTTTACCGCCTCCTTCATGACGGGATTTAACCGCCTTTGTGGGTCTCGGGTTGGTTTGGCGTCATCCATTAAATGGATATGATGTTCCACATTCAAGGGACTAATCCCTTTTATGTCAGCCATTGTCCAACCAAATGCTTGCTGATTTGATCTCAAGACCGTCAAAAGAGCGTTCTCTTGCTCTAAGGCTAGAGAAGCGGATATGATCACGGATAAAGACTCATTCTCATCTAAATATGCATATTTAAGATGAGAAGGTAGCAGTTTGAGATCTAATCTCAGCGGAGAGACAATAGAAGGTGGGGTAAGGGAATGATATTCGGACTCCTTAAGAAGTTCATAACCTGTGTAGGATATTGACTCGGAAAGTGCTACTGACTTTTGCGATGAGTCAAAAGGTTCAAACTCGAGGGTGGACTCATCAAAGGTGTCCTCGCTATAATAATCTGCCAGATCAAACAATGATGTACTAGTGTCGTCGAGATCATCATAGCCAAGTACTTCAGGTTTGCAGCTATCGGAAGCTATCTCGTTGATGGAACAAACATCAAGTATATGAGCAGAAGGTTTAGATGGTTGACTTCCTAGCTTGTAAATGTTAAGCTCAATTGTCCTCTTGCCAAAGGATAAGTTCATAGAACCATTACGACAATTAATGACAGCATTGGAAATTGCTAGGAAAGGTCGACCGAGAATCACCGGAATTTGGTTCCGTGGGTTTGCTACAGGTTGTGTATCTAGAACAATAAAGTCCACAGGGAATATAAATTCCCTGACTTTTATCAACACATCCTCAATATCTCCCCTAGATTTGGTGATAGATCGATCTGCCATCTGGAGAGTGCAATGGGCAGGTTTCAACTCTCCAATACCTAACTGCTCGTACACAGAATATGGAAGCAGGTTAATATTAGCGCCAAGATCGAGTAGAGCACGATTGATATTTTTACCCCCAATAGAAATAGATATTGTAGGAAGGCCTGGGTCCTTGCGTTTCTTAGGTAATTGCTGGGTAAAAGCTGTCTTACATTACTCGTCATGAACACCTTTTTCGGCACTTGAGTTTTCCTCTTTCTAGTGCACAAGTCCTTAAGTATTTTCGCATAGGCCAGAACTTGTTGTATAGCATCTAGGAGAGGGATATTTATGTTAACCTGTTTAAATATTTCCATAATCTTCTCCAATTGTGGACTTGGTTTGTTTCCTCTTAGCCTATTTGGATAAGGAGCTTTATCAACAAGAGCTGGGTCCAACATTGGAGAAGATAGAGGGGGTAGAACAGATCCCAGAATTGGAGTGGGAATCGTCTTTGGTTGACTCGAGGAGGTAGGTGGAGGGGTCGAGCCTAAAGGAAAACGGAGAATAGGCTCGGAAGAAGAAAGACTAGACAAAATAGGGTCAGAAGTGGAAGCCGGGGTATCATTGATTGATTCCTCATTATCAATCTCTTCACCGACATGGTTGTTCAACACTCTTCCAGATCTCAACGTGGTAATAGCACTCATATTATGATATTGTGAGTGGCTATGATTCGGTAGGAGATGAGCTGGAAGTTTCCTTTTCTCTCTAAAACTCATCGCGGCATTTAATTATGCAATTTGTGCTTCTATCGCTTTTATACTCTCGCTGCGTTAATGTTTAGATAGAAGACTTTATATCATCAGACATTTGCATAGAATGTTTCATAAAAAAATCCAAGGGGCGTTCGAGTGCAGAGGAGTTTTCGGTACCGGCCGTTTGGAAAGAATTATTATAAGGTGCAGAATTGTTGGCCAGATTTTGAAAAGTTTGTGTTTGAAAGGGGTGCTGACTCAGTGGTGGTTGCTGTTGCTGTAGAGGAACCCTTTGATAGTTATTTTGGTTTAGAACCGTATTTTGAGTTTGGTGTTAGTTCCAAGCAAAATTAGGGTGATTTCTTCAACCCTGATTATATGTGGAAGAATGAGGATCGTTTCTAGGTCGCTGCTGAAAAGCAGCATTAGTGTGCTCTTGACCTTGAAACGGAGAATTCAAAGGACATTCTTCCGTCAGATGTAATGGATCAGAACAACATCCACACACAGTTTTAGGGAGCGTCACTGGTTTTGGGAGGCTAATAAAAATTTGTTTTCCATAGCTTCGAGTTTCTTTTGTATTGCTGCCATTTCGGTATTTACTCTAATGGAAATATCGAGCTGATGAATACCTCCCTAGATGATGGTGGTCTAACGCTTTCCCATTGCAGAGTATGTTCAACTAGATCTTCCAGAAATTTCCAGGCTTCACTATCGTCTTTGGACATGAAATTGCATTGATACATGGTTTCAAGCATCTGCTTTGTCGCTAGTGTAATGTCCTCATATATGATTCGGCACAGATCCTATTTATGGATTCCGTGATGAGGACATTGGACAAGCAGATCTTTGAACCGTTCAAAGCATTTCCAAAATGGTTCATTTGGAAGCTGGGTAAACTGGTTGATTTCACTCAGAATACGGGCGGTCTTATGATTGGGACAAAATTTCTTAAGGAATGCTACAACGAATTCATCCCAGTTGGCAATAGAATGTGCAGTCGTGTTATAAAGCCATTTTTCGGCTAAATCGCACAAAGTAAACGGGAGAAGACGTAAGCGCATAGCATCCACAGAAAACTGTGAAGTACCCATCACAGTGCATACATTTTCGAATTTGGTGATAAAAACGTATGCGTCTTCAGACTCAAGACCGTGAAATTTAGGCAAAAGATTGATAAAGTGTGGTTTGATTTCAAAATTATCCCTATTGGCTGGTGGAATAGAAAGACAAGTAGGAATGAGACCACGTATAGGGTAACATCTCTCTTGGAGAGAAATGCGCAGTGGATTCTGCGCACCTGCGGTTGGTGGCAAAGTGGTGTTATTGAAGTTTGATGGATAACCGTCCATCTCGGTAGTTGTGGTAGGTGGTGAGGAAAAAGAAGACAAAAAAATACCGACTTCGGAGTCGATAGAAGAAACGTGGACAAGACGGGCACTAGAATCCCGTGTCCAGCCGAGCATGCACTAAACGGTTTAGCACAAGTGGCAGCGTTAGTGATAATTAGAGAAAATGGTTTGTTTTGAAAAAGTCGGATTTAGAAAAAATCACAAAAATGCACAATCAACCCTAGATCTAAGATCACCTAGGTCAAGTCACTAGACCGCTCCTAGACTTCCAGAAGACAAATCGCAGGATCAATCCTCTATCACCTCTTTATCCCTCTTGTGGCTAGGTAAGTGTCAGGTAAGTGGGTGGTATCCGCTATGTAAATAGCGGGCCTAATTAAATAACCACTTGCCTTAGACACACTTGCCTATACACCACAAAAGAAACGCGGATAAGCAGTAGATTACCCACGAGCTTCCTCTTTCCTAATTGAGCGCGACGGTCCTTAGAGTCTTGGTCTAGATATTTTTGAGTTAATGAGGGTGATGCGGATGCTCGTTTTGTGATTTTTGGGGCTTAGGAAGCGTAATGAAATCCCCACCTAATCTAAATTTGGTCTTTGCCCCTTAATTGTCCGTATTACAATATGCACAAAAAAACAATATCAAGACACGCAACAAGATCTTTTTTAAGCGGCGAATTTTTGCAAAGAATCCTGCAGAAAAGTTGTTATTGGACAAGATCAGAGGAGAGAGAGGAGGGTAGAGATTATACCACAGAGAGCTCAAACCCTAAGTCGATCAAAGAACCGCGGTTCCGCCTCCAATATGGCCTTAATTCCGCGGATCCGCCGCCATCTTGATGGATCTTGAAGTTATTTTTTCTGTAGTTGCTTCAATTGCTCCACTGTTTGTCACGACCCGAAGGTACGGAACGTGACCGACACTTTACGAAACGTCTAAAGGCATAACGTAATCTAAGTAAGCCGAAGCCCAGAAATCTAAACCATTTAAAAGAAGAAGTATAGGAAAACAAATTTAAAAGCAACATCAAATTTTCTCAAAAATTTCGGCAGAGTCTCCTTTGTAAAAACTGGCCCCAAACGGGTACAAATAAGAATATATATATAAGCAACAATAAAAAGGCATCCACAAGCGGGAGCTAGTTCTTCGCCAATTGGCGGTCACAACCACGTAAGTAATATAATATACAACGCCGAAGGGCGAGGAACAAAACTCAAAGAAAACCATCAAAACCACCAGAAAACCATAATAATACAAGCGCGACTCTAAGGTCAAAAGAATAAACAACTGGTCTTCTAAATTCTATTAAGTAATACAAGTCTGGTTGATAGAGCTTACTAGATACAAATGAAATAATAAAAGTACAACGGCGGTCCTGATACAAGTGAACCAACCCACCAAGCAAATCACCCTGAATGAAATGATGTGCCAGCAGGCAGCCAAGAAAACCTGTACATCGAAACCTGTAAGAAAATTTGGCACAACGGGGGTGAGTTGCCAACTCATGAGTAGAAGACATCTGCGAGTAGAAATCGCATGCACGACAATCTCTTAGGTCATAATAATATACTTAATATAACACTAGTCATCTAGTGGTGGCAGGGTAATAATCTATGCGAAGTACAATACTCAGTGCTCATGTCAGTGCCTCAAGTAGTAACATGTCATGTGTATGAGTATGCATGCACTATGAATGTAAAACAATCAACCATGAAATCTGGATAAATCTGTATAAGAAATCTTTAACTTTTATCATAGTAAAATTTGTATGGTAATCTGAAACATCATCAATGAAATCCATGGAAATCCGTGCCAAGCATTGACACAAAACATGTAAATCTCAAAGTCTCAATACCTCATAGTCTCAATATCTCATAGTCTCAATATCTCGGGCTCCGTCAGTCCGGATCGGCCCATATCATCAAATCTCACGACAACGGTCGGTATCCTCTGGATATCCGCCGCGCCAGACATCACCGGTAGGTAGTCTTCCCCTGCCAGGCTCATCGTCTAGAACTCGATCTTCTTTCCCCGGGTTACCATACCGGGCCCACCATGTACCCGAGACGGTTCATCCACTCCTCGAATCGGGTCTCGAAATCCAACAGAAAACATGAAATCTCATGGTGGACGACCCATACATCACGAGAAAACCGCAACTTGTATTTTAAAATGAGAGGGAGAGAGAGAGAGAGAAGTTTATATATATATATATTCTTGCGGTTTTCCCCAAAATCCAGAAATCTCATAGAAATCCGAAATCCCAAAATCATGAGTAAGTAAATAATGAGTATCGGCATAAGCCCCACAATACTGCATGATGATATGAATATGTAAATGCATGAAGTGTCTAAGTAATAAATGCAATATTTAAACTAGCACATGAGAGTGTTTACCCCAATCAGAGCAAAGCTCTGTTCAAATTCCAAGACGGGAAACGAAACAACGCTTCTGTTTCCCCAATCAGAGCAAAGCTCTGCCTTGAAATTAAAGTTAAAATTAAAGTTAAAATAATTGAAGCAACGCTTCAGCTGATCTGCGCTCTGCGCTGCACGACACGTGTCAGCGCAGTTGCGCTGCGCGACACGTGTCAGCGCAGTTGCGTTAGCGCAGTTGCGCTGCGCTCTGCGCGACACGTGTCAGCACAGTTGCGCTGCGCTCTGCGCTGCGCGACACGTGTCAAGCGCAGGTGCGCTTGCACCAGCCGTGTTAGTATTTAAACAGAAAAATTCTGGAAAGATCTTTCTAAACAATAAGATTCTCTTCTGTAAAACAGGAGCCCTTGGATCAAAAATCCAACGGTAGGGAAAAATCCCTAAATCACCCAGAGAAAGATCTCTTTAACTGATTTAACAAATCAAATGGCACTATAAAAAGGCCCCTAGATTCCAAGTCTAAAAGACACAGAACTCCTCTAAAAAAATTTTGAGAAGAGCTTAGGGAAAGAAAAGGTAAAAACCTTTAAATAAAAGAAGAATTTTTTCTAAAATAGATCAATGATCTAAGAACAAGATCAAGATCTTGGATAAAAATAATAATAATATTAATAAAAAAGAAGAAGTAATTTACTTCTGTATAAAGGCATTGCCTTTTAATGAACCCCTGGTTCTCTGAAAACAAGAAAAACTTATTTTCTTTGATCTAAATTTGATCAAGAGATTAAACAGTGCCCCGCACTTGTAAAAATTGCACTGTTGCGCTCTCGGGTTGGCGCAAGCCACCAGAGAGCGCCACACGTCAGCCCCAGAACAAACTGCGCCTTGCGCTTTACAAAATGAGCATTGCGCTCTTGGATTGGCGCAACTCAGCAGAGCGCGCCACGTGTCAGCAACGCACTAGCGCAGCGCTCACCAGAGCATGACACGTGTCACCATCACATGAGCTTGCGCCTTGTGCTCCTCAATTGGCACAAAGCGCCTGATAAGCCACGTGGCGCTCTGTCAGACTAATTAATGCAGCGCATTATTAAAGGGAAGAGCCCAATTAAGAGGCCCAATGGACCAAAACAAATGCTCTGCATTATAAAAAAAAGGGAACAGAGCCCAATTTAAAAGGCCTAACAGGCCAGAATAAAATGTAATGCAGAGCCCAAACAAAGGTCTGTCAGACCAAAACAGATGCTATGCATCATTTAAAAAAGGGCAGAGCCCAAATAAAGGTCTAATAGACCAAACAAAATGCCATGCATTATTAAACAAGGGCAGAGCCCAATCAAAGGCCTAACAGGCCAGACAAATAAAAATTGTTGAATATTCTCAACTGGACTTAGCCCAATACTGGCCGTAAGTCCTCAAATTAAATTGAGCTGAGCACAACTGCTCTCTTAAATCAATTTACAACCGGTTCAAGGGTACATCTCTGAACTCCTCTGACATTTGTCGTTGTAATCCTTCAACGTCGTCAGAGAGGTGATGGGTCTCGATAACCACACATCAATATGGACTTAGGCGTCCTTAAACCAACTCATGGACTTAAGCGTCCTTAAACCAACCTATGGACTTAAGCGTCCTTAAACCAACCTATGGACTTAAGCGTCCTTAAACCAATGGACCACTATGTCCCTAAACTGGAACAATAGAGCCCCTCAAATGCTCTTTTGTCGGATCTAAACGATCCCGTTTAAGTTGATCTTAGCCTCAAATATGGCTAACGTATCCTCAAACTTTCAAACAGACTTTAGTCCCAAATTGGACTATAGGTCCCCCAATCAACTTCGGTTCAATGGTACATCTCTGAACTCCTCTGACATCTGTCGTTGTAATCCTTCAACGTCGTCAGAGAGGTGATGGGTCCCGATGGCCATACTTGCAATGGACCACTATGTCCCTAAACTGGAACAATAGAGCCCAAACGCTCTTTTGTCGGATCTAAACGATCCCGTTAAGTTGATCTTAGTCTCAAACTGGACTAACGTATCCTTAACAAACGTTTAAGTTGATCTTAGCCTCAAATACGGCTAACGTATCCTTAAACCAAAACCCCAAACCCAAATCTAAGAAAATACGGATTTGGACTAATCCACGTCCTACGGGCGACGACATAAATTAGTCTCCGTATACAATCCACGGGAAACTACAAACAAAACAAACACCCACGACACGAAGTGAAATTCTGGAGAAGGAGAAAGTTGTTACCGCGATGCGGTAGCGTAATTAACTGCAGGGGCTTGCGCCTGCAGGGAAGAGCGTCCCCACAATCAAAAACCCCTCGAATGAGGGGGAATCTGACGAAGTCTGCTACATCGGCCGCATCCGTCTAAACCTCCGATACACGGTGCCATAAATCAACTTGGTATCTTCGGAGAGGTGGACGGATAAAACCAAATACCATCTACCCCGAATCTCTGGCAAGACGCCCATGTCTTGGCCGCCATTCGGAGGGGTACAGAGAGTAATCACACAATATTATATTGGACTAGCATTTAGCTTATATATCAATAAAAAGATAATATGTTCTAAAGTGTACGTGACATGGTAATTGCCGATGATGATGTGTGTGGGCCGGCAAATAAGTGTACGTGAATCATGCGCCTCATCGGTAATGGTGCTGGTGTCCTAACAGGAAGAGTTTATATTAACTAAAGAAACATATATATGAACATGCAATGCGATGATTACAATCTGAATATAAGGGTGAATGTGTATTAACCGCACAATTAGAATATACATATCTAACTACAAACTATATGACTCGAGCCTAAACTAGTATCTATTTAACCCACTAAGGAACTAAACTAAAGAAACTAGTCGATAGGAAAATAAGAATCCAACTAAAGTCTGAGTCGATATCTCTAGTAGTCGGTGATCCAGCCTCAATAGCGTCACGTACGTAGTATGACTTTCTCGAGTCAAGAGTGCGGATCAATCATCATATATATGCCTCGTACGGTAAAATCCGTCGTACGGCTTCCCAAAATCGGGGTACGGGTCAACTATCACATATATACGTCATCGTTCGTATAGTATCATCATCAAACAATATCATGATCAAGGATACTGTGCTATAATCGCATACATCCCAATATCATCAAACATATATCATTGTCTATGTAAATATACATCATCAAATGATCCTCAGAAATATCATGTCATATATCATATCGTGATTAAGTCATATATTACAATCCGGGTTCTATTCTAGAGTCTCGTTCATTTCAAATGTCATCAACACTTATTATCGTTTATATACATATATTTTATATAATCTCATTGCCCAACGATCCGCTACTATCATAACACATCTCATATCATAACTCGATCGTATATCCAATAGATCACGGCATCAAGCCTAGTCATATCGACTCATCCCCATGTATCATATAACCTCCTCATATCACATGTATATGTTGTATATATATATATATATATACACACACACCTACACACATTCCTATATGTATATACACACACACACACATATACACCAAGTCAAGTTTATGTGTGTGTGTGCGTGTGTGTGTCTACATGAAACCTACGAATTCCCTCCAAGGCAGTCATTCTCATGGTTAAGTCTTTTTAAATCAGTCCAGTCCAACCTAAAGTCTTCAATAGGACCCTACTCGCCAAGAATCTAAGGTCACGTCCAAATTCCTATTAACAGTAAGTAATATCCCTATTCTATGTTTGCGGGGGTGCTATACGCCATCCACCCGACTTCCCCCGTAGATATACATCTACTCACCTGGTCCTTATCTGCCGAAGTCGATGTCGCCATCCTCTTCCTTATCATCCGAAGTCCACGTGAGGGGTACCTATACGCAAACATATATAATATCGTAAACCGAAATCGCGGACAGAATCAAAACTGCGCACGAAACGCGCATAGGTTAAAACCTATGACCCGCTCATGCAACATAACAAAATAACTCTCGACATCGGCGTACAAACGCCGATTGATCGAGATAAAACACAAACGTACAAATCGTAGTTCTAAAACTCATTAATTATAATATAAATCAGGGTTTAAATCATTAAAACCTTAAAACCAATCAAATCGTTCTATTTCGCAAAACCTAGAAAGCGTCAATTAACCGTTTCATTTTAAAAATTGATGTTTAAACGAAACTAATGGTCATAATATTCACTAAATATCATAACTAGGTTATATAAACCATTTTTATAATTTATTCTCATCAATTTGTATTGAATTGAAAATTCTAGTTTGCAAAAATATCAAATTTTAATACTTTTTAAAGCAAAATTTCACAATTCAACAACTAAGCTAGATTTTGCATATTTTAAAATGCTAGACCACTCATGGAAACCTTAATGATGTGCTAAAAACCCTAACTAGATTTTAATCCCACATTTTAAATTAGTTTCTAAAACCTAGTTAGCAAAATTAGCATATTTATCACAATTTTAAACTAAAAATTAGCAACTAGTAACTAGATTATGTTTAGCATTCCTTTAACATGTTAAACTACTCATTAAAACCATAACCTAATGATAAAACCCCTAACTAGAATTTTATCTCACCAATGTATATATATTATAAAAACCTAGTTTGCAAAAATCCTAATAAGGACAATTTAAATGCAACAATTAACAAATTTATTACTAGATTAGGTTTAATATTACCTAACATGTTAAACTACACATTAAGATCAATATCCAAAGATGAAAACCCTAATTTGATTTAATAACTTTATTCTTGAAATTTAAATCTTGAAATTAAAACCATAAACTAACTCCTAATTTGATTAGATTGAAGTAATTAGCAACAAATTAAACATGGGGTTAGGATTTATACCTCCATAAACATGAGATCAAACATGCAAACTTTCTCCAAAATGCTAACTTTGCTCCAAGATCCTTGCTTATTTGAAAAAAGAATAAAGGGTAGAGATTTAATTAGGAATTAGTGGTGTTTTATTTTGGATTTTTGATGAATTTTTGGATGGTTTTTGAGAAGAATTGAAGTGGAGAAATGGGCGGGGGGGGCTGCCCATGAGGTATTTTCGGCTAAGACATGAGGGGAGAGAGAAGTGAGGGTGAGTGGTAGAAGTGTGTAGAAAACTTCTCCAAATAATTACAACTTTTAAGTCTTTTCATCAATTTCTTTATTTAATTAATTTTCTTTTCAAAAATAAACCTAGAAAAATCTAGAACCATGGAGAGATTTTGAGAAAGAATTTTGCATATCACACACTTGTTTTAAATTGTCATGGTCCACTTTTATAAAATTAACCCACTCCAATTGTAATTTGCGCTATTTTAATGTATAATTAAAAGCTTATGTATATATTTGAATTTAATTAATTACGGAAAATATTTTAGTAAACTAATAATTTATAAGTGACCAAATAATATTAATTACTAGCAATTACATACCCTAAATAGGTATATTTAAGTCTATTTTGAAAAAATAATTATAGTGAAGTTTTACGGAAAATGCGGTTTATTTTACCGAGTATCAGAAAATTCACCTAAAGGATTTTATTTATCCAATTATTTATTTATTTATTTTTAAAACGTTACACTGTTCTTGATGAAATGATCTGAATTTTTATCTCCCCGCTACAATGATTCCAGATCCCCTTGCAAATTCACACATTAATTGTTAAGCACAAGATGCTTCTTGATTTATATTTTGATGAAATAATAATATTGCAACTCAAATATCAAGAAAGACAAAATTACGCACGTATCCCCGGAAACGGTGCCATTTGATTGATGTGTAGATTTGTGTGAATGAAAAGTAGTTTTAGTTGTAAAAGTAACTGCAATCAATAACGGTGTCGCTTGTAGTGATCATTAGTGAGTACGGGTCGTCCTCTGAGATTCGTGGAATTTTATGATTCTTGATTTAGATGAGTTGAAAGAAAAGAAAAGAGTAAGCAAAAAACATCAAGTTTATGATAGTTTCAAGATCAATTCAGGAAAATGTTGTCAAGATTTAGTTGAATAGTCAAAAAAACCGTTTCAAGATCCAATCGATTTATCAAGAAAATGAAGAAGGCTTGTCGGATTCTTTAGGATTTAGTAGCCTTGGATGAATAATATGGATGGCTTCTCTTATCTTTTGATAGATATTTAACTAGATCGATGGCGTTGAGTGCGGATTAGGGTTCTTCGGACGAAACTGAGGTTTCGTCACTATTGACCCTTGTCCTTGCATTCATCTCCATTCGCATCTAGCCTTCAACAAAAAGATTATCAATCTTATCTCAAATCGTGGTCGAAATCATCAAGAAATTGATGTTTGGCTCGATGAGGATGTTGATGATTTCTTTGCTCAAGTTCATAAACTTCATAAGACTTAAAAGGAGTATAATATTTTCTCACCCAATGATCTACCCTAATCATACGAATCCAATCAAGCGGAGATTTACTCGCGCATCATGATAATAGAAGAAAGATTAGCGAAAGAATTCATAATGCGAAAATTAAAAGAAAACGAGATTAAAACTAATTATCATCTTTATTATTCAACTTCGAATTACAACTTCTCCAATATGAGATTACAAGATGAATTGCTCTCGATCACTCTCTTGAAGAGGTAATTTCTCCGTCGATCTTCACGTTGCTCGATCACCATGAGGTTTGGACCTGTCGTGGATCTCGTGCTTGATTGATGATTGGATTCGTGTAAAGGATCTTGGTTGAATCGCTCGATGATTTTCTCAATAATTCTTGATTTTGGATCTTGGATTTGATGTATGAAATTGGGGTTCAAATTGGAATTAAAATCTGAATTTTTCCAACCTCCAACCACCAACAACCCTTAAGCCCTTGGTCTTTATTTATAGCCCCAAATCAAGCTTCCCCAACAAGCGAGGTTGTTATAAAGAAACTTTCAGAATAAGGTTGTTACAACGAGACTTCCCCAACAAGTTAGGACATTGAGAAGAAGTATCCAGAGAGTTTCTGACCCCGACGTCCACAAATCGGCCGTGGTTCCACGGCCAATTGGTGGCTTCATGGGTTGGTTCTTCAGTAGTGTTCTTCTGTTGGACTTTAGGTCTTCTTTTGATATCTGGAATCTTCTAATGTTCTTTTGGTTGCTGTCGGTATTTGATTCTTTGGTTCCTTTTATTATATCGGTAGATTTTTGATTCCTGATATTTGACCTGAGCTATTCTTGCACAAGATCTCAGTGAAAAATGAGAGATACAAAATATTATGTGTGAAATATTAACACACAATTTCCTTCATAATATTGATTATAATATATAACACAAGATAAATGATCTTTTGCAGATAAATTTCTAATATGTGTTATATTTATAACAAACACCTTTAGTTGATTAAGAAAAGTAAGGAAATTGTCCTGTTGAAAATGCAATATTTTTGACTGAACACTGCTCTAAAAATTATTTCAGTGACCTTAAAAATATATACAGACATTTCTAAGTCCTAGAAAAAAATTTGAGCGCCTGATCCTCAACTCTGCGGTGGAACCGCCGTCGAGTTGCTCCTAATTTTTTTCCTGTGGTTTTGGTGTTTGGAATTATGGGTTTTGGCATACGTGGTTTCTACCCAGATTTGTTTGTGTACTGGTTTGTGTATGGGATAAACACAGATTTGTTTATCGGTCAAAATTATAAAGTTCTTGGCTAAGTGAGATTCTGTGTTTGTATATATGATGCTAAACGTCTGCAAATTGCTATATGTCAATTAGTGGGGGTTGCACATATCTGCATTGTGATGATTTGTATATATAGAGTACTGGATCGTCGTGGATGAATAGCCGGGAATGTGAGAAGAGTGTTTTCTTTTTTTCCATTCATGTAAATTTGTAAATTGATATAATATTATTTTTGCGGGGCATATCCGGGTTGAGGTTATGGTGTAATACCCAGTTTTCTTTGAACATATTTCTCGTATTTATAAATAAAAGTTTCCCAAAAATTTTCTATTAGAATATTTCCTATAAATAATTTCCTACACTTTCTAATATTAATTTACTAAATTTTTATTTAATTAAAATTTTCTAATTCTTTTCCTAACCCACTACCCCAGCCCAGCCCAGCCCACTACCCCCTCACCCTTCACCCGATCCGACCCGACCAGAACTACTCTACCCGACCCGAACACCCCCAACACCCCCCTTCTTCTTCTCTTTCTCCCTCTCTTTTCTGTTCCCGCCTTCTTCTCTTGAGCCCCCACGACCTGTGCTCCTCCATCTTCCTCGCAACTTCACCTATCTCCCGCGTGCTACCCCCATGAACCACGACCTCTTCTTCGTACCCACGTCCCCTCGATACCCGCGCTCGCCCATAACCCAGCCCTCGTCGGCGCCACCCCCACTCACCAACTACCCCCGAGATCCCCGCAACCACCCCTCGTCTGCCTCGCCTCTCACAACCGACCCCTCTCTCATCACTCCTCTCTATCTCTTCACTCGCAAAGCCCTCTCTCGAGTTCCTCACCTCCGCCAATGAGCTCGAACCCATCAAGATCCTCCATCGGCCTCACTGCACCGACCGCCTGTTGCCACCACTCACCTCCACAACCGAGCTCCCTCACCCTCTTCCATTCTCCTCGTCCTCGACGAACACTACCTCCATCATTGGCGAGACCTCGTCTCCAACCTCAACCATCCCCGCCTTCCTCCTCCGACCGTGAGGACACACCCGCTGCCATCCTCCATCTCCTCGCCTATCCCCAGCCAACGAGCTTGAGCCGCCATAACACCCCCAACCGACCTCGTCGCCAAGCTCCTCTTCCCCTCATCCGCGTGGTCCACCTCGCTGTGAACACCATCGTCTCTCTCTGCACCGATCCCACTTCACACCTAAGCACACATGGCCACCACCTAACTCCGACGAATCTCTCCACCCATCACCACCACAACTTCCCTGCAGCAACCACCTCGCTTCCACCTCACCAACCGAGCTCCATATAACCCAACACCATCGCCGCAACTCCATCGCCGGTTACCTCCTCACGACGCTGCCATCATCGCCATCGCCATCGTCCCTTCCTCCTTTGACTCGAGCCATGCCTCAAGTCCTCCTCTAACCCATCTCCTTCATCGAGCCCGAGTTCACGAGCCTTTCCCTTTAGCTTCAAGCAGAGCCCCCGCTGCCGAGCCACCGCTCGAGCCCTCTACGCCGTCGGCCATCGCCTGAGCCATCGTCAGGACTCCTAACCGCTGAGTCTCTAAGCACCAAGGACAAGCTGAGCTCCCAACTCCAGCTCCAAGCCGAGCCCTACAAATTTTCGTCACCGCAGCTGCTCTGTGCCATGTCGCTGTTGCTGCCGCCGTTCATCGCCGCTGTCGGAGTCGTCGACAGCTCGACCATCGAACATTGTCAGGCAAGTGAAATCCCTATTCACTTGTTTAACATGCTATGGTAACCATTAGCTAAAGAGATTATATTATAGCTAGATATATAAATAAATATAATTGGATCGAAACCTATGCTTGAATTTCGTGTAGCGAATCATCGTGCCGTCTTACTTGAGTAGAGCCTGACTAGGGCTTATTATTGTGTTAGTAACACGTGTAAATTAAATGGTTAACATCTAATTTAGTTTGTTAGAAGAAACGTTAGTTTCGATCGATGGCCGAATGTTGATCTTAGGTGTTCAATACGAATCCTAAGCGAAAACCTACTCTATATGGCGGAACTCATGATATTTAGACCCTAAAACTGTTGATGAACATTCTGTAGAAAGATGGTGGCAAATCGATATCGTTTTCATACATATAGTGACGCCTTAGCTTCTATACCGAAACTCACGTTTTACCGAATACTTAACACCGTTAAATTCATAATTAATTCTAGAAAAATCCAATTGTAGCGTGCCTGGGTTCGTTATGAAGGGTACTGTATAATCCTTAATATGACGTGTAGATTTACTGTTATGTGTATCCTAAGAACATCAAAAGCAAAGAACTTACATGACCTTGGACCGCAGTCTAGAGCAGGAACTTACCCTTGATTTGCATTTACACCCCTGAAACCTTGTTGTTTAAGTGTGATAGCGTGGGAAGCCAATTACCTATATATAGTCAATTGTTTTATTTTTCCAATGGTACCAATTTCACTAAATTCAAGTATCATTTGGTATTTAAATCATATTTTAAACGGATATGTACGGCAGATTTCTGTCATTTCAGCTTGCACCCTTCATCAGTAATCTGATCATAACTCCTAAACCAAAATGAATATTGATGATCTGTCTCCTGTTCTGTAAAATTAACTCATACCTCTACAATTAGTTTAACAGTAGCGTCGCCTAATTATACTCCCAACAGGAAGTAAAAACGTGTTACGAAACGTACTTCCAGTTCAGAAATTGGATTTCCAGCAGTAAACACTTAAAATGGAATGACCATAACTTGCAAACATGAAACCCGATTGACACAAAACTAATTTTTCTGTATAGATAATTAAATATACCACCTACTTATTTTATATCATTTTGCTCAATTATGTACATGTGATTTTATATGATTTTTCTAGTCCAACCGACACCGGTTGCTCATATGTTTTTAGCAGTGCATTTACTATATCCCCATCATGTGCATGATTGTCATACTCCTGTAAATAGTGTTCATTTGCATCGATAACCTAATGACCGTGTTACATTACCAAGCGATGAATGTTAGTGATTGAATTGTGGCAAGTACGTCGGTGTAAAAACGTGAATGAATAAGTGAAGTGACACGTACTTGTACATCATCAGGGGAACCAAATAGTTATTGCATTGTCGACGTCTATGGGACATATATAAATGTAACTATAACTGGAATGTGACGGTTATGAAGAACTTATATTAGTTTCATAGGTAGGACATCGAGTACTATCCATTTATCTTGGATACCAGTCGAGTCATGCTTGATGGAGATCTTGTCTCCAGTTCTCGTGTAGACTTGTCATGGAGCGACTAGTATTTGGGTTCATGGTTGGTGTTTGATGTAGACCATGGGTGTGGGGTAGTTTGAGTATGAGTTCGGTCAACGGAATCTCGGGAGTCCCACTGCCGGCATATACTGTCACGCCCCGCTTCCCAGTAGATGGAAACGGTGACGTGGCAAGTCCACGACGTATTTATTACGAGAAGATTATTTCTCGAAATAAATACGCTAAGCGTATATAAGCATCATAAACTAATAAGAATAAACAAAAGTATGAAATCCAACTGTGATTTATTACATTCATGATTCATAATAGACAAAATATCTGAATACAAGATATTTAACATGATAAGCCTTAACAATGAGGCATACATAAATAAGCTGAAATGAAATGAAAAACTGAATGAAACTATACGTCTGTTTGTGATGTGAACTGGTTGTACTCGTTTTCGATCACTTCTATCTTCTCTGTCTCAATGCCACCTGACGGACATTCCATGAATAGAAAGAAGTGGGTGGAATGCCCGTCAGCGAACTTGCGCTCGGTAAGTCCTCAAGAATGGTGGGATGTGAAAGTATATAAATGAATATGCAAGATGGTATGTGATATAGCATGAATGGAAATAAAGCATGAACAAGTATAACATGGTGATATTAATGACAACTATGTAAGTATGGCAATATAACATGAGCATAGTAAACAAGTATAGCATGAATATAAATCATGAACATATAAACAAGTATGGTAGCATGCATGGTAATGCGTATGCCAACTATATAAGCATGGAAAACAAGTATAATATGGCCGTGGAGTATAGGTATAGTGATCATGAAGTGAATGTAAGTGTCTTAACAGGTCTCTATTTGGGTATACTAATCTAACGTAAGTTTAAGGGTGAATGTCAACCAATCTCAAGAGTGTTCTCGAACTCAACAGGCTGTAATCCAGGGGTAGGGAACCACAGGCCTGAATCAAATGTTAGTAACGGGACTTCAACCTAGTGTTGAAGTATTCCAAATTCAACAGACTGTAATCCAGGAGCAAGGAAACACGGGCCCTCATGATAGCATGCTTGTGTTAGTAGACATGGATTCATGATCTAGGGGGACTCTTGAGATTTTGTTGGATTCACGCATGAACTACCCCAACACCTCATGTTTATTAGTTTATGATTAATGTTATGAGTCTTGATCGAATCCATAAATACAAAAAATGATGTATGATATCAAGTTTTCAAGATTGAGTTCATGTATTCATGTCAAGTGCAAGTCATGCCAATTTTATTCATGGTTCGATGTCAAGTTGGTTCAAGTGTACATACTGGGTTCAAGTATTCATGAGGGAGTCATGTCAAGATCAAGTCAATTCTAACATCTAATGATTTAATCATAAGTCATATCAATAAAAATAAATAAGCAATCATAGAACATGATATGAGATAAATATACAAGTAACGTCCAAAAAATTATTGTGAATAAGTGATATGTTCGACTAGTTAATCAAGTCATTTGAAATAAGAATATAAACGAAAACATAGCCTTAAGTGTTATGGACACGTGAGTTCCAGTCTCGCATAAATACGACTACCGGTTTGGGAGATATACATGTTTTCGTATCGTCATGCAAAAAGATCAGAATATGTTCGGCACCGTCATATATTTTTAAAACGCAGTTTGAGTTAATTTCTATCGGGTTTAAGGTTACAAAAATTATTAGAAAATTTTAGGTCTTTCGATGTAATTATCCAAAACCCCAAGATTCGCGCGATTTGGATTTCTGAAGCTCTAGTTATGATCGTTTTAAAATCAGCGTTTAAAACCGAAATTCAGATTTCTGGACAGCAACTATATGTTATATTGCAAAGCCTATATCGGGCTGTTTCATGCATTTCTAAATTGTGCATCTACACATCTAAATTTTGTCACAAACGGACATCGGGTGTTCGAGTTATGTCCAATTTAAAAACAGTGTGCGAATCGGAACAGATTCTGTCCAGATCCGTCACTAAATATTGTAACGCAGTTTTCTTTATCTTAAGTTGATTTTAGTAAAAATTTAAAACTAAGAAAATCTATATATTTCGATGTAGATATCCAAAACACCTGATCTTTCTCAATTTGGATATCGTTAGACCAAGTTATGTGTCTAAGAAGTTAACCGATAAATACAGTTTTCTGTTTTACGAATAGTGAATAAAAACGATGTAATTTATAAACCGTTATGCGGTTCGATCTAAAAATTTTACAGCGTGTACACAAAAATATATTCTATAATACTTAAATTTCATGAAATTTCCAGAAGTAAAAATTAATTTCTAAAATTAATTTTAAAAGTAAAGGTATTGATATGTCATATGTGAGAATGAGGAAACCATGGTATTTATTCGTAACTTCATTTTTTTTTTACAAAATTTAAATAAAGTAATTTAAAATACAACAACAAACGATGCAATCCTAATTGATCACTATGAAATGTTAACATATGGATTGAGAGTAATGAAAAAAACTTTACAAACTATATATGTGTGTATATTTGTGTGTGTTCATTATTTATATATGTATTAATTATTTAGGGACTATGATATGATAAGGGAAATTTTTCATAGCAATATGAAAAGAGAAAGATAGAGAGAAAGAGATGGAGGGAGGGAAAGATAGAAGGGACTTACATATACAAGCCGGTATTGTCACCGGACTTGTCTATCCGCCGATAGTCTCGCGTTTCTAGCGAGACTTTCTTGAAACTTCTGATTTGAACATGTGATCTATGGAATAACAATGCAATAACTTAACCAATGTGCTACAAGATTGTTCATACACATATTTAATAAGGATTAAATATATGATGTTGCTTAAAAAGAAAGTGGGCTTTTGGGCTCATAGTTTTATAAAAGAAAATGAAAATGAGATTGGATTTGGGTTATGGGCTGGATCAGGTCTTGCGTTTAATTTGAAATAGGTTAAGATTTAATTTAAAGAAATGAGTTTGAGAAAATTAGATGGAATAATAAAATAATATATTTAATAGAAAACAAAATATACGGAAAAATACTAGGAATAAATAAATACAATATTTTACTAAACAAAGAAAATACGAAGGTATAGTAATACTAGGGTTGTTACATATACAATGATTTTGGGAGTTGTATGGATGGTGTTACTGATTATTAGCGAGCGTGATTCGGGCACGTGTTCCCTTACCCCTGGGGCCTATCCTTGGGTTGGGGATACTCCTGCGGTGCTTGACGCTCACATTTAGACTGACGATAGATTTAGTGACTTGGAAAGTGAGATTTAGAGACCGATAGGTTTAGTGATATGGATATTGCATTGATTACTGATTCGATATACCTACTTTATTGTTTACCTGTATCGGTTACTTCATGCTCATGTCATCACCCCATGTTTACTATTTTATGTTCATCATCATTGCACGTGTTTACATATGTATTTATATATATATTGCTATTGTGTCGTTCTTACGACCTGCGTATGCATGCTCAGAGTGAGAAGTGGACTTAACCCGGATCAGGATCTGTCGTATCTCGAGAATATTGCGCACATCTTGATCAGCGACGCCGGCGCTATTTTCCCTTGATCTCTATCTGGTTAGTTTTATATCTGTTTGATAGAAATAGTGACTGCATTTCTCATTACCTGTGCATTGATTATTGATTACCACGTAATACTAGAAGCCAAAGTGTGACTACGGCAGGATATTTCCTTGACTGTAGGAGTATGGCGTGCAGATGAAGCGCTCATTTGTTACTCAGCAACAGAAGCAGCGGAGAGCCCAACGTTGTGGTTATTGCAAGAGGCCAGGACACTTTCAGAGGGACTGTCGCCAGGCTAAAGGGTAGTGCTTGATTTGTGGATCCGACAAATATCTTGTCGATGGTTGCCCTAGAAGAAAGGAGCTGTAAGGTGGAGATTCGTCAACACCCTCTAAATTTGCTTGAGCGACTTGGTTATTTTCGTACTTTAATTTCAAGGACGGCACGGACCCAACACAAGATTCAGACTTGTCTTACGAGATTGCAGAGATTTAAATATCGACGCAGAGTTATCACCTTTCCTGCTTTCAATAAAGATATTGTTACTTTATTTAGTAGTTGTTTCCTTTCGTTTAAATCTTGTATCTGTTGAAATTTTTAGTTTGAATGCAATAAATTTGTGGATTGTGACTAACTATTTTTGTTTGACTCACTATATTTAGATCCTAAGCTTAGTCGACATCATGGTTCATCACCGCACCCCCTGACTCTCTTTTCGATTAGGTTGTATCTTGCCGCATACCTTTGTCTAAAATTGTCAAACCCTATACTCTTTGTTAATTTATATCTCTCCCTGATTTTGAATCCGATTGCATCCTTTTATCCTTGTGTTATTTTGGGCAACCCAAATTCCTATTTACGTTTCTTTCATTCGAGTGCTTGCTCGCGACGTTGATCTTCGAAGTATATACCGCAATACTTACTCTAGCTAGTCTACCGTATATTACTAGTGTTATTTTCCTGTTAATATAGTTATAACTAGTAGTGCTTACTATATTAAATTTAGAGTTTTTCCTATTTGTAGTTACTTAGATTCCCATTATGTGTTAGTAAGTATTTTAGTTTTACTCTCTGTCTTGAAATGCTCTACTATTTTTTTATTTTCTCAATTGTTCAAACTTACACCATATATTCTATTTCTAGTAAATTATTCCTATTTATGCTTTTCATACTTTCGTCATTTTACTATGAAGTTCCATTCTTCGTGCCTTTTGTCTTGAAATTTTTTCATTTATCTGCTTTAATTACATGATGTCATTTTGAGTTATTTGCTACTCTATATTTCTTTTAATGTTTTATTGTTTATTATACTGTTATCATTCATATTCACTTCGTTTGATGATGTTCTTTTGATTAACTTTCAAATTTATATTATTAGCGGTTTGAGTCTTCTTTAAAATGAGTTTCATATTGATTTTCTATATAGTATTCCCTTTTCTTTGTTCATAATTAAGCAAACTATCTTTTGTTTTCGTATTTACATTTACTTATATATTCTTATACTCCAATCGATTTAAATTTTCTATTTACTGTAATATAAATTATGGTTATCTTTTATTTACTTGTACATATATTTTTATCTCGGTATAATCTTAGTTTCTTTTGTATTGTATTATCTCCACATTTTTGCAAATATAGTTTGTCTTGGTCTTTACGTAAATTGTTGATATCTCATTTGTTTATTATCCACCTATGTGTTCATTTTATTTTTCCCTATATTTTACCGTATAAGTAATTTTAAGCTATTTTATAATTGCCTGATTTGTAATCTTATTAATGTAGTTTCAGAGCTTAAGGCTTATCGGCCAATTTTTCGCCATTGTTATTTGTTGTCATTCTTCTTTGTATTGTATATATAGTTTATTACTATAAATGGTTATGCCTTGTACTTACTTATAACTATTCTTTTAGCTGAGCTATTTCTTATATATATATATATAAATCTTTGATTTTCATCTAGTTGCTTTTGCGTAAATCGCTATATAATAATATTTGATTTTTGTTGCTTTCGTATTGCTTTTTTTTAGCGTATCGTATTTTAAATTTCGAGGACGAAATTTTATATAAGTGGGGTATGATATAATACCCAGTTTTCTTTGAACATATTTCCCGTATTTATAAATAGAAGTTTCCCACAATTTTTCTTTTAGAATATTTCCTATAAATAATTTCCTACATTTTCTAATATTAATTTACTAAACTTTTATTTAATTAAAATTTTCTAATTCTTTTCTTAACCCATAACCCAAGCCCAGCCTATAACCCCTTCACCCTTCACCCGATCCGACCCGACCCGACCTACTCTACCCGACCCGAACACCCCCAACACCCTTCCCATTCTTCTTCTTCTTCTTTTTCTCTTTCTCCTTCTTTTTTCTGTTCCTGCCTTCTTCGCCTGAGCCCCCACGACCCGCGCTCCTCCATCTTCCTCGCAACTTCCCCCATCTCTTTCATCCTACCCCCATGAACCGCGACCTCTTCCTTGTACCCACGTCCACTCGATACCCTCGCTCTCCCATAACCCAACCCTCGTCGGCGCCACCCTCACTCTCCAACTGCCCCCGAGATCCCCGCAACCGCCCCTCGCCTACCTCGCCTCTCACAACCGACCCCTCTCTCCTCACTCCTCTCTATCTCTTCACTCATGAAGCCCCATCTCTCGAGCTTCTCACCTCCGCCGACGAGCTCGAACCTATAAAGATCCCTCATCGGCCTCACTGCACCTACCGCCTGTTGCCACCGCTCACCTCCACAACCGAGCTCCCTCATCCTCTTCCACCCTCCTCGTCCTCGACGAACACTACCTCCATCGCTGGCGGGACCTCGTCTCCAACCTCAACCATCCCCGCCCTCCTCCTCCGACCGTGAGGACATACCCGCTGCCCTCCTCCATCTCCTCTCCTAGCCCCAGGCAACGAGCTTGAGCCGCCACAGCACCCCCAACCGACCTCGTCGCCGAGCTCCTCTTCTCCTCCTCCGTGTGGTCCACCCCACTACGAACACCCCCGTCTCTCTCTGCACCAATCCCACTTCACACCCGAGCACCCATGGCCACCTCCTAACTCTGACGAACCTCTCCACCCATCACCACCACATCATCTTCGCTTTTACCTCACCAACCGAGCTCCACATAACCCAACACCACCGCCGCAACTCCATCGCCGACCACCTCCACTCGACGCTACTATCATCGCCATCGCCGTCATCCCCTCCTCCTTTGACTCAAGCCACGCCCCAAGTCCTCCTCTAACCCATCTCCTTCATCGAGTCCAAGCTCACGAGCCTTTCCCTTCAGATTCAAGCAGAGCCCCCGTTGCTGAGCCACCACCTGAGCCCTCTGCGTTGTCGGCCATCGCCTGAGCCATCGCCGGGACTCTTAGTCGCTGAGTCTCCAAGCACCAAGGATGAGCCGAGCTCCCAACTCCAGCTCCAAGCCGAGCCCTATATATTTTCGTCACCGTAGCTGCTCTATGTCGTGTCGCTGTTGCTGCCGCCATTCATCGCCACTGTCGGAGTCGTTGACAGCTCGACCAGCGAACATCGTCAGGAAAGTGAAATCCCTATTCACTTGTTTAACATGCTATGGTAAGCATTAGCTAAAGATCTTATATTATAGTTAGATATATAAATAAATATAATTGGATCGAAACTTATGCTTGAATTTCGTGTAGCGAATCATCGTACCGTCTTATTTGAGTAGAGCCCGACTAGGGCTTATTACTGTGTTAGTAACACGTGTAAATTAAATGGTTAACATCTAATTTAGTTTGTTAAAAGAAACGTTAGTTTTGATCGATGGCCGAATGTTGATCTTAAGTGTTCGATACGAATCCTAAGCGAAAACCTACTCTATATGGCGGAACTCATGATATTTAGATCCTAACACTGTTAACAAAAAATTTGTAGAAAGTTGGTGACAAATCGATATTGTTTTCACACATATAGTGACGCCTTAGCTTCTATACCGAAACTCGCGTTTTACCGAATACTTGACACCGTTAAATTCATAATTAATTTCAGAAAAATCTAATTGCAACATGCCTAGGTTCGTTATGAAGGGTACTATATAATACTTAATATGACGTGTAGATTTACTGTTAGGTGTATCCTAAGAACATCAAAAACAAAGAACTTACATGACCTTGGACCGCAGTCCAGAGCAGGAACTTACCCTTGACTTGCATTTACACCCCTGAAACCTTGCTTTTTAAGTGTGATAGTGTGTGGAGCTAATTACCTCTGTGTAAAAAATTGTTTTATCTTTCCAATGATACTGGTTTCACTAAATTCCACTATCATTTGGTATTTAAATCATATTTTAAACAGATAACATGTACGACAGATTTCTATCATTTCAGCTTGCACCCTTCATCAGTAATCTGATCATAACTCCTAAACCAAAATGAATATTGTTGATCCGTCTCCTGTTATGTAAATTTAACTCATATCCCTACAATTAGTTGAACAGTAGAATTGCCTAGTTATACACTCAACAGGGAGTAAAACGTGATACGAAACGTACTTCCAGTTCAGAAATTGGATTTCCAACATTAAACACTTAAAATGGAATGACCATAACTAGCAAACCTGAAATCCAATTGATACAAAAACAATTTTGCTATACATATAATTAAATATATCGCCTAATCCTTTTATATCATTTTGCTCAATTATGCACGTGTGATTTTATATGATTTTTCTAGTCCAACCGACACCAGTTGCTCATATGTTTTTAGCAGTGCATTTACTATACCTCCATCATGTGCATGATTGTCATACTCTTGTAGATAGTGTTCATTTGAATCGATAACTTAATGACCGTGTTACATTACCAAGTGATGAGTGTTAGTGATTGGATTGTGGCAAGTACGTCAGTGTAAAAGCGTGAATGAATAAGTGAAGTGATACGTACTTGTACACAATCAGCGGAACCAAATAGTTATGCATTGTAGACGCCTATAGGACATATATAAGTGTAACTATAACTAGAATGAGACGGTTATGGAAGCACTTATATTAGTGTCATAGGTAAGACATCAAGTACTATCCATTTATCTTAGATACCAGTCGAGACATGCTTGATGGAGATCCTGTCTTCAGTTCTCGCGTAGACTTGTCATGGAGCGACTGTCATTTGGGTTCATGGTCGGTGTTTGATGTAGACCGTGTGTGTGGGGTAGTTTGAGTGTGAGTTCGATCAACGGAATCTTGGGAGTCCCACTGCCGGCATATACAGTGATTTTGGGAGTTGTATGGATGGTGTTACTGATTATTAGTAAGCATGATTCAGGCCCGTGTTCCCTTACCCCTGGGGCCTACCCTTGGGTTGGGGATACTCCTGCGGTAGTTGACGCTTACACTTGGACTGACGATAGGTTTAGTGACTTTGAAAGTGAGACTTAGAGACCAATATGTTTAGTGACATGGATATTGCATTGATTACTGATTCGATATACCTGCTTTATTGTTTACCTGTACCGGTTACTTCATACCCATGTCATCACTCCATGTTTACTGTTTCATGTTCATCATCATTGCACGTGTTTACATATGTATTTATATATATTGCTATTGTTTCGCTCTGACGACCTGAGTATGCATGCTCAGAGTGAGAAGTGGACTTAGCTCGGATCAGTATTTGTCATACCTCGGGGATATTACGCACATCTAGATCAGCGATGCCAGCGCTATCTTCCTGATTGAATTGAAATCTCGGTGTGTAGGTAGAAAATGTATAGAAATCACAACCAAAGAAATTTTTGACCGCAATCAATAACGGTGTCGATTGTAGCGCGTTAGCGAGTGCGGATCGTCCACAGGGAAAGTGAGATCCGTTCGAATTTGAATTAGATGAATTGAAAATTAAAGAAAAGAGAAAAGAAAACAATTCGATTCAAGATTTTAAAAATGAATTTCAAGAATTATTAAAATCTAGATCTAATAGCAAGAAAACATTAAAAATCAAGAATCAAGAATTGATGATATCCGATCGAATTAGGTTTCAAGAATCGAAGTGAGGCTCATAGGAATCGATCGAATTTATAGACGTGATGAAAACTAGTGATTACGTTTTCTTATCCATTAATGATTTGATACTAAATCGATGACGATTAATCGAGGTTTAATGATCTTTCAAAGAAACTAGGGTTTCTTCATCTCATCCTTTGTCCTTTCGATGAATCCCATTCAAAAAAAACTAGCCTCTAGTAAATTGAATCACCAATCGTCGATCTCTAATTACGAGCGAAAATATTCAAGAAAGCATTTTGCTCGAACTAGGTTGTCGATGATTCAATTTACAAGAGTTTACAAAACTTATATGAATTAAGAATCGTTTCAAGATTTAATCATCATCATCTATTGATTCTCTCGACGCCTTCACGAGCGGAGTTTTTACTCAAACATCATATCAAAGAACACAATCAAGAATCGAGATCTAATCATGATGCAAGAATGTAAAGAAAGCAAGATAAAGAATTTCACCTTTTATTTATCAACAATTTTGTTACAATTCTCTCAAGATCTACAATGAGAAAAGAACTTGATCGTTGATTTGGCTTCGCACGTCTTCGTGGGTCGCGAATCGTCTTGGATCTCTTTCTCGGTTGAAGATCGGCTTCGCTCCTAAAAGGTTGATGGCTTCTTGCTTGAATTGTACTCGATGATCTTGTATTTGACTTTGGTGATTGGATTAGGGTTAGGGTTACAAGTTGTGTCACTCAACTTGTGTTGGGAATTGATGGAAGAATCAACAACCTTAGAAGTGAAGCCTTAGGGTCCCTTTTATAGCCTTGATTAGGATTAGCTTCTTTTAGAAGCTAGGTTTAGTTTAGCTTCCCTTATAAGCTTGGTAGTTAGGTAGAAGGTTCTAGAGTTAGTTAGTTAGGGTTAGCTTCCTTCATAAGCTTGGAGGTTAGGGAGAAGCTTCTAGACTTAGGTAGTTATGTAGCTTGCTTTAGAAGCTTGAGGGTGTTTAGCTTGAACAATAAGCCTTGCTGTTCTGACAGAAACTTCTAAAGATCTCTGGACTTTGAAGTGGCTTGAATGAGTGTACACCTTTAACTAAGAAATCTGAAGCATTGAACTACTGACGTCACCATAACGTGGCCGCGGATCCGCGGCGGGAATGGGCATTTGGCCGCGGAAACGCGGCCCAACAGTGGCCTCTGTGCATGATTTTCTCAGGCATTTCTTGGGTTGGCTTTTGTACTGTTTCATGATGTGTAGAATCTCATAATTCTTTCTTGATCACCGCCAGATCACAGGTCTCGGACTTGGCGTATTTTTAACAACACTTTTAACTGTTTCGGCTCTTTTCTTGGAATTTCCTGCACAGATTCTCGAGACAAGTGTTGCGTTATACAAAGATTATGCGATGCAATGATAAACACTCAATTTCCCTCAAAATGTCGGTTTTAAAGTATAACACAAGTTATTTGGTATTTTACGGATGTTTTGCTAATATGTGCTATATTCATACCGAACACCTTTAGATGAGTGCAAATAGTAGGGAAATTGTCGTGTTAAAATTGCAATATTTTCGACTGATCAAATTCCCCCAAACTTATTTTTGGTCGTCTCGAGCAAACTGTTTTATTAAAAAGAGAAGGAGAAAATAAAAAAAGAGAAAAACTAACTAGCACACTTTCGTAGGCAACACGATTGCACTGAGCACGTGCAACAAGCCTTTAAAGCTCTAGGTGTCCCTAGTAGGAGGAGTGTTGTCTCCTGAGGGTTTTCAGCGGATTACACCCACAAAATCCAATAATAAAAGGAAGATCGTGAAAGTTACATATAAAGATAAGAATTGTAAAAGAAAAGCTTTGAAAATTAGAGTTTTCAACTATGCTAGCTTTTCGATTGTCAT
This sequence comes from Agapanthus africanus, assembly GCA_030015575.1. Taxonomy (NCBI): domain Eukaryota; kingdom Viridiplantae; phylum Streptophyta; class Magnoliopsida; order Asparagales; family Amaryllidaceae; genus Agapanthus; species Agapanthus africanus. Next base: position 182,425,898 of record JASDDO010000024.1, read on the forward strand.
GAGCCCTATCTTAATAGTCATGAAAAGATGTTAGAAATCACATCATCCCTCAATAAAACATCATCTTTATTTTTCATTCCTATCTTTCTTCCAAATATCGATCATATAACCCTACGTGTGTGTAAAGAACATCCCTACACCCGGAGAATTCAATTCAAGCTATCATACTCTTGTCCATCTGCCTCAGTACTTTTTAATTAATGAATATTTAGATGAATTTGCTCACACACTTTCATGCGACCGTTAATACTTCTTGAGGTACTAACCGACCGATTACTCATGTGCTTGCTTATACGTGTATTTTCCTCGTCTTGGACCACCTAAGGCTTAGCAGTGACTCCCAGACCAGTTGGTCTAAGGCACTAGGTGATGAAGCACCCTCGCTATATTTTTTTATTACTGCCTTGGCGATAACAAAACCAGTGTTCATTTTTCTCATCATTTTATATTTTATTCATTTTAATTTTTATTTCCTTCATACTTTTGGCTTTTAGACAAGAGCATTTCAAGGTATCCTCTACTATCCCGAGTTTCAAGACGTGTGTAAGTGCGTATAGTAGGGTATCAACGTTCAAATGTTTGGCTTCCAGAGTAGGAACTATTTTTCAGACTTATTTTTATCCTCAGATTAGTGACTTCCTTCATCTTACTAACCCTTGGGACAACGGCTCATAACTACTTATTACTAGTTCATTTAAGAAAACTTCTAATTTTCTTGGTTTTCTTAAATTTTTCTAATCTTTTGGATGTAATTTTTCACTATCTAATCTTTTATTATCTTATTTATGTATAAAATATTTTATTTTTTTGAATTTTTTTAAATTTTTATAGGTTTTAAATGTTTTGTGCTTATGCAAAGTATGATGCAAATGATGCGTAAATAAGCACAAACCTCCCCAAACTTGTTTTCAACAGTGTCCTCACTGTTGCCATCTGCTAGATCTCAAAAACCTGGAAGCCTGGGAGGAAATTTATTAATGGGGGCAATAAATATGATCGTGAAAATCCTCCCCCAAAACTTATTCTTTTGGCTCACAATTTTTGTAAAAATTTTCTTTTCAAGAGCCAGATTATCCCCCCAAACTTGAGTTAAGCAATGTTAATCTTTTAAAAATCACAAGAGGGGGTCAAGATCATTGGTCGATGCCAAGCTTTGCAAAGACCGAAGGTTAACACCAACCATTCGAAAATTTTATCAATGTAGTGCTCAGGTTGATGGAAGAACAAGTTGAATGGAGCCAGAAAGAAGTGGGGAAAAGGTAAGTGGTGGAATAGAATGTGTTTGCGTCTCGTTTTGGAGAGACGACTCAGTGTATGTGATGGATTACTCGCATTCTTTTTACAGTTCAGAAGAAGGGGTGGAGGTTCAATTTCATTGTTTGGGAGTGGATTCATCTCAACACCCGTGTCATTCAAAAATGCGAGTTCATCAGCGAAGATCTCCTCAAAACTCTCATCAATACCCCCGAAGAATAATGTCATCACAAGGCACGGGGTGATCTCCAGACTCTAAAAATGATACATAGTTGGGTCAAACAACAACATATGAAAAGAGTCAAGATCAGTATCATGAGGATCGTCAATTTCGCTGCTGTCGACATCCATTAAGTCGACAGAACAGACCTGAGCAGTAAGTTCGGAGGGTACACTTCCCAACTTGTAAATGTTCAGCTCAATTGACCTATTCCCGAAAGATATGGTCATAGAGCCGTTACGACAGTTGATTATAGCATTGGAAGTGGTCAAAAAGGGGCGACCAAGAATCACCGGAATTTGATTCCTTGGGTTCGCTACAGGCTGTGTATCAATTACAATAAAGTCCACAGGGAATACAAATTCCCCGATTTTTATTAACACATCCTCCAGTTCACCCTTAGGTTTGGTGATGATTGGTCAGCCATCTGAGAGTACAGTGGGTTGGTTTCAACTCTCCGATCCCTAACTGCTCGTAAACCGAGAAAGGAAGCAGGTTAACACTTGCGCCGAGGTCAAGTAGAGTACGGTTAATGTGTTTTTCCCCGATAGAAATGGAAATAGTAGGATAGCCAGGATCCTTACGTTTCCTCGGTAATTGCTGGGGAAAAGCTGTGTCTACAGTCTTTGACATGAATATCTTCTTGGGCACTTGAGTCTTCCTCTTTCTAGTGCACAAGTCCTTAAGAGTTTTCGCATAAGCGGGGACTTGTTGGATAGCATCTAGAAGAGGGATGTTGATGTTAACCTGTTTAAACATTTCCGTGATCTTCTCCATTTGTGGACTTGGTCTGTTTCCCCTCAACCGATTCGGGTAAGGAGCTTGAGTAATAAGGTCGGGGTCCAACATTGGAGAAGATAGTGTGGGTGGGAACGATATAAGAATATGAGTGGGGATCGTTTTCGGTGGACTAGAAGAGTTGTGCTGAGGTGTCGAGCCTTGGGGAAAACGGAGAATAGGCTCGGAAGAAAATGGTGGGGTAGACGAACTGGGGTCAGAATTAGAAGAAGAAGTGGAAGGAAAGGTCTCAGCCGGGGTATCATCGATTGATTTTTCATTGTTATCAATCTCCTCACCAACATGATTGTCAAGCACTCTTCCAGATCTCAACGTGGTGATTGCATTCACATGATGTGAATAGCCAGGATTGGGTAAAGGTTAAGCTGGAAGTTTACCTTTCTCTCTTGCACTCATTTCGGCTTTTAATTGTGCAATTTCTGCTTCCATCGATTTTATACTCTCAGCTTGGGAAACTGAGTTTTTCTTTATATCATTGACAGAAGACTTAACCTCAGCCGACACTTCCATGAAATTTGACAGAAGTGATTTCATGGTCTGTGTGAATGCAGAGAATTCATCAGAACAGGTCAACTGCAAAGGATTAGAAGGTGCAGGAGTGTTGACCGGATTTTGGAAGTTTTGTGCTTGGAAAGGGTGTTGACTTAATTGAAGTGGTTGCTGTTGTGGTGGAGGAGCCCTTTGGAAGTTGTTCTGGGTTGGAACTGTGTTTTGAGTTTGTGATTGGTTCCAAGCAAAATTAGGGTGATTCCTCCAACCCTGATTATATGTGGAAGAAAATGGATCGTTTCTAGGTCTTTGTTGGAAAGCAGAATTGATATGCTCATGACCTTGAAACGGAGAATTCAATGGACACTCTTCCGTGAGATGTGATGGATCAGAACAGCATCCACATACAGTTTTGGAGAGTGGCATTTGATTTAGGGCGGCGGCTAAAAATTTATTTTTCATAGTCTTGAGTTTCTTTTGCATAGCTGACATTTCAGCTCAACTCCTATGGAAACATCCGATTGGTTATTGCCACCCCTAGACGATTGACTCACACCCTCCCACTGTAAAGATCTTTCAGCGAAATCTTCTAGGAATTTCCAAGCTTCCCCATCATCTTTAGTCATGAAAGTGCCTTGACACATGGATTCAAGGGTCTGTTTTGTGGTAGGATTAATGACCTCATAAATGATTCTGCACAGATCCCATCTAGGAATTCTGCGATGTGGACATTGAACTAACAGATCCTTGAAGCGTTCAAGACACTTTGAGAATGTTTCATTTGGAAGCTGGGTGAATTGATTTATTTCGCTACGGACTCGAGCTGTTTTATGATTGGGGTAGAATTTCTTTAGGAATGCTTTTACGAATTCTTCCCAGTTTGAAATTGAATGTGCGGTTGTGTTATACAGCCACTTCTCGGCTATATCTCACAAGGTGAATGGGAGAAAACGTAAACGCAGAGCATCCAAAGACAGTTGTGACGTTCCAATCATTGCGCATACATTTTCGAATTTGGAAATAAAAATATATGCGCCTTCAGAATCAAGACCGTGAAATTTGGGTAACAGTTTGATGAATTGGGGGTTGATTTCAAAATTTTCCCCGTTGGCTGGTGGTATAGAAAGACAGGTGGAAAGGGGAACACGTGAAGGATAGCATCTCTCTTGGAGAGAAATGCGTTGAGTATTCTGTGCACCTGCGGGCGGTGGCAGAGTGGTGTAAAAGTTTGATGGAAATCCGTCCATCGCGGTGGTGGTGGGAAAAAGAAAATGTAGAAATACCGACTTTGAGGTCGATAGGGGAAAACGCGGACAAGATGGGCACTAGAATCCCGTGTTCAGCCGAGCTTGCACTAAAGGGTTTAGCACAAGTGGCAGCGTTAAGATAATTAGGGGAAAAGATGAAGTGGTGTTTGTTTTGAAAAAGATACGGATTTTTGAAAAAATGATGCAAATCACAACAAATGCACAAGCAAAACTAAGTCTAATGATCACCTAGGTCAAGTCTCTAGACCGCTCCTAACTGCCAGAAGACAAATCGCAGGATCAATCCTCTACTACCTCTTTGTCCCTCCTGTGGCCAGGTAAGTGCCAGGTAAGTGGGAGGTTCTCCACTACGTAAGTAGTGGGCCTAATTAAGTAACCACTTGCCTTAGACACACTTTCCTTAGACACCACAAAAGAAACGCGGATAAGCAATAGATTATCCACGACCTTCTCCTGTCCTAAGTGAGCGCGACGGTCCTTAGAGTCATGTCTAGATTTCTTTTAGTTAATGAGGGTAATGCGGATGCAGTTTTGTGATTTTCGGGGCTTAGGAAGGGTAATGAACTCCCCACCTAATCTGAATTTGGTCTTTGCCCCTTAATTTCCGTATTAAAAATGCAAACAACCAAGATCAAACACGCATAATTTTTTTATTTTGCGGCGCTGCGAATTTTGCAAAGAAACCTGCAGAAAATTTGTTATTGGAGCAGATTGAGAAAGAGATAAGAAATTCAAGAAGTCACCTGAGAATTTTAGTGCATTGTAGCCTTTGACACGCGGCGGATCCGCCGCGGATGCTCCTTAATGCCGCGGAAACGCGGTCTTCTGTTGAGTTCGCTGCACAAAATTTTCACAGACTGCTCCTGATCACTTACTCAACTCTCTGGAATGCACTGAAAATTTTTCTTTTCGCTCCACAGATTCCAGATTTCCTCGCAACAAATCACAACGAATCGTTTAGTGTTTGCGTGAATTTTGATCTAAAAATTTTGATGGAATAAATTTTTCAACTCAAATTTCAAAAACGAACAAATTAGCACACGATCCCCGGCAACGACGCCATTTGATTGAATTGAAATCTCGGTGTGTAGGTAAAAAATGTATAGAAATCACAACCAAAGAAATTTTTGACCGCAATCAATAACGGTGTCGATTGTAGCGCGTTAGCGAGTGCGGATCGTCTACAGGGAAAGTGAGATCCGTTCGAATTTGAATTAGATGAATTGAAAATTAAAGAAAAGAGAAAAGAAAACAATTCGATTCAAGATTTTAAAAGCGAATTTCAAGAATTATTAAAATCTAGATCTAATAGCAAGAAAACATTAAAAATCAAGAATCAAGAATTGATGATATCCGATCGAATTAGGTTTCAAGAATCGAAGTGAGGCTCGTAGGAATCGATCGAATATATAGACGTGATGAAAACTAGTGATTACGTTTTCTTATCCATTAATGATTTGATACTAGATCGATGACGATTAATCGAGGTTTAAGGATCTTTCAAAGAAACTAGGGTTTCTTCATCTCATCCTTTGTCCTTTCGATGAATCTCATTCAAAAAAAACTAGCCCCTAGTAAATTGAATCACCAATCGTCGATCTCTAATTACGAGCGAAAATATTCAAGAAATCATTTCGCTCGAACTAGGTTGTCGATGATTCAATTTACAAGAGGTTATAAAACTTATAGGAATTAAGAATCGTTTCAAGATTTAATCATCATCATCTATTGATTCTCTCGACGCCTTCACGAGCGGAGTTTTTACTCAAACATCATATCAAAGAACACAATCAAGAATCGAGATCTAATCATGATGCAAGAATGTAAAGAAAGCAAGATAAAGAATTTCACCTTTTATTTATCAACAATTTTGTTACAATTCTCTCAAGATGTACAATGAGGAAAGAACTTGATCGTCGATTTGGCTTCGCACGTCTTCGTGAGTCGCGAATCGTCTTGGATCTCTTTCTCGGTTGAAGATCGGCTTCGCTCCTAAAAGGTTGATGGCTTCTTGCTTGAATTGTACTCGGTGATCTTGTATTTGGCTTTGGTGATTGGATTAGGGTTAGGGCTATAAATTGTGTCACTCAACTTGTGTTGGGAATTGATGGAAGGATCAACAACTTTAGAAGTGAAGCCTTAGGGTCCCTTTTATAGCCTTGATTAGGATTAGCTTCTTTTAGAAGCTAGGTTTAGTTTAGCTTCCCTTGTAAGCTTGGTAGTTAGGTAGAAGGTTCTAGAGTTAGTTAGTTAGGGTTAGCTTCCTTCATAAGCTTGGAGGTTAGGGAGAAGCTTCTAGGCTTAGGTAGTTATGTAGCTTGCTTTGGAAGCTTGAGGGTGTTTAGCTTGAATAATAAGCCTTGCTGTTCTGACAGAAACTTCTAAAGATCTCTGGACTTTGAATTGGCTTGAATGAGTGTACACCTTTAATTAATAAACCTGAAGTATTGAACTACTGACGTCACCATGACGTGGCCGCGGTTCCGTGGCGGGAATGGTCATTTGGCCGCGGAAACGCGGCCCAACAGTGGCCTCTGTACATGATTTTCTCAGGCATTTCTTGGGTTGGCTTTAGTACTATTTCATGATGTGTAGAATCTCATAATTCTTTCTTGATCACCGCCAGATCACAGGTCTTGGACTTGGCGTATTTTAACAGCACTTTTAACTGTTTCGGCTCTTTTCTTGGAATTTCCTGCACAGATTCTCGAGACAAGTGTTGCGCTATACAAAGATTATGCGATGCAATGATAAACACTCAATTTCCCTCAAAATGTCGGTTTTAAAGTATAACACAAGTTATTTGGTATTTTACGAATGTTTTGCTAATATGTGCTATATTCGTACCGAACACCTTTAGATGAGTGCAAATAGTAGGGAAATCGTCGTGTTAAAAATGCAATATTTTTGACTGATCACTTCCCTTGATTCTTATCTAGTTAGTTTTATATCTGTTTGATAGAAATAGTGACTGCATTTCTCATTACCTGTGCATTGATTACCGATTACCACGTAATGCTAGAAGCCGAAGTGTGACTACGGCAGGATATTTCCTTGACCGTAGAAGCATGGCTGGCCTTGTCACCCCTCGTATTCCGTATTTTAGGGAGCATGGCGTGACATGTAGCCACCGTTGTATTATTTCATTTACTTTTTCTTGCACCTAGGATAGACCCAAGATGGGGTACACAAACTATCGGGTTCTTGAAATGCCGAGTGGCTTACTCATTTTATTAAGGGAGACTGCTTCACTTCGGGAATTTGGCGGGTAGTTTACCGCGCCCGTAGGGGTCTAGGGTAGGGTTTTGCTATTCATCATAACCGTGGAATCCGTCTTTCATTCTAGGCTAAAACGAAATACGGAATTCCTAGTATATCCAATATTTTCATCTGTGATCTGTGATCTGGAATGCCTATTATTGCGTGAGACGAATGAATATATATATATATATATATATATATATATATAATATATATAATAAACATTGCTTATGTTTTTCATATGAGCTAGTCCAGCCCCCGCTCTGCCGTTAGTTAAGTAACCTAACGGTGCATGATGGGGCCCCATGGCGAATGTGGATGGCATAAGGTACATTGCATTTTCGTTTCTTTCTGCAATGATAGGGTTAAATGATGGGACCACATTAACATTGATTAATGCAAAGAAAACAAATCAAAGTTTAAATCATTGGAACAATTTCAAAACCACTCGGTTTTCTTGAAAAACAACTTTTTAATGCGGAGCCTAAACCGCTCCTTTTAAAAGCTATCGTGGTTCCTTCAACTATATCAAGTTCATTACGTTTACGGTTTCGGCAAAACCATCCGTAGCTCTCCGTCATTTTAGATGGGTATTCAGTAGTATTCAAGCTATGTATTTTGACCTTCGCTAATGCACAGTGATTGGTAGCTGCTGGGTATTCATCTGTAGTATAGATAGATACGTTGATCTGGGACAGCCGTACAACTATTTTGGTCTTCGTCATGGGTATATACGGATGGGCTCAAATTAACCTAGATAATAACGGGTAGAACTTGACTTGCATCTTATGATATGTTGGCATTCGTCAAGGTCATAAGCGTCTGGGGAAAAAATCCACATCGGGAGTTTCTAAGGAAATTGAAACTTGCTAGTGTTGCATACCATTTGAATTGTGATGATTTTGGTAGGATTCCTTCAAGGTTGTCACACGATGATATTTGGATCCCGATCCTACTGTGAGTATCCGTTACTCTTCGAAAGATTTTTCACTAAACAATCAATACTATAATCTAAGTAAGTGTCTAGAACGGTGTTAGCGATGCTACACCTCCAGGAAAAAGAAGTTATGTAATTATGGAATTTTGCGAAAGTGTTGGAAAACCTCTCTCGAAGTACCGACACCAGCGTGGCCGAAAAGTTAAACAATAATTGTAGGGTGAGACTAATCCTGACTAATTCAACTTTTATGGTTTGAGGAAGGATTCGAGGAACAATGAGAGCCATCCTGTTTAGATAAACTAATAACCAATATAAACTTGCAAGAGTATCATGCTGAGTGTTTCTTCTCTCTCTTCTAAGTGCAGCGACCAAAATGACTGGGTTTAAGTTACTGCTAGATAATAATAAATTGACCGAGCCAAACTATAAAGATTGGCTAAGCAATGTCCAGTGGCCATTATCTATGACAACCTGAGCTATCTCCTTACTACTAAAGCCCCTGCCGTCCCAGGTCCAGATTCCTCCATCGCGGATGTTGATATCCGTAAGACATGGGAAAAAGATTATGTGAGAGCCAAGTGCCTCGTGTTGGCCTCAATGGACAATGAACACCAGAGGCGGCACGAGAAGATGGACTCCATACCAAATATTTATATGGAGAGCAATCTAGTATTGCAAGATATGAGACCTCGAAGAAATTGTTTCAGGCGAGATTAGCTGTTCGGTCATCTGTAGGGGACCATGTCTTTACGATGATTAGCTATATTAAAGAGCTCGTAGACCTTGGGACCATACTGACTTAATTTTACAGTCCCACCCCTCTACTTATGTCCAGTTTATCTTAAATTTCAATATTCAAGAGAAGAAAGTTTCACTTTCAGAACTCCTCAACATGTTGAGAAGCGCTGAGGGCACCCTGCAAAAATCCAGGGACACACCTGCTCTGCTTATTGGGGAATCTTCCTCTTCTAGATCCAAGGTGAAATCCAAGGGAGAGAAGAAGAAGGCATCCACCAAGCCGATAGATGGTGTCAGTAAGGTAGAAGGAAAGGGCAGGGCAAAAGTTTCGGGGCTAACAGTAGGGAAGGAAGAATGTTTCTATTGTCACGGGAAAAGGCATTGGAAGACGAACTGCGGGGGTTAGAAAGCCAGAAACCAGGATTCGGAGCACGTTGTGGCTTCGGCTTCAGGTGTGTTTATGATTGAAAACAGTCTGTCAATTAACTTTACTTCCTGGGTATTTGATACTGGATCAGGATCTCATATTTGTAATTCATTACAGGCTCTGAGAAACCGTAGAGTTATCAAGGCAGATGATATGACTCTCAGAGTTGCTAACGGAATGAGCGTGGATGCTGTATCTGTAGAGGAATATAACCAAGAATTGACAAGTGGGAAGATTTTGATTTTGCATAACTGTTTGCGTGTACCTATGTAATAACATTTCTGTATCTTTACTTTCTAAAGAAGGTTATGGTTTTACATTTGTAAGCGATGTCGTCAACATCCACCTTAATCAAAATTTGATTGGGTCAGGTATACTAGATAACGGTATATACGTATTAAATCATGCTCAGGTTTTCAACTTCCAGAACACACTTAAAAGAAAGTTTCCAGAATTAAATCAGGTTTTCTTATACTATTGTAGACTGAGTCACATCAATGAAACACGGTTGACGAAGTGACATAAAGAGGGATATTTGGATCCGTTCGAATATCAGTCATATGCAACTTGTCAATCATGTTTTAAAGGAAAGATGATAAAGACTCCGTTCATTGAACACGGAGAAAGAGCCACTGAGCCCTTAGGACTCATACACAGCGACGTGTGTGGTCCAATGTCTACACATGCAAAAAGTGGTTATTCCAATTTCATTACTTTTACGGATGATTTCTCAAGGTATGGACATGTATTCTTGATGAAATATAAATCCGAGGCCTTTGAGAAATTCCGGAACTATAAGAATGAAGTAGAAAAACAAACCGGCAAAACTATCAAGACACTTAGATCTGATCGAGATGGTGAATACTTAAGTGTCGAGTTCCTGGATTACTTAAAAGAGAATGGAATTTTCTCTCAGCTTACTCCTCCATACACACCTCAACACAACGGTGTATCGGAAAGGCAGAACCGAACCTTATTGGATATGGTACGTTCTATGATGAGTAACGCTGAGTTATCGCGATCCTTCTTGGGTTATGCACTAGAATCGGCTGTATATCTTTTGAACAAGGTTCCTACTAAGTCAGTGCCTACCACACCATATCATATATGGAGTGGGAAGAAACCCTATCTTAAATATCTAAATATATGAGGATGTCTAGCTTTTGTAAAAAAGCAACATGCGGACAAGTTCGAGACACGCTCAATACTGTGTAAGTTTGTGAGATACCCAAAGAACTCCAGGGGGTATCTTTTCTATTACACGGGGGAACAAAAGGTCTTTGTTTCTCGGCATGCCTACTTTTTGGAAACTCAATTTCTTGAAAAAGAGATAAGTGGGAGCGTAATAGAACTGGAAGAAATTCCAGAACCACAAGCTATTACTGAAAGTATGGTGGAGAGTAGAGACAGAGAACAACACTGAAGATCCACTCACAAAGGCCATCCCTCAGACACAGTTCGAGAGGCAAATCGAGATGATAGGTCTGCGATATGCCAATACATGTCCTTAGTGCAAGAGGGAGATTGTTAGTGATATATGCCCTAGAGGCCATTATTGTATCATACTGGATTGTATATTACATATTGGAAGCTTGGGATATTCAGAATTATAATAACAGTCTTACTCAAAATGGTAGTATGCTACTTGGTTTGATTCTACCTCAATATGTGCATGTGTTTCTTTTAGCATATCGCTTAAACATATTGGTAGAGACTTTAGGATCTTTGCTTGACTACTAGCGTTGTGATGGCAGTCACACTAGTGAGGGCTGGGTAGTCTATAAGCACATCCTTATATAGGTCCCTAATCGTAGGATTTCGAGACGGGGTATCGATACTCCAGAGTAGACTAGTGTATACGCTTCTCATCCCAGCAGGGGATGTCTGTCATGACCCAAAATATTAGATCATGATCGGAACTTAAATCACGCCACGTCTAAAGGCGTCACGTAATTCAAGTAAGCCGAAACCCAGAATCTAAACCTTTTTAAGAAAAATCAAGAAGTTTTGAAATAAAGGTATAATGAAATCAAGTTTTTCTTAAATGCATAGAAAAGGAACATGAATGATGCAAGTGAAATTTACTAGTTTGAAAACATGTTTCGTCTTTTAAAAATTTGGGCAGCACCTCCTTTGTATATTTTGATCCAAAACCACAATACAAGATAATATAAAGGCATCCCCAAGCGGGAGCTAGCTATTCGCCAAACGGAGGATCCACAACCACATAAAGCATAAATATAAGTATACGACGCCCAACGGCGAGGATCACAACAAAAGATAAAGAAATAAGCAAGACATCAAAACCACATGTAGCGGAAAACCCCTCGCTCTAAGTCTCGCAACCACAAGTCTCACTAAGCCTCATTACTTATGCAAATACTAGTTTGATTGATGGAGTTGACTAGATACAATATGAATAGTAAATACAAGAGGGGTACGATCCAACATGTACCACCTACCAAAGCAAAACACCCGAATGCAACTGTATGCCAGCGATGCCGCTACGGATCCATGCGGCCAACCTGCAAGAACTGTGGCACTACGGGGGTGAGTTGCCAACTCGTGAGTAGAAAAACATCTACAGATAGAAATCGAATAAACAACGACTCCTAGGTCAACTATATCATAAAGATAATACTATGATATCTAGGGTGATCGGGTCTGTATATGTGCCAACAATGTAATCAATGCCTATGAGCATGCGGATAACATCCAACAGTAATAACAAATGCCTGTGTGCATGTGGATCTCGTCCACGGATCAACCAATGACACAACAACATCATGCATGTAAATATCATAAAAGCATATACATGAAAGTATGAGAATATAAATCAACGTGTGTCCCGCGCGACACATCAAAATCATGGAACCTGGGTGTCCAACATCGACACTCGAAAATATCATGAAACCCGTGCCCAGCATTGACACGTAAATTCTCATATCTCGGGCTCCGTCAGTCCGGATCGGCCCACAACATCTCTCGACTCCGGTCGGTATCCTCCGGATATCCGCCGAGCCCAAATACTATCACCGGTAGGTAGTGGTCCATCTGCCAGGCTCACCGTCTACTGCACAACAGATCCGTTCTCGCCCCAGGGTACCTATCGGGTCCACCATGTACCCGCAATCGGCCTCATCCTGCTCCTCGAATCGGGTTTCACATATCACATGTCTCAGAACCGAGAAAACGCATGGTGGACGCACTGAAATATCATATCAAGAAAAACCGGGTTTTTAAAACAATATATACTTCCTTTTTAAAATGACCACGGTTCTCAAATCCAGAAATCTCATGAAAACAACATATCTCAATACGTAAAATCGTAAAGCAAGATGTATGCGACATATAACAGAATGTAAGCATATCCATATATCATGCAGCATGGAACAGTAATATGCACATATCAAGGGAAAACCGCTCTTTTTTTAAATCCAGTTTTAAAATATATCATGCGGTTCCCAATTTATCCAAAGTCAAATGCAACATCGTATAAAGGTGCATATGTAACTATAGTAAGTAAATTATACAAGGAGTCACATCATGATGCAGCAATCCTACCGTGTAGTGACATGTCAATTATCGATGATGAAGTGTGTGAGCCGGAAAATCTATGTAAGTGTAACATACGTATCATCGATAATGGTGTGAGTGTACTAGCACAGGTATATGCAATGCAATGAGAATGACATGAATGCAGCATAAGGTAAATTATCAGCTAAAAGCTATAAGGTATACGTGTCTACAAGACCGAGTCGGTGAATCTATCAATCGGCATCCAACCTCACAATATCGCGTACGGTATAATCCATCGTACGGCATCCTCTAGTCAAGGATATGGATCAATCATCAAGTCAAACTTATCATGTACGGAAAATCATCGTACGGCGGCTTTGAACCAACAGGGATCCTATCATCCTATATACAATGAGGGGTACGGACCTAACGTCTCGTACGACATATCAAACAAGATTCACAACATTAATAAATCTATATACCTATATCCCAGGCCACATCCATAACAATCTCATATCTGGGGACCGGCAAGGTATCAATCATCTCAATCGACTCGCATCCGTATACCAACATATCATCAAATCACGTCGTAGATTCTTTTCATCGCATTTATCTCCCACATCAAGTCAATTTTTACATATACGTTCTACCTTTACTATAAGCATAAGTATATAATCCAACATACACACCCGAACCATACAAACAGTTTTTAAAAGATGCGAATCGTAATTTTGAAAGTAGGGGCTACGGTGTTTTTAAGGAAAATATATCATTTAGAAATCCGTAACATCCCTCAAGGTATCTGTTTAAAAGATACATACGATTCTTCAGTTTGGAAATAGGTATGGTTCGGATGACACATCTACGTCGACTATCTAGTCCTATAGTACCCTAAACGGTAATATCATCAAGTATCATTCTCAAGTCTCGTCATCACATACTAGTCGTATCATATCGCTTCTAACTATCCTTTAGTTTCAAATATGGTTCTCTAACTACCTTTTAACTCTATCTAGTTTTCTATTAAAGGTTTCTTTAACCATAATCTATATATAAATCGGTTTCTATCAAAGTGTGCGGGGGTGCTATACGCCATCCACCCGACTTCCCCCGTAGATATAGATCTACTCACATTGCTTCTTGCTTGCCGAAGTCGATGACGCCACGCTCTGTCGCCTCGGAATCCACGTGAAGGTACCAACAATAATATACAATTGCAATCGCTATTAAAATCAAATCCTGAAAACCGATACGGCACACGGATCGCCTATAGGTTAGAACCTATAGCCCACGCATGCAAAACCAACAAATCATCCCTTGTTGTTGATGTACAAATATCCAACAACCAAATACAAATCCAAATATCACAACATAGCATTCAAAATACGGAAAACATAACCAAAAATCACACCAATGTGCTCCCAGATTTTGACTCGGGTCAAACTAGCCAATTTTGCATATGGGGTTGCTCTAGATATAGGATAACAATGCCGCATACCAAAATCCACACCATACACCCCCCCTTGGCCGCAATTTGTGGCCAAGTCGAATAAATCTGCAGCCACTTAGTGAGGGGAGGGTCTCGGGTCTCTAGGATACACTCACAATCACCTGCTTACCTCACTGCTTTGCAAAATTATTTTTAGTGCCCCCGGGTTACTCCAGATTCCATAATACTATCACAAACTGTCGATATTCGATGTTGGGAAAAAATTCTAAATTTGTGTTTTGTTTTCAAATCCGGGTATTGGCCAGTAAAGTCGACACTAAGGTCTGTAGGAAGCCACTACCCAACACCAATTCCAAACAAGCCCTAATTCCTCTCTTGAAATTTCCAACATCACAAATCCATCACTAAACGAATTCTTAACTAAACTAAAATGCTAGGAATACATAACTAAACTAAATGGAAGGGATTATACCTCATGGTTACACCCAAGCAAAACCCTAGAAGTCCCAAGTCTTCAAAATCTAACCTTGCTTGGTCCATTGCGATGAGGGTGAGGAGGTGATCATCTTTTGTGAAGGGGGTACGGGGTTTTGATGAAAGATTGAAGATGGGTCATGAGGGTAGAATGAGGGGCTTGAGGATGAAGAAGGAGATGAAAGAAATGGTGGGGGAAAAGATATGGGGCGGCACTCTCCCTCTCTCTCTTTCTCACTCTCATTCTCTCTCCTAGCATGCTCACTCTCATCATTATGTCCCCCCTCTCTCTCCTCAAGTCATCATGACACATTTTTCCTTTCTTTTCTTTTCTCACCACAATAAAACCATAACATAAAACAACACAAATGAACATGTAACCAAATGAAACATGTCATGGTGCACTAACCATGAAAACTGTAGAAACACGGATTTGGCTTAATCGCGATTAGCAGTGCACTAATCGGGTTTTTATCCAAACTGCATATAATAAATTTTAAAAATGCCAAATACTTTAAATATATTTTTAAATGAATAAATCATTTTAAATTTCCATTTATTTCACAATTATCGGTATATATTTATACCCTTTTTCGAAAACCCCAATTTCGCAAATCAGGCAGTTTTCGGGAGAAAATATTATTTTAATATTAAATTCCAAAATAATATTTTATATTTTCTGAAATATTGCAGTCTTCCCCCCTTAAAGAAATTCGGTCCCAGAATTTAAATTTATCCCCCCAAAACCTAAAACATTTCAATAATCAACTCAAATCAACGGGGCTCCAAAATCATGGAAGATACAGAAACAACACAGCGCGTCAAGTTCGCATGAAAACGAGTACAAAACTCAAAAACCGAACTCCATCAAGCGTCACGCAAATCATCGAATTTGCACGCATATCCTCAAAGTTACAATAGAGATACAGATCTCGAAATCCACTACTGAAATCCAATATATACTAGTCAAATACTATAATACGTGTATAGTACGCATCCTTGAAAACTCCAAAATCTGAATAAAATACATGCAAAATCTTTTCTGAATCACCGCGTGAATACGTAACTCACGGCATAAATGACGGATGCTCTTTTATAAAATAATAATATATGTTCATATATGTTTTGCTAAATATACGTTCCGTCGTTTCAAAATATCCCAAAAGGTTTTCCTTTAAAAAACGTTTGTGTTGCTTACGGACACGTAGGAAATAGCGAGACTATAGCTCCTTTTTGAAAACCTCTTATTAAACTTTTTTGAATGCATGCAAAGTACTCAGGTACTGTCCTCAGATCAGTCATGTTCGGCTACTTCATAATATAGTGCCTATCATGAAAACAAGGTGCTCAAGAGCAAAATCAGCTTCGAAAGGCGTATCCAACAATCACATGCGTATGGTGCGCACGGAAGTCAAATCCGAATATAGATGCCACAATATGCACAAAAGCAAAACTAAGTGAAACAGGTGTGCACGAAAACATCTGTCCAGTGCAACGGGTGTGCACGACAACAACATCTGGTGCATCTATTGTGCACGAAAACAACATCTGGTACATCAAATGCACAAAATACCATCAATAACTCAAACGCGTAAAAATCAACACCGAGTGCACCAATGTGTATAAATCAAAAACGTGTGCAACTATGTGCACAAAATCCGTATCAATGCACTGCAAGCACATGTGAGCTATACTGAGTGCAAAAATCACATCATCCGTATGAAATCCATGAAATCATAAACACATGCTACGAAGGTACAGAATCAACATCAAATGCAATGGATATGCACCAATCTCAAATCAACACAACGGTGTATAAAATATATATCAAGTGCGATAACCATGCGCAAAAATGTAAATACCCAGCAGGTGCAGCCATGGTGCACGAAAACAATATCATAAAGCTCAATCATCAAAACCCAAATCCAAGCGATATAAGCGTGATACCCGGATCACAACCGCAAATCGCAACAAATGATATTGAGGTACACCTCCTACAATGTCGAAAAATAAATCGGTGCGCCTAAAACCGGCAGAACAAGAATATCCGCTTGCCTCCTGCTCACGGTCTGGCGTCCTTAGTCTCTGGGTCCTTATCTTCTCGGTGGATTCACCAATCTCGCAATCCATCGGCTCATCGGTCCAGTCAGGTGTGCTAACGGGAACAATTCCGGTCTAGCACTTCTCTGGTCATCTCTCGGCCAATCATCACGACCACTCGTAAAGTAGCACATTACTGGCGTCGGCCTCTGGTCCTCTGAATACTCGTGACACAACTGATACTCGGTGCAAATCTTATTGCAGCAGTTTCCTGGAAGGAACCTGCTCAATGTCTCTTCCAATCTCGCCTATGCTGAACTGTACGGAGGCTGGTACTCTTGCATAATCTTTTCTCACCCTATAGACATCTGCGTCCTCAGCACAGCATTTCCTCGGGAACTGGTCGCATCCCAATGCTTCTGTAGACATATCCGATCTTTAATCTCAACGGGGAGTAACAACAGCTCGTCAGCATCTCGCACGAACCTCTTGTTCCACTCGTCTTTATCATCGTCCACTTCGACGTCACGTCATATTATCTGTGTACTGAAAACGTTCTCGGCTACAGTCAATCCAGAGTCTCTCACACGGACTCAAAATCATGAACTCGGTATTTTCATCACTCTGTAGAAGATCTCTAGCCGAACACGTTCTCGAGAACTCGTCCCAACCATCGGAGGAATACTCAATACTCGTCCGTTCTCGATCAACTCACAACGCATCTGGGTGAGGTCCTCTATCTGAAGCTGGTCAGCTTACTGATCTCTTATCACATGATATCCGGACGACATTAAACGTTTCGATCGATTTATCAAAGTCCCATAATTCCCCGAAAGCTCAACACCTGAGCACAGTCTCATAATATCCAGTACATGCCACAGTACCTATGGACCAACTGTAGAAGGGCAAACCCAAGCCTCACTGATGGCACCACTAAACTGCCGCAAACCCTAAGGTTCAAAAGCGGTTCCATGGTCATCATGTCGAGTTAGGGTTTTATTCTTCTAGAGGGTCCACAGAATTACTTGCATGTTCCACCAAACACTTTAGACTTGGAAAATGGGTTTCTAACACTCGTCCGAACTTTTTAGATTCGCCTAGCCAACATGTGAATATCTTTCGTCTCTCAACTTAAGGTAGACTAGCTATCATCTGTCGTATCTCTGCCTGAAATCTCCAGCGATCTCAGCTCGTAAAGTCTGGAGGTGACATCCTATCAATCTCAGCAACAACTGGGTCGTCTGCCAATGGCCAGATCATCCGGTGCAATGCCAAGCACTCGCCTCAGGTAGAAGGTCACGACACAAACGCTAATTCGAGACGTTCCTGTGTCACCAGAAAACACGATGGTCAGTCCTCGTACCAGACGAGCTCGCTCTGACCGTATCACTAGCAGCAGCCCAATCTGCGCTCACACCATGGTGACAGAAACCTCAATCGAGTATCGAAGGAAGCAGATCAACGGCATGAAAGGAAACGACAGATCCAGAATGGATACATGATCATAAGAAGGAACAGTATCAATGAGAGTATGATCACGGAAACAAATAGAATCGAGGATCTCAAAATATGTACATCCTAAGATTTCTTAAGTGGAGTATCGTATCGTAAATATGTCGCGGAACATATGTACGGCACGTCACTATACTCAAGCTACCTACTCCATCAATCAGGGTCAACCTATGTAACGAAAGTTCGGGTCTAATACCCCATGTTCAAGTCTAAGTTCCGTAAGGTCAAGCCTAGGTTTCGAAATACATACCCAACCTAGACTCCGCATAGTCAAACATAGACTCGAACCAAGATTAAACATAGTGCTCTGATACCAACTTTGTCACGACCCGAAATATTAGCTCGTGACCGGCACTTAAATCACGCCGCGTCTAAAGGCGTCATGTAATTCAAGTAAGCCGAAACCCAGAATCTAAACCTTTTTAAGAAAAATCAAGGATGTGAAGTTTTGAAATAAAGGTATAATGAAATCAAGTTTTTCTTAAATGCATAGAAAATGAACATGAATGATACAAGTGAAATTTACTAGTTTGAAAACATGTTTCGTCTTTTAAAAATTTGGGCAGCACCTCCTTTGTATATTTTGATCCAAAACCACAATACAAGATAATATAAAGGCATCCCCAAGCGGGAGCTAGCTCTTAGCCAAACGGCGGATCCACAACCACGCAAAACATAAATATAAGTATACGACGCCCAACGGCAAAGATCACAACAAAAGATAAAGAAATAAGCAAGACATCAAAACCACAAGTAGCGGAAAACCCCTCGCTCTAAGTCTCGCAACCACAAGTCTCACTAAGCCTCATTACTTATACAAATACTAGTTTGATTGATGGAGTTGACTAGATACAATATGAATAGTAAATACAAGAGGGGTACGATCCAACATGTACCACCTACCAAAGCAAAACACCCGAATACAACTGTGTGCCAGCAATGCCGCTACGGATCCATGCGGCCAACCTGCAAGAACTGTGGCACAACGGGGATGAGTTGCCAACTCGTGAGTAGAAAAACATCTACAAATAGAAATCAAATAAACAACGACTCCTAGGTCAACTATATCATAAAGTTAATACTATGATATCTAGGGTGACCGGGTCTGTATATGTGCCAACAATGTAATCAATGCCTATGAGTATGCGGATAACATCCAACAGTAATAACAAATGCCTGTGTGCATGTGGATCTCGTTCACGGGTCAACCAATGACACAACAGCACCATGCATGTAAATATCATAAAAGCATATGCATTAATGTATGAGGATATAAATCAACGTGTGTCTCCCGCGACACATCAAAATCATGGAACCTGGGTGTCCAACAGCGACACTCGAAAACATCATGAAACCCGTGTCCAGCATCGACACGTAAATCCTCATATCTCGGGCTCCGGTAGTCCGGATCGGCCCACAACATCTCTCGACTCCGGTCGGTATCCTCCGGATATCCGGCTAGCCCAAATACTATCACCGGTAGGAAGTGGTCCCTCTGCCAGGCTCACCGTCTACTGTACAGCGGACCCGTTCTCGCCCTGGGATACCATACTGGGTCCACCATGTACCCGCAATCGGCCTCATCCAGCTCCTCGAATCGGGTTTCATATGTCACACGTCTCAGAACCGAGAAAACGCATGGTAGACGCACTGAAATATCATATCAAGAGAAACCGGGTTTTTAAAACAATATATACTTCCTTTTTAAAATGAACACGGTTCTCAAATCCAGAAATCTCATGAAAACAACATATCTCAATGCGTAAAATCGTAAAGCATGATGTATGCGACATATAACAGAATGTAAGCATATCCGTATATCATGCAGCATGGAACAGTAATATGCACATATCAAGGGAAACCCGCTCTTTGTTTTTAATCCAGTTTTAAAATACATCACGTGGTTCCCAATTTATCCAAAGTCAAATGCAACATCGTATAAAGGTGCATATGTAACTATAGCAAGTAAATTATACAAGGAGTCACATCATGATACAGCAATCCTACCGTGTAGTGACATGGCAATTATCGATGATGAAGTGTGTGAGCCGGCAAATCTGTGTAAGTGTAACATACGCATCATCGATAATGGTGTGAGTGTACTAGCACAGGTATATGCAATGCAATGAGAATGACATGAATGCGGCATAAGATAAATCATCAGCTAAAAGCTATAAGGTATACGTATCTACAAGACCGAGTCGGTGAATCTATCAATCGGCATCCAGCCTCACAACATCGCATACGGTATAATCCATCGTACGACATCCTCTAGTCAAGGGTATGGATCAATTATCAAGTCAAACTTATCACGTACGGAAAATCATCGTACGGCGGCTTTGAATCAACAGGGATCCTATCATCCTATATGACAATGAGGGGTACAGACCTAACGTCTCGTACGACACATCAAACAAGATTCACAACATTAATAAATCTATATACCTATATCCCAGGCCACATCCATAACAATCTCATATCTGGGGACCGGCAAGGTATTAATCATCTCAATCGACTTGCATCCGTATACCAACATATCATCAAATCACGTCGTAGATTCTTTTCATCGCATTTATCTCCCACATCAAGTCAACTTTTACACATACATTCTACCTTTACTATAAGCATAAGTATCTAATCTAACATACACACCCGAACCATACAAACAGTTTTTGAAAGATGCGAATCGTAGTTTTCAAAGTAAGGGCTACAGTGTTTTTAAGGAAAAGATATCATTTGGAAATCCGTAATATCCCTCAAGGTATCTGTTTAAAAAATGCATACGATTCTTCAGTTTGGAAATAGGTATGGTTCGGATGACACATCTACGTCGACTATCTAGTCCTATAGTACCCTAAATGGCAATATCATCAAGTATCATCCTCAAGTCTCGTCATCACATACTAGTCGTATCATATCGCTTCTAACTATCCTTTAGTTTCAATTATGGTTCTCTAACTACCTTTTAACTCTATCTAGTTTTCTATTAAAGGTTTCTTTAACCACAATCTATATATAACTCGGTTTCCATCAAAGTGTGCGGGGGTGCTATACGCCATCCACCCGACTTTCCCCGTAGATATAGATCTACTCACATTGCTTCTTACTTGCCGAAGTCGATGACGCCACGCTCTGTCGCCTCGGAATCCACGCGAAGGTACCTACAATAATACACAATCGCATTCGCTATTAAAATCGAATCCAGAAAACCGATACGGCACACGGATCGCCTATAGGTTAGAACCTATAGCCCACGCATGCAAAACCAACAAATCATCCTTTTGTTGTTGATGTACAAATATCCAACAACCAAATACAAATCCAAATATCTCAACATAGCATTCAAAATACGGAAAACATAACCAAAAATCACATCAATGTGCTCCCAGATTTTGACTCAGGTCAAACTAGCCAATTTTGCATATGGGGTTGCTCTAGATATAGGATAACAATGCCGCATACCAAAATCCACACCATACACCCACCACTTGGCCGCAATTTGCAGCCAAGTCGAATAAATCTGTGGCTACTTAGTGAGGGGAGGGTCTCGGGTCTCTAGGGTACACTCACAATCACCTGCTTACCTCACTGTCTTTGCAAAATTATTTTTAGTGCCCCCGGGTTACTCCAGATTCCATAATACTATCACAAACTGTCGATATTCGATGTCGGGAAAAAATTCTAAATTCGTGTTTTGTTTTCAAATCCGGGTATTGGCCAGTAAAGTCGACACTAAGGTCTATAGGCAGCCACTACCCAACACCAATTCCAAACAAGCCCTAATTCCTCTCTTGAAATTTCCAACATCATAAATCCATCACTAAACGAATTCTAAACTAAACTAAAATGCTAGGAATACATAACTAAACTAAATGTAAGGGATTATACCTCATGGTTACACCCAAGCAAAACCCTAGAAATCCCAAGTCTTCAAAATCTAACCTTGCTTGGTCCATTGCGATGAGGGTGAGGAGGTGATCATCTTTTATGAAGGGGGTACGGGGTTTTGATGCAAGATTGGAGATGGGTCATGAGGGTAGAATGAGGGACATAAGGATGAAGAAGGAGATGAAAGAAATGGTGGGGGAAAAGATATGGGGCAGCACTCTCCCTCTCTCTCTGTTTCTCACCCTCATCTCTCTCCTAGCATGCTCACTCTCATCATTATATCCCTCCTCTCTCTCCTCAAGTCATCATGACACATTTTTCTTTTCTTTTCTTTTCTCATCACAATAAAACCTTAATATAAAATAACACAAATGAACATGTAACCAAATGAAATATGTCATGGTTCACTAACCATGAAAACTGTAGAAACACGGATTTGGCTTAATCGCGATTAGCAGTGCACTACTCGGGTTTTTATCCAAACTGCATATAATAAATTTTAAAAATGCCAAATCCTTTAAATATATTTTTAAATGAATAAATCATTTTAAATTTCCATTTATTTCACAATTATCATTATATATTTATACCATTTTTCGAAAACCCCAATTTCGCAAATCGGGCAGTTTTCGGGAGAAAATATTATTTTAATATTAAATTCCAAAAATAATATTTTATATTTTCTGAAATGTTACAATGTCATGCCCCGCTTCCCAGAGCACGGGTAAGGAGACGTGACCAGGTCCGTGACGTATTTACTCAGAAGTAAACATGTTAAGCGTAAATAAGTAATATAATAAATGTACACAAGAAAGACATGAGATGTAAATGAACAACAACTTTTTTCATTGATTAAACATTCTTTACAACACACTGGAAAGTAAATAAAATACTGGAAAGCAATGCCTAAACAATGGCATGAACTGAAAATAAAAGTATATACAAGTGATCTAGAGCTCTGGGTCCTCGATGAACTGCTCTAAATCTTCCTGACCGTGCTCGATCTCTAGAGAGTCAGGTCCTCCTGACAACATTCCAAAAAAAGAAGAAATAGGAATGTCGTCAGCGAACAATCGCTCGGTAAGTCCCAAAAGAGAGATAGAAATAGAATGGACAGATAAAGAGAATATAACCGGTATAATGTATGTTTATTATGCTAACGTAGTTATTTGTAGCTTGGTACAGAATATGCCAGTGTATACGAGAGGAGTTTAACTTGCTCCGTGGACTAAGTTATATGGAGTACAAGGCCCCGTCAAAACCCATGGGACAACGGCAAAGGATGTTCATGTTCGGTGTATTATAGTGACCATCATTGTGCCACTTTTAACACATTCCATACCAGTTCACCCCTTTAAAAACCCCGCAATTTATATTGTTTTCTTTTATAGTTGTAAGATTTTCCGAGACCATGGTATAAAATGTTCATGTAAATGGATAAGGATGTAAATGGATAGTCATGTAGTCAGGTCAATGTATATCCATGGTTCGGTCAAATCAAGTCATGTTGATATTGTATAATATTCTGGTATTCATGTTCAAGTTCCAGTATAAATGGATTCATGTTATATTGGAGTTATATTCGGATTGTATTCAAGTTTGAATTGTATTCAGATTAGACTAAGACCCAGATTGAGTGAGACACTTAAACAGAATTAGATTCCAGAATTAGGTTTTGGAGTTATCGGTCTGCTGCACATGGATGGCAGGATTTGTGTCTTTTTCCAAGACAATTACCATTTGATAACCCTGTTTTAGTTTTCTACCTTAAATAGGCAAGCACCCACTTTCTTCGGCTCCCTGAAGCTCAAGAGAATTGGTCCCGCTTAAACCTATAATTACTAGGGTCCTTATTGTAAATTAACATAACTTGAGGGGGTTTTTTGAAAAATAGTTTTTAGTATACTTTCAAAATAAATCTCAAGTATTTATTTATCGTATTTAGGGTTTTTATGGATGTAATTTTTATATGATGGGGTATTCTAGTGAATATAAACCTAAACTGAATAGTACATGGTATTTTAGTGTAAATTGAAATTGTATGGATTTTTGATTGTATTTTCATGAAATTAGTGATTCCTTTGTTTAGAAAACATGGAATATATTATATATTTAAAATAGATATTTTGATACTATTTATATATAATTATAAAAATAAATTTTATTTATTAAGTAGAAAATCACGTTTTATTAAAAATTGTCTTAAAAATTCCATCGAGATCGTATGCTCCATGAGAAGGTCTTCATCTCGCCCTACTAATCCGATGGATATGCGATAACCCGCACCAACCAAATCGGATTTCCCAAAAGTGGGTTGTAGAGACATAATCGTAAGGAATTTAATTAAAACAAATTTAAAGAATACGGTTTTTGATAATTTATGGTATTTAAATGTAATTTCGTATTTGTCCCAAAATATTGTTTTCAAGCAATCGTGCTATGTCATGATGTGTATTGTGAGAGATAGGCCATTATCTCGTAAGGTTTTTCTAAAGGTAATATAAGCAAATATGATAAAAGATGTCGAATATAAAGTTTATGGTATTTAACCGTAAAAATGTAATAAAAGTTTCATAGTATGGTATTTTGAGATGAAACTTGTTCTCAATGTTTTTTTTGTGATTACTAAGTAAAATATAACAATATAAATGATTGGTTATTAAGAAAGGTTGTGTTTTTAACAACTTTTAGAATCGGATGTCGGAATAACTCTAATTCCGACGAGTTTTGAAAAGAGAACGTTTTAAATTAGAAAGAGAGAAGAATAGAGGGGACTTACGGGATGAAATGAGAGACGGAATGTCGCGCTCCGCTTCCTAGTGTACGGTGAAGGGGACGTGACTGGGCCCGCTACGTATTTACTCAGAAGTAAACACGCTAAGCGTATCTAAGCAATATAGAGTAAAATGTACACAAGAGACTTAAATGTAAATGAACAACAACTTTATTTATTAAACATTGTTTTACAGGTACATCTGGAAATGTAAATATAAGGATGGAAAGCAATGCCTAAACAATGGCATAACTGAAATGAAAAGTATGTACAAGTGACTATAGCTCGGGGTTTTCAGTGTACTGCTCAGGGGTCTGCTCCAAATGCTCTTGGCTGGTCTCGAACTCTTCAGAGACGGGTCCTCCTGACAACATTCCAAAGAAGAAGAGAAATAGAAATGTCGTCAGCGAACAATCGCTCGGTAAGTCCCAAAGAAAGAAGGAGAAAAATAGAAAAGGAAGTAGATAATGTTATTTTGTTATACTAACGTAATTGTTGTAGCTTGGTACAGAATATGCCAGTGTATACGAGAGGAGTCCAACTTACACCGTGCACTTTGGTAACCCGTAGTATAAGGTTCCGTCGATAATACCTCGGAACAACGGCATGGATGTAATTACGTCTTTTAGTGACGACCTCGTGCCATCTTTAACATGTTCCGTATCAAATCTATCCCTTTATAACCCCGTAATGTTTATTGTAGTATTGATTGTACTGATTGTATTACCTTGTATTGCCTTGTATTGTAAATTGTATATGGAAGACTTGCCGAAACCATGATATCAGTAAACGGAATGGATATAAATGGATATTCATGTAATCAGAATATATCCATGGTTCGGTTCAGTCATGTTCATGTTCATGTTGATATAGATTGTATTCTGGAGTTCATGGATTCATGTTGTATTGTGGTTATACTTGAATCGAATTCAAGTCAAATTGTATTCAGATTAGACCATGACTCAAACTGAGTCAGACTTTTAAACAGAATTGGAGTCCTGATTGTTTTGGAGTTTTCGGTAACTGCTGTACATGAACGACAGGATTTATGTCTTTTTCCAAGATGATTACCGTATTGATAACTCCGGTTTAGTTATATACCTTAAATAGGTAAGCACCCACTTTCCCCGTCTCCACGAGACTTAAGAGAATTCGTCCCGCTTAAACCTATATTTACTAGGGTCCTTATTGTAAATTGATATAGCTTGAGGGGGTTTTATGTAAAAATAGTTTTGATATATTTTCAAAATAATGCTCAAGTATTTAATTATTGTCTTTAGGGTTTTCATAGATGTAATTTTTAAATATGAAGTATTTTCTAGTTGATATAAACTTAGTGATATTT
This sequence comes from Agapanthus africanus, assembly GCA_030015575.1. NCBI lineage: Eukaryota > Viridiplantae > Streptophyta > Magnoliopsida > Asparagales > Amaryllidaceae > Agapanthus > Agapanthus africanus. Next base: position 182,452,294 of record JASDDO010000024.1, read on the forward strand.
ATCCATGGTATTTTAATGTAATATGGAAGTTGTAATAGTAGTTTCATGTAATTGGTGATAACTTCTCTTTTGATTTTGGAAACATGGAATATTTTATATATTAAAATAGGTATTTTGATAATATTTACATATGTTATTATTTATATAAAAATATAATTTTATTTATTCTAGAAATCTCGTTTTTCTTAAAATGGTAATAATATTCCATCGAGACCGAATACTCCTTGCGGAGGTCTGAGTCTTGCCCTACTAGTTCGATGGATGTGCGATATTCCGCACCAACCAAGTCCGATTCCCCATGAATTGGTTGTAAGGACTTAATCATATGGAATTAAATATTACGCTTTCAATGAAAACGGTTTTGTAAATAAGGTATTTAATTGTAATGTGTATTTTCCTACAATCTAATGTCCCAAATGTTATTGTGCTATGTCAAGAATGTGTGTTGTGATGAAGTAAGTCATTACCTCATGAGTTTTCTAAAGGTAATAAGGTTAAAAGGAATAAGCAATGTCGAAAGTAAACATGGGGGTTTTACTGTAAAAGTGAAATAGAAATTGCGATGATTATTAATTTGAGGTGAAACTTGTTCTAATGTGTTTGTTAATGGTTATAAAATAATACATTAAAATTTGTAGGCTTGTTATTAAGAAAAGAATGTGATTTTTAAAGAAAAGCGAATCGAAAGCCGGACTAACTCTGCTTCCGAAGAGTTTTGAAAATGAAAAGTTTTTGAATGGTAAAAGAGAGGGGATGGGGGGACTTATGGGTTATAAAGAAAGAAAGGAGAAAGAGGAAGATTTCGGAACCGTCGGGGCGTCGTTACGTCACCGGAATCTCCCCGAAACGTCGTCGGAACTTCGCCTCTTGCTAACTCCACTTGTACAACTTGGGACTTGGAAAGTTTAGAGAGTTTTTGTAATGAAATTCTGAATGAGGAGAGATGAAATGTGGTGTGGTATTTATAGAGAAAATTAAGGTTTAGGGTAATGAAGAATAAAATAAAAATACGCATTAAAATGTGGATTAATGCCCATTTTTAATTCTCTGAAAATGTGCAGAGAAATCAAACAACATAGGAGTAGTGAGGGGAGTCCAAGGGGTTTAGGGTTAAAATTTGTGGACCATCCCCTATGGAGGGCCCGGCGGTGCCTGCGTTGGCTCCATCTCGCCGGTCCAATACCGATGAGAGGGGTTGGGATCTTCGCCACGTGTCCCCGTTGCTTCAACTAGTCTATTGTACATGTTTATTTTTTGTGTAACTTTTCATTTTACGTGCAGTGCACGTGCAAATTTTTGAGCTTCTAAAAGTTTAAAAGAAAAATTAACAAGAAATAATGTGGCTGATGAGATTTGAACTCAGGTGCTATGTCTCAGCGGTGCAAGGCCTTTACCAGTGAGCTACAAGCTCTTTCTTGCTGTTCAAAAGCAAATTTAATTTATAACTTGTGCTCAGGATTGGGTATTCTTTTATGTACTTTGAAAAAAATTTGTACAGAAAGTTTAGGGTTGTTACAGGGAAGGTTGAGAAACACACTGATGGCTTCGTGGAGTCGCGGTGTCGCCGGAATTGTCCCGAATCGTTTCCGGAACTTGACCTTGGGCTAACTCCACTTGTATACTTCTTTGACTTGGAAAATTTTGAGAATTTTGAATAATAGATTTCAGAATGGAAAGGGCTAGGGTATGGGGTTGTATTTATAGGATAGAATTAAGGTTTTGAGAATTGAAAAGAGAATTAAAATATATTAAAGTTTGGATTAACGCCTCATTTTAATTCTCTGTTAATTTTCAGGAAGATCAAACAGTACTTGGGTAGTGGGGGTAGGCCAAGGGACTGGGGTGCAGAGTTTAGGGACTATTCCCTATGGGAGGCTCGGCGGTGCCGGCCTAAGGCTTGATCTCGCCAGCCAAGTTCTTGAGTTGGGCCGTCGGATGAATGCTACGTGTCCCCTCCAGTTCATACAACATTTTCCACATGTTTAATTTTCTATGACTTTTCATTTTACGTGTATTGCACGTGTAAACTTTTGGGCTTCCAAAAAGTTTACAAGAAAAATCATTAAAAATAATATGTGGCTGGAGGGATTTGAATACAGGAGCTATATCACAGCAGTGCAAGGCTTTACCAATGAGCTACAAGTGCTTTCTCTTGCAGTTCTTAAACAAATTAAATTTATAACTTGTACTCAGACTTGCAAATACTCTATTCTGTACATTAATTTAAAAAAAATCTTTACATTAAAAACAGAGTCGTTACATTCTACCCTCCTTACAAAAATTTCGTCCTCAAAATTTACAATTATTTATGGACTAATTTACAAATAAGAAAGGGTATCTTGTACGCATGTCATCTTCTTTCCCGCGTTGATTCTCCTGGTGAGTCTTTTCTCCACATCACTTTGACCAAGTTTACTTCCTTATTCCGAAGTGACTTTATCTTTCTGTCCAGAATTGTAATAGGTTGTTGCTCACAAAATAAATTTGTCTGTACAGTGAGCTCGGAATGATCAATGATGTGGCTGGGGTCGCTCACATATCATCGGAGTTAGGATATGTGGAACACATTGTGCACTTCTTCCAATGAGGATGGAAGTACCAAGCGATATGCTACTTCTCCGACTCGTTCGAGTATGTCGAACGGTCTAACATATCTCGGACTAAGCTTACCCCTCTTTCCAAAGCAAATCACTCAACGGTTTGGAGAGATCTTTACAAACACATGATCTCCCGGTTAGAACTCCAAGTGACGGCGCTTTGCATCAGCCCAGTGCTTCTGTCTGTCTTGGGCTATGCACATTCTTTCCCTGATAGTGCGAACTACGTCCACAGTTTACACTATCATATCAGGTCTAAGGAGTTTCCTATCTCCGATGCCGTCCTAACTTAATGGTGAACAACACTTCCTTCTATATAGAGTTGCAAAAGGTGCCACTCCTATACTTGGTAGCTGTTGTTGTATGAAAACTCTACAAGATGTAGGCGATCTTCCCACGATCCTCCGAAGTCTAACATACACGCTCTTAGCATATCTTCAAGTATCTGAATCGTTCGTTTTGACTGTCCATCTGTTTGTGAATGGTAAGGTGTGCTAAAGTTCAGACTCGTTCCTAAGCCAGCTTACAGACTCTACCAAAATTGCGATCGGAATTTGGTGTCACGATCAGAGAAAATGTAAACCGGTACTCCATGTAATCTCACGATCTCCTACATGAGTTCATGGTATAAAAAATAATACACTATGAAGAGTTAAATCTTACTTAGATTCAGACTTACCTCTATGTACTTTTTTGCTAGTGTCTCGGTAGATTGGCCAACTCGAAATGGGATGAAATAAGCCGACTTTGTGAATCAATCCACAATAACTCATACAATATCGTTACCTTTCATGCTGCGAGGAAGAACAGTCATGAAATCTATGGTAATGTGTTGCCATTTCCATTCTGGAATAGGTAACAGTTGAAGTAAAGCAGCAGTCCTATGATGTTCAGCTTTTACCTGCTGACATATCAAACATTTTACTACGCTTCTGGCTACTTCACGTTTCATTCCATGCCACCAGTAATGTTGCCGCAGATCTTTGTACATCTTTATACCACCATGGTGTACTGAGTAAGGAGAGCTGTGAACTTCTTTCATCAGCTCTTCCTGAACAGAACCTTATGGTACACACAATCTCCTTCCGTATCTCAAAGATTTGTCTTCGTGAATGATGAAATATGTTCGAAGTCCACTTTATACTTGTTCTATGATCTTTTGCAACCTGGCATCACTTGCTTGAGCTGTTTTGATTTGATTGACAATTGTAGACTGAACTTGTTAGTTCATCAAATACGAAGAGGTACCTGGCCTGACCACTTCTATCTCCATCTTGTGCAAATCTTGCTGTAACTTCCACTGTGCTGTGAGATTCATTGATAGTGGTTGATGACTAAGTACATCAGGAACTACATTCATCTTTCCTGGATGATATTGTAGGTCGATGTCGAAGTCCGTCATAAGTTCTAACCATCTTCTCTGCTGCATATTCAATTCTTTCTGAGTAAAAACATACTTCAGACTTTTATGGTCTGTGTATATATATACCCGTTCTCCAAGAAGATAATGGCGCCAAATCTTGAGTGCAAAGATAACGGCCGCCAACTCCAGATCATGCGTTGGATAGTAGCGCTCATAAACCTTCAACTGTCTTGATGCATAAGCTACAACTTTACCGTTCTGATGTAGATCACATCCTAATCCCTTACCGGATGCATCGCAATGCACTACGAAATCTCCAGATTGGTCCGGTATTACGAGAATAGGCGCTGATGTCAATCTTGACTTAAGTTCTACGAAAGCTTGTTCGTATGCTTCTGACCACACAAATTCTTCATCTTTACGTGTGAGCTTGGTCAGGGATGTTGCAATCTTCGAAAATCCTTCAATAAATCTTTAGTAGTATTCTACTAAACCCAAGAAACTTTGAATGTCCTTCACTGTTTTTGGTGTCGGCCATTCGCTTACTGCTGATACGTTAGCTGGATCTACTGAGATTCTTTCGTCTGAAACTATATGCCCGAGAAATCCAACCTGATCTATCCAAAACTCGCACTTGTTGTACTTGGCATAGAGTTGATGCTATCGCAAAGTCTCTAGGAAATGTTCGGTGTGTTCTTTCCGACTCTTAGAATACACCAGGATTTCGTCGATGAAGATGACAACAAACCTGTCTAGGTACTCCCGGAAAACTTGATTCATTAGATTCATGAATATGGCTGGTGCGTTGGTCACTCCAAATGGCATCACGAGATATTCGTAATGTCCATAGTATGTTCTGAATGCCGTTTTAGGAATATCAGATTCTTTGACCTTTACTGATGATAACCCGAACGAAGATCTAACTTGGAGTAAACACAAGACCCACTTAACTGATCGAACAAATCGTCGATGCGCGGTAGTGGATACTTATTCTTTATCGTTATTTCGTTCAGAGCTCTATAATCAATGCACATTCGGTATGGACCTCTCTTCTTCTTTACGAGAAAAACTGGAGATCCCCAAGTTGAAGTGCTGGGAAGAATCCATCCTTTCTTTAGAAGTTCGTCCAATTGAGTACGTATCTCCTTCAAACCTTCTGGACTTAACTGGTACAAAGCTTTGATCACCGGTTGTGTACCAGGTACTAAATCAATTCTGAATTCAAGAGCTCGATCAGGAGGCAAACATGATATGTCTTCAGGAAATACATCGTCGAACTCTCGAACTACATCTGGCTTCGATTCTTTCTCTACTTGTAGCGTTGCAACCACGACCTTCTTTAGTTTAGCTTTGTATGTGCTAGGCTCTAGGGTACGATCTCCACTTTTGAAATAAAAGACTGGATGCTCTGGAATCTTGAACACTACCCTCATTTGACTACAGTCGATGGTAGAGTAGAAAGTTTCTAGCCAATCCATACCCAAAACTATATCGAAGTTCGTTATGTCCAGCACCTTGAAGTCAGCATAGAATTCTCTGCTGCAGACGACCACTGGACACTGGTCGTATCTCATCGTTGCTTTTAGAACGCCGTTCCCTGAACTGAAATTTCAGCTGGATACGAGTGGTTTAACTGGAATCGCATGAGTTCGGACGAACCGTTGTGACATAAAACAATGAGATGCTCCAGTATCGAAGAGTTCTAGTACAAGAAGAGAGGCTACTAAGATCGTACCTAAATTATATGGGATATGTTTAGGTATAGAAAAAGATATTTTGATGTATATAAAGATTGAAAGAAAGTTTTGAAAGAAAGGGAGTTACCAGTAATGACTTGGCATGTGGCTTCAGCTTCTTCCACAGTCATCGTGAAAGCTTGTCGCCTCGGTATGTTCCTCCTTGCTGGAGGCACATTCCATTGTTCGTTCCTCTGTCCCTGAGGTAGGTTCCTTTGTGTTTGATGGAACTGACGAGGAGGAGGTGCAGTAGATCCACGAGAAGGTGGAGCTGGAAGAGCAAGACGAGGTGTAGGTGCCTGGATAGCTGGCCTCTGCGGATAGGTGATTGCTGGTCAGGGTGCAGGGTTTGGATTGAATCTATGAGTACAAGATCCAATATCGTGTGTGGATGAGCCACAGACTAAGCAAAGGCGATTAGCACGCCTGCAATCCTTCGCCAGGTGTCCATTTCTTTTGCAGTAGAAACAAAAGTCTGGACCGGGCCGGTTAAAAGGTACTCCCGGTCTCCTGGGTACAAATGGTGGCATTGAAGAGGCTCCCTCTGCTATCTGAGTAGCAGGGCGCTTAACACAGGCAGATTGAGGTCTGCCCTTCTTCTTTACTACTGCCTTGTATCGACGGGCAGTCTTCAGAGCGAGGTCGTGGGTTGGGAAATCCCCGGTAGCTAGTGCATCTTGGATCTCCTGGTCCAACCGTTGCAAAAATTGTGTGGCCCTGATCTCAGCAGTCGGTATGAGGTGTGCCGCGAACCTGTTACGGTCTTGTGTTAGATGTGTAGTATGTGATATTAGAAAATTCGAATATTTAAGACATATCTTACCTTCTAAACATGGTGAACTTAGCATCATACTCATCCACAGATTTGCTCCACATAGAGCCTTGTTGCAGGTGGATAAATTGCCGCTCCATGTCAAATTGGGTAGTCTCGAGAAAATATTTCGCGTCGAACATGTCGCGAAAAGTCTTCCATTCGATCGGCTGGGTAAGTCGCCTTTTCTCAGCTTTCCACCATATTTTGGCGTTGTCGGTGAGTTGCAGCTTCGCAACCCTTACCCAAGCAATGTCTGGCACTTGTGCTGCTGCCAAATCATCCTCAATTGATTGAGCTCATTCTTCTGCTTCCAGGAGGCTCTCTTTTCCGGAAAAGTTCTTAGGGTACAGTGCTCGAAATTGCTTCACTCCGGGGACCTCAACTTCTGGGCGGTGTAGAAGAATAGTAGTCCGCTGCTACTGTCCCTCTAAGAGGCTCTTGATTGCCTCGAGCAGAGCCGTCTGCTCGTTGATCGGAGCTGCTACGGTATGTGTAAGTGGAAGAGGTGATGGTGGGGTATTGCCATTGACGTTTGTACTCGTGTTGTTCGGAGAATCCATAACCTTGAAATGAAAATAGGGTTAGGATGGATTCAAGGAATATGAAATGTAAAGAATGTTTAGTTCTTGATTCTTATAATTCTTGTGATATATTGCTTAGGTTTCCATGCAGTACTGAATCTGCATGGTAGGGTTTCATACAGAACTGACCTGTATGGGCCGCCAACAAAATCCGTCACGCCCCACTTCCCAGAGTATGGGTAAGGAGACATGACAAGGTCCGCGACATATTTACTCAGAAGTAAACACGTTAGCGTAAATAAGCAATATAATAAATGTACACAAGAAGACATGAGATGTAAATGAACAGCAACTTTTTTCATTGATTAAACATTCTTTACAATACACTGGAAAGTAAATACAATACTGGAAAGCAATGCCTAAACAATGGCATGAACTGAAAATAAAAGTATATATAAGTGATCTAGAGCTCTGGGTCCTCGATGAACTGCTCCAAATCATCCTGGCTGGGCTCGATCTTCAGAGAGTCGGGTCCTCCTGACAACATTCTAAAGAAAGAGGAAATAGGAATGTCGTCAGCGAACAATCGCTCGGTAAGTCCCAAAAGAGAGATAGAAATAAAATGGACAGATAAAGAGAATATAACCGGTATAATGTATGTTTATTATGCTAACGTAGTTGTTTGTAGCTTGGTACAGAATGTGCCAGTGTATACGAGAAGAGTCTAACTTGCTCCGTGGACTAAGGTATATGGAGTACAAGGCCCCGTCAAAACCCACGGGACAACGGCAAAGGATGTTCATGCTAGGTGTATTATGGTGACCATCATCGTGCCACTTTTAACACATTCCGTACCAGTCTACCCTTTTAAAAACCCTGAAATGTATATTGTTTTGTTTTATAGATGTAAGATTTGCCGAGACTATGGTATAAATTGTTCATGTAAATGGATAAGGATGTAAACGGACAGTCATGTAGTCAAATCAATGTATATACATGGTTCGGTCAAATCAAGTCATGTTGATATTATATAATATTCTGGTATTCATGTTCAGGTTCCAGTATAAATGGATTCATGTTGTATTGGATTTATATTCGGATTGTATTCAGGTTTGAATTGTAGTCAGATTAGACTGAGATTCAGATTGAGACAGACACTTAAACAGAACCGGATTCCTGAATTAGGTTTTGGAGTTATCGGTAACTGCTGCACATAAACAGCAGGATTTGTGTCTTTTTCCAAGACAATTACCATTTGATAACTCTGTTTTAGTTTTATACCTTAAATAGGCAAGCACCCACTTTCTCCGGCTCCCTGAGGCTCAAGAGAATTAGTCTCGCTTAAACCTATATTTACTAGGGTCCTTATTGTAAATTAATATAACTTGAAGGGTTTTATGAAAAATAGTTTTTAGTATACTTTCAAAATAAACCTTAAGTATTTATTTATCGTATTTAGGGATTTCAAGGATGTAATTTTTATATGATGAGGTATTCTAGTGAATATAAACCTAAACTGAATAGTACATGGTATTTTAGTATAAATTGGAATTGTATGGATTTTTGATGGTATTTTCATGAAACTTGTGATTCTTTTGTTTAGAAAACATGGAATATATTATATATTTAAAATAGATATTTTGATACTATTTATATATAATTATAAAAATAAATTTTATTTATTAAATAGAAAATCACGTTTTCTTAAAAATTGTATTGAAAATTCCATTGAGATCGTATGCTCTGTGAGAAGGTCTGCATCTCGCCCTACCAGTCTGATAAATGTACGATATCCCACACCAACCAAATCGGATTCCCCAAAAGTGGGTTGTACAGACATAATCGTAAGGAATTTAATTAAAACAAATTTAAAGAATACGGTTTTTGATAGTTTATGGTATTCAAATGTAATTTCGTATTTGTCCCAGAATATTGTTTTCAAGCAATCGTGCTGTCATGATGTGTGTTGTGAGAGATAGGTCATTATCTCGTGAGGTTTTTCTAAAGGTAATATGCGCAAATATGATAAAAGATGTCGAATATAAAGTTTGTGGTATTTAACCGTAAAAATGTAATAAAAGTTATAGCATGGTATTTTGAGATGAAACTTGTTCTCAATATTTGTTTTATGATTTCTAAGCAAGATATAACAATATAAATGATTGGTTATTAAGAAAAGTTGTATTTTTAACAACTTTTAGAATCGAATGTCGGAATAACTCTACTTCCGACGAGTTTTGAAAAGAGAACGTTTTAAATTAGAAAGAGAGAAGAATAGAGGGGACTTACGGGATGAAATGAGAGAGGGAAGGTTGAGGACAAATTGATGGCTTCGTAGAGTCGCAGTGTCGCCAGAATTGTCCCGAATCATCGCCGGAACTTGACCTTGGGCTAACTCCACTTGTATACTTCTTTGACTTTGAAAATTTTGAGAATTTTGAACCATAGATTTCAGAATGGAGAAGGCTAGGATATGGGGTTGTATTTATAGGATAGAATTAGAGTTTTGAGAATTGAAAAGAGAATTAAAATATATTAAATTTTGGATTAATGCCTCATTTTAATTCTCTGTTAATTTTCAGGAAAATCAAACAGTACTGGGGTAATGGAGTTAGGCCAAGGGAGTGGGGTGCAGAGTTTGGGGACCATTCCTTAGGGGGGCCCGGCAGTGCCGGCCCAAGGCTTGATCTCGCCGGCCAAGTTATTGAGTTGGGCCGTCGGATGAATGCCATGTGTCCCCTTTAGTTCATACAACATTTTCCACATGTTTGATTTTCTGTGACTTTTCATTTTACGTGTATTGCACGTGTAAACTTTTAGGCTTCCAAAAAGTTTACAAGAAAAATTATTAAAAATAATATGTGGCTGGGAGGATTTGAACACATGGGCTATGTCGGTAGTGCAAGGCTTTACCAATGAGTTTCTCTTGCTGTTCTTAAACAAATTAAATTTATAATTTATATTCAGACTTGCAAATACTCTATTCTATACATTAATTTTAAAAAAATTCTGTACATTAAAAATAGAGTCGTTACAGGGGAGATGGTCTGTCCTACAGCCATTGGTACGTCGTACCGGAGATAGTATACAGGTGCTCATTGGGTTATGAGTTACACTAGACGAACTCGTTGGGAACTGCTGGTTGGTATTATACTTATCGTTAGGTAGAAGTTCCCGGATGGCATGAGTACAGGTTGGTCCGTTGACTTGACATCGCTATTCGTCTCAAGTGTGTTTCCACTGTACTTAGATTAATATCCTACCACGGCTCAAAGGAGTCGTGCAAACATGTAGTAGTTGGGTGCAGTCCCGAAGCACTTAAAGGCAGTAGCGGTTAGATAGGATTCGTCTCTCCCGGTATTGGGGGTTGATATCATGCTGTGTTCGGAAAGCCATTACACAAAATCCTTGGCCAGGACAATCGAGATATATTGGTAGGTACTCCAATAGTTTCTCATGGTATATTAGGCTCTACCCCGGCACGACTTTTTGCGCTCTTAGGAGTCTAACGGTTGCCACCCCCTAGGCCCAATATGCGAGTATCTTAGAAGAACAGACGGGACTGTACGGATATTGTCACAGATAGACTTAGTAGAAGTTCGGATGAGTTTGCACATCGTCCTTCTTATCGACAGATACCTGGGTAGCCGTTACGTGCAGCTAGTACCGCTGACGGATTTATGGTTAAACCCACTGCCAGCGTACTGTCGAGTCTTTAGAGTCCCACACAGAGGGTTTCCTTGCTTTGGACAAAACGATGTAGATGTCGTATGGTTTTACGGCAGGGTTCTGATCACATACGTGTACTGGCTGCACGGATGTCGTTCGGGCGGATAATACTAGTGGGCTTTGGTTTAAACCGGATCCTAGTATTATATTATTGGATTATTATTATCTTATTGTATTCGTATTTTTCGGAATACGAATACAGGTATGTATCTACGGTGAGGGAATTCTTGTAATTTCACAAGAGATGCTTCTAGAAGGGGACACCTCATTATTTGGTTTATCTATTTTTGAGAAATAGATTAATGAGGTGGAAATTGGAGACATTCATAGCATGGGGTGAAGCATGGCTCTTTGTATTAGTTTATTGGTTTAGACTCACTATTCAATCATGGTTGATTTTTCTATTGGAAAATATTGCATGCTTGATTGAGTGATGTATGTGTGTCATTCTTCACTTGCCATATCACTTGTTCATTTGCTCATTTTGTTTCTCTCTCCATATTTTCCCTCTCCTTCTTCCTCAAGATCCTAACCCTCATATGAGTTGTGAACCATAGGGTCTCTTGAGATAAAATACTCCACTAAATACTCTACATCTTCTAGGCTACTTAGCTTAGAAAACTAGGTACTCTAGTTACCTCGGTTTAGAGGTTGGAGCTTGAGGTATAGACTCTCGGGTGGATCATCTTCGACATGAGAAGGCCGACATTTCAAGCTCGATTCGATCTTCGAGAAACCAAAAAAGAGAAGGAGAAAAAGAAGACCCGAAGGACTGGTTAACAAGGAGGTATAAACACTATCACAATAGTTAGAACCTCCTACTAGTTTTAGCTAGTTAAGGTTTCCGTAAAGATCCTGAAGTTAAAGTCGGTGTTGCATAGTATGAAAAATCATTTTTTATAAATTCCGCCTCCCCACAAGTGCGTGGGGTGTGCGACATCGACTTACAGCTATCCGTTGTGGATGGACCGAGCAGGAATCTACTCGGCAGCTTCGCGATGAGGGCTTTGGATCCACCTCTTTGTAGAGCAGGAAGCTACCCATTGTGGATGGACCAAGCAGGAATCTGCTCGGCGGCCTCACGATGAGGGTTTTGGATCCATCTCTTTATAAGGAAGGAAGTTATCCGTTGTGGATGGACCGAGCAGGAATATGCTCGGCGGCCTCGCAATGAGGGCTTTGGATCAATCTCTTTGTAGGGCAGGAAGCTACCCGTTGTGGATAGACAGAGCAGGAATCTGCTCGGCAGCCTCATGATGAGGGATTTGGATCCACCTTTTTGTAGGTCAGGAAGCTACCCGTTGTGGATAGACCGAGCAGGAATCTGCTCGGTGGCCTCACGATTAGGGCTTTCAATCCGTGGATTGGACAAGCAGAAAGCTGCCCTCAGTAGATAAGTCGAGCAGGAAGCTACTCGGCTGCCTCTAGACGAGGCTTTCTGAATTCCATAGTTTCCCCTTGGGACATCGTTCAATCTCCCGTGACCCGTAAAGGCGGGGGAATGGTGACCATTACGGATGACACGTGGCCGTACCTTATTAGGAAAGTGCGATATTCCATGATTTGCGTTGTTGCGCGAGAAGATCTCGGCCATTGGAAGATTTTTGTTCAGGCTATAAATACTGTAAGGTATGGTCTTACCGTTCGTTTGCCTACTCCGAACTTTCCCCAGTCATTTCATTTCTTCCAGATGACGGGCCACGCATACACTATCAACCCGGGACGACGTGTATTTTTACAATCTTGATCATTCTGAGGAGATGTATGAGGCGGTGATAGGCCACTTAGAGGGCCACTGTGGATGCCTACTTCCCCGTCGATCTCCTCTTCTGCAAGTGCTCATCTATGCGATATAGAGGTCTTACCTCGGTCTTTACAACGTCCTCTCCCCACAGTTTACAACGTCCTCTCCCCGCAATTGATGGATTAGGCGTACGATAAGATGCACACGGCCCACTGTTGGGGTCAAAAATTACACCCCTGTTGACCAAATCAAAATCAAAGTCAACCCCAAGTAAGCGGGCTCGATCCCGGATCAACTGGGCCCATGCCCAAGTCGAGCCCCGCGACCGGCCTCCCCCATCAAAATGAAATCATGTAATAAATAATTTTGATGTAATTTTTTATGCTCGAATGTAAGAAAATGGACATAAAGCAAAATTTTTGTAAAGCCCATGGCTCATGTGCAAAAGAAATGAACACATGAGGCATGGGATGGGCAAAGTGCCATTTTGTAAAGCCCAAGGGAACATATGCAAATTTGTAAGCCTATATAAGGCAACATGATAATGAAATAAAAGATATAATTCATCCGCCTAAAAATCTAAAGTTTCTGTGTCTCCTTCCCCTTCTTTAAAGTTCTAAACCTTCTTTCTTTTTTTGAATTAAATAAAGAGTTCAATCCCTCTTTTCCCAAAAAGAAACTGTTTTTCATCATAAAACCCTAAAAGGGGTACTCAGATCTTTCATCAAATCACTAAAAGGGGAGATTTTTGAGTTCCACCCCTCTTTTTCTTCAAGATCCAGCCAACAGAGAGGAGGAAGAAGGAGACCCTTTTCCAAAAATCCTATTTCAAGAAGATTCAGGGCTAAAGGAGATAAGAAAGAGTTACCATCTTCGAAAATTTCTAGGAGTTTAACTCTATTTAAAATATGTTGGAATTTAACTCCATAAACAAAACCCTTTTTAGGAGTTTAAATCCAAATCTATACATAATCTCTGTTAGGAGTTCAACTCCAAAACCCTTTGGGAGTTCAACTCCCAGCCTAGGGGCTAAGCTCCTTTCCCGCTGGTGTTTCTAGCAGTCGCGTGCCGCCTACATGACCCGCGGGCGTCCACGTGACCTGCGGGCCCCATGCACCCACGTGTCAGGCACGTGACCCGCGGGCGCTAAGCGCTCATGCGCCAGACACGTGACTCATGGGCGTCTAGTGCCCACGTGTCATGCACTCATCTTTAAGACGCTCCTCACTCCTCATTTTTCATGCATTCCACACCTAAAACACATCCCCTGTTGGAAAAAAATTTCTAACGGGGCGCTGCCCCGCACTCCGTAAGGGGGCTGCTAGCCCTCTTGACCCCCAACCTGCTATCCGGGTAGCGAAACTCCCATAAACTCTGTGAGGCCCCCGATATATCCAAGACCCTTCAAAACACAACACAAGTACATTGCACATTGAGTTCGCATGACCAGTTTGACCCGTCAATCAGAGATTCCCTCGCTCCAAAGGCGAGGGGTAATTAACGGCAGCTTAGTCCGCGGCTGCCGGAGATTCAGATCCCCACAATCAATAAATCCCAGCCTACTCTATGCAGTGAGAATCTGTAATGCGCCTGATAAGCGACACGTATTCCCATCTCAATGGAGTGATGAAAAACACCCTACAGATTCTGGCACACCCGGTGGGATCTTTTCTTCCCTCCCATATTTCGGGTTAAACATTCATGCGAACTAAATCAACATATATATCGATTTCCTGTACTGAAATCATGCTTCTTTGTGCAGGTTAACACTCGCCAATCGCAACCTTCGGACGCAACAAAAATGTCTCCAAGGAAAAGCTCAACTCTCGACACGTCTCCCATTTCTTACACGATGAAGATGGACGTCAGGATGATCCCATGAAGGTAATGAAAATCCTCTTAGAGATCTCCCATTTCTTACACGATGTCGTCCGGAAGGTAATGAAATGGGAGATAAGCAGAAAGATCTCTCGGTTCATAAAGAGTCGAGCTCGGAAAGCGAAGAGGAGCCAATCTTCTGTCCTAAGAACGCAGAGCAGCAACTTCTCCAAGAGCTCCGAAAACAGCTCAGAAGTAGAGGCAAGGAGATGGCCAAACTTTACTCCAAAATTGACGACCTGACGAATGTCGTGAGGAAGCTCATGGCCCAAGTTGCCTCTCAGCCGCCCAATCAAGCGCAGGGCTCTGCTCATGAACCGGGAAACGATGTCCCGAGACAGCCGACGCCTATTCCCTCAAATCCAAAAGTGGGCAAGCCGCATGAAAATCGATCGCATCCCATCTCGAGAAATGCCTTGACTGCTGATAACAGCAACCCGCTAACACAAGATCAACTCATGGATTTGGTTGCCAACAAAGTCAAAACATTGGTAGCCGTAGCCGAAGCGCAAAAAGATGTTAGCAGCAGCAGGAAACCATATCCCGCTCAGTATGATCTGGTAGAATTTCCTAGCGGCTATGTCATCCCCAAATTCGGAAGGTTTGATGGGACGGGAAATTCGAATCAGCACATCGCCCATTTTAAAGCCTAATGCGTGAATACTGGGGGCAATGATGTGCTTCTCCTCCGCCAGTTCGTTAATAGCTTAACCGATGTCGCTTTCGAGCATACTGGATGGCTCCATTACTACTTTCGTCCAAATGAAATCTCTATTCCGACAAAGGTTCATGAGTGTCAGCGATAAGATCACCATTGCCGACCTCATAAAGACTAAGCCAAAAAATAACGAAAGCAGCACGGATTTTATAACCCGATGGCACAATCTCTCCATTAAATGTGAACCACCGATAGAACAGGACTAATCTGTCGGTATCCTCATCAGAAATCTCAACAATTGGATGCCCTGTTTCTATGCACGGCGGGTCTCAAAATATTCCAAGAGCTGACTAGGAAAGTTCAGATGTTAGAGCGCTCAAAGCAGGAGTCTCCCTCTGATTCCCAAAATAACAATAGGTCCTGGAGAAACCGAAAGGACGATAATCGCAAAAGCGGAAGTTCCGACGATGCTGAATCTTTTAACACTTCGGCTAACCGAAATAAGCGATGGATTAGCGGACCTAATCCAGACCGGCCTCGGAAGCCAGTGTTCGGAGAAAGAGGAGAATCTCTATTGAAAGAGAGACCGGATAAGGTCTATTTCTTCAGAAGGGACAAAGTCCGTAAAATATTCAAAGACGTCCTAAGAAACGGTCTACAGTTGCCATAATCAAAAAGACCGAAAGAAGCCAATATGACCGGCGGCCCCAAATATTGCCCCTATCACAGAATGATAGGTCATGCTATTGAAGACTGCTTTGTCTTTAAAGATTGGGTCAAAAAGCAATACAAGGCAGGAGAGATAGAACTGTCTAAAAGCGTGTTAACAAACAGTCAAGCTACGCCAATTTCATACAAGCGGAGACCGAAGTCTTTCGGGAAGCTGGTTCTCTCAGACATTTACCTTTCTCTAAGAAGAGCGGACCACCACGTCGTTAAACTGGGAATAAACGACCCCTAAGTCGTTAAACTAGGAATGTAAAAAAAATGTGTGTAAATAAAAGAAAGAAATTAAATGAAAAAAGAAGAAGAGAAGAGCCGAAATGATGGGGCAACTCGCAATAAAAATCAACAAATAAAATAAAGATGAAAAATAAACCCGAAATGGTAGGGCAAATGCGAATAAATAGTCGAAATGATAGGCCAATTGCGACCTTCGCGATGAGAAAAGCTGAAATGATAGAGCAATCGCAGTAAAAAAAATAAAAAATAAATAAAAAAAACTCCAAACGGCGAATGATGAGTCGCTCCTGGTACCATATTCTAGTGCAGCGATGCAGACGCCAACCAAAATCCAAATCCCAACGGCGAATGATGAGGCGCTCCTGGTACCATATTCTAGTGCAGCGATGCAGACGCCAACCAAAATCCAAATTCACAAATGGTGAATGATGAGTCGCTCCTGGTACCATATTCCAGTGCGGCGATGCAGATGCCAATCAAAATCCCATTTCCCAAAATCCTCACTGGCCCTACGTTGGTCCCCAAGTTGACTACTGTATACAATCCATGGGCTCAAATAATTCTCATCACACCCATGCCCTACTGCAATCACCAGTCTAGCGTCCGATCTCCGCCCTTAGAATTATGCTCCATTTGGGAAGACCCACTCATGTGTCCTCACGATGCATGAGGAGAACAAAGCTTGCAAGACCCTCACGACTCGTAAGAGAACACCTTCGTGGGATCCTTACGACTCACAAAGGAAAAAAACACTTGCGAGTCCCCACGACTCCTAAGGAGAAAATACACCTACGGGATCCTTTCGACTCGTTGGGAGAAAATGCTTTTATGGGACCCTTATGGCTCATAAAATTGAAAAAGCCTTAGGTGATAGGGACCTAAACCTATATCTTAAGCCATCGCTTCCCCAGCAGGCAAAGGCAAATGCTGAATTGCTCCTAGCACCTGTGCTCCAGTGTTAGCAACGCTGATGCCAACTCCAATCGCAAAATTCCAAACTTTTGACCCCATAGAACCCTAAGTCTTTAAACTGGGAACAGATGACCCCTAAGTCGTTAAACTGGGAACGAGGAAAATCCCCTCACAGCAAATGATGATTCACTCCTAGTACCATATTCCAGTGTAGCGGTGTTGATGCCAAATCAAAACCAAAATCCCCAAATCCTCTCATGGCAAATGATGATTCGCTCCTGGTACCATATTCCAGTGTAGCGATGCTGATGTCAACCCAAATTACAATAAAAAATACAACCAACAACTTCCCTGGCGGAATCAAGCTCTACCTCATAAACAAATCCAATCTCGACACCGCATGAAGCGGAGCAAGTCAAATCAAGTATCGACCGTCCACATCACTAAAAGGGCAGCACCGACCATCCACGTCTCTAAAAGGACAACATCGACTGTCCACGTCACTAAAAGGGCAGTATCGACCGTCGCTAAAAGGGCATCACCGACCGTCCAAATCGCAAAAAGGGCAGAACCGACCGTCCAAGTCGCAAAAAAGACAGCAACGACCTCCTCGTCGGAATTATGATCCGCCTTGGAATCAAGTCAACCAGACACTCCATGCCGGGGACACGTCAAACCGACACTCCGTCTCGGAGACACGTTAAGCATCGACCGTCCATGTCGTAAAAAGGGCAGTGCCAGCTTTCCAAAAAGCAGGAACCAAATCAAGTCGCCTCCACGTGAAAGAAAATCCATCAATTTCATGCACACGACACGCATATGCGGTTTGCATTTATTGATGGAGGCACTTTGTTGGGGTCAAAAATTACACCCCGGTTGACCAAGTCAAAATCAAAGTCAACCCCAAGTAAGCGGGTCCGAGCCCGGATCAAGTGGGCTCATGCTTAAGTCGATCCCCGCGGCCGGCCTCCCCCATGCCAAAATGAAATCATGTAATAAATAATTTTGATGTAATTTTTTTATGCACGAATGTAAGAAAATAGGCATAAAGCCAAATTTTTGTAAAGCCCATAACTCATGTGCAAAAGAAATGAGCACATGAGGCCTGAGATGGGAAAATGCCATTTTGTAAAACCCAAGGGGCCATATGCAAATTTGTAAGCCTATATAAGACAACATGATAATGAAATAAAAGATATAATTCATCCCCCTAAAAATCTTGGGTTTCTGTGTCTCCTTCTTCTTTCCCAAGGTTCTAGACCTTCTTTCTTTTTTTGAATTAAACCAAGAGTTCAATCCCTCTTTTCCCAAAACGAAACTATTTTTCACCATAAAACACTAAAAGGGGAACTCAGATCTTTCATCAAATCCCCAAAAGGGGAGATTTTTGAGTTTCACCCCTCTTTTTCTTCAAGATCTAACCAACGGAGAGGAGGAGGAAGGAGACCCTTTTCCAAAAATCCCATTTCAAGCAGATCCAGGGCTAAAGGGGAGAAGAAAGGGGTTCCCTCTGACCATCTTCAAACATTTCTAGGAGTTTAACTCCATTCAAGATCTGTTGGAGTTTAACTCCATAAACAAAACTCTTTTTAGGAGTTTAACTCTAAATCTATACATAATCCATGTTAGGAGTTCAACTCCAAAACCCCTTGGGAGTTCAACTCCCAGCTTAGAGGCTAAGCCCCTTTCTCGCTGGTGTTTCCAGCGGTCGCATGCTGCGCACGTGACCCACGGGCGTCCCGCGGTCGCGTGCCACGCACGTGACCTGCGGGCGCCCCGTGGTCATGTGCAGCGCATGTGGCCCGCTGTCGCCCAGCGGTTGTGTGCAGGGAACGTGACCCGTGAGTGCCCAACGCCCACGCACCTGGCACGTGATCCGCGGGCGCCATGCGCCCACGAGCCAGGCACGTAACCCGTAGGCGTCTAGCGCCCACGTATCATGCACGCATCTTTAAGACGCTCCTCATCCCTCATTTTCTATGCGCTCCTCATCCCTCATTTTCCATGCACTCCCCGTTGAAACGCCCCCCGTTGGAAAAAAAATTCTAACGGGACGCTGCCCCACAAGGGGGCTGCTTTCCCCCTTGACCCTCAGCCTGCTATCCGGATAGTGGGACCCCCGTAAACTCTGCGAGGCCCCCATATACCTAAGACCCTTCAAAATACAATACAAGTACACTGCACTTGAGTTCGCATGACCAGTTTGACCCGTCAATCGGAGGTTCCCTCGCTCCAAAGACGATGGGTAATTAACGGCAGCTTAATCCGCGGCTGTCAGAGATTCGGATCCCACAATAAATAAACCCAGTCTACCCTACGCAGGGGAAATTTTTAATACGTCTGACAAGCGACACGTATTTCCATCTCAATGGGGTGACGAAAAACACCCTACACCCACAAGCTTGGGCTGATCTCGAAGAGCAGGCGGGATCGCTCGATGGACATTCTTCTCGAATGTTTCTAGCTGAGGTTGGCCACAATATCGTGCTCGGCAGTAGAGGGCTCCAGCAAATCTGTTGCTTTGAGAGTCCACGGGGACCGACAGAGGGAGCGGGCGAAGGCTGCTTAGGTTCGGCTGGAGGAGCTTTCGTCCGAGTATAATCGCCAATGTTTTCTTAATTCTCTTCCTCCTTTGCTGTAATTTTTGTAAGGCTGGGGATCCCATAATACCTCTGAATAAATAAATTTTTCTTTGGTTGAAGTTGAAGTTATGGTGTATTGTCTTTTTCTTTTTCCTCGTCTTCTTTAGCTGACCTGTGCTTTTTCCCTTTCTCCTTAACTCGAAGCGGAGGTCAAGAAGGAAGAGGCAGGGTACTGGGTCGGTGCAGAATTCTATTTCCGTGTAAAACTAAACTTGGAGTTTTTATTTGATGCGGGAAGGAACTATATTATTCAGAAATAAAGGGGTACAAGCTTATCTGTACAACTTAGGTTTCTCGGCGTTATACGGCCGAGGTAAATTACAAACTTAGGAGTCTTGGAGGCGGTAGGCTCCACCGAGCAATGCCCCCGTCATGATGAATGGCCCATCCTATTTCGGGAAGAACTTATGTATCTTCCCCTGGTCCATGAATTCGTTTCATCATAAAACTAAGTCTCCAGTCTTGAAGGCTCGATGTTTAACTCGGGCGTTGTAGTAACGGGCGGTCTGCTGCTGATAGGCGGCCATTCTGATCTGTGTCCGATCTCTCCTTTCCAGCAAGATGTCCAAGTTTCTTTATAGCGCAAAGGTGTTAGCCTCGTTGTCAAAGTGCTCGACTCGATAACTGGGCAGTCCAATTTCTGCGGGGACCATTGCCTCGGTACCGTAGCAGAAGCTGAATGGGGTTTCTCCCGTAGGTGTCTTTTTTGATGTCCGCAATGCCCATAGTACCCACGGCAGTTCCTCGACCCAGCTGCCTTGCTTTCCCTCCAAGAGGGCTTTCAGACCGCGGATGACACCTCGGTTCGCTACTTCGGCCTGCCCGTTGCATTGGAGATGTGTGACCGCGGCAAACTTTATCAATATGTGGTAGCCGCTGCAAAACTCTTTGACTTTATTGTTTTTGAAGTTGGTCCCATGGTACGTAACTATTCACCTTGGGATTCCAAACCGGGAGATTATATTATTCTGCAGGAATTTTATCGTAGAGGCGGCGTCCGGTTTCCTGATGGGCAAGGCCTCTATCCACTTCATGAAGTAGTCCACAGCGACGAGGATGTATCTGTGTCCGCCTATGCCGGTGGGGAGTTGGCCTACCATATCCATCCCCCATTATGCAAATGACCAAGGGGAACTGAGTGGCGTTAGCTCGATGATGGGGAAACGAGGTATGCTGCCGAAGAGTTGGCAGTTCCTGCATCTTCTGACCAGCTACTTGGCATCCTGGTGTATTCTCGGCCAATAGTATCCCTAGAGTAGTGTCTTTTGGACCAGGGTACGGGCCCCTTGATGCGCTCCCCCGACCCTTTCATATATCTCTCATAGAACGTAGTCTGCCTCGTGGGGTCGACGCACCAGAGCAGAGCCTGAGTGTATGATTTCTTGTACAGGTTTCCATTGCTCTGGATGAAATGGCGTGCTTTTGCCCGAAGCCGGCGAGCCTCTCCCCGGTTACACCGTCCTTTAGGAATTCTGCGAGGGGCCTTCTCCAATCTTTTCCTTCTTCCTGAGTTGTGTAGATTTGGAGTGTTACCTCTCCATCTTCTACGCCGGGTCATAGTAAGACTTCGAAGTGGATGTTTCTTTTACGATTGTCCGAATAGAAAGAAGCGAGCTTGCTCAAGGCGTCGGCCTGGGTGTTCAAGTTCCTGGGAATCTACTCCACTTGGACTTCGTCGAAATTTTTCCGAAGCCTTTTTACCTCGGCCAAGTATTTTATCATAAGTGGCTCTCGGGCCTCAAAACGCCCGGTTACTTCGCCGACGACTAGTGCGGAGTAGCTGCGTACCGTGATGGTCTTCAACCCTACCCGTAGGCGATTTGTAGCCTTGCCAACAAGGCCTCGTATTCTGCGGCATTGTTTGACGCCCTAAAACCGAGCTTTAGAGAGTACTCCATTTCCACCTCATCCGGGCCGTGGATGATCAGGCCAACCCCGCTCCCTTCCTCTGTGGAGGATCCGTCCACATAAAGTACCCAGGCCGAGATAGGGCTGGGCATCTTCTCGACCGAGGGTCGTGGTTTGGGGCCCCATGCTACCGTTCCTTTTTTAGTGGGGATGGTGCATTCGACAACAAAATCGGCTAAGACCTGTGCTTTGATGGCTTGTCTGGAGCGGTATTTGATGTCGAATTGAGACAACTCACATCTCCATTTCTCTAGACAACCTGATGATTCGGGGGAGGCGAGAATAGACCCTAAAGATCGCTCGGTGAGGACGAGGATCGTGTGTGCCTAAAAATAGTGTCGCGGTTTCCCGGAGGCGACGACAAGTGCCAGGACTATTTTCTCCATGGCCGGGTATCTTGTTTCCGCGTCTTTGAAAACATGACTCGCGTAGTAGACCGGTCTCTGCATGCCTTCGAATTCTCTGACGAGCACTGAGCTTGCCGCTTGCTCGGAGACGGCTAGATATAGTAATAGCTCTTCGCCCTCGACCGGTCGGGTGAGAAGCAGTG
This sequence comes from Agapanthus africanus, assembly GCA_030015575.1. Taxonomy (NCBI): domain Eukaryota; kingdom Viridiplantae; phylum Streptophyta; class Magnoliopsida; order Asparagales; family Amaryllidaceae; genus Agapanthus; species Agapanthus africanus. The sequence continues at coordinate 182,474,309 of JASDDO010000024.1, forward strand.
GGGTCGCTGGGTGCGCCTTGAGTTGTTCGAAAGCGTTCTGGCACTCCCCAGACCATTCGAACTTAGGAATTTTCCTTACGGCCCTGAAAAAAGGGAGGCACTTCTCTCCGGATCTGGACATAAAGCGACTTGGTGTAGCAACCCTCCCCGTGAGTCGCATGATATCGACATTGCTCTTGGGCGTTGCCATGTTGAGGATGGTGCTGATTTTTTCTGGGTTCGCTTCGATTCCTCGGTGGGTAACCTGAACCCGAGGAACTTCCCACTGATGACTCCAAACACACATTTAGCTGGATTCGGCTTCATCTTGTACTTGCTCAAGACATCGATTGTCTTACCAAAGTCTTTAGTGTGCCCGGATGATGAGGCGGATTTTACGAGCATGTCGTTGACGTAGATTTCCATGTTTCTCCCAATCTGCGGTTTGAACAGCTTGTTGACCAGGCGCTGATATATGGCCCCGGCGTTCTTGAGTCCGAAGGGCATCACTTTGTAGCAGTAGACTCCCCGATCAGTGGTGAAGGCGGTAAGTTCTTCATCAGTCGGGTTCATCCAGATCTGATTGTAACCGGAGAAAGCGTCCATGAAGCTCAGTAATTCATGGCCGTCCGAGCTATCCACTAGCTGGTCTATCCGATAAAGTGGATAGTTGTCTTTGGAGCAAGCTTTGTTCAAGTCCATTAAATCGACGCACATGCGCCATTTCCTGTTTTTCTTCTTGACCATGACCACGTTCGCCAGCCGATCTGAGTAGTCTAGGTTTCTGATGAAGTTAGCGGAGAGCAATCGATCCACATCGTCTTTTATCGCCTTCTATTTAACCGGCGCAAAACTTCTCTTCTTTTGTCGGATCGACCGGTCCTTCTGGTCGACCCCGAGCTTGTTGGAGATTACTTCAGGGTTGATCCCGGGCATGTCCGCTGGCGTCCAAGCAAATACGTCCGAGTTATCTCGGAGGAACCAGATCAGGCCTTCGCAGGTGTTCCCTGTTAAGAGAGAGACGATCTGGACAGACCTGCTGTCGACTCCCTCTACGAGGGGAACTTCTTTTAATGCCTCCACCGGGGCGCCTCGAACTTCCTTTTGGTCGTCGCGTGTATCTAAAGACCCCTGGAAATTATGAGTTTCTTCAAAATCGTCGCCCTACTCTCCGGCGGGGGACGTCGAGGCGAGGCGAATTCTGGCGGTTTGCTGGTCCCTATAGACCCGGCCTATTCCCCCATTATCTAAAAGGAATTTGAGCGCCAGGTGGTAAATCAAGATCTGAGCCTGGAGGGCGTTTAAGGTAGGACGTCCCAGGAGAATGTTGTAGGATGACGGGACCTAAGGAACCAGGAAGTTCACCGGCGTGGTTCGCTTTTTGCCCGCTTCTCCAATGTTGAGGAGGAGGGTGACTGACCCCTCGGCCGGGATGGAATGGTTGGTGAACCCAGAGAGAACGTAGGAGGTCGGCTGAAGGTCGGATGGACCTAATCCTATACGCTGGAAACAGTCGTAGAACAAGATATCTGCTGAGCTCCCTGAATCGACCAATATTCTCTGGACTTCGTAACGGTGAACCCGGGCTGTTATCATAAGAGGGTCATTATAAGGATGTGATATGCCGTGAAGGTCTTCGTCAGTGATGGTGATCGGATCATCCTTTCGGTATTTTTGCGAGGCGGATCTCTTATGGTCATGACTGGTAGGCGGTGGCGGTCCCCTTCTTGATCGTTAATTTCCCGGGAGGGGGTTGGTATTTTTGCTCCTGTTCCGCCTGCCGCTTGTCACGTAGGTATTTCGCCAGGTGGCCAGAGCAGATCAATTCCTCGATGTAGTCACGGAGTTGCTTGCAACTCTCGATCGGGTGACCCTGTGATCTGTGGTAGGCGCGGTATGGGTTGCGAAGTCGCTTGCCCGTCCTCTGGATAGATGGTAGGAACTTAAAAAACCTCTCGCCCTTAGCCTCTTCTAACAACTCGGTCTGGGAAATGTTCAGAGGAGTGTATTCCTGGAACCTTGGGGAATAAGGTTTCAGGCGATCAACTTTCTTTTTCTCTTCCCTGTCCCGTATTTTCCAGTCTGTTTGGTCGCCTTTGAGCAGGTTAGAGTTCACCTCTGACTTGAGTTGGATTTCTTGCTCAGTCCATCCTTTCACAACGGCCATGGTCTTATGTTGCGCCAATGCAAAAGAGCAGAGCCACTCTTTGTGCCTAAAACCCGACCTCAGCGCGGTGATAACCATTTTGTCACAGTGCTCGGAAACTTTCAGGAGGGCGTTGTAGTAGCAGGTGATGTATCCCTTGAAGGACTCCCGGTCCCCGCTCTTGATGGTGAACAAGTAGTTGACCGTCTTTTTCTACCATCGGTTACGAAGTGACCGAAGAATTGGGTCGCCAACTGGTCAAAGGTCGAGATCGAGTGCGGTGCGGGCTTTCGGAACCAGGCCCGACTAGCTCAGATTAGGGTGGCGGGAAAAGCTCGGTATTGAGCTGCGTCCGAGTTGTCTTGGAAGCTCATGCCCGCCGTAAATGCGTCCAAGTGGTCCTTCGGGTTGGACTTCTCATCGAAGAGGGCCACTTTAGGTGGCTTGTTCCTGGACGAAACGTGCTCGGCCAGTAGCTGTTCTATAAAGGGCCTTGTGAGTGAATCGGCGGAGTACTTCGCCCCTTCACCGGACATATGGTCGTCTCGTCGTATGCCTCCAATTTTCTTTTCGAGGGCTTCGATCTGTTGGTGGTATCCCGAAGATTCAGCACAGTTGGAGCGCCGACTATCCCCGCTCCGGGCGTGCGCAATGGTGCGTCTTCGATTCCGTTCCATCACATTTCTTAAATCCTTGGGCGAGACCCTTCTTGAGTAGTCCCGAGGTTCACCGTTTGCGCAGCCTCTACGGGAGTGGGAGCGTCGTCGTTCCTGGAAGCAGGCAAACTAACCGACACCTCCTCAGGGGGTGAGAGCCCGCGGTGGGTGTCGGAGCGACGGCTCGGTCTTCCCTGAGATCGGGGTGTGGAGTTTTCCGGTGCCCAGCGGGTCATAGAATCATTCGCCGCATGCGGGTCATGGTTGCCGGAATCGGCACGCCGACGTTCGGTAACGCCAAGATAAGAATGAGTGAGATCGAGGGTGTAACACCCTAGTTCATTTATACCAGTTCTATTTTGGGCATTTCTTTATTTATGGCTATTTCTTTATTTATTGTGTTTTGGGTGCGAATAGTGTAATTGGTATCTGTGGTTTGTATCCGACCCGACCCGCATGCTGAAAATCCGTCTTGATTCTTGTTTATGATTTATCCCGGCTAGTTATGAGAATCCGTGCACTTTCATATTTTTTTACATATATCCGGCATCTGCATTTTTTCACTATAACATTTAAAGTCAAATAAAATATTTAAAAAAAATATCTAGCATGGCCTGCATGATACCCATAACCCTGTGGTAGCATCCGTATATCGTTTTCTCGTCCCGTTCAGTGAAACAGACTCGTTTGGATAGCTACGTGCACGTTACGGGCATCCGTTCTTGGGGGTATGCATTTTTCTTTACCCGGATATCTTATTTTGGTTTTGGTTGATACGTATATTATCCGTATTTTCAAACCTTATTTTTAAACGCAACCCGGACATATTTTGGAGTAAGTTTGTATTAGGCAGAAAACTCAAATCTTCTTAATATTATATTCTAATAAATTTATACTGTATAATCAATATAATATATACGTTTAAAATTATTTCTTTAACCGATAATAATCCCAAAAGATTTTCCTAATATTTTAAGAATCAGATCCCACCAATCCCAGCTCACCTCTCTGCATATTATATATTATTAATTCTTTAATTTTAAAAAAGAAACCCTATATTTTTCCCTATGTCTTCTTTCTTCTTCGCTCTATTCTTCTCTTTCCCGCCTCCCTCCTCTCATCGCCGACCTCACCTCCCTTTCTCTCCTTTTCCCTTTTCCCGAACCCGTCACCACCTCCACCCTCATTTCTCCCTCTCCCCAAGACCCTGACGAAGAACCGACCCTGCAACCTCACCCCGACCTCGCCTGCAACCGTGCCTGCAACCCTCGCCTGCGCACCTCCTCACTGATTCTCCTCTCGCCTTCGACCTCACCCCTCGCCACCACCTTCTCCCCTTCTTTCCTCTCTCCTACTCCCAGATCCCGAGCTCGCCCCAGCACCTCACCCGACATCAAGAAACCCGCAGTACCCTTGCCGGAAACCCTCGACCCATCGTCGACTTTCCCCTAGCCTCGCCTCTGTCCCCGAGCACCACCCTAAAGAACCCCAGCGCAGCAACCTTCATCTCTTCTCTTTCTTCTTCTTCTTCTTTCTTCTTCTCTTCTTGTGCTCGATCTTGCTTTTTCCAGTCATCACCGGAGCCGTGCCGTCGCCGACGATCCGGGCGACCCAGTGGGCATTCCCAGCCAGCGTGGTCGTGTTCTTATTTTTCCAGGTCCTGTCCTGTGCACGCGTGTGGTTATTGCAACGTTTACCCGACGTCGGAAGTGTCGTACGCACCCGTCGTGAGATCCGATCAGGCAAGTTTATCTTGCTACATGCTATAATATATATTTTGCATCCATATGAATAAAAATATCACATGTTGACTGCATTGTACATCCATGTTACTGCTTTACAGTTTTTCGATATCTGTGCGCATCCATATCATTAATTATATATCTAGCTGCATGCCATATCACATTATTTCATGTTACTGTTGTATTAACACCCCATGCTTGATAATGTTCATCCTACGTAGTCATGGAGTTGCAGATGTAACTCCTGATAGATATTTGTGCATCCGTGTTTTATTGTGCATCCATATCGTTAATTATATATCTAGTTGCATCTATGATTGAGAGAGCTTTTGCGTGCATTTTAAAATCAAAGAATAGAATACCGCAATCAATAACGGTGTCGCTTGGTAGCTAGCCAGTTGAGTATGGGTCGGTCCACGGGGAGATGGATTCCTTTTCTTTATGTTCTAACGAGTTAAGCCCAAAAATTGGTGGTTTTGTTGTAGATCTATGAATGAGAATAAATTGATAAAAAGGCTTGCTAGGGTTAGGATTAGGTTAGTTCGAAAAAGGGATTCTTCTCGCTTCTATCAATGCCCTAATTAAGAATATAGGTGTTAGGGTAATAGTCAACAACGGGGATTAGCACGACTAGGAAGAAACTAAGTTTCTTCCCTTTTGTCCTTGTCCGTCCGTTCTTGGCTTTTAGCCCTAACCTCCAGTTAATTCAACCACAACCGGTCGAACAAGGGAATCACCGCTATCATTTAGGATAGGGTGCCGTAGTGAGCAGTGTGTGGTTGGATTAAAGAGAGTCCTTTAAATAAAATTATTTGGGCAAAGAAAGGAGGGAGAGAGATTTCCTTCTCTCAAACCTTCCCTATCATAACCCTAACAAGTGAAGAATTACTCACTCATTAGGAAGGTGACAATCAAATTTATTTTTTATAATTTTTAATATTAGAAAACTAAATTGCAGATAATTAAAAGAACAGATAAAAATTGCAGGAATTAAAATTGCAGATAAAAAGAATGCAAGATAAAAATAAAAAAATACCTTTATTGATGACCTCTCAACGATTCATTACAAAATGAGAATTAAATCTATAAATTGAAAAGAATTTAAGAACTAAAGAGAAGCATCTCAAAAGAGGCACACCTCAAAAGAGACAGTAGGCTTTCTGATTTATAGATAGGAGAAACCCTAGGGTTTACATCTGATCCACATCTGAATTTACAATACTACCCTAAGAAAGCCGGGTCAACGCACCGACACCACCGACAATTTGCACCGACACGTGCACTGCACGGCTATGGAACCGCGGCAGGAAGCCTTGTTTGGCCGCGGTTCCACGGCCATCTTGAGGGATCTCTGGCTCGTTTTCTCAGTTTTGCTTCATGTTGATTTTTACTTCTGTTTTCTTCACTTGGTTCCTCAGAGTCTCTTCTATTTTCTTCCAGATTTCCAACAGTGCAGAATTATGTGGACTTTTACCGTAAGCTTCGCGTTGATGTCTTGAATCTTGTGCCGCCCTCTTACTTTGTGCATTGAACTGTTCATTGATCGTTGTTTGTTCCTTAAACTGGTAGGCGTTATCATACAGATTCATCTACTTGTTGGTCGTAGTCTCACATTTGTAGCGTATTTTCCTGAATTTCACTGTATTGTTCTAAGAACCTGTAACCTGCAACTATTTAGCAGACATGAATCAAAAGCACCTATTTATTGCAATATGATTAAGAATGGGGAATACAATAATGCAAAATTCTGATATGAACAAATACCCCCAAACTTATCTTTTGTTTATCCCGAGCAAAGCCAATTTATTCTCGAAAAAATCCTAACCTCACTTTCGCAGGGAATCGCGATTGCACTGAGCTCGTGCAACAAGCCGTTAAACCTCTAGGTGTCCCTAGTAGGAGAAGTGTTGTCTCCTAAGGGTTTTCAGCGGATACTACCCACAAAATCCGATCAATTTGGCCTGTTGACTTTCATTCTTCAATTCGGTATTCTAGCAAGAAATTCTATTATCTTCAACTAAGAAATCATCAACCCGTATTTTTCACACTTACTTATCATTTAACTTAAGATTGTATATGTTCTGCAAATTTATAAAGCTTTCAGCATCTCTTGAATTTTTCCTTCTAAGGTTCCATCTCAACTTAGGAATTTTTATCATCTTTACTGAAGGTATAAGCCCTATCTTTCATTCCTATCTCTCATCAAAAACCCCAATCATATACCCCTACGTGTGTGTATGTATCACCCCTACACTTGGAAATTCAATTCAAGCTATCATACTCTTGTCCATCGTCCAAAGTACTTTTAGTTGGTGAATTTTAGATGAAATTGCCCACACATCCTTCATGCGACCGTTAATACTTCTTGAGCTACTGAACGACCGATTACAAAATGTGCTTGCGCATTTAGACGTAATTCCTCGTCTTGCAATACCTAAGGCTTAGCAGTGACTCCCAAACCAGTTGGTCTAAGGCACTAGGTGATAAAGCACCCTCGCTATATATATATATATATTTTTTATGCAGCCTTAAATAATTACAAAACCAGTGTTCATTTTTTTTATATCTCTTTATTCACACTTGTATTTTTATTTTATTTTCCTTCATACTAAGAATTTTAGACAAGAGCATTTCAAGGTATCCTCTACTATTCCAAGTTTCAAGGTGCGTGTTTGTGCAAGTTGTAGGGTATATATTTTCAGAATTTAGACTTAAGATTCGGAATTATTTTTCAGACTTATATTTCAAATAAAAATTTCAATACTCTTCTCTTATTTTGACTTAGCCCAAGAACTGGACTCAAAATTTGCCTATTTCTAAATAATGTACAAGGACATATATTTTCTATAGTTAAATTTTAAGAAAGGTTATTTTTAGGATTTTTAATTTACTAAGTTTAGGATCTAGTTATTCCCTACTATTCAACCGTCATGTCAAATATGGCCAAAATTGAACTTTTCAATTTTTATAATTTTTAAAAAATTTCAATTTTTATGGGTTTTAAAATAAGTATGCAAATGCAAAAATATACATATGAATGCGACGGAAGAAAGCTTACCGAGCACACCCCCAAACTTAAACTTGACAGTGCCCTCACTGTCAGGCTATACCAAGAAGGTCAAAATTGTTGGCACTCCCCTGTTTATATTTTTTTTATTGTTAACAGAAAAAGAAAACAAAATATATATACAAAAAGGTCCCCCCCCAACTTAAGTGAAACAGTGTTTCCACTATTGAAGCATTAAAGTTCAGAGTTAGGGAGGAGAAAAAACACAGTATCAAGCTATACAAAACCTTACACAAGCCAAAGGTTAGCACCAACCATTCAAAAACTTTATCGTTATAATGGTGTGGTTGGTGAAAGAATGGAGTGTAGAGAAAAGAAAGGAGAAACACACGAGACCGTGTGAAGATAAAAGCAGTATACGGTCTCGGTGGAGGAGAAGAATGGCGGAAGGGAAAAAGAAATGGTAGTGGTTCGACTTCTTCAGGTAGAGGTTGATTAATTACGAAATCCGTGTCGTTTAGGAATGCGAGTTCATCGGTGAAAATATCTTCAAAACTTCTATCAATGAGCTGATTGAACGTTTCAATGTCAATAAGTGTCGCGCCAGAATCCAACACACTTGATTTTTCAAAAATTATGAAGGTAGGATAGTCGTAAGGCTCATTTACCTTATTTTCAAAAGAGTCTAAATCAAGTTGTTTTTCTAGAATTATCGAACTCAAAATATCGGATTGTGATTCATTAATACTCGCTATCATTAAAGGAAAATTAGAAGAAGAACCAGAGAAAGTGGGAGAAAGAAATTGAATATGAACTTGAGGGTGGAAATGAAGTGTATAAATTAGCACAATTTGTAATGACCGATGTGTAAAAAGCGATTGTGCTAATCTATCAACCCACTGAGAAATGAGGTCAAATCCCTCAAGATTCGTGAGAAAACATGGGTACGTCGAACTTGGTAGACCAGTCATTGAAAATGAAAGTGTAACGGTTTCTTGCAAAGTCGGAACAAGGATGGAGAGAAGTGATTGAGGAAGGGTATCGGTTAAAGATTCAGGAGGGTTTGCGCAGTCAATGAAAGGGATAGAATGAATTGGAAAATCCGACTCCTCAAGTAAAACTGCTTCATCCTCAATAATTTTCTCAATACTCTCCTCAAATTTTAGCTTATCCATGCCATTCTCATCAAAATCAAGACGCATATGAAGTTCAGGAAAAACATTTAATGACTCGGGATGATGAATTAGAGAAAAAAATTCAATCAAATCTGCTGGTTCATCATCCAAAATATTCCCAGCGTCGATATCCTCAATCAAGTGAAAATCAATTTTTTCGGACACCTCACCAAAAGCATGGATATTTATCAATTCAGGTTCTAGAGTGGAGATGTAGAGGTCAAAAGGATTGGTGGTGATTTCACTCGAAAGGGACCTTTCACAATCAGGTAAATCAAACACTATAAAGTCACACAACTCATTAACCGTTCTATTTTCAACTGGTGAATCATTTAGGACACTTGATAGACATTCAAAACCGGAGTTGTGGGATTCAATTGGAGATGGGTAGGTTTGATTTGGAAGGGTGCACAGCTCACTCTCTCCACTCAAATTCTCAATCTGTCCAACCGCCTCATCATACATCGGAAAATTTGGAGCTAGTTGGAAACTAGCTACCGGATCATTAGGTTGTAATAGGGCGGCCATGGACGCATTCAAATCCATTATCTGTTGTCTTAACGCTACCATAAAATCTTCCAATGACTGTTCCAGACTAGACATGTGTTGTGAAGGGGTTTCAGTAAAATATTCAAAGTTGTTTGGATACTGGAAACTCCCAAATGGTTATGTAGAAGCAATGTCTAGGGAAGGTGCGAAAGTCGGGTAGGACTGGTAGGAATTGAATGGTTGGACAGGAGTAGGATCAACATTTGGATAAAAAGGTGAATGGACTTGTTGATCCCAAGAAGTGGAAGTGTTGAAAGGAGTGAAAGATCGGTTACGAGATTGTTCAATATGTTCAGCAATAGACATGGGTTTCGGAGTTACAACAGGACTCGAAAAAAGAGTATCAACGTAACAAGGTGGTGAAGGTTGAAATGGTTGATATAAGATGGATTGCGGAGTCCAACTGGATACCCTAGACGCGTCTATTCGATCTTTCAAAGAAATTTTGGGCATAAAGGGATCGTCCGAAATTCGACCAAAACAATGCGCGTAGGAAGTAATGTCTGGTTGAGGGTACCAAAGTTCGACAAGAGTTTTACGAGGTGGGGTACCCATGATGTGAGAAAGGAGAAGATAAAGAATGTGATGATTTTTTTTATTTTTTATTTTTAAATTTTTTTTTTATTTAAAAAAAATTGTTTGTTTTTAGAGTTTTGAAATTTTTGAAAGTGTTTTTTTTGGAGAAAGAGTTTTGCAAAAATTTGTACGGAACTACGGCACAATTTCAAACAATCACAATTTATACATGCACAATCAAGCCTAGAGCTAGGGTCTCCTAAGTCAACTAGACTGCTCCTAACTGTTCCAAAGGGCAAGTTGTGAGATATCCCTCGAATCGCCTCTTCACCGCCAATTGTGGCCAGGTAAGCACAAGTAAAGAAAGGAGGGATCCGCTCACGAATCACCGTGAAACGGGCCTTTTAAAATTACCTTTCCCACTTGTCTAGCCTAGACACCACAAAGTCGGGTTTAGATAAACGACTGATTGCCCACAACCTTCCTCTGTCCTACTGAGCACGACAGTCCTTAGTTGGCTGAGTCTAAATATTTTTTAATTAAGCTCAAGGGTGATGCGTATGCTTTTAGTGATTTCTGGGGTCTTAGGAAGGGTAATGAAATCTTCACCCAATCTTGATTGGTGTTATAGCCCCTTAGAGTCCGTATTAATTATGCAAAGTAGTTGACACACCAAAAATCTAAAACACTTGTAAAAAAAAAATATTTGGCAGCGCAAAGAATCCTGCACAAAAACAATTTATTGGAGAGGAAGAAGAATTTTGCGCAAAGAACCCTGCAAGAAAATTTTTCAGTGGAGTTCAGAGGGTAGAAGAGAGGACAAAAATACTTACAGAGAATTTTGGGATGCTGACATCACTGGTTGACCGTGGTTCCGCGGTCAACTGCATATATCCGCCACGGTTCCGCGGTGGTTCTGTTAGTTTGGATCTCCAAAAATTTTCTGTTTGTTGTTATGATTCTCCTCTGTCTGTTCGGATCTTCTGCTTCTTGATTTGTTCACTGGGATTTTCCAGATCTGAATCTGTCCGTCTTCTTTTTCTGCACAATTTACACAATACCTCTTAAAAAGAACAAGATGAATTTTTTTTATTTTGTTTTAAAATTTTTTAATTTTTATATTTTTTAACCCGAAATTACACAAAGAAAGAGACTACCGTCTCCCCGGCAACGGCGCCATTTGATTGAGAGAGCTTTTGCATGCGTTTTAAAATCAAAGAATGGAATACCGCAATCAATAACGGTGTCGCTTGGTAGCTAGCCGGTTAAGTACGGGTCGGTCCACAGGGAGATGGATTCCTTTTCTTTATGTTCTAACGAGTTAAGCCCAAAAAATTGGTGGTTTTGTTGTAGATCTATGAATGAGAATAAATTGATAAAAATGCTTGCTAGGGTTAGGATTAGGTTAGTTCGAAAAAGAGATTCTTCTCGCTTCTATCAATGCCCTAATTAAGAATATAGGTGTTAGGGTAATAGTCAATAACGGGGATTAGCACGACTAGGAAGAAACTAAGTTTCTTCCCTTTGGTCCTTGTCCATCCGTTCTTGGCTCTTAGCCCTAACATCCAGTTAATTCAACCACAACCGGTAGAACTAGGGAATCGCCGCTATCATTTAGGATAGGGTGCCGTAGTGAGCGATGCGTGGTTGGATTAAAGAGAGTCCTTTAAATAAAATTATTTGGGCAAAGAAAGGAGGGAGAGAGATTTCCTTCTCTCAAACCTTCCCTATCCTAACCCTAACAAGTGAGAAATTACTCACTCATTAGGAAGGTGACAATCAAATTCATTTTTTATAATTTTTAATATTAGAAAACTAAATTGCAGATAATTAAAAGAACAGATAAAAATTGCAGGAATTAAAATTGCAGATAAAAAGAATGCAAGATAAAAATAAAAAATACCTTTATTGATGACCTCTCAAAGATTCATTACAAAATGAGAATTAAATCTATAAATTGAAAAGAATTTAAGAACTAAAGAGAAGCATCTCAAAAGAGGCACCCAAAAGTGGCACACCTCAAAAGAGGCTGTAGGCTTTCCTATTTATAGATAGGAGAAACCCTAGGGTTTATATATGATCCACATCTGAATTTACAATACTACCCTAAGAAAGCCGGGTCAACGCACCGACACCACCGATAATTTGCATCGACACGTGCACTGCACGGCCATGGAACCGCGACAGGAAGCCTTGTTTGGCCGCGGTTCCACGGCCATCTTGAGGGATCTCTGGCTCGTTTTCTCAGTTTTGCTTCATGTTGATTTTTACTTCTGTTTTCTTCACTTGGTTCCTCAGAGTCTCTTCTATTTTCTTCCAGATTTCCAACAGTGCAGAATTATGTAGACTTTTACCGTAACCTACGCGTTGAAGTCTTGAATCTTGTGCTGCCCTCTTACTTTGTGCATTGAACTTTTCATTGATCGTTGTTTGTTCCTTAAACTGGTAGGCGGCATTATACAGATTCATCTACTTGTTGGTCGTAGCCTCACATTTGTAGCGTCTTTTCCTGAATTTCACTGTATTGGTCTGAGAACCTGTAATCTGCAACTATTTAGCAGACATGGATCAAAAGCACCTATTTATTTGCAATATGATTAAGAATGGGGAATATAATAATGCAAAATTCTGATATGAACAATCTACAGATCATATTATTTCATGTTACTATTGTATTAACACCCCATGCTTGATAATGTGCATCCTACGTAGTCATGGAGTTGTAGATGTGAACCCTGATAAACACTTGAGCATCCGTTTGATACTTGTGCACTAACTGTCATGACCTGATACACCACTACTTGACCTGTTACCTGATCCTGTTTCTAATGCCGACAATCCTGATATGTTGTCCTGATGGACATATCCTGTTGTCTATTTTAGACAAACCTATACATGCTTGATCCTGTGTTGGCATTAGCTCCAGATTTATCAATACCTGACTTGAACACATAACTTGGGGGTAAGGGGAAATCAATGATGAAACTTGACTTGTAACTCAACAGTTCGACGCTTATACTGATCAGTTTTACAGGCTAGGCCAGCCCCGGGATGCTGCTGCTGACATCATTCATCTGTACTTGTTTCCTGTTTAATGCCTAGCGGCATGTCTCGGATTTCAGCCCGAGAATCTGGACTGTGGTCCCGGGCATGCACGGGATACTATTGAGTTACATCTACGATTCATTAAATTGATTTCAAATACTTGAGAGTAACTAACCCAGCAGTTTAGATGGATCACCGCACGTCACATACACTGATACCCTTCACTGTTCTACATCCGTGCTTACTTATTACATTCATGTTATTGTTCCTACTCATGCCTGCATATCTTGTTACCTCCTGATTATATTTTATTGTTTGATATTATGACGCACTGACGTCTGGGTTTTGCATGGCCCAGATCCTCTATCTTTGTCGCAGGCTGACCAGGAGTACTTCAGCCGACAGGCCGAGCAGTGAGGATCCTGTTAGTATCTAGTTTAGTTTAGTTTTATTTCCGTACTTTCGTTTCCTGATGTGAGCCCGTATTTGGGACGTACATTTCAGATTGTTATTGTTATTTGGATTTATTGCTTCCGCATATTATTTCTTAACTCGTTTATTCTGGCATATGGACATGTACTAGATAGTTTATTTTTTTCATGTTCTTGATATCTTCTAGACAGCCGTAATGTGACTATGGAAGGATGTTTCCTCGACACAGGTAGCATGGTTGGCTCTGTCACGTGTCGATCTTAGCACACTCTAAGAAGAGGGGCGTGACAGGGTTTGCTTGGTATCAGAGACATAGGATTTAGGCTAATCGGGTTTGATTCTTTTGTAGTTGGGTATTGGATCCAATACACGAATCAGAAAATCCGTGATTAGGAACATGTCCTGCCACATTGTTATCGTGATTCTTGAATCAAATCTTCTCGTGACCCTTGTCTTGACGATATGCAAACAACTTTGCATCTTGACTTGAAACCTTCTGGTTCCCTATTGTTTCTTTCTATTCTGATACTAGGATTTGGGCGACTTGAATGGAGTTATGTGATTGTAATATGAACTACAGCATGGTTACAATGCGGTACTCTATTTAAGTAATTTGGAGTTCTGTTCTTGATTCACTTCCTTGTTTTATGGTCATTATATTACCTTGCTTCTCTCGGTTTTATTGCTTACCAGTTTATATTTTATCGCAAGTTTTGAATCTTGTTTATCATACAGATCATCTTCGGTGTCTTGGTTTCAGGATCATGGTGGATAGAGAACTGAGATCGTACCAGAGGCGTGTTGATGACACCGCACTACTTGGAGTAATTCGTGGGATGCTGGAGAACCAGAAGTGGCAAACTAAGCTGAACCAGCGGCAAGCTGAAGCTTTTTAGGAAGGTTTGTGGACCTTGGCAGATTTCAGGAGACTTGATCCGTCCACTTTCACTAGTTTGGAGGAGCTATTGCCAGCGGAGCAGTGGCTAGACGATACGGAGAATCTACTCGTTGCAACACAGATTCCGAAAGACCAGAGAGTGGATGTTGTACACATCCAATTGGTGGATTATGCCCGTGAGTGGTGGCTTATGGAAGAGACCCGTTTGTCCAAGCCGATTAGTTGGGAAACTTTCTCGCAGAGTTTCTTGGAAAAGTTCTTTCCGCAGACTGCCCGGGAAGAAATGGAAGAAAGATTTATCAGTCTGAAGCAGAATAGCAGATCCGTGGACGCGCATGCAGCTGAGTGGACACAGCTCAGTCGATTCGCGGGACCTTTGGTTGCCAATGATGTTGATAGGGCACGAAGGCTCATGAGCAGTTTGGACGTGGAAATCCAAAGGCACATTATATCTCTGGGATTGACCACTTTCTCGCAAGTTCTTAAAGCAGCCAGAGAGCAGCAGAGCTTATCAGTGAAGACAAGGGGTGCGCAGCAGCAGGCAGTTGTGATACGGAAGCCGGCGTTTATGCTGAACCGAGTGCCTATACGCAGAGGAATTCCGGTGAACCGACGTGGCATGGTGCCGATGAAGAAGCCCGTCGTAGCTGATCAGAGAAAGAGCGTGATTTGTGACTTTTGCCTTCTACCTGGACATCTAAAAAGGGATTTCCGAAGGATGCTTGGACTCTGTTTGGTTTCTGGATCAGCAAATCATACTATCAATGCTTGTCCGTCGAAGCTCCATTTGAAGGATGATGCTCAGAAGCCACCGCGGAAGCAGATTCAGGGGCAGAAGCAGATAACTCAGGGACCTAATCAAGCTCGAGCCTTTACTCTGACGGCCAAAGAGGCCAAGGCTTCAGATGAAATTGTTTCAGGTATCCTACTTGTTCATGATTTTCCCGTATTAGCATTATTCGATTCTGGTGCATCCCATTGTTTTATATCGTCCAAGTTTATTGCTGCACACTTGATTGCTTGCACGGCCCTGTCTTGTTGCTGGGATATACACACTGGGAATAGGAAGATCATATCTAGTAGTGAGTGCAAGGATTGTTATGTTGTTATTTGCGGACGAGAGTTATTTGTAGATTTCTTAGTGATCGATACTGGCAGTTATGATGTTGTCTTGGGAATGGACTTTCTCAGCACTTTCCACGCTCACATTGATTGTAGGGCAAAGAAAGTGATTTTCTATATTCCCAGACATCCGGAATTTGTTTTTACTGGAGGTAGCAGTTCTGTCGGGCCAGTCGAGTTTAGGGCTAGGACGCCAAGTAGTGTTCTTTCGTCAATGGAAGTCGATAAGGAGGAAGCGCCAGTTGTAGTTCGAGAGTTCATAGATGTGTTCGAGAACATCTCAGGTTTACCGCCAAAACGAGATGTGGAGTTCGCGATCGATCTTGTTCCTGGTGCAGCGTCAATCTCAAAGGCGTACTATCCGATGGCACCAGTAGAGTTGGAAGAAGTAAAAAAGCAGGTTGCTGAATTGCTAGAGAAGGGTTGGATTCGCAGCAGTAATTCACCTTGGGGAGCTCCAGTTCTTCTAGTCAAGAAGAAAGATGGCACAAGGAGGATGTGCATCAATTATCGAGAATTAAACCGGATGACTATTAAGAACAAGTACCCGATCCCTCGCATTGGCGAACTATTCGAGCAACTCAGTGGCGCGAGGGTATTCTCGAAGCTGGATTTGTGATCTGGATATCATCAGGTTCGAGTTAAATTGGAGGATATTTGCAAGACTGCATTCTGAACTCGATATGGACATTACGTGTATTTAGTGATGCCATTCGGAGTCACGAATGCACCGACGATATTTATGGACTTGATGAACCGAATCTTTTCACCGTTCTTAGACCAGTTTATAGTGGTGTTCATCGATGATATTCTGGTCTACTCGAGGAGCCTAGAAGAGCATGCAGACCACTTGAAGATCGCACTGCAGATGTTGAGGCGAGAAAGATTATATGCAAAGATGAGCAAGTGCGAGTTTTGGCTTGAAGAAGTGAAGTTTTTGGGGCATGTCGTATCCGGAGATGGAATCGCCGTTGACCCTGAGAAGATTGCAGCAGTTCAAGATTGGCTGATTCCGAAGAACGTAGCAGAGATCAGAAGTTTTCTTGGACTTGCCGGATATTACAGAAGGTTCGTGAAGAATTTTGCTCGTTTAGCTAAGCCTTTGACCAAGCTTACGCGAAAGGAAGTACTGTTCGTATGGACGGATGGATGTGCGTCAGCTTTTGAGGCGTTGAAGCAAAGATTGATAACCGCTCCTATTTTGACCGTACCAGACGGTTCCGGAGGATTAGTGATTCACAGCGACGCATCTGGGAAAGGTTTGGGATGTGTTTTGATGCAGCATGGGAAGGTCATAGCTTACGCATCAAGACAGTTGAAGACCCATGAGAAGAATTACCCAACTTATGATTTGGAGCTTGCAGCGGTGATTTTCGCTTTGAAGATTTGGAGACACTACTTACTGGGAGAAAAGGTCGAAGTATTCACCGATCACAAAAGCCTAAAGTATGTGTTCACGCAGAAAGAGCTTAATATGAGGCAGCGCAGATGGTTGGAGCTGATGGCTGACTATGATCTTGATCTTAAGTACCATCCGGGGAAAGTTAATGTAGTGTCGGATGCGCTTAGTCGATTGCCAGCAATTCGGATGTTGACTGCACAGAGAGAGCTTATCGAAAAGTTTTGGAGATTCGATTTGGAAATCGTGCTACCGCATTCTTCGGGACAGTTGATGCAGCTGCAAGTACAGTCATCATTGATTGATAATATTAAAGCAACGCAGTCACAGGACCCAAGATTGCAGAAGTTTCGAGAACAGGTAGAAGCGGGACTTCGAACGGACTTGTTGATTCATGAAGATGGTTCGTTGTGTTATGGTAGCCATTTGTGTGTGCCGAAAGGAGACATTCACGAAGAAGTTATGAAGGAGGCACACAGTTCCGCATATTCTGTACATCCAGGAGGCACGAAGATGTATCATGATCTACGACAGCATTTCTGGTGGGAAGGCATGAAAAGAGAGATTGCCCGTTTTGTAGCGAAGTGCTTGGTGTGTCAGCAAATTAAAGCTGAACATCAAAGTGTAGCTGGTTTATTGCAACCACTTCCGATTCCTCAGTGGAAGTGGGAACATATAACCATGGATTTCGTGACAGCTTTACCGCGGAGTCCAAAGGGCAACGATGCAGTTTGGGTGATTGTTGATCGATTGACCAAGGCAGCTCATTTCATACCGTTTCGTGTTGGTTAGTCGATGGAAGCGTTAGCAGAACGGTATATGCAGGAGAATATGAGATTGCATGGAGTACCTGTAAGCATTGTTTCCGATCATGATACATGTTTCCCCCAATCAGAGCAAAACTCTGTTAGAATTTCAAAAATTCAAAAATTGAAGCAACGCTTCAGATTACTTGCGCTGCGCGCAATGCGCCACGTATCAAAAACAGACACGCCAGCGCAGCGCCCAAGGCAGCACACCCAATCAGAGCAAGGCTCTATTTAAAACAAAAATAAAAGAAGCAACGCTTCAGCTGATTTGCGCTCTGCGCTGCGACACACGTGGTAGCGCAGTTGCGCTGCGCTCTGCGCTGCACGACACGTGGCAGCGCAGTTGCGCTGCGCTCTGCGCTGCTCGACACATGTCAAGCGCAGGTGCGCTTGCGCCAAACAGAAAAATTCTGAAAGATCTTTCTGATCTTATTAAAATGGTAAGATTCTCTTCTGTAAAACAGAAGCCCTTGGATCAAGATCAAGGTCTTAAAATAAATAAAAAAAGAAAAAAGATCAAATAATAAGAATAAAAGAAGAAGTAATATACTTCTTTATTAGATCATTTGATCTACATAAAGACATTGCCTTTTGATGAACCATTGGTTCTGGAATCTTAAAAGATTCTATTCTTTAATCCAAAATTGGATCAAGATAATTAAAAGTGCCCTGCACTTGTAAATCTGCACTGTTGCGCTCTTGGATTGGCGCAAGCCACCAGAGAGCGCCACGTGTCGGCCCCAGAACAAACTGCGCTATGCGCTTCTAAAACAGATCATTGCTCTCTTAAATTGGCGCACTGCACCAGAGCACGCCACGTGTCAACAGCGCAACAGCGCAGCGCACTGCGCTTGCGCTCACCAGAGCGCGACACGTGTCACCTCCACATGCACTTGCGCTCATTAATTAGCGCAGAGTGCCTGACAGGCCACGTGGCCACTGTCAGATCTTTAATGCTCTGCATTACTTAAAGAGGGCCAAGCCCAATTAAAAAAAAGGCTTAACAGGCCTAATAAAATGCAATGCATTATATTTAAAAAGGGCAGAGCTCCAACAAAGGTCTGTTGGACCAAAACAGATGTTGTGCATCATTTAAAAGGGGCAGAGCCCAAATAAAGGTCCAACAGAGACCAAGATTAATGCTATGCATTATTAAACAAAGGGCAGAGCCCAAGCCAAGGCCTAACAGGCCAACTGCAAATAAAAATGTTGAACATTTTTCAACTGGACTTAGCCCAATTCTGGCCGTAAGTCCTCAAATTAAATTGACTGAGCATGACTGCTCTCTTAAATCAATTTACACCCGGTTCAAGGGTACATCTCCGAACTCCTTTGATATCTGTCGTTGTAATCCTTCAACGTCGTCAGAGAGGTGACGGGTCCCGACAACCACACAACAATACGGACTGTGCGGTCCTTAAACTCATGGACTTATGCGTCCTTAAACCAACAATACGAACTGTGGGGTCCTTAAACTCATGGACTTATGCGTCCTTAAACCAATAATACGGACTGTGGTGGGGTCCTTAAACTCATGGACTTATGCATCCTTAAACCAACACCTATCCCCAAAATGGGAACGATGGACCACCATGTCCCTAAACTGGAAATCGACCGCAATGTCATTAAGCTAAATAATAGAACCAATCGCTCTCTTCTCGGATCCAAACGATCCCGTTAAGTTGATCTTAGTCTGGAGATTAGGCTAACGTATCCTTAACGCAAGTTTAAGTTGATCTTAGCCTTAAATAGGGCTAACGTATCCTTAAACCAAAACCCCCAAACCCAAATCTAAGAAAATACGGATTTGGACTAATCCACGTCCTACGGGCGACGACATAAATTAGTCTCCGTATACAATCCACGGGCAACCACAAACAAAACAAACACCCACGACACGAAGTGAAATTCTGGAGAAGAAGAAAGTTGCTACCGCGGTGCGGTAGCGTAATTAACTGCAGGGCTTGCGCCTGCAGGGAAGAGCGTCCCCACAATCAAAAAACCCTCATCCTGAGGGGGAATCTGACGAAGTCTGCTACATTGGCCGCATCTGTCTAAACCTTCGATACACGGTGCCATAAATCAACTTGGCATCTTCGAAGAGGTGGACGGATAAAACCAAATAGCATCTGCCGCAGAATCTCAGGCAAGACGTCTTTACGTCGCGCCGTCTTTCGGAGGGGAACAGATTCTGGCACGCCCGGTGGGACCTTTTCCTCTTTCCACTCCACACTTCGTGTGTCGTCTTCGTGAACGAATCGCGGTTTGTTAATGGTTGCCCTAGGGTTTCAAGTTACTAAGATTTGGTCTCTTGCTTGGCGCAGCAATCAAACAGCAATGGCGTCTAACTGCTCAAACTGCTCCAAATGTAACTGCAACCGACGCTCCACCTCACCAAGAGGCGTAACCTATGGGCCTCAAGCGGCCTCCATCCTTGCTATGCCGGTAGAACAAGTGACCCAGGCTACCACCGGCCTGTTCTTCGGGACCATGCTCCCGCCAGCAAGCTTCACTATCCCAGTGCCCGTACCGGAAGCACAAAAGAAGTCGGTCTTCGATCGACTTGCTACTCCCACGGCCCCTCTCAACGGGTCGTCCAATTCTTCAGTCTTCACCAGGCTGAGCTCGAGCACCAAGGGACCTATCAAGAAGCCCATAACACCTGAAGTGGCCATCCCAAAAAAGATGGCTGCTCCTGAAGTCGTCAAGGCGGCTTCTCCTCCCAGAGGGTCGGTCTTCGCGAGACTGACTGCTCTCGTTCCCACTCCCGCTCAGAAATATGTTTTTGACCGGTTGGACGTAGCTTCTCAACGAACATCAGTCTTCAAGAGGCTGACACTGGCAGGAGCCCATCCCCAGAATAAGGGGCAAGACGAAGCCGTCGCTGAACCAATCCCAACAACCCGTCACGCCCGACGTCGCCACTGGCGCCGGATAAGGAAGACTGGGGGAAACTCCCCCTCTAGGCCAACGCCACCAGCTCCAACGATGGAAGTTAGTGCTGCTGTTCCAACTGGGAACAGCTTTGAGCTGCTGAACAGGGTACGCAGAAATTCGCCAACTGCGGTGCTCAAAAGATGTCCTCCGCCGGTAGAGACCGTCGTAGAAGAAAAATCAGAAAAGCCGGAGCAGTCTCCTCAACGGCTATCTTCCAAGATCTACAAGACTTGGCGACGAGTCCGAGAATCGGTGATTGATCCGAATTTCTCTCACCAGCATAAGAAGTCGAAAGTTCGGCAGGAAGAAAATCCCCCTGTCAAGCAACGAAAGACGACGACCACCTGGGTGCCCAAAGCAACAACCCCCTCAACTTCGACGGCCCACAAGAGGAGAAGGCCGGAGAAAGTCCCCACGCCTGCGGCGAATGTCAAAGGTAGTGAGCCCAAACGCCCTAAGTCTGGGGGCATTGTGGTACACACTGTCTACATGGCGTTCGGGAAAGAGGACAACCGTATATCCACAGGTCATAGACCGCTTACGCGATCGGTGACTAAAGCTCAGGAGCAGCAGCAGAAGCTCCAAGAAATGATGAATGCGATGGCCGCACTCACTGGGCCAAAAGAAAGTCCTGAAGCGTCCTCGGATCAACACCAGGAGCAAGAAACTAACGCTGAATTCCTTCGCAGGATACTAGAAAAGAAGGATAAAGAGGCTGCGGAACAAGCAGCCAATATAAAACGAATGGCCCTTCTGTTCCAGGATATGGTGGGTATGATGATCCAGCAAGATCCTCCTGCTGAAGATCCTCTGATCGTCCTTGAAGATGACAGAAGAGAAACGTCGAATCCACCGCCGGCTCTGTCAGCAGCTAAGGAGGAGACAATTTCCAAAGCTGACCTGGATGAATATATAGCCCAGCAGATACAGGTTCATCAGGCAACGGAGGCAGCCGGTCAAGTTGTCAGAACGGGATGACCATATCCGAGCTGGTATGATCAGATCAAGTACCCGCCGGGCTACACGATCCCAAAGTTCCATGTCTACAGGGGGACAGGCAATCCCCACCAACATGTTGCCCAGTTCCGGGCTCTTTGCGGTAACACCGGCGGTGATGATAAATTGTTGCTTCGCCAGTTCGTCGGTAGCTTATCGGAGACAGCATTTGAGTGGTACTCCGAACTCCCAAATGACTCCGTCAAGACCTTCGCTGAAATGGAGTTGTTGTTTACCCAGCGCTTCGCAAGTTCCAGTGAGCGTACTCCAATAAAAACTTTGATTAATGCGAGAGTAAAGCCAGGCGAGACTTGGGTTCAATATGCAATCCGATGGCGGAACTTGTGGTCAAAGTGCGAACAACGCATTGAAGAAGCGTCGGCAGTGGGCATGTTTGTGGGCACCCTAGATCCTCATGCAACTATCTCACAGTTCATGATGTTCTTTAAACCAACCACGTTCCAGGCCCTGATCGACAAGCTAGCTCAAATAGACCAGATGGGCCATAGACCGTCTCCTCCAAAGCCGGACTCTCGAAATGAGAAGGGGAAAGGGAAAGCGATCGTCGTCGCTAATGCTCAACAACAGCCGAGCAACTTGAAGCCGGTTGTTCGTCAAAACAATATGCGTCCACACCTGTCCCTCGAGGAGAGGCTGGGACTTCCTTACTCGTTTCCTCAGAATAAAATGAGAAGACTGTTTGAACTGGCATTGCGTAATAGACTCATTAATCTACCGGAGTCAAGACGTCCGCCGCAGCCAAACGACGTCAATGATCCCTATTACTGTCCCTATCACCGAGTGTTGGGTCATCCGATTGAAGATTGCTACGTCTTCAAAAAATGGATTGAAGATCAATATCAGCAAGGCAAGTTCGTGCTATCCGAAAGATGGAAGGTGAACCCGCCGCAACCTCATACTTCTAAAAAGGTGAATACGCCGGGGGCAACGTGCTCCCTTGTTGAAGAAGCTCCATGGGAGGTTGTGTTATCAACCAAAACCAAAAGGATGCTGAATGATCTCAAGACATGCCCGGCGGTCAGGTAGAAGAACCAGCTAGAACCCCAGATCATTGAAGGGATGTTGAAGCTGCGCCCAACTCCAAGGACCGGTGGTGATGGCCCAAGCATTCATACTTAGCCGTCGAAATCTTCAAAGAAGAAGAAGAAGAGATCCAAAAAGCCCGTGAAGCCTGGTGACAAGCGCACGGACTCACAGAAATAAATTAACGCGCTGGAGGAATACAATCAAAAGGCACGGACTCCCGTCACACTCCAGGAATTCCTCAACCACGCCTTTCAAGAGGAAGATAAGGGAGAGAGCTCGTCGGATGAATCCGAGGAATACGTGGCGAGTTGTCATGTGATCTCTCACTCGTTTACGGACAATGAGAGAACTCCTTGCACTGAGAAGCTGGGGCAGATCCTGAACCGAAACTTCTGGGGCCATCAGATGAAACCATTGATGCAGTCCTCAATGAAGCTCTGTTGAAAAGTAAGGCTGATCGGGAACGCGAGACGCTCCTATTTGAAAAGGCCAAGCGCCGGCGATTAGACGAAAAGGTCGAAACGCTCCCGTCAAATCAAAGTACATCCATTGCGGACAAAATCAAATTCAAGATGAGGAAGAGGTTTGCTAAAGCCATGTCGATGGGGATGAAGTTGCCACCCTCTGAAGGAAACATTGCCGGCAAAGCGGAAATGCACCCTTCCTATTTCTTATATCATCGGAAGGTTTCGCACCCCACCGAAGAGTGCAAAGCTTTCAATAAATGGTGGCAGGCATATGTCGCTCACCGGCAACATTTTAAGCGGGAAAAGCGCAAAACTCGTCGGGAGCGGAAAAGTACGACCGAAGAGCTTAGAAGAACTAATGGCGACTGTCGCATGGTTAACGCCGGGGAAGCGCAAGTTCTCACATTCGGGAGCGACTCTAACGAGGAAATGGAGCTTAGCCCTCTCTTTAAAGAGTCCACCTCGAGAAAAGAGGAAGAGCCGAAGGCCTGCGAAAATATCCGGCTGCGTAATCGTACGCTACCCGAAAAGAATCTTGGACCCTCAAATAAAAAAGATAAGGGAAAAGAGAAGGTCTCCGAGGACATCGCCCTGGATGACCAAGTTGTGGAAGAGCTAATCGCCAAGGACCCGCCAAAGAGAAATAAGGTGGACTAAAACGTTCTAGCACACTTGAGGAAGCTATCTTCGCAGCTCAGCATTCTTGACGCCCTTCTACTATCAAAAGAAGCAAGAGATTCGTTGATCAAAGCGCTACAGGAGCCAGAGCAATTCCAAGATTTTCTCGCCGAAGAAAAGATGAAGGAAGAGCTGGAAGAAGTGCACACAGCTGATGTCACTTTCGGTGATGAAGACCTTCTCCTTGGGACGTGCGAACACAACCGTCCCCTCTATGTCTCAGGATACTGCCACGATATAAAGATTGGTAAAATCCTGGTCGACAATGGGTCTTCCGTCAATCTCCTCAACGTGCGAGTGTTGAAGGAAATCTGCATGAGTGTCCAGCACCTCGCTCGGGACAAGATCACTATCTCCGGGTTCGACTCTCAATCATCACGGACTCTCGGGTCTGTGATACTGACGTTACGCTTTGGGCTACTCGTCACGGACATTAAATTCCACGTCATAAACGCCAAGACATGCTATAATGCTCTGCTTGGCCGACCCTGGTTACACGAGTACAACATCATCCCTTCTACATAGCATCAGTGTATGAAATATTTTAAGGATGGTCTCAAGTATACCGTAACAGGAGAGTTGAACCCATTCTCCGTGAATGAAGTCCGCAAATATGAAGATGCAAAATACTTCTTACCGGATTTCGAAGACACGGAGAGGTGTCACAAGCCGGAGAACAAAGCTAACGCCACCATTCCGGTCTTCGGGAGTGATACCGAGGAGGACGAAGAGATAGTCTATTCTGGGCCACCCCAACACAACAAACCGGGACCGTCCGCTCCTCTGTTGATCTTTGGCAGTGACTCGGAAGATGAAGTACGCGCTATATTCTCTGCTCGGCCTTCAATACAAACTTTCGCTGATAAAGAGCAAAGTCTGCAAGTCGCCATGGTTCTACTTAAACATCATAAAGAACTTGACGAGCTTGATACCTACAGTGTAGAAGAGCTGCAGACGTTCTATGTCCCTCCCAGGCGAGAAGGTGAAAAGGCGATTCTATTCTACCGCTCCGGGGAAACCAGAGTGGAAAACGAAATCTAGCACGGTGCAGATCCTGCGCTTGACAAGCTCCAGCCCATCCATTTACCTAGATACTACACGGAAGGATTGAAAAGGCTATTGAAGCGCCAAGGGATTCCCTTCAAGCGGACCGCTCGAAAAGCTAAATTCTATGATAGGATCTGGAACGTTCCTGGAATTCAGCACAAGTTGCCCAATGGGAGAATGGAAACAATCGGTGTTCCCCTCCGAACGGTGGCCGCGACGCGATGAACGTCTGAGCCTGAGGTTCGGGGCAGATGCTATATGGTTTTATCCGTCTACCTCTCCAAAGATGCCAAGTTGATTTATGGCACAGTGTATCGGACGTTTAGACGGATGCGGCCGATGTAGCAGACTTCGTCAGATTCCCCCTCGCTTGGGGGTTTTTGATTGTGGGGACGCTCTTCCCTGTAGGCGCAAGCCCCTGCAGTTAATTACGCTACCGCATCACGGTAGCCACTTTCTCCTTCCAGAATTTCACTTCGTGTCGTGTGTGTTTGTTTTGTTTGTGGTTGCCCGTGGATTGTATACGGAGACTGAGTAATGTCGTCGCCCATAGGACGTGGATTAGTCCAAATCCGTATTTACTTAGATTTGGGTTTGGTGTTTTTAGTTTAAGGATACATTAGCCGTATTGAGGCTAAGATCAACTTAAACGTTCGTTAAGGATACGTTAGTCCTGTTTGAGACTAAGATCAACTTAACGTGGTGATCCGTTTAATATATGGCCGTCAGGACTCATCACCTCTCTGACGTCGTTGAAGGATTACGACGATAGGTGTCAGAGGAATTCAGAGATGTACCCTTGAACCAAAGTCGATTTGGAGTTTTATAGTCCATTTAAATGTTTAAGGATACGTTAGCCGTATTTGGGGCTAAGATCAACTTAAACGGGACCGTTTAGATCCAGCAAAAGAGCATTTGGAGGCTCTATTATTCCAGTTTAGGGACGTGGTGGTCCATGTTCCAGTTTAGGGACGTGGTAGTCCACCATTAGTTTAAGGACGTTTCGGTCCATCATTAGTTTAAGGACGTTTTGGTCCAATATTAGTTTAAGGACGTTTCGGTCCGCGAGTCTAAGGACCCCGCAGTCCATGTTGATGTGTGGTCGTCGGGACCCGTCACCTCTCTGACGTCGTTGAAAGATTACAACGACAGGTGTCAGAGGAGTTCGGAGATGTACCCTCGAACCGGAGGTAAATTGATTTAGGAGAGCAATCTTGCTCAGTCAATTTAATTTGAGGACTTACGGCCATGATTGGGCTAAGTCCTGTTGAAAAAAAACATTCAACGCTTTTATTTATTTTTGGTCTATTAGACCTGTTCTAGGGCTTTGCCCACATTTAAATAATGCATTGCATTACTTTTTATTTTTATTTGGGCTCTGCCCATAAAGGATGCAGAGCATCAATTTATTTTGGGCTCTGCCCATTTATAAATGATGCAGAGCATCAATTTTACTTGGGCTCTGCCCTTTTTATTGCTTTGCAATTTATTTTGGCATGTTAGGTCTTTTTGACTTGGGCCTGGTCCTTTAGCAAAAGAAATGCATTGCATTTTCAGGCGCTTTGCGCCAATCAAAGAGCGCAAGCGCTTGTGGTGACGACACGTGTCATGCAAGCGCAGTGCGCTGCGCTTGCGCTGCTGACACGTGGCGTACTCTGGTGAGTTGCGCCAATTCCAGATAGCAAGGCTCTATTTCAAAAGCGCATAGCGCAGATGGTTCAGATGCTGACACGTGGCGCTCTCTGGTGGCTTGCGCCAATCCAGGAGCGTAACAGCGCAGTTTGCAAGTGCAAGGCACTATAATTTGAGAATCTTTTAGATTCTAGAACCAAAGGTTCATAAAAGAAGTACAAAGCACTGTTTGTTTTCTTGATCTAATTTAGATCAAAGAAAACAAGTTTCTCTTGTTTTTTTCTTGATCCCAAAGAACCAATGGTTCATAAGTGCAAAGCACTATTTTTATTTTGTTTTTATTAAAGATCATTGATCTATTAGAAGAAATTCTTCTATCTAAAAGGTCTTTTACCTTTTTCTTCTTCTTGAAATTTCTTCAGAGTTCTCTCTGTTTGAAAATTTTGATTTCTCACAAAATGTTGATGTCTTTGAACTGAGGTCTAGGGTCCTTTTTATAGTGCTCATAAATTAGTTAAAGAGATCTTTCTCTGAGTGATTTGGGGAATTTTCCCCACCGTTGGATCTTTGATCCAAGGGTCTCTGTTTTACAGAAGAAAATCTTCTTGTTTTAACAAGAACAGAAAGATTTCTTTAAAATCTTAATTCTGTTTGGCGCAAATGCCCCAGCGTGTGACACGTGTCGCGCAGCGCAGCACTTGCGCAACTGAAGCGCTGCTTCCTTTAATTTTGCTTTAAATAGAGCTTTGCTCTGATTGGGTGCGCTGCCTTGGGCGCTGCGCTGATGTATCTGCGTCTGACACGTGACGCGTTGCTCCCTGGATTTGAAGCGTTGCTTCAAAATTTGAATTTTTAATTTCCAACAGAGCTTTGCTCTGATTGGGGGAAACAATCGGGCTTGGATATGTTCGGTCCAAGAAACGGGAGCTACTCCGTGACTGCTATGTTGTGCATAACTTTGACGAGGAAGGGGATGCTTAATGGGAAGATGCTAATCATGAGCCATAAAAAGTCCCCGATGCAAAAATGCCCAGTCCGTCATTCGAAGAACAAATGAACAAGCTTATAAGGGAAGCTAGTCAAAAG
This sequence comes from Agapanthus africanus, assembly GCA_030015575.1. Classification (NCBI taxonomy): domain Eukaryota; kingdom Viridiplantae; phylum Streptophyta; class Magnoliopsida; order Asparagales; family Amaryllidaceae; genus Agapanthus; species Agapanthus africanus. The sequence goes on from JASDDO010000024.1 coordinate 182,501,674, forward strand.
GTCCGAGACGACCACAACCGCGAAATGGCCCTCTATGAGAAAGCCAGGATGCAACGCCTCCTTCAACAGGCTATGAAAGACGAAAATGCTGCTCCCTGTCAACCTGTTGTAAAAAAGGCGCGACACAGAGGCAGAAACAAGTCAAAAAGCGGAAAAGACATTCAGCAACGACAAAGCGGGACCAAGAAGCCACGCAGTCAGGAATCAAGCGGTCCGGATTTGTCCCTTATGAAGAAAATGAGTCGAGCATACTCTTTTCCTCAAGACAAGACAGAAAATACTTGACCTAGCTATAAAGAACCAAATGCTTACGCTTCCGGAGTCCAAGCACCCCGAACAAGCAGGCGAAGTCTCACACCCGAACTATTGCTCTTACCACAGGGTAATAGGGCACCCTCTCGAAAATTGCTTCACCTTCAAGAACTGGGTCGAATATCAGTATCAGCTCGGCAAGTTCGCTCTATCTGACAGCTGGAGGGTAACGCCGCCACAGAAGCATGAACCCAAGGCTACGAGAGTAGAACCAAATACACATCGGTCTTGGAAGCGAGCTCGTACTTGTCATATGATAACAATATCAAAAGAAGAGCCCGAGAATATGGATGACCTTCCCTGGTGCTTTGAAAATAGCAATGACGAGGTGATCTCAGAATTCCCACCAGCGCCGAAAGAGCTGGAAGATGGAATACATACCACTGCGGATAATCTCAAGAAAATTGAGTTGGGGACGGAGAATGACCCGCGACCGACATTCATTAGTGAGCTGCTATCTGAAAAAAGGGTGGCTGCGTTAAAAGACGTGCTTATGCAGCATAAAGATTGCTTCGCATGGAACTATTCCGAAATGCCAGGACTAGATCCAGAAATTGCTATGCATAAATTGGCGATATCCCCGGACGTTAAACCAATCAAACAAGCACCGAGAAGAATACGGCTTGAGCTTGAGATGAGCATTAACGCCGAAGTCAAGAAGCTGATCGACTCTGGGTTTATCCAAGAAGTTCAGTATCCCGATTGAATCGCCAACATCGTCCCGATGATGAAGAAAAATGGGACGGTGCGCATATGTGTAGACTTTCGGGATCTCAATAAAGCCTGCCCAAAGGATGATTTCCCAGTGCCAGTAACCGAGCTGATGATAGATAACACGTCCACTCACGAGGTTTTCTCCTTCATGGACGGCTCATCAGGATATAATCAGATAAAGATGCATCCCGAAGACCAGAAGCACACCGCTTTCCGGACCCCTTTGGTTATATTCTGCTACAAAGTGATGCCCTTCGGTCTAAAGAACGCCAGTGCCACCTATCAAAGGGCCATGACAAAGATCTTCGACGACCTTATACATGAAATCGTCGAATGCTATATCGACGACCTCGTGGTTAAGAGCAAATCATACGAGGAGCATTTAGAGCATCTGAAGACCGTATTTCAACGCCTTCGACAATACAACTTGAAGATGAACCCTCTCAAGTGTGCATTCGGAGTTTCCTTGGGCAAATTCATAGGATTCATCGTCCAACACCGAGGTATCGAGATAGATCCGTCAAAGATCAAGGCGATCATAGAAATGCCTCCGCCAAGGACTCTCAAGCAATTGCGGTCTCTCCAAGGGAAGCTCGCGTACATCCGGCGATTTATAGCCAACCTTTCAGGCAAGTGCCGCCCTTACAGTCACCTGATGAAGAAGGGAACCCTTTTCGTTTGGGATCACAACTGCCAGAGCGCGCTGGACGAAATCAAGCAATACCTGCAGAATCCGCCAGTGTTGGCTGCTTCGGTCAAGGGAAAGCCTCTCATTCTATATGCAACCACCCTCGAAGGTTCCTTAGGCGCTTTATGGGCACAAGAGAACGACCAAGGGAAAGAAAGAGCTCTTTATTACTTAAGTCGAGTTCTCCTGGGGGCAGAAAGCAACTACTCCCCCATAGAAAAACACTGCCTGGCGTTGATCTTCGCGATAACAAAGCTCAGGCACTACGCGTTGGCGCATAAAGTCCGTCTCATTTCGAAGGTAGACCCCCTTAAATATTTAATGTCGAAGGCCATATTGACAGGGAGACTCGCTAAATGGGCCTTGCTCTTAATGGAGTTTTCAATAACCTATCAGCCTCTTAAGGCAGTGAAAGGCCAGGCCATCGCCGACTTTCTCGCAAAGCGGCAATCCGCTCGGAGGGCTCAACACGCGCGTTGGTCCAACTCCAGCATCTTTCAGTGGAGGAATGACCGAGGTCCTCGGCTTCAGGGGAGCCTACGGTCGCCGTCGGGAGGCGCACCCTTGCGGTCAACCAACATGCGCTTCTCCTCACGGATAACTGGACCCATTGTATGCGCGTACCAAGCCACATACGCGTGGAGGACCCGGGGGACGCAGCTCGGCTCACTGATGAAAAAGTAGGAGCCCGTATTCAGCCGCGTGAAATGGTGCATTGCGCTCCGTATCCCCTCCCTGCTGGCCACGGGCTCTTCCAAGAACGCCTCCAGCGGGACACCCTGGTTATAGCTGGATTGTTGGGCGAACCGGTAGGGGTTATACCTCATGAAGAGCGCCATCTCGTTCTGCCTGAACACCAGGTAGCCCGGCCGAATGGAGTAGAGGTGAAGAATATCCCGGGCTTTCAGTACAGAGGCCCCGTCCTTGAAGTCGTCACGCAGCACCACCACCGACTTAGAGGTTTCTGAGCCGGTAGTTATAACTTTATCCACAAAAGAAATCCTCGCTCCGACCAGGTGTGGACGAAGGAGCAACCCCTTAACCTCCCGCGGAGGTGCATTCACGATCGAGGCGCCGATCAGCCGCATGACTCTTGGGAGCCTACACCTCTCAAAAAACGAAGGGCTCTTATGGACGCCAAATACCCCGTGCACGTGCATTTCCATCCACGAGGTGAAGTAGTGCATCGGGAAATTGGCAGGCTGCGCCCCGGGTTCATTAGCGTCCGCCGCCACGCTAAGTCCATTGTATAGGTGAGCCAACCCGGCGATTCCTATTGATAACTGCAGGCCAGCCACCATCCGATGCGCTGGGTAGAAAACGAACGGCCGCATGTAGCGCGGGTGCATGGGGAGCGCGAAGCTGCACAGCCACAATCCCAGGAACCCTAAAAAGAAGGTCTCCCTATCAATGTCCGGGGCGGCGATTTCTGACAAGGGCATGATGGCGGCGTCGGGGAGATAGAAATCCTTCTGATCGTCTTCCGATATTGGTCGACGGTCCAAGCCGAAGCCGAAAGGGTCATCGAGCTTGGTGAACTTTTCACTCCGCTCCGATAGAATCTCCGGTCGAAGGAAGCGGGCGATAAAATCTGCGAAACTAACTCCCCGGACACCTGATTCCATATAGAGCCCTTCGTATATGTTCAGCACCTTCACCAAGCTCGGAAACTGGTGCTGAATAGCATTCTCCGGCGTCAAATCAAACACTAGCGGCTTGGTGGCGAAGACGTATTCGTCAGGAGGAAGCAGCTCCTCGTAATGCTCCCCCATCACCGGCAAACCCGAGATTTCGACGAACTCTTCCAGGGAGATGGAGACTTCCCTGTCCGTCATAAGGAAGGTGTGGGTGGGGATGTTCCATTGTTTGATGAAGGCCTTAACCCACCACGTCGGGGGAGCGGAGTACTCAAAAAGCGAGACGTAGATTACCGAGTACAGACCAATCTTCATCAGATGAGTCATCTTCGCCGATAGGATGTACCTGGCCCACTGCAGTTATCCGGCCGGTTGTCGCGGAGTCAATCCAATGTTGTATGTCTGTCCCCAAGGACGTGCCTCATCCTGACATATACGCCGCCCCAAGATGTCTACGGCCGGCGGCGGCTGCACGGTAATGGCAGCGATCGAAGGCTGGAGAAGATCCTCCGAATTCCAATTCTTGACCTCTACGGCATACTTCACCGGGGGTTCGTCCGCATAGGGGATCGACGAGATGGGCTCAGACGGTGTCGCGGAACCGAAGCTCCGGCGACCCTTGATGATATCATTATACCACCTGCCCCACTGGTGAAGGTTCTTGTGCTCGGGGTCTGTAAGTGCACGGCGGCGCCCCGGCCGTACATCCGACGGCCAAATGCGGAAACGGTGAAAAACTTTAATTTTGCGAACTTAGCAAACCGGCACCACCGCGCACTAAACCCCGGATCGGGCCATTAAACTAGTTCTAGCTAACTACAAGACGGGTTAGAGATATACCGAGTGATCCGAGTCCTCCGGTCTTCTCGTCGTCGTCCCGATCTCCTGCGGAAACTCCGGTCGTCGCCTCCTCGCCGGAAGGGAACCACATCGCCTGTATCTTTTACGGGCTCCCGCCTCTATACTGAGGCAACTCGGGCGCGAAGTTGGCTAGCCGACGCGTCCAAGATTTGCTATAGATATAGTGTAGAAGCTTGTCTCTTTAGGGGTTATGAGGTTGCCATGGTTGGAGGAATTTTGCACTAGAATTTCATGGATGCTTGATGGAGAAAAATTGAGCATGCATGAAAATGAGCTCGGCCACAAGAAGAAAAAGCTCACTGAAAAGTGAATGAAGCATCTCTCACTCTCTGTCCAAAGAAAGCAACCAAATGTATATATATATATATTAATTTATCAAACCATCAAAAACAATTCCAGCACACTCAATTAAAATCCATTCCTTACTAAGGAAATTAATCCACTATACAAAATTAAACCTCACTCCATTCCCCAACAGTGGCCGGCCCATTTCCAATTTCCATCACAAAATCACATCAAAAACCCAAACCCTCTCTTATCACAATTAATGCAAGTGATGGTGCATCAAAAGAAACAAAAGGAAAGGGAATCAAAAGATGCAATCAAAAATCTCTCATCCCACAAATAAACCCTCCACAAAATTTTATTTGCAAACTGCAAATAACACCCTCCAACGAAAAGTCCGGCCGTGAAGGAACAATGAAAAAACCGGCCGGAACGGAATGCAAACTGGCAACCCCAGAAAACTGGTTCCATAATAAATTACAGGAAAACCCCGATACTGTGCATACACACCCGCATTTGTATTCCGACCGAAATACAAATGCAAAGAGACAAAACTACACAATCAAATACTAAGATCCGGCTTAAGCCAAAACCGGCTAGTAAAAACCGTCCGATCACGATCCGTGCAATACCGCACGTATCTGATCGAACCCTGCCATATCTCCATACGGCCTCTACAGCGTTTCGCCCGAAAGCTTGAGTAACTGAAAGTGTGGTGGACTCTAAAGACTCGTCAATACTATGGCTGTGGATTTAACCACTAGCACATCAGAGGTATAAGCCAATACGTAACGGGCCACCAGCTATTGACTAAAAGGGACGTCGATGAGCGAACTCATCCTGACACCCTACTGAGCCTGTCAGTGACAATATCCGTACAGTCCGGTCCGTTCGTCTATGAGCATCGCATGTCGGGCCTAGGGGGGTGGTAAAAGTCAGACCCCCAAAAGCGGTACAAGTCGTGTCGGAGTGTAGCCCAGAACACCCTGAGATACTACTGGAATACCTACCAGTAAATCTCCTGTCTTGGCCAAGGACTTCGTATAATGGCTCTCCTAGACACAGCGCGACCTCACCCCCAATACCGGGAGAGACGACCCCCCGAAGATCCGCTCACTGCCTCCATGTGGCTCGGGACTGTACTCAACTAAAACCTGTTTGCACGACTCCTTTGAGCCGTGGTAGGATAGTAATCAAAGCACGGTGGGAACTCACACGAGACAAATGACGATCCCCAGGTCGATGAACTAACCTGTACACATGTCACCAGGGAACTGCTATCTGACGTCAGGTATAAGACCAACTAGCATGTCCCGGCGAGTCCTGTCCGGTGTACTCATAACCCAATGAGCACCTGTATACATCTTAGGTGAACCAACTGACACCAGTGGCTTGTGAGACCGGCCACCGCCCCTCGTCGGGGTCTCGACTGTATACACTAGTCTACTCTGGAGAATCGATGCCCTGTCTCGAGACTCCTATGACTAGGGACCTTTTAAGGATGTGCTTATAGACTCCAGCTCTCACTTATATGATCGCCCTCATACTGCTGGCAGTCAAGCAAGAATCCTAGGGGCTCTATCAACGTGCAATAGCGACATGTCAGGTCGCCTAAAGCAGTACACGATGATAAAGGTAAACCAGATAGCATACTATCATCTCGAGTAAGACTGTCCTACCGGGATAGGTCCTCCCTCAATCATCGCAATCACGTGCCTGTGATCCAATAATTGACTCTGAGGGCATTATCTCCAACAATCTCCCACTAGCACTCAAGGCTAATTATTGCGATGTCGCATACTCACAGCCCGTGTGATACCGAACACCCAACTCCTCTACTAGTCAGTCTCATAAAGCCTGTTTGCGAAACTCTTGCGTTCGAGGAATAGCCTCAGTGAGTGGATCCGCCTAGATGTTTCTTTCTATGTCTCTCTGTATCTCAAGTTCGCGGAGAAAACCATCTCCCAAAATGAGCAATACCTGTCTTAGAATGTCTGGATGTCTGATGGGACCTAGCTCATAAATGAACTCCAAATCCAAACTTCTTAGACTGTATCGTCAACTGAACTTAATCAGTATCCTGCGCCATGCCTCCCTCAGTATTGCCTTGGACCACCTGTCCAAAATACTGCCCCTCATCAGAAGGAAAACTATAACTCTGACAACCTCCTTGTCGTCCATGTCACCTTGGAAGCCTGGAATGATAACTGTCTCCCGAATGAGGCTGTCGTTATCATATCCCTAGAACATCCACTTATGTTCTAAAACTGCTTCCGACTGTTTCTCCAGGATTGGATCAATATCAACTTATTGCACCTACTGCAAGAACAACATCTGGTGTGGTACTTGACATCTCATGATTGACTCAATTGCCTGAGCAAGTGATCTGCCAATCATGCGCATCCCTCTCTACTTTAGTCTATAAGACACCTTTAGAGAGGGTGACTCCATCACCTGCAGGTATACTACCGTGCCAAGAGTCGTCCATTCTAAATACTCTTAGAATGCTGTCAAAGTACCCTGATTGGGAAACCACCCAAATCTAGATCTAAAACCATAGATCTAGTAACCAGTATGTCTGATATAATGTCCAAGTCCCATGTGGAGAAAACATTGTGTGACGACCAAAGTATAACCGATCGTAGTATATGAATATCACTTCCTACTACCTTCTCAACAGATCCATCCCCTATTCTGATAACGTATGACTGTCACATCAGAAACAGATGATCTATCTCCGCTATATCTGCTTTAGTCTATAAATAGACATAAGACTGATGTCCACCAATGCTTCCGCTGCTCCCACTGACTAAGACAACCCTCTGGCAGAGTCATATACACGTACACTTCAGAAGCTAGTTCAGGACGACGCTATACTCATCCTCCTGCCGGGTCTCGCAGCCTGGAACAACAACAATGGCAAGTGTGGGTAAACAAGAACCTCCCTGCTACCGTCCTTGAGGCTACCGGAGTACCTCTCGGTGCCTGAGGTTACCCACCTTATCTGCGGAGTGGCCAATGGAATGTCAAACCAGATTGAATCTTTAGGTTCCTTATCAAATCTTCAGTAATCGTTTGCGGTTCTGGAATCACTTCCAGTTCTACCATACTCCTACTACTGTTTTTGAAAAAAATCCATTTTTAATAAAACTGTGGCGAGTCTAGAACAATATTTCTATTGATCTACCAGATGGTAGAAAGTCAACCCTCGTCATAGCCTGGGTCAACCCACAAACAGCCATTACAGAAACATGCCTTGAGTTGTCCAGAGTCTGGTTTTAATCATAAGCCAGACAACTCCCCGTACCTTAATAACGTTAAGATATGAACTGTTCTATATCCAATATAGAACCAGAGGCACTGATTTAATTGAACCAGATTCAAATCATGCAGCTGTCTCCAGTGCATGTCAACTAAATGGAGAGAGGCCGATCAGCGTTACTCAACTTAGGAATGTTTCCAATTATGAGTAACCTGAAAGAGAAGTAATTTCTCTTTATCATTACTATCAACTGAATACCATACACAAGTATCTACATCTTCGATCACTTTGAAGAATCCCGATACTTGCTATACCTGGTTCTCTACTCTATTCAAATACCTATAACTCCTCAAAACTTAGACCCTGTGTTTCTACGAAAACCATGTCTAAGAACTAGAGAAGTTAAAAGTAAACAGAATATAGTAAGAAGACCAACCCCTTTGTCCTAATGGACACTGGACAACATACAATACTCTGTATAAGTCCGCTGAGTCTGATAACTCTTTCACTGTGTGTCGTAGGTTGAAAACTGTACTTATGGTTAAGAAGAATTACACCGCTGTTCAATGCTCCTTACCTAACCATCCACTGATATAGGTAAATGTCATCGACATAACATCAAAAGGTATATCTCACTCTATGAAAATAGACGTACAGATATGTCAATTTGAAATTGGTGCACAACAGCGGATATTCAAAACCAAATATTTGCCGACCGGCAAACAGCCCAGATGATCTCCTCAAATATCACCGATTACAACGAATCCCGATATAATGAGGATGATCACCCAATTCCCAATAACCTACTCCCACTCATCATCTGTAAAACCATACAGATGTGAGAATCAAACCTGGTAAATACATACCCTGGAGCAAGTGTCCAATCGGGAAATCAGTTCTCTTTTAACAGTACACAGTTGAACTGAAACATTAAAATGTTTCGATGGGGTATCCTGGTATTCCTAGTAATGCCTCTACCATTATCCAGATTCACAACTATAACCGTATAATTCTTTGCCACCTCTCCAAATCCCTTTATATGTCTTTAGTCATTACCTTCTGCACACCCCTTAGGCCAAATGGTTTTCTTCCTTCCCTACCGTTCGGCACCAGCTTATGGTTTGGAAGAAGACTATCCAATAAGCATAATGGGTGTACTGTCCTAGTCCTAGGAGCACTGGCAATGCGAGAGAAGGTGAAGATAAAAGACAACCGAATAAACCTTATTCCTATTTCTCCTGGACCAGAATCCATCCCCGAACTGGAACAAGTTCCTTTCGAGTTCGTATATAACCATACGATGGAGTATCCAATAAACTGTGGATCTTCGTAGTGATACGGAGTGTCCTGGAGAAATACAAAGGTGATTTAGGATTGGCGAAGAAATATTTGGTTTGGTCGTGAATATCAGTCGCAATTTACTTTGCCCTCTTACTAATCCCTTGCTTTGTCTTAATCTTAATACCTTCTGCACACCATCGTTATGCTAATTGGTTTTCTTCATTCCCCACTGTTCGGAACCAGCCTAAAGTTTGGAAGAAGACTATCCAATTTGCATAATAGGTGTACTATCTCCTAAACTAAGGAGTACTCGCAACTTGAGAGAAGGTAAAAGGGAAAAGACAACTGAATAATCCTATCCGTTTTCTCCAGAACCGGAAACCATCCTCGAATTCCTTCGAGTTCGTATCTAACCATACGATGGTTTTGTCCAATGGAAGTGGACGTTCGCAGTAATACGGGGTGTCCTGGAGAAAAGGGTAAAAGTAGGAGTGGCAATGAGGTCAGCGACTCTGACAATCCAAAAGCCAGTGTTAAGAAGGTTCGGTCAACTTGGTCACTGAGTCATAGTCTAGGGTCGGGTCAATGGTCGCTGCCAGAGAGAGAGAAAAGAAACACTCAGCGTGCACTCTATCCTAGATCAGAATGGTTACCAATTTATCTAATCTGGAAACCTCCCATTGTACCTCAAAATCTCCTCCAAACCTGAAAGAAGATTTAGTCGGGATCACCCGAGGAGTAAACCAACTCATCAGTGGGAATCGGGATCCAACTATCATTGCATGATAACGTGACGGAATCCGCTCACGGTATCACACTCCAGAAGGTATGCGCATATCTGGCAAGTTTCAGTTCTTTTGAAACTCCCGATGTGGATTTCTACCCCATGCTCTTATGACCTTGACTTTGGCCAACATATCATAAGTCACATGTCAAGTTCTACCCGTCAATTTCCAGGTTAATTTGAACCCACCCGTACATACCCTTGACTTTGGCCAAAATGGCAGTACGACTTTCCCAAACCAACGCATCTATCTATGCTACATATGAATAACCAACAGCTACCAAACACTGTGCCTTGACTTTGGCCAACATACACAGCTTGAATACTATTGACTACCCATATGAAACGACGGAGGGCTATGAATGGTTTCTGGCGAAAACCTTTAACGTAATGAACTTGATATCGTTGAAGGAACGGATAGCTTTTTCGAAAATATAGTGACGAAAACCTTTACTAAAAAGGTCACTCCCGGTGAAGGGATCTCGGCTCTTTCCCCGTAGAATGAGGTGCAGGATATTCCAACTGAATACCACGGTGCAAAGCAAAAGTAATTGGCTATAGCGAAGTTAATGCCCTGACGCAAACTTTTTGTCCAAGGGGTCACTCCCGGTGAAGGGATCTCGGCCCTTGCCTCATCGACTGAGGAGCAGGATATTCCAAATGAATACCACGATGCAAAACAAAAGTGAACGTCCTTGCAATAACAGCTTTTTGAAAAGTGTTCCAACAACATCAGAATAGGTTTGTTTTAACTTGCATTGATCCGAATCAACGCAGTCCCATCAATTGATCACACCACAAAGAACGAAAATATACTGATGTACATATATGCCATCCGCATTCGCCACTGGGTCCCGTCATTACCCGTTAGGTTAGCTAACTAACGACAGAGCGGGGACTGGACTAGCGTGGATGTAAAACATATACAACATCTACTAATATATATACCGATATATTATATTTCGCTCAAGGCATGAAAAGAAATGCAACATCACAGAAATGTACAGCATCACAGAACAATACAGATATCTGGGATCCCCGGGTTTCACAGAGCCACTGCTGAAACCCGACGTTCCCCTGGTCATGTGGATAGCCTGTGCAATGAAAACCTAGACCCCTACGGGCGCGGCAAGTTACCCGCCAAAACCTGAAGCGAGGCAGCCCCTTCAGCGCCGTGAATGGACCACCCAGCACTCCACGGAATCCGGCAACTTGGGCACCCCTCCTGGGTCAACCTGTACCCCCTACGAGTGCGGCGAATAGCCCGCCAATTCTAGAGTGAAGCCCCCTCCATCCCAATTCCATGAGATGCGGGCTTGTTGCCCTCTAGAACCCGGCCATCCGTGCACCCCACCGCGGGGTAATCCTAGTACAGAAAGTAAAATATACATACACCGGGTACATCGACCGCAACCAGGTCGTACCCCAAACAAATAATACAAACAGGCAGTGACGGCAGTCCACATGTCGGACGCTCGCCCCGCAATATCAAATGTACATAATACAACCACAACTGTACTAGCATTGCATCCAGGCTATCCCCCACGACCGATCCGCAACAACACAGCAAAATCACAAAACATCAACGTGAAAGTCACGTTCGCAAATCCGTCTAACCGGGCTATAGCAGTTAGACCAGATTTACCGATCGAGTGACATTCACGGTCGCAGATATAATGTAAATACTGTGAAATATGTGTTTAAAATTTTCCGATTGATCAAAAATTAACAAGTGGGCCCCCAAGCAATACTGCAGCACTCACAGAAATTCTGGGCCCAATATTAATATTCCAAAACGCCAATTTTAACCCCAGAAAGATACTGTAGAAATTTGGTGCAGGGATCTCCACAGTGTGCGGCGGAACCGCGGCGAGAAGGGGGTGTTTGCGGCGGTTCCGCGCTCCCACAGTGGAGTCACTTCATCGAATTTTTACAGATCTCTTATAATCTCCAGTACATCAATTTTATACAACCTGAAAAATTTTTGGAGACCAAAAAATTTCAACAGAAAACTGTCGTAAGGAAAAACGTGGTTTTTGGAATTTTGGTCGATCGGAAATGCTAACACATCAAACGAAGCTAGACGAAGTTAATGGCGAGTCTCTGATACCACTGTAAGTGCACGGCGGCGCCCCGGCCGTACATCCGACGGCCAAATGCGGAAACGGTGATAAACTTTAATTTTGCGAACTTAGCAAACCGGCACCACCGCGCACTAAACCCCGGATCGGGCCATTAAACTAGTTCTAGCTAACTACAAGACGGGTTAGAGATATACCGAGTGATCCGAGTCCTCCGGTCTTCTCGTCGTCGTCCCGATCTCCTGCGGAAACTCCGGTCGTCGCCTCCTCGCCGGAAGGGCACCACATCGCCTGTATCTTTTACGGGCTCCCGCCTCTATACTGAAGCAACTCGGGCGCGAAGTTGGCTAGCCGACGCGTCCAAGATTTGCTATAGATATAGTGTAGAAGCTTGTCTCTTTGGGGGTTATGAGGTTGCCATGGTTGGAGGAATTTTGCACTAGAATTTCATGGATGCTTGATGGAGAAAAATTGAGCATGCATGAAAATGAGCTCGGCCACAAGAAGAAAAAGCTCACTGAAAAGTGAATGAAGCATCTCTCACTCTCTGTCCAAAGAAAGCAAACAAATGTATATATATATATTAATTTATCAAACCATCAAAAACAATTCCAGCACACTCAATTAAAATCCATTCCTTACTAAGGAAATTAATCCACTATACAAAATTAAACCTCACTCATTCCCCAACAGTGGCCGGCCCATTTCCAATTTCCATCACAAAATCACATCAAAAACCCATACCCTCTCTTATCACAATTAATGTAAGTGATGGTGCATCAAAAGAAACAAAAGGAAAGGGAATCAAAAGATGCAATCAAAAATCTCTCATCCCACAAATAAACCCTCCACAAAATTTTATTTGCAAACTGCAAATAACACCCTCCAACGAAAAGTCCGGCCGTGAAGGAACAATGAAAAAACCGGCCGGAACGGAATGCAAACTGGCAACCCCAGAAAATTGGTCCCATAATAAATTACAGGAAAACCCCGATACTGTGCATACACACCCGCATTTGTATTCCGACCGAAATACAAATGCAAAGAGACAAAACTACACAATCAAATACTAAGATCCGGCTTAAGCCAAAACCGGCTAGTAAAAACCGTCCGATCACGATCCGTGCAATACCGCACGTATCTGATCGAACCCTGCCATATCTCCATACGGCCTCTACAGCGTTTCGCCCGAAAGCTTGAGTAACTGAAAGTGTGGTGGACTCTAAAGACTCGTCAATACTATGGCTGTGGATTTAACCACTAGCACATCAGAGGTATAAGCCAATACGTAACGGGCCACCAGCTATTGACTAAAAGGGACGTCGATGAGCGAACTCATCCTGACACCCTACTGAGCCTGTCAGTGACAATATCCGTACAGTCCGGTCCGTTCGTCTATGAGCATCGCATGTCGGGCCTAGGGGGGTGGTAAAAGTCAGACCCCCAAAAGCGGTACAAGTCGTGTCGGAGTGTAGCCCAGAACACCCTGAGATACTACTGGAATACCTACCAGTAAATCTCCTGCCTTGGCCAAGGACTTCGTGTAATGGCTCTCCTAGACACAGCGCGACCTCACCCCCAATACCAGGAGAGACGAACCCCCGAAGATCCGCTCACTGCCTCCATGTGGCTCGGGACTGTACCCAACTAAAACCTGTTTGCACGACTCCTTTGAGCCGTGGTAGGGTAGTAATCAAAGCACGGTGGGAACTCACACGAGACAAATGACGATCCCCAGGTCGATGAACTAACCTGTACACATGTCACCAGGGAACTGCTATCTGACGTCAGGTATAAGACCAACTAGCATGTTCCCGGCGAGTCCTGTCCGGTGTACTCATAACCCAATGAGCACCTGTATACATCTTAGGTGAACCAACTGACACCAGTGGCTTGTGAGACCGGCCACCGCCCCTCGTCGGGGTCTCGACTGTATACACTAGTCTACTCTGGAGAATCGATGCCCTGTCTCGAGACTCCTACGACTAGGGACCTTTTAAGGATGTGCTTATAGACTCCAGCTCTCACTTATATGATCGCCCTCATACTGCTGGCAGTCAAGCAAGAATCCTAGGGGCTCTATCAACGTGCAATAGCGACATGTCAGGTCGCCTAAAGCAGTACACGATGATAAAGGTAAACCAGATAGCATACTATCATCTCGAGTAAGACTGTCTTACCGGGATAGGTCCTCCCTCAATCATCGCAATCACGTGCCTGTGATCCAATAATTGACTCTGAGGGCATTATCTCTAACAGGGTCATGATTCTTAATGAGGGCGAGCACCTCCTGATCCACTGGCACTTCAGGGAATCCTTCCTCTGAGCGAACAAAAGGGAATGCCAAATCAGCAGACATGTTTCCTGCAAAGGGACAGAAATCAGCCGTCAGTATCTTAATTTAATTTTAAAAAATGGGAGGGACTGACACTTGGAACTTCAAGATTTATACCACACTGCAATACAGTGGGTAGGGGGCCAAAGGGAGACCCATAAAATCTAGGTGACAATTCATCAGTTAATAAGACAGCCCCATCATTGGATAGGACTGTGACTGTCAATTAATGAGAAGATCCCCAAAAGAATAATCTCATTAAATGAAAGATTCCTAGAGACAAAGAGAAGATCTCCCCTTACAGAGCAAAGCCCTGTCACAGAGTGACACTTGTCAAACTCTGGTCTCAAGGGAATAAAATTTCTTAAAAAGAGCCTAGCTCTGTGAAAATGATGAGAAAAGTTATAAAAAAAAATTATTAACTCCAAAAGATTAAAATTTTGGGATCTTAAAGATCCATGAAAACTTTTAAAAGTTCTTCATTTTTAGATCAAAAAGATCTATATTTGGTCCAAGAGCAATGCTCTGTTCATGGGTTAAGAAACCCTAAAGCAGGTTCTTGAGAGCAAGGCTCTGTCGGTGAAACCCCAAAGGGGTCTTCTTTAGATCAAAGATCTATGAGAGCAAGGCTCTGGCAATTAAAATTAATTTAATTTAATTTAATTTGAATTAAAAATTTTACCTAAAATGTTTTAAGAGTTTGAACTCTGAAGTTCTTGAAAAACGAGAGCAAGGCTCTGAAGTTCTTAAAAGCAAGAGCAGGGCTCTGAGAAATAAAAGTTCTTGAAGATGGAAATCATCTCCTGAGGGCCAAGGGTCCTATTTATAGGCGCTTGCGCCCCTTCAACTCCTCAGTTGATCCAACGGTCAGGATCTTGCCACGGCTGCACTCACATGTGTGCCACGTGAGCGCAACGGTGGGGGGGCATTTGTTTCCCCCAATCAGAGCAAAGCTCTGTTTGAATTTCAAAAATTCAAAAATTAAAGCAACGCTTCAGATTCCTTGCGCTGCGCGCAATGCGCCACATGTCAAAAGCAGACACGCCAGCGCAGTGTCCAAGGCAGCGCACCCAATCAGAGCAAGGCTCTATTTAAAACAAAAATAAAAGAAGCAAAGCTTCAGCTAATTTGCGCTCTGCGCTGCGCGACACGTGGCAGCACTCTGCGCTGCGCGACACGTGGCAGCGCAGTTGCGCTGCGCTCTGCGCTGCTCGACACGTGTCAAGCGCAGGTGCGCTTGCGCCAAACAGAAAAATTCTGAAAGATCTTTCTGATCTTATTAAAACAGTACGATTCTCTTCTGTAAAACAGAAGCCCTTGGATCAAAGATCCAACGGTGGGGAAAAATCCCTAAATCACTCAGAGAAAGATCTCTTTAACTAATTTAACAAATCTATTGGCACTATATAAAGGCCACTAGACTCCAAGTCTAAAACACAGAGAGATACATAGAACTCCTAAAAAGAAAGTTTGAGAAGAACTCAGAGAGAAAAGAAGGTAAACCTTTGAAAAGAAGAATTTCTTCTAAAAAGATCGATGATTTAAGAACAAGATCAAGGTCTTAAAATAAAAAAAAGAAAAGAAAAAAGATCAAATAATAAGAATAAAAGAAGAAGTAATATACTTCTTTATTAGATAATTTGATCTACATAAAGGCATTGCCTTTTGATGAACCATTGGTTCTGGAATCTTAAAAGATTCTATTCTTTAATCCAAAATTGGATCAAGATAATTAAAAGTGCTCTGCACTTGTAAATCTGCACTGTTGCGCTCTTGGGTTGGCGCAAGCCACCAGAGAGCGCCACGTGTCGGCCCCAGAACAAACTGCGCTATGCGCTTCTAAAACAGAGCATTGCTCTCTTAAATTGGCACACTGCACCAGAGCGCGCCACGTGTCAACAGCGCAACAGCGCAGCGCACTGGCGCAGCGCACTGCGCTTGCGCTCACCAGAGCACGACACGTGTCACCTCCACATGCACTTGCGCTCATTAATTAGCGCAGAGCGCCTGACAGGCCACATGGCCACTGTCAGATCTTTAATGCTCTGCATTACTTAAAGAGGGCCAAGCCCAATTAAAAAAATTGCAATGCATTATATTTAAAAAGGGCAGAGCTCAAACAAAGGTCTGTCAGACCAAAATAGATGCTGTGCATCATTTAAAAGGGGCAGAGCCCAAATAAAGATCCAACAGAGACCAAGATTAATGCTATGCATTATTAAACAAAGGGCAGAGCCTAAGCCAAGGCCTAACAGGCTAACTACAAATAAAAATGTTGAACATTTTTCAACTGGACTAGCCCAATTCTGGCGATAAGTTCTCAAATTAAATTGACTGAGCACGACTGCTCGCTTAAATCAATTTACACCCGGTTCAAGGGTACATCTCTGAACTCCTCTGATATCTGTCGTTGTAATCCTTCAACGTCATCAGAGAAGTGACGGGTCCCGACAACCACACAACAATACAGACTGTGGGGTCCTTAAACTCATGGACTTATGCGTCCTTAAACCAACAATCCGGACTGTGGGTTCCTTAAACTCATGGACTTATGCGTCCTTAAACCAACAATACGGACTGTGGGGTCCTTAAACTCATGGACTTATGCGTCCTTAAACCAAGAATACGGACTGTGGGGTCCTTAAACTCATGGACTTATGCGTCCTTAAACCAACAATACGGACTGTGGGGTCCTTAAACTCATGGACTTATGCGTCCTTAAACCAACACCTGTCCCCAAAATGGGAATGTTGGACCACCATGTCCCTAAACTGGCGATGGACCACCATGTCCCTAAACTGGCGATGGACCGCAATGTCATTAAACTGGATAATAGAGCCAATTGCTCTCTTGTCGGATCCAAACGATCCCGTTAAGTTGATCTTAGTCTGGAGATTAGGCTAACGTATCCTTAACGAAAGTTTAAGTTGATCTTAGCCTTAAATAGGGCTAACGTATTCTTAAACCAAAACCCCAAACCCAAATCTAAGAAAATACGGATTTGGACTAATCCACGTCCTAGGGCGACGACATAAATTAGTCTCCGTATACAATCCACGGGCAACCACAAATAAAACAAACACCCACGACACGAAGTGAAATTCTGGAGAATGAGAAAGTTGCTACCGCGGTGCGGTAGCGTAATTAACTGCAGGGGCTTGCGCCTGCAGGGAAGAGCGTCCCCACAATCAAAAACTCCTCACCCTAAGGGGAATCTGACGAAGTCTACTACATCAGCCGCATCCGTCTAAACCTTCGATACACGGTGCCATAAATCAATTTGGCATCTTCGGAGAGGTGGATGGATAAAACCAAATAGCATCTGCCCCAGAATCTCAGGCAAGACGTCTTTAAGTCGCGCCGTCTTTCGGAGGGGAACAATACCCGATTCTTATCACACTTCTGGAGGAGTTTACAGGAAAGTTTGGGGAGGCGATTGAAGTTTAGCACTGCTTATCATCCTCAGACAGATGGCCAGTCGGAGAGAACGATCCAAACTCTTAAAGTTATGTTGAGAGCTTGCATGTTAGACTTCAAGGGTTCATGGGAGGATCATCTACACTTGATGGAGATTTCGTATAATAACAGCTTTCAGGCGACTATTCAGATGGCTCCATTCGAAACATTGTATGGATGCAAGTGTCGCTCACCCGTCTGTTGGGACGATATTGGAGAACGAAGATTGTTAGGACCAGATTTGATCATGCAAACAGTAGAGAAGGTTAATACTATACGGAATCACATGAAGGCAGCACAGGATCGGCAGAAGAGTTGGGCCGATTCATTGAGAAGACCTCTAGAGTTCGCTGTTGGTGATCTTGTATTCTTGAAAATATCACCAACTAGAGGAGTGATTCGTTTTGGGAGTCGAGGCAAGCTTAGTCCTCGATTCGTGGGGCCTTTCGAGATTATTGAGCGTGTTGGAGAAGTGTCTTATCGATTGGCTTTACCACCATCTTTTGCGAGTGTTCATGATGTGTTTCATGTATCTCAACTCCGTAAGTATGTTCGAGATGAAACGCACGTACTAGATCATTCGGAGCTGACTGTAAGGGAGTATTTGACATATGAAGAACGACCGATGTCGATTGTTAATCGAAGAGAAAAGGTCCTCAAGAACAAGGTTATCCCGCTCGTACTTGTTTCATGGGGGAATCGCTCGCATGGAGAATCGACTTGAGAACGAGAAGATGAGATTCGACAGAAGTTTCCACACCTCTTCTTGTAAATTCATGTTTGTTTATCTTTTCTTGTTCCGGGAATTTCGAGGACGAAATTCTTTTTGTAGTTGGGTAAAATGTAACACCCTAATTCATTTATACCAGTTCTATTTTGGGTATTTCTTTATTTATGGCTATTTCTTGATTTATTGTGTTTTGGGTGCGAATAGTGTAATTAGTATCTGTGGTTTGTATCCGACCCGACCCGCATGCTGGAAACCCGTCTTGATTCTTGTTTATGATTTATCCCGGCTAGTTATGAGAATCCGTGCACTTTCATATTTTTTTTATATATATCTGGCATCTGCATTTTTTCAATATAACATTTAAAGTCAAATAAAATATTTTAAAAAATATCTAGCATGGCCTGCATGATACCCTTAACCCTGTGGTAGCATCCGTATATCGTGTTCTCGTCCCGTTCAGTGAAACGGACTCGTTTGGATAGCAACATGAACGTTACGGGCATCCGTTTTTGGGGGTATGCATTTTTCTTTACCTGGATATCTTATTTTGGTTTTGGTTGATACATATATTATCCGTATTTTCAAACCTTATTTTTAAACGCAACCCGGGCATATTTTGGAGTAAGTTTGTATTAGCCAGAAAACTCAAATTTTCTTAATATTATATTCTAATAGATTTATACGGTATAATCAATATAATATATACGTTTAAAATTATTTCTTTAACCAATAATAATAACAAAAGATTTTCTTAATATTTTAAGAATCAGATCCCACCAATCCCAGCTCACCTCTCTGCATATTATATATTATTAATTCTTTAATTTTAAAAAAGAAACCCTATATTTTTCCCCACATCTTCTTTCTTCTTCGCTCTGTTCTTCTCTTTCCCGCCTCCCTCCTCTCATCGCCGACCTTACCTCCCTCTCTCTCCTTTTCCCTTTTCCCGAACCCGTCACCACCTCCACCCTCTCTTCTCCCTCTCCCCAAGACCCCGACGAAGAACCGACCCAGCAACCTCACCCCAACCTCGCCTGCAACCCTCGCCTGCGCACCTCCTCACCGAAGCTCCTCTCACCGTCGACCTCACCCCTCCCCACCACCTTCTCCCCCTCTCTCCTTTCTCCTACTCCCAGATCCCGAGCTCGCCCCAGCACCTCACCCGACATCAAGAAACCCGCAGTACCCTCGCCGGAAACCCACGACCCATCGTCGACTTTCCCCTAGCCTTGCCTCTGTCCCCGAGCACCACCCCAGAGAACCCCAGCGTAGCAACCTTCATCTCTTCTCTTTCTTCTTCTTCTTTCTTCTTCTCTTCTTGTGCTCGATCTTGCTTTTTTCGGTCATCGCTGAAGCCGTGCCGTCGCCGACAATCCGGGCAACCCAGTGGGCGTTCCCAGCCAGCGTGGTCGTGTTCTTGTTTTGCCCGGTCCTGTCCTGTGCGCGCGTGTGGTTATTACTGTAGGGATTCATTAGCACCACTACTAGGGTTTGGTAGCATCACACATGCCATATTTTAAAAATTAGATAGTGCTAAACAATCTAACTTAGGAATCGAACTAGAAAAACTAGGGTAACAATAAGTTGTATCATATACAACATATAATAAAGCACTAAGTTGAGAGATTACAACATTTGTAGCTCTCTTTTGTTGACTTCTTGGATCGTTGAGAGGTTGGAACGGCTTTCTAGTATGCTTCCTTATCCACGATGATCCATCCGAAGTCCCTTTGCCCAAAGCTCCTTGCTTTACTTGGTCTTTTGAACAAAGTGTAGCAAACACCCTACACAAATAGGCTAGATAGGTATAGAATGAAGAAGTGGTTTATATGCTCTAATCAAAACCCTTTTCTTTTTGTGAACCTCACTCAAAAGAAATATCAAGAGAGCTTGAGGAAGAAGAAAGAAACGGCAAAAGCTTTTTGTCACAAGATAATGATCAGAACTTCAAAGAAAAATGAGAAAATAAAGTATATATATTTTCTTTCTCTCATCACTAACCATGGTATAATAATATCTAGATATTTATCATTTGGGTTAAAGTCCAAAAGAAAATAAACCCATGGGTTAAAGCTAGGTTAAAGATAAGAAGAGTGTAGAAAACACCCATTAATGATTTAATTTCCTTTTCCTTTTCTTTAATCCAAATGCTAAAATATATACATATTATTGAACCATGTAAGTCTTATATTGCCATCTCCTTTGTATCAACAACCATGATACAATGTATGTATGTATGTGTCCATGCACATCAACATGTGCATACATGCATGCATACACCATTAAACAAAAAGGGTTTAAATAAAGAATAATTCTAAAAGTCAAATATTAAATCAACACTTGATTTAATAAATCGGTCATATCACATACGACCCGACCAATAGAAAAACGCCCGATTAAAATACAGTATCTCATACTCGCATTTAATCGGGTCCCCGCACATATCTCATATGCACACCAGCTCGTTTCACCTGAGCTAGGAAACTCCTATGTGGGACTCTAAGACTCGTCAATACGCCGGCAGTGGGTGATGATCACATCAAACACCCACAAGCCGCAAGAGGTCGGCTAAACGTAATGGCCACCCAGGTATTGAACGATCAGAAGAAAAACCAGCAAAGCTGTCAAAAACTCTCGTCGAGCCAACCGGCAACACTTACCGTACAATCCGGTCTCTTCTCCAGATATGTTGCATATCGAGTCTAGGGATGGTAACGTCGACCCCAATAACTCAATAAGTCGTGTCGATGAATGGTCTATAACAGATCGAGAAACTACTGATAACACTTATCAGTAAATCTTAACAGCCCTGGCCAGGGACTTACTGATATAGCCAATCGAGCACAGCACAATATCAACCCCCAATACCGGGAGAGACGAAACCCCTCCTATTGCTCATTATCTCCATGCGTCTCGGGACTGTACCTAAAGGCCATCTGTTTGCACGACTCAGTAGAGCCGTGGTAGGGTGGAAATCAAAGTACAGTGGGAGAACATATGAGACTTTATGACGATCTCGGGTCTACAGACTAACCTGTACCAGCGTCACCTGAGAACTGCTATCCGACAATAGATATAATACCATATAGAAGTTCTCGGCAAATCCGTCCAGTGTACCCAGTCTCCGCTGAGCACCCGTATACTATCTAGATGTCAAACATCAATGGATGTGAGAACATCCATCGTCCATCATATGGGTCTAGTATCATATACGCTATTCTACTCTGGAATACCGATGCCCCGCCTCGATATACCTATGACTAGGGACATTTCAGGATATGCTTATAAACTACAAATGTCCCACTAATATGATCTACATCATAATCACAGTAGTCAAGCAAATATCCCCAGGGCTTTATCAACATGTGCAAATGAATAAAAGCATGATCAAGTGAACATGTCAGATAAAGAGTAATCAGATAGCATACTATCATGTCGAGTAAGAATGTACACTGAATATATATACATGTATAAATACATCCACTATCATATAATGGCCTCTAGGGCATACATATATCCAACAATCTCCCACTTGCACTAAAGCCAGTTATTGGCGTATCTCATACCTAACATCTCAAAAAGTCGCTCATGCTGCGGCTGAGGGAGGGCCTTGGTGAGTGGATCCGCGGTGTTATTATTTGTGTCTACTCTCCTAACATCGATCTCGCGGCGATCTACTATCTCCCGGATCAGATGATATCGCCTCAGGATGTGTTTGGATCGCTGATGGGACCTGGGCTCCTTGGCTAACGTCACAGCCCTATTATTATCACAATACAATAGTATTGGATCAATAATGGTTGGAACTACACCTAGTTCCATGACGAACTTCCTTATCCAGACGGCTTCCTTTGCGGCATCATTTGCAGCAATGTACTCAGCTTCCATCGTAGAGTCTGCAACGGTATCCTGTTTGGAACTCTTCCAACTCACCGCCCCTCCATTGAGGGTAAATACAAACCCAGAGATAGATTTGATGTCGTCCTTAT
Organism: Agapanthus africanus; assembly: GCA_030015575.1. Classification (NCBI taxonomy): domain Eukaryota; kingdom Viridiplantae; phylum Streptophyta; class Magnoliopsida; order Asparagales; family Amaryllidaceae; genus Agapanthus; species Agapanthus africanus. The sequence continues at coordinate 182,524,089 of JASDDO010000024.1, forward strand.
CACTCTGGAAGCTTGTCACGCCCCGCTTCCCAGTGTACGGCGAAGGGGACGCGGCGAGGTCCGCTACGTATATACTCAGAAGTACATACGCTAAGCGTAGCTAAGCAATATAGAAATAAATACACAAGAGACAAGAGTATAAAAAGAACAGCAACTTTTATTTATTAACATTCTTTGTACAATACATGAAAAGGAAATACATTTGAAATAAAAATGCCTAAACATTGGCATAACAGGAAATGGAAAGTACTGAAAAGAAAAGTGTACAATGAAATTATGTTGCAGGGTCTTGAGTAAACTGCTCCAAGTCTTCTTATGATGGCTCAACTTCTGCCGGGTCCAAGTCACCTGACGACATTCAAAGAAGAGAGAAACAGAATGTCGTCAGCGAACAGATCGCTCGGTAAGTCCCAAAGATAAGAAGAGAATAGATGGAGAGAGAGTATATTATTATAGTTGTATTATATTATTATATTGTTGTAGTATTGTGTTAACGCTTTTGTTTGTAGCTTGATACAGAAGGATGCCAGTGTATACGAGAGGAGTCTCACTTGCCCCGGAGACTATGGTATCAGGAACTCAAGGAACCGTTTATGCCACGGTACAACAGCAACGGAATATAGGTTAGGTATCTTAATTTGACCACCCCGTGCCACCTTAAACACCTTCCGTACCAATCTACCCCTTAATCCCCGTGATATCTTGTTTGTATTGTTATCTTGTAAAGTTGTATTGATTGCATGATTGATTGACTGACTGACCGAAACCATGATATCAGGAAACGGTTATAACCGTAAAGTCATGTAAATGGAATACTGGGAAACATGTAAAAGGAATATATCCATGGTTCGGTTCAATCAAGTTGTAATGATTGTTAACAGGATTCTGGGATTCATGTGTTCATATTGAGTTGGAATATTAAAGAATATAGATTGACTTGAATCATAGTCAAGTCAGAAATAGTTAGACTCAAACCCGAGTCAGACTAAAAGAAAGGTAATTTGAAGTTCTATAATTGTTATGGTCCTTATTGTAATTTATAAAACTTGAGGGGGTTTTATGTAAAAAGTACTATTATATAGTTTTCAAGATACACCTCAAGAATTTATTATTCGTCTTATAGTTATAATGAGTGTGGATTTTATTTGTGTTATTCTAGTGAATATATCCTAATAAAAGTATTAATTTATAATATTGATTTATTTGAAATTCATGGTATTTTAATGTAACTTTTAATCTTGTAATTTTAGAAAAAATGTGAAAACTTTATCTTATAATAAAATAGGTGTTTAAATGATAATTATATATATGTTAATACAAGAATAATTTTTATATAAATATTTTATTTTCCAAAAATCTCATTTTTCTTAAATGTCGTATTTTAAACCTTTCGAGACCGAATGCTCCTTGCGGAGGTCTGAATCTCGCACTACTAGCCCGCGGGTGCACGATGAACCGTACTATCCCTAACGGGTTTCCCAAAAGTGGGTTGTAGCGGCGCTTTGCAAAGGTTTAATAAATACTATTCATTTAGAAAACGGTTTTATAAAGATAAGGTATTTATTCGTAAAAGGGTATAGATTTCCGTATTTTAGTTTCTAGGGTTTCCTAAGCCAACTAGCCTATTTCTAAGGTCTAAACGACAAGTCATTAGAAGCCTCAAATCGCCTTTCACCGCCAATTGCGGCCAGATAAGTGCCAGGTAAGTGGGAAGGAACCACAATAATGGGCCTAATTAAAAACCACTAACCTTGACACACTTGCCTAGACACCACAAAGTCAGTTTAGATAAACGATCGATGTCCACAACTTATCGTATTTTTCTAGTAAGAACTATTTACTAAAAAGTGAAACAAATCTAAAATCTTTAAGAATGGTTTTATGAAGATTATGGTATTTTAATGTAAAGTCTTGTATTTTCATATTCTAAATTTTGGGAATATCAATTAAGGTTGTATTTGCGTGTGTGTAGAGGTAGGTCATTACCTCGTGACTTATTTTAAGGTATTGTGATGTTTAGGGGTTAAACATGATATATTAAACATGAAGGTATTTAAGTGTAAGAATACGGTATTTGTAAACGTTATCATTTCATGTGTGAAAACTCATTCAAATTGATTTCTACAAGTTTAGTGATCAAGATGAACATGTTTAGGAATGAGGGAATTGATTAGAAGAAGAAAAATAAACTTTATGGTATTATTGTGAAAAGAATACGATATTACAAGAAAGTTATCATTTCATGTGAGAAACTTTGTCTAATTTGATTTTTATGTGATTAATAGTCATCATGGATATGTTTAGGTGTTATGAATTAGGTGACAAGTGGGATTTTGTAGAAAAACCGAATCGGAAATCGGTTTGTTCCGATTTTCGTCGGGTTTTATAATTCCGTATTTTAAGAAATAGAAAAGAGAGAAGAATGGGACTTACGGGTTTCAAACTCTTCTAAAGAGTAAAGAAGAACTAGGGAGAAGGCCGAAGTGTGGTTTCGTCGCCGGTTGCTTCCAATGACGTCGCCGGAATCCGTCAGCGCTTCGCCGTGAACTCGGTTTCAAAGCACACTTTCTTGTGGAATTTTCAAGAGAGTAATTTGATTGAAAGAATTTGAGTTTTAACCGCAATCAAGACGGTGTCGCTATGCAGCTAGCCGGTTGAGCACGGGTCGATCCACAGGGAGATGGTTGTATGTCCTTTCTTGTCTTAGACGAGTCAATAAAGAATTTGTGTATGTTTGTTCAATTCTATCCTAAGTGTATTATTTGCAAGTATAAAATTGTTAAGAAAAAGATACGAAATTGTAAGCTAAAGAAATCCGTACTCAAAACCTTTGAGCCGAGTCTTGACCAATTGAAGCTAGAGCAATCGGCAACAACGTGGATTAGGAGATTTAAGCGCGGTATTCGTGGAATACGGCTTATTTACCCTTGTCCTTCCGTTCTTGTCTCTTGCTTTCGCCTCCGGCCAAACCGAACGCAACCGGTCGCGGTTAGGAATCACCGTTATCTTGTCAGGATAGGGTGCCTAACGGAGCGCTTGTGTATGGTTTGGGCGGAGTTCAATGGAAAATAACGGGAAAAGGAAATGAGAAAAGAAAGTCTTAACTTACAATACCGTATTTATTCTTAACAACGATAATTACAACATTCACAAAATGAACAGCAAAGAGCAAAAGAAAAGAACAAAGAAAAGAAAAGATTACAAGTAATTAAGTGCATGAAATGAAATTGCAAGAAAGTAAAGCAAGGTAATAAAAAGCAAGTAATAAATAAGCAATAAAAAGAACAAGAAAGTAATTACAAGAATATAGAACTCAAGACAAGCATGTGATCAATAGCCAACCCTTAAACTTGCAAGCTCAATCAAGAGGTTGCAAGATCAAGGGAAGGGTAGAGAACGCATGTGAAGTGAAGAACTAGTCCCGTGAGAAAATACGACCCTTGAGATCAATAACTAACCCTTAACCATTCAAGCTCAATGAAGAGGTTGAATGATCAAGAGAAAGCAAGAATCTCAAGGGGAAGAAGAAACAAAAGAGAATGATACAAAACCCTCATCTTCATTAATATCCACTCAATGCTCTCACTACATTTCCATGGAGGAAGAATGAAGAAGAAGAAGAAGAAGAACTATACAAAAAACTACAAAAGAGTGGACACAAAATTGGACCCTTGGTTGAGCTCAGATCTGCTGTATTTATAGGCAGGGAAAATGAAATCTAGGGCAACAAACTGAACCCACATGAAAAGACCAAACTGCCCCCCAAAAGTCTCTGCCTGCGGCGCCTGTACGGCCGCGGATCCGCCGCCTATTCCCCCCAATGGCCGCGGATCCGCGCCCCTATAGTGGTGTTAGGGTGTGGTCTTATGTGTACCTCCCTGGTCTTCTGTCCCCTCTTGTCTGGTACATGTATTTTCTGATAATTTCTTCCAGAATATCAGCAGAATTCATAGTCCAAGATTGTTATCTTTTCTTCACTTTTGACTTTATCTCTCTTGAGCTCCGCGCACCCATTGATTCTTGTGTTGCCCCCCTTCGTGCTCTGTGCTTGTCCGAGACACGAATGACCACTGTCATATGTCTTATCTCAGAAACTGGTACTCGGCACTGGACGGATATGGATGACCGGAACCCGGCTTTTATCTGCTGTGACAGATGTTCTGTATTTGGTGTAACTGCGGAGATTTTGTCATGATTTGCAATATTTGGACTGAAAAACCTGTACTCTGTAAATATGTAACAAACACAGATCAAAAGCACCTACCTATAAACACACGAGCGTAAGAATGGGCGGTATAAAATGCAGTATTCTGTTGTGAACAAATACCCCCAAACTTAACTCTTGCTCGCCCCGAGCAAAACCAATTATTCACTAAAATAAAAAACCTACCGCACTTTCGCAGGGAACGCGATTGCACTGAGCGTGTGCAACAAGCCGTTAAACCTCTAGGTGTCCCTAGTAGGAGGAGTGTTGTCTCCTGAGGGTTTTCAGCGGATACTACCCACAAAATCCCGTTAAGCTAGTGTCATAAGTTAACGTCGATTCTACTCCTACAGTTTAGTATTTACGTTAGAAATTCTATCATCCTAAGTTAGAAATATCCAACCCTTATGCTTCATACCTCTAATCTATTTATTCTTAGATTATATACGTTCCAAAAAAGTTTAGAAAGATGTCGGTTCTCCTGAGTTTTCCTTCTAAAGCGTGGCCTCAAATCAGGGATTTTTATCAACTTTACAGAAAACACAAGTCTTATTCTTCATTTCTATCTCTTATTCAAACATCGATTGTATACCCCTACGTGTGTGTATATTTGCACCCCTACGCTCAAGAATTCAATTCAAGCTATAATACCCTTGCCCTAATACCTAATACTATTTCTTTTCATTAAGGATGGACGGATTTGCTCACACACCTTTCATGCGACTATTAATGCTTCTTGAGGCACTAACGGCCGATTACTGAATGTGTGAGCTTTAAAGCGTAAATAGCAGTTTCCAGGTCTTGACTTTATTCTATTTTTTTCTTTTTCTTTTTCAAGACCGGATATATTTTTCACATGCTCTTTTGGTGTTTAGCTTTAAATACCGTTTTTTCTTTCATACTAGGCTTTCAGGCAAGAGTATTTCTAGGTATCCTCTACTATCCAAAGTTTCAAGGTGCGTGTATGTGCAGTTTGTAGGGTATATACTTTCTAAATTTGAACTCAAGAAAAGAAACTATTTTTCAGACTTATCCTTCAGTAGAGCATCAATACTTTCCCTTCATCTTGACTTTAACTAAAGAACTGAACTCAAGATTACCTATTTCTCGAAAAAAACTGTAAGGACGTATACTTACCAAGTTTAAACAGAAAGAGGGTTATTTTTAGGGTTTTCAATTTCTAAGCCTAGAATTTAGTTATTTCTATCATATCAACTATACTTTCGGAATAAAGATCTAAGTTACCCTATTAGCTAACTTGACGACAAAGTTTTTATATTTTTTGGAAAATTTTTGATTTTTGTGGGTTTTTAATAAGGTATGCAAATGCAAAATATACAAATGAATGCGAAGGAAGAAAGCTTACCGAGCACACCCCCAAACTTAAACTTGACAGTGCCCTCACTGTCAGGCTATACCAAGAGGGTCAAAATTGCCGGTGCTCCCTAAAAACAAATTATATAAAACAAAGAAAACAAAAAATATATACAAAAAAGGTGTCCCCCCCAAACTTAAGTAAAACAGTGTTTCCACTGTTAAGCGTTGAAATTCAGGATTAGGGGGGAAAGAGAACAGTATCAAGCTATACAAGGCCTTACACAGGCCAAAAGTTAGTACCAACCATTCAAAGATCTTATCGTGATAAAGCAGTGGCTGGTGAAAGAAGGTGAAGAGGAAGGAAATGGAGAATACGCGAGACCGTATGCAGAGAGAAGCGGGATACGGTCTCGGTATATGAGAGGAAGAAGAATGGCGGAAGGGAAAAAGAAGTGGAATACGAACTTGAGGGTGCAAATGGAGTAAATAGATTAGCACAATTTGTGATGACCGATGTGTGAAAAGCGATTGTGCTAATATATTTACCCGTCGAGAAATGGGGTCAAATCCCTCAAGGTTCGTGAGAAACCATGGGTACGCCGAACCTGGTAAACCAGACATATGAAATGAGAGCGAAACGGGTTCTTGCAAGGTCGGAACGATGGAAAGGATGGAGGAAAGTGGTTGAGGAAGGGTATCGGTTAAAGGTTCAGGAAGGTGTACACAGTCAGTGGAAGGAACAGGATGAATTGGAAAATCCGACTCATCAAGCAAAACTGGTTCATCCTCAAAACTATCCTCAATATTCTCCTCAAAATTTAGCACATCCATGCACTTCTCTTCAAAGTCCAGACGCATATGGGGTTCGGGAAAAACATTTAATGACTCGGGATGATGATTTGAAGAGACAAACTCAGCCAAATCTACGTGTTCATCATCCAAAATATCCCCAGCGTCAATATCCTCAATCAAGTGAAAATCAAAATTCTCTGACACCTCATCAAAAGCATGGATATTAATCGATTCTGGTTCTAAGATATAGGTGTAGAGGTCAAAAGGATTAGGTATGGTTTCACTTGGAAGGGACCCTTCACAATCGGGCAAATCAAACACTACGAAGTCGCACAACTCATTCATCATTCTATCTTCAATTGATAAATCATGTGGGATACTCGATAGACTTTCAAAACAGGAGTTGTGGGATTCAATTTGGGACGGGTAGGTTTGATTTGGAAGGGGGTACATCTCACTCTCTCCACTCAAATTCACAGCCTGTCCTGCCGCCTCATCATACATTGAAAAAGTTGGAGCTAGTTGAAAACTAGCTACCGGGTCACTAGGTTGCATGAGGGCGGCCATTGACGCATTCAAATCCATCATCTGTTGGCTTGACGCTACCCTAAAGTCTTCCAACGACTGTTCTAGACTAGACATTGGTTGTGAAGGGGTTTCAGGAAAAGATTCAAAGTTGTTTGGATACTGAAAACTCCCAAATGGCGGTTCTGAAGAAATGTCTAGGGAAGGTGCAAAAGTAGGGTAGGATTGGTAGGAATTGAATGGCTGGACAGGAGCAGGATCAACATTTGGATAAGAAGGTGAATGGAATTGTTGATCCCAAGAATTTGAAGTGGTGAAAGGAGTGAAAGATCGGCTACGGGATTGTTCAATACGTTCAGCAATAGACATTGGTCTTGTGGCTACAACTGGACTTTCAAAAGGGGTATCAACGCAAGAAGGGGTGAATGTTTGAAACGGTTGATACGAAGTGGATTGCGGGGTCCAGTTGTTCGTCCTAGACGCGTCTATCCGATCTTTCAAAGAAATTTTGGGCATGGAGGGATCGTTCGAAGTTCGGCCAAAGCAAGAACCGTAAGAAGTAATGTCCGGTTGTGGGTACCAAAGTTCGGCAAGGGTTTTGCGAGGTGGAGTACCCATGATATGAAGAGAGAAAGAAAGAAAGACAGAGAAAAGGAGGGGAAAAAGAATGTGATTATTTTTTTTTAGTTATATATTAACAAAAGAATGAAGTATACACACAAAAAGAATATGGACAAAAATAATCACGACACAAAAAATACCACACACCTAATCGTTCTAGGGTTAACCTAGGTCAACTAGACCTGCTCCAGAACTTGATTGTCGAAGTAAAACTGTGTCGAGAAACAGGCTCAAGATACACTGATCACGAGGCCAGGTAAGTGCAGAGATAAGGGGAGGTTTTCCAACGCTTTCGCGAAGTTCCTTAATTAAATACGCCATTTGATTGAAAGAATTTGAGTTTTAACCGCAATCAAGACGGTGTCGCTATGCAGCTAGCCGGTTGAGCACGGGTCGATCCACAGGGAGATGGTTGTATGTCCTTTCTTGTCTTAAACGAGTCAATAAAGAATTTGTGTATGTTTGTTCGATTCTATCCTAAGTGTATTATTTGCAAGTATAAAATTGTTAAGAAAAAGATACGAAATTGTAAGCTAAAAAAATCCGTACTCAAAACCTTTGAGCCGAGTCTTGACCAATTGAAGCTAGAGCAATCGGCAACAACGTGGATTAGGGGATTTAAGCGCGGTATTCGTGGAATACGGCTTATTTACCCTTGTCCTTCCGTTCTTGTCTCTTGCTTTCGCCTCCGGCCAAACCGAACGCAACCGGTCGCGGTTAGGAATCACCGTTATCTTGTCAGGGTAGGGTGCCTAACGGAGCGCTTGCGTATGGTTTGGACGGAGTTCAATGGAAAATAACGGGAAAAGGAAATGAGAAAAGAAAGTCTTAACTTACAATACCGTATTTATTCTTAACAACGATAATTACAACATTCACAAAATGAACAACAAAGAGCAAAAGAAAAGAACAAAGAAAAGAAAAGATTACTAGTAATTAAGTGCATGAAATGAAATTGCAAGAAAGTAAAGCAAGGTAATAAAAAGCAAGTAATAAATAAGCAATAAAAAGAACAAGAAAGTAATTACAAGAACATAGAACTCAAGACAAGCATGTGATCAATAGCCAACCCTTAAACTTGCAAGCTCAATCAAGAGGTTGCAAGATCAAGGGAAGGGTAGAGAATGCATGTGAAGTGAAGAACTAGTCCCGTGAGAAAATACGACCCTTGAGATCAATAACTAACCCTTAACCATTCAAGCTCAATGAAGAGGTTGAATGATCAAGAGAAAGCAAGAATCTCAAGGGGAAGAAGAAACAAAAGAGAATGATACAAAACCCTCATCTTCATTAATATCCACTCAATGCTCTCACTACATTTCCATGGAGGAAGAATGAAGAAGAAGAAGAAGAAGAAGAACTATACAAAAAACTACAAAAGAGTGGACACAAAATTGGACCCTTGGTTGAGCTCAGATCTGCTGTATTTATAGGCAGGGAAAATGAAATCTAGGGCAACAAACTGAACCCACATGAAAAGACCAAACTGCCCCCCAAAAGTCTCTGCCTGCGGCGCCTGTACGGCCGCGGATCCGCCGCCTATTCCCCCCTATGGCCGCGGATCCGCGCCCCTATAGTGGTGTTAGGGTGTGGTCTTCTGTGTACCTCCCTGGTCTTCTGTCCCCTCTTGTCTGGTACATGTATTTTCTGATAATTTCTTCCAGAATATCAGCAGAATTCATAGTCCAAGATTGTTATCTTTTCTTCACTTTTGACTTTATATCTCTTGAGCTCCGCGCACCCATTGATTCTTGTGCTGCCCCCCTTCGTGCTCTGTGCTTGTCCGAGACACGAATGACCACTGTCATATGTCTTGTCTTAGGAACTGGTACTCGGCACTGGACGGATATGGATGACCGGAACCCGGCTTTTATCTGCTGTGACAGATGTTCTGTATTTGGTGTAACTGTGGAGATTTTGTCATGATTTGCAATATTTGGACTGAAAAACATGTACTCTGTAAATATGTAACAAACACAGATCAAAAGCACCTACCTATAAACACACGAGCGTAAGAATGGGCGGTATAAAATGCAGTATTCTATTGTGAACATAATTCTATGGTTTTGGAATGAGAAGGTAGGGGGTAGGGGTCTATTTATAGGGTAGCTAGGGTAGGGTAGGTGAAGGGTTTTGTATATTAAAAAATTATAAAAATTTAAAGAAAATCATTAAAATTTTGTAGTAATTAGGGTGTAATAAAAATTCTGGAACTGATTAAATAAATTGGAGTTAACAGAGGGTTTCAGAATACCAAAAGCCACAACTTTGCTGTTGGGACCCCGGCCATCGGCCCAACTCCGGCCGGCCGGCAGGCCCAGTTGGCCGATCCCGGCCGGGTTCGGCCATGGTCGGGTGTAGGGTTCTCCGACGTAGACTTTGGCATACTCCGTTTTTTGGGTTCAGTTCAATATTTGGGAGTTATGGCCTATGGACTGTTGGGCTTCCAAGGATTTTTAAAGAAAAATAAACTAAAAATAATGTGGGGCACGGGATTCGAACTCTGGTGGCTTAGTTCAGCAGTGCAAGGTATTACCAATGAGCTACAAGCTCCTTCTTGTAATTATTGTAGGGAAATAGATACTTAAAGTGATAACAGTAACATTAAATACTCCAAGTATATTTCAAATTTAAATCAAATTTATGTATACAAAAATTGGAGTTATTTAAAAACAAAATAGTTACTTATATATATATTGTGCTCAGGTTTAAATACTCTTTTAAAGATTTAAAAAAATTTGAATAGAAAAGTGTACATAACATATTGTGCTCGAACCCGTAAAGGCTTCCATTTGGATATCTCCGTTACCATACACCAAGAACAATTCTTTAGTCCTTCGCAAGTACTTAAGAATGTTCTTCACAGCTACCCAGTGATTCTTCCCTGGGTTGGATTGATACCTGCTTACTACACTTAGTGCATAAGCTACATCAGGGCGTGTACATAACATCGCATACATTATAGATCCTACGGCCGAAGCATAGGGTATAATGCTCATGCGAGCTCTCTCCTCATCGGTCTTTGGGCAAAAGTCCTTTGAGAGAGTGACTCCATGGCAAGCGGGTAAGGCACCCCGCTTGGAGTCTTCCATACTAAATCTCTTTAGTATGGTGTTGATATACCTGGTTTGGGACAATCCAATAACCTTTTGGATCTATCCCTATAGATCCGAATGCCTAATATGTACGTGGCATCACCCAGGTCCTTCATGGAGAACCTTTGTGATAAGAATGATTTGACCGACTGTAGCATAGGAATATCATTTCCAATCAGAAGAATGCCATCCACGTACAATACGAGGAATGTGACAGCTCTCCCTACAACCTTCTTATAAACACAAGGTTCATCTGGATTTTTGATGAAATCAAACTCTTTGATAATATCATCAAAACAGATGTTCCAACTCCGTGATTCCTGCTTTAATCCATAAATGGATTTAAGCAATCTACATGCTTTCCCGCTGCTCCCACTATCAATGAAGCCCTCTGGTTGATCCATATAAACGCATTCATCTAAATTACCATTTAGAAATGCAGTTTTAACGTCCATCTGCCAGATTTCATAGTCGTAGTGAGCAGCAATAGCAAGTAGGATCCGAATGGATTTAAGCATGGCTACGGGAGAAAAGGTTTCGTCATAGTCCAGACCTGGTCTTTGACGAAATCTTTTCACCACAAGTCTTGCCTTATAGGTCTCCACCTGCCCATCTACACCAATCTTTCTTTTAAAGATCCATTTGCACCCTACAGGTTTTACCCCAGGGGTACAACGTCCAAAGTCCATACTTTGTTGGTGTACATAGACTCCATTTCAGATCTCATGGCATCCAGCCACTTCACAAAGTCTCCACTCATGATAGCTTGCTGAAAACTGGTAGGATCATCAACCTCCATGATACAATCTTCTCTATCACCATCAATGAGAAAACCGTAGTATCTTTCCGGTGGGCGAGAAGTCCTACCAGATCTACGGAGTGATTGAGGTTCATTAATTTCTGTTGCAACAGCCGGTTCAACCAAGTCGTCATTTGTAACTTGTGTTTCTAGAACCTCTTCTAGGTCTACCACGCTGTCATCAGTATCATTTGTAAAAAATTTCTTTTTCTAAAAATGTGGCATACTGAGAAACAAACACCTTTTGTTCCTCCTTATGGTAGAAAAGATATCCATAAGAATTTTTTGGATATCCCACAAAATTACACATGACTGACCATGTCTCGAGTTTGTCCGGATTCTGCTTTTTAACATAGGCCGGACAACCCCAAATCTTAACTCGTTTAAGAGATGGTGTCGTCACATACCATATCTCATATGGCGTGGTAGACATGGTTTTGGTTGGAACCCTGTTCAATAGAAATGCTACAGTCTCCAATGCATGCCCCCAAAATGAGACAGGTAACTCAGCATCACTCATCATAGAACGAACCATATCTAATAGGGTCCGATTCCGACGTTCTGACACACCGTTGTGCTGTGGTGTGTAAGGAGGAGTGAGCTAAGAGAGAATCCCATTCTCTTTTAGAAAGTCTGCAAACTCTGTACTGAGATACTCCCCACCTCGATCTGATTGAAGCATTTTGATACTCAAGCCGGTTTGTTTTTCTACTTCAAGTTTGTACTCAGTGAATTTCTCGAAATCTTCAGACTTATTCTTTAACACAAACACATGACCGAATCTTGAGAAATTATCAGTAAAAATAATGAAGTAAGAAAAACTGTCTCTAGCCTGTGTAGACATTGGCCCGCATACATCACTATGTATGAGGCCTAAGAGCTCAATAGCTCTTTCTCTGTGTCCGGTAAACGGAGTTTTGGTCATTTTACCCTTGATGCAAGACTGGCAAGTCGCATAAGATTTATATTCAAAAGGGTTTAAATATCCATCTTTATATAGCTTGTTTAGTCTTGTTTCGTTAATATGACCAAGTCTACAGTTCCAAAGAAAAGCTTCATTTATATCTGAAAATTTTCTTTTAGAAGTGTGTTGTATGCTGAAAACTATGTGTTGATTTAGGACGTATATCCCGTTATTAAATGTATCATACCCAACCAACATTTGATTCAGGTTAATGTTCATAACATTATTCTACAATACAAAATTATATCCTTCATTGTCTAACAAAGAAAAAGATATTATATTACAAAGCAGACTAGGTACATAATAACATGGGTTCAAAACCAATATACACCCTGACGGCAACCCTAGGTGATACTCTCCCACTTAAACTGCATGTACATTGGAACCATTTCCAACCCGGAGAGTATGGTCACCTATCTTCAAAACTTTGCTATTTATCAGCCCCTGCATGGAATTGCAAATGTGAGAACCTGAACCGGTATCTAATACCCAAGAAACAGAGTTTATAGAAAAACGGTTTTCTGTCACAAACACACCTAAAGCGGAATCATCACCATGCTTCTTATTCTTGAGATCCAGATACTCGGTACAGTTGCGCTTCCAGTGTCCCATTTTATGACAGTGATAACATTCCCCTTTCCCCGATTCTCCAGCCTTGGACTTGTCTTTCCCCTTAGCCTTTTTAACTCCACCTCTAGGTTTGGTGGGTTTCTTCTTCATCTTTCCTTTGGCCTTAACTTTCGGGCGAGAGGATGAAGATGGCCCAACAGTCAAAGCGGGAGTCTTCACTGACTTCAGCGTGCTCTCTGCACTCCTTAACATATTAAGGAGTTCAGGTAGTGACTTCTCCATGTTGTGCATGTTGATGTTTACTACAAACTGAGCAAAAGTGAGGGGAGAGACTGCAGAATGATATCAGTATATTGTTCATTGTCCATTTCCCATCTGAGGTCCTCAAGCTATTCTATAAGGGCTATCATCTTCAGAGCATGGTCACCTACTGGAGTGCCAGAAGCTATCCGTATCTGAAATAGCTTTCTAGATACTTCGTATCGTAGGACACGAGATTGCTCCCCATACAACTTTTTTTATGGAGAAAAATGGATTGGACATCCATTTGCTCGTGCTGCTTTTGATGTGTGTTATCCATCGATGCAAGAACGAGGTGTTTGGCTGTGGCACAGTCAGCATCCCATGTCTTGCGGAATTCCTTGTCCGCAACCGAAGATTTAGGACCTGGGACGGGCGGGGCTGGAGCCGTGAGGACATATGATACCTTATCATAAGTCAAGGCAATGTTGATGTTCCTCAGCCAGTCTTTATAATTGGTCCCATTCAGTTTATTTTTATCTAGTAGAAGCTTGAGTCATGTCATTGGTATCTGCCATTAAGAGAGAGAAAAGAATACACTTAGCGAAAGCTCTTGCAAAGATCAGATTGGTTATTATCTTATCTAATCGATGTCTCCCACTGCTTTTATCAAATTTCCCTTCAAACCATAAAAGGAAAACTAGCCAGGATTAATTACAGTCTACAACTTTGCTAACCGTTCAGCCAGGCCAGTGTCGGTACTTGAGGGAGGTTCCCCGTGCTTTCGCACGGACCTAATTAATATAAACCTCGTCTTCCCAGAGGCGTAGCCTCATTAACACCTTTCTAGACACCTAATGGGTTAGCTAATTGTAAAGTGCAAAACTCTCCTGGGAGCAACTCTTTCTCACAGTGGGATCGGGATCCAACCATCATATGGAAGGTATGCAATCTCATTGCAAATTTCAACTCTTGAAACTCCCGATATGGTTTTTACCCCTAGCACTCATGACCTTAACTATGGTCAACAAATCACAAGCACCAGTCAAGTTATACCCGTCATTTCTTGATTAATTAGACCCACCCATATGACCCTTAATTATGGTCAACAAAGTCATATGAATATCCTAAGTAATCTGCATCATATGTAGTGTAGGAAAACATCATTTAGCTACCGTACACTACGCCTTAACTATAGTCAACAAACGTAGCACGAATACTAAGTACTCTACTTCCTAAAATGACGGAGGGTTACGGATGGTTTTTAAGAAAACCTTTAACGCTTTGAACTTGATATCGTCGTAGAATCAAATGGTTTTCAAAAGGAGTGGTTTAAGCTCCGCAATTTTGAAACTTTGCTTTTTCTCAAAAAGCTGAGTGGTTTTCAAATCCGATTCTTCAATATCTTTTTAGATTTATTTTCCTTTACATTAATCTTATTAATGTAGTCCCATCATTTAAGTCCTTAAGCCAAACACAGAAAAAGAAACGAAAATACAACGTACGCTTATGCCATCTGCATTCGCCACAATGTTCCGTTATGCATCGTTAGGTTACTTAACTAACGGCATACTGGAACGGGACTAGCGCGGGTGCAAAACATAAGCAACATCTACTATATATCTCATATATAATATTGCATTCGTCTCTGATATATCAAGCGATCACATCACTGAATATAAGCAGTAGAAACACATATATGAAAATATAGGATATGCTAGGACGTCCGTATTTTGTATTTAGCCAATAATAGAAAATACGGATTCCACGGTCGTGATGAATAGCCAATCCCACACCCCTAGACCCCTATGAGAGTGGCAAGTGACCCTACCAATTCTGGAGTCAGGAAACCCGGTCTCGACGCCTCGAGATGGTCTCCCAGTGGATCCCAGAACCCGGTCACTTGTGCTCCCTACCTTGGGTCTATCCTAATGTGGAAAAGTAAATACAACAATGGTGACATCATCCTCAATCCGGAAGTGCCCCAAATAAAAGAATATTACATACAATTGAATTTTACATGAATGAAAAGAAAAACTCTCATCTCACATAAAACCCCCGGCCATTCATTCACGACGATCCTATACATCATATCACAGCAACACATAACATCGCATGCCATTAACGTAAGCAAGTATGTGTATCCCAATTGTCGTTGATGTATAGCAACGAAACCGGCGATACACCACATACTACACTTACGGTCGCAGAAAAGAAAGTGAAAAACTACAACAATTGGAATCATATCCGCCCTTAGACATCATAAATCCGGGATATCTCATATCCAAGATTTCATGCCTAACATGTAGGTCTCGCATTTTGGTCTCATCCCATGAAAACACTTTTCAAAGTAAGTCGGATAATTCAACAGGATTTCCGATTACATCCGAGACCGAAATGCTAGATTTACACGCAACATATAAATGTAGATTCCAATTATTGTATCACAATATACTAGGCTATGTTAAATATTTCGATCGAATCAACCAACACCCTCATCACCCGATAAGCTCAACACTTGAGCGAAGTTAAAGTACTCAAAAACATGCCACAATACCTATGGTCCAGCCATAGAAGGGTCAAACCAATGCCTCACCTATGATACTGCGGAACTAAAACCAATGCCTCACCTATGATACTGCGGAACTAAGGCAAACCCTAGGGTTCAAGTCGCGGTTCCAAAGGCATAGAATCGAGTTAAGGTTTTTGTTCTTCTAGAGGGTCCATAGAGTTACTTGCACGGCTATTGAATATAATTAACTTAAGAAAATTCCAACTATTGAAAATTTCAGTGGGGTTCTTGACGGGGTGTTTGAAGTTCGATCGAACTATTAAACATTGTTTGGGTTACCATTACAATGCTAAAAAATACGACTACGAAATACTCCGCAATTAGCCCATAACACAATTATCATCACATGAAAATCTGAACTAAACAAACAATACCAGAAACCCCAAATCCTACACATCAGAACACATGAGAAATACGGGGAGATTTGGAGTTCACAGGGCCAGCGTCGCCGGAAATTGATGCCCTGGGCTCGGCCAAAATCCGAGCACCCCCCCCCCCCCATATTTCACCCGTGCTCTTATAGTATCCCATACTACACTCTGCAATTGCTAAAATAATTTTTAAATGATATTTCAAAAAAATTCCAGAGAGCATTTTCTAGGGTATCTAAAACCGTATTTTGCGGAGTTTTTCAGTTTCGTATTATCTTAACACCGTCTAGCTTTCTACTTTAGCACGGACCCCACTGTAGGGATTCTATAGTACCACTACTAGGGTTTGATAGCATCACACAAGACATATTTTAAAAATTAGAGGGTGCTAAACAATCTAACCTAGGAATCGAACTAGAAAAACTAGGGTAACAATAAGTTGTATCACATACAACATATAATAAAGCACTAAGTTGAGATATTACAACCTTTGTAGCTCTCTTTTGTTGACTTCTTAGATCGTTGAGAGGTTGGAACGGCTTGCTAGTATGCTTCCTTGTCCACGATGATCCATCTGAAGTCTCTTTGCCCAAAACTCCTTGCTTTACTTGGTCTTTTGAACAAAATGTAGGAAACACCCTACACAAATGGGTTAGATAGGTGTAGAATGAATAGCTGGTTTATATTCTCTAATCAAAACCCTTTGTTTTTGTGAACCTCACTCAAAAGAAATATCAAGAGAGCTTGAGGAAGAAGAAGGAAATGGCAAAAGCTTTTTGTCATAAGATAATGATCAAAACTTAAAAGAAAAATGAGAAAAGAAAGTATATATATTTTCTTTTTCTCATCACTAACCATGGTACAATAATATCTAGATATTTATCATTTAGGTTAAAGTCCAAAAGAAAATAAACCCATGGGTTAAAGCTAGGTTAAAGATAAGAAGAGTGTAGAAAAAACCCATTAATGATTTAATTTCCTTTTCCTTTTCTTTAATCCAAATGCTAATATATATATATATATATATATATATATATATATATATATATATATATATATTATTGAACCATGTAAGTCTTATATTACCATCTCCTTTGTATCAACAACCATGATACAATGTATGTATGTATGTATGTGTCCATGCACATCAACATGTGCATACGTGCATGCATACACCATTAAAGAAAAAGGGTTTAAATAAGGAATAATTCTAAAAGTCAAATATTAAATCAACACTTGATTTAATAAATCGGTCATATCACATACGACCCGACCAATAGAAAAACGCCCGATTAAAATACAGTATCGCATACTCGCATTTATTCGGGTCCCCGCGCATATCTCATATGCACACCAGCTCGTTTCGCTTGAGCTAGGAAACTCCTGTGTGGGACTCTAAGACTCGTCAATACGCCGGCAGTGGGTGATGATCACATCAAACACCCACAAGCCTCAAGAGGTCAGCTAAACGTAACGGCCACCCGGGTATTGAGCGATCAGAAGAAAAACCAGCAAAGCTGTCAAAAACTCCCGTCGAGCCAACCAGCAACACTTACCGTACAGTCCGGTCTCTTCGTCGGATATGTTGCATATCGAGTTTAGGGATGGTAACGTCGACCCCAATAACTCAATAAGTCATGCCGATGAATGGTCTATAACAGATCGAGAAACTACTGATAACACTTATCAGTAAATCTCAACAGCCCTGACCAGGGACTTACTGATATAGCCAATCGAGCACAGCACAACATCAACCCCCAATACCGGGAGAGACGAAACCCCTCCTATCGCTCATTATCTCCATGTGTCTCGGGACTGTACCCAAAGGCCACCTGTTTGCACGCCTCAGTAGAGCCGTGGTAGGGTAGAAATCAAAGCATAGTGGGAGAACACATGAGATTCTATGACGATCTCGGGTCTACAGACTAACATGTACCAGTGTCACCTGAGAACTACTATCCGACGATAGATATAATACCATATAGGAGTTCTCGGCGAGTCCGTCCAGTGTACCCAGTCTCAACTGAGCACCCGTATACTATCTAGATGTCAAACGTCAATAGATGTGGGAACATCCATCGTCCATCATATGGGTCTAGTATCATATACGCTAGTCTACTCTGGAATATCGATGCCCCGTCTCGATATACTCATGACTAGGGACATTTCAGGATATGCTTATAAACTACAAATGCCCCACTAGTATGATCTACATCATAATCACAGTAGTCAAGCAAATATCCTCAGGGCTTTATCAACATGCATGATCAAGTGAACATGTCAGATAAAGAGTAACCAGATAGCATACTCTCATGTCGAGCAAGAATGTACACTGAATATATATACATGTATAAATACATCCACTATCATATAATGGCCTCTAGGGCATACATATATCCAACAATTGCGACGTTTATCCGACGTCGGACGTACCGTACGCACCCGTCGTGAGATTCGATCAGGCAAGTTTATATTGCTACATGCTATGATATATATTTTGCATACATATGAATAAAAATATCACATGTTGACTGCATTGTACATCCATGTTACTGTTTTACAGTTTTACGATACCCGTGCGCATTCATATCATTAATTATATATCTAGTTGCATGCCATGTCACATTATTTCATGTTACTGTTGTATTAACACCCCATGTTTAATAATGTGCATCCTACGTAGTCATGGAGTTGTAGATGTAACCCCTGATAGATATTTATGCATCCGTGTTTTATTGTGCATCCATATCATTAATTATATATCTAGTTGCATCTACAGATCATATTATTTCATGTTACTATTGTATTAACACCCCATTCTTGATAATGTGCATCCTACGTAGTCATGGAGTTATAGATGTGAACCCTGATAAACACTTGAGCATCCGTCTGATACCTGTGCACTAACTGTCATGACCTGATACACCACTACTTGACCTGTTACCTGATCCTGTTTCAAATGCCTACAATCCTGACTTGTTGTCCTGATGGACATATGCTGTTGTCTATTTTAGACAAACCTGTACCTGCTTGATCCTGTGTTGGCACTAGCTCCAGATTTATCAATACCTGACTTGAACACATAACTTGGGGGTAAGGGAAAATCAATGATGAAACCTGACTTGTAACTCAACAGTTCGACGCTTATACTGATTAGTTTTACGGGCTAGGCCAGCCCCGAGATGATACTGCTGACATCATTCATATGTACATGTTTCATTTTTAATGCCTAACGGCATGTCTCGAATTTCGGCCCGAGAATCTGGACCGTAGTCCCGGGCACGCACGGGATACTATTGAGTTACATCGACGATTCATTAAATTGATTTCAAAGACTTGAGAGTAACTAATCCAGCAGTTTAGAAGGATCACCGCACGTCACATACACTGATACCCTTCACTGTTATACATCCATGTTTACTTATTACATTCATATTACTGTTCCTGCTCTGTAACGTTTTAGAAATCGTTATGCGGATTTTTTCGTTTTAGGGTAAAATAGTCGGTGTTTTCCGTTTTAACCCGGATGTGATCAAATTTCAGTACAGACTTGACGGCGCCTAGTTTAACTAGAATAGTGCTAGTTTGTGGGCATTGGGGGTCAATTGGAAGTTTTGGTTCACATAGAATTTTTCCTAATTAAATTATTATTTTAAGTTGTTAATTATGAACTTTATTAGTGGTAATTACAATTTTGGCTTGGGTTAATTACTTCCAATGTGAATCTATGCTAATCTAATCACTAGATTTTTAGTTAATCTATCCATAGAAATATCTAGATATTTGTGTGACAAAAGAAAAATTTTTAAAGAAAAGAAATAGGTGGCTAAAGATATTTCGTGCATTTATGAGCATTAAATGGTGTTTTTAGCTAGAAAACTCCACACAATTTTCACAAACCCTCCCCCCCCCCCCACTTCACCCTTGGCCGAGCCCTTCCCCTTATTCTGCCCTTTCTTTTTCTTTCCCCATTTGCATCTTCTCCAAACTCAATAAATCATCAAAAATCCCTAAATAATCCCACAAAACTCATAAACAAATAATAACCCATCATTCTTCTTCACTAAACTTGCTTTGATTTTCAAGAAAAATATCATTTTGGAGGCAAAAATGATGAGTCTGGTTGCTAGATTGTGTTCTTGAGGAGGTATAATTTCTAACCCTAATTTTTAATTGTTGTATTAAAATCATTAAGTTAGCTATTTAATTGTTTAATATAGCTTAATTTGCATGATTATTTGTTTCATGATAAATTAGTGAAGATCAAGTTAGGGTTAAGTTGATGATATGGTTTATTGTTAAGTTAAGACTAGGAAAACTTAACCTAGTGGGAGAATGATAATTGTTGTTAATTCCTAATTTGTCTAATTGAGTTTATTAGCAAACTAAGTTTTAATAAAGCAAAATTGGGTGAGATTAAAATTATGGAATTGGTTTGGATAACCTAGTTTAGCTACTTTGCGTGTTGGAAATCGCTAGAATTGTGTTAGCTTTAGACTTGTGGAATTTTGCGATAAAAAATTTGCTTACTAGGTTTCGGTATAAGTTGGACGTTGGTTCTTATGAGCGTTGCGATGTTATATATATTATCTTCATCGCGAAGTATTGTGTTGTATTTGCGCGATCGGTACGATCAGAGTCTAGACTTGGTGGTTGCGTAGTTTAGCAATCCTAGCTAGGGTTTTGCCGATGTCGTGCGCGTTTTGTGCATTAGGTGCGCAGTGTAATTTTTCTAGGCGTTATCCTTACATTTCGTTATCTTTGTGTCGGCGTAGCATATTTAGCTTATGTGATGTGTTTGTGAAATTTTAGGATTGCAAGCGGGGACTTCGGACGCTGCGAAGAAAGGGAAGCAGGTGGTCGGATTTTCGTGGCTCGAGATCATCGGTGAGTAGATTTAACATCTACGGGGAAATCGCCCATATGGCGTTAAGCGTCAAGGCTAGATATGATATGATATTAGCCGCATGTTTATATGCACATATAGAGATGGTGCATGAACTTCATTGCATATAGTTACTTGTTGTGCCTGAACCTGTACCCATTGTACACTGCACTATTATTAACAGTCCATGTTGCACGAGCACCAATTGTATGCTACACACACACTGTCGGTAATTGCCATGATACGCACAACACAAATATTCATATGATATACCTTACTATTGGTTAGAGACATAGAGGTATTTATTCTTGTGCGATGGCGCATTTGACATATAGCATACCTGTACACCTACATGCATACACATATGTCTTGCTATACCTACATGCTCACACATATACTTGGCTATAGTTATATGTTCAGTTTTATACGATATATATCGGTGGTATGAGACACTGTTATATATGTATATGGGATTTGGATACTAGGGAACCGCGTGATATATTTAATGACTTGATACATTTAAATAGCGGACTTTTCCCGTGATATGCTCATATTGTTGTTCTATGTTGCATATATTATATTACATGGATTTATGCACTTGAGATATGTTTTCATGCAATTTGGGGATTTCTAGTGTCGATGTTAGGCACTTATATTCCGAGAGATTTATGGATATTGGAAACCGATACGTGGAACACGAGTGTCGAGCTTAGACACTTGGGTTTCGAGGAACGTATGTATATCAGAGCAACCGATACGTAGAACACAGGTGTAGAGGTTGGACACTTGGGTTTCGAGGAACGTATGAATACGAGTATATATATGTCGATGTTGGGCACCAGTTTTCATGATATTTCGGGTGTCGATGTTTGACACTCAGGTTACATGAGATTTACAGGGCCGATCTGAGAATTTTAGGATTTGGGGTGTTGTTGATTTACACCGGGTTTTTCCTATGCTTATGATTTGTGCATGAGATTATTTATTTTCCCGCACTCAGTATATTTTTGATATGCATTGGACTCATGTAGATATAGTACCCTGGTGGTGTACCTTGATCATGATAGTTGCATATTCATATTACCATACTTATGCTACCAGCTTACATGTGATTGTTTATTGCTGTTAGTGCATACTTGCGATTACAGTATGATGTTATTTTCTATTCACGAGTTGGCAACTCATCCCCGTTGTGCCATAGTGTTTTGCAGGACTTACCCTCAGAGTAGTTGCGGCAGGGCGCCTTTTTATCTCTACTTTTGCGGATATCGCTACGGTTAGCTGTGAGGCCTTTGCTTTTAGGTGGGTTCGCGGTTATCCATTTTGTACATTGGGTATCTTTTTGTTGGATCTAGTATTCTCCATCTACCACTTCATGTATTTGACTTAGAGACAAGTTGTGAGGATTCGGTGTTGTATATTTATTTTGGTGACTTTGGGGTGCCGTGCTCGTGGGAGCCGGTCTTGTTGTAAAGTTTTTACCTCCTTATGCTATTTTCATTTATATTTCTTCGCTTCGGCATCATATATATGTTGTGGTGGTTGTCTCCGCCGTTGGGCATGATTTGCTCTCGTTTGGGATGCTTTATTTATATTCTATGTTGTACCCATTTTCGGGGCTAGTTTTTACAAAGGAGGTGCTGCCGAAAATTTCAAGTAAACAAAAATTAAAGATTTTACTTGAGATTTTTCGAATGTTTTAAACTATGTCTTTCTCCACTTATCCATTTTTGGGTGGTTTAGATCGCTGGGTTTCGGCTTACTTAAGTTGCGTACGCATGTTGACGTTACGTAGTTTAAGTGCCGGTTATGGGCCAAACTTTGGGTCGTGACAAAGTTGGTATCAGAGCGCTAGGTTTTACCTTTCGGAGTGTAGGATGGCCTTGGTATGATGGAGTAGCTAGCTTAAGCAGAGTGGCGTAGCGTGTGTATGTTCCGCGGCATACTTACGACACGGTACTCCATCTAAGTGACCTTAGGACTTATTGATTGAAATTCCTTCCATAATTATATACATCCTTGTGATTCGATTTCTGTGTCCTTATCGAATCTTGTTTCAATTTCCAGCCTATATGCCGCCGAAGACTACGAGGGCACAGAGAGCGGCCGCGAGGGCCGAGGTCAGAGTTGACTCGTCTGAGACTAGGACTGACCAGGGCGGTACGCCTGTTGTACCGGAGCACATTGCTATGCTTGGAGCTGGTATGCAGGACTTGCACCAGATGATGGGGTATTTAGTTGAGGCCATTCGAGCACAGGGGACCCATTACGGGGACCGCGATGGTATCTACTGTTCCGGCAGTCCCAGCTACAGCTCCGGAGGTTATCACCGTGTCACTGTCAAAGTTCATAAGGCTGAGGCCTCCGGTTTTCACTGGCACAGATGCAGCCGAGGATCCGCGGTCATTTATCGACCGGATGGCCAGGATTTGCTGTTCGCTCCGATGCTCCAACGCGAGATGGGTGGAGTTTGCGAGCTTTCGTCTGGAGAGTCTGGCCCAGAAGTGGTGTGAGTCCTTGGAGAGGGGCAGAGCCGCAAGTCTTGCTCCTATAACCTGGGCTGAGTTCGTGACGGTGTTTCTCGTGCGTTTTCTTCCGCCGAGCTTCAGGAATGCTCGAGCGTAGATTCGAGTCATTACGCCAGACTCCGGGGATGACGGTGGCTGAGTATGATGTGCTATTTACCGAGCTGTGGGTGTATGCTCCATATTTGGTAGCTACGGAGGAGATGCGGGTCAAGAGGTTTGTTCGAGGCCTGCTTACCCATTTGTTCCTCGCTATCAGCATTCAGCATTGTGACACCTATGCAGCAGCAGTAGACGCAGCCCTATTGGTAGAGGAGCGTCTTTCTGAGTCGTCGGTTGCTTCGAAACTGAAGAGGGTTCGTACTGGTGATTCAGCGGGGAGGCGGGCGTTTAGACGTCGTGACAGTTCCCGTTCAGATACTGGAGGTAGTGGAGGTTCGGGACGAGGTCAGCTTTTTAGCTCTTATCCTCAGGAGAGGCAGCAGTTTGCATCTGGATGTTACCGGTGCAGGAGTTTGGGTCATCGGGTTCGAGATTATGCTGAGCCACGTGAGAGCGAGGCAGCTGTACCGCAGGTTACCTTACCACCTTCTCCACCTTAGAGGGCGTTGCCCCTTGTGCCTGTTGTTACTCCGCGTCAGACTCATATGCAGAGAGGTCGGGGTCGCGGTGGTTTTATACCGAGAGGGCGGGGTGGTAGATTCGGAGGACAGCCAGTCTCCGGTAGAGGGCAGGCTCGGGTGTTTGCCTTGACTCATCAAGACGCGCAGGCGTCCAATGCAGTGGTTTCAGGTACCCTTTCTGTGTGTTCTTTTGATGCACATGTTTTATTTGAACCGGGATCTACACATTCATATGTTTCTATGCACTTTGTGCCGAATTTGAGCCGAGAGTCGTGTTTGCTAGATCAGCCGCTTGTCATGACTACTCCTGTTGGAGAGTCGTTTGTTGCGCGACACGTGTTCCGGTCGTGTGCTGTCCGTATAGGAGATAGAGATTTGTCCGTCGACTTGATCCTTCTTGAGATGTTGGACTTCGACGTTCTCCTGGGCATGGACTGGTTAGCTACTTGCTACGCATCCGTGGACTGCCGCGAGAAGACAGTTAGGTTTTGTTTTTCCAGCGAGTCAGAGTTTGCTGTGTAGGGGGACCATGGTGCCGCCCCTCGCAGTTTGATTTCTGTCCTTTGTGCTAATCGGCTTTTGAGGAAGGGATGTCGGGGATTCTTGGCTTTCATTCATGATACTGAAGCCACAGTGGAGTCGTTCGACCGGATTCCTACCGTGCGAGAGTTTCCCGACGTTTTTCCAAATGAGTTACCTGGTTTGCCGCCAGAGCGCGATATTGAGTTTTGCATTGATCTGATTCCTGGCACGGGACCTATTCTATACCGCCTTATCGGATGGCTCCGGTGGAGCTTAGAGAGCTTAAAGATCAATTGCAAGAGTTGATTGATAGTGGACTTGTGCGTCCGAATGTTTCTCCGTGGGGAGCTCCTGTTCTGTTCGTCAAGAAGAAGGACGGCAGTTTGAGGTTGTGTATGGATTATCGTCAATTGAACCGAGTTACGGTGCAAAATAGGTATCCTTTACCTCGCATTGACGATTTATATGATCAGCTCCAGGGTGCGAAATATTTTTCTAAGATTGATTTGCGTTCGGGTTATCATCGGTTGCGGGTTCGGAATGATGACATTCCAAAAACTGCTTTTCGTACGTGCTATGGGCATTATGAGTTTTTGTTGATGTCGTTCGGACTCACCAATATGCCAGCAGCGTTCATGGATCTGATGAACCAGATTTTCAGGCCGTTCCTCGACCAGTTCATTATTGTGTTTATTGATGACTCTGGTCTACTCTAGGAGTCGTGAGGAGCATGAGCAGCACTTGAGGATTGCTTTGCAGACATTGAGAGAGCACCAGCTGTATGCTAAATTTTCAAAGTGCGTATTTTGGCTTGATAGTGTTGATTTCCTGGGTCATGTGGTGACTGGAGATGGTATTCTTGTGGACCCGAGGAAGATCGAGGCTGTGCAGCTTTTGCCCAGACCTGTATCTGTGGCTGAGGTCCGCAGCTTTTTGGGCTTAGCTGGTTATTATCGCCGTTTTGTGCAGGATTTTTCGAGTATAGCTGCACCGCTGACCGGACTGACCCGGAAGGGGGTTTCTTTTCTTTGGACTGATGCGTGCGAGCAGAGTTTTCAGCAATTGAAAACTCGGTTGACGACGGCACCAGTTCTATCTTTGCCTTCTGGATCGGGCGGCTATGTTGTTTACTGTGATGCTTCTCGAGTGGGGTTCGGTTGTGTACTGATGCAGCATGATAGAGTGATTGCTTATGCTTCTAGGCAGCTGAAGAAGTACGAACAGAATTACCCCACTCACGGTCTTGAGATGGCCGCGGTGGTCTTTACGTTGAAGATTTGGAGACGCTACTTGTACGGGGAGTCGTGTCAGATCTTCACGAATCATAAGAGCTTGAAGTACATCTTCCAGCAGCGGGATTTGAATCTGAGACAGCGCCGTTAGATGGAGCTTGTGAAGGATTATGATTGTGAGATCCTTTAATGTGGTAGCTGATGCTTTGAGTCATAGGCCCGGGGGTAGCTTGTCCCAGTTGAGCGCCGTTCAGCGGCAGTCTTCTGCAGATTGGCAGCTCTTGTGTGGTAAAGTACAATTTGAGTTCACTTCTACTGGGGGATAGCTTGCTCATGTCCATGCATGTCCACTACTTTTTTATCGTATCCGTGAAGCGCAGCCCAATGATGCCCGTTTGTCTGAGATTCTTGAGATTGTTCGGTAGGGTATGGTTTCGGAGTTCATGATTGATGACCAGGGTGTGCTACGATGTGGGACTCGCTTGTGCGTACCAGATGCTGATGGGTTGATAAGCGAGATCCTAGAGTAGGCACATCAGTCAGCCTTTAGCGTTCATCCAGGTTCCACCAAGATGTACCGTGACTTGAGAGACTTTTACTGGTGGGAAGGGATGAAGCGCGATGTTTCGAACTTCGTTTCGGGTGCCTGACTTGTCGGCAAGTCAAGGCTGAGCATCAAAGGCCAGCAGGTGAGTTGCAGCCTTTACCCGTTCCAGAGTGGAAATGGGAGCAAATTTCCATGGACTTCGTTGTGGGTCTACCCAGGACCAGTCGAGGGTATGACTCCATTTGGGTGATTGTTGATCGGTTGACGAAAGGGGCTCACTTCCTTCCAGTGAAGACCACTTTCGGTTATGCTCAGTATGCTCAGTTGTACATAGATGAGATTGTGCGTTTGCAGGGGGTTCCCATATGCATCGTATCCGACAGAGGCACCCAGTTTACTAGCCGTCTTTGGCAGAAGCTTCAGGAAGCTTTGGGTACCCAGTTGAGTTTTAGCACCGCTTTTCATCCACAGACCGATGGTCAGTCGGAGCAGACTATACAGACTCTGGAGGATATGCTCCGTGCGTGTGTGCTTGATTAGGGTGGCAGTTGGGAGCGTCACTTGCCATTGATTAAATTCTCCTATAATAACAGTTATCAGGAGACGATTCAGATGGCGCCTTTTGAGGCTTTGTATGGTAGGAAGTGTCGATCGCCAGTCTGTTGGACCGAACTCAGCGAGAGTAGGGTTTTGGGACCCCAGCTAGTTCAGGAGACTACGGAGAAGATCCAGCTGATTCAGGACAGGATGAGAGCAGCCCAGTGCAGGCAGAAGTCTTATGCCGACCGTCGTCGTCGTAGACTTGAGTTCGCAGTGGGGGGTCATGTATTCCTGCGGATTTCTCCGATGAAGGGCGTTATACGATTTGGGAAAAAGGGGAAGCTCAGTCCCAGATTTGTAGGTCCTTTCGAGATCCTTGAGCGAGTGGGTTCTGTTGCCTACCGCTTGGCGCTCCCGCCCAGTTTTCCGTAGGTTCACCCCGTGTTCTATGTGTCGATACTTCGTAGATACCTTCATGATCCTTCTCACATGATTCAGCACCAGACCGTTCAGCTTGAGGGCGATATTTCGTTCACCGAGCAGCCGGTAGTTATATTGGATCGGTAGGTGAAGAAACTTTGGTCAAAGGTCTTGCCATCTGTGAAGGTTCTTTGGCGTGGCCTTACTAGCGAGGAGATCACTTGGGAGGCCGAGAGCGAGATGCGGAAGAAATTCCCTCATCTCTTCGAAAGTACGCGTAGTTAAATTTTTAATTCGGGGACCGAATTTCTTTAAGGGGGGAGATTGTAACGTTTTAGAAATCGTTATGCGAATTTTTCCGTTTTAGGGTAAAATAATCGGGTTTTTTCGTTTTAACCCGGATGTGATCAAATTTGAGTACAAACTTGACTGCGCCTAGTTTAACTAGAATAGTGCTAGTTTGCGAGCTTTGGGAGTCAATTGGAAGTTTTGGTTCACATAGAATTTTTTTCTAATTAAATTATTATTTTAAGTTGTTAATTATGCACTTTATTAGTGGTAATTACAATTTTGTCTTGGGTTAATTATTTCCTTCTAATGTAAATCTATGCTAATTTAATCACTAGATTTTTAGTTAATCCATCCATAGAAATATCTAGATATTTGTGTGACAAAAGAAAATTTTTTAAAGAAAAGAAATAGGTGGCTTAAGATATTTAGTGCATTTATGAGCATTAAATGGTTTTTTCAGCTAGAAAACTCCACACAATTTTCACAACCCCTCCCCCCCCCCCCCACTTCACCCTTGGCCGAGCCTTTCCCCTTGTTCTGACCTTTCTTTTTCTTTCCCCATTTGCATCTTCTCCAAGCTCAATAAATCATCAAAAATTCCTAAATAATCCCACAAAACTCATAAACAAATATTAACCCATCATTCTTCTTCACTAAACTTGCTTTGATCTTCAAGAAAAATATCATTTTGGAGGCAAAAATGATGAGTCTAGTTGCGAGATTGTGTTCTTGAGGAGGTATAATTTCTAACCCTAATTTTTAATTATTGTATTAAAATCATTAAGTTAGCTATTTAATTGTTTAATATAGCTTAATTTGCATGATTAGTTGTTTCATGATAAATTAGAGAAGATCAAGTTAGGGTTAAGTTGATGATATGGTTTATTGTTGAGTTAAGACTAGGAAAACTTAACCTAGTGGGAGAATGATAATTGTTGTTAATTCCTAATTTGTCTAATTGAGTTTATTAGCAAACTAGGTTTTAATAAAGCAAAATTGGGTGAGATTAAAATTATGGAATTGGTTTGGATAACCTAGTTTAGCTACTTTGCGTGTTGGAAATCGCTAGAATTGTGTTAGCTTTAGACTTGTGCTATTTTGCGATAAAAAAATTGCTTACTAGGTTTCGGTATAAGTTGGACGTTGGTTCTTATGAGCGTTGCGATGTTATATATATTATCTTCATTGCGAAGTATTGTGTTATGTTTGCTCTATCGGTACGATCGGAGTCTAGACTTGGTGGTTGCGTAGTTTAGCAATCCTAGCTAGGGTTTTGCCGATATCGTGCGCGTTTTGTGCACTAGGTGCGCAGTGTAATTTTTCTGGGCATTATCCTTGCGTTTCATTATATTTATGTCAGTGTAGGATATTTAGATTATGTGATGTGTTTGTGAAATTTTAGGATCGCAAGCGGGGACTTCGGACGCTGCGAAGAAATGGAAGCAGGTGGTCGGATTTTCGTAGCTCGAGATCATCGGTGAGTAGATTTAACATCTACAGGGAAATCGCTTGTATGGCGTTAAGCGTCAGAGCTAAATATGATATGATATTAGCCGCATGTTTATATGCATATATAGAGATGGTGCATGAACTTCATTGCATATAGTTACTTGTTGTGCCTGAACCTGTACCCATTATACACTGCACTATTATTGGCAGTCCATGTTCCACGAGCACCAATTGTATGCTACACACACGCTGTCGGTAATTGCCATGATACGCACAACACAAATATTCATATGATATACCTTGCTATTGGTTAGCGACATAGAGACATTTATTCCTGTGCGATGGCACATATGACATATAGCATACTTGTACACCTACATACATACACATATGCCTTGCTATACCTACATGATCACATATATACTTGGCTATAGTTATATGTTCAGTTTTATACGATATATATCGGTGGTATGAGACGCTGTTATATATGTATATGGGATTCGGATACTGGGGAACCGCGTGATATATTTAATGACTTGATACATTTAAATAGCGGACTTTTCCCGTGATATGCTCATATTGTTGTTCTATGTTGCATATGTTATATTACATGGATTTACGCACTTGAGATATGTTTTCATGCGATTTGGGGATTTCTAGTGTCGATGTTAGGCACTTATATTCTGAGAGATTTATAGATATTGGAAACCGATACGTAGAACACGAGTGTCGAGGTTGGACACTTGGGTTTCGAGGAACGTATGTATATCAGAGCAACCGATACGTGGAACACAAGTGTAGAGGTTGGACACTTGGGTTTCGAGGAACGTATGGATACGAGTATTTATGTGTCAATGCTGGACAC
Organism: Agapanthus africanus; assembly: GCA_030015575.1. Lineage (NCBI taxonomy): Eukaryota > Viridiplantae > Streptophyta > Magnoliopsida > Asparagales > Amaryllidaceae > Agapanthus > Agapanthus africanus. Next base: position 182,554,058 of record JASDDO010000024.1, read on the forward strand.
CAGTTTTCATGATATTTCGGGTGTCGATGTTTGACACTTAAGTTACATGAGATTTACAGGGCCGATCTGAGGGCCGATCTGAGGGCCGATCTGAGGATTTTGGGATTTGGGGTGTTGTTGATTTACACCGGGTTTTTCCCATGCTTATGATTTATGCATGAGATTATTTATTTTCCCGCACTCAGTATATTGTTGATATGCATTGGACTCATGTAGATATGGTACCCTGGTGGTGTACCTTGATCATGATAGTTGCATATTCATATTGCCATACTTATGCTACCAGCTTACATGTGATTGTTTATTGCTGTTAGTGCATACTTGCGATTACAGTATAATGTTATTTTCTATTCACGAGTTGGAAACCCATCCCCGTTGTGCCACAGTATTTTGCAGGACTTACCCTCAGAGTAGTTGCGGCAGGGCGCCTTTTTATCTCTACTTTTACTGATACCGCTACGGTTGGCTGTGAGGCCTTTGCTTTTAGGTGGGTTCGCGGTTATCTGTTTTGTATATTGGGTATCTTTTTGTTGGATCTAGTATTCTCCATCTACCACTTCATGTATTTGACTTAGAGACGAGTTGTGAGGATTCGGTGTTATATATTTATTTTGGTGACTTTGGGGTGATGTGCTCGTGGGAGCCGGTCTTGTTGTAAAGTTTTTACCTTCTTATACTGTTTTCATTTATATTTCTTCGCTTCGGCGTCGTATATATGTTGCGGTGGTTGTCTCCGCCGTTGGGCGTGATTTGCTCCCGTTTGGGATGCTTTATTTATATTCTATATTGTACCCGTTTTCGAGCCTAGTTTTTACAAAGGAGGTGCTGCCGAAATTTTCAAGAAAGTAAACTAAAATTAAAGATTTTACTTGAGATTTTTTGAATGTTTTAAACTATGTCTTTCTCCACTTATCCATTTTTAGGTAGTTTAGATCGCTGGGTTTCGGCTTACTTAAGTTGCGTACGCCTGTTGACGTTACGTAGTTTAAGTGCCGGTTACGGGCCAAACTTTGGGTCGTGACATACCCATGCCTGCATATCTTGTTACTTCCTGATTATATTTTATCGTTTGATATTATGACGCACTGACGTCTAGGTTTTGCATGGCCCAGATCCTCTATCTTTGTCGCAGGCTGACCAGGAGTACGTCAGCCGACAGGCCGAGCAGTGAGAATTCTGTTAGTTTCTAGTTTAGTTTGGTTTTATTTCCGTACTTTCATTTCCTGATGTGAGCCCGTATTTGGGACGTACTTTCCAGATTGTTATTGTTATTTGAATTTATTGCTTCCGCATATTATTTCTTGACTTGTTTATTCTGGCATATGGACATGTACTAGATAGTTTGTTTATTTTTTCTTGTTCTTGATATCTTCTAGACAGCCGTAATGTGACTGTGGAGGGATGTTTCCTAGCCACAAATAGCATGATTGGCTCTGTCACGTGCCGATCTTAGCGCACTCTGGGAAGCGGGGCGTGACAGAGGGCCTGAGCGTGCCCATCCGTCCTCCTGTGGATGTCATCATCCCGGGGAGGGGGAACTGCGGTCTGGTGGGTAGGGCCCACCGCTTGAATGCGGACTAGCGCATCCACCATTACTGTAGGTCTATCGATCCGAGCGGATAAGGCATTGATGACGTTAGGAGGGGGAGTAGAACCGCTCCCGCCTCCGTTATGGAGGGTTGGGCGATTCGCATTAAGATCATCGCGGTTGTCGCTCGCCATCGGATTGAGGGCGGAAGATCAACTTTATAGGTGGAGAAACTTCTAGGTTCTCACAGACGGCGCCAACTGATGGAGATCAAAATCTCTCTCGGCAGTTGTCCTCCGTCGATCTTGCTGCAAGCGGTCTAGGATGGTTGAGATTTGGTGTGAGGGTTGAATGTGTGGATCTCAATGGGTTGGTGTCAACGCCGAGCTACCTGCAAGGGAAGTCCCGGATGGGTGACTACCGTAGGACTCTCCGACGATCAAGTTAGTACCGTAGAATAAGAGCAGAGTAGTGGCGTATTCGAATGAGTTCGAGTTACCTGAGTCGTATGAAAGAGGAGTTTATATAGCGGTCTCATAGAGCGAGCCGCCGCAAGATCTTTGCCGTTGGTTACGCCCCTGCGTTACGCTCGTGTTGATGGCGGGATCCGCTCATTAATAGTGGGGCATGCCAGCGTGGGACGTGAAACGTGGGGTGGAGGATATCTCACTTTGGTGAGATACACAGAGCTATTGCAGGGGCGCTTGGGTTCCGCGTTCTCGGTTAATTGGGGAAGCCGAGGAAGTTTGGCCCCGCAACAGCTCGAAGACAAGCAAAGGGGGTGTAAGTTCGGCTGCTGGATGGCCCGGGGACGAGAAGTGGGGGTGTAAGCCCGAAGATGAGACCCCGAGGAAAATCCCCAAGGCACCACACTAATTTTACCTCTGCAGCCCCCAGAGCCTAGTGGGTTTATGCGGACAACACATCATCTGCTATATGTCGTAATCTGGGAAATTCATGTTCATGAGCCTTATCACTGACCGTTTTATCGGAGACCTACTCCGTTGACAAGTGGGCATGCATGCCATTCGTGGTCACATTGATAGTCTCTCATGCCTTGTGCCTCTTCCCAAGATCTAGAACCATCTAAACACCTTGGAAAGCATGCACACTCCTCGCACCTCTGTTTCCCTCATCCCTAGAGCCCTACTCCGGTCCCTAGGTATCGACTCTCGCCACTAAAATGGCTTTCTCACTCCCCATCTCTTTCCCTCAAAAACTTACTCATCATGATGAGAACCTTCGAAAGAACCCTATCTTATTTGAAAAATGAAGGCCTGTCAGTGCTTCGCCGAAGACCTCTCCGACAATCGAACAAGCTCACTCTTTTTTCTTTCCTTTTTCATCCTTTCCTTGGCAATCGAGCTATTAACCTGTAGAGGGTGAGGCGTCGGAAAGTAGACCACCACCATCTCTCCTTCCACCACCTCTTAGCCAAACCCTTCTTTGGCGAAGACCACACTTTGTTGCTTGGTTGGTAAGAATCTTGTTTTTCGGAGCTATTAAATTTAATTATACACGAACAGGAAGGGTAATTATGTATTTTATATATGAGAAGCGCACACAGGCTTTTAATATAAGTGAGTTCCATCAATAAGATTCAAAGCCTTGTTGAGCATTGTTCCATCTTATATCTTATACTTATGTACCTCCTATAATTTTTCAAATATGAGACCATGTTATCCACATATCTTAACAGGAGTCATCCCCTTCCATTTTCGTCTCAATCATCTTCTCTATTGTTAACACTATTGAAAAACCTAATTTATGAAAGAAAAAACAGCCGAAAAGGGCCACCGGAGATTCCGCCCGAAGGTAATACATGATACAAGATGGGTTAAGTGAGAGTGAGCAAAGCTATTAATGTGTTTAATAGATCATCATAAATGAAGAGATTTATGTGTCAATGCAAAATAATGTTCACCCTTCGATACCAAATTTACCTATTATTTATGAACTGCCTACCTAAATAGGCGACACATCTAAAGAATGTAACCTCAATTGTATTCACTTGGGTGCCTAACTATATTTGTGTTTAATAGATCATCATAAAAAAGCTCACACAAAATTATTTTCTCAAGAAAAAAACGGGAATCATCTCAAAAGATATATATAAGTTCACACTTTGTAATTGCTGATTATATGTTGATCGTTTGTGCATGTTTGGTGATGAAAATCTTTGTTCCACCTCAAAAGAATATTCATAATGAAGAATTTCCCAAATAGTTCAACATCTTATTTTAAATCCCCGCACCCGCCCTCCCATCCCCGCAAAAAAAAACACAATTCAACCAATTCGTATAAACCTAATGAAATATTCGTTTCTAGAAAATTTTGAACAAGAAAATATCAAATTCAAGTAAAAAGAACTCAAGGAGGAAACTTTTCCTCAAAATCTAAAGGATGAAAATAGTGTAACTAAACCATAAATATGTGAAAAAAGAGCTCAACCTTGTGCCGGTATTTAACATGACAATTGCAAAATTTAAAAAATCCTAAAATTATATGCTTTCTTCAAATGTAAAATATTTTGCATGCTACCACATGAAAATTACGTAATTTTAGAAAATCTCAAATTTTTCTATTTTCTTTGGTCTTTTAATATTTTGCTTGCTATATAACACACGAAAACCGCGAAAGTTTTAAAAACCACAAAAAATTCAGTTTCCTTCGATTTTTGATATTTTACATGTTATATAGCACAAGAAAGTCACAAAATTTTCAAAAATCTTTAAAAAATGTATTCTTTGGTTTTTTAATATTTTGCATATAAAAATCGTGATATTTTCAAAAAATTTCAAAATTTACTGTTTTCTTCAAATTTTTTCGTTATTTTGTATTTAAACACACGAATTCAAGATTTTTTTTTAAAAACTTCTGTAGTCTTAAATTTTCAAAATTTTCACGAAAATCGTGAAAATTTCAAAAATCTCAATATTTTTTTTTTATTTGATTTTTCAATATTTTGTTTGCTACCATAGCCTATATAGCATATAAAGATAATGAACATTTTAAAATATCAAAATTTCTTTTTTTCTTCCGTTTTGCCACCTTTTGAATCATACAACGCATAAAATTCGCTAAATTTTTAAAAATCTCAAAATTTTATTGTTTTACTCGGTTTTACAATTTTTTGCATGCACACGTAGTATACAAAAATAATAAAATTTTAAAAAAATGTCAAAATTTTCTATTTTCTTTGGCTTTTTCTTATTTTATTTGTTATATAAAGCATGAAAATAGTTATATTTTAAAAAAAAACCCAAAATTTTTTGTATTTCCGGTTTTTCAACTAATGAAAATCGCAAAATTTTCAGAAATCTAAAAAAAATTGTTTTTTCATTCTTTCAATATTTTGCAATATATAACACATGAAAATTGCAAAATTGTCAAAAATCTCAAAAAAATCCCAAAAAAATCCGTATTCTTCTTTTCTCTTTATTTTGTAAGTTGCACATGAAAATTATGGAATTTTAAAAAATCTCAATTTTTTTTGTTTTCATCGGTTATTCAATATTTTACTTGTCATATTTTTAGAGAACTTTTGGAGATCAAAGAGAGAGAAAGTTATATGAAGTAAAAAAAAAAAGAATATCGCCGATTTCTACTAAGAATCTAATAGAACAAAAATAACTCCAGTCCAAGTGATCAAGACTCCAAAGAACTAAGAACCCCGACAATACATGAGAATCACAAAAATTTTAAAATTCCTAAAACAATTTTCATGAAATTTTCAATATTTTACACATACAAAATCGTGAAATTTTCAATAAAAATGTCATAATTTTCTATTTTCTTAGATTATTTTTGCTTATTATAACATACGAAAATCACAGATCATCAAAAATCTCAAGAATTTTGTGTTTTTTTATAGTTTTTCAAATATTTTTTGTTTTCTATAGTACAAGAAAATTATGAAATTTTCAAAAGTCTCATTTTCTGTTTTTTCCATTTTTCTTTATTTTATAACTGATTGAGCTGCGTTTTTATATGTGTGACGCTAAGCGTTCTATATGTTCTACTTACCGCAATCAAGACTGTGTTGCTTTGCAGCTAACCGGTTGAGTACGGGTTGTCCACTGAGAGATAGTTCGTATGTTCGTTCTTGTTTTAGACAGGTCAATTGAAGAATGTATATGTGTGTTTAATTCTATCCTAAGTGTTCATATTTTATATTCAAGTAAATTTATTAGGGTTGGAATTGGTTGGTGGAGTTAAAATTAGTGTTGTACTTGTTTTTTACCATTCTTGAAATGATATTGGGATAATCGAAAGCAGCGGGGATTAGGAGGACATAAGAATGGGATTTGCGAGTTTAAGCAAGTTTTCCAACGCTAAATCCATTTCTAGTGCCCCTTTTCCATCCGCTACATGCACCTATTTCCAACCCTAGACCAAACATACGCAACCATGTCTTCAATTAAGTCACTATTATATGTCACGTTGTAGTGCGTCCAAAGAAATTCTCGATTTAAGTCGCGGCTATATATCACTTCTAACACGCCTAACTGAAGGCTTATGTTTATTTAGTCTAGATTCATTTTAAAGTGTTTGGCGAAGAGAAACACAAGAAATTTTTTCATCTCTCATACTAACATTCCTTAGCCCTAACAAGTGTGGAAATTATTCACACATTTAAAAGAAAATTAAAATAAGAAGGAAGAAAAGAAAGAAAGAAAAATACGGTTTTAACAAATGGTAGCAAGCTAGCTATTTGGGCCTTCACCTAAGCAAGAGACTCTATCGAGTATCATGGCTTGAAAATACGGTTTAGAAGAAAAGGAAAATAAAACAAGAAAAGAAAACCAACAACTACTTAATAACGAATAATAAAGTTACACTAGAAATTAAAATTACAATACAAGAAAATAAAAATACAAGTTAAGGAAAAAAAATCTTCATTAATCTTCCACTCAAAAAGTCTCACTGCAACTTCATGGAGAATAGATGATGAAGAAGAAGAAAATACAAACTAAACTATACTAAATCCTAGTAAAAAAAAGAATTCCTAATTTGGGTCAAAACTGGAGTATTTATAGGCAGAGAAATAAAACCCTAGGGTCATATTCTAAGTTCCTATACAATTATCAAACTATCCCTAAAAGATGATCCGGAGAAGACATGACATGGCCGTGGAACCGCCGCCCAAAAGCCCTATTAGCCGCGGTTTCGCGGTCACTTGGAGGGATTAATGCATCGTTTTTCTTGAGCTTCTTCATGTTGCTTTGTTCTTCTGTTTGACAGATCCAAAATTGCAAAATGGTTCCAAAATATCTTCTGATTTTTAATAGTCCAAAATGGCTACACGTTTAATCTTTTTGACTTTGATCTCCCTCGAGCTCCGCTCACCTCTTGATCTTTGTGCTGCCCTTTTCGTGCTCTGTGCTTGTCCCGAGACACAAATGACTAATGTTATTTGTCTTGTCACTTGAATTGGTAAGTGGCACTGGACGGGTGTAGATGACCGGAACCCAGATTTTCTCTGTTTTGGGCAGATGTTCTTGATTTTGGTATAACTGTGGAGATTTTGCTTGATTTGCATTATTTTGTACTAGAAACCTGTAACATGTAATCATGTAGTAAACACGGATCAAAAGTATTTACCTATAAATAAACGAGAAGAAGAATGGACGGTATTAAATGCAATATTCTAGTATGAACAAATATCCTCAAACTTATCTTTTACTCGTCCCGAGCAAAACCATTTATTTTCAAAAAGTCCTAAGCTCACTTTCGTAAGCATCACGGTTGCAATTAGCGTGTGCAATAAGGCGTTAAATCTCTGGGTGTCCCTAATATGAGAAGTGTTGTCTCCTGAGGGTTTTCAGCGGATACTACCCACAAAATCCCGCCAAGCTAGTTCCATAAATTAATCTTAATTATAATCCTACGGTTTAGCATCTATGTTAGAAATTCTATCATTCTAAATTAGAAATATACATCCCTTATTTTTCACACCTTCTAATTATTCAACCTAAGATGCTATTCGTTTTTGACAGTTTAGAAAGATCTCAGTTTCTCTTGAGTTTTCCTTTTAAAGCGCGGTCTCCAATCCGGAATTTTTATCAACTTTACGGAAAACATAAGACTTGTTCTTTATTTCTACATTTCCTCTAAATATCGATCGTATACTCCTACATGTGTGTAAATTTCATCCTACACTCAAGAATTCAATTCAAGCTATAGTACTCTTGCCGTAATACCTAATACTATTTCTTTTCATTAATGATGGACGGATTTGCTCACACACTTTTCATACGACTATTACTGCTTCCTGAGGCATTAATCAGCCGATTATTGAATGTGTGAGCTTATTAAAACGTAAATAGAAATTTTCAGGTCTTATCATCCATTTTTTCTTTTTTTTCTTTTCAAGACCAGATATATTTTTCAATGATACTCTTTTGGTGGTTAGTTTTAAATACCATTTTTTCATACAAGGCTTTCAGGCAAGAGTATTTCTATGCATCCTCTACTATCCCAAGTTTCAAGATGCGTGTAAGTGCAAATATACTTTCTGAATTTGGACTCAAGAATAAAAACTATTTTTTAGATTTATCCTTCAATAAAACTTTCAATACTTTCCCTTCATCTCGACTTAACTCAAGATTACTTACTTCTAAAAAAACTGCAAGAACGTATATTTACAAAGGTTAAACTGAAGGGGGGTTATTTTTAGAATTTTCAATTTCTAAGTCTAGGATTTAGTTATTTCTAATCTATAAAGCTAATTATCACGCCCCGCTTCCCAGTATATGGGGAAGAAGACGTGGCGAGTCCCACGACGTATTTACTCAGAAGTAAATATGTTATGTGTAAATAAGCAATATAATAAATGTACACAAGAAATGACAAAAGATATAAATAAACAGCAACTTTTTATTGATTAAATATTCTTTACAATACAACTAGAAAGTAAATACAATACTGGAAAGCGATACCTAAACAATGACATATGAACTGAAAGTAAAAGTATATGCAAGTAGACTAGAGCTCTGGTCCTCAATGAACTGCTCCAAATCGTCCTGACTGGGCTTGATCTCTAGAGAATCGGGTTCTCCTGACAACATTCTAAAGAAAGAAGAAATAGGAATGTCGTCAGCGAACAATCGCTCGGTAAGTCCCAAAAGAGAGATAGATCAAGTAAAAGGAATGATTTGGTAATTTATCTGTTTTTGTTATACTAACGTAGTTGTTTGTAACTTGGTACATAATATATCAGTGTATACAAGAGGAGTCCAACTTGCTCCGTGGACTAAGGCATATGGAGTACAAGGCCCCGTCAAAACCCATGGGACAATAGCAACGGATATTCAGGTTAGGTGTATTATAGTGACCGTCTCATTCCACTTCTAATACATTCCGTACCAAGCTACCCCGTTAAAAACCTCGTAATGTATATTGTGTTGTTTTATAGATGTAAGACTTGCCGAGACCATGGTATAAATTGTTCATGTAAACGGATAAGGATGTAAACGGATAATCATGTAGTCAAGTCAATATATATCCATGGTTCGGTCAAATAAAGTCATATTAATATTTGATAGTATTCTGGTGTTCATATTCAAGTTCCAGTATATATGGATTCATGTTGTATTGGAGTTATATTTGGATTGTATTCAGATTAGACTGTATTCAGATTAGACTGAGACTCAGATTGAGTCAGACACTTAAACAGATTTGGATTCCTGAATTAGGTTTTGGAGTTATCGGTAACTGCTGCACATGGACGGAAGGATTTGTATCTTTTTCCAAGACAATTACCATTTGATAACCCCGTTGTAGTTGTATACCTTAAATAAGCAAGCACCCACTTTCTCCGGCTTCGTGAGGCTCAAGAGAATTGGTCCCGCTTAAACATGTATTTACTAGGGTTCTTATGGTAATTTAATATAACTTGAGGGCGGTTTATGAAAAATAGTTTTAGTATATCTTCAAAATAGATCTCAAGTATTTATTTATATTTTTTAGGGTTTTCATGGATGTAATTTTTTAAAAGTGAGGTGTTCTAGTGAATATAAACTTAGATTGAATAGTACATGGTATTTTAGTGTAAAATTGACTTGTATGGATTCTTGATGTTATTTTCATGAAACTTATGATTCTTTTGTTTAGAAAACATGGAATTTATTATATATATATATAATAGATGGTTTAATAATATTTATATATAATTATTAAAAATAAATTTTATTTATTAAATATAAAATCATGTTTTTTCTTAAAAATTGTATTAAAAATTCCGTCGAGATCGTATGCTTCGTGAGGAGGTTTGTATCTTGCCCTACTAGTCCGATGGATGTACGATAATCCACACCAACCGAATCGGATTCCCCAAAAATGGGTTGTATAGACATAATCCTAAGGAATTTAAATAACACAATTTTAAAAATACGGTTTTTAATAATTTATGGTATTTTGATGTAAAGGTCGTATTTGTCCCAAGATATTGTTAAAAGGAAATAGTACTATATCACGATGAGTGTTTGTGAGAGGTAGGTCATTACCTCGTGAGATATTCTAAAGGTAATATGAGCAAAGAGATCAAAAGATCTCGTATGTAAAGTTTGTGGTATTTAAACGTAAAAGTATAATAAAAGTTGTTTTATATGGAGTTTTGGAATGAAACTTGTTTCTAATTATTTTCTAATGTTTAACAAACAAAGTATAATGATTTAGATAATTAGTTCTTAAGAAAAGTTGTTATTTTAAAAAAATTTAGAAATGAATGTCGGTATAACTCCATTTACCGACATCATTGAAAAGAAGAAATTTTGAGATGTGAAAAGAAGAGAAGAGATGAGAGGGGACTTATTAGCTTAGGGTTTAAAGGAGAGATAGAGGGAGAGTTTGGTGGCTTCATGAAGTCGCGTGGTCATCGGTATCGTCCCGAATCGTCACCAAAAAATGATCTTGGGCTAACTCCACTTGTACTCTTCTTTGACTTAGGAAAATTTGAGAATTTTGATAAGAGATTTCAGAATGAGGAGTGCTAGGGTATGATATTGTATTTATAGGATGGAATAACGGTTTTGAGAATTAAAAAGAGAATTAAAATGCATTTAAACATTAGATTAATGGGTGATTTAATCTCTCTGTTAATTTACAGAGAAATCAAACATGGTGGTAGTAGGGTGGGCCAAAGGGTGTTGGGTTCAGAACATCGGAGCATTCCCGACGGGGGGGGCGGCGGTGCCGACCCAAGTGGCAATCTCGCCGGCCACTTGGAAGGGGTTGGGCTCTAGATGTTTGCTACGTGTTCTCTTCTGTTCATACAACATTTTCCGCATGTTTGTTTCTGTGACTTTTCATTTTTACGTGTATTCCACGTGTAAAATTTTGGGCTTTCAAAAGTTTAAAAGAAAATCATTAAAAATAATATATGGCTGGGGGGATTTGAACACAGGGGCTACGTTACAGCAGTGCAAGGCTTTACCAATAAGCTACAAGTACTTTCTTGCTGTTTTCAAACAAAAATAATACTTAAAGTATATTCAGGCTTGCAAATACTCCATTCTGTACATTAACTTTAAAAAATTTTGTACATTAAAACAGATTCGTTATATTCTACCCTCCTTATAAAAATTTCGTTCTCGAAATTTACAATTAACTAATTTTTAAACAAGTAAGGATATCTTGCACGCATGTCATCTTCTCTTTCCCACGTTGATTCTCCTGGTGAATCTTTTCTCCACATCACTCGGACCAACTTTACTTTCTTGTTCCGAAGTGACTTTACCTTTCTGTTCAGGATTTCAACGGGTTGTTTCTCACAAGATAGATTCGTCTGTACAGTGAGTTCAGAGTGATCAAGAATGTGACTGGGGTCACTCACATACCTTCGGAACTGGAATATGTGGAACACATTGTGCACTCCTTCCAATGAGGGTGGAAGTGCCAAACGATATGCCACTTCTCTGACTCGTTCAAATATGTCGAACGGTCCAATAAATCTTGAACTGAGCTTACCCTTCTTTCCAAAACGAATCACTCCACGGTTTAGAGAGATCATCAGAAAGACATGAACTCCCGGTTGGAACTCCAGATGTCGGTGCTTTGCATCATCCCAGTGCTTCTGTCGGTCTTGGGCTATGCGCATTCTTTCCATGATCGTGCGAACTACGTCCACAGTTGCCACGATCATCTCATGTCCAGGGAGTTCTCTATCTCCGATATCGTCCCAACTTAATGGTGAACAACACTTTCTTCCATAGAGAGCCCTAAAGGGTGCCATTCCAATATTCGCTTGGTAGCTGTTGTTGTATAAAAACTCCATAAGATATAGTTGATCTTCCCACGATCCTCGGAAGTATAGCTTACAAGCTCTTAGCATGTCTTTAAGAATCTGAATCGTTAGCTTAGACTGTCCATCTGTTTATGGATGGTAAGCTATGCTAAAGTTCAGACTCGTTCCCAAGCTAGCTTGCAGACTCTGCCAAAATTGTGATCAGAATCTGGTGTTATGATCGGAGACAATGCAAACATGTACTCCATATAATCTCACAATCTCCTGCATGGGTTCATGGGTATCAAAAATAGTACGCTATGAAGAGTTAAATCTTACTTAGATTCAAACTTACCTCCATATATTTCTTTGCTATTGTCTCGGTAGATTGGCCAACTTGAAAGGGAATAAAGTGAGCCAACTTTGTGAGTCGATCCACAATAACCCATACGGCATCGTTACCTTTCGTGCTGCGAGGAAGAGTAGTCCAAAATCCATGGTAATGTATTGTCATTTCCATTCTGGGATAGGTAACGATTGAAATAAACCAGCAGTCCTGTGATGTCCAGCTTTTACCTGTTGACACACCAAACATTTGGCTATACTTCTGGCTACTTCACGCTTCATTTCATGCCACCAGTAATGTTGACGTAGATCTTTGTACATATTTATACCACCAGGGTGTACTGAGTAAGGAGAGCTATGAGCTTCTTTCATCAACTCTTCCCGAACAAGACTTTATGGTACACACAATCTGCTTCCATATCTCAAAAATCCGTCTTCATGAATGATGAAGTTTGTTTAAAGTCCACTTTCTACTTGTTCTCTGGTCTTTTGCAGCTTAACATCACTTGCTTGAGCTGCTTTAATCTGATTGAAAATTGTAGACTGAACTTGTAAGTTCATCAAATTCGAAACGTTACCTGGCATGACCACTTCTATCTCCATCCCATGTAATTCTTGTTGTAGCTTCCACTGTGCAGTGAAATTTATTGATAGTGGTTGGCGACTAAATACATCAGGAACTACATTCACCTTCCCTGAATGATATTGTAGGTTGATGTCGAAGTCCGCCATAAGTTCTAACCATCTTCTCTGCTACATATTCAATTTTTTCTGAGTAAACACATATTTCAGACTTTTGTGGTCTGTGTATATATCTACCCGTTCACCAAGAAGATAATGACGCCAAATCTTTAGTGCAAAGATAACGGCTGCCAACTCTAGATCACGCGTTGGATAGTTGCGCTCATGAATTTTCAACTGTCTTGATACATAAGTTACAACTTTACCGTGCTGATGTAGAACATATCCTAATCCCTTACCAGATGTATCGCAATGCACTATGAAACCTCCAGATTGGTCCGGTATTACGAGAATAGGCGCTGTTGTCAATCTTGACTTGAGTTCTACGAAATCTTGTTCGCATGCTTTTGACCACACAAATTCTTCATTTTTACATGTGAGCTTGGTCAGGGATGCTGCAATCTTCGAAAATATTTCAATAAACCTTCGGTAGTATCCTGCTAAACCCAAAAAACTTCGAATGTCTTTCACTGTCTTTGGTGTCGGCAATTCGCTTACTGCTGATATTTTATCTGGATCTTCTGAGATTCCTTCGCCTGAAACGATATGCCTGAGAAATCCGACCTGATCTAGTCAAAACTCGCACTTGCTATACTTGACATAGAGTTGATGTTGTTGCAAAGTCTCCAGGACAATTCGTAAATGCTCGGCATGTTCTTTCCGACTTTTAGAATACACCAAAATGTCGTCGATGAAAATAACAACAAACCTATCTAGGAACTCTCGGAAAACTTGATTCATTAGGTTCATGAATATGGCTGGTGCATTGGTCACTCCAAATGGTATCACGAGATATTTGTAGTGACCATAGAATGTCCTGAATGCCGCCTTTGGAATATCAGAATTTTTGACCTTCACCTGATGATAACCCGAACAAAGATCTAACTTGGAGAAAACGCAAGACCCACTTAGCTGATCGAACAAATTGTCGATGCGTGGAAGTGGATACTTGTTCTTTATAGTTACTTCGTTCAGAGCGCTCTATAATCAACGCACATTCTGTATGAACCTTCCTTCTTCTTCACAAGCAAAATTAGAGATCCTAAACTTGAAGTACTGGGACGAATCCATACTTTCTTCCAATTGAGTACGGATCTCTTTCAATCCTTCTGGACTTAACCGGTACGGAGTTTTGATCACAACTTGTGCACCAGGTACTAAGTCGATACCGAATTCAAGAGCTCGATTAGGAGACAAAGCTGATATGTCTTCAGGAAATACATCGTCGAACTCTCGAACTACATCTGGCTTCGATTCTTCCTCTGCTAGTAGTGTTGCAATCACTGCCTTCTTCGGGTTAGCTTTGTATGTGCTAGGCTCCAGTGTACGGTCTCCATTTTTGAAATAAAAGACCGGATGCTCTGGAATCTCAAACACTACCTTCCTTTGACGACAGTCGATGGTAGCATAGAAAGTTCCTAGCCAATTCATACCCAAAACTACATCGAAGTTCGGTATGTCCAGCATCTTGAAGTTAGCATAGAATTCTCTACTGCAGACGACTACTGGACACAGGTCGTATCTCATCGTTGCCTTTAGAATGTCGTTCTCTGAACTGACATTCCAGCTGGATACGAGTGGTTTGACCGGAATCACATGAGTTCAGATGAACCGTTACGACATAAAGCAATGAGATGCTCCAGTATCGAAGAGTGCTAGTGCAGAAAGTAAGGCTACTAAGATCGTACCTAAGTTACGTGGCATATGTTTTAGATATAGGAAAGTATATTTTGATATGTATAAAAATTGAAAGAAAGTTTTGAAAGAAAGAGAGTTACCAGTGATGACTTGGCTAGTGGCTTCAGTTTCTTCCACAGTTATTATGAAAGTCTGTCGCCTCGATACATTCCTCCTTGCTGTAGGTGCATTCCTCTGTCCGTTCCTATGTCCTTGCGGCATATTTCTCTGTACCTAATAGAACTGACGAGGAGGAGGTGTAGTAGATCCACGAGGAGGTGGAGCTGTGAGAGCAAGACGAGGAGCAGGTGCCTGGATAACTGGCCGCTGCGGATAGGTGATTGCTGGTCTGGGTGCAGGGTTTGGATTGAGTCTATGAGAACAAGATCTAATATCGTGTGTGGATGAGCCATAGAAAAGGTATAGACGATTAGCACGCCTGCAATCCTTTGCCAGGTGTCCATTCCTTTTGCAGTAAAAGAAAAAATCTGGACTGGGCCAGTTAAAAGTTACTCCCGGTCTCCTGGGTACAAACAGTAGCATGGAAAAGGCTCCTCCTGCTATCTGAGTAGTAGGGCACTTCACACTGACAGATTGAGGTCTTCCCTTCTTCTTCACTACTGCCTCATATCGACGGGCAGCCTTCAGAGCTAGGTCGTGAGTTGGGAAATCCTCTGTAGCTAGAGCAGCTTGGATCTCCTGGTCCAACCCTTACTGAAATTGTCTAGCCCTAATCTCAGCAGTCGGTATGAGGTGTGTTGCAAACCTGTTACGGTCTTGTGATGGCTATGTGGTATGTGATATTAGAAATTGAATATCTGAGACATATCTTACCTGCTCAGCATGGTGAACTCAGTATCATACTCATCCATAGATTTTCTCCACATAGAGCCTTGTTACAGGTGGATGAATTGCTGCTCCATATCAAAACGGGCAGTCTCGGGGAAATATTTCGCGTCGAACATGTCGTGAAATGTCTTCTATTCGATGGGCTAGTAAGTCGGCTTTCTTCGGCCTTCCACCATACTCTGGCGTTGTCGATGAGTTGCAGCTTCGCAACCCTTATCCAAGCAATATCTGGCACTTGTGCTGCTGCCAGATCGTCCTCAATCGACTGAGCTCATTCTTCAGCTTCCAGGGGGCTCTCTTTCCCAGAGAATTGCTTCGGATGCAGTGCCCGGAATTGCTTCACTCCAGGTGCTTCAGCTTCTGGACGGTTCAGGAGAATAGCAGGCTGCTGCTGCTGTCCTTCCAAGAGGCTTTTGATTGCCTCAAGCAGTACCGTCTGCTCGTTGATAGGAGCTGCTACGGTAAGTGTAAGTGGAAGAGGTGGTGGAGTGTTGCCATTTATGTTTATACTCATGTTGTTCGGAGAATCCATAACCTTGAAAGAAAAATAGGGTTAGGATAGATTCAAGAAATTAAAATGTAAAGAATGTTTAGTTGCTGATTCTTATAATTCTGGTGATATATTTCTTAGGTTTCCATGCAGAACTGGCCCTGCATGGTAGGGTTCCATGAAAAACTGACCTGCATGTACCGCCAACAAAATATGTCACGCCCCGCTTCCCAGTGTACGGGGAAGGAGACGTGGCGAGGCCCACAACGTATTTACTCAGAAGTAAATACGTTAAGCGTAAATAAGCAATATAATAAATGTACACAAGAAATGACAAGAGATATAAATAAACAACAGCTTTTTATTGATTAAACATTCTTTACAATACAACTAGAAAGTAAATACAATACTGGAAAGCGATGCCTAAACAATGGCATATGAACTGAAAGTAAAAATATATACAAGTAGACTAGAGCTCCGGTCCTCAATGAACTGCTCCAAATCGTCCTGGCTGGGCTCGATCTCTAGAGAGTCGGGTTCTCCCGACAACATTCCAAAATAGAAGAAATAGTAATGTCGTCAGGGAACAATCACTCGGTAAGTCCCAAAAGAGAGATAAGTCAAGCAAAAGGAATAGATTTGGTAATTTATCTATTTTTGTTATACTAATGTAGTTATTTGTAGCTTAGTACAGAATATATCAGTTATACAAGAGTAGTCCAACTTGCTCCGTAGACTAAGGCATATGGAGTACAAGGCCCCGTCAAAACCCACGGGACAACGGCAACGGATATTCAGGTTAGGTGTATTATAGTGACCGTCTCATTCCACTTCTTATACATTCCGTACCAATCTACCCCGTTAAAAACCCCGTAATGTATATTGTGTTGTTTTATAGATGTAAGACTTGCCGAGACCATGGTATAAATTGTTCATGTAAACGGATAAGGATGTAAACGGATAGTCATGTAGTCAAGTCAATATATATCCATGGTTCGATCAAATCAAGTCATATTGATATTTGATAGTATTCTGGTGTTCATGTTCAAGTCCCAGTATATATGGATTCATATTGTATTGGAGTTATATTTGGATAGTATTCATGTGTGGATTGTATTCGGATTAGACTGAGACTCAGATTGAGTCAGACACTTAAACAGAATTGGATTCCTGAATTAGGTTTTGGAGTTATCGGTAACTGATGCACATGGACGGAAGGATTTGTGTCTTTTTCCAAGACAATTACCATTTGATAACCCCGTTTTAGTTGTATACCTTAAATAGGCAAGCACCCACTTTCTCCGGCTCTCTGAGACTCAAGAGAATTGGTCTCGCTTAAACCTATATTTACTAGAGTCCTTATGGTAATTTAATATAACTTGAGGGGGTTTTATGAAAAATAATTTTAGTATACTTTCAAAATAGACCTCAAGTATTTATTTATATCTTTTAGGATTTTCATGGATGTAATTTTTTAAAAGTGTGGTATTCTAGTGAATATAAACCTAGATTGAATAGTACATGGTATTTTAGTGTAAAATTGACTTGTATGGATTCTTGATGTTATTTTCAAGAAACTTGTGATTCTTTTGTTTAGAAAACATGGAATTTATTATATATATATAATAGATGGTTTGATAATATTTATATATAATTATTTAAAAAAATATTTATTAAATAAAAAATCACGTTTTTTCTTTAAAATTGTATTAAAAATTCCATCGAGATCGTATGCTCCGTGAAAAGGTCTGCATCTCGTCCTACTAGTCCGATGGATGTGCGATAACCCGCACCAACCGAATCGGATTCCCCAAAAGTGGGTTGTAGAGACATAATCGTAAGGAATTTAAATAACACAATTTAAAGAATACGGATTTTAATAGTTTATGGTATTTTGATGTAAAGGTCGTATTTGTCCCAAAATATTGTTAAATGGAAATTGTGTTATATCATGATGAGTGTTTGTGAGAGGTAGGTCATTACCTTATGAGATATTCTAAAGGTAATATGAGCAAAGAGATCAAAAAATCTCGTATGTAAAGTTTGTGGTATTTAAACGTAAAAGCATAATAAAAGTTGTTTTATATGGAGTTTTGAAATGAAACTTGTTTTTAATTATTGTTTAATCTTTAAAAAACAAAGTATAATGATTTAGATAATTAGTTCTTAAGAAAAGTTGTTATTTTAAAAAGTTTTAGAAATGAATGTCGGTATAACTCCACTTACCGACATCATTGAAAAGAAAAGGTTTTAAGATGTTAAAAGAAGAAAAGAGAAGAGAGGGGACTTACTAGCGTATGGTTTTGAGGAGAGATAGAGGGAGAGTTTGGTGGATTTGTGAAGTCGCGGGGTCGCCGGAATCATCCCGAATCATCGCCGGAAAGTGACATTGGGCTAACTCTACTTGTACTCTTCTTTGACTTAGGAAAATTTGAGAATTTTGACAAGAGATTTCAGAATGAGGAGGGATAGGGTATGATGTTGTATTTATATGATGGAATTAGGGTTTTAAGAATTAAAAAGAGAATTAAAATGCATTTAAACATTAATTGGAGATTTAATCTCTCTGTTAATTTACAGATAAATCAAACAACATCGGGGTAGTGGGGTAGACCAAAGAGTGTTGGGTTCAGAACATGGGAGCATTCCCGACGGGGGGGCCGGCGGCGCCGTCCCAAGTGACAATCTCACCGGCCACTTGGAAGGGGTTGGGCTCTGGATGTTTGCCATATGTTCTCCTCTGTTCATACAACATTTTCCACATATTTGTTTTCTGTGACTTTTCATTTTTACGTGTATTGCACGTGTAAACTTTTGGGCTTTCAAAAGTTTAAAAAAAATCATTAAAAATAATATGTGGCTGGGGAGATTTGAACACAGAGGCTACGCCACAGCAGTACAAGGCTTTACCAATGAACTACAAGTTCTTTCTTGTTGTTTTCAAACAAAAATAATACTTAAAATATACTCAGGCTTGCAAATACTCCATTCTGTACATTAACTTTAAAAAAATTTATACATTAAAACAGAGTCGTTACACTAACATTTCGGAATAAAAATCTAAATTACCCTACTAGCTAACTTGACGACAAAATTTTTAAATTTTTGTAAAAATTATCGATTTTTGTGGGTTTTTAAAATAAGTATGCAAATGCAAAATATAAACATGAATGCAAAATTTAAAAGCTTACCGAGCATACCCCCAAACTTAAATTTGATAGTGTCCTCACTGTCATGCAACACCAAGAGAGTCAAAATTGTCGATGCTATCCTTTTTTTTATAAAAGAAAAAGCAAACAAAATATATACACAAAAAGATCCCTCCAAACTTAAGTGAAACAGTGTTTCTACAATTTAAGCGGTGAAGTTCGGAGTTAGTGGAGAGAGAACATCATCAATCTATACAAAGTCTTACACATGCCAAAAGTTAATACCAACCATTTGTTCCCGCCAAAAAAATTTCTGCGCAAAAGAGCCTAAGGTATCAAATGGCAGCGATACGTTTAAGAAAATATGAACCAGTATTTTCCGGGCTGTATTTTGACAAACTCCCGAATGAGAAACAGCTAAATTCCGATGGTATCGAAAGCGTCTCGAAAAATCTTTCGATTTGATATATTATGGGCTTCATAATTCATCCGGGATCAAAAGTTATGAGCAAATATGTTATACACATGTAATCTAAGGAAGAAAATGCGAACCAGTATTTTCCGAGCTGCATTTTGACAAACTTCCGAATGAAAAACAGCTAAATTCTGATGGTATCGAAAGCGTCTCGAAAAAGCCTTCGATTTGATATATTATGGGCCTCATAATTCATCCGGGATCAAAAGTTATGAGGCATCATCACGTGCCCACACGTGACCGGGCATCACGTGCCCACACATGACCGGGCATCATGTGCACACACGTGACCATTTACAGGAAAAGCCTGTAGGCACTGAATAAAATAAATAATTGAAAATAATTAATCAGTGGGGTCACGTGCCAACACGTGATGGTCCTTTAAACCCACTGAAAAGAATTAAAGGTATAATAAAACACTAAGGAAAAACCCCAATGGCGCATCACGTGCTCACACGTGTCCAAGGGTCACGTGCTGACACGTGATGATTTCTTAGCTCTGTTAAAAGGCAGAATTAAATTCTGAATAAAATGTTTAATCAAGAGGGTCACGTGCCAACACGTGATAAGTTCCTAAACTCTTTAATTGATAGAATTAAATTTTATTTAATAATCAGATAAATGGACCACGTGCCAACACGTGATAAACTTTTAAAAACCTTCTGAAATAATAGAATTAAATTCTAATAAAGGGAAATTAAAGACCCAAACTGAGAAAATATTTCTTTAAATCTTTCCAAACAAAAAAGATGGTGCTCTGTAAAATGGAGCACCGTTGAATTAAAAATCCAATGGTGATTAAAAATCACCAATTTGTGGAAAGATTTTATACAAGGAAAGATTTCCCTAAATTTCACCAAGAATAACAAACAGAATATCTTTTGGATTAAAATCCAATGGTGAATAAAATTCACTAAGTGGTCTAAAGGATCATATTAGTTATGAAAACAAACAAAATTTTTCAATGAAAGATTTACTAAACAAATTGATTCTTTTCCTTCTCCTATAAATAGGAGCCAAGAAGAGAAGAAAGAAGAAGAATTTTTGGGGATAGAGGATTTTTGGGATCTTAAAATTTTCTAAAGGCAAATAGCAGAGAGAAAAGAAAGGAGAATTTAACTCTCAAGAAAGAAAACCCTAGGTGAGAAAAGGAAAGGGATCAAAACTTCTAAAAGAGAATTTAATTCTCAATCTAAGAGTTTAACTCTTCTGCAAAAAGAACTTAGTTCTTCCTCTGGTTGAAGATCTGCAGAAGCAAATCTCCTCATAGGTTGAGAATTTAATTCTCATCGGGTTGAGATTCTGCCATGCAGATCCAAAACTTAGAGGGGGAATTGAGTTTAGAGAATTTAATTCTCCCAAAGATAAAACTAGGGTTTAACCCTATATGAGAATTTAATTCTCCCAAAATTATAGGAATATAATTCCTCCAAGATAAAACTAAGGTTCAACCCTATATGAGAATTTAATTCTCCTAAATTTATAGGAATTTAATTCCTTCAAGACAGAACTAGGGTTTAACCCTATATAAGAATTTAATTCTTTCACATACATGGGAATTTAATTCCTCTAAAACATAATTAGGGTTTAACCCTACAAGAGAATTTAATTCTTAAAAATAAAGAGACTTGAAAGATCTCCACACATGCAAAGAACTAAGGTCACGTGGCCCCACGTGACCCCTGAGAAGATTCCCCAAAAATAAGAAGGAAAAAGCTTTGAGGCAATGCCTCACGTGCTCCCACGTGACCTCCAAAATAAACTAAGCAAAGGCAGATTCTAATTTGGGCGCTCTCACGTATTACCACGTGACCTCTTGATAAATGCTTCAATAATCAGCGCACAAATCTCCATCACGTGCCAACACGTGATGGCCAGAAAATCAAAATTGTTTAACACTTATTTGCAGAACAAAGTAAAAGGGATCTGGCCCCACCTTTGGGTGCCCTTACGTGTCCCCACGTGACCCATTCTTATTTAGTGTTTAACACTAATTTGAGAGTTTTATTTCAAGTGTTTAACATTGTTGTCCTCTAGTGTTTAACACTAATTTGAGAGTTTTATTCCCAACGTTTAACACTGTTGTCTTCTAGTGTTTAACACTAATTCGAGAATTCTATTTCTAGTGTTTAACACTAATTTTAGAATTTTATTTCCGGTGTTTAACACTATTGTTCTATAGTGTTTAACACTATTTTTAGCCAAATCGGGTAATTCTCCAGAGGCAAAAGCCTCCCCTTCAACTGAATCTCAAAATTGAGTAAAACTCAGAGCTATAATGTTTAATACCCAGTCAAAGATAAAAATGTTACCAAAGCCATCAAACTCTTGTTTAAGCATTGCTGAATGATGAGGGGCTGAACTCAGACAAATGTCTAATGGTCCAACAAAGGGCCAATATTTCAAACTTAATTGGACTTAGCCCAAGTTGGCCATAAGTCCTCAATTCAGACTTAACTGAGCCAATGTGCTCATAATATAATTAATTGATCTTAGTTCCGAATTGGACTACAGATCACTTAATAAACTTTGGTTCAAGGGTACATCTCTTCACTCCTTTGATATTTGTCGTTGTAATCCTTCAACGTCTTCAGAGAGGTGACGGGTCCCGACAACCACACATTTCACGGACTATGATGTCCTTAACCTTGACTGTGAGGTCTTTAAACTCACGGACTATGATGTCCTTAACCTTGACTGTGAGGTCTTTAAACTCACGGACTATGATGTCCTTAACCTCGACCGTGATGTTTTTAAACTAACGATGGACCACCATGTCCTTAAACTGGTAATCGACCGCAATGTCCCTAAACTAAGCAATAGAGCTCAATTGCTCTCTTGTTGGATCTAAACGATCCCGTTAAGTTGATCTTAGTCTACAAAATGAGACTAATGTATCCTTAACAAACGTTTAAGTTGATCTTAGTCTCAAATGAGGCCAACGTATCCTTAAACCCAACCCCCAAACCCAAATCTAAGAAAGATACGGATTTGGACTAGTCCACGCCCTACGGGCGACAACATAAATTAGTCTCCGTATACAATCCACGGGTAACCAAAAACAAAACAAAAACCCACGACACGAAGTGACCATCTGGAGAAGGAGAAGGTGGTTACCGCGATGCGGTAGCGTAATTAACTGCAAAGGCTTGCGCCTGCAGGGAAGAGCGTCCCCACAATTAAAAACCCCTCAAATGAAGGGGAATCTGACGAAGTCTGCTATATCGGACGCATCCGTTTAAAACTTCGATACATGGTGTCATAAATCAACTTGGCATTTTCAGAGAGGTGGACGGATAGCACCAATTAGCATCTGCCCTCGGAATTCAGGCCCGGACGTCACAACGTCCCGGTCGCGTCTTTCGGCGGAGAACACCATTCAAAAATTTTATCGCGATACTGCAGTGGTTGGAGAAAGAATGCGTAGAGGAAAGAAATGAAGAATACGAGAGATCGTGTGTGGATGAAAGCGGCATACAGTTCTGGTAGAGGAGACAAATGGCGAAGGAGAAAAATAAATGGAATATGAACTTGAGGGTAGAAATAGAGTGAATAAATTAGTACAATTTGTAATGATCGAACTGAAAATGGATTGTACTAATCTATCAATATGTTGAGAAATGGGATCAATCCTCTCAAGATTCGCAAGAAAACATGGGCTAACCGAATTTGGTGAACCAGACGTAAGAGATGAAGATGATACGGTGTCTTGCGAAGTGGGAACGATGGAAAGGATGGAAGGAAGTGATTGAGAAATGGTATCGGTTAACCGTTCAAGAGGGTGTGCACAATCAATGAAAGGGGCAAGATGAATTGGAAAATCCGACTCATCTAATAAAATTGGTTCATCCTCAATTATATCCTCAAAATTCTCTTCAAAAGTCAGCTCATCCATGGATTTATCATCAACAATATCCTGACGCATATGGGGTTCGGGAAAAATAGTTAATGGTTCGGGATGATACCCACACGGAAGTAAAAGGACATGATAAATTGGTGAGAAAAACTCAACCAAAATTGCGGGTTCATCATTCAAGTTACCCCCAGCGTCGATATTCTCAATCAAGTGAAAGCTAAACTTCTCAGACAACTCATCAAAAGCATGGTTTTCAATCAATTGCGGTTCTAGAGTGGAGGTATAGAAATCAAAAGGATTGGTATTGGTTTCACTTGAAATGGACCCTTCACAATCAGGTAAATCAAACACTACATAGTTGCACAACTCATCAAACATTCTATTTTCAATTGGTGAATCATTTGGCGCACTCGATAGACTTTCGAAACTGGAGTTGTGGAATTCAATTTAAAACGGGTATGTTTGATTTGGAAGGGTGTACTGCTCACTCTCACTACTCAAATCCTCAAATTGTCCTATTACCTCATCATACATTGGAAAATTTGGAGCTAATTGGGAACTAGCTATCGGTTCGTTAGGTTGCATGAGGGCGGCCATGGATGCATTTAAATTCTCCATCTGTCGGCACGACGCTACCCGAAATTTTTCTAATGACTATTCAAGACTAGACATGGCATGCGAAGGAGTTTCAATAAAAAAAAATTCAAATTCGTGTGGATACATGAAACTCCCAAATGGCTGTTCAGAAGAAATGTTTAGAGAAGGTGTAAAAATCGGGTAGAATTGATAGGAATCGAATGAATGTAAAAGGGACAGGATTAAGATCAATATTATGATAAGAAGGTGATTGGAATTGTTATCCTAACGAATTTGGAGTGGTGAAAGGAGTGAAAGATCGGTTATGGGATTTTTCAATTTTGTCAGCAATGGACATGGGTTTCGGAGTCGCAACATGACTCTCAAAAGAAGTATCAACATAAGAAAGTGTGAAAGTTTGATATTGTTGATACAAAGTGGAGTGCGATGTCCAATTGTTGGTTCTAGAAGCGTCTATCTGATCTCTCAAAGAAATTTTGGGTATGGATGGATCGTTCGAAGTTCGACCAAAGTAAAAACCATAAGAAGAAATGTCTAGTTATGAATACCAATGTTCAGCAAGAGTTGGTCATTATGGGATACCCATGTTATGAAAAGAGTGAAAGTTAGGGAGGGTGGAAGGTGGGCGAATTTTTATAAATTTTTGGATTTTTTAATTTTTTTGGAGTTTTTAGATTTTTGAAATTGTTTGTTTTGGTTTTTGAAAAATACGGAATTATGGGACTAAACTTTACACAAGCACAATCACAATCACAATCACAATATGCACAAACAACACATAGAGCTAAAGTCTTCAAAGTCCAAATAGATCGCTCCTAGACTTCTAAGCGACAAATTGCAGAATAACTCTCGAATCGCCTCCTCACTGTCAATTGTGGTCAGGTAAGACAAGTGAGATAAGGAGGGTTTCGCTCACGAATCACCGTGAGACGGGCCTTTTAAAATTACCTTCTCACTTGTCTAGCCTAGGCACCGCAAATTCAAGTTTAGATAAATAACCGACTCCCCGCAACCTTCACTTGTCCTAAATGAGCGCGACAAGTTCTTAAAGGTTTGGTCTAGATATTTTTTATTAACTCAAGCTAATACTTATGCTTTTTGTGATTTGTGGGGTCTTAAAACGGGTGATAAAATCCCCACCCAATCTTAATTGGTGTCATAGCCGCTTAATGTTCGTATTATTATATGCAAAGAGATATACAACCAAAATCTAAAATAACAAAAAAATTATTTGGCAGCGCAATCTGTGCAAAGAAACCTGCAGAAAATACAATTCGATGGAGTTTACAGAGCTTTCTGGAGAAGAAGAATAGGTACAAAAGTTTTCAGGCTCAGAAGCCAAAGAACGACCGCGGAACCACCGTCGTTCCTACTGTTTGACCGCGGTTCCACTATGTAAGAGTTGAATTAGGGCTTCAATTTTGTTATGTGCACTCTCTTTGTTCTGTTCTCCAGTGTAAAAGCCTTTGTTTCTTTATTAGACCACTGTACTTGCTCCAGATTTTCCTGCATACTTGCACAAAAAATATCAAAAATAACAAAATGGTTTTTATTTTTTTATTATTTATTTATTGTGTTATATATATATATATATATATATTATCGTCTCCCCGGCAACGATGCCATTTGATTGAGCTGCGTTTTTATATATATGACGCTAAGCGTTCTATATGTCCTATTTACCGCAATCAATACGGTGTCGTTTTGCAGCTAGCCGGTTGAGTACGGGTCGTCCACTGGGAGATGGTTCAATTGTTCATTCTTATTTTAAACGAGTCAATTGAAGAATGTATATATGTATGTTCAATTCTATCCTAATTGTTCGTATTTTATATTCAAGTAACTTGTTAGGGTTAGGGTTGGTTGGTAGAATTAGGATTAGTCTTGTGCTTGTTTTTTGCCATTCTTGAAATGATGTTGGGATAATCGAAAGTAGCGAGGATTAGAAAGACATAAGAATGGATTTACGAGTTTAAGCAAGCTTTTTAACACTAAATCCATCCCTAGTACCTCTTGTCCGTCCACTACATGCGTTTATTTCCAACCCTAGACCAAACATACGCAACCATGTCTCCAATTAAGTCGCAGCTATATATCACGTTATTGTGCGTCCAAAGGAATTCTCGACTTAGGTCGCGGCTGTATATCACTTATAGCGCGCCTAAGTGAGGGGGTTGTGTTTGTTTGATCTAGATTCATTTTAAGGTGTTTGGCGAAGAGAAATACAAAGGATTTTTCCATCTCTCATACCAACCTTCCTTAGCCCTAACAAGTGTGGAAATTATTCACACATTTAAAAGAAAAATAAAACAAGAAGGAAGAAAAGAAAGAAAGGAAAATACGGTTTTAACAAATGGTAGAAAGATAACTACTTGGGCTCTCACCTAAGTAAGAGACTCTATCGAGTATCATGACTTGAAAATACGGTTTAGAAGAGAAGGAAAATAAAACAAGAAAAGAAAACCAACTACTTAACAACAAATAATAAAATTACACAAGAAATTAAAATTACAATACAAGAAAATAAAAATACAAGTTATGAAAAAAAAACTCATCTTCAGTAATCTTCCACTCAAAATCTCTCACTACAATTTCATGGAGAATAGATGAAGAAAATGAAGAAGATGATACAAACTAAATTATACTAAATCCTAGTAAAGAAAAGCATTCCTGACTTGGATCAAAACTGGAGTATTTATAGGCAGAGAAATGAAACCCTAAGGCCATATTCTAAGCCCATATACAATTACCAAACTACCCCCAAAAGATAATCTGGAGAAGACATGACATGGCCGCGGAACCGCCGCCCAAAAGCCCTATTGGCCGCGGATCCGCGGTCACTTGGAGGGATTAATGCATCGTTTTTCTTGGGCTTCCTTATGTTGCCTTATTCTTCTGTTTGACAGGTCCAAAATTGCAAAACGGTTCCAAAATATCTTCAAATTTTCAATAGTCCAAAATGGCTAAACTTTTAATCTTTTTGACTTTGATCACCCTCGAGCTCCACGCACCTCTTGATTTTTGTGTTGTCCCTCTCATGCTCTGTGCTTGTCCGAGACACAAATGGCCACTGTTATTTATCTTGTCTCTTTAACTGGTAAGCGGCACTGGACAGGTGTAGATGACCAGAACCCGGATTTTATCTGTTTTTGGCAGATGTTCTGGATTTTGGTATAACTGTCGAGATTTTGCGTGATTTGTGTTATTTTAGACTAGGAACTTGTAAGCTATAATCATGTAGCAAACACGGATAAAAACACCTACCTATAATAAACGAGCAGAAGAATGAGCAGTATTAAATGCAATATTCTGGTGTGAACAATAAGCTATAACAAGAAAATCACAAAATTTTCAAAAATTATTTTCTTCCGTTTTTTTTAACATTATGCATGCTTATATGAAAGTTGCAAAAATTTTAAAAATCTCAACAAAAAAAATTCAAAGTTCAATATTTTACATGCTATAGAACATGAATGGAGCAAAAAATTTTGCTCTTTGGTTTTTCTATTCTTTTTTTTTTTTGCAATACCATGTGAAAATCATGACATTTTTAACTCTAAATATTTTTTCGATTTTTCAATATTTTACATGCAATCTCACAAAAATCTTGAAATTTTTTAATATTTTACCAATAAAACCTAAGTAAAAGAAAAAATACATAGATTTTAAAAAGAGGGCCAATCAGAATTTTTCCATAATATAAGCCAAGCCTTTAAGATAAAGGAGTGATATATAAATATTGAATATGGAGCCGATACAAATTTTCCATGACCCAAACATATTAAGAGAATTAACAGCGGCTAAATAAAAAATCTCCACTTAAGACGAAACTAGACAAGGGAATACTCTTAGGAATATATTTTCATATAGCTTTATATGCATTATAAAGATAGATGGGGTTTTTTTGTATACAACCCTGGGCATTTTAAGAAAACACCCTCAAAGATCAAAAATTTTAAAAACAATCTCTAAAGATTTATTGTTAACTAAATAGGATCCTCTGTTATAATAACTCATCTTGGACCGTAGGTTAGGAATTTCAAGGATATCTTACATGTCTCAATTTCTCCTGACCTCCAAAATCCCCATTTATCACCAAAATTTTGTCTTTCTTAAAGATTCCATACAAAAAAATTTCATCTAAAAGTCTCTCTTCTCCGTCCATGATGGTTTCGACTATGAGCTCTACACCAGGAACGACATCAAGATCTTGGATGCCAAGGCATCCTGCATTCCCTTCAAGAACTCTGTTTGCTGTTGTTTCTTTTTTGTATGATTTGGAATATGGGTTTTTGGTTTTGGGAGATTTGATCTCGAAACTTATAGGCCGATGTCGCGCAGCCCGCGGTTCGCGGGGAGGCGGAATTTTCAAAAACGATAATGAATGACTACGCAACACCGGCTAAAACTCCAGGAACTTTACTAAAACCTTAACTAGCTAATATATCTAAGAGGTTTAACTACTCGGTGAGATGGTTATACCTCCAAGATCGAGTCCTTCGGGTCTTCTAGTGCTCCTCTCCATGGCTCCTCGGTGATCGGATGACGATTGCTCCATCGGCCTCCTTGCGTCAAAGATGATCCACTGCGAGAGAATGTGCTTCAAGCTCCAACCTCTAAATGAGGTAACTAGGGTAGATGGTTCACTAATCCAACTGGCCTAAGAGATATAGAGAGTGCTAAAGGGTTGTAGTGTCTCACTAAACTCTATGGCTCACAACACATGTGAAGAATTAGGGTTTAGTCTTGAGGATGAAGGAGATGGAGAAATCTCAAGAGAGTAAGAGGAGAGCAGCTCAAGAAAATCTCAAGAGAGTAGAATGAATAATAATCAAACATGAAGTGTAGAGAATGGCTAACTATTTGATCAATTATTGAACCATGGAAATTTCTCACAATATAAAATACCTCCCATGCTTCAATAGTGATCCCAAACCAAATAAAATAATCCCTTAGCCATGCTTTGTACCATGCCACCAAAGTCCCCTCCATTTCCCCATTTCCACCTCATTAATCTATTAAACAAAATGGATAATACAAATAATGAGGTGGCTCCTTCTAAAAGCATGCCTTACCAAATTACAAGAATACCCTTCACCGTATATACATACCCGTATCCGTATTCTGAAAAATACGGATACACTGAGACGATAACAATCTAATAATACAATATTAGGATCCGGCTTAAACCAAAGCCCACTAGTATTGTCCGCCCGATCAGCATCCGTGTACAAGTACACGTATGTGATCGAAGCCCTTTTGTAAAACCATACGACGTCTACATCAATTGCCCGAAGTAGGGAAACCCTCTGTGTGGGACTCTAAAGACTCGATAGTACGCTGGCAGTAGATTTAACCACAAGCACATCAGCGGTACTAGCTGCACGTAACAACTACCCACGTATCTTTCGATAAGAAGGACGATGAGCAAGCTCATCCGAATTTCTACTGAGCCTATCTGTGACAATCTTCGTACAGTTCGGTCTGTTCATCTGAGATAGTCGTATATCGGTCTAGGAGGATAGTAAACGTAAGACCCCTAACAGCGTAATAAGTCGTGTCAGAAGAGAGCCCAATACACCCTAAGAAACTACTGGAGTTTACCAGTATTTCTCGACTGCCCTGGACAGGGACTTTATGTAGTGGCTTTCCGAACACTGTGCGATATCAACCCCCAATACCTGGAGAGACGAATCCTATCTAATCGCTACAGTCTCCAAGTGTTTCGGGACTACACCCAACTACTACCTGTTTGCACGACTCCTTTGAGCGTGGTAGGGTAGTAATCTAAGTGTAGTGGGAACACACTCGATACAAAGTAGCGATGGCAAATTAACGAACTAAGCTGTACTCATGCCACCTGGGAACTGCTGCCTGACGATAGGTATAATACCAACAAGCAGTTCCCGGCGAGTCCTGCCCAGTGTAACTCATAACCTAATGAGCACCTGCATACCATCTTTAATACGTCGTACTAATGGCTGCGGGACAGACCATATCCCCTGCTGGGATAATAAGCGTATACAGTAGTCTACTCCGGAGTATCGATACCCCGTCTCAATAATCCAACGACTAAGGACATGTATAAGGATGTGCTTATAGACTACCCAGCCCCCACAAGTGTGACTGTCATCACAACGCTGGTAGTCAAGCAAAGATCCTAAGGCTCTACCAATATGTATAAGCGATGTGCTAAAAGAAACACATGCACATATTGAGATAGAATCAAACCAGGTAGCATACTACCATATCGAGCAAGACTGTTATTATAACTATGAAATATCCTAAGTTTCCAATATGTAATATACAATCTAGTATGATATAATAATGGCCTCCGGGGCATATATCACTAACAATCTCCTACTTGCACTAAGGCTATGTATTGGCATATCGCAGACCTATCATCTCGATTAGCCGCTCGAACTGTGTCTGAGGGATGGCCTTTATGAGTGGATCTGCGGTGTTGTTCTCTGTCTCTACTCTCCGCATCTCGATCTCCTGGCAATCAATGATCTCCCTGATCAGGTAGAACCGCCTCAGGATGTGTCTGGACTTCTGATGGGACCTTGGATCCTTTGCGAAAGCTATAGCGCCGTTGTTGTCACAATACAGCGGTATTGGATCAACAATGGATGGAACCATCTGAAACTCTGTCACGAACTTCCTGATCCAGAACGCTTCCTTCGTAGCATCACAGGCAGCGATATACTTCGCTTCCATAATTGAGTCAGCAAATGTGTCTTGTTTGGAGCTCTTCTAAACAACCGCCCCTCCATTGAGGGTAAATACATGACCCGACATTGACTTGGAGTCATTCTTGTCACTCTGGAAGCTGGAGTCGGTGAAGGCCTCGATCTGGAGGTCTTCCCTGCCGTACACGAAGAACATCTCATTAGTCCTTCTCAAGTACTTGAGAATGTTTTAACTGCTATCCAGTGCTTCTTCCCTGGGTTTGACTGATACTGGCTTACAACGCTCAGGACGTATGCTACATCTGTTCTGGTACACAACATCGCATATATTATAGAGCCTACCGTAGAAGCGTAGGGTATAATAGACATGTGATCCCTTTCCAAATCAATCTTGGGAGACATCTCTTTGGAGAGGGTGATTCCGTGACAAGCCGATAGATTACCGTACTTTGAATCTTCCATACTGAATCTTTTCAGTATGGTGTCGATGTATCTTGACTGTGAGAGTCACAACATCTGTTTAGATCTGTCACGATAGATCTAGATCCCCAGAATGTAGGAGGCATCACCCAGGTCCTTCATGGAGAACCTCTGTGACAAAAATCCTTTGACTGATTATAGCATAGGAATGTCATTTCCTATCAAGAGAATGCCATCCACGTACAGGACGAGGAATACAACAGTTCTCGCTACAATTTTACTATATAT
Organism: Agapanthus africanus; assembly: GCA_030015575.1. Classification (NCBI taxonomy): domain Eukaryota; kingdom Viridiplantae; phylum Streptophyta; class Magnoliopsida; order Asparagales; family Amaryllidaceae; genus Agapanthus; species Agapanthus africanus. Next base: position 182,585,390 of record JASDDO010000024.1, read on the forward strand.
GCATGGTTCATATGGATTTTTGATAAAATCGAATACCCTGACCGTCTCATCAAAACAGATGTTCCAACTCTGTGATACCTGCTTTGGTCCATAAATGGACTTAAACAACTTGCACACTTTCCCGCTGCTCCCACTCTGAATGAAACCCTCCAGCTGATCCATATAGACGCACTCTTCCAAATTTCCATTTAGAAAAAGCGGTCTTTACGTCCATCTGCCAGATTTCATAATTGTGGAAGGCAGCAATGGCAAGAAGGATCCGAATGGATTTGAGCATAACCACTGGAGAAAAGGTTTCATCATAGTCCAGAACAGGTCTTTGACGAAAACCTTTTGCAACAAGTCTAGCCTTATAGGTTTTAACCTGTCCATCTACACCAATCTTCTTTCTGAAGATCCACTTGTAGCCTACGGGTTTTACCCCTTCTGGAGCAAAGTTAAAATTCCATACCTTGTTGGTGTACATGGACTCCATTTCGGTCCGCATTGCATCCAGCCATTTTACCGAGTCTCTGCTCTGAATGGCTTGCTGGAAGCTAGTTAGCTCATCATCGTCGATGATGCAATTCTCTCGATCCCCGTCTATGAGAAAATCGTAGTATCTCTCAGGCGGATGAGACTGCATACTAGTTCTGCAGAGTGTTGCGGGAATGTCTAGTTCTTTCGAAACTTCTGATTCTATCATACTTTCAGTAATAGCTTGTAGTTCTGGAATTTCTTCCAGTTTTATTGCACTCACACTTATCTGATTTTCTAAAATTTAGTTTCCAAAAAGTGGGCATGCCGAGAAACAAAGATCTTTTGTTTCTCTGCGTAATAGAAAAGATACCCCCTGTAGTTCTTTGGGTATCCCACAAACTTACACAGTACTGAGCGTGCCTTGAGCTTGTCCGCTTGCTGCTTTTTTACAAAAGCTGGACATCCTCATGTCTTAAGATACTTAAGTTAGGGTTTCTTCCCACTCCACATCTGATATGGTGTGGTAGGCACTGACTTAGTAGGAACCTTGTTCAAAAGATATGCAGCTGATTCTAGTGCATATCCCCAAAAGGATCGCGGTAACTCACTATTACTCTTTATGGAACGAACCATATCCAATAGGGTTCTGTTTCGCCTTTCAGATACACCATTGTGCTGAGGTGTGTATGGAGGAGTAAGTTGAGAGGGAATTCCATTCTCTTTTAAGTAGTCCAAGAACTCGGCACTTAAGTATTCACATCTCGATCAGATCTTAGTGTCTTGATACTTTTGCCGATTTGTTTTTCCACTTCATTTTTATATTCACGGAATTTCTCAAAGGCCTCGGATTTATATTTCATTAAGGATACATGTCCATACCTAGAGAAATCATCCGTAAAAATAATGAAGTAGGAATAACCACTTCTTGCATGTGTATACATTGGACCACACACGTCGCTTTGTATGAGTCCCAAGAGCTCGCTCGCTCTTACTCTGTGTCCAGTAAACGGAGTTTTTGTCATCTTTCCTTTGAGACATGATTGACAAGTTGTATAGGACTGATATTCGAACGGGTCCAAATATCCCTCCTTATGTAACTTCGTCAATCGTTTTTCATTGATGTGACTGAGTCTACAATGCCATAAGAAAGCCTGATTAATCTCCAGAGAATTTCTTTTAAGTGTATTTTGGATACTGGAAACCTAAGCTTGATTTAATACGTATATTCCGATATCTAATGTACCTGACCCAATCAAATTTTGATTTAGGTGGATGTGTACTACATCGCTTACAAATGTAAAATCATATCCTTCTTTAGAAAGTAAAGATACAGATATGATATTACAGGCCAGACTGGGTAAATACAAACAGTTACGTAAAATCAATATCTGCCCACTTGTCAATCCTAGGTGATATTCCCCTACGGATTCAGCATCCACGCTCATTCTATTAGCAACTCTGAGAGTCATATCACATGTCTTGATAACTCTACGGTTTCTCAAAATCTGTAATGAATTACAGATATGAGATCCTGATCCGGTATCTAATACCTAGGAAGTAAAGTTAATAGATAGACGGTTTTCAATTACAAACACACTTGAAGCCGGAGTCACAACGTGCTTCGAATCCTGGCTTCTGGCTTTCCAAGACCTGCAGTCCTTATGACAATGCGTTTTCCCGTGACTACAAAGACATGCCTTCTTCCCTACTACTAGCCCCGAAACTTTTGCCAAGCCCTTTCCCTCTACCTTACTGACACCGCTTATCGGCTTGGTGGAGGCCTTCTTCTTCTCTCTCTTGGCTTTCGCCTTAGATCTAGAAGAGGAAGATTCCCCAATAAGCAGAGCGGGTGTCTTCCTGGATTCTTACAGGGTGCCCTCTGAGCTCCTAAATAAATTGAGGAGACTTGGAAGTGAAACTTATTTCCCTTGAATTTTGGAATTCAAGATAAACTGGGCGTAAGTAGATGGTAGGGACTATAGAATCAAGTCAATACATAACTCGTTCTCCAACATGGTTCTATGGTCCATGAGCTGTTCAATATAGCTAATCATCATAAAAACGTGGTCCCCTACAAATGACCCGACAGCCAATCTCGCTTGAAGCAATATCTTCGAGGTCTCATATCTTGTGATACGAGATTGCTCTCCATATAAAACTTTAGTATGGAGGAAGATGGAAGCTAAGCCCATCTTCTCGTGCTGCATCTGGTATTCACTATCCATTGAGACTAACACGAGGTACTTGGCTCTCGCACAATCCTTTTCCCATGTCTGATGGATATCCATATCCGCGACGGTGGAATCTGGACCTGGGACGACGGGGGTTTTGTAGTAAGGAGGTAGTCTAGCTTGTCATAGGTAAGTGTCATCCGAACATACCTTAGCCAATCAATATAGTTTGGCCCAGTCAATTTATTATCTAATAACCTATGTCCTGTCATAGTGGTCGCTGTAATTAAGAGAGAGAAGAAACACTTAGCATGGTACTCTTGTAAGTTTAGATTGGTTATTAATTTATCTAACAGGATGGCTCCCACTGTTCTCTTGAATCCTTCCTCAAAATATAAAAAAAGAATTAGTCAGGATTAATCACACTTCACTGTTCCCTTATGAAAAATAAATAATAAATAAAAAGCAGTGGGAAAAATTCCCCAAATGGAGCATCACGTGCCCACACGAGACGCGCCTTGGAACCAAGATTATAGGCATTACGCTTAACAAATAAGGCTGAAACTGAGCCTCACATGCAAGCACGTGAGCATCTATATACAAAGTATATAAGCGGCTTCCTAAAACAAATAACTGGTCAGAAAAAAAACTCACATGTCAGCACGTGATGCTCTTTGTCGGGCTTGACTTCGTGGAGTCACGTGCTGCACGTGAGGGTTTCTAATGCCTTCTGAGCCGATAGAATTAAATTCTAAATAAAAGGATCAAAGCCCTATTTGGAAAGTATTTCCTTAGATCTTTCCAAACAAGAAAGATTACGCTCTTTAAAACAGAGCACCGTTGGATTAAAGATCCAATGGTGATTAAAAAATCACCAAATTATAGAATAAGCTCTGTATGGAAAATATTTTCCCAATCTTGTTAAAAACAAGAAAAATATCTTCTGTAAAACAGAAGGCTCGGGATCAAAGATCCAACGGGGGATAAAATTCCCAAATCAATTAGAGATCTCTCAATGAAAGATTTTCTTAACCAAATCAACAAATTTGCCTCCACTATATAAAGGCCAAGACTTCAAGTCTGGAAAAAAAGGGAGACATACAGAGAGGAAAAACCCCTGATCAGTTTAAAAAAGAAAAGAGAATTTAATTCTCTAGAGAGAAGAAGATCTCCTCAAAAAAAAAAAGAAACCCTAAGTAAGAAGGAACAAAACACAGAGACCATTTTACTTCTTCTTCGTCTCCACAAGAGTTTAACTCTTCTAAAAGAACTTAGTTCTTCATCTAGTTGAGATCTGCAGAAGCGGATCTCCCCACAAGTTGAGAATTTAATTCTTATCGAGGAGGTTCTATTATGTAGATTCAAACCTAGGGGAAAGAACTAAGTTCAAAGAATTTAATTCTTATAAGAACATATAGGAATCTAATTCCTCTAATAAAACTAGGGTTTAACCCTATATAAGAATTTAATTCTTATAAAACAATGGGCTTGAAAGTCTCAAAACTCAAGATCTCCATGCATGTAAAAAGATTAGCACCCAACATGATAATGGCTGATCACGTGCTCCCACGTAAGTACCCTTGATGAATGAAAGAAAACAACTGAGATCAGGTCACGTGATCCCACGTGACCCCGTGAAAGTGCTTAGCACTTCCAAAAGAAAAAGGGTATAAACTTAAAGACAATTACCATTTTTGGGGCGCCTCACGTGATCCCACGTGACCCCCTGAAAGTGCTTAGCACTTCCTAAAGAAAAAGGGTATAAACTCAAAGACAGTTACCATTTTTGGGGCGCCTCACGTGATCCCACGTGACCCCCTGAAAACTTTTAAAAGAAAAAGGGAATAAACCTAAGATGGTTCCTATTTTGGGGGCGCCTCACGTGACCCCCAGTAGGGCTTAGCATTTATAAAAGGAACAAGGGAATAAAGCCAAAAAAGCAGCGCCAACTTTCAAGCGCCTCACGTGCCACACGTGAGCGCCCCAAACTTCAGTGTTTAACACTGCTTTAGGGAGCCTCATGTGGGAGCACGTGAGCGTCGAGCATACACTGGTGTTTAATACTATGAGAGGCCAACCTTAGCCCAAATTAGCTAAGTCTCCCAAAGCCAAAACCCATTTTCAACCAAGCCCCCATTATACTCAGGTCTTTCAAAATTGAACTAAATTAAAATTTAAAGTAATGTTTATCCCATTTCTTCTCAATCTGGAATTTGGTTCAAGGGTACATCTCTCCACACCTCTGATACATGTCGTTGTAATTCTTCAACGTCTTCAGACAGGTGGCGGGTCCCGACAACCAATAACTATTTGGTGCAATTCCAAACCCATGGATACACCCCAATGGACCGCGACGTCCTTAAACTACTGTGGACCGCAACGTCCTTAAACTAAACCCTCACCTCAAAAATGATGATCTATGGACTGCAACGTCCTTAAACTAATAACGGGCCGCAACGTTCTTAAACTAAATAATAGAGCCCAAATGCTCTTTCGTTGGATCTAAATGATCCTAAAACCTTATTAAGTAGATCTTAGTCTAAAATTAGACTAACGTATCCTTAATAAACATTTAAGTTGATCTTAATCTCAAAATCCTTAAATCAAACCAAACCCAAATCTGAGAAAATACGGATTTGGACTAATCCATGCCCTACGGGCGGCAACATAAATTAGTCTCCGTATACAATCCACGGGCAACTTAAAACAAAACAAACACACACGACATAAAGTGAACATCTGGAGCAGGAGAAAGTGATTATCGCTACGCAGTAACGTAATTAACTGCAGGGGCTTTCGCCTGCAGGGAAGAGCGTCCCCACAATCAAAAACCCCTCGCAAATGAGGGGGAATCTGACGAAGTCTGCTACAACGGCCACATCTGTTTAAACCTTCGATACACGGTGTCATAAATTAACTTGGCATCTTCGGAGAGGTAGACAGATAAAACCAGATAGCATCTGCCCCTAAATTCAGGCAAGACGACCTACGCGGTTTCGTCTCTGTTTTCGGCGGTGAACGGATTCTGGCACGCCCGGTGGGACCTTTTCCTCTTTCCACTCCACACTTTGTGTGTCATGTTCGCGAACGAATCGCGGTTTAATATGGTTGCCCATGGATTCGAAGTACTAAGATTTGGTGTCTTGCTCCCGTGCAGAGAAAAGAAGATCAATGGCTTCTAGCTGCACCAACTGCAACAACAACTCCCGCTCCGTCCCGTCAGGAGAGGTAACTTACGGGCCCCAAGCGGCCTTCATCTTTGCAATGCCGGTGGAACAGGTGACACAGGCCACCACTGGATTGTTCTTCGGGACCATGCTCCCGTCAATGAGCTTCAACGCTCCAGTTCCATTACAGGAAACTCCAAAGAAGTCGGTCTTCCATCGGCTTGCAACTACCGCGGCCCCTCTCAACGGGTCGTCCAAGTCTACTGCCTCAGTCTTCGATAGGCTGAGCCTAAGCTTAAATGGGCCCGTGAAGAGGCTCGCAATACCGGAAAAGGCTATCCCAACTTATGATGCAGGTGAAGTCGTCCAAACTACTTCCCCTACTCGAAAGTCGGCCTTCAACAGGTTGACCATTCCTTCCCAGCGGATGTCAGTGTTTGACAGGCTGGCGCCAACAACAGCCTATCCTCAAAGCAGAGGGCATGACGAAGCTACCCCGATGATAGAGGTGATCCCGGCTACACAACATGCTCGACGTCGTCACTGGCGCCGAGTGAGGAAAGCTGGGGGCAGATCCCTTTCTGGACTTACACCACCAGCTTCAATGGTGGAAGTTAATACTGCTGTTCCAACTGGGAACAGGTTTGAGCCGCTCTGGAGGGTGCGCAAGAACTCTCCAATTGCTGTACTAAAAAGGTCTCCTCCACCCGCTGAAAATGTTACTAAAGCGAAGCCGGAGCAGCCCCCTCAACGGCTGTCCTCCAAAATCTACAGGATCTGGCGAAGAGTCAAAGACTCTGTGATCGACAAAGAATACTCCCGCCGACAGAAGAAAACAAAGGCTCAGCAAGGGGAGGACCATCCTGCCGTCATGCCACGGAAAGTATCGTCTGTACGGGTGCTCGCTGCAACGGCTCCCTCAACTTCGGCCTCCCGCAAAAAGAGAAGGCCAGAGAATCAACCACCACCGGCGACAAATTCTGAGCATGATGGATCCAAACGCCCCAAGTTTGGGGGCATAGTAATGCACACCGTCTACATGGCTTCCGAAAAATAGGAAAGCCGTGCTTCCGGGGGTCATCAACCACTTACCCGGTCAGTAACAAAGGCTCAGAAGCAGCAACAAAAGCTCCAGGAGATGCTGACAAAGATGGTCGTACTCACTGGGCAGAAGGAAAGTCCGGAAGCACCGTCGGATCAACGCCAGGAGCAGGAAACCGACGCCGAGTTCCTCCGAAGAATGCTCGAAAAGAAAGATAAAGAAGCCGCGGAACAAGCGGTTAACATAAAACAAATGGCGCTCCTATTCCAATATATGGTGGGGATGATGATCCAACCGGACCCTCCAGTTGAAGATCCCTCGATAATCATCGAAGACGACAGAGGAGAGACATCAAATCCTCTTCCGGCTTTATCAGCAGCCAAGGAGGAGACGATCTCAAAAGCTGCGCTTGATGACTACATAGCTCAACAAATACAAGCTCATCAGGCAAGCGAAGCTGCCGGCCAAGTCGTCAGAACTGGGCGACCCTATCCAAGCCGGTACGATCAAATTAAGTACCCGCCAGGATACACGATCCCTAAATTTCACGTGTATAAAGGGACAGGCAATCTCCATCAGCACGTCGCTCAGTTCAGGGCTCTATGCGTCAATACTGGAGGTGACGACAAACTGGTGCTTCGCCAATTCGTTGGCAACTTAGCGGAGACGGCATTTGAATGGTACTCAGAACTTCCGAATGACTCCGTCAAAACATTCACATAAATGGAGTTGCTATTCACCCAGCGTTTCGCAAGCGCCAGCGAACGCACCCCGATCACGGCATTGATCAATGCCAGGGTGAAGCCAGGAGAGACATGGGTTCAGTATGCAATTCGGTGGCGGAACCTGTGGTCGAAATGCGAACAACTCTTAGAAGAAGCTCCTGCTGTGGGCATGTTCGTAGGGACCCTTGACCCGCAGGCGACTATATCCCAATTTATGATGTTCTTCAAGCCGACCACTTTCCAGGCCTTGATCGACAAGCTGACCCAAATGGACCAGATGGGCCATAGACCGTCCTCTTCGAAAACGGAGCTTCGAAATGATAAGGGCAGAGGGAAAGCAACCTTCGTCGCCAACGCTCAGCAACAGCCGAGTGATCCGAAACCAGCTGCTCGCCAAAACGATAAACAGCGATCACTCGGAAAAAAGCTGAGACGTCCATACTCATTCCCTCGGAATAAGACGAGAAGATTGTTCGAACTGGCGGTGCGCAATAGGCTTATCACTCTACCAGATCCGAGACGCCTACTATAACCAGGCGACGTCAACAATCCCAATTACTGCCCCAACCACCGAATAGTAGGTCACCCAATCGAAGATTGCTTCGTCTTCAAAAACTGGGTTGAGGACCAGTACCAACAGGGCAGGTTCGCGTTGTCTGAAAACTGGAGGGTAAACCCGTCACAACCGCACGCTCCTAAAAAGGTGGACACACCGGGGGCATCGTGCTTATTTATAGAGGAGGCTCCGTGGGAAGTTGTCCTTTCAGCTAAGACCAAAAGAATGCTGAAGGATCTTCAAGCATGCCCGGCAATCAGGTGGAAAATCCCGCTAGAGCCCGAGATCATTGAGGGGATGCTGAAACCGCACCCAACACCGAGAATTGGTAACGATGGGCAAAACACCCAGGCCCAGCCATTGAAGTCTTCGAAGAAGAAGACGAAGACCAAAAAGCCCGTGCAGTCTGACGACAAACGCACGGACCTACAAAAGCATATTGACGCGCTGGAAGAATATAACCAGAAGGCGCGAACCCCGGTCACACTCCAAGAGTTTCTCAACCATATTCTTGAGAGCGGAGATAATGACAATGACGACGGAGATGACTCGTCAGAAGAACCAGAGGATTATGTAGCAAGTTGTCACATGATCTCTCACTCATCAATAAATGACGAAGAAGCTCACTTGGCATCAGAAGATAAAATAGAGGAGCTGGGGGCAGAATCGGTGCCAAAATCCTTGGAACCGTCAGACGAGATGATTGACATGCTGCTGAACGAAGCCCGTCAGAAGAGCAAAACTGATCAGGAGCGTGAAATGGCCATATTCGAAAGGGCCAGGCGTCGGCATCAAGTTGAAGAAGTCATGGTAGGTATGAGTCACAAAGCACTCCAACCAGATCGAAGCACGCCCGCGGCAGACAAAAACAGGCTTAAGACAAGGAAACGGTTCATTAAAGCCCTGTCAATGGGAATGAAGCTGCCATCTTTCAAAGGAAATACTCCTGTCGGTATACACCTTGACGAAGCGGATATACATCCTAACTACTGCTTATACCATCAGAAGGTTACACATCCCACTGAAGAATGCAATGCCTTCAAGAAATGGTAGCAAGGATACGTTGCTCACCGACAACATTTCAAGCGGATGAAGCGCAAAACTCGTCGGGAGCAGAGAAATACGAAAGATGAGCACAAAAGAACTGCCGGCAACTGTCACATGGTTGATAACAGGGGATCGTAAGTTCTCACCTTCGGAAGTGATTCTAACGAAGAAGTAGCCATCGGCCCTCTCTTCAAAGAATCCACCTCAGAAAAAGAGGAAGAGATAAAGAACTGTGAAAATATTCAGCTGCCTAACCGTACGTTGCCTGAAAAGAATCTCGGACCCACAAACAATGGATCGAACAAAAAAGATAAGGGGAGGGAAAAAGTCACCCCTAAATTGCAAATTGCCAGGCCATCGCCGACTTCCTCGCTGAGCATCCGATACCCGCCGATTCACCCATAAATTGCAAATTATCAGACAAGCACGCGTTTGACACGATCGACGGGGAGAAAGGAGGGAGTGATACCCGATGGGAACTCTACTTAGATGGGGCATCTTCCATGAAGAAACGAAATCACAGCTCCCCCATAATCAAATCTGGGGTAGGCCTCATCTTTATGACTCCAGAAGGAGGAATAATGCGCTTTGCCTTTTCCTTAACGGAGCCAAGAACAAACAACGAAGCGGAATATGAGGCTTTAATAGCAGGTCTTGAGATCGCTGTTGACATGGGGATCGAAAATCTCCTTATATACGGAGACTCCCAGCCGGTCGTTAGTCAAGTAAACGGCGACTATCAAACGTGCAAACCAGAGTTGGTAAAGTACGGCGAGAGAGTGCAACAACTGCTGACTCAAATCCCTTCCTACACCCTAGAAAACATACCGCGTACAAAAAATAGCAAAGCGGATGCATTAGCTAAACTCGCTAAAGAACTGACTGACGAAAACCTCGATGATGTAAGAATCGTTGTGCAGAGCCGTCGGGTTCTCGCACCAACAGAAATATCTCCGGAGTCGTATGAAGAAAAGGAAGCGACCAAGCAAACAGCCCTGCAAATAATGGACCAAGAAAAAGCTAAGGATTGGAGAGAAGTCTTCATAAACTACTTCAAATCCTGTCGAACACCTGAAGATGTGTCCTCAAGACATCAGCTCATGAAACGAGCTCTGTCTTTCGCCTTCGTCAATGATACTCTATATAAGAGATCGTTCGACTCTCTATGGCTGAGATGCCTGGGACCGAAAGAAACGAGGAGAGTCGTCCAAGAAACTCACGACGGACTCTGCGGTTCTCATTAAGCCGGGCCAAAGATGAAGTTGAAGATCAAAAGGATGTGCTACTATTGGCCCACGATGATTCAGGACTGTCTTGAATACGCGAAGCAATGCCACTCGTGCCAAATTCTTGGGGACTTTATCCACCGGCATCCGAATCCTCTACACCCAACAGTGGCTAGCTGGCCGTTCGAAATATGGGGAACCGGCATAATTGGGCCTATCGAACCAGCGTCGTCCAAAGGACATCGGTTCATATTGGCGACAACTAATTACTTCTCTAAATGGGCAGAAGAAGTACCACTAAGAGAAGTGAAGACGGAGAACATCCTCCGTTTCTTCAAGACATACGTCATCTATCGGTTCGGCACTCCGCGACGGATTATCTCCAATAACGGGCCGGCCTACAGAAGTCACAGAATCAGCCGCTTCGCACAGCAACTTAATATAGACTGGAGATACTCTTCGATCTATAATCCCCGAGCTAACGGTCTGGTTGAGGCTTTCAACAAGATCTTGACGAAGATCATAAAGAAGACGGTGTCCAGAAACAAAAAGGACTGGCACAAAAAATTACATGAAGCTCTCTGAGCTTATCGGACCGCGTTCAAAACGGCCACAAATACAAGGCCATTCGCGTTGGTATTCGGCACAGAAGCGGTGCTCCCCCTCAAGATAGAGCTACCCTCTCTACGAGTGGCGGTTCATTACGAGCTAACAGATGAAGAGAATGCTCATCTTCGGCTTGAAGAGCTAGACACCCTCGATGAAACTCGTCTCATGGCGCAGCAAAACTTGGAGGCTTACAAAGCAAAGATGACACGCTCATACAAAAGATTAACTAGGCCGAGAACATTTCACCAAGGGAAACTCGTGCTAGTTGTCAAAAGACTTATGATCCCCAATCGTGCCAAACGGGAGAAATTCGAGCCAAACTATGAGGGCCCGTACATCATAGACAAAGTCTACCAAGGTGGGGCTTATTTGCTCATGGATATGCATGGCAAAAGACCCTTCCGGCCGATAAACGACCGATTCCTTAAGAAATACTACACCTGACGAGTCACAGCCCAGGTTAATGATAGATGACAACGCTTGTGTCGGCTAGCTGTCTTCCTGAGTACCAAACTCTGTAAGCGCTATCCGGCAAAACTTCACCGCAGAAAACTAACAGCGGACCAAAACGTCCCTAAACTAACAATGGACCGCAATGTCCTGAAACTAGCTGCGGACCGAAAGGTCCCTAAACTAATAATGGACCGCAATGTCCTGAAACTAGCTGCGGACCGAAAGGTCCCTAAACTAACAATGGACCGCAATGTCCTGAAACTAGCTGCGGACCAAAACGTCCCTAAACTACTACAAACCGCAGCATCGTTAGGCTAACGTGGCAAAAATAAAACGGTATGTCCATAAGCGAAATAGGCACGGATGAAAACCCGAAAGGGCTCCGTGAGCAAAAACAGCAGGGCTACCAGCGAGTTTGTGAAAACCCGAAAGGGCGCAGACTCGTAAAATAATTTATGTGCACTTGCAGGGTCCTCTCGACTTTGTAAGGAGAAAATACCCGCGTGAGATCCTTATGACTCACAAGGGAGCAAAACACTTAGGGATCCTCACGATCCCTAAGGAGAAATTACACTTACGAGATCCTCACGACTTGTAAGGAGAATTCCCCCCTATGAGACCCTCACGGCTCACAAGATTCAAAAGTCTTAAGATACAGGGACCTGAACCTGTTCTTAAGCCATCATATCCACCAAATTGCCCTACAGGCGGTCAATATTGACCCTTGTATACAATCCACGGGCATAAATAAGCGTTCCCTCACCCAGTTCCACCAATGGTGTGAAATTCCCCTATTTGGTGAACAACACACGTAGGTCCTCTCGACTTGCAAGAAGAAAATGCTCTTGTGAGATCCTTACGACTCTCAAGAGAAAACGCACTTAGGAGTCCTCATGACCCCTAAGGAGAAATTACACCTACGAGATCCTCATGACTCGTAGGGAGAAATACCTTTATGAGATCCTTACAGCTCACGAAGTCAAAAGCCTTAGTCGTCGGGTCTCTAACCCTATTTGCTAAGCCATATTTGTTCGAACCGACAAAGGAAAATGATGATTCGCTCCTGGCAATGTCCCAGTGGTAGCGATGCTGATGCCTAAATCGGTATCAAATTCTAAGTCCTTTCACGGCAAATGATGATTCGCTCCTAGCCATATTCCAGTCGCAGCGATGTTGATGCTAAGATTGGTATCAGATCTCAAATCCATGATCGCAACAAAATCAGGGAGCTAAAAAGACATATAAAAATAGCCGAAATGATTGGGCAACTCGCAATAAAAAGCAGCGAGTAAAAAGAAAAATATCCGAAATGATTGGGCACCGCGAAAAATAGCCGAAATGATGATTTTTTAATCACCAAATTACAGAATAAGCTTTGTATGGAAAATATTTTCCCAATCTTGTTAAAAATAAAAAAATATCTTCTGTAAAACAGAAGGACCGGGATCAAAGATCCAACGGGGGATAAAATCCCCAAATCAATTAGAGATCTCTCAATGAAAGATTTCCTTAACCAAATCAACAAACTTGCCTCCACTATATAAAGGACCCAAGACTTCAAGTCTGAAAAAAAGGGAGACAGACAGAGAGAAAAACCCCCTGATAAGTTTAAAAAGGAAAAGAGAATTTAATTCTCTAAAGAGAAGAAAATCTCCTCAAAGAAAAGAAGAAACCCTAGGTAAGAAGGAACAAAACACAGAGAACATCTTACTTCTTCTTCGCCTCCACAAGAGTTTAACTCTTCTAAAAGAACTTAGTTCTTCCTCTGGTTGAGATCTGCAGAAGCGGATCCCCGCACAAGTTGAGAATTTAATTCTCATTGAGGAGGTTCTGTTATATAGATTCAAATCTAGGGGAAAGAACTAAGTTCAAAGAATTTAATTCTTACAAGAACATATAGGAATCTAATTCCTCTAATAAAACTAGGGTTTAACCCTATATAAGAATTTAATTCTTATAAAACAATGGGCTTGAAAGTCTCAAAACTCAAGATCTCCATGCATGTAAAAATATTAGCAGCCAACATGATAATGGTCAATCACGTGCTCCCACATGAGCACCCTTAATGAATGAAAGACAACAACTGAGATCAGGTCACATGATCCCACGTGACCCCCTGAAAGTGCTTAGCACTTCCAAAAGAAAAAGGGTATAAACTCAAAGACAGTTACCGTTTTTGGGGCGCCACATATGATCCCACGTGACCCCCTGAAAGTGCTTAGCACTTCCAAAAGAAAAAAGGTATAAACTCAAAGACGGTTGCCGTTTTTGGGGCGCCTCATGTGATCTCATGTGACCCCCTGAAAGTGCTTAGCACTTCTAAAAGAAAAAGGGAATAAACCCAAGATAGTTCCCATTTTGGGGGCGCCTCACGTGATCCCACGTGACCCCCAGTAGGGCTTAGCATTTATAAAAGGAACAAGGGAATAAAGCCAAAGAAGCAGCGCCAACTTTCAAGCGCCTCATGTGCCATACGTGAGCACCCCAAACTTCAGTGTTTAACAATTCTTTAGGGAGCCTCACGTGAGCGCCGAGCATACACTAGTGTTTAACACTATGAGAGGCCAACCTTAGCCCAAATTAGCTAAGTCTCCCAAAGCCAAAACCCATTTTCAACCGAGCCCCAATTATACTCAGGTCTTTCAAAATTGATCTCAGATGGCATTTAAAGTAATGTTTATCCCATTTCTTCTCAATCTGGCATTTGGTTCAAGGGTATATCTCTCCACACCTCTAATACATGTCGTTGTAATTATTCAACGTCTTCAGAGAGGTGGCGGGTCCCGACAACCAATAACTATTTTGTGCATTTCCAAACCCATGGATACACCCCAATGGACCGCGGCATCCTTAAACTACTGTGGACCGCAACGTCCTTAAACTAAACCCCCACCTCAAAAATGATGATCTATGGACCGCAACGTCCTTAAACTAAAATAATATAACCCAAATGCTCTTTCGTTGGATCTAAATGATCCTAAAACCTTATTAAGTAGATCTTAGTCTAAAATTAGACTAACGTATCCTTAACAAACATTTAAGTTGATCTTAATTTCAAAATGAGATTAAAGATCCTTAAATCAAACCAAACCCAAATCTAAGAAAATATAGATTTAGACTAATACATGCCCTACGGACGGCAACATAAATTAGTCTCCGTATACAATCCACGGGCAACCTAAAACAAAACAAACACACACGACACGAAGTGAACATCTGGAGCAGGAGAAAGTGGTTATCACTACGCGGTAACGTAATTAACTGCAGGGGCTTGCGCCTACCGGGAAGAGCGTCCCCACAATCAAAAACCCCTCGCAAATGAGGGGGAATCTGACGAAGTCTGCTACAACGGCCACATCTGTTTAAACATTCGATACACGGTGCCATAAATTAACTTGGCATCTTCGGAGAGGTAGACAGATAAAACCAGATAGCATCTGCCGCCAAATTCAGGCAAGACGACCTACGCGGTTTCGTCTCTGTTTTCGGCTGTGAACATTCACAGTCCTTGCTTAACCTTTCGGCCGGGCTAGTGTCGGTACTTCGAGGAGGTTTTCCAATTCTTTCGCAAAGTTCCTTAATTACATAACCTCTTTTCTCTGGAGGCGTAGCCCAGCTAACACCTTTCTAGACACCTACTTGGTTTATAGTATTGATTGTTTGGTGAAAAAATCTCCCGAAGAGTAGCGGATACTCACAGTAGGATCAGGATCCAAATATCATTGTGTGATGACCTTGAAGGAATCCTACCAAGATTATCACACTCCAAATGGTATGCAGCACTTAGCAAATTTCAATTTCCTTAGAAACTCCCGATGTGGATTTTTGCCCCATGCTCTTATGACCTTGACGAGGCTAACAAATCATAAGTCACATGTCAAGTTCTACCCGTCATTGTCCAGGTTAATTTGAACCCACCCGTACATACCCTTGACGAAGGCCAACAAAGTAGTACGACTGTCCTAAACCAACGCATCTATCTATGCTACATATGAATACCCAGCAGCTACCAATCACTATGCCTTGGCGAAGGTCAACAAATATAGCTTGAATACTACTGAATATTCATATGAAATGAAGGAGGGCTACGAATGGTTTTGGCGAAACCGTGAACGTAGTGAACTTGATATAGTCGAAGGAACCATGATATCTTTTAAAAGGAGTGGTTTAGGCTCCACATTTAAAATTGCTTTTTGAAGAAAACCGAGTGGTTTTGAAATTGTTCCAACGATTAACCTTTGGTTTGTTTTTTCTTGCATTAATCAATGCTAATGCGGTCCTATCAATTACAAATCCTATCATTGAAGAAAAAGAAACGAAAATAAAACGTACACTTATGCCTTCTGCATTCGCCACGAGACCCCGTCATACACCGTTAGGTTACTTAACTACCGGCAGAGCGAGGGCTGGACTAGCGCGGGTGAAAAACATAAGCAACGTTTATTATATATAATATATATAGCCATTCGTCTCACACAATAATAGGCATTCCAGATCACAGATGAAAATATTGGATATACTAGGAATTCCGCGTTTCGTATGAGCCTATAACGAAAGACAGATTCCACGGTCGTGATGAATAGCCAAAACCCCACCCCAGACCCTTACGGGTGTGGCAAACTACCCGCCAAATTCCAGAAGTGAAGCAACCTCCCTCGGTAAAATAAGTAGGCCACTCAGCACTTCAAAGAACCCGGTAGTTCGTGCACCCCACCTTGGGCCTATCCTAAGAGCAGAAACAATAAAAAAAAATAATATACAACGGTGGCTACAATCTCAACCCGGATGTGCGACCGTAAAATAATATTACATTAATTTTACAAATTACATGAATGAAAGAAAAGAAAACACTCTTCTCACATCCCCCGGCTATTCATCCACGACGATCCAATATTTCATATACACAAACCATCACAGATCACATCACAGATCTGTGCAACCCTCACTAATCGACATATAGCGATTAGCAGACGGTCAGCACAGATATCAAACACAGAAAACCCGATTAGCTAAAATACTTAGAATTTCGATCGATTAACCAAATTTGAGTCTACCCCAAGTACATCCAGTACACAAAAAATCCTGGACAGAAACAAAATATTCCCAAAACCACAAATCAACATAATAGAACCACAGAATAAATTTGGACCGAGTCGACGTCGACTCGGCCGCGGAACGGCGGCAGAATGCTCTGTTCTACCGCGGCTCTGCGGCGGTCTTAGCGATTCACGAGCCCAAATTTTTTCTGTGTTCTGAGAAAAACCTGCACGTATTTTTAAGGCCTCTGAAAAGATTTTTAGACCAGTTTTGAAAATCGACAGAAAGTGGGGTTTTCGGCCGTGTTTTCGGGATTTTTCTGCAATCGAATTTCTAAAGACTTTGCTAACTAGCTAGTTAAGGTTTTATAGGCTCTGATACCACTGTAAGCTGATGTCGCGCACCCGTGGTTCGCGAGGAGGCGAAATTTTCAAAAACGTTAATGAATGACTATGCATCACCGGCTAAAACTCGATGATCTTTACTAAAGCCTTAACTAGCTAATCTATCTAAGAGGTTTAACTACTCGGTGAGATGGTTATACCTCCAAGATCGAGTCCTTTGGGTCTTCTAGTGCTCCTCTCCATGGCTCCTCGGTAATCGGATGACGATTGCTCTATCGGCCTCCTTGCGTCAAAGATGATCCACCGCGAGAGAATGTGCTTCAAGCTCTAACCTCTAAATGAGGTAATTAGAGTAGATGGTTCGCTAATCCAACTGGCCTAGGAGATATAGAGAGTGTTAAAGGGTTGTAGTGTCTCACTAAACTCTATGGCTCACAACACATGTGAAGGATTAGGGTTTAGTCTTGAGGAAGAAGGAGATGGAGAAATCTCAAGAGAGCAAGAGGAGAGCAACTCAAGAAAATCTCAAGAGAGTAGAATGAATAATAATCAAGCATGAAGTGTAAAGAATGGCTAAGTATTTGATCAATTATTGAACCATGGAAATATCTCACAATATAAAATGCCTCCCATGCTTCAATAGTGATCCCAAACCAAATAAAATAATCCTTTAGCCATACTTTGCACCATGCCACCAAAGTCTCCTCCATTTCTCTATTTCCACCTCATTAATCTATTAAACAAAATGGATAATACAAATAATGAGGTGGCTCCTTCTAAAAGCATGCCTTATTAAATTACAAGAATACCCCTCATTGTATATACATACCCGTATCTATTCCGAAAAATACGGATACACTGAGACGATAACAATCCAATAATACAATACTAGGATCCGGCTTAAACCAAAGCCCACTAGTATTGTCCGCCCGATCAGTATCTGTGTACAAGTACACATATGTGATCGACGTCCTATCGTAAAACCATACGACGTCTACATCAATTGCCCGAAGGAGGGAAACCCTCTGTGTGGGACTCTAAAGACTCGACAGTACGCTGCAGTGGATTTAACCACAAGCACGTCAGCAGTATTAGCTGCACATAACGACTACCCAGATATCTGTCGGTAAGAAGGACGAGAAGCAAGCTCATCCAAACTCCTATTGAGCCTATCTGTGACAATCTTCATACAGTCCGGTATATTTATCTGAGATAGTCGCATATCGGCCTAGGGGGATGGTAAACGTAAGACCCCTAACAGCGTGATAAGTCATGTCGGAGGAGAGCCCAATACACCCTAAGAAACTACTGGAGTACCTTACCAGTATTTCTCGACCGCCCTGGCCAGGCACTTTGTGTAATGGCTTTCCGAACACTGCGAGATATCAACCCCCAATACCGGGAGAGACGAATCCTATCTGATCGCTACTGTCTCCAAGTGTTTCGGGACTACACCCAACTACTAGCTGTTTGCACGACTCCTTTGAGCGTGATAGGGTAGTAATCTAAGTTCAGTGGGAACACACTCGAGACAAAGTAGCGATGGCAAGTCAACGGACTAAGCTGTACTCATGCTATCTAGGAACTGCTACCTGACAATAGGTATAATACCAACAAGCAGTTCCCGACGAGTCCTGCCCAGTGTAACTTATAACCTAATGAGTACCTACATACCATCTCTAGAACGTCGTACTAATGGCTGTGGGACAAACCATATCCCCTGCTGGGATGAGAAGCGTATGCACTAGCCTACTCCGGAGTATCGATAACCCGTCTCGATAATCCAATGATTGGGAACCTGTATAAGGATGTGCACCCAACCCCCACAAGTGTGACTGCCATCATAACGCTGGTAGTCAAGCAAAGATCTTAAAGGCTCTACCAATATGTATAAGCGATATGGTAAAAGAAACACATACACATATTGAGGTAGAATCAAACCAGACAGTATACTACTATATCGAACAAGAAAGCTTGAAGAAAGGCGTGTCCTTTGTTTGATTTTGGATGTGGTTATTTGTATTTGGGGGGAGTTGGTTTCGGAATTGGGAGAAAAGTGGGTTCTTTTGTAATTTTGAATGATCCAATTGATGACATTATTGTTGTAGAAATTGTTGTTTCTTTAATGCAAATACAATTGAGTTATCAATGCAACATTTGCTTCTATGTATGTTTGTTGCATCTAGTTATCTGAAGGTATTTAATGCAAAAATTAATGTTTCTTCTTTCTTTTGTGGACATCAAAGAAATGAGTTTGGGATAGCGCACTGGAAATAGCCATCAAAGGGGGTAAAAGCATCTTTTTATCATTCCAACGGCTGCTTTTAACAATCTTAGTAACAAATGTTATTTGCGGAGTTCTATTTAGTTAATTTATAATCTTTGGGCGTTGTTTTAAAAATTGTGATCTTTGATAGTGTTTTTTTTTCAAAATACCCAATCTGAGAGTTGTATATCAAAAAAACCGTAGATAGATAGATGGCTTTCTTTTATGTTATAGACTAGTTTTCAATACTTTCTATACAGAGTTGTGTAACAAACCAACGATATAAGTGACTTATAAGTTAAATTGGCAAACACCAATTTGACTTATAAGTAGGATTTGACCACTTATAAGATAAGCCTGCCAGGGCCATAGTTTTCATATATGTTCGTCCGGTGTGATTAAATTGCAATATTGTAACAGCCAGAACTTCGACAAGAGTTTAAGAATGCAAAGTCATTGTTGTATAATACTGACTCTCTTCGTATAATTTTAGCCAAAATACTATTTGGTGACAATTTTTGAAAGGCGATTTTGCTCAGGATCCATATTGTCTTTAGGGTTATGGTTTCAAACTAGATTCCTTCTCATTGTTACCAAATTGATTGGCAGAGGACGAATTTCTCAGAAAAAAGAAATTTGTTCGGAAGAGAGTTTGATGTCTGTAGTTATTGCTTAATGCTGACCGTTTTTTCGCATTTATGGTTTATGAAAATCTGTCTTACCTCAAAAGAAGACTCATAATAAAAGAATTGCACAAAAAAATCTGCGTAGATATTAATCCCTACAAAATTAATATATGAATATCATTGCGAACTTGAAAGGAAAGTCTTGAGAAATTCAGGAAAAAAAGAACCAAAACAGCAACCTTAAGAGAAAAATTTAGCATACTAAACTAAGAAATATATGGAAAAAGATCAAATTTGTGACAGCGTCTGGGGACAAGCATGGGTGGACCCATGTACACCTCAGCGGGGACACGTACCCCGCTGAGATTTTTCGGGAACAAAATTTTTTATTTCAATCTATTAATGCAAACACATATGCATATTAGTACATTATATATATTATGCTCATAATCCATACACAAAGGCACTGTTACCCGAATGGTGGTTAGGGACATTCAATTATTGATGGTTGTTGGTTTGATTCTTACGATCAACTTTACTTTCTTAAAATATTTTGAGTATGAATTATATTGTGCGATTTTTCTTAAACTTCAGATTGAGAAGATGATAGAATATTTAAATGTAATCTTATTTTATAAATCATCACCAGTATTATAACCAAAACCCAATGAATGTCTCTTCTTTTTTTCTAAGAAAAAGATTGAGAAAAGATATGAAGCTTTAATTGTGAATAGCTTCAAGTGTTTCACGTCAACAGTATCCTCTCTCTCTCTCTCACAGAAAAGTTTACTTTAAGTCTAAGCTATAAAGTGTGCAAAAATGTTAATATAAACAAATATTGCATTTAAACTTACTTTTATATGTTATACACTCGCATTTTTCAACAGAATATTACTAAAAGTCGTGCCTCCATTGACCGAAATTCCTGGGTCTGCCATTGGGGACAAGGATGAGTACACTCCTCGTGTCAAATAGCGAAAACTCGGAAGATCACATTCTATGGTTTTTGGGGAAGAAAGGCAAAATCCTATTACATGAAGCCAGCATTAGAGAGATTATTAAGATTATTTCTAGTTCTCCTTAATTCAAAGCGCAGAATTAAGAATTCTAATGTGTTAGTGCATGCTCAACCCAACAGCAGTCGAGAAACTGTAACTGAACCGCTCAAAGTCGGTTTTGTACATGGCTAGGCGTGCAATTGGTGCAGTAACCACACAAGCAAATTCAACAGACGAAAAATTGCTAACATGTTATAAGTACCCAGGTGCCCACACCGGCGTGCAAGTGCACGCTCGCGCACACACGCAAAAGGTAGTTGAAATCAACCGATACAAATTCAAACATCAAAGGATGCCCTTTCACATATCCAGTAGTATTACGGCTTTATTTTTACAGTGTTTACAAAGTACAAGCTTTCTCTGTACAGCTATGTGTAGTAATTTATTTTTTGAATATTGGTGTGCTCAAATGTCCAATTAAATGTAATGTCTTAGGGCCTGCCTGGCTTTGAACTTAGGTTATGATAGCCAAGAGGTTTGTATTGTTACGTAAAGTTATCTCCAAATTCCAGAATATGACCGGTTTGCCTATTTTTTTGAGTTCAGATAAACAAAGTAATAAATTATCTAAATTTCTATTCAGTCACTTTTTTAATCTTCGAAAACACTCAATTTGGAATTTAAAACGACTCAAGACCAAACAATACGCCAAAGTTAAGTTTAAGTGGAGGTACTCCTTGCAATCCAGTGTTCGCATAACCTTAAAGTCAAAATGAATATTAGAAAAAAAAGCTATGGTTATCCTAACCCCAAAACCACACAAGCCCTCGACAGATAGAGCTTCAGAAAAAGTTTGACATGCATGTCATTGCTGTATAATATTAACACTCTTCATATAATTTTTGCCCAGATATTATTTGGTGAAAATGTTTTATAAGGGATCTGCTCAGGATTCATATTTTTGACGGGGGGTGTTTTAAGATTCTTTCTCCTGCATAATTAACGATTTCTACGATTTGTAACGGGGGCATAATGTTTTACTTTTATCAGCAGGAGCAAAAAGCAGTGGACTGGGGGCATGGCCGCTTGAGGCGCCGTCTAGGCGGTCGCTTAGAAATCAACAACCGTCTTTTTTTTATATCTTAATCTTGCTATTTCTTGTAAATTGTTGATTAATCAGTAATTCTTATGGTTACTTTCAACTAATTTTTGTTTTCTGCTTTCAAATGACTAGACTATCATTTTCAAAGAACATAAACAACTAAAACTACCTATAATATGGAAGTCAAGGGTTATTCTCACACAAGGAAAATCTAAATACACATTTAACAAGCCTTCATAAGGAGCATATATTATATTAGGAAGATGTGGTAACAAATAACAAACACAACACTCGTATACATCCAAATACACCTTTTTAAACAACAAGAAGAGTATATTTACATGAATATTGGGATGATAATAGCAGGCCGCTAAATCGCCAAAAAACAGAGCGAACGGAGCGTTCAGTCGCTTTGGACCGTTGTGGCTGCTCCTAGGCAGTCGCATTTTCAAATATTACGGGTGAAGGAACCTCGACAAACCATAGGTTGATAATAACATGAGTCTGAACCTTTTGTTCCTACGATGTGGTTTTGATTTGAGGAAATGAACCTAAATCAACCGTTTTTGCTTTGCATTTAAAGCCTAGATGTGAGAACAAGAACCTGGACAGTCTATTTTTATTTCAATTCTTGCATTCCTTTGTTTCTAAGTTTTGGATTCATCCTATAAACCCATCCATATACTGAGAAAGAACATCCATTCTTTCAATTATTTTTCCTTGTAGAAATCATGTAGCTTCTCTATCTCTTTGCAAAAACGGGCCTCTTTGTTTCTTTTCAATGCTCGAAAAACATAGAAATCTAATTCTTTATTATTAGCTCCCTTGTTGTTACCATGTTCTCTCAACCTTGTTGATAAATTTATACGAGGTTTCTTTACTTTCTGTTCTTCAATTTTGCTGATGGGTAAGTTGTGATCAAATTCTTCTTGCAAAATATGTTTTTTTAGGAGGGAAGTAAACCCTCTTTATATTTAGGAATTTGCTATTAAATAGTGATAGTGAAGAGAGGAATTGGGATGTTCATGGAACATCCATCTTGATATCCCCAAGTTCTTTTCCTTTCTCTAGAAATTTTTAAGGTGGGCTCCTTCATTTAAAATTTCTCTATCAAAATCGATATTTCATACTGAAGGTAAATGTCTTAAATTCTTCTCACATTCTTTTATATCTATACAATATTGATGTCCAAAATTTGTTGCAGTCTCTTGTATTTTGGAGGTAAAAGATGTCGAGGGGCAGTGCCAAAGATGAGCAAAATGAACAGAAGGCAGAAACAAAGAGCAGTCCCCTTTCTCATTCATCATAATTTGTTTCCATTTTGTTATGTCATGTATTAGTCCTTTTCTTCTTTTTCCTTTTTTTTCCCTTGTGGGCTGTAAGATTGTAATATGTTTTGTATAGGACCAGCAGCTTATATGTAACTGTTCATGCCAAATTAAAATCATAATGTTCGTACTAAAACCTTTGCAAAATGTTGTAAATCAAGAATTCATACATCAATATCAATATATTTTTTATGAAAAACATTATTTACCTCAACTCTTATTATGAAGTATCAACAGATAGAACATAGCAAATTCGAGAATAGAATATATACACTATTTTAGTATAGCAAAAATAGATTCTTAGGTTTAATGTCATGATAATGAGATACAATATTAGGACAATATTCCTTCTAATTGATCTAAAAGATTCTAGCGAAACATACAAAACAAAATGAGGAACATACATGAAATTTCCTCATCAATTCATAAAATAAGATGTCTGTAAAAAATTTATCGGCCATGCAACCAGAACAATTCACTCGCAAAATCGACGAATCAAAAGCCGATCATATGTAATAAATATTGAATAACCCGGTTCATTTTATTTATTAGTATATCCAGAAAACATTTCTGTAGCCGTCACAAAGAAAGATATAAGGAGAAAACTACATGCAGGAAAGACAATCGACCAATACAAATTCATTGAAAACATACAATAACAACTATTATTATGAAAAGGAGTTTTAAGATATAGTTTACATGGAAGATTTTGGCTCCTCATTGTACACAAGTGGCCTCCATGAAGGATTCCGAGGCAGAAAAGTGTCCTGCGGTAGAGAGACATATTAAGTCCTTACTTTTTATATAAAGTTCATAACATAAACAAGAGAAAGAGCAATTGTAACTAGTGAAGCATCTAGATATATTGAACTATATTTGTCAATTTGCAATATGATCATTGGGTTACTAGAGGCATTAATTGGAGATGAAGAAATAAGTCTCTTGGACAATAGGGGCTTTAGAGCATGAAATGAACTACTAAATTGATGCAATAAATAATTTCAAGCATTAGTGACTTTTAATACAGAAATGTCAGTATAATTGTCTCAGGAGATAGTTTTTCTCCTATATTGGTCAAAAAGTCAACTTTCTACAATTATTTTTAATGATCGGTACCGTTCATCTTGATTGTTAAAGAGCATGTTCACGTTTAATGTTTGGTTGAGAACAATCGCAATTATACACCTCACAATTCACTACACCTCACAATTCTTCTTGACACGTGGCATTCATATTTTAAGGTTTGCACAAAAAAAATTATGTGATTTCGATACTTCTTGCACATGCATCGGAGGTCACAAAAATTTAATGGTTTACCAATTATAGAATATTTTCCATAACCAAAGAAACATATTAAAATTACATGATAAATGGTGTACGTATTCTTTAAGCCAAGAAGATCAAGATGGGCAGTGCCGACTTTTTGACCAATATAGGAGAGAAACTCTCTCCTATGATAAGGACACCCGGACTTCTCCTTTTAATATGAGAAACAATTTGTTTTATATGAACAATAGGAATTAGGATGTAACATGATGCAATATATAATTTCGAGCATTAGTGACTTCTAATATGAGAAACAACATGTTTTATATGGATAACAGGTTGTCACCTGATGCAAACTGTTCTATAATGGAAATCGGTGAGAGAAATAATTATTGACAATTTGGCATTAGTCCTAAGTTTATAGATCAGGATTTTGGCATTAATCAGGAGAGTGATGATAAATTTCCAATGGTCTTCACATCATAAAGGACATCAATTTAACATAATTTTGCTAAACATTTAGACCAACTACAACCTACAGAAATAATGTTATTTAGCAACTTCGGAATAGAAGACAAAAGGATATACTTTTAAGTGATGTTTCTGGTTTATTTCCTAAATTATATATTCTTTCATAACCAGAGAGATTAAAATCCCTTCGACTTTGGTTTTAAGATGATTTTCTTCACCAAAACACTGTTAGATGTATCGTCATGGAGATTATTGTAACAAGATAACTTTAAGGTAATTTAGTGAAAAAATGGTCATAGTTAATGATAGTTTAGTGTAATCTAACCTAAATCTATAAACACTGGGAGTCCAATTGAGGCTCATTCAATACAATTCCAAATTCCCTTTCTCCTGTAAACATCAAGGCTTGTTAATTTTGAATTTCGTTATTCGCCAAAAGAGATTTGATTTCAAACCCAATCAATTAAATCTTGTTCAATTTACAAGAAAAGTGTCCGAAACAAATTGCCCATAAGCCGTTTGACAAAATTCCCACATGAAAAAAGAGTTAAAGATCCAGACTTTACCGAGATGTAAGAGCAAGTGGGCACGACGAGCATCGAATTGCGCTGCGCGTGATCGAAGGCGGCAACGCAGAGGTGATTGGCGAGCCCTAAGCCCCTCTTGCTCCTGGGGACGAAGGTATGCACCATGTCCATCACTGTTGGCTCCAGCTTCTTGTTGTTGCTGTTGGTGCCTGAGATGAGATGGTATTGGAGATAGGCTTGCTTGTCCTCTGTTTCAAATTTTGATTCTTTCTCATTCCACATGATTCTTGGGGATGCCGCCGCCGCCGCCGCCGCCATCTCTCTCTCTCTCTCTCTCTCTCTGAACTTTGAAGACATGGTTGAATTGGTTTTGTGCCCAATGATATATTTTTTTAGGATGAATTGCACATAACTCCATTGACTTTTTCACATCCTTAAATCAAACACCATCCCTAAACTTTAACAATAACATTAAGTACCATTGAATGCTTAGAAAGTGTGTTAAAATTTTCATAAACACCATCCAAGCATTACCAGCAGTGTTGTTTGTATTTTTAAAATCAAATGGTGATATATAATTAACTTTTTTATAAAAAAAATTATGGTGCTCCATGCAATTTGCCTTGTTTTTAACTTGAATGATCATAAGAGGTGAAGCGGGTTTTAAATCTAAATCTCAGTTTCAACCTCAGCGTGGCAGGCGGCAAAATAGATTTCTATAATTTTAAGCAAAAAATAACATTTGAAAAGTTTTCATTATGTCTCGAATAAGCAAAATCTACTGCAAATATTTTATGTTCATAACTTTGTAAGCAATGTGTTTTTTTTTGTATACAACCCTCATTGAGGGATTTTCAAACCACAGCCCCAAAGATCAAAATTTTTTAAAACAGCCCTCAAGGATTTTAAGTTAACTAAAAAGAACCATGAAGTTAACTTCTGTTCTTAACAGTGTTAAAACTAGTTGTTGGGTTTGTAAAAAGATGCATTTGCCTTTCCTTTCTATTAACATTTACAGTCCTAAATTACATTTCTCATCACCGACAAAATAACATCTTTTGGCAAAAAACAAACAAAAATAGCAGCATCTATAATATAGCAGCCGCAACTCTCTATTTTCTTCAGCTTTAAAATACCCGTTACATTTTTTCTCCATTTCTCTCTCCTTATTTTCCTCATCATTCTCCTCGGCACGTCCTGAGATGAGAGAATTCTTCTACAGGACATTAAGTCAAATATACGTTGGTTTTTCTGATGTGACGGTGGATCGAGTAGAGACGGATGAGTTTAGAGGGAATGGAGAATGTCTTGTGATGGAGAGATGGGGGATGACAGAGTGGAGGAAAACAATGCAGCAGACAGGGGGAATTGAGGATGAGGAGATTTCAAGAAAGAGGAAAAAACGGAGGGGGTTATGTGAATATTGTTTGAGATCAAGGATTTGAGTTGGAGGGCTTAGGTAGTGCCTTGCTTTCAGAAGATAGAAGAGAGAGGTGGGGTTAGGGTTTTTGCAGGGTGGGATGAGAAAGAATACATGTTTTTTGGAGATGAATAGGATCTTGGGGATTGAGGGTAAATTGGGCATTTAATATATCTGAAAATATCTCAAATAACCATAGTTAATCATAAACCAGGTTCCAAATATAGATAAGTGTAATAGATGATTGTATTTAGCTAAGGACAAATCTTTAAGGGTTGTTTTTAAAAAATTTAATCTTAGGAGGCATTTTTTCAACATCCCGATGAGTTGTATATCAAAAAAAACCTTGTTATAAAGGTTACAAGTTTAAGACTAATAAAAAGGCAAGACAAAGATGATGAATCCGTCATTACATTAGGTGATAAGATTCATCCGTCATTACATTAGGTGATAAGATAGGGTTGCATGTAGATCACACCTGATGACTTCAAAATAAAAAATCGGCACATACGAAAATGGGTCATATCAGATATATGGAAACCAAATATTATCTTGCACACCGGTCAATAATATTGAACCTGTCATGTACACTAAATTGCTATTGTCAACGGAAAATAACATTAAATTGACATTTTAATGTAGATTCCCACCCAAATACAACTGATCAAAGCAAGAAATATTCAGGGCCAGAGCCATCTCATATTCTCATATCAACATAAATTAAAACTCTACAAAGCTTGTGCACAACCTCGTTGTGGCGCACATTTAATTAACACCACATTTAATTAACAAAGGAAACGGTCCATAGCCTGAACATGCAAAAGACATATATAATAAATTGAAGTGGAGAAAGCAAATTACAGACTAAGTTCATATTCTGTCTAATAATACAAATGAAGAAACAAAGTATGGAGCTGCTGCTAGCATTTTCTTAATCTGCCCGAGATTGACCAGCCCGAGACGAGAGGATGATGCCGACAATGAGACCATATAAAGCGAGGGCTTCGGCAAAAATGAGAATGAGAATCATACCCACAAATAGCTTTGGCTGCTGTGCGTTGGCTCTGTTATATAAGAACATGAAACACAAGATGTTAGATTCCAAAAATGAGATTATCAAGGCCTGGTTATTAGTTTAAACATAAAAGTGGTTTCATATGTCTATTTTTTCCGGGTTATTTAAAATGCTTTTTTGCAAGTCCCTAGAATATAGCCTGGATTGCTGAGCAGGAGGGTAAAAAGAATTAGCTAGTGGTCATCGGTTCTTTTTTAATCTACCTTTTGTAATAAAAATATATACAGGACAATATAGAAATTTTATCCAAAATTTAGTCTTATTGATTTACTGACAAACTGGACTCGCAAAATCATATGTTACACGTTAATTTTGCCGTAGCATTAAGAGTTATAGAAAACGTTGCAATTTCACAAATCAAACACCAAATATTTGTAACCAAAAAAGGAGTCCCTTTCAATTATTTGATTGGCATTAATTTCGGTCTCATAGGGTTTCTACTTCGGCCTGATTTAAGTTATAAAAGGAGTTAAAAGGGTCTTTTATGATTCAACAGAATTTCCTCTTTCCAGGACATACAGGTCCCTTGATATGAAGAGGGTCGTATACTTTAGCATGTCTAAGTTCATAGAAATCTTTAATGCTTTAAAATAATCTCATTTGTTATCAAACAAAAATTTGATGGATGGAAATTAAAATTTATAAGTATATGCGAGCAGGCTTAAAATGGTGCATGCATAAGGCAGCCTATAGGGGTTTAAAAATGATTTAATGCCCATAGATAACAATTGTGACAACTGACAGGTATACAGCGACAACTGAAGGCATACCGACAGCTAAAATGCACTACCGAGTAAAACAACTTTCCCATATTCACATTTCACACCCCCACCATAGCTAGCAAGCCCTTTATCCAAAATTTGCACCTGATAGATCATCATGTACATCCTTGGTTCACATGCTTCATACGTGCATTTTTCAGTACACTTCATCTCATATTCCATCAGAGTTTCCAGATCTTGCTTTTATATTACCATCTCATTCGTAAACCATAATCCAACAGAAAACTAGAATTATTCACTTCACCGTCTTTGTTATGCTATCGATCAACTTCATCACCATGGTGCTGGCATGCCGCTGCTATTGTGCGCTTATAATAAAAAAGGCAATCCGTAAAGGTTTCCGAGTAAAACATCAAGCGTCTGCAATTACTCATATGACAACCTGACTTCATCTATCACGCACTGAATCTACATAAAACTTATCCATTCAGCTCCATATATAAAACTTGCTACAATCACCTACTAGCATATTAAATAAATTGATCCACCCTCATCTTTATTCAGGTAAATTCCATTGAATAATTCCATACATATTAAAAAAATCAAAAGTTATCCTGCTCAAATCCATACACATGATGTCTACTTTTCCTATTGGTATTAAATTTGTCAAATTTAGAAAGACAAAATACATTATAAATCTTATATCAATATAGTTACCAATATGCTTAGCATTCATGTGCTGCCACCTATGACCCTGAGGTCAACACAGACTACCGTTTCCACAATAGATAGTTTCCTAGAAAAAATGGCTAAGCATTGTATTATTGTGATCTTTCTTCTTTCAAATAAAGTTGTAAAAAGTATTAGGCGGTACTAGGAGGTGAGGTACTGCCTAGAGCCTAGTATCAAAGAGGGCATTTAAGCGCTTCTTAGACGGTTTTAATATTTTTAGTTAAAAATGTTTAGGGATGAAGAGGTAAAGTTCTCTAGTGAGAAAAACGATAGATTTGGAGATTCAATTGGGTTTGTTATTCATTTTTTTGTTAAGGGGGACAAAAACATACCAATTCTAACATTTTGCAATAAAAATGTCAAATTATTAAACGGGTTCAGCCGCTAAGACGCCCGTCCAGGCCTCCACCTAGGCAGGTTAGGCCGCATAGGCCCTGCTTACGCGGGTCTAGGCTGCCCAACCCGCTTAAAAGCAAAGCCCGCTTAATTCGACTGCTTGGTGAAAAGCGAAGCGGACTTGTGCCGCTTTCGCTCAAGGGGCCGCCTAAACCGCTTTTTACAACAATGTTTAAAACCAGGCTAAATGGCAATTTGGAACCCAATGTCTTCCCAATATAGCACTTAAATGCCTGAAGTACAAAATCTGACATTTATACCTAAAGTTTTACTTTATGGCACACCTTCCTACCCAGCGTTGTTCTAGAAACATGTATATTACATTCCTGATTTTCATTTGCTACTCATATTGCATTTTCACATCCCCCACCCCGCTATTGGAAATCTAGAAGGGAATATATACATTTTGGAATAATAATACTTGGTAATAAAGTATTATGAAGTAAAACTTTAGGATTAAAGTGCCAGAATTTAAACTTTAGGGCCCTGTTTGGGAATGGAGTTAAGTTTAGAAAACCGGAGTTTCATTAAGTTATCTGCACTTAACTCCAAATCTAAAATATGCAAAGTTTGGCATGGATTTTGGAGTTTAAACAACTCTGATTATCTAAACTCCAAAGTTGAGATAACCGAAGTTTACGAAACTCCGATCCAATGAAAGTTTTCTAAACTCCAAAATTTGTAAAGAAAAAACATATTATAGGGTTTAGATAAGATAACTACAAAACAACAGTTTCATTTTAGGATACTCCAAAGCCAAACATCCATCGAAGTCAAGTTTTGCAAACTAGAGTTTTCATACCCTTTACCTCCACTTGATAATAAACTCTGGTTATCGTAACTCTATACCCAAACATGGCCGAGGTATTTATATTGATGAAGCTATATTGATGAAACATTGAGCATTCAACTGCTATTTAGCATTAAAACAATAGGCCTTTTCTTTTTTAATGTATCATAATTCAAATAACCCGCAAAAGGTCATACATAAATACATTCTTAAGATAATAGCTAATGGCTCCAAGCCAAAATTCTCATCATTCTAGAACAAATGTTAGCCATCAAACCAAAAAATGTCATTTTGGCTTAGGATCTGTAATAACAGCCTCTAATAATCAAACAAGACACAAAATTGATGTTGTATCATCAAAGTACCAGATAGGTAAAACAAACATTAGTAAAGATTCCCACTATAACCAATTGAACCAAAAACAATCAAAGATCTAATAATACAGATATCTCAAGCAAATCAAACACAAAATTCAAACAGAGATAATGAAGTTTAAAAAAAAAGTAAAATCACCTGACTCCAGCATCACCGACGATTCCAATAGCCATGCCAGCAGACAACCCAGCGAGGCCACAAGCCAAACCCGAAGAGAGATGAGCGTAGCCATCGAACAAGTAATAAGATTTAGCCTTGGGGTTAATCCCAGTACTGATGATCACCGCTATAATCAACCCGTAGATCCCCAAAACTCCCGCCATAACCACCGGCACGATCGATTTCATCACCAGCTCCGGCCGCATCACGCCCATCGACGCAACACCCACGCCGCTCTTCGCCGTTCCGTACGCCGCTCCCATGCCTAATAAAAAAAGGAAAATTTGGGGCAAAATTAGTGGTGAAACCCTAATGTTTGGGGAAATTTGGGAGATTGATTGATCGATTGCTTACAGGAGAAGACGAGGGCGGCGGCGGCCCCGAGGAAGCCGAAGAAGGGGGCGGTTTCGTCGCCGGAGAAGGAAGACATGGTTGCACGAGCCCTAGATCTTCGGAACCCTAATTTTTCTTTTTCCTTTCTGTCTTGGGGATTAATTGGAATTTTATTAGATCGTGAAGAATAAAGAGGAAATAAAATAGGGACGGCTTTTGTGGTCAAGTCCTTGATTTATTTTGAATTTACACTTAAACAACGCTCACGTGAACATTGCTGCAATCTTTACGCTTTACATTGGTGGTCCTAACCAATATTAGGCTTAGGCTAGATACTGCTCATCCGAACAAATGGACTTTTAAACATCATACGTCCGATTCGGAAGATTGATCTTAAAAGAAAATGATAACTGTTGTCAAGGTAGATTGTTATATAATCCCAAAGTTTCGGTCTTGTTGCATGTTAATATCTTGATGATTTTTCCTGTGCATATATGTCTAAAGTAGTTTAAAAATCTTCGATCAACCTCCAATTATTTTTAATGCAAGTATCTCATCTAACCAATACCTCGATAAGCCGGCTGATTAAATTAGAAAAAGCCGATGACGGTTTCTTCAGGGACAGTTCCATAGGGCATTAACAATAATGGAGTGTAACTTAAGATATTTATATGAAATTGATGAGACTGAGTTCGCTGCCAACTGGCCATAAACAAGCAGCTCGCTCCTGATCCCTGTTTGATTTGCAGGGGACCCATCAGGACGAAACTTTGGGGATTATATAGCAATCTATCCTTCATATTAAAGTAGTTTTAGTGAAATCTACATACCTTTCATGATTTTCATAGTTCTAATAGAGTATCTAAGGGCCTACTTGGTTGCAAATATTCGGAGTGGATTTGAGAATCCGGAGGGACAAAGTGCGATGGCAAGTACAAATTTCTTTCAAGTTTTCAAATCCTTATTTGTTTGTAAGGAACCGAGACTCACTGGATTTGTAGTAAAATTGGATTTCAAAGTTGGGGGTTTTACTATAAAATTTTATAGATTTGGACGCCACGTCATCATTTAAATCAATAAAAAAACATATCCATCTTTTTCTCTTTATATAATTTCCATCTAAAATCCATATATTAACTAATCATCGTGTGGACGCACGAGTTCATATTAATTCTTTGAATCCAAAAAAAAAAACTTCACCTTTTGGATTACAAAAAAGTTGGACACACATTCCCATTCTTTTTTTTTTTTTTGGATTTGCAACCAAACAGTAGCAAAATAGATTTTTAAGATTTCAAATATGAAAATATTGGTTTAAAACCCATAGTTAGCAAATTATTAGAAAAAGAGGGGTCATGTTGCAATTAATAAATAGCAAGTGTTGGGTAAATACTCAGGAGAAAGGGGGGGAGAGAGGGACGATGGCAAAATCGAAATATTACGTATGGGGAGCAGCGATCGCGATCTTCCTCGTGTTGATGATCGTAACGCCGACGATTCCCCAATCTCAAGCTTACCACAATTTCGCCGACCAGCGCAAGTTGCTCTTTGGTAAAAATCTCTTTTTTAGGTTTTTTCCGCTTCTGTGAACAAAATTCAATTTTTAGGGTTCATCATTGCTTGCTGAGTTGGGGGAGGTTTAGTTTGACATTAACTAGTGATTCCTTGATTGAACAAGTCTGAAGACGTAAAGACCAAGAAACACTAAAAAAATTGGATTTTTTACTGGTTAAAATAGTTCAGTTTGCATCCATTTAGGGCGCTGCTGTTAAATTCAGAAGCTTTTAGAGGATGCCGTTGGCATTTTACAGTGATCAAATGCTCAATTTTGAGGTGTTACATATTGTTCTTGTCAATTATGAGAATGCATGAGAAATTAAAATAAGGCGTTCTGGGACAAATTCGTAAACTTGTGATTAAAGCAGATATTTGTTAATCATCTCATATTTAATTCGTGTTTGTTGATACTGGCCTGGCTTCTATTGGCTGTTTGCAGCATATCTAAAAACTATGAGAAAAATGTGTGTTTCCTATCAATTCCATTGGAGCACTGCTTTTACCAGGTTTTTTATTGGTGAAATTTGTTTCTTATCGGATCCCACCATGATGCACATCCAATTTGGCCCACGGCTTATCCAATCCATCAACAACTATTTCCCTCCACTGCTTGCAATTCTCGCCAAAATAATTTGGGCTGCTTCTTGTTAGTAGTATAAATAGAATAGGGGAGTGTGAGAGAATAGTGTGGATGATGATTTGAGTTGTAGTTTGTAAGGGTTTTGAGTTAATCTAACTCAAAACCCTAATTAGTGATAAGTTTCTATCTTCTTCCCTAATTCCACCTCCCTTGTCTTATCTCCCCTAACTATCCTTCTTCTCATCTAAATTTCACCTCGGTTAGTCGTCTCCGACGATCCTCCACCTCATCCGCCGCCGATACAACGGGTTGTATCAATTGGTATCAGAGCACCATGATCCCCTAGATTCCGATTCGTATTGGCTCCAATCCCTCGAGGACCGAGTGGATGTTCTTGAAGCTCGAATGAAGGAGGTGAAAAGGCTTTTCAATCAGATTTCAAAGGCAACATCTCAGCTCTACAATTCTTGTATTTATTCTTCCGAGCTTCACGATCCTTTCGCTGATGTTCCCTCTAATTTCCACAAGCCTTATGGTTGTGGTGACTCGGGGAAGGAGATAGAAACTTATCACTAATTAGGGTTTTAATTGAGAACCCTAAACCCTTACAAACTAACTCAATTCAACAAACACACCGCATGTTCAGTCACTTGACAATGATTCCTTAACAGCCTCGTTTAGTGTTTGACAAAATGCTTTGGAAAAGAACCAATTTGATGAATTTGAGCAGATAACTCCCTCAATCTTTCATGATGCACCTATTTAGGATGATAATGGGGAGGCTTATTCTAAAGGCATTTTATTGAATTCTTTGTTTGATAATATTGATCCAACAATGAGAGAAGGTCTGGAGATTGAAGTTATGGAATCAGATATTTTAAACGAGCATGAATTGTTACAATCACTCATCGTCTTAGGGTAGACAAAGGGTTTAGCACAAAAAGCATGAGGAGACGCCTAAGGAGAACTCATCTCTACAGTATTTGCGGATAGTCAACTAAAAAGACTAATACTCATTTCCTTCACAACGTGAGCATGCAGTCGAGATATTGCAGCTGGATATTCAGGATTCACTTCTGCAGTTCATAGCGTTCCTTTGATTGCAGGCTGTCGATGCTGAATATGATAACAGCAAGCTTCAAGGCTCCTTAAGTGCAATGAGAACTAACATAAGGGATTCACTATGGATTTATTGCATCAAGAATGCATTAGATAATAGTGTTCAGAAATCAGGGAAGCATATCAGGATGAATTTGTTGGTGGACAATGTTCCATTTAGTGAGGATGTTAAACAAGACTTGGGAAATTCTGAGAAAATTTGCTCATTGCAGCAAATTATTAAGCTTGGCCACTTGGTTGTGCCTCAGGTTCATCAAAATGAAATTCTTTTTCTACTTGTAGCGAATGAACTACACAA
Source organism: Agapanthus africanus (assembly GCA_030015575.1). Classification (NCBI taxonomy): domain Eukaryota; kingdom Viridiplantae; phylum Streptophyta; class Magnoliopsida; order Asparagales; family Amaryllidaceae; genus Agapanthus; species Agapanthus africanus. The sequence goes on from JASDDO010000024.1 coordinate 182,620,366, forward strand.
GACTTATGCTTTTAGACTTCCCTGTGAGCATTCTCTTGTGTAACTTGCTATGAACAATGCTGCACCAAAGAGAAGTGTGAGAATTTTGTTTGAAAGGAAATTGGCTGTTATCCTATTGAATGACAATAGTTGGAGAAAATATTTGTTAAGAAGGAAGTTTGCCATTCGAATGGATCACAAGTTGGACATGGGGAAGCTGTTATCTCTACGTCAATTTTGGAACAAAGCGGAACTATTTTCGGAGATATTTTGGTACTTAGTGAGACGTTTTTCATACTACGATCATGAGATAAGGTTGATATTTGGCAGAAGACCAAGTTGTATGCACCAGATACAGTGATGGAAGGGACAACAAGATGCAAAAGCTCAACAGTGATCAATTTTAGCTAGACACGGTTCAACCAGGTGGCTTTTGGTCATATGTGTCATTGCTTCGACCTCGAGATGAGGTTGAATTTAAGGAGGGACGAGTTGATGCACGTCCAATTTGGCCGATCACTTATCCGATCCATCAACAACCTATTTCCCTCCACCGCTTGCAATTCCTGGCAAAATAATTTGGGCTGCTTCTTGTTAGTAGTATAAACAGAATAGGGGAGGGTAAGAGAATAATGTGTATGATGATTTGAGTTGTAGTTTGTAAGAGTTTTGGGTTCTCGATCAAAAACCTAGTTAGTGATAAGTTTCTATTTTCTTCCCCAATTCTACCTCCCTTGTCTTATCTCCCCCAATTATCCTTCTTCTTGTCTAAATTTCGCCATGGCTAGTCGTCTCCGACGATCCTCCACCTCATCCGCCGTCGATACAACCAACGGGTTGCATCACACTAATCATCTTTCAGCGAGATCCATATAATGGCTTCCGATGCACACCAGCATAAGCAGCCAAGCCACTGTATTATTAACTTGGAACTCGGAACTCCAGCAATGTTATGAAAATGTTATTGTGCTTTGAATTGTTGTTTGTTGTTCTCAGAAGCTCCATATGCAAATTTGTTGTTTATTATCTATTGTTTTTAATTTTAACTATTCTTTTTTCTTATCTTTTATTGCAGGGATACCTAATACACTGAACGTGATTTCGAACTTCCCTTTTCTTATTGTTGGCATTATTGGGCTTGTTCTTTGCTATCACGGGAATTACTTTAAGTTAAGGTATTTACTATGATGCATGTTTCTTTGGATCATTTTGTTAATTAAAAGGCATTATTTAAATTTATTTCTTTTGACAGCCTGCAGGGTGAATTATGGGGTTGGTCGTGCTTCTTTATCGGTGTTTCTGCTGTTGCTTTTGGCTCATCCTATTACCATTGGGAGCCAAATGATGCTCGGCTCATCTGGGATCGCTTACCTGTAAGCTCCTTTAATGATTTTGAAGTTGTTGTTGTCGACTGTTTTATTGTTTACACACACACACACACACACACTGAAACAGTAAGGGAGAAAACACAAGAACTATATATTTAGACTTAAATCAAATGGCACGTAGGAAAAGTACAATTAAAATAATTAAACAGATGATATTATGAATATATTTAATGTAAATGTTGTTTGTTGGTGATAAAGATTGGATCTATGCTCTACTTTGTATGTGGCTCTTCATTAAAAGCTTTTTAATGATATGCGTGGGATAATTAACCCTCCTTTCTTCTCAAAAAAAAAAGATTGGATCTAAGCCCCACCTTTCCTCAGAATAACTAGTGCTCATCTCCTCCTTTATATTGGTACATTCTGAAATTTATGACACAATTCTCATGCTTTACCAACTCTCCCGCCCCTTCGGAATCTAATGTGCATGATGTTTCCATTGTGGCATGCGATGTAATACATGCAACACGATTCAGTTAGTTTTTCCTTTACCTTGCTAAAATCTATAGAAACCAGTATTTCACTCCCTGATCGATGACTTCATGTTGTCTTTCTTTTAAGTTATATTGTGCGCTGCATTTTCCACAAATGGCAGGTTTCGAAATTATTTTCCCAATGTAATTGATATCATGGATCTCTTGATGACTTTACTTGTGTAACCTTATTATTTACAACCATATTCAGTTTTATAATTTTACATTGTAAAAGCCACAAACTCGCCATTAATGAAGATGTCACGCTGGCGTTTTTATTTTGTACACTTTTTCGTTGTTTCTATGTTATTTTTCATTACCCTTTCTTTAAGCTGTTTAAGGACGTTTTCTGGCTGTACTTGAGCACTGATACCGAATGCTTCTGTGTTGTTTCCTTTGGTTTGCTTAAATGCATAGAAGTTTCTTCACTAGTTGACACTATTTTAAATTTGGATCTGAACCTTCCTCAAACATAGATGACTATTGCATTCACATCGATCATGGCAATCTTCATCATAGAGAGAATTGATGAGAATACCGGAACGACATCAATCATACCTCTTGTTGTGGCTGGCGTACTGAGCATTTTTTATTGGAGGCAAGTATGCATAATTCTGATCACTTGCATATTTCATTTCTCAACTGCTTTTGCATATATTTGGTTTTAACTTCTTAATAACTTTGCAGCTTCTTCGATGATCTTAGGCCATATGCAGTTGTGCAGTTTGTTCCTTGCATCGTCATACCCTTAATGGCTATACTGATGCCTCCGATGTATACTCATTCTACTTACTGGCTATGGGCAGCAGGTTAGTTTAGTGAATGATCAATTGTTTTTCATTTGTACATCAGTTGCAGTTTGTTAAATCAAGGGCCATATAACACGTGTGCGCACAGATACATATACGCACGCACACGTGCACACACACATAGATACACACACATACTGGTGCACGCGCGCACAGAGAGAGAGACATACATACATCCACAGATACACATACAAACATATAGAATTATAGATAGATATACATACATACACATACACATATATATAGATATACATGCATATACATATAGATAGATATACATAGACCTATACATATATATACATAGACATACATAGATATACATATACACGTACACGTACACGTACATATACGCATACATACACATACACATACATGTATACATATATAGGAAAACCGTTGATTTTGCACCCACTAAATCAACAATGAAAAGGTGTTAGAATCATAAAATTTGGTATATCTACATCTTAGATGATAAAGATGAAGATGATGGTGACGATCGTCAAGAAAATATTGTGGAGGATTGACTTTTTCGAGACCATAGGAGGAATCTCTCTCTCACACACACACAGAGAGATATTTATACGCTTATATATACACCCACCCAAACACACACACAAACAAAAGAAAAGGCAAGGTTATCCCGCATAGCACGTATGCCCCCTCAGTTGGTTTATTAGGACAAAAAAACCTATGCTCGTCGGCCAAAACCAAGATTGCACGGATAAGGACACGATACAATGCGAATTGGCAATACGACAAAATCCCAAAATTTAAGATACGGGGACACGGATATATATAGATATATAATTGTAAAAAATATAACATCATATCATTGCAACAACATATTCAACAAAAACCTTAGCGTTTTAACATTTTTTTGACTGTGTTTATCAAAACTCGGCAAAGAACTTAGTTATTTTAGCACAACTTTTGTAATTTCCATAAAGAAATATGATTTTAGCATTTTCCTACTTGTATTTAACATAATTTCAGCAATAACAATATAATTTCATTAGTTTCCCAACTGGACGTAACATAATTTTAGCAAAATCATATAATTTAAGTATTTAACGACTTCAATAAAAATACCTTATATATTTCACATGGAAATTATATTAAGCGGTAAAATTGAGTAAAATAAAAAGAAATATCAACAAATCAAAAAATTATAAAAATATTAGGGTTTTCTCACTTTTAATAGAAAGAATATTTTTTTGTGAAGCGGTTTCACTAAAACGTGTTCGGCCCGTGTCTCATACGTGTCGGACACGTATCCAAATTCAAAGCCACCTTGTTTGAGAGCGGGACACGGAAAATATGCGTCGGACACGTGTCGGGCACGGATCCGTGTCCGACACGGATACAGCAACCAAAAAGACGTGTCCGTGCAACCTAGGCCAAAACCCCCCAAAAAAGAAAAATCTGCTCTAGACAACTACAAAGAAATTGTAGAGTTAAATTAGGCCATCTATTGAGTTGTTTAGTGTTGATTTTTTTTCTTTTTTCTTTTTTCAAGTAACATATGTGTGAAAGTTGCACACTGTTGAATCATCAAGTTTATGGATGGTTCAAATTTAGGTTGTAATGCATAGATTACCTCTAAACTAAACCCTTTTTTGATCATTAATATATATTACTAAATTATGATAACGGCATCTTAAATATGGATTTATATGCAGTTTTTTCAGGCAAATATAAATTATGCATTCTTTCAAATATGCTTGACATGAAAATCTTGTTCTTTTCAGTTAATTGCCTTTTCTTGCTATTGTAGTTTTCTATCTCTTAGCAAAAATTGAAGAGGCCGAGGATAAAGTAATTTATGAATGGACTCATCATATTGTAAGTGGGCATACCCTTAAGCATCTCTGTGCTGCTATGGTTCCTGTTTTCTTGGCACTCATGCTTGCGGAGAGGGATATCGAACCTGAGAGGTATGTTTTATCAGTTATCTTTCATGTCACTTTATTGGTTATCTTTCATGTCATCAATATTTTATTTTTCTGCGAACTTAGGAGTGTCAATATGTCATCTTATTATAGATGTGTTGAAAAATTACGACCTGTAAGACATTATATAAACTCTTCTTAAATATGTTAATGAATGAAATGAATGGGCGATGGGATAAAACCTGATCCTCTATGATCCTTTCACTGCTTATAATTAGTCTCGTGTCACTTTTTGAAAAATTGTTATATATAAACTTGAAGCTTAAAATCCTTTAGGTCAATATCTTGACTCAGTAAAATTAATTTGATAAACAAAATGTGTTTCTAACATGTTTCTAAGGGATAATTGCATCGACACCATTCATCTTTGACCTATGTCAGTCTAATTGATATAGATTCCTTAGTGTTTAACCATTAATCAATTCAATCAGTTGTCTAAAGGACGATTGTGATCTAATTGTAAGAATGCCATCTTTTCCAAATCGATTTATGTTTTGATTCCTACATGATTCCTTTTTTGATGCAGGAAGAGTTTGCTTCAAACATGGAAGATTTATTGGATAAAAGTCGGAGAAAGCCGGTTTAAAACAGAAACCGTCGATTGTGAGTATGCTGCTGTTTCAACTAATGTATAGTGAGGTCTTGTGAAGAGTTTTCTTTCGAAACATACGAAGATACAACTAACAAGAAAAATGAAGGAATCTGAGATTTCATTATGGTGGCATATGCAATCAGGAGGTTTGCAAATGGTATAGCTTGCAACATGTCGGTTGTATACTTTTACGCAGGCAGCGGAGTTTCCATTATTTGTATTTGGTTGCAAAAAAATCTATATCTTGCTAGCGGAATGTGTTTCTTTTGGGACATTGCTCACGTCAAATTATATTAATAATAGTAAAAAAGTTCAATTATTGAAATGTTTTGGAAGGGGTGTCATGCATTGCCCTTTTAAGTATTCTACTGAAAGATTTTATATCAAGATGGTGAGATATGTTTAAAAGAAAAACAGGTAGCAAACAATGAAGAAACATTGAAACTCTTGCGAACAGATGATTCAGCATACTGATCAATGTGAGGATACACAATTTTCTAATAAATGCCAAGTGCACGGCTTAAAGTTCCATGAAAAAAACCGACAAACAACAGATAGGACATCAACCTCAACAAAACGATCAACCAGTCAGTTTTATCATGACCCATTAAAGTTTTTAAGCTTGCATAACCATATAGATAAAGCAGAAAGATCTAACCTCAGTGCTGTTTTTGAGATAATATCTTATTAGTCTGCACCTTTGTGCCGCGAATACAATCAAAGAGATGAGCACAAACTCTGCATCCCTAAATTATGCCCGAAAACTAGAGGCTGCTGTTAAAATTTATCCCAGGTTTTAGTTTAACAAGAATAAACAGAAGTGCGGCTATCAAAACTTGCAATTTAAGCAGAAATTCGGTCATAAACTTTAACTGCTTGTATACATTTTGCATGTCTATACTTGATTGCAAGAGCATGCATACATAAACACCAAAATTGCTTAAAATATTAGCAAAGATAAAAATTGATAAATAGAAAATATATTACATGTAAACTCTGTAACAGTTTACTCTGTAACAGTTTGCTTCTGATTCAGGAACGAAAGGGCTGTAGATATGAGAACCCTGATGACCTTTAAGTTATTATGGCATTGTCCGATACAGTCTTCGGCATTTCATGATGACTGCTGTCTCTCTAATTTGTTTTTCACGAGCTGTAAGTGCCTCATATAGTATATGTAAATTTCCGATACTTCGAGTCTTCGGCATTTCATGATGCCTCATATAGTATATGTAAATTTCCAAATAGTTCTTCACTCTCGAGGGGAAAAAAAATCACACCCTGGCTCTTTTCAGATAGACCATTAACCCCATCCCAGTGAGTACAACTGCACCAGCCATAGCGCCAGCTGTGAGCATTAACCATCGACTATTATCGCTGACTGCGAGTTCTGATGTTGATTTTGCTGCTTCCTGTTTGGTGTCTGAAGTGTCGATGTGCAGCCTGAGAACCTAAATATACAAGAAAATACTACTGACATTAGATCCAAATATAATAATACATGCATGGCACAAGACCCCACTGTAGTTTGCCACATATAGCACATTTACCCCCTCAAGTGGTTTAGTGCAAACACCTGCTATGTTTATTAACCAAACACTTCAAATAACATGAACAATTTCTAGAGTTAAATTAGATAATCATTTGAGTTGTTTAGAGTTAATTGAGAGTTTTAAAGGGTTTTGGTTGAAGGTCAGATGGTGTTTGCACTAATAAATATCGTGACGACTATAAGTGCTAAACGTGGCAAACTACTGCAATTAACCCAGTTTCGAAGTTTGTTTGTCGAAAAAATGTTTTTTCTGTATACGCACAGACGAATCAAAAGCCAAGACATCATAGATCTATAAATATGCACCAAGAACATGAATATTTGAGTGACATATTGGTCAGACCTGTAACTCTAAAAATTTAGTGATCCTATTGGACTTTAACTTTTCTCTATTGATGAAGGGAAACACCGATCGCATGTAAAACTGATGTATATCTTGTGCTTGCATAAGTTTCCTAATTAATTGATCTGACTAGTTTCCTAATTAATCATGATGGTGAGGTCGAGAAAAATGAAGTTTATAGGATCAATGCAGGATGGTTGTAGAACTAGAGAAGTCTTTAGAGATGCTAGATGTTTGATTTAAAAGGAAATTCTATAATATGGCTGTAAGGCCAGCATTGATTTAAAGATCAGAATATCGTGCAATTAAGAAACATGTCCAATAAAATAAGCGTGGCTGAAATAAGAATGTTGCGATGGATGAGTGGTAATACTTTGAGAGGGTAAGGAATGAGTGTATTCGTAATGTCACTCCTATAGAGGATAAAATGAGATATCCGATATGATTTGGACATATGCAATGGAGCCCAATAGGAGAACTAATAAAAGAGTAGTTAATGACGCAGTAAGGGCTAGGGGCATACCTAAACTAAGATGGATAAAGACAGTTAAAAACAATGTGTAAGTTGTCCATTTGACCAAGGGGACGATCGTTGATAGAGCAGAATGGAAGAAGCTCTAAACTAAGATGGATAGAGACAGTTAAAAACAATGCGTAAGTTGTCAATTTGGCCAAGGAGACAATAGTTGATAGAGCAAAATGGAAGAAGCTTATTCATACAGCCAACAACAAAAATTTGGGATCAAGGCTTGTTTTATCGTAATAGGGGTGAGGAAAGGGTGCCACCAATATCACAAACTACTGAAAGGATTATGTGTGTGTCCTAATAGAGAAGCTTCAGAAAAGAATAAGATAAGATTCTACTAACAGCATGTTGATATGACATCATCCCACATAAATTGGTGTCAAAATCCAGATTCCAGAACAAGGATCTATGAGCAAGGGAAGGGCGTGGCTTGGAACTTAAAAGGCCAAGCGGTGTGTAGGCAGATATTATTCTGGTGCTTAAGAAGTGGGGGCGGGGGTGGGGGGGCACGGAAATCAACATTCAGAACTTCTCTCCTGAGAAATCAACTGATGACCTGGAATAGCTGAATTCTGAGCAATCCATGTTTTAGAAAAATTTGGACTTATTGAGTTGCCAGACTTTGGAAGTAAAAGAATGCGAAATTTGTACGAGGTGCAATGGAATGGCAACCCAATGCAACCACCGTATTATAAGAATGAATCAAAATGGAAGGATATGATCAACTCCAAACAAAAGTTTCCTTATATAGTGCAAACAAATCCAAATAAGTTTATATAATGTGGTCTTAAACGTTTAAAATGATTGGATATATATCTAATTTCCCTTGTATAAAACATATTAAAAGAAAGAACACCTTCCACCCGGCTAATTTGGCATGGTTTACAGCTCCTACAAAGTCACTATCTGTGGCAAGCAGAACTCTGTCACCTTCATCATCTACATACTGCATGAAAAAAAATGGTGAGTTACAGAAAGTACAATAGATGTATGCTAATTGTTGTCATGGTACTGGATGCCTACCAATAATTGAATCTTCTCCTTTCCATCTTCAAGTCCTAACCTCTGGAGGACTACAGATGCAAGCTCATCTAGACTCTCGGTACCTTTAAATAAGTTTTTAAAAAAAAAGATGTTATGATCAATGCATTTTGCAAATCATATGGGATCCGAAGAAGTACTGCTCTACTATGAATACTGACCACAATTGAATCTATGCACTCTTCCTTTCTGGTCTTCGAATTTGAAGGAGAATGAGTTCCCAAGAAGAGGTGGGTACACAGACTTCACAGTATCAGCATACTCCGACGACGGCACAAATCCAGAAAGCTCACTGTGCATAATTACAATGAAGTTCGAGGTGAATCAAAGACTTGTTAGCAAAAGATAGCATCATATAGGGTGCAGGTTTCATTATTTTTTTGGTTTGGCTGTGTGTTTCTTTTTCTTCTTCCTTTTTTGGGTTTTTTTTGTGGGTTAAGGATTTCTTTTTTTTTTGGGTGTGTGTGTGGGGGGGGGGGGGGAGGGGGTGTTGGGGGGGAGGAGAAGGGATACCTGCGATTATCATATTCCTCGTCTGGTGGCTCTAGAGCAAGAGCAGAATCCCAAAACTTCTGCATCATTGTGTTTGCCATGTCATTTACGTCTCCAGCACCTCCTTCTACCTTCATGATACAACTCGAAGAATAAATCAAATGAAAACAGAATCATAGAGATTGCAGTAGATAAGTTGACACCTGAGTAAAGAATAAGCTGCCATTTCAAAAACATGCACATGCGAGTTTTGCACTTTCACTCCATTTGTTTAGTAGATTATATATAAATATTCTCAGTAGCCCTTTTCAGTCAAATGATAAAGGACCACGGATTCCCCACCCCCACCCCCACCCACCCCGGCAGAAAAAAAACTAAACTGGTTTGTTGATTGTCTCAAATTCCCATTTAAGGATGTATATGGAAACATAATAGTTGTCATATATAATATAAAGCGCTTAAAAGCTTGATTAAGCTTTCCAAATTTACCCCTCATGATTGCTTCAATCCCATTTTTGTCCTCACCTTCAAATATCCTCACAATTCTCTTCAAACCCTCCTTGAGCTTTAACTTTGTATTTGGTCTCTCAACTTTGTTTACTGTAAATTTTCTTCACCCCCTTTTTAGGCTTTAAATTTGTATTTGGTTCGTTAACTTTTATTTTGAGTTTGCCATAATCTTTCTTTGTTTCTCATTAACGATTAGATGCAAATAGGATTTGATGAAATCTCATGGCTTTTATTATAAAGTTGCTTTATTCTATATTTCCATTGATGAATAGACTGAAAATATATTTAATCAAATCTCAAAAATCATATCAGTTTATAGAAACTTATGCATCCTATATTTTTTTATAAATTTCGTGTGGTTATAGTTGTTCAAAAAACTATTTTGTGTTAGTTTTTTTTCCATATTTGATGAAATCTTATAAGTCATAACATTGTATAGGAACTTATGCATGTTATGTGGTTTAAGTGTTTTTATTCCAAAATTAACGATGTCTGCAAATAGATTTTAAAAGAATAATGTCTGAAATATTTTTAAGATGTAAAAAAGAATTGAAATCTCCACCTAAAAAATGTTGATTGATTTAGAAATTTTCAAATGTTATTTAACGTCCATTCAATAAATGTAGAAAATGGATAAAGATGTAAAGTCTAAGAGACTTTAATGAAATTGTTTTTAAAAAAAATTAAAGAAATTTTTCGAATTTTTTTTGAAAGAATTTGGGTCGAGCTTCAAAGATTAGCGAGAATGGACTTTAGTTGAAATACTGATTGCAATAATATATTTCTTGAATTCTTGGGGAACTTTGTGTGCCCGTGCATGGCACTGGGGCACTTACTAGTATTCCATATAATGATGTAGACAACAATGGTTTTGTAACTTCAAATGGAAGCATTGCAATGACTTTGTCAGATAAGCATCCTGTTATTGGTAATAATAAATTTTATGATTCCGATTTTGAATAAAAAAAGTTGATGAAAGTGAAAGCTTCAATGCAAATTTCAGATGTTGCCATGATAATGTAAAACATGGCATTGCTTATTTCTCTTTGCACATGTGTAGTAGCATAGAATGAAGATTTAATTCAAGGGAGGTGGCGCCTAAATACAAACTGTTTGGTAAGCAAGAGTGATCATGCTTGTGTGTTTGTGTGCATGTGAGTATCCTTTTTGATATAAATTCAAATGGCAGGTAAATTCGTCAGAACTTACCAGGTCCATTCTTATCATAAAACAAACTTGCATTTGATGCAACAATGAAAATCAATAAAAAATATGCATGCCTTGTTGCAGCAACCCTTAAGAGTCTGGAAACACCTGTACATTTTTTGGGGGGATGTGTGCGCTGGAACTCTATATCAACTGTAAACGTTGAGCTTCTATACGCAACCAAAATGGAGGAGATACACACACGAGTGTTAAACATTAGATGGCAACACTATCATAATGAGCTAGCCAAGTCAAAGTTGCTAATGCTCACAAGAGAAACCAATCAAATTTATATAGCAGGCAGTGGGGAATTGAATCAAAGTAAAAAGGAGAAATTTAGCAATCGTCATCAATCATTCACATTGGAAGATTAACCTTCATGTTATTAAGCATGACATCTGGGCAGTGAAAAATGAAAATGATAATAACCTCCGATTTGTTTAATGGTTATACCTTTCATATCAGATAAAATTAGTAGAAAAATGTTTAAAAGCTACATAAAAGTTACTTTTCACAATTATTGTACAGTTAATAGGCATTTTCTGTTTACTTTTTCTCTGTGGTCAAACCAGTGTATAGTGTCCGGACATAATTTAGTAAGGTCTGGTTATAAAGGAAAAAACCCAAAATAGTTTAAGCGAAGAGAATATAGGTAGGGTGTCAACACGAGAGTTGTATGTATTTGTAGGTCTTCAAACGGGTGGAAGAATTAATAGAAAAGGTAATCATTATTGGGCTTCTAATTATTATAATTCATATATGAGCACTGTCATTGAGGATGCATAGCAGAAAATGATGGATGGGCATACAATGAACATGAACGAAATCGACAAACATATGCAGACCTTACCATGGAAATTGCAGCATGTGTTATCTGCAGAACATCCAAGCAAGCAGCAATATGCCCATCTGCAAGAGAGATTGTATCAAACCAGTGAGATGCGAAGGAAACTCTCCCCTAACTATAAAAGGGCTAATTGCTTACCCCTATCTAAGACAGGAAGATGTAAGAATTTCCCATCGTGCATGATAAGCAATGCGTCAAGGATTGTTGTGTCTAATGTGGCGCATTCAGGATTTGCTGTCATTACCTTGAAAATCAAAATATAAACATTAAAAAATTGAGGCAGGAAAAAATCATCATCTAAATTGAGCAGTCCAAGTATAAAAAGGGAAAGCATGCAAAACTTGGTATAACATTATTTTATAAATGTTTACAATCTATTATCTGTTGGGGTCGAAAATTGCACCCCGGTTGACCAAGTCAAAGTCAAGGTCAACCTCAAGCCCAGATCAAGTGGGCTCATACCCGAGTCGAGCCCGAACATGAAGCGGCTGGCCTCCCCTATGCAAATAAAAAATCATGTAATAAATAACTTTGATGTAATTTTTTAATGCATGAATGTAAGCAAAATGGGCATAAAGCCATTTTTTTGTAAACCCATGGCTTATGTGCAAAAAGAAATAGCACATGAGGCATGGGATGGGCAAAATGCCATTTTGTAAAGCCCAAGGGGCTATATGTAAATGTGTAAGCATATATAACGCAACTTGATAATGAAAAAAACACAATTTTTTTCTCTCTCAAAAAAATTAGGGTCTGTGCTCCTTCTCCTTCCTCAAGTTTTTAAAACCTTCTTCCCCTTTTTGAATTAAATCAAGAGTTTAACTCTTTCTTTTCTAAAAATAAATAGTTTTTCACCATCACACCCATGAAGGGGAACTCGGTTCCTCCATCAGATCTCAAAACGGGGAGATTTTGAATCTCACCCTCTCCTTTTCCTCCAAGATCCGGCCAACAAAGAGAAGGAAGGAGACTCATCTCCGAAAATCCCACTTTGAAAAAGATCCAAGACTTGAGAGAGAAGAACCACTAAAGATTTTTAGGGACTTCAACTCCAAGACCCAAATCTAGATCCTTTAGGAGTTTAACTCCAAATCTAAATCTTTTGGAGTTTAACTCCATTCAAAATCCTCTTTTGGAGTTTAACTCCTATTTCCGGGGGTAAAAAACCCTTCTTTTCGCCGGCGCCCAAACGCCCACGTGCCGGACACGTGAGGCGCGAGCGCCCACGTGCCGAACATGTAAGGTGCCGGCGCCCAAGCGCCCACGTGCCGGGCACGTGAGGCGCTCGCGCCCAAAGCTCTAACGCCAGCGTCCAAGAGTCCGCGTGCCGGGCACGTGAGGCGCTGGCGCCAGCGTCCAGGCACGTGAGGCGCTGGCGCTCACGCGTCCTTTGGACGCCATTTTCCCCTCATTTTACATGTACTCCACACTAAAAATACCTCCCCCGTTAGAAAAAATTTCTAACGAGCCGTTGTTCCGCACCCCTCAAGGGGACTGCTAGCCCCCTTGACCCTTAGCCCGCTATCCGGGTAGCGGGACCCCCGTAAAAACTCTACGGGGCCCCCGATATATCCAAAACCCCTTCAAAACACAACACTGCATATTGAGTTCGCATGACCCGTTTAACCCGTCAATCGAAGGCTCTCTCGCTCCAAAGGCGAGGGGTAATTAACGTCAGCTTAGTCCGTGGCTGCCGGAGGTTCGGATCCCCACAATCAATAAACCCCAGCCTGCCCTAGGCAGGGAAATCTGTAATACACCTGACAAGCGCGCGCGTATTTCCATCTCAATGGGGTGACGAAAAACACCCTACAGATTCTGGCACGCTCGGTGGGATCTTTCTCTCCTCCCATATCTCGGGTCAAGTGTTCATGCGAACTCATTTAGCATATATGCCGATATTTGTACTGAAATAATGTTATTTTTTTCTCATGCAGCAATCAACTTTCAACGACGATGTCTCCTAAGATGAATTCAGCTTCCGACGCGACCCCGATCTCGTACGTGGTCAAGATCAATGCCCGCGTGGTTCTCCCTGCCAGTCGCAGCCGGCAGTGGGAGGAGCCATCCCGTCAATTTGGTTCTGTCATCATATACCCTGCTGGAAGCGCTCATCTGGCGGAGATCCCGACAAACCAAGCGGCCAAACCGACCTCAAGGGGCAGAAGGCCGAACGTTGTGGTCGCCAAGGCTTCCCACCCCAAATGCAAGTCTGTATTTGAACGGCTCTCCACTGTTCCGACTGGGGCAAGGCCGTCAACACCAATGGAGCCACAAAGCATCTCCAGCAAGCTCGGGTGGTGCCCTTGACAATCGCGCGAACGGGCATCTTCTCTGGCCTCTCGGTCAATCGGTTTACGGTGTCTTCCCGAAGAACCGAAGTCTGCCAAATGCTTAAAACAGAAAAGTTAAGACAGAAGCGACTCAGGTATCGAGCCAACAAGAGGGCCAGGACTTCGGCCATGTGGAATCTTGTGAGGTTCCAAGAGCAGGGTTACTCCGTGACGACAGCTGAGTTGGCCGTAAAAATCAGCAATTCCTTCGAAGCTCTAAAGTGGGTTCAGAAAAATGCCATGACCGCCAGAATTAAGAAGACGGCAGTTCAAACGATGTTGCAAAGAGACGTGTCCCAGCCCCGTCAGAGAAAGCATGACACCATCTCTTCAAGTGTCTATCAAGCGCTCCGTGCCGCACGAAAGCAGCGGGGCAAAACCAGAAAAGAAGCGCAAGCACTATTCAAGAACCCAGTCAAGCCAGCCGCTTTCAGTCGATTGCCCGTTACCGAAACAGGAGGGCCACGACAGCGATCCGTGAAATCAGCTGCCAGTAATAAGAAGATGGCCAGATATGTTATCCATACGGTCTATATAGCGGATGCGCGTCCCAGCGACAACCTGCGCAGCAAGAGCAAGGATGGAGCTACCACATCCCAAGCTCATTCTGGCTTGAATGTGATTGCCGCTTCCCAAGATCAGCCGCTTCCACCGGATGAGGAAAACCCTCTCGATGAAGCCGATAAACAGAAAGACCCCTCAGTCCGTGTAGAGTCAAGCTCGAACAGCGAGGAAAAGCCGACTTTCCGCCCCAGGACCGCAGAGCAAGAGCTACTTCAAGAGTTTCGAAAACAGCTCAGGAGCAAAGATAAAGAAATAGCCAAGCTTTACTCCAAAATCGACGACCTGACGAATGTTGTGATGCATCTTACGGCTCAAATTGCTCGGACGCCTTCCAATCGAGCACAAGTCTCTATTCATGAGCAGGGTGATGACAACCCGAAGCAATCGATGCATGTCCCTTTGGGTCCAAGATTGAGCGAGCCGCACAAAAGCCGGCCACGTTCCGCTTCTGGGGACGCCTTGGCCCCAGACAGCACTATCCCGCTAACACAAGATCGGATAATGGATTTGGTTACTAGCAAGGTTAGAACATTGGTAGCCGAAGCCCAGAAAGAAATTGGCAGTAGTGGACGGCCATATCTCGCACAGTACGATCTGATCGAGTTCCCCAATAGTTACGTCATTCCTAAATTCGGAAGATTTGATGGGACGGGAAACGCAAATCAGTATGTTACCCACTTTAAAGCGTCGTGCGGAAATACATGGGGCAATGATGCGTTCCTTCTCCGTCGGTTTGTCAATAGCTTGATGGACATTGCTTTCGATTGGTATGCAAGCATACCGGATGACTCGATCACGACGTTCGCCCAAATAGAATCCATGTTCAAGCAAAGGTTCATGAGTGTCAGAGATAAAATCACCGTTGCCGACCTCGTAAGGACCGAGCCAAAGAACAACGAAAGCAACATGGAATTTATAATCCGATGGCACAATCTCTCTATCAAATGTGAACCGCCGTTGGAGCAAGACCAATCCGTCATTCTTATAGAAAATCTGAACGACTGGATGAAACCTTTCCTGTGCACCGCAGGCCTCAAAACATTTCAAGAGCTGACCAAGAAAGTTCAAATGTTGGAATGCTCAAAGCCCGAGTCCACTCAGAATCTCCAATTCACAAACAGACCGAGCCATTGTAGGGACGACAACCGGAAAAGCGAAAGTTCCAACAGCACCGATTCTCTAAATAAGCAGAGAGCGGGCGGAGCAAAGACTAACAAATCTCGGGAGCCAACTTTGGAGGAAAGAAGAAATAAGGTCTACTCTTTCAGAAGGGATAAGGTCCACAAAATTTTCAAAGATGCTCTAAAAAATGGCTTGCGGCTACCAGAACCAAAAAGGCTAAGTGAAGCGAGCAGGACTGATCATCCCAATTTTTGCCCATACCACCGAGTCCTAGGGCACACTATTGAAGATTGCTGCATCTTCAAAGTTTGGGTCGAAAAGCAATACAAGGCACGAGAGATAGAACTGTCTAAAGGCGTGTTAACGAACAGTCAAGCTGCGACCACCAATTTCATACAAACGGAGACTGAAGTCCTTCGGGAACCTGATTCTCTCACACATCTGCCTTTCTCTGAAAAGAGCGGACCAAAGCAACAAGCTAAGAGCCAAGCGAGCAACATTGTCGATGAAGCAATAGACGGGTACACAACTCATACGTCTACATGATGGAGCTCAGAGAAACAATTCCTCCTACGCCTTATAGCCATGCCAATGACGCGGTTGTTGCCATCCAACACCGGCTCGATCCAAATGATGAAAAGCTCACTCAGGCCATTAAGCCAAAGGAACCCGTGGTTCATGCTGAATCAAGCTCAGGCGGTAAGGATGACCCCGTTGTCATACCTGGAACCATAGAACAAGCATTATTCCAATGGCTTCAAAGGTAACTTCAGGACAAGGATGAGAAGATAGCCAAGGTCCATTCCAAAGTCGACAAGCTGACAAATGTCGTGGCAGATCTCACGACCCAAGTCGCCCGATTGCAATTACAGCAAAATCAAATTTTGGTTCATGGGCCAGGAATTGATATCCGGAAACAACCAACCGATACCCCCTCCGGCCCAAAAGCGGAACACCTTTGCGAAAAACGGCCGCGATCAGCCTCCAGTCCCTCTGATACGTACACTGAACATAGTAAAAGGACAGTAGGCGAACCAAAAACTGATCGTCCTCAAGGTCCAGCATCAGTAAGGGCACCTACTCTAATGGAGAGAAAGAAGAAAGTATACTCCTTCAGGAGGGGTGAAGTCCGCAAAATATTCGAGGACGCCTTGAACAACGGTCTGCAACTGCTTATTCCAAAGAGGCCACATGAAATGAACATGACCGGCAATCCCATATACTGCCCATATCATAGAATGGTGAGTCATACCATTGAAGACTGCTATGTTTTTAAAGATTGGGTGGAAACCAATACAAACTTGAGAAAGCCTCACAGTCGTTAGATGTACCGACAACCGACAAGCCACAGAGCTACGGTCATCAACACAGCTCCGCCAAGATCAAAGTTTGAGGAGCTGGGATAAGTAAACAACTGACCACCATGTCATTAAACTGGGAGCATATGACCACCACATCGTTAAACTGGGAACAATCGACCTTTAAGTCGTTAAAGTAGGGATGTAAAATGTGTAAATAAAACAAAAATAAAAAAATAAAAAGCCGAAATGATGGGGCAATTCGCAATAAAAATCAGCGGATAAAAATAAAGATAAAAATAAAGCCAAAATGATGGGGCAACTCGCAATAAAAATCAGCGAGTAAAATAAATAAGAAAATAAAGCCGAAATGATGGGGCAACTCGCAATAAAAATCAGCGAGTACCGCGAATAAAAAGCTGAAATGATAGGGCAATCACGACCTTCGCGATAAGAAAAACTGAAAAGATAGAGCGATCGTGGTAAAAAAAGATGAATGATGAGTCGCTCCCGGTACCATATTCCAGTGCAACGATGCAGACACCTACCGAAATTTCAAATCTCTGAATGTCCCCAACGGCGAATGATGAGCCGCTCCTGATACCATATTCCAGTGCAGCGATGCAGACGCCAACCAAAATCCAATTTTCCAAAATTCCTCCAGCTCTACGGTTAGTCCCCAAGTTGACTATCGTATACAATCCACGGGCTTAAATAATTCTCATCATACCTATGCCCCACCGCAATCACCAGTTATGCGGCCGGTCTCCGCCCTTGGAATTATGCTCCATTTGGGAAGACCCACTCATGTGTCTTCACGATACATGAGGAGAACAAATTTACGAGATCCTCTCGACTCGTAAGAAAACACCTTCGTGGGATCATTACGACTCACAAAGGAAAAACACGCTTGGGAGTCCCCATGACTCCTAAGGAGAAAGTACACCTACGAGATCCTTTCGACTCGTAGGGAGAAAATGCTTTATGACACCCTTACGGCTCATAAAATTGAAAAGCCTTAAGGTGATAGGGACCTAAACCTGTCTCCTAAGCCATCGCTCCCCAACGGGTAATGGCAAATGATGAATTGCTCCTGGCACCTGTGCTTTAGTGTTAGCAACGCTAATGTCGGCCCCTATCCCGAAATTCCAAATCGATCCAATAGACCTCCAAGTCGTTAAACTGGGAACAGATGACCGCTAAGTCGTTAAACTGGGAACAGATGACCTCTAAGTTGTTTAACTGGGCACAATAGACCCCTAAGTCGTTAAACTGGAAACAGATGACCCCTAAGTCATTAAACTGGGAACGAGGGAAATCCACTCATGTGTCCTCATGATGCGTGAAGAGAATAAAACTTGTGAGATCCTTACGACTCGTAAGAAAACACCTTCGTGGGATCATTACGACTCACAAAAGAAAAACACGCTTGGGGTCCTCACGACTCCTAAGGAGAAAGCGCACCTACTGGATCCTTACGACTCGTAGGGAGAAAATGCTTTATGAGACCCTTACGGCTCATAAAATTGAAAATCCTTTGGTGATAGGGACCTAAACCTGTCTCATAAGCCATCGCTTCCCAACGGGTAAAGGCAAATGATGAATTGCTCCTGGTACCTGTGCTTCAGTGTTAGCAACGCTGATGCCGACCCCTGAGAACAGATGACCTCTAAGTCGTTAAACTAGGCACAATATACCCCTAAGTCTTTAAACTGGGAACAGATGACCCCTAAGTCGTTAAACTGGAAACATATGACCCCTAAGTCATTAAACTGGGAACGAGGAAAATCCACTCATGTGTCCTCACGATGCGTGAGGAGAATAAAACTTGCGAGATCCTTACGACTCGTAAGAAAACGCCTTCGTGGGATCCATACAACTCACAAAGGAAAAACACGCTTGGGGGTCCTCACGAGTCCCAAGGAGAAAATGCACCTACGGGATCCTTACGATTCGTAGGGAAAAAATGCTTTTATGGGACCCTTACGGCCCATAAAATTGAAAAGCCTTAGGTGATAGGGATCTAATCGTGTCCCCTTAAGCCATCGCTTCCCAATAAACAAAGGCAAACTACCATTCGCTCCTGGTATCATATTCCAGTGTAGCGATGCTGATGCCGACCCAAAAACCAATTCCCAAATCCTCCCGGGACAAATGATGAGTTGCTCCTAGCATTATTCCAGTGCAGCAATACTGATGCTAAAAAAATTCCAAATTCCTCTCAAATTCAAAAGCCCCGCCGAACAAGGCAAAAATCAAACAAATCAAACCAACCAATTCCAGCATCGACCTCTGCGTCAAACGGCCGACACTCCGTAACAGGAAAACGTCAAGCAAACACTCCGTCTCGGAGACACGTCAACCAGCGACACTCCGTACCGGGAAAACGTCGAAGGGACACTCCGTGCCGGAGACAAGTCGACCAGCGACACTCCATGCCGGGGAAACGTCGACCAGCGACACTCCGTGCCGGGGAAACGTCACATACAGACACTCCGTCTAGGGGAAACGTCACAAACAGACACTCCGTGCCGAGGACACGTCAACCAGAGACACTCCGTCTCGGGGAAACGCCACAAACAGACACTCCGTGCCGGGGGCACGTCAACCAGCGACACTCCGTGCCGGGGAAACGTCGACCAGCGACACTCCGTACCGGGGAAACGACACATACAGACACTCCGTCTCGGGGAAACGTCACAAACAGACACTCCGTCTCAGGAAAACGTCGACCAGCGAAACTCCGTGCCGGGGACAAGTCGACCAGCGACACTCCATGCTGGGGAAACGTCGACCAGCGACGTGCCGGGGACACGTCAACCAGCGACACTCCGTGCCGGGGAAACGTCACATACAGACACTCCGTCTCGGGAAAACGTCCAACATCGGCACTCCGTCTTGGGGATACGTCATACACTGAGACTCCGTCTCGGAGACACGTCAAGCATCGACCGTCCATGTCGTAAAAAGGGCAGTGCAGGCTTCCTACAAAACGGGAACCAAATCACTCCGTGACGGGAAACGTCTACTACGGACACTCCATCTCGGAGACGCGTCAAACGTCGACCGTCCATGTCGTAAAATGGGCAGTGCATCCCCAAAAGTAGGAACCAAAGCAAGTCGCCTCCACGCGAAAGAAAATCTATCAATTTCATGCACACGACCCACATATGTGGTGTGCATTTATTGATGGGGGGCACTTTGTTGGGGTCGAAAATTGCACTCCGGTTGACCAAGTCAAATTCAAGGTCAACCCCAAGCCAGGTGGGCCCAAGCCCAGATCAAATTCAAGGTCAACCCCAAGCCAGGTAGGCCTAAGCCCAGATCAAGTGAGATCATGCCCGAGTCGAGCCCGAACATGAAGCGACCGGCCTCCCCTATGCAAATAAAAAATCATGTAATAAATAACTTTGATGTAATTTTTTTATGCATGAATGTAAGCAAAATGAGCATAAAGCCAAATTTTTGTAAGCCCATGACTTATGTGCAAAAAGAAATAGCACGTGAGGCATGAAATGGACAAAATGCCATTTTGTAAAGCCTAAGGGGCTATGTGTAAATGTGTAAGCCTATATAAGGCAACATGATAATGAAAAAAACAACTTTTCTCTCAAAAAAATTAGGGTATGTGCTCATTCTCCTTCCTCAATGTTCTAAACGCTTCTTCCCCTTTTTGAATTAAATCAAAGAGTTTAACTCTTCCTTTTCTAAAAATAAATAGTTTTTCACCATCAAACCCATGAAGAGGAACTCGGATCTTCCATCAGATCTCAAAAGGGGGAGATTTTGAATCTCACCCGCTCCTTTTCCTTCAAGATTCGGACAACAAAAAGGAGGAAGGAGACCCATCTTCGAAATCCCACTTTGGAAAAGATCCAAGGCTCAAGAGAAGATCCGAGACTTAAGAGAAAGAATTTCTGAAGATTTTTAGGGAGTTCAACTCCAAGACCCAAATCCAAATCCTTTAGGAGTTTACCTCCAAATCTACAATTTTTGGAGTTTAACTACACTCAAAATGCTCTTTTGGAGTTGAACTCCTATTTCCGGGGTTAAAAACCTTTTCTTTTCGTCGGGGCCTAAGCGCCCATGTGCCGGACACGTGAGGCGGCGCCAGCACCCACGTGCCAGACACGCTAGCGCCAGCGCCCAAAACGCTAGCGCCAGCGCCCACGTGCCGGACATGTGAGGCGCCAGCGCCCAGCACCCACGTGCCGGACACGTGAGGCATCAGCGCCCACGTGCCGGACACGTGAGGCGCTGGCGCCCACGCGTCCTTTGGACGCCATTTTTCCCTCATTTTACATGTACTCCACACTAAAAATACATCCCCGTTAGAAAAAATAGGCTGCCTCGCCACCCCGCAAGGGGGCTGCTAGCCCCCTTGATCCTCATAAAAACTCTGCGAGCTCCCGATATATCCAAAACCCCTTCAAAACACAACACTGCACATTGAGTTCGCATGACCTGTTTGACCCGTCAATCGGAGGTTCTCTCGCTTCAAAGGCGAGGGGTAATTAAGGGCAGCTTAGTCCGCGGCTGCCGGAGATTCGGATCCCCACAATCAATAAACCCCAGCCTACCCTAGACAGGAGAAATCTGTAAAGCGCCTGATAAGAGCACGCGTATTCCCATCTCAATGGGGTGACGAAAAACACCCTACATTATCGAGTTCATTAAGTAGCATCCTCAACATGATAACTAACTAGATTAACTATGAGCTGCAAAATAAAATAAAGGGAATCAGTATTACACCTGATAAGTGCTGTTGTCGCTATATGATCACTAATAAAGTATAAGATAAACTAGGACAAAGGTTGAACATCGTATCAAAGTAAGGTTGAACATCACCAGAATCATCTAACTGATATTACTAATATACATAAATTATTCCAATAAACTAAAAAAAGAACATGCAGTCTATCCAATATATATCTTGCATTGCTTACAGTTACATATATGGTTGATGATTAACAATGAAACAATGACATTGATTACTTTTGATAAATAAAGAGGAAAACAAGCATGAGAAATCCATAGCAGCGGTTCCTTTATATTCAAGTATTCCACATAGCTTAAGCAGTTTATAATTGAAGCATGATGGACACGGTCTAATGTTGCAATTTACATGTGAAAACTCCCAAACATTAAAAGTAAACATTAAAAAGAAAAAGAAAAAATAAACCAATCAGCAAACCAAATAGAGAAGTTTTCAATTATATAATTGAACTCATGGAAGCAAAGGAGTTGAAAGAAGTAAAACTGCAGATGCGTGCAACAAGAAGACAAGAATAGGAAAGCAATTTAAGCTCATCTGTTGAGCAGTTTAGGCACATGCACCAAAGAGCAGCACTCAAAAATTCTCCTAGACTAAGAATAGTCTTAGAAGAAAGGTGAAAAGGATAGATTTCTATGCATCAGACTCATAAAGCGCTAGATATTAGACTCCTAAGACACGGATAAAGACAGAGTGCCAAAGTGAACGAGTTTGATGTTCTTATAGATTATGTAGAAAACTATCTTCTTGTACCTTCATAACTGAAAGAGCTAGTAGAAATCATAACTTTAAAGGAATAAGAAATATGTGTACCTTTTCTACAAGAGTCAATTCTGGAGAAAGATTCTGAGCAACTACTCGCATAAGAACATCCTTTGAACTGCAGAATATTGCATTTGCACAACCAATCATCAAAAAAACTTAGATATGTTACAGGAGAGAAATCAAATAACTTGCAATAGTTAGCGCGACCAACATCAAAAGCACAATATGATATTATGAACAGTTCATTTGACATACGTAAGGATTCCTTGAGGCTCGCCTCCTGTCACAATAATCACCGAACTAACCCTAAGTTCTCGCATCTTTTTGGCTGCAACATAGACAGGATCTGAAGGAGAGACTATTGCGACTCTGCAAAGACAGATGGTTTCTAAGCTTGATAAAGATAACAATTTCATAGCAAGCTGACTTGTACAAGAACATCATATAAAAAGGACTGAAATGATTGATATCAAATGTTCTGATAAACATACTTTGAGTTTTCTGCAACAATAGTTGATAAAGAAGGCTTAAACATCTTCTCTCGAAGAGTTTCTAAAAAAGCATAAGGAGCTGCAAACATGATGTAACCAAAGTCAACAAAGCTTATCAAAGGAAAAAGAAACTAGTAACTAATCTGAAGTAAAAAAAAAGGGCACACATACAACTAGCAGTTCAACTTATCTTTACAATACCAGCATATTTTTAACGCAGAAAGGGTGTCGCGTAGCAACCTGTTTAGTTGGGTTGTTGTGAAAAGAGCTTTTAGCAAAAATACTGTTGAAGAAAGCTCTTTAAGCAAAAGTATTGTTGTAAAATGAGCTTTTTGATTTGAAAAGCTATTGGCTTCAAAAAGCTGATAGGAGTTGCAGAAGTGTTGTTGACTGTATAAATGACCATAAAGAGCTCATTTTTCTTAATATTTGAGAGAAATCAGTGAAAGAAAACATCATGTTTTTTAAATTTCCAATTTACTTTCAAAACATTCACAAAGATCAAAAGATCTGCACAAAAATATCTGCAGAAAAATATTTGAGATTCATCCTCTCAATCTATGGATTCTTCGTCGAAGTCGAAAAGCTTCGATCGCCTGATGCATGAAGCCCAAAACTTGGATTTCGTCGATCGACCTCTCGATGATCGTGTCGACCTCGGAGGTCTCGATCGCCTAGGGTTATTCATCATTATCATCTTTTAGAGCTTCTATCGGGGGGCCTCGATCGTCTAGGGCTTCTTACTGGAAAGATGAGAGAAATCAAGTGCAAGGGTCGAGCTGAAGTGCAAGGGTCGGGCTGGGGTGATGAGGAGGAGATGATAGGAATAAAAAAATTAGGAAAGCACCATTTTTTAGCTTCTTAAAAATGAAGATTTTTTTCTTCTCAACTCAAAAAGAGCTTTAGGGCATAAGGCCTGTTTGGTATTTTTTTCACTTCAAAATTGTTTTTTAGCTCCAAAAAAACTTTTAGGAGCTCAAAACGCCCAACGAAACGGGCCCTAAATCAGGTAAATTAAAAATCTAATCCTATTAAAAGAGAAAAAAGTAATTAGAACTCAATAAGCTACATCTTAGAAAATTTCTTGTCTGTAGGACATACCCATCCAAAATGATCTATCGCTCAACTCCGTAAGCTGCATCTTAGAATATTTCTTCTCAGTAGGACCAACCCATCCAGAACGATCTATCCCCTCCCTTTCCTCGTGGTCCCTCGGCTAGTGCAACCTATCTTTCTTTAGCATATTTTCCTTCTGTATTATCTCTCTCTTGCAGCTTCAACACTGTCGCGGCTTTTCCAACCCTTTATAATTATTTCATTTGTATTTTTCTCATAACTTTTCCAACTACCCATTTATGATTTTTCTTTTTCACATTACTAAGGAACGCCTTTCATTAGATTTAAACCTAGATTTCATTTTTACTCCAAATTGGACAAATCCAGCAGAATGATTTGTTTGGATGTGTTTGTTGTAAATCAATCCAATGGAAAAATAACTCCCAAAATGGACTAATCATCCTGATTATATAAATTAGCTCAAAAATAATTTTTCTTTTCCCAAACTTGCATACTTGCCTTTTTTTGGAACTTGAACCTTTTATCATTTTTTTTATCTCTCATCTTTTTTTAATCCTACCATCCCAACGATCTATTTTTTTACCTAGGAAGATTAGACGTAAGGTAGAGCCTAGAATTAAATGGTGGCAATTGAAAGAAAGTAACCAAAAGGTTTTTATAGATCGTGTAGTCCAAGTAGCGGATTGGCAGTCGGAAGATGATTCAGACAGAACATAGAACAAAATGGCTAGTTGTATCAAGAATATAGCTAGAGATCTACTTGGTGAGTCGAGAGGTGGTGCTCCACCATCTAAGGACACATCATGGTGGAATGAAGAAGTAAAGACTGCTATTAAAATTAAAAGGGATTCTTCTAAAGATTTGAAGAAAAGTAGAGATGTGGAGAGATTTGAGAAGTATAATATGGCTAAAAAGGAAGTTAAGAAAACTGTCCGGGAATCTAAATCTAAGGTCTACAAGGAGGTGTACGAGAAATTAGACACTAAAGAGGCTGAAAATGATATATACCGGATTGCTCGGATGCGGGAAAGGAAGACTAGAGACTTATGTGCGATGAAGTGTGTCAAAAATGAAAATCAGAAGGTTTTAGTTCGAGATGAGGATATCAAGGAAAGATGGAGAGATTATTTTGACAAATTGTTCAATGAGAGCTTTACTAAGAATTTGGATGAACTTGTCATTCAATCTCAAGATATAAACCGTGATTTCATGCGTAAAATAAGACTATCTGAGATTAAAGAAGCTTTGAACAGAATGAGTTTAAGAAAAACGGTTGGTCCTGACGGGATTCCTATCAAGATTTGGAGATACTTAGGAGAAATAGGCGTTAAATGGCTGACAGATCTGTTTAATAAGATTTGGCAGACAAAAAAGATGCCAAATGAATGGAGAAAAAGTATCTTTGTACCTATCTACAAGAACAAAGGTGACATTCAAAGTTACTCAAACTACAGTGGAATAAAACTTATGTGTCACACCATGAAACTTTGGGAGAGGGTGATTGAATACAAGCTAAGGAAGGATATTAAGATAACAGAGAACCAGTTTGGGTACATGCCTGGACGATCGACGACAGAGGCTATTCATTTGCTTCGTCAACTTGTCAAGCATTTTCGAGAGAGGAGAAGAGATTTGCATATGATATTTATTGATTTAGAAAAAGCGTACGACAAGAAACCTAGAGAGGTATTATGGGAGACAATGATGAAGAAGGGGGGTCCCCGTCAAGTATATTGACATAATCAAGGATATGTACGATGGAGTAGTGGCAAATGTCAGAACTTGCGGCGGCTTAACGAGTGATTTTCCGATTACAATTGATTTATATCAAGGATCTACATTAAGTCCATTCCTGTTTACCATCGTGATGGATGAGCTTACTAGAACTATCCAAGATGAGGTACCTTGGTGTATGCTATTCGCTGGTGATATTGCTCTAGTAAATGAGACGAAAGCAGGGGTTAATGCCAAATTGGAATTATGGAGGCAAACATTGGAATCTCGGGGATTCAGATTGAGCAGGTCCAAGACAGCATATATGCATTGCAAATTTAGTAACCAGAGAAGTCAAAATCATATTGGTATAACATTGGAAGGACAAGAGATATCACCGAGCGACCAGTTTAGATATCTAGGTTCCATCATCCAAAAGAATGGGGAGATCGATAGTGATGTTAATCAAAGGATCCAAGCTGGTTGGTTGAAATGGAGGAGTGCAACAGGAATTTTGTGTGATCGTAACTTTCCGTTAAAATTGAAATGGAAGTTTTATCGGAGCGCTATTCGGCATGCCTTATTATATGGTACAGAATGCTAGGCTCCTAAGAAGCATCATACACAGAAAATGCACGTAGTGGAGATGCGCATGCTTCGTTGGATGTGCGGTAACACTAGAAAAGATAAGGTGCAAAATGAGGATATTTGAGCAAAAGTTGGTGTAGCACCTGTGGAGTAGATGCGGGAAAACCGACTAAAATGGTTTGGTCATGTGCGACGCAGACCTATGGAAGCACCGGTTCGACGAATAGATACTCTCGATATGGGCAATGGCAAAAGGGAGACCGAAGAAAACATGGATGGAGGTGATACGAAACGATATGGTTGCCAAAGGACTCAATGAAAATATATTGTTCGATAGGAGTGCGTGGAAGCGGAGGATTCATGTGCTGGACCGGGCATGATTCTCATGTTGGTTCATGTGGCCTACCCCATATACCTGGGATAAAAGGCTCAGTTGTTGTTGTTGTAATTCCTAATAGTTCTAATCCTATGGTTTTTAACTTGGAACTTTTTATTCCTCTCGTCTTGGAAGTTGGAACTTGAAATTCTCTATAGTTTTTAACTTGAGGGAACATATGTGCATTTCGGGATATTTCTACCCAAAATTAGATCCAGCGGATTTTAATCTGAACTATCCAAACATACCTTAACTGTAAAGGCAGATCTCGAGGACAGAAAGGTGTATTGAAGAAGATACTTGAACAAGAAAAGGACGAGATCTTATTTGTTTTATTCGCTTGGAATATTATGATAAATAAATGTTGATTCATTAAAAGTTTTTCCGAATTGAATCGATCAATCAGCTTTGATGTGATTTATATATAATGATTCGTCTTGTAGTCTTGTTAACTTATATATTTTGGTTAGCACCGATTTTCCTTATGGCTTATCAAGCTATTATTTGCATGAAATTCATTTTCATGTATTCCCTTTCAATTTACACCTATGTTAGGTTCCCAGGTTGCATTTTGCCTACAATACAAAGATAATCTATGGTGGCATAACTAACCAAAAAAATCACGCATATATGCCAATTCCGTGTTAAACAAAGGAAAGGGATTGTAACAGTATTGTGGTAAGCATAGAATCCTAATTCTTCAGACATTTTTCCGTCATATAACATCACCAATTTAAACAATATGAAGAATTAAGCATTTACTATTTTCCTACAACCCATGGTTTAAAGGAGCACAAGACTTTTTATAAAAAAAAATTGTATACAAATCCTAAAACTATAATATGGCAATGTGCATCAACCATGTCATGTATAAAACAAGTTTACTTAAACTACTACTAACCTGGATTGTTGCTGCCCCATTGACGTTCAACCCCTTCCACAGCCGCGGCCAAAGCACTGCCTTGCTCTGCAGCCTTTTCCATCCTCGATATAGCATCATACATGCACTTTGCAATATCCAACATGGCAATAACTTCACCATTCTCAACAACAGGAAGATGCCTAAAATTACCTGCCAATTACAATAGTGAAAAATGGAATTCAAATACAATAAGTTCAAGCCAATATCCAAATTGGGATAGGCAAGCAGCATGTTTTTCTTCTTTTCAGCATACATCAGTCTCCGGTGCTCCACTACTACATTGCAAATGCGCAAATTATCCGACTTGGTTCTCCGGGGCTGTCTCTAACTTTTTGTGTATTAAAATTAATCCATCTACATTCTCATTTTCACTCCATTCATTTTTTTGGACATCTTGTTTCTAATATGCCAACATATTAATTACACTACCTAATCAATACAAAATCATAACTTCACTTCAAACCTCAGCCAACCTTGAACCATCTTCTGCAAAGCATCAATAGCCAGAGTATCAGCCATAACAAACAACGGATTCCGAGTCATAATCTTCGATACAATCGTCTGCTCCGTCCTCAGCCCCTCCGCAATAACCCTAGCCGAAATATCCTAACCACAAACAAAAGAGAACAAAATTAAACTAAAACACCAATCTTAAACGAAACAACGCACACATTACAAACACTAAAAATAAAACACCTTATCAGTAACAATCCCAGAGAGCAACCCATTAGAATCGGTCAGCAAAACAGCATCAACTCTTCTCGCAGCCATCCTCCGACAAGCTTCCGACACCGTCATGCCCTCGGAGATCGTCAGGGCTTTCGAAAGACGCAGCTTTTTCACAGTTCTCTCGCCACTGCTAACATCAAACTCAATTTTTCAGTAAGAACATCAACAAATTCCCAAATAGAGACAGATAAAGAGATAAAGGTGAGATTTTTACGGAGTCTGATTTGGGGACGAGGGTTTGGGGGCGGCTCCATTCGAAGAGGCGACGGCGCCATCCAACGAGGCCGTCTTCTTAACGGCCGAAGGGGGCCGCCGTTGGTTCCGTCTCGGCGGCTGGATGGCGTTGGTGCTCATTCTCCTGCAGGTGAAACCCTAACCCTAAATTTTGGGCGACAACAGATAAAGGATAGATACAGAATTGCTGATGAAAGGAGAAAGAGAGAAGGATGAGGGTTTCAATTGATTCTCCCTCTCTCTCTCCCCTCTCTCTTTCTCTCTCTAGAAATCGAGCTTGAGGAAATTTGAAATTAGTGCCCTCATTAATGAGCTATGATTTTTTGGTGGATGGCCTTGTGTTTGTGTGAAATTACGTTTGGGTCCCTGCGGGGCGCAATCAACGGAGGAGATTGATTTTGATTTCGGACGTTGACCATTTGATGATTGAATTGAAAAATGTGTGTTCGGAGAAGAAGCGAAGGAGACCGCTTAAATGTGGGCCCCGCTATTTGTTTCTTACGCGTGTGCCGCATAAACGGAACACAGGTGGGCCCGCGGTCATTAAATGGGAAAACAACATTCTCAAGGGTCTCCACGGATTGCACATGTTTTTAGGTGTTCTTGTAGCTGAATCCGAACTTGCTGACGGATTTTCTATCGGACAAAAACCTATTCGATCCAATTTAATCCCAAACCTGCACCCGCGAGGTTAGGACGGATTGCAGGCGCGAATCAGGTTTCGGTGGATAGGGCTACCTTGTAGGGATTAGGATAAGCAGCGAGCTTGAACTATTGTTAAAATGAAATCCAATGATGAACATAATAGGAATATGATAGCAATAGCATTAACTTTCAAGTTGATATTAAGTAATAAAACATTTACCTGTAATATACAAATATACGCATATATAAAAGTTCAAAATTATGAGCAAAGATTTAATATGGTGGGTGGGTATGGGATTGAGTTTGGTAGCGGGCGGATTTTCATTTTTCTAAAACCAGTCGGGATTCTAAAATAATACATGTTAAACCCACCCAATATAGAGTCGAGTGGATTTTGAGCAAGATTTTTACAGATAAAAATGTGGCCAAGTGTTGTCAGGGTTTCAACAGCATTTTTACCTGTAAAATGCAGGAGGGTGCGGGTGCGTTCGGGTCCAGACCGACCCGTTGCACACCTCTAGCCTCATACCATGTGGTGCTTTTTATATTTAATAAAATTTTGAAAATTGAATTTGTTGCATGTTTATGATGGAGGGCCAGATATCCCGAACATTTGAAGTTACAGCACCACCTTGCAATTGCAAGATTTTGTTGCGCTGTGCCACTCCATTGCTTATTGTAGATTGAGAGCTCCAGCTTTCGGATCCAAGAGTAGTGCTGATTGTTCTGAAATCCCATCAAAACGTTTCGATTCAACAACTGATCAGGGGAAAAAAAACATCAAAATCAGGAAAGTTTAAGGGATTTGGAAGCTCGCTTATTAGTCCATGTTGTTGTTGGGGTCAAAATTCGCACCCCGGTTGACCGGGTCAAAGTCAAGGGCAGCCCCAAGTAAGCAAGCCCAGACCCAGGCCAAGTGGGCCCATATCCAAGTTGAGCCCGCAGCCAGCTTCCCCATGCCAACATAAAAATCATGTAATAAATAATTTTAATGTAATTTTTTTATGCATGAATGGGTATAAAGCCGAATTTTTGTAAAGCCCATGGCTTATGTGTAAAAAGAAATAGCACATGAGACATGTGATGGGCAAAATGTCATTTTGTAAAGCCCAAGGGACTATATGTAAATGTGTAAGCCTATATAAGACAACATGATGATGAATAAAGAAAGATACACTTTTCATTTCTCTAAAACTCTAGGGTTTGTGCCTCCTTCTTCTCCTTCCTCAAGATTCTAAACATTCTCTTTTCCTTTGAATTAAATCAAGAGTTTTACTCTTACTTTTCAAAAACTAAATAGTTTTTCACCACAAAATCCATAAAGAGGAGCTCAGATCTTCCATTAGATCTCAAAAACGAGAGACTTTTAAGTCTCACCCCTTTTTCTCCAAGATCCAGCCGATCAAGAGGAGGAGGAAGGAGACTCATCTCCAAAAATCCAACTTTGGACAAAATCCCAGTCAAGAGAAGATCCAAGACTCAAGAGATAAGAACCTTCGAAGATTTGTATGGAGTTCAACTCCAAGATCCAAATCCTCAAAGGAGTTTAACTCCTAATCCAGATCTTTAGGAGTTTGACTCCAAATCTAAATCTTTCGGAGTTTAACTCCACTCAAAATCCTCTTTAGGAGTTTAACTCCCATTTCTGAGGGTAAAAATCCCTTTCTTTCGCTAGCGCCAAAAGCGCTGGCGCCCGAGCGCCCACGTGCCGGACACGCGAGGCGCCGACGCCCAAAGCGCTAACGCCGGAGCGCCCGCGTGCCAGGCACGTGAGGCGCTAGCGCCTGCGCCCAAGCGTCGGCGCCCGCGCCCAGCACCCGCACCCAAGCGCCGGCGCCAGGCGCGCGAGTCGCTGGCACCCACGCGTCCTTTAGACGCCATTTTCCCCCCATTTTACACACACTCCACACTAAAAATACCTTCCCCCGTTAGAAAAAATTTCTAACGAGGCGCTGCCCCGCGCCCCGCAAGGGGGCTGCTAGCCTCCTTGACCCCCAGGCCGCTATCCGGGTAGCGGGACCCCCGTAAAAACTCTGTGGGGTCCCCGATATATCCAAAACCCCTTCAAAACACAACACTGCACATTGAGTTCGCATGACCAGTTTAACCCGTCAATCGGAGGTTCTCTCGCTCCAAATGCGAGTGGTAATTAACGGCAGCTTAGTCTGCGGCTGTCGGAGATTCGGATCCCCACAATCAATAAACCTCCCGCCTACCTAGGCAGAGGGAATCTGTAGTACGCCTGATAAGCGCGCGTGTATTCCCATCTCAATGGGGTGACGGAAAACACCCTACAGCTGTTTTAGTGCTCTGAGAGCATCCTGACATGCACATTACATGTGCAAAGCATGTGAAAAACATCAATACCAAAGCCTCTTTGTTTTATACTGTTTGGTTGCAATCGCCACCGTTGATTTTAAGATCAAAGAATTTTCGACAGTTGATCTTAATAGCAGGAACTCCCGATCGAAGCTGTTGGAAATATTTGTATTTCAAAACCAGGTGTATGCCTTTTTAATCCCATGATATATATATATATATATATATATATATATATATATATATATATATATATAGAGAGAGAGAGAGAGAGAGAGAGAGAGACACTAATGGAGGAAAGAGGCCTTAAGAGAGGATTTCCTCCGGTGCCGTCGAAAAAATACAATCTCCACCATTTTTTCTGCCGATCGGCATCCATCATCGTCATTGTTATCATCTAAGACGTGCATACACCAAATTTCATGTGATTCCGCCTTTTCTTCACCGTCGAGTTAGCAATGTAAAAAGTTCTATTGTCGATAAACCATTAATTTTGCACCAACTAAATCAACGGTGAAAAAATGGTATAATCACATGAAATTTGATGTATCCACATCTTAGATGATAAAGATGGAGGTGTTGTATGTCGATCGGCGAAAAAAATCATGAAGAATGCATTTTTCCGATACCATAGGAGGAAATTCCCTCATATGCCACCTTTCCTCCATTAACCTCATATATATATACGAGAATAATGGAGGAAAGAGGCCATAGGAGGGAATTTCCTTCTATGGCGTCGAAAAAATACGCACTCTATTATGTTTTTCGACGATCGAAATCCATCATCTTCATCGTTATCATCTAAGACGTGGGTACACCAAATTTCATGTGATTCTACGATTTTTGCACCGTTGATTTAGCAATGTAAAAAGTTCTATTATCGGTAAACCGTTAATTTTGAACCCACTAATTCAACGGTGAAAAGTTTGTAGAATCACATGAAATTTGGTATACCCACATCTTAAATGATAACGATGAAGACGATCGGTGCCGATCGTCGAAAAAAACGATGGAGATTGTATTTTTTCGACGCCATAGAAGGAAATTCCCTCCTATGGCATCTTTCCTCCATTATTCTCTCTCTCTCTCTATAAATATATATATATATATATATATATATATATTGTTTGCGTTTTGTCTATATTTTAATAAAGTCTTCATATAATGTATAATTTTCGTATAATTATCCTTCGTATCTTTGTACTTATTTTAGTGTTTCTTTTGATGGTAAGGTTTGAAAAAAGGTAATCTTGAGTTTAAATATTATTAATATAATTTTGGGGAGAAGAAAAGAATTTAAATATGATTTTTAGTATTTTCGAAGATTTATTTCAGTAAGTGGATTTTAGAAAAAAAAGAATTATTTTTGAAAAGAAAATGGTTGAACATGATAAGGTAATCATTTAGAATTTGTCTAGAAATTTTCTATATTTTTTTGGTATTAAAAAGTATTTCTAAATAATTTTTATTCAAGAAATACATTTTAAAAAACAGTTTTAAAAAATAAAAAGATTTCATTTTAAATAAAATCCAAACCCGGCCCCGAGCCCAGGCTCAAGCCCAAATGCTCGAGGCCCGGCCTGTCGCGCTGCGCGTGCGCGGCCATTGCGAGCATATGGGCAACTCGCGCCCACGTGGGAAAATTCTGGCCGCCCGATCCTTTGATCTGACGGCCAGAGAGAGGCGGCGCAAGATTTGCGCGTAACGGCTGCGCGATTAGCGGCTCCTGGTCGGCTCGGGGGTTAATTTTCAAACCCTATAAATATCCCCTTTTCCAACTCAATTTTCTCACATCTCCCACGATCAAAAATTTTGAAAAAAATACCCACCTCTTCATGTCTTCGACGCCGACACGATGGTACTGCCCAATCTCCTGAGAAAAATCCGAGTGTGACGCTATTCCCGTTTTCGTACTAAGCAATGTACCGACATCCTTTTCATTAATTGTCTCCAAGCAGGATTCCGTCTCACTCCCACTTGATCCCGTCTGTCACGCCGCGCTTCCCAGTCTATGGGCAGAGGACGCGCCGTATTTACTCAGATGTGAATACGCTAAGTGTATCTAAACAATATAAAATAAAATGTACACAGGAGACAGGATGAAAATGAACAACAACTTTATTTATTAACATTCTTTTTACAATACAATGAAAAGTAAATATATGGAATGAAAGCAATGCCTAAACAGTGGCATAACATAAATGAAAATGAAATATACAAGTAAACTAGAGCTCCGGGTCAAAGGCTAGCTGATCCAAGTCCTCGCTGGTGAGCTCTGTCTCCAGAAGGTCCGATCCACCTGATAACATTCAAAGAAAGAAGAAAAAGAATGTCGCCAGCAAACAATCGCTCGGTAAGTCCCAAAGGTAAGTAGAGACAGAATAGACAGAAGGAGAATGTAACTTTTAAAGTTGTATTATATCGTTAACGCTGTTGTTTGTGGCTTGGTACAGAAAATGCCAGTGTATACGAGAGGAGTCCCACTATTCCGGAGACTAAGGCATACGGAGCACAGGGAACCGTTCAGCCACGATACAACGGCAATGTGGATTCAGGTTATGTGTATTATGGTTATAGTCTCGTGCCACTTTTAACACCTTTCGTACCAATCTACCCCTTATAAACCCCGCGATGTCTTGATTGTATTGTATTATCTTGTATTACAAATTGTATATGGATGACTTGCCGAAACCATGATATCAGTAATGGAACGGATATAATGGATTAACATGTAAATGGAGTATATCCATGGTTCGGTTCGGTCAATATAGATTGAATAGATGGATTCATATTGAATTGTGGTTTTATACTTGAATCACATTCAAGTCAGGTTGTTTATATTTAGACTCAGTCTGAGTCATGCAAGTAGAAAAGAAATTGAAGTCCTGAATTAGGTTTTGATATTATCGGTAACTGCTGCACATGGACGGCAGGATTTGTGTCTTTTTCCAAGACAATTACCGTATTGATAATACAGTTTGTTAGGTTGTCTACCTTAGATAGGCAAGCACCCATATCTCCGGCTCACTGAGCTCAAGAGACCGGTCCCGCTTAAACCCATGTTTGCTAGGGTCCTTATTGTAATTTAATATTACTTGAGGGGGGTTTATATAAAATAGTTTTGGCATAATTTCAAAATACACCTCAAGTATTTAATTACCGTCTTTAAGGTTTTCATAGATGTGTATTTTTATAAATGTGAGATTTCTAGTGAATATAACCTAATTTCATAGTATATGGTATTTTCTTGAAATATTGTACTTGTGTTGTATTTGGATGGTATTTTCATGTAATAGTGATTCCTTTGGTTTAGAAAACTTGGAATATTCATATAATCAAAATAGGTATTTTGATAATAGATATATATATATATATATATTTAATGAAAATAATTTATTTATTTTCTTATAGAAATCTCATTTTCTAAAAAAAAAGTATAAAAATTCCATCGAGATCGAATGCTCCTTACGGAGGTCTGCATCTCGCATTACTAGGCCCGAGGATGTGCGATAACCCGCATCATCCCGAACGGGGTCCCCAAAATAGGTTGTAGAGGTGCAATTGTATGGAAATGATTAATACACCTTTTTTTTTTTATAGAAAACGGTTTTGTAAATTTAGAGTATTTATTTGTAAAGTCATATTTCCCGTATTCTATTGTCCCAAAATTCATCGTGCTATGATAGAGATGCGTGTTGTGATGAAGTAGGTCATTATCTCGTGAACTATCTGAAGGAAATATAGGTATTATGATGATTATATCGGAAACTAAAATATGTGGTATTTTACTGTAAAACTACACTAGAAGTTGCAAATAATAATATTTTGTGATGAAACTTGTTTAAGATGTTTGTTAATGTTTATTGAACATGATGTGAGAGTTTGGTATATTCTTATTTGATAAAAATGGATTTTTAAAGAAAACTGAATCGGAAGTCGGATTAACTCCGTTTCCGTCGGGTTTTAGTTTTCAAAGTTTTTAGAATAGAGAAAGGAAGGGGGAAAGGGGACCTACCGACTTTAGAACTAGAGGGGAGAGAGATGGTCCTAAAGAAGGCTTCGGGGCGTCGTTTCATCGCCGGAATCTCCTCGGAAATTCGTCGGAGTTTCGCCCTTCGCTAACTTCACATGTACACTAAAAGACTTGGGAATTTGATATAGTTTTTGTAATAGAATTCTGAGTGAGAGGGGTGTAAAATGGAGTGGGTATTTATAGGGAAAATTAGGGTTTAGGGGGTGATGAATTTGAGAATTAAAATACATTTAAAAGGATTTAAATGGGTGATTTAAGCTCTCCGTGTGGATGCAGAGAAAATAAGCAGTGTAAAAGGAGTGGGGTAGCTGAAAGGTTGCAGGGTTTAAATATAGGAGCATTAGGGACGGGGGAGACCGGCGGCGCCGGGCTTTTTGCCAATGTCGCCGGGCCAACACCTTCGGGTGGGGTTGGTCTTCGTGCCATGTGTAGGCGTCGCCTCGTATCCTTTAGTTCACATGTTTAAATAATTTGTAACTCTTCAGTTTACATGTTGTGCACATGTAGACCCTTTGGCTTCTAAAAAGATTAAACGAAATTTAACTAAAAAAATAATTTGCCTGATAGGATTTGAACTCTGGTGCTTTGTAATAGCAATGCAAGTGTCACGCCCCGCTTCCCAGTGTACGGCGAAGTGGACGCGACGAGGCCCGCTACGTATGTACTCAGAAGTACATACGCTAAGCGTAGCTAAGCAATATAAAACAAATCACAAGAGACGAATAATATAGAAATAACAGCAACTTTTATTAATAACATTCTTTGTACAATACATGAAAAGAAAATACGACTGAAATGAAAAGCGGTGCCTAAACAGTGGCATAACAGAAAATGAAAAATACTGGAAAGAACAAGGTACAATATTTAGAGCTCGGGATCTTCACGGAACTGCTCCAAATCTTCACCGGTGGGCTCGATCTCAGCTTGGTCCAACGTACCTGACGACATTCAAAGAAGAAAGAATGGAATGTCGTCAGCGAACAGGTCGCTCGGTAAGTCCCAAGGTAGAGAAGAATTAGGAAGACAATGTAAAAGTATTTTCTAAAATATTATATTGTTGAATATTATGGAATATTGAGTTAACGCTGTTGTTTGTACCTTGGTACAGAAGGATGCCAGTGTATACGAGGGGAGTCTCACTTGCCAGAGACTAAGGCACGCGTAGTACAAGGAACCGTTATGCCACGGTACAACAGCAATAGGATTTAGGTTAGGTGTCTTAATCTGACCATCTCGTGCCACCTTTAATACCTTCCGTACCAATCTACCCCTTAACCCCGTAGTGTTTTAACAGTAATGTGGTATTATATTGTGTAAATTGGGTGACTGACCAAAACCATGATATCAGTAACACATGTTGTAACTGTATAATCAGGTAAATGGAATATCATGATAATGGATGAATATCCATGGTTTGATTCAGTAAAAAAAATTAATAGATTGTTAACTGGATTCCGGGATTCATGTTGAGTTATATTATAAAGAATATAGATTGAGTTGAATCATATTCAAGTCAGAAATAGTCAGACTCTAACCCGAGTCAGACTAAAAGAAGGTAAGTTGAAGTTTGATATTTGTTAGGGGCTTATTGTAAATTATAAAGCTTGAGGGGGTTTTATGTAAAAAGTACCATTGTATAGTTTTCAAAATACACCTCAAGTATTTAATATTCGTTTTTATAGTTATAATGAGTGTGCATTTTATTTGTGTTATTCTAGTGAATGTATCCTAATAAAAGTATTAATTGATTTATTTGAAACTCATGGTATTTTAATGTAAATTTAATCTTGTAATTTTTAGGAAAATGTGGAAACTTTATATTATAATAAAATAGGTGTCTAAATGATAATTATATATATATTAATACAAGAATAATTTTAAATAAATATTTTATTTTCCAAAAATCACATTTTTCTTAAATGCCGTATTTTAAACCTTTCGAGACCGAATGCTCCTTGCGGAGGTCTGAATCTCGCACTACTAGCCCGCAAGTGCACGATGAACCGTACTATCCCTAACGGGTTCCCCAAAAGTGGGTTGTAGCGGCGCTTTGCTTAGGTTTAACAAATACTATTCATTTAGGAAAACGGTTTTATAAATAAAAGGTATTTATTTGTAAAAGGGTATAGATTTCCGTATTTTATTTTCTAGGGTTTCCTAAGCCAACTAGCCTATTTCTAAGGTCTAAACGATAAGTCATTAGAAGCCTCAAATCGCCTCTTCACCGTCAATTGCGGCCAGGTAAGTGCCAGGTAAGTGGGAATGAACTACAGTCGTGGGCCTAATTAAAAACCACTAGCCTAGACACACTTGCCTAGACACCATAAGACAGTTTAGATAAACGATCGATATCCATGACATATCGTGCTTTTATTTTAAAAGATTTTATTTGGAATTGTGTGCAACTTAAAGCTTTTAGAAAAGGTTTATAAAGAATATGGTATTTTAGTGAAAAGTCCTGTATTTTCGTATTCTATATTTTGATGTTTATCAATTAGGGTTATATTTGTGTGTGTGTAGAGATAGGTCATTATCTCGTGACTTATTTTAAAGTTTAATGCAGTTTTAGAGGTTAAATATGATGTATTAAACTTGAAGGTATTAAAGTGCAAGAATACGGTATTAGAAAACGTTATCATTTCATGTGTGAAAATTCATTCAAATTGATTTCTACAAGTTTAGTGATCAAGATAAACATATTTAAGAGTGAGGGAATTAATTAGAACAAGAAAAATAAACTTTGTGGTATTTTTATGAAAAGAATACGGTTTTACAAGAAAGCTATCATTTCATGTGAGAAACTTTATTTAAATTGGTTTCTAGGTGATTAATAGTCATCATAGATAGGTTTAGGTATTACGTATTAGGTGACAAGTGGAAATTTGTAGTAAAACCGAATCGGAAATCGGTTTGTTCCGATTTCCGTCGGGTTCCAAAAAGTCGTATTTTCTATTAACAGAAAAGAGAGATAGAAGCGATGAGACTTACGGTTTTGGACAAACTAAGGAGGCTAATGGAGGTGGTGATTATCGGTGCGTCGAAAACGCCGCGAAGGTTCTACTACGATCGCCGGAATCCGTCGTCGGTTTCGGCAGCGCTTCGCTTCTCGCTCTTTGTACCGAGTTTTCGAGAATTTGGGAGAGTAGACTTAGAGTTGTGAGGTGAAATAGTAGAGGGTAGGGGTCTTTATATAGGGCTAGGCTAGGGTTAGGGTTTGGATTAAAAAAATATTAAAAATGTAAAAATTCATTAAAATATCATTAAATTCAGGATTAAAAGAGGTTTAATGGGAATTTTGTAACTGTACAGAGAAAATGGAGTATGCAGGGATGTTGACCAGGTCAACACGAATTTTTTTCGTGTTGACGACTCGACCGACCGGCCGAGTCCGGCCGGCGGCGCCGGCCGATTCGGCCGAGTCGCTGGCCGACTTGGCCGAGTCAGGGCCGAGTCAGGTCTCGTTGGGTGGGGAATTTTCTGGGGGGATTTATGCTGTGCTTCATTTTATTTATACCGCATTAATTTGAGAGTTATGGTTGTTTGACCGTTTTACTTCCCAAAAAAAAATTAAAACAAAATGATATAAAAATTATGTGGGGCATGGGATTCGAACTCTGGTGGCTTGGTTCAGCAGTGCAAGGCATTACCAATGAGCTACAAGCTCCTTCTTGTAATTATTGTAGTAAAGTAGATACTTAAAATGTTATCAGCAACATCAATACTCCAAGTATACTTCAAATTTAATTCAAATTTAGGTATACAAAAATTGGAGTTGTTACAATCTACCATCCTTAAAAAAAATTCAACCTCGAAATTTACAACTTTTATTTGAGGACTTGTTTACAAAAAGGTGCGGATATCTTGCACGCATTTCATCCTCCCTTTTCCACGTGGATTCTCCTGGAGTGTCTTTTCTCCACATTACCCGGACCAAATTAACTTCTTTGTTCCGAAGTGTCTTCACTTTCCTATCCAGGATCTCCACAGGTTGTTGCTCACAAGACAAATCGGGCTGTATAGTGAGCTCGGAATGATCAAGTACATGGCTGGGGTCACTCACATACCTTCTGAGTTGGGATATGTGGAACACATTATGCACTCCTTCCAATGAGGGTGGAAGCGCTAATCGGTATGCCACTTCACCGACTCGTTCGAGTATGTCGAACGGTCCAATGTATCTCGGACTCAACTTTCCCCGTCTTCCAAATTGGATCACTCCGCGGTTCGGAGAGATTTTCAGGAATACATGATCTCCTGGCTGGAACTCCAAGTGTCGTCTCTTCGCATCAGCCCAGTGTTTCTGTCTATCTTGGGCTATGCGCATTTTTTTCCTGATAGTACGAACCACATCAACGGTCGCTACTATCATCTATGGTCCAAGGAGTTCCCTATCTCCGATGTCGTCCCAACTTAATGGCGATCGACACTTCCTTCCATACAATGCTGCAAAAGGTGCCATTCCTATACTTGCTTGGTAGCTGTTGTTGTATGCAAACTCCACAAGATGCAGGTGATCTTCCCACGATCCTTTGAAGTCGAGCATACATGCTCTGAGCATATCCTCCATGATCTGAATAGTTCGTTCCGACTGACCATCTGTTTGTGGATGATAAGCCGTGCTGAAGTTCTGACTTGTTCCCAAGCTAGCTTGCAGACTCTGCCAAAATTGCGATCGGAACCTGATGTCACGATCGGAGACAATGCAGACCGGTACTCCATGAAGTCTCACAATTTCCTGTATGAGTTCATGGGTATCAGAGATAGTACATTATGAAGAGTTTTTTAAGTCTAAATTAGATTATTACCTCCATGTACTTCTTCGCTAGTGTCTCAATTGATTGGCCAACTCGAAATGGGATGAAGTGAGCCGACTTTGTGAGTCGATCCACAATGACCCAAATCGCATCGTTACCCTTTGTGCTGCGAGGAAGGGCAGTTACAAAGTCCATCGTGATATGCTGCCACTTCCATTCTGGAATTGGTAACGGTTGAAGTAGTCCAGCTGCCCTGTGATGTTCAGCCTTTACCTGCTGACACACCAAACATTTTGCGACACTCCTGGCTACTTCACGCTTCATTCCATGCCACCAATAATTCTGACGTAGATCCTTGTACATTTTGGTACCTTCAGGATGTACTGAATAG
This sequence comes from Agapanthus africanus, assembly GCA_030015575.1. NCBI lineage: Eukaryota > Viridiplantae > Streptophyta > Magnoliopsida > Asparagales > Amaryllidaceae > Agapanthus > Agapanthus africanus. Next base: position 182,661,201 of record JASDDO010000024.1, read on the forward strand.
GGAGAGCTGTGAGCTTCTTTCATTAACTCTTCCCGAACATGACCCTTTGGTACACACAATCTGCTGCCGTATCTCAAAGATCCGTCTTCATGGATGATAAAATCTGTTCTGAGTCCATTCTCCACTTGTTCTCTGATCTTTTGCAACTTAGCATCGCTGGCTTGAGCTGCTTTGATCTGATTGACAATAGTTGATTGAACCTGTAGATTCATCAAACTTGAAGCATCACCTGGCATAACTAGTTCAATCTCCATCTGATGTAAGTCTTGCTGAAGCTTCCACTGGGCAGTGAGATTCATTGCTAATGGTTGGCGACTAAGAGCATCAGGTACTACGTTCACCTTCCCTGGATGATATTGCAGGTTGATGTCAAAGTCCGCCATGAGTTTTAACCATCTTCTCTGCCGCATATTCAACTCCTTCTGAGTAAACACATACTTCAGACTTTTATGATCTGTGCAGATGTTCACTCGTTCACCAAGTAAGTAGTGGCGCCAAATCTTGAGAGCAAAAATGACGGCTGCCAACTCCAGATCATGCGTCGGATAATTGCGCTCATGAGTCTTCAGTTGTCTTGAAGCATAAGCCACAACCTTACCGTGCTAATGTAGAACACATCCTAATCCCTTACCGGATGCATCACAATGCACGTCGAATCCTCCAGATTGATCCGGTATGATGAGAATAGGTGCAGATGTCAGTCTTGACTTGAGTTCTACGAAAGCTTGCTCGCATGCTTCTGACCACACAAATTCTTCATCTTTTCGAGTGAGCTTGGTCAGGGGTATTGCTATCTTCGAAAAGCCTTCAATGAACCTTCTGTAATATCCAGCTAAGCCAAAGAAACTTCGTATATCCTTCACTGATTTTGGCGTAGGCCATTCGCTAACTGCCGAAACTTTTGCCGGATCCACAGAAATTCCTTCTCCTGATACGATATGTCCAAGAAAACCAACTTGTTTTAGCCAAAACTCGCACTTGCTGTATTTGGCATAAAACTTATGTTGTCGAAGAGTTTCCAGGACAATTCGTAGGTGCTCCGCATGTTCTTTCCGATTCTTAGAATATACCAGGATGTCGTCGGTGAAGATGACAACGAACCTGTCTAAATACTCCCGGAAGACTTAGTTCATAAGGTTCATGAAAATTGCTGGTGCATTGGTCACTCCAAATGGCATTACTAGAAATTCGTAATGTCCATAGCGAGTTCTGAAAGCTGTTTTGTGAATATCAGCTTCCTTGACCTTCACTTGATGATAACCTGAACGAAGATCCAATTTAGAGAAAACACAAGATCCACTTAGCTGATCGAATAAATCGTCGATACGCGGAAGTGGATACTTGTTCTTTATAGTGACTTCGTTCAAGGCCCTATAATCGATGCACGTTCTGTATGAACCTTCCTTCTTCTTCACCAATAGTACAGGTGCTCCACAACTTGAAATGCTGGGACGAATCCATCATTTCGCCAGTAATTCGTCCAACTGTGTTCGGACTTCCTTCAATCCTTCCGGACATAGTCTATACGGTGCTTTGATCACTGGTTGTGCTCCTGGTACTAAGTCAATACTGAATTCAAGAGCTCGATCGGGAGGCAAACCTGATATATCGTCAGGAAATACATCATCGAACTCTCGAACTACCTCCGGTCTTGATTCTTCCTTTGCCTGAGCTGCTGCAACTACTGCTTCCCTTGGCTTTGCTTTGGAAGTACTTGGCTCCAATGTACGGTCTCCACTTTTAAAATAGAAGACCGGATGATCTGGAATCTCAAATACTACCCTCTTTTGACGGCAGTCGATGGTAGCATAAAAGGTTCCAAGCCAGTCCATTCCTAGAACCACATCGAAGTTTGGTATATCCAGTACCTTGAAGTCAGCATAAAACTCTCGACTGCAGACGACGACTGGACACATGCTGTATCCCATAGTTTCTTTTAGAACACCATTTCTGGAACGGACGTTCCAGCTGGATACAAGCGGTGAGACTGGAATCGCATGGGTTTGGACAAATCGTTGCGACATAAAGCAGTAGGATACTCCAGTATCAAACAGTGCAAGTGCAGGTAGTGAAGCTACTGGGATTGTACCTAAGGTATATGGGATAGGTTTTAGGTATAGGGAAAGTGTGTAGGTAAACAAAACTAAAAGATAAGTTTGAGAAGGAATTTACCAGTAATGACTTGGCCAGTGGCCTCAGCTTCTTCCACAGACATCATGAAAGCCTGGCGCTTCGGCACGTTCCTCCTGGCCTGAGGAGCATTCCTCTGAACGTTCCTTTGAGCTTGATGGAACTGTCGAGGAGGTGGTGCAGCTTGTGGTCCCCTGGATGGTGCAGGCAGTGCAAGTCTGGGAGCAGGTGCCTGAAGAGCTGGTCGCTGCTGATAAGTAATTGCTGGCCTGGATGCAGCAACTGGGTTCTATCTTTGGGGACAAGACCCAATACCGTGAGTAGCTGAACCGCAGATTAAGCAAAGGCGGTTGGCTCGACGGCAGTCCTTCATCATATGTCCAGTTCTCTTGCAGTAGGTGCAAAAGGCTGGACTAGGACGATGGGTTGGTACTCCGGGTCTCCTTGGCACGAAAGATGGTCTGGACGTGGCTCCACCTGCCATTTGGTTGGCAGGGCGCTTGACTCCTGCAGACTGGGGTCTGCCCCTCTCTTTTATCACTGCCTCATAACTGCGGGCAGCTTCTAGAGCTTCTTCATGAGTCAAAAACTTTCCTGCGGCTAGAGCAACCTTAATCTCTGTGTCCAAACCTTGCTGAAAACGACGGGCTCTGATCTCGTCCGTCGGTATCAGGTGTGCCGCGAATCTGTTTAAAGATTGTGTTAGCCGTGTAGTATGTGATATTTAGAATTGAACTATTGTGACATATCTTGCCGGCTCAACATAGTGAACTCATCATCATATTCATCTACCGATTTGTCCCACATTGATCCTTGCTGTAAATGAATAAACTGCTGCTCCATAGCGAACCAGGCAGTCACAGGGAAATATTTCGCGTCGAACTTCTCTCGAAATGTCTTCCATTCAATCGGCTGTTCCAGACGGGTTTCTTCCGCTTTCCACCAATTGCGAGCATTATCCGTGAGCTGTAGCTTTGCTACACGGATCCAAGCGTGGTCTGGCACTTGAGCTGCTGCCAGATCGTCTTCGATGCTTTGTGCCCATTCTTCCGCTTCAAGAGGGCTTCCTTTACCAGAGAACTGCTTTGGGTGCAAAGCCCTGAATTGCTTTACTCCCGGTGCATCGGCCTCAGGACAATTCAAAAGTTGTTGCTGTCCCTCGAGAAGGCTGTGGATCGCCTCGAATAGCATCGTTTGCTCAGTGGGTGGTGCAGGAACAACTGGTGTGAGAGGTAGTGCTGGAGGGGTGTTGTTGACGTTGGTGCTGGTGTTGTTCGGGGAATCCATAACCCTGAAGAAAAATTTGGGTTAGGACAGATTCAAATATATGAAATGATAAGATTCAAGGAATAGAAATTTGCAAGATTCAAGGAACATGAATTGTAAAGAATGTTTTAGTTGCTGGTTCTTGTGTTATATTGTTTAGGTTGTTCACGCAGACCAGAACTGCATGATAGGGATTCATACAGCTCTGACCTGCATGGGCCACCAATAAAACCTGTCACGCCCCGCTTCCCAGTGTACGGCGAAGTGGACGCGACGAGGCCCGCTACGTATGTACTCAGAAGTACATACGCTAAGCGTAGCTAAGCAATATAAAATAAATCACAAGAGACGAATAATATAGAAATAACAACAACTTTTATTAATAACATTCTTTGTACAATGCATGAAAAGAAAATACAACTGAAATGAAAAGCGATGCCTAAACAGTGGCATAACAGAAAATGAAAAATACTGGAAAGAACAAGGTACAATATTTAGAGCTCGGGATTTTCACGGAACTGCTCCAAATCTTCACCGGTGGGCTCGATCTCAGCTTGGTCCAATGCACCTGACGACATTCAAAGAAGAAAGAATGGAATGTCGTCAGCGAACAGGTCGCTCGGTAAGTCCCAAGGTAGAGAAGAATTAGGAAGACAATGTAAAAATATTTTCTAAAATATTATATTGTTGAATATTATGGAATATTGAGTTAACGCTGTTGTTTGTAGCTTGGTACAGAAGGATGCCAGTGTATACGAGGGGAGTCTCACTTGCCAGAGACTAAGGCACGTGTAGTACAAGGAACCGTTATGCCACGGTACAACAGCAATAGGATTCAGGTTAGGTGTCTTAATCTGACCACCTCGTGCCATCTTTAACACCTTCCGTACCAATCTATATCTTAACCACGTAGTGTTTTAACAGTAATGTGGTATTATATTATGTAAATTGGGCGACTGACCAAAACCATGATATCAGTAAACATGTTGTAACTGTATAATCAGGTAAATGGAATATCATGATAATGGATGAATATCCATGGTTTGATTCAGTCAAAAAAATGAATAGATTGTTAACTGGATTCCGGGATTCATGTTGAGTTGTATTATAAAGAATATAGATTGACTTGAATCATATTCAAGTCAGAAATAGTCAGAGTCTAACCCGAGTCAGACTAAAAGAAGGTAAGTTGAAGTTTGATATTTGTTAGGGGCTTATTGTAAATTATAAAGCTTGAGGGGATTTTATGTAAAAAGTACTATTGTATAGTTTTCAAAATACACCTCAAATATTTAATATTCGTCTTTATAGTTATAATGAGTGTGAATTTTATTTGTGTTATTCTAGTGAATATATCATAATAAAAGTATTAATTGATTTATTTGAAACTCATGGTATTTTAATGTAAATTTAATCTTGTAATTTTTAGGAAAATGTGGAAACTTTATATTATAATAAAATAGGTGTCTAAATGATAATTAAATATATATTAATACAAGAATAATTTTAAATAAATATTTTATTTTCCAAAAATCACATTTTTCTTAAATGCCGTATTTTAAACCTTTCGAGACCGAATACTCCTTGCGGAGGTCTAAATCTCGCACTACTAGCCTGCGGGTGCACGATGAACCGTACTATCCCTAACGGGTTCCCCAAAAGTAGGTTGTAGCGGCGCTTTGCTTAGGTTTAACAAATAATATTCATTTAGGAAAACAGTTTTATAAATAAAAGGTATTTATTTGTAAAAGGGTATAGATTTCCGTATTTTATTTTTTAGGGTTTCCTAAGCCAACTAGCCTATTTCTAAGGTCTAAACGATAAGTCATTAAAAACCTCAAATCGCCTCTTCACCGTCAATTGCGGCCAGGTAAGTGCCAGGTAAGTGGGAAGGAACTACAGTCGTGGGCCTAATTAAAAACCACTAGCCTAGACACACTTGTTTAGACACCACAAGACAGTTTAGATAAACGATCGATGTCCATGACATATCGTGCTTTTATTTTAAAAGATTTTATTTGGAATTGTGTGCAACTTAAAGCTTTTAGAAAAGGTTTATAAAGAATATGGTATTTTAGTGAAAAGTCCTGTATTTTCGTATTCTATATTTTGATGTTTATCAATTAGGGTTATATTTGTGTGTGTGTAGAGGTAGGTCATTACCTCGTGACTTATTTTAAAGTTTAATGCAGTTTTAGAGGTTAAATATGATGTATTAAACTTGAAGGTATTAAAGTGCAAGAATACGGTATTAGAAAACGTTATCATTTCATGTGTGAAAATTCATTCAAATTGATTTCTACAAGTTTAGTGATCAAGATAAACATATTTAAGAGTGAGGGAATTAATTAGAACAAGAAAAATAAACTTTGTGGTATTTTTATGAAAAGAATACGGTTTTACAAGAAAGCTATCATTTCATGTGAGAAACTTTATTTAAATTGGTTTCTAGGTGATTAATAGTCATCATAGATAGGTTTAGGTATTACGTATTAGGTGACAAGTGGAAATTTGTAGGAAAACCGAATCGGAAATCGGTTTGTTTCGATTTCCGTCGGGTTCCAAAAAGTCGTATTTTCTATTAACAGAAAAGAGAGATAGAAGGGATGTGACTTACGGTTTTGGACAAACTAAGGAGGCTAAGGGAGGTGGTGATTGTCGGTGCGTCGAAAACGCCGCGAAGGTTCTACTACCATCGCCGGAATCCGTCGTCGGTTTCGGCAGCGCTTCGCTTCTCGCTCTTTGTACTGAGTTCTCGAGAATTTGGGAGAGTGGACTTAGAGTTGTGTGGTGAAATAGTAGAGGGTAGGGGTCTTTATATAGGGCTAGGCTAGGGTTAGGGTTTGGATTAAAAAAAATATTAAAAATGTAAAAATTCATTAAAATATCATTAAATTCAGGATTAAAAGAGGTTTAATGGGAATTTTGTAACTGTACAGAGAAAATGGAGTATGCAGGGATGTTGACCAGGTCAACACGAATTTTTTTCGTGTTGACGACTCGACCGACCGGCCGAGTCAGGGCTGAGTCAGGTCTCGTTGGGTGGGGAATTTTCTGGAGGGATTTATGGTGTGCTTCATTTTATTTATACCGCATTAATTTGAGGGTTATGGTTGTTTGACCGTTTGACTCCCCCAAAAAAAATTAAAACAAAATGATATAAAAATTATGTGGGGCTTGGGATTCGAACTCTGGTGGCTTGGTTCAGCAGTGCAAGGCATTACCAATGAGCTACAAGCTCCTTCTTGTAATTATTGTAGGAAAGTAGATACTTAAAATGTTATCAGCAACATCAATACTCCAAGTATATTTCAAATTTAATTCAAATTTAGGTATACAAAAATTGGAGTTGTTACAGCAAGGCTTTTACCAGTGAGCTACAAGCTCTTTCTTGCTGTTTTAAATTAAAACAAATACTTATTGTATTCACAGGATTGCAAATACCCCAAGTGTACATTAATTTTAAATGAATTTTTTGTACACTGAAATTGAAGTTGTTACGCCGTCGCCTTTTTATGCTTGCTATATCTGTTCTAATAATGACACCAATTCCTAAATCTAAATATGAACTCTTTGGATATGTATAGTTAGCTTCTAGTCCACAAACACGACAAACCCGTTATGTTGCCTTAACCTAAAACGCACATGCCATAATGAAACTATTTCACGGGGTAACGACCCACCCCGTTTATTTACTGTATTTTGTAAATTCAAACATACCGTTATGCTGCCCAACTCTAAACCCTTAAATCACCTTTTTACAAGTCGAAGTGCTGCCCGAATTTAGAGTAAACTAAAATACTCCAAATACCGCATTTTTACATAAAACACCCTCGAGATTCTAAATGCCATATTTTTACATTAAACACCCTCAAGTTTCCAAATATCGAATTTTAACATAAATACCCTAAAATTTTCAAATGTCATATTTTCATATAAATACCCTAAAGTTTTCAGATATCATATTTTCACATAAATACCCCGAATTTTCTAAAATCGTATTTTTAAATAAATACCCCAGACTTTTCTAAAAGTCGTATTTTTAAATAAGTATCATAAACTTCTAAGTCATGTTATCATATGATTCTCCACTCATTTGGTCTCAATTAATTAGAACAACTGGTCGGTTTACGCGGCATCTTATCTCTCGAGCCTCGAGGAGCCGGATAAGGCACCATACACTCGTCATAAAATACCATGGGTTTTCCTAAATTATATTTATGCTAAAATGCCATGGTTTTTTCCTACAATTATAATCACGGTAAAATACCATGAGTTTTTCTAAATTATATTTACACTAAAACACCTTGAGTTTTCCTGAATCATGTTTACACTAAAATACCATAAACTTCCCTAAGTTATATTTTCTCTAAAATATCATGAATTATTATAGAAACCCAATCACATGAGCATTGCCCTATACCTAACACAACTCATGACACACCATATGACATGCTATATGGTACGGTTTGGGTAGACGCGCAAACTTATGTATGAAATGAAGATCCCGATATACGGGTGACTTTGTTATTGATGACTCCGATATACGGATGTGAAATTATACCGTCGATGACTCCGATATACGGATGTGAACCTATAGTATGGAAATTCCATGCCCAAAAGAACTATGTGCCAACACCTACAAGCACTTCTATATAATTGAACAAATTCATGGGTTTGGGTAGTTTGGATAGTAAGTCCGTACGACGCATCTCTAGAGTCCCCTTACACATGTCATGTTTGTGTTTGTCGTGGTTCTGAGCCGTAAACGGAATGCTCGCTTACATATCATATTTGCTGTGATTCCAAGCCGTAAACGGAATGCTAACTCTCTTGTCATATTTGTTGTGGTTCCGAGCCGTAAACGAAATGCTAGCTTACATATCATATTTGCTGTGATTCCGAGCCGTAAACAGAATGCTAATTGTTTAATGACCATGTGTCACGACCCGGAAAAGGCACGTGACTGGCACTTGAATCATGTGAAGTTTATAGGACCCCACCTAATTCAAATAAGCCAAAAGCCCAGAAATCTAAACCTTTTTAGGGAAAATAGTGGAGGTGAAGTTTTGAAATAGGATTTAAAGAAATCAGGTTCCTTCTTTAAATACATAGGTAATATAATATGAAAACAATGTTTTGTAGCTATTTGAAAACATTTTTCGCCATTGAAAATTTCGGCAGTACCTCCTTTGTATATTTTAACCCGAAAAACGGTACAGACAATGATATATATAGGCATCCTCAAGCGGGAGCTAGCTCTTCGCCAAATGGCGGAAACAACCACCCAATGATATAAATATACAACGCCAAAGGGTGAGGATCAAAACACATAAAGAAAGCAAGAAACCAACATCATTAAGAAAAACCAGAAACAATAATGAAAATACATGAGCGCGACTCTAACGCCGAAAGAATATACAACAAAGGTTTCTAAGTCTACTAAATATACAGGTCTGGTTGATGGAGCTTTTAACTAGATACAACTGGAATAAAATATACAAGTATAAAATGGCGATCACGAAGCAATGTGTCCCACCTATCAAGCCATCACCCAGAAGAAAGTGAAGTGCCAGCAAGCCGCTATGGAACCTGTACGGCTAAACCCGCAAGAAACTATGGTACAACGGGGGTGGGTTGCCAACTCGTGAGTAGAAAACATCACCGAGTAGAAACCGAATGTATGACTATCTCCTAGGTCATACGGTACAATACAATAATAATAGTAGCACGGTAATATCGAGTAACAGCAAAGATGATAATATAGACATATGTGTAAGGTCAAATACTCGTGTCTGTGTCATAAAGCAACTACATGTCATATGTATTATGTATGAATGTATCACTAAATGGATGTGTCCGGCAACGACACAGAAAATCAGGATAAAACTGAGTGCCAAGTATCGACACTCGAAAATATTATGAAAAACGTGTTCATCAACGACACATCATCCTCAAAAATCTCGGGCCCATCAGTCCGGATCAGCCCAAATCATCTGATCACACGACTACGGTCGGTATCCTCTAGATATCCGCCGCGTCAAATATCACCGGTCGATAGTGCTCCTCCTCCAGGCTCAACATCTCTCTATATGGCCTTCTTGTCCCGGGGTACCTCACCGGGTCCACTATATACCCGCAGACGGTGCATCCCCCTCCTCGAATCGGGTATGTGTACACATATGGCTCAAGAACCGAGAAAACTCATGGTGGACGTCACACACATCGTATCACGAGAAACCACATTTTCTTTTAAGAAAATATAATCATGAGTTTATAAATATCACTTGCGGTTTCCCCAAATCCAGAAATCACATGAACACGGAAATCTCCAAAAGAATCACAATCTATGAGTATATAATGAGATAGTAAATACCGACGTAAAGCCAATGATCAGTGCATAACTAGAATGTATGGATGCAAATGCATGTGGTATCTAAGTAAGAAATACAATGTCTACACTAGCATTTAAGATCATGAATGTAAAACAATACTACTTTTACAAATTTTCAGATTATATGAATGAGGTAAAGGTTCTCTAGTGTGTACATGGCATGGCAATTATCGATGATGATGTGTGTGAGCTGGCAAGTAAGTGTACGTGCAACATACGCATTATCGGTAATGGTGCAGGTGTCCTAGCAAATGAGATCATAACAGAATGTAAACAGTGAAAGCAACAATAAAGCATATAAACCTATATACGAGTCATACCGTTCATCGTGTTTAAGTAGCGTGAATCGTTGTTTTTAGAAAAGTACGAGCTACAGTGTTTTGAGAAAAAAGACGTCTTTTGAAAATCCGTAACGTCCCTCGGTTTATTCTTTGAAAATGCCTACGATTCGTCAGTTTTGAAAATATGTTTGACGCGAGCCTAAGCTAACATGTATCTAAGAAACTAAAGACTAAACTAAGAACCTAGTCGAAGGTATATAGGAATCGAAAGCATAACCGAGTCGATATATCTAGTAGTCGGCGATCCAGCCTCATAGCATCACGTACGGTAATATCTAACGTATGGCATCCCCGAGTCAAGAGTGTGGATCAATCATCATATATACCTCGTACGGTAAAATCCATCGTATGGCATCCTCAAAATCGAGGGTACGGGTCAACCATTATATATATCATATAGTTCGTACGGTATCAATCGTTGTACAATATCAAAATCAGGGTACGGATCTAAGGTCTCGTACAAGCTATTACTTCATCAAGTCACATGTTATCGCATGTTTTGTATATCGCCCACAATCCTTTATAATAACATATCATAATATATCATAACATATACGAGGTCTCGCTCGATCATATATCATAACCTTACGACATCAATGTCCGATCATATTGACCGACATCCACTAACATATACTATCATCATCTCACGTGTATGTGTGTGTGTGTGTGTGTGTGTGTGTGTGTGTTTGTGTATAATCAAACACACACACACACACACACATACACACACACATATACACACATCTATCAAGTGCGTGTGTGCGTGCACGGGTGACTACACATATCCTAAAGTTCAAGGCTAAGGTAAAATACTTCTACGAACACGCTTATTCAAATCCTATGGTTTCCTAAAACCCTATTTGCTAAAGTATCCAAATCCTGTGCCAATGGTGTAGGGTGTTTTTCGTCACCTCATTGAGATGAGAATAAGCGCGCGCTTGTCAGACGCATTACAGATTCTCCCTGCCTAGGGTAGGCTGGGGTTTATTGATTGTGGGGATCCGAATCTCCGGCAACCGCGGACTAAGCTGCCATTAATCACCCCTCGCATTTGGAGTAAGAGAACCTCCGATTGACGGGTTAAACTGGTCATGCGAACTCAATGTGCAGTGTTGTGTTTTGAAAGAGTTTTGGATATATCGGGGGCCCCGCAGTCCGGGCTGTGGGTCAAGGGGGCTAGCATCCCCCTTGCGGGTGCGGGGCAGCGCCCCGTTAGAAATTTTTTCTAACGGGGGACAGTGTTGTAGAGTATGTGTTTATATATATATATACACATATATATATATATATACATATATATATATATATATATATATAAAGTGAAAGGGCATCCAAAGGATGCGTGGAAGAAAGTGCCAGCGCCCCACGTGCGAAGCGCGGCGCGCGGGAGCGCCAGCGCCCCACGTGTGCGGCGCGAGGGCGCTGTGCGCCAGCGCACCACGTGCGCGGAGCGTGGGCGTTGTACACCAGAGTGCCAGCGCCCCACGTGCCTGGCACGCGGGCGCTAGGCGTCAGCGGCAAAAGGGACTTGGTCCCTGCACTGGGAGCCGTGCTCCCGATTTGACTTATGGAGTTGAACTCCTGACAGAGATTAATTTAGGGAGTTAAACTCTAATAGATCTTGAATGGAGTTAGGCTCCTAAAAATATTTAGAAATGATCAAAGGAGACTGCTTTGTTTTTCTCTTTGGCTCTGGATCTTCCCAAGATGGGATTTTTGGAGATGGGTCTCCTCTTTCCTCCTCTGTTGGCCGGATCTTGAAGAACAAGAAGTATGAGATTTTAAAAATCTTTTATTTTAAAGATCCGATGGGAGATCTGAGTTCCCCTTTGTGGGTTTTGTGGTGAAAAACAATTTAGTTTTTGAAAAGGAAGAGTAGAAGTCTTGATTTAATTCAAAGGAAAGAAGAAGGTTTAGAATCTTGAGGAAGGAGAAGAGACACACAAACCCTATTTTTTGGGGGGAATGAATTGTGTATCTTTTATTTTTCATCATGTTGCCTTATATAGGCTTACATATTTACATATAACCCTTGGGCTTTACAAAATGGCATTTGGCATATCCCATGCCTCATGTGCTATTTCTTTTTGCACACAAGCCATGGGCTTTATAAAAATTTGGCTTTATGCCCATCCATGCATAAAAAATTACATTAAAATTGTTTATTACATGTTTTTTATGTTGGGCATGGGGGAGGCCGGCCACTTCATGTTCGGGCTCGATTCGGGCATGGGCCCGCTTGATCAGGGCTTGGGCCCACCTGGCTTGGGGTTGACCATGACTTTGACTTGGTCAACCGGGGTGCGATTTTCGATCCCAACAAATGGATATATACATAATATATAACCTATCCTACAGTTGTGGGGGGTGATATACGTCATCCACCCGACTTCCCCCGTAGATATACATCTACTCAGCTTGACCCTCGCTTGCCGAAGTCGATGACGCCCTCTCCTTTATCGTCTGAAGTCCACCCAAAGGTACCTATAGTTTCAATACATTATATCGTAACCACGAATCAAATACGAAAACTAAAATGGCACACGAGATGTACATAGCTTAGAACCTACGGACTACACATGCAAGAATAACCAAACAACTCTCGACGTTGTCGTACAAACATCAATCGACCGAGATAAAACCCAAATATCAAAACTCAAGTTATAAAAATTGCAAAACGAAAATAACAACTTGGGAAAATAGCTCCAGATTTGCCTCAGGTGAGAATTGGGGCATTTAGCATATAGGATAGGTTTAATTACTGAACAAGGAAGCCATGGAGCAAACATGAACCAAATCCATCCTACCCAGGCCACAAATTGTGGCCAAAAGAGGGATATTTGTGGCCAGAAATTTGAATAGGGGTCTCAGGTTTTAGGGTTAGCTCTATAGTCACCTGCTTACCTTACAGTAATTGCTAAATAATTTTCCAAGTCTCCGGGTCATAACAGATCTCAAAAGGCCGTCATAATTCCTACAATTTCCGATATCGGGGATTTCCAAGTTCAAGTCTTGGGTGTTCCTATACTTGGTTTGGTCCAGATTTTAACACTAAAGGGGTTGTAGTCACTAAAAACACCTCAATTGCACTTTTCCAATACACACAAATCCTAAACCTCATCTTGAAATATTCAAGCATCACTAAACCACAAAAATTTAACTCTAAACTACACTATGAGGTAAGGAAACTAAAATTCTAAATTAAGGGTGTAGGATTATACCTCATTTGGCAACTGAAGAATTTTCTTGAGTTGCCCAAAGTCTCCAAAATCTCTACTTGATCACACCATGTTCTTGTGAGGAGCTTGTGCACATTTTTTTATGAAGAGGGTATATGGTTTTGGCTAAATTTTGATGGTGGTTTTGCGTGGTGGAGGAGGCGGATGATGAGGAGATGAAGGAGGAGAAGAATGGTGAAGAGAAAATGAAGAAGTGAGGAAGTGCCATGAAGGATGTAGAAGGTTCCCTTCTCCCCCCCGCCCCTATCTCTCTTACACACACATGCCCCATGATACTTGTCACCTCAAGTTACTCTCATCTTTATTCCTTTTCCCTTTTTATTTTGTAAAAACAAAAACCATATATATAAATGAAATTGAAGAATTTAGCCCATGGTTTCATAAAAATGCAACAAGTAGTTTGCAACATGATTTGTTGCATGACATGGACATAAGCAAGATTAATGAAACATTAATCGAGTTTAGTAATAAACTCGTGTACAAATAATTATATAATATTTTATAAAATGTCCAAATCATATAAATTCTTTCAAAATCAATAATTCATATTAACTTCCAAATATTTTTCTAAACTATCGGTATATAATCATACCGTTTCTTTAAAACTAATTCTCATGTTTTAGTAATATTCATGGAATTCTTTATTTTAATTATTTAAATTCCCAAAATAATATTTTATTTTCTGGAATGTTACACCATGTTTCTGTGATCCCGGGCATATACGGAATACTCACCGATACACGAACCTCTCTTTTATTACTCAAACTTTTAAACCAAAACATTGCAAACATCTTAAATGACATGATATATTTAAATAAACTTGCATGCCACAACACTACTGTCACGTCCCGCTTCCCAAAATACGAAAATTTGGGAACGTGACAAAGCCAACCATACTACCCATGGTAAGGAAATATCCTCCCATGGTCACATTACGGCTGTCTATTAGTAATCAAGAACAATAATATAACTATCTATCTCTAAATATGTCTGTTTACCGCTGAAAACAGAGACGAAACCGCGTAGGTCGTCTTGCCTGAATTTGGGGGCAGATGCTATTTGGTTTTATCCGTCCATCTCTCCGAATATACCAAGTTGATTTATGACACCGTGTATCGGAGGTTTAGACGGATGCGGCCGTTGTAGCAGACTTCATCAGATTCCCCCTCGTTATGAGGGGTTTTTGATTGTGGGGACGCTCTTCCCTGCAAGCACAAGCCCCTGCAGTTAATTACGTTACCGCATCGCGGTAACCATTTTCTCCTGCTCCAGAAGGTCACTTCGTGTCGTGTGTGTTTGTTTTATTTTTTGGTTGCCCGTGGATTGTATACGGAGACAAATTTATGTTATCGCCCGTAGGGCGTGGATTAGTCCAAATCCGTATTTTCTTAGATTTGGGTTTGGGTTGGTTTAAGGACCGTTAGTCTTGTTTTGGACTAAGGTCGACTCAAACGTTTGTTGAGGATACGTTAGTCTAATTTTAGACTAAGATCTACTCAACAGGATTTTGGGATCATTTAGATCCAACGAAAGAGTATTTGGACTCTATCGTTTTAGTTTAGGGACGTCGCGGTCCATAAGTTTAAGGACATCATAGTCCGTGGAGTTGAAGGACATCATAGTCCATGACTTTAAAGACCTCATAGTCCAGTTTAAAAACATCATAGTCTGTGGGGGTTTAGTTTAGGGACGTTGCGGTCCATTAGGTTTAAGGACATCATAGTCCACGAGTTGAAGGACATCATAGTCCATAGTGTTTAGTTTAAGGACGTTGCGGTCCGTAGTTAGTTTAAGGACATTACGGTCCATAGTTAGTTTTAGGGCGTTGCGGTCCGTAGAGTGTCTGGTTGTCGGGGCCCGCTACCTCTCTGAAGACATTGAAGAATTACAACGACACATATCAGAGGTGTGAAGAGATGTACCCTTGAACCAATGTTGGTTGGGAGATCTATAGTCATGTTTGGGACCAAGATCAATTAAAAGATTGTGAGCACATGGGCTCGGTTAATCTGAATTAGGGATTTGTGGCCAATTTGGGCTCAACCCACTCAGTTTTGACTAGAATGTTGAACATTTATTTGGGTTCAGTCCCTTTTTTTTAACAATGCTGAGCATTGATTTGGGTTCTGACACCCTTTTTCTTTTTGCCTTTTACTAAGTGTTGGACACTTTTTTATGGCACCGAGGCTTTATTTAAATAACATTTTGTGTTCCTTCAACGTCCATATGAGGAGTACGTGGTGCGCTTGGCGCTGAGCGCCAGCTTTGGAGCGCTGAAGCATTTTTTTAAATAGCGCACACGTGAGGAGTACATGGTGCGCTTGGCGCTGCGCGCCAGATTTGAAAAGCTGAAGCGCTTCTTATGAAATAGCGCACATGTGAGGAGCACGTGGTGCACTTGGCGCTGAGCGCCCGATTTGGAGCGCTAAAGCTCTTCTTATAAAATAACACTTGGAGCGCCGGAGCGTTTCTTTAAAATAGCACTTGGAGCGCTGGACGCTGAGCGCTGAGACGCTCCTTTTAACATAGCGCTTGGAGCGCCAGACTTGGAGCACTAAGGCGTTTCTTCTTAAATTAGAGCACTAAGGCTCTTCTTTGTTAGCTCTGATTAACTTTGTGCTCTGAGAATTAAATTCATGTTCATAAGAGACTTTGTCTCATAGATCTAAGAAATAAGTTTTTCTCCTTTTGATGAGATACTATGATCTCTTTGTTTTTTGTGAAAAACCTAGTTTTATCGATCTGTGATCTATATAAAGAACTGAGTTCTTATGATGTGAGAGTTAAACTCTCAAAAATTCAGGAGATGTTATGATCTCTCTTCTTTACTTGAAGAAAATTTCTTCCTCCGAGAGCTTGCTCTTCTCTTTGAAATTTCTTAAAGTTTGGGGGGGTTCCTCTCTGCAAGACTTGAAGTCTTTGATCCTTTATATAGGGGAGGCTGATTTGTTAAATCAGATAAGGAGATCTTTTCTCTGATCGATTTCGGGATGTTTCCCACCGTTGGATCTTTGATCCCAAGGCTTCTGTTTTACAGAAGACATCTTTCTTGTTACTTAACAAGATTGGGAAATTATTTTCCCATACAGAGATTGTTCTTTATCTTGGTGATTTTTAATCACCATTGGATCTTGGATCCAACGGTGCTCTGATTTACAGAGCACGGTCTTTCTTGTTTGGAAAGATTCTGAGGAGTATTTCCTTAATAGAATTTTATTCTGGTAATTTTATGATTTATCATCTTCGTTGGATTTTTTATCCAACGGTGGAGAACATTTAGTTCTAGCGCTTGGCGCTCTCATGCCTTGCACGTGAGCGCTGCTTCAGAGTCTTTAGCTCTTAGCGCTGGCGTACTTGGCGCGAGCGCTCTCGTGCTTTGCAGGTGAGCGCTGCCTCAGAGTCTTTGACTCTTAGCGCCAGCGCTCTCGTGCTTTGCACGTGAGTGCTGCCTCAGAGTCTTTGACTCTTAGCGCTGGCGCTCTTGGCACAGCGCTCTCGTGCTTTGCACGTGAGCGCTGCCTCAGAGTCTTTGACTCTTAGTGCTGGCGCTCTTGGTGCTGGCGCTTTTATAAAGCGCTGCTTCATTTCAAATTTCAAAATTTGAACAGAGCTTTGCTCTGATTGGGGGAAACAATGTCCATAGCCACAAACGACAACAGGAAATAATAGCGGAAGCAATAAAGATTCAAGAAATAACCAACCATCAATAAGAGCTATATCAATGAGATGGTCATCACTGATCGATAGTCCTGTCGAAGTACCCACCTGCTAAGTCAAGTATCTAGGTCATGCAAAATCCATACGTCAGCGCGTCATAAATATCATAATAATAATAATAAACCGAGCAAAATACTATATAGGGTGTTCTGTGCAAAATGAGGTATAATTATAAACAAAATAATCACAGATGATATATTAGCAGGCTATAGGTATGTCACGTGTATCCTAAAGTCTGTGTTTCTAGGTTTACTATCGTACACGTATTTGAAACCAATTAATATAATTCTCATCGTAACTCAACAGTTTATATCCCGTTCATTCCCCATGGGACCATGATATAATACATCCCGTTCATTCCCCACGGGACCACGGGACAATAAACAATGGTTATTCCGTTCACGTCCAGAATCATGGCAACAATAATACTCTCTTTAGTTACGTTTCAGTTACATTCTTGATTTCACCATTTCCCCCAGGGTTCGTGTTCAAGTCAGATATCAATAGAATGTCTACCTAATGCCAACGTCGGGACAATCATGAGCAGATCCTGTCCAGCGAGATAACAATTCAATATTGTTGGTATCGGTAAACAATACAGGTAACATGTATCAGTAATATAGCAACAGCAGTAGGTCGCAGGTAA
Source organism: Agapanthus africanus (assembly GCA_030015575.1). Lineage (NCBI taxonomy): Eukaryota > Viridiplantae > Streptophyta > Magnoliopsida > Asparagales > Amaryllidaceae > Agapanthus > Agapanthus africanus. The sequence goes on from JASDDO010000024.1 coordinate 182,678,934, forward strand.
TGTCAGGTATTGTGTATTAACAGGTGAAGTATTCAATCGTACAACACATCCTAAAAAAAGCAAGAATATAATGGTCATGGTTATCTAGCTATGATGGAATTTATATATTCGTTATTACTTGTTTATATATATATATATATATATATATATATATATATATATATATATAACCGTATTTGAAATAGCGTTTTACGATTATATGGATTAAACTGTATCTACTAGAATGGTTCATATAAGTAATTTTGCATAACTTCAACAACTGTAATTACACACGCGCTAGTGTTACTAAATAATAAAATACGGATTATCTCTATATAAATTGTATATTGATAATAATTTACAATATTCTAAATATATGTATATATATATTATAAATAGATATAGTTTGGTATAGGTAAACTAGCATGTTGAAAGATAAACTTGCCTTGATCTATAGAATTACGACGACAAATGGATACACACGCTACGAACACCGACGACAACGACGAAGAACTCGATTTAAGCAAGACCTCGACTTGAACTTGCGCAACAGCGACGATGATACTGCGTTGGGGTGGCTATTGGGCTCGAGAACTTAGAAACTCGGTTAAAATTTTCCCCCGGCTAGTTATTTGCTCGAAACGACGATCACGACGACGATGGATCGATGCAACACGGCGACGAGATGATCGATGCAACGACTGGAACTGCATGTCGACTCATTGCAATGACGACAACTGCGACTGGAATTACGTCGCTGGGTGCGGCTAGAATGGCGGCGGCGGCGATTAATGGGTTCGGCGACAATGGCAGTAGCAGCGGCTGGAGGATGAAGAAGAAGTCGCGGGATGATGAGGCAATGGGTATGGGGCGATGGCGACTAGAATGCCCGCGGCGACTCTCTGTAGACGAGGATGGAGGCGCCGCTTGGCGATGATGGCGACTGCGCTTGGGCGAGGCAACTGAGATGATGATGGTTTCGATAAAGCTGACGACGACGACGGGAGTGGTGATGGCGGTGGTGAAGAGGTTCGATCGCCGGTGATTAGACGAGGAGAGGGTGGCGACGGTGATTCTCAATAAAGGGGTGAGAACGAGATGGGTTTAGGCGGCGACGAAGACGAGGACGCTGGATTTCTCAGCCACGAGCACGACGACGAAGAAGAAGAAATCGTTGATGGGGGTGGTAAGGGTGAAGGGAACGGGTTCGGTTGAGGGATAAGAGGCAATGATGGGTTTAGGTCTAAGTGTGTGTGTGTGTGTATCAAAGAGAGAGAAAGAGAGTTGTATGAGAGAGAGATAGAGAGAGAGGGAGCTAGAATCGAGAGAGATAGAGAGAGAGGGAGCTAGAATCGAAAGAGAGACAGAGGGGTTCGTTGTTTATAGAAAAAAATATAAAATTATCTATATTATATATATAGAAAGTCATGCATATATTATATTTTAGTATGTGTAGAGTTTGTAATTTATTATATAACTAATAATATGTAAAAGATAACATCAAACTTCGTTATGTCTCCATCAAAATCTTACCAAAAATATATTTTGGAAAAATAATACATATACGTAATCTTTTAAACCATAATGCAAAGAATATAACTCGAATATCTTATTCCCCTTTATTTAAGATTTAAAAGGATTTTAAATACATTTAAATCTTAGAAGTATCTGGTATCTAGATTACACGAGATTTAAACGTAATAGATAAAAGTAAAAATAAGTCATGAGATACTTAAATTATCCTAATGACGGTTAATAATATAATTATCTCTAACGTGTGGCTACCAGAAAATATATGATGATTTAGATATTATATATGTATATATATGTTATACTAGATTCACATGGATTCGGTATAACATGTGTGTGTGTGTGTTATATAGTGTGTGTGTTATATACTAGATTCACCTGGATTCAGTTTACAGATAAATATTAAATACAATCTACCACCATAATGGGTTTCACACAACGGGGCGGGTATTCACTTCTACTATTCGAATCAATCACAACCCAAATAAATAAATAAAATATAAAGCAAAGTTTTGAAATACCAATTAATATTGTATGACCGTACTTGGGTGTTACATTATATCCAACTATAAAAGAATTTCGTCATCGAAATTCACGAAGCAGGAAAAGACAAGAACAACGAAGATACATGTCTAAGGAAAGAGGTGTGGAAATTTTTGTCGAATCTCGTCGTCACGTTCTCAAGTAGATTCTCCATGCGAATAATTTCCCCATAAAATAAGTACTGAAGGGATTACTTTATTCTTTGGATCCTTTTCTCGTCGATCCATTATAGCCATCGGTCACTCTTCATAAGTCAAATCCTTTCTCACAGTCAATTCCGAGCGATTTAGGACGTGCGTCTCATCTCGAACATACTTGCGGAGTTGAGATACATGAAACACTTCATAAACACTCGCCAAGAATGGCTGTAACGACTCTGAAATCACTGTACAAGAAAATTACTTGTTTATTGTATAGAAAGGATATTTCAGCCTGCTGTCAAGTTATTTCTTTTACTTACTTTTGTAAACTCTGAAATCACTGTACAAAAAAATTACTTTGAGTCTTGTTTGTAATAAATGTTGGTTAATGAAATAAAGATATTTCTTTTACTTACTTTTGTAAACTCCTGCATTACCATACGCTTTGCATAACTGTATCGGGAGAGTCTATTTTTCGATATAGTTACGTTGTGGGCCATGTCGCGTCTCTGCTCCTGTATATTAGGAAGCGGGCGTGACAATATATCTGTGTGTGTTGCTTGATTTTAGATGGTCAAATGAGACCATTAACCGGGTCAACACCCTTTTAAGATGCTCTTTATAGCAATTAAATTGTCTTGATTACTTTTTCCTTGACTCCCTGCTATAAACCTCTAATTTATTTTTCAAAGCCTTTTTATAATCCTATGTACAGTATATATCTTCTCTTCTCAATATAAAAAACACCGAGCCTTGAAATTATAACATAGAAGAAATTTTTTCTTCTTTCTTCTTTCCTATTTTTGTTCCATCAAATTTATCCCTCTATTATAATTGGAATATCGAGCTGTAGTTTCGAAACTGTTCATAAGTTGCAGTAATCGAGTGCACAATTACTTATGGTGACCGTTGAATCCTGTGGAGCAGCGTGTTGAGATCTTGTGCATCCGGTCAAGTGCACCGAGAGGGACGCGGAACTATTTCTAAGGACGGAGCATTCTTTGCTCGCCTCGGTCTCCATTGAAAAACCACGATAAGCAATTTACTTTTCTCGTTTAATTCTTATTGCGAAAACCTATATTGATTTGTGGTTAATTTGGTTTAATTATAATTTAGTAGTATCCAATTATTTATTCATTTTTCCAACAAGTTTAAGCCCAAGCAATCGATTTTGAATGATCAAACCTTCCATTTGAATTTGAATGACCAACCCTTCCATTTAGGCCCATTTAGGCCATGTTTGGTTCAAGGATTCTTGGGGATCAGTCGCTGTTTGGTTCAAGTATCCAAAAAAAGAATGAGCATTGTAGGATTCTTGTTTGTCATGGGATTTTAAGGTTTTTGGATTTGCTTGTTTTTTATGGGGCCACCATTTTTTAGGATTCATGAATTCTCAAAAAAACCATGGATTCATAAGAATTAGCATTGTTTAGTGGGACTCACTATACTTTTAACTCATGTCTCTCAATTTCTTTCTAAAATCCCCAAATACAAATCCCACTTTGTTTTCACCTATCCAAAAAGGATTATATGCTTCTGCAAATCCAATACTAGAAATCCAACATCAACCAAACACAAAATCAGTTAATCCAAAAAAAATCAATTATACTATTTAGGAATCCAAATTTCATAATCTTGCACCAAACTGCCCTCAGCGTGAACACCAAATCCCTCAAAGCATTGAGAAAATCTACACTAAAATGACACAAAAAAATTCATAAGTGTAAACCGACAATCATCTGAATTGGCTAGTCTAAATTTGAGTGTTTTAAAGGACCTTGCTTGATAATCAAAGGGGATGATCCGCTAATAAATAACCCAGAAAGTGTATAAGTTCCATACATGATAAGCTACAATGGTGCTATCGGGCAATTAGCCCTTTTAAATAAGAGCAATCGAGGCATGCAGGCCGCGGACCGCAGTGCCCTTATCCATTGCGGATGGGGCTTAGAGGGGCCTTTTGCAATTAACCCTCTGAACACCACATGCAATGGATGAGGTCACTGTCGGCGGGGCCTGCAGGGTCACCGGAGGCCCTTATACCTTTTAAATAATAGGGAAAACAAAATAGGGTTAAATAAATGAAGCCCTCCCCATGTTTGGTACAAAAGCAGGGAAACCTCCTAACGTTTGAAAAACTTCATTTTGCCCCTTCTTACCTAACTACTCTTAGCTTTTCCATCCAAAATTTACACGACTTAGCAAAACGCCCGCACAAAACAAAAAAGAAAAATGTAGCTAGAGAAAGTCAGGGTATTTTCGACAAACCATGAAAATTTTGGATGAAAATTTTACGGCAGTCAAGCAAGCAAGGGCCCAAAGTGGAGGTTCTTAAATGTTAGGGAGGGTTCTGTGAAGGGGGTTTTCTAACCAACAAAACATATCAAAGCACACAATTCTCTACTTAAAGGCCCATCCTATTTGCCAATTTTTACAGTAAAGACCCCAGCTTCAAGCCTAAAACCCCTGACCTAAAAAAATAATAAATACAAAAATAAATCGAGACATATAAAACGAAAAACAAATTTCTAAAAATCAGCACCAAATCACTCAAGCCGCCGTTGGAAGAGAGCGATTGCTGAAAGAGCTGGTCTCTCCTCCTAAAAATCTCTCCTCTTTTTTTTAATCGTTTTGTTGAGTTCCACAGCGGCCTATTCTTCTCGAATTTGTCTTCGATTTTGATTCTGGAGGATGCAAGAGGCCATCAAGAAGCTAAAGAGAAGCGAAGATGATGTTACTGAGCTCATCCAAAGGTTTCCCTTTTCACTTTTTAGTTCCTCCTTTTAGTGAAATTCGAGTTAGGTTTTGTAGTTCTTGCGTGTATTTGGAATGCTGAGATCAGAAAAGGATTTTTTTATATGTGAAACGGTGATCGATTTTAGGTTGCTAGCAAAATTATCCGCAAAATTTGATTGAGTCTAGGGCTGGATATTGGTTCTAGGACTTAATTTCTTCAAAGCTTGGTCTTTTGAGCCCCTAAATATGAAAAGCACACACTAAGAGGCAGGTTTTTTGTAAAACATGAGGGCAACAAGCTGCTTGTTGTAAGATATGTTATGTATCTTGAGTTATTAATGAACCAAGGTATGATTGGAACTGCAAAAGCTGTGATGATGATAAATTTTCAGTAAAACATTACAAGGTCGTTATATTTATGCTTTATTTTGTAGAGTCCAGACAAGTTTATTTTTTCAATATAAATAAAAATTACTAATGCTGGGTGCTAGCTGCCTAAAGCATCCTTATATGTGAAACGGTACCACGCTGTTCAAAGAATAGAATCTTAGTTCGTTTCACGGCTATGAAAATTTTGCGGTAAGTTTTTTTTTAGTAGAGGGCATTACCTACTGATGTGCATGCCAAGATGTTGTATTCCCTTTGGAGTCATATTTCATAGTGTATATGTAATACGGTTTGCATGTTCATTTTCGAAATTCAAGATTGTTATTTGTCGAAGGATCTAGAGTTAGATATTCGATTTTCTAAATTCAATGAGGCAACTTAAGTTTAATCAAGTAGGAATGAGGCAAGCTGTGCGAAGCTACACTATCCTTCGATAATTGAGACATATATTTCTAAAATACTAACATCCATGAGGCCTTTCTATAACAAATTTTAGTTCATGGTCAGCACATTTTACAATATGTATAACTTGCTACATATTCTTCTTCTTCGCAGGAACATGGATAGAGTCAGTCCGTCAGTGTGGTCCTAAACATGTAAAACATTTCGTTTTTAGTATGCAATGATAGACATTACAAGATAGAACTAAAAAGACATACAGTAAGTATCTCACAATAATTCATCCAGCAGGAAAAATAAGCACCAATTTGGCTACTCAGAAATTCGACACTAATTTGTTACGTCAGACTCACACAGTAGAAAATTGTTTTCTCTTCGAAACACTCGTCTAATACCACAGCAACATAATAATTTTATGAAGGATGGCTAAAGAGGACGATATCCCCCCCAACCCCACCCCACCCCACGCCACCCAAACAAAGGCTGGCATTTCTTTCACCCAAAATGCACCAATAAAACACCATGAATGACATATCCTAAACATCTCTAATCCTCTTGAAACATAATAACTGATTTGGTTTTAAATATATCCCAAGCTTGCTACATTCTTCTGTTCATTAAATATAATGTACTACATCTCTACCTGATTTCTAGAGCCTCCTGTGCTGAATATTTTGAAAATGTCTTTTATTTTTTTTCAGGTATAGTCTACCAACAATTCTCTCTTTTCTTCAGGAGGTGTATGAATATACTAGCAAACACTCTGATTCCGTGAAAATAGACTGGAATGCACTGGTTAAGACTACCTCCACTGGAATCTCAAATGCTCGAGAGTATCAAATGCTGTGGCGACATTTGGCCTACCATAGCCCCTTGTTGGAAAAAGTAGAAGATGGAGCCGAGCCTTTGGTTCGTTTTTTTTTATTCTTTTTCCTTTTTTTGTTCCCAATACAACTAATAGATAGTTTTTGCCTTAAAAAATTGAAGCCATATTTATGTTTATATTATGAGATGCGTCTGTCATTTCTTATGAGAGTTATGTTACTTCATGTTTTACAAAATTTCCATGCTGAAAATGATAACCAATGGTATTGGTTAAAATCCATGCTTATTTGTCTCGGTTTTCAACCTATAAGTAGCTTCATATATTTGTTAGCTGTGATTTCATTAGAAACAAGTGTATTTGACCGTCTTTTTTTTTTTGAATTTAAGACTTTTTTTTTTTTATCTTTTCTTGAATTTAAGAGGCTCTGTTAGTGGATGCTTGTTTGGTTATAATTCGAGCCCTATGTAGTCCAACCACCCAAAATATAAGAACAGTGTTTGATGTCAAGTAGTACTTGTTCTAACTTCTAACATATAGTTGGTGCTGCAACTTGTAGTAAGTAGTTGATGCAGCAACTTGATTAGAAAGCCTCTATTTGAAATTAATTTTAAATCTAGTGTTGTTCTAACTACAATAATTGAATACAAAAAAATAAAGGGACAGGCGGTTTTAGCAATGCAACTACAACTAACCAAATACATGTTGTCTAAAAATGCTGTTAGAACCACTGCATTCAATCAGATAAAAGAACATTATCAGTTGGAGATGCAAATATGCATTATCCTCTTAAATGTCCCTATCATTGCACCACATGAGAAATTATTCGTTGTGCCCGGTGTAATACACCTGGGCATGAGAGAGAAAGAGATAGAAAATTTCGGGCATGCCTCTGGCATCTTGGTGGGGTCCATGCTATTTCTCTCTCTCTCATGACCGGGCATATATGACCGGCACACTGAATAATTTCTCGCACCACAGGTCCGAAGTTGTGATGAGAGTTAAATGATTTATTTTTATATTCTCACACTCTCCTGCAGATTGAGGGCCCTTTTGGGCCACGACCTACATTTTTGCGAGGCGGTATTTTTGTATTTCACAATTTAAATAACTCACCGGTGGGAATTAACATAGTTCCTCTGATATCATCTTAAATGTCCATGCCATTGTACCGCGACTCCGAAGTTGTGATGGGGTTTAAGGGGCTCATTTTTACATTCTAACATCCAACTACAAGCAATGAAATACCCAAGATGAATTTATCCATTACTACATTCTTATATTCACGATTTAATGATCCCTTCATAGGTTCTTACTCATTCTTCAAGTATTCCAATGCACCCAATAGATTGGCCACTTAGCCTCATGTTTACTTGGGTTTCCAAAGGCGGCACCAGTATAGGGCAGCTGCCAACATTAATAATTGCACCGATCTTCTTTACCCCACCTCCCCCTCTGCCCGAATATATTAATCAGGCACCTAAAGAATCCAATATCATTGTATTTGGTATTATTTTTTATCGTTCACTTCATCCATTATCTTAACATTACAATCACCTCACAGCTGGTGTATTTATGGAAAATAGCTGTAGCAAGTGATTGGAAACATATCAGGTTTTGTGGCTTTTGTTGGTGGTTGAAGTTTATCAGATTCTTCTGGAAAGCTACATTTACGCAGATCTCCAAAATGAGTGTATATTTTTTTTAGTAAGAGGTTTACATAATCCTCGGCCCTGAGATAGTGCATAACTTTCATTTGGGCTATTGATGTTTAAAAGCGGGTTTAGATTATTTGTTAGGGGTTGTATTTATAACTGTTGCATTTATGCAAAGCAACTGTGACTCGTGTGCAAAGCAACTTTATCTTAGGTTGGTGTTGTTTTTTCGAATGCATGCCATATCGTGAAGCAATCAAACATTTACCTAGCTTAGTTCCTTTGTTTCTAACCATGTCAGCGTAATGTAGCTACTTTGTTTCAATACTATTGCAGGATGATGATAGTGATTTGGAGTTTGAATTAGAAGCTGATCCTTCTATCGGTCCTGAAGAGTTGGCAGAAGCTAAAGAATGTGCAAAGGTATGGTCATCAACATCTTAGTAGGAAGATTGCTTGCTAGTAGTCTATCGAGGAGCTGATACTATATGCCTATTTGAGAAGTGCATTCTGTGCTCACTATTTTTATGAGAAATAAAAGATCATTGACAAATATGTTTTTATTTGCCCAAATTTCTTTACCTAAGTATAATAAAAATAGAAGCACATGGTTCTCGTTGCTGAAAGTTGCACATGGCACTATCTCAATAGAGGAGCATTTGATATACTTTGCATACACATAGCTTCTTCAATGGAAGCTTTATGCTAAAATATTGTGGCAAGGAGCACATTGAGAGAGATAATAATGCAAACACATGGACGCATCTAAATGCCAATTAGCCTTTTATTCTCTTAGGACAAAATTTCAGACTCATGGTCATTGTAAAATGGGAAAGAAGGAAATTGTTGCAGATCCGTTAGCTTGCATGCTCCCCCCCTGATGCCTAAGTTGTGACTCTGAGACGACAAACAGTTGAAAAGAGCATATAGATTTAGTGTGCAAAAACCCTTTTTTCCCTCCCCTTTACCTGAGCCGTTTGCGTTCTCACATAGGGGCCTCTAATCTAATGTTCTGTAAGACATCGCCAACTTGCGTGAACATATCAGAAATAGTCTCGATGTTCTTAAAGATACCACTGTCGAGGTCAGATATTTCTACTACATTAGGAATCTTGGAATTATCCATCGGAAAATGGTTAGGCTACAATTGGATTGTACAGGGTAGCCATGTTATAGATTTGCTGAGGTGATGTCCTGTAATTCAAGAGATAAGGTCCGCTCAAGAAGAACTGTAGAGTGTAGACCTCATACTGCATATGAACGCCTGAGGTATTCAATAATTGTCGGTGACAAAAATCTAATCTTATATATCTTTGGGGGTGCTTGATATTTGTATTGGGTAGATAAGGGTATGCAATTGGGGTTTGGAGGATTCAAAAAATATAGAGAAAACGGTCGTCTAAATGTGAGAAACAGAGACCCAAGACAGATTGCCTTTGTAAACCCTATTCTAATAAAGCAATAAAGATAATACTCGCAATGGACATTGGTGCTTGCGTCGAACCACATTAAATCCTTTTTTTCCTTCTTTATGTCATTGGTATATGCTAAGTTTAGTTTTACAATTCCATCAGCAATTGGCCTGCACACCCCACAGAAACCCTATGCCCGAACATCAATTAACCTCATCTCTTTCTTCTTCTTTTATTTAAGCTAACATCTCTACTATTTTAACACAAAAAGGGAGAGGTCTCAAATTGAAATCCCGAATTTGGATTCTCAGTATGAAACGTGGCGAGAAATATTTTTATAATGTTAAGAAAGAATAACATTTATTTTTTATAATTTCAAATGGTTTAAATCTTCTCAAATCTTAGAAAACCTCTACTAAATTTCCTTTAGAATCTTTATTTTCTTAAATGAATATCTTAAAAAAAATCTTCTGAAGTCTTTTCCATGAATCTACCATATGTATACGTGCATCACGCGTGCAAAAAATAATATTAACTATTAATGGTTTTATGGAAAAACAATGGCCAGGTTTTACTCTCATCCGGTACACCTCGCATCTGTGGCTCCGCACCTCGTCCAGGTGCGGATGGTTCTTCGAATGTAGACATACATAACGACCAGGATCAAACAGACAAGCTTACTACTTCAACTTGTGGAGGGAACACAACGGTTTCTAATTCAAACCAAAAGCAACCTTTATCAACTGCACCATCTGCTGAAGGGTTAGATGGACAAGGAAGTTCTACCGGTAAAACAAAAAGGCGGTTGTGGACTCCAGAGGAAGATATGGAGCTAATAACCGCTGTACAAAAGTTGGGTGAAGGTAATTGGGCAAACATTCTGAAAGGAGATTTCAAGCACAATCGAACGGCTGCTCAGCTCTCTCAGGTATTTGTCACAATGTACAGCTCCATCTCTTGAAGCTTCTTAATTATTTTCACATGTATAAGTACCCAGCTGGCCAACAAGGAGGATAGATGTTTATTGATACTTTGCAATAATAGAGACCATTTTTGAAAGAAAAGAAATTACGGAATAAAAAGACCATTTTTGAAGGAAAAGAAATTACGGAATAAAAAGACCATTTTTGATAAAAAAAAGACCATTTTTGAATAAAATAGGAGACATGAAAGGGAATGAAGCCATCAACCGAAGGAGCATAGCTAGGCAGTAAAATTTCCATCTTCCCAATGAGAGGTTGCCGGTGTGGTTTCTATGTGGGGGTGAGAGGAAGAAAAAACTATTGAAATCGAAAAATTGAATTCCATCCATCAATACCATTGTTTCCTAATAATCATTTGTGGACGAAATATAGAATCATAATCCAACTATAAGATACTCAAATGGTATAAAAATATCAAAGACAAACTCATACTTAAGTTGAAGATATCTAATATCCTGATGTAATAAATGTTTCCCAATAATTTTTAAGAATATGATGATAATCCTACTCAAAACTAAAATCCTATCTAAGGGAATATGTAAAGATAGCCGAATCTGAACAGGCAGCTTTGCAGGTTTCGTGCACAAACTTCCAAGTCATATAACGTCTCATGCATGATACAAGTTACGTTACGTAGAGGAAACTATGAAAATCAAGCATCAGGAGATGAGCAAATAGAATTAGAACCAGCTCTGCTTCTGAGTGTTGATGTCCGTTGTCTCTACCATTTTTCCAATATTTCAATTAATCTTAGATAATAACAGGATAATAACATTTAATATCTTGTTAAATTATCCAGAGATGGGGTGTACTTCGGAAGCGCATGGGCAACTCATACACTGGCAATGACAACAAGACTAGTAGTTCGACTCGATTTGAAGAGAGGTTGGCGGCACAAAAAGCATTTTCCTTGGCGGTGGATATGCCTATGACTGGGAGTATGTCAGCAATATTTTCAGGTGTTTCCATAACACTTGGCCTCAACAACCTTTAGCTTACTGATTTTTAGTCTTTTCTGACATCCAATTAATTACTCTTGTATCCCCCCTTCCGCTGTGCGGAAAACCCTAAGAACCCCTGAAAATTTTGTCTAAATAACAAATAAATTATTGCTATAGTTAAATTAGACAATCAGTTTTCTATAACATGGAAAGCTTAGAGATCATGGTTTGAAAAATCCAATGGGGTGTTTGCGCTAAGAAGTCACTTCAGTGGGTACAAGTGCTATACCAGGCAGTGTTGTGAAAAGTGGTCTAGGCGGTCCTGCTAAGTGGCCGTTTAAGTGGAAGCGGCACAAGCTTTTCACCAAGCGGATGAAGTAAGCGGGCAGGTTGGGCCGCCTAGGCGGGCACTTAGGCGGTTGAGCGCACTTAATATTTGACATTTTTATTGCAAATGGTCGGAATGGATATGTTTTTGTCCCAGTTAACAAAAAAATGCATACCAAACTCAAATAAATCCTCAAATCTAAAAATACTAAAACTGCCTAGACGGCCACTTAAAACCGCCTAGGCAGCGCCTAAGCGCCCACCTACACGCTAGCAAGTACCCCAACCGCGTAACGCTTCTTACAACCTTGATACTGGGTAAACTATAAGGGGGTTTTGCGCTGTTAACCCTTTTGTTAATTACAAGGTATTGTCAATATTTTGACAAATTGCTAGAAAGTCATGGACAGTACTAAATCTATTTTTCGATGTTTATGTGTGTTTCTGTATGTTTCTTTTCTCTTTTTTCCCTCTCAAAGTTTGAATATGGCCTCCGTGTTTCTAGTGTGTGATTGGTGGTTCTCATTTTTCCTTGTGAGAAGCTGAATATTGCCATCCTTTTTTCAGTAAAAGAAGTGATAAAATATAGAATTAATAGGCTGAATAAGTATATATGAATTCCTTGTACTCTTGAATGACACATAAATTGTGTTTATTTCTTCAGTTAATCTGCTGCTGCTTTTCTTTTCTCTTGAAGCCAATGAAAAAACATGTCCTTTTCTACAATCAATTTTAACCCATACTCTTCAAAGACAGAGTCAGGCTAAATTACATTAGACTATCCTTAACTATGAGCATTTTTCGCTTAAATACCTTAAAGTTTCTTTCTTAATTACATTAAGCTTCCTTAAAATGCTGCATTTAAGGGTAATTTAGTGCAAAATGAATTCCCTTAAAACTAATGTTTAAGGGAGTTTAGTTCAATAATTAATTAAGGTAGTTTACTGAAAATAGATGTTGTTAAGGTTAATTTAGCTTAACTTAGCAATAAACTAATTCGTCATTCAACAATGTAATAGGTTCCACACACACGCCCAACTCCTCCACATCCTCGGCCGCAACATCGCAAGCATCACGGGCCTGTGCCGCCCAAACCCTAAACCAATCCCAAGACAAATCAACCCCAAACCCTTTCCTCAAGCCCCGACCAACTATAAAGAAACCAACAATAATCCCAAGCAAACCCTCGGTGGGGCCCAACCCTCTGATACAAGCTGCTGCCTTTGCTGCCGGAGGCCGCATCGCCAACCCCTCGACCGCCGCTTCTCTTTTTAAAGCCGCTCAATCTAAAAACGCGGTTCATATAAGACCCGGAGGCTCAAATCCTCTACAAATATCAAGTTTACCCTGTAAACCTACAGCAGCTACGACTAATCCACCGGTTCGTCCTTTATCGAGTTTTGGCACTACTCTTAGCTCGCAGAGATCGATTCAACCTTCGGCTAAGCTGGATGGAGTTGAAAATGGTGAGGCAAAGAAGAATAGTGACGGTGAAGAGTTGTCAAGCGTAAAAGGTTCGGGTTTGAGCAAGGATCAAAATGTGATTGAGAAAGAAGAGCAATTGCCAAAAGTAGCGAGCAACGAGGCTTCGGTTGTTGAGGCAAATGAAACTAAGAATCAGGTTAAGGAGTCGAGAGAGGATGTGTGTGTTGATAAAATCGAAGTGGCGGCTGATGAAGCTAAAGAGCCTTGTGTAGAGAGTACCGTAGCCAAAGACAGCAAATAACTATGTGATGTAATATTTTCGCATGGCGAACTTGGAATCAGTTGGTTTTGGGGAAGAAAATGATACTTGATTCATGTAAAAAAAATTATGAAAGGAAGAAGACTTGCAGATTCTTCTTCAGAGATCAGAGCAGCATGCTGTAGAAGTTAACCAAATTGAGTGTAGCTGTTTTTCTTTTTCCCCCTCCTTTTTTGGGGGTATTTGAGGCATGCAAATTTTAATTTCTGTTCTATTTTAAGCTTTAGTTGCTGGGAGAAAAATGAAACTTTTTTGAGTTGCTGCCATTGGGAAAGAGTTTGTTTAGCTGTAGCAATTCACTTTTTTGTGGGTTTTGGGGACAGTAAATCTGGGAACCTTTTGTTCTAATATTTTGTAAGCTTTGTAAGTCTCTTGTAATTCCTACATTTTATCAAAGAAACTGGAATGTGATGTATTCCCATTTTATTACCATCTCTGTTTTCGGATTCATGGGTTTTTGTAGATTTTCCATCTTTAATACTCTGTACATTTTGCACATTAAGACCATGTTTGCGTATGATATGGCATTGTTAATCTCACTTCTTGCCGCTTTATTTTTTTCTATAGCAAGTCCATTTTTTTGTGTCTATGGTTCTAGATTCTACATTGCTTGGTATATAGGCTCAGTTGTTGTAGATTCTGGATTCTACATTGCTTGCTAATTAAATTATAGACAAAAATACTAACACAACTAGAGGTTTGTGTTTCTTATTGTTTTTTCTAAGAATAATTTCAAGTTCTTCGTCTTTTCAAGCAGTTCACACCATCAGAGGTTTGTATCGTTTCACACTCACACGATTCTATAAAACATATTTTATATATACACGATGCCTTGCACGTGCAAAACCTTGTAGTAATTCAAACGAACAAAAGGGCTCACATGATCCTAATGATAATTTTGCAACAACATGGACAGCATGAGTGAGTATCACAACAAAAGTAACTGAGAGCAAAAGAAGAGAAGCTGATTTGACGCAGAAAGACAAAAGGTTTGAAAAATATTAGTTGAGTATGGATTTAACTCCTCATTCAGCTCCGTGTCTAAAGCAACAATGAAAATAGAGATTCAATGATTAGGAGCAAGAATGGAATCAAAAGGTAACTTCCATGTTAGAACAGTTACAGAACTTTATATCTTTTGTCGCTATTTAATGTTACATAGAATTACCTCTTTTTGTCTCTCTTTTTACTCCATGAAAACTTAATGTAGTTTTTATTTTTTAATATTGTTTTCACTATTTTACGCACCAGATATGAAATTAATAATACTTCGGATTGAGTGGCATTAGGAAAATAATAGAATGCAATTAAATTCCATGTAGTCGAGGATGAATGCAACTTTCGGTAAATTAATAATTTCTCTTATGAGTTATGAAGAACCTAATTATGGGTGGCCCCACTTCGATATTGCTCCCAATTATAGAGATTCAGTTTCAAAACCCATTCCTTTCTTTTAAGACCTGGGACCCCGAAAGCTTGAAATAGCTAAAGGTTTCAAATGAGACTCTGTATGGTTGTTGAGCTAATATTTTTGGTTGGTGTGTATGACAATGCTGGTCGCAAAGTGAACTTGGTTCCAAATAATTTTTACCCTTGGGAGTGTTGATGTAAATAGTAGCTGATGAAGCAGAGAAGATATGAGTGTCAAATGAATTATAATATGAAAATTTGGAAGGCTTATTGTCACGCCTTGCTTTCCAAAAGTCGGAAAGCGAGAGCGGACAAGATCCGCGGCATATTCACAACGAAATGCATTCATTTTCGATATAAATACGCTAAACGTAATTACAAAAAGATAATAACAAATATAATAATTTAAAATAAAATCAATGTACAATAAGCATTTATTACAAGTTAAAATAACTAACTAAAACAAAATCACAAATTTCAAACAATAGGAATGAAACAAAGATGGTCGAAACAAAGATGGTCTAAACAAACATACCACAGAGGAAATAAAAACTAAATTTCGGCTTGTGCAGAGAAGTAGTCATTATCCTGCTCACTCGCCTCCACTTCATGCTGGGCTTCACTTCCTGTCTCAACGTCACCTTACGGGCATTCTGAAGGAATGTCGATACAATGGTCGCAACACTTGTGACCACGGCGGAATTATAAAATCAAAATTTTACATAGATTTAGCATCAACAACCAACCACACGATCATTTCATTAACTACAATTGCTAAAACAAGCAAACAAAAGAAGAGTTTAGCAAGTTACAACCTTTATAGCGTGTCTGTCTAATTGCGGAAGACCCGAGCTAAACCCCACCACCTCCGGATCAAGCTTGCATGCTGGTCTTCTTGCCGAAGATGATCCACATCGAGGAAACCCCACTTTAAGCTTCATTTCCACCATAGACTGATTTTGTGAAGAAACTTAATCAAGTGAGATGCAAATACACTTGATTAAGTGATGTAGTTTGGCTCAAAACAATTTTCTCTCATCTAAAAATTGTTATTTTCTCATTTCAAGAATGAAGAAGAAGGAAGAAGATAAGTCTCTTGAATGAATAGTGTTGTAGAGAATGGTGATCCTTTCTTTTTGTTAAAACATTTTCATTTAAAATATTGCAATCATACTTCCACACTGTTCCTCCACCTATTTTCTTCCCTTTTCTTTTTTCTTATAAAAAGAAATGAGGTGTATGAATCAATATGTTTAAATCATTTATAATATAAATAAGCATAACATCTAATATACACCAAGTACATGCATCCTATACATATACCTGTATTTGTATCGCATACAAATACCAAAAGAGAGAGAAAAATAATATGAACATAATACTAGAATAATATATATCTAATATATAAATATATATTATTAAATCATCACATGATTTAATAATCCGGTTTTAAACTAAACCGGCCAGTATTATCAAATGTTCGATTATTGTATATAATCGAACTCCCCCATGTATCTCTATATGCGCACTACATTGTTTCGCCTAAGCGGGAAGAACCTCTGCATGACACTCTAAAGACTCAATCAATACACCGACGATAGGTTAGGATCACATCCATCATCCCACAAGCACGTCAGTGGTACTAACTGCACGTAACGACTACCCAGGTATTAATCAAAAGAAAGTTCGTCAAGCAAACTCATCTGAACGGAATCAGAGCCTATTAGTGATAGTCATCGTACAGTCTAGTTTTTTCGTCTGAGAGTGTCGCATATCAGAACTGGAGGATGAAATCTGTCAGATCCTTAATAACCCGATAAGTCGTGCTGATTTAAAACGCACAATTACTTAAGATACAACTGATAACACTTATCAGTTTATCTCAGCTGCTTCGGCCGAAAACTTCTGGTTATGGTTAATTAAGCACAGCGCGGTCAACCCTCTCTATCGGGAGAGACAAATTCATTCGACCGCTCATTGCCTCTATGTGCTTCAGGACTGTGCCTAATTAAAACCTGTTTGCACGACTCAGTAGAGCCGTGATAGGGTAGTAATCAAAATACAGTGGAAACACACACAAGACACTATAGCAATCTCAGATTTAGAGACTACTCTATACTCATGTCACCAGAGAACTGCTATCTGGCAATTGGTATAATACCAACTAGGAGTTCTCGGTGAGTCGTCCAGTGAAACTTATCTAATGAGCACATGTATACAATCTTCAGTGTCAAACATCAATGGTTATGAGATCAAGCATCGTCCCGATCGGGATCAAGAAACGTATACACTTGTCTAAACTAGAGCAACGATATCCAGTTTCGATACTCTTACGACTAGAGGCCTTTAAGGATGTACTTAAGCATCAAGTATGCAATTTTAAAAAATCTAGAGTGTTAAGCAATACTAACTTAGAATCGAACTAGAGAATTATGGTTTGTAAGCAAATAAACAAGTTTTACACTAAGTGAAGAGGGTTACAACCTTTGTAGACCAAGTCCTTCACTTCAATAGCTCCAAGTAGTAGTCCCTAGAAGTCTTTTTAGGCTCCACTTGATAAAAGGAACGAGCGAGGTCGAAGATGATCCACCTTGAAATTTCTCTAACTCAAGCTATCTCTTCACTAATCAAGGAATTAGTGAAGTAAAAAATCTAATCTTATGGGCTAGACGAGAGTAGCTTGATAAAGTAGGAATTTTGCTCACTCTAGAAATTCTTTTCTCTTTTTCTTTCTTCAACTCAAGAAAACCTAGAGAGGAAGATGATGAATTAGGGTGAAGAAAATAACTCAAGTCCTAATGAGAGAGTTAACTGTTAGGAATTCATCGGCGTGCGCAAACGCGTATGTTTTGGAGACGGGATATGATTTTAAGGAAATAGAATGCGCACGCGAGATTGTTCTCGTTTTAAAATTTATAAACCGCAAATACACGACGCGTTGTAGCAAGCCGGCACGTACGGGTCGATCCGCAGGGAATTGTGTATTAGGTCTTGTGATTTAAGCTTCAACAAATAACGAATGGGTTGGTTTTGTCACTAAAATAAAGAATACGAAAACAAAGAAAACAAAGAAAGAAGTTAAGAAAGAAGTGGTTGTGGCTTTGGCTCGGAAGATCGAATCGCGACTGTTCCCCTCCGAAAGACGGCCGGGACGTTAGGACGTCTCGCCTGAGATTCGGGACAGATGCTATTTGGTTTTATCCGTCCACCTCTCCGAAGATGCCAAGTTGATTTATGGCACCGTGTATCGGAGGTTTAGACGGATGCGGCCGATGTAGCAGACTTCGTCAGATTCCCCCTCGCTTGAGGGGTTTTTGATTGTGGGGACACTCTTCCCTGCAGGCGCAAGCCCTTGCAGTTAATTACGCTACCGCATCGCGGTAACAACTTTCTCCTTCTCCAGAATTTCACTTCGTGTTGTGTGTGTTTGTTTTGTTTGTGGTTGCCCGTGGATTGTATACGGAGACTGAGTAATGCCGTCGCCCGTAGGACGTGGATTAGTCCAAATCCGTATTTACTTAGATTTGGGTTTGGTGTTTTTAGTTTAAGGATGCATTAGTCGCGTTGCGGCTAAGATCAACTTAAACGTTCGTTAAGGATACGTTAGTCCTGTTTTAGACTAAGATCAACTTAACGTAGTGATTCATTTAATATATGGCCGTCAGGACTCGTCACCTCTCTGACGTCGTTGAAGGATTACAACGACAGGTGTCAGAAGAGTTCGGAGATGTACCCTCAAACCGAAGTTGATTTAGGGTTTTATAGTCCATTTGAATGTTTAAGGATGCGTTAGCCATGTTTGGGGCTAAGATCAACTTAAACGGGACCGTTTAGATCTGGCAAGCGTTTGGAGGCTCTATTGTTCCAGTTTAGGGACGTAGTGGTCCGCAGGTAGTGTAAGGACGTTGCGGTCCGTTGCCAGTTTAGGGACGTGGTGGTCTATGTTCCAGTTTAGAGACGTGGTGGTCCGTATTAATTCCAGTTTAGTGACGTGGTGGTCTATGTTCCAGTTTAGAGACGTGGTGGTCCATTATTAGTTTAAGGACGTCTCGGTCCGAGATTAGTTTAAGGACGTCTCGGTCCGAGATTAGTTTAAGGACGTTTCGGTCCACGAGTTTAAGGACTCCGCAGTCCGTATAGTGTGTGGTCGTTGGGACCCGTCACCTCTCTGACGTCGTTGAAGGATTACAACGACAGATGTCAGAGGAGTTCGGAGATGTACCCTCGAACCAGATATAAATTGATTTAGGGAGCAGCCGTGCTCAGTCAATTTAATTTGAGGACTTACGGCCAAAATTGGGCTAAGTCCAGTTGAAAATGTTCAACACCTTTATTTATTTCTGGTCTATTAGACCTGTGCTAGGGTTTTGCCCACACTTAAATAATGCATTGCATTACTTCAGGCCATTTATGCCCATTTTGACTGGGCTCTGCCCTTTTTATTATGATGCAGATCATTTGTTTTGGTCCATTGGACCTTTCAATTGGGCTATGCCCTTTTAAATAATGCATGGCATTTTATTTATTAGGCCTGTTAAGCCTTTTAATTGGGCCTGGCCCTTCAGGAAATGAAATGCATTGCATTTGTCAGGCGCTTTGCGCTAATCACTGAGCGCAAGCGCTTGTGGCGAGGACACGTGTCATGCTCTGGTGAGCGCAAGCGCAACAGCGCAGTGCGCTGCGCTGCTGCACTGCTGACACGTGGCGCTTCCTGGCGGCTTGCGCAATAGCGCAGTTTTGGCAAGTGCTGGGCACTGTTCTTATTTTTTGGATCAATTTCAGATCAGAGAAAACAAGTTTTTTCTTGTTTTCTAAAGAACCAGTGGTTCATATAAGGTGCAAGGCACTGTTATCTTGAGAATCTTTTAGATTCAGAACCAATGGTTCATAAAAAGAAGTGCAAGGCACTGTTTATTATTTATTTTTTTTCTTTTCTTTTCTTTTCATTAGAGATCCTAGATCTTGTTCTCAGATCAATGATCTGTTCATAAGAGAATTTTCTCTTTTTCTAAAGGTTTTTACCTTTTTCTTTGTTCTTGAGAATTTCTCTCCAATTCTTCAGAGTCTTCTCTGTTTAATTTTTCACAAAAAAAAAATGTTCTCCCCCCCTCTGAATTGAGGTCTAGGGTCCTTTTTATAGTGCTCATAAATTAGTTAAATTTGTTACAGAGATCTTTTTCTGAGTGATTTGGGGAATTTTCTCCACCGTTGGATCTTTGATCCAAAGGCCCCTGCTTTACAGAAGAAAATCTTCTTGTTTTAACAAGAACAGAAAAGATTTATTCTGTTTTGCGCAACTCCCTTAGCGCGTGACACGTGTCGCGCAGCGCTGCGCTTGCGCAGCTGCGCAGACACGTGTCACGCAGCGCAGCGCTTGCGCAACTGAACGTTATTTCTTTTACTTTTAGTTTTTAAAAGAGCCCTGCTCTGATTGGACGCACCGCCTTGGACGTTGCGCTGTCGTATCAACTTCTGACACGTGGCGCGTTGCACGCAGCGCACGGAATTTGAAGCGTTGCTTCAAAATTTGAATTTTTGAAATTCAAACAGAGCCTTGCTCTGATTGGGGAAACAAATGCCCCCCACCGTTGCGCTCACGTGGCGCGCACATGAGTGCAGCGGTGGCAAGATCCTGGCCGTTGGATCAAACGGGGTAAGTTGAAGGGGTGCAGGCGCCTATAAATAGGACCCTTGGTCTTTTAATTTCTTTACCAATTCAAGAATTTTGACTCAGAGCCTTACTCTTGCTTAAGAACTCTCAGAGCCTTGCTTTTGCTTCTTCCCAAGAATTTTAAAGTTTAGAAGTTAGAATCACTCTAGGTAAGAAAATTAAATTAATTTAAATTAAATTTTAATTCACAGAGCCTTGCTCTTATAGATCTTTGATATAAAGAAAACCCCTTTGGGATTTCTTCAACAGAGCCTTGCTCTCAAGAACTCACAGATTTACAGAGATCTGGTCCATGGGTTTTAACCCATGAACAGAGCTTTGCTCTTGGATAAAATGTAGATCTTTTTAGATCTGAAAAATGAAGAAATTTTTTTTATAAGTTTTCATGGATTTTTCAAGGTTTTAAAATTTTAATTCCTTTAAGTGTTAACAAAAAAAATTGATGGACCTTTCCATTATTACCACAGAGCTATGCTCTTTTGAGAAATCTGGTTCCCCTGAGACCAGAGTTTGATAAATGTCACTCTGTGACAAAGCTTTGCTATAAAAGAGGGGATTTTCTCCTTGTCTCTAGGGATTTCCCATCAATGAGGATATTCTCTTATGGATCTTTTTCATGAATTGACAGTCTCATCTAATGATGGGATTGTCTTATTAAATGATGCACCGTCATCCAGATTTTGTGGGTCCCCCTTTGGTCCCCTACCCACTGCATCACAGTGTGGAGTAAGATTTTAAAATGCCAAGCGTTAGAACACTAACGGTTATTTTTGTCTTTCTACAGGAAACATGTCTGCCAACTTGTCTTTCCCATTTGTTCGCTCGGAAGGAGGGTTTCCCCATGCACCAGTGGACCGGGTGGCGCTCGCTCTTATTAAGGATCACGACCCCGAGCACAAAAACCTTCACTTGTGGGGAAAGTGGTACAATGAAATCATCCAAGGTCGTCGCAGTTTCAGTTCCGCCACGCTGTCTGAGCCCATAACTTCAATCCCTTATGCGGACGAACCCCCGGTGAAGTATGCCGTGGAGGTTAAAAATTGGAACTCGAATGACCTCCTCCAACCCGCAATTGGTGCTATTCCCGTGCAACCGCCGCCGGCAATAGATATTTTAGGAAGGCGAATCTGTCAGGGTGAAGCACGCCCTTGGGGACAGGCCTATAATATTGGATTAGTGCCGCGACCGCCCGCCGGATACTTGCAGTGGGCCCGATACATCTTATCGGCGAAAAGGACTCATCTAATGAAGATTGGATTGTATTCGGCCGTCTACGTCTCGCTCTTCGAGTATCCCTCTCCTCCAACGTGGTGGATCAAGGCCTTCATCGAACAATGGAATATCCCCACCCACACTTTCTTGATGGCGGATAGGGAGGTCTGAATTTCTTTGGAGGAGTTTGCCGAACTCTCGGGTTTGCCGATGAGGGGGGGAGCATTACGAGGAGTTGCTACCTCCTGACGAATACGTTTTTGCCACCAAGCCGCTGGTTTTTGACCTGACTCCGGAGAACGCCGTTCAGCATCAATATCCGGGCCTAGTGAAGATGTTGGAGATCTATGAAGGACTCCATCTGGAATCGGGCGACCGGGGCGTCAGTTTCGCAGATTTTATTGCCCGCTTCATTCGCCCGGAGCTCCTATCAGAGCGGAGTGAGAAGTTCGCCCAGCTCGATGACCCTTTCGGTTTTGGCTTAGACCGCCGACCTGTATCGGAGAATAATCAAAGGGATTTTTATCTCCCCGGCGCTGCCATCGTCCCTTTCTCAGAAATCGCCGTCCCGGGCATGGATGAGGAGACCTTTTTTATTAGGTTCTTGGGTTTGTGGCTATGCAGCTTTGCGCTCTCCATGCACCCGCGTCACATGCGGCCCTCCATCTTTTACCCAGCGCATCGGATGGTGACTGGTTTACAGTTATCGGTAGGAATCGCCGGGCTGGCCTACCTTTATAAAGGACTTAGCGTAGCGGCGGACGCTAGTGAGCCTGGGGTGCAGCCCGCTAACTTCCCGACGCACTATTTCACCTCCTGGATGGAAATACACGTTCAAGGGGTGTTCGGTGTCCATAAGAATCCTCCGTTCTTTGAGAAATGCAGACTCCCGAGAGTCATGCGGTTGGTCGGCGCTTCAATTGTGGTTGCACCCCCACGGGAGTCTAGGGGGCTGCTCCTTCGTCCACATCTGGTCGGAGCGAAGATTTCCTTTGTGGATAAGGTTATAACCATAGGCTCAGAGACTACTAAGTCAGTAGTGTCACTGCACGATGATTTCAAGGACGGGGCTTCCGTATTGAAGGCTCGGGAAATCCTCCACCTCTACTCCATTCGGCCGGGCTATCTAGTGTTTAGGCAGAATGAGACATCACTTTTTATGAGGTACAACCCGCACCGGTTTGCTCAGCAATCGAGCTACAACCAAGGGATCCCGATGGAAGCTTTCTTGGAAAAGCCCGTGGTCAGCCGAGAGGGGATGAAGAATGCAATGCACCATTTCACACGGCTTAACACGGGTTCCTATTTCTTCATTAGTGAACCCAGCTGTATCCCTAAGATGCTTAACACGTACGTGGCTTGGTATGCGCATGCGATGGGCCCAATTATCTTAACGGAGAAGCGTTTACTGGTTGACCGTAGGGGTGCGCCTCCTGGCGGTGATCGCAAGGCCCCCTTGCAATCAAGGATCCCGGTCATTCCTCCGTTAAAAGATGCCGGAGTCGACCGACCACGCGTGTTGAGCCCCCCGCGTGGATTGCCGCTGTCTGCTACGGTGAATGCACCACAGGCGCCCCGTGTTCCCACGAAGACGGTTAATGTAATATCGCTAGAGTCCGGCACAGGAGCGGATATCGGGACCCGCCGCCCCAAGGTGACTGCCAAGCGCAAATCAATTCCAGGTGCATCTAGAGCTGGCGGGCAAAAGAAGAAGAGGTCGATCCTTTCTCTTGACGCGATCCTCAATTTAGAGCCTGAGGCCCCTCTTACCAAAGGAATAAGTGAATATGGCAGCAATAAGGGCTTCTTGGTAGACCCTGCAGACACCAATTTGGCGGCCGCTATTGCAGCTTCTGAGCGATCAGCAAGGCTCGAAGTGATGTTAAGCAAACTCGCTGAGTCAGGTGATCATTAGCCGCTTTCTTCATCATTTCATCTCATTTTTTTATCATTATTCTTGACTAATACTTTTCCCATTTTCAACAGGTGTCTCTACTGAAGAAGCTATTGTTGCCTCTTTGAAAACTTTCCAAGAGGAGGAGGAGAAACGTGCTCTAGCAGGCGCTGGTGCGTCCTACCCCCTTTTCTTTTATAAGAAAAATTTGTTATCTCTTCTGATGGTCAACCTAACCTTCTTCATTTGTTTCTTTGTAGGAGGTATATCAGTTGATGCGGGGATCCTCCCCAAGCCTGTTACTGAAGTCCCGGTCTCGTCGGGGCTGCTACAAGAGCCTCGACTTGACAAAACGACGAGGGATGCCTTGAAAAACTTGGAGGCATCCCTACTCACGGACGAAGACGCCTCAATGAGAGAGGCTCTGGTGAGGTCCGTCTCAACGGCCCAGGAGGAGAGAAAGCGGCTGAGGCGCGAGGCGAAGGCGCGCCGGACTGCTTTGGCTATGGGAGCGGGCCCAAGCACCGTCCCTCGGGCAGATACTCCTTCCGGAGAGGCCCCTGTCGCCCTATCCACTGCTCGCAGACAAGTGGCGCGTGCCGTTCGAAGCGCAAATGATAAGTCCACTTCAGGCAACATTTCTTTCAGAATTTTTATTGTGAGAGTTATAATGCCGACGGTTCTTATATCTATTATTTTGCAGGGCCAAGTCCGACCGAGGGTGAGGCGGAGACCGTTGAACCCAGGGGAACAGAGGAGGCGGTGCCTGCCGAACTCGAGCCGACAGTGGGCAACATCGTTGAGGCCATGGAGCCTGATGCGGAGGTTGAGGGGCCTATAGCCAAGAAGGTCGTTGATGCCGAGCCTGAAGTGGTGGCAGATGAAATGATCATTACAACTGAGTTCGGGGTGATGGCGGACGAGGCACTTGAGGCTGGCGACCTTGTGGTGACGGTAGATGAGCCGATGGAGACAGCGGAGCCCGAGGAAGTAGCGGGTGAGATGGGTACGACTCTTGGGGAAGAGTCAGCCGCTTCCTTCCAAGAGTCCGGCAATGCTCCAATCATTGCCCTCCCCGTCTACGATCTTCTGCCGTCTCCTAGTCGCGCGAGTACGACGACGGTCCCTATCGAGTCGGGTGATGAGGTTACGGGTGGTGGCCTCATGTCGATGGAGGAGGGAATTGCCTCAGTTTCGGCTGGCAGCTCGTCGGGTAAACTTCGAGTTACCATCATTCCCCCCCTTTTTTTTATATATCTTGCGATCTTTTCTAACAAGTTTGTCTTTGTTTTTAACGCAGGCGCGGCCAGTGCCGATGCTCCATTGCTCGAAGGAGCACCGTCAACTACTGCTTTGGCGGTGGTCATCTCCCAGCCTTCCCTTGTGCCATCGCGGATGTTGGAAGGTATGGATTTACGACTCATGAATTAATCTTTTAAACGTGTAGCTTATGTACTAACGTTATACCACTGTGTCCTTTCAGGAGTGCTCTTTGATCATCTATACCAAGTGTTGCTCCCACACTTCTCCTTCCCATCCGAATTCGCTTCTCCTTCTAGTAGTGCCGGTGGGTATATTTTCATTTCGATGTCTTTCTTTTCCCCTTTCTTTTTATATAATTATTTCTAACTTTTCCTCTTCTTTATTGTAGTGCCACAAATCGAAGGAGGGGGTGCAAGGCCTGCCACGCCACCGGCCCTTCCGGCCTTACCGTCCGTTGCAGCTGGTATAGTAAATCTCCCCCCCTTTTTTTATGACCCTTCAACATCTCTTGAACCATCGTCTAACCATGTTTTGTTTTGCAGCTATCGTTCCGGCTCCGGTCCCTCTTGTGTCCCGTGTCTTTTCACCGGCATGCCCTTTCTTGAAACGTCCATCTTCAAAGGGTGCCGTGATGAGTTTGGGCATGCTGAGCGGGTATATCGAAGAGCTTAACGCGGACGCTCTCCCCTCTACCGCAGATTTCGCTGTGGAAGTTAACCCAATGTTGGCGGTACTCGTAAACTTTCACAACGAAGGCGTCGTCGAATCTTGGGTTAACCACTACAGGGAGATCGAGGCCTGCCTACATCGGCTGGAGTCGACGCGTCCTTCTCCTGAAGTTTTGGCCATAAGCACCCAAAGGACAGCTTGGCTCGAGCAAAGCACTTCTTATTTCCGCCATTTGGAGCAAGAAGCAGCTTTACGGTTGAAGGAACGTCAGGAATCTTCAAGCGCAACTGCTTGCTTACGCGCTGAAGTTAGGGCGAATGCTGCTGAGGTGAAAGCCGTCTTTGAAGGCCTTCTGGAGCGTATTTCTAATGGGCTAGCACTGAAGCGGAAGCTTGATGACGCCGAGCGTGATGCCCGAGGCCGTGAAGCAGCTCAGCAGGTCGTTGAGGAACAACTTGCATCCTTCATGCAGCGGCGGGCTCGAGTAGAGGAGGAACTGGCGGTGGTAGCCGATCGGGAAAAGGAATAGAAGGAAGTGTGCGAACAACTGATAGGGCTACTGAAGACGCTTCCTTCCCAGTAACTCTCCTTGTGTCGTTTGTACTTGTAAAAAAAAAATGTATATGTATATTTTTTATTCTTTAGCACAATGTATCCTGTACTCAATCAAGTCTATGAATAAAAGATACACATTTTTTGTAACGTCTTGTGTCATTTCTCCGCCCTTTTCTTTCTTTTGTTATTAGCATGCCACCTTAGTAACCATGGTTGACGGATAATAGAACACGCATCTTTAATTTCTTAAGAATCAGCGATGGCTTAGGCCGCAGGTTCAGATCTGCTGCCTAAGACTTTTCAACTCCATGAGCCGTGAGGGTCTCATAGAGACTTTTCTCTCTACGGATCGAGAGGATCTCGTAGGTGGGTTTTTCTCCTTAGGAATCGTGAGGATTCCTAAGTATGGTTTTCTCTTATAAGTCGTAAGGATCCTATAAGAGAATTTTCCCTCTTACGAGTCGAGAGGACTCGCAAGCGGTTGTTTCCCTCCTTGTCGAAACTCGACCTTGGAGGGTGAGACCCGTGAATAGTATGCAAGAGACAATCTCGGATTGACTTGCAGGGTCCCATTGTTCAGGAAGCAAGTTTTTTAGTCCCTGCTGCCTGAGGCTTCATTTGCAAGTTGAGACGAATCGGGAATTTCCCGCGGAGGCACTGGTTTCTCTGCGAGCCGACGCGAATCAGGAGGCTCTCGTCAAGGAGTGTTTGTATCCGTGAGTCGAGGAATTTGCTAGGGATTATTTGTTTCCCAAGCGCCAAGGATTATTTGTTTCCTTGGGGTCTGAAACGAGTCGAGGATTTCCCATGGAGGCACTGGTGGCTCTGCGAGTCGACGCGGATCAGGAGGCTCTCATCAAGGTGTGTTTGTATCCGTGAGTCGAGGAATTTGCTAGGGATTATTTATTTCCCAAGCGCCAAGGATTATTTGTTTCCTTGGGGTTTGAAACGAGTCGAGGATTTCCCACGGAGGCACTGGTGGCTCTGCGAGTCGACGCGGATCAGGAGGCTCTCGTCAAGGAGTGTTTGTATCCGTTAGTCGAGGAGTTTGCTAGGGATTATTTGTTTCCCAAGCGCCAAGGATTATTTGTTTCCTTGGGGTTTGAAACGAGTCGAGAATTTCCCACGGAGGCACTGGTTGCTCTGCGAGTCGACGCGGATCAGAAGGCTCTCGTCAAGGAGTGTTTGTATCCGTGAGTTGAGGAGTTTGCTAGGGATTATTTGTTTCCCAAGCGCCAAGGATTATTTGTTTCCTTGGGGTTTGAAATGAGTCAAGAATTTCCCACGGAGTCACTGGTGGCTCTGCGAGTCGACGCGGATCAGGAGGCTCTCGTCAAGGAGTGTTTGTATCCGTGAGTCGAGGAATTTGCTAGAGATTATTTGTTTCCCTAGCGCCAAGGATTATTTGTTTCCTTGGGGTTTGAAACGAGTCGAGAATTTCCCACGGAGGCACTGGTTGCTCTGCGAGTCCACGCGGATCAGAAGGCTCTCGTCAAGGAGTGTTTGTATCCGTGAGTCGAGGAATTTGCTAAAGACAATGGTTTCTTCGGAGTTGGACTGAACCGTCGAGATTTGGCTTCGTCTTCTGGCGGAGCCTGTTGGGAAAGTATGGTTCCCTCTTTGTTTACGCCCTTGGATTGTATACAGGGATCGATGTGATCTTAACTGTAGGGCCAAAGTTTTATCATTTCTCTTTTTTTTGTTTTATTTCCGCGATGCTCTATCATTTCAGCTTTTATATCACGAAGGTCGCGATTGCCCAATCATTTCGGCCATTTTTCGCGGTGCCCAATCATTTCTGCTGTTTATTTTGTTTTCACTCGCTGTTTTTTATTGCGAGTTGCCCAATCATTTCGGCTATTTTGCATGCATACATTTTACTTGCTGTTTTTTATTGCAAGTTGCCCCATCCTTTCGGCTATTTCGTATGCATGTTCCGCCTACTGGCTTTCCGCCGTAAACCTGAAATTAAACACCGATTTCGGCATCAGCACCGCTGCAACTGGGATATTGCCAGGAGCGAATCATCATTTGCCTCTGTCGATGTCGAACAAAGGTGGCTTAGCGAACAGGGTTAAGGTCCGCCCACTAAGGCTTTTAACTTCATGAGCCGTAAGGGTCTCACAAAGGTATTTCTCCCTACAAGTCGTGAGAATCGTGTAGGTGTATTTTATCCTTAGGAATCGTGAGGATTCCTAAGTGTATGTTCCTCTGTAAGTCGTAAGGATCCTACAGGAGGGTTTTCTCCTCATAAATCGAGAGGATTTACAAGGGTTGTTCACCATGCGAACATATCCCCAGTCACGGATGGGACTTGGTTAGGGAAATGCTTATTCGCGCCCGTGGATTGTATACAAGGGTCAGTATTGAACCACTTGTAGGGCAATATCGGAAGTTGCGGGGGTTGCTTAAGCACAGGTTTAGGTCTCTGTAACTTAAGACTTTCAAATCTTATGAGCCGTGAGGGTCCCATAATAGAGTTCTCCTCACGAGTCGTGAGGATCTCGCGAGTGTATTTTCTCCCTAGGAATCGTGAGGATCCCTCAGTGTGTTGCTCCCTTATGAGTCGTAAGGATCTCACGCGGGTGGTTTCTCCTTACAAGGTCGAGGGGACCCTGTAAGTGCCTTTTGACGAGGTTGTGCCCTTTCGAGTTTTCATAAACACTCGCTGGTAGTCCTGCTGTTTTTACTCACGGGGCCCTTTCGGGTTTTCATCCGTGCCCATTTTGCTTATGGACATACCATTTTTTTTATTCTTTTTATTTTCTTTTTCTCTCTCTTTTTTTTTACGAGGTCGCGCCCTTTCGGGTTTTCACGAACACTCGCCGGTAGCCCTGCTGTTTTTACTCACGGAGCCCTTTCGGGTTTTCATCAGTGCCCTTTTTGCTTATGGACATACCGTTTTTTTATTTTTATTTTTATATGTTTTTTTTCATATCTCGTCAGCCTAAAGATACTGCAGTAGTAGTTTAAAGACGTTTCGGTCTGCTATTAGTTTAAGGACATTTCGGTCCGTCATTAGTTTAAGGACGTCTCGGTCCGTCATGGAGAAGGCCGACTACTTTTATAAAGCTTGAGCTTAGGAAGATAGCGAGCGGACATAGTCGTCGTCGTCTATCATTGACTTAGGCTGTGGCTCATTAAGCATAGTATTTCTTTAGGAAGCGACCGTTTATCGGCCTGAAAGGCCTTTCACCGTGCATATCCATGAGTAGATAGGCCCCACCTTGGTAAACTTTATCTATGATGTACGGGCCTTCATAGTTTGGCTCGAATTTGCCCTGCTTGGCACGATTGGGGATCATAGGCCTTTTGATCACTAACACGAGTTCATCTTGGCGGAATGTCCTCGGTCGGGTCAATCTTTCGTATGAGCGTGTCATCTTTGCTTTATAAGCTTCCAGATTTTGTTGCGCTATGAGCCGTGTTTCTTCAAGAGCATCAAGCTCCTCAAGCCGAAGGTTAGCATTTTCTTCGTTCGTCAGCTCGTAGTGGATTGCCATTCGTAGATAGGGTAGCTCTATCTCGAGGGGAAGTATTGCTTCTGTACCGAACACCAACGCGTACGGTGTTGTGTTCGTGGCCGTCTTGAACGTAGTTCGATATGCCCAAAGAGCTTCCTGCAGTCTTTCGTGCCAGTCCTTCTTATTTCGGGACACTGTTTTCTTCATGATCTTTGTCAAGGTCTTGTTGAAGGCCTCAGCTAGACCGTTAGCTCGCGGATTATAAACCGAGGAATATCACCAGTCTATATTATGCTGCTGTGCAAAGCGACTGATCTTGTGGCTTCTGTAGGCTGGCCCGTTATCGGAGATGATCCGTTGCGGAGTTCCAAACCGATATATGACGTGCGTCTTGAAGAAGTGAAGGATATTCTCCGTCTTTACTTCCCTTAGCGGTACCGCTTCTGCCCACTTAGAGAAGTAGTCAGTCGTCGCTAGGATGAAATGATGTCCTCTAGACGATGCTGGTTCGATGGGGCCGACTATATCAGTCCCCCATATTTCGAATGGCCAGCTAGCCACAGTTGGATGTAGTGGATTCGGATGTTGATGGATGAAGTCCCCATGAATTTGGCATGAGTGGCATTGCTTCGCATATTCGAGGCAGTCCTGGATCATCGTGGGCCAATAGTAACCCATCCGTTTGATCTTCAACTTCATCTTTGGGCCTGCTTGGTGAGAACCGCAGAGTCCGTCGTGAACTTCCTGGACGACCCTTTTCGCTTCGTCAGGTCCTAAGCATCTCAGCCACAGAGAATCAAATGACCTTTTGTACAGAGTATCATTGACGAAGGCGAAAGACAGAGCTCGTTTTATGAGCTGATGTTTCGTGGACGCTTCTTTGGGCAATCGGTGGGACTTAAAGTAGTCTATGAAGACTTCCCTCCAATCATCGGTATTTTCCCAATCTTTTACTTGCAGGGTTGTCTCCTCGTTCGCTCCTTTTTCTTCGGATGATTCCGGAGATATTTCTGCTGGGGCAAGCACTCGACGGCTTTGTACCACGATTCTAACGTCAATGAGGTTCTCGTCAGCCAGTTCTTTAGCAAGTTTGGCCAGTGCATCCGCTTTGCTGTTTTCCGCACGCGGTATGTTCTCCAAAGTATAGGAGGGAATTTGGGTCAACAGTTGTTGTACCTTTTCACCGTATTTCACTAACTCCGGTTTGCACGTTTGGTAGTCGCCATTTACTTGACTAACGACCAGTTGAGAATCCCCGTATATGAGGAGGTCTTCAATTCCCATGTCAATGCCGATCTCGAGGCCCGCTATCAGAGCTTCGTATTCGGCTTCGTTGTTTGTCCTCGGCTCCGTCAGGGAGAACGCATAGCGCATTATCCCTCCTTGTGGAGTTATAAAGATGAGTCCTACCCCCAATTTAATTATTGGGGTACTTTGTTTGCGCTTCTTCACGGAAGATGCTCCGTCGAAATAAAGCTCCCATCGGGTATCATCACCGTCGATCGCATCAAACGCATGTTCGTCTGGAAGATCGCAATTCAGAGGAGAGTCGGCCGGTATCGGATGCTCAGCGAGGAAGTCGGCGATGGCCTGGCCTTTCACTGCCTTGAGAGGTTGATATGTTATCGAGAACTCCATCAAGAGCAGGGCCCATTTAGCGAGTCGTCCCGTCAATATGGCCTTCGACATCAAGTATTTAAGGGGGTCCACCTTTGAAATGAGACGGACTTCATGCGCCAACGCATAGTGTCTAAGCTTTGTTATCGCAAAAATCAACGCCGGGCAATGTTTTTCAATGGGAGAGTAGTTGCTTTCTGCCCCCAGCAGAACTCGACTTAAGTAGTAGAGTGCTCTTTCTTTCCCTTGATCGTTCTCTTGTGCCCATAATGCGCCTAAAGAACCTTCGAGGGCGGTTGAATAAAGAATGAGGGGTTTTCCCTTGACCGGAGCAGCCAACACCGGCGGGTTCTGCAGGTATTGCTTGATCTCGTCCAGTGCGCCTTGGCATTTGTGATCCCAGACAAATGGGGCTCCCTTCTTCATCAGGTGGCTATAGGGACGGCACTTTCCTGAAAGGCTGGCTATAAATCGCTGTATGTATGCGAGCTTCCCTTGGAGAGACCGCAGCTGTTTGAGAGTTCTCGGCGGAGGCATTTCCATGATCGCTTTAATCTTTGACGGATCTATTTCAATATCTCGGTGTCGAACAATGAACCCCAGGAATTTGCCTGAGGAAACTCCAAATGCACACTTGAGCGGGTTCATTTTCAAGTTGTATTGTCGAAGGCGTTGAAATACGGTCTTCAGATGTTCGAGATGTTCCTCATATGATTTGCTTTTAACCACGAGATCGTCGATATAGCATTCGACGATTTCGTGTATAAGGTCATCGAGGATCTTTGTCATGGCTCTTTGATAGGTGGCACCGGCGTTCTTTAAACCGAAGGGCATCACTTTATAACAGAATATACCTAGAGGGGTCCTGAAGGCTGTGTGCTTCTGGTCTTCGGGATGCATCTTTATCTGGTTATACCCCGATGAGCCGTCCATGAAGGAGAAAACCTCATGAGTGGATGTATTGTTTATCATCAGTTCGGTGACTGGCACTGGGAAATCATCCTTCGGCCAAGCTTTATTAAGATCCCGGAAGTCTATGCATATACGCACTGTCCCATTTTTCTTCATCACCGGGACGATGTTGGCGATCCATTCAGGGTATTGAACTTCCTGGATGAAGCCAGAGTCGATCAGCTTCTTGACTTCAGCATTGATACTCATTTCAAGCTCGAGCCGCATTCTCCTCGGCGCCTGTTTGACTGGCTTGACGTCCGGGGATATCGCCAATCTGTGTACAGCAATTTCTGGATCTAGTCCCGGCATTTCGGAATAATTCCACGCGAAGCAATCTTTATGCTGTAGAAGCACATCCTTTAACGTAGCCACCCTTTCTTCAGATAGCAGCTCGCTGATGAATGTCGGTCGCGGGTCATTTGCCGTCCCCAACTCAATTTTCTCGAGGTTATCTGCAGTGGTATGGATTCCATCTTCCAGCTCTTTTGGCGCTGGTGGGAATTCTGAGATTATCTCATCGCTGCTGTTTTCGAAGCACCAAGGGAGCTCATCTATGTCCTCGGGCTCTTCTTTTAATATTGTAATCATGTGACAGGTGCGAATTCGCTTCCAATCCCAATGTGGAACCGGTTCTTCTTTCGTGGCCTTGGGCTCGTGCGTCTGTGGCGGCGCTACCCTCCAGTTTTCAGACATAGTGAATTTGCCAAGCTGGTACTGATCTTCAACCCAATTTTTGAAGGTGAAGCAATCTTCAAGAGGATGCCCTATTACTCGATGGTAAGAACAATAGTTTGTGTCAGAGACTTCGCCTGCTTGTTCGGGGTGCTTAGACTCCGGCAGTGTAAGCATCTGATGTTTTAGAGCGAGGTCAAGTATCTTCTTCGTCTTGTCCCGAGGAAACGAGTACGCTCGACCCATTTTCTTCATAAGGGATAGATCAATAACGCTCGACTCCTGTTTGCGTGGCTTCTTAGCCCTGCTTTGTTGTTGTTGAGCATCTTTTTGGCCTTTCGACTTATTTCTGCTTTTGCGCCGAGCCTTCTTTATAACAGGTTGACAAGGAGCGGCATTTTCATCTTTCACGGCCTGTTGGAGAAGGCGTTGCGTTCTGGCTTTCTCGTAGATGACCATTTCGCGGTTATGATCGTCTCGGACTTTCTGACCCGCTTCCCTTATAAGCTTGTCCATTTGTTCTTCGAACGACGGACTGGGCACTTTTGCATCTGGAACTTTCACGAGCTTAGGATTAGCATCCTCCCATTGAGCATCTGTTTCTTCATCGAAGTCATACATGACGTAACAGCTGTTTAGTAGCTCCCGTTTCTTTGACCGGACGTATCCAAGCCCAATTGTTTCCATTCTCCCATTGGGCAGTTTGCGTTGAGTCCCGGGAACGTTCCAGACTTTGTTATAGAACTTGGCCTTTCTAACGGTCTGTTTGAAGGGTATCCCCTGGCGTTTCAGCATCTTTTTCAAACCTTCCGTATAATATCTGGGAAGACGGATAGGCTGAAGCCTGTCGAGCGTAGGATCCGCGCCATGCCAGATTTCTTTTTCTACCTTGGTTTCTTCAGAGCGGTAGAACAGAATTGCTTTCTCGCTTTCTCGCCTGGGAGGGATATAGAACGTTTGCAGCTCTTCTACACTGTAAATATTAAGTGCATCCAGTTCTTTATGGTGTTTAAGCGGCACTATGGCGACTTGTAGACTTTGCTCTTCGTCAGCGGACTTTCGTATTGAAGGTCGAGCAGAGAATACAACGTGGATCTCATCTTCCGAGTAGCTACCAAAGATCAACGTAGGAGTGGACGGTCCTGGCTTACTGTGCTGGGGCGGACCTGAATACACTATCTCCTCTTCCTCCTCGGTATCACTGCCGAAAACAGGTATGGTGGCATTAGCTTTATTCTCCGGCTTGTGACACTTCTCCGTATCTTCGAAATCCGGTAAGAAGTATTTGGCATCTTCGTATTTGCGGACCTCGTTCACAGAGAATGGGTTTAGTCCCGTCACGGTATACTCAAAACCATCCTTAAAATACTTCATACACTGATATTGTGTAGAAGGGATGATGTTGTACTCCTGTAACCACGGTCGGCCGAGCAAAGCGTTGTAGCATGTCTTGGCATCTATGACGTGGAACTTAATGTCCGTGACGAGTAGCCCGAAGCATAGCGTCAGTATCACAGATCCAAGAGTCTTTGATGATTGGGAGTCGAACCCGGAGATGGTGATCTTGTCCCGAGCAAGGTGCTGGACGCTCATGCAGATTTCTTTTAACACCCGCACGTTGAGGAGATTAACGGAGGATCCATTGTCGATCAGGATTTTGCCTATCTTAATATCATGGCAGTATCCTGAGACATAGAGGGGGCGATTGTGTTCGCACGTCCCAAGGAGAAGGTCCTCGTCGCCGAAAGTGACATCGGCCGTGTGCACTTCCTCCAACCCATCCTTCATCTTTTCCTCGGCCAGGAAGGCTTGGAATTGTTCCGGATCTTGTAGTACCTTAATCAACGAATCTCTCGCCTCTTTTGATAGCAAGAGAGCGTCAAGAATGCTGAGCTGTGAGGGTAGCTTCCTCAGATGCGCTAAGACGTTGTAATCCACCTTATTCTTCTTCGGCGGGTCCTTGGCGTTTAGGTCTTCCACCACTTGGTCATCTAAGACGATATCTTCAGAGGCCTTTTCTTTCCCTTTATCTTTTCTGTTCAAGGGTCCGAGGTTCTTTTCAGGCAGCGTCCGATTCCGCAGCCGGATATTTTCGCAGACCTTCAGCTCTTCTTCTTTTCTCGAAGCGGACTCTTTAAATAGAGGGGCAAGTTCCAGCTCTTCATCAGAATCGCTCCCGAATGTAAGCACTTGTGACCTGCTGGTGTTAACCATGCGACAATCGCCGGTAGTTCTTTCAAGCTCTTCGGTCGTATTTCTTTTCTCCCGACGAGTTTTGCGCTTTTCCCGCTTAAAGCGTTGTCGATGAGCAACGTATCCTTGCCACCATTTATCGAAAGCTTTGCACTCTTGAGTGGGGTGCGAGACCTTCTGATGATATAAGCAATAGGAGGGGTGCATTTCTATTTCACCAGTAATTTTTCCTTCAGAGGATGGTAGCTCATGCCCATTGATATGGCCTTAGCAAACCTTTTCTTTATCTTGAATTGGCTTTTGTCGGTAGCGAAGGTGTTTTGCTCCAGCGGGATCGTCTCAGCTCTTTCATCAAGTCGCTGGCGCTTGGCCCTTTCAAATATAGCCATCTCGCGTTCTCGATCAGCTTTACTTTTCAGTCGAGCTTCGTTAAGGAACGCGTCAATCATTTCAACTGATAGCTCCGGAATTTTTGATTCGGTATCTGCCCCCAGCGTTTTAGTGCCGGGAGTCTCCTCATCGTTCGCGATCGCATGGGAGATCATATGGCAGCTCGCCACATATTCTTCGGATTCATCCGTGCCTTTTGGTTGTATTTATCCAGCGCGTCAATTTGCTTTTGTAAGTCCGTGCGCTTGTCGCCAGGCTTCACGGGCTTCTTTGACTTCTTTTTCTTCTTCTTCAAGGATTTTGACGACTGGTTGCGAGTGCTTGAACCACCACTATCGGTCTTTGGAGTCGGACGTGGCTTCAACATCCTTTCAATGACCTGCGGTTCCAACGGGTTCTTCCACTTGATCGCTGGACATGCCTGAAGATCGTTTAGCATCCTCTTTGTCTTGGCTGATAATACAACCTCCCAAGGAGCTTCTTCAACGACGGAGCATGTTGCCCCCGGCGTATTCGTCCCCTTAGAGGTGTGGGGCTGCGGGGGATTCACCTTCCATTTGTCAGATAACGCGAATTTGCCCTGTCGGTACTGGTTTTCAAGCCAATTTTTGAAAACGTAGCAATCTTCGATTGGATGGCCTAGTACTCGATGATAAGGACAGTAGTTGGGCTCGTTGACGTCACTTGGTTGTAACGGACGTTTTGGATCCGGCAAATTTATGAGTCTGTTGCGCAACGCCAGCTCGAATAACCTCCTCGTTTTATCGCGGGGAAAGGAATAAGGACGTCCCATCCTATCCTCAAGGGGTACGTACGGGCGCATATTATTTTGACGAGCAACTGGCTTCGGGTCGCTCGGTTGTTGTTGAGCATTAGCGACGACGATCGCTTTTCCCTTCCCTTTGTCATTTCGGGAGTCCGGCCTTAGAAGAGGAGGTTTATGGCCCATCTGATCCATCTGTGCTAGTTTGTCGATCAAGACTTGGAAGGTAGTCGGCTTGAAAAACATCATAAACTGCGAGATGGTTGCTTGTGGATCGAGGGTTCCCACAAACATACCCACTGCGGGAGCTTTTTCAATGCGCTGCTCACACTTTGACCATAAATTCCGCCATCATATAGCGTACTGAACCCATGTCTCGCCGGGTTTTACCCTGGCGTTAATCAGTGCCGTCATCGGGGTACGCTCACTGGCACTTGCAAAACGCTGAGTAAACAGCAGCTCCATCTCCGCGAAGGTTTTGATAGAGTCGTTCGGGAGCTCCGAGTACCACTCGAACGCCGTATCTGATAAGCTTCCAACGAACTGGCGAAGTAAAAGCTTGTCATCACCACCGGTATTGCCGCAGAGTGCCCTAAACTGGGCAACATGTTGATGAGGATTGCCCGTCCCTTTGTAGACATGGAACTTGGGTATCGTATAACCGGGTGGGTACTTGATTTGATCGTACCAACTTGGATATGGCCGCCCCGTTTTTACGACCTGACCGGCCGCTTCGGTCGCATGATGAACCCGTATTTGCTGGGCGATGTATTCATCCAAATCAGCTTTTGAGATGGTATCCTCTTTAGCTGTGGATAGAGCCGGTGGAGGATTCGACGTCTCTCCCCTATCGTCTTCAAGAATGATCGGGGGATCTTCAGCATGTGGATCTTGTTGAATCATCATACCCACCATATCCTGGAACAGGAGGGCCATTTTCTTTATATTGGCTGCCTGCTCCGCAGCTTCTTTATCTTTCTTCTCTAGTACGCGCCGAAGGAATTCGGCGTCCATTTCTTGTTCTTGACGCTCGTCCGAGGATGTTTCCGGGGTTTCTTTTGGCCCTGTAAGTGCGGTCATAGCGTTCATCATTTATTGGAGCTTCTGCTGCTGCTCCTGAGCCTTGGTCACTGACCTCGTGTGCGGTCTATGACCTGTTGATATGCGGCTATCTTCTTTTCCCGATGCCATGTAAACCGTATGAACTGTTATGCCCCCTGACTTGGGGCGTTTAGGTTCACCATTTTTAACTTTTACCGCTGACACGGGAGTTTTCTCTGGTCTCCTTCTTTTGTGGGCCATTGAGGTTGAAGGAACCGTTGAAGTAGGCATCCTAGCAGCTGCTGTCCCCTGCTGTTTAATGGGACGGTCTTTGTCTTTTTCCACCTTCGCCTTTTTCTGGCGACGAGAGTGACCTGGGTCAATCACGGAGTCTTGAACCCTCTGCCAAACTTTATAAATTTTTGAAGACAACCGTTGAGGGGGCTGTTCTTGCTTTGTTTCCGGATCTCTCTCCATAGGTGGAGGGGATCTTTTCAGTGTAGCGGTTGGAGAGTTCTTTCGTACCCTCCTCAGCAGTTCAAAGCTGTTCCCAGTCGGGACAGCAGCGTTGACCTCCACCATTGGAGCGGGTGGAGTTAGCCCTGAGGGGGAGTTGCCCCCTGCCTTTCTTATTCGTCGCCAATGGCGACGTCTAGCATGACGAGCCGTTGGGACTGGCTCGGAGATAGAGACGTCTTCTTTTTGCCCCTTGTCCGGCTGAGGCGTTGCTGGTGTTAACCTCTTAAAAACTGAGGTTGTTCCTTGCGGGGTAATATCCAATCTGTCAAAGACAGATCTTCGTGTAGGGGCACGAACAGGAATCGTCAGTCTTGAAAAGACTGACTCTTTGACGGGAGAAGCCGCCTTAACGTCTTCCGGAGCAGCGGCCGTTGCCCTCCTTGGGACAGCCATTTTAGAGTTCCTGGGCTTCTTAGCGGGCCCTTCAGAGTTTTGATCCAGCCTCGCAAAGACAGAGGCTGTTGGCTTGGTGGTGGGGGACCCGTTGACAGGGGCCGTGGTAGCAGTGAGCCGGTCGAACACCGACTTCTTGTTCACTTCCGGTGCAGGTATCGGCATAGAGAAGCTTGTAGGTGGGACCATGGTCCCGAAAAATAGGCCGGTGGTGGCCTGGGTCACCTGTTCTACCGGCAGAGCGAGGAAAGAGGCCGCTTGGGGCCCATATGCTACACCTCTAGGTGAGGTGGAGCGTCCGTTGCAGTGGCACTTCGCGCAGTTGGTGCAGTTAGAAGCCATGGATGCTTGAGTTCTGCGTCAGACAAAAGACCAAATCTTAGTAACTTGGAAATCCAAAGGCAACCGTTAACAAACCGCGATTGGTTCGCGAAGACCACACACGAAGTGTGGAGTGGAAAGAGGAAAAGGTCCCACCGGGCGTGCCAGAATCTGTTCCCCTCCGAAAGACGTCCGGGACGTTAGGACGTCTCGCCTGAGATTCGGGGCAGATGCTATTTGGTTTTATCCGTCCACCTCTCCGAAGATGCCAAGTTGATTTATGGCACCGTGTATCGGAGGTTTAGACGGATGCGGCCGATGTAGCAGACTTCGTCAGATTCCCCCTCGCTTGAGGGGTTTTTGATTGTGGGGACACTCTTCCCTGCAGGCGCAAGCCCCTGCAGTTAATTACGCTACCGC
Source organism: Agapanthus africanus (assembly GCA_030015575.1). Taxonomy (NCBI): domain Eukaryota; kingdom Viridiplantae; phylum Streptophyta; class Magnoliopsida; order Asparagales; family Amaryllidaceae; genus Agapanthus; species Agapanthus africanus. Next base: position 182,717,954 of record JASDDO010000024.1, read on the forward strand.
ATCGCGGTAACAACTTTCTCCTTCTCCAGAATTTCACTTCGTGTTGTGTGTGTTTGTTTTGTTTGTGGTTGTCCGTGGATTGTATACGGAGACTGAGTAATGCCGTCGCCCGTAGGACGTGGATTAGTCCATATCCGTATTTACTTAGATTTGGGTTTGGTGTTTTTAGTTTAAGGATGCATTAGTCGCGTTGCGGCTAAGATCAACTTAAACGTTCGTTAAGGATACGTTAGTCCTGTTTTAGACTAAGATCAACTTAACGTAGTGATTCATTTAATATATGGCCGTCAGGACTCGTCACCTCTCTGACGTCATTGAAGGATTACAACGACAGGTGTCAGAGGAGTTCGGAGATGTACCCTCGAACCGAAGTTGATTTAGGGTTTTATAGTCCATTTGAATGTTTAAGGATACGTTAGCCATGTTTGGGGCTAAGATCAACTTAAACGGGACCGTTTAGATCCGGCAAGCGTTTGGAGGCTCTATTGTTCCAGTTTAGGGACGTAGTGGTCCGTAGGTAGTTTAAGGACGTTGCGGTCCGTTGCCAGTTTAGAGACGTGGTGGTCTATGTTCCAGTTTAGGGACGTGGTGGTCCGTATTAATTCCAGTTTAGGGACGTGGTGGTCTATGTTCCAGTTTAGAGACGTGGTGGTCCATTATTAGTTTAAGGATGTTTCGGTCCAACATTAGTTTAAGGACGTTTCGGTCCGATATTAGTTTAAGGACGTTTCGATCCGAGATTAGTTTAAGGACGTTTCGGTCCAATATTAGTTTAAGGACGTCTCGGTCCGACATTAGTTTAAGGACGTCTCGGTCCGACATTAGTTTAAGGACGTCTCGGTCCGCGAGTTTAAGGACCCCGCAGTCCGTATAGTGTGTGGTCGTTGGGACCCGTCACCTCTCTGACGTCGTTGAAGGATTACAACGACAGATGTCAGAGGAGTTCGGAGATGTACCCTCGAACCAGATATAAATTGATTTAGGGAGCAGCCGTGCTCAGTCAATTTAATTTGAGGACTTACGGCCAAAATTGGGCTAAGTCCAGTTGAAAATGTTCAACACCTTTATTTATTTATGGTCTATTAGACCTGTGCTAGGGCTTTGCCCACACTTAAATAATGCATTGCATTACTTTAGGCCATTTATGCCCATTTTGACTGGGCTCTGCCCTTTTTATTATGATGCAGATCATTTGTTTTGGTCCATTGGACCTTTCAATTGGGCTCTGCCCTTTTAAATAATGCATGGCATTTTATTTATTAGGCCTGTTAAGCCTTTTAATTGGGCCTGGCCCTTCAGGAAATGAAATGCATTGCATTTGTCAGGCGCTTTGCGCCAATCACCGAGCGCAAGCGCTTGTGGTGAGGACACGTGTCATGCTCTGGTGAGCGCAAGAGCAACAGCGCAGTGCGCTGCGCTGCTGGACTGCTGACACGTGGCGCTTCCTGGCGGCTTGCGCAATAGCGCAGTTTTGGCAAGTGTTGGGCACTGTTCTTATTTTTTGGATCAATTTCAGATCAGAGAAAACAAGTTTTTTCTTGTTTTCTAAAGAACCAGTGGTTCATATAAGGTGCAAGGCACTGTTATCTTGAGAATCTTTTAGATTCAGAACCAATGGTTCATAAAAAGAAGTGCAAGGCACTGTTTATTATTATTTTTTTTCTTTTCTTTTCATTAGAGATCCTAGATCTTGTTCTCAGATCAATGATCCGTTCATAAGAGAATTTTCTCTTTTTCTAAAGGTTTTTACCTTTTTCTTTGTTCTTGAGGATTTCTCTCCAATTCTTCTGAGTCTTCCCTGTTTAATTTTTCACAAAAAAAAATGTTCTCCCCCCCTCTGAATTGAGGTCTAGGGTCCTTTTTATAGTGCTCATAAATTAGTTAAATTTATTATAGAGATCTTTTTCTGAGTGATTTGGGGAATTTTCCCCACCGTTGGATCTTTGATCCAAAGGCCCCTGCTTTACGGAAGAAAATCTTCTTGTTTTAACAAGAACAGAAAAGATTTATTCTGTTTTGCGCCACTCCCTTAGCGCGTGACACGTGTCGCGCAGTGCAGCGCTTGCGCAGACACGTGTCACGCAGCGCAGCGCTTGCGCAACTGAACGTTGTTTCTTTTACTTTTAGTTTTTAACAGAGCCCTGCTCTGATTGGACGCACCGCCTTGGGCGTTGCGCTGTCGTATCAACTTCTGACACGTGGCGCGTTGCGCGCAGCGCACGGGATTTGAAGCGTTGCTTCAAAATTTGAATTTTTGAAATTCAAACAGAGCCTTGCTCTGATTGGGGAAACAGCGACGATTCCTTCGACGCTCCTTTGATCATGAGTTGTCCGTTCTTACGTCGATACCGGCATGAAGCATGATTTGTCAACGCGGTTACGAAGCACAAATCATCAAATTCCGATATTCGCCGCAAAATACGAATCAAGTCCGTTTTGTTCACTTACCGTTTGTATGTCCGAGATTGGGGTATCAACACTAAGCATGAGGGTTAGCAAGCTTACCACAACATCAAAAACACAAATTAGTTAATGAGAGCAAATAATTTTAGTGTTGAGTTTGCTAAGTGTTTGTGATGGTATATGGTATATGAAATCAAGAGATTGACAGGCACTTGATCACAAAATACCATATCTAAACCTTGCAATCTTAACACTAAATTGATTTTAACTTAAATATTGAAATGGGAAAAGAGAATGAATATGGTATATGAGGAGGTTTCTAAGTAACCATGTTTCAAAATACCATATCATATCAATACATAAACAATCTTTAAGTTAGGATCATATATATAAGCACATTAAACATTAACAAGAGGAGGAGGAGGCAAAGCCTTCATCTCATTTTCTCACCATTACCACAACCAAAGAGATTAGTTAAGCATAATAATGAAAAGAAAAGCAAAGTAAGTAAAGAAAAGAAAGCAAATAACAAAGCAATATATTAACACTTGAAGTTGAGTTACAAGATATTGGTAACTTGTTCAACCTCCATAATGAAGCTCTTAAGAGAAACCTTCAAGAGGGAAGAAGAAGAAACCAAGTGACAGTCCACTCACTCTCAAGCCTAAACCAAAAACAAAAGAAACTAAGACAATGTATATACTATGTTATATGGTATGTGACAACTCTTCCCTTGCTCACTGATCTGGTTTTTATAGGCACCAAAAAAGATTAAATAAGTAATAAGAATGAGGTGATGTGATGTGACTGCAAGGAAGGGAAAAGGAAAAGATGGGGTCAAACTGGGCAGGGGGGTCAGCGAGCTCGGATATTCATGGGGTCTCGCCGGTCTTGGTCCGAGCAAAAGAGCTCGTCTTGGTTGTGCGGTCTTGTGTCAACTCCAATATCATCCTGGTGTTGTTTGTTTTCTTTGTAGAAGCTTGTATTGTACCCAGTAGTTTTGGAGGGAAATCAAACATTTAACTCACATCACAACTTTATTGCATTTATTGCCCATCACACCACACATGTGCCCACTTGCATGAATTGTGCATGGGCAGCCCCCATACGGTCCATGTCAAAGAGCTAGTGTCACACATGTATTGTGTTGAACCAAACTTGTGTGCACACATTTATTTTGCAAAAGCTCTTTGGATATCGATCGGTTTCCTGTTCTGTTTGCCGTGTCGGCTCCCAAACGTTATATCCGTGATTTTGAATGTGTTTCCAGTATTTTATCACGCACACCTGTAATCTGTAATTATTGAGCAGACACTGGTTAAAAGTACCGATAAATAACAAAATAGATCATGAATGAGGGTATTAAAATGCAGTTTTCTGAGATGAACAAATACCCCCAAACATATCTTTTGCTCGTCCCGAGCAAAACAAAAAATCCTAGCCTCAATTTCACAGGGAACGCGATTGCACTGAGCATGTGCAACAAGCCGTTAAACCTCTAGATGTCCCTAGTAGGAGGAGTGTTGTCTCCTGAGGGTTTTCAGCGGATTACACCCATAAAATCCAGTCAAGTTAGTGTTGCGGAGAAATGTTGATTCTAATCTTAAGGTTAGAGATCAAAACTAGAAGTTTTATCACCCAAGTTAGAAACGCTAAACCCTATTTTTCACTCCTCGCAATTTGTTTAACATAAGCTCATACTCGTCTTTACGTGATTGTGCGGATAGTATCCATAAGGTTGTAAGAACTTTGATTAGGGTCATCATGTCATACTTACAGACCGGGATGAATATCTGAAGGATCACACGAGTTTGAAAAGGAGTTAAGATTTTCTCAAGTTTTTGTTCTTAAGTTAGGTTTCAAGTCAGAATTTCAATCGCTTTTAACAGAGAACCTAAGTTTTATTCTTCACTCCTACCTTTCACCAGTTCTAGTTCATACACACCTTTCTTTTTCGTGCAAAACGACTTTATAAATACAAACCTTTATATCTTCGCGAAAAAACTGTTTTACTAGAAAACTCGTCTCCGTCAAGATTATTCTCCCATAAAGAACCATGAGGACTTTTAACTCGGAGAGAACACTTGCTTACCTTGTTTTATTTAGCAATTGGAAACTTAGCGAGCTTTGGGTCAATGACTCTCAAACCAGATGGTTTTAGGGCATTAGGTGTGGAGACACCCCAAGGACATAATTACCCAAGTTACCAAGGCTACAAAACAAAATACTCATTTTATTTTAAAATATTCTGAACTCAGTGAAAACGGAGATATAGCCAGATTTTTCTTTTAAATCCGAAGACGTTACAAGTGGATAAGGTGTGTAATTACTCTAACAAGGTTTCAGATGTGTTATTTTTCAGACTTATAGTTTCTGTTAAAACCTCAATAACATCCTTCATATTCACTTTACTTTATGAACTATTCTTGATATTACTTAACTCAGATCAAACCTGTTTGATCCTAAAGATGTTTATCAATTTTAAAAGTTTACAGACATGTCAGACTTTCATCAAATTCTCAAAAACATACGACACGTGTAAAGTGTTATAAAAGACGTATATCAGCTATGGTTAAACACAAAGGAGGGTTATTTTTCGGGTCGTCAGTCTCATAAAAAGGATTTAGTTATTTCAACTTATCAACCGAACTATCATACTTTGAATCTAAGTTCCCCCGCTAGCTAACATGACAAAGTTTTTATATTTTTGAATTTTTTTCAATTTTTATAAGTTTATTTTATACAATGCAATACAAAAGCAGAGATGAAATACGACTACATACAAAAGAATCCAAAAATACATAATGTAAGTGCTGAAATGCAGGAAATATGCACATGCAAACTATATGCAGATACAAAATACAACCAAAACAGCTCAATACAAAAGCAAATATGAAATGCGACTATATGCAAAAGAATTCAAAAATACATAATGTAAGTGCTGAAATGCAGGAAATATGCACATGCAAACAATATGCAGATACAAAATACAACCAAAACAGCTCCACCCCATAACTGAATCTGACGATGTCCTCATCGTCGCTTGGCTTTGCCCTTGGCTCTGCTGCTTCCGCTTGCTTCTTATTGGTTTGCTAAGATCTGGCTGAGTTGGCCTTTTATTTCCTTATTTTGCCTGATCAAAGTCTTGATGCCGCGGACCTTCATCCTGTGTAATTCATAGGGATCTGTCGGAACGTCCTCTCCCAAGTAAATCTCTAAGGAAGTATGCGGAGCCGCATACTCGTTGGGGTCAGTGGGTAACCAAATATGCTGCTCACTCCTGGGGTCTGTGTAGCCTGGTTAGATCCTCTCTATCTTCATCGGGACGGTGTCATACATCGTGAGGCAGGCCGCGAAATCCTTGTCCTCCATATAGTACGACAATTCTGGGTAACGAGGACGGGAAGTAAAGATTTGCGTGCGGCGACACTTTCCTTGACTGTGGCAAATAGCATGCTCGCCATGCAAAATTGATAATCTTTGGTCATTAAGCAATGAACCATGTGCCTCACAATCGCTGGAAAAGATGAAACTCGAGCGATCCCCCTGATATTACGATAAGCCCAACAGCAAGTTGTATAGACGTTCCTATAAATCTGCTGGGCAGTTAGCCCAGCATCTTGTAACTCGCACATGTCCTCCATAATCGTCCTATACTGGGCCAGCTCTAATGGTCTTTGAAAACCAGATCGGATCGGGATGTTGGTGACATTGGATATCGTATCAGCTGAAAATACCCTCCATCTACCCTGAAAGTGAAATCTAATGCGATCCTGGAGTACCTCACCATTCCTAAGCGCGTCATACAACTCATCTACCAAGTGTTCGCAAGCACATAACCCCTCTTCCCCATACAACAAAAATTCCCACCCCAACTGTCGGATAACATCATTGAAATAGCCCCCGAACACCTCATGGGTAAATATATCGATAAAATTTCGCTCTAATTCGATAGGGGCCATGATCCGTGGGTTGGTGAAATTTGCAGAAAAATTAACAGTGCAAGAGAGGGGGGAAGAGAGAATCTTACAGCTCTGTCAAAGCCAATCGACGATCGGGGACAAAGAGACCGAGCTCGCCGGATTTTCTGATGAAGTCACCGGTCGGATTCCGAGGAGATGGGCTAGGGTTTGGGAGGAGGGTGCGGGGACAGAAAATAAAGGAGATGTTGCTATTTGAGATCTGAGAATAAAGGGGTCGGGTAGGGATGTTGACTATATAAATGACATTTTACAAAAACCCTCCAACAAAAAGAAAACCCCATTTTTTTATAATTTTACTCAAACAAGAAAGATTAGTGTTGTCCCCGAACTTCAGCACTCATCCCCTAACGGGTGAGATCTTATTTTCAAAAAGACTATGAAAAACAAAAATTAATTACAGTATTCACAAGCTAAACGACATTGTTAGTCCAGAAATTAATACCAGCCACAAAAAAAAATTATCGATATAATGTAGTGGCTGGTAAAAGAATATGTATATAAAAAATAAAAATAAAAAGAATATGCTAGTTGTTAGTGAAGGGCGTGGGTGTGTATGAGTAGGGGTAAGAAGACGTTGAAAGTGAAAATGAAATTTTGAAGAGGTCAACGAATTGTTGCCCGGATGAATTGAATGTTCAAAAAGCACATGTCGAGTTTCGGAGTCAATCTCGTTTAAAAACTGAATTTCATCCGCAAAAAATTTGGAAAATGAAAGGTTCATGAGATGTTTCCTAATTGATCCTGACTCAAACTCACCGAGGATATCAAGTTCATCTGTAAATAATTCTTCAAAACTCTGTATGAAAGACTAGTTTTCAAGGCTGTCTTCCTCCCTATAATTCTGCACAATTCTATACTCACTGCTATAGCTCACAATTCCCAAAGCACGTTCTTCTTCATCACATTCATATCTGGGTAGGTTCATGTCATTTAAAAGGTAGGTTCCCATCCAAACGTTTCTTCCGAAACAATATCACTAGGTGATACAAAAATCGTGGGTTCCTGATCATTGATCTCTTCTAACAATCTATCCAAACCATACCCGTCAAAATCACAAGATTCCTCCGCTAAAATAGGAATGCAAAAATCAGTCGGTGGTCTTTCTTGTGTGTCCTGATAACACTTAGTCAATTCAATTGCATCGTCATCTATGAAATCATCAAAATTCAATTGATCGTTTATCTTACTTGAGTGAATTTCTAGATGACAGATATTAACACCATGTGGTTCTAATTGACCGTGTTCACTCTTTAGAATCACTACATCACTACAGCTACATACTCTTCAATTCTAGCCAAAGATTGAGCTTGAGCGTAAAACAATTGCTCAGACTACTGTATACACAGGGCTAGCATTGCAGTTGTTTGATTCTCGACCGCTGTCACGCCCCGCTTCCCGGTGTACGGCGAAAGGGACGCGACTGGTCCTTTACGTATTTACTCTGAAGTAAATACGCTAAGCGTATATAAGCAATATAAAAGTAAATGCACAAGAGACAAGTTATAATAAAACAACAACTTTATTCATTCACATTCTATCTGTATAATACATGGAAAGTAAATACAACTGAAATAAAAAGCAATGCCTAAACAATGGCATAATAGAAAAATACTGAAATGGAAAAGTGTACAATGAACTAGAGCTCGGGATCTTCACTGAACTGGTCCAAGTCTTCAGCCCTGGGTTCGATCTCTGATGTGTCCAGATCACTTGACGACATTCAAAGAAAAAAGAAAGAGAATGTCGTCAGCGAACAGATCGCTCAGTAAGTCCCAAAGACAAGAGAGAAATAGAATAGACAGAATAAGAAGGTATCTTTTAAAGTTGTATTATATTGTTGTAATGTTGTGTTAACGCTGTTGTTTGTACCTTGGTACAGAAGGATGCCAGTGTATATGAGAGGAGTCTCGTTAGACCAGAGACTACGGTGAACTGAATATAGAGTACAAGGCTCCGTTAGAAGGCCCGGAACAACGGCAATTGGATTCATGTTAGTTGTCTTAAATCTTGCAGTCTCGTGCCACTTTTAACACCTTCCGTACCAGTCTACCCCTTAAACCCCGTAGTGTTTTGATTGTATTGTATTGTAAACTGTATAGATTGTATAATTGGATGACTGACTGAAACCATGATATCTGTAACGGATGTAACCGTAGAATCATGTAAATGGATGTAAACTGGAGATCATGTAAATGGAATGTATATCCATGGTTCGGTTCGGTCAAGTTGTATAGATTGATAGTTGGATTCAAGGATTCATGTTGGATTATAATATTGTAGATTGTAGATTGTAAATTATACTTGAATTATATTCAAGTCAGATTATAATGAGACTCAAACCTGAGTCAGACAATTAGAAAAGTGAATTGAAGTCCTGATTGTTTTGAGGTTATCGGTAACCGCTGCACATGAGCGGCAGGATTTGTGTCTTTTTCAAAGACGGTTACCGTATTGATAACACCATTATTAAGTTGTCTACCTTAACTAGGAAAGCACCCACTTCTCCGGCTCCCTGAGGCTCAAGAGATTGGTCCCGCTTAAACCTATGTTTACTAGGGTCCTTAGGGTAAATTATAGAACTTGAGGGGGTTTTATGTAAAAATACTTTTATATACTTGTCAAAATACACCCCAAGTATTTATTATTCGTCTTTAGAGTTGTGATGAATGTAGATTTTATATTGTGATATTTCTAGTGAAAATATCCTAATTTCATAAATAAAGGTATTTATTTGTAACATTGATTTGTGTGGAATTCATGGTATTTTAGTGAAAAATGATTCTTGTGATATTTTTAGAAAAAGTGGAATATTTGTAATAATTCAAAATAGATATTTTTATATTACATATACATATATTTATGTGAAAATAATTTTAGTATATATATAATATTCTAGAAATCTCGTTTTCTTAAGATGTCGTATTTTAAATCTTTCGAGACCGAATGCTCCTTGCGGAGGTCTGCATCTCGCACTACTTAGCCCAAGGATGTGCGATAATCCGCACCATCCTAAACGGGTTCCCCAAATGGATTGTAGCGGTGCTTTGCAAAGATTTGTATAAATACTAATCATTAAGGGAAAACGGTTTTATTAATTATGGTAGTTATTTGTAAAGATGTCGATTTCCCGTATTCTATGTTCTATGGTCTCCTAAGTCAACTGGACTGCTCCTAACTGGTCGAAAGCGACAAGTTGTGAGATATCCCTCAAATCGCCTCTTCACCGCCAATTGTGGCCAGGTAAGTACAAGTGAAGAAAGGAGTGATCCGCTCACGAATCACCGTCAGACGGGCCTTTTAAAGTTACCTTTCTCACTTGTCTAGCCTAGGCACCACAAAGTCAGGTTTAGATAAACGACTGAATGCCCACAGCCTTCCTCTGTCCTAATGAGCGCGACAGTTCTTTATTGGCTGAGTATATATATATATATATATATATTAGCTCAAAGGTTATTTATTTGTAATGATTTTGATTTCCCGTATTCTATGCTCCCGAGGGTGTCGTGCTATGTTGCATATGAGTGTGTGAGGAGGTAGGTCGTTACCTCGTGATCTACTTAAAGGTATAACAAGTTTAATGAAGTTAAATGTATAATTGAAACAATGTGGTATTTAAATGAAAAATACGATAAAGTGAAATAGCCATCATTTTATGAAATGAAACTTGATCAATTTGGTTGATTAGTGTTTAATAGTCAACATGAGAGAGTTTAAGCATAATTGTATTAATGAGAAGTGAAGTTTTATAAGAAAACCGAATCAGAAATCGGATTTGTTCCAATTCCGTCGGATTTTGTAAATCCGTATTTTTAGAATGGAAAAGAAATTTAGAAATGAGACTCACGGGTTTTGGACAACTAGAGGAGGGAGATTGAACGGGAGGAGCCGCCGGTGCGTCGTTTCGTCACCGGAAGCTCCTAGGTTGATCGCCGGAAGTTCGCCGGAAATTTCGTCGTAGTTTCGCTTCGTGCTCGTTTTCAAAGTACACAAGTTTTCTTGAGAATTTTAGAGAGTTGGCTCAGAGTTTTGGGGTGAGAGGGTAGAGGGTAGGGTGTATTTATAGGGTTAGACTAGGGTTAGGGTAGATGTAGGGGTTTAATTTTAAAAAAATGTAAAAATACATTAAAAAATCATTAAAAATAGAGTAAATAGGGAATTCAACAGTCTCTGGAACCAATCTAAATAAATGGAGTGTGCAGGGGTGTTGAGAAGAGGAAAAGTCACATTTTCCCTGTTGGGGACTCGGCCATCCGGCGGCGCCGGCCCGAGTCGGCCGAGTCAGGGCAAGGGGAGGTGGGGGGTCTCCTGAGGTAGTCACTGGTACATTCAGTTTTTCATGGGTAGTGGGAAATTCTGGAGTTATCTAGTGTGGACTCTTGGACTTCTATAAAATTTAAAACAAAATAATATTAAAAATAATGCGGGGTATGGGATTTGAACTCCGGTGGCTTGGTTTATCAGTGCAAGGTATTACCAATGAGCTACAAGCTCCTTCTTGTAATTATAGAGCTATTTAATTACTTAAAGTGATAGCAGCTAAAGTAAAACATTAATTTTAAAGTAAATTTTTGTACACTAAAAATGGAGTTATTACATTCTTTTAACTTGTAATTAAAAAGCAAAATAATTACTTATATCTTGTGCTCAGGCTAAAATACCCCTTTATGGATTTTGAAAAAATATTTGAAAAAAAATTTGTATAGGAAATTTAGGGTTGTTACATTCTACCCTCCTTATAAAAATTTCGTTCTCAAAATTTATAAAAGGAAAGTGTAACAAATTCAAGAAAAGTTTGGTGACTGGAGTATAGATAGTGTATAACAAGATGGTGCAAGGGTTTTAAAATGTGTGAGATAGACTTACTGGTGTTACCTTGACCTACAGTTTCGGCTTCTACGGCTGCTAATGTGAAAGTCTGTCGCCGTGGTACATTCCTTCTAGCTGGAGGCACATTCTGTCTTTGGGGCCTGTTTCTCTGCCCTCGAGGCATGTCCCTCATTGCCTGTTGGAATTGGTGAGTAGGCTGTGCAGGTGGTGGAGCAGGTAGTGCAAAACGAGGTACAGAAGCCTGGATAGCCGGCCGCTGCGGGTAGTTGGTAGGTGTGTGAGCTGAGTTGCTATTATAAGGACAGTTCCCAATTCCGTGGTTGGATGCGCCACAAATTAGACACATGCCTTTTGCGCGCCTACAGTCCTTCCACAAGTGTCCCTTCTTCTGCAGTAGTAGCAGAAATCTGGACTCGACTGGTTATTGGTTTCTTCTGGTCTCCTGGGTTCAAACGATGGCCTGGAAGAGGCTCCTCCTGCTATTTGAGTGGCAGGGCGTTTCAAACCGGCAGATTGGGGTCTGCCCCTCGCCTTTATTACTGCCTCATTACTGCGGGCAACCATGCCTATATAATCTCATTTAGCTTACCAAAGTCAAGTGGTCTTACTAAAAGAAAGTAAGTAAGCTGACTGTTCCGTTCCAAGTTACATGGCTTTTCACTATTCCTTTCCAGAGAAAGGTTGCTCATCCACGGATCAATTGTTTATGCGGCAGTGCGACGCTCTCTCAATCTTTCACCTCTCCTCCTTTCCTTGTCTCCATTCTGATTGATTCGCTTCTTCGTGCAAGCGCTTGGTTCGCCCCTTCTTGCATTTCGTGATCCTCTGCTTCAGGATGCCCCTTTTTCAGATAGTCGGGATCCGACGTTGATTTCCGATAAATGGTTGCTCCAGGTTTTAGGCGGCCCATCTGGTTAGTTTAGCTATCACTACTGGAAGCCCCAGCGGTTGTTCGGCTGCGTACTCCCCGTCCGCGTATCTCAAACTAACCCTATTTCATTTTCCTGCTTCCAAAGCATCTTCATGAGTCAGAAATTTCCCTGTGGCTTGTGCAGCCTGGATTTCCGTGTCCAAACCCTGCTGAAATCGACGGGCTCTGATCTCGTCCGTCGGTATCAAGTGTGCCGCGAATCTGTTACGGTCTTGTGTTAGCTGTGTAGTATGTGATATTAAAAATTTGAAATACTGTGACATATCTTACCGACTGAGCATGGTGAATTCAGCATCATACTCATCTACTGACTTGTCCCACATCGAACCTTGTTGTAGATGAATGAACTGCTGTTTCATGGCAAACCTGGCAGTCACAGGGAAGTACTTCGCGTCGAACTTATCGCAAAAAGTCTTCCATTCAATAGGCTGTTCAAGACGGCTTTCTTCCGCCTTCCACCAGTTGCGAGCATTGTCCGTGAGCTGCAGTTTCGCCACACGAACCCAAGCTATGTCTGGCACTTGTGCTGCCACCAGATCATCTTCTATGCTCTGTGCCCATTCCTCAGCTTCAAGTGGGCTTCCCTTTCCGGAGAACTACTTGGGATGTAAAGCCCTGAATTGCTTTACCCCAGGCGCGTCAGTCTCAGGACGGTTCAGGAGTTGTTGCTGTTCCTCAAGGAGGCTGCGGATCGCCTCAGGCAGAACTGTTTACTCGGTGGGTGGAGCAGGAACAGTAGGAACGATTGGTAGTGGAGGTGGAGTGTTGTTGAAGTTGGCGCTGGTGTTGTTTGGGGATTCCATAACCTTGAATGAAAAATTTAGGTTAGAACAGATTCAAAGTATATGATTCAACGAATATGAAATGGATAAGATTCAAGGAATATGGATTGTAAAGAATGTTTTAGTTGCTGGTTCTTGTGTTATATTGCTTAGGTTGTTCACGTAGAACAGAACTGCATAGTATGGTTTTATACCGCTCTGACCTGCATGGGCCACCAACAAAACCTGCCACGCCCCGCTTCCAGGTGTACGGCGAAGGGGACGCGACTGGTCCGCTACGTATTTACTCTGAAGTAAATACGCTAAGCGTATCTAAGCAATATAAAAGTAAATGCACAAGAGACAAGTTATAATAAAACATCAACTTTATTCATTCACATTCTTTCTGTACAATACATGGAAAGTAAATACAACTGAAATAAAAAAGCAATGCCTAAACAATGGCATAACAGAAAAGAAAAGTACTGAAATTGAAAAGTGTACAATGAACTAGAGCTCGAGGTCTTCACTGAACTGGTCCAAGTCTTCAGCTCTGGGCTCGATCTCTGATGTGTCCAGATCACCTGACGACATTCAAAAAAAGAAAGAAAGAGAATGTCGTCAGCGAACAGGTTGCTCGGTAAGTCCCAAAGACAAGGGAGAAATAGAATAGACGGAATAAGAAGATATCTTTTAAAGTTGTATTATATTGTTGTAATGTTGTGTTAACGCTGTTGTTTGTAGCTTGGTACAGAAGGATGCCAGTTTATACGAGAGGAGTCTCGTTAGACCAGAGACTACGGTGAATTGAATATAGAGTACAAAGGGACACGACGAGGTCCACTGCGTATATACTCAGAAGTACATACGCTAAGCATATCTAAGCAATATAAAATAAATACACAAGAGACAAGATATAAAAGGAACATCAACTTTTATTTATTAACATTCTTTTGTACAATACATGAAAAGGAAATACAACTGAAATAAAAAGATGCCTAAACAGTGGCATAACAGGAAATGAAAAGTACTGAAAAGAAAAGTGTACAATGAAACTAAAGTGCAGAGTCTTCGGCAAACTGCTCCAAGTCTTCTACAGATGGCTCGATCTCTGCCGGGTCCAAATCACCTGACGACATTCAAAGAAGAAAGAAATAGAATGTCGTCAGCGAACATGTCGCTCGGTAAGTCCCAAAGGTAAGGGAGAAATAGACAGAGAGTAAGAGAGAGAGAGAGAGTAGCTTTTAATGTTGTATTATAATATTGTAATGTTGTATTAATGCTGTTGTTTGTAGCCTGGTACAGAAGATGCCAGTGTATACGAGGGGAGTCCCACTTACACCGGGGACCTTGGTAATCTGTAGTATAAGGCTCCGTCGATAATACCACGGAACAACGGCATGGATGTAATTACGTCTTAAGTGACCACCTCGTGCCACCTTTAACATATTCCGTACCAGTCTACCCCTTAAACCCCGCAGTGTTTTGATTGTATTGTTTGTCTTGTAAATTGTATTAATTGTAAGATTGACCGACTGACCGAAACCATGATATCAGTAAACGGTTGTAACCGTAGAGTTATATAAATGGAATAACTGAGAATCATGTAAAAGGAATATATATGTAAAAGGAATATATATATATATATATATATATATATATATATATCTCCATGGTTCGGTTCAGTCAAGTTGTATAAATTGATAATTGAATTCATGGATTCATGTGTTCATATTGAATTGGAATATTGTAGATTGTAGATTGATTTGAATCATATTCAAGTCAGAAAGATCAGACTCAAACCTGAGTCAGACAGTTAGAAATGTAAATCGAAGTCTTATATTTACTAGGGTCCTTAGGATAATTTATAAAACTTGAGGGGTTTTTATGTAAAAATACTTTTGTATAGTTTTCAAGATACACCCCAAGTATTTATTATTCGTCTTTAGAGTTGTAATTGTTAGTGTATATGCCCTAGAGGCCATTACTGTATCATACTAGTTTGTATATTACTTAATGGAAGCTTGGGATATTCACCTTGTATAGACAATCTTGCTCAATATAGTAGTATGCTACTTGGTTTGTTTCTGCTTTAATGTGTACATGTGTTTATTTTAGTATATCATCTATACACATTAGTGGAGCCCTTAGGATCTTTGCTTGATTACCAGCGTTGTGATGGCAGTCACACTAGTGGGGGCTGGGTAATCCACAAGCACATCCTTATGCAGGTCCCTAGTCGTAGGACTATCGAGACAGGGCATCGATACTCCGGAGTAGACTAGCGTATGCGCTTCTCATCCCAGTGTGGGAGACGGTCTATCCTACAGCCGTCAGTACGTCGTACTTGAGATAGTATGCGGGTGCTCGTTAGGTTATGAGTACACTGGATAAGACTCGTTGGGAACTGATGGTTGGTACTATACTTATCGTCAGTTATCAGTTCCCAGGTGACATGAGTACAGCTTAGTCCGCTGACTTGACACTGTCACTTCGCCTCGAGTGTGTTCCCACTGTACTTAGATTACTACCCTACCACGGCTCAAAGGAGTCGTGCAAACAGGTAGTAGTTGGGTGCAGTCCCGAAGCACTTGGAGGCAGTGACGGTTAGACAGGATTCGTCTCTCCCGATATTGGGGGTTGACATCGCGCTGTGTCTAGGAGAGCCATTACACAAGTCGTCCCTGGCGAGGGCAAGCGAGATATACTGGTAGGTTTCCAGTGTTATCTCAGGGTGTTCTGGGCTACACTCCGACACGACTTGTACCGCTATTAGGGGACTGACGTTTACCGCCCCCTAGGCCCGCCATGCGATGTTATCAAACGAACAGACCAGACTGTACGGAGATTGTCACATTCAGGCTCAGTAGGAGTTCAGATGGGTTTCACCTCGTCCGTCTTCTTGTCGGCATCTACTTGGAGACCGTTACGCACAGCTAGTGCCGCTTGCGGTCTGTGGTTAAACCCACTGCCAGCGTAGTGTCGAGTCTTTAGAGTCCCACACAGTAAGCTATTCGCCTTTAGGCAAAAGAGTAGAGGTCGCATGGTTTTGCGACAGGTCGCATGGTTTTGCGACAGGGTTCGGTCACATCCGTGCACTTGTGCACATTTGGTGTCCGGACAGTTAACACTAGCGGGCTTTGGTTTAAGCCAGATCCTAGTGTACGATTTGGAATTGGTTTTATCTCGTTTGTATTCGTGTTCCTCGGAACGCGGATGCGGGTGTGTATGCACAGTTGACAGAGAGACAGAGGCAGAGGATTCTCATTGGGGTTGTTGACTGTTGACTTTTTGTTAAACCCTAATGAGAATAAGAAATATGATTAACAATAATATTAATTAAATATTATAGTGACATGGTTGTTGAGGGGTTGACTTTGTTGACTTTGTTGACCGGTTGACTAGGTTGGACTAGTTGACCATCATCATTACAATGGCTATCATTTCATGGCAAAGACTTTTGCTTGCTTGTTTCTTCTTGCAAAATGAGTGCATGAAATGATATGGCCATTTTGACTTGAACCATCATATAATACTTGATTACTATTATTTGTTATGATAATTTTGGATTATGAGAGCTTGGATGGCAAAAGACTTACTCAATTCTCTCATTTGCTTTCTCTTCCTTACTTGAGCTCTCCCTCTTGCTCTTCCTCTTGCTCTCTCTCTAGCTCAAGGCAACTCGCTCTCATGAGTTGAGAAACATTGCCTTAGAGATAAAAGAAAACCCATATCACTTCTCTACTCATCCTAGTTCACAAGGTTTAGCAAACCAAGTGTTCTAGTTTCTTCTAGTTTGAAGAGAAGCCAAAGGTAGAAGCTTTCAGGTGGATCCATCTTCGGCGCAAGGAGACGACGAGATGAGGCCAATCCGTACACCGCAAAGAGTTGAAGACGAAGGAGTTCAAGAAAGGTATAACCCCCTAACCGAGTAGGTAAAACTCTTGTTAGGTTTGTTAGATAGTTGTTTAACAAAGATCCGTATTTTGAGTCCATGTTACCACCTCTTAAAAAATCGTTTTTTATCATTTCCGCAAGCCCGTAAGTACCGGGAGAGGTAACGTGGACTTACAGTAATGAGGGTGGATTTTATATTGTGACATTTCTAGTGAAAATATCCTAGTTTTTATAAATAAAGGTATTTATCTATAATATTGATTTATTTGAAGTTCATGATATTTTAATGTAAAATTTATTCTTGTGATTTTTAGAAAAAGGTGGAATATTTATATTATAATAAAATAGATATTTAAATAATAAATATATATATATATATATATATATATTTATACAAAAATAATTTTAATAAATATTTTATATTCCAGAAATCTCATTTTTCTTAAGATGTCGTATTTTAAACCTTTCGAGACCGAATGCTCCTTGCGGAGGTCTGAATCTCGCACTACTAAACCCGAGGGTGCACAATAAACCATACTATCCCGAACGGGATTCCCAAAGTGGGTTGTAGCGGTGTTTTGCAAAGATTGTAAAATACTAATCTTTTAGAAAACGGTTTTATAAAGTAAAAGGTATTTATTTGTAAAAAGTCAATTTTCCGTATTTTAGATTCTAGGGTTTTCTAATTCAACTAGACTATTTCTAAATTGTTTAAACGACAAGTCGTGAGATGCATCAAATCGCCTCTTCACCGCCAATTGTGGCCAGGTAAGTACAAGTGAGGAAAGGAGGGATCCGCTCATGAATCATTGTGAGACGGGCCTTTTAAAATTACCTTTCTCACTTGCCTAGCCTAGACACCACAAAGTCAGGTTTAGATAAACGACCGATGTCCACAACTTATCGTATTTTCCTAATAAAAGATATTTGTTTTAAAAGTGTATCAAACCTAAAACTTTTAGAAATGGTTTTATTAAGAATATGGTATTTAAATGAAAGTATTGTTTTATCGTATTCTAAGTTTTGATGATATCGTTTATGGTTGTATATGCGTGTGTGTGGAGGTAGGTCGTTACCTCGTGCTCTACTTTAAATGTATAGTAAGTTTAAGGGGTTAAATATGAAATCGAAACATTATGGTATTTAAGTGGAAAAAAATACGATAAATTGGAAAGGCTATCATTTCATGTGATGAAACTTGTTCAAATTATTTGTTAAGTGTTTAATAGTCAACATAAAGATGTTTAAGCATGAATGTATTGGTGAGAAGTGAAATTTTATAAAAAACCGAATCGGAAATCGGATTTGTTCCGATTCCGTCGGGTTTTGTAATTTTGTATTTTAGAGAATAAGAAAGAGAGATAGAATGGGACTTGCGGGTTTCGATTATACAAAGGAGTGAGGGGGAATTGTCGATGCATTGCGTCGTCGCCGGTAGTTCCTAAAAACGTCGCCGGAATTTCCGCCGGAATTTCGCCGGAGCTTCGCCGCGAACTTGTTTTCAAAGTACAAAACTTTTGAGAAGATTTTGAGAGAGTGGGCTCAGGATTTTGGGATGATAGGGTAGAGGGTAGGGGGTGTATTTATAGGATAGGCTAGGGGTAGGGTAGGTGAAGGGTTTTTAATAAAAAAAATTATAAAAATATAGAAAATTCATTAAAAATCGTAGTAAATAGGGTATATTGAAGTCTCGGGAACCGATCCATTAATTTAGAGTATACAGGGGGGTAGGGTAGGTGAAGAGCCCCAACTTTCATGTTGGGGACTCGGCCGACCGGCGGCGCCGGCCCGAGTTGGCCGGTCCCGGCCGAGTCGGGGGTCGAGGAGGTGGGGGGTCCCGTGGGGGTAAGCACTGGTATATTCAGTTTTCTATGTGTAGTGGGAGTTTTGAAAGTTATGGTGTGTGGACTGTTGGGCTTCCAAAGAATTTTAAACAAAATAAATACAAAAATAATGTTGGGCATGGGATTTGAACTCTGGTGGCTTGGTTCTGCAGTGCAATGTATTACCAATGAGCCACAAGCTCCTTCTTGTAATTATTTGTGTGAAATAATTACTTAAAGAGATATCAGCAACATTAAATACTCCAAGTATACTTTGAATTTAAATCAATTCTTTGTACTTTAAAAATAGAGTTATTTAATTACTTAAGTCTTGTGCTCAGGTAATAAATACCCCTTTATGAATTTTTGAAAAAAATACTTTGAAAAATTTGTATTGGAAATTTGGGGTTGTTACATTCTACCCTCCTTATAAAAATTTCGTTCTCGAAATTTGTAAAAGGAAAGTGTAACAGATTCAAGGAAATTTTGGTGAGAGTGTGTGAAGAATGACGAAGTGATGCAAGGGTGTGAAAAGGTTGAAGAGAATTACCAGGGTTATCCTGACCAACCGTATCAGCTTCTACGGCCGCCAAATTGTAAACCTGAAGCCTCGGAACGTTCCTCCTAGCTGGAGGCATATTCCCCTGTACTCGAGGCATGTTTCTCAGTGCCTGATGGAATTGGCAATTTGGCTGAGTAGGAAATTCACGTGGAGGTGGTGCTGGGAGTGCAGGACGAGTTGCAGGAGCCTGAATAGCTGGCTGCTGCGGGTAATTGACGGGTGTGTGTGCTGGGTTGCGTCTATAAGGACAGTTTCCAATTCCGTGATTGGACGCGCCACAAACCAAGCATAGGCCTTTTGCGCGCCTACAGTCCTTCCACAAGTGTCCTTCTCTCTTGCAATAAAAGCAAAAATCGGGTCTTGGCCGATCCTTGACTTCTTCCAGTCTTCTGAGTTCAACAGCTGGCCTTGAAGAGGCCCTTCCTGCCATTTGAATGGCAGGGCGTTTCACTCCTGCAGATTGAGGTCTGCCCCTTGCCTTTATCACTGCTTCATAACGGCGGGCAGCTTCCAGAGCATCCTCGTGAGTTGGAAATTTCCCTATGGCTAGTGCAGCCTGGATTTCCGTGTCCAAACCTTGTTGAAAGCGACGGGCTCTGATCTCATCCGTCGGAATCAGGTGTGCCGCAAATTTGTTACGGTCTTGTTTTAGCTGTGTAGTATGTGAGATTTAAAAATTGAACTATTGTGACATATCTTACCGGCTTAGCATGGTGAATTCAGCGTCGTACTTATCTACTGATTTGTCCCACATCGAACCCTGTTGTAGATGAATGAACTGCTGCTCCATGACAAACCTGGCAGTCACAGGGAAGTATTTCACGTCGAACTTCTCGCGAAAAGTCTTCCATTCAATAGGCTGTACAAGACGGCTTTCTTCTGCCTTCCACCAGTTGCGAGCATTGTCCGTGAGCTGGAGTTTCGCCACACGAACCCAAGCTATGTCTGGCACTTGAGCTGCTGCCAGATCTTCTTCTATGCTTTGTGCCCATTCCTCAGCTTCAAGTGGGCTTCCCTTTCCGGAGAACTGCTTGGGATGTAAAGCCCTGAATTGCTTTACCCCCGGTGCGTCGGTCTCAGGACGGTTCAGGAGTTGTTGCTGTCCCTCAAGAAGGCTGCGGGTTGCCTCAAGTAGTACTGTTTGCTCGGTGGGTGACGCTGGAACAGCTGGTGTGAGAGGTAGTGCTGGAGTTGGAGGTGTGTTGTTGACATTGGTGCTGGTGTTGTTCGGGGAATCCATAACCCTGAAGAAAAATTTGGGTTAGGACAGATTCAAGTACATGAAATGATAAGATTCAAGGAATATGAAATTGCAAGATTCAAGGAACATGAATTGTAAAGAATGTTTTAGTTGCTGGTTCTTGTGTTATATTGCTTAGGTTGTTCACGCAGAACAGAATTGCATGATAGGGATTCATATAGCTCAGACCTGCATGGGCCACCAACAAAACCTGTCACGCCCCGCTTCCAAGTGTACGGCGAAGGGGACGCGACGAGGTCTGCTATGTATATACTCAGAAGTACATACGCTAAGCGTATCTAAGCAATATAAAATAAATACACAAGAGACAAGATATAAAAGAAACATCAACTTTTATTTATTAACATTCATTCGGGCAAGCTTTATTAAGATCCCGGAAGTCTACGCATATGCGCACTGTCCCATTTTTCTTCATCACCGGGATGATGTTGGCGATCCATTCAGGGTATTGAACTTCCTGGATGAAGCCAGAGTCGATCAGCTTCTTGACCTCGGCGTTGATACTCATCTAAAGCTCGAGTCGCATTCTTCTCGGCGCCTGTTTGACTGGCCTGACGTCCGGAGATATCGCCAATCTGTGCATAGCAATTTCTGGATCTAGTCCCGGCATTTCGGAATAGTTCCACGCGAAGCAATCTCTATGCTGTAGAAGCACGTCCTTTAACGCAGCCACCCTTTCTTCAGATAGCAGCTCGCTGATGAACGTCGGTCGCGGGTCATTTGCCGTTCCCAACTCAATTTTCTTAAGGTTATCTGCAGTGGTATGAATTCCATCTTCCAGCTCTTTTGGCGCTGGCGGAAATTCTGAGATCACCTCATCATTGCTGTTTTCGAAGCACCAGGAAAGTTCATCCATATTCTCGGGCTCTTCTTTTGATATCGTTATCACGTGACAAGTACGGATTCGCTTCCAATTCCAATGCGGAACTGGTTCTTCTTCCATGGCTTTGGGTTCGTGCTTCTGTAGCGGCGCTACCCTCCAGTTGTCGGACAGAGCGAACTTGCCAAGCCTGTACTGATCTTCAACCCAATTTTTGAAGGTGAAGCAGTCCTCGAGAGGGTGCCCTATCACTCGTTGATAAGGGCAATAGTCCGGGTGAGAGACTTCGCCTGCTTGTTCGGGGTGTTTAGACTCCGGCAGTGTAAGCATCTGATGTTTTAAAGCAAGCTCAAGTATCTTCTTCGTCTTGTCCCGGGGAAACGAGTACGCTCGACCCATTTTCTTCATGAGGGATAGATCAATAACGCTCGACTCCCGTTTGCGTGGCTTCTTAGCCCTGCTTTGTTGTTGTTGAGCGCCTTTTTGGCCTCTCGACTTGCTTCTGTCTCTGCGTCGAGCCTTTTTTATAACAGGTTGACAGGGGGCGGCACTTTCATCTTTGACGGCCTGTTGGAGAAGGCGTTGCGTTTTGGCTTTCTCGTAGATGACCATTTCGCGGTTATGATCGTCCCGGACTTTTTGACCCGCTTCCCTTATAAGCTTGTCCATTTGTTCTTCGAACGACGGACTGGGCTCTTTTGCATCTGGAACTTTCACTGGCACAGGATTAGCGTCCTCCCATTTAGCATCCGCTTCTTCATCGAAGTCATACATGACATAGCTGCTGTTTAGTAGCTCTCGTTTCTTTGACCGGATGTATCCAAGCCCTTTTGTCTCCATTCTCCCATTAGGCAGTTTGCGTTGAGTCCCGGGAACATTCCAGACTTTGTCATAGAACTTGGCTTTTCGAACGGTCTGCTTGAAGGATATCCCCTGACGTCTCAGCAACTTTTTCAAACCTTCCGTATAATATCTGGGAAGACGGATAGGCTGAAGCCTGTCGAGCGTAGGATCCGCGCCATGCCAGATTTCTTTCTCCACTTTGGTTTCTTCAGAGCGGTAGAATAGAATTGCTTTTTCGCTTTCTCGTCTGGGAGGGATATAGAACGTTTGCAGCTCTTCTATATTGTAAATATTAAGTGCATCCAGTTCTTTATGATGTTTAAGCGGCACCATGGTGACTTGTAGACTTTGTTCTTCGTCAGCGGACGTTCGTATTGAAGGTCGAGCAGAGAATACAGCATGGATCTCATCTTCCGAGTCGCTACCAAAGATCAACGTAGGAGCGGACGGTCCTGGCTTGTCGTATTGGGACGGACCCGAATAAACCATCTCCCCTTCCTCCTCAGTATCACTGCCGAAGACAGGGATGGTGGCGTTAGCTTTATTCTCCGGCTTGTGACACCTCTTCGTGTCTTCGAAATCCGGTAAGAAGTATTTGGCATCTTCATATTTGCAGACCTCGTTCACAGAGAACGGGTTCAGTTCTCCCGTCACGGTATACTCGAAACCATCCTTAAAATACTTCATACACTGATGTTGCGTAGAAGGGATGATGTTGTACTCGTGTAAACATGGCCGGCCGAGCAAAGCGTTGTAGCATGTCTTGGCGTCTATGACGTGGAACTTAATGTCCGTGATGAGTAGCCCGAAGCGTAGCGTCAGTATTACAGACCCAAGAGTTCTTGATGACTGGGAGTCGAACCCGGAGATGGTGATCTTGTCACGAGCAAGGTGCTGGACGCTCATGCAGATTTCTTTTAACACCCGAACATTGAGGAGATTAACGGAGGATCCATTGTCGATCAGGATTTTGCCTATCTTTATATCGTTACAGTATCCTGAGACATAAAGGGGGCGATTGTGTTCGCACGTCCCAAGGAGAAGGTCTTCATCACCAAAAGCGACATCAGCCGTGTGCACTTCCTCCAATTCATCCTTCATCTTTTCCTCAGCCAGGAAGCTTGGAATTGCTCCGGATCCTGTAGTGCCTTGATTAACGAATCTCTCGCCTCCTTTGATAGCAAAAGGGCGTCAAGAATGCTGAGCTGTGAGGGCAGCTTCCTCAGATGCGCTAAGACGTTGTAATCCACCTTATTCTTCTTCGGCGGGTCCTTGGCACTTAGCTCTTCCACCACTTGGTCATCTAAGACGATATCTTCAGAGACCTTTTCTTTCCCTTTATCTTTTCTGTTTGAGGGTCCAAGATTCTTTTCAGGCAGCGTCCGATTCCGCAGCCGGATATTTTCGCAGACCTTCGGCTCTTCTTCTTTTCCCAAAGTGGACTCTTTAAAGAGAGGGGCAAGTTCTAGCTCCTCATCAGAATCGCTCCCGAATGTAGGCACTTGTGACCCGCCGGTGTTAACCATGCGACAATCGCCGGTAGTTCTTTTAAGCTCTTCGGTCGTATTTTTCCGCTCCCGACGAGTTTTGCGCTTCTCCCGTTTAAAGCGTTGTCGATGAGCAACGTATCCTTGCCACCATCTATCGAAAGCTTTGCACTCCTGAGTGGGGTGTGAAACCTTCTGATGATATAAGCAATAGGAGGGGTGCATTTCTATTTCACCAGTAATTTTTCCTTCGGAGGATGGTAGCTTCATGCCCATTGATATGGCCTTAGCAAACCTTTTCCTCATCTTGAATTGGCTTTTGTCGGTAGCGGTGGAGGTATTTTGCTCCAGCGGGATCGTCTCAGCTCTTTCATCAAGTCGCTGGCGTTTGGCCCTTTCAAATATAGCCGTCTCGCGTTCTTGATCAGCTTTACTTTTCAACCGAGCTTCATTAAGGAATGCGTCAATCACTTCATCTGATGGCCCCAGAATTTTTGATTTGGTATCTGCCCCCAGCGTTTCAGTACAAGAAGTCTCCTCATCGTCCATGAACGAACGGGAAATCATATGACAGCTCGCCACGTATTATTCAGATTCATCAGATGAACTTTCTCCCTCATCTTCCTCTTGAAAGACGTGATTGAGGAATTCTTGGAATGTAATGGGAGTTCGTGCCTTCTGGTTGTATTCCTCCAGCGCGTCAATTTGTTTTTGCAAGTACGTGCGCTTGTCGCCAGGCTTCACGGGCTTCTTAGATTTCTTCTTCTTCTTTTTCGAAGATTTTGACGGCTGGTTGCGAGTGCTTGAGCTACCACCATTGGTTTTTGGAGTTGGACGTGGCTTCAACATCCCTTCAATGACCTGCGGTTCCAACGGGTTCTTCCACTTGATCACTGGGCATACTTGAAGCTCATTTAGCATCCTCTTTGTCTTGGCCGATAATACAACCTCCCAAGGAGCTTCTTCAACGACGGAGCATGTTGCCCCCGGCGTATTCGTCCCCTTAGAGGTGTGGGGCTGCGGGGGATTCACCTTCCATTTGTCAGATAACGCGAATTTGCCCTGTCGGTACTGGTTTTCAAGCCAATTTTTGAAAACGTAGCAATCTTCGATCGGATGGCCCAGTACTCGATGATAAGGACAGTAGTTGGGCCCATTGACGTCACTTGGTTGCGACGGACGTTTTGGATCCGACAGATTTATGAGTCGGTTGCGCAACGCCAGCTCGAATAACCTTTTCGTTTTATCCCGGGGAAACGAGTAAGGACGCCCTAGCCTCTCCTCAAGGTCTACGTACGGGCGCATATTATTTTGACGCACAACCGGCTTCGAGTTGCTCGGTTGTTGTTGAGCATTAGCGACAACGATCGCTTTTCCCTTTCCTTTTTCATTTCGGGAGTCCGGCTTTGGAAGAGGGGGTTTATGGCCCATCTGATCCATTTGCGCTAGCTTGTCAATCAAGGCTTGGAAGGTAGTCGGCTTGAAAAACATCATAATTGCGAGATGGTTGCTTGCGGGTCAAGGGTTCCCACAAACATACCCACCGCGGGAGCTTCTTCAATGCGCTGCTCGCACTTCGTCCATAAGTTCCGCCATCGTATAGCATATTGAACCCATGTCTTGCCTGGTTTTACCCTGGCGTTGATCAGTGCCGTCATCGGAGTGCGTTCACTGGCGCTTGCAAAACGCTGAGTAAACAACAGCTCCATCTCCGCGAAGGTCTTGATAGAGTCGTTCGGGAGCTCAGAGTACCACTCGAACGCCGTATCTGATAAGCTTCCAACAAACTGGCGAAGCAACAGCTTGTCGTCACCGCCGGTGTTGCCGCAGAGTGCCCTGAACTGGGCAACATGCTGGTGAGGATTGCCCGTCCCCTTGTAGAAATGGAACTTGGGAATTGTGTAACCCGGCGGGTACTTGATTTGGTCGTACCAACTTGGATATGGCCGCCCCGTTTTTACGACCTGGCCAGCTGCTTCAGACGCGTGATGAACCCATATTTGATGGGCTATGTACTCGTCCAAATCAGCTTTAGAGATTATATCCTCTTTATCCGTCGACAGAGCTGGCGGAGGATTTGATGTCTCTCCCCTATCGTCACCAAGGACGATCGGGGGATCTTCAGCCGGAGGATCTTGTTGTATCATCATCCCTACCATGTCTTGGAAGAGGAGGCCCATACGCTGTATGTTGGCTGCTTGTTCAACAGCCTCTTTGTCCTTCTTCTCCAATATTCGACGAAGGAATTCGGCGTCGGTTTCTTCCTCTGGGCGTTCATCCGAGGACGTTTCAGTGTTTTCTTTTGGCCCAGTAAGTGCGGCCATAGCGTTCATCATCTCTTGGAGCTTCTACTGCTGCTCCTGGGCTTTGGTCACTGATCGCGTAAGCGGTCGATGACCCGTAGATATGCGACTGTCCTCCTTACCAGACGCCACATAGACGGTATGAACTACAATGCCCCCTGACTTAGGGCGTTTGGGTTCACCACCTCTGATATT
Source organism: Agapanthus africanus (assembly GCA_030015575.1). NCBI lineage: Eukaryota > Viridiplantae > Streptophyta > Magnoliopsida > Asparagales > Amaryllidaceae > Agapanthus > Agapanthus africanus. Next base: position 182,744,050 of record JASDDO010000024.1, read on the forward strand.
TGTCGCCGGCGCGGGGGTTTTCTCCGGCCTTCTTCTTTTGTGGGCCGTTGAAGTTGGAGGGGCCGTTGCAGTGGGCACCCTAGCGACTGCTGTCCTCTGCTGTTTAATAGGACGGTCTTTTTCTTTTTGCACCTTCGTCTTATTTTGTTGACGAGAGTGATCTGGGTCGATCACGGAGTCTTGAACCTTTCGCCAAACCTTGTATATTTTTTAGGACAGCCGTTGAGGGGCTGTTCCTGTTTTGTTTCTGGAACTCTCTCCGCAGGTGGAGGAGATCTTTTCAGAGTAGCGGTTGGAGAATTCTTACGTACCCTCCTCAGCAGTTCAAAGCTGTTCCCAGTTGGAACAACAGCTTTGACTTCCGCTACTGGAGCCGGTGGAGTTAGCCCTGAGGGGGAGTTGCCCCCTGCCTTCCTCACTCGTCGCCAATAGCGACGTCGAGCATGACGAGCCGTTGGGACTGGCTCAGAGATAGAGATAGCTTCTTTTTTCCCCCTGTCTGAATGAGGCGCCGCCGGTGTTAACCTCTTAAAGACTGAAGTTGCCTTTTGAGGGGTGATATTCAACCTGTCGAAGACGGATCCTCGAGCAAGGGCAGGAGCAGGAATCGTCAGTCTTGAAAAGACTGACTCTTTGACAGGGGAAGCGGCCTTGACGACTTCTGGAGCAGCAGTTATTGCCTTCCTTGGGACAGCCAATTTAGAGTTCTGATCCATCCTGGCGAAAACAGAGGCTGTCGGTTTGGTAGTTGGCGACCCGTTGACAGGGGCCGTCGTAGCAGTGAGCCGGTCGAAGACTGACTTCTTGTTCACTTCCGGTGCAGGTATTGGCATAGAGAAGCTTGTAGGCGGGATCATGGTCCCGAAAAACAGGCCGGTGGTGGCCTGGGTCACCTGGTTTACTGGCAGAGCGAGGAAGGAAGCCGCTTGGGGCCCATATGCTACACCTCCGGGGGAGGTGGAGAGTCCGTTGCAGTGGCACTTCGAGCAGTTGGTGCAGTTAGAGGCCATTGATGCTTGAGTTCTGCGCCAGGAAAAAGACCAAATCTTAGTAACTTGCAATCCAAAAGCAACCATTTAACAAACCACGATTGGTTCGCGAAGACGACACACGAAGTGTGGAGTGGAAAGAGGAAAAGGTCCTACCGGGCGTGCCAGAATCTGTTCCCCTCCGAATGGCGGCGCACAGGACCGCGGGGTCCTGACGCTGAGATTCAGGGCAGATGCTATTTGGTTTTATCCGTCCACCTCTCCGAAGATGCCAAGTTGATTTATAGCACCGTGTATCGGAGGTTTAGACAGATGCGGCCAGACTTCGTCAGATTCCCCCTCGCTTGAGGGGTTTTGATTGTGGGGACGCTCTTCCCTGCAGGCGCAAGCCCCTGCAGTTGATTACGCTACCGCATCGCGGTAACAACTTTCTCCTTCTCCAGAATTTCACTTCGTGTCGTGTGTGTTTGTTTTGTTTGTGGTTGCCCGTGGATTGTATACGGAGACTAAGTGATGCCGTCGCCCGTAGGACGTAGATTAGTCCAAATCTGTATTTACTTAGATTTGGGTTTGGTGCTTTTAGTTTAAGGATATATTATCCATATTGAGGCTAAGATCAACTTAAACATTCGTTAAGGATACGTTAGTCCTGTTTGAGACTAAGATCAACTTAACGTGGTGATCCATTTAATATATGTCCATCGGGACTCGTCACCTCTCTGACGTTGTTGAAGGATTACAACGACAGGTGTCAGAGGAGTTCAGAGATGTACCCTTGAACCAAAGTTGATTTGGAGTTTTATAGTCCATTTGAATGTTTAAGGATACGCTAGCCGTGTTTGGGGCTAAGATCGACTTAAACGGGATCGTTTAGATCCGGCAAAAGAGCATTTGGGGGCTCTATTGTTCCAGTTTAGGGACGTAGTGGTCCATAGGTAGTTTAAGGACGTTGCGGTCCATTGCCAGTTTAGGGACGTGGTGGTCTGTGTTCATGTTTAGGGACGTGGTGGTCCGTATTCCAGTTTAGAGACGTGGTGGTCCGTATTCCAGTTTAGAGACGTGGTGGTCTATCGTTCCAGTTTAGGGACGTGGTGGTCCGTATTCCAGTTTAAGGACGTGGTGGTCCGTATTCCAGTTTAAGGACGTGGTGGTCTATGTTCCAGTTTAGGGACGTGGTGGTCCGCTATTAGTTTAAGGACGTTACGGTCCAACATTAGTTTAAGGACGTTACGGTCCACGAGTTTAAGGACCCCGCAGTCCATATTGATGTGTGGTCGTCGGGACCCGTCACCTCTCTGACTTCGTTGAACGATTACAACGATAAGTGTCAGAGGAGCTCGGAGATGTACCCTCGAACCGGATATAAATTGATTTAAGAGAGCAGTTGTGCTCAGTCAATTTAATTTAAGGACTTACGGCCAAATTGGGCTAAGTCCAGTTGAAAATGTTCACATTTTGTTTGCATTTGGCCTGTTAGGCCTTTGTTTGGGCTTTCCCCTTTTTTAGAATGATGCATAGCATTACTCCAGGCCATTTATGCCTATTTTGACTGGGCTCTGCCCTTTTTATTATAACGCAGAGCATTTGTTTTGGTCCATTGGACCTCTCAATTGGGCTCTGCCCCTTTAAATAATGCATAGCATTATTTTTAGTCTGTTTAGACTTTTTAATTGGGCTCTGCCTTTTTAAAATAATGTGCAGCACTTTTATTTGGTCCATTAGACCTTTGATTGGGCTCTGCCCTTTAATAATGCATTGCATTAGATATCCTGACAGTGCCCCACATGGCTTGTCAGGTGCTTTGCGCAATTAATGAGCGCAAGCGCTCGTGGAGGTGACACGTGTCACGTTCTGGTTAGCGCAAGCGCAACAGCGCAGTGCGCTGCGCTGCTGACACGTGGCGCTTCCTGGCAGCTTGCGCAATAGCGCGGTTTTGGCAAGTGCTGGGCATTGTTCTTATTCTTTTGGATCAATTTCAGATCAAAGAAAACAAGTTTTTTTCTTGTTTTTTAAAGAACCAGTGGTTCATATAAGGTGCAAGGCACTGTTATCTTGAGAATCTTTTAGATTCAGAACCAATGGTTCATAAAAAGAAGTGCAAGGCACTGTTTATTATTTATTTTCTTTTCATTAGAGATCCTTGATCTCGTTCTCAGATCAATGATCTGTTCATAAGAGAATTTTCTCTTTTTCTAAAGGTTTTTACCTTTTTCTTTGTTCTTGAGGATTTCTCTCCAATTCTCCAGAGTTTTCTCTGTTTAATTTTTCACAAAAAGTTCCTTTTTTTGAATTGAGGTCTGGGGTCCTTTTTATAGTGCCCATAAATTAGTTAAATTTGTTATAGAGATCTTTCTCTGAGTGATTTGAGTAATTTTCCCCACCGTTGGATTTTTGATCCAAAGGCCTCTGTTTTACAGAAGAAAATCTTCTTGTTTTAACAAGAACAGAAAAGATTTCTTAAAAATTTCAATTCTGTTTTGCGCAAACGCCCCAGCGCGTGACACGAATGCTTGCGCGGCTGTGCTTGCGCAGCTGTTGTCACGCCCCGCTTCCTAGAGTACGCAAGATTGGGCACGCGACATAGCCAACCATGCTACCTGTGGGTAGGAAGTATCCATCCACAGTCACATTACGGCTGTAGAGATATCAAGAACAAGATAAAAACTATCTAACATGTGTCCAAATCCAGAATAACAAGAGTCAATGATAAATAAGTGCGGAAGCAAATGATCCAATACAATAATAGAAAAGTATGTCCCATAATGCGGGCTCACATATGGAAATAAGAATGCAGGAAATAAACTAATCACTACAGAACTCACAAATCAGCCTGCTGGCTGAAGTACTCCTGCTCGGTCAGCGACAGTGGTAAAGAATCCGGGCCATGCAAAACCCAGACGTCAGCGCGTCATGTCAACCAATAATATAATATGAACATGGCAATAGGCAATGCAGAAATAAACATGAATAAAGCAATAGTATGAAACAAGCAGTGCAGGGTAGTGTGCAGTGGGTAACTAAACTGTTCTATCGGGTTTTCTATTCTAAAGTCTTTGAAATCAATTCGAGTAATCATCCATGTAACTCAAAGGATATGTCCCGTTACCCCCCGGGACCACGGATCAGGAAGTTGGGAACCAATAATGGTTCTGTCCCGTTGCCCCCCGGGACCACGGATCAGGAAATGTAAGAGTCACGAATGGCTCTGTCCCGTTACCCCCCGGGACCACGGATCAAGTAATACCCTTTTAAGTTACACTTTAGATTACCCTTTTGATTTCCCCATACCCCCAGGTTATATGTGTCAGGTCAAGTATTCAGTAGTCAAGGACTAATGCCAACACAGGATCAGGTAACAGGTCAGGTTTGTCTGGATAGACAACCGGAATGGTCCATGAGGACTCCATGTCAGGTTTGTTGGCATCAGGCATGAGATCGGGTAACAGGTCAGGTCATGGTACATCAGATCAAGTCGATAGTAAAGGGTACCATGTCCGGTGCATCGGTATATATATATGTCATGTGTAGCAAGGTCAGGTCAAGATGTAACACAATCGAGGGTGTGCTCATAACAGGTATATAATCGAACTAGGATTAACAGCAGGAAGTAAGCAATAAAGTAAACAACAATAAGCAGTTCATTTAATCATAATGGTGCATTAATATAGTGCAGTCGTATTATCATATTAACAGGTTTCAAGCACCCCTTGCGGTGCAATAGATCACCTGACGATGCAATACTGTTATCAGAATGTAATAGAGCTACATGTGTACGGCTATCGTCCTTTATACGGTAAAATGTGATTAACGGGTAACTTCGTTATTAGGGTTAAAGTGGCAAAATGTGATTTTAGGTTAACTGTATCATGATGTATGTCATATTGCGTCCAAATGAGAAAATAGCTATACCTAGTTAAGTTTGCAAGTTTAAAGAGTCAAAACACATTTAAATTGTATAGTATAGCATGTAGCAAGTGATACTTGCCTCGACGGTTCGCGAACCGGGAAAAACGGACGTAACGTCGGCGGAGAAACACGCGACGGACGCACGGTTCACGGATCGAATCCGAACAACGAACAGTGGGACCACGCAGACCGGGGTACCTCGCTGGAACGTCGGGTCAAGTCGTCGGCACGGCCGGATTCCGGCGAGATGTCAAAACAGCGACAAATGTTTAGAAATGCTACGTACGGACAAAGATCAACTAGAGGGGGAAAAGGAAGGGGAGAGGTAGAGGGAAGCTTACTGGGATAGCAAGGGTTGCGACAGCGACGGGGCCGACGGCGATAGGGCGCCGGCGAGGAGGCTGCGGCGGCAGACTCGGCTGCGGTTGCTGGAGGAGGAGAGACGGTGAGGAGGGAGAGGAAAAGGTCGGGTTTGGGTTGCAGGTGAAGAGGAGGTGGTCGGTGGTGGCGCAGGTGACGACGACGAGGGTCGACGGCGGCGTTCCCGGCCAACCGGAGAAGGTGCTAGGGTTGCTGTTGGGTCCCTGTTGCGGCGCCGGCACTCGGGAGAAGGAGGAAGGTGTCGAGGTCGGGAAGAGGGGCGAAGGGGAAGATGCTGGCGTCGTCGGCGACGAGTTGCGGCGGCGACGGCGAGCAGCGACGGGTGCAGGTGGCGTGGCTACGGTGTGAGTGCACGGGGACGTGGGGAGAGGAGGAAGGAGGTGAGGTTGAGACGAGGACGATGGTGGCGTCGGCGTTGGGCTGCGGCGGCGACGGCACGGTGGCTGGGCTAGGGTTGCGATGGGGGTTCTCATGATGGTTTCTCATGAAAAATGGTGGAGACGAGGCTGCGATATATATAGGGGATAGAGAGAGAGAGAGGGTTAGAGAGAGAGAGAGGTACAGATTTGAAAGAGAGAGAGAGAGATGTGAGGAAGAGAGAGATAGAGATAGAGAGAGATAGAGGCAGAGAAAGAGAGAGGAAAGATAGAGAGAGGGATAGAGGCGGGGCCCACGGGGGTTTAAACCCCTCGTGATTGGCCAAGGAAAAAATTTAAAAAGATTTAAAGGATTATATATATATATATATATATATATATCAGAGTATGGTTATGAATATATATTATAGTTTTAGAATATTTTATTAAATTGGGATTTTGGCGCTAAATGAAACATTTCCAAATCGCGTCCGGATTGGGTCCAAACATTCGAAATTTAAATAATAGGATTTTAAGCGGGTTCCAAATTTTAAAATGAAATGTTTTATGATTAAAAAGCATGCCCCCAAGTCGGATACCTGTACGCACGCGTAGTCGTCCAAACTCGCCCGTTTCACCGAACGGGATAAGAACTCGACGCACGGACGCTACCACGCGGCTAAGGGTGACGAGTAGGCCAAGATAGATATCTTTAATTTTACTTTAGGTGCTAAAATTTGTTATATGCAAAAATGACTTAGCCAGTTAAAATTTTGCAGTAAGACCCAAACAAGCAAGATAAATGAAATGAGCAATATCTAACACTCAACCAGTAACAGAAATAGTAGTATTGGGCTCGGGTGTTACATCATACCCAACTACAAAAGAATTTCTCGAAATTCCAAGAATACAAGATAGGAAACTACAGGAAAAGGTGAGGAAACCTCTGTCGGATCTCGTCTTCTCGCTCCCACGTGGACTCCCCATGCGATCGATTACCCCAGGAAACTAGCACAAGGGGGATAACCTTGTTCTTAAGAACCTTTTCCCTTCGATCCTTGATTTCAACCGGTCGCTCCTCAAAAGTTAGGTCCTCCCGTACAGTTAACTCCGAATGATCCAAGACGTGGGTTTCATCTCGAACATACCTTCGTAGTTGAGATACATGAAACACATCGTGCACACCTGCCAAGGACTGTGGTAACGCCAAACGGTACGCTACCTCTCCGACACGCTCCAATATCTCGAAGGGTCCAACGAATCGAGGACTAAGCTTTCCCCGACTCCCAAAACGAATCACTCCTCTAGTCGGTGATATCTTCAAGAATACCAAATCACCCACGGCGAACTCTAGAGGTCTTCTTAACGTGTCAGCCCAACTTTTCTGTCTGTCTTGAGCTGCCTTCATATGCTTCCTGATTGTATTAACCTTCTCAACGGTCTGTACTACCAAATCTGGTCCCAATAATCTTCGTTCACCAACATCATCCCAACAAACGGGTGAACGACACTTGCGACCATACAAAGCTTCAAACGGAGCCATCTGGATAGTTGCTTGGAAACTATTGTTGTAAGAAAACTCCACCAAGTGTAAATGATCCTCCCATGAATCCTTGAAGTCCAACATGCACGCTCTCAACATGTCTTCAAGAGTTTGGATCGTTCTCTCCGACTGACCATCAGTTTGAGGATGATAAGCTGTGTTAAACTTCAATCGAGTCCCCAAAATTTCCTGTAAACTCCTCCAGAAGTGTGATAAGAACCGAGTGTCCCGATCGGACACGATGCTCACCGGTACTCCATGCAATCTTACAATCTCCTGCATGTACCGCTCTGCCAAAGTCTCCGTTGATTGACCAACCCGAAAAGGAATAAAGTGAGATGCCTTGGTCAACCGATCGACAATCACCCATACTGCATTGTTGCCCTTTGGACTCCGCGGTAAAGCCGTCACGAAATCCATGGTTATATGTTCCCACTTCCACTGAGGAATCGGAAGTGGTTGCAACAAACCAGCAACCCTTTGGTGTTCAGCCTTGACTTGCTGACATACCAAGCACTTAGCCACGAAGCGAGCGATCTCCCGTTTCATGCCTTTCCACCAGAAATGCTGTCGAATATCTCGGTACATCTTTGTACCTCCTGGATGTACAGAGTAAGCTGAACTGTGTGCCTCCTTCATAAGCTCTTCACGCACATCCCCCTTTGGCACACACACACGGCTACCATACCTCAACGAACCATCTTTGTAGACCAGTAAATCTGTTCGTAGTCCGGCTTCAACCTGCTCTCGAAACCTTTGCAGTCTAGGATCCTGCGATTGTGCCACTTTAATCTTCTCAACTAAAGACGACTGTACTTGCAACTGCATCAACTGTCCCGTAGAATGTGGTAGCACAACCTCCAAGTCAAATCTTCGAAAATCCGCAATGATCTCCCTCTGTGTAGTCAATACTTGAATCGCTGGTAACGACTAAGCGCATCCGGCACGACGTTAACTTTTCCCGGATGGTACTTAAGATCCAGGTCGTAGTCGGCCATCAGCTCCAACCATCTGCGTTACCTCATGTTCAACTCCTTCTGAGTGAACACATACTTCAAGCTCTTGTGATCTCTAAAAACTTCGACTCTCTCACCCAAAAGGTAGTGTCTCCAAATCTTCAAGGCGAAGATCACAGCCGCAAGCTCCAAGTCATGAGTCGGATAATTCTTCTCATGGGTCTTCAGTTGTCTTGATGCGTAAGCTACGACCTTCCCATTCTGCATCAAAACACATCCCAATCCTTTTCCAGATGCGTCGCTGTGAATCACCAGCCCTCCGGAATTGTCTGGTACGGTCAGGATAGGGACGGTTATCAACTTATGCTTCAACGTCTCGAAAGCCAATGCACATTTATCCGTCCAAACAAAAGGTACTTCCTTGCGCGTAAGCTTGGTCAACGGTTCTGCCAAACGAGCGAAGTTCTCCACAAATCTCCTGTAGTATCCGGCCAAACCAAGGAAACTTCTTACCTCAGCCACATTTCTTGGAATAGGCCAATCTTGAACTGCTGCAATCTTTTCGGGATCGACGGCGATTCCATCGCCCGACACAACATGCCCCAGAAACTTCTTCCAGCCAAAATTCGCACTTACTCATCTTCGCATACAATTTCTCCTGTCTCAATGTCTGCAGTGCGATCTTCAAATGCTCAGCATGATCTTCCGAACTCTTCGAGTAAACTAGAATATCGTCAATGAATACCACAATAAACTTGTCCAAGAATGGTGAAAAGATTCGGTTCATCAAATCCATGAATATTGCCGGCGCATTCGTTACTCTGAAGGGCATCACTAGATACTCGAAATGTCCATACCGAGTTCGAAACGCCGTCTTGCAAATATCTTCTGCTTTCACTCGGACCTGATGATATCCGGATCGCAAATCCAGTTTCGAGAATACCCTCGCGCCACTAAGCTGCTCAAAAAGTTCTCCAATGCGAGGGATCGGGTACTTGTTCTTAATAGTCACCCGGTTTAATTCTCTATAGTCAATGCACATCCTTCTCGTGCCATCCTTCTTCTTTAGTAAAAGAACTGGAGCTCCCCAAGGCGAGTTGCTGCTTCGAATCCAACCCTTCTAAAGCAATTCACCAACTTGTTTCTTAACTCCTTCCAATTCCACTGGTGCCATTGGATAATAAGCTTTAGATACTGGCGCTGCACCAGGAATAAGGTCAATCGCGAACTCCACGTCTCGCTTCGGCGGTAAGCCCGATATATCTTCAAATACGTCCATAAAGTCGCGAACAACTGCCGGCTCTTCATTACTATCAACTTCCATAGCTGCAAGAACACTGTTTGTCGGCCTAGCCCTAAACTCGACTGGCCCGACAGAACTGCTTCCTTACCGCAACTACTGTCTGCATCGTTGGCAGCTAAAGGTCCAGCAAAACTACTGAGTCTCGTCCATTCTGCTGCATGCACGTCCACGGGTGCTTCATTCTGCCTCAGCCCAATAAATTTCTCTTCCATTTCCTCCCGTGCAGTCCGCGGGAAGAATTTCTCCAGGAAACTCTTAGAGAAATCCGCCCAACTGATCGGCTTGGGCAAACGGGTCTCCTCCACAAGCCACCACTCTCGGGCGTAATCCACTAGCTGAATGCGCACCACATCAACTCTTTTGTCCTCTGGGATCTGTGCCACAATCAGCAAATTCTCCGTGTCAACTAGCCACTGCTCGGCTGGCAACGGCTCCTCCAGACCAGTGAAAGTAGTAGGACCCAAACGTCTGAAATCTGCCACGGTCCCTACCCGGTCAACTGGTTTCGCTCCAGCGTTGTTTACAGACTGCCGAATGGCCTGCAAACCCTCCTGAAATGAATCTGCTTGCTGCTGGATCAGCTCAGTATGCCTCTTCTGATTTTCCAACATTCCACGTATCACTCCCAACATGGCGGCTTCATCCACGCGCCTCTGATACGTCTTCAAATTCTTACCTGCCATAATCCTGAACTCAAAACACCCAACATTAGCATGATGATAGATTCAATATATAAATCAAGGCTAGAACTCCAAGATACTTAAATAGAGTACCGCATTGTAACTATGTCGCGGTATCATAGCCACAATTACTTAACTCCACCCAAGTCGCCCAAGTCCTAGAGATAACAAGAAATCAGGTTTTCGAGTTGACATGCAAAGTAAGTTTGCACGTCGATATAATCCAGTAGAATGTGATTCAAGAATGGTAAAACGGTCAAGGTGGTAGGACATGTTTCCTAAGCACGGGTATTCTGATTCGCGTATTGGGTACAATACCCAACTACAAAAGAATCAACCCAACTAACCTATGGCTCTGATACCAAAAGAACCATGTTACGCCCCGCTTCCCAGAGTACGCAAGATTGGGCACGTGACATAGCCAACCATGCTACCTGTGGGTAGGAAGTATCCATCCACAGTCACATTACGGCTGTAGAGATATCAAGAACAAGATAAAAACTATCTAACACATGTCCAAATCCAGAATAACAAGAGTCAATGATAAATAAGTGCGGAAGCAAATGATCCAATACAATAATAGAAAAGTATGTCCCATAATGCGGGCTCACATCTGGAAATAAGAATGCAGGAAATAAACTAATCACTACAGAACTCACAAATCAGCCTGCTGGCTGAAGTACTCCTGCTCGGTCAGCGACAGTGGTAAAGAATCCGGGCCATGCAAAACCCAGACGTCAGCGCGTCATGTCAACCAATAATATAATATGAACATGGTAATAGGCAATGCAGAAATAAACATGAATAAAGCAATAGTATGAAACAAGCAGTGCAGGGTAGTGTGCAGTGGGTAACTAAACTGTTCTATCGGGTTTTCTATTCTAAAGTCTTTGAAATCAATTCGAGTAATCCTCCATGTAACTCAAAGGATATGTCCCGTTACCCCCCGGGACCACGGATCAGGAAGATGGGAACCAATAATGGTTCTGTCCCGTTGCCCCCCGGGACCACGGATCAGGAAATGTAAGAGTCACGAATGGCTCTGTCCCGTTACCCCCCGGGACCACAGATCAAGTAATACCCTTTTAAGTTACACTTTAGATTACCCTTTTGATTTCCCCATACCCCCAGGTTATATGTGTCAGGTCAGGTATTCAGTAGTCAAGGACTAATGCCAACACAGGATCAGGTAACAGGTCAGGTTTGTCTGGATAAACAACCGGAATGGTCCATGAGGACTCCATGTCAGGTTTGTTGGCATTAGGCATGAGATCGGGTAACAGGTCAGGTCATGGTACATCAGGTCAAGTCAATAGTAAAGGGTACCATGTCCGGTGCATCGGTATATATATATGTCATGTGTAGCAAGGTCAGGTCAAGATGTAACACAATCGAGGGTGTGCTCATAACAGGTATATAATCGAACTAGGATTAACAGCAGGAAGTAAGCAATAAAGTAAACAACAATAAGCAGTTCATTTAATCAAAATGGTGCATTAATATAGTGCAGTCGTATTATCATATTAACAGGTTTCAAGCACCCCTTGCGGTGCAATAGATCACCTGACGATGCAATACTGTTATCAGAATGTAATAGAGCTACATGTGTACGGCTATCGTCCTTTATACGGTAAAATGTGATTAGCGGGTAACTTCGTTATTAGGGTTAAAGTGGCAAAATGTGATTTTAGGTTAACTGTATCATGATGTATGTCATATTGCGTCCAAATGAGAAAATAGCTATACCTAGTTAAGTTTGCAAGTTTAAAGAGTCAAAACACATTTAAATTGTATAGTATAGCATGTAGCAAGTGATACTTGCCTCGACGGTTCGCGAACCGGGAAAAACGGACGTAACGTCGGCGGAGAAACACGCGACGGACGCACGGTTCACGGATCGAATCCGAACAACGAACAGTGGGACCACGCGGACCGGGGTACCTCGCTGGAACGTCGGGTCAAGTCGTCGGCACGGCCGGATTCCGGCGAGATGTCAAAACAGCGACAAATGTTTAGAAATGCTACGTACGGACAAAGATCAACTAGAGGGGAAAAAGGAAGGGGAGAGGTAGAGGGAAGCTTACTGGGATAGCAAGGGTTGCGACAGCGACGGGGCCGACGGCGATGGGGCGCCGGCGAGGAGGCTGCGGCGGCAGACTCGGCTGCGGTTGCTGGAGGAGGAGAGACGGTGAGGAGGGAGAGGAAAAGGCCGGGTTTGGGTTGCAGGTGAAGAGGAGGTGGTCGGTGGTGGCGCAGGTGACGACGACGAGGGTCGACGGCGGTGTTCCCGGCCAACCGGAGAAGGTGCTAGGGTTGCTGTTGGGTCCCTGTTGCGGCGCCGGCACTCGGGAGAAGGAGGAAGGTGTCGAGGTCGGGAAGAGGGGCGAAGGGGAAGATGCTGGCGTCGTCGGCGACGAGTTGCGGCGGCGACGGAGAGCAGCGACGGGTGCAGGTGGCGTGGCTACGGTGTGAGTGCACGGGGACGTGGGGAGAGGAGGAAGGAGGTGAGGTTGAGACGAGGACGATGGTGGCGTCGGCGTTGGGCTGCGGCGGCGACGGCACGGTGGCTGGGCTAGGGTTACGATGGGGGTTCTCGTGATGGTTTCTCGTGAAAAATGGTGGAGGCGAGGCTGCGATATATATAGGGGATAGAGAGAGAGAGAGAGAGGGTTAGAGAGAGAGAGAGGTACAGATTTGAAAGAGAGAGAGAGAGATGTGAGCAAGAGAGAGATAGAGATAGAGAGAGATAGAGGCAGAGAAAGAGAGAGGTAAGATAGAGAGAGGGATAGAGGCGGGGCCCACGGGGGTTTAAACCCCTCGTGATTGGGCAAGGAAAAAATTTAAAAAGATTTAAAGGATTATATATATATATATATATATATATATATATATATATATATATATATATATATATCAGAGTATGGTTATGAATATATATTATAGTTTTAGAATATTTTATTAAATTGGGATTTTGGCGCTAAATAAAACATTTCCAAATTGCGCCCGGGTTGGGTCCAAACATTCGAAATTTAAATAATAGGATTTTAAGCGGGTTCCAAATTTTAAAATGAAATGTTTTATGATTAAAAAGTATGCCCCCAAGTCGGATACCTGTACGCGCGCGTAGTCGTCCAAACTCGCCCGTTTCACCGAACGGGATGAGAACTCGACGCACGGACGCTATCACGCGGCTAGGGGTGACGAGTAGGCCAAGATAGATATCTTTAATTTTACTTTAGGTGCTAAAATTTGTTATATGCAAAAATGACTTAGCCAGTTAAAATTTTGCAGTAAGACCCAAACAAGCAAGATAAATGAAATGAGCAATATCTAACACTCAACCAGTAACAGAAATAGTAGTATTGGGCTCGGGTGTTACAGCTGTGCTTGCGCAACTGCGCAGACACGCGTCGTGCAGCGCAGTGCTTGCGCAGCTGTGCTTGCACAACCGTACTTGCACAACTGCGCAGACACGCGTCGCGCAGCGCAGTGCTTGCGCAGCTGTGCCTGTGCAACTGCGCAGACACGTGTCGCGCAGCGCAGCGATTGCGCAACTGAAGCGTTGCTTCCTTTACTTTTATTTTTGAAGAGCCTTGCTCTGATTGGACGCGCTGCCTTGGGCGCTGTGCTGACGCATCGACTTCTGACACGTGGCATCCTGCGCACAGCGCAGGCGATCTGAAGCGCTGCTTCATTTATTAAAACTTAGATTTCCAAAGTAGAGCTTTGCTATGATTGGGGGAATCGGAAGCGTTGCTTCACTTGAGATGTCTTTTCATCTTTCTTTTTCAAGTCAAACTTGTATTTCCCAAAATTTTCATTTCCCGGGTCATAGAAATAATTCCACTGCGCGCAGAATTTTCTGTGCTTGGGTCTATATATAACTCATGGCCGAGCCTTTTCTTTTCTCATCTTCAGAGAACTTCTTCGATCATGGCTTGCAACCGCCCTCATGCCCGCCGACAACCATGGGAAGTGCCGATCCGGGACATCGTTCCCAGTTTTGCTGCGCGCTTGGCGGACCCTTCTTTTACGGACGAGCAGTGCGATGCTGCAATGTACGAGCTTTTGACTCGTGTTGGGTCTCCTCTTCCTCCGCACTCCATTTGGCTCCTGATGATCCTTGCCCCGGTGCTCGCCGATCATTCCCCTCCTCCAGTAGAGATGTCCTCGGCAATGCTTGACGCCGCCGAGGATAAGATCGAGTGCTTCTTTGAAGCGCACTTGATCACCAAAGCCCTGAGGGACTGCTCTTTTCACTTGCTGAGCCAGATACGGGCTCGCCGGGTTGTCATCGCCACCTTTTCTGATGAATGTGGCGACGACCGTTGGGCGTCTACCTCTCGGGAGGATCGCCGCTTCAGCGTGGTGAGAAGACAGAAAGGGAACTGGAGAATCTTCTTCTTATCTTTGTGAACCCTTGTCTTTCCGATCCCATATTTGGTGATCTTTTTTAAATGTAATAATAAATAAATGTTTTAATTAAGTATTTTATTATCTGTCAAGTGTTCTCTTTATTTTAGCTCTCTGTTATGCTTGTGCATCGTATGATTTAATTTGCTATTATTAGGTGCATATGATTCTTGCAAGGATAAATTGCCTTTGGTGTTCAGTTTCTTTTATGAAGCAGTGCTTTACTTTTCAGTTTTAGAAATAGAGTTTTGTTCTGATTGAGGGAAACAACCACCTCGTGCCACCTTTAACATATTCCGTATCATTCTATCCCTTAAACCCCGCAGTGTTTTGATTGTATTGTTTGTCTTGTAAATTGTATTGATTGTAAGATTGACCGACTGACCGAAACCATGATATCAGTAAACGGTTGTAGCCGTAGAGTCATGTAAATGGAATAACTGAGAATCATTTAAAAGGAATATATATATATATATATATATATCCATGGTTCGGTTCGGTCAAGTTGTATAAATTGATAATTGAATTCATGGATTCATGTGTTCATATTGAATTAGAATATTGTAGATTGTAGATTGACTTGAATCATATTCAAGTCGGAAAGATCAGACTCAAACCCGAGTCAGACAGTTAGAAATGTAAATTGAAGTCTTATAATTACTAGGGTCCTTAGGGTAATTTATAAAACTTGAGGGGGTTTTATGTAAAAATAATTTTGTATAGTTTTCAAGATACACCCCAAGTATTTATTATTCGTCTTTAGAGTTGTAATGAGGGTGGATTTTATATTGTGACATTTCTAGTGAAAATATCCTAGTTATTATAAATAAAGGTATTTATCTATAATATTGATTTATTTGAAGTTCATGGTATTTTAATGTAAAATTTATTCTTGTGATTTTTAGAAAAAGGTAGAATATTTATATTATAATAAAATAGATATTTAAATGATAAATATATATATATTTATACAAAAATAATTTTAATAAATATTTTATATTCCAGAAATCTCATTTTTCTTAAGATGCCGTATTTTAAACCTTTCGAGACCGAATGCTCCTTGCGGAGGTCTGAATCTTGCACTACTAATCCCGAGGGTGCACGATAAACTGTACTATCCCGAACGGGTTCCCCAAAGTGGGTTGTAGCGGCGCTTTGCAAAGATTGTAAAATACTAATCGTTTAGAAAACGGTTTTATAAAGTAAAAGGTATTTATTTGTAAAATGTCAATTTTCCGTATTTTAGATTATAGGGTTTTCTAATTCAACTAGACTATTTCTAAACAGTTTAAACGACAAGTCGTGAGATGTCTCAAATCGCCTCTTCACCGCCAATTGTGGCCAGGTAAGTACAAGTGAGGAAAGGAGGGATCCGCTCACGAATCATTGTGAGACGGGCCTTTTAAAATTACCTTTCTCACTTGTCTAGCCTAGACACCACAAAATCAGGTTTAGATAAACGACCGATATCCACAACTTATCGTATTTTCCTAATAAAAGAAATTTGTTTTAAAAGTGTATCAAACCTAAAACTTTTAGAAATGGTTTTATTAAGAATATGGTATTTAAATGAAAGTATTGTTTTATCGTATTCTAAGTTTTGATGATATCGTTTAGGGTTGTATATGCGTGTGTATGGAGGTAGGTCGTTACCTCGTGCTCTACTTTAAATGTATAGTAAGGTTAAGGGGTTAAATGTGAAATCGAAACATTATGGTATTTAAGTGGAAAAAAATACGATAAATTGGAAAGGCTATCATTTAATGTGATGAAACTTGTTCAAATTATTTGTTAAGTGTTTAATAGTCAACATAAAGATGTTTAAGCATGAATGTATTGGTGAGAAGTGAAATTTTATAGAAAACCGAATCGGAAATCGGATTTGCTCCGATTCCGTCGGGTTTTGTAATTTTGTATTTTAGAGAATAAGAAAGAGAGATAGAATGGGACTTACGGGTTTTGATTATACAAAGGAGTGAGGGGGAATTGTCGATGCGTTGCGTCTTCGCCGGTAGTTCCTAAAAACGTCGCCGGAATTTCGTCGGAGCTTCGCCGCGAACTTGTTTTCAAAGTACAAAACTTTTGAGAAGATTTTGAGAAAGTGGGCTCAGGATTTTGGGATGAGAGGGTAGAGGGTAGGGGGTGTATTTATAGGATAGGCTAGGGGTAGGATAGGTTAAGGGTTTTTAATAAAAAAAATGTAAAAATATAGAAAATTCATTAAAAAGCGTAGTAAATAGGGTATATTGAAGTCTCGGGAACCGATCCATTAATTTGGAGTATACAGGGGGGTGGGGTAGGTGAAGAGCCCCAACTTTTATGTTGGGGACTCGGCCGTCCGGCCAAGTCCGGCCGGCGGTGCCGGCCCGAGTCGGCCGGTCCGCCGGCCGAGTCGGGGGTCGAGGAGGTGGGGGGTCTCGTGGGGTAAGCATTGGTATATTCAGTTTTCTATGTGTAGTGGGAGTTTTGAAAGTTATGGTGTGTGGACTGTTGGGCTTCCAAAGAAATTTAAACAAAATAAATACAAAAATAATGTGGGGCATGGGATTTGAACTCTGGTGGCTTGGTTTAGCAGTGCAAGGTATTACCAATGAGCCACAAGCTCTTTCTTGTAATTATTTGTGTGAAATAATTACTTAAAGAGATATTAGCAACATTAAATACTCTAAGTATATTTTGAATTTAAATCAATTCTTTGTACTTTAAAAATGGAGTTATTTAATTACTTAAGTCTTGTGCTCAGGTAATAAATACTCCTTTATGAATTTTTGAAAAAAATACTTTGAAAAATTTGTATTGGAAATTTGGGGTTGTTACAGTCTTGAATTTTGCAGTATCGTGCCACTTGTAACACCTTCCGTACCAGTCTGCCCCTTAAACCCCGTAGTGTTTTGATTGTATTGTATTGTAAACTGTATAGATTGTATAATTGGATGACTGACCGAAACCATGATATCTGTAACGGATGTAACCGTACAATCATGTAAATGGATGTAAACTGGAGATCATGTAAATGGAATGTATATCCATGGTTCGGTTCGGTCAAGTTGTATAGATTGTGTAGGGTGTTTTTCGTCACCCCAGTGAGATGGGAATACGCGAGCGCTTGTCAGGCGTACTATAGATTCCCCCTGCCTAGGGTAGGCCGGGGTTTAATGATTGTGGGGATCCGAACCTCCGGCGGCCGCGGACTAAGCTGCCGTTAATTACCCATCACCTTTGGGGCGAGGGAACCTCCGATTAACGGGTTAAACTGGTCATGCGAACTCAATGTGCAGTGTGCGTGTGTTTTGAAAGGGGGTTTTGGATATATCGGGAGCCACGCAGAGTTTTTACGGGATGTGGCGGAGAGTGTGGCGGAGTATGTGTGTGTATAAATTTGTATACATATGTATATATGTATGTATGTACACAAAAGAGAGGGAAAAGGCATCCAAGGGATGCGCAGTTGCGCAAGCGCGCGTGCCACGTGTCGGCTCGCGGGCGCCTTGCGCACTTGCGCAGTTGCGCAGGCGCGCGCGCCACTTGTCGGCACGCGGGCGGCTTGCGCAGGTGCGCAAGCGCGCACGCCACGTGTCGGCACGCGGGCGCCTTGCGCACTTGCGCAAGCGCGCAGGTGAGGCACAACAGGCTTTTAGCCTAAAAAAAAATTCTCAGAAGAGAAATCAGAGAGGAGTTGGACTCCTGAATGTGTTTTTCCTCTTTTTTTGGGGGTTTAGTGAAAGATGTTCTTCTTCTTCCTCCTGTTGCTTGCTGGATCTTGAAGATCAAGAGATGTGAAATCTCAAAATCTCTCCTTTTTAAGATCTGATGACAGATCCAAGTTCCCCTATGTGGGTTTTGTGGTGGAAAACTATTTAGTTTTGAAAAAGGAAGAGTAAAACTCTTGATTTAATTCAAAAAAAAGAAGAAGCTTTTGGAACCTTGAAGAAGAAGGAAAGAGCTCAGCTCTAGAAATTTCTTTTTTTTTGGAGAGAGAAAGTTGTTAGATATTTTCATTATCTTGCCTTTATAGGCTATACATTTTACACATAGCCCCTTGGGCTTCACAAAATGGCATTTTGCCTATCCCATGGCTCATGTGCCATTTCTTTTTGCACATAAGCCATGGGCTTTACAAAAATTTGGCTTTATGCCTATTTTTCTTACATTTATCCATAAAATAAAATAAAAGAAAATGCAACAAAATTATTTATTACAAAAATTTTATCTTGGCATGGGGGGAGGCCGGCCGCTTCATGTTCGGGCTCGACCCGGGCATGGGCCCACTTGGCTTGGGGTTGACTTGGATTTTAACTTGGTCAACCGGGGTGTAAATTTTTACCCCAACAAATTGCCCCCCATCAATAAATGCACACCACATATGTGGGTCGTGTGCATGAAATTGATGGATCTTCTTTCACGTGGAGGCGACTTGATTTGGTTCCCACTTTTTGGGAAGCTGGCACTGCCCTTTTTACGACATGGACGGTCGTTGCTTGTCATGTCTCCGAGACGGAGTGTCCGTGATAGACGTTTTCCCTAGCCCGGAGTTATCTGGTTCCCGCTTTGTAGGAATCCTGCGCTGCCCTTTTTGCGACTTGGACGGTCGGTGCTGCCCTTTTAGCGACGTGGACGGTCGGTTCTGCCCTTTTTACGACTTGGATGGTCGGTGCTGCCCTTTTAGCGACGTGGACGGTCGGTTCTGCCCTTTTTGCGACTTGGACGGTCGGTGCTGCCCTTTTAGCGACGTGGATGGTCGGTTCTGCCCTTTTTGCGACTTGGACGGTCGGTGCTGCCCTTTTAGCGACGTGGACGGTCGGTGCTGCCCTTTTAGCGACGTGGACGGTCGGTGCTGCCCTTTTAGCGACTTGGACGGTCGGTGCTGCCCTTTTAGCGACGTGGACGGTCGGTGCTGCCCTTTTAGCGACTTGGACGGTCGGTGCTGCCCTTTTAGCGACGTGGACGGTCGGTGCTGCCCTTTTAGCGACGTGGATGGTCGGTTCTGCCCTTTTTGCGACTTGGACGGTCGGTGCTGCCCTTTTAGCGACGTGGACGGTCGGTGCTGCCCTTTTAGCGACGTGGACGGTCGGTACTGCCCTTTTAGCGACGTGGACGGTCGGTTCTGCCCTTTTAGCGACGTGGACGGTCGGTACTGCCCTTTTAGCGACGTGGACGGTCGATGCCTGATTTGACTTGCTCTGCTTCTTGCAATGTCAGGGGTAGACTTGACTTGCTCCGCTTCTTGCGGTGTCGGAGTGGAAGTTGACTTGTTGATATTGATTTGGGTTGACATCAGCATCGCTATACTGGAATATGGTACCAGGAGCGAATCATCATCTGTCATGGAGAGGATTTTGGGATTTTGGTTTTTGTTTGGCATCTGCATTGCTGCACTAGAATAATGCCAGGAGTAACTCATCATTTGCCCCGAGAGGATTCGGGAGAAATTGGGATTGTTTTACGCCCGTGGATTGTATACGGTTTTGCAGGATGAATGATCCAGACCGTAGGGCCGAAAAAAATTTTTGGGACTTTGTCGGCGTCTGCATCGCTGCACTGGAATATGGTACCAGGAGCGACTCATCATTCGCCGTTGGGGTATGGGATTTAGAATTTATTTGGCGTCTGCATCGCTGCACTGGAATATGGTACCAGGAGCGACTCATCATTCGCCATTTGGGGGTTGGGGAGCGATGGCTTAGGAGACAGGTTTAGATCCCTATCGCCTAAGGCTTTTCAATTTTATGGGCCGTGAGGGTCCCATAAAAGCATTTTCTCCCTACGAGTCGTAAGGATCCCGCAGGTGTATTTTCTCCTTAGGAGTCGTGAGGACTCCTAAGTGTGTTTTTCCTTTATGAGTCGTAAGGACCCCACAAAGGTTTGTTCTCCTCATATATCGTGAGGACACATGAGTGGGTCTTATCAATGGAGCATCATTCCCAAAGCGGAGACCGGCCGCGTAACTGGTGATTACGGTGGGGCATGGGTATGATGAGAATTATTTGAGCCCGTGGATTGTATACGATGGTCAATTTGGGGACCCACCGTAGGGCCGGGAGAATTTTGAGAAATTGGATTTTGGTTGGCGTCTGCATCGCTGCACTGGAATGTGGTACCAGGAGCGACTCATCATTCGCCGTTTGGGGACTTGGAATTTGGATCTTGTTTGGCATCAGCATTGCTGTACTGGAATAATGCCAGGAGCAACTTATCATTTGCCTTGGGAGGACTTGGGATTTGGGTTTTTGGTCGGCATCAGCACCGCTAACACTGAAGCGAGATGCCAGGAGCGAATCATCATTTGCCGTTGCCCGTTGGGGAACGATGGCTTAGGAGTTAGGTTTGGGTCCCTACCACCTAAGGCTTTTCAATTTTATGGGCCGTGAGGGTCCCATAAAAGCATTTTCTCCCTACGAGTCGAAAGGATCTCGTAAGTGTATTTTCTCCTTAGGAATCGTGAGGATTCCTAAGTGTGTTGCTCCTTTGTGAGTCGTAAGGATCTCACGCAGGGGTTTTCTCCTCACAAGGTCGAGAGAACTTTGTGAGTGTATTTTACCTCCTTTCCTTTTTACGAGTTTGCGCCCTCTCGGGTTTTCACAGACTCGCCGGTAGTCCTGCTGTTTTTACTCACGGAGCCCTTTCGGGTTTTCATCCGTGCCCGTTTTGCTTGTGAACATACCGTTTTTTTTTGTTTTTTTTTTTTTCTGCTGCTGGTGGGACTTTAAAGTAGTCTCACCGGCAGGATTTGGAAGAAATAGGGGTCATTTACGCCCGTGGATTGTATACGGTTTTGCAGGATGTCTGATCCAGACCGTAGGGCTGATGTGCTCAATTCGCCTGCGACTTGGAGCATTCACGTGTAGTATTTCTTGAGATATCGGCCATTGATGGGTGGCATGGGCCTTTCTCCCTCGGCACTTATTAGTTGGTAGGATCCTCCGTCAAACACTTTCTCGATGACGTATGGTCCTTCCCAGTTTGGCTCGAATTTTCCCTTGGCATGTCGATTGGGGATAATCGGTCTTTTGAGGACCAACACCAATTCACCTTTCTTGAAGGCGCGGAGACGGGTTATCTTGTCATAAGCCCGTGACATTTGGGCTCGGTATAGTTCCAGATTTTGTTGCACCGCGAGCCTCTTTTCTTCGAGGGCATCGAGTTCTTCAAGTCGAAGGAGCACGTTTTCTTCCTCCGTCAACTCATGTTGGACGGCCATTCTTAAGCTCGGAACTTCAACTTCGAGGGGGAGGACCGCCTCCACTCCGAAGAGCAATGAGTATGGAGTGGACTGAGTTGGAGTACGGTGCGTGGTACGATATGCCCACAATGCCTCGTGAAGCTTGAGATTCCAGTCTCTCTTGTTGGCTGAAGCATTTTTCCTCAGAAGCTTGCATAGAGTCTTATTGAAGGCTTCGGCTAGCCCATTGGCTCTTGGATTATAGATGGAGGAATACCTCCAGTCTATCTTGTGCTGAGTAGCGAATCTTGAGACATTGAAGCTCTTGAAAGAAGGCCTGTTGTCAGAAATGATTCTTCTTGGTGTACCGAAGCGGTATAGAATATTATGCTGGAAGAATGTCAGAATATCCTTTGTCTTGACTTCTTTTAGCGGGACAGCTTCAGCCCACCTGGAGAAGTAGTCTGTCGCGGCCAGTATGAACCGGTGGCCTTTAGATGACGGAGGATCAATTGGGCCACCAATGTCGGTGCCCCAAACTTCGAAGGGCCACGACGCCACTGTAGTATGCAATGGGTTGGGATGCTTGTGAATAAAATCACCGTGAATTTGGCAGATATAACATTTCTTTGCATGCTCTCCGCAATCCCGTATCATGGTGGGCCAGTAATACCCGAGCCGTTTGATTTGAAGTCGCATCTTGGGGCCAGATTGGTGAGCACCGCAAACGCCCGAGTGGACATCTTTCATGACCTTTTGGGCTTCGGCCAATGACAGACACCTGAGCCAGAGTTGGTCATATGACCTGCGGTATAACGTGTCATTTACAAACACGTATCGGAGAGCTCTTTTCTTCAGCTGAATCCTCGCAGATTTTTCTTCGGGCAGCTTGTCATATCGGAGGTACTCTATGAAGGGTTCTCTCCAATCGGGCTCGTCTTGGATGATCGAAGCTTCTTCCGCAGGACTGCTCTTCTGTTCCGCGCTTTCCTCTTCTCGTAGAGAGACTGGGGGTAGAATTTGCCGGCTCCTGACTGTGATCAGAATTTCGTCCATTTCAGGATCAGCCAGTTCCTTGGCCAAGCGAGCGAGGACATCAGCCTTTCCGTTCAACGCTCTAGGGACTCTCGTTAGTTTAATATGAGTGAACCGTTTCATGAGTTCCACCACTCGACCTCTGTACCGAGCTAACTCGGGTTTGTATATCTTATAGTCGCCGCTTACTTGGTTGACGACGAGCTGGGAGTCACCATAAACTCGTAGCCGACGGATTTCCATTTCTATGGCGAGCTCCAAACCAGCTATCAGAGCTTCATACTCAGCTTCATTGTTTGTCCGAGGCTCGGTGAGAGCAAAAGAACGCCGTAGGGTTCCCATTGATGGTGTGATGAACACCAATCCTATCCCTGCTTTTATCTCCGGGACGCTTGATTTACTGGAGGTTCTTATCGATGAGGCCCCATCGAAGTAGAGCTCCCAACATGGCTCGTCATTCTCGAGATGCAGCACTTGTTCGTCGGGTAACTCACAATTTAGTGGCGACCCTTCTGGTATGGGATGAGCAGCGAGAAAGTCTGCAAGAGCTTGCCCTTTTACTGCTTTCTGAGGAGTGTAAACTATGTCAAACTCAAGTAGCATGACAGCCCATCTTGCCATTCTGCCGGCTAGGCTTGCTTTGGTCATCAAGTGTTTGAGCGGGTCGACCTTGGAGATCAGCATAACCCGATGAGCGAGCAGATAGTGCCTCAGCTTCTTCACAGCAAATATCAGAGCCAGGCATTGCTTTTCGATTGGGGAGTAGTTGTGTTCCGCCCCGACTAGAGTTCGACTGAGGTAGTAGAGGGCATTTTCTTTTCCTTCCTCATTATTCTGGGCAAGGAGCGCACCGAGTGACTCGTCCAGCGCGGCAGTGTAGAGAATCAGCGGTTTATTCGGAATGGGAGCGGCCAGCACTGGAGGGTGCAACAAGTATTGTTTAATGCTTTCGAACGCTGCTCGACATTCGGCATCCCAGATAAAAGGAGCTCCTTTCTTCATGAGCTTTGAGAAGGGCCTACATCTCCCTGATAAATTTGAGATAAACCTCCGTATATAAGCAAGCTTGCCTTGAAAAGATCTTAGCTGCGTCAGACTCTTCGGAGGGGGCATCTCCATGATGGCCTTTATCTTTGATGGGTCAACTTCGATCCCTCGATGTCGGACTATGAAGCCCAGGAATTTTCCCGATGACACGCCAAAAGCGCACTTCAGAGGATTCATCTTCAGATCGTATTCCCTCGGTCTGGTGAGAACGGTCCTGAGATCTTGGATATGATCGGCCTTGGCTTTAGTCTTGACGACCAGATCATCAACATAGCATTCGACGACTTTATGTATTAGGTCATCAAAGATATTAGTCATCGCCCTTTGATATGTAGCTCCTGCGTTCTTCAGTCCGAATGGCATTACCTTGTAGCAATATATTCCGATCGGGGTTCGAAATGCTGTGTGCTTCTCATCCTCAGGCGACATCTTGATCTGATTGTATCCAGACGAGCCATCCATAAAGGTGAACAGTTCGTAATTTGAGGTGTCATCGACCATCATTTCCATGACCGGTAGCGGGAAGTCGTCTTTAGGACATGCCTTATTGAGGTCCCTGAAATCGACACAAACTCGGATCTGCCCATTTTTCTTCTTCACTGGGACTATGCATGCGATCCAGTCTGCATATTTCTCTTCCCTGATGAAGCCGGCATCGATGAGCTTCTTGGTTTCCTCGATGACCTTTTCTTCCAACTCCCTTCTCATTCTTCGAGGAGCTTGTTTGACTGGCTTAGCATCAGGAGATATAGCCAGCTTATGCACGGCTACCTCAGAGGAAAGGCCAGACATTTCTTTGTACGTCCACGCGAAGCAGTCGACGAACTCACGCAGCAGGGCAATTATCTGCTCTTTTATTTCCTCCGACAAGAGTGAGCTGATGTAGGTCGGCCTTGGATTATCGGGCGTTCCTAAGTCAATCTCGGTTAGCTCATCAAAGGTTGCTTGTCCGCCATCTTCGAGCTCTTGAGGAGCTTCTTCTGGCTCGGCTATCTCGTCATCATAATTTGATCTTTCGCTGGTCTCACCAACATGGATCATGTAGCACGCTTTGGAATCAGGTTGAATGTAGCCTATGCCCCGTCTATCTGGAATCCGTCCATCGATGAGTGCTCGGACCTGGGGCGGATACCATAGCCCTTCGTAAAACTTTGCTTCGGACTCCGTTTGATATAACCGGCATCCGCACTTCTTAAAGTATTCCCGTATCTCGGGCGCATAGTATCTGGGATTGAGGACGGCTCTTATGCCTCTCTCATAGGGAAGGCACGCGACAGAAAGGTCGTCCGGGTGCACAACGGGGTTTGACCCATAAAACAAGATGCCCTTCTGTCCACTTTTCCTCCCGGGAACGTAGAAAGTCTTCAGCTGGTCCACGGTGGAGATTGATAATGCATCGAGCTCTTTGCACATTTGCTCTGGTACCCTTGTAACGGCTAGGGACCCTTCTGCAACTTCGAAGGTCTCTCGTAGTTTCGCTTGTTGCGTGGGGGTCCAATCTGCACCGCTGTTGCACGACAGGTCCTCCTCCTCTGACTCTTCAGTGTCACTGCCAAGATGAGGGCGGACTTTGCTGCTAGATGGGCCTTCAGTAACAGATTCGTCCGTATCGCTGCCGAAATGAGGGCGAGTTTTGCGGAAGGACGGGCTTCCAGCGTCGGACTCATCAGAGTCGCTGCCGAAATGCGGGCGCACTTGGGTATTTTTGCTTTTGAAAGTGATAGCCGGCGCAGATTTTCTTTTGAGTCTTGGGGCCGTTCTATCCTCAGTCAGTTGTGGCTTAGCATTTTGGTGGTTCGTAAAGTATCGAGAATCTTCATATCAGACTTCATGCACACCGAACGGCTGGATGTCTCCGTCAATGCGTCTTTCTTCGCCATTTTTTGTGTACTTCATGCATTGATGGAGAGTTGACGGAATGATGCCGTAATCGTGGAGCCATGGCCGCCCCAAGAGAATCTTATAAGACGTGTCGGCGTCGATCACGTATATCTTAGCTTCAGTTTGCAGATCCCCAAATTTGATTGGCAGAGCTATAGACCCCAGAACTTGCTGGCAATTTTGGTTGAAGCCTTGAATGACAATCCTTTCCCTTGACAGGTGTCGGACGTCCATTGACAAACTCTTCAGAGTTCGCAAGTTCATGATGTTCACTGAGGACCCCGGATCAATCAATATGCGATTAATTCGATCTCCGTCGCTGTACCCGGTCACGTAAAGCGGCCGATTATGCTCAGCCGTTCCCAGTAGCAAGTCTTCATCCTTAAATGTGACTGCGGCGGCATACAAAGCATGCTGGGCTTCTTTCATGTTAATTTCCGCAAAGTGAGCCTGATACCGCTCGGGGTTTTGCAGAGCGTGGATGAGAACATCTCTAAGCTCCTTAGATAGGACCAAGGCGTCGTAGATGCTCAGGAGAGACGGAAGCTTCCGGAGATGCGCCAAGACATTATAGTCCACCGAGGAAGGACTTATGTTTTCATCAGCCGGTTCTCTGCCATCTTCTTCATTAGCGACTTGTTTTTCCTTCCCTTTTGGGGCGTTGCCCTGATTTTGCGGTAGAGCCCTGCCGCTTCTGAGCTGGATTTGATTGGCCTTTGTGGTGAGCTCCTCGTCCTCTTCCGGAAAACAGAGATCATCCTCAGAGTCGCTGCCAAGATGGATGGCGTAGCAGGTCACTACTGGAATTTCTTCATTGGAGTCTTCTTCTAACTCCTCCAGAATTTCAGCCGCTTGTACAGGGAAGAACTCCTTCAATTGAATCAATGTTCTTTCCTTTTGCTCATATTCTTCGAGGGAATCGATATACTTTTGAATGGTCGATCTCCCTGCAGACTCTTTTTCGCGCCGAGCTGCACTTTTCTTCTTCTTGAGCTTCTTGGATTTTGAGCCTGATGGAGCCGCATTGGCAGCTGGGCTGGTAGGCTTCTTCTGTCCTTCCCATTCCATCCTGGGTTCTTTCCGAAGTAGCTTTATCATCTTCTTCGTCTTATTAGATATGTGCGTACTCCACGGAGGCTGCGATGAGTCAGTTTCGTTTGTCAGGGCAGCGGGTTCGGCTGTCTGCTCCCAGAAGGCTTCAGCTTCCGTCTGTATAAAGTTGGCGGTTGCAACTTGATTGTTCACCAACACGCTTTTGGACAGCTCGATCTCTCCAGCCTTGTACTGCTTCTCGATCCAATCCTTGAAGATATAGCAATCCTCGATCGCATGGCTCACTACTCGGTGGTACGGGCAATACAGGGGATTGTCGGTCATTTTTGCTTCTTGGGGTCTTTTCGACTCCGGCAGTTGTAGGCCATTGTTCAAGGCATCTTTAAATATCTTGCGGACCTTGTCCCTTCTGAAAGAGTAAACCTTGTTCTTTTTCTCCTCTAGGGAAGGCCCATCTCCTCCCAGCAATGGCTTTCGAGACCGGTTGGTTTTGGATTCACCCGCCCTTCGCTTTTCTTCATTGTCGGAGGCATTGAAGACATTGGTACTGCTGGAACTCCCGCTTCTACGGTTGTCATCCCGCTTGCTTTTCCAGGTTTTGTCTCTCTGAGAGTCCGGCGGGGACTCTTGCTTCGAACGTTCCAGCATTTGGACTTTCTTGGTTAGCTCCTGAAACGTCTTGAGGCCCGCTGTACACAAGAAGGGGACCATCCAATTGCTGAGGTTCCCAATGAGAAGGCTGACGGACTGGTCCTGCTCCAGCGGCGGTTCGCACTTAACTGTGAGATTACGCCACCGGGCGATAAAGTCGGTGTTGCTTTCATTCTTCCCCGGCTTGGTCCTCACAAGATCGGCTATGGAGATTTTATCACTGACGCTCATGAACCTTTGTCGGAACAGAGACTCCATTTGGGCAAAGGTAATGACGGACCCGTCCGGTATACTCGCATACCAGTCGAAGGCGACGCCGGTCAGGCTGTTGACAAACTGACGAAGAAGGAGCGCATCGTTGCCCCCTGTATTTCCGCACGATGCTTTGAAGTGGGCGACGTGCTGGTTTGCATTCCCCGTTCTTCCGAACTTAGGAATGACGTAGCCGCTTGGGAACTCAATCAGATCGTACTGCGCGGGATATGGCCGCCCACTACTGCCGATTTCTTTCTGAGCTTCAGCTTCGGCCACCAATGTTTTAACCTTGCTGGTGACCAAATCCATTATCCGATCCTGTGTTAGCGGGATAGTGCTATCTGGGGCCAAGGCGTCCCCAGAAGCGGAATGTAGCCGGCTTTCATTCGGCTCGACCAGTCTTGGTCCCAAAGGAACAGGCATTGGCTGCCTCGGATTGTCATCACCCGGCTGATTAGTAGCGGCTTGTGCTTGATTAGGAGGCGCTCGAGCAATTTGAGCCGTAAGCTGCATCACCACGTTCGTTAAGTCGTCAATCTTCGAATAGAGCTTGGCCATCTCTTTATCTTTGCTCCTGAGCTGTTTTCGAAGTTCTTGAAGCAGCTCTTGCTCCGCAGTCCTAGGGCGGAAAGTCGGCTCTTCCTCGCTGTCCGAGCTTGACTCTACATGGACCGAGGGGTCTATCTGCTTATCATCCTCATCGAGAGGGTTTTCTTCATCCAGCAGGGGCGGCTGTTCTTGGGTGGCGGCAACCACATTCAGGCTAGATTGGGCTTGGGATGTGGTGGCCCCGTCCTTGCTTTTGCTGCGAAGGTTGTCGCTAGGGCGCCCGCCCGCCATATAGACCGTATGGATGGTATATCCGGACGTCTTTCTATCATTGGCAGCTGATTTCATGGATCGCTGTCTTGGCCCCCTTGTTTCGGTAGCTGGTAGTCGATTGAAGACGGCTGGCCCAACCAGGTTCTTAAATGGTGCTGGCGCATCTTTTCTGGGTTTTCCCCGCTGCTTTCGTGCGGCACAGAGTGCTTGATAGACTCTTGATGAGACTGTGTCATAATTTCTCCATTGGGGCCGGGACACGTCTCTTTGTGGCACTGTTCGGACCGCTGTCTTCTTGATTCTGGCGGTCATGGCATTTTTCTGAACCCACTTTAGAGGCTCGAAGGAATTGCTGATTCTTACGTCCGACTCAGCCGTCGTCGCGGGGCAACTCTGCACTTGGAACTTCACACGATTCCATTTGGCCGAAGCCTTGGCCCTTTTGTTGGCTCGATACCTGAGACGCTTCTGCCTTAACTTTTCTGTTCTAAGCACCTGGCAGACTTCGGCTTTTTGGGAAGACGCCGCAGACCGGGCGATGGAGGGCCTTGGAGATACGCTCGATTGTGCATTTGTTGGAGTTATCGCCTGAGCTCGTCCGCAACTTTTAATGTTGCCCTTCACATCGGAAGTCTTGCCCCCAGCTAGAGCGCCAGGGACTCGTTCAGACACCATCTTAAGTTTCGGTTGTGGTGCCTTGGCGATTACGACATTCGGCCTCTTACCCCTTGAGACCGGCTTGGCCACCTGTTCCGCTGGGATCTCTGCCAGATGAGCGCTTCCGGCAGGGTAGATGATGACAGAGCCAAACTGGCGGGGCGGTTCCTCCCATTGTCGGCTGAGGCTTGCGGGGAGAACCACGCGAGCGTTGATCTTGACCACGTACGGAATCGGGGTCGCTTTGGAAGTTGAATTCGTCTGGAAAGACATTGTCGTCGAAGGTTGATTGCTGCACGGAAAAAAACAACATTTCAGTATAAGCAATCGATATGTATATTGATTGAGTTCGCATGAACGTTTAACCCGAAATATGGGAGGAGAGATTGGTCCCACCGGGCGTGCCAGAATCTGTAGGGTGTTTTTCGTCATCCCAGTGAGATGGGAATACGCGAGCGCTTGTCAGGCGTACTACAGATTCCCCCTGCCTAGGGTAGGCCGGGGTTTAATGATTGTGGGGATCCGAACCTCCGGCGGGCGCGGACTAAGCTGCCGTTAATTACCCATCGCCTTTGGGGCGAGGGAACCTCCGATTAACGGGTTAAACTGGTCATGTGAACTCAATGTGCAGTGTGCGTGTGTTTTGAAAGGGGGTTTTGGATATATCGGGAGCCACGCAGAGTTTTTACGGGGGAGAGTGTGGCGGAGTATGTGTGTGTATAAATTTGTATACATATGTATATATGTATGTATGTACACAAAAGAGAGGGAAAAGGCATCCAAGGGATGCGCAAGCGCGCGCGCCACGTGTCGGCACGCGGGCACCTTGCGCACTTGCGCAGTTGCGCAGGCGCGCGCGCCACGTGTCGGCACGTGGGCGCCTTGCGCACTTGCGCAGTTGCGCAGGCGCGCGCGCCACGTGTCGGCACGCGGGCGGCTTGCGCAGGTGCGCAAGCGCGCACGCCACGTGTCGGCACGCGGGCGCCTTGCGCACTTGCGCAAGCGCGCAGGTGAGGCACAACAGGCTTTTAGCCTAAAAAAAAATTCTCAGAAGAGAAATCAGAGAGGAGTTGGACTCCTGAATGTGTTTTTCCTCTTTTTTGGGGGGTTTAGTGAAAGATGTTCTTCTTCTTCCTCCTGTTGCTTGCTGGATCTTGAAGATCAAGAGATGTGAAATCTCAAAATCTCTCCTTTTTAAGATCTGATGACAGATCCAAGTTCCCCTATGTGGGTTTTGTGGTGGAAAACTATTTAGTTTTGAAAAAGGAAGAGTAAAACTCTTGATTTAATTCAAAAAAAAGAAGAAGCTTTTGGAACCTTGAAGAAGAAGGAAAGAGCTCAGCTTTAGAAATTTCTTTTTTTTTGGAGAGAGAAAGTTGTTAGATATTTTCATTATCTTGCCTTTATAGGCTATACATTTTACACATAGCCCCTTGGGCTTCACAAAATGGCATTTTGCCTATCCCATGGCTCATGTGCCATTTCTTTTTGCACATAAGCCATGGGCTTTACAAAAATTTGGCTTTATGCCTATTTTTCTTACATTTATCCATAAAATAAAATAAAAGAAAATGCAACAAAATTATTTATTACAAAAATTTTATCTTGGCATGGGGGGAGGCCGGCCGCTTCATATTCGGGCTCGACCCGGGCATGGGCCCACTTGGCTTGGGGTTGACTTGGATTTTGACTTGGTCAACCGGGGTGTAAATTTTTACCCCAACAGATTGATGGTTGGATTCATGGATTCATGTTGGATTGTAATATTGTAGATTGTAGATTGTAGATTGTAAATTGTAAATTGTACTTGAATTATATTCAAGTCAGATTATAATGAGACTCAAACCTGAGTCATACAATTAGAAAAGTGAATTGAAGTCCTGATTGTTTTGAGGTTATCGGTAACCGCTGCACATGGGCGGCAGGATTTGTGTCTTTTTCAAAGACGACTACCGTATTGATAACACCATTATTAAGTTGTCTAGCTTAAGTAGGCAAGCACCCACTTCTCCGGCTCCCTGAGGCTCAAGAGATTGGTCCCGCTTAAACCTATGTTTACTAGGGTCCTTATAGTAAATTATAGAACTTGAGGGGGTTTTATGTATATACTTGTCAAAATACACCCCAAGTATTTATTATTCATCTTTAGAGTTGTAATGAATGTAGATTTTATATTGTGATATTTCTAGTGAAAATATCCTAATTTCATAAATAAAGGTATTTATTTATAACAGTGATTTGTATGGAATTCATGGTATTTTAGTGAAAAATGATTCTTGTGATATTTTTAGAAAAAGTGGAATATTTATAATAATTCAAAATAGATATTTTTATGTTATATATACATATATTTATATGAAAATAATTTTAGTATATATATAATATTCTAGAAATCTCGTTTTCTTAAGATGTCGTATTTTAAATCTTTCGAGACCGAATGCTTCTTGCGGAGGTCTGCATCTCGCACTACTAAGCCCGAGGATGTGCGATAATCCGCACCATCCCGAACGGGTTCCCCAAATGGGTTGTAACGGCGCTTTGCAAAGATTTGTATAAATACTAATCATTAAGGGAAAACGGTTTTATTAATTATGGTAGTTATTTGTAAAGATGTCGATTTCCCGTATTCTATATTCTAAGGTCTCTTAAGTCAACTGGACTGCTCTTAAATGGTCCAAAGCGAAAAGTTGTGAGATATCTCTCAAATCGCCTCTTCATCGCCAATTGTGGCCAGGTAAGTACAAGTGAAGAAAGGAGGGATCCGCTCACGAATCACCGTGAGACGAGCCTTTTAAAGTTACATTTCTCACTTGTCTAGCCTAGGCACCACAAAGTCAGATTTAGATAAACGACTGAATGCCCACAACCTCCTCTGTCCTAATGAGCGCGACAGTTCTTAATTGGCTGAGTCTATATATTTTATTTTTTTTTATTACCTCAAAGGTTATTTATTTGTAATGATTTCGATTTCCCGTATTCTATATTCCCGAGGGTGTCGTGCTATGTTGCATATGAGTGTGTGAGGAGGTAGGTCGTTACCTCGTGATCTACTTAAAGGTATAGCAAGTTCAATGAAATTAAATGTATAATTGAAACAATGTGGTATTTAAATGAAAAATACGATAAAGTGAAATAACCACCATTTTATGAAATGAAACTTGATCAATTTGGTTGATTAGTGTTTAATAGTCAACATGAGGGAGTTTAAGCATAATTGTATTAACGAGAAGTGAAATTTTATAAGAAAACCGAATCGGAAATCGGATTTGTTCCAATTCCGTCGGGTTTTATAAATCCGTATTTTTAGAATGGAAAAGAAAGTTAGAAATGGGACTTACGGGTTTTGGACAACTAGAAGAGGGAGATTGAACGGGAGGAGCCGCCGGTGCGTCGTTTCGTCGCCGAGAGCTCTTTGGATGATCGCCGGAAGTTCGCCGGAAATTTCGTCGTAGCTTCGCTTCGTGCTCGTTTTCAAAGTACACAAGTTTTCTTGAGAATTTTAGAGAGTTGGCTCAGAGTTTTGGGGTGAGAGGGTAGAGGGTAGGGATGTATTTATAGTGTTAGCTTAAGGTTAGGGTAGATGTAGGGTTTTAATTTTAAAAAAAATGTAAAAATACATTAAAAATAGAGTAAATGGGGAATTCAACGGTCTCTGGAACCGTTCTAAATAAATGGAGTGTGCAGGGGTGTTGAGAAGAAGAAAAGTCACACTTTCCCTGTTGGGGACTCGGCCGTCCGGCCGGCGGCGTCGGCCCGAGTCATGGTATGGGGAGGTGGGGGACTCCTGAGGTAGTCACTGGTACATTCAGTTTTTCATGGGTAGTGGGAAATTCTGGAGTTATCTCGTGTGGACTGTTGGACTTCTATAAAATTTAAAACAAAATAATATTAAAAATAATGTGGGGTATTGGATTTGAACTCTGGTGGCTTGGTTAATCAGTGCGAGGTATTACCAATGAGCTACAAGCACCTTCTTGTAATTATGGAGCTATTTAATTACTTAAAGTGATAGCAGCAAAAGTAAATACTCCGAGTATACATTAATTTTAAAGTAAATTTTTGTACACTAAAAATGGAGTTATTACATTCTTTTAACTTGTAATTAAAAAGCAAAATAATTACTTATATCTTGTGCTCAGGCTAAAATACCCCTTTATGGATTTTGAAAAAATATTTGAAAAAAAAATTGTATAGGAAATTTAGGGTTGTTACAACCGCAATCATCACTTCAACACCTTTCTCTAAAGCGATCAACCTACCATCTATCTCACCATCATTCCCTAAGGATGGGTCAGTTGTTTCAGGTAAAGAGAGTTGTGACGGTGGTGATGCTAAAGCAGTCAATCTGTCGGTCTCTTTCTCTAAATCCTCTATCATTAGGTCTCTAATTGAAGTGGGACTGGGTTCAAGAGTGTTAGGTGGATGACCATTATCAAAAATCTGGGATGATTGGTCACCCCCTAGAAAAAGACAATTTTCGTGAATATGGGAAGAATCGTGGCAATTTGAACAAAAGAATTGAGACTGAGTATAAACAGAGGAATAAGAATTGTGAAAAATTGAGTTAAATCGTGTATCACCCATATTAACAAGAATTTACAAATATCACAAAAACAAAGAATATCGCACCCCTAATAGTCTATGGTATTCTAGTCAACTAGACCTGCTTAAGAACCTGATTGTTGAAATAAAACTGTGTCGATAAACGGGCTCAAGATATACAGATCGCGAAGGCAGGAAAGTGCAAGAGATAAATGGAGGTTTTCTAACGCTTTCGCGAAATTCCTTAATTAGATAACCCTTTCTCTTGAACACTTGCCTAGACACCCTGTGAACAATATACCGTTAAGTGGTCTTCTAAACACAGTCTACTTCTCTTAATGAGCACGAAGTCTTTAGAGTCAAAGTTCTAATTGATTTTAAATTACTGTGGGTATGCAAGAATGCATTTTTGTGATTTGTGGGCTACGGAAAAAGGTGATGAAATCCTTTACCGTATCTTGTTTGGTCTTTTTGCCCTTAAATCCGTATTAAGATGCAAATGTATAATCAATAAAAGAATTCAAGACATCAAGCAATTTAAGAAATTCTTTTTCGTTTAAATTTAAGCGCTGCAAAAAATACGGTTAGTTCTCTGTTCAATTGGTAGCAAGCTTGTGCGAAGAATCCTACAGAAGATAGAATAGTGGAATGCGTCGGATTCAAGAGGAATGTGTTAGGAAATACGTACCAATGTGATTTGGTTAAGAAAACCCATTTGAAGTGATCCGAGTCTTTGCTTGTTCGCTTGCGCGGGTCAAACTACCTGGATCTTTGGTATTATATTTCACCAACGTCTTGAAATTGAGTTTGAGACTCGCTCCGCACGACCGCTGGTCGTAATTCCGTGAAAAACCTGAAATATCGGAAAATACGATATTTAGTGTCAAAAAGTGATATATATGGCCCAATTCATGCACACTCAAAATTATAAAAATCAAATAATACCACTAGAGTACTAACAACACACTGGAGATCACACAGAAAGAAAAAATCAAAAACACCCTCATTGGGCCGGCGAGCTCGGATTTCCCATTGATGTCGCCGGCCAAATGAAGCTTGTTTGTGCTCGAATTTTGTGTGGCTCATCATGGATATATTAGTATTCTAATGGTATAACTTGATTTTTTAGTTGAATCACAGAGTGCTAGCAGGTCTGAAGGACAGAGAACAAATTAGAAAAAATTTCATTTTGTTAGTTTTGAAAAAATTGAGTTAAAAGTTAGTGAGTTAGTACGAACAAGAAATAACAATTCCTAAAAACTACCAAATCCCCGGCAACGACGCCAAAAACTTGTTGGGAATTCACCCGCGTGCGCAAACACGTATATTTTGGAGACGGATATGATTTTAAGGAAATGGATTGCGCACGCGAGATTGTTCTCGTTTTAAAATTTATAAACCGCATGTGCACGTCGCGTTGTAGCAAGTCGGCAGGTACGGGTCAATCCGCAGGGAATTGTGTATTAGGTCTTGTGATTTAAGCTTCAACAAATAACGAATGGGTTGGTTTTGTCACTAAAATAAAGAATACGAAAACAAAGAAAACAAAGAAAGAAGTTAAGAAAGAAGTGGTTGTGGCTTTGGCTCGGAAGATCGAATCGCGACGATTCCTTCGACACTCTCTTGATCATGAGTTGTCCATCCTTACGTCGATCCCGGCATGAAGCATGATTTGTTAACGCGGTTGCGAAGCACAAATCATCAAATTCCGATATTCGCCGCAAAACACGAATCGAGTCCGTTTTGTTCACTTACCGTTTGTATGTCCGAGCTTGGGGTATCAACACTAAGCACGAGGGTTAGCAAGCTTACCACAACATCAAAAACACAAATTAGTTAATGAGAGCAAATAATTTTAGTGTTGAGTTTGCTAAGTGTTTGTGATGGTATATGGTATATGAAACCAAGAGATTGTCAAGCACTTGATCACAAAATACCATATCTAAACCTAGCAATCTTAACACTAAATTGATTTTAACTTAAACATTGAAATGAGAAAAGAGAATGAATATGGTATATGAGGAGGTTACTAAGTAACCATGTTTCAAAATACCATATCACATCAATACATAAACAATCTTTAAGTTAGGATCATATATATAAGCACATTAAACATTAACAAGAGGAGGAGGAGGCAAAGCCTTCATCTCATTTTCTCACCATTACCACAACCAAAGAGATTAGTTAAGCATAATAATGAAAAGAAAAGCAAAGTAAGTAAAGAAAAGAAAGCAAATAACAAAACAATATATTAACACTTGAAGTTGAGTTACAAGATATTGGTAACTTGTTCAACCTCCATAATGAAGCTCTTAAGAGAGACCTTCAAGAGGGAAGAAGAAGAAGAAACCAACTGACAGTCCACTCACTCTCAAGCCTAAACCAAAAACAAAAGAAACTAAGACATTGTATATACTATGTTATATGGTATGTGACAACTCTTCCCTTGCTCACTGATCTGGCTTTTATAGGCACCAAAAAAGATTAAACAAGTAATAAGAATGATTCGATGCGACTGCAAGGAAGGGACATGGAAAAGATGGGGTCAAACTGGGCAAGGGGGGCCGGCGAGCTCGGATATTCATGGGGTCTCGGCGGTCTTGGTCCAAGCAAAGGAGCTCGTCTTGGTTGTGTGGTCTTGTGTCAACTACAATATCATTCTCGTGCTGTTTGTTTTCTTTGTAGAAGCTTGTATTGTACCCAGTAGTTTTGGAGGGAAATCAAACATTTAACTCACATCACAACTTTATTGCATTTATTGCCCATCACACCACACATGTGCCCACTTGCATGAATTGTGCAAGGGCAGCCCCATATGGTCCATGTCAAAAAGCTAGTGTCACACATGTATTGTGTTGGACCAAACTTGTGTGCACACATTTATTTTGCAAAAGCTCTTTGGATATCGGTCGGTTTCCTGTTCTGTTTGCAGTGTCGGCTCCCAAACGTTATATCCGTGATTTTGAATGTGTTTCCAGTAATTTATCACGAATACCTGTAATCTGTAATTACTGAGCAGACACTGGTTAAAAGTACCGATAAATAACATAATAGATCATGAATGAGGGTATTAAAATGCAGTTTTCTGAGATGAACATTAACCATAGGCTAAAGATAAAGGTTGGGTGAAAAAATATCTAGAGTAAAATAAATTAAGTGGGATGAGTCATGGCTTCTACATGCTTCTACAAGTATCTTAAGCCATGCCTATTTCCACCTAATTTTGAATTTACTCTTAATAAATAATTACCACAATTATCTTTTAGCTTTAGTGTATGTCTCATACACCCATGTTCTATATATCATCCACCATGACACAATAATATTTTATATATAAACAAATATGTATACACATACATATATCATTATATATAAAAAGAGAATAAAATCTTTAGTGAGAACAATATTAGTTAATATATATTAATATATCAAATATAAAAATATATATCAAATTATTAAATCAACACTTGATTCAATAATCTGGTCATATCATATATAACCGACTAATATCACTTATATGTATATCACATTATCGAATCAACACTTGATTCAATAACCCGGTCATATCACATCAAATCAACACTTGATTCAATAATCCGGTAATATCATATATAACCAGCCAATATCAAATATATATATATATATAACATATCATTGAATCAACACTTGATTCAACAATCCGGTTATATCACATATAACCTAACCAATATCACATATCGCGAGATTAGAATACGGTATCACATACTCGTATTTAATCAAGCTCCCGCACATATCACCATATGTGCCTTACTTCGTTTCGCTTGAGCTAGGAAACCTCTGTGTGGGACTCTAAAGACTCGTCAATACGCCAGCAGTAGGTAATGATCACATCAGTCATCCATAAGCCGTCAGCGGTACTAGCTGGACGTAACGACTATCCAGGTATTGAGCGAATAGAAAATCAACAAGCAAGCTTGTCCAAACTCCTGCAAAGCCTATAAGCAACACTTATCGTACAGTCCGGTCTCTTCGTATGATATGTCGTATATCGAGTCTAGGGTGGGAATCGTCAGACCCCAGTAACTTGATAAGTCATTCCGATGTGTGGCCTATAACCGCTCGAGAAACTACTGATAACACTTATCAGTAAATCTCATCAACCCTGACCAGGTACTTGCTGTTATAGCCAATTGAGTATAGCGCAACATCAACTCTCTATTCCGGGAGAGACAAAACCCCTCTTATCGCTCACTGCCTCTATGTGACTCGGGACTGTACCCAAAATCCACCAGTTTGCACGACTCCTTTGAGCCGTGGTAGGGAGGAAATCAAAGCACAGTGGGAACCACATAAGACACTATGACGATCTCGAGTCTACATACTAACCTGTACCGGTGTCACCAGAGAACTACTATCTGACGATAGGTATGGTACCAACTAGGAGTTTTCGGCGAGTCCTGTTCGGTGTACCTATTCTCTAATGAGCACCTGTGTACAATATTTGATGTCAAACATCAATGGACGTGGGATCAACCATCGCCCCCTACAGGGTCAAGAAACGTACACACCAGTCTACTCTGGAATATCGATGCCCTGTCTCGATACTCCCTCGACTATGAACTGTTAAAGGATGTGCTTGCGGACTACACAAGCCCCATTAGTATGATCTGCATCATAGTTCTGGTAGTCAAGCTAATATTCTAAGAGCTTTATCAATATGTATCAGAGAGACAGAATAATATAAGTGTACATGTTAAGATAAAGTGCAACCAGATAGCATACTATCATGTCGAGCAAGAAAGTCCTATATATATATATATATATATATATGTCCAAGCATCCACTATAATATACAATAATGGCCTCTATGGCATACATATCACTAACAATCTCTCACTTGCACTAAGACCAGTTGTATTATCTCATACTCAACACCCCAAAAAGTCTCTCAAATTGCGTTTAGGGGAGGGCCTTTGTGAGTGGATCCGCTGTGTTGTCCTTCGTGTCAACTCTCCTGACCGTGATCTCCCGACGATCAATTATCTCTCGGATCAGGCGATACCGCCTAAGAATATGTCTGGATCGATGATGTGACCGGGGTTCCTTGGCCAAAACCACAGCTCCATTGTTATCACAATCAAAGGTATTGGATGCTCAATGAATGAAACCACACCAAGTTCAGTAATGAACTTCTTCATCCAGACAGCTTCTTTGGCAGCATCGTTGGCAGCGATGTATTCAGCCTCCATCGTCGAGTCTGCTACGGTATCTTGCTTGGAACTCTTCCAACATACTGCCCCTCCAATGAGGGTGAAGACAAAACCCGACCGACTTACTGTCATCCTTATCACTCTGGAAGCTCGAATCGGTAAAGGACTCCACTTGGAGTTCACCGTTACCATACACCAAGAATATTTCTTTAGTCCTTCTCAAGTACTTAAGAATGTTCTTTACAGCTGTCCAGTGCTCTCCCCAGGATCTGATTGATACCTACTTACCACACTAAGTGCGTAAACTACATCCGGTCTGGTACATAACATCCCGTATATGATTGACCCAACTGCAGAAGCATAGGGTATCTCTTGCATGTGAGCCCTCTCCAAATCAGTCTTGGGAGACATCTCTTTAGAGAGCGTGATTCCTGAGCAAGCGGGTAAATTACCACGCTTAGAATCTTCCATACTAAACCTTTTTAGTATGGTGTCAATGTACCTGGATTGGGATAATCCCAACATCTGCTTAGATCTATCTCTATAGATCTTAATCCCCAGGATGTATGAGGCATCACCTGGATCTTTCATGGAGAACTTTAGTGATAAGAAGAGCTTGACCGAGTGTAGCATAGAAACATCGTTTCCTATCAAGATTATATCATCCACGTACAATACGAGGAAGACAACTATACTATCTACTACCTTTTTGTATATACAAGGTTCATCTACGTTTTTGATAAAGTCAAACTCTTTAACTACCACATCAAAACAGATGTTCCAGCTCCGTGATGCCTGTTTAAATCCGTAAATTGATTTAAGTAATTTGCACACCTTTCCGCTACTCCCACTGTCTACGAGGCCCTCCGGCTGTGTCATGTACACGTTCTCTTCTAAATCACCATTTAGAAAAGCGGTCTTGACATCCATCTGCTAGATTTTGTAGTCATGGTATGCAGCAATGGCAAGTAGGATCCTGATGGACTTAAGCATAGCTACTGGAGAAAAGATTGCATCATAATCGACACCCGGTCATTGACGAAAAACTTTAGCAACAAGTCTAGCTTTGAAGGTCTGAACCTTTCCATCTACACCAAGTTTCTTCTTAAAGATCCACTTGCTCCCGATGGGTTTTACCCCTTCAGGAGCAACTTCCAAAATCCATACTTTGTTGGTGTATATGGATTCCATTTCAGATCGCATAGCATCCAGCCATTTCACAGAGTCCCCACTCGTGATGGCCTGCTCGAAACTAGTTGGGTCATCATCTTCCATGATGCAATTCTCGCTCCCACCGTCTATGAGAAAACCGTAATATCTCTCAGGTGGATAAGGAACCCTACCAGATCTGCGGAGTGGCTGAGGTTCGTCGGGGACTATTGAATCCTCCGGTTCTATCAAATCATCAGTTGTAGTTTGTGTAGCTGAAACTTCTTTCAGTTCTACCTCATTACAGCTAATTTCTTTTACAAGAAATTCCTTTTCTAAAAAGGTGGCATATTGAGAAACAAACACTTTTTGTTCCTCAATGTGGTAGAAAATATATCCATGTGAATTCTTTGGATATCGCACAAACTTGCAAAGAACTGACCGTGCCTTGAGTTTGTCCGGGTTCTGTTTTTTAACATAGGCCGGACAACCCCATATCTTAACTCGTTTAAGATGTGGTCTCTTTCCACTCCATATCTCATATGGTGTTTTAGACACTGATTTAGATGGAACTTGATTCAATAGGTATGTAGCTGTCTTAAGTGCATAACCCCAAAAGGAAATAGGTAACTCAGCATTACTCATC
Organism: Agapanthus africanus; assembly: GCA_030015575.1. NCBI lineage: Eukaryota > Viridiplantae > Streptophyta > Magnoliopsida > Asparagales > Amaryllidaceae > Agapanthus > Agapanthus africanus. Next base: position 182,784,663 of record JASDDO010000024.1, read on the forward strand.
ATAGAGCGCACCATATCTAATAGGGTGCGATTCCTCCGCTCCGAAACTCCATTGTGCTGTGGTGTATACGGAGGAGTAAGCTGAGAGAGAATCCCATTCTCTTTTAAATAGTCACGAAATTCCGTGCTCAGGTATTCTCCTCCCCGATCAGATCGTAGGATTTTAATATTTTTACCCGTTTGGTTCTCTACTTCGTACTTGTATTCCTTGAATTTCTCAAAAACTTCATATTTGTGTTTCAACAAGAACACATGTCCGAATCTTGAGAGATCATCGGTGAATGTAATAAAATACGGGAAACCATTCCTGGCATACGTAGACATAGGACTGCATACATCACTGTGTATTAGTCCCAAGAGTTCAGTAGCTCTTTCTCTGTATCCAGTAAACGGAGTTTTGGTCATCTTGCTTTTGAGACATGACTGGCAAGTTTCATAAGATGTAAATTTGCAATGATTCAAATATCCATTTTTATGCAACTTAGCTAGTCTTGTCGCATTGATATGACCAAGTCTACAATACCACAAGAAAGATTCGTTCGTTTCTGAACGTTTTCTCTTGTGTGTGTTCTGTATATTTAGATCTGTAGTTTGGTTTAAAACGTAAATACCGTTACACAACGTACCAAACTCAATCAACACTTGATTTAGAGAAATGTTCATAACATTTTTCTCTAATATAAAGTTATATTCTTCTTAGAGAGGAGAGAGGTGGTGGTGACGGCCAGGCTGGGACGGCGGCGACGATGGGTTCTTGAGTTGGGGTTCGGGTTTGTCGTCGGGGATGGAGCTCGGGGAAAGAGAGGGAAGTCGACGAGGTGGTGACGGGGAGAGGAGAGAAGCGAGGTCGAGGTTGAGGTTGAGGCGAGAGGTCGACGACAAGGGCGAAGGCAAGGGGCGTCATGGGTTTCATGGCGAGGCTGGGGTTGGAGCTGGGAAAAAGAAAGATAAAGAAGAGGAGGTGAGGAGAAAGAGGGATACATGCGTAAAGGAATAGGGTTAAGAAAATTAATATATAAAGAATATACATTTGACAGAGAGATGTCTGTTTTAAAAAAAATCTTTTAAAAAATATTTAAAACTAAATAAAGTATGCGAAAAATATTTTTAACACTAAAATTATTAAGAATAAAATATTGATTGCAATTGAGATTTTTGGGTAATACAAAAATAGTTCAAAACACGCCCGGGTTGGCTCTAAAATTATGGTTTGAAAATACGGTTAATATACGTACTAACCAAAACCAAAATAGGATATCCGGATAACGAAAAAGTATACCCCCAAGATCGGATACACGTAGCGTGCACGTAGCGATCCAAACAGGTCCGTTTCACTGAACTGGACGAGAACAAGATGTGCGGATGCTACCACAGGATCAGGGGTATGATGCAAGCCATGCTAGATATTTTTAAAATATTTTATTTGACTTTATTTGTTTTATTAAAAAATGCAGATGCTTAATAAAATGCAGTTATACAACATGAAAGCACGGATTCTCATAACTAGCCGGGATCAATCATAAACAGGAGTCAAGACGTGTTTCCAGCAAGCGGGTCGGGTCGGATGCAAACACAGATACCAATTACATTATTCGCACCCAAAACACAATAAATCAAGAAATAACCATAAATAAAGAAATACCCAAAACAGAACCGGTATAAATGAACTAGGGTGTTACACTTAATGCATAAAGTGTCAAAAGTGTTATATAAACTGCTCTTCCTTTCTTGGTTTTCCCGATATGTGACTAAAAACTTCTCAAGAGAAGTTTAGACTTTTTTTGTCCTTTAGTGTATTTACCCCAACAGTTTTTGGGGTGGAACCCTGGAATAAGAAAATATAACTAGCTGGGGTGAAAGATGAAAATATTAAAGATTTGGGAACGTTGTATGAAATTATAAAATTGTGGTGATTAAAATATGGAAATATCAAAATTTTGGCAATGAGATAAAAAAAAAAAAAACCTTGGTCTTCCAAAGATTAAACCCAAACGCTAATAACATGTGCATGCATCTAACCGCGAGAAGCGAGGTATGGACTAACCGTGAGCTCTCTGCAGATTGAAAGAATGTATTTTTAAAAAAAAAATACAACTTGTTTTTGTTCTTAATTTTCATCTCCCAATATTCATTTGATTTTTCTTCTTTTATGTTCGTTGACTCACCGTGAATAAATTATTCGGTGTGCCGAAAGTGATACATCCGGGATAAAAAAGAATAAGAGAGATGGAGAATTTCGGGCTTTTTTCGGACAGGTTGGAGGGACCGTATTCTTATTTCTTTTTTTCTATAACCGGACAAAACAACTAACTAACCAGCGCTGACCCATAGCTCTAATAACTGCCCAATGCTTTGCTTTTAGGGGCTAGTTGGTTGTACGATTTGTGTGGATTTTGCACTATTTGGAATCTATTATTCTTGGATTAGAGGATATTGTGTTTGGTTGTAGGATTAGATTAGTTTGGATTTGGTTGTTTTTAGTGAGGGACCCATAAGAATTCAAAGATTCTCAAACCTTTTTCGGCTAGATTCTTGTGGATTGAAGCGAAATATGTGCGGCCCACTGCACTTTACGTATTAAAAAATGAAATTTCTCTAAAATCCTCAAATTCAAATCTCACTTTCTTTTTACCAACCAAACAAGGATTATAAGGATTTACAAATCCAATACCATGAATCCAATACCAACCAAATACAAAATTAGACAGTCCAAAAATTTTCAATTGTACTGCTTGCACTCCAAATTTCATAACGCTGCAAACAAAAGGCCTTGGGTTAGAAAAAATTTGGGCAATAGTTGTCAGAAAAATATAAAATTATGGCCCATGAATCTACTCATTAATTGTCCATGTGACACAAGCTTGGTCACATAATCAACACCAATTTAAAATGAAAGGGAAAAAAAAGGGAACACTGGACTCTAGTTTGTTGTTTACTACAATTTTCTTAAACACTACTTTCATTGACATTTACCAAAATCGCAACCGAAGGATAATTAACAACCTTCCTATACAATCACATCTTATTTTGGATGCTAAACTATGGATGTGGTTTATATCATTATGTGCGGATAGATGGATTTATGGAACAAACAAAAATTCAAAATATGTGCGGTTATGGTTGCGGTTTCAGTGCACAGAGATAGATTTGACGAAACAACTTAGAAGCCAAAAAGGCTGAATATAAACCAAGCCTAATGGTTGGCGAATGCAACTGTTTCATTTGCTAGAATTTATTCCATGATTCATGGATATAACATTCCACAATGTGTTGAATGCAAAATTAGATTAAAGGATAATTTTGCTTGCTTTTTTGTTAAGACAAGAAACATGCTTCCTTAAGTATCAATTACCGAGGTATCCTGATTGATTAAATCGTCAATCTTGGGGTTATATCAGACACCGTTAAACCATATTGCATGAGCTATTGTCCGGTAAAGTAATATATTCCGTCTAAAATCTTTCTCGACTGTCTAAAACACACGAAACAAAGGCTAAGAAGCAAGTTTCATTTTGTTGAATCTAGAGAAAATGTCCATGAATGGGAAAATCTCATGGCCGAGGATGTTATCCATAAGGATTTCAATGTGTGGCGCTGTAAGTAATCCAAGCCCTCCTAAGGTCTCAAAAATCAATACAAACACAGACTTATCCATTCATTTTTTTTGCACCGTGACTAATTAATTGATTCTTGCGGATAAACTCTTCGGGTGCAACCTTCCAAGTTGGTTCCCATTTGATAACGATAGCCTGGGTATATACTATAATACGAGATTTGTTCGACTACTCGCATTTTCTTTTCGCGCCAAGGTGCACCACGGGCTACATCAAAGCTTGCCCATCAGGGGTTCGAATATATGACCAGCTACCTCGATTTTAGGCCAGGCATTGTGAATATGCAAAAATGAGGCTGTGGTTCCACAGCAGTGATTTAGCCCTTTGTAAACTACGAATTTTTTTTATTCCAGCTGTGGGGCCCACCTCTCACGTGATCGGCCCCGTTAATTAAACCTCACTTCGAAGCGATCCCTTCCTCGTAAACAACGATTTCGCAGTTTCGTCTCTTTCGCCTCTTCTTCAATCTCACTCACTCCCCACCCCCAAATCCCCAAAAAAAAGCTTCCGAACCTTCGGAAAGGCGCCACCTTTCCCCAAACAAAAACCTAAAGATCCAAGCTTTGCAGCCTATTCGAGCTGAGCTCAAATCCATGGAGAAGTACGAAGTCGTGCGTGACATCGGCTCCGGCAACTTCGGCGTCGCCCGCTTGATGCGCCACAAGGAGACGAAGGAGCTTGTCGCCATGAAGTACATCCCCAGGGGCCAAAAGGTAAATTTTCCCAAACCTTAACCCTAAAAAATCCCTAATTTGATCTTGACCCAGCTTTCTTCTGCGCTCCAGATCGATGAGAATGTGGCGAGAGAGATCATCAATCACCGATCGCTTCGGCATCCTAACATCATACGGTTCAAGGAGGCGAGAAAGCTTGTGACTTTTTTCCTTCAGGGTGTTTTCTGTAAAATTTCGGGGTGGTTTAGTAAATTTTTTATTTTGAAGGTTGTTTTGACGCCGACGCATCTTGGGATTGTGATGGAATACGCCGCTGGTGGCGAGCTCTTTGAGCGGATCTGCAGCGCTGGGAGATTTAGTGAAGATGAGGTTTGTTGATTTTTGCATATCACCCCTCAAAAGTTTTCATAGTTCGCATACTGAGCCCCTCTTATTTTTTTTCTTTTTTAGGCGAGATATTTCTTCCAGCAGCTGATATCTGGCGTCAGCTACTGCCATTTCATGGTAATGATTCAATATATATTTTAATTTTAAAGTACTTTTTTTGTAACATATTAATTTGTTGGGGTTATATCAGCAAATATGCCACCGAGATTTGAAGCTGGAGAACACTCTTTTGGACGGTAGCCCGGCCCCACGACTCAAAATCTGTGACTTCGGTTACTCAAAAGTACAGCAAAAAGTTACTTTTTACGAACTTTTCAGTGGAATTTGCAAAAAAAATTAATTTATAATTGCAAAATTTGAAACTGTGAAACAGTCCTCGCTTTTGCACTCGAGGCCGAAATCAACGGTGGGAACGCCGGCTTACATTGCACCGGAGGTGCTATCTCGGAAAGAGTACGATGGAAAGGTGACTCTTTTTTCTTATGGTTTTTCAAGGCCAAATTTCGACTTGCTATTATGAACCATGGTCACTTTTCTCAAATGATATCATGAACTTTCAAAATGATGGATTGATAACATGAACTTTCAGAGTATTGAAATACCCCTAACAGCGTTAATGAAAAATTAGCCTTTTTTTTTGCAAATACAGTCTTTTTTATTATATGGAATGATCATAATTCTCCTCTCATATAATAAAAAAGACAATATTTGCAAAAAATGGAGAGTGGGTATTATGGTTATTTTATAATTTTCGTTAACTCTGTTAGGGATGTTCTGATACTCGGAAAGTTCATGGTATCAATCCATTATTTTAAAAGTTCATGATATCATTTGGGGAAAGTGATTATAGTTCATGATAGTAATTAGAAATTTAGCCTTTTTTTATAGACCCCCAAAATTCTGGGATTTTGGAAAAACAATCCCAACATCTTTAAGCGAACTAAATAAGTCGCTGTAGTTAAAACCGGACCCTAAACCGTTAAAATTAACGGTTGGAGGTGTAAAAAAAAGTATTTCCCTCATTAACAGATCATGAAGGGCGAGAAGATTAGAGGGATGGTACCGGAGGTGTCGAGAAAAACAAGTTCAGATTGAGTTTGTGGTCTAGAGTTTTGCATGGGAGAGTGAGGATAAAGATGAGGACGATAGGGGTAGTTTAGTCAATAAATTGTCCATTTAAATGCCGTTAACACTAACTCATGGGTTAATCAAATAGAGAGTCCTTTTTAGCTAATAGAGAAACTTTAGGAATTGATTTTAAAATTAGTGACATCTTTGGCTTTTGTTTTTGGGTAAAATAGTTATACTTTGGGGAAAAAAAATATTTTTTATGCAAAGAAAATATTTACAAATTTCTTTTATTTGGGTGTGGATATGGATCTGAACCCATTTAATTGACTTGGAATTGACTTGGTTGGTTTTTGTGGAATTTTTGGTAGCTTGATGGGACCCGTGTGGGTCCGCAATTCAATGTTGATCTGAGTTTGGGTGCAAGTGGATCCGCTAAAGTTATAATTCTTTTCGCATGGTCCTTTTTCTTATGTGTGCTACTTGTTTTCGTAAATACGAATTGATTTCATTAGTAGTGGTCACTAGCATGGAATATGTCGGTTGAGGAATAAATAGGTTACAAATTAGGGGAAAATGTGAAAACTTTACTTATTTTTATCAAAAGATTTTGCAATACTTTTCTTATTAAATTTTAAGTCTGGTTTAGTTCAAATATTCCTAGCTAAAGTACATGAAGATTGTCTTGAGAATGAATCCTCTACGCTCGCTTTTATCAACATGTATAAAATACTTGAATATCAGATGAAGCTACAAAATGCAACAAACTTCTAGAAGATGATGTGGAAAATTAGGCCTTAGTAAATGTATTGACTTTTCAAAATGCAATTAGGGGCGCTATCTATATTCCTAAATTGCTTTCGGTGCAAATTTGCAACATCTTTTTATGCATTTCCCCTAAAAAAAAATTTACACAACTGACTACAGCATCTTCCTTTGAATTGTAAAGTCTGGAATATTTTACTTACCTTACGTCATTTCCTTTGAAAGTATAATCTTCAAAGAATTCTCACAATTTATTAAATTATTGAAACCGGTAAGATTTTGTTAAATAATAAAACTAGAGAGCTCTCAATGCGCAAGTTAGAAGTTCTCAAACTGCTTAATCTTCATTTTTAAATGTTACTAGGTAAAGTTCATTATTGTCAATAAGTACTAGATGTTCAATATAGTATGATCATATCATTCTGTGCTATTCAAGATGATGTTTACTTTTCTAAACGATATTTAGAACTTATTGCCAATAAGTACTAGATGTTCAATATAGTATGATCAATATCATTCTGTGCGATTCAAGATGATATTTGCTTTTCTAGACGATGTTTACTTTTTAAGATTTTCTATAGAATCTTAAGGTCTCTAGCGAACACATGCATTCAAAGTATCATCATCTCAACCTTTCCTCCTTTTTTCCAATGGTTTTAGCTATGGAGAATATGGCTTCATAATTAACTAAATTTTACCTCTAATTGTCAACCTGATATTAATCCTCTAGGTATGTCCTATTGATGTAACAAAGGGGTGGGGTTGTAAAAGGTGTTAAAATATATATAAATTATCTTTCAACCCTCCATAACTTGGGAGTTTTGGTGTAGTAGCATAAATTGTAAGAGGATGTTATAGCAAACCTAGGTTCAATTCTAATTATGTGAGTGTTTTAAGTGTGGCAAATGGCCTATGTTTGGGTCCATAAAAGGACGCTCAACATGCAGGAACATGCCAAGGAAAAAACATTATCTCCCAACCCTCACAATTACTTTGGAGTCTTGGTGCAATTTAAGAGACTTGAAAGGGTTAGTTGGTGGTTAATAATCCTACCTTCTTTGTCTTATAGCTCAAGCTTGGGCAACCGAGGAGCAATTTTCCAATATTCGCATGGAGTTGTAGATTAAATGCTTCCCGGTTTAGTGTCTGCTTTCTTAGCAAGCGGGTTCGGTTTACTCTCAACTCAAATGCTAATGCATTTTTTAATTTGGCTAGTGCAGTTGGCGGATGTATGGTCATGTGGTGTAACTCTGTACGTGATGCTCGTAGGAGCCTACCCCTTTGAAGACCCTGTTGATCCCAAAAATTTCAGAAGAACCATTACAGTAATCCTCTGGTCTATTTTTTTCCTGAGTTACCGACTTCTGTTCAGTTTATATCTTAGTATGTAGAAAATGGTCACATATTTCACGATGCAGTATGCTACTTAGAATTATTGGAATTACCTTGATAGATATTGTTAGACTAATTGTTTCTCATTTTTTTCCTCCTGAATTGCAGAGAATAATGTCAATCCAATACAAGATCCCAGATCATATCCACTTATCCCTGGACTGCAGAGAACTCCTTGCGCGCATATTTGTCGCCAACCCAGCTAAGGTACAGAATGGATGCTATAGGAACTATATCTAATCTAACTAAACACCAATTTGCCATCAGCTGATGAATCATATAACAAATAACTGCTCGTATCTGACATTTTCTACAGAATACGTTCATTGATGATTACAGAATATCTTATGTCTTTTTAGCATTGGTCCTTCAAAATTTGTGAACCGTTTTTCTTGCATGTATACCCTTAACAAGAATTGATATAATTATAAATAGTTTATAAATTCAAATATCAGATTGCCCAAACTATAATTGATTCCCTATTCTTTGGCACATCGCTCTATGTGCGAAAGCACTCTTTAGGATTATGGCAAGCCATTACCGACTAAAAGAGGGTTGAAGCCAGGTCAGCAAACTGTAAAATTTGTCAAAGATTTTTCATGGAGCCGATCCTGTTTTAGTGCGAAAATGCTCAGATTTAGACCGTGATTAAAATTCCAACTTCCTAAGCCGTTCATCATTTTATCTTAGTTCATCAGATTAAATCAAATATCACAAACTTGATTTCCATATGTTGAATGTTCATTTTTTCCCCTTGAAGAGGATCACAATAAAGGAGATAAAGAGCCACCCATGGTTCATGAAGAACTTACCAAGAGAGCTAACTGAAGAGGCACAAGCGATCTACTACAAAAGGGACAACACCACACCCACATTCTCCCTACAAAGCACCGATGACATCATGAAGATCGTTAAGGAAGCACGGAACCCTCCACCTTCTTCTACTCCCGTGCCTGGATTCGGATGGGGTGAGGATGAAGACGGAGGTGAGGGCGAAGTTAAGGAGAAGAAAGAAGGGGAAGAAGAAGAGGATGATGAAGACGAGTATGATAAGAGAGTCAAAGAAGTTCATGCAAGTGGAGAATTCCAAATCAGATGATTACAATACAAAAAAGAGATAAAGTTTATTCATTGTTGATTATGAACTTCTATAGCTTCAATTTGTATCATGTAGTTTCTAATTATGTTATAAACTATATTGTATCTGCTCTCTTGTGTTATTATAGTAATCTTATCAGATTTGTTGGGTTTTTGTAATTTTTAAATCATATTTAGTTTTTTCAGCATTTGTTGAGCTAAGTTATTGGGAAGTGGAAATTTTGTGGCAGATTCCTCCTCTTAAGCAGTAGCAACTGGATTTAGTTGATGCTAGTAATTTCATGATTGACCGCAGAAGCCAAAATTTGTGCAATCTTTTACATTGCCAAAATTACTTTCAAGCATACATCTAAAGCTAGACTTTAGCTTTATCAAAGAGTAGCCTATATGTTTTACATTCAATAGACTTGACAACATTACCTGCACTTGCCCACAAAAACATAACCCTTCCTCTTTGTGTTTTCAAGTTCGACAATCTTTGTTCGACATTACAAACATAAAACACCACCACCATCAACTTAGTAGCTGTAGTTCTTAACATACATCCCCTCTTTCGCCTCAGCGCTCTCGCCTTCACCCGTGTATTTTCCGAGCTGGGCGAGGGAGTTGGCCTTGGCGCGGATGAGGAGAGCTTCTTGAGCCGCCTTCACGTTCTCCGGTCTGCCTCCCCATGTCTTCAGGCATGTGTTCTGCAGTGCCCTGGCATAGGAGAAGGATACGTGCCATGGGTTTGGGCTTTGGTTCATTGCGTTTAGGTTCAGTGTCGCCTCCACTTCGGATTGCCCACCGGAAAGGAACTGTTAAGAAAGTGAAAGTTGAAGAATGTGTTATGATACTGAATACAACTATGTTAATGTCCCTGGCACTTCATCAAAACTATGGAAACATTATATTCTAACATGTCCCTGCAGGTTGAGCTAGCGTCCTTTTATGAGCTCAAACCTGACTTTTGCCTAGATGTATATTCGAACAGCTAATTAAATGGGGCCCGGCAGGAATTGAACCTGGCTAGTATTTTTGCACAGGCGATGCACGTATGTCGGTATATGTTAGATATTAAAAAGATTTGATCTTTAGATAATGTAGTAAAGATTTTAATCTTAATAAAAATAATAATAAAGATTTACAAAGATCTGGACAGTTAGAAATGATTTTTTTTTTATAAAAATAATTATTCTTTTGAGTTATAATCGCAGAGATGTTCTTCTGACATTTAGTCTAAGAACTTAATGTGTCCCCAGTATGGGTAGCTTTCAAGTACTAAAAGAGAAATTAAATTGAAAAAATTCAGTCTAAGAATTATTATTAGTATTACCATGATGCCTGGAACAGACGGTGGGATTCTTCTATGGAGTAGCTTCAAAGTATATTCGGCAACTTGTTCAGGTGTCGCCCTCTCTTTGCATTCAGCTCCTGGGGTCACCATGCTAGGCTTTAGCAGGATTCCCTCAAACAGTACGTTGTTTTTGGCTAAGTAGAAGAAAACCTCAGCCCAGACTTTCTGAGCAACCTCGAACGTTCTGTCGATTCCATGCTCGCCATCGAGCAATATTTCAGGCTCAACGATTGGGACCAGTCCATTGTCCTGCGAGTTCATCAGGATAATCAAACAAATAAGTCTTTTCACATAATATCGTTTGGTGTACATGTGAAAATAATTGAATCATGTTATGCATATACCGCTTTGGTTAGTCGCCGTTTTTTATTTCCTTGGACCGATTTGGTTTGAATTTAAGCTGTTAGACCTGAGGTTGCTTATTTTTCAAGGGGAAAAAAAATGAACATGACATGTGGCCCTGGCCTCTTGAATTTGAGTTATAATAGTAGAGATATTGCTGATATTTCTTGCAAGTATTTATGCGCCGATTTGATCATCTCCAGTTTTTGTTTTTGTAGGAACAAGATGGAGTTGAGTTGTATATACTTTGCTGTCAGTGGTCTTTTTTATTTCTTCTTCTTTTTCTATTGGATATATGTAGCGAACTCCTTTTACTATGTAATTTTGGTACATCGATGAGTGGTATAATTTAATGAGACGATCGCACACTTTGTGCCCTGTTCTTTTGTCAAAAAAGAATAAAAAAGAAAAAGAAAAGATTATGGATACAACTGGGTTTAAGATATGTTTTGGAATTAGATTCTAATTCAAGAATTATGATTAAATTGTATGTGTTTTTCATATGAAGTTCAATATACATCTCTACATGGGGATGTGGATCGGAATATTTGCATATAATTAATGTACAATTCTAATTTATTTGAAGTACATTTGCTTAGTTGTTGAGATCTCGAATACAACTGGGATTAGGGATTATGATTTTGCAATATATTTTGAGTTAGACTTCTAATAAATAATTAAGATTGAATTTTATGTTTTTCATATTTAGGACTTCTTGTGTTATGTTTGCCATTATATCCGTACATGGGGTACATATAATGTAAATTCTAATTATAGGAAGTTCATTTGCATATGAATTAAGTTGTTGTGGATAGTTCTATTTACATATATAATTCTAATTATAAGAAGTTCATTTTCATATATTCAGTCATCGAGATCATTAATACAACTGGGATTAGGATTTTGCGATACATTTTGGAATTAGGATTCTAATTCGATTAAATTTGCCATATTTTATTTTTCAAAATGCACTTTTCTCTTGTCCCTTCCCCATTGATATCTATTCCATCAGATAATGAAAAAAATGAATCTTGCCTACAAATTTCAGTCATGCTATACAATCAATATATTTTATATCTATAGTGTTTTAGATTTTTATATTCCTATAAGCATTTTGATTTAGATAGTCTTTGAGAATACCTTTCAATGCTATGAGCAGTTTATGAATTAATATAGACATAACCTTACAATACATGATATTAATATTTTTTTCGCATGCATACATATATATGTCCGAATTCTAGTCTATATAAATGCACTATTGGCCTCACGGGTATGTATTTAGAACTACGTTAATGTACCAATAAAATGCAAAAGATAACGACAATTCAAATGAGGAGAATTACTTGTGCGATTGCAGCATATCGAGCAAGTCCCCATGCGGCTTCTTTCACCGCAAGAGCAGTTGGCCCGTTAGGGATACTCACAACTGTGCGCCTACAAAATTCATAGGCAAAAATAAGCATTTTGCTCTGAAAATAGAATTAATTAAGATCAAACATATAAATCAATGATTTAATTCACCATTTAGCAAAGCGAGCGCCTTGTTGATAGTAAGCAGCGCATCGCGACGCTAAGCCATCCAATCCCTGGCACCATGATTCGTCATTTGAGCCTGCAAGTGGCACAAGACCCTGGCATATAACAAAAACAAGTCATAAGTTTAGATATATGACTTTCAGGCTAAATCACACTAGAATTTCCTAAACTATCTCTTTATCCACTAAACTACCTCGAGTTTTTTTAATAGCAGTAAACATTAAACATTGGTTTATAAGAGATTTTTTCACCCCCTCAAATAAAAAAAAATTAAATTTATTGCAGCACTTCAAGGTTGCTCTCTGTGATAAGGCTAAATTTCCCTAAACTATTTTAAAAATAATTATTAATCTAAGTTCCCTTAAACTTTGGTTTTAAGAGATTATTTTTAGCTAAAATATCCTAAAATTTAGCACTTTAAAAATGCTAACTGTTAAATAATACTTTAAAGTATTTTAGTGAAATATGCTCATAGTTAACGGCGCGGAAAAATGGTTGAGGGAACTTTAGCGGCCTTTTCTTCGTGTTTTTCAAAAAAAAAAATTAAAACTAAATACTTACCTTGTCGACTTTGATCCCTGGAGTGACGTTCTGGCTCGTGAGCACATCGACCATCTTGGTGCCATCGACGGTTGATTGATAAAGAGTTTCCTCAAACAAAATTGCACCAGACACATATTGGCCCACCCCTGGAGCTGAGACTAGAAGAGTTCTATAAGCTTGTCGATTGGCCTCAGTGTTTTCAAGTCCAATCGAGGCCAATCGTTTCCCGCAGGTTGCATTTGATTCATCCATGGCTAATATGCCTCTCCCTGGCGATGCTATGCTTTTCTGCCAGATTCAATAAAACTTTGAATTATGGTTCGAAGAATTGAACTCAAGATTTGAATTTATGGTTGCACATATTAACCATTATCTATTCAAGTACTGTATATTTGGAATAATAGGCAATAACTTGATGCGAGCGAACCGAGACCTCCCCTTCAGCCTGCAAGGAGGTTTTACCACCGCCAGGCTAAAACAAAACTCGAAACATGATATGATTTTGTAAATACACACTTACCGCGGTCTTGACAAGCTCATCGGAGTAAGCACCGGCACGGACCATGAATGAGACAGCCATGGGCTGAGCATTGGAGCTTGTTTTTGCGCCGAACCATTCTGATTTCCTTGGAAAGAATGAAGACTTGAGGAGAGTAGCAGAAGCCATTAATAGAATAACTTGATGAAAGAATAGACGCTAGGCTAAGCTAATGGCCTCTCACTTGGTAGAATGAAGTGAGGATGGTGAAGTAATATAAAGGTTGATGAGAAAATGGTGAAGGAGAGGATATTCGATGTAAGGTTGAGGTTGGCCTAAAGGATTTGAATGGTGATAATGTGTGATAAGCTGGGGGATCAGGGAGCTGTTTGATCTTGGCTTGGATGCATTTTTGTATGTTTGTTTGTTCAATTTTTCTTTTGTATTTTTGCTTGAAATTGTTCTGGGCCCTGATTTTTTATTTTCTTATTTTTTTGGTGCATGGTGATTTAATTTGGTCGATGTCAATGAGTACTGATGTGCATGGATATTGGTTGCGTGTGCCTCAGATTCACCAGTGGTGTAGAGAAGAAGTGAAAGTAGTGGTTGAAAGTAAGCTCAGGCTAAAATTCATCATGCGTGTAGGAGCTAGCACAAGGGGATACCGAGATGATCTCTAATTTGAGATAGGCAAGCTTATATGCGAAAGCCAAAAAGTAAACATATAAACAAGATACTAGTTAATAGCTACTAGTATTTTGCACGTGCAATGCACGTCTGTATATATTAAATGTCATGGACAAAACTATGAAAAAAATTTAAAACGAAAAGGATATAATCAAAGGATGAATTGTTCAAATATACTCGAAACCTACCGGCCCCGCGTGCCCCTCTTCGAAGCACTAAATGGGAAATCCCGAGTTCGATCCTAGGTCTTCCCTCACAAACTCTTATTGCCCACCACTGACCAATGTGCCCCCACACAATGGTTCAAATTCATGACATATGTATTTGATTTTTTCTTTTTATCTTTTTATGGTAATATATGTGTGTGGTGTGAGAGATAGAGAGGGAGGGGATACATGGTAATAATTGCTTTCTTTTTGGTTCTCAATGAAAAGGGTAAAAGAAGGTAATAACATCATTTTGAAAGTATGAGGTGGCATTGTGTGGATTTAGGTTATGCTTGGTACATAGAATAGAAGATTATTAGGAATCAACGCATTCCCGGGAATGGGATGGGTGAACATCTAATTCCAAGGAATTTTACATTAACTTGCTTGGTATAATTTAATCATTTCCGATAATATATGTATGTACAACCGTCGACCTTCGATGAGATCGGTGGATGGCGGCGGGGCCGGACGGCGTGCGACCGGAGACAAACTACGGCCGGTCGGCGGCATACCGGTCGATAAACGATCGGTGATGACCGATGGCCGGCCTGTCGGTAAACAATCGGCGATGGTCGGCGGTCGTCCGGCCGGTGAACGATCGGCGATGGATACCAGCGAGCCGGTTGCTAATGGCCGATCGGCGGTGGGCCGACCGGTGAACGATCCGCGATGACCAGCGGCTGGCCTGCGACGAACGGCCGATAGACAGCGGGCCGACAGGTGAACGATCCTCGATGACCGTCGGCCGGCCGGCGGACGACCAACGATGGATGGCAGGGCCGATCGGCCGACGGATAGTGAGGGGGGTCGGCGGCGGATGGTCATGGTTCATTTTCATGTTAGACATGAATATTTCATGGTAATCTAGAAATCAGGATAGCCACGTGTTTTTGGAGGAATGAGATTACCATGAAATAAGGTTGTTTGATTACCATGGTAATCATATACTCCCGGGAGTATCTTTTACGTCTAAACACGCATAGTAATATTTCATGGTAATCTAGAAGTACCGGCTAGAATGTCTCCTACTAAGCGCATCCTTAGAGTATCTTTTCATTTTCTATTTTCTCCATTCTCTTTTTCCTAAGCCTAATGGCCTAAGAGCCCACATAATTAAATCTCTATTAAAACTCTTAGGAATCAAACTCACACCCAAACACAGACTTAGGCCCAACCCTTTCCCCTTCTCTCTTTCCCTTCTTCTTGTTGAAAATTGATGCAAATTAAAGTCTATGGTTAGGTGCCACTTTTTTGACATCTATGACATTGTTAGGTGATGACAATGATAGGTGGTGACTTTGGTAGGTGCCACTTTTGACATCCATGACATTGTTAGGTGATGACAATGAAAGGTGGTGACTTTGGTAGGTGCTACTTTTGACATCCATGACATTGTTAGGTGATGACAATGAAAGGTGGTGACTTTGGTAGGTGCTACTTTTGACATCCATGACATTGTTAGGTGATGACAATGAAAAGTGGTGACTTTGTTAGATAGTGACATTGTCCTGGGTGCTATAAAAGCACATCTTATGAGAGGCATTTTGTATCTATCACTTGTATCCATCACAAGTATCATCACAAGAGGCAAAGGCCAAGAAAGATTTGTATAGAGAGATTTGAGAGAAATCTCCTAGGGTTGTTCTTGCTTGTAAACTTGATTCAAGTATAGTAAACGTTTGCAGATTCCGCTCTGCCGGGGACTAGCCATACGGTGGGTGAACCTCGTTAACAAATCTATCTTGTTTGTGATTGATTGCTTTCTTATTCCTGCACTTTAATTTATATTATCTTTCGTCATTTAATTGCGTGATTGTATTTTTGCGTGATTTGGGTTTTGTCGCGAGCACTGTTCCGTGGATCGACTCCACCCTCCCAACAACTGGTATCAGAGCAAGGTTAAGAGAACCTAGGGTTCTTCGATTCTATAATCTAGGTAACGGTGGGTAACGACGCTTGTGTCCTCTTCCCCACTTTCTTAGATTGTAGTTTTGAAGGCGTTGGTTCAGATCTAGGAGGAAGTCGGATTTGCTGCGATACAGGCGAAAGATGACAGAGGATAAGATAAGAATCGAGAAATTCAATGGTCACAATTTCGGTTGGTGGCGCATGCAGTTAGAAGACTGTCTATACCAAAAGGATCTATATCTTCCGTTGCTAGGAGAAAAGCCCGAGAAGATGACCGATGAGGAGTGGAACCTTTTGGATAGGAAAGCCTTAGCGACGATCAGATTGTCGTTGACTCCGCAGGTGGCCTTTAATATCTCAAAGGAGAAAACAACTAAGGCGCTAATGACGACGTTAGCGAAGTTGTATGAGAAGCCATCGACATCAAATAAAATATTTTTGATGAAGAAGCTTTTCAACATGAAGATGGTGGAGAATGGTTCGGTGATAGAGCACCTGAACGAATTCAACAGCGTGACAAGCCAACTTGAATCCGTTTCAATCATCTTTGAAGACGAGATTCGAGCCCTACTGTTCCTATGTTCGTTGCCAGAGAGTTGGGAGAACCTAGTAATGGCGGTTAGCAACTCTATCTCGGGGATTCTCACGTTTAATGATGCGGTAAGCTGCATATTAAACGATGAGATGCGAAGAAAGTCCGTGAGTGGGAGTTCTGAAACTTCTGCACTTTCGGTGGAAAATCGTGGCAGAACAATAGAAAGGGGGAAGTGGAAAAAGGGCAAGTCTAAAAGCCGAGGTAAATCTCAAGGAAAAATCCAAGGCGCCTGTTGGAATTGCGGAAAGAATGGCCACAGAAGAAGTGAATGCAGGCTTCCGAAGAAAGGCTCAGATGAGAAGACGGATGAAAAGGAAGCGAATGTGGTATCTACACAAGAACAAGGGGAACAAGGTCTTTGTCTATCGGCGAACGATAATACAAAGGCGGATACTTGGTTCCTAGATTCAGGGGCTTCTTTTCATTGCACTTCGGGCAGAAACCACTTTAGCGAGTATGTTCAGGGCGATCTTGGACATGTGATGGTGGGAAACGGTGAATCGTGTAAGATCGTTGGAAAAGGGACGATCATCTTGCAACCGTCAGGAGGTGGTCAAATCAAATTGAAGAATGCTCGTCATATTCCTGATTTGAAGAAAAGCTTGATTTCCACAAGTCAGCTAGACAACGAAGGGTTTATTACAACGTTTGGGAATTCTCAATGGAAGATTTCCAAAGGATCGTTGGTGGTCGCAAGGGACAAGCTGAGCGGTTCGTTGTACTCATTCAATGGGAGCAGCGGAGGCTCGGCTGCATTGACGGCCAGTTCGGAGAAAGATTCGGAGACTTCGTTGTGGCATAAAAGATTGGGGCACCTCAGTGAGAAGAACATGAAAATTCTTCAAGCTAAGGGGGTTCTTTCGGGGCTGAAAAAGGTGGAGTTGGGGTTTTGCGAGAGCTGTGTTTGTGGGAAGCAAAACGCGCTCAGTTTTCAAATTGGAGGCGTAGCGAAAAAGACCAAGAAACTGGAGATGGTGCATACGGACGTGTGGGGTCCGGCCTTGGTGGAGTCTTATGGCGGAAATCGGTACTTCGTGACGTTCATCGATGATACAAGTTGGAAGACATGGGTGTACGCGATGAAGAAAAAGTCTGATGTGTTTGGCATCTTCAAACACTGGATTGCGCAGGTGCAGAACCAAACGGGGATGAAGGTTAAATGCCTAAAGTCCGATAATGGCGGGGAATACTGCACCCAAGAGTTCGAGGAGTTTTGCTCGCAAAAGGGTATTCGTTGGTTGAAGACGGTACCTGGGACGCCACAGCAAAATGGTATCGCTGAAAGGATGAACAGAACAATCCTAGAGCGAGTGCGAAGCATGACCTTGGATGCGAATCTGCCAAAATTCTTATGGGCGGCAGCGGTCGATGCTGCTGTGTATCTGATCAACAGAAGCCCAGCGAGTGCGCTTGATGGAGGCATTCCAGAAGAAATTTGGTCGGGTAAACCGGTCAATTATTCGCACCTTAAAGTATTTGGCTGTATCGCGTATTCTTTGATTGATAAGGCAGAAAGGAGTAAGCTTGACTCCAAATCTAAGAAGTGTGCTTTCATCGGGTATGGTGGAGACGAGTTCGGATATCGGCTGTGGGATTACACAAGTAAGAAAGTAATACGAAGCCGGAACGTTGTCTTTGATGAGCAACACTTATATAAAGAAGAAAAGCAAGCCAAAGATGGTGTTGTATCTGAGTTCGTGGAGTTAGACGGAACTCAAAAGAACAATCAGGTGTCTTCAAGTGAGGATCAAAACATGGAGGAAGCTGCAGTGCAGGATCAGGTGCAAGAACATGATGGCCACCATGTTCAGCAACCAGATGTACCAGTTTTGAGGAGATCTACGAGAGAAAGGAGACTACCTGAAAGACTTGTCACCGACTTCATTTTGTACACGGATTCGGGGGAGCCTGAATCCCTTGAAGAGGCGACGCAAGACGGTGCTAGTAAGCAGTGGGAGCGAGCTATGGACGAGGAGATGGATTCTTTGAAGAAGAACCGCACGTGGGACCTAGTGAAGCTACCCAAGGGTCGAAAAGTGTTGCTGAATAGATGGGTGTACCGGATAAAAGATGAGGCCGATGGTGTGAAGCGGTACAAGGCTCGCTTGGTAGTCAAGGGATATGCACAAAAGCAAGGAATTGACTATCAAGAGATATTTTCCCCTGTGGTGAAAATGACATCAATTCGGATGATCCTTAGTATTGTGGCGGTGGAGGATCTGCACTTAGAGCAGCTTGATGTGAAGACTGCGTTCCTTCATGGAGATTTGGTGGAGGAGATCTATATGATGCAGCCACCGGGATACGAGGTGAAGGGAAAAGAAACTATGGTGTGTAAACTGCGAAAGAGCTTGTACGGCCTTAAGCAAGCTCCAAGGCAGTGGTATCTCAAATTCGATCAGTTCATGCTAGAGACGGGATTTGTGCGTGGTGAGTCAGATCACTGTGTCTATATTCAGACTTTTGAGGATGGAGATTATATCATTCTATCACTCTATGTAGATGATATGTTGGTAGCGGGTCCGAACTTCGAGAAAATTCAAAGTCTGAAGAAGATGATGGCTGAAAAGTTTTCCATGAAAGATTTAGGAGCGGCCAAACAAATTTTGGGCATGAAGATCGTTCGAGATAGGAAGCAGCGGAAGCTGTGGTTATCGCAAAGCGACTATATCGAGAAGGTTTTGAAGCGGTTCAACATGGACAAGTCAAAACCGGTGAGTATGCCTTTAGCAAAACATTTCAAACTCATGAAGGAGTTTTGCCCCACAACTCAAGAGCAGAAAGACGAGATGGCAAGAGTGCCTTATGCTTCTGCGGTGGGGAGTTTAATATATGCAATGGTGAGTACGAGACCAGATATTGTACATGCAGTGGGAGTTGTGAGCCGGTATATGCAAAATCCGGGGAAGGAGCATTGGAATGCGGTGAAGTGGATTTTGAGGTATCTTAAGGGTACGTCTAGTCACTGCTTATGTTTCGGGGGCGACTCTCTAAAGGTGCAAGGTTACGTTGATGCGGACTACTCGGGTGATCGAGATAGTGGGAAGAGCACAACGGGATACGTATTTACAGTTGGGGGAACAGCGGTAAGTTGGATATCTCAACTGCAAAAAGTGGTAGCATTGTCAACTACGGAGGCTGAGTACGTGGCAATCACGGAAGCCAGCAAAGAGATGATATGGCTACAAGGGTTACTCGAAGAGTTGAGTAAGAAGCAAGATTTTAATACCTTGTGGAGCGACAGCCAAAGTGCAATACATTTGGCAAAGAATGCAGCATATCATTTTCGGACGAAGCATATCAAGGTGCGGTACCACTTCATACGCATGGCGTTAGAAGATGGTGAGTTGACACTACAGAAGATCGCGGGAGAAAAGAATCCGGCGGATATGTTCACCAAAATAGTAGACAGAGATAAGCTGAATCTCTGTTGCAGATTGGTGAATCTCTCCATGAAAATTTAATGAGGAGAGAGCAGCAGCGGAATCGTGTGAAGTTTACTAGTGCTGAGAATCAAGCCAAAAAATTACTCCAAGTGGGACAATGTCGAGATTGTGATGAATTTGCATCAAGGTGGAGTTTGTTGAAAATTGATGCAAATTAAAGTCTATGGTTAGGTGCCACTTTTTTGACATCTATGACATTGTTAGGTGATGACAATGATAGGTGGTGACTTTGGTAGGTGTCACTTTTGACATCCATGACATTGTTAGGTGATGACAATGAAAGGTGGTGACTTTGGTAGGTGCTACTTTTGACATCCATGACATTGTTAGGTGATGACAATGAAAGGTGGTGACTTTGGTAGGTGCTACTTTTGACATCCATGACATTGTTAGGTGATGACAATGAAAGGTGGTGACTTTGTTAGATAGTGACATTGTCCTGGGTGCTATAAAAGCACATCTTATGAGAGGCATTTTGTATCTATCACTTGTATCCATCACAAGTATCATCACAAGAGGCAAAGGCCAAGAAAGATTTGTATAGAGAGATTTGAGAGAAATCTCCTAGGGTTGTTCTTGCTTGTAAACTTGATTCAAGTATAGTAGACGTTTGCAGATTCCGCTCTGCCGGGGACTAGCCATACGGTGGGTGAACCTCGTTAACAAATCTATCTTGTTTGTGATTGATTGCTTTCTTATTCCTGCACTTTAATTTATATTGTCTTTCGTCATTTAATTACGTGATTGTATTTTTGCGTGATTTGGATTTTGTCGCGAGCACTGTTCCGTGGATCAACTCCCCCCTCCCAACACTTCTTTCTACTCTGCTCCTTCTCCTTGTAACGCCTCACGTTGCCTCCATACATACCCGATGAGCCTCATCTTCCACTCATTCTCATCTTCATCAATGTCATCATTATCTCCAACTTTTATCTCTTTCTTCTATTTATATATCTCTCTCCTTCCCCTCACTCCTTCCCCTCGAAACCCATGACCTCATTCTTCACATCTCTTCAACCACCAAACACAACACCAAACTCCCCCATGGCCAACCACCACCTCCTTTAGTCGAGCACCCCTATTTCCCTCTATCATCATCACCATCGACCCAACCCCGTCCTCGCCAGCAGCAACTACAGCAGCCGCAACATCAAACGAGCAACGCACCCTCGATTTTCGATCTCTTTCTCGGCGCGTTCCAGACCATTAACCGAGGGTCCAGGGCAAATCCCAAGTCCACGTGAACGCCGCGATAATTTTCGTGCCTCTGGATCTCCATTCCATCGACGTTTTAAATTTGCGTCGGAGGAGTTCGACGAAATGCCTCAATGAGATTAGGTCGTATCTCATCGCAAGTAAGTCCCAATTATTTTAATCTATTCCCCCTCGGTTGTGAATCGATAGAAGTAAGTCCTCTTCCTCTTTCTATATATCTCGTTTTCCCCACTTTTCTTCACTTGTCTTTCTCCTTCTCGAATTGATTTATGGTTAACAAGAGTTTAAGTTCGAGCCATGAGGTTCTTAAAGAACCATTTAAGTTCATAGAGGAGGTTTTGATAAATATGATATCACCTCAATGCCCATCATTTTACTATAGTTCTGTTCATAGGACTTTTGTCATCAGTTCTGATACCTCTAAACCATACAAAATCTTTATCAGTAATATTTTAGAACGCAGAAATTAAAATGAACATTGCTGATCTTTCATGTGAGTTTCAGGCTCTATAAATTTATCTACTTGCCAATGTAATCATCTTGTTTCTCATCCAAGTACTGTATATTTGGAATAATAGGCAAGCGAACCCAGACCTCCCCTTCAGCCTGCATGGAGGTTTTACCACCGCCAGGCTAAAACAAAACTCGAAACATGATATGATTTTGTAAATACACACTTACCGCGGTCTTGACAAGCTCATCGGAGTAAGCACCGGCACGGACCATGAATGAGACAGCCATGGGCTGAGCATTGGAGCTTGTTTTTGCGCCGAACCATTCTGATTTCCTTGGAAAGAATGAAGACTTGAGGAGAGTAGCAGAAGCCATTAATAGAATAACTTGATGAAAGAATAGACGCTAGGCTAAGCTAATGGCCTCTCACTTGGTAGAATGAAGTGAGGATGGTGAAGTAATATAAAGGTTGATGAGAAAATGGTGAAGGAGAGGATATTCGATGTAAGGTTGAGGTTGGCCTAAAGGATTTGAATGGTGATAATGTGTGATAAGCTGGGGGATCAGGGAGCTGTTTGATCTTGGCTTGGATGCATTTTTGTATGTTTGTTTGTTCAATTTTTCTTCTGTATTTTTGCTTGAAATTGTTCTGGGCCCTAATTTTTTATTTTCTTGTTTTTTTGGTGCATGGTGATTTAATTTGATCCATGTCAATGAGTACTGATGTGCATGGATATTGGTTGCGTGTGCCTCAGATTCACCAGTGGTGGAGAGAAGAAGTGAAACCAGCGGTAGAAAGTAAGCTCATGCTAAAATTCATCATGCATGTAGGAGCTAGCACAAGGGGATACCGAGATGATCTCTAATTTGAGATAGGCAAAGCTTATATGCGAAAGCCAAAAAGTAAACATATAAACAAGATACTAGTTAATAGCTACTGGTATTTCGCACGTGAAATGCATGTCCGTATATATTAAATGTCATGGACATAACTATGAAAAAAATTTAAAACGAAAAGGAAATAATTAAAGGATGAATTGTTCAAATTCAATTTTTTTTACCCCAACGAAACCCACCGGCCCCGCGTGCCTTTCTTCGAAACACTAAATGGGAAATCCCGAGTTCGATTCCAGGTCTCCCCTCACAAACTCTTATTGCCGCACAATAGTTCAAATTCATGATATATGTATTTGATTTTTTCTTTTTATCTTTTTATGAGTTATATATGTGTGTGGGGGAGAGAGAGGGAGGGAGGGAGGGAGGAAGGGGATACATGGTAATAATTGCTTTCTTTTTGCTTTTCAATGTAAAGGGTAAAAAAAAGTAATAACATCTATTTGAAAGTATGAGGCGGCCTTGTGTGGATTTAGGTTGTGCTTGGTATATGGAATGAAAGATTATTGGGAATCCACGCATTTCTGGGAATGAGATGGTTGGACATATAATTCTAGGGAATCTTACATTAACTTGCTTGGTACAATTTAATCATTTCCGATAATATATGTATGTACAACCGTCGACATTCGATGAGGCCGGTGGATGGCGGCGGGGCCGGACAGCGTACGACCGGAGACAAACTACGGCCGGTCGGCCACGAACGGACGGTTGGCGGCAGATCGGTCGATAAACGATTGGTGATGACCGGCGGCCGGCCTGTCGGTAAACAATCGGGGATGGTCGGCGGCCGTCCGGCCGGTGAACGATCGGCGATGGCTAACGGCGAGCCGGTTGCTAATGGTCGATCGGCGGCGGGCCGACCGGTGAACGATCCGCGATGACCGGCGACTGGCCTGCGACGAATGACCGATAGACGGCGGGCCGATAGTTGAACGATCCTCGATGACCGTCGGCCGGCCGCCAGACGACCAACGATGGACGGCAGGGCCGACGGATGGTGAGGGAGACCGGCGGCGGATAGTCATGGCTCATTTCATGTTAGACATGAATATTTCATGGTAATCTAGGAATCAGGATAGCCACATGTTTTTGGAGGAATAGGATTACCATGAAATGAAATGAGGTCGTTTGATTACCATGGTAATCCTATATTCCTGGAAGTATCTTTTACGCCTAAACATGCATAGTAATATTTCATGGTAATTTAGGAGTATCGGCTAGATTGTCTCCTGCTAAGCGCATCCTTAGAGTATGCTAAATGATTTTTCTTCATTTTTCATATTTACTTGATAGAAAAAAAGATAAGCTTTGTGGTCTGCCCCTGTATGTTCTACTTATAATAGGGCAGAGATAAAACTTCAACAGGCTTTTAATAAACAAGGGGAAAAAATACACATGTCTTATTTATTTTGGCCAAATTTGGGTTAATCCATAGGCAAAAGGGCAGAGGATGAATTTCTTATGAAGAAGTAGATTACAAGAGTGTCACAAGATTGAAAGCACTCACTAAATATCTTGGCGCAAATGAGAAGTTATGTCATTCATCCTCCCTTTTTCTCAAGGGGAAGGTGAGATCCTAAGACCACCATATTCATTATTATAAACTTAACAAAACATAAAAGTTGTTGAAAGAGATAGATCCACGTAAGTCAACGTCTTTAGAACCAAAACCCCAAAACTTGTCTCTTCTAGAACATCCATATTCATATATCGAACTTTTCATATTGTGAATCTATGCTGCATATACTCGCTTCGACGGATTTACGATCTGTTTCAACCTATCTAACAATGTATCATACTCTATGTTAATGTCCCCAGCTTTGGATTCAACATCAACATCATTGGAACGGGCGTGCTCATCGTTTGATCTGTCTTGCAAGTTTTCAGAGTAGACTCCATATGAAGGATCGAACCTCCTCTTGACCAGACCTATTCTACTTATTGACCAGACTTCACGTGAATATATATGTTTGCTCATATCCTGACCCCTCAATATTAATAGACTAGACTTCATATGGAGGATCAGCGGGAGATATTTATGTTATATCGAGCGACAAACCTCTCGATATTTTTTGGCGTTGCAAACCTATCGATTTGAACTGCAAGGGATGACAAGAGTTGTTAAGACATGAAGATCAGAGGAAACAATAATCACTTTGCGTATAGAGGTGGTAGCACACGCCGAACTAAAATTTTGAAAAGGCCTAAAGGCCCAGCCCAAATTTCTTATAGTTCCAAATAAAACAAAGAGAGATTAGAGAGGGTTCTAGAAGCAAAGAGGGTTAAATCTCTATAATAAAAACCCTAAAAGGTGTATATTATTAAATTATTATAGTTTGATTACGACTGCCTTGGACTTTAGACTAATCTAAACCCGTGATGCTTTCCAACTGTCGGCAAAAGACTTCAGATCGAGCGAGGTATGCTCCCTTTCTCCAATCTGGGTTTTGCCCAAAATTTTCATCATTTTTTTTAAAGATTATTAATTATAGAAGTATTTTTTGTTGAATCAATGAAGACCCAATTGACCCTTTCACTTTGTTGCGATGAATCTTGCCATATTTCAAGTCACATGAAGTTGTTGTTGTTGTTGTTGGTTGAATACTTTGGGATGTGGAATTTAGGATTTTGTACTCTTGTTTTGGGTATGTGTTTGTGTGTTGAGTGCAAATCATTTGTTGACCCACAATGACTTATTTGGATGTGTTAAAAGCGTTTTTCCTTTGAAGGCTTATCTTCTACCATTGCAAATCGGCCTTTGAATCTTGAACTTCGATTGTGAATATTTTGGTTAGATGTTTTATATCATTTGTTGAGCCACAATGACTTATTTGGATGTGTTAAAAGCGTTTGCATCTGATATGCTTGAATATATAATTTATTGTATTGCATCTTCTAGGATGTCCTATTAGAATCTGCATGCATCGTTTGCTTGCTTGTATGTATATGTGCCTTGTCATAACTGTTGTGGACTAACCTCATAGTTGCAGCTATTGGGGCAACAAGGGCTGGCGATAGACTCAAACATACATGGATAGAGGCGGTTAAAAAAGATATGTTTAAGTGCCAATTCAATTATGTAAGAAACATATTCATATAGCTGGTGCAAATTTTTTTGGGGGGATAAAGGCTTCTTGTTGCAGCTGCTGCTGTTGAAATTTAACATTGCTCATAAACCTTGATGCCTTATGTAGAGATAATTCATAGCAATTTTTTCATGTTTCTTTCTTGATATTGTGGGTTGATCATCTAAGACTATACTTTTTAAATTTGCATTAAACAAAGAAGTGAAAAACCGTACATATAATTTTATAATCAAACCTCTTTTCTTTTGCAATAAACTATTGTAAGTTTTAATATTTTTGACTGGCTGGTATATGTACATATTGCCACAATGAGTATTTTTTTTAGGAACCCCGCGCCGAGTGTGCTCTTTCTTATTGTTCTTATAAACTCTTGACTTATGTATGCTAAAAGAAAACAGTTTTAGGCATCATATTTATTTGAAATAAGTTGATAGTTGTGAATATGGACACCTAAGGTTCTGATTGAAGGCGAAATAAACATTAAAGGTGTGATCAGAATCGTATATTTGCGATAACTGCAAGAGCAAACAATATTGTAGATGCCATTTACTTTTAAAAGGTTACACACTTTATATGCACATATTTCCTACCACTTTTGACATCACCATTTTCGCATTTATTTCCACTCATTGACCAAATCTCCGCATACTCATTTTTCGATCAACAATCTTTAAGTTTCATTGGTGTTGACAAGCCATTTTTTCCCCATTTTTACAGTAACTATATGCCATGCTAAATAAAAAAGAACAAAACATGCACAAATGTTACTTCTATTGCAGTTCCTTCGTAATTAACTTTTAAATAAACCATATCTAATATCTTTTTTTTATTGAAATGTCATCTAATTTTTCAATAACAGTTTTATAATGTTTGGATTGTAGGATCTTTTAATGGAGAAGAAAAATAACACCGAGTCCTTCACTCTCCTCGAAAAGATATCAGGCTTCTTTCGAAAATGCCTCTTTTCAATACTCTCCTATGGTCCAATGCCGAATCATATAGCATTCATAATGGACGGAAATCGTAGGTTCTCCAAAATCAAGGGCATAGAGGAAGGCGGGGGCCACAGAATCGGCTTCGGGACCCTCACCTCCACCCTCCAATACTGTTATGAAATGGGGGTTAAATACGTGACAGTATACGCTTTCAGCATCGAAAATTTTAAACGAAAGCCGGAAGAAGTCCAGTCTCTGATGAATATAATGCAGGAAAAAATCGATGAATTGCTTAGAGAAGAGAGCATTGTTAGTAAATATGGGATCAAGATTCAATTTTGGGGGAACCTCAAACTTTTGAGTGAGCCGCTGAGGTTAGCAGCAGAAAAGGCAATGACTAGGACGGGCAAGAACATAGGCCCGGTGCTCTCAGTTTGCGTGGCTTATACATCTACTGATGAGATTGTGCATTCCATTGAAGAATCTTGTGCAAATATGATCAATATGGACAATATTATTGATGTTGATGATTTGGAGCAGCATTTATATACTGCAGATTGCCCCGAGCCCGATATCGTAATTAGGACTTCGGGGGAGACCCGTTTGAGTAATTTCCTGTTGTGGCAGACAAATTTTTCGCACTTGCAGAACCCTAAGCCTCTTTGGCCCGGGTTTTCTCCTAGGCATTTGGTGTGGGCTATATTGAAGTATCAGGAGGTATACCCTTATTTAAAGGAGATAAGAAGCAAAAGTGAAAAGAGGAATTAAAGGATGATTTCAATTTTGGTTCCTTATACGAAGGCTGTACCTTATTTTGCGGAAAATATAGTTAGATGGCGGCGATCTGTATGCAATGATTTAAAATGATATGTAGCATGTATAAGTTTATATTTTCTTAAAGAAATGGAAGTGAAAGTTATGCTTCTTATATATATGTGAACTCCCATAAATAGCATTTGGTGATTGTTGATGGCATACAACCCTCTATGCGACTATGCACAGGCCGTGGGTTAAAGTGGAGACGTTCGCATTTCTCCTGAAGATTCCTGGCTCCGTAAAGAAGTGACAGCTTATCCTGACCTCGGGGAAAACAGGTAATATTTTCACTTAATTTGCTTCATTAAGGTTCACACGCGCGCGCTTACACACACATTTGGTATTTTAGTGCAGTTGTTTAAGCTTTTGACATAATGTTCTTTTACTTGTTCCTTTTTATGCGAACCCTAGAATGTCATTAAAAAGATACTAATGAACAAGGGTCCCCAAAATAGAGTGCATGTAATCCAGCATGATGATAACTTACGATGCCCCTACCAAAGTATCCACTAGAACTGGCAAGGACCACAACAATTACAAACAAACATAAAAGTCAAATACGATGAAGTTTAGGGCATAGCACAATCATTCACCCTGTAAACAAGCCAAAATAAAGGCAGGGGACAATAATTCTCCAAAATAAGAAACGCTAGGTGTCATAACAAACATCTAAAACAAATTCCGGTATCAAGGACAAAAGAAAAAGGGGCAAAATATAGGTAACGAGCTACATGGGCTAGTGATCGACCACCACCTCCTCATCTCGACTGGATCTGAATAAAACGGACACCTTCCAGCTTGTGAGTGCAACAGAGAAATTAGTGATTCACTGATTCATCCACATTATTGCATAAACAACACTCTAGTGGGCCTTGCTATTTACACTTACCCAAATTATCCTTAGCGAGGATAACATTACGGATTGGCAACCAAGCGAAGCCACTTCCACATCAGTAAATTTGGGAAACGATGTTTGCGGATTCTATACAATGATCTCACTGTAAAATGACCCCTTTTATCCAAACCTATGTACATCGATCTGTACAATTTGAGACATTGAATCCTTAGATCTCCGCAAGAAGGTCGTTGACCGCTAGTATATTTATTGGAAACCTCTAACAAAAAGGTTCCTCTCCACAACATTTATCTTTCCATAAGATACTTCTCATCCCTCTACCTTTTGTGAACCTAGTATGGTTGAAGAAGATGCCTTTCAACTTGCTCAAATACTTTCCAGAACCTTGATGTCGAATTACTATTCCTTTACTTCTACAAACCCCCGTTTTAAGATGGCACTTATCCACCAATTCTAACCACTTCAAGGGGTTTTCTTGTAATAATTTCATTTACATGGCAATGACTAGCTCATTTCCCTCAAGTTAACACCCCTGACCCTCGGAACTCTTTCTTCTTTACACACATAAGACCATTTAATAAGATTATATCCTTTTTGGTTTTATCTTGCTCCCTTCCATAAGAATTTACGACGAATCTTATCAATTCGCTGGTTTACTCATTTAAGTAACTAAAAAAAAGCCAAGACGTAAGATGGGATAGCTGACGGAGATGTATTAAGATGAGCAATCCGTCCCCAAAGAGAAACCTCTACTTTTCCCTCCTTCAACGTGTTTTTCAATCTCATCAATCAGCGGAGTCCAGTCTCCCCTCTTTAATTACCAGTCCTAACAAGTAAACCAAGATAAGTATTTAGGAGTTTATCCTTGTTACAATCGAATACTCTTGAAACACATTCACAGTCATCAATAAAATATTGAAGGTTAACAATCGAGTTATAGTTACCCTGGTCTCCTAAATATTGGATTAATCCTCGTCTGCTCATCCTATTCGCCATTATGTTTAAACCTTCAGCTACCACCGTAAACATCAAAGATGGGAGTAGATCACCTTGCGGAGTCCTCTATGATATTTAATCTCTCTCGTAGGAACACAATTGACCAAAATGAACGATTTAGCGGATACAAACCTTTCCTTGATTTATCCTTATCCATTTTTCACTGAACTCTCGTAGTCGAGGGCCTCCATTAGATAATTCCACTTGTCATAAGCCTTCTCGAAATCAGAATTTAGAAAGAACCCTCCATGTCGGCAACGCTTAGTAAAGTGGATCACCTCTTGGGCAACACCTCCTCCTTTCAGTAAATGCTTATCCAATATAAAACCAGTTTGATAGCAGCCAAATCATTCTCTCAATGACATTACACACCTTATTATCCAGAATTTTAGTAATTCAGACGGAGTCAGAGAGCAGGGAACCAAGCCAATTAGATGGAAATCCATAATGCGCCTAGCGTGATTCACTTAGGAATGAGAATAACATGAGCATAATACAATTTATAAATATCCTCATTACCCTTATGAAATTCTTGAAAAATGCTAATGACGTTATTCCATGCATTTGGTATAACATGAGGATCCGAGCAGGACCCATGCTCACGTCCAATACAACTTTAATTTCCTCTTCAGAGAAAAAGGATTCCAAATATCAAGCAATCTATAGCGTGCTCATTTGCGTGCGGTGGGGATTCTAAGGGACTTCTCCATCACAGTCCTCTTCCCAAAGAGAGCTTTAACCTTAATATTTCACATAGTTATTTGATCCTTCTTGAAGTGTGCCTTCGCTTACTTTTAGATTAGGGAAACATAGGTTAAAACTCCCTAGGACAAAAAATCAACATGTTTAAATCCCTGTCTGAAAAGGCTTGTTAACACCTTTTATGACCAAAAAAGGTTGGTTTAGGTTTCTTGTATATACCAACCATTTTGTATACATACCCATTCTATCCTTGTAGCTTTACATGTCATCACTCAGTGAATAATCTTAGGTCCAGCTAAACTACTACATTTAGCCAATAATTACTACACTCATATAATATTGTTTCCAAATTTTCTCATAACTTTTCCTCATTAAATGTTGTACTCCAGCCGTCGTTTGCATAATTTTAAGTAAATAGGATATAACTACTATATTTAGCAAAATCAAAGACACTACATATACATAAGTACTACATCTAACACGGTAACAACTAAATTTAAAGTTCCTATGTTTTACATAATTGATCTTGGGGGAAAAGAAGAAAATCTTCAAAACTATTTCCTCCATAATAATATTTCTTTTCCTCCAAAATACTCTTTCTTTATCCTCCATACAATTTTATTCCATTACTCTTCTATGTATGTTGGCGATTTGTTAGTAGCTAACTTTTCTTAGAATTGGATACTTTGATATATATATGTGATTAGTTAGTAGCCATCTTTTCTTGGAGTTGAATACTTAGATACATGTCTGTGATTTGTTAGTTGCTATATTCTTTTGGAGTCCGATACTTTGATGTATGTTGGTGATGGTTTAGTTAACTTTAATCTATAGATTAGGGATGGCAATTTTGCCCCTGCCCCATAGGTACCGCCCTTCCCCGTCCCGATCGGGATGGGGATTTTGACCGTTGACCGAGGCACGAGGCGGGGATAGGAAAAACCCGATCTATAATTAGTGGGGATGGGGTGGGGATGGTCTTAGCCTCCCCCGTCTCATGCATGTCCCGTCTCGCAATATAGATAATTATGCATAATACTATTTGCATTGTGTACCTCCGTATATAAATTCTCGTTATTCCATTTATAACACTAACTCCTTTCCAGCTCACTTCTAATCTGTGGCTGACTGAGCATCGTTGATATGCACAATCGCTATCTCCCTCTCTTATAGTAGCCAACGATCAATGTCACATCACCATTCCATTAGGTTTCTCTCAATATCTCTCTATACACACATACAAAGGATCATTCGGTGTTCTAATTTTTTAAAGGTTTCGACTCACCAAAAACACGTGAAAAATAAATGATTAGAAATATGTGGGGCTGGGTCCCCGCGCAGACTTGGGTTTCTCGATGGGGCGAGGATGGAGTAGATTTTGTCTGCCACAGTGTTGGGACTTTACCTGTGCGCACTTTTATGGTTTTGAAAGAAAAGGGTTTTTAGAAATGTGGCGCACGCGAGCTCGGTCTCATTTTAAAAATTTATAAACCACAAGTGCATGGCGCATTGTAGCTAGCCGGCAAGTACGTATCGATCCACAGGGAATTGGTAATTAGGAGTTGTCGTTAAAGATTCAAACAGAAAGAATTGAGTTTGTCACAAAAATTAAGAAAATACGAAATTAGAGAACAAGAAAAACGGCCGTGGATCCGGTTCGGATGATTGAATAGCGGTGAATTCGTCGACGCACTCTTGGTTATGGGTTGTTCCGTCCTTGTGTTGATTTGGACGTGAAGCATGGCTTGTCAAGACGTTTGCGAAGCACAACTCATCAAGATATCGTAGTTCAACATTAGAAACGAAACGAATCCATATTGTTCTCACTTACCGTTTGTATATCCAAACTTGAAGTGTCAATACTAAGCACAAGGGTTAGTAAGCATATTTCAACAACAAATACACAAATTAGCACATGAGAGCAGATGGTTTTAGTATTAAACTTGCTAAGTGGGTTGTGATGGTATAGGTATATGAAATGAAGAAGGATGTCAATCAAGTTAACAAAATATCCTATCTAACACTTAACAATCTTAACACTAGTTAATTCTAACTTAAATATTGTAAAA
Source organism: Agapanthus africanus (assembly GCA_030015575.1). Classification (NCBI taxonomy): domain Eukaryota; kingdom Viridiplantae; phylum Streptophyta; class Magnoliopsida; order Asparagales; family Amaryllidaceae; genus Agapanthus; species Agapanthus africanus. The sequence continues at coordinate 182,816,768 of JASDDO010000024.1, forward strand.
TGGAGACTTAGAGAGAATATGGTATATGATGAGGTTACCAAGGAACCATGAAATCAAAATACCACATCACACCAATGCCATAAAACAATCTTGAAATTATAATCTCTTTTTAAGCACATTAAATATTCATAAGAGGAGAAATGTAAAGCCATTTATCTCATATCCCCACCATCACCACAACCATAAAGTTACACAAATATTGCTTAAAAGAGAGAAAAAAACATGAGAAATAAAGAACATGAAACAAGTAAAGAAAATGAAAACAAGTGCAATTCTTTATTAACAAAATGGAGAAATTAGAGCTACAAGTTAGATAACAACCTCAACCTTCTTAATGGAGCTCTAAAATGAGAGATCAAAGTGGGAAGAAGAGGAAACTATTAAATATTACACACTCAAATTCTCACTCAAAAATCCAACTCAGAACTTAATCTGAATCCTGCTATATATGGGCAACACAATATCAAAAATTGCATATACATAATTAGACAGCAGGGGACCCACGCAAATTGTGGCCAAGGAGGTTAAATTTGCGGCCACTAAGTGGAGGATGGGGCCCACCTTTGGTCTGTGGTCTTCTGGTCAATTGAGCATCTTCATGTAGTCGCTATTTCTTTTAATTCACACCTGAATGTAATCTGGAGCAATGTACAGAGAAAGGATCAAGCGGGTATGTGTTGTGTTCACACTTCAAATCACCACTTTTCCAAATACATATAACCATACCCACTTGTGTACCCACTTGCCCATTCCACTTGCAAGATATCATGATGGTGTTTACCCACTTGATGCATCATGATGGTGCATCCACTTGATGATGGTTCACACTTGATGTTGATGTTGTATCGTGTTGGACCAAAACCAATTATTATTCTACACAACATAATTTATTTGCAAAAATCAAATGACTTGATCTGTTATCTGTCCCGTTTGCAGTTCTGGTTAAAAACCGTCGTTTCTGTTCATGTTGTGTACCGTCTCAAGTGATTTTTCCCGTATACCTGTAATCTGTATTATTGAGTAGACACAGATTAAATAACACTGTTTATTGACAAAATGATAGGAAATGAGTGGTATTAAAATGTAATAAATCGTGCCGAACATCCGGCGGGGCATGGAGCCGGAATGGGGTGAGGTTTCACATCTGCGGGGCGGGGACAGGGTAGGCAATCCCTGCCCCCGCCCCGCCCTGTTGCCATCCCTATTGTAGATGTAGTAATTAGTTGGTAAATATAATAGTTAACTGCAATATGTAGTCTTTTACCAGTAAAGCGGTAGTTAATTATTATATGTAGGAGTTAATTGATAAGTGTAGTAGTCTGATTGCTAACTGTATATGCAGATGTTAACTAGTAAATGTAGTGAACTGATAAATGCTGTCGTGATCATGTATATATAGATGTTACCAATTAAGTACTACATTTACAGTTTACTTATATCTAACATCATGCTATTAGCCACATTTCGACATCTTTCCTTTAAAAAAACTCATTTCAATTATGGCCATTAACGCAAAAGTCTCAATCTTTTATTATAAATCAAGTGTAAATTTGCAAAATCTCCACACAAACTTTTGAGCTTTCTCCAAACCCAGTTTGAAATGTAGAGCTTTACATATCTAGGGATTTTGGTGCTTGAAGTCATACCTGAAAAAGAGATTTTTTAGAGGAAGAAGATGGAGAGTTTTTGATGGGTTGCTAATAGGAGAATTATTGAGATTTTTTTGGTATTCTCAAGAGTTTGAGAGATAAATGAAGTGAGACAGATGGATAAAGATGAGAGTATTATAGGTACGTAGGAAATACCTCTACACAAAAATACATGATCTATATACTTTAGGGATCTTAATGCTTGAAAGCTTTTGTTTCGGGAGATGTTGGCAAGGTTTTTGAGGCTAGGATTTCTTCTTCTTCTTCTTCTTCTTGACAATTCTATATAATATTTCTTTTAAGGATATTGATTTCTAGCTAGTAACCATGTAATCATAATCTCTCTGAGCTTGTGATTTCTTCTGTTTATCATTATAATTATTTCCCTAAAAAATATGAAAGATTTGGGGGTCCAGGTCCAAGACCATAAAAAACACGATGATATATGGTTGTCAAAAATTGCCCCCCAAAAATAAACAGATTATCGTATGCACGGCAATTTGAACCGGTACATTTCTGAAATCCATCTTACAGTCCATGCCGCTGCACCGACACATCAATATTGATGAGAATTTAAAGCTAATAAATTTTTACCCTTTTAATGGTTGCTTTACTTGCAAGGAAATTGTCTTACCTTAATTATCTTTTCATGTTGAATATGGATATATTAGCTTTCCAACATTCAACGCCCAACACTAAGAAACTTGTCGCATACAATTTCTTCGTGATTCATGGAAGCTTTGTTCAAGGGATCTTAATCTCTTTAAGAAATTTCCTCGTCATTTCCATTGCTTCTGAGTTTATTTTATGGCTTCACCTCTTAAAGCTTATCCCGTATACGACACAGTAATTTCTAATTGTAATGCTTGAATCTTGAGCTATATATAAATTTTGACCCGAAAAACTCACTCCTGGTGTTTATCAATAAAAATTCACTATAATTAGACCTCTTTGAATACTTATTTAATGAAATTTATATTCAGTTGTTGGATGATTATAACATAATTGTGAGCTGGATTTTGTGCGCCAAATTCTTCAAACATGGAATGCTGACATATGAGCTGACACAAATAACTTGTTAAATTGTCTGAGAGATTACTTTCAGCCTATTGTTGGAAAATTTTAGCTGAAATATTCATTTACTGACTTTATTCTTCTTGCAGATTCACAGATCCTTGCAAAAGAATGCTTTTTGGGAACCTGATCAAAGAAAATAAAAGATCCCGCGAACTTGATCAAAATTGAAAATGGGGCTAAGATTCATGTAAATCCATTGCATTCGACCTGCAAATAATCAGAGAATATCACGAGATTTGCAAGGTTGAATGGAGCTTAAAATGTGAGTTTTTAACTAAATCTTTGCACATCATGCATGCTCTTAATTTGTTTTCTCTTCATTGATTATAACTCTGGGCCCCACGTTATGTAAGTCCATGTTGACAAATTTGTTAGGTATATATTTGGGCTGTTCATGAGTCAAAATTGGGTGCCCAAGAGATCTGTTCAATGTGATTGTTTCCTTATCTTTTGCTTTGCGCTCTGGAGAAAATTTCGGATTACTCCGCAGATTTGCAGGGGATCGAGACCAATTAATGCTTGCCCTTCAAGGACTCTTTCATCAAGTTGAGCATAAAATGATAGTACTCATAAAAGATGAAGTGTGGATGAGCTGTAAACGATTTGATTGGGCTTTGTTTATGTCGTTCTCTTTTAATGGGTCCCTGATCTTTATATGTTTATTAATGCTAATCTTGATATTTATGTTATGATTGACTTTATGAATGTACTTGTTTTTTAATTAGAAACCGTGGACATAATTAGATGGCCGTTGGAAAAACGTTGTTATATTGTATGCGATATTTGTTTATTGTCTGTGCAGCGATAAATATTGTGTGCTCGAGATAATTCAATGTCTTATTGCATATGCCCTATAACCTTTTGGCTTCTTCTTCAAATAGCTAGATCACGGAAACGGTTTCGATTGATAATATCAACGTGATTTGAAGCGGAGGCAAAATTGATTGAAACATTGATAAAAACAGAATTTCTGACTGCGATTTAAATTGAGGTAAAGTGTAAGGCAGTAAAAGTAAAAAAGATTTTCGAACAAATTTATTGAAGGTTTCTGTAATCGAATCCAAAAGAAAGTAGAAGAAAAATTAGATTCTTTGTTATCGACGGCAGATGGTCCGAGGAGGCGACGTTGTCATGTTGCGGGCTGCATTCATTCATGCAAGTGTTTTTATTAGAGAAAGGATCAAGGACTAGTTCACGTGTTGCAAAATATTGAATTGGCTTTTTGTTCTTTAGTACCATAAAATCTGGAAAAATATTCTCTGCAGGGTCGCGTGGAAAAATATTCTCAATAAGTCTCTTTTAAGTTTTTAGATTGGTTTTGAGATTCGTGCAAATCTCTTTTACGCGCGCTCTCTCTCTTCTCTTGCACGATCTCAAAGCTCATGCAAGGGCTTACAATAGAGAAGTTTTTCCGTAAAATCTTAAGATAAGAGCAACTTGGTATCTTAAAGAACGGTTTTGTGGTCTTCTGGTCATATGTAATAAGAGAATAATGGAGCATAAAGTACCCGCTGCGTTATTCTGTTCCGACTATCTTGATCTTCATTGTGATTCTATTACCTTGTAACCGTTGTTTAGCGGCATGCATTAATTTTCCACCAAATATATCAAATATTAAAAGCTATTAGATTCCAAAAAAAAAGTTATATTCTTATGGTACACGATGAAGGTCGAGATGGTTGTTATTGATCGTCTAAAAAAGGTCTAAAAAAGGTGTAGAATAGGCTTTCGGCCCTTATTATACGAGTTATAAGGCCTTTACCGTATGTTATTCTAATATATTAAAACATCTCCTCCTATTTTCCTCAAAGATATTAGCAACTAGACAGAGAGAAAATGCTACATATAATCTAAATATTTATAAATGAATGTCCTTAATTCTCATATATTTCCTGCAATTTGTTTTCTGCTCATCTATGTTGTGTCTGTTAATTTGAAAAACGACTGGATGAGGATCCAAAACATCTAAATATCAAAGGTTCATAGACAAATCAAATAGAATAAGTGATTGTATGTAGCTCCATCTTGCCCTAAAAAGAAACGAAGGCAAGCAGAACTTAAACACTAGTTGTCTGAATTGTTTTTTGATAGTCAAACGATGCAAATTTTAAGGGAAAAAACATGACATAATTTTTAAAACGTGGAAAAATGAAAACGGGATGAATGGAGGTAGAGTCATAATCACCCACCGAAAGCGACCGTTAGATTAATAAACTCCGCACCAATTAAATCTTATATCTATTTCTAACTAATTGTTAATTAACTGTTTATAACAGTCACATCCTTCCCTAGTTAACCCCTACCAAGTCTCTCTTCTTGTTTAGGCTGCCAGAACACTTTTATTAAAAAATAAAAATAAAATCAAGGATTGCTAAAACAAACCCGCTTCCGTGTGCGTGTTGAATAAAGATATAATCGCAGCCGGATATATTGACCATACATATAACAGCTGTATTCAGATCATTTTATATGAGCTCGAGCCCAAGTATGTCGCCTTTGTTGGTTTGCGTGTTAAAGTCAAGTTGTTTAGCTTGGTTAGGGTTTCATTCGACTTCTTATGCATCGGAGCCAGATTAATTTTTAATACTACGTGTTTGCTTGGTTCTTTAAGACAGTAACCATAATAGTTCTTATGCACTTTAAAAATAGACTTTCAAGTCAGGTTTAAATCAATATAGAAATGGATCATAATACAACAAGGTAAGTAATTTTATTACTGATGAATATGAAGTGTGATACAAATAGACCAGAAGTAAAATTTATCCAGGCTTAAACGAGAGCTGAACCCGAACATGCTATTTTCAATACTCTTTATACATATCATGTTCAAGCTTCTTTCAAATGGTTAGGTTTTAAGAAACTCTATTTAATTTAGCATCGAGCTAAGTTATATTTTTTACTCAATCTTTTCTATTCATCTAGGAAAAAAGAAAAAAGAGGGAAAGAGGAAAAATTACGGATTTGGATCTAGTGCTCAACTTTCTTCCCGCATCAACATTCATACTAGTATACAACAGAAAAACCTATGGTTGTTCGGAGCCATGAGAGAAATCCAAGTGCTGGAACCCGTCTAGAGAACACACTCATGTTTTGTCTTAACCATGTCTCTAATTGTGCACCAACGGCTCGTCACAACCAAAATCCAATTTTCATAAAGATCAACATAAAATCAAGTTCCCAAAAGAAGAAAGATGATGAACCGATACACAATTAAAAGCTGTCTGAATTTTAATTTCTTCAAGTAATAAATGAGCATGCCGAGGACTCATTCTCTCTCTCTCTCTCTCTCTCTCCTTTTTCCTTTATTATTATTAATTCCCCAAAAAAACCCAACATCAAATCTTATCTTAAAAAACTGATTTCCATCTTTTTCCCCCAAATTTGCCATTTTTAATTTTAAGCAAAGCAACTCAAATCACCAAAAACCCAGGACCAATTTGATCCAAGCAGCCACAAAAACCCATCAAAACCCAATCTTTCCCAAAAATCCAGCTCCAATCCCATCTTCCTCACAAAACCCACATCAAAGATCCAATCCTTTACAAGATGAAGAGCTCCTCACCCAATCAGCCACCTCCTTCATCATCAAAGCCAAGATATGTGCTCCCTAACAAAACTCCAAACCTCAGAGACCATTACAGGATTGGGAAGAAGCTTGGGCAAGGCCAGTTTGGCACAACTTACCTCTGCATTGACAAATCTGATGGCAAAGAGTACGCTTGCAAGTCGATCCCGAAGCGAAAGCTTATTTGCAGAGAAGATTATGAGGATGTCTGGAGAGAGATCCAGATCATGCATCATCTCTCTGAGCACCCAAATGTTGTTAGAATCAAAGGGACCTACGAGGACTCACTGTTTGTTCATTTGGTGATGGAGCTTGCAGCTGGTGGAGAGCTGTTTGATAGGATCATACAGAAGGGGCATTATAGCGAGAGGAAGGCCGCGGAGTTGATCAAGACTATAGTTGGAGTGGTTGAGGCCTGCCATTCTCTTGGGGTGATGCATAGGGATCTAAAGCCGGAGAATTTCTTATTCGCGAGCACCGATGAGGATGCAGAGTTGAAAGCTACTGATTTCGGGCTGTCCATCTTTTACAAGCCCGGTTAGTGAATGATTTCCTTCGATGTTTATCGCATTAAGTTTGATCCAATGTTATGAGATTAACTTTCAACATTTGCTACATTTTGTTGAGGGAAGGCGTGCTGGTAACTTAACAAAAGGATTTTTAAAACGTGGATTTATATAAATTTTAATTGTGCTTATCTGTGGAGTTGTTGGTCAAGAATGGTTACTAGTTGTAAGATAGTTGGACACAATTTGGCTTAGTTATAGTTTTCTTTAGTGATTCTTGGTTGTAAGAGGAGCTCACTGCTATCGTTAGTTCATGCACGTCCTCGAATTGGTCACTCTTTTCTGTATAATCCACATAAAAGATGGTCTTATTTATGTTCTTTCATTATGCATATTATGGTCAATGGACTGACGATATATTCATTATCTAACTCTTGTAGTGAGATAAACAATAAGGTAAAATCATCCTCATATCCTTCCAAACTATATATAAGCGTTCTCCAAATTGGAGGGTTCAAGGAATTGTGAAACCCGGCAAGACTTTAGATCCTCACAAGAAAAGAAAAAGGCTTATGCTCGATAAAAGTGTCATATGTGCGGCAATAAAAAAAGTACATCAAGCATCCCTAATGCTGCAGCTCTACAAAACCAAATCCACAATCATAGATTACATTGTCATCCGCTGCTTAATTGTTGTCAGAACTCAACCCACACTCATCATGTGGAGAGAGCAAAGCTGCTTGAATTAATCGACACCCATCAGAGACATGAGTTCTCATGCTCCATTGGCTAGTAACGATCAACGCATCATGATAAATTGGTGATCCCAAATCTATGGAGACAGGTTAAAAACCCTAATCAAATAAACATGATGTGGGTTTGTGAAGGTTTTGATTTATGCAAAAGCGGGGGGGGGGGGGGGGGGGGAAATAAGGCAACGCAGTTGGGCGGAGAAAAATTCTAAAGGCGTTGTCCAAATCTCCTTCCAAGTTCCGACTTGGTTCAAGTACTCAAAATAACAAGTTTCAACACCCTCAGATTACTATGCGACTGATACTTCTCTTTTATAGTCTCAACACTCTTAATCCAAATAGGAGCAGGTTTTAAAAGTATAGAAATTAGTAACTACCTCTTTCCTAATTTCTATATCACTGTATTAGAAAATAACCACCAACCCTATCATTTCCTTGTAGGAGTAGTTGTTTCAACTCGACTCCTAATCAATCTAGAATCTATGAGTACATTCTAAGATCCATAAGATCAAACAATAGTTGAATCCAGTGCCCTAACTTGTATTAAATTTTAGCAGAGATTTAGTGGCTTACTATATTTATTATGCTCTATTCCTTACTAGTTATTTCTGTAATCAAATGCCTATCCCAGCATGTCCTTTTCTTCTGAACTTGCTAGGCAAATGTTTGATGCGCATATTTAGTGCAAAACTGCTCATGAATGTCCAGTGTTTATGCTTGCCATCTTGTTCTTCTGTTTGTTCTTTTGCCACCTTCTTTTTGTTTTTTTTATCACACGAATCACTGGAAGTTCTTGAACTGATCTGGTCAACTGGTTGTTGTTATCCATACATCCATCATTGTATATCAAATGTCTTGGTCTCCCTCTCATATATTTCTTGTCTCTTCTTTATCTTGAAAAGAAATTGAGATTGAAGATAATTGTGGCGAATTATAGAAATTTTTTGAAAAATAAAATGTACAATAAGTTCTTTTCCAATTGCGTTTTAATGTCTAAATTTGCTCTAGCGAGCTCACCTTAACTCTGCTCCCCTTTCTTTTCCATTTCACCTCCATGGTCTAATGGATGTACCTTTCTTCTGGTACTCATGTCGTTGTTTTCATCTTGTATGATCTGCATCATTGATCTTCTTCTCACTGGTAGAAAAAAAGAAGAAGATATTCCTGCCATTTTTCCAGTACCCAAATTCATGAATCTGGTATGCTTATTTCTAGTGATGTGAACTGCTTGTTAGACAATCGACCAATTCACCTTTCAAACTTATTTCTTTAGTTTTCTTTTTGGTTTGTTTAATTGGACATATTTGACCACTTGAATGCCATGTTGCCAGGTCTAGTAGGCCCTATTTACCCATTAAGAGATCGGTTTTGGGTTTTGTTTGAGCACATATTAATAGTGGAGGATCCAACTCAAACCAACCCAACCAATCATTCGTATAACGTGCTCAACAACTTTTGATTGTCATGTTGGATCTTGGTTTTTTATCATGTCAAGATTTGCGAAATTATTACTTTTTAAAAATTATTTACTTTGCTATATTTGTGTTTCAGAATGCTAATTAAGTTTGTTGATGTGGTTCTTAAGATCATATGCATGATTTATTTTCTGTAACCGATTTTACATTTATGTCCATGGCAAATTTGAAGTGCTTGTAGCTGCATGTTGATTGTTATGACTTGTGAGATTATGTGAATATCATAAATATTATGAATGGGCGATCTCTTGGTTATATACACTATCTTAATTTAGCATCCATCTATTTTCAATTTGTCATGACTTTTTTTAACCGAGAGTTGACGTAGTTTTCTTAGTTTTTAGAGGATCAGCATGCTGAACTTTGAGAACCTCTTTAACTCAAAAATGAAGAAAATTGTCAGACTGGAGATGGTGGATCTTATATTCAGTTTTGTCCAGCAGTCTATCCAAACTAATTGTTATGTGTGCCTCACATTCAGCCCTATTGATTTTTCTAATTTGATTCGGCTTTATCACGAAGCAGATTTGAAGTTACCTCCAGGACAGACGTCTGGCATAGACTCTGTCTCGCTCTGTCATTTCTGGAGAATACTCAATAGACGTCTGTACCATTGTAGCGGACGTTTGTAGGCTTGGACAGAGAATTAGAGTTTCGGGATATGCTAGGACAAATGTCTGCCCACGGGGGCAAACGTCCGTCGTCAGGCTGGACGCGTAATTTCCTTAGTTAGGAAATTAGTTTTAGGGAATATCTTTTGTATGTTATACATATGATAGCTTATTTTAGGCCTAGAGCTGATAACTTTTGTTAATTTGTGAGAACTCACTGGTGTTTGTGAGAAATATAGTTTGAGAGGGATTTGTATTTTCTTCATCGATTTGTACTTCTCCATATTTGACTATTAATAAAGCTTCGCTGTCGTCTATTTGTGGTAAGTACTCATGTTTTCATCCTTGTCTGGGCTTTTATTTCTTCTCGTAATCATTTGGTTTTGTGCTTTGTGATTACCTTATTCGCAACAAGTTGATATTAGAGCTATTGTTGCATTGTTGTGGGATTTTTTGTTGAACCATTAGGTTTTTTGATTTTGCGATATAGGTCAACGACGGGTAACGACAACTACGTCCTTTTCCCCACTTTTTTAGATCGTAATTTTGAAGTTTAGTGTTCATTAGTACTTAAGGTATTTTGATCCTACATCATGTCTCTTATAATCATGAAGTTCGATATCGAGAAATTCGATGGGAATTTGAGTTTCTGCTTGTGGCAGGTCCGTATGGTTGCCGTTTTGACTCAAAACAATTTGAAGAAGGCAATTCATGTGAAGGAAAAGAAGCCTTTCACCATGGCAGAGGAAGCTTAGAATGAGATGGATGAAAAAGCTCTCACGGCTATTCATTTATGTCTGACGAACGAAGTACACAAGAAGTTTTGGTGGAGAAGACGGCGGCCGATTTATGGAATAAATTGGAGGAGTTATATTTAAGGAAATCTCTCATGAATCGACTCATGTTGAAGTATCGTCAGAACGCTCTCCAATAAAATCTCACGTTTGTGAGTATAATATGATCATTACGGATCTGGATAAGATTGACATTAAGATTGATGATGAAGATCAGGCTCTTCTCTTGTTGTGTTCGTTACCACCCTCATATTAGCACTTCCGTGACACTATAGTTTATGGACGAAATACGATCTCAATCAAGGGTGTCAAGAAGAATTTGATGAACAAAGAGAAGATTGACAAGAAGTTGATTTCCACCGAAGCGGATGGTTCATCGTCTGGTTTATTTGTTCGAAGGCGTGCAGAGTAGAGAGATCCGGAAGCAAATAGGAAGTCGCGGTCAAAGCCTAAGGCTAAAAACGTGACCTGCAATTATTGTAAGAAAAAGAGACATTTCAAGTTCGATTGCTTTACGTTGCAGAACAAGCATAAGCAGGAAAAGAAATCCAAGGAGTGTTCAGCTGAAATGAGTATAGCAAAAGGAGATCTTCTTATGGTTCTCAACAACACACATCGATTCAAGGATGAGTGGATCATGGATTCGGGTTGTTCTTACCACATGTGTCCTAATAGGGATTTGTTCATCACGTACAAGTTCGTTGATGGTGGAGTGGTTTTGATTGGCAACAATAGCTCGTGTCGAGCTATTGGCAAAGAGATGATCCAAATCAAGATATTCGATGGTGGTGTTAGGACTTTGGAAGGAGTTAGGCACGTACCTGACTTGAAGAAGAATCTCACCTCTTTAGGTGCACTCAACGACAAGGGTTATAAATTTTCTGCTAAAGGTGGAGTTTTGAAGGTAACTAAAGGTGCTCTCGTTGTGATGAAGGGCTTGAAGAAAGGGTCTTTGTATTCATTGTAAGGTTCGACGATTTCCGGATTGGTGTCGATTTCATCATCCAAATCTATAACTGATTTGGAAACTGCCAGATTATTGCATATGAGACTCGAGCATATGAGTGTGAGAGGATTGACCGAGTTGTCAAAACAGGGTCTACTTGGTGAGAAGAGTTTGACGAAACCAGAGTTTTGTGAATATTGCGTCTTTGGAAAGCAAAAGGGCGTTGGTTTCAGTTCGGCGGTGTACAACACGAAAAGTACTCTAGATTATATCCATTCAGATCTTTGGAGACCCTCTTCAGTCGTTTCTAAAAGCGGTGCCAAGCATCTGCTTACCTTCATTGATGATAAATGTTTGTCTATTTCTTGAAACACAAAAATGATGTGTTTCTTATATTCAAACAATGGAAGACATTGCTTGAGAAGCAGACAGTGAAGGGCGGTGCATGTTGTCTAACGCAAAAAAAACCGGGGATGGATAACGGGTTAGAATTTTGCGGTGGAGATTTCAACAATTTCTGCAAATACGAAGGGATGGTTCGGCATTATACCATTGTCTATACACCACAGCAAAATGGAGTTGCGGAGCGAATGAACAAAGCTCTTTTGGAGAAAGCGCGGTGCATGTTGTCCAACATAGGGCTCGGAAAGGAGTTTTGGGCAGGAGCGGTAAATACGACGTGTTATATTGTGAACCGGACACCTCATACATCATTAGGCTGTAAGACACTGGAGAAGCTATGGTCGGGAAAACACGTTGATTATTCAACACTTAAGGTATTTGGTTGCCCCGCTTGTGCACATTGCGGTGAAGGAAAATTGGATTCTCGAGCGAAGAAATGTATATTTCTTGATTATGCTATTGGCGTTAAGGGTTATACGTTGTGGTGTTCGGATCCTAAGTCTAAATTTATGATTAACAGAGATGCAACTTTTGATGAAACTGCTATGTTCAAGGCGAACAATAAAGAATCTCCAAATGAAGACGCTTCGAAGAAGAATGAGCTGAGAGTTGATATTGAGGTCGGTGATAGCTTAGGTTCGCAGGAGATCGCTCTTTCATCATCGTCTTAAGAAGCTCAAGATGAGCAGTCCCATGATGAGTATTTGCTCGCTCGTTACCGACAGAGAAATGACATTAGATTGCCACAGAGGTATGGCTATGATGATCTAGTGGCGTATGCGCTGTCTGTTGCAGAGACAGTTGATAGTAGCGAACCGACAAGTTATAAAGAAGCCATCTTATCCGATGAAGCAATTCGTTAGCTAGTCGCTATGAATGAAGAGATTAAGTCTCTTCAAAAAAACCAAACTTGGAAGTTCGTGAAGCCCGAAAGAGAAAAGAAGATTGTTAGTTGCAGGTGGGTTTTCAAGAAGAAAAAAGGTGACCAAGGAGCAGTTGATACGAGATATAAGCCGCGGTTGGTAGCTAAAAGCTATTCGCATGTGCGGAGAGTTGACTTTACTGAGATATTTTCTTCGGTTGTTAAGCACACCTATATTCATGTTTTACTCGGTTTGTTAGCTATGCAAGATTTGGAGCTTGAGCAGTTCGATGTGAAGACCGCTTTCTTGCATGGTGATTTGGTGGATAAAATTTACATGCAACGGTCCGAAGGTTTTGAAATTGAAGGAAAAGAAGACCACGTTTACTTGCTAAAGAAGTCTACGATTTGGAGCAGTCACCTAAACAGTGGTATAAAAAGTTCGACTCCTTTATGAAAGAAGTTGGGTTTACGATGAGTATGAGCGACATTTGTGTCTATACGAAAAAGCTCGCTGATGGTTCTTTCATATATTTGTTACTTTATATTGATGAAATGTTGATAGTAGTAAAATATATGGTTGATATTAAGATTTTGAAGAAACAGTTGATAGGAAAATTTGTGATCAAGGATTTGGGAGTAACCAAGAAAATACTTGGTATGAAGATCAGACGAGATCGCATAGGAGGAAAGCTATACTTGTCTCAACAACGATATGTTGAGAAAGTTTTGGAGCGTTTTGGTATGGCAAACGCTAAATCTATAAGTACTCCGTTGGCAGCTTATTTTAAACTTTCAACTCGTTCATCAGCGCAGGCTGAGGATGAGATTAGATATATGTTGAATGTTTCATATGCAAGTGCGGTGGGTAGCGTTATGTATGATATGTTTTGTACATGACCTGACATTTCACACGCCGTTAGTATTGTTAGTCGCTATATGGTATTGCCTAGCAAAAACCATTGACAGGCGGTGAAATGGATATTACGATACCTGCAAGGTACGTTTGATGTAAGGTTGGTGTTTCGATGGAATGTCGACAGTTTGGCGGGATTCAGCGACTCCGACTATGCGGATGATCTTAACAGACGCAGATCGGTCACCGATTATGTGTTCTTCTTGGGAGGATGTGCAATTAGTTGGTGTGCTTTTTTGCAGCCTATGGTAGCATTGTCTACGATGAAGGCGGAGTATATGGTCGTTGTTATGGCCGTTAAGGAGGCGATCTGATTGAAAGGGCTATTTTCGGAACTTGGTATTCCAAAAGATACCATAATAATCTACTTTGATTGCCAAAGCGCTATTCACTTGACGAAAGATCAGATGTATCACGATAGGACGAAGCACATCGACGTAAGATACTAGTTTGTATAGAAGATCGTTGAGAAAGAAGAGATTGTAGTGAAGAAAGTTGGCACAGTGGATAATCCGGCCGACATGTTGACGAAATCTCTTTCAGTTAAGTTTAAGTATTGCTTAAACTTAATTGGAGTGTGTAACACTCGTTGAATCCTTGAGGTGTTTTGTGATGAAGGTGGGGCTATTATTATTTTGATGGAGGAGTTTGTGGAATGCGAGGTAAGGTGGAGATTTGTTATGTGTGCATCACATTCATCCCTATTGATTTTCCTAATTTGATCCGGCGTCATCACAAAGTAGATTTGAAGTTACCTCCGGGACGGATGTCTATGCAGACGTCTGGTACAGATATCTACCTCGCTTTGTCATTTCTAGAGAATACCCTACAGATGTCTAAAGCCGACGTCTGTAGGCTTGGAAAGAGAATTGGAGTTTCGGAATATGCTAGGACAGTCGTCTGCCCACAGGGGTAGAGATCCGTTATTGGGCCAGACACGTAATTCTTAGTTAGGAAATTAGTTTTTAGGGAATATTTTTTGTATGCTATATATATATATATGCTTATTTCTGACCTAGAGCTGATGCCTTTTGTTTCGTAGTAATTTCTCATGTTTTCATCTTGCATGAGATTTGATTTCTTCTCGTCATCGTTTGGGTTTGTGCTTTGTGATTGCCTTATTCGCAACACTACTTTTAATTATGCAGGTGATATATTCAGTGATGTAGTTGGCAGTCCCTATTATGTTGCACCCGAAGTATTGCGCAAATATTATGGCCCAGAGTCAGATGTATGGAGTGCCGGGGTAATCTTGTACATTTTATTGAGTGGTGTTCCACCATTTTGGGCAGGTACTTAAAATATAATTTCATTCAAGGAATTTATTGTTTTACTATTTTTTCTTTTACACGGGTTTTTTATTTGCATCTCATGTTATATCAGAAACTGAAGCGGGAATCTTCAGGCAGATTTTACAAGGACCTTTGGATTTTGAATCAGAACCATGGCCTTTAATTTCTGACAGTGCTAAAGATCTGATACGCAATATGTTGAGCCGTGATCCAAAGAAAAGATTAACTGCCCATCAAGTTCTCTGTGAGTATTTTACTAAATTAAATTGCCTTGCCTGATACTTGATAAGTATGATTATTCATCACTGTTACTGATTTAAGGTTTTTATAGAATCTATGCATGCTCGATGAAGAACGATTTTACCCAAAACATTAAGCTTTTAAGTTGTGGGCTACCAATGCATATGAAGCTAAACAGTAACACTTGTAAAAGGAGAATAAGTTAGTATGAACAAATATATTTCCAAATGAAGTTAGATGAGTTTGGAACCCAGGATCTCTTGATTTTCATGAAACCTGGTGCTTTAATGCCATGTCAAGAATAACTATACCTAAAAGCTTAAGTTGTTGGATTGGGCCAACAATATATTTCGCTCTTTTAACAATGAATTTGTTGTCTATGGAATAATTTTAGGTCACCCATGGATTGTTGATGTTGGAGTTGCTCCTGACAAACCTTTGGACTCTGCCGTTCTATCACGACTTAAGCAGTTCTCGGCGATGAACAAACTAAAAAAAATGGCATTGCGGGTAAGCTGTTCTTATTTACGTGAATTTATAAAAAGCCTCCGTATCGGATTTGCATCACATTCAGTGCATATATAACATGATTAATGCACAATATGAATTTCTCTTGATTACGATGTGTTAGGTGTCAGTCAATTATAACAACTGTAGATTCTTGGGCCTCTTCAACCGGATTGACTTGAAAGTTGATGAGTATTTTTGCCATTATTGATAAAGTCATACACGGCAAAGTGGTCGGATCTGTAATTTATGGTCAGTTACTATAATCAAATTATTGATGAGTGCAAGTGTGCAACTTGCTATAACTACATTATTACAGTTAGCGCACTTAAGTTACGGGCCTTTGGTACTCCTCGACTCTGAACAATACTAGAATGGGTTGGTATTCTAGCATTGCTTGCACGCCTTGTTCCTGTGATTGCCATCCCCCATTTGGTTGGAAACATGATCAATATTGTGATGTACAACTTCAAGTCTTCGAGTGTGTATATTTTTGAGCCATAGGACTGCAAGCTTGGATGGAATCTACTTTTACCTCTGGTCTCTGAAGCAATTGACTTGATAGTCCTCTGATGCCTCTTTTCACTAATCTAACCTGCAATTAGACTTGTCTTTATTTTTGTACTTGTTTTAATTAATAAATCCTAGATTATGACGAAAATTGATGCATGTCCCCAGCTGCTATATTCCAAAGTATTTAAAAGTCCCAAGGTTTTGATTAGCGTCAGATCATGATAACATCTATGCTTCATGGATTCATTGTCGAGGTGATGAATCCATTCCAGATTCATATTGTATTCATATTTCTATCCGATTCATTCAAATTCATCAAGAATAGTTGAAAGACTCTCTCAGACATCCTAGAATTTATATTGTAGTTATAGGACATGCATCAATATCCAAGACACTAGCAATATAATGTTGTTTGCATTCTTAGACTTGAGAAATTTTCCGCATTCTTACTTTGGGTTGGCCAAACTTGTAAATTTTGCTATTATTTACATGTGTAAACATAACATATCAGCGTATTCTACTTTGGGTTGGCCAAACTTGTAAATTTTGCTATTATTTACATGTGTAAACATAACATATCAGCGTATTCCAATGAATCGTATCCTAGGGCTTTGGAAAATTCTGTATATGTGATTTTGACTCGTATCATGGTTCGTATTTGCATCCTTTTACCATTTTTATTACGTGTAATATATATATATAAGAGAGAGAGAGAGAGAGATTAATGGAGAATAGGTGTCATAGGAGGGAATTTCCTCCCATGGCGTCGAGAAAACACCCGCCATGATTGTTTTTCCTGACGATTGGCATCCATCATTATCATCTTTATTATCTAAGTAAGATGTGGATACATCAAATTTTATATGATTCTACCACTTTTTCACCGTTGATTTAGTGGATGCAAAATTAACGGTTTACCGACAATAGAACTTTTTTACACTGCAAATTCAATGGTGAAAAGTGGTAAAATCACATGAAATTTGGTGCATTCACATCTTAGATGATAAGGACGAAGATAATGGGTGCCGATCGTGAGGGTGTACTTTTTCGACGCCATAGAAGGATACATCCTCCTCTGGCACCTTCGTCCATTATACGCCTTCCTCTGGCATCTTTCCTCCATTATACTCCCTCTTCGGTGGATAATGGAGGAAAGGTGCCACAAGATGGAATTTCCTCCTATGGCGTCGAAAAAGTACATCCTCCACTATTTTTCACGACGATCGGCATCCATCATTTTTATCCTTAATATCTAAGACGTGGATTACCAAATTTCATGTGATTTTATAACTTCTTCATCGTTGCTTTAGTGGGAGGAAAATTCACGGTTTACCAACAATTGAACTTTTAACATTGTTAATTCAACGGTGAAAAAGTGTTAGAATCATATGAAAAATATATATAGAGATAATAATGAAGAAAAGAGGCCCCAGGAGGGTTTTTCGTTAGGTGGCGGCGAAAAAATATACCTTTCAACATTTTATTTAACGATTGGCATCCATCATTATCGTCTTTGTCATACAAGATGTGGATACATCAATTTTGATATGATTCTATCACTTTTTCACCGTTGAATTAACAATGTAAAAAGTTCTATTGTCGGTAAACCACCCCCACTAAATCAACGGTGAAAAAGTTATAAAATCACATGAAATTTGGTGAATCCACATCTTAGATGATAAGGATGAAGTTGATGGGTGCTGATCGTTGTGAAAAATGGAGGGTGTATTTTTTCGACGCCATAGAAGGAAATTCCCTTCTATGGCACCTTTCCTCCATTATATATATATATATATATATATATATATATATATATCAATGTTTAAAATCTTATTCTCATAACCTATCCCCATGGTTCCAACTATTCACAATTATTAGGCTTCTATTTATCATTCAGAAATCTCGTCACTAGATTGTCATTTGTAAAATTTACTGACTACACTATGCAAGAAATTGATGAACAAAGCTCAACATTTCCAATTCCAATGGGTAATAGCGTGCGAAATGTTGATAATTTTGGGTAATACATTAAATCCATCACTTATCTTTCGAAAATTGCCATGTAACAGTGTGTGCCTGTCACTTTACCACTATATCTCACTTTTCCCTCTTGTAGCCTTTAAAAAATAACAACCCCCTCCCCCCCCCCCCCCCCCACCCAAGAAAAAAAAAAGAAAAATGTCTCCCCTCTTCTCCCCTACTTTTAATCCCTCCTATTTTGGTTCATGTTCTTATACCCTGAAGCAGCCAATTTGTATTTGAAAAAGAGGAGAAATGAGGAGGCGAATAAGCTTTTAAAGAACCTGGAAGGGTCAAAATAGAGACTATTGATCACATGACTATTACAGTAACAGTTTCAGAAATAGAACCGACATATGGTATTTTAGTGTGCCAAGGGAAAAAAGTTCCTGGTATATAACTTAAAAACGATGAATGTTCATGGCAATGTTCATATAGTTTACCCCTTTCATAACGCTTTTGGTATTTGTTGCCTATTTTCTCAATGTCTATTGCAGGTCATAGCGGATAAGCTATCCGAAGAAGAGATAGGAGGGCTAAAGAAGTTGTTTGAAATGATTGACAAAGACGGTAGCGAAACTATAACATATGATGAACTAAAAGATGGATTGAGACAAGTTGGCTCTGAGCTGACGGAGCATGAGATCCAAGCTCTTATGGATGCGGTATGTGTGTATGAGTATTTTTGCATGTGTGATGCATGTATACATTGTTAGACTTATGAAAAAAAAGGATCTGAGAAATATAAAGATTTTAGTTAAAATATTAAATATTTTTAGTAGATACTCGATAAGTAGAAGTCGAAATTTTAAGTAACTTAAAATTGTGAAGGGCCTGCCTAGTATTCTGAGTGTTACATTGGGAAATCAATTTGTGGCTTTCTACTCTTTTTGAGTTAGAATGGTACAGATAATACATGAATATTCATAGCAGAATGATTTGGATACAAGTTCTGTAAATTTGTGTCGAGTGCATAATAACGGATAATATCTCAAAGTTGACAGGCTGATATAGACAACAGTGGCACTATAGATTATGGTGAATTTCTTGCGGCTACAGTGCACATGAACAAATTGGAGAAAGAAGAAAACTTGATAAGTGCATTCTCCTTCTTTGACAAAGATGGAAGTGGTTACATCACCATCGACGAACTTTCACAAGCATGCAAAGATTTTGGACTTGGTGAGGTCCATCTCGATGATATGATCAAAGAAATTGACCAAAACAATGTAGGTTCACTGCAGCTTGGTTACAAACTTACAATTACAAAATATAATTTTCTTGTGCAAATTTTTATTGTAAAATAATCATCTCTCATATTTACCCCTAAAAGAATGCGCCGCTCTCTTTTGAATATCTGCACTTTACCATCTCAGTTGCCATATGACCCTTTTGTTAATTGTTTCTTTTTATCACCTTCAACTTTCCGAAGGCATAAAATACATAATATCACGGTCAAAGTTATGGTTGATTTGGGATAAAAAGAACTTGGAAAAATTGGAAATAAAAATTAACCTGTGGTATAGCCTAATTATTTTTACAAACTGTAAAATACGGGGAACCATTTATATCACTTTTTAACAAGTTTCTGACAAATTTTGGAATCTATATCTTATTTATTGCAGGATGGGCAAATAGATTACGGTGAGTTCGCAGCTATGATGAGAAAGGGGAGTGGAGGAAACGGAGCAGGCGCAAGACAAACCATGCGAAACAATTTAAATTTCAACTTGGGCGACATCTTGAGAGCTGCAGAACCCTAGATTGAGTTTAATAACAGTTTTCTCTCAAGGAGAAGTCTTGTAAAACTAGGAAATCTGAATGTAGCAATATGGGACCTTTAGCAACTGATGTAAGTTGTTGATTTAGAACTTTGCACTTCATATATATGGGCTCGTTTTGATAATGTCATGGCTTGAAAAATGGTTAACGACCGTTCAAAGTTTTCGGATGTAATGAGTTCCTCGGCAATTCCTGCAATGTAATGTTTTCTTTTAATATCTGAAGTAAAAGATAATATTGGGCAATATGTAAGTTAGGCTTGCTGGAGATCATTATCTGATACTAGTGTTTGGGGATTATTGTCCAATACGATCTGCTGCCACCAAGCATAGGTAAAGATCCCATCAAACCAGTTGGCATATGGATATTGGAAATAAATAAACAAGTATTTTGTACATAAATACCATGGAAAGCTTCAAAGCCTATATAAAGTAAATAAAAAAGATAATGTTTCTCTACATTTGTGGTATTTTGTATCCTATATGGTTCATTGAGCTGGTTATCTCTTGGTTAAAGTTTTGTTTTTGGGGAAAAATTCATCGATATTTTAGCTTATCTTTCGGATGTATAGATTTTCTGCTTGCCATTGAAGCCATGCCAAAGTTTCTTTTTTGTCCTATAAAATTTATCGATACTCGGCAGCATAGCCTGTGAAAATAGTACATGAAGTAAATTTGCTATTCCTTAACAATCCCGTTCTTTTTCTACAACAATGTACTTATTTAGATATGACTGGATCTAAATCCATATGCAAATACATATGACATCAAATGAAAATTTGTACAGAAAACTGAACATCATATCAATAGAAAGACGCTGCGTATTGTTATCAACCCCTAAACATCATAATATTGTTCAAGCTCAACATAGCGCTTTTTTAACGAAAGCGAAGAACATAGTTCATAAGAGGACTAGTTTCTTCGCTTTCTCCTAAAAGTTCTCTATGGGAGAACGGTCATGCTGTGGATGCTAGCAAGTCCTGAGTGCAGATGGATTTTCCTACTTGGTAAAACATGGATAACACCAGGAAGCTCTGCACCGCAAAAAAGAAAGTAAAAAGATTAACATGAAAGAACATTTCACAATTACAAAAAGGAAGCAAAAAAAATAATTAAGAGAGGCTGATTTACAGATAAGAAACAACACTAGGCACCGTGAGGGATGGCATCATATGAAATGATCAACAAAGAGAGTAGTGGATGTGATGTCGCAGATATCATACAGAGGTTCCATTAAAGAATTGAATCAATCGAAATTAGATACATAATAGGATCTACCATGTCCTTGGATAAGGTTTGTACGTCACACCTTATAACGATGTTTTTGTCAATATGAGGACATCATGGGTAGTGGGTATAGGGGATGCATCAGACAACGAATTATTGATGACGTTGTCTGCAAGAAATTCTTTGAGCTGGTCTATGACATTGTCTACGAAAAGGATGTTTCCTCTTTAAAAAAATGTGATTCCATTTATTGATTTAAATATTTAGTTTGTAAGAAATGATATTAACTATTTGCTACAGACTTCGATCTTAAACTCCATTTTGTTATCATTAGTCTACATGTAGGTTAGTTACCCCTTTAGCTTCAATTTAACTGACAAGACATAATGAATGATACAATTTTTATTTCTTCAACATCACTGCATAACGAAACGTCCTGTAGAGTTTAGGTTCAAAGTTCTAGGATTCAGTTTAATCCCATTGAACCTAGACCATTAAAAAAGTTCCATGTTCCAATTTATTCTTCATGTATGCCTTTGTAATATGATAAGATACTAAAATTGTAAAAACTAGAACTTTTATATAAAAAAATTACATTATAAAATATTAAAATTTATGTGCACCCACATCTGCATCAAATGATCAAATTGTTGAATTTGTGTCAAATATCTAGTAAGCTCCTACTTGTAAGATCATGAAAGGGTTGAGACTTGGATTGTGCATTGGTGTGAGGCATCAAAATGAAAATAGCGCTAGGGTTTGCTTGTAGCGTTACATATACTCGATGTAAAGGATTGAGGCTTAAGGCTAGAGTGAATTGATGCGCGGGATTTTACTTTACATCCCACCATATACCATAAGCTTTCTATGAGTAAGCCTCCAGACTGAAATGAACAGACAAACGAATTACCATTTCTAATCCCTTCTCCTGGTATCCAATACCTTGAATCTACCAATTGCTCTAGTGATGTGGTGCTTTTAAAACCAATCAAAAGTAGACACCACTATAAATTATTTTTATCAACAATAATAAAACCTATTAATGTATGAAATATGTTCCATCTCGCTCTTGGCTTATCCATGCCTCATAATATAACATAACTTCATATGTCAAACATATCTTTAATCTTTCCTCCCCCTTTCAGACTTCTCCATAGTTTATAAGAACTTGAAGGATGCCAACTAGTCATCTTGGACTATGACAACCCTCCTCTTGTCATGGTTTTCTGAAGCAGGATTTCGGCACACACTTAGAGGGTTGTCATCAGATTAACGGTGGTTGTAAAACATCATCACTTTACTGGAGCTTTGCTTCATGGTTGACCCCAATTGGAAGGAAAAAGACTTGGATGATGATGATGATGATGATGAGTAAAAACTAATAACAAATTCTAGAGAGATAACTGCAATAAATCCAAAGTAATCTTCAATGATGATTCAAGATGCGGGTGTTCAAGTCTTAAAAGACAAAAACAACAACAAGGTTACTCAATAAAACCTTTATCCTTTCTTCCATCCCTTCACCTTCAACTGTTCTTTGACAATCAATCCACTTCAGGCCAGAGCAAACAAGGTATGATATGTTGCTTAATATTCTATTTGTTAACTTCCTCACCTGAAGTGTGTTGTGAAAGAGAGATTTAGTAGCCTGCTTATAAATGTCAGCTCATTTCAAATATTTAATCACGTTTTCTTTGTCATTTAATTCATTCCAAATCACTGGCTTGAATAATTTAGCTGTTTCCCCACAATCAAATCTATCGAGTCCTTACATAGATACTAGATCAACTTTTCCCCTTGGATTTTGATCTTTGAAGTCCAAAACAGTCATTTTCAGTCGATCAATTCCATTAAATGGAATGTTGACATAAACAAACGGAATTAACATTCCTAAATCCTAATCCCTTCTCTTAAATGTATATCTACCACAAAATTTACCATAACTAAAAAGTTCATCTAATCCACACATGAAAAAATTAGGAATGGAATTTCAGGTGGCATCAGTAATGTTTGGACTTGTTCACTTAAAACACAAGCCCGACAAAATTTAATACAGTTTCTTTAGTCGATGGATGAAACCTCTAATGAATAATAAATCAAACACTCGTAGTTATTTTCTATTATGAAATTTAATGGTTCAAATTCTCCCACATAGAACAAAACTGCGAATTTCATCAACGCGATACATCAGGTTAAAACCTTTTCATAAAATCCTACACGATTCCATCAAATTACTAATTTATATCCAAATACCAAACATAATCATAACACTAATTCATTAAATTACAGATATAACCCCAACAAATCCAATCAAGTTTCGATCTTTCACTTCTCACCACACTCAAATCTCATCTACACAAACTACAGAACCAAAAAATCCCCAAAAATAAAGAGAGAAAGAACTTACTTGAAAGTTCAGCTGCCTGTTTTGGAGTAAGCTTAGCAGAGAATCCACTAGCCGCATGCGTATAATGATACAAAATCGCATCTTTCGCCGCCGCCTCACTACAACACCATCAACAACAAAACCAAATTAAACCAAATCCCCAAATTTCAAAACCCTAACCCTAACCCTAGAAAAAATCGCAACGAGCCTGCCGAGTATCGAAGCGAGGATCCTGATGTGGTAGGCCTCCGGCGCCTCCTGGCCGTCCGATTGCTTCACGTGGACGATATGAACGGCCGGAGATTCGGCGCCGGCGCTGGATTCGGCGCTTAGAGCAGAGGCAAGAGAAACTAAGAAGATGACGAAGAGCAACGAAAATTTCTTCATTTGTTGTTTCGATTTGTTTTTGTTTCTCTCGAAATTGCTTATATAGAGCGGGCGAAGTCTTCGGGTGTAATAAAATGGGTAAAATATGTAAAGATTTATTTGCAGATTCTAAGGTATAAAATTCTATTATTGCATTTCATTTTTTTTTTTTTATCTTTTTCAAATTGCTATTTTAACGTGCTTTGTTTTGATGCATAAACCTTGAATTCACTGGATTGCAAATTGATAATGCTCAATATTGGCGACCCTCAAGATCAGGGCACGTGGCGGACGACACGTCCCAGAACTCAAAAGAAAGGGCCCACAAAGACAGGCCATGCAAACCCTGTACCCGTCCGGCCAGCGCAAGCTAGCCCTCCTCGGGGCTCCTCGCATATTGGCCTCCTCGGCCCCTCGGGGCTCCTCGCATATTGGCCTCCTCGGCCCCTCAGCTCACCTCGGGCAGCCGTCAGACCAAATCTCCTTGGCCTTCTCGCTCGTTCCCCAGCCCTTTTACCGAGGCTGTCTTTCTCGGCCCTCCGACCAGTTCTGCAACTCACAGTCGTAACCGCAGCTCCGTAAATCTCGCCATGCGCGGATTCTCCACCAGCAACATCCCACGTTCCACGCCTCTGCGATCCCCGTTTATGGGCGATCCGCTCTCTACACCGGCGTGACGTCGGGAGCGTAACTGCTGGCGAGATTCTCGCGCCTGCTGCTGCATGCCTCCACCACTATATAAGCCCCCATCACAGAAGGGTCAAGTAAGCTATTTTTACTCCACTCAGCCATTACGCATCTCGGATCTGGTACTAACTTGATCGTCGGAGGGTCCTCGGTGGTAACAAACCATCCCGGGACTTCTTTGCAGGTACCTGGCGTCAAACTCCTCCAACTACCAAATCTCCTCAAAACCCACTGAGACCCACATTCAACGGGGGATTCCCTCCAGAATCCACCGGGAGATCGACGGAAGACAACATCTGAAGGAGATCTGAAAAGGACTTCCATCACAAATGAATATCCTAGTCAGGTTACAATGTTCATCAGATTAATACTTTACAGTGTCAACACCACATTTCCCTCCAGAAAAACTCGAAACCTCTCATCTATTTATCAATCTATATAATATGTAAGAAAACCAATTGAACTTGACTCATTGGTACCAGTTTACTCTTCAATATGAGAGTGTAACACCCGGCCCCTTTTATACCAAAGTCCGTATTTTGTTACTTTAGAATTCCATTTATTCTATTTACAATTTTATGTGTTTTATTTAGAAAATTATTTATTTATTAAAACCACTTCTTTAAACCCCAATCCTTATTTCCCTTCTAATTAAACTAATTTTTTCCCTTACTAACTTAAAGAGCCCAATCCCTAACCCAAACCCCGGCCCTCATTTTCTTTCCACCAATTTTTCCTTCATTCCTCAGCCTTAGGCAACCTGAGCCCACCTCCTCTTTTCTTTTATTAAAGGAAATCCTTTACTTGGCCCGGCCCGTTCTACTTCAGCCCAGCCCGCCTCCTCAGCGACCCGACCCGACCCGCTCCTGTTCATCCTCCCCCTCCAACGGCTCTTTTCCTTTCCCCGCGCTCGATCCGTCTTCTCCGCCGCGCCTCGCGCCCACGCCCACGCCCCCGCTCCTGCCGTTACACCCACGACTTCAACCCCGTTCTCTTCCCTCACACCCCATCTCTCTTCTCTGCCATTTGAGAAATCCCTCATCTCTCTTCCCCATCTCATTTTTCCACTCACTCCTTCCCACGTCGCGCACCCACGCCTCGCCGTTACCCCATGTCGCCGATGACCCCGGTCACGTCTCCAACTCCCCTCGTCACTCTCCCTCTCCAACTCACTCCTCACCTCCTCTCTACATCCATCGAGCCCTCCCAACTCCCAGCCTCACTGATCCAACAACCTATTGCCACCTCCACCGCCGGCGTTCATCCCACCACTTCGCTCGACCCACGACGACGACAGCCACTCATTCACCCTCCTTCTCCCTTCACGACTCTACCCCCATCAACTCGAGATCCCCTGCACCCACTCCCCTGCACCCACTCATCTGCACACGAGCCCAGTGCACCCGAACCGACCACCACCTTGCACCCCTCGACGCCGGCGAACTCCCCACCACATCGCCGACTCCCCTACGACCCCCTCAGCATCATCACCATCACAGTAATCCCCTAGCCCACTGCTTAAACCTCTCTTTCTCTTCAAATCTCAAAAACCCATTTTCCAAGCACTTCACTGTGCACGTTGCCGGAGCGACGCCGTCGACCGTCGTCAACCCCAGTACACTCGCAGAGGATCATCAAGCACCCCTCAACGTCCAGTGACCGTGCAACGACTCCGGACAACTCCGACGCGAAATCCGCATCTCGATCCAAGCTCGCGCAAATCGGTTTCACGGTGTACATCACGCGTTCGTGACGCCGCTGCTACCGTGCGACCCCGAGGCGTTCCCAGGCAAGTATTTTACTTGCTTACATGCTATTTACTTAAGTTACAGTCGTTAATTGCATAGATGATAAAGTTACAAGTTTAAACCAATTATGTGCCATACCTGTTCGACGCGTGTTCCCAATGAAAATATTCTTCTGAACTGACGGAACTGGATTACTTGCATTGGCCCTCGCTGTGATGAATACCGTGTGCAAGTTTCACTGGAAAATATGACCGTTAACGATTAAAATAACTACCCCCAAGTTTAACCGTAAAACTAGAATTTTATTGTACCTGAAAACCGTTAAATTCACCATAAATTATATACATACTAGAATGGTGCGTTCGAGGGCTCAAATAGAAGCCATCTCGACAAACTTTAATCCTATACTAGTTTCCAGACATTCCAGTACTTAAACCGTGACGATAATTGGATCGGAGTGCGACTCTGGACTGCAGTCCAGAGCGACTCACATTGCTGCTTTCTGTTCCGTAATGGTACCACAGGATTTCCTTAACTTTTAAGTTGGGAAACTCCGCTGTTTATTATAGGTAAACCTGTTAACTAGACAACACAAGTAGTTTCATTCTGTTTCGTCATCATTTACTATTTAATCTGCAATTTAAAAGATCGGGACGCATAACAGTCCCAGCAGAATCAGAACTGACATATTGGTATTGAATAGTGTATATCTCCTGACGTACAGACGCGATTGAAGATCCGTCTATTGCGTTGAAAACCTTACTGAAAACCCTAGATTTCATCCAACTGTAGCGTCGCTAAAATATGATCCCAACTAGGATTAAAATGCGTTTCGAAACGGACTTCTGATTCCGAAACCGGATTTCCAGCCGCGAGCGCTTAAAATGAAATGGTTATAATTAATGATCTTGGAACACGTTTGGCTTGAAACTAAATTCGATGGATGGACAACTGAACATACTAGTTATTACCTGTTTATCGTTTCGCTAAACTATACACGAACGTTTCATGATAAATCGTGCAAGTGATAAAATACTGTTTCATAACATCATAATCATGCTTATATACTGTTCACGCATTATATCATACCCATATCATTGTATTGACAACCTAGTGATATCGTGCATTTACCCAGTGTTAGATTTTAGTGATGATTGTGGTAAGTACGTCAGTGTTCGTGTATCCGTAAATAAGTGAAAGTGATACGTACTTGTACACAATCAATGACCCTATTATTCTATTGCATTGTCGACGTCTGTGGGATGCGTGTACGTGTGACTATAAGTGGTATGGGACACTTATGGAAGCGCTTGCACGGGTGTCACAGATAAGGCATCCGACACTGCCATTTATCTTAGGTATTAGTCGGGATGTGCTTGATGGAGGTCATGCCTCCAGCTCTTGCGCAGACTTGTCACAGACCGATTGGTATTTAGGGTTATGGTTGGCGTTTGATGTAGACCACGGGGTGTGGGGTAGTTTAAGTGTGAGTTCAACAGAATCTCGGGAGTCCCATGCCGGCTTATATATTTAGGGAGATATATGGAGATTTACAGGGTATGTGATATTCACCGTGATATACATGTTACATGTTGGGCCCGTGGTCCCTTGCCCTTGGGTTCTACCCTTGGGTGGAGGACACTCACGAGTGGTTGACTCTCACACTTGTACTGACGATAGGCTTAGTGACCTGTACAGTGAGACTTAGAGACTGATAGGGATACTGGCATTGAGATATTTTATTTACTGTATTGACATACGTGACATATCGTTCTACTGCTTTTACTGTTCCGCTGCATTGATTACTGCACCTTCATATTCATGTTGTCATTGATTTACCGTTATACATATCTATTACCACTGTTAGAACCGTCACTTGATTTTTATATATTATATATTGCTATTGTGTCGCTCTGACGACCTGAGTATGCATGCTCAGTGTGGGGAGAAGATTTAGCCTAGACAAGGACTAGACGTATATCACAGACACTTCGACTTGCTATCCAGAGTTATATCCCGTTTGTTCTTCTCAGGTCAGTTCTTGACATTGTTTCACTCAGTTACTGCATTTCTCATTACCTGCGCTTCATTTACTGTTTACCATGAAAAACTAGAAGCCGAAGTGTGACTACGGCAGGACATTTCCTTGACCGTAGGAGCATGGCTGGCCTTGTCTACCCCTCGTATTCCGTATTTTGGGAAGCGGGGCGTGACATGGTTTAGTTGGTATCAGAGCCAGGTTTTGCATCGATTGGGATTGCAGTTTTCCGTGTATAGTTTGGCAATCTAAAACACTCCTCGGTCTAGGTTGTAAACCTGTCAATTCTTGATCCATATTCACATCGTGTGTTCAGCTATCTATTCGCTAAGGTTTCGAGTGACTTGACAAGGTTACATGGTTGCAATTGCACTACCGTACTCTATTCAAGTGACTTAAAGTCATACAGTTGATTTCCCACTTGTAATAAATTCATCACCTCTGATATTCTTGAATCTTTGTCCTATCCATATTATATTTTGATTCGTTTAGCTTGTGACTTACACCATTCTCAAAATTGTTGTCGCAGGATCATGTCTTTCAACGACTCTTCGTCTATATCCGCTCCCCAGAATCAGACCATCGAGATTCTGAGTGTACTGCAAGGTCTAAAGGAAGCCCAGGAGCGAACAAACGACTTGTTGGCTGAAGGACTGAGAAGACAGATAAATCAGGCACCGGCGGGAGTCTCCAATCATAAAGGGATCCCCGTTAGACGAGGAAAAGAGAAGAAGATGAAACGGAAATTTATTTCCCAGCGACAGAAGCAGCAGAAGACCCCATGTTGTGGGTATTGTAAAAGGCCAGGACACCTTCAGAAGGATTGTCGCCGTGCCCAAGGGAAATGTCTGATATGCGGGTCCAACAAACATCTCATCAACGGTTGCCCAGAAAGGAAAGAACTACAAGGAGGAAACTCGTCCACACTCCCCACTTCTGCCAAATACGGATTATCGCGTAGTTCGAACTTCGACGATAAGGCGGATCTAATGCAGGATTCAACTCACGCGACGAGAATGCAACGTTATAGCAGTCGAAGAATGATTTTTCATGTTATCTACTTTCAGTAATAATATTGTCATCTTTTTATGAATATTTCTTTCCGTTTGAAATCTTGTATCCGCTGAACTTTTGATTGAATGCAATGAAAATTTGAATCGTAATATATGTATCATTCTCTTACTTTCTATTTATCTAATTCTATTCATTATCACAGCATTTTAATCCTGATCTTTCAGTTCCTGCAACCGTATATTTTCCTATACTTCGTACCCTGAGCTTTTTCCTTGATGTATTCCACTGTCTAATCATGACTTTTCTTTTCAGACCATGGCCCACCCTGGAGCAGCGCCGCACCTGGATGAGGATGCACAATCTTGCATTTCCTTAGACCACACGTTGTTGAGTTCTGACGATGAGATCAACGGTCCCCAGGTCAATTTCGGAAACGACGATTCAGAGGACGAAGGAGTAGCCGCCCCAGAGTTTGACTTGATAGCTGATTCCGACGAAGAAGAAGGAGACCCTGAGGAAAACCCAATAGAAGAAGATCACGAGGAAGAACCGATAGAAGAAAATCCAGTGGAGGAAGACCCCATGGAAGAGAATCCCATGAAATCAGATCTTGATGAAGAGGATCCAGCCGAGGAAGAAGGACCAGATGGACAAGAGCCTGCTGTGGAAGAACTCCCAATGGCGGCCCCCGCGAGACGCTATGGAAATGGACGTCCCTACCTGAGCGCGCGAGCCTACCGCAACCTGCTGAATCTCCACAACCGCGATTGACGAGATTTCTTTTAAATGTTGTCTTCTTTGGCCAAATAAAATCTGAGTATAGTTTAGGGCCACATTTCGTTTTGATGATGCTTTGTTTAAAATCTTTTTAAATGAAATAAATCTTCTGAATTCGCAAATCTTTTATTTACTGGTTCACTCAATGTTTCTATTTTTCCCTAACCGTTTTTTCCTCCTGAGACCCTTAATGTCCACACCTACATCTCGTACTGATTCGACCCTCGCTCAAATTAACAAGTACCACACCCGATTTTTTTGAGGTTCACCTTCCACCCTTCGTCTGTGCCCCCTGAGATCCTTCTGGGAGGAGAACATATCTTGTGAAATTTTCGAGTTCGTTAACCCTTCAAATCTTTGATTCATAGGATATACCGACCGTCGTCCTCCCCATATTTTCTCCTAGTAGTCCTCTTTTGCTCACCCTTATTTTCTGTGCTGACCAGATCCCAATCTTCTTGATCTTCAGCCTAAAGCCGACATACTCCAACCATTGAATGATCCACATTTTCTTGTAATCCTTACCCTAACTAGCCCTATACATTTTATGTGCTTTCCTATTACCCTATATATATATATTTAAGGACTTTATTATTCGGAATTTGGTTTCATTATCTTGTATTTGTCGAAGAGTGCGTATTATTGACTAATTAGCTTTATGTATTTCAAAGCACACTACTATTATCTTTATTTTCAGTAGCGCAATTTTACACCGCGCATATTTTATTCCATACTTCTTATTTTCACTATGTGAGTTTCTAAGTTATTCGATCGATACATTATTCTAAAATGTTTTAACCTACCGACTAATTTTCGCTATCTATTTGTCGTTACTTTATTTTCGAGTATTGTGCCTATGGTTACTATTATTAATGTTTGTGCCTTATACTATTTATTTCTGACGTACTACTTTTGATATATTTACATATGCATATAATTGAGTTTCGATTTTTCGAGTATGTCTTGAATATCTTTGTTCATTATTGTTGTTATCGCTATTCTCATAGGTTATTTTTGTAGTTGTTCTTGTTTTATACTTATTTAAACCTGTATTTTATATGATGTTCTCACATATATAAACCTTCAAATTTCTTCATCCGCCTATTTCAAATAAAACCTGATGTGTTAGTTGCAATATAATAGCTTTCGCCTATGTTGTATTATTTATCGTTTATTTTAAATTTCGAGGACGAAATTTTTGTAAGGGTGGTATGATGTAACACCCGACCCCTTTTATACCAAAGTCCGTATTTTGTTACTTTAGAATTCCATTTATTCTATTTACAATTTTATGTGTTTTATTTAGAAAATTATTTATTTATTAAAACCACTTCTTTAAACCCCAATCCTTATTTCCCTTCTAATTAAACTAATTTTTTCCCTTACTAACTTAAAGAGCCCAATCCCTAACCCAAACCCCGGCCCTCTTTTTCTTTCCACCAATTTTTCCTTCATTCCTCAGCCTTAGGCAACCCGAGCGCACCTCCTCTTTTCTTTTATTAAAGGAAATCCTATAATTGGCCCGGCCCGTTCTACTTCAGCCCAGCCCGCCTCCTCAGCGACCCGACCCGACCCGCTCCTGTTCATCCTCCCCCTCCAACGGCTCTTTTCCTTTCCCCGCACGCGATCCGCCTTCTCCGCTGCGCCTCGCGCCCACGCCCACGCCCCCGCTCCTGCCGTTACACCCACGACTTCAACCCCGTTCTCTTCCCTCACACCCCATCTCTCTTCTCTGCCATTTGAGAAATCCCTCATCTCTCTTCCCCATCTCATTTTTCCGCTCACTCCTTCCCACGTCGCGCACCCACGCCTCGCCGTTACCCCACGTCGCCGATGACCCCGGTCACGTCTCTAACTCCCCTCGTCACTCTCCCTCTCCAACTCACTCCTCACCTCCTCTCTACATCCATTGAGCCCTCCCAACTCCCAGCCTCACTGATCCCACAACCCATTGCCACCTCCACTGCTGGCGTTCATCCCACCACTTCGCTCGACCCATGGCGATGACAGCCACTCATTCACCCTCCTTCTCCCTTCACGACTCTACCCCCATCAACTCGAGATCCCCTGCACCCACTCACCTGCACACGAGCCCAGTGCACCCGAACCGACCACCACCTTGCACCCCTCGACGTCGGCGAACTCCCCACCACATCGCCGACTCCCCTACGACCCCCTCAGCATCATCACCATCACAGTAATCCCCTAGCCCACTGCTTAAACCTCTCTTTCTCTTCAAATCTCAAAAACCCATTTTCCAAGCACTTCACTGTGCACGTTACCGGAGCGACGCCGTCGACCGTCGTCAACCCCAGTACACTCGCAGAGGATCATCAAGCACCCCTCAACGTCCAGTGACCGTGCAACGACTCCGGACAACTCCGACGCTAAATCCGCATCTCGATCCAAGCTCGCGCGAATCGGTTTCACAGTATACATCACGCGTTCGTGACGCCGCTGCTACCGTGCGACCCCGAGGCATTCCCAGGCAAGTATTTTACTTGCTTACATGCTATTTACTTAAGTTACAGTCGTTAATTGCATAGATGATAAAGTTACAAGTTTAAACCAATTATGTGCCATACCTGTTCGACGCGTGTTCCCAATGAAAATATTCTTCTGAACTGACGGAACTAGATTACTTGCATTGGCCCTCGCTGTGATGAATACCGTGTGCAAGTTTCACTGGAAAATATGACCGTTAACGATTAAAACAACTACCCCCAAGTTTAACCGTAAAACTGGAATTTTATAGTACCTGAAAACCGTTAAATTCACCATAAATTATATACATACTAGAATGGTGCGTTCGAGGGCTCAAATCGAATCCATCTCGACGAAATTTAACCCTATACTAGTTTCCAAACATTCCAGTACTTAAACCGTGATGATAATTGGATCGGAGTGCGACTCTGGACTGCAGTCCAGAGCGACTCACATTACTGCTTGCTGTTCCGTAATGGGTACCAAAGGATTTCCTTAACTTTTAAGTTGCGGAACTCCGCTGTTTATTATAGGTAAACCTGTTAACTAGACAACACAAGTAGTTTCATTCTGTTTCGTCATCATTTACTATTTAATCTGCAATTTAAAAGATCGGGACGCATAACAGTCCCAGCAGAATCAGAACTGACATATTGGTATTGAATAGTGTATATCTCCTGACGTACAGACACGATTGAAGATCCGTCTGTTGCATTGAAAACCTTACTGAAAACCCTAGATTTCATCCAACTGTAGCGTCGCTAAAATATGATCCCAACTAGGATTAAAATGCGTTTCGAAACGGACTTCTGATTCCGAAACCGGATTTCCAGCCGCGAGCGCTTAAAATGAAATGGTTATAATTAATGATCCTGGAACACGTTTGGCTTGAAACTAAATTCGATGGATGGACAACTGAACATACTAGTTATTACCTGTTTATCATTTCGCTAAACTATACACGAACGTTTCATGATAAATCGTGCAAGTGATAAAATACTGTTTCATAACATCCTAATCATGCTTATATACTGTTCACGCATCATATCATACCCATATCATTGTATTGACAACCTAGTGATATCGTGCATTTACCTAGTGTTAGATTTTAGTGATGATTGTGGCAAGTACGTCAGTATTCGTGTATCCGTGAATAAGTGAAAGTGATGCGTACTTGTACACAATCAGTGACCCTATTATTCTATTGCATTGTCGACGTCTGTGGGATGCATGTACGTGTTGTAGGGCGTTTTTCGTCACCCCATTGAGATGGGAATACGCGCGCGCTTGTCAGGCGTACTACAGATTCCCCCTACCTAGGGTAGGCCGGGGTTTATTGATTGTGGGGATCCGAATCTCCGACAGCCGCGAACTAAGCTGCCGTTAATTACCCCTCGCATTTGGAGCGAAGGAACCTCCGATTGACGGGTTAAACCGGTCATGCGAACTCAATGTGCAGTGTATGTGTGTTGTGTTTTGGAGGGGGTTATGGATATATCGAGGGCCCCATTGAGTTTTTACGGGGGTCCCGCTACCCGGATAGCGGGCCGGGGGTCAAGGGGGCTAGCGGCCCCCTTGCGGGGCAGCGTCCCGTTAGAAATTTTTTCTAACGGGGAAGGCATATTTAGTATGGAGTGCTTAAAAAAAGGGGGGAAAAGCGTTTTAAAGACGCGTGCGCAGCATGTGGGCGCTTTGGCGCCCCGGGGTCACGTGGGCACACGTGACCGATGGGCGCCTTGGCGTCCCGGGGTCACGTGCGCCTTGGCGCCCCAGGGGTCACGTGCGCACACGTGACCGATGGGCGCCTTGGCGCCCCAGGGGTCACGTGCGCACACGTGACCGATGGGCGCCTTAGCGCCCCGGGGTCACGTGCGCACACGTGACCGATGGGCGCCTTAGCGCCCTGGGGTCACGTGGGCACACGTGACTGCGGGAAAAACCCGCGAAAAGGGAAGCCTAGCCCCTAGGCTGGGGAGTTGAACTCCCAAGGGAATTTTCGGAGTTGAACTCCTAACATAAACAAATTTATGGAGTTAAACTCCAACATAAATTAATTTATGGAGTTAAACTCCAGCAGATTTAGAAAGGAGTTAAACTCCTGGGGACTTATTGCTCTTCTTTTGAGCCTTGGGTCTGTCCAAAGTTAGATTTTTGGAGATGGGTCTCCTTCTTCTTGCTCTTGACCGGCGGGATCTTGGAGAAAAGGG
Source organism: Agapanthus africanus (assembly GCA_030015575.1). NCBI lineage: Eukaryota > Viridiplantae > Streptophyta > Magnoliopsida > Asparagales > Amaryllidaceae > Agapanthus > Agapanthus africanus. Next base: position 182,851,609 of record JASDDO010000024.1, read on the forward strand.
GGTGAGACTTAAAAGTCTCCCCTTTTCGAGATCTGACTGGAGATCCGAGCTCCCCTTTGTGGGTTTTGTGGTGAAAAACTATTTATTTTTGAGAAAGGGAGAGTTAAACTCTTGATTTAATTCAACAGAAAGAAGAAGGTTTTTAGAACCTTGAAGAAGGAGAAAGAGGCACAAGCCATAGTTTTTGGGGGAATGAAAAAGTGTTTTCTTTATTCATCATCATGTTGCCTTATATAGGCTTACACATTTACATATAGCCCCTTGGGCTTTGCAAAATGGCATTTTGCCTATCCCATGGTTCATGTGCCATTTCGTTTTGCACATAAACCATGGGCTTACAAAAATTTGGCTTTATACCCATTTTGTTTACATTCATGCATAAAAAAATTACATAAAAATTATTTATTACATGATTTCATTTTTGGCATGGGGAGGGTTGGCCGCTTCATGTTTCGGACTCGACCTGGGCATGGGCCCACTTGACCTGGGCTTGGGCCCACCTGGCTTAGGGTTGGCCTTGACTTTGACTCGGTCAACCGGGGTGTAAATTTTTACCCCAACAAAGTGCCCCCCATCAATAAATGCACACCGCACATTTGAGTTGTGTGCATGAAATTGATGGATCTTGAAGCTGAACTTCAAGGTGGAACATCATTCCGAAGGCGATGCATCATCCCGGGGAGCATGATTCCCGGGGATCGGAGCATCATTCTAACTCACGGAGCATAATTCCGAGGTCGGAGTATCCCTCGGGGAGCGTGATTCCCGGGGATCGGAGCATCATTCCGATTTGTGGAGCACAATTCCAGGGATCGGAGCATCATTCCGATGAGCGGAGCATGATTCCAGGGTTCGGAGCATCATTCCGAAGAGTGGAGCATGATTCTTGAGTTCGGAGCATCATTCCGAAGAGCGGAGCATCATTCCAGGGATCGGAGCATCATTCCGATGGGCGGAGCACGATTCCAGGGGATCAGAGCATCATTCCGTTGGGCGGAGCATGATTCCAGGGGATCGGAGCATCATTCCGATGAGTGGAGCATGATTCCAGGGATCGGAGCATCATTCCGATGAGCGGAGCATGATTCCAGGGGATCGGAGCATCATTCCGATGGGCGGAGCATCATTCCAGGGATTGGAGCATCATTTCGATGGGCGGAGCATGATTCCGGGGGATCGGAGCATCATTCCGATAGGCGGAGCATGATTCCAGGGGATCGGAGCATCATTCCGAAGGGCGGAGTATCATTCCAGGGGATCGGAGCATCATTCCGAAGAGCGGAGCATCATTCCAGGGGATCGGAGCGTCATTCCGATGGGCGGAGCATGGTTCCGGGGATCAGAGCATCATTCCGATGAGCAGAGCATGATTCCAGGGGATCGGAGCATCATTCCGAAGAGCGGAGCATAATTCCAGGATTCGGAGCATCATTCCGAAGGGCGGAGCATGATTCCAAGGATCCGGAGCATCGTTCCGAAGGGCGGAGTATGATTCCAGGATTCGGAGCATCGTTCCGAAGGGCGGAGCATCTTTCCGAAGAGCGGAGCATAGTTCCAGAGATTGGAGCATCATTCCGAAGAGCGGAACATGATTCCAGGGGATCGGAGCATCATTCCGATGAGCGGCAGACATTCTGACCGAAGCATGATTTCGATGCAGAGGTAGATTCCTAGGCGAAGTATAATTCCGACAAGGGAGGCAAATATTCCGAGGCGAAGCATGATTTCGACACGGGGTATATTCTGAGACGGGGTATGATTCGGACGCAGAGCTTGTTGGCTGACTTGATTCCGAGACGAAGCATAATTCCGACGAGGAGGTCGTTGGTTGATTCCGAGCCGAAGCATAATTTCGACAGGGAAGGCAGATACACCGAGACGAAGCATCATTTTGACACAGGGTGCATATTCTGAGACGAAGCATAATTCCGACGTAGAGATTGTTGGTTTGATTTGATTTGGGTTGACATCAGCATCGCTACACTGGAATATGGTACCAGGAGCGAATCATCATTTGTCCTGAGAGGATTTTGGGATTGGTTTTGGTTGGCATCTGCATTGCTGCACTGGAATAATGCCAGGAGCAACTCATCATTTGCCCCGAGAGGATTTGAGAATTGGTTTTTGTTTGGCATCAGCATCGCTACACTGGAATATGGTACCAGGAGCGAATCATCATTTGCAATGAGTGGATTTGAGGATTTCGGTTTTGGTTTGGCATCTGCATTGCTGCACTGGAATGATGCCAGGAGCAACTCATCATTTGCCCCGGGAGGACTTGGGAGAGATTGGGATCGTTTTACGCCCGTGGATTGTATACGGTTTTGCAGGATGTATGATCCAGACCGTAGGGCCATAAAATTTTTTGGGACTTTGTTGGCGTCTGCATCGCTGCACTGGAATATGGTACCAGGAGCGACTCATCATTCGCCGCTTGGGGATTGGGATTTGGAATTTGGTTGGCGTCTGCATCGCTGCACTGGAATATGGTACCAGGAGCGACTCATCATTCACCACTTGGGGTTTGGGATTTGGAATTTGGTTGGCGTCTGCATCGCTGCACTGGAATATGGTACCAGGAGCGACTCATCATTCGCCGTTGGGGTATGGGATTTGGAATTTGGGTTGGCGTCTGCATCGCTGCACTGGAATATGGTACCAGGAGCGACTCATCATTCGCCTTTTGGGGTATGGGGAGCGATGGCTTAGAAGACAGGTTTGGATCCCTATCACCTAAGACTTTTCAATTTTATGGGCCGTGAGAGTCCCATAAAGGAATTTTCTCCCTGTGAGTCGTAAGGATCTCGCAGGTGTATTTTCTCCTTAGGAGTCGTGAGAACTCCCAAGTGTATTTTTCCTTTATGAGTCGTAAGGATCCCACAAAGGTTTGTTCTCCTCATGTATCGTGAGGACATATGAGTGGGTCTTCTCAATGAAGCATAATTCCAAAGGCGGAGACCAGCCGCGTAACTGGTGATTACGGTGGGATATGGGTATGATGAGAATTATTTGAGCCCGTGGATTGTATACGGTAGTCAATTTGGGGACTAACCGTAGGGCTGGAAGAATTTTGGAAATTGGAATTTTTGTTGGCGTCTATATCGCTGCACTGGAATATGGTACCAGGAGCGACTCATCATCCGCCGTTTTTTTTGTTTTTTTTTGTTTTTGTTTTACCGCGATTGCTCTATCATTTCAGCTTTTCTTATCGCAAAGGTCGCGATTGCCCTACCATTTCGGCTTTTATTCGCGGTTGCCCCATCATTTCGGCTTTATTTTCATTTTTATTTTTACTCGCTGATTTTTATTGCGAGTTACCCCATCATTTCGGCTTTTCTTTATTTTTCTTTTATTTACACATTTTTTTTGTTTACATTTTTTTTTACATTCCCAGTTTAACGACTTAGAGGTCGACTGTTTCCAGTTTAACGACGTGTGGTCCTATGTTTCCAGTTTAACGACTTAGAGGTCATCTGTTTCCAGTTTAAAGACTTGGAGGTCATCTGTTTCCAGTTTAAAGACTTAGAGATCATCTGTCTCCAGTTTAACGACGTAGAGGTCATCTGTTTCCAGTTTAAAGACGTAGAGGTCATCTGTTTCCAGTTTAACGACTTAGAGGTCTGCTGTTTCCAGTTTAACGACTTAGAGGTCATCTGTTTCCAGTTTAAAGACGTAGAGGTCATCTGTTTCCAGTTTAACGACTTAGAGGTCTGCTGTTTCCAGTTTAACGACTTAGAGGTCATCTGTTTCCAGTTTAACGACGTGGAGGTCAGAGAAGATACCTGATCGGGTAGTTGTCGGGGGTACCGCTGGAGTTTGCCCGAGATGACTTATTACTTTGTCAGTGTTGATGGCCTTGCCCCCAGCTGGGGCCAAGAAAAATCATTCAAATACCGACTTGCATCGAATATGGCAATTGGAAATTGTTAACCCCTGCAAATAGAAACATTATTTCAGTATAGGCAATCGATATGTATATTGATTGAGTTCGCATAAACATTTAACCCGAAATATGGGAGGAGAGATGGTCCCACCGGACGTGCCAGAACCTGTAGGGTGTTTTTCGTCACCCTATTGAGATGGGAATACGCGCGCGCTTGTCAGGCGTACTACAGATTCCCCCTGCCTAGGGTAGGGCGGGGTTTATTGATTGTGGGGATCCGAATCTCCGACAGCCGCGAACTAAGCTGCCGTTAATTACCCCTCGCATTTGGAGCGAAGGAACCTCCGATTGACGGGTTAAACTGGTCATGCGAACTCAATGTGGAGTGTACGTGTGTTGTGTTTTGGAGGGGGTTATGGATATATCGGGGGCTCCGCAGAGTTTTTACGGGGGTCCCGCTACCCGGATAGTGGGCCGGGGGTCAAGGGGGCTAGCGGCCCCCTTGCGGGGCAGCGTCCCGTTAGAAATTTTTTTTAACAGGGGAGGCATATTTAGTGTGGAGTGCATAAAAAAAGGGGGGGAAAAGCGTCTTAAAGACGCGTGCGCAGCATGTGGGCGCCTTGGCTCCCCGGGGTCACGTGGGCACACGTGACCGATGGGCGCCTTGGCGTCCCGGGGTCACGTGCGCACACGTGACCGATGGGCGCCTTGGCGCCCCAGGGGTCACGTGGGCACACGTGACCGTGGGAAAAACCCGCGGAAAGGGAAGCCTAGCCCCTAGGCTGGGGAGTTGAACTCCCAAGGGAATTTTCGGAGTTGAACTCCTAACAGAAACAAATTTATGGAGTTAAACTCCAACATAAATTAATTTATGGAGTTAAACTCCAGCAGATTTAGAAATGAGTTAAACTCCTGGGGACTTATTGCTCTTCTTTTGAGCCTTGGGTCTGTCCAAAGTTAGATTTTTGGAGATGGGTCTCATTCTTGCTCTTGACCAGCGGGATCTTGGAGAAAAAGGGGTGAGACTTAAAAGTCTCCCCTTTTCGAGATCTAACTGGAGATCCGAGCTCCCCTTTGTTGGTTTTGTGGTGAAAAACTATTTATTTTTGAGAAAGTGAGAGTTAAACTCTTGATTTAATTCAACAGAAAGAAGAACGTTTTTAAAACCTTGAAGAACGAGAAAGAGGCACAAGCCCTAGTTTTTGGGGGAATGAAAAAGTGTTTTCTTTATTCATCATCATGTTGCCTTATATAGACTTACACATTTACATATAGCCCCTTGGGGCTTTGCAAAATGGCATTTTGCCTATCCCATGGTTCATGTGCCATTTCTTTTTGCACATAAACAATGGGCTTACAAAAATTTGGCTTTATACCCATTTTGTTTACATTCATGCATAAAAAAATTACATAAAAATTATTTATTACATGATTTCATTTTTGGCATGGGGAGGGTCGGCCGCTTCATGTTTCGGACTCGACCTGGGCATGGGCCCACTTGACCTGGGCTTGGGCCCACCTGGCTTGGGGTTGGCCCTGACTTTGACTCGGTCAACCGGGGTGTAAATTTTTACCCCAACACGTGTGACTATAAGTGGTATGGGACACTTATGGAAGCGCTTGCACGGGTGCCACAGATAAGGCATCCGACACTGCCATTTATCTTAGGTATTAGTCGGGATGTGCTTGATGGAGGTCCTGCCTCCAGCTCTTGCGCAGACTTATCACAGACCGATTGGTATTTAGGGTTATGGTTGGCGTTTGATGTAGATCACGGGGTGTGGGGTAGTTTAAGTGTGAGTTCAACAGAATCTCGGGAGTCCCATGCCGGCTTATATATTTAGGGAGATATATGGAGATTTACAGGGTATGTGATATTCACCGTGATATACATGTTACATGTTGGGCCCGTGGTCCCTTGCCCTTGGGTTCTACCCTTGGGTGGAGAACACTCACGAGTGGTTGACTCTCACACTTGGACTGACGATAGGCTTAGTGACCTGTACAGTGAGACTTAGAGACTGATAGGGATACTGGCATTGAGATATTTTATTTACTGTGTTGACATACGTGGCATATCGTTCTACTGCTTTTACTATTCCGCTGCATTGATTACTGCACCTTCATATTCATGTTGTCATTGATTTACCGTTATACATATCTATTACCACTGTTAGAACCGTCACTTGATTTTTATATATTATATATTGCTATTGTGTCGCTCTGACGACCTGAGTATGCATGCTCAGTGTGGGGAGAAGATTTAGCCTGGACAAGGACTAGACGTATATCACAGACATCTCGACTTGCTATCCAGAGTTATATCCCATTTGTTCTTCTCAGGTCAGTTTTTTACATTGTTTCACTCAGTTACTGCATTTCTCATTACCTGCGCTTCATTTACCGTTTACCATGAAAAACTAGAAGCCGAAGTGTGACTACGGCAGGACATTTCCTTGACCGTAGGAGCATGGCTGGCCTTGTCTACCCCTCGTATTCCGTATTTTGGGAAGCGGGACGTGACAGAGAGAACGTAAGTTTGATCCCAAAAAAGATCAATAAAAGTTTTTATATATATATATATATATATATATTTATGTATATATATATAGAGAGAGAGAGAGGGAGGGGGAGGAAGGGGGGTTTGTGTTTTAACGAGGGAAAGTTGCCATAGCAGGCTCGGAAAAATACATGCTCCATGATTTTTTTCGACGATCGGCATATATCACTTTCATCTTTATTATCTAAGACGTGAATAAACCAAATTTCATGTGATTATATCATTTTTTCACCGTCGATTTAGTTGGTGCAAAATTAATGGCTAACCGATAATAGAACTTTTTACATTGCTAACTGAACGGTGAAAAAATGGTGGAATCACATAAATTTGGTATATGCACATTTTAAATGATAACGATGATGATGATAGATGCCGATCGTCGGAAAAATGGTGAATGTTGTATTTTTTTGACTCCATCTTATCCTCATATATATATATATATATATATATATATATATATATAATATTTTACGAGAGAATATTCAAGCTTTTATTTTGGGTTTATGTGAGTATGTGCCTCGATAATTAATCAACCCCCTCATATGTTTTGAAAAATTGTTGTTAACCCATACGTTATTACTTGGTTCTGTCTCGCTGTAGAATTCTCAACTGAAAAACTAATGTCTACCCCATTCTCAACCATTATACAAAAAGCAACTATTCGCTTGGAAAATTATTTTGGGGCCCTTAAATTATTTTGCAAAAATTAACATTGCACCCCTACCTTATTTTAGCAACCAATGATCACTCTTTTTTTTATCCTTCTTTAAAATAGAACTTCGACAAATCTGCCTTCAAATGGAATTTTCTTTTTAATTTTATAACAGGATTTAACTATCTTTTTTCCATTAATTTGGAACAAATTTGAAACGTGAAGACCAATATGGTCGATGTTGATCATTGAAAAAAGTGGCGACATTGCACCTTTAGAGCCCTATAAAAGCAAATATTCATTATTTAACTTGTACTTTAATGAAAAAAATATAATATAGTCCATAATTAAATCTCTTGTCGTATTTAGATCATGAATTTTTTTTAATTGATTCCTTACTCAATATTTAACACTCTTATATCCCATGCAATTATGCTTATACGATGGAAAATTTATGATCGACTTTCTTTTTTAAAATCCATTTCTATTTTTTCTCTTGCTACTTAGGTTTTATTGGAAAAATATTAATTTTGTGCTTGTGTGGTAACAAACAAACTGTTAAAATAAAATAAAAATTGAGAGCTAAAAATTTCGCAATTTTCTTTTAGTATTGTAAAATACATATCGAAAAAAAGAAATTTGATATTTTTAAAAAATTCGTTATTTTTAAAAAATTCGTTATTTTCATGATATGTACATGCATAATATGGAAAAGACCAAAGCAAATAGAATATTTTGATATTTTTTAAATTTTACGATTTTTTTAAGCTATGACATAAAATATAGAGAAGAAGAAGAAAATATAAAATATTGAAACTGTGAAAATATCGCTATTTTTGTGTGTTTCAGTGTGCAAAATATTGAAAATTAAAAAAAAAAAGTTCGGGATTTATAAAAATTCCATAATTTTGTGTGTTGTCAGAGGTTCACAGCCATTCGGAGTAATAATTGTTCGGACTGGATTTAATTGTTCTATTAGGTTTTCAATAGCAATCAACAATCTTCTCTTCTTTTGTTTCACATAGTTTTTTGTGTTCTTGATACTCGGAAGTTTTTTAAAAATACGAGTAAGTAAAATATGCGAAAACACCAAAAAAGAAAATTTTGAGATTTTTTTTTGTTTCATGATTTCCTTGTGCTATAGCATCAAAAGCAATGAGAAAAGAAAGAAAACATAATTCTTTTAAGATTTTTGAAAATTTTGTGGTTTTCATGTACTGTATCATGCAAAATGTTAAAAAAGTGAATAAAGCAGAAATTGTTTGGGATATCTGAAGCTTTTATTGTTGTTGAATGCTAGATGTTAAAAAAATGAAAATTTAGTACTTTTGAAAATATTGCAACTTTCAGGTTTTATATAGCAAGCAAATCAATAAAAGAAAACCGAAAAACAGAAAGTTCTGAGAGTCGTAAAATTTTACGATTTTTGTTTTCTTTATGGCATACAAAAAATTGTAAAATCCAAGAAAACATTTTGTTTAGATTTTTAAAATTTATCAATTTACTTGTGTTAAAGTAAAATACTGAAAAAAGAAAAAACCATAAATTTTGATATTTGTGTGTCATAGCATGCAAAATATTGAAAAATTGAGACAAATAGAAAATAAAGAGATTTTTGAAAATATCGAAATTTTCATATGTTGCAGAATGCAAAATATTAAGAATTTGAAAGAAAAAAGAAAAAAAATGAAGTAAAAAATGTACGTTTTTCCGTGTGATAAAGTATGTAAAATATTGAAAATTTGAAGGAAATAGAAATTTTTGGAAATTCTGAAGATACCACGATTTCATGTGTTATAGCAACCAAAATATTAAAATCCGAAAAGTATAGAAATTCTGAGATTTTAGAAATTTTTCTATTTTTGTATGTTATGGCATGCGGAATATCGAAAAATAAAATAAAACTGAATTTTTTTTCAAGTTTTGAAAATTTCCTTATTGTCGTCTGCAAATAAACATGATATTGAAAAAGCAAAAAAAGAAAAGGTTTGAGATTTCTAGAAATTACATTATTTTTGTTTAGCAACGTGCAAAATATTGTAAATTTGAAGAAAATAAATAATCTTGGGATTTTTTTAAATTTTGTGATTATCAAGTGCTATAGAGCATGCAAAATATTATTAATAAAAATTTCATGAATTTTGTATGCTATTATATGTATAATACAGAATAGGTAGATTTTTTTGAGATATTTAAAAATTTTACGATATGTTATTAAAAGTACTAAAAAACCAAAAAAATATATATAATCTTTTTTTTATTTTCGAAAGTTTCATGATTTTCTCATGGTACTACATGCAATATAATGGAAAATCGAAGAAAACAGATTTTTTTTCAGATTTTTAAAATTTCGTTACATTTATGTGCTGGCGTGCAAAATGTTGAAAATTTGAAGAAAAACAAAAGTTTTCGGATTTTTTTGTATATTTCATGACCAGCTTGTATTATAACAAACAAGATATTGAAAAACCGAATAAAAAGAAAATTTGAGATTTTTACCATGATTTTCGTAAAGAAAATATTGAAAATCTAAAGAAAAATTTCAAAGTATTTACAGGTTATTCTTTTTTTTTATTTTGCGTATGAAGTTCATAAATATGAGATATCACAACTCACAAATCATATAATATATTTTAAAAAAATGATTATGCTTTATTAGTTTGGACTTGTGTGTTTGAGATCACTGTAGCTTGTAGCTACAATAAACCATAGCAAACTCGCTATGATCGATCGTCCAAAAAAGGGTCGAACATGAGTGTGGTCCCTTTCGTTGCTTAAGCAGACGGACCATCCCGTTGTAAGTGCACGGCGGCGTCCCGGCCGTCAGTCCGACGCCGGAATGCGGAAGCGGTGAAAAACTTTAATTTTGCGGACTTTGCAAACCGGCACCACCGCGCACTAAACACCCGGATCGAACCATTAAACTAGATCTAGCTAACTACTAGATGGGAAGAGATATACCGAGTGATCCGAGTCCTCCGGTCTTCTCGTCGTCGTCCCGATCTCCTGCGGAAACTCCGGTCGTCGCCTCCTCGCCGGAAGGGCACCACATTGCCTGCGTCTTTTACGGGCTCCCGCCTCTATACCGAGGCAACTCGGGCGCGAAGTTGCCTGCCCGACGCGTCCAAGATTTGCTGTAGAATAGTGTAGCAAGTGGGTCTCTTTGGGGTTTATGAGGAGTTGCCATGATGGAGAAATTGAGCATGCAAAGGAAATGAAAATGGAGCCTCCATCAAAGATTGAGCTCGGCCACTACTTAGAAAGCTCACTGGAAAAATAAAGAAAATGAAGCAAGCTCTCTCTCTCTTGCTGTGAAAAGAAAATGAGCCCATTCAAAACTCATTCATTTCCAAAGCAAATTAAATCCTCATCACAACAAAAAAGCACAAACATGTGTGTGTGGGGGGGGGGGGGGCACTAAAAATGCATGAAAAGAATTGATCCACTCAAATTAAAACCTCACTCCATGCTTAAAACAGTGGCCGGCCATTTTTAATCCATACCCTATCAAATCCCCATTAATGCAAGTGATGGAGGGAATCTAAAGAAGCCATCATAAAGAATATATTTGCAAGAAACCCCCTCCACAATTGTTATTTGCACAATTGCAAATAACCCCCTCCATCGGAAAAGTCCGGCCGGGAAAGAACAAAGGAAAACCGGTCGGAACGGAATGCAAACTGGCAACTCCAGAAAACTGGTCCCGTAATAAATTACAGGAAAACCCCGATACTGTGCATACACACCCGCATTTGTATTCCGTCCGGATACAAATGCAAAGAGACAAAACTACACTATCAAATACTAAGATCCGGCTTAAGCCAAAGCCGGCTAGTAAAAACCGTCCGATCACAATCCGTGCAATACCGCACGTATCTGATCGAACCCTGCCATATCTCCATACGGCCTCTACAGCGTTTCGCCCGAAAGCTTGAGTAACTGAAAGTGTGGTGGACTCTAAAGACTCGTCAATACTATGGCTATGGATTTAACCACTAGCACGTCAGAGGTATAAGCCAATACGTGACGGGCCACCAGCTATTGACTAAAAGGGACGTCGATGAGTGAACTCATCCTGATACCCTACTGAGCCTGTCAGTGACAATATCCGTACAGTCTGGTCCGTTCGTCTATGAGCATCGCATGTCGGGCCTAGGGGGTTGGTAAAAGTCAGACTCCCAAAAGCGGTACAAGTCGTGTCGGAGTGTAGCCCAGAACACCCTGAGATACTACTGGAATACCTACCAGTAAATCTTCTGCCTTGGCCATGGTCTTTGTGTAATGGCTCTCCTAGACACAGCGCGACCTCACCCCCAATACCGGGAGAGACGAACCCCTGAAGATCCGCTCACTGCCTCCATGTGGCTCGGGACTGTACCCAACTAAAACCTGTTTTCACGACTCCTTTGAGCCGTGGTAGGGTAGTAATCAAAGTACAGTGGGAACTCACACGAGACAAATGACGATCCTCAGGTCGATGAACTAACCTGTACACATGTCACCTGGGAACTGCTATCTGACGTCAGGTATAAGACCAACTAGCATGTTCCCGGCGAGTCCTGTCCGGTGTACTCATAACCCAATGAGCACCTGTATACATCTTAGGTGAACCAACTGACACCAGTGGCTTGTGAGACCGGCCACCGCCCCTCGTCGGGGTCTCGACTGTATACACTAGTCTACTCTGGAGTATCGATGCCCTATCTCGAAACTCCCACGACTAGGGACCTTTTAAGGATGTGCTTATAGACTCCAGCTCTCACTTATATGATCGCCCTCATACTGCTGGCAGTCAAGCATGAATCCTAGGGCTCTATCAACGTGCAATAGCGACATGTCATGTCACCTAAAGCAGTACACGATGATAAAGGTAAACCAGATAGCATACTATCATCTCGAGTAAGACTGTCCTACCGGGATAGGTCCTCCCTCAATCATTGCAATCACGTGCCTGTGATCCAATAATTGACTCTGAGGGCACTATCTCTAACAATCTCCCACTTGCACTCAAGGCTAATTATTGCGATGTCGCATACTCACAGCCCGTGTGATACCGAACACCCAACTCCTCTACTAGTCAGTCTCACAAATCCCATTTGTGAAACTATTGCGGTCGAGGAATAGCCTCAGTGAGTGGATCCGCCTTGATGTTTCTTTCTATGTCTCTCTATATCTCAAGTTCGCGGAGAAAGCCATCTCCCGAAATGAGCAATACCTGTCTGAGTATGTCTGGATGTCTGATGGGACCTAGCTCATAAATGAACTCCAAATCCAAACTTCTTAGACTGTATCGTCAACTGAACTTAATCAGTATCCTGCGCCATGCCTCCCTCAGTATTTCCTTGGACCACCTGTCCAAAATACTGCCCCTCATCAGAAGGAAAAATATAACTCTGACAATCACCCCGTCGTCCATGTCACCTTGGAAGCCTGGAGTGATAACCGTCTCCTAAAGGAGGCGGCCGTTATCATATCCCTAGAACATCCACTTATGTTCTAAAACTGCTTCCGACTGTTTCTCCAGGATTGGATCAATATCAACTTATTGCATCTAGTGCAAGAACAACATCTGGTGTGGTACTTGACATCTCATGATTGACTCAATTGCCTAAACAAGTGATCTGCCAATCATGCACATCCCTCTCCAAATTAGTCTGTAAGACACCTTTAGAGAGGGTGACTCCATTACCTGCAGGTATATTACCGTGCCAGGAGTCGTCCATTCTAAATACTCATAGAATGCTGTCAAGGTACCCAGATTAGGAAACCACCCAAATCTAGATCTAAGACCATAGATCTAGTAACCAGAATGTCTGATATAATGTCCAAGTCCTTTGTGGAGAAACCACTGTGTGACGACCAAAGTATAACCGATCGTAGTATAGGAATATCACTTCCTACTACCTTCTCAACAGATCCATCCCCTATTCTGATGACGTCAAACCTATGACTGTCACATCAGAAATAGATGATCTATCTCCGCTACATCTGCTTTAGTCTATAAATAGACATAAGCCTGATGTCCACCAATGCTTCCGCTGCTCCCACTGACTACGACAACCCTCTGGCAGAGTCATATAGACGTGCACTTCTAAAGAAAGTTTAGAACGACGCTATACTCATCCTCCTGCCGGGTCTCGCAGTCTGGAACAACAGCAATGGCAAGTGTGGGTAAACAAGAACTTCCCTGTCACCGTCCTTGAGGCTACCGGAGTACCTCTCGGGTGCCTGAAGTTACCCACCTTATCTGCGGAGTGGCCAATGGAATGTCAAATCAGATTGAATCTTTAGGTTCCTTATCAAATCTTCGGTAATCGTTTGCGGTTCTGGAATCACTTCCAGTTCTACCATACTCCCACTACTGTTTTTGAAAAAATCCATTTCTTTTAAAATTGTGGCGAGTGAAGAACAATATCACTATTGATCTTCCAGATGGTAGAAAATCAACCCTCGTCATAGCCTGGGTCAACCCACAAACAGCCATTACAGAAACGTGCCTTGAGTTGTCCAGTGTCTGGTTTTAATCATAAGCCGGACAACTCCCCGTACCTTAACAACGTTAAGATATGAACTGTTCTACATCCAATATAGAACCAGAGGCACAGATTTAATTTAACCAGATTCAAATCATGTAACTGTCTCCAGTGCATGTCAACTAAATGGAGAGAGGCCGATCAGCGTTACTCAACTTAGGAATGCTTCCAATTATGAGTAACCTGAAAGAGAAGCAATTTCTCTTTATCATTACTATCAACTGAATACCATACACAAGTATCTACATCTTCGATCACTTTGAAGAATCCCGATACTTGCTACACGTGGTTCTCTACTCTATTCAAATACCTATAACTCCTCAAAACTTAGACCCTGTGTTTCTTCGAAACACATGTCTAAGAACTAGAGAAGTTAAAAGTAAACAGAATATAGTATGAGGACCAACCCTTCTGTCCTAATGAACACTGGACAATATACAATACTCTGTATAAGTCCGCTGAGTCTAACAACTCTTTCACTGTGTGTCGTAGGTTGAAAACTGTACTTATGGTTAAGAAGAATTACACCGTTGTTTAATGCTCCTTACCTAACCATCCACTGATATAGGTAAATGTCATCGACATAATATCAAAAGGTATATCTCACTCTATAAAATTAGACGTACAGATATATCAATTTGAAATTGGTGCACAACAACGGATATTCAAAACCAAATATTTGCCGACCGGCAAACAACCCAGGTGGCTTCCTCAAATATCACTAATTCCAACGAATCCCGATATAATGAGGATGATCACCTAATTCCCAATAACTTACTCCCACTCATCATCTGCAAAACCATACAGATGTGAGAATCATACCTGGTAAATACATACCCTGGAGCAAGTGTCTAATTGGGAAATCAGTTTTCTATTAACTGTACACAGTGAACCTGAAACATTGAAATGTTCCGATGGGGTATCCTGGTATTCCTAGTAATGCCTCTACCATTATCCAGATTCACAACTATAACCGTATAATTCTTTGCCACCTCTCCAAATCCCTTTATATGTCTTTAGTCATTACCTTCTGTACACCCCTTTAGGCCAAATGGTTTTCTTCCTTCCCTACCGTTCGGCACCAGCCTATGGTTTGGAAGAAGACTATCCGAAAAGCATAAAGGGTGTACTGTCCTAATCCTAGGAGCACTCGCAACGCGAGAGAAGGTGAAAATAAAAGACACCTGAATGTACTTTATTCCTATTTCTCCTGAACCAGGATCCATCCCCGAACTGGAACAAGTTCCTTTCGAGTTCGTATATAACCATACGATGGATTATCCAATAAAATGGGATCTTCGTAGTGATACGGAGTGTCCTGGAGAAATACAAAGGTGATTTAGGATTGGCGAAGAAATACTTGGTTTGGTCGTGAATAGCAGTCGCAACTTACTTTGCCCTCTTACTAATCCCTTTATTTGTCTTAACTTAATACCTTCTGTACACCGTTTAGGCTAACTGGTTTTCTTCATTCCCTACCGGTCGGCACCAGCCTATGGTTTGGAAGAAGACTATCCAATTTGCACAATGGGTGTACTACTCCTAAACCAAGGAGTACTCGCAACCTCAGAGAGGGTGAAAAGAAAAGACAACTGAATAATCCTATCCGTTTTCTCCAGAACCAGAAACCATCCTCGAATTCCTTCGAGTTCATATCTAACCATACGATGGTTTTGTCCAATGGAAGTGGACGTTCGCAGTAATACGGGGTGTCCTGGAGAAAAGGGTAAAAGTAGGAGTGGCAATGAGGTGTGCAACTCTGACAATCCAAAAGCCTGTGTTAAGAAGGTTCGGTCAACTTGGTCTCTGAGTCGTAGTCTTAGGGTCGGGTCAATGGTCGCTGCCAGAGAGAGAGAAAAGAAACACTCAGCGTGCACTCTACCCTAGATCAGAATGGTTACCAATTTATCTAATCTGGAAACCTCCCACTGTACCTCAAATTCTCCTCCAAACCTGAAAGAAGAATTAGTCGGGGTCACCCGAGGAGTAAACCAACTCATCAGTGGGAATCGGGATCCAACCATCATCGCATGACAACGTGACGGAATCCGCTCACGGTATCACACTCCAGAAGGTATGCGCATATCTGGCAAGTTTCAGTACTTTTGAAACTCCCGATGTGATTTCTGCCCCATGCTCTTATGACCTTGGCGTGAGGTCAAAATATTATAAGTCACATGTCAAGTTCTACCCATCATTTTCCAGGTTAATTTGAACCCACCCGTACATACCCTTGACGTAGGCCAAAATAGTAGTACGACTGTCCCAAACCAACGCATCTATCTATGCAACAGATAAATACCCGGCAACTACCAAACACTATGCCTTGGCGTGAGGTCAAAATACATAGCTTGAATACTACCGAATATTTAACTGAAATGATGGAGGGCTACGAATGGTTTCTGGCGAAAACCTTTAACGTAATGAACTTGATATCGTTGAAGGAACAGATAGCTTTTTAGAAAATATAGTGACGAAAACCTTTACTAAAGAGGTCACTCCCGGTGAAGGGATCTCGGCTCTTTCCCCGTAGAATGGGGTGCAGGATATTCCAACTGAATACCATGGTGCAAAGCAAAAGTAATCGGCTATAGTGAAGTTAATGCCCTGACGCAAACTTCTGTCCAAGGGGTCACTCCCGGTGAAGGGATCTCGGCCCTTGTCTCGTTGACTGAGGAGCAGGATATTCCAAATGAATACCACGATGCAAAACAAAAATGAACGTCCTTGCAATAACAACTTTTTGAAAAGTGTTCCAACAACATCAGAATAGGTTTGTTTAACTTGCATTGATCCGAATCAACGCAGTCCCATCAATTGATCACACCAATAAAGAACGAAAATATACTGACGTACGTATATGCCATCCGCATTCGCCACTGGGTCCCGTCATCACCCGTTAGGTTAGCTTACTAACGGCAGAGCGGGGACTGGACTAGCGCGGATGAAAAACATATACAACATCTACTAATATATATACCAATATATTATATTTCGCTCAAGGCGTGAAAAGAAATGCAACATCACAGAAATGTACAACATCACAGAACAATACAGATATCTGGGATCCCCGGGTTTCACAGAGCCACTACTGAAACCCGACGTTCCCCTGGTCATGTGGATAGCCTGTGCAATGAAATCCTAGACCCCTACGGGCGCGGCAAGTTACCCGCCAAAACCTGAAGCGAGGCAGCCCCCTTCAGCACCGTGAATGGACCACCCAGCACTTTACGGAATCCGGCAACTTGGGCACCCCTCCTGGGTCAACCTGTACCCCCTACGAGTGCGGCGAATAGCCTGCCAAACCTAGAGTGAAGCCCCCTCCATCTCAATGCCATGAGATGCGGGCTTGTTGCCCTCCAGAACCCGGCTATCCGTGCACCCCACCGCGGGGTAATCCTAGTACAGAAAGTAAAATATACATACAACGGGTACATCGACCGCAACCAGGTCGTGCCCCAAAAGAATAATACAATCAGGCAGTGACGGCAGTCCACATGTCGGACGCTCGTCCCGCAATATCAAATGTACATAATACACCAACACTGTACTAGCATTGCATCCAGGCTATCCCCACGACCGATCCGCAACATCACAGCAAATACATAGAACATCAACGTGAAAATCACGTTCGCAAATCCGTCTAACCGGGCTATAGCAGTTAGACCGGATTTACCGATCGAGTGACATTCACGGTCGCAGATATAATGTAAATACTGTGAACAATGTGTTTAAAATTTTCCGATTGATCAAAAATTAACAAGTGGGCCCCCAATCATAACTGTAGCACTCACAGAAAACCTGGGCCCAATTTTAATATTCCAAAACCCCTAAACTTAGCCCAGAAGCCCACTGTAAAAACCTGGCCCATTGATCCTTTCATGTTGTGGCGGAACCGCGGCCCAAAGTGGGTATTGGCCGCGGTTCCGCGCTCTTGATGAAAGATCAATGACTCGGATTTCTGCAGTAGTCTTTGGTTTTCAAGTACATCACATTTTTGCAACCTGAAAAATTTTTGGGCTTGAAAAATTTTCAACAGAAAACTGATGTTAACAAAAATACGGGTTTTGGAACATTTGATCGATCGGAACTGAAAAACACATTACACAAAGCTAGACGAAGTTAATGGCGAGGCTCTGATACCACTGTAAGTGCACGACGGCGCCCCGGCCGTCAGTCCGACGCCGGAATGCGAAAGCGGTGAAAAACTTTAATTTTGCGGACTTTGCAAACCGGCACCACCGCGCACTAAACACCCGGATCGAACCATTAAACTAGATCTAGCTAACTACTAGATGGGAAGAGATATACCGAGTGATCCGAGTCCTCCGGTCTTCTCGTCGTCGTCCCGATCTCCTGCGGAAACTCCGGTCGTCGCCTCCTCGCCGGAAGGGCACCACATTGCCTGCGTCTTTTACGGGCTCCCGCCTCTATACCGAGGCAACTCGGACGCGAAGTTGGCTGCCCGACGCGTCCAAGATTTGCTGTAGAATAGTGTAGCAAGTGGGTCTCTTTGGGATTTATGAGGAGTTGCC
The DNA here is from genome assembly GCA_030015575.1 of Agapanthus africanus. Taxonomy (NCBI): domain Eukaryota; kingdom Viridiplantae; phylum Streptophyta; class Magnoliopsida; order Asparagales; family Amaryllidaceae; genus Agapanthus; species Agapanthus africanus. The sequence goes on from JASDDO010000024.1 coordinate 182,869,772, forward strand.
ATGATGGAGAAATTGAGCATGCAAAGGAAATGAAAATGGAGCCTCCATCAAAGATTGAGCTCGGCCACTACTTAGAAAGCTCACTGGAAAAATAAAGAAAATGAAGCAAGCTCTCTCTCTCTTGCTGTGAAAAGAAAATGAGCCCATTCAAAACTCATTCATTTCCAAAGCAAATTAAATCCTCATCACAACAAAAAAACCTCCAGCACAAACATGTGGGGGGGGGGGTCCCACTAAAAATGCATGAAAAGAATTGATCCACTCAAATTAAAACCTCACTCCATGCTTAAAACAGTGGCCGGCCATTTTTAATCCATACCCTATCAAATCCCCATTAATGCAAGTGATGGAGGGAATCTAAAGAAACCGTCATAAAGAATATATTTGCAAGAAACCCCCTCCACAATTGTTATTTGCACAATTGCAAATAACCCCCTCCATCGGAAAAGTCCGGCCGGGAAAGAACAAAGGAAAACCGGCCGGAACGGAATGCAAACTGGCAACTCCAGAAAACTGGTCCCGTAATAAATTACAGGAAAACCCCGATACTGTGCATACACACCCGCATTTGTATTCCGTCCGGATACAAATACAAAGAGACAAAACTACACTATCAAATACTAAGATCCGGCTTAAGCCAAAGCCGGCTAGTAAAAACCGTCCGATCACAATCCGTGCAATACCGCACGTATCTGATCGAACCCTGCCATATCTCCATACGGCCTCTACAGCGTTTCGCCCGAAAGCTTGAGTAACTGAAAGTGTGGTGGACTCTAAAGACTCGTCAATACTATGGCTGTGGATTTAACCACTAGCACGTCAGAGGTATAAGCCAATACGTGACGGGCCACCAGCTATTGACTAAAAGGGACGTCGATGAGTGAACTCATCCTGATACCCTACTGAGCCTGTCAGTGACAATATCCGTACAGTCCGGTCCGTTCGTCTATGAGCATCGCATGTCGGGCCTAGGGGGTTGGTAAAAGTCAGACCCCCAAAAGCGGTACAAGTCGTGTCGGAGTGTAGCCCAGAACACCCTGAGATACTACTGGAATACCTACCAGTAAATCTCCTGCCTTGGCCAAGGTCTTTGTGTAATGGCTCTCCTAGACACAGCGCGACCTCACCCCCAATACCGGGAGAGACGAACCCCTGAAGATCCGCTCACTGTCTCCATGTGGCTCGGGACTGTACCCAACTAAAACCTGTTTGCACGACTCCTTTGAGCCGTGGTAGGGTAGTAATCAAAGTACAGTGGGAACTCACACGAGACAAATGACGATCCCCAGGTCGATGAACTAACCTGTACACATGTCACCTGGGAACTGCTATCTGACGTCAGGTATAAGACCAACTAGCATGTTCCCGGCGAGTCCTGTCCGGTGTACTCATAACCCAATGAGCACCTGTATACATCTTAGGTGAACCAACTGACACCAGTGGCTTGTGAGACCGGCCACCGCCCCTCGTCGGGGTCTCGACTGTATACACTAGTCTACTCTGGAGTATCGATGCCCTATCTCGAAACTCCCACGACTAGGGACCTTTTAAGGATGTGCTTATAGACTCCAGCTCTCACTTATATGATCGCCCTCATACTGTTGGCAGTCAAGCATGAATCCTAGGGCTCTATCAACGTGCAATAGCGACATGTCATGTCACCTAAAGCAGTACACGATGATAAAGATAAACCAGATAGCATACTATCATCTCGAGTAAGACTGTCCTACCGGGATAGGTCCTCCCTCAATCATTGCAATCACGTGCCTGTGATCCAATAATTGACTCTGAGGGCACTATCTCCAACACCCGTGACTTATGTGGGTGTGTAAGGCGACTACAACGAGTTCGTTTCGGTCACGCATAGCCACATTTTAGTTATATATATATATAGGTTAATGGAGGAAAGTGACGTAGGAGGGAATTTCCTTCTATGGCGTCGGAAAAATACATCCTCCATGATTTTCTTCGACGATCGGCATACGTCACCTCCATTTTTATTATCTAAAATGTGGATACACCAAATTTCATGTGATTATACCATTTTTCACCGTTGATTTAGTTGGTGCAAAATTAATGGTTTACCGACAATTGAATTTTTTACATTGTTAATTCAACGGTGAAAAAGTGGTGGAATCACATGAAATTTGGTGTATACACATCTTAGACGATAACGATGATGCTGATGGGTGCCGATCGTCGGGAAAAATTGTCACGGTCCGCTTCCCAATGTACGGGGAAGGAGACGTGGTGAGACCGCGATATATTTACTCAGAAGTAAACATGTTAAGCGTAAATACGCAATATAATAAATGTATACAAGAAATGATAAGAAATATAAATAAAAAACTTTTTATTTATTAAACATTCTTTACATACAACTGGAAAAATAAATACAATGCTGGAAAGCGATATTTAAACAATGGCATATGAACTGAAAAGAAAAAGTAAGTACAAGTAAGAACTAGAACTCTGGCTACTTGGCAAACTGCTCCAAATCTTCCTGACTGGGCTCGATCTCCTGAGAGTCGGATTCTTCTGACAACATTCCAAAGAAAGAAAAAATAGAAATGTCGTCAGCGAACAAATACTCAGTAAGTCCCAAAAGAGGAATAGATCAAGTAAAATGAATAGATCTGATAATTTATCTGTTTTTGTTATATTAACGTAGTTGTTTCTAACTTGGTACAGAATATATCAATGTATACGAGAAAAGTCCAGCTAATCCGTGGACTATGGTATACGGAGCACAAGGTCCGGTCAAGCCACGGGACAACGGCACGGATGTTCAGGTTAGGTGTATTATAGTGACCGTCTCGTGCCACTTCTAACACATTCCGTACCAGTTTATCCCTTTAAAACCCCGTAATGTATATTGTATTGTTTTGTAGATATAAGACTTACCGAGACCATGGTATAAATTGTTCATGTAAACGGATAGTCATGTAGTCAAGTCAATATATTTTCATGCTTCGGTCAAATCAAGTCATGTTGATATTTGATAGTATTCTGGTATTCATGTTCAAATTCTAGTATATGAATTCATATTGTATTGAAGTTATAATTGGATTGTATTCATGTATGGATTGTATTCAAATTAGACCGAGACTCAGATTGAGTCAGACACTTAAACAAATTGGATCCTGAATTAGATTTTGGAGTTATCGGTAACTGCTGCACATGGATGGCAGGATTTGTGTCTTTTTCCAAGACAATTAACATTTGATAACCCCGTTTTAGTTTTCTGCCTTAAATAGACAAGCACCCACTTTCTCCGGCTCTCTGAGACTCAAGAGAATTGGTCGCGCTTAAACTTATATTTACTAGGGTCCTTATTGTAAATTAATATAACTTGGGGGGATTTTATAGAAAATAGTTTTGCTATACTTTCAAAATAAAACTCAAGTATTTATTTATTTTATTTAGGGTTTTCATGGATGTAAATTTTTATAGTATGGGGTATGTTAGTGAATATATATATATATATATATATATATATATATTTGAATAATTCAAGGTATTTTAGTGTAAAATGACTTGTACGGATTCTTGATGGTATTTTCATAAAACTTGTAATTCTTTTCTTTTGTTTAGAAAACATGTAATTTAATATATATTTAAAATAGATGGTTTGATATTATTTATATATAATTATTAAAATAAAATTTATATATTAAATAGAAAATCACGTTTTTCTTAAAAATTGTATTAAAAATTCCATCGAGATCGTATGCTCCGTGAGGAGGTCTGCATCTCATCCTACTAATCCGATGGATGTGCGATAACCCGCACCAACCGAATCGAATTCCCCAAAAGTGGGTTGTAGAGAAATAATCGTAAGAAATTTAAATAACACAATTTAAAGAATACGTTTTTTTAAATAGTTTAAGGTATTGTAATGTAAACTCGTATTTGTCCCAAAAATGTTGTAACAAGAAATCGTGCTATGTCATATTGCGTGCTTGTGAGAGGTAGGTCATTATCTCGTGAGATATTCTAAAGGCAATATGAGTAAAGAGATCAAAAGATGTCGTATGTAAAGTTTGTGGTATTTAAATGTAAAAGTGTAATAAAAGTTGTTTTATATAGAGTTTTGGAATGAAACTTGTTCCTAATTATTGTTTAATATTTAACAAACAAAGTATAATGATCTAGATAATTAGTTTTTAAGAAAAGTTGTTATTTTAAAAAGTTTTAGAAATGAATGTCGGTATAACTCTACTTATCGACATCATTGAAAAGAAAAAGTTTTGAGATGTGAAAAGAAGAGAAGGAAGATGACTTCCTAGCTTAGAGAAGAGAGAAAAGGTTGATGAAAGAATTGGGAGCTTCATGAGTCGCGGGGTCGCCGGAACCTCTTGAATCGTCACCGTAACTTGACCTTGGGCTAACTCCACTTGTACTCTTCTTTGAGTTGAAATTTTTTGAGGATTTTGAACAATGGATTTCAGAATGGAGAGGGTTAGGGTATAGGGTTGTATTTATAGGATGGGATTAGAGTTTAGGGATTAAAAGATAATTAAAATTGTATTAAGATTTGGATCTAAAACTTGTTTTTAATTCTCTGGATAATTGTAGAGAATTCAAACAGAATAAGAGTTAAGGGGGTAGGGCAAGGGTCAATTGTGCAGAACATGGAAGCCATTCCCTATGGGGGACCCATCGGCGCCAGTAAAATCACCAGTCTTGTCGACCGATTTGAAGCTTTGGGCCGTCGGATTGATATCACCTGTATAAGTCGGTTCATATATCATTCAACACATGTTTGATTTCTGTGACTTTTCATTTTACGTGTATTGTACATGTAAACTTTTGGGCTTCCAAAAAGTTTAAAATAAAAATCAGAAAAAATGTGTGGCTAAAGGGATTTGAACACAGAGGCTATGTCACAGCAATGCAAGGCTTTTACTAATGAGCTACAAGTGTTTTCTTACTGTTCTTAAACAAATTAAATTTATAACTTGTGCTCAGATTTACAACTCTATTCTATATATTAACTTGAAAATTTTTGTACAGTAAAATTTGAGTCGTTACATTCTACCCTCCTTACAAAAATTTCGTTCTCGAAATTTACAATTATTTAAGAATTAATTTACAAATAAGTAAAGGTATTTTGCATGCATGTCGTTCTCACGTTCCCACGTTGATTCTCCTGATGAATCTTTTCTCCACATCACTCGAACCGAGTTTACTTTCTTATTCCTAAATGACTTTACCTTTCTGTCCAGGATTTCAACGTGTTGTTGCTTACAAGATAGATCTGTCTGTATAGTGAGTTCGGAGTGATCAAGAATGTGGCTGGGGTCGCTCACATATTTTCAGAGTTGGGATATGTGGAATACGTTGTGCACTCCTTCCAATGAGGGTGGAAGTATCAAACGATAAGCCACTTCTTCGACTCGTTCGAGTATGTCGAATGGTTCAATAAATCTCGGACTAAATTTACCCCTCTTTCCAAAGTGAATCACTCCTCGGTTTGGAGAGATCTTTCAGAAACATGATCTCCTGGCTGGAACTCCAAGTGATGGCGCTTTGCATCAACCCAATACTTCTGTCGGTCTTGGGCTATGCGCATCCTTTTCCTGATCGTGCGAACTACGTACACAGTTGCTACGATCATATCAGGTCTAAGGAGTTCTCTATCTCCGATGTCGTCCCAACTTAATGGTTATCGACACTTTCTTCCATAGAGAGCTGCAAACAGTGCCATTATAATACTCGCTTGGTAGCTGTTGTTGTATGAAAACTTCACAAAATGTAGGCGATCTTCCCACGATCCTCCGAAGTCTAACATGCACGCTCTCAGCATGTCTTCTAGAATCTGAATCGTTCGTTCAGACCATGCATCTGTTTGTGGATGGTAAGCTGTGTTGAAGTTCAGACTCGTTCCCAAACTAGTTTGCAGACTCTGCCAAAATTGTGATCGGAATCTGGTATCACAATCGGTGACAATGCAAACCGGTACTCCATATAATCTCACGATCTCCTGTATGAGTTCATGGGTATCAGAAATAGTACACTATGAAGAGTTAAATCTTACTTAGATTCAGATTTACTTCCATGTACTTCTTTTCTAATGTCTCGGTAGATTGGTCAACTCGAAAGGGAATAAAGTGAGCCGACTTTGTGAGTCGATCCACAATAACCCATACAGCATCGTCACTTCGTGCTGCGAGGAAGAGCAGTCGCGAAATCCATGATAATGTGTCGTCATTTCCATTCTAGGATAGGTAACGGTTGAAGTAAAGCAGCAGTCCTGTGATGTTCAGCTTTTATTTGCTAACACACCAAATATTTGGCTACGCTTCTGGCTACTTCACACTTCATTCCATACCACCAGAAATGTTGACACGGATCTTTGTATATTTTTGTACCACCAGGGTGTACTGAGTATGGAGAGCTGTGAGATTCTTTCATTAACTCTTCCCGAACAGAACCTTGTGGTACACATAATCTGATTCCGTATCTCAAAAATCTGTTTTCGTGGATGATGAAGTCTGTTCGAAGTCCACTTTCTACTTATTCTCTGATCTTTTGTAACTGGGCATCACTTTCTTAAGCTGCTTTGATCTGATTGACAATAGTAGAATGAACTTGTAAGTTCATCAAATACGAAGCGTTATCTGGTATAACCACTTCTATCTCCATCTGGTGCAATTCCTGCTGTAGCTTCCACTGTGCGGTGAGATTCATAGTTAATAGTTGGCGAATAAGTGCATCAGGCACTACATTCACCTTTCCTGGATGATATTGTAAATTGATGTGGAAATCCGCCATAAATTGTAACCATCTTCTCTGCCGCGTGTTTAATTCTTTCTGAGTAAACACATATTTCAGACTTTTGTGATTGTTCCCTTATAAAAAATGAATAATAAATAAAAGCAACGGGAAAAAGTCCCCAAATGGAGCATCACGTGCCCACATGTGATAGGCGCTGCGCTTGACAAAACTAAGCTGAAACTGGGCCTCACGTGCAGACACATGACCTCTATATACCAAGTGTTCCCCTCCGAACGGCGGCCGAGACGTTAGAGCGTCCGTGCCTGAGGTTCGGGGCAGATGCTATTTGGTTTTATCCGTCTATCTCTCCGAAGATGCCAAGTTGATTTATGGCACCGTGTATCGGGGGTTTAGACGGATGCGGCCGATGTAGCAGACTTTGTCAGATTCCCCCTCGCTTGAGGGGTTTTTGATTGTGGGGACGCTCTTCCCTGCAGGCGCAAGCCCCTGCAGTTAATTACGCTACCGCATCGCGGTAACAACTTTCTCCTTCTCCAGATGGTCACTTCGTGTCGTGTGTGTTTGTTTTGTTTGTGGTTGCCCGTGGATTGTATACGGAGACTGAGTAATGCCGTCGCCCGTAGGACGTGGATTAGTCCAAATCCATATTTACTTAGATTTGGGTTGGGTGTTTTTAGTTTAAGGATACGTTAGTCGCGTTGCGGCTAAGATCAACTTAAACGTTCATCAAGGATACGTTAGTCCTGTTTTGGACTAAGATCAACTTGACGTAGTGATCTATTTAATTTATGGCCGTCGGGACCCGTCACCTCTCTGACGTCGTTGAAGGATCACAACAATAAATGTCAGAGGAGTTCAGAGATGTACCCTAGGACTAGAGTTTATTTGGAGTTTTATAGTTCATTTGAATGTTTAAGGATACGTTAGCCGTGTTTGGGGCTAAGATCAACTTAAATGGGACCGTTTAGATCCAGCGAAAGAGCGATTGGCTCTATTGTTCTAGTTTAGGGATGTAGTGGTCCATTATTAGTTTAGGGACATCTCGGTCTGTCGCCAGTTTAAGGACGTAGTGGTCCGTCATTAGTTTAGGGACGTTTCGGTCTAACGCCAGTTTAGGGACGTAGTGGTCCGATATTAGTTTAGGGACGTTTCGGTCCATATTAGTTTAGGGACGTTTCGGTCCATTTGGATGTGTGGTCGTTGGGACCCGTCACCTCTTTGACGTCGTTGAGGAATTACAACGAGGGATGTCAAAGGAGTTCGGAGATGTACCCTCGAACCGGTCGTGAATTGGTTTAGGAGAGCCATTTTGCTCAATCAATTTAATTTAAGGACTTACAGCCAGGATTGGGTTAAGTTCAATTTTTTTTATTTATTTTGGGCTTTGCCCGACTAGAAAATCAATCCAAACAGGGCTCTGCCCCTTTATTATTTTGCAATTTGATTTGGGCCAGGCCCTTTTAAATAATGGGTTGCATTTGTGCAAAAGCTCAAGAATTTTCCAAACAGGGCTCTGCCCCTTTATTATTTTGCAATTTGATTTGGGCCAGGCCCTTTTAAATAATGGGTTGCATTTGTGCAGAACCTCAAGAATTTTTCAGATTTAAGAACAAAAGTGCATAGCACTTTTGATCCAAATTTGGATCAAAGGAAAACAAGTTTTTTTTTCTTGTTTTCCCTGATTTCACAGAACCAAGGGTTCACAACAAGTGCAAGGCACTATTTATTTACTTTTATTGAATTATTCACTTTTTAATCCTCTGTTCTTCAGAGATTTTTCTCTTCTTCAAAAGAAGTTTTTACCCTTTTTTTTACCTTTTTTTTATGTTCTTGATTAATCTTCAAGAGTTCTTTCTCATCTCTTTTTTTTTATGCCAGAAGTTGATTCTTGAAGTTCCTCCCCATCGAATGAGGTCTGTGGTCCTATTTATAGTGCTCACAAATTTGTTGAATTTGTTAACAAGATCTTTTCTGAGTGATTTTGGGAATTTTTCCACCGCTGGATCTTTGATCCAAAGGCAGAAGAAAATCTTCTGGTTTTGGAAAGAACAGAAAAGATTTCATAAATTTTAATTCTGTTTCTGTGCAACTCCCCAATGAATGACACGTGTCGCGCAGTGAAAGGCTTGCGCAACAGTGCTTGCGCAACTGCGCAGACACGTGTCGCGCAGCGGTGCACTTGCGCAACAGTGCTTGCGCAACTGCGCAGACACGTGTCGCGCAGCGGTGTGCTTGCGCAACTGCGCAGACACGTGTCGCACTGTGGACCGCTTGCGCATTGCGCAACGCACGGAATTTGAAGCGTTGCTTCAGAAAATTTGAATTTTCAAAATTCAAATGAGCCTTGCTCAAATTGGGGGAACAAATGCCCCCCACCATTGTGCTTACGTGGCGCGACGTGAGTGCAACGGTGGCGAGATCTTAGCCGTTGGATCAAGGGGGGTCAGTTGATGGGGCGCAGGCGCCTATAAATAGGACCCTTGGTCCTTGGTAATTTTTCTTACCATCTTCAAGAATTTTAACTCTCAGAGCCTTACTCTTGCTTAAAAATTTTCAGAGCCTTGCTCTTGATTTCTCTCAAGAACTTTCAAGTCCAGAACTTAGAATTTCTAGGTAAAAAAAAATCAGATTAATTCAAATTAAATTTAATTGACAGAGCCTTGCTCTTGTAGATCTTGGATCTAAAGAAAACCCCTTTGGGGTTTCTTCAACAGAGCCTTGCTCTTGGGATCTTTGATCTAAAGAAAATCCCATTGGGGCTTCTTCACCAGAGCCTTGCTCTCAAGATTTACAGAGGTCCTGTTCATGGGTTTTGACCCATGAACAGAGCTTTGCTCTTGGATGAACTGAAAATTTTTTATGAGTTTTCATGGATTTTTCAGGATTTTTTAAAAAAAACTTCAATTCTTCTAAGTGTTGATGGATTTTCGATTATTACCACAGAGCCATGCTCTTTTAAGGAATCTTGTTCCCCTGAGACCAGAGTTTGACAAATGTCACTCTGTGACAGAGCTTTGCTCTAAAAGAGGAGATTTTCTCTTTGTCTCTGGGGACTTCCCCACCAATGGGTGTATCCTATTGGGAACTTTTTATGAATTGACAGTCCCATCTAATGATGGGATTGTCTTATTAAATGATGCACATCATCCGGATTTTGTGGGTCCCCCTTTGGTCCCCTACCCACTGCATCACAGTGTGGAACAAGATTTTTATTTTTTTTAAAATGCCAAGCGTTAGGCCACTAATGATGTATATTTTTTTTGTCTTTCCACAGAAAACATGTCTGACGACTTGTCTTTTCCCTTCGTTCGCTCGGAAGGAGGGTTCCCCCATGCGCCAGTGGATCGGGTGGTGTTCGCTCTTATTAAAGATCACGATCCTGAGTGCAAAAAGCTCCATCTATGGGGAAGGTGGTATAGCCAGATCATCCAAGGCCGTCGCAGTTTTAGTTCCGCCGCGCCCTCTGAGCCCATTGTTACGATTCCTTATGCGGACGAACCCCCGGTGAAGTATGCCGTGGAGGTTAAGAATTGGAATTCTGATGACCTCCTTCAGCCTGCAATCGGCGCCATCCCCCTGCAGCCGCCGCCGGCAATAGATATTCTGGGGAGGCGAATCTGTCAGGGTGAAGCACGCCCTTAGGGACATGCTTATAACATTGGAATGATCCCGCGACCCCCCGCCGGATATTTGCAGTGGGCCCGGTACATTCTATCGGCGAAGAGGACCCACCTAACGAAGATTGGTCTATACTCGGCCGTCTTCGTCTCGCTCTTCGAGTACCCCTCTCCTCCAACGTGGTGGATAAAGGCCTTCGTTGAACAATGGAATATCCCCACCCATACCTTCCTGATGGCGGATAAGGAAGTCTCTATCTCTTTGGAGGAATTTGCCGAAATTTCAGGTCTGCCAATGAGGGGAGAGCACTACGAGGAGTTGCTTCCTCCTGACGAGTATGTCTTTGCCACCAAGCAGCTGGTATTTGACTTAACCCGGAGAATGCCATTCAGCATCAGCATCCGGGTTTGGTGAAGGTGTTGGAGATCTATGAGGAACTCCATTTGGAATCGGGAGACAAGGACGTCAGTTTTGCAGCTTTCATTGCTCGCTTTATCCGCCCGGAGTTCTTATCAGAGCAGAGCGAGAAGTTCGCTCATCTTGACGACCCCTTTGGTTTCGGTTTGGATCGCCGATCCGTATCGGAGAATAACCAGAGGGATTTCTATCTCCCCAATGCTGCCATCATCGCTTTCTCGGAAATCGCCGTCCCCGGCATGGATGAGGAAACCTTCTTTATTGGGTTCTTGGGCTTGTGGTTATGCAACTTTGCGTTCCCTATGCACCCGCGCTTCATGCGGCCCTCTGTCTTTTACCCGGCGCATCGGATGGTGGCCGGTCTGCAGTTGTCGGTAGGAATTGCTGGGTTAGCTTACCTTTATCATGGACTCAGCGTAGCGGCGGACGCCAATGATCCTGGGGCACAGCCTGCTAACTTCCCGATGCATTACTTCGTTTCTTGGATGGAGATGCACGTGCGAGGGGTGTTTGGCGCCCACAAGACTCCTCTATTCTTCGAGAAGTACAGACTCCCGAGAGTCATACGGTTAGTCGGGGCTTCAATTGTGTTTGCATCCCCGCGGGATTCTAGGGGACTCCTCCTGCGCCCATATTTGGTCGGAGCGACGATTTCTTTCGTGGATAAGGTTATCACCATAGGCTCGGAGACTACTAAGTCGGTGGTGCCCCTACGTGACGAGTTTAAGGGCGGGGCTTCTGTACTGAAGGCTCGGGAAATCCTCCATCTCTACTCCATTCGGCCGGGCTACCTAGTATTTCGGCAGAATGAGACGGCTTTGTTTATGAGGTATAATCCGCATCGATTTTCCCAGCAATCAAGCTACAACCAGGGGATCCCGATGGAAGTGTCACGACCCGAGAATTCGACTCGTGACCGGCACTTAACCACGCAACGTCTACAGGCGCAACGCGGCTAAGTAAGCCGAACCCAGAAATCAAAACCAATAAATATAGAGCGATTTAAAACATTTTGTAAAAAGCAATAGTAAATGTCTGAAAACTTCCATTTATTTAGTAGAAATCCCTTTTAAGTTCAAAAGTTATGAGTTTTATAATTTTGGTAACATTTCCTTTTTAAAACATTAGCCCCGAAAGTCGGGTAAAAGTAAGGTGTAGCGGAAATAACAAGTGACATGAATAAAGCATCACAACATGATATACGACGCCGTAGCGAAGAATACACAGTAAAACAAGGACAATATCATAAAAGATAAGACTGCATAAAGTAAAGCCGGCTCACATGCGAGCTCGACACCAGAATATTAAATCATACATATCGTCCTCACAACTGTCTCTAAGTCAATACAGAAAGGTAGATGGAGAATACTAGATACATCAATATACAACTGAAATATAACAGATACCGTACAAAACCCACCTATCAGCAAAAGACTATCTCTGCTCAAAAGGGGTATCTGTGCCAAAAGATGCGGTAACAGCCAGCCGCGACTACTCCCAAGGGCAACCTGCAAACACTGTGGCACAACGGGGGTGAGTTGCCAACTCGTGAATAGAGATAACATATAAAGGTAATCGCAAGCATGCACATATAGCGTGGCTCTACTAATGCCAGCAGATAATATCAATGCGATGTGGCAGTATGCATAATAATAATGCCAGTCCTCTATCAGGTGGTATACTACAGGATGAGATGTGATAATGAATGCTGAGCATGGGGATATAGTATCTACATGAAGTATCGAGGTGGACTACATAAGTATGTATGCACCACAAATCCTAATATCTCCGACGCCGGTACTCCATCGGCCCTCATATCCTGTATATCCCTGAGAATCCCGAGTGCCCAACATCGGCACCCAAATATCATAAATACTCGTGTCTATCATCGACACGCAAAAAATCCTGTATCGGGCCTCCGTCAATCCGGGTCAGCCCTCTCTCAAAGTATATATCGGGAATCCGTCAGTCCGGGTCATCCCTCTCTCGATACATCGGGCGTCCGTCAGTCCGGGTCAGCCCTCTATCGATCCATCGGGCATCCGTCAGTCCGGGTCAGCCCTCTATCAATCCATCGGGCATCCGTCAGTCCGGGTCAGCCCTCTATCGATCCATCGGGCGTCCGTCAGTCCGGGTCAGCCCTCTATCGATCCATCGGGCGTCCGTCAGTCCGGGTCAGCCCTCTATCAATACGTGCCTCTAGCACCGAGAAAACACGGGGTGACGCCCCAAAATATCATATCAAGGGAACCGGGTTTTTAATGATTACTTATTTGAAAAGGCCACGGTTCCCAAATCCAGAAATCACATGAAATCCCAACAATAATACAAGTAATTGTGATGTGATATGTGCATCAAATATGTATATCAAATCATGCCACATAAGAATGAACTACAATGCAATGATCCAATGTGATATGGGTATCAAGTATGAAGTCCAGTCATGTCAGGTATAGATGAGTTACAACAATATACAGTAGTATGATTATGGCAGTTCTATCAGTTCTAAGCAATATGTATATATATAGCAAGGAATGCAATATGCAATGACAGTCTATGGGGTGCATGCTACATATAATAACAAGTCCTATCAGCCCTGACGCATAACGCCATGCGGGCGATATCCCCGTAGATGTGAAATCTACTCACCGTGTCTCGCGCTAAGTGTATCCAACCACTTGCTTACCCTTCTTTGCAGCGTCCGTCTCACTGGCCTGCGAACCTAAAATCACATAACATATGCCACACATAAGCTTAATTCACAAAACGCGACATTATAATCCAACAAGAAACCCGTGTCGCAAACCAATCGCGCGTGTGCGCGATACGCTAAAACGTGTACTCACGCGCCACGAAACTACCCCGACGCGCCGCGATACGCAGAAACCCAAACCTACTCACGTATCGCGCGTGTCGCGAAGGTTTAGAAAACGGCAAAATAGGTATTTGGTCCCAGATTTTCCTACAGAATTGATCTCACAAAAATATATATATCAAAGGGCCATACACACAAAAATACACCTACAGAACCCAAAAAACACCAAAACACCTCCTGTCTGGCCGCAATTTGCGGCCAGAATGGTGATTTCGGCGGCCGGAGTTGGGAGTCAGGGGGTCGGGTTTCACCTGGTGTATCAGCTCTACTCCATTACACTACAGTCTTCCCAAAATCATTCTGCACTCACCGGGTCAATAGCAGTTCCAGAAAACTCACATTTTGCCCAAATACGACATTTGCATTCAATATGAAAACTGGTGGTATTTTAGTGTAATAGGGGTTCGACTAAGTTTACATGGTCATAACAAACCTCAAGCATCCCACTGAAACCAATCTACACCTCAAACGCACAAAGTTCCCACTAAACACCCCATATCGCACTAAAACACACTAAAATCCTTTAACCGATGCAAATCTACACTAACCAAGCTAACTAGGGACTAAATTAGGAAATATACCTCATACTTAACCCTAGGGAGTTGGAGGAAGGTGGAGAAGTGAAGAGAAGGGGCTGCACTTGGTGCTGGAGCTGCTACTGCTCACTGCTGCTGCTGCCGATGCTTGCTGCTGTTGCTGCTGAGTGCTTGCTGCTGCTGCTGCTTCTTCTTGGTGCAGGTTCTGAAGCTGGGGAAAAGGTAAGTGTGTGTGTGTGTGAGTGTTTGAGAGTGTTGGAGAGAAAACAAGAAATGAGAGAAAAACAACCTACACTCAAGGGTCAACCCCTCACTCTCTCTCTTCATTAATGGCAAGCATGGGCTAAGCCATGATGCCCTCTCTCTTTCTCCTTCTCACAAGTCAACACTTAAACCAACATTCAAATTAAAGTAACCTCTTAACTAATTAATTTAAAACCCATTTAAGAATCCAAAAGACTTAATCCTATAATTAACCCACCATGGTTAATAATTATGGTATTAACTTGATTTAAAAACCCTAGTTTACATGCACATGTTTGTGCAAGCCTAATAAAATTTTGGAAAAATATTTATTAAATTAGGAAAAATATTTAAAACAAAATTTGGTAAACTTTTTATTAAAAACCAATATTTAATTATAATTACTCACTAACTCTTATCCTAAGGTGTTACAGGAAGCCTTCTTGGAAACGCCCGTGGTTGGCCCAGCGGGGATAAAGAATGCGATGCATTACTTTATACGGCTTAATACGGGTTCCTATTTCTTCATTAGTGAACCCAGCTGTGTCCCTAAGATGCTTTATTCATATGTGGCCTGGTATGCGCACGCTATGGGCCCAATCATTTTAATGGAGAAACGCCTGCTGGTTGACCGTAGGGGTGCGCGTCCTGGCGGTGATCGCAAGGCCCCCTTGCAGCCACGGACCCAGGTCACCCTCCCGATAAAAGATGCCGGAGCTGACCGACCACGCGTGTTGGCCCGTCCGCGTGGATTTCCACTGTCTACTACGGTGGACGCACCAACGGCGCCCCGTGCTCCGACAAAGACGGTTAAAGTGGTATCGCCAGAGTTGGGCGCAGGAGCGGATATCGGGACTCGCCGCTCGAAAGTGACTGCCAAGCGCAAAGCTGCTCCGAGTGGATCCAAAGCTGGCGGACAGAAGAAGAAAAAGTCCACCCTTTCCCTCGATGCGATCCTTAGCCTAGAGCCTGCGGCTCCTCCCAACGAAGGCATAAGTGAATATGGCAGCAACGAGGGCTTCTTGGTAGACCCTGCAGAAACTAATTTAGCTGCCGCCATTGCAGCTTCGGAGCGATCGGCGAGGCTCGAAGCGATGTTAAGTAAACTCGCTGAGTCAGGTAATCATCAGCCACTTTCTTCGTCATTTTATTGCACTTTTTATTATTATCTTTAACTGATATTTGCTCCCTTTTCAACAGGTGTTTCTACCGAAGAGGCTATTGCTGCCTCTCTGAAAACCTTCCAGGAAGAGGAGGAGAGGCGTGCCCTGGCAGGTGTTGGTATGCTCCACCCCTTTTCTTTTTTTTTATAGGGAAAGTTTGTTATTTCTTCTGGTGGTCAATTTAACCTTCTTTTGTTTCTTTACAGGGGCTATATCAGTTGATGCGGGGATCCTTCCCGAGCTTGCCACCGAAGCCCCGGCTCCGTCGAAGCTGCCGCAAGAGCCTCGGCTTGACGCAACGACGAGGGATGCTCTGAAAAATCTGGAGGCATCCCTCTATACGGATGAGGATGCTTCAATTAAGTCCGCCCTAGTGGCATCCGTCTCAATGGCTCGGGAGGAGCGGAAGCGGTTGAGACGTGAAGCAAAGGCGTGGAAAGCTGCTTTGACCACGGGGGCGGGCCCTAGCACCATTCCTCGCGCTAGTACTCCTTCCGAAGAGCCCCCTGTTGCCCTGTCTACTGCTCGTCGGCAAGTGGCGCGCGCGGTTCGGAGCGCCAATGATAAATCTGCCTCAGGTAGTGCTCCTTTCAGAACCTTGTTGTACGAATTGTAAAGCTATTGGCTCATACGTATTCCATCTTGTAGGGCCAAGTTCAACTGAGGGGGAGGCGGAGACGACCGTCGAACCCAGGGGAGCGGAGGAAGCGGTACTTGCTGAACCCGAACCGACAGTGAGTAACGTTGTCGGGGTCATGGGGCCTGGAGCCGAGATTGAGGGACCTGCCGCGGAGAGGGTCATTGATGTCGCACCTGAAGTGGCGGCAGATGAGATGATTGTCTCAACCGAGCCGATGGCGGTAGAGGGCGAGGTGCTTGAGGCTGGGGACCTCGTGGTGCCGATGGACGAGGCAGCTGCGATCGCCGATCCTGAGGGAGCAGCGGGTGAGGCGGCCATGATTCCTGAAGACGGGCTAGGCGCTCCTTCTCAGGAATCTGGCAATGTTCCTATCATAGCCCTCCCTGCCTATGGTTCCCCGCCGCCTGTAGAGCTTGCGAGCATAACAACGGTTCCCCTCGAGTCGGGTGATGAAGCTACAGGCGGTGGCCTTCCGTCAGTGGAGGAAGGGATTGCCTCCGTTTCTGCTGGCAGCTTGTCGGGTAAATTTTGAATGACCAATGTTCTTCGTTTATATATACCTCACAATCTCTTTTAACCAGTTTGTCTTTGTTTTAAACGCAGGTGCGGCTAGTGCCGATGCTCCATTGCCTGAAGGCACACCGTCAACTACTGCTTTGGCGGTGGTCGCTCCTCAGCCTTCCCTTGTGCCATCGCGGATGTCGGAAGGTATGAATTTACGACTTATGCATTAATCTTTTAACGTGTAGCTTATGTACTAACATTATACCACTATGCTCTTTTCAGGAGTGTTCTTTGATCATCTATACCAAGTGCTGCTCCCACACTTCTCCTTCCCATCTGAGCTCGCTTCTCCCTCTAGTGGTACCGGTAAGTGCTATCTTGATCTCTTTCGAGGGAATATAGGATCGTATCTGACTTTTCCTCTTCCTGATTGCAGTGCCTCGAATCGAAGGAGAGGACACCAGGCCTGCGCTGCCACCGGCGCCTCCGGCTTTGCCATCTGTTGCGACTGGTACAGCATATTCCTTTCCCCTTTTTATATGATCTTTCACCGACTTTTCGAATCATTGTTTGACCATGTTTCGTTTTGCAGCTATTGTTCCAGCTCTGATCCCTTTTGAGTCTCGCGTTCTCTCACCGGTGGGCCCTTTCTCGATGCGTCCATCTTCAAGGGGTGCTGCGATGAGTTTGGGCATGCTCAGCGGGTACATCGAAGAGCTCAACATGGACGCTCTCCCCTCTGCCGTAGATTTCGCTGTGGAGGTTAACCTGATGTTGGCGGCGCTCGTAAACTTTCACAACGAGGGCGTCGTCGAATCTTGGGTTAACCACTGCAGAGAGATCGAGGCTCGCCTGCATCGGTTGGAGTCGACGCGCCCTTCTCCTGAGGTTTTGGCCGCGAGCGCCCAACGGACAGCTTGGCTTGAGCAAAGCGTTTCTTATCTCCGCCATTTGGAGCAGGAGGCAGCTTTACGGCTAAAGGCGCATCGGGAATCTTCAAACGCGACCGCTCGCCTTCGTGCTGAAGTTAGGACGAATGCTGCTGAAGTGAAAGTCGTCTTTGAAGGTCTTCTCAAGCGTATATCTAATGGGCTAGCACTGAAGCGGAATCTTGATGCCGCCGAGCACGATGCCCGAGGCCAAGAAGCAGCTCAGCAGGTTGTTGGGGAACAGCTCGCATCCTTCACGCAGCAGCGGGCTCAAGTAGAGGCTGAACTGGCAGTGGTAGTTGATCAGGAGAAGGCGTGGAAGGAAGTACGCGAGCAATTGATAGAGTTGTTCAAGAAGCTTCCTTCTCCCTGAATATTTTTGTATCGTTTACATGCCTGCAATTTGTATATAGCATATATGCATTCTTTATTCTTTATACGATCCGCCTTGTATTTTGATTGAATTTATGAATAAAGACACATTCTTTCTTGCAATGTCTGGTACTATTTCTTCGCTTTTTCCCTTTTTGTTATGGTGTTTTCGATGAACCTGATCGGTGGGCAACTTAACTTCTCCGAGAGGTAGCGATGGCTTAGGTTGCAGGTTCAGGTCTGCCGCCTAAGGCTTTTCAACTCTATGAGCCGTGAGGGTCTCATAGAGACTTTTCTCCCTACGGATCGAGAGCATCTCGTAAGTGGATTTTCTCCTTAGAAATCGTGAAGATTCCCAAGTGTGGTTTTCTCTCATAAGTCGAAAGGATTCTATAAGAGAATTTCTCCCTCTTACGAGTCGAGAGGGCTCGTAAGCGGTTGTTTCCCTCTTTGTCGAGAATCGACTTCAGAGAATGAGACCCGTGAATAGTATGCAAGAGACCGTTTAGGATTGACTTGCAGGGTCCCATTGTTCAGGAAGCAAGTTTTTGAATCCTTACTGCCCGCGATATGAGTCAAAGAGGCTCTCGTCACGGAGTGTTTGTATCCGTGAGTTGAGAAGTTTTGCGAGGGATTATTTGTTTCCCAAGCGCCAAGGATTATTTGTGTCCTTGGGGTTTGAAACGAGTCGATGGTTCCCACGGAGGCGCTGGTGGCTCTGCGAGTCGACGCGGATCAGAAGGCTCTCGTCAAGGAGTGTTTGTATCCGTGAGTCGAGGATTTTGCGAGGGATTATTTGTTTCCCAAGCGCCAAGGATTATTTGTGTCCTTGGGGTTTGAAACGAGTCGAGGGTTCCCACGGAGGCACTGGTGGCTCTGCGAGTCGACGCGGATCAGAAGGCTCTCGTCAAGGAGTGTTTGTATCCGTGAGTCGAGGATTTTGCTAGGGATTATTTTTTTCCTGAGCGCCAAGGATTATTTGTGTCCTTGGGGTTTGAAACGAGTCGAGGGTTCCTACGGAGGCACTGGTGGCTCTGCGGGTCGACGCGGATCAGAAGGCTCTCGTCAAGGAGTGTTTGTATCCGTGAGTCGAGGATTTTGCTAGGGATTATTTGTTTCCCGAGCGCCAAGGATTATTTGTGTCCTTGGGGTTTGAAACGAGTCGAGGGTTCCTACGGAGGCACTGGTGGCTCTACGGGTCGACGCGGATTAGAAGGCTCTCGTCAAGGAGTGTTTGTATCCGTGAGTCGAGGATTTTGCTAGGGATTATTTGCTTCCCAAGCGCCAAGGATTATTTGTGTCCTTGGGGTTTGAAACGAGTCGAGGGTTCCTACGGAGGCACTGGTGGCTCTGCGGGTCGACGCGGATCAGGAAGCTCTCGTCAAGGAGTGTCTGTATCCGTGAGTCGAGGAATTTTGCTGAAGTCACTGGCTTCTTCGGTTGAAATGAACCGGTGAGGTTTGGCTTCGTCGTTTGACGGAATCCGCTGGGGAAGTATGGTTCCTTCTTTGTTTACGCCCTTGGATTGTATACAGGGATCGATGTGATCTTAACTGTAGGGCCAAAGTTTTATCCTTTCTTCTTTTTATTTTATTTTATTTCCGCGATGCTCTATCATTTTAGCTTTTATATCGCGAAGGTCGCGATTGCCCAAACATTTCGGCTATTTTTCGCGGTGCCCAATCATTTCGGCTATTTATTTTATTTTTACTCGCTGTTTTTTATTGCGAGTTGCCCAATCATTTCGGCTATTTTTTTATGCGTATATTTTTACTTGCTGCTTTTTATTGCAAGTCGCCCCATCATTTCGGCTATTTCGTATGCATGTGCAGCCTACTGGTTTTTCGCTGTAAACCTGAAATTGGACACCGATTTCGGCATCAGCACCGCTACAACTGGGATATTGCCAGGAGCGAATCATCATTTGCCTCTGTCGTTGTCGAACAAAGGAGGCTTAGCGACCAGGGTTAGGGTCCTGTCGGCTAAGGCTTTTGACTTCATGGGCCGTAAGGGTCTCATAAAGGTGTTTCTCCCTACAAGTCGTGAGGATCTTGTAGGTGTATTTTCTCCTTAGGAGTCGTGAGGATCCCTAAGTGTTTGTTTCTCTGTAAGTCGTAAGGATCCTACAGGAGGGCTTTCTCCTTGTAAGTCGAGAGGATTTACAAGGGTTGTTTACCATGCAAACATATCCCTAGTTTCAGATGGGACTTAGTTAGGGAAATGTTTATTCGTGCCCGTGGATTGTATACAAGGGTCAATACTGAGCCACTTGTAGGGCAATATTGGAAGTTTGTGGGGGTTTGCTTAAGCACAGGTTTAGGTCTCTGTAACTCAAGACTTTCAAATCCTATGAGCCGTTAGGGTCTCATAAGAGAGTTCTCCTTACGAGTCGTGAGAATCTCGCAAGTGTATTTTCTCCTTAGGAATCGTGGGGATCCCTAAGTGTGTTGCTCCTTTGTGAGTCGTAAGGATCTCACGCAGGTGGTTTCTCCTTACAAGGTCGAGAGGACTCTATAAGGGTTCTTTAACGAAGCTGCGCCCTTTCGGGTTTTCACAAACATTCGCCGGCAGTCCTGCTGTTATTACTCACGGAGCCCTTTCGGGTTTTCATCCGTGCCCCTTTTGCTTATGGACATACCGTTTTTTTTTCTTATTTTCTTTTTTTTCTCTTTTTTTTTACGAGGTCGCGCCCTTTCGGGTTTTCACGAACACTCGCCGGTAGCCCTGCTGTTTTTACTCACGGAGCCCTTTCGGGTTTTCATCCGTGCCCTTTTTTGCTTATGGACATACCGTTTATTTTATTTTATTTTTATATGTTTTTTTTTGTATCTCGTCAGCCTAAGGATGCTGCGGTATTAGTTTAAAGACGTTTCGGTCTGCTATTAGTTTAAGGACATTTCGGTCCATTATTTGCTGATAGAGCTTGAGCTTAGGAAGATAGTGAGCGGACATAGTCGTCGTCGTCTACCATTGGCCTAGGCTGTGGCTTATTAAGTGTAGTATCTCTTTAGGAAGCGACCGTTTATCGGCCTGAAAGGCCTTTCACCGTGCATGTCCATGAGTAGATAGGCCCCACCCTGGTAGACCTTATCAATGATGTACGGTCCTTCATAGTTTGGCTCAAACTTTCCCTGCTTAGCGCGATTGGGGATCATGGGCCTTTTGACCACTAGCACGAATTCACCTTGGTGGAATGTCCTCGGCCGGCTCAATCTTTCATATGAGCGCGTCATCTTTGCTTTATAAGCTTCCAGCTTTTGTTGTGCTAGAAGCCGGATTTCATCAAGGACGTCAAGCTCTTCAAACCGAAGGTGAGCATTTTCTTCGTCTGTCAGCTCGTAGTGGACTGCCACTCGTAGAGAGGGTAATTCTATCTCGAGAGGGAGTACTGCTTCTGTCCCAAATACCAACGCGTATGGCGTTGTGTTTGTGGCCGTTTTAAATGTAGTTCGATACGCCCAAAGAGCCTCTTGCAATCTTTCGTGCCAATCTCTCTTATTTCGTGACACTGTTTTCTTCATGATCTTCGTCAAGGTCTTATTGAAGGCCTCAGCTAGACCGTTAGCTCGTGGATTATAAACTGTAGAATATCTCCAGTCTATATTGTGCTGCTGTGCGAAGCGGCTAATTTTATGACTTCGGTAGGCTGGCCCATTATCAGAGATGATCCTTCTTGGGGTTCCAAACCGGTATATGACATGCGTTTTGAAGAAATAGAGGATGTTCTCCGTCTTTACTTCCCTCAACGGTACCGCCTCTGCCCATTTGGAGAAGTAATCAGTCGTTGCCAAGATGAAACGATGTCCCTTTGACGATGCTGGTTCGATGGGGCCGACTATGTCAGTTCCCCACATTTCGAATGGCCAACTAGCCACTATTGGATGCAGTGGATTGGGATGCTGATGGATGAAGTCCCCATGAATTTGGCATGAATGACATTGCCTCGCGTATTCCAGGCAATCCTGCATCATCGTGGGCCAGTAGTAGCCCATCCGTTTTATCTTCAACTTCATCTTAGGGCCTGCTTGGTGGGAACCGCAGAGTCCGTCGTGAACTTCTTGGACGACCCTTCTCGCTTCGTCAGGTCCTAGGCATCTCAGCCACAAAGAATCGAATGACCTCTTGTATAGAGTATCGTTGACGAAGGCGAAAGACAGAGCTCGTTTCACGAGCTGATGCTTATGGACGCTTCTTCCGGCATTCGGTGGAACTTGAAGTAATCTATGAAGACTTCTCTCCAGTCTTCGGTCTTCTCATGGTCTTTTATTTGTAGGGTCGCCTGCTCAGTTGCTCCCTTTTCTTTATATGATTCTGGATGTATTTCTGCTGGGGCGAGCACTCGCCGGCTTTGTATCACGATTCTAACGTCATCGAAGTTCTCATCAGCCAATTCTTTAGCGAGTTTGGCCAGTGCGTCTGCTTTGCTTAGCGGTATACTTTCCAACGTGTAGGAGGGAATTTGGGTTAGCAGTTGCTGCACTTTTTCACCGTATTTTACCAATTCCGGTTTGCATGTTTAGTAATCGCCGTTCACTTGACTGACGACCAGCTGGGAGTCCCCATATATGAGGAGGCTTTCAATTCCCATATCAATGGCGATCTCGAGGCCTGCTATCAAAGCTTCATATTCAGCTTCATTATTCGTCCTCGGCTCTGTTAAGGAGAAGGCGAAGCGCATTATTCCTCCTTGTGGAGTCACAAAGATGAGTCCTACCCCTGATTTGATCATTGGCGTATTTTGTTTGTGCTTTTTCATGGAAGATGCTCCATCGAAATAAAGCTCCCACCGGCTATCACCACTGTCGATTGCGTCAAACGCATGTCTGTCTGGCAAATCGCAATTTAACGGAGAATCGGCAGGTATGGGATGCTCAGCAAGGAAGTCGGCGATGGCCTGGCCTTTTACTGCCCTGAGAGGTTGATATGTTATCGAAAATTCCATCAAGAGCAGGGCCCATTTAGCGAGTCGCCCTGTCAATATGGCTTCTGGCATTAGATATTTGAGAGGGTCCACTTTTGAAATAAGACGGACTCGTGCGCCAACGCATAGTGCCTAAGCTTTGTTATTGCGAAGATCAACGCCAGGCAGTGTTTTTCAATGGGAGAGTAGTTGCTTTCTGCCCCCAGCAGAACTCGACTTAAGTAGTAGAGTGCTCTTTCTTTCCCTTGATCGTTCTCTTGTGCCCATAATGCGCCTAAGGAACCTTCGAGGGCGGTTGTATAAAGAACGAGAGGCTTCCCCTTAACCGGAGCAGCCAACACCGACGGGTTCTGCAGGTATTGCTTGATCTCGTCCAGTGCGCCTTGGCATTTTTGATCCCAAACGAATGGGGTTCCCTTCTTCATCAGGTGACTCTAAGGACGGCACTTTCCTGAAAGGTTGGCTATAAATCGCCGTATGTATGCGAGTTTCCCTTGGAGAGACCGCAGCTGTTTGAGAGTCCTCGGCGGAGGCATTTCCATGATCGCTTTAATCTTTGACGGATCTATTTCAATACCTCGGTGTCGAACAACGAATCCCAGGAATTTGCCCGAGGAAACCCCGAACGCACATTTAAGAGGATTCATCTTCAAGTTGTATTGCCGAAGGCATTGAAATACGGTCTTCAGATGCTCGAGATGTTCCTCGTATGATTTGCTTTTAACCACGAGGTCGTCGATATAGCATTCAACGATTTCGTGTATAAGGTCGTCGAAGATCTTTGTCATGGCCCTCTGATAATTAGCACCGGCGTTCTTCAAACCGAAGGGCATCACTTTATAACAAAATATACCAAGAGGAGTCCTGAAGGCTGTGTGCTTCTGGTCTTCTGGATGCATTTTTATCTGGTTATACCCCGATGAGCCGTCCATGAAGGAGAAGACTTCATGAGTGGATGTATTGTCTATCATCAGTTCAGTGACTGGCACTGGGAAATCATCCTTCGGGAAAGCTTTATTAAGATCCCGGAAGTCTACGCATATGCGCACTGTCCCATTTTTCTTCATCACTGGGACAATGTTGGCGATCCATTCAGGGTACTGAACTTCTTGGATGAAGCCGGAGTCGATTAACTTTTTGACTTCGGTATTTATGCTCATCTCAAGCTCGAGTCGCATTCTTCTCGGCGCCTGTTTGACTGGCTTGATGTTCGGGGATATTGCTAGTCTATGTACAACAACTTCTGGATCTAGTCCCGGCATCTCGGAATAGTTCCATGCGAAGCAATCTTTATGCTGCACAAGGACGTCTTTTAACGCAGCCACCCTCTCTTCAGACAGCAGCTCGCTGACGAACGTCGGTCGCGGATCATTTGTTGTCCCCAACTCGATTTTCTTGAGGTTATCTGCAGTAGTATGGATTCCATCCTCCAGTTCTTTCAGAGCTGGGGGAAATTCTGAGATTACCTCATCGCTGCCGTTTTCAAAGCACCAAGGAAGGCTGTTCATGTCCTCGGACTCTTCTTTTAATATTGTTACCACGTGGCAAGTGCGAATTTTCTGCCAATCCCAATGCGGAGTTGGTTCTATCCTTGTGTTTTCGGGTTCGTGCTTTTGCGGTGGCGCTACCCTCCAGTTGTCAGACAACGCGAATTTGCCAAGCTGATATTGGTCCTCAACCCAATTCTTAAAGGTGAAGCAATCTTCAAGCGGATGCCCTACAACTCGATGGTAAGAGCAATAATTTGGGTTGGAGACTTTGCCTGCTTGCTCAGGGTGTTTAGACTCTGGCAGTGTAAGCATTTGATGTTTTAGAGCAAGATCAAGTATTTTCCTTGTCTTGTTCCGAGAAAATGAGTATGCTCGACCCATTTTCTTTCTGAGGGTTAAGTCAATAACGCCCGACTCGGATACGTGGTTTCTTAGCTCTGCTTTGTGGTTGTTGAGCGCCTTTTCTGCCCTTTGACTTGTTTTTGCTTTCGAGTCGAGCCTTTTTTGTAGCAGGTTGGCAAGGAGCGACATTTTCATCCTTCACCGCCTGTTGAAAGAGGCGCTGTGTCTTGGCTTTCTCATAGATTGCCATTTCACGATTGTGATCATCTCGGGCTTTTTGATCCGCATTCCTTATAAGTTTGCCCATTTGGTCTTCAAATGATGGACTGGGCGGTTTTGCATCAGAAACTTTTGCTGGCTCAGGATTAGCGTCCTCCCATTGAGCGTCTGCCTCTTCATCGAAGTCATACATAACATAACAGCTGTTTACTAGCTCCCGTTTCTTTGACCGGATGTACCCAAGCCCTTTTGTTTCTATTCTCCCGTTAGGCAGTTTGCATTGAGTCCCGGGAACGTTCCAGACCTTATCATAGAATTTGGCTTTTCTAACGGTCTGTGTGAAGGATATCCCCTGGCGTTTCAGCAGTTTCTTCAAACCTTCGGTATAATACCTGGGAAGACGGATAGGCTGAAGCCTGTCGAGCGTGGGATCCGCGCCATGCCAAATTTCTTTTTTCACCTTGTTTTCTTCAGAATGGTAGAATAGGATTGCCTCCTCGCCTTTTCGTCCGGGAGGGATATAGAATGTCTGCAATTCTTCTACGCTGTTGGTGTCGAGTGCATCCAGTTCTTTGTAATGTTCAAGCGGCACCATGGTTATCTGCAGACTTCGCTCTTTATCAGCGGAAACCCGTATTGAAGGCCGAGCAGGGAATACAGCATGAACTTCATCCTCTGAATCACTACCGAAGATCAGCGAAGGAACGGATGGTCCTGGTCTGGTGGATTGAGATGGACCTGAATAAATTATATCCTCCTCCTCCTCGGTGTCACTGCCGAAGACAGGGATGGTGGCGTTAGTTTTGTTCTCCGGTTTGTGACACCTTTCCGTGTCTTCGAAGCTCGGTAAAAAGTATTTGGCATCTTCATACTTATGAACTTCGTTTATGGAAAACGGATTCAACTCTCCCGCCACTGTGTACTCGAGGCCATCCCTAGAATACTTCATGCACTGATGCTGTGTAGAAGGGATGATATTGTACTCGTGTAGCCATGGTCGGCCGAGCAGAGCATTGTAGCATGTCTTGGCGTCTATAACATGGAATTTGATGTCTGTGACGAGCAACCCGAAGCGTAGCGTCAATATCACAGATCCAAGAGTCTTTGAGGATTGAGAGTCGAAACCGGAGATAGTGATCTTGTCCCGGGCGAGGTGTTGGACGCTCATGTAAATTTCTTTTAACACCCGCACATTAAGTAGATTGACAGATGATCCGTTATCGACCAGGATTTCGCCTATCTTTATGTCATGGCAGTATCCTGAGACATAAAGGGGGCGATTGTGTTCACACGTCCCGAGGAGAAGGTCTTCATCACCAAAAGCAACGTCGGCTGTGTGCACCTCTTCCAATTCATCCTTCATCTTTTGTTCGGCCAGGAAAGCTTGGAATTGGTCCGGATCTTGTAGGGCTTTAATCAAAGAATCTCTCGCCTCTTTTGATAGTAATAGGGCATCGAGAATGCTGAGTTGTGAGGGTAGCTTCCTCAGATGCGCCAAGACATTGTAATCCACTTTATTCCTTTTTGGCGGGTTCTCGGCGTTTAGCTCTTCCAGAACTTGGTCATCTAAGACGATGTCTTCAGAAACCTTTTCTTTCCCTTTATCTTTTCTATTCGAGGGTTCGAGGTTCTTTTCAGGCAGTGTCCGATTCCGCAGCCGGATATTTTCGCAAACCACTGGCTCCTCTTCTTTTCCCGAAGTTGACTCTCTAAAGAGAGGGGCAAGCTCTAGCTCCTCATCAGAGTCGCTCCCAAATGTAGGCACTTGTGACCTGGTAGTGTTAACCATGTGACAATTGCCCGCAGTTCTTTCAAGCTCTTTGGTCGTGTTTCTTTGCTCCCGACGAATTTTACGCTTTTCCCGTTTAAAGCGTTGTTGATTAGCGACGTATCCTTGCCACCATCTATCGAAAGCCTTGCACTCTTGAGTGGAATGCGAGACCTTCTGATGATATAAGCAATAAGAGGGGTGCATTTCTACCACACCAGTCATTTTTCCTTCAGAGGATGGTAGCTTCATGCCCATTGATATAGCCTTAGCAAACCTCTTTTTTATCTTGAGTTGGCTTTTGTCAGCGGTGGAGGCATTTTGTTCCAGCGGGATCATCTCAGCTCTTTCCTCAAGTCGCTGACGCTTGGCCCTTTCGAATATAGCCGTCTCGCGTTCTCGATCAGCTTTACTTTTCAATCGAGCTTCACTAAGAAACGCGTCAATCATTTCGATTGATAACTCCGGAACCCTTGACTCAGTATTTGCCCCCGGCGTTTTAGTGCCAGAAGTCCTTTCATCGTTCGTGGTCGAATGGGAGATCATATGACAGCTCGCCACATATTCCTCGGATTCATCCGATAAACTTTCCCCCTCATCTTCTTTTTGAAAGACGTGATCAAGGAAATCTTGGAGTGTAATGGGAGTCCGTGCCTTTTGGTTGTACTCATCCAGTACGTCGATTTGCTTCTGTAAGTCCGTGCGCTTGTCGCCAGGCTTCACGGGCTTCTTAGATTTCTTCTTCTTTTTCGAAGGTTTTGACGGCCGGCTATGAACGCTTGAACTACCACCATCGGTCTTCGAAGTCGGTCGTGGCTTCAACATCCCCTCAATAATCTGCGGTTCCAAAGGGTTCTTCCACTTGACCGCTGGACAGGTCTGAAGATCATTTAGCATTCTTCTCGTTTTGGCTGATAATACAACTTCCCAGGGAGCTTCTTCAACGACAGAGCATGTTGCCCCCGGCGTACTTGTCCCCTTAGAGGTGTGGGGCTGCGGGGGATTCACCTTCCATTTGTCAGATAGCGCAAATTTGCCCTGGCGGTACTGATTCTCAAGCCAATTCTTGAAAACGTAGCAATCCTCGATGGGATGGCCTAGCACTCGATGGTAAGGGCAGTAGTTGGGCTCGTTGACGTCGCTTGGTTGCGACGGGCGTTTTTGATCTGGCAGATTTATGAGTCTGTTGCTCAACGCCAGCTCGAATAGCCTCCTTGTTTTATCGCGGGGGAAGGAGTAAGGACGTCACATCCTGTCCTCAAGGGGTACGTATGGGCGTGTATTGTTTGGACGAGCAACCGGCTTCGATTCGCTCGGTTGTTGTTGGGCATTAGCGACAATGATCGCTTTTCCCTTCCCTTTATCGTTTCGGGAGTCCGGCTTCGGGAGAGGGGGTTTATGGCCCATCTGGTCCATTTGCGCTAATTTGTCGATCAAAGCCTGGAAGGAAGTCGGCTTGAAGAACATCATAAACTGTGAAATGGTTGCTTGTGGATCAAGGGTACCAACAAACATTCCCACCACAGGTGCTTCTTCTATGCGCTGTTCACACTTAGACCATAGATTACGCCACCGTATAGCGTACTGAACCCATGTCTCTCCGGGTTTTACCCTAGCGTTAATCAGCGCCGTCATCGGAGTACGCTCACTGGCACTTGCAAAACGTTGGGTGAAGAGCAGCTCCATCTCCGCAAAGGTTTTAATAGAGTCGTTGGGGAGCTCGGAATACCATTCGAACGCCGTATCTGATAGGCTTCCAACGAACTGGCGAAGCAAAAGCTTGTCGTCACCGCCGGTGTTACCGCAAAGCGCCCTGAACTGGGCAACATGTTGATGGGGATTGCCGGTCCCTTTGTAGACATGAAACTTAGGAATTGTATAACCCGGCGGGTACTTGATTTGGTCATACCAGCCTGGATACGGTCGCCCCGTTTTTACGACGTGGCCGGCTGCTTCGGCCGCGTGATGAACCTTTATTTGCTGGGCTATATATTCGTCCAGATCAGTTTTAGAGATTGTATCCTCTTTAGCCGTTGATAGAACGGGCTGAGGGTTTGATGTCTCTCCCCTATCATCCCCAAGGACAATCGGGGGTTCTTCAGTCGGGGGATCTTGTTGTATCATCATCCCTATCATGTCCTGGAAGAGGAGACCCATACGCTGTATATTGGCTGCTTGTTCAGCAGCCTCTTTGTCTCTCTTTTCCAGTACTCGGCGGAGGAACTCGGCGTCGGTCTCTTCCTCTTGGCGTTCGTCTAAGGACGTCCCAGGGTTCTCTTTTGGCTCCGTGAGTGCAGCCATTGTAGTCATCATCTCCTGGAGCTTTTGTTGCTTCTCCTGAGCCTTGGTCACTGATCGGGTAAGCGGTCGGTGACCCTTAGAAGCACGACTTTCTTCCTTTCCAGAAGCCATATAAATCGTATGAACTGTTATGCCCCCTGACTCGGGGCGTTTAGGTTCACCGCTTTTAAACTTTGTCAGTGTCACAGAAGCTTTCTCTGGCCTTTTTCTTTTGTGGACCATTGAGGTTGAAGGAGCCGTTGAAGTGGGCATCCTAGCATTTGTTGCCCCCTGCTGTTTAATGGGGCGGTTTTTGTCCTTTTCCACCTTTGCCCTTTTCTGGCGACGGAAGTGGTTTGAGTCAATCACGGAGTCTTGAACCCTCCGCCAAACTTTATAAATTTTTGACGACAGCCGTTGAGGGGGCTGTTCCTGCTTTGTCTCCAGAGCTTTTTCCATAGGCGGAGGAGATCTTTTCAATGTAGCAATCGGAGAGTTCTTTCTCACCTTCCTCAGCAATTCAAAGCTGTTCCCAGTTGGAACAGCAGCATTGACCTCCACCACTGAAGCAGGTGGGGTTAGCCCTGAGGGGGAGTTGCCCCCTGCTTTCCTTACTCGTTACCAATGGCGACGTCGCGCATGACGAGCCGTTGGGATTGGCTCGGAAATCGAGATGGTTTCTTGCTGCCCCCTGTTTGAGTGTGGGGTAACTGCCGATGTCAGCCTATCGAAGACTGATGCCTTTTGACCAGCTGGGGGAGGAGTGGGAACCTTCAATCTTGTGAAGACCGACTCTCTGATGGGAGAAGCCGCTTTAACGACTTCCAAAGCAGCGGCCGTTGCCCTCTTTGGGACGGCCACTTTATAGTTCTGACCTAGCCTGGTGAAAACGGAGGCTGTTGGTTTAGTAGCAGGAGACCCGTTGACAGGGGTCGTGGTAGCAGTGAGCCGGTCGAACACCGACTTCTTGTTCACTTCTGGTGCAGGCGTCGGCATAGAGAAGCTTGTAGGTGGGACCATGGTCCCGAAAAACAGGCCAGTGGTGGCCCGGGTCACCTGTTCAACCGGCAGAGCGAGGAAAGAGGCTGCTTGGGGCCCATATGTTACACCTCTCGGTGAGGTGGAGCGTCCGTTGCAGTGGCATTTCGAGCAGTTGGTGCAGTTGGTGGCCATTGAATCTTGAATTCTGCGCTAGGTAAAAGACCAAATCTTAGCAACTTGAAATCCGAAGACAACCATTTAACAAACCGCGATTGGTTCGCGAAGACGACACACGAAGTGTGGAGTGGAAAGAGGAAGAGGTCCCACCGGGTGTGCCAGAATCTGTTCCCCTCCGAACGGCGGCCGAGACGTTAGGGCGTCCGTGCCTGAGGTTCGGGGCAGATGCTATTTGGTTTTATCCGTCTATCTCTCCGAAGATGCCAAGTTGATTTATGGCACCGTGTATCGGGGGTTTAGACGGATGCGGCCGATGTAGCAGACTTTATCAGATTCCCCCTCGCTTGAGGGGTTTTTGATTGTGGGGACGCTCTTCCCTGCAGGCGCAAGCCCCTGCAGTTAATTACGCTACCGCATCGCGGTAACAACTTTCTCCTTCTCCAGATGGTCACTTCGTGTCGTGTGTGTTTGTTTTGTTTGTGGTTGCCCGTGGATTGTATACGGAGACTGAGTAATGCCGTCGCCCGTAGGACGTGGATTAGTCCAAATCCATATTTACTTAGATTTGGGTTGGGTGTTTTTAGTTTAAGGATACGTTAGTCGCGTTGCGGCTAAGATCAACTTAAACGTTCATCAAGGATACGTTAGTCCTGTTTTGGACTAAGATCAACTTGACGTAGTGATCTATTTAATTTATGGCCGTCGGGACCCGTCACCTCTCTGACGTCGTTGAAGGATCACAACGATAAATGTCAGAGGAGTTCAGAGATGTACCCTAGGACTAGAGTTTATTTGGAGTTTTATAGTTCATTTGAATGTCTAAGGATACGTTAGCCGTGTTTGGGGCTAAGATCAACTTAAATGGGACCGTTTAGATCCAGCGAAAGAGCGATTGGCTCTATTGTTCTAGTTTAGGGACGTAGTGGTCCATTATTAGTTTAGGGACATCTCGGTCTGTCGCCAGTTTAAGGACGTAGTGGTCCGTCATTAGTTTAGGGACGTTTCGGTCCAACGCCAGTTTAGGGATGTAGTGGTCCGATATTAGTTTAGGGACGTCTCGGTCCGATATTATTTTAGGGACGTTTCGGTCCATATTAGTTTAGGGACGTTTCGGTCCAATATTAGTTTAGGGACGTTTCGGTCCATTTGGATGTGTGGTCGTTGGGACCCGTCACCTCTTTGACGTCGTTGAGGAATTACAACGAGGGATGTCAAAGGAGTTCGGAGATGTACCCTCGAACCGATCGTGAATTGGTTTAGGAGAGCCATTTTGCTCAATCAATTTAATTTAAGGACTTACAGCCAGGATTGGGTTAAGTCCAATTTTTTTATTTATTTTGGGCTTTGCCCGACTAGAAAATCAATCCAAACAGGGCTCTGCCCCTTTATTATTTTGCAATTTGATTTGGGCCAGGCCCTTTTAAATAATGGGTTGCATTTGTGCAGAACCTCAAGAATTTTCCAAACAGGGTTCTGCCCCTTTATTATTTTGCAATTTGATTTGGACCAGGCCCTTTTAAATAATGGGTTGCATTTGTGCAGAACCTCAAGAATTTTTCAGATTTAAGAACAAAAGTGCATAGCACTTTTGATCCAAATTTGGATCAAAGGAAAACAAGTTTTTTTTTCTTGTTTTCCCTGATTTCACAGAACCAAGGGTTCACAACAAGTGCAAGGCACTATTTATTTACTTTTATTGAATTATTCACTTTTTAATCCTCTGTTCTTCAGAGATTTTTCTCTTCTTCAAAAGAAGTTTTTACCCTTTTTTTTTACCTTTTTTTTTATGTTCTTGATTAATCTTCAAGAGTTCTTTCTCTTCTCTTTTTTTTTATGCCAGAAGTTGATTCTTGAAGTTCCTCCCCATCGAATGAGGTCTGGGGTCCTATTTATAGTGCTCACAAATTTGTTGAATTTGTTAACAAGATCTTTTCTGAGTGATTTTGGGAATTTTTCCACCGCTGGATCTTTGATCCAAAGGCAGAAGAAAATCTTCTGGTTTTGGAAAGAACAGAAAAGATTTCATAAATTTTAATTCTGTTTCTGCGCAACTCCCCAATGAATGACACGTGTCGCGCAGTGAAAAGCTTGCGCAACTGCGCAGACACGTGTCGCGCAGCGGTGCACTTGCGCAACAGTGCTTGCGCAACTGCGCAGACACGTGTCGCGCAGTGGTGCGCTTGCGCAACTGCACAGACACCTGTCGCACCGTGGACCGCTTGCGCATTGCGCAACGCACGGAATTTGAAGCGTTGCTTCAGAAAATTTGAATTTTCAAAATTCAAATGAGCCTTGCTCAAATTGGGGGAACACAAAGTATATAGGCGCTTGAATAAAGCAAACAACTGGCCAGAGCAAAAACTCACGTGATAGCACGTGACGCTCTTTGGTAAGCTTAATTTGGTGGGGTCACGTGCTATACGTGATGGGCTCCTATGCCTTCTGAACCGATAGAATTAAATTCTAATTAAGAGGAATCAAAACCCCTAGTTGAAAATGTTTCCTTAAATCTTTTCAAATAAGAAAGATTACGCTCTGTAAAACAGAGCGCCATTGGAGTAAAAATCCAATGGTGATTAAAAATCACCAATTTACAGTACGGGGAAATATCTTTCTAATCTTGTTAAGAACAACAAACGAGATATCTTTTGTAAAACAGAAGTCCTAGGATTAAAAATCCAACAGTGGATAAAATTCACCGATTAATTTAAAAGATCATTTTGGTTGATTATAAAATCAATCAAAATCTCTCAAAGAGAGATTTTCTAAACAAATTGATTCCCTTCTTCTCCTATAAATAAGAGCAAAGAAGCAAAGGAGAAAAAGAGACAGAAAGAGCGAGAGAGAGAGAGAGAGAAACTCTTCGTAAGCCAAAAGAAAAGAGAATTTAATTCTCCAGAGAGAAGAAGATCTCCAAAAAAGAAACCCTAGGTAAAGAAAGAAACCAAACACAGAACCTTTTACCTCTTCCCCACCTTCATAAGAGTTTAACTCTTCTAAAAAGAATTTAGTTCTTCCTCTGGTTGAAGATCTGCAGAAGCAGATCTCCCCACAAGTTGAGAATTTAATTCTCATTGGGGAGATCTGATATGCAGATTCAAAATTTATGTGGAGAATTGAGTTCAAATAATTTAATTCTCACAACAGAACATATAGGAATTTAATTCCTTTAAATAAAACTAGGGTATAACTCTATTACAGAATTTAATTCTTATTAAACAAGGGGCTTGAAAACTTAAGATCCCCCATGCACGTAAAAGGAGATTAGCATCCAAACATGATAATTGTAGATCACGTGCTGCCACGTGACCCCTGAACAAACCTTTATAAAAGAGGAATAAGCTTAAGACAGATTCCATTCTTAGGGCGCCTCACGTGACCCCCACGTGACCCCTTAATAGTGCTTAGAACTTTTCTAAAGAGAATAAAACAAAGGCGGCTTTCATTCTTTGGGGACGCCTCACGTGATCCCACGTGACCCAATAGTGCTCAGCACTTAGAAAAGAAAAAGAGAACAAATCCAAAGAGGTTGTGCCAAATCTCATGCGCCTCACGTGACCCCACGTGAGCACCTCAGACTTTCAGTGTTTAACATTATTTCAAGCGCCTCACGTGACGCCATGTGAGCACTTCAAATCTTCAGTGCTTAAACAATACTTTAAAACCTCACGTGGGAGCACGTGAGCGCCGAACATATGCTAGTGTTTAACACTATGATAGGCCAACCTTAGCCCAAGTTAGCTAAGTCTCTCAAAGCCAAAACCTTGTTTTTAACCGAGCCTTAATTATGCTCAGGTCTTCCAAAATTAATCATCTCAGATGGCATTTACAATAATGTTTATCTCATTGCTTCTCAATCTGGCATTTCATTCAAGGGTACATCTCTTCACAACTCTGATACATGTCGTAATTCTTCAACGTCTTCAGAGAGGTGGTGGGTCCCGACGACCAATAACTATCTGGTGCATTTTCAAACCCATGATTACATCCAAACAATGGACCGTAACGTCCTTAAACTAATGATGGACCGTAATGTATTTAAATTAACTCTGGACCGTAACGTCCTTAAACTAACAACGGACCGTGACGTCCTTAAACTAAACTTCATGGACTATGATGTCCTTAAACTGAAAAAACCTTACAGACTATGATGTCTTTAAACTCATGGACTATGATGTCCTTAAACTTACGGACCGCAGCGTCCCTAAACTAAATTTTACGGACTATGACATCCTTAAACTCACGGACTATGATGTCCTTAAACTTATGGACCGCAACGTCCCTAAACTAAAGCGATAAAGTTCAAAAGCTCTTTTGCTGGATCTAAATGATCCGAAAATCTTATTAAGTAGATCTTAGTCTAAAATTAGACTAACGTATTTTTAACAAGTATTTAAATTGATCTTAATCTCAAATGAGGTTAACGATCCTTAAAACAAATCCAAACCCAAATCTAAGAAAATACGGATTTGGACTAATCCACGTCCTACGGATGACAACATAAATTAGTCTCCGTATACAATCCACGGGCAATCAAAAACAAAACAAACACACACGATACGAAGTGACCTTCCGGAGAAGGAGAAAGTTGTTATCGCGATGCGGTAGCGTAATTAACTGCAGGGCCTTGCACCTGCAGGGAAGAGCGTCCCCACAATCAAAAACCCCTTACAACGAGAGGGAATCTGTCGAAGTCTGCTACAACGGCCACATCCGTCTAAACCTCCGATACATGGTGCCATAAATCAATTTGGGATCTTCGGAGAGGTGGACGGATAAAACCGAATAGTATCTACCCCCAAATTTAGGCAAGACGTTTGTCTTCCCAGTTTTCGGAGGAGAATAGTGGTCCGTATATATATCTATCCATTCTCCAAGAAGATAACGGCATCAAATTTTAAGTGCAAAGATAACGGCTGCCAACTTCAGATCATGCGTTGGATAGTTGCGCTCATGAATCTTCAGCTGTCTTGATGCATAAGCTACAACTTTACCGTGCTGGTGTAGAACACATTATAATCCCTTACCGGATACATTGCAATGCACTATGAATCCTCCAGATTGGTCCGGTATGACGAGAATAGGTGCTGATGTCAATCTTGACTTGAGTTCTACGAAAGCTTATTCGCATGTTTCTAACTACACGGATTCTTCATCTTTACATGTGAGTTTGGTCAGGGATGTTGCAATCTTCAAAAATCCTTTAATAAATTTTCGGTAGTATCCTGCTAAATCCAAGAAACTTCGAATGTCCTTCACTATCTTTGGTGTCGGCCATTTGCTTACTGCTGATGCTTTAGCTGGATCTACAGAGATTCCTTCGCCTGGAACTATATGCCTGAGAAATCCGACCTGATCTAGCCAAAACTCGCACTTGCTGTGCTCGGCATAGAGTTTATGCTGTAGCAAAGTCTCTAGGACAATTCGTAAATGCTCGGCATGTTCTTTCCGACTCTTCGAATACACCAGGATGCCATCGATGAAGATGACAACAAACCTGTCTAGGTACTCTCGGAAAACTTAGTTCATCAGATTCATGAATATGGCTGGTGCATCAGTCACTCCAAATGGCATCACGAGATATTCGTAATGACCATAGCGAGTCATGAATGCCGTCTTCGGAATATCAGACACTTTGACTTTCACCTAATGATAACCCGAACGAAAATCTAACTTGAAGAAAACGCAAGACCCACTTAGCTGATCGAACAGATCGTCGATACGCGGTAGTGGGTACTTATTTTTTATAGTCACTTCGTTCAGAGCTCTATAATCAACGCACATTCTGTATGAACCTTCCTTCTTTTTTACAAGCAAAACTGGAGATCCCCAATTTGAAGTACTGGGACGAAACCATCCTTTCTTTAGAAGTTTGTCCAGCTGAGTACGAATCTCCTTCAAACCTTCTGGACTTAACCGGCATGGTGCTTTGATCACCGGTTGTGCACCAGGTACTAAGTCAATACTGAATTCAAGAGCTCGATCGGGAGGCAAACTTGACAAGTCTTCAGGAAATATATCGTCGAACTCTTGAACTACCTCTGCCTTGTCTTCTTCTGCCTGAATTGTTGCAACCACTGCCTTTTTTGGTTTAGCTTTGTATATGCTAGGCTCCAGGGTATGGTCTCCACTTTTGAAATAAAAGACTGGATGCTCTGGAATTTCGAACACTACCTTCTTTTGACGACAGTCGATGGTAGGGTAGAAAGTTCCTAGCCAATCCATACCCAAAATTACATCGAAATTCGGTATGTCCAGCACCTTGAAGTCAGCATAAAATTCTCTGCTGCAGACGACCATTGGACAGAGATCGTATCCCATCGTTGCTTTTAGAACGTCGTTCCCGGAACTGACATTCCATCTGGATACGAGCGGTTTGACTGGAATCGCATGAGTTCAGACGAACCGTTGTGACATAAAGCAATGAGATGCTCCAGTATCGAAGAGTGATGGTGCAAGAAGTGAGGCTACTAAGATTGGACCTAAGTTATGTGGGATATGTTTTAGATATAGGAACGTATAGTTTGATATGCATAAAGATTGAAAGAAAGTTTTGAAAGAAAAGGTTTTACCAGTGATGACTTGGCCAGTAGCTTCAGCTACTTCCACAGTCATTGTGAAAACCCGTTGCCTCGATACATTCCTCCTTGCTGGAGGTGAATTCCTCTGTCAGTTCCTCTGTCCCGAAGGTAGGTTCTTTTGTGCTTGATAGAACTGACGAGGAGGAGGTGCAGTAGGTCCATGAGGAGGTGGAGCTGGGAGAGAAAGTCAAAGTGCAGGTGCCTGAATAGCTGGCCGCTGCGGAAAAGCAATGGTTGGTATGGGGGCTAGATTCGGATTGAGTCTACGAGGACATGCAACAATGTCGTGAGTGGATGAGCTGCAGACTAAGCACAGGCCGTTTGCACGCCTGCAGTCCTTTGCTAGGTGTCCATTCCTCCTATAGTAGGTGCAAAAGTCTGGACTGGACCGGTTATTTTATACTCCTGGTCTCCTGGGTACAAACGGTGGCTGGGAAGAGGCTCCTCCTGCTATCTGAGTAGCAGGGCATTTCACACCGGCAGATTGAGGTCTGCCCTTCTTTTTCACTACTGCCTCATATCGACGGACAACCTTCAGAGCTAGGTCGTGAGTTGGGAAATCCCCAGTAGTTAGAGTAGCTTGGATCTCCTGGTCTAACCCTTACTGAAATCGTCTAGTCCTGATCTCAGCAGCCAGTATGAGATGTGCCGCGAACCTGTTATGGTCTTATGTTAGCTATGTAGTATGTGATATTAGAAAATTTGAATATTGAGACACATCTTACCTGCTTAGTATGGTAAATTCAGCATCATAGCCATTTACAGATTTTCTCTCTATAGAGCCTTGTTGCAGGTGGGTGAATTGCTGCTCCATGTCAAAATGGGCAGTCTCGGGAAAATATTTCTGTTCCCCCAATTTGAGCAAGGCTCATTTGAATTTTGAAAATTCAAATTTTCTGAAGCAACGCTTCAAATTCCGTGTGTTGCGCAATGCGCAAGCGGTTCACAGTACGACACATGTCTGCGCAGTTGCGCAAGCGAACCACTGCGCGACACGTGTCTGCGCAGTTGCGCAAGCACTGTTGCGCAAGCCTTCCACTGCGCGACACGTGTCATTCATTGGGGAGTTGCGCAGAAATAGAATTAAAATTTATGAAATCTTTTCTGTTCTTTCCAAAACCAGAAGATTTTCTTCTGCCTTTGGATCAAAGATCCAGCGGTGGGAAAATTCCCAAAATCACTCAGAAAAGATCTTGTTAACAAATTCAACAAATTTGTGAGCACTATAAATAGGACCCCAGACCTCATTCAATTGGCATCAACTTCAAGAATCAACTTCTGGCATAAAAAAAAAGAGAAGAGAAAGAACTCTTGAAGATTAATCAAGAACATAAAAAAAAAAGGTAAAGACTTCTTTTGAAGAAGAGAAAAATCTCTGAAGAACAGAGGATTAAAAAGTGAATAATTCAATAAAAGTAAATAAATAGTGCCTTGCACTTGTTGTGAACCCTTGGTTCTGTGAAATCAGGGAAAACAAGAAGAAAAACTTGTTTTCCTTCGATCCAAATTTGGATCAAAAGTGCTATGCACTTTTGTTCTTAAATCTAAAAAATTCTTGAGGTTCTGCACAAATGCAACCCATTATTTAAAAGGGCCTGGCCCAAATCAAATTGCAAAATAATAAAGGGGCAGAGCCCTGTTTGGAAAATTCTTGAGGTTCGGCACAAATGCAACCCATTATTTAAAAGGGCCTGGCCCAAATCAAATTGCAAAATAATAAAGGGGCAGAGCCCTGTTTGGATTGATTTTCTAGTCGGGCAAAGCCCAAAATAAATAAAAAAAATTGGACTTAACCCAATCCTGGCTGTAAGTCCTTAAATTAAATTGATTGAGCAAAATGGCTCTCCTAAACCAATTCACGACCGGTTCGAGGGTACATCTCCGAACTCCTTTGACATCCCTCGTTGTAATTCCTCAACGACGTCAAAGAGGTGACGGGTCCTAACGACCACACATCCAAATGGACCGAAACGTCCCTAAACTAATATGGACCGAAACGTCCCTAAACTAATATGGACCGAGACGTCCCTAAACTAATGATGGACCACTACGTCCCTAAACTGGCGTTGGACCGAAACATCCCTAAACTAATGACGGACCACTACGTCCTTAAACTGGCGACAGACCGAGATGTCCCTAAACTAATAATGGACCACTACGTCCCTAAACTAGAATAATAGAGCCAATCGCTCTTTCGCTGGATCTAAACGGTCCCATTTAAGTTGATCTTAGCCCCAAACATGGCTAACGTATCCTTAAACATTCAAATGAACTATAAAACTCCAAATAAACTCTAGTCCTAGGGTACATCTCTGAACTCCTCTGACATTTATCGTTGTGATCCTTCAACGACGTCAGAGAGGTGACGGGTCCCGACGGCCATAAATTAAATAGATCATTACGTCAAGTTGATCTTAGTCCAAAACAGGACTAACGTATCCTTGATGAACGTTTAAGTTGATCTTAGCCGCAACGCGACTAACGTATCCTTAAACTAAAAACACCCGACCCAAATCTAAGTAAATATGGATTTGGACTAATCCACGTCCTACGGGCGACGGCATTACTCAGTCTCCGTATACAATCCACGGGCAACCACAAACAAAACAAACACACACGACACGAAGTGACCATCTGGAGAAGGAGAAAGTTGTTACCGCGATGCGGTAGCGTAATTAACTGCAGGGGCTTGCGCCTGCAGGGAAGAGCGTCCCCACAATCAAAAACCCCTCAAGCGAGGGGGAATCTGACAAAGTCTGCTACATCGGCCGCATCCGTCTAAACCCCCGATACACGGTGCTATAAATCAACTTGGCATCTTCGGAGAGATAGACGGATAAAACCAAATAGCATCTGCCCCGAACCTCAGGCAACGGACGCCCTAACGTCTCGGCCGTCGTTCGGAGGGGAACAGATTCTGGCACGCCCGGTGGGACCTCTTCCTCTTTCCACTCCACACTTCGTGTGTCGTCTTCGCGAACCAATCGCGGTTTGTTAAATAGTTGTCTTCGGATTTCAAGTTGCTAAGATTTGGTCTTTTACCTGGCGCAGAATTCAAGATTCAATGGCCACCAACTGCACCAACTGCTAGAAATGCTACTGCAACGGACGCTCCACCTCACCGAGAGGTGTAACATATGGGCCCCAAACGGCCTCTTTCCTCGCTCTGCCGGTTGAACAGGTGACCCAGGCCACCACTGGCCTGTTTTTTGGGACCATGGTCCCACCTACAAGCTTCTCTATGCCGACGCCTGCACCGGAAGTGAACAAGAAGTCGGTGTTCGACCGGCTCATTGCTACCACGACCCCTGTCAACGGGTCGCCTGCTACTAAACCAACAGCTTCCGTTTTCACCAGGCTAGGTCAGAACTATAAAGTGGCCGTCCCAAAGAGGGCAACGGACGCTGCTTTGGAAGTCGTTAAAGCGGCTTCTCCCATCAGAGAGTCGGTCTTCACAAGATTGACGGTTCCCACTCCTCCCCCAGCTGGTCAAAAGGCATCAGTCTTCGATAGGCTGATATCGGCAGTTACCCCACACTCAAACAGGGGGCAGCAAGAAACCATCTCGATTTCCGAGCCAGTCCCAACGGCTCGTCGTGCGTGACGTCGCCATTGGCAACGAGTAAGGAAAGCAGGGGGCAACTCCCCCTCACGGCTAACCCCACCTGCTCCAGTGGTGGAGGTCAACGCTGCTGTTCCAACTGGGAACAGCTTTGAATTGCTGAGGAAGGTGAGAAAGAACTCTCCGATTGCTACATTGAAAAGATCTCCTCCGCCTATGGAAAAAGCTCCGGAGACAAAGCAGGAACAGCCCCCTCAACGGCTGTCGTTAAAAATTTATAAAGTTTGGCGGAGGGTTCAGGACTCCGTGATTGACTCAGACCACTTCCGTCGCCAGAAAAGGGCAAAGGTGGAAAAGAAAAAAAACCGCCCCATTAAACAGCAGGGGGCAACAAATGCTAGGATGCCTACTTCAACGGCTCATTCAACCTCAATGGTCCACAAAAGAAAAAGGCCAGAGAAAGCTCCTGTGACACTGAAAAAGTTTAAAAGCGGTGAACCTAAACGCCCCGAGTCAGGGGGCATAACAGTTCATACGGTTTATATGGCTTCTAGAAAGGAAGAAAGTCGTGCTTCTACGGGTCACCGACCGCTTACCCGATCAGTGACCAAGGCTCAGGAGAAGCAACAAAAGCTCCAGGAGATGATGACAACAATGGCTGCACTCACGGAGCCAAAAGAGAACCTTGGGACGTCCTTAGACGAACGCCAAGAGGAAGAGACCGACGCCGAGTTCCTCCACCGAGTACTGGAAAAGAGAGACAAAGAGGCTGCTGAACAAGCAGCCAATATACAGCGTATGGGCCTCCTCTTCCAGGACATGATAGGGATGATGATACAACAAGATCCCCCGACTGAAGAACCCCCGATTGTCCTTGGGGATGATAGGGGAGAGATATCAAACCCTCAGCCCGTTCTATCAACGGCTAAAGAGGACACAATCTCTAAAACTGATCTGGACGAATATATAGCCCAGCAAATAAAGGTTCATCACGCGGCCGAAACAGCCGGCCACGTCGTACAAACAGGGCGACCGTATCCAGGCTGGTATGACCAAATCAAATACCCGCCAGGTTATACAATCCCCAAGTTTCATGTCTACAAAGGGACCGGCAATCCCCATCAACATGTTGCCCAGTTCAGGGCGCTTTGCGGTAACACCGGCGGCGACGACAAGCTTTTGCTTTGCCAGTTTGTTGGAAGCTTATCAGATACGGCCTTCGAATGGTATTCTGAGCTCCCCAATGACTCTATTAAAACCTTCGCGGAGATGGAGCTGCTCTTCACCCAACGTTTTGCAAGTGCCAGCGAGCGTACCCCGATGACGGCACTGATTAATGCCAGGGTAAAACCCGGCGAGACATGGGTTCAGTACGCTATATGGTGGCGTAATCTATGGTCTAAGTGTGAACAGCGCATAGAAGAAGCCCCTGCGGTGGGAATGTTTGTTGGAACCCTTGATCCACAAGCAACCATCTCACAGTTTATGATGTTCTTCAAGCCGACTTCCTTCCAGGCTTTGATCGACAAATTAGCGCAGATGGACCAGATGGGCCATAAACCCCCTCTCCCGAAGCCGGACTCCCGAAACGATAAAGGGAAGGGAAAAGCGATCATTGTCGCTAATGCCCAACAACAACCGAGCGAATCGAAGCCAGTTGCTCGTCCAAACAATACACGCCCATACGTACCCCTTGAGGAAAGGATGGGACGTCCTTACTCCTTCCCCCGCGATAAAACAAGTAGGCTATTCGAGCTGGCGTTGCGCAACAGACTCATAAATCTGCCAGATCCAAAACGTCCGTCGCAACCAAGCGACGTCAACGAGCCCAACTACTGCCCTTACCATCGAGTGCTAGGACATCCGATCGAAGACTGTTACGTTTTCAAAAATTGGCTTGAAAACCAGTACCGCCAGGGCAAATTTGCGCTATCCGACAAATGGAAGGTGAATCCCCCGCAGCCCCACACCACTAAGGGGATGAATACGCCGGGGGCAACATGCTCCGTCATTGAAGAAGCTCCCTGGGAGGTTGTATTATCAGCCAAAACGAGGAGAATGCTAAACGATCTTCAGACCTGTCCAGCGGTCAAGTAGAAGAACCCTTTGGAGCCGCAGGTTATTGAGGGGATGTTGAAGCCACGTCCAACTCCGAAGACCGATGGTGGTAGTTCAAGCGTTCATAACCAGCCGTCAAAATCTTCGAAAAAGAAGAAGAAGAAATCTAAGAAGCCCGTGAAGCCTGGCGACAAGCGCACGGACTTACAGAAGCAAATCGACGCACTGGATGAGTACAACCAAAAGGCGCGGACTCCCATTACGCTCCAAGATTTCCTTGATCACGTCTTTCAAAAAGAAGATGAGGGGGAAAGTTCATCGGATGAATCCGAGGAATATGTGGCGAGCTGTCATATGATCTCCCACTCGACCTCGAACGATGAAGGGACTTCTGGCACTAAAACGCCGGGGGCAAATACTGAGTCAAGGGTTCCGGAATTATCAATCGAAATGATTGACGCGTTTCTTAGTGAAGCTCGATTGAAAAGTAAAGCTGATCGAGAACGCGAGACGGCTATATTCGAAAGAGCCAAGCGCCAGCGACTTGAGGAAAGAGCTTAGATGATCCCGCTGGAGCAAAATGCCTCCACCGCTGACAAAAGCCAATTCA
Source organism: Agapanthus africanus (assembly GCA_030015575.1). Taxonomy (NCBI): domain Eukaryota; kingdom Viridiplantae; phylum Streptophyta; class Magnoliopsida; order Asparagales; family Amaryllidaceae; genus Agapanthus; species Agapanthus africanus. Next base: position 182,912,799 of record JASDDO010000024.1, read on the forward strand.
AGATAAAAAAGAGGTTTGCTAAGGCTATATCAATGGGCATGAAGCTACCATCCTCTGAAGGAAAAATGACTGGTGTGGTAGAAATGCACCCCTCTTATTGCTTATATCATCAGAAGGTCTCGCATTCCACTCAAGAGTGCAAGGCTTTCGATAGATGGTGGCAAGGATACGTCGCTAATCAACAACGCTTTAAACGGGAAAAGCGTAAAATTCGTCGGGAGCAAAGAAACATGACCAAGGAGCTTGAAAGAACTGCCGGCAATTGTCACATCGTTAACACTACCAGGTCACAAGTGCCTACATTTGGAAGCGACTCTGATGAGGAGCTAGAGCTTGCCCCTCTCTTTAGAGAGTCAACTTCGGGAAAAGAAGAGGAGCCAGTGGTTTGCGAAAATATCCGGCTGCGGAATCGGACACTGCCTGAAAAGAACCTTGGACCCTTGAATAGAAAAGATAAAGGGAAAGAAAAGGTCTCTGAAGATATCGTCTTAGATGACCAAGTTCTGGAAGAGTTAAACGCCGAGAACCCGCCAAAAAGGAATAAAGTGGATTACAATGTCTTGGCGCATCTGAGAAAGCTACCCTCACAACTTAGCGTTCTCGATGCCCTATTACTATCAAAAGAGGCGAGGGATTCTTTGATTAAGGCCCTACAAGATCCGGACCAATTCCAAGCTTTCCTGGCCGAACAAAAGATGAAGGATGAATTGGAAGAGGTGCACACAGCCGACGTTGCTTTTGGTGATGAAGACCTTCTCCTCGGGACGTGTGAATACAATCGCCCCCTTTATGTCTCAGGATACTGCCATGACATAAAGATAGGTAAAATCTTGGTCGATAACGGATCATCTGTCAATCTACTTAATGTGCGGGTGTTAAAAGAAATTTGCATGAGCGTCCAACACCTCGCCCGGGGCAAGATCACTATCTCCGGTTTCGACTCTCAATCCTCAAAAACTCTTGGATCTGTGATATTGACGCTACGCTTCGGGTTGCTCGTCACAGACATCAAATTCCATGTTATAGACGCCAAGACATGCTACAATGCTCTGCTCGGCCGACCATGGCTACACGAGTACAGCATCATCCCTTCTACACAGCATCAGTGCATGAAGTATTCTAGGGATGGCCTCGAGTACACAGTGGCGGGAGAGTTGAATCCGTTTTCCGTAAACGAAGTTCGCAAGTATGAAGATGCCAAATACTTTTTACCGAGTTTCGAAGACACGGAAAGGTGTCACAAACCGGAGAACAAAACTAACGCCACCATCCCTGTCTTCGGCAGTGACACCGAGGAGGAGGAATATATAATTTATTCAGGTCCATCTCAATCCACCAGACCAGGACCATCCGTTCCTTCGCTGATCTTCGGTAGTGATTCAGAGGATGAAGTTCATGCTGTATTCCCTGCTCGGCCTTCAATACGGGTTTCCGCTGATGAAGAGCGAAGTCTGCAGATAACCATGGTGCCGCTTGAACATTACAAAGAACTGGATGCACTTGACACCAACAGCGTAGAAGAATTGCAGACATTCTATATCCCTCCCGGACGAAAAGGCGAGGAGGCAATCCTATTCTACCGTTCTGAAGAAAACAAGGTGAAAAAAGAAATTTGGCATGGCGCGGATCCCACGCTCGACAGGCTTCAGCCTATCCGTCTTCCCAGATATTATACCGAAGGTTTGAAGAAACTGCTGAAACGTCAGGGGGTATCCTTCACACAGACCGTTAGAAAAGCCAAATTCTATGATAAGGTCTGGAACGTTCCCGGGACTCAATGCAAACTGCCTAACGGTAGAATAGAAACAAAAGGGCTTGGGTACATCCGGTCAAAGAAACGGGAGCTAGTAAACAGCTGTTATGTTATGTATGACTTCGATGAAGAGGCGGACACTCAATGGGAGGACGCTAATCCTGAGCCAGCAAAAGTTCCTGATGCAAAACCGCCCAGTCCATCATTTGAAGACCAAATGGGCAAACTTATACGGAGTGCGGGTCAAAAAGCCCGAGATGATCACAATCGTGAAATGGCAATCTATGAGAAAGCCAAGACACAGCGCCTCCTTCAACAGGTGGTGAAGGATGAAAATGCCGCTCCTTGTCAACCTGCTACAAAAAAGGTTCGACGCGAAAGCAAAAACAAGTCGAAAGGCAAGAAAGGCGCTCGGCAACCACAAAGCAGAGTTAAGAAGCCACGCATCCGAGAGTCGAGCGTTATTGACCTAGCCCTCATGAAGAAAATGGGTCGAGCATACTCATTTCCTCGGAACAAGACAAGGAAAATACTTGATCTTGCTCTAAAACATCAAATGCTTACACTGCCAGAGTCTAAACACCCTGAGCAAGCAGGCAAAGTCTCCAACCCAAATTATTGCTCTTACCATCGAGTAGTAGGGCATCCGCTCGAAAATTGCTTCACCTTTAAGAATTGGGTTGAGGACCAATATCAGCTTGGCAAATTCGCGTTGTCTGACAACTGGAGGGTAGCGCCGCCGCAAAAGCACGAACCCGAAAACACAAGGATAGAACCAACTCCGCATTGGGATTGGCAGAAAATTCGCACTTGCCACGTGGTAACAATATTAAAAGAAGAATCCGAGGACATGAACAGCCTTCCCTGGTGCTTCGAAAATAGCAATGATGAGGTAATCTCAGAATTTCCCCCAGCTCCGAAAGAACTGGAGGATGGAATCCATACTACTGCAGATAACCTCAAGAAAATCGAGTTGGGGACAACGAATGATCCGCGATCGACGTTCGTCAGCGAGCTGCTGTCTGAAGAGAGGGTGGCTGCGTTAAAAGACGTCCTTGTGCAGCATAAAGATTGCTTCGCATGGAACTATTCCGAGATGCCGGGACTAGATCCAGAAGTGGCTGTACATAGACTAGCGATATCCCCGGACGTCAAGCCAGTCAAACAGGCGCCGAGAAGGATGCGGCTCGAGCTTGAAATGAGCATCAACGCCGAAGTCAAAAAACTGATAGACTCCGGCTTTATCCATGAAGTTCAATACCCTGAATGGATCGCTAACATCGTCCCGGTGATGAAGAAAAATGGGACGGTGCGCATATGCGTGGATTTTTGGGATCTTAATAAAGCCTGCCTAAAAGATGATTTCCCAGTGCCAGTCACCGAACTGATGATAGACAACACATCCACTCATGAGGTTTTCTCCTTCATGGACGGCTCATCGGGGTATAATCAAATAAAAATGCATCGTGAAGATCAGAAGCATACGGTTTTCCGGACTCCTTTAGGGATATTCTGTTACAAGGTGATGCCCTTCGGTTTAAAGAACGCTGGTGCCACCTACCAGAGGGCCATGACAAAGATCTTCGACGACCTTATACACGAAATCGTTGAATGCTATATCGACGATCTCGTGGTTAAAAGCAAATCATACGAGGAACATCTCGAGCATCTGAAGACTGTATTTCAACGCCTTCGGCAATACAACTTGAAGATGAATCCTCTTAAATGTGCGTTCGGGGTTTCCTCGGGCAAATTCCTGGGATTCGTTGTTCGACACCGAGGTATTGAAATAAATCCGTCAAAAATTAAAGCGATCATGGAAATGCCTCCGCCGAGGACTCTCAAACAGCTGCGGTCTCTCCAAGGGAAACTCGCATACATACGGCGATTTATAGCCAACCTTTCAGGAAAGTGCCGTCCTTATAGTCACCTGATGAAAAAAGGAACCCCATTCGTTTGGGATCAAAAATGCCAAGGCGCACTGGATGAGATCAAGCTATACCTGCAGAACCCGCCGGTGTTGGCTGCTCCGGTTAAGGGGAAGCCTCTCATTCTTTATACAACCGCCCTCGAAGGTTCCTTAGGCGCATTATGGGCACAAGAGAACGATCAAGGGAAAGAAAGAGCACTCTACTACTTAAGTCGAGTTCTGTTGGGGGCAGAAAGCAACTACTCTCCCATTGAAAAACACTGCCTGGCGTTGATCTTCGCAATAACAAAGCTTAGGCACTATGCGTTGGCGCACGAGGTCCATCTTATTTCAAAAGTGGACCCTCTCAAATATCTAATGTCAAAAGCCATATTGACAGGGCGACTCGCTAAATGGGCCCTGCTCTTGATGGAATTTTCGATAACATATCAACCTCTCTGGGCAGTAAAAGGCCAGGCCATCGCCGACTTCCTTGCTGAGCATCCCATACCTGCCGATTCTCCTTTAAATTGCGATTTGCCAGACAGACATGCGTTTGACGCAATCGACAGCGGTGATACCCGTTGGGAGCTTTATTTCGATGGAGCATCTTCCATGAAAAAGCACAAACAAAGTACGCCAATGATCAAATCAGGGGTAGGACTCATCTTTGTGACTCCACAAGGAGGAATAATGTGCTTCGCCTTCTCCTTAACAGAGCCAAGAACGAATAATGAAGCTGAATATGAAGCTGAATATGAAGCTTTGATAGCAGGCCTCGAGATCGCCATTGATATGGGAATTGAAAGCCTCCTCATATATGGGGACTCCCAACTGGTCGTCAGTCAAGTGAACGGCGATTACCAAACATGCAAACCGGAATTGGTAAAATACGGTGAAAAAGTGCAACAACTGCTAACCCAAATTCCCTCCTATACTTTGGAGAGCATACTGCGCGCGGAAAACAGCAAAGCGGACGCACTGGCCAAACTTGCTAAAGAATTGGCAGACGAGAACCTCGATGACGTTAGAATCGTGATACAAAGCCGTCGAGTGCTCGCCCCAGCAGAAATACATCCAGAATCATATAAAGAAAAGGGAGCAACTGAGCAGGCGACCCTACAAATAAAAGACCATGAGAAGACCGAAGACTGGAGAGAAGTCTTCATGGATTACTTCAAGTTCCACCGAATGCCTGAAGAAGCGTCCATAAGACATCAGCTCGTGAAACGAGCTCTGTCTTTCGCCTTCGTCAACGATACTCTATACAAGAGGACATTCGAGAAGGGTCGTCCAAGAGGTTCACGACGGACTTTGCGGTTCCCACCAAGCAGGCCCTAAAATGAAGTTGAAGATAAAACGGATGGGCTACTACTGGCCCACGATGATGCAGGATTTCCTGGAGTACACGAGGCAATGTCATTCATGCCAAATTCATGGGGACTTCATCCATCAGCATCCCAATCCACTGCATCCAACAGTGGCTAGTTGGCCATTCGAAATGTGGGGAACTGACATAGTCGGCCCCATCGAACCAGCATCGTCAAAGGGACATCGTTTCATCTTGGCGACGACTGATTACTTCTCCAAATGGGCAGAGGCGGTACCGTTGAGGGAAGTGAAGATGGAGAACATTCTCCATTTCTTCAAAACGCATGTCATATACCGGTTTGGAACCCCAAGAAGGATCATCTCTGATAATGGGCCAGCCTACCGAAGTCATAAAATTAGCCGCTTCGCACAGCAGCACAATATAGACTGGAGATATTCCTCAGTTTATAATCCGCGAGCTAACGGTCTAGCTGAGGCCTTCAACAAGACCTTGACGAAGATCATGAAGAAAACAGTGTCACGAAATAAGAGAGATTGGCATGAAAGATTGCAAGAGGCTCTTTGGGCGTATCGAACTACATTTAAAACGGCCACAAACACAACGCCATACGCGTTGGTATTTAGGACGGAAGCAGTACTCCCTCTCGAGATAGAATTACCCTCTCTACGAGTGGCAGTCCACTACGAGCTGACAGACGAAGAAAATGCTCACCTTCGGTTTGAAGAGCTTGACGCCCTTGATGAAATCCGGCTTCTAGCACAACAAAATCTGGAAGCTTATAAAGCAAAGATGACGCGCTCATACGAAAGATTGACCCGACCGAGGACATTTTGTCAAGGCGAACTCGTGCTAGTGGTCAAAAGGCCTATGATCCCCAATCGCGCCAAGCGGGGAAAATTCGAGCCAAACTATGAAGGCCCGTACATCATAGATAAAGTTTACCAGGGTGGAGCCTATCTACTCATGGACATGCACGGTGAAAGGCCTTTCAGGCCAATAAACGGTCGCTTCCTAAAGAAATACTACGCTTAATGGGCCACAGCCTAGGTCAACGATAGATAACGACGACTATGTCCGCTCGCTATCTTCCTAAGCTCAAGCTTTATAAAAGTAGCCGGCCTTCTCCGTGACGGACCGAAACGTCCTTAAACTAGCGACGGACCGAAACGTCCTTAAACTAACGATGGACCGAAATGTCCTTAAACTAATATCAGACCGAAACGTCTTGAAACTAATACCGCAGCATCCTTGGGCTGACGAGATGAATAAAAATAAATAAAAATATATATATATATATAAAAAACGGTATGTCCATAAGCAAAGAGGGCACGGATGAAAACCCGAAAGGGCTCCGTGAGTAAAAAACAGCAGGGCTGCCGGCGAGGGTTCGTGAAAACCCGAAAGGGCGCGACCTCGTAAAAAAAAAAGAGAAAAAGAAAATAAATAAAAAACAAAAAAACGGTATGTTCATGAGCGAAATGGGCACGGATGAAAACCCGAAAGGGCTCCGTGAGTAAAAACAGCAGGACTACCGGCGAATGTTTGTGAAAACCCGAAAGGGCGCAACTTCGTTAAAGAACCCTTATGGAGTCCTCTCGACCTTGTAAGGAGAAACCACCTGCGTGAGATCCTTACGACTCACAAAGGAGCAACACACTTAGGAATCCCCACGATTCCTAAGGAGAAAATACACTTGCGAGATCCTCACGACTCGTAAGGAGAACTCTCTTATGGGACCCTCACGGCTCATTGTTCCCCTCCGAACGGCGGCGCACAAGACTGCGAGGTCTTGGCACTGAGGTTCGGGGCAGATGCTAATTGGTGCTATCCGTCCACCTCTCCGAAGATGCCAAGTCGATCTATGGCACCTGTGTATCGAAGGTTTAGACGGATGCGGCCGATGTAGCAGACTTCGTCAGATTCCCCCTCGTTTGAGGGATTTTTGATTGTGGGGACGCTCTTCCCTGCAGGCGCAAGCCCCTGCAGTTAATTACGCTACCGCATCGCGGTAACAACTTTCTCCTTCTCCAGATGGTCGCTTCGTGTCGTGGGTGTTTATTTCGTTTTTTATTGCCCGTGGATTGTTTACGGAGACTGAGTTATGTCGTCGCCCGTAGGGCGTGGACTAGTCCAAATCCGTGTTTATCTTAGATTTGGGTTTGGGGGGTTTGGTTCGAGGATACGTCAGCCATACTTGAGGCTAAGATCAACTCGAACGTTTGTTAAGGATGCGTCAGTCTAATGTTGAGACTAAGATTAACTTAACGGGATCGTTTAGATCCGACAAGGGAGTGTTTTAGGCTCCATTGTTCCAGTTTAGGGACCTAGTGGTCCATCGTATATGTGGCCGTCGGGACCCGTCACCTCTCTGACGACGTTGAAGGATTACAACGACGGATGTCAGAGGAGTTCAGAGATGTACCCTCAAGCCAGAGTTAATTTGGGGGATTCATAGTCCAGTCTGTTTGAAGGTTTAAGGATACGTTAGCCATCTTTGAGGCTAAGATCAACTTAAACGGGACCGTTTAGATCCGACAAAAGAGCATGCGGGGCTCTATTGTTCTGGTTTAAGGACATTGCGGTCCATGGGTAGTTTAAGGACATTGCGGTCCATGGGTAGTTTAAGGACATTGCGGTCCGTGGGTAGTTTAAGGACATTGCGGTCCGTGGGTAGTTTAAGGACATTGCGGTCCATGGATAGTTTAAGGACATTGCGGTCCGTTGTTAGTTTTAAGACATCTCGGTCAAGGTTAAGGACGTCGTAGTCCATGGGTTTAAGGACTCCACAGTCCGGTATGTGCTCTGGATGCTTCACACGGGATCACTGCCGTGCTTGGCGAGGACCAGGCTCCGCTCTGGACGTTTTCCGCGGGGTCAAAGAGTGACGTTATCCACGTTCCACGTAACCAGGAATTTTGCACTAGATGCTTCGCACGGATTCACTGCCGTGCTCGGCGAGGACTAGGCTCCGCTCTGGGCGTTTTCCGCGGGGTCAAAGAGTGACGTTATCCGCGTTCCACGTGACCAGGAATTTTGCATTAGACATGGGTTTAAGGACCCCACAGTCCATATCATGGGTGGTCGTCGGGACCCGTCACCTCTTTGAAGACATTGAGGGATTACAATGCCAAGTATCAAAGGAGTGAAGAGATGTACCCTAGAACCGGAATGGATTAAATATTCCTTGGCCCAATTTGGGATCAAGACCCATTAATTATATTATGAGCCCATCGGCCCAGTTAATTACGAATTGAGGACTTATGGCCAACTTGGGCCAAGTCCTATCATGTCTGGAATATTGACTTCTTGTGGGTCCATTGAGGGAGAGGCTTTGCCTCTATCCCTTTAGCCAATTGGGCCAAAGCCTAGTGTTAAACACTTCAGAGCAATCAGTGTTGAACACTGGGAATGAGGTTGACAAGTTAGTGTTTAACACTAAAAGATAATTGGTGTTAAACACCAGCAACAAGGCTTTCAAATTAGTGTTAAACACTAAAACAGATCAGTATCAAGTATCGGCAACAGAGCTCTCAAATTAGTGTTAAACACTAAGGTAGTCAGTGTTGAACACTGCAAGTAAAGTTCTTTGATTGGTGTTGAACACTACAGCCCAACAGTGTTTTAACACTGGATTCAGGAGTTCCAACTTAGTGTTAAACACTAAAGCAAGAGGGGTCACGTGGCGACACGTGAGAGCGCCCTCTCTCCATTCATTCTGCTGAGATTATTGCATCTTTCAGAGCATCACGTGCCATCACGTGACGGGCATTCATATGCCTATGTGTTAGAGCTTCTGTCAAGGGTCACGTGGGTCACGTGGGGGACTGCCTCAAAGGGCTTTCTGTAGATCTTTTGAGGGGGTCACGTGGTGGCATGTGACCCTGCCTCCATGTATATTGTTTAGAGAATCTGTTGATCCTTTCTCAGGAATTAAATTCCTCGAGCTTTAATTTCAAAGGAATTAAATTCCTACTTCCTTTTGAAGACTTATATTCTGGAGTAGAATTGAACCCTGAATCTTCTGTAGGAATTAAATTCCTCGTTTATGTGAAGAACTGAATAGGGTTAAACCCTAATAAAAGCTTTTTAAGGAATTAAACTTCCAGTCCCTGTTAAATTATGATTAAGGGAATTGAATTCCCGTTGTTTCAACAGAACTAAGTTCTTAATTAGGGTTAAACCCTGTTTCTCTCTGTTCTAAAGGAATTAAATTCCCATAACACAGGGTCAAGCCCTACTTTTATCTTAGAGGAATTAAATTCCTATAGTTCTGTGAGAATTAAATTCTCGTTTTTCCATTCCCTCTCTATGTTTTGGATCTGTATAGCAGGATCTCAACCCATTGAGAATTAAATTCTCAACCTAAAGGGGAGATGTGCACTTTGCAGATCCTCTACCAAAGAGAGAAGAAATATGTTCTTCTGTTTTTACATTATCAGAGTTAAACTCTGTTGAGAATCAAATTCTACTTCTTTCAAGAAGCCTTCCCTTTCTTACCTAGGGTTTTCTTTTGCAGAAGCTCCAAATTCCTCAAAGTATCAAGGCTCTCTCCTTTTTTCTCCCTCTGCGTATATCCCTTTTTTGTGTTTCTAGGCTCCTATTTATAGGAGAAGCGGCCGAATCAATTAGTTTTTGACGAATCTTCATTGAGAGATTTGATTTGCATCCATCATTCGTTCTGGACCTTCGGATTATTAGGTGAATTTTATTCACCATTGGATTGCAGATCCGGGGATTCTCCTTTGTAATTTCTGTTAGATTTAAAGGGGAAATCTTTCCAAACTCGAGATTTTCCATAGATAGATGATATTTAATCATCTCTGAATTTTTAATTTGATCGGTTCCAGATAATTGCTTTCCTTTGGAAAGATTTGAATCTCTTTCAGAATTTAATTCTGTTAGCAAAATGGGCTTTGAAAGCCGGTCACGTGTGACCACGTGACCCATGGTCACGTGTGGACACGTGACTCTCTTGGAACGAGCCTTTTTCTTCTTTTGCACTCTGCCTTCTTCTGCTGCTTAGCCGTCACGTGCTACCACGTGACCCCTGGTCACGTGTCAGCACGTGACCCTTGTCTGGCGCCTCTTTCCTTGGTTCAATTGGAGAGCGAGTCTGCTGCTTTGAACGTCACGTGCCAACACGTGACCCTGGTCACGTGGGAGCACGTGACCTCTTCTGAAGCCTTTTCCTTGACTTGATCAGGGAACCAATGTGCCCTTTTCCGCTGCTTTTATATGTCACGTGTCAACACGTGACTGCTGGTCACGTGTAAGCACGTGGCCCCTTTTTAAAGCTTTTCCCAGAAGCTTTCCTGATTTTAAATCAGGAAACAAATGCCCCCACAGCGTTGTTCTCACGTGTCTGCACGTGAGTGCAACGCTGTCACCTCTTGTGACCGTTGGATTCCTCTAGGGATCTGGGGAGATGAAACGTTTCCACTGCCTTCTATAAATACCTCTGTCTCTTCATAGGAGCCTTCACTTTGTTCATCTTCTTCTTCTGAGAACTTCTTCCTTGAGAATTTAATTCTCGCTTTCAGAGCTTAGTTCTCTGTCTTGAAACAATCTTCAGAGTTTAACTCTGTTCGAAAAGAGCCATTTTTTCTCAGGTAATGTTCTTGGACAACGATGGACCTCACATTTCTCTGGATTTTAAATCCAAAACAAGGGTTTTTACCCTTTTCCCTTCATATTTTCCATAAGAACATGAAACCGCCTAACCTTCGAACTGTAGATCTCTTAGGGTTTAGATGATCTTTGGGGAGATGACGATGGCGTTTCAACCCCATGGAATTTAATTCCATCAAAAATGTTTCTGGGAATTTAATTCCCTTTTCTTAATTAGGAATTTAATTCCAATGAAGAACTCAGTTTCTTCGCATGGAGGCTTCCTGAGGTCTCTTGGCCCTAGGTGGTTCTTCCTGCCATTAATGCAATGGGGGTTTTCTAACGATTCTCGTGACTTTTATTTCAGGTATCATGGATGCCCATCTGTATAGTCTTGACGAGATCATTTCCTACGGGAATATTCGTGCGCTGGGCCGCAGTCAGAACCAGGAGTTCACCGATGCTCAGTGTGCCGAGATCATGAGCCGCTTTGACGAGTACAACCATCGGCTACTCCCCCGTCGCTCTTCTCTTCTGAGGCTGATCGTGCTGGCGATCAGGGAGGCTCTCCCTTTATTTTGTGCTGGTGTGCCGCTTGGGTCATTGGACGCCGCCGAGGATAAAGTACACTCGGTGTATCTGATGCACTTGATTTCAAAGAGAAGGCGGGATAATCTCATTGATCTCCTGCCTCAGATTTTTCAGCAATCAGCCATACTTGCCGCCTACCGGAGGGTAGAGGACATTCGCGGGGACCCCGATGCCTGTGACCGTGAGAGAAAGCATACTCGGGAGGTTCGCAATGCTTGGAAGATCTTGAATAAAGTTAATTTTGAGTTTCTCAACCCATGCCCCGCATCTGAAGTTTTACCATTGTAAATGTGTCTTCTATATTTTTGTATGAACCTCTTGAAGTATGAGTGACAAGTTTTATTATGTCTTCCCATGTTTGCATGCCTTTTCTCTGGGATTTTATCATTTTGCTACTATTGTTGTTTGTGCTTTTAATATGCAGGGTACTACTCCATGCACCTCAGGTTTAGGCCTCACGTGTTCTGCACGTGGGGTCCCTTGATGGGGCCGTTCACAGAATTTTCCCCATGCCATATTTTCAGTGCACAATATTAGATGCAGAAAAAGGGCCTTGGAAATAGTTCCATCTCCTTGATTTTTGATGCCTTTCCTTTTTTGGGCCTTGGAAATAGCTTCACCATGCAAGATTTTCCGCGCACAGCACTTAATGCATTTCTTTATATACGAGGCTATAGCTTTCTTTTCCCTTCACAAAGAGATTTATATTATTACTTTTTTATATCTTGGAGTAACTTGTCTTGAGAAACAAACGAGCGCTATGGCCTGCAATCGCCCTCATGCTCGTCGACAGCCATGGGAAGTTCCTCTTGAGGAGATGATCCCCCGTTTTGCTGCTCGGTTGGTGGACCCCCTCCTTTCCGACAACGAATGTGACTTAGCCATGCATGAGCTCTCGATCCGTAGAGGGTCTCCCCTCCCGATGGGTTCCCTCTGGCTCCAGATGATTCTCACGGCCGTGCTTGCCGACATCCCTCCTCACCCGGCGGAGATGACCCTGGCGATGCTCGACGCGGCAGAAGAAAAGCTCGAGGGCTTTCATGAAGCGTGCCTGATTACTCAGGCTTTGAAGGACTGCTCAATTCATCTGCTGAGCGAGATAAAGGCCCGGCGAGCTATTATGTTTGCTTTCGCGGACGAACATGGCACCAACCGATGGGGAGCGACTTCTCGCGAGAATCGTCGCTTCGATGTGCTGGAGAAAGCAGAGAGAGAGATGGAGAATTTTGCCCTTTGCTTCATTAATCCCTGTGCCGTTGATCCTGTGTTTAGTGACCTTTTCCGTTAGCGTAGAACATTTTTAAATTAGTCCCTCCTTTTTGTATGCTTTATGTTGAACTTCCATGTAGGCTCGGTACTCGTATGTATGTTTCCGCTTGCATGAATAAATTTTGTGTTTCTTTTATGAAAACTTTCTTCAATTATCAATACTGTTGTCATGTCGCGTGCACATTAAAGCTTCGAATTTTATTTCTTTTTCGGATGTTCATATGATTGCGAACACATGCTTGATAGGACAATCATCGGAAAGTTTTTCGTTGCTTTTCATACCGGGTTGTGTGAGCGCGTTCTGGCTCGATTATTGCTGTCGATCGGAAGCCCATTTATATGGTCTCGAGCGTGTATGTCTTATTTCTAAGGTTGCGGTCGCAAAGTGAGCTCACATGGCTTGATAGGGCGACGCGTGGCGAACATATTGTCGTGCGAAAAAAATTCGGCCGTAAATTCTCGGAGAGGGAGTTGGCCTCCAAGACGTTGAGCGAGCTTCATGCGAGTCTTAGGCCAACAAAGCGTATGAACTCTGGCGAATGCTCCAGGAGTCCATAAGGGAGGTGGTGGCTCTCGATAAAGCCGTCACGTTTACTCGCGAGAGGGTTGAGGCTCATAAGGCTACTGAGGAAGGGGTTGAAGCCCGGCTTGCTTCATATCAGGCCCAACAAGCTCAGGCGGAGGCTCGCCTTCTGGAGATCTTGTGTCATGAAGCCGTGGCTCAGCAACAGAACGATGAGCTGGTGAGATTATTGCACTGCCCGCCGGCTTGAGGACTTGTATCTTTTCTCCCCTTTTTTGTACCTATTCATGGATGAGAGTATCTCTTTTTTTTTGTTTCTTTCATAAATTGTACTTTGTATCCATTTTGGTTTATGAATAAAAGATACAATTTTCCTCTCAATGGTGTGTCCCCTTTTTTATTGAATGCATTCTGCGGATACTATATCTTGATCTCCTTGCAGGACAGCGATGGCTTAGGGTTCAGGGTTAAGATCTGCTTCCTAAGACCTTTGCATTTTATGAGCCACGAGGGTCTCATAAAGAGTTTTTCTCCCTACAGGTCGAGAGGATCCCATAGGTGTAAGTTTTTCTTAAGGATCGTGAGGATTCTTAAGCGGGTTTTCCCTTGAGAGTCGCAAGGATCTCACAAGAGAAATTTTTCTTCCTTACAGGTCGTGAGGACTTGTAAGTGCTGGATGTGGTCGCCCTTATCCGTGTTTCACGGGGTCAGAGGCTTCTCCACGTATTGTAGTTTAAAGACGTCGCGGTCAAGGTTAAGGACCTCATAGTCCGTGGATTTAAGGACTCCACAGTCCGATGTTAGTTTTAAGACATCACGGTCAAGGTTAAGGACCTCATAGTCCGTGGATTTAGGGACTCCACAGTCCGATGTTAGTTTTAAGACATCACGGTCAAGGTTAAGGACCTCATAGTCCGTGGATTTAGGGACTCCACAGTCCGGTGTTTGGTTGCAGGGACCCGTCACCTCTTTGAAGACGTTGAGGAATTACAACGTCAGGTATCAAAGGAGTGAAGAGATGTACCCTTAAACCAAGGCAGAGTCCGTAGGGAATCGGGGGGGTTGATCGTTAGTTTTAAGACATCACGGTCGAGGTTAAGGACGTCATAGTCTGTGGATTTTAAGGACTCCACAGTCCGGTATTTGCTCTGGATGCTTCACACGGGTTCACTGCCGTGCTTGGCGAGGACCAGGCTCCGCTCTGGATGCTTCACACGGGTTCACTGCCGTGCTCTGCGAGGACCAGGATCCGCTCTGGACGTTTTCCATGGGGTCAAAGAGTGACATTATCCGCGTTCCACGTAACCAGGAATTTTGCACTAGATGCTTCACACGGGTTCATTGCCGCGTTAGGCGAGGACTAGGCTCCGCTCTGGATGCTTCACACGGGTTCACTGCCGTGCTCTGCGAGGACCAGGATCCGCTCTGGACGTTTTCCACGGGGTCAAAGAGTGACATTATCCGCGTTCCACGTAACCAGGAATTTTGCACTAGATGCTTCACACGGGTTCACTGCCGTGCTCGGCGAGGACTAGGCTCCGCTCTGGATGCTTCACACGGGTTCACTGCCGTGTTCTGCGAGGACCAGGATCCGCTCTGGACGTTTTCCACGGGGTCAAAGAGTGACATTATCCGCGTTCCACATGACCAGGAATTTTGCACTAGATGCTTCACACGGATTCACTGCCGTGCTCGGCGAGGACTAGGCTCCGCTCTGGATGCTTCACACGGGTTCACTGCCGTGCTCTGCGAGGACCAGGATCCGCTCTGGACGTTTTCCACGGGGTCAAATAGTGACATTATCCGCGTTCCACGTGACCAGGAATTTTGCACTAGATGCTTCACACGGGTTCATTGCCGCGTTAGGCGAGGACTAGGCTCCGCTCTGGATGCTTCACACGGGTTCACTGCCGTGCTCTGCGAGGACCAGGATCCGCTCTGGACGTTTTCCACGGGGTCAAAGAGTGACATTATCCGCGTTCCACGTGACCAGGAATTTTGCACTAGATGCTTCATACGGGTTCATTGCCGCGTTAGGCGAGGACTAGGCTCCGCTCTGGATGCTTCACACGGGTTCACTGCCGTGCTCTGCGAGGACGAGGATCCGCTCTGGACGTTTTCCACGGGGTCAAAGAGTGACATTATCCGCGTTCCACGTAACCAGGAATTTTGCACTAGATGCTTCACACGGGTTCATTGCCGCGTTAGGCAAGGACTAGGCTCCGCTCTGGATGCTTCACACGGGTTCACTGCCGTGCTCTGCGAGGACCAGGATCCGCTCTGGACGTTTTCCACGGGGTCAAAGAGTGACATTATCCGCGTTCCACGTGACCAGGAATTTTGCTGACTGTATCCGCATTTCACGGGATGGAGGTTTGACTCTCGGTGATATGTATATCGTCGAGCCATGGAACTGGGGGGTCGCCGCTGTGCCGTTTCGCTTGATGTTGTGTCTGCCGTCATGAGACAAACGACGAGATGACCTCTAGGCTATCTGTGAACCGTCGAGATTTGGCTTCTCCTTATGATGAAACCTGGGGAAGGAGTATGATCCTTTCTTTGATTGCGCCCCTGGATTGTATACAGAGGTAGATGTAACATCACCTGTAGGGCGAGGATTTCACTTTTATTTTATTTCTTTTTCCGCGATGCTCTATCATTTCAGCTTTTATATCGCGAAGGTCGCGATTGCCCCATCATTTCGGCTATTTTTCGCGGTGCCCAATCATTTCGGCTATTTATTTATTTTCTGCTCGCTGCTTTTTATTGCGAGTTGCCCCATCATTTCGGCTATTTTTCATGCCTTCATTTTTACTTGCTGTTTTTTATTGCAAGTTGCCCCACCATTTCGGCTATTTTGTAGGCATGTGTGTCTTGCTAGCTTTTTCGCTGCGAGCCTGGGTTTTAGGCACCGATTTCGGCATCAGCACCGCTACAACTGGAATGTTGCCAGGAGCGAATCATCATTTGCCTTTGTCGACGACGAACAAGGGTGGCTCAGCAAACAGGGTTAAGGGTCCTGTCGACCAAGGCTTTTGACTTCATGAGCCGTACGGGCCTCACAAAGGTATTTCTCCCTACAAGTCGTGAGGATCTTGCAGGTGTATTTTCTCCTTAGGGATCGTGAGGATTCCTAAGTGTGTGCTCCTTTGTAAGTCGTAAGGGTCCTACAAGAGGGCTTTCTCCTTATGGGTCGAGAGGACCTACAAGGGTTGGACTTTGCTGGGAAAATGTTTATTCGCGCCCGTGGATTGTATACAAGAGTTAGTATCGAACCTCTTGTAGGGCAATACCGAAGGTTGCGGAGGATTTGCTTAAGAACAGGTTTAGGTTTCTGTAACTTAAGACTTTCAAATCTTATGAGCCGTGAGGGTCCCACAAGAGAGTTCTCCCTACGAGTCGTGAGGATCTCGTAAGCGTATTTTCTCCTTAGGAATCGTGAGGATCCCTAAGTGTGTTACTCTTTTGCGAGTCGTAAGGATCTCACGCAGGTGGTTTCTCCTTACAAGGTCGAGAGGACCCTATAAGTGTCTTTTAACGAGGTTGCGCCCTTTCGGGTTTTCACAAACACTCGCCGGTAGTCCTGCTGTTTTTACTCACGGAGCCCTTTCGGGTTTTCATCCGTGCCCGTTTTGCTTGTGGACGCACCGTTTTTTATTCTTTTTTCTCTTTTTTTTTTATCTCGTCAGCCTAAGGATGCTGCGGTAGTAGTTTAGGGACTTTTCGGTCTGTCGTTAGTTTAAAGACATTTCGGTCCGTCGATAGTTTAAAGACGTTTCGGTCCATCGTTAGTTTAAGGACGTTTCGGTCCGTCGTTAGTTTAAGGACGTTTCGGTCCGTCGATATGGGAGGGCCAGCCACTGCTTGCAAGGTCTGAGCCTAGGAAGATAGCGAGCGGACATAGTCGTCGTCATCTATCATTGACCCAGGCTATGGCTCATCAAGCATAGTATTTCTTTAAGAAGCGGCCGTTTATTGGCCTGAAAGGCCTTTCACCGTGCATGTCCATGAGTAGATAGGCTCCACCCTGATAGACCTTGTCTATGATGTAAGGGCCTTCGTAGTTTGGCTCAAATTTTCCCCGCTTGGCACGATTGGGGATCATAGGTCTTTTGACCACTAATACGAGTTCGTCTTGGTGGAATGTCCTCGGCCTGGTCAATCTTTCGTACGAGCGCATCATCTTTGCTTTGTAGGCTTCTAGATGTTGTTGCGCTATGAGCCGGGTTTCGTCGAGGGCATCAAGCTCCTCAAGCCGAAGGTGAGCATTTTCTTCGTCCGTCAGCTCGTGGTGGACTGCCACTCGTAGAGAGGGTAACTCTATCTCGAGGGGGAGCACTGCTTCTGTCCCAAATACCAACGTGTACGGCGTTGTGTTCGTGGCCGTCTTGAATGTAGTTCGATAGGCCCAAAGGGCTTCTTGCAGCCTTTCATGCCAATCTCTCTTATTCCGGGAAACGGTCTTTTTTATGATCTTCGTCAAGGTCTTATTGAAGGCCTCGGCTAGACCGTTAGCTCGTGGGTTGTAAACTGAAGAATATCTCCAGTCTATATTGTGCTGCTGCGCGAAGCGGCTAATCTTATGGCTTCGATAGGCTGGCCCATTATCGGAGATAATCCGCCGTGGGGTTCCGAACCGATAGATGACGTGCGTCTTGAAGAAATGGAGGATATTCTCCGTCTTCACTTCCCTCAGCGGTATTGCTTCTGCCCATTTGGAGAAGTAATCAGTTGTCGCGAGGATAAAACGATGTCCCCGGGATGATGCCGGCTCGATGGGGCCGACTATGTCAGTCCCCCACATTTCGAATGGCCAACTAGCCACCGTTGGATGTAGTGGATTCGGATGTTGGTGGATAAAGTCTCCGTGGATCTGGCACGAGTGGCATTGCTTCGCATACTCGAGGCAGCCCTGGATCATCGTGGGCCAGTAGTAACCCATCCGTTTAATTTTTAACTTTATCTTTGGGCCTGCTTGGTGAGAACCGCAAAGTCCGTCGTGGACTTTCTGAATGACTCTTTCCGCTTCGTCAGGTCCTAAGCATCTCAGCCATAGAGAATCAAACGATCTCTTGTATAGAGTATCGTTGACGAAGGCGAAAGATAGAGCTCGTTTCATGAGCTGATGCCTTGAGGATGTATCTTTGGGCATTTGGTGGGACTTGAAGTAGTCTATGAAGACTTCCCTCCAGTCCTCGGCCTTCTCATGGTCTTTTATTTGTAGGGTCGTCTGCTCAGTCGCTCCCTTCTCTTTATATAATCTCGGAGGTATTTCTGCCGGGGCAAGCACTCGACGGCTTTGTACCACGATTCTTACATCATCGAGGTTTTCGTCCGCCAGTTCTTTAGCAAGTTTGGCTAACGCGTCTGCTTTACTGTTTTCCGCACGCGGTATATTCTCCAAAGTATAGGAGGGAATTTGGATCAATAGTTGTTGCACCTTTTCGCCGTACTTTACCAACTCCGGCTTGCACGTTTGGTAGTCACCATTTACTTGACTAACGACCAGCTGAGAATCCCCGTATATAAGGAGGTCTTCAATTCCCATGTCGATGGCAATTTCGAGGCCTGCTATCAGAGCTTCGTATTCAGCTTCATTGTTTGTCCTCGGCTTTGTTAAAGAGAAGGCGAAGCGCATTATCCCTCCTTGTGGAGTTACAAAAACGAGACCTATCCCCGATTTGATCATTGGGATACCTTGTTTCTGTTTCTTTACAGAGGATGCTCCATCGAAATAGAGTTCTCATCGGGTGCTACCGCCGCCAATCGCATCAAATGCATGCTCGTCCGGCAAATCACAGTTCAGAGGAGAATCGGCCGGTATCGGGTGCTCAGCGAGGAAATCGGCAATGGCCTGGCCTTTCACTGCCTTGAGAGGTTGATACGTTATCGAGAACTCCATCAAGAGCAGGGCCCATTTAGCGAGTCGTCCCGTCAATATGGCTTTTGACATCAAGTGTTTAAGGGGATCCACCTTTGAAACGAGACGGACTTCATGTGCCAACGCGTAGTGCCTGAGCTTTGTGATCGCGAAGATTAACGCCAAGCAATGTTTTTCGATGGGAGAGTAGTTGCTTTCTGCCCCCAGCAGAACTCGACTTAAGCAGTAGAGTGCTCTCTCTTTTCCCTGATCGTTCTCTTGCGCCCATAATGCGCCCAAGGAACCTTCGAGGGCGGTTGTATAAAGAATGAGGGGTTTTCCCTTGACCGGCGCGGCCAACACCGGAGGGTTCTGCAGGTATTGCTTGATCTCGTCTAGTGCACCTTGGCATTTGTGATCCCAAACGAACGGAGTTCCCTTTTTCATCAGGTGGCTGTAAGGACGGCATTTGCCAGAAAGATTGGCGATAAATCGCCGGATGTATGCGAGCTTCCCTTGGAGAGACCGCAACTGTTTGAGAGTTCTTGGCGGAGGCATTTCCATGATCGCTTTAATCTTTGACGGATCTATTTCAATTCCTCGGTGTCGAACGATGAATCCCAGGAATTTGCCCGAGGAGACTCCAAACGCGCATTTGAGGGGATTCATTTTCAAATTGTATTGCCGAAGGCGTTGAAATACAGTCTCCAGATGCTTTAAATGATCTTTGTATGACATGCTCTTTACTACGAGGTCATCGATATAGCACTTGACGATGTCATGTATGAGGTCGTCGAAGATCTTTGTCATGGCCCTTTGATAGGTAGCGCCCGCGTTCTTTAGACCAAAGGGCATAACCCTGTAGCAGAATATACCCAAAGGGGTCCGGAAAGCGGTGTGCTTCTGGTCTTCGGGATGCATCTTTATCTGATTGTATCCTGACGAACCGTCCATAAAGGAGAAAACCTCGTGAGTGGACGTGTTATCTATCATCAGCTCGGTTACCGGTACTGGGAAATCATCCTTTGGACAGGCTTTATTGAGATCCCTGAAATCCACGCATATGCGTACCGTCCCATTCTTTTTCATTACCGGGACGATATTGGCGATCCAATCGGGATATTGGACTTCTTGGATAAATCCAGAATCGATCAGCTTCTTGACTTCGTCGTTGATGCTCATCTCAAGCTCGAGTCGCATCCTTCTTGGCGCTTGCTTGACTGGCTTGATATCTGGGGATATTGCTAATTTATGCACAGCAACCTCCGGATCTAATCCTGGCATCTCAGAGTAGTTCCACGCGAAGCAGTCTTTATGCCGTAGAAGCACGTTCTTTAACGCGGCCACCTTTTCCTCAGAGAGTAGCTCGCTGACGAATGTCGGTCGCGGGTCATCTGCCGATCCCAACTCAATTTTCCTGAGGTTATCCGCCGTAGTATGTATACCATCTTCCAGTTCTTTCGGAGCTGGCGGAAATTCTGAGATCACCTCGTCATCGCTGTTCTCAAAGCACTGGGGAAAGTCATCCATGTTCTCACGCTCTTCTTTTAATATCGTAATTGTATAACAGGTGCGAATCCGCTCCCAGGACTGAGGTGGATCCGGTTTTGCTCTTGCGGCCTTGGGTTCATGCTTTTGTGGCGGCGTTACCCTCCAGCCGTTGGATAAAGCGAATCTGCCCCGCTGGTACTGGTCCTCGACCCAGCTCTTGAAGGTGAAGCAGTCTTCAGTAGGATGTCCTACGGCTCGGTGATAAGAGCAATAGCTCAAACGAGAAGCCTTGTTAGCTTGCTCAGGGTGTCTAGACTCTGGAAGCGCGATCATTTGATGTTTTAAAGCGAGCTTGAGTAACTTCTCCGTCTTGTCTCGGGGGAAGGAATACGCTCGACTCATCTTTTCCATGAGGGACGAATCCGAGCCGCGCAGTACCCGTAACCCTCTAATCCTGCGTCGTTGTTGTCGGCTCCTTTTCCCGCTTCTTAATTTATTTCCGTCTCCACATCGGGCCTTTCGCACAACGGGTTGACAAAGATGAGCATCTTTGTCTTTTGGAGCCTGTTGAAATAGACGTTGCGTCCTGGCCTTCTCGTAGATGGCCATTTCGCGGTTGTGGTCTTCCCGAGCTTTCTGACCCACTTTCCTGATAGGTTTGCCCATTCGTTCTTCAGACGACGGACTCGGCGCTTCGATCGCGGGGTGTAATTTTGACGAGGGGTTGGCATCTCCTGACAGGGCGTCCTCTTCTTCATCAAAGGTGTATATGGCGTAGTTACTGTGGACCCGTTCCCGTTTTCCCGCTCTCGCGTATCCAAGCCCGAGTTTTTCCATTTTCCCGTTGGGCAATTTGCGCTGAGTCCCAGGGACATCCCAAATCTTGTTGTAGAACCGAGCCTGCCGAACAGTCTGTTTTAAGGGTACTCCTTGGCGCTTCAATAGCTTTTTTAATCCATTTGTATAATATCTGGGCAGACGGATGGGTTGGAGTCTGTCGCATGTAGCATCCGCGCCATGCCAGATCTCTTTCTCTATTTTCGACTCTGAGGATCGGTAGAATATGATCACCTTCTCACCCCTTTGCCTGGGAGGGATGTAAAATGTTTGCAGGTCCTGCACATTGTGAGCTTGAAGCGTGTCGAGATCCTTGTAGTGTTCTCGCGGTACCATGGTGATTTGCAAACTATGGTCATCGCAAAGGGGTGCTTGTATCGGCAGCCGATTGGAGAACACGGCATTAACCTCATCTTCCGAGTTACTTCCGAAGACTAACATGGGGGCGGACGTTCCCGGGTTGCTTCGTCGAGATGGCCCTGCATAAACTATCTCTTCCTCTTCTTCGGTATCGCTCCCGAAAACAGGGATGGTGGCGGCGACTTTGTTCTCCGGGTTGCGACACCTTTCTGTATTCTCGAAATCTGGCAAAAAGTATTTCGCATCCTCGTATTTGCGGACTTCGTTCACGGAGAATGGGTTCAACTCGCCTGTTACAGTATACTCGAAACCATCTTTAAAGTACTTCATACACTGATGTTGTGTAGAAGGGATGATGTTGTACTCGTGTAGCCAAGGACGGCCGAGCAAGGCATTGTAGCAGGTCTTGGCGTCAATGACATGGAATTTGATGTCTGTGACGAGAAGTCCAAAGCGTAATGTTAGTATCACAGATCCGAGAGTCCGTGACGATTGTGAATCGAAACCGGAGATAGTAATTTTGTCACGAGCGAGGTGTTGCACACTCATGCAGATTTCCTTCAACACCCGAACATTAAGGAGGTTGACGGAGGATCCATTATCCACCAGGATCTTGCTTATCTTGATATCATGGCAGTATCCGAAGACATATAGGGGACGGTTGTGGTCGCACGTCCCGAGAAGGAGGTCTTCATCACCGAAAGTGATATCGGCCGTATGCACTTCCTCCAGTTCATACTTCATCTTTTCAGTGGCAAGGAAGGCTTGGAATTGCTCAGGTTCTTGTAACGCCTTAATTAGTGAGTCTCGCGCTTCTTTTGATAATAGGAGGGCATCGAGAATGCTAAGCTGAGAAGGTAGCTTCCTTAGGTGCGCGAGGATGTTATAGTCCACTTTACTCCTCCTAGGAGGGTCTTTGGCAGCCAGTTCTTTCATGACTTGGTCATCTAAAGTGATATTTTCAGTGACCTTTTCCTTTCCCTTATCTTTTCTACTTACGGGCCCGAGATTCTTTTCTGGGAGTGTGCGATTGCGCAGCTGGATGTTCTCGCAGGCCTCCGATTCCTCCTCTTTCCCTAAAACGGATTCTTTAAAGAGAGGGCCCAGAACCATTTCTTCATCAGAGTCGCTCCCAAAGGTGAGAACTTGTGACCCCCCGGCGTTAACCATGTAACAGTTGCCAGTAGTTCTGTTGTGCCCTTCGACAGTACTTCTTCGCTCCCGACGGCTCTTGCGTTTCATGCGCTTAAAATGTTGCTGACGAGTAACATATCCTTGCCACCATATTTTAAAGGCGCGCACTCCTCCGTGGGGTGTGAGATTCTCCGATGATATGCGCAATAATTAGGGTGCCTCTCCGCCCCATCGTGTGTATTTCCTTCCGTGGGTGGTAGCTTCATTCCCATTGACATGGCTTTGGCGAACCTTTTCCTTGTCTTGAATATCTTCTTGTCTACTTCGGATGCCTTTTGATCTGGCGGGGGTAGTTCAACTCTTTCATTCAGTCGCCTGCATTTGGTTCCTTCTGACGTTGCCATCTCACGCTCCTGATCCGCTTTACTTTTTAGACGAATCTCGTCTAGAAAGGCATTGATCATTTCATTTGTCGGCCACGCACGCTCTGTTTCAGGCTTTGTCTCCAGTTTCTTAGTGCCAGGAGTTTTCTCATCATCGGTAAACGAGTGGGAGATTACGTTACAACTTGCCACATACTCTTCGGATTCATCCGATGAGCTCTCTTCATCATCTCCCTCTTGAAAGATGTGGTTGAGGAACTCTTGCAGTGTGACAGGAGTTCGCGCCTTTTGATTATACTCTTCCAGCGCGTCGATTTGCTTCTGCAAGTTCGTGTGCTCGTCTCCAAGCTTCGCGGGCTTCTTGGATTTCTTCTTCTTTTTCTTCGAAGATTTTGACGGTTGGGCGTGAGTATTCGGGCCAATATCACGATCCTTCGTAGTTGTGCGGGGCTTCAACATCCCCTCGATAATTTAAGGTTCAAGAGGGTCTTTCCATTCGATCGCAGGGCACGCGTGAAGGTCTCTCAGCATTCTTTTGGTTTTCGTTGATAGCACGACCTCCCATGGAGCTTCTTCAATAAAGGAGCAGGTTGCCCCCAATGTATCTGTTTTCTTAGGAGTATGCGGCTGTGGTGGGCTCACCTTCCACTTCTCGGACAGTACAAACTTCCCCTGGAGGTATTGATCTTCAATCCATCCTTTGAAGACGAAGCAATCTTCGATCGGATGACTTACCGTTTGATGGTAAGGGCAATAGCTAGGGTTATTCACCTCGGTGGGTTGTGGCGGTCGCCTTGGATTTGGTAGGTTTATAAGTCTGTTGCGTATTGCCAGCTCGAATAGCCGTTTCGTCTTGTCTCGTGGGAACGAGTAGGGACGTTTCATCTTCTCATTATAATACCGGCGTCTTTCTTCCAATTGATCTGCCGGTTTCGGGGCGTTAGGTTGCTGTTGGGCATTTGCGACGAAGGTTGCCCTTCCTTTACCCTTGTCATTCCGAGGTTCCGACTTCGGGGGAGGTGGTCTATGACCCATCTGGTCCATTTGAGCCAACTTGTCGATTAAAGCCTGGAATGTGGTTGGCTTAAAGAACATCATAAACTGGGAGATAGTTGCGTGGGGGTCTAGGGTTCCCACGAACATGCCCACTGCGGGTACCTCCTCAATGCGTTGCTCGCATCTCGACCACAAGTTCCGCCAGCGTATAGCATACTGGACCCAGGTTTCGCCTGGTTTTACCCTGGCGTTAATCAAAGCAGTTATTGGAGTGCGTTCGCTGGCGCTCGCGAATCGCTGAGTGAATAGCAGCTCCATTTCAGTGAACGTTTTGATAGAATCGTTCGGGAGTTCCGAATACCATTTGAACGCTGTTTCTGATAAGCTACCTACGAACTGGCGGAGCAACAGTTTATCATCACCGCCGGTGTTACCGCAGAGGGCCCGGAACTGGGCGACATGTTGATGGGGATTGCCGGTCCCCTTGTACACGTGGAATTTTGGTATCGTATAGCCTTGCGGGTATTTGATTTGGTCGTACCATCTTGGATACGGCCGCCCCGTTTTCACGACTTGACCAGCTGCCTCAGTCGCATGATGGACCCGGATTTGCTGGGCTATGTAGTCAGCCAAGTCCGCCTTAGAGATTGCCTCCTCCTTGGCCGTTGAGAGGGCCGGCAGTGGATTCGACGTTTCTCCTCGGTCGTCTTCAAGAACGATTGGGGGATCTTCGGCGGGCAAGTCCTGCTGGATCATCATTCCTATCATATCTTGGAAGAGAAGGCCCATACGTTGTATGTCGGCTGCTTGTTCAGCAGCCTCTTTGTCCTTTTTCTCCAGTATCCGGCGAAGGAATTCAGCGTCGGTTTCTTCTTCTTGACGCGCGTCTGAGGACGTTTCTGGGTTTTCTTTTGGCCCGGTAAGTGCGGCCATAGCATTCATCATTTCTTGGAGCTTTTGCTGCTGCTCCTGGGCTTTCGTCACGGATCGGGTAAGTGGTCGGTGGCCTGTAGAAGTGCGGCTCTCCTCCTTTCCAGAGGCCATGTATACGGTGTGGACCATCATGCCCCCAAACTTAGGGCGTCTGGGCTTAGTGCTTTTAGCCGTCGTTGCACGTTGGGGGGTCTTCTCCGGCCTCCTCCCTTTATGAGCCGTGGAGGTTGAGGGGGGCGTTGAGGTGGGCGTCCCGACAGCCTTTCGGGGTTTAGCTTGGTGGCCAGCCTCCGGTTGGATTTTCAGCTTCTTGTGCTGGCAGGAGAAGTTTGGATCAATGATCGAGTCTCGGGCCTGCCGCCAAACCTTATAGATTTTGGAAGACAGCCGTTGAGGGGATCGGGGTTGTTCTGATTTTATTTCCACAACCTTTTTTAGTGGGGGAGGAGACCTCTTTAGCACTGCGGCAGGAGAATTCCTTCGCACCTTATTTAGCATCTCGAAGCTATTCCCAGTTGGAACAGCAGCATTAACTTCTGCCATCGGAGCTGATGGAGTCAACCCGGAGGGGGAGTTGCCCCCAGCCCTCCTTACTCGGCGCCAGTGGCGACGTCGAGAGTGCCGAGCGGACGGCGTTGGTTCAGCGGTGAGAATAGCTTCGTATTGCCCCCTGTGTAGGTGGGGGGTCGTTGTTGGTGTTAGCCTGTCAAAGACCGACGTCCTTTGGATAGCAGGAGCGGGGGCTGGAGCCGTCAATCTTGTAAAGACCGACTTTGTGGCAGGGGAAATCGCTTTGATGACTTCAGGAGCAGGACCGGTCACTTTCTTAGAAGCAGCCTTCTCTGGGATTGTAGGTGCCATGATGGGTCCACAGGATTTCTGGCCCAATCTAGAGAAGACCGAGGCGCTGATGTTGGGCGACCCGTTGAGAGGAGCCGCGGCAGGGGTAAGACGATCAAAGACCGACTTCTTGGGAGCTTTCTTTGTCAGCACCGGCGCCGTGAAGCTTGTTGGTGGGAGTATAGTCCCAAAGAACAATCCGGTAGTGGCATGAGTCACCTGGTCCGCCGGCATTGTGAATAACGAAGCAGCTTGGGGTCCGTAGGCTATGCCTCCTGGCGAGGCAAAGCATTGGTCGCAATTGCAGTTTGAGCGGTTGGAGGATTTCGCAGAAGTAGAAGCCATCGATCCTTTGCTTTCTGCAATAGGCAAGACGCCAATTCTTAGTATCTTGAAACCCAAGGGCAACCATTAGCGAACCGCGATTGGTTCGCGAATCACGACACACGAAGTGTGGAGTGGAAAGAGGAAAAGGTCCCACCGGGCGTGCCAGAATCTGTTCCCCTCCGAACGGCGGCGCACAAGACTGCGAGGTCTTGGCACTGAGGTTCGGGGCAGATGCTAATTGGTGCTATCCGTCCACCTCTCCGAAGATGCCAAGTCGATCTATGGCACCTGTGTATCGAAGGTTTAGACGGATGCGGCCGATGTAGCAGACTTCGTCAGATTCCCCCTCGTTTGAGGGGTTTTTGATTGTGGGGACGCTCTTCCCTGCAGGCGCAAGCCCCTGCAGTTAATTACGCTACCGCATCGCGGTAACAACTTTCTCCTTTCTCCAGATGGTCGCTTCGTGTCGTGGGTGTTTATTTCGTTTTTTATTGCCCGTGGATTGTTTACGGAGACTGAGTTATGTCGTCGCCCGTAGGGCATGGACTAGTCCAAATCCGTGTTTATCTTAGATTTGGGTTTGGGGGGTTTGGTTCGAGGATACGTCAGCCATACTTGAGGCTAAGATCAACTCGAACGTTTGTTAAGGATGCGTCAGTCTAATGTTGAGACTAAGATTAACTTAACGGGATCGTTTAGATCCGACAAGGGAGTGTTTTAGGCTCCATTGTTCCAGTTTAGGGACCTAGTGGTCCATCGTATATGTGGCCGTCGGGACCCGTCACCTCTCTGACGACGTTGAAGGATTACAACGACGGATGTCAGAGGAGTTCAGAGATGTACCCTCAAGCCAGAGTTAATTTGGGGGATTCATAGTCCAGTCTGTTTGAAGGTTTAAGGATACGTTAGCCATCTTTGAGGCTAAGATCAACTTAAACGGGACCGTTTAGATACGACAAAAGAGCATACAGGGCTCTATTGTTCTGGTTTAAGGACATTGCGGTCCATGGGTAGTTTAAGGACATTGCGGTCCGTGGATAGTTTAAGGACATTGCGGTCCGTGGGTAGTTTAAGGACATTGCGGTCCGTGGGTAGTTTAAGGACATTGCGGTCCGTGGATAGTTTAAGGACATTGCGGTCCATGGATAGTTTAAGGACATTGCGGTCCGTTGTTAGTTTTAAGACATCTCGGTCAAGGTTAAGGACGTCGTAGTCCATGGGTTTAAGGACTCCACAGTCCGGTATGTGCTCTGGATGCTTCACACGGGTTCACTGCCGTGCTTGGCGAGGACCAGGCTCCGCTCTGGACGTTTTCCGCGGGGTCAAAGAGTGACGTTATCCACGTTCCACGTAACCAGGAATTTTGCACTAGATGCTTCGCACGGATTCACTGCCGTGCTCGGCGAGGACTAGGCTCCGCTCTGGGCGTTTTCCGCGGGGTCAAAGAGTGACGTTATCCGCGTTCCACGTGACCAGGAATTTTGCATTAGACATGGGTTTAAGGACCCCACAGTCCATATCATGGGTGGTCGTCGGGACCCGTCACCTCTTTGAAGACATTGAGGGATTACAATGCCAAGTATCAAAGGAGTGAAGAGATGTACCCTAGAACCGGAATGGATTAAATAGTCCTTGGCCCAATTTGGGATCAAGACCCATTAATTATATTATGAGCCCATCGGCCCAGTTAATTACGAATTGAGGACTTATGGCCAACTTGGGCTAAGTCCTATCATGTCTGGAATATTGACTTCTTGTGGGTCCATTGAGGGAGAGGCTTTGCCTCTATCCCTTTAGCCAATTGGACCAAAGCCTAGTGTTAAACACTTCAGAGCAATCAGTGTTGAACACTGGGAATGAGGTTGACAAGTTAGTGTTTAACACTAAAAGATAATTGGTGTTAAACACCAGCAACAAGGCTTTCAAATTAGTGTTAAACACTAAAACAGATCAGTATCAAGTATCGGCAACAGAGCTCTCAAATTAGTGTTAAACACTAACGTAGTCAGTGTTGAACACTGCAAGTAAAGTTCTTTGATTGGTGTTGAACACTACAGCCCAACAGTGTTTTAACACTGGATTCAGGAGTTCCAACTTAGTGTTAAACACTAAAGCAAGAGGGGTCACGTGGCGACACGTGAGAGCGCCCTCTCTCCATTCATTCTGCTGAGATTATTGCATCTTTCAAAGCATCACGTGCCATCACGTGACGGGCATTCATATGCCTATGTGTTAGAGCTTCTGTCAAGGGTCACGTGGGTCACGTGGGGGACTGCCTCAAAGGGCTTTCTGTAGATCTTTTGAGGGGGTCCCGTGGTGGCACGTGACCCTGCCTCCATGTATATTGTTTAGAGAATCTGTTGATCCTTTCTCAGGAATTAAATTCCTCGAGCTTTAATTTCAAAGGAATTAAATTCCTACTTCCTTTTGAAGACTTATATTCTGGAGTAGAATTGAACCCTGAATCTTCTGTAGGAATTAAATTCCTCGTTTATGTGAAGAACTGAATAGGGTTAAACCCTAATAAAAGCTTTTTAAGGAATTAAACTTCCAGTCCCTGTTAAATTATGATTAAGGGAATTGAATTCCCGTTGTTTCAACAGAACTAAGTTCTTAATTAGGGTTAAACCCTGTTTCTTTCTGTTCTGAAGGAATTAAATTCCCATAACACAGGGTCAAGCCCTACTTTTATCTTAGAGGAATTAAATTCCTATAGTTCTGTGAGAACTAAATTCTCGTTTTTCCATTCCCTCTCTATATTTTGGATCTGCATGGCAGGATCTCAACCCATTGAGAATTAAATTCTCAACCTAAAGGGGAGATGTGCACTTTGCA
This sequence comes from Agapanthus africanus, assembly GCA_030015575.1. Classification (NCBI taxonomy): domain Eukaryota; kingdom Viridiplantae; phylum Streptophyta; class Magnoliopsida; order Asparagales; family Amaryllidaceae; genus Agapanthus; species Agapanthus africanus. The sequence continues at coordinate 182,941,780 of JASDDO010000024.1, forward strand.
GATCCTCTACCAAAGAGAGAAGAAATATGTTCTTCTGTTTTTACATTATCAAAGTTAAACTCTGTTGAGAATCAAATTCTACTTTTTTCAAGAAGCCTTCCCTTTCTTACCTAGGGTTTTCTTTTGCAGAAGCTCCAAATTCCTCAAAGTATCAAGGCTCTCTCCTTTTTTCTCCCTCTGCGTATATCCCTTTTTTGTGTTTCTAGGCTCCTATTTATAGGAGAAGCGGCCGAATCAATTAGTTTTTGACGAATCTTCATTGAGAGATTTGATTTGCATCCATCATTCGTTCTGGACCTTCGGATTATTAGGTGAATTTTATTCACCATTGGATTTCAGATCCGGGGATTCTCCCTTGTAATTTCTGTTAAATTTAAAGGGGAAATCTTTCCAAACTCGAGATTTTCCATAGATAGATGATATTTAATCATCTCTGAATCTTTAATTTGATCGGTTCCAGATAATTGCTTTCCTTTGGAAAGATTTGAATCTCTTTCAGAATTTAATTCTGTTAGCAAAATGGGCTTTGAAAGCCGGTCACGTGTGACCACGTGACCCATGGTCACGTGTGGACACATGACTCTCTTGGAACGAGCCTTTTTCTTCTTTTGCACTCTGCCTTCTTCTGCTGCTTAGCCGTCACGTGCTACCACGTGACCCCTGGTCACGTGTCAGCACGTGACCCTTGTCTGGCGCCTCTTTCCTTGGTTCAATTGGAGAGCGAGTCTGCTGCTTTGAACGTCACGTGCCAACACGTGACCCTGGTCACGTGGGAGCACGTGACCTCTTCTGAAGCCTTTTCCTTGACTTGATCAGGGAACCAATGTGCCATTTTCCGCTGCTTTTATATGTCACGTGTCAACACGTGACTGCTGGTCACGTGTAAGCACGTGGCCCCTTTTTGAAGCTTTTCCCAGAAGCTTTCCTGATTTTAAATCAGGAAACACTCATAAGATTTGAAAGTCTTAAGTTACAGAGATCTAAACCTGTGCTTAAGCAAACCCCCACAAACTTCCAATATTGCCCTACAAGTGGTCCAATATTGACCCTTGTATACAATCCACGGGCGCGAATAAACATTTCCCTAGCCAAATTTCATCCGTAATTGGGAATACGTTCGCATGGTGAACAACCCTTATAAATCCCCTCGATTTATGAGGAGAAAACCCTCCTGTAGGATCCTTACGACTTACAAAGGAACAAAACACTTAGGAACCCTCACGATTCCTAAGGAGAAAATACACCTACAAGATCCTCACGACTTGTAGGGAGAAATACCTTTATGAGACCCTTACGGCTCATGAAATCGAAAGCCTTAGTCGACAGGTCCCTAACCCTGATCGCTAAGCCTCTTTTGTTCGACAATGACAGAGGCAAATGATGATTCGCTCCTGGCAATATCCCAGTTGCAGCGGTGCTGATGCCAAAATCGGTGTCCAATTTCAGGTTTACGGCGAAAGCCAGTAGGCCGCTCATGCATACGAAATAGCCGAAATGATAGGGCAACTTGCAATAAAAAGCAGCAAGTAGAATGTATGCACGCAAAATAGCCGAAATGATTGGGCAACTCGTAATAAAAAGCAACAAGTAAAGATAAAATAAATAGCCGAAATGATTGGGCACCGCGAAAAATAGCCGAAATGATTGGGCAATCGCGACCTTCACGATATAAAAGCTGAAATGATAGAGCATCGCGGAAATAAAATAAAATAAAAAGAAGAAATGATAAAACTTCGGCCCTACAGTTAAGATCACATCGATCCCTGTATACAATCCAAGGGCGTAAACAAAGAAGGAACCATACTTCCCCAGCGGATTCCGTCAAACGACGAAGCCAAACCTCAACGGTTCATTTCAACCGAAGAAGCCAGTGACTTCAACAAAAAAATTCCTCGACTCACGGATACAAACACTCCTTGACGAGAGCCTCCTGATCCGCGTCGACTCGCAGAGCCACCAGCGCCTCCGTGGGAACCCTCGACTCGTTTCAAACCCCAAGGACACAAATAATCCTTGGCGCTTGGGAAACAAATAATCCCTAGCAAAATCCTCGACTCACGGATACAAACACTCCTTGACGAGAGCCTTCTGATCCGCGTCGACCCGCAGAGCCACCAGTGCCTCCGTAGGAACCCTCGACTCGTTTCAAACCCCAAGGACACAAATAATCCTTGGCGCTCGGGAAACAAATAATCCCTAGCAAAATCCTCGACTCACGGATACAAACACTCCTTGACGAGCCGCGTCGACCCGCAGAGCCACCAGTGCCTCCGTAGGAACCCTCGACTCGTTTCAAACCCCAAGGACACAAATAATCCTTGGCGCTCGGGAAACAAATAATCCCTAGCAAAATCCTCGACTCACGGATACAAACACTCCTTGACGAGAGCCTTCTGATCCGTGTCGACTCGCAAAGCCACCAGTGCCTCCGTGGGAACCCTCGACTCGTTTCAAACCCCAAGGACACAAATAATCCTTGGCGCTTGGGAAACAAATAATCCCTCGCAAAATCCTCGACTTACGGATACAAACACTCCTTGACGAGAGCCTTCTGATCCGCGTCGACTCGCAGAGCCACCAGTGCCTCCGTGGGAACCATCGACTCGTTTCAAACCCCAAGGACACAAATAATCCTTGGCGCTTGGGAAACAAATAATCCCTCGCAAAACTTCTCAACTCACGGATACAAACACTCCGTGACGAGAGCCTCTTTGACTCACATCTCGGGCAGTAAGGATTCAAAAACTTGCTTCCTGAACAATGGGACCCTGCAAGTCAATCCTAAATGGTCTCTTGCATACTATTCACGGGTCTCACTCTCTGAAGTCGATTCTCGACAAAGAGGGAAACAACCGCTTACGAGCCCTCTCGACTCGTAGGAGGGAGAAATTCTCTTATAGGATCCTTTCGACTTATGAGAGAAAACCACACTTGGGAATCCTCACGATTCCTAAGGAGAAAATCCACTTACGAGATCCTCTCGATCCGTAGGGAGAGAAGTCTCTATGAGACCCTCACGGCTCATAGAGTTGAAAAGCCTTAGGCGGCAGACCTGAACCTGCAACCTAAGCCATCGCTACCTCTCGGAGAAGTTAAGTTGCCCGCCGATCAGGTTCATCGAAAACACCATAACAGAAAGGGAAAAAGCGAAGAAATAGTACCAGACATTGCAAGAAAGAATGTGTCTTTATTCATAAATTCAATCAAAATACAAGGCGGATCGTATAAAGAATAAAGAATGCATATATGCTATATACAAATTACAGGTGTGTAAACGATACAAAAATATTCAGGGAGAAGGAAGTTTCTTGAACAACTCTATCAATTGCTCGCGTACTTCCTTCCACGCCTTCTCCTGATCAACTACCACTGCCAGTTCAGCCTCTACTTGAGCCCGCTGCTGCGTGAAGGATGCGAGATGTTCCCCAACAACCTGCTGAGCTGCTTCTTGGCCTCGGGCATCGTGCTCAGCGGCATCAAGCTTCCGCTTCAGTGCTAGCCCATTAGATATACGCTTGAGAAGACCTTCAAAGACGACTTTCACTTCAGCAGCATTCGTCCTAACTTCAGCACGAAGGCGAGCGGTCGCGTTTGAAGATTCCCGATGCGCCTTTAGCCGTAAAGCTGCCTCCTGCTCCAAATGGCGGAGATAAGAAACGCTTTGCTCAAGCCAAGCTGTCCGTTGGGCGCTCGCGGCCAAAACCTCGGGAGAAGGGCGCGTCGACTCCAACCGATGCAGGCGAGCCTCGATCTCTCTGCAGTGGTTAACCCAAGATTCGACGACGCCCTCGTTGTGAAAGTTTACGAGCGCCGCCAACATCAGGTTAACCTCCACAGCGAAATCTACGGCAGAGGGGAGAGCGTCCATGTTGAGCTCTTCGATGTACCCGCTGAGCATGCCCAAACTCATCGCAGCACCCCTTGAAGATGGACGCCTCGAGAAAGGGCCCGCCGGTGAGAGAACGCGAGACTCAAAAGGGATCAGAGCTGGAACAATAGCTGCAAAACGAAACATGGTCAAACAATGATTCGAAAAGTCGGTGAAAGATCATATAAAAAGGGGAAAGGAATATGCTGTACCAGTCGCAACGGATGGCAAAGCCGGAGGCGCCGGTGGCAGCGCAGGCCTGGTGTCCCCTCCTTCGATTCGAGGCACTGCAATCAGGAAGAGGAAAAGTCAGATACGATCCTATATTCCCTCGAAAGAGATCAAGATAGCACTTACCGGTACCACTAGAGGGAGAAGCGAGCTCGGATGGGAAAGAGAAGTGTGGGAGCAGCACTTGGTATAGATGATTGAAGAACACTCCTGAAAAGAGCATAGTGGTATAACGTTAGTACATAAGCTACACGTTAAAAGATTAATGCATAAGTCGTAAATTCATACCTTCCGACATCCGCGATGGCACAAGGGAAGGCTGAGGAGCGACCACCGCCAAAGCAGTAGTTGACGGTGTGCCTTCAGGCAATGGAGCATCGGCACTAGCCGCACCTGCGTTTAAAACAAAGACAAACTGGTTAAAAGAGATTGTGAGGTATATATAAACGAAGAACATTGGTCATTCAAAATTTACCCGACAAGCTGCCAGCAGAAACGGAGGCAATCCCTTCCTCCACTGACGGAAGGCCACCGCCTGTAGCTTCATCACCCGACTCGAGGGGAACCGTTGTTATGCTCGCAAGCTCTACAGGCGGCGGGGAACCATAGGCAGGGAGGGCTATGATAGGAACATTGCCAGATTCCTGAGAAGGAGCGCCTAGCCCGTCTTCAGGAATCATGGCCGCCTCACCTGCTGCTCCCTCAGGATCGGCGATCGCAGCTGCCTCGTCCATCGGCACCACGAGGTCCCCAGCCTCAAGCACCTCGCCCTCTACCGCCTTCGGCTCGGTTGAGACAATCATCTCATCTGCCGCCACTTCAGGTGCGACATCAATGACCCTCTCCGCGGCAGGTCCCTCAATCTCGGCTCCAGGCCCCATGACCCCGACAACGTTGCTCACTGCCGGTTCGGGTTCGGCAAGTACCGCTTCCTCCGCTCCCCTGGGTTCGACGGTCGTCTCCGCCTCCCCCTCAGTTGGACTTGACCCTGCAAGATGGGATACGTATGAGCCAATAGCTTTACAATTCGTACAACAAGGTTCTGAAAGGAGTACTACCTGAAGCAGATTTATCATTGACGCTCCGAACCGCGCGCGCCACTTGCCGACGAGCAGTAGACAGGGCAACAGGGGCTCTTCGGATGGAGTACTAGCGCGAGGAATGGTGCTAGGGCCCGCTCCCGTGGCCAAAGCAGCTTTCCGCGCCTTTGCTTCACGTCTCAACCGCTTCCGCTCTTCTCGAGCCGTTGAGACGGATGCCATCAGAGCTTCCTTGAGTGAAGCATCCTCATCCGTATAGAGGGATGCCTCCAGATTTTTCAGAGCATCCCTCGTCGTTGCGTCAAGCCGAGGCTCTTGCGGCAGCTTCGACGGAGCCGGGGCTTCGGTGGCAAGCTCGGGAAGGATCCCCACATCAACTGATATAGCCCCTGTAAAGAAACAAAAGAAGGTTAAATTGACCACCAGAAGAAATAACAAACTTTCCCTATAAAAAAAAGGAAAAGGGGTGGAGCATACCAACACCTGCCAGGGCACGCCTCTCCTCCTCTTCCTGAAAGGTTTTCAGAGAGGCAGCAATAGCCTCTTCGGTAGAAACACCTGTTGAAAAGGGAGCAAATATTAGTTAAAGATAATAATAAAAAGTGCAATAAAATGACGAAGAAAGTGGCTGATGATTACCTGACTCAGCGAGTTTACTTAACATCGCTTCGAGCCTCGCCGATCGCTCCGAAGCTGCAATGGCGGCAGCCAAATTAGTGTCTGCAGGGTCTACCAAGAAGCCCTCGTTGCTGCCATATTCACTTATGCCTTCGTTGGGAGGAGCCGCAGGCTCTAGGCTAAGGATCGCATCGAGGGAAAGGGTGGACTTTTTCTTCTTCTGTCCGCCAGCTTTAGATCCATTCGGACCAGCTTTGCGCTTGGCAGTCACTTTCGGGCGGCGAGTCCCGATATCCGCTCCTGCGCCCGACCCTGGCGATACCACTTTGACCGTCTTCGTCGGAACACGGGGCGCCGTTGGTGTATCCACCGTAGTAGACAGTGGCAATCCACGCGGAGGGGCCAACACGCGTGGTCGGTCAGCTCCGGCATCTTTTATCGGGAGGGTGACCTGGGTCCTTGGCTGCAAGGGAGCCTTGCGATCACCGCCAGGAGGCGCACCCCTACGGTCAACCAGCAGGTGTTTCTCCATTAAAATGATTGGGCCCATAGCGTGCGCATACCAGGCCACATATGAATTAAGCATCTTAGGGACACAGCTGGGTTCACTAATGAAGAAATAGGAACCCGTGTTAAGCCGTATAAAGTGATGCATCGCATTCTTTACCCCCTCTGGGCCAACCACGGGCGTTTCCAAGAAGGCTTCCATCGGGATCCCCTGGTTGTAGCTTGATTGCTGGGCAAATCGATGCGGATTATACCTCATAAACAAAGCCGTCTCATTCTGCCGAAACACCAGGTAGCCCGGCCGAATGGAGTAGAGATGGAGGATTTCCCGAGCCTTCAGTACAGAAGCCCCGCCCTTAAACTCGTCACGTAGGGGCACCACCGACTTAGTAGTCTCCGAGCCTATGGTGATAATCTTATCCACGAAAGAAATCGTCGCTCCGACCAAATGTGGGCGCAGGAGGAGTCCCCTAGAATCCCGCGGGGATGCAAACACAATTGAAGCCCCGACTAACCGTATGACTCTCGGGAGTCTGTACTTCTCGAAGAATGGAGGAGTCTTGTGGGCGCCAAACACCCCTCGCACGTGCATCTCCATCCAAGAAATAAAGTAATGCATCGGGAAGTTAGCAGGCTGTGCCCCAGGATCATTGGCGTCCGCCGCTACGCTGAGTCCATGATAAAGGTAAGCTAACCCAGCAATTCCTACCGACAACTGCAGACCGGCCACCATCCGATGCGCCGGGTAAAAGACAGAGGGCCGCATGAAGCGCGGGTGCATAGGGAGCGCAAAGTTGCATAACCACAAGCCTAAGAACCCAATAAAGAAGGTTTCCTCATCCATGCCGGGGACGGCGATTTCCGAGAAAGCGATGATGGCAGCATTGGGGAGATAGAAATCCCTCTGGTTATTCTCCGATAAGGGTCGGCGATCCAAACCGAAACCAAAGGGGTCGTCAAGCTGAGCGAACTTCTCGTTCTGCTCTGATAAGAACTCCGGGCGGATAAAGCGAGCAATGAAAGTTGCGAAACTGACGCCCTTGTCTCCCGATTCCAAATGGAGTTCCTCATAGATCTCCAACACCTTCACCAAACCCGGATACTGATGCTGAATGGCATTCTCCGGGGTTAAGTCAAATACCAGCTGCTTGGTGGCAAAGACATACTCGTCAGGAGGAAGCAACTCCTCGTAGTGCTCTCCCCTCATTGGCAGACCTGAAATTTCGGCAAATTCCTCCAAAGAGATAGAGACTTCCTTATCCGCCATCAGGAAGGTATGGATGGGGATATTCCATTGTTCAACGAAGGCCTTTATCCACCACGTTGGAGGAGAGGGGTACTCGAAAAGCGAGACGAAAACGGCCGAGTATAGACCAATCTTCGTTAGGTGGGTCCTCTTCGCCGATAGAATGTACCGGGCCCACTGCAAATATCCGGCGGGGGGTCGCGGGATCATTCCAATGTTATAAGCCTGTCCCCAAGGGCGTGCTTCGCCTTGACAGATTCGCCTCCCCAGAATATCTATCGCCGGCGGCGACTGCACGGGAATGGCGCCGATTGCAGGCTGAAAGAGGTCATCAGAATTCCAATTCTTAACCTCCACGGCGTACTTCACCGGGGGTTCGTCCGCATAAGGAATCGTAACAATGGGCTCAGAGGGCGCGGCGGAACTAAAACTGCGACGGCCTTGGATGATCTGGCTATACCACCTTCCCCACAGATGGAGCTTTTTGCACTCAGGATCGTGACCTTTAATGAGAGCGAACACCACCCGATCCACTGGCGCATGGGGGAACCCTCCTTCCGAGCGAACGAAGGGAAAAGACAAGTCGTCAAACATGTTTTCTGTGGAAAGACAAAAAATATACATCATTAGTGGCCTAACGCTTGGCATTTTAAAAAAAAAATAAAAATCTTGCTCCACACTGTGATGCAGTGGGTAGGGGACCAAAGGGGGACCCACAAAATCTGGATGATGTGCATCATTTAATAAGACAATCCCATCATTAGATGGGACTTTCAATTCATAAAAAGTTCCCAATAGGATACACCCATTGGTGGGGAAGTCCCCAGAGACAAAGAGGAAATCTTCTCTTTTAGAGCAAAGCTCTGTCACAGAGTGACATTTATCAAACTTTGGTCTCAGGGGAACAAGATTCCTTAAAAGAGCATGGCTCTGTGGTAATAATCGAAAATCCATCAACACTTAGAAGAATTGAAGTTTTTTTAAAAAATCCTGAAAAATCCATGAAAACTCATAAAAAAAATTTCAGTTCATCCAAGAGCAAAGCTCTGTTCATGGGTCAAAACCTATGAACAGGACCTCTGTAAATCTTGAGAGCAAGGCTCTGGTGAAGCCCCAATGGGGTTTTCTTTAGATCAAAGATCCCAAGAGCACGGCTCTGTTGAAGAAACCCCAAAGGGGTTTTCTTTAGATCCAAGATCTACAAGAGCAAGGCTCTGTCAATTAAATTTAATTTGAATTAATCTGATTTTTTTTTACCTAGAAATTCTAAGTTCTGAACTTGAAAGTTCTTGAGAGAAATCAAGAGCAAGGCTCTGAAAATTTTTAAGCAAGAGCAAGGCTCTGAGAGTTAAAATTCTTAAAGATGGTAAGAAAAATTACCAAGGACCAAAGGTCCTATTTATAGGCGCCTGCGCCCCTTCAACTGACCCCCCTTGATCCAACGGCTAAGATCTCGCCACCGTTGCACTCACGTCGCGCCACGTAAGCACAACGGTGGGGGGGCATTTGTTCCCCCAATTTGAGCAAGGCTGATTTGAATTTTGAAAATTCAAATTTTCTGAAGCAACGCTTCAAATTCCGTGCGTTGCGCAATGCGCAAGCGGTCCACAGTGCGACACGTGTCTGCGCAGTTGCGCAAGCGCACCGCTGCGCGACACGTGTCTGCGCAGTTGCGCAAGCACTGTTGCGCAAGTGCACAACTGCGCGACACGTGTCTGCGCAGTTGCGCAAGCACTGTTGCGCAAGCCTTCCACTGCGCGACACGTGTCATTCATTGGGGAGTTGCGCAGAAACAGAATTAAAATTTATGAAATTTTTTCTGTTCTTTCCAAAACCAGAAGATTTTCTTCTGCCTTTGGATCAAAGATCCAGCGGTGGGAAAATTCCCAAAATCACTCAGAAAAGATCTTGTTAACAAATTCAACAAATTTGTGAGCACTATAAATAGGACCCCAGACCTTATTCGATTGGCATCAACTTCAAGAATCAACTTCTGGCATAAAAAAAAGAGAAGAGAAAGAACTCTTGAAGATTAATCAAGAACATAAAAAAAAGGTAAAGACTTCTTTTGAAGAAGAGAAAAATCTCTGAAGAACAGAGGATTAAAAAGTGAATAATTCAATAAAAGTAAATAAATAGTGCCTTGCACTTGTTGTGAACCCTTGGTTCTGTGAAATCAGGGAAAACAAGAAGAAAAACTTGTTTTCCTTCGATCCAAATTTGGATCAAAAGTGCTATGCACTTTTGTTCTTAAATCTAAAAAATTCTTGAGGTTCTGCACAAATGCAACCGATTATTTAAAAGGGCCTGGCCCAAATCAAATTGCAAAATAATAAAGGGGCAGAGCCCTGTTTGGAAAATTCTTGAGGTTCTGCACAAATGCAACCCATTATTTAAAAGGGCCTGGCCCAAATCAAATTGCAAAATAATAAAGGGGCAGAGCCCTGTTTGGATTGATTTTCTAGTCGGGCAAAGCCCAAAATAAATAAAAAAAATTGGACTTAACCCAATCCTGGCTGTAAGTCCTTAAATTAAATTGATTGAGCAAAATGGCTCTCCTAAACCAATTCACGACCGGTTCGAGGGTACATCTCCGAACTCCTTTGACATCTCTCGTTGTAATTCCTCAACGACGTCAAAGAGGTGACGGGTCCTAACGACCACACATCCAAATGGACCGAAACGTCCCTAAACTAATATTGGACCGAAACTTCCCTAAACTAATATCGGACCGAGACGTCCCTAAACTAATGATGGACCACTACGTCCCTAAACTGGCGTTGGACCGAAACGTCCCTAAACTAATGACGGACCACTACGTCCTTAAACTGGCGACAGACCGAGATGTCCCTAAACTAATAATGGACCACTACGTCCCTAAATTAGAACAATAGAGCCAATCGCTCTTTCGCTGGATCTAAACGGTCCCATTTAAGTTGATCTTAGCCCCAAACACGGCTAACGTATCCTTAAACATTCAAATGAACTATAAAACTCCAAATAAACTCTAGTCCTAGGGTACATCTCTGAACTCCTCTGACATTTATCGTTGTGATCCTTCAACGACGTCAGAGAGGTGACGGGTCCCGACGGCCATAAATTAAATAGATCACTACGTCAAGTTGATCTTAGTCCAAAACAGGACTAACGTATCCTTGATGAACGTTTAAGTTGATCTTAGCCGCAACGCGACTAACGTATCCTTAAACTAAAAACACCCAACCCAAATCTAAGTAAATATGGATTTGGACTAATCCACGTCCTACGGGCGACGGCATTACTCAGTCTCCGTTACAATCCACGGGCAACCACAAACAAAACAAACACACACGACACGAAGTGACCATCTGGAGAAGGAGAAAGTTGTTACCGCGATGCGGTAGCGTAATTAACTGCAGGGGGTTGCGCCTGCAGGGAAGAGCGTCCCCACAATCAAAAACCCCTCAAGCGAGGAAGAATCTGACAAAGTCTGCTACATCGGCCGCATCCGTCTAAACCCCCAATACACGGTGCCATAAATCAACTTGGCATCTTCGGAGAGATAGACGGATAAAACCAAATAGCATCTGTCCCGAACCTCAGGCACGGACGCCCTAACGTCTCGGCCGCCGTTCGGAGGGGAACAATTTCGCGTCGAACATATCGCGAAATGTCTTCCATTCGAGCGGCTGGGTATGTCGGCTTTCTTCCGCCTTCCACTATACTCTGGCGTTATCTGTGAGTTGCAGTTTCGCAACTCTTACCTAAGCAATCTCTGGCATTTGTGCTGCTGCCAGATCGTCCTCAATCGACTGAGCCCATTCTTTAGCTTGTATGGGGCTCTCTTTTCCAGAAAAGTTCTTAGGGTGCAGTGTCCGAATTGCTTCACTCCGGGTGCCTCAGCATCTGGGCGATGCAATAGGATAGCAGTATGCTGCTGCTGTCCCTCCAAGAAGCTCTTGATTACCTCAAGCAAAACCGTCTGGTCGTTGATCGGAGCTGCTACAGTAGGTGTAAGTGAAAGAGGTGATGGTGAGATGTTGTCATTTACGTTCGTGCTTGTATTGTTGGGAGAATCCATAACCTTAAAAGAAAAATAGGGTTATGATATATTCAAGGTAAATGAAATGTAAAGAATGTATAGTTACTGATTCTTATAATTCTTGTAATATATTGCTTAGGTTTCCATGCAGAACTGACCTGCATGGTAGGGTTCCATGCAGAACTGACCTGCATGGGCCGCCAACAAAACCTGTCACGCCCCGCTTCCCAGTGTACGGGGAAGGAGACGTGGCGAGGTCACGACGTATTTACTCAGAAGTAAACACGTTAAGTGTAAATAAGTAATATAATAAATTTACACAAGAAATGACAAAAGATATAAATAAACAGCAACTTTTTATTGATTAAATATTCTTTACATACAACTGGAAAAATAAATACAATACTGGAAACCGATGCCTAAACAATGGCAATGAACTGAAAAGAAAAAGCAAGTACAAGTAAGAACTAGAACTCTGGCTGCTCGGCAAACTGCTCCAAATCTTCCTGACTGGGCTCGATCTCCTGAGAGTCGGGTCCTCCGGACAACATTCCAAAGAAAGAAGAAATATGAATGTCCTCAGCGAACAAACGCTCGGTAAGTCCCAAAAGATAAATAGATCAGGTAAAAGTAATAGATCTGATAATTTATCTGTTTTTGTTATATTAACGTAGTTGTTTCTAGTTTGGTACAGAATTTATCAGTGTATACGAGAGGAGTCCAACTAATCCGTGGACTATGGTATACGGAGCACAATGTCCCATCTAGCCATGGGACAACGACACGGATGTTCAGGTTAGGTATATTATAGTGACCGTCTCGTGCCACTTCTCATACATTCCGTACCAGTCCACCTCTTTAAAACCCCGTAATGTATATTGTATTGTTTTGTAGATATAAGACTTGCCGAGACCATGGTATAAATTGTTCATGTAAATGAATAGTCATGTAGTCAATGTAGTCAAGTTAATATATATCCATGGTTTGGTCAAATCAAGTCATGTTGATATTTGATAGTATTCCGGTATTCATGTTCAGGTTCCAGTATATGAATTCATGTTGTATTGGAGTTATAATTGGATTGTATTCATGTATGGATTGTATTCATATTAGACTGAGACTCAGATTGAGTCAGACACTTAAACAAATTGCATTCCTGAATTAGGTTTTGGAGTTATCGGTAACTGCTGCACATGGACAACAGAATTTGTGTCTTTTTCCAAGACAATTAACATTTGATAACCTCGTTTTAGTTTTCTACCTTAAATAGACAAGCACCCACTTTCTCCGGCTTCCTGAGACTCAAGAGAATTGGTCCCGCTTAAACCTATATTTACTAAGGTTCTTATTGTAAATTAATATAACTTGAGGAGGTTTTATGGAAAATAGTTTTGGTATAGTTTCAAAATAAATCTTAAGTATTTATTTATTTTCTTTAGGGTTTTCATGGATGTAAATTTTTATAGAATAAGGTATGTTAGTGAATATATATATTTGAATAATTCAAGGTATTTTAGTGTAAAATAACTTGTATGGATTCTTGATGGTATTTTCATGAAACTTGTAATTCTTTTATTTTATTTAGAAAACATGGAATTTATTATATATTTAAAATATATGGTTTGATATTATTTATATATAATTATTAAAAATAAAATTTATTTATTAAATAGAAAATCACGTTTTTCTTAAAAATTGTATTAAAAGTTCCATCGAGATCGTATACTCCGTGAGGAAGTCTGTATCTCGCCCAACTAATCCGATGGATGTGCGATAACCCACACCAACCGAATAGGATTTCCCAAAAGTGGGTTGTAGAGACATAATCGTAAGAAATTTAAATAACACAATTTAAAGAATACGTTTTTTAATAGTTTAAGGTATTTTAATGTAAACTCGTATTTGTCCCAAAATGTTGTAACAAGAAATCGTGCTATATCATGATGCGTGTTTATGAAAGGTAGGTCATTACTTCGTGAGATATTCTAAAGGTAATATGAGCAAATAGATCAAAAGATGTCGTATGTAAAGTTTATGGTATTTAAACGTAAAAGTGTAATAAAAGTTGTTTTATATGGAGTTTTGGAATGAAACTTGTTCCTAATTATTGTTTAATCTTTAACAAACAAAGCATAATGATCTAAATAATTAGTTCTTAAAAAAATTTGTTATTTTAAAAAGTTTTAGAAATAAATGTCGGTATAACTTCACTTACCGGCATCATTGAAAAGAAGAAATTTTGAGATGTGAAAAGAAGAGAATGGAGGGGACTTACTAGCTTAGAGAAGAGAGGTTGATGAAAGAATTGGGAGTTTCGTGAAGTCGCGGGATCTCCGGAACCGTCTTGAATCGTCGCCGGAACTTGACCTTTGGCTAACTCCACCTGTACTCTTCTTTGACTTGGAAAATTTTGAACAATATATTTCAGAATGGAAAGGGTTAGGGTATGAGATTGTATTTATAGGATAGGATTAGAGTTTAGGGATTAAGAAAGAATTAAAATTGCATTAAAATTTGGATTTAAAACTTATTTTTAATTCTTGGGATAATTGCAGAGAATTCAAACGGAATAGGAGTTAAGGGGGTAGGCCAACAGTCAATTGTGCAGAACATGGGAGCCATTCCCCACGAGGGACCCGTCGGCGCCAGTAAAATCACCGGTCTCGCCGGCCGATTTGAAGCTTTGGGCCGTCGGATTGATGCCACTTGTATAGGTCGGTTCATATATCATTCAACACATGTTTGATTTTTTGTGACTTTTCATTTTACGTGTATCGCACGTGTAAACTTTTGGTTTTCCAAAAAGTTTAAAATAAAAATCAGTAAAAATATATGACCGAGGGGATTTGAACACAGGGGGTATTGTCCGTAAACCATTAATTTTGCACCAGCTAAATCAACAGTGAAAAAATGGTATAATCACGTGAAATTTAGTGTATACGCATCTTAGATGATAAAAATGGAGGTGAGATATGCCGATTGTCGAAAAAATTATGGAGAATGTATTTTTCCGAGGCCATAGGAGGAAATTCTCTCCGGCAACTTTCCTCCATTAACCTCTTGCGCGCGTGTGCTCGTGTATGTATATATATATGATGGAAATAGAAATGAAGAAGTAGAAGACGAAAGTCAGGACTGGATGACACCAAGAAAGGGGGAAACTTTCACTTTGTTCGTACGAAAAATCAAACCCAGATCGATGCAAATGTAAAAACCCCAACAACTGCAACGTCTCAATCTCAGATCTCAAATCCATAGCGTTTCATCTCCCCAACTCAGTGGAGCAACTGCTGGAGATGATCCGAGTTCAGAGAGGGATCGAGCCCGCGGACCTATGTGCTCGAAGGGAGCTGGCAAGGATCGGAGAGGCGCAATCGATTCAGGTCCTCACCAGGATCGCTGGCGCCACGGCGTCAGAAGCCTCTCAGGTTTCATCTTGTTCATCATCAAGAGCCAAGAAGAAGCTACCTTTGCTCAGCAGCCGCCGTTCGCCGAGGAGCAGACCGTCATTTTTTCTGCTCCCTCAAGCCCTAATTCTGATTCAAGTTTATCAAAGTTTCAATCTTTTGCTCTAAAATTCAATTGGTTGTTAATTGCACAAAACAACAGAAAACGAGTTCAGAGTTAGAGTTGGACCATCTTTTGAGGCCTGGTTTGGCAACACGATTACTATTTCTAAAATGGCGGTTTTGTCAGGCTTAGAGACTAAATTCGAAAATCTGTAACTGTCTCGTTTGGCATCCTATATGGAGTATCCCAAAACCGTGGTTTGAAAAAGTTTCTAAAGGCAGTGGAGTAGGCAGCGGAGTTTTGGAAAGTTTCGTCTTATTCTCTTTCAAACTCGAATGTTTAAAAGATAAGTTAAATTAAATGAAGTCTTGGTTTTATAAACTGTGTTTCTAAACTACCTTAAAGCTTTACAAAACCTCACTTTCAACTTCATGAAAACCATGGCTTCGGAAACCTTTACAAAACCTCACTTTCAACTTCATGAAAACCATGGCTTCGGAAACCTTGTTGCCAATTAGGCCTGAGTTTAGAGTTGAATTCCAGTGTTTTAAAGTGTCTTAGTAGTCAATGGCCGGAAATAATATCCGTGCAAATAGATAACTTAAGAAGTACTATAGGAGGCCAAACTTTAAAATGAAAGCAACTTTCAAAATCATGGTTTTATCAAGTTTTCAGTCTCATAGAGTCGGAAAACGTTCTATTCAATTTTTGCGGGTTAGTCTGTTGACCCCGCAAATACAGCGGTTACAAACCTTGAATCCTTGTTGCCAAACGAAGATACGAACCAGACTCATAAAACATATAAACAAGCTTGAAATGAATCGACCTTGTCGGTGAGCTCAAGTCTCTTTTAGATTGTCAACATACAGTATTACCAATTAAATACAAAATAAAGGCAGATAGATGCGATCTTTTATTCATTCGTCTCCATTAGTTCAATGCAAAGGTTGATAAATTTTGAAAACTATAATTACAATAGAACTCAACTTGAGCCAGACCAAATGAGCCGAGATCAGCTCAATTTCAACTTGTTTCACCATAATGTGATGATTTTTCTTATAAAGTGTTTCTAAGTTATCTAAAGCACATCTAATATTGCAACAGCTTTAAAAAAGAAAAGGAAAAAGAAAAGGAGAGGGACATCTTACATTCATTTTGATGTATAACCAGACAATCCACACTCAGCACAACTTTCTCTCTTAGGTTTTCTTTGCTAACAACGTTGTGCATTGTATCAAGGGTGTATTGTATAAAACACCCTATAGTTTACCTGTACAACACTTGTACCCTCTCCAGTGGTTTAGTAGCATAAACACCCCTCTGCTTGTTGATCAAAACGCATAAACTTGCTCAAATTGAACTCTAATCAATTCAAATGATAGTCCAATTTTAACTCTAGAACTTTTTTTCCTGCTGTTTACAATAGAGATCAACTGTTTCTCAAGGCTTTTGTTAATTAAGAAACGGGGTACTAAAAATTACTTGAGCCGGTTCAAGTGCTATATACAGGGTCGACTATAGGGGTGTTTTATGCAATTAAAATCTTGTATTAAGTACCAACAGTGTATTCTTCGCTAACTATATTCACATGGTGTACAGGGATAGATGTGGCAGAGGGATCAGACTTCTCCGTTTGACGACTAGGTACGAAAAATAGTTAATATTTTGCGACAAGTTGCGATCAGCTTGTATTTCATGTTACGTGCATGAATGTCATCGCTACGTATGTATGTGTATATAAGCATGACTTTTCTGTATTTATACTCTATGAAGGCAACTTGTGCGCATTACGAATAATAGCAGGCATGAATTATCCTCCAACTCAATAGGGGGGAATATTGACCTGTAAATCTTCAGAAAAGGGTGGGGTGGAGGGGTGGATATGGTACTTACAAAGAATGCAAAAGAATGAGAACTGACAACTGGAAAATATCTCAATTAGAGACCCCTTTGACTATATTGAATCAGTCCACATTAGATTGAAGATCAGTTTTGGTTTCAGAGGGATTGATATATCTCCATATAAATCCCAAGGTGCTACCCATAATATTCATGATGACAGCAGATAATGCAGGAGGTAAAGCAACCAATGGAGATGAGAAATGTGCAGTTGCTAAAACAACACCCAGTGATGAATTTTGCATTCCAACCTGTGTACATAAAAATTTGATCAGATTTAGGTATTAATGAAGGACTGATAAGTAAAAAAGTAAGGCTGAATTTCTCTATATTATCTTGAACTATCAGTGTTTTTCAGATTGATACCATGAAATTCATAAATTGGAAATGAATACATGAACTTAGGCATTTGCAGCAAGGATAGATTACATTAAATGCCAGTGAACTTTTGAGCATTCAAATACCACCATTGGCAGTGTGTTTAATGCAATTTTTGTTAGGTGTTTTTGTGTAATTCAATCAAACCATACCTCAATCGAAATTGCCCGTCGCTGTCTTTCTGCGAAACCGCAAATGGTTGCTGACAGGTACCTACAAAGTTTGATAATCAGTTCAAATGCAAGCAAAGGCGGTGTTCTAAGTTAAATTCAGCTCAATATTTTCCATGAGTTATTAAAATTCGAGGCAAATCGTACCCCACAAAGAAACCAGCAAAATGCAACAATAAAACAGAGAGTATTGCCCCGCGCAAATCTCCAGAAGATAATCCAGCACCATGAGATGAATCGATAAGTGATGATTTGAGACGAACAAAGTTCTCCGAGAATACACTTTCATGATGGAAATATATGTCAGATAAATTTACCTTGGGGTGGCATAAAACAAAAACAAAAAACAAAAACAAAAACAAAAATAAAATAATTGCTCAAGTCTCACCTGCTTGCGAGAAGTGACGAGGTTAACACTGCAAGAAGTGGAGCGGTCGGTGTAACGATTTTTACAACAGATGGGAATGTGCTTTGCATGTAAGAACCCAATAGGATTGGAGCAACCACTACCTATAAATCGGAAAACATTTGGGGGAATGTAATTAGAGATAGAAAAGTTTTGCCTTAATTTTATCCACAATAGTTAGAATGCGGTTTGCATGTATTATCCCTTTCTCCAAATTTGCACATTGTCTCCTACCGCCTGATTCCACGACCATTAAAATTTTCCATTAAATTCAAGATTTTATCCCAAACCCCTAAGGGAGAATAAATGTTGCGATATGTTAACAGAAATATAAAAGAAATAATAACATCATTAAACTCAAAGTGGGGCAAAGTACAAGTTTTGAAAAGAGAGGAGTATTTCCTTTCATACGGCCAAAAGGAGAGTGAATTTCCTACAATTTAGCCATAATGAAGTATTCAACAGTTAATTACTTTGCACTAGAAGACCAATCTTTCCTTTCGAAGGCCTGTTTGCCATGAATCCAAAAATATTTAATATTGCATTTAAAAAAAACATACATTATGCGCTCACATAATAATAATTGTGTTACCTGCAGAGTACTGAGGGAAAGCTTAATGGCATCGACGGGGACATAAGCTCCAGCCAAAACTTTGGTTAAAAGAGGAGTGAGAAGCACCGCGCCAAAAGTGGTGCATACGGTCATTACAATGGATAGCGGCACATCTCCTTGAGCAATTAATGTCACCTGCAACACTACATGAAATAAAGAGGTAAATATAATGGGGAAGGCCCTATAAAATTTGTAACAAGAAGATCTTGTAAAGGGATTATTATTAGATGGAAGTTCATGATAGTAAACTGATAGTTAAAAAGGGTGGCTAAATTACACTAAAGCGTCCCTTAAATTTTAACTGTTTATCATTAACTACAGTTTTTATTTCAGTAAACCCCCTTAAAGTCTTGTGGTTTTTATTTTCACCAAACACCCTTAAATGTAGCACTAAGAAAGCTTAATGCAATCAAACAAATAGTCCAAGGAAGTTCAGTGAATAACGACGACAGTTTGTAGTTTAATGTAATTTAACCTAAAAGGTCGGAATTCCTTGATTCTAAAGATCGTGCCAAATTATCTTATAGGTAAGCCAAAGAGATGCTGATCAGGGGTGGAAGAACTAAGGAACTTTGTGGCTTAAACACATTGGAGCTTTAGCAACTTTTGGAAATAAATAAGCTTTAAGTTCGAACGAGGAGACAATGTATTCATTAAAGTGACAAGGCACACCTAGTAGATGTTAAATACTTGTTTTCATCGACGTTGCTAACCGACAATCCAGAAATTCTTAACATAATATCAACAGATACCAAGAGGTCTACTCGATTTAAATATCATCCTCCAACAATTTAAAACTATGTATGTTAAAAAAAATCGTCATCAGAAAAAAATTGCAAATCTTACCACATTGGAAGCAGTGCCCCCAGGACAACAAGCCAACAAAATCAAACCAACAGACAGTGATGTGGGGAGCCCAATTGCTCTGCTAACAATTGCTCCAAATGCTGGCATAATTGTGTACTGGGCAGCACATCCAAAAATTACCTGTTTCCACAACACAAGCAAAGACCATCAGCATTGTAAGTTTATAACCATACAAGATAGAGCACGCGTCATCCACTTATATACATAAATCTATGGAGATTTCATGAATGCCTTCACTCTAAATGGTGTTAATATGGGATTCAAATTACCCAATATGTTAATTTTATTTCTCTAGCATGTCTTCCTTAAAAATCAAGCACATATGCAGTCCTAACTTGGTTTCTAACTTCACATTTGATATTGCTTAAAATGTGGCGAAATATCCATCCTGACATTACTCCATAACTCCTTAAAATGCAAACAGAATATGAAATCTTTGCATTGTGTCATAATTACACCAATGAGCAATAGCTTGGTAGGTATGGTGCTTTCCCAGGAGAGTGCGGGTTCGATCCCCAGGAGGGCAAGTGGCCACAATTTAACGCTTTCGGTGCAAATTTGTGTTTCCCCAGGATGCGTGTGTATGTTTTGTGTGCGTGGGTGTGCTTCTGTGCTTGGGTGAGGTTTTCGGGCCGGTAAAAAAAAATTCCCAACATTACAAGCCTCTTACCTAAACAAAAATAACATGGTCCCTTGAGAACCTCATCATACATCACAAGAGATATCAAATATGCATCAACAACCTAACATAATGTAATGCAAAAATTTACTTTCCAACACAATATTCCCAATAATTCAAACCATTGTGTCAATAATGGGCAAACCCAATACATGAAAATCTAACTCAAAATCAAATAAAATTTCCAATCTTTTAAAAAATACACACCCACAACTTACAGAGAGAGGCCTCTGTCTCAAGATCCCCAACAGGTCCTTGAGCTCCAAGGTCAAACCCATAGCCAACATTATGAAGCCAAGAGCACAGCTATAAGAAAAGGGACCTCTTTCCACAAACCAAGAGAAAGCCGAAGGCTTGATGCATGCAACAGCTCCTCCAACTGTGACATAGAGAGGGTAGAGGCTTGCAGCAGTTGAGAGCAAGCTTTCCCATGTGGGTTTCAATGGAGTGGGATTTTCTTGGGGGTTTTGGATTTTTGAAAGAGATTTGATGATGATGAGTTTTTGGGGTTTGGGTAATCTTGAGTTTGAGCTTGAGCTTGGGGGTCTCTGAGTGAGGAGTTTTTGAGGGAGGATCAAAGGGTGAAAGGAGAGGGAGACAGACATGGTGAGTTGAGATTTTCCCACAAGAGGGAGCAATTTGTGAAAGCTTGTTATGTTTTTTTTGTTTCTTTTTTCCCCCTGAATTTTCTGAATTTTCCTTTCTGATCAGTGGAAGCAGGTCTTGGAATCACTGCTTTTGGGCCTACAAATGGATGATTGAGGCAGAGTCACATGTTATTTGTTTTTTTTTCCCATTTCCTTTTTTTCCTTTTTGTTTTCTCTTCTAGAATTTTGGCTTTATAAATTCACCCAGGGCTTGTTTGGCAGCAAGTATTTGGAGTGGATTTAGAATTTGGGGGAGTACGAATTGCTTTCAAGTTTCTAAATCCTTATCTTATCGTTGCAAGTATTTGGAGTGGTTTGGATTTGTAGTAAACTTGGATTTCAAAGTTGGGGTTTTGGGGATGTAACTTCGTGGATTTGGATGCCATATCATCATTTAAATGAATAGAAAATATATCCATCTCAAATTCATATTTTAATCGATCACAAACCAAATAAAGGATAGAGTGCGCAAGGACAAATTCATAATAATTCACTGCATCCAAACAAACTTTTTTACCTTTTTGGATTATAAAAAAGTTAGACTTATGATAAGTTCAAAATCCAAAATTTTTTGGATTTGCAAGCATAAGGTACATACTAAAATAATCCCAACTATTTCTTTAAATTTTTTTTATTATGATTTACATTTCCCTAATCTTATTTTAATTTTTCAGTATGTCCTTTATTACTCCTCAAATTCTCTATTAAGATTAAAATCTCCTATTTAATCACTGTGATTTTAAACTTCTTCCTTGTTGTTGCTCCAAATTCCTTTCCATAGTTAACTTTATATTCTCGGAATATTCTTTTGAAACCTTTTCCAGATTCCCAATCAATAATTCTTTATGTTGCACCACAAAAATTGTTTTATTTCCAAAAACAACGATGACTGACTGCACAATATTCTTGAATGCTTTGATGTTGGTTCATATAAACAAGTGAAGCAAATATTTGTCTTGGATTTGAAACCACTCCAACTTATTCAAGAGGCATTACAATCAACTGAATGAGAAGGAATAAAAAAAATGTAGGAAGGACATATGATTAAGAGTAACCTGTGTTATCCTAATAATAACTTAATTATTGTATAGATATGCTGGAAGAGTTAATATGAAGCGGCTCAAAAGTCAAGAGCAATATAAAATAATCAGAATAAAATGCGTTTACTAAAAATAAGAAAGAATTTGAGGAGAGATGATTTAACCTATTTTAATTCAGGGTTTTTTTCTCGTTAGTCCCCCATACTTCAATATTTTTCTCTGTTTCCCTCATAATTAGTATTTACCTGTATTCTCCTATATTTATAAGTTATTTCTGCAGTCTCTACTTCACTTTTGAAAATTATTCTTCCGTCTACTTTCCGGCCACCGCCGTCGTTCCCACCACCGACTCCTTCTTCTCTTCAACACGGCCACCATCACCGTCACCGTCAACACCACCACCATCTTTCTCCTCCTCCTCTTCGACCTATCAACGTTTCAACCCGTCAACTCCTCCTCCTCCTCTTCAACATTACCGTCACCATCTTTTTCTTTCTCTTCTTCAGCCCATAACCGCCGTCGCCATTCTTCTTCCTCTTCCTCCTCTTCAATCCGCCGCCGTCTCCTCCTCCTTCATCCTCCTTTCCGGATATCGCCGCCGTCCCCACCGCCACCTCCTCCTTTCTCCTCTTCTTCAAGGTGGGGACGACGGCGATGTTCGGAAAAGAGGAAGAAGGAGGCGGCGGTGGCGGATTGTGGAGGAGGAGGAAGAAGAAGAAGGTGGTGGTTATGGTGTCGTCGGCGGCGGCGACAATAGTGTCGAGGAGGAAGAGGAAGAAGGAGGCGATGCATTGAAGAGAAGGAAGAAGGTGGTGGCGGCGACGACAACGGCGATGTTGAAGAGAAGGAGAAAGAAGACGGCGGCGATGGCAAGGAGGAAAAGAAAGAATAATTTTCAAAAATGAAGTAGGAGGGTTGTAGGAGTAACTTATACGTATAGCGAGGCAACAGGTAAATTCCAACTATGGAGAGTGGGGGCAGAGAAAAATATTGAAATATAGGAAGGCTAACGGAAAAAACCCTTTAATTTAAAGTTTAGGTCAAGGGGTATTTTATTTACAAGTCTGGTAGATTCTGTATGTAACAATTAGGCAAAACCTAAAAATAAATAAAATTAATTAAATTTAGAATAAGCTGATAAATCACAAAATGGTCAAAATCAAATATGTTAATCTTCATAAGTTATATGTAATACAATTTAATTTAAAAATTTTGAATGTAAATTAAATAAGTTATAAGGGTTTTAATGAAAATTTTAGCTTCATTTTAATAAAAGATGGGTTTTATAATAAGTTAGTTGTGAGGGGTTAAATTGCAAAGTTAAGTTCTATGCACATAAGGTATTATCAAGGGTTTAAGTGAATAAAGTATATCAATTCAGTTCTGAATTCAAAATCAAAATAAATCAAAAGAAAATAGAAAGTAAATCAAAAACCACCTCATGCTTCCACACCCTTGCTCACTTCCACCTCCTACTTGCATGAAACATGCACACCCTTGGCCTTGACACCTCCACCTTCCCTTATCTCTTCATCCTTTCACATATATAACTCATTTCAGTTCTGAAAACTAATCAAAACTGAAGGGAAATTAAAAGAAAAGAAAAGAAAAAGACAATTAAAAGAGAGAAGAAGAACAAGAGGAAGAAGAAGGAGAAGGGGCTTGTTCTTGAGTTGGATCATCATCAAGCTAAAAGGAGTGGATAAATCTTTAGGGGTTATTCCTACAGCAATATAGGAGGGTAAATTCTTAATCTCAGTAGCTAAATTAAACTTTGTAGATTAGTTAAAACAGATTGAACATGTCACATATTATCGTATTTAGTTAAAACTTATAGTCTGTTAGAATCTGCTGTGTTCTGAAACTTAATTAAATAAATTCAACAGAGTAGAAATGATGTATGAATTAAATAGAACACACCACAAGAATACGGAGGCAGGGCGCCGGTTTTGGGCCGGCGACAGTATGGTTTTGGCCGGCGTCGCCGGCCAAGTGGGAAGTTTTGGGGGTTTGGTTAATTGGGTAGTCTACAGTGTTCAATTTAGGGTATTTTGGCACTGTTGATTTAACTTAGTTTTACTGTAACTAAAATCTGGAATGATATGTCGGAAATGAAATCGTAAAACGTTAAATACGACACGACGAAACTACGTCGCGTGTTAATTCCTGAAACAGTGCAGGTTTGGGTTAAAACTCCAGCGAGATGAAGTGTTTTAGAACTTAATAATCTGATAATAGGTAACATATAAGAAAGATAGCGTGTTTCCATGTCCGTTATATCGGAATTGTAGTTTTGCTTATACGCGTTAACTTTGCATATTTAGACACGGATACGAGAAATACGGAAGCCGCGAGGAAAGGGAAAGGATTAGCGATTCCGGAGTAGATTCGACTTTCCGGTGAGTAGACTAAACATCTACCGGGGAATTTAGTAAAGATGGCGTGTTTCGCCCATGGTTTTAATTAATGTAATATTCATATCATTATGTGTAAATGCTAGAATTTCATTCATTAAAATGCTTGTATATTGCTTAGTTGTTAGAACACTTCACAAGTATCGACGAGTCATGCCACGTGCACATCTTACATGCTACACACACCTCGTCGATATTGCCATGTCACATACACTTAAATATCATACATATTAACATAAATTATATCGTATTTCACATGTCAAGTATATTGGTAGATTTCATTATTTACATCATGTCACTTTATGCGTATTTCTACGTTGGATATGAGATAGATGCAGAATTGAGGATTTATGATTTTGAGTTTTTGAGTACTACTACATAAATCCAGTTTTCATGATTGATGTGACATGTCCACCCTGAGATGATTTCTGTTTTTGGTTTTATTCCGGACCGAGTGGGGGAGATATACGGTCGCGGATTTACGTTATCCATACTGAGTGGGGGAGATATACAGTTGGATACAGGGTGGACCCGGTCGAGACCGAGGGGCAGGATAGCCGTATTGAGACGGGGGAGCCTAGCGAGGTTACTCGATTCCGGATATTGGTTATAGAAATATGCGGTGTGCATCTAGAGGATGACGACCGATATTATGGGTATAGGATCATTCGGGGAATGATGCCTATAAGAAATGAAAGTTTTGTGTCGTTGATAGACACCGAGAGATGATTTATATTGAGTTGTGATTTCAGAAATATGATGGGATTTATTGTTGGATTTCACATATACTCATATATCATATTGATTCATATTCATTAGCATGATTACCATATTTACTTTATTCGCCGTTATATGTTAGTCGTATTCACTGAGTTGGCAACTCATCCCCGTTGTGCCACAGTTCCTTGCAGGGATAGAGTGGACGGGTAGTTGC
Organism: Agapanthus africanus; assembly: GCA_030015575.1. NCBI lineage: Eukaryota > Viridiplantae > Streptophyta > Magnoliopsida > Asparagales > Amaryllidaceae > Agapanthus > Agapanthus africanus. The sequence goes on from JASDDO010000024.1 coordinate 182,966,868, forward strand.
GAGACAGGATCACTTTTGCAGTCGTATTTCCTCTTTTGATCGGTAGGTTACATGTGTAGTAACCTCCCTTTTGAGTTTTATACTTTTGTATCTAGAAAGACTCCATCAGACTTGTATTTTGACTTAGAAAGGAGAGATGGTATATATATGTACAGTTGAGATCGGTTGATCAGTTTCATAACTTCTTTCTTTATGAGATTCAGTGATGTTCATTATATGTTTATATTCATGTTTATTGTTAGTATTGTTGATTCCAATCCGGAATACAACCAAACTTAACCTTTATTATTTGCTTAATGAATAAACTTAATAACTTGAGATTTCTACTTAAAAACTAAATTTTCATAAATAATTCCGAAATAAGGTATTTTGATCTTGGTTTTTGGCTTACTTGGATTGTGCATAAATAATTCCGAAATAAGGTATTTTTCATAAATAATCTGAGTGCCTGTCACATCCAAACTTGGGTCGTGACAAAGTTGGTATCAGAGCTTAGGAGTAACCTTACGGAATTCAGTAAAGGATTTCAATAGGTTGATGTAAGTCTGAGAGTTAGGATGACCTTTGGTTTGATGGAGTAGGTGAATTAGGACGAATGCAGTACCGTACGTATGTTCCGCGGCATATTTACGTTATCGTATTCAGCCTAACTAACCTTAGGATGTTTATCTTGATCTATTCTTCCGTTGATTCTCCGTTATTGATTGCTTCTGTTCCCACACCTTATCAACTCTCGTTTCTTGTTCCAGTTGCTATGGCTACGCGGGCTAGGCGAGCCGCAGCCAGGAATGCAGCTAGGGCCAGTCCGCCTGTGACGAGAACTGGTACACCGGACGTGCAGGAGGTGCATGAGCATGTTGATCCTCCTCCTCCAGATCGCATGACTAGGATCGAGGAGGGTATGTTGGGATTACAGCGAGTGGTAGGACAGTTAGCTGAAACCACTCGAGCTTTGAGATCAGATCCAGCACCGACCGTAGCAGAGTCCGAGGTACAGCCTACACAGACGGCAGCACCAGTAGATACGAGAGTGATGGAGGTATCACTTGCGGAGTTTATGAGATTGAGACCACCGGTATTCACAGGGACCGATGTGGCGGTAGATCCTCAGTCTTTTCTTGATAGAATGGCGAGGATATGCAGATCATTACGATGTTCTGATGCGAGGTCAGTTGAGCTGACTAGCTTTCGGTTGGAGGGACTTGCACAAGAGTAGTGTGAGTCGATGGAGAGAGGGCGAGCTACGAATCTTCCTCCGATGACGTAGACCGAGTTTTCTACAGTCTTTCTTGCCAGATTTCTTCCCGAGAGTGTGAGGGATGCTAGAGCTAGCAGTTTCGAAGCGTTGAAGAAATCAGCAAGTATGTCAGTAGCCGATTATGACTTACGATTCACCCAGCTATCGCGATATGCCCCATACTTAGTACCTACAGAGGAGCTTCGGGTGAAAAGGTTCCTAAGGAGTTTGGACACACAATTGTATCTGGCGATAGGCTCCCAGCATTTTGATACATATGCACAGGCCATGGATGCGGCGATTCGAGTAGAGGAGCGTTTGAGCCAGCCAGGAGTTGTTCCAGAGCCAAAGAGGAGTAGACCATTCGTGCCGACAAATAGACAGTTTGGCCGAGGTAGAGGGTCCTATCCAGGTAGATTTATTCCAGGCCACAGTGTTGGACGAGGTTGGACACAGGGCCAGATGTTCAGTTCATATCCTGATGATCAGAGATCACCATATACTTGTTATAGATGTGGACTTCCCGGGCACTTTGCGAGAGATTGCAGATCTCCGGGCGGGACCGTTGCTCCACAGGCTGCTTTACCCCTTCCATCTCCTACACCGATGGCTTTACTTCCTCCCCCAGTTGGCGCTACACGCCAGGCAGTTGCACTACGAGGTAGAGGCTATGCGGGACGTGCTCAGAGAGGTAGAGGAGATAGAGGTAGAGGACGACAGGATGCGGGCAGGGGCCAGGCACGGGTTTTTGCACTGACTCCACAGGATGCCCAAGCATCAAATGCAGTCGTGACAGGTACTCTTACAGTATGCTCATTAGAGGCACATGTTTTATTTGATCCCGGTTCTACACATTCTTATGTATCTTCACGATTCGCACTTTTGTTGGGGAAGGAGTCGTCATTATTAGAGTTACCATTGGTAGTGATTACTCCAGTTGGAGATTCCTTTATAGCTCGACACATATTTAGATCGTGTTCGGTGCGTATTGGTAATAGAGATTCGCTAGTTGATCTGATTCTCCTGGACATGTTGGATTTTGATATACTTCTTGGGATGGATTGGTTAGCCGCTTGTCATGCCTATGTAGATTGTAGAGGAAAAGCGGTTAGATTTTGTTTTCCAGGTGAACCGGTGTTTGTTGTGCAGGGGGATTGCAAGTTAACCCCTGTCAACATGATTTCTGCTTTTTGTGCGGGGCGGCTGTTGAAGAAGGGTTGTCTTGGGTTCTTGGCTTTTATTCAGGACATAGGGGTCGCTGAAGTTCCATTGGACCAAATCCCGATCATACGAGAATTTCCTGAGGTATTTCCTGCAGAGTTACCAGGATTGCCACCTGATCGAGAGATTGAATTTTGTATCGATTTGATTCCGGGTGCAGGGCCTATTTCTATACCACCATATCGAATGGCACCGACAGAATTGAAAGAACTCAAAGGCCAGTTGCAAGAGTTGTTAGATCGAGGACTTGTACGTCCTAGTGTTTCACCGTGGGGAGCTCCTGTGTTATTTGTAAAGAAGAAGGACGGTAGTATGAGAATGTGCATCGACTACCGACAGCTGAATCGCGTCACGGTGCGAAACAGGTATCCATTACCACGAATAGATGACTTGTTCGATCAGTTGCAAGGAGCCGGATTCTTCTCAAAGATTGACTTGAGGTCAGGATATCATCAGTTGAGGGTTCAGAAAGACGATATTCCGAAGACAGCGTTTCATACGAGATATGGGTATTATGAATTCCTGGTGATGTCGTTCGGACTCACCAATGCTCCAGCAGCTTTTATGGATATGATGAACCGTATCTTTAGACCATTTATCGATCGGTTTATTATAGTATTCATAGATGATATTCTTGTATATTCTCGGAGTCAGACGGAGCACGAGCAGCATCTACGTATCACATTGCAGACCTTGAAAGAGCATCAGTTGTATGCAAAGTTTTCTAAGTGTGCTTTTTGGCTCGATAGTGTGGAGTTCTTGGGTCACATAGTTACAAGACAAGGTATATGCGTTGACCCAAAAAAGATTGAAGCGGTACAACACTGGCCCAGGCCTATGTCAGTTACAGAGGTTCGGAGTTTCTTAGGTCTGGCAGGTTATTACAGACGCTTCGTACAGGATTTCTCGCGGATAGCGGCACCTTTGACAGGATTGACTAGGAAGGAAGTTCCTTTTCAGTGGACAGATGCGTGTGAGCAGAGTTTCCAACAGTTGAAGATGCGTTTGACGACTGCACCTGTATTATCTTTACCTTCCGGGTCAGGGGGTTTCGTAGTGTATTGCGATGCTTCTAGAGTGGGCTTAGGCTGTGTGTTGATGCAACACGGCAAGGTTATAGCATATGCTTCCCGACAGTTAAAGAGGCATGAACAAAATTACCCTACTCATGATCTAGAGATGGCTGCTGTAGTATTCGCATTGAAGATTTGGAGACATTACTTGTATGGAGAAACGTGTCAAATCTTCACAGATCATAAAAGTTTAAAGTATATCTTCCAACAGAAGGATCTGAACCTTAGGCAGCGTAGATGGATGGAATTGGTGAAAGATTACGACTGTGAGATTTTGTACCATCCAGGCAAAGCAAATGTTGTAGCAGATGCCTTGAGTCGGAGGCCTGGAGGTAAATTATCTCATTTGAGTCTTTTGCAGAGACAGTCTTCTACAGACTGGCAGGTCTTATGTGATAGTCGTATACAGTTTGAGTTTACATCGGCAGGAGGTCAGTTGGCACATGTTCGCACCAGACCTCAGCTATTGGATCGTATTCGAGATGCGCAGCCTACAGATACTCGCATGATGGAGATTATGGATCATGTTAGGCAGGGCAAGGAGACGGAGTTCGTGATTGATGATTATGGAGTGTTACGTTTTAGGACTCGTCTCTGTGTGCCAGATTCTGAAAGATTGAGGCGTGAGATTTTGGAGGATGCCCACAGATCAGTATATAGTATTCATCCTGGTTCCACTAAAATGTATCGTGATTTGAAGGAAAATTATTGGTGGGAAGGAATGAAGAAGGATGTTACGGATTTTGTTTCAAGATGCTTGACTTGTCAGCAAGTTAAAGCAGAACACCAGAGGCCAGCCGGAGAGCTGCAACCCTTACCCATTCCAGAGTGGAAATGGGAACAGATTTCCATGGATTTTGTGGTGGGTCTACCCAGGACTAGCAGAGAGTATGATTCCATTTGGGTGATTGTAGACAGGCTGACGAAGGCCGCTCATTTTCTTCCAGTGAAGACAACATATGGATTTGCTCAGTATGCACAGGTTTATATTGATGAGATTGTACGTCTACATGGAGTGCCGACATGCATAGTATCAGATCGAGGTACCCAGTTCACGAGCAGGCTATGGCAGAAACTTCAGGACGCTCTTGGTACGCGACTGAGTTTTAGTACAGCTTTCCACCCTCAGACAGACGGTCAGTCGGAGCGGACCATTCAGGTATTAGAGGATATGCTTCGGGCTTGTAGCCTAGATTTCGGTGGTAGTTGGGATCGTCACCTACCTTTGGTAGAATTTTCGTATAATAACAGCTTTCAAGAGACGATCCAGATGGCACCCTTTGAAGCCTTGTATGGAAGGAAATGTAGATCGCCTGTTTGCTGGACGGAACTTAATGAGAGTTGTATATTGGGACCGCAGATAGTACAAGAAACTACAGAGAAGATTCACTTGATACGAGATAGAATGAAAGCGGCTCAAAGCAGACAGAAGTCATATGCAGATCGAAGACGACGCAAACTTGAGTTTGATGTGGGAGACCATGTGTTCCTTCGAGTATCTCCAATGAAAGGTGTGATGCGCTTCGGGAAGAAAGGGAAGCTCAGCCCCAGATATGTTGGACCTTACGAGATTTTAGAGAGAGTGGGCGCTGTGGCTTATCGGTTAGCACTTCCACCGGGCTTTCCCGACGTACATCCAGTGTTCCATGTTTCGATGCTACGCAGATATCTTCACGATCCATCTCATGCGATCCAGCATCAGACTCTACAGCTTGAGCCAGATCTATCCTTCACAGTGCAGCCAGTTGCTATTTTGGACAGACAGGCAAAGCAACTACGATCGAGGATCCTGCCATCTGTAAAGGTTCTCTGGCAAGGAAAGGATCGCGAGGAGATTACTTGGGAGATGGAGGACGCAATGCAGAAGAAATTTCCACATCTTTTCTTAGGTATGTCTAGTAATTATTTTAAATTCGGGGACCGAATTTTCTTAAGGGGGGAATATTGTAACAATTAGGAAAAACCTAAAAATAAATAAAATTAATTAAATTTAGAATAAGCTGATAAATCACAAAATGGTCAAAATCAAATATGTTAATCTTCATAAGTTATATGTAATACAATTTAATTTAAAAATTTTGAATGTAAATTAAATAAGTTATAAGGGTTTTAATGAAAATTTTAGCTTCATTTTAATAAAAGATGGGTTTTATAATAAGTTAGTTGTGAGGGGTTAAATTGCAAAGTTAAGTTCTATGCACATAAGGTATTATCAAGGGTTTAAGTGAATAAAGTATATCAATTCAGTTCTGAATTCAAAATCAAAATAAATCAAAAGAAAATAGAAAGTAAATCAAAAACCACCTCATGCTTCCACACCCTTGCTCACTTCCACCTCCTACTTGCATGAAACATGCACACCCTTGGCCTTGACACCTCCACCTTCCCTTATCCCTTCATCCTCTCACATATATAACTCATTTCAGTTCTGAAAACTAATCAAAACTGAAGGGAAATTAAAAGAAAAGAAAAGAAAAAGACAATTAAAAGAGAGAAGAAGAACAAGAGGAAGAAGAAGGAGAAGGGGCTTGTTCTCGAGTTGGATCATCATCAAGCTAAAAGGAGTGGATAAATCTTTAGGGGTTATTCCTACAGCAATATAGGAGGGTAAATTCTTAATCTCAGTAGCTAAATTAAACTTTGTAGATTAGTTAAAACAGATTGAACATGTCACATATTATCGTATTTAGTTAAAACTTATAGTCTGTTAGAATCTGCTGTGTTCTGAAACTTAATTAAATAAATTCAACAGAGTAGAAATGATGTATGAATTAAATAGAACACACCACAAGAATACGGAGGCAGGGCGCCGGTTTTGGGCCGGCGACAGTATGGTTTTGGCCGGCGTCGCCGGCCAAGTGGGAAGTTTTGGGGGTTTGGTTAATTGGGTAGTCTACAGTGTTCAATTTAGGGTATTTTGGCACTGTTGATTTAACTTAGTTTTACTGTAACTAAAATCTGGAATGATATGTCGGAAATGAAATCGTAAAACGTTAAATACGACACGACGAAACTACGTCGCGTGTTAATTCCTGAAACAGTGCAGGTTTGGGTTAAAACTCCAGCGAGATGAAGTGTTTTAGAACTTAATAATCTGATAATAGGTAACATATAAGAAAGATAGCGTGTTTCCATGTCCGTTATATCGGAATTGTAGTTTTGCTTATACGCGTTAACTTTGCATATTTAGACACGGATACGAGAAATACGGAAGCCGCGAGGAAAGGGAAAGGATTAGCGATTCCGGAGTAGATTCGACTTTCCGGTGAGTAGACTAAACATCTACCGGGGAATTTAGTAAAGATGGCGTGTTTCGCCCATGGTTTTAATTAATGTAATATTCATATCATTATGTGTAAATGCTAGAATTTCATTCATTAAAATGCTTGTATATTGCTTAGTTGTTAGAACACTTCACAAGTATCGACGAGTCATGCCACGTGCACATCTTACATGCTACACACACCTCGTCGATATTGCCATGTCACATACACTTAAATATCATACATATTAACATAAATTATATCGTATTTCACATGTCAAGTATATTGGTAGATTTCATTATTTACATCATGTCACTTTATGCGTATTTCTACGTTGGATATGAGATAGATGCAGAATTGAGGATTTATGATTTTGAGTTTTTGAGTACTACTACATAAATCCAGTTTTCATGATTGATGTGACATGTCCACCCTGAGATGATTTCTGTTTTTGGTTTTATTCCGGACCGAGTGGGGGAGATATACGGTCGCGGATTTACGTTATCCATACTGAGTGGGGGAGATATACAGTTGGATACAGGGTGGACCCGGTCGAGACCGAGGGGCAGGATAGCCGTATTGAGACGGGGGAGCCTAGCGAGGTTACTCGATTCCGGATATTGGTTATAGAAATATGCGGTGTGCATCTAGAGGATGACGACCGATATTATGGGTATAGGATCATTCGGGGAATGATGCCTATAAGAAATGAAAGTTTTGTGTCGTTGATAGACACCGAGAGATGATTTATATTGAGTTGTGATTTCAGAAATATGATGGGATTTATTGTTGGATTTCACATATACTCATATATCATATTGATTCATATTCATTAGCATGATTACCATATTTACTTTATTCGCCGTTATATGTTAGTCGTATTCACTGAGTTGGCAACTCATCCCCGTTGTGCCACAGTTCCTTGCAGGGATAGAGTGGACGGGTAGCTGCGAGGCAGGATCACTTTTGCAGTCGTATTTCCTCTTTTGATCGGTAGGTTACATGTGTAGTAACCTCCCTTTTGAGTTTTATACTTTTGTATCTAGAAAGACTCCATCAGACTTGTATTTTGACTTAGAAAGGAGAGATGGTATATATATGTACAGTTGAGATCGGTTGATCAGTTTCATAACTTCTTTCTTTATGAGATTCAGTGATGTTCATTATATGTTTATATTCATGTTTATTGTTAGTATTGTTGATTCCAACCCGGAATACAACCAAACTTAACCTTTATTATTTGCTTAATGAATAAACTTAATAACTTGAGATTTCTACTTAAAAACTAAATTTTCATAAATAATTCAGAAATAAGGTATTTTGATCTTGGTTTTTGGCTTACTTGGATTGTGCATATCTTTAGATATGATATAATCTGAGTGCCTGTCACATCCAAACTTGGGTCATGACACTGTAGCTATGAGTTTGGGTTTAAGACGAGATAAATGGATTGCATTATCTTTAATTTGCCTAAAGATGTTTACACTATTTGTTATATTGTAACCTTAAATCCATCAAACTCATGTAGTTTCAGCCCGTGACAAGCAATTACCATATACTTAAAAAAATCAGAAAACGACTCTATTTAACGGTTCTCCGTTAGTATTAACGATTCACATCATTGCCACGTCAGCATTAGCGGCCGAATCATCACAAAAATTTAATTATTCCCAAAATACCCTCATCTTCATCTCTTAAATCCTAACCCTTACTGCCACCTCGCCGCGCCGGCCGCTGCCTCGACCTCCTCCCTCTTCCAGCCTCCCTTCCTGCTGGCTATAATGCCCTCAAGTCAATTATTGGATCACAGACACGTGATTGCAATGATTGAGAGATGGCTTATACCGGTAGAACAGTCTTACTCGAGATAATAGTATACTATCTGGTTTGTCTTTATCATCGTGTACATGCTTCAGGTGACATTACAAATCATTATTACATGTTGATAGAGCCCATAGGGTTCTTACTTGACTACCAGCAGTATGATGGCGATCATATACGTGAGAGTTTGGTAGTCTATAAGCACATCCTCAAAATGTCCCTAGTCGTGGGAGTTTCAAGACTGGGTATCGATACTCCGAGAGTAGACTAGTGTATACGGATTGAGACCCCGACGAGGGGCGATGGCCGGTCTCACAAGCCATTGGTGTCAGTTTGTTCACCTAAGATAGTATACATGTGCTCATTGGGTTATGAGTACACCGGACGGACTCGCCGGGAACATGCTAGTTGGTATTATACCTATCGTCAGATAGCAGTTCCCTGGTGACATGTGTACATGTTAGTCTATCGACCTGAGATCGTCATTTGTCTCGTGTGAGTTCCTACTGTGCTTTGATTACTACCCTACCACAGTTCAAAGGAGTCGTGCAAACAGGTTTTAGTTGGGTACATTCCCGAGCCACATGGAGGCAGTGAGCAGATCGTCAGGGGATTTGTCTCTCCCGGTATTAGGGGTTGATATCGCGCTGTGTTTGGAGAGCCATTACACAAAGTCCTTGGCCAAGGCAAGTGAGATTTACTGGTAGGTATTCCAATAGTTTCTCAGGGTGTTCTGGGCTATACTCCGACAAGACTTATACCACTATTAGGGGTCTGACGTTTACCATCCCCCTAGGCCCGATATACGATACTCATAGACGAACGGACCGGAGTGTACGAATATTGTCACTATCAGGCTCAGTAGGGTTTCAGGATGAGTTCGCTCGTCGACCTCCCTTTCGCTCAATACTTGGGCAGTCGTTACGTACAGCTAGTGCCACTGACGTGCTTGTGGTTAAACCCACTGCCAGCGTATTGACGAGTCTTTAGAGTACCACACAGAGAGTTTCCCTAGTTCGGGCGAAACTTTGCAGAGGCCGTATGGTTTTATAGCAGGGTTCAATCATATACGTGCACTTATGCACGGATCATGATCGGACGGATCATACTAGTGGGCTTTGGTTTAAGCCGGATTCTAGTATTAGATTGTTGGATTACTTTCGTCTCGTAGTATTAGTATTCAGTCGGAATACGGATGCGGGTATGTATATACAGATGAGGGGTATTCTTGTAATTCATTACAAGATAACTTTAGTTGAAGCCATTTCTTTTTGGATTAAACATTTTGGTTTAAATGTTTAATGGTGGAAATTGTGACTCATTCTTGGCATGACATGTCTTTTGTCATGGCTAAGATATTTGTGAGTGAGCTTAGATATTTGTGGTAAGTATGTGAGTGTAGAGATATTTTGTGTGTGTGAGTGGCTCATTTTCCCACCACAATATATCAAAACACTCACTTGAAAATGAGAGGGCAGCCATCACATTTTATTGAGCCATCTCTTTTTCTTTTGCTAGGCTTGCTCACTTGATATTTTCTTGAGCTCACATCTTTCACCATGGACATCTTCTTCAACCTCCACCCATCCCTCTCATGAGTTGAGAATCCATAGGTGTCTTGAGACAAAGTATTCACACACTATCTCTACTTCATCTTGGTCATCTCGGCTAGCAAACTTGATGTCCGAGTTGCTTCGGTTTAGAAGTGGGAGCTCGCATAAAGAATTCTCGACGTGGAGTCTCTTCGACGAGGGAGACCGGAGAGCGAACTCGTTCGGGGCTGCCGCGACAAGCTTGGGACAGAGATTGAAGACCGAAGGACACGGATCGATCGGTATAATCTCTAAACTCCTCTTTGCATGTTTGCTAGTATAGGGTTTTTGGTTCGATCTTGGGCGGGTTTTGTTTGCGCCAAAGTTTTGTAAAGTTTTTGTTCCTTATTTGGCCACGGAAAGATGGCCGGGACGCCGGCAAAACCCAACATGGTATCGGAGCCACCCAAACACCTTAAACTAGCTAGTTGCGACATTGGAATTCACATTTTTTCGGGTAACGAAAACTGTCGAAAAAACAGTCCCGAATTTTTTAGGTTTGAGATGTTTGCACACCCCGCGGGCTCTCGGTTTGAACCGAAAAGCCGTGGGGTGCTGCGTGGGCACCCCGGGGAAGGGACAGAACGGCTGGGCACACTCCCCAAGACCACAAGGTGGTCTTGGGGGTGGGGACCCGAACTGCCCTTGCATGGGCAGTTTCGGGTCTGCCTCACCCTCTGGCCACCTCATGGTGGCCTCGGGGGTGGGTGTTAGTTATATGTATGCCCTAGAGGCCATTACTGTACATTGGATGTATATTGTAGTGGATGCTGGGACATATATAGGTAGGACTTTCTTGCTCGACATGATAGTACGCTATCTGGTTGCTCTTTATCTTAACATGTATATTCTCTGTCTCTCTGATTACATGTTGATAAAGCCCTTAGGATGTGTACTCGACTTCCAGGACTATGATGCAGATCATACTAGTGGGGCCTGGGTAGTCAATGAGTACATCCTTCATTGTTCCTAGTCGTGGGAATATCGAGACGGGGCATCGATATTCCAGAGTAGACTAGCGTATATCTTCTCGACCCATGTGATGGGCGATGGATGATCCCATATCCATTGGTGTTTGACATCGGAGATGGTATGCGGGTGCTCAGTGGAGACTGGGTACACTGAACGGACTCGCCGAGAACTCCCAGATGGTATTATACCTCACGTCAGATGGCAGTTCTCTGGTGACACTGGTACAGCTTAGTCTGTTGACCCGAGATCGTCATAGAGTCTTGTGTGTCTCCCTCTATGCTTTGATTTCCACCCTACCACGGCTCTACTGAGTTGTGCAAACAGGTGGTTATTGGGTACAGTCCCGATTCACATGGAGGCAATGAGCGATAGGAGGGGATTCGTCTCTCCCGGTATTGGGGGTTGATGTTGTGCTATGCTCGACTGGCCATAACAGGAAATCCCTGGCCAGGGTTGCAGTGATATACTGGTAAGAGTTATCAGTAGTTTCACGAATGTTATGGACCTTACGTCGGCATGACTTATCGAGCTATTGGGGTCTGACGTTTACCACCCCTAGGCGAGATATGCAACATATCAGACGAGCAGACCGGACTATACGGTAAGTGTTACTGGTTGGATTCACAGGAGTGTGAGCGGGCTTGCTCGTCGATCTTCTGATTGCTCAATACCCGGATGGCCGTTACGTTTAGCAGACCGCTTGCGGCTTGTGGGTGTTTGATATGATCATCGTCTGCTGCCGGCGTATTGACGAGTCTTTAGAGTCCTACACAGAGGTTTCCTGGCTCAAGCGAAACGAAATAGGAGCGCATATGAGATATGTGCGGGACCGAGAATAATGCGTGTATGTGATACCGTATTTCATTCTCGCGATGAATGTGTCGAATGGTTGTATGCGATATAACCTAGTTATCGAATCAAAGATTGATTCGATAAGCCGATACATTGGATACTAGCCGGTTATATGCGATATGACCGGATCATTGAATCAAGTGTTGATTTAATGATTTAATGTATAATTATATATTTGATATATTACTTTGCATTAACTAGTATTGGTTCACTTTAAATGGATTTACTCACTTGGTTTGTGCACATTGTATATGTGATATATTTTGTGCACATGATTGTATCATGTTTGATGATACATGCAAGCTAGGGTTAGTGTAAAGAATTAGACCATAGTTAAGTTTATGATTAGGGTTTTCTTTTTAATTACTTATTCATTTATTTATTCTTTTTGTTTATTTTGGAAAAAGGAAATGATAATGAAAATGGAATGGTGGCTTGATTTGTTTGTAGTTGAAGTTTCTTGAAACTTTGACTAAGTCACCATTCTTGTCTCATCCTTAACCCTAACCATTCAAGTTAACCATGGTCCATTCTCTACAACTAACCAAGGGTTAGTAAATGATAAGTATTGATTTATTTATCATTTACATATAACTTATCATATATTATCTTCATCTTCTTCTTCATCTTCAACTTGAAGAAAGCTTGCACCATCAATGGCAACTAGCCAAAATGAGTGAGAAATCCAAATCTAAAGTCTACCCATTTCCTATTTCTTCATCCTCTACCTCTTGCCAAGTTGTATAGGGTGTTTCCTTCACAAGTTTTCAAGGCTTTGTGAAGTTGGAGCTTGTTCTTGTGATGCCTCAACGTAGATCATCTTCGGCATCGAACCGACGATCAAGCCCGCCCATTCTTCGATGATGCCAATGCTAGAGTCAAGGGTTCGATTTGGACAGCGAAGGGAGATCATCGCGGAGCTTAGGAAGTGGTGGACCGGATCTACAAAGGTTGTAGTCACTTTCCTTTAGCTATATTTCCGTTTACTTGCTTGCTTTGCCTATACTTCTAGCCAACGATCCGTTCTAGGTTTTCTCGGCACCGTAATTTTTAGAAATTGGCATGTTTGATCACTTGCAAGACTTCATTAGTGTGCCCAGGAACCCTACAGTGGGGTACCCCTTCTGGGCCCCTCGACTCGATGTTAATTTCGTGCTCTAACTTCCCACGAAGGTTCGGGCGCGTTTTGTTTTGATTCGGACCTCCGAATTGGCTCAAAACTCGACTTTTTTGGATGTTTAGTGCACTTGGTTTTTGATCCTTAGTATATTTGAGATTTGCGCTAATTGTGTTTTGGAATTCTAATGTCGTGACTTCGTTTGCATGCGTGGATGTGTTGGTAACGTTTCCTAATTGCTATATGCTCAATTAGACGGGGTTACACACTTGATTCAGTTACTTGTTTCTGTAGATAAATCTAGTTATGGTTGTTGCGGATTTGTCATGGTGGATAGTTTGCGTGCAATGATAGTACAGTTTAGTTTTATTTGTACATTTGATATCGCGGGACGAGCGTCCGACATGTGGACTGCCGTCACTGCCTGTTTGTATATTATTCTTTTGGGGCACGACCGGGTTGAGGTCGATGTCACCGTTGTACATATTTTCTTTTTCTGTACTAGGATTACCCCGCGATGGAGTGCACGGATAGCCCGGTTCTGGAGAGCAACGGGTCCGCATCTCATGGCATTGAGACAGAAAGGGCCTTACTCTAGAATTGGAGGGCTATTCGCCACACTCGTAGGGGGTACAGGTTGACCCAAGGAAGGGTGCTCAAGTTACCGGATTCTGTGAAGTGCCGGGTGACCCATTCACTTTGTTGAAGGGGGCTGCCCCGCTTCCGGTTTTGGCGGGTAACTTGCCGCACTCGTAGGGGTCTAGGTTTTCATTGCATAGGCTATCCACACGACCATGAGAACGTCGGGTTTCACTTGTGGCTCAAAGGAAACCCGGGGCTCCCAGATTATTTGTATTGTTCTGTTATACTTATTACTTTTCTGTGATGTTACATTTATCACGCCTGGAGCGATTATTATATATTGTTATATATATACTAGTAGATGTTGTATATGTTTTACACCCGCGCTAGTCCAATCCCCGCTCTGTCGTTAGTTAAGTAACCTAACGGGTGATGACGGGACCCAGTGGCGAATGCGGATGGCATATACATACATCATAATTTCGTTCTTTTGTGGTGTGATTAATTGATGGGACTGCGTTGATTCAGATCAATGCAAAGAAAACAGACCTATTCGATGTTGTTGGAACAATTTTCAAAAAGATGTTATTACAAGGACGACTTCTTTTGTTTTGCACAGTGGTATTCGATTATGAATATTCTGCACCTCATTCGACGAGGCAAGGGCCGAGATCCCTTCATCGGGAGTGACCCCTTGGACAGAAGTTTGCGTCAGGGTAATAACTTCACTATAGTCGATTACTTTTTGCTTTGCATCGCGGTATTCAGTGAGAATATCCTGCACCTCATTCCACGAGTAAAGAGCCGAGATCCCTTCATCGGGAGTGACCTCTTTAGCAATGGTTTTCGCCACTATATATTTGTAAAAAGCTATCCGGTTCCTTCAACGATATCAAGTTCATTACGTTAAAGGTTTTTCGCCAAAAACCATTCGTAGCCCTCTGTCATTTCAGACGGGTAGCACTTAGTATTCATGCTATATTTGTTGACCTTCGTCAAGGCACAGTGTATGGTAGCTGTTTGTTACCTTTCTATTGCATAGATAGATGCGTTGGTTTGGGACAGTCGTACAACCTTGTTGACCTTCGTCAAGGGCGCGTACAGGTGGGTTCAAATTAACCTGGACAATAACGGGGAGAACTTGACATGTGACTTATGATTTGTTGACCTTCGTCAAGGTCATAAGAGCATGGGGTAAAAATCACATCGGGAGTTTCTAAAGAAACTGAAACTTGCCAGGCATGCGCATACCTTCTGGAGTGTGATAACGTGAGTGGATTCCATCAGGTTATCATGCGATGATAGTTGGATCCCGATACCCACTGATGAGTTGGTTTACTCCTCGGGTGATTCAGATGATCCCGACTAATTCTTTTTTAAGATTTGGAGAATTTGAGGATACGGTGGGAGACATCCTGATTAGATAAAGTGATTAACCATTCTGATCTAGGTTAGAGTGCACGCAGAGTGTTTCTTTTCTCTCTCTCTTTGGCAGCGACCATGGCCCGACCCTACACTATAACTCAGTGACCAAGTTAACCAAACTTTCTTAAAACACTGAATTTTGGATTGTCTGAGTTGCATACCTCATGTTCCCGCCAAAAATTTCCGCGCAAAATAGCCCAAGGTGACAAATGACAGCGATACGCTTAAGAAAATGCAAACCAGTATTTTCCGGAAAGTATTTTGACAAACTCCCGAATGAGAACTAGCTAAATTCTGATGGTGTCGAAAGCGTCTTGAAAAATCCTTCGATTTGATATATTATGGGCCTCATAATTCATCCGGCATCAAAAGTTATGAGCAAATGTGCTACGCACGTCTAATCTAAGGAAGAAAGTGCGACCCGGAATTTTCCAAGCTGTATTTTGACAAACTCCTCAATGAGAAACAGCTAAATTCTGATGGTATTGAAAGCGTCTCAAAAACCCTTCGATTTGATATATTATGAGCCTCATAATTCATCCGGGATCAAAAGTTATGAGACATCACGTGCCCGCACGTGACCGGGCATCACGTGCCTACACGTAACCGGGCATCACGTGCAGATACGTGATCATTTATAGGCAAAGCCTGTAGGCACTGAATAAAATAAATAATTGGAAATAATTAATCAGTGGGGTCACGTGCCAACACGTGATAGGCTATTAAACCCTCTAAAACAATAGAATTAAATTCTAATTAAATAATTAATCAGTGGGGTCACGTGCCAACACGTGATGGGTTCTTAAACTCTTTAATTAATAGAATTAAATTCTAATCAAACAATCAATCAGTGGAGTCACGTGTCCACACGTGATGGGCCTTTAAACCCACTGAAAAGAATTAAAGGTATAATAAAATAACAAGGAAAAATCCCAATGGGGCATCACGTGCCAACACGTGACCAAGGGTCACGTGCTGACACGTGATAATTCCTAAGTTCTTTAAAACAACAGAATTAAATTCTGGCTAAAAGCTTAAACAGTGGGGTCACGTGCTCACACGTGATAGACATCTAAACCTTCTGAACTAATAGAATTAAAATTCTAAATTAAGGGAAATAAAAAACCCTAATATTTATTTAGATCTTTCCAAACAAAAAGATTGCGCTCTGTTAAGTGGGGCACCGTTGGATTAAAAATCCAATGGTGATTAAAAATCACCAATTTATGGAAAGATTTTATACAAGGAAAGATTTCCCTGAAATTCACCAAGAATAACAGATTAAATATCTTTTGGATTAAAAATCCAATGGTGAATAAAATTCACTGAGTGATCTAAAAGATCATGCTGCTTACAAAAACAACAAAAATCTTTCAATGAAAGATTCACTAAACAATTTGATTCTTTTCTTTCTCTTATAAATAGAAGCCAAGAAGAAAAGAGAAAGGGGACTACATTTTTTGGGGAAAAGAACAGAGAGAAAAAAGGAGAGGAGAATTTAATTCTCAAGAGAGAAAAAGAAAATCTTTTCAGAGAAAAGAAACCTTAGGTGAGAAGGGGAAAAAGATCTAAGCTCCATAAAACAAAAAGATAATTTAATTCTCAATTTAAGAGTTTAACTCTTCTGAATAAGAACTTAGTTTTTCCTTTGGTTGAAAATCTGCAGAAACAGATCTCCCCACAAGTTGAGAATTTAATTCTCATCGGGGAGATTCTGCCATGCAGATCCAAAATTTAGAGGGAGAATTGAGTTTAGGGAATTTAATTCCCCCAAATTCATAGAAATTTAATTCCTCCAAATAAAACTAGGGTTTAACCCTATATGAGAATTTAATTCTCCCAAATTCATAGGAATTTAATTCCTCCAAACAGAACTAGGGTTTAACCCTATATGAGAATTTAATTCTCCCAAATAAGAATTTAATTTTTCTACATACATAGGAATTTAATTTCTCTAAAACATAATTAGGGTTTAACCCTTCAGAGAATTTAATTCTTAAAATAAAGAGACTTGAAAGAGCTCCATGCACGTAAAGAACATTGGTCACGTGATGACACGTGACCCCAATCCGCAGTGATCAGAAAAGAAAGAATAAAGCTAGGTCACGTGCCCCCACGTGACCCCTGAACAAATCCCCCAAAATGAGAAGGAAAAAGCTTGGAGGCAATGCCTCACGTGCTCCCACGTGACTTCCAAAATAAAGAAAACAAAAGCAAAGGCAATGCTGGCTTTGGGTGCTCTCACATGTCCTCACGTGACCCCTAATAAACATTCTAATAAATCAATGCATGAGTACCCATCACGTGTCCACACGTGATGGCTATGAAAACTAAAAGTGTTTAACACTTATTTGCAGTTCTGAGAACAAAATAGAGGAGGTCTGGCCCCACCTCTGGGTGCCTTTACGTGCTCCCACGTGACCCCTTCCTTTATAGTGTTTAACACTATTTTGAGCATTTCATTTCCAGTGTTTAACACTGTTTTAAATACATCACGTGAGGACACGTGACCACCGGATATCCTCTAGTGTTTAACACTATTTTAAAGCCAATCTTAGCCAAAATGGCTAAGTTTTCCAGAGACAAGCCTCCCTTCAGCTGAATCTCAAAATTGAGTAAAACTCAGAGCTATAATGTTTAATGCTCAGTCAAAGACAAAAATGTATCAGAGCCTTCAAACTCTTGTTTAGCATTGCTAAGTGATGAGGGGCCGAACCCAGACAAATGTCTAATGGTCCAATAAAGGGCCAACATTTCAAATCCAATTGGACTTAGCCCAAACTGGCCATAAGTCCTCGATTCATATTTAACTGAGCTAATGTGCTCATAATCTAATTGATGGATCTTAGTTCCAAATTGGACTATAGATCACCCAATCCACTTCGGTTCGAGGGTACGTCTCTTCACTCATTTGATATTTGTCGTTGTAATCCTTCAACGTCTTCAGAGAGGTGACGGGTCCCGACAACCACACATTTAATGGACTGTGGGGTCCTTAAGCCCATGGACTATGATGTTCTTAACCTTGACTGTGAGGTCTTTAAACTCACGGACTATGATGTCCTTAACCTTGACTGTGAGGTCTTTAAACTCACGGACTATGATGTCCTTAACCTGGACCGTAATGTCCTTAAACTAACAATGGACCGTAATGTCCTTAAACTAATGATGGACCACCATGTTCTTAAACTAGTAATCGACCGCAATGTCTCTACACTAAACAATTGAGTCCAAATGCTCTCTTGTTGGATCTAAACGATCCCGTTAAGTTGATCTTAGTCTAAAATTAGACTAACGTATCCTTAACATACGTTTAAGTTGATCTTAGTCTCAAATGAGACTAACGTATCTTTAAACCAACCCCCAAACCCAAATCTAAGAAAATACGGATTTTGACTAATCCACGTCCTACGGGCAACAACATAAATTAGTCTCCGTATACAATCCACGGGCAACCAAAAACAAAACAAACACCCACGACACGAAGTGAGCATCTGGAGAAGGAGAAAGTTGTTACCGCGATGCGGTAGCGTAATTAACTGCAGGGGCTTGCGCCTGCAGGGAAAAGCGTCCCCACAATCAAAAACCCCTCATCATGAGGGGGAATCTGACGAAGTCTGCTACATCGGCCGCATCCGTTTAAACCTTTGATACATGGTGTCATAAATCAACTTGGCATCTTCGGAGAGGTGGACGGATAACACCAAATAGCATCCGCCCTCGGAATTCAGACCCCGACGTCCCAACGTCCCGGTCGAGTCTTCCGGCGGAGAACACCTCATTGCCACTCCTACTTTTACCCTTTGCTTTTCTCTCGAACATCCCGTATCACTACGAACATCCACACTTATTGGATATGACCATCGTATAGTTACATACGAACTCGAAGAAACTTGTTTCAGATTCAAGGATGGTTTCCGGTTCTGGAGAAATTGAATAGGACTATTCAGTTGTCTTTTCCTTTTTCCTTCTCTCAGGTTATGAGGGCTCCTAGGATTAGGAGAGGGTACACCTATTGCGCTTATCAGATAGTCTTCTTCCAAACCATAGGCATGCGCCAAAAGGTAGGGAATGAAGAAAACCAATTAGCCTAAGTGTGGTGTACAGAAGGTAATAAGTAAAGACAAATAAAGGGATTAAAAAGAGGGCAAAGTAAAATGCGACTGCTATCATTCACGACCAAACCACGTATTTCATCGCCACTCCTACTTCACCTTTGTATTTCTCAAGAACACCCCGTATCACCACGAAGATCCACAGTTATTGGACAATCCATCGTATGGTTATATACGAACTCGAAGGAGCTCGTTCTAGTTCGAGGATGGATTCTGGTTCAGGAGAAATAGAATAAGGTTTATTCAGTTGTTTTTTATCTTTATCTTCTCTCAGGTTGCGAGGGCTTCTAGGATTAGGAGAGTGCACCTGCTACGCTTATTGGATAGTCTTCTTCCAAACCATAGGTTGGTGCCGAATGGTAGGGAAGAAGAAAACCATTTAGCCTAAAGATGGTGTACAGAAGGTAATGAGTAAAGACAAATAAATGGATTTGGAGAGATGACAAAGAAATATACGGTTACAGTCAGGAATCTGGATAATAGAAGAGGTATTACTAGGAATACCCGGATACCCTTTCAAAATATTTTAATGTTTCAGTTTCACTATGCGTTGTTAATTGAAAACTGATTTCCCAATTAGATCCTTACTTCAGGGTATGTATTTACCAGGTCCGATTCTCACATCTGTATGGTTTTACAGATGATGAGTGGGAGTAAGTTATTAGGAATTAGGTGATTATATCCTCATTATATCGGGATTCGTTGTAATTGGTGATATTTGAGGAAATCACCTGGGGTTGTTTGCCTGACGGAAAATATTTGGTTTTGAATATCCGTTGTTATGCACCAATTTCAAATTGATATATCTGTACGTTTATTTAATAAAGTGAGATATACCTTTTTGAAATTATGTCCATGACATTTACCTATATCAGTTGATGGTTAGGTAAGGAGCATTAAACAGCGGTGTAATTCTTCTTAACCATAGTACAGTTTTCAACCTACGACGCGCAGCGTTTGAGTTATTGACCTCAGGGGACTTATACAAAGTATTGTATATTGTTCAGTGTCCATTAGGACATAGGGGTTGGTGCTCTTACTATATTCTGTTTACTTGTAACTTCTCCAGTTTTAGACAAGTATTTCGTTGAAATACAAGGTCCAAGTTTTGAGAAGTTATAGGTACAAGATTAAAGTAGAGAACCATGTGTTGCAAGTATCATGATTCTTCAAGGTGATCGAAGATGTAGATACCTGTGTTTGGTATTCAGTTGATAGTAATGATTTTGAGAACTTGCTTCTCTTTCAGGTTACTCATATATGAATGCACTCCTAGTTGAGTAATGTTGATCGGCCTCTCTCCATTTAGATGGCATGCACTGGAGACAGCTGCATGATTTGAATCTGGTTCCAATTAAATCAGTGCCTTTGTTTCTATATTTAATATAGAATGGTTCATATCTTAACGATGTTAAGGTATATGGAGTTGTCCGGTTTATGCTTAAAACCAGACTTTGGATAACTCAAGGCACGTTTCAGTAATGGCAGTTTGTGGGTTAACCCGGGCTATGACGAGGGTTAACTTTCTACCATCTGGAAGATCAATAGTGATATTGTTCTTGACTCGCCACAGTTTTAGTAAAATGGATTTTTTGAGAAAACAATAGTGGGAGTATGGTAGAACTGGAAGTGATTCCAGAACCGCAAACGATTACTGAAAATTTAATAGGACCAAAAGATTCAATCGGGTTTAACATTCCATTAGCCACTCCGCAGATATGGTGGGTAACCTCTGGCGCCCGAGAGATACTCCGGTATCCTCAAAGACGGTGACATGGAGGTTCTTGTTTACCCAGACTTGCCATTACTGCTATTCTAGACTATGAGACCTGGTAGGAGGATGGGTATAGCGTCATTCTAAACTAGCTTTAGAAGTGCACGTGTATATGACTCTGCCAGAGGGTTGTCGTAGTCAGTGGGAGTAGCGGAAGCGTAGTGGACAAGTAGCTTGTGTCTATTTATAGACTAAAGCAGATATAGCAGAGATAGATCATCTATTTTTGATGTGACAGTCATGGGCTTTGACTTCGTCAGAATAGGAGATGGATCAGTTAAGAAGGTAGTAGGGTGTGATGTCCTGGTATTTGGATGACATACACTTTGTAGGAAGTAAAATTCCTATACTACGATCGGTTATACTTTGGTTGTCACATAGTGGTTTCTCTACATAGGATATGGACATTATATCAGGCATTCTGGTTACTAGATCTATGGTTTTAGATCTACATTTGGGTAGTTTCCCAATTCGGGTACTTAGACAGTATTCTAAAGGTGTTTTAGAATAGACGACTCCTGGTAAGGTGGTGTACCTGCAGGTGATGTAGTCACTCTCTCTAAAGGTGTCTTACAGACTAAAGGGAAGAGTGATGTGCATGATTGGCATATCATTTGTTTAAGCAATTGAGTCAATCATGAGATGTCAAGTACCACACCAGATGTTTTTGCACTAGATACAATAAGTTTTTATTAATCCAATCCTGGAGAAACATTCGGAAGCAGTCTTTGAACACAAGTAGATGTTCTAGGGATTTGATAACGGCAGCCTCCTTCGGGAGACGGTTATCATTCCAGGCTTCCAAGGTGACCTGGCTGACAGAGTGACTGTCAGAGTTATAATTTTCCCTCTGACGAGGGGCAGTAGTTTGGACAGGTGGTCCAAGCGGATACTGAGGGTAGCATGGCGCAGGATACTGATTTAATTCAGTTGACGATATAGTTTAAGAAGTTTGCTAGATTTGGAGTTCATTTATAAACTGGGTCCCATCAGATATCCAGACATATTCTAAGACAGGTATTGCTCATTTCGGGAGACGGCTTTCTTCGCGAACTTGAGATAAAGAGAGACATAGAAAGAAACATCAGATCAAATCCATTCACTGAGGCTATTTCTCGAAAGCAATAGTTTTACAAACGAGCTTTGTAAAGCTGATTAGTAGAGAAGTTGGGTGTTCGGTATCACACGGGCTGTGAGTATGCGACACCGCAATAATTAGCCTTAAGTGCAAGTGGGATATTGTTGGCTATAGTGCCCTCAAGTCAATTATTGGATCGCAGGTACGTGATTGCAATGATTGAGGGATGATCTATACCGGTAGAACAATCTTACTCGAGATGATAGGATGCTATCTGGTTTGTCTTTATCATCGTGTACATGCTTCAGATGACATTACAGATCACTATTACATGTTGATAGAGTCCATAGGATTCTTGCTTGACTACTAGCAGTATGATGGCGATCATATACTTGAGAGTTGGGTAGTCTATAAGCACATCCTTAAAATGTCCCTAGTCATGTGAGTTTCGAGATTGGGTATCAATACTCCGAGAGACTAGTGTATACGGATCGAGACCCCGACGAGGGGCGATGGCCGGTCTCACAAGCCATTGGTGTCAGTTGGTTCACCTAAGATAGTATACAGGTGCTCATTGGGTTATAAGTACACCGGACGCTAGTTGGTATTATACCTATCGTCAGATAGCAGTTCCCTGCTGACATGTGTACAGGTTAGTCTATCGACCTGAGATCGTCATTTGTCTCATGTGAGTTTCCACTGTGCTTTGATTACTACCCTACCACGGCTTAAAGAAGTCGTGAAAACAGGTTTTAGTTGGGTACAGTCCCGAGACACATGGAGGCAGTGAGCGGATCGTCAGGGGATTCGTCTCTCCGGTATTGGGGGTTGATACCGCGCTGTGTTTGGAGAGCCATTACACAAAGTCCTTGGCCAAGGCAAGTGAGATTTACTGGTAGGTATTCCAGTAGTTTCTCAGGGTGTTCTGGACTACACTCCGACATGACTTATACCGCTATTCAAGGTCTGACGTTTACCATCTCACTAGGCCCGATATGCGATACTCATAAATGAACGGACCGGACTGTACGGATATTGTCACTATCAGGCTCAGTAGGGTTTCAGGATGAGTTCGCTCGTCGGCCTCCCTTTCGTTCAATACTTGGGCAGCCGTTACGTACAGCCAGTGCCACTGACGTGCTTGTGGTTAAACCCACTGCCAGCATATTGACGAGTCTTTAGAGTCCCACACAGAGAGTTTCCCTAGTTCAGGCGAAACTTTGTAGATGCCGTATGGTTTTATGGCAGGGTTCGATCATATACGTGCACTTGTGCATGGATCATAATCGGACGGATCATACTAGTGGGATTTGGTTTAAGCCGGATCCTAGTATTAGATTTTTGGATTACTTTCGTCTCGTAGTATTCGTATTCAGTCGGAATACGGATGCGGGTATGTATATACAGATGAGGGGTATTCTTGTAATTCATTACAAGATAACTTTAGTTGATGCCATTTCTTTTTGGATTAAACATTTTGGTTTAAATGTTTAATGGTGGAAATTGTGATTCATTCTTGGCATGACATGTCTTTTGTCATGGCTAAGATATTTGTGAGTGAGCTTAGATATTTGTGGTAAGTGTGTGAGTGTAGAGATATTTTGTGTGTGTGTGGCTCATTTTCTCACCACAATATATCAAAACACTAACTTGAAAATGAGAGGGCATCCATTACATTTTATTGAGCCATCTCTTTTTCTTTTGCTAGGCTTGCTCACTTAATATTTTCTTGAGCTCACATCTTTCACCATGGGCATCTTCTTCAACCTCCACACATCCCTCTCATGAGTTAAGAATCTATAGGTGTCATGAGACATAATATTCACACACTATCTCTACTTCATCTTGGTCATCTCGGCTAGCAAACTTGATATCCGAGTTGCTTCGGTTTAGAAGCGAGAGCCCGTATAAAGAATCCTCGACGTGGAGCCTCTTCGACGAGGGAAACCGGAAAGCGAACTCGTTCGGGGCACCACGACAAGCTTGGGACAGAGATTGAAAACCGAAAGACACGAATCGATCGGTATAATCTCTAAACTCCTCTTTGCATGTTTGCTAGTATAGAGTTTTTGGTTCGATCTTGTGCGGGTTTTATTTGCGCCAAAGTTTTGTAAAGTTTTTGTTCCGCATTTGGCCACGGAAAGATGGCCGGGACGCCGGCAAAACCAAACACTTCCCCCTCCACCGTGACCTCCCCCATCCCCTCCCTCTACCTTAAGCTCTCCCTCCACCACCATCACCATTAGCCCCTTCCTCGTCCTTCCCTAAAATCATCGCTGCCGGCTCCTCCGTATCCATCTTCAACCCTTCTACCACCCCTTGATCTTCCCCAAAATCGCTGCTTCCATCACCATCGTCATCATCAGCCCCTCCACCGCCCCCTTCCTCGACCTCTCTCAAAATCATCACCACCATTTCCACCACCCATCATCGGCCCCTCCACCACATTCTTCTTTGATCTCTCCCAAAATCGCTGCAACCACCGCCGCCATCACCATCACCATCATCATCCCCTCCACCCCCTTCCTCAAACTCTCTTAAAATCGTCACCACCACCATGACCCCCATCATCATCATCATCGCCTCCACCACTCCCTTCATCATTATCATCATCATTCTTAGGTTTTAAAATTTTTACTATTTTCTCAGTACAAAAACAATGAGGGTAGCATTGTCAATTTATCCATGGGTTAACGGTGTTTACTTGAATCCGTTAGATATTGCAGTTTTCTGATTCTTTTAATGTATAGCATAGTTATTTACCACGGACTGAAATTACGGGGGAGTTGGGGAGTTTGTTTGATTTAAGCCTTTGTTATATTGTCAATGGAGCAATCAGGTCTAATTAATCTTATGCGTTGCCCCTTGATCTCTATCAACATGCGCTTGAGGGATATATATGCTAATTTCTTACAATTAGAACTTGCCAACTTTAAACAAGAAACATATCCGCATCAAAGGATTAATTGAAAGCAATCCAATCATTTCTCTGCATCAAACTTGTCATATTCCACATATAGCTAGTTCCTTTCAATCAAAACCGAAGTTATTAAGTGCTTCAACTGACTGGTGAAAAGGACAGGAAAAAAGTTTAATACTCTCTCTTTATATTTACTTGTCCTTTTAAACTTTTACACGGCAATTAAAATATGATTTAAAACTTATTTGAAAAGGGAAATTATAATATTACCATCTCAGTAAATTTTTTAAAATACCCTCTTATTAAATGAATGTTATTTTCTAATCTTCTTAAATTTTTTTTGAAACTTTGCATCAATACTCCTTGAAACCCGTAACATTGAGATTAGTTTAGATATTTTACAAAACAAAATAATAAATATGATGAAAAATTCTATATGATTCATCTCTATATCATAAAATGATAAGTAAATCCGGACAAAAAATTCTACCTAAAAGAACAAATAACAACAAATAACTGTGAACGGAGGGAGTAGTTCTTGTTGATAATTGCATGATTGTATTAAAATCTCTCTCTCTCTCTCTCTCTCTTTATATATATATATATATATATATATATATTTGAATGTAAATTCTTCATGTGCTCATAACCATCCATATATATCACATGTGAAGAAAGAGTTTGCGTGCATATTTAAAAGGTTAAAACACTTGAGTGAGAAACTATTCCATGTCTCACACTTGATTGAGTAAGATGCAATATGGATGTTTAGTTTCTCTTGTTGCTGTACAGATCTCTTACTTATGATTTCACCGAACTGGTAAGAGCTGAATTATTAAAGGAAATGCGTACAGATTAATAATTATTGATGGGGTTATGAAGAATTTTCCGTCTTTAGATTCCAAGATACATGGGTGTTCCCTTCCCCCATCTTTTTTAGGGGTGGGTCAGGAGTGAGAGAGAAGTTTTAGTTTATAAGATTTTTGTTGATATATTAAGGATAAATTACACTAATATATCTATATTATAGTGCTACTTTTGTGAAACGGATTTCGATAAAAACCATAGTTTAAGGTATTTTACAGTAATGAAAAGACTTTAAGGTATTTTAATGAAAAACACAATAGTTCTGAGTATTTTAGTGTAATTTACTCTATTTTTATACCATAAGAAAGTTGAATGAAGATGTAAAACTTTGAGATTTTCTATATTACCCCTTGGCTTTGACTATTCTCTCTTGAATTAAATTTGGAGCATGTTTGTATTTTGAAGAATATGGCTTGTTGGTGTGGGGGAAAATATGTAAATTTAGCTGTGGATAAAATTTTTGAATTCCTATTTTCCCCAAAAAATCTTCTCTGCAAGAGTTTGCAGACAAATTTCTTTACAAGCCCCTTACAATTTTTTGGATGGGCTTTGAGATTCGTGCAACAAAAGAGAGAGCGTGTGCAAAAAAAATTGTACGAATCTCAAAGCCCATCCAAAGGATTGTAAGGGGCCTGTAAAGAAATTTTCTCTACAAGCCTATGTAGAGAATTTTTTTCCCCATTTTCCCCTTCATATCAAGTACTGTGGAGATTTAGTCTATGTTGGTAGACTTGTGGTTGTTTCCAAATCTTGAGGGCAATTATGATAATTCATTGCCTGGATTTTCCTACCATCATATGAGATAGTTCCCTGTAACTACGGTTGTGCCACGGCCCGAAAATCAACTTGGTTTTCACTAAGATACCATGAACTTTCATTGTTTTTCGAATAAGCACCGAATCATTGTTTATTAACCATGAATTTTCATGGTATTTTGGATTATTGTTTATAAATGTAGTATAGCATTAATAAATACCCTAAATGTTTGGATTTAAAATTTTTTGCAAATAAATACCTTATCTTTTATCAGCACATGTATTGAAAGCTACAAAAATCGAAAAATAAAAGAACCTATGATTTTGTCTATTTTTGTGTCTAAGGAAGTTTTTGGTATTTAGTTTCTATGATATTTATCTAAAAAATGCTAAGATCGATATTTGGTGAAATTTAATTTGATTTTCTAAAAATCCCAAGATAATAAATATGGTGAATAATTCTATATAATTCACCTCTATATCATAAAATGACAAGTAATTTCGGACAAACAAAACTTTCTAAAAAGTCAAGTAATTGTGAACGTGGGAGTAGTTCTTATTGATAATTGCATGATTGTATTAAAATATCTCTCTCTCTCTATTTAGCTATCTATATATATAGATAGATAAATAGAGAGAGAGAGAATAATGGAGGAAAGAGGCCATAGGAGGGAATTTCCTCCTACGGCGTCGAAAAAATACAACATCCATCATTTTTTCCGACGATCGGAACCCATCATCATCATCATCGTTATTATCTAAGATGTACATACACCAAATTTTATATGATTCCACCATATTTTCACCGTTGAATTCGCAATGTAAAAAGTTCTATTGTCGGTAAACCATTAATTTTGCACCAACTAAATCAACGATGAAAAAATGGTATAATCACATCAAATTTGGTGTATCAACATCTTAGATGATAAAGATGGAAATGATGTATGCCGATCGTCGAAAAAAATCATGAAACATGTATTTTTCAGACGCCGTAGGAGGAAATTCCCTCCTATGGCACCTTTCCTCCATTAACCTCATACTTATATCTCATATATATATCATTGAATGTAAATTCTTCATGTGTTCATAACCATCCATATATATCACATGTGAAGTAAGAGTTTGCGTGCATATTTAAAAAGTTAAAACACTTGATTGAGAAACTATTCCATGTCTCGCACTTGATTGAGTAAGATGCAATATCGATGTTTTGTCCATGTTTTTGTAGTTTTCTCTCTCTTGTTGCTGTACAGATCTCTTGCTTATGGTTTCACCGAACTGGTAAGAATTGAATTATTAAAGTAAATATGTACAGATTAATAAATATTAATGGGGTTATGAAGAATTTTCCGTTTTAGATTCCAAGATACATGGGTGTCCCCTTCCCCATCTTTTTTAGAGATGGGTACGGAGTGAGAGAGAAGTTTTAGTTTATAAGATTTTTGTTGATATACTAAGGATAAATTACACTAATATATCTATTTTATAGTGATTTTTCACTAAAATGCCTTCGGTGCTACTTTTGTGAAACAGACTTCCATAAAAACCATAGTTTAAGGTATTTTACTATAATGAAAAGACTTTAAGGTATTTTAGTGAAAAACACAATAGTTTAGAGTATTTTAGTGTAGTGTACTCTATTTTTATACTATAAAAAAGTTGAATGAAGATGTAAAACTTTGAGATTTTCTATATGACCTCTTGGCTTTGACTATTCTCTTTTAAATTAAATTTGGAGTATGTTGGTATTTTAAAGAATATGGTTTGTTTGTGTGGAGCAAATACATAAATTTAGCTGTGGGCAAAACTTTTGAATTCCCATCTTTCCGGAAAAATCTTCGTTACAAGGACTTATAGATAAATTTCTCAACAAGCCCCTTGCAATCTCTTAGATGGGTTTTGAGATTCGTGTGCAACGAAAGAGAGAGCATGCGCAAGAAAATTTGCACGAATCTCAAAGCCCATCCAAAGGCTTGTAACGGGCTTGTAGAGAAATTTTCCCTTCACATCAAGTATTGTGGAGATTTAGTCTATGTTGGCAAATCTGTGGTTGTGCCCAAATCTTGAGGGCAATTATGAAAATTCATAACCTAGAATCTTCCTACCATCATATGAGATACTTCACGGTAACTACGGTTGTGCCACGGCCCGAAAATCAACCTGGTTTTCACTAAATTACCATGAACTTTCATTGTTTTTCGAATAAGCACCGGATCGTTGTTTATTAAGCATGAATTTTCATGGTATTTTGGATTATTGTTTATAAATTTAGTATAACATTAATAAATACCCTAAATGTTTGGATTAAATTTTTTTTGCAAATAAACACCACATATTTTATCATCATATGAATTGAAAGCTACAAAAATCGAAAAATAAAAGAACCTATGATTTTGTCTATTTTTGCATCCAAGAAAGTTTTTGGTATTTAGTTTCTATGATATTTATCTGAAAAATGCTAACATCGATATTTGGTGAAATTTAATCTGATTTTCTAAAAATCCCACGCATCGAGTGTGGGGACTCACGGCTTAACGTAAAGCAATAATATCTAGGGAGAAAATTCTCAACCCATTTCACAAAATGCTTTTGAGGTTTGGATAGGCTAGTCCTTTGGATTTGAATGGTGTTGATTTCACATGGATCAAGGGATTAGCAAGGTATCATGGTGAATTGATTTGGTTTATGATTGTTTAGAAGTGGACCAGGTTTGATATATGGCTACCTCCAACCAATATCAACTTGAAGCAACAATGATGCTTATCGTTCAATCAAGAATCCCAATATTTGATGATTACAAAGAAATGAAAGGACCATAAGAATCAATCATTTTCATGCTATTCTGTGTGTTCATTTTCATTTCTTACCCCAAAATTTTACTTAATCAAGATTAGGGTTTTGGTAAATTACCATGGGTTTGTATGGTCTCTTTTTCTGGACATGACTCTTTTGGGAATCAAGCTCACTTTGGAAAGAGGAGTTATATTGCATGAGCAGTGCCAAGTATCGTCTTGCTAACGGTAACCAATGAGCCACATAACGAATAATCATAGAGTTTCTTTTTCTGAATCTATCGTTCTCAATTTTCCATCGGCTTGTGGATCGATCTTGTTATTCATCTTAAAAGATTGTTAAAATGTTCAAAATTGCCGGTTAATTTTTACTATGAGAAGTTTTTTTTTCCTTTTCTTTTGTTTTGAAAGTTTATAGCGACATTAAACATCATCATCTGAAAAATTTACCGCTATAGCTAAAACTCTAGAAGGTCTAGGTATCGTTCCTTAATCCCCACTTCTCCCCAACCCCCACACATGAAAAAAGAAAAGAAAATGGGAAAAAAAATTCCACAACCACAACCATAAACACATCAGCGGTACTAGCTGTACGTAACACCTACTCTGGCATATGTTGAAAGGGATCTTACTCTAGCTAATCCTCTCTCTCTCTCTCCCACCGTCTTCTCCCACCGTCTTCTTCATCATGTGCATCTACACAGGCTTAAAATCCTGTTTACAATATTGTTCTTATTGTTTCGTTAAGATTATTTAATGGAATGCACAGAAGTGGGAGTGGTTATATCCAAAACATATCTAGTTATAATAATGTGAAACTAGGGGGACACTTGGCAAGTCCGATTTTATCTAAATATAAATTAATTAAAAAATTAAGTAAAATTCTTTAATTTAAGAGTGTTAGTAAAATTAAACCATAAATAAAATTTTGAATTTTATAAAAGTTAGAAAAGCTCTACCACATTCAAGTCTTGCAAATATATATCTTAATCATCTTAATTTAATTTATTCAAAAATCTTCAAAAATCTTATATTATGATACACACGCTTGCATCACACGCTACCTGAGAACGCTGGTTCATGCGTGTAACTTAAACATTATTTTATTTGCTTCTCTCTCACTAGGATAAGTTGTTTGTATTCTGAGAATAAAAGGATGCATGCATAAGGCAATCAAAACAACACACTCGAATAAGAAAAAATTTGCAAACCTTATGTTACCTCTTTCATACTGTATATTAATTAAGGAAATGATGGTTATTTCCTTCATATTTAATGGGCGGGGGGGGGGGGGGGGGGGGGGGATGAGCATGCTAGAAAAAAGTACACAAACAACAATTCATATCAACCTTAATGAAAGTCCCCAATTTGACCTCAAATTAGTTCTTCCTCCACTCCTACATTAATAGTGCATGCAATGTTACACCTATAATATATTAATACAAATTAACCACACCCTTCTTTAAATTTCTTTTCCTTGTTTCATTCTTAATCTCATTTCAAACAAAGAAATGATCCCCTTGGCTACTATTGTCACATTCAACCAAAGCTGCCAAATTGGAATTGGAACATGAAGCAGATTTATCACTTAGTTGCGTCGTCGACGTCGCGAGCAGATTGTCCAACATTTTCCAATCCACAAACTGCCCTCTCGATTCACTAGTCGCAAGATTCGTTGATATAGTAGGGCTATTGAGCAGGGGAATCTCGAAGATGCCATTCGATTCCCCAAATCCAAGAGGATGCTGTTCATAGAAATCGGATATTGTGTTTGATTCTATATTGATGCTTGTAGGTTGAATAATGTTTTGAAATTGGTTATTCACTCTAATGTAGTAAGGACTGTTAGTAGTGTAAGTGTTGTAGTATGGCCTTGGGTTCGGAATTGGCTTTTTGAATGCTCTGCATACTACCCATCCTTCTTCCTGCAATGATCAATGAAACACACACACACACACACACACATTAAATTTAGAAAGAAAACATAAATCATAATTTATTGCAAGATAATTAGCAAAATGCGACAAATTGTGATGATTTCATTTTAAAAACCAGAATCAAGGGTAGGCTGAATAATTTGCTACAATATTAAAAAATGCACAGTATTTGTTGCATGCAGACTGAGGCCTAAAGAAAATAATAACTAGCTAGCCCGTTGTTTGGTTCGGTAGCAATAGGCGCAAGATTTGGAACTTGAAATGCAATTATATTTTTACCTCTAACAGGACTTTATCAGTGAATTAACGATCGCATTTGCTAATATTTTTGTTGAATTTCTAAATTTTACCAGACATGCAAAATTTATAAATTTTGCGACAAATTAATGCTATATGCAACTCTATTTAATTTCTAACCCAAAAAAGAAAAAGAAAAATCCTGATCTCATGATCCTTTTATTAGCTTAGCTAGTCAAATTCACTATTGATACCTATATTAATCAAAATTCCATGCAACCTCACATAACAATATATATATATATCCTTGAAATAGAGATCTCTTCAAATTTTTTTCCAGAAAAAATGAGCTTTGATAAATAAGATTTTTTTTTTGCAAATATAATAGCAGAATGTTTCAGGGCAAAAAATTGATATATAACTCACTTGAGGAGGGCCAAGTTCAGTTGATTGCAGACGATACTCATGCATGATCCAATCACTCTTCCTCCCATTTGGAGCACGGCCCTCGTAGAACACAAGCGTCTTCCTCATGCCTATCACTTCAGATCTCGAAAGGACTGTCTTGTCTCGCCCTGTCGCCTTCCAAAACCCAGCATTCGTTGCCCTATTAGTTCTTGTTCCACTAGGGTACTTCTTGTCCTTGTGGCTAAAGAAGTACCACTCATTTTGCTCTTCATACCCTAGCTTGCATCTCTCTGTTAGAGGAAGGAAAGAAGATGGTTAGTTATAATCAAATTCATAAATTTTATAAACCATGTAGGAGTATATGATTTGATCCAAACCTTCAGAGTTCAAGTGTTTTGGTGTAGAGCAGAGACTTTAAAACTAGTATCGGGTCGACGCCTAAATTTAATTCCGATCGGATGCACATTAAGTAAAAGCATCTCAAGATGATGGAGGCTATTATAACCCTACCATTGTACCAAATTTCTGAAGTACCGACAGGGATATAATTTGTGCTCTAATTAACACCTACCAAGACGGGACGTCCTTTCGTTAAGCTAGAACCAAATGTAACGGTATTTTTTAATTTATCATTTTAAATACACTTTCAACGAGAGATTCTACTCTGATTGGTTTTGATATCATCTTAGAGTTCCAGTTGTTGCACCAGAAACGATATGAAAGTTATGATATTGATAGCAGAAACTATTATGCATATTAATCTAATACAAGCCTTGTAAAAATTGTTGATCGTAGTGGGGAATTACCAACCTTGGAGATCCCATGGCTCAATTCTGTAGAGGTCAATGTCTGAAATGACACCAAGGTCAATCTTTTGGGAAGCAACTTTTCTTGTGAGGTAATATCCCACAAGTTCTTCCTCTGTTGGATGAAACCTAAACCCTGGTGGGACACAACATTCCACTTGATCCATATATTGAAA